>CM031234.1:700348586-702991086 GCA_018340775.1 Taxus wallichiana var. yunnanensis | reverse complement strand
TCATCCACAACTATATCATCACCAATTTTAATTCAATTCTCATTTTCTAGGTCTACTGAAAATATCTAAATATTACAAGTCCGAACAACATCTGTGATGTAACCATGTCAAACAATATATCAACATCAATATCTAAAATGTCTCTAATAATCATCATGCACCATATATGAATCAAAGTCCACAATAAACCATGATCTAACATCTAACATCATGCTAAATTAAACTATAACAATGTCCATAATATAGTTAGCAGTATTAGGATCAATATCACAAGGTGTCAAAGGAAAGCGGAGACACTTCAAATGTATTAAAGTTAATGTAGATTTTAAATATTGTGTTATCATGGATTATTATTATTTTTCATTTGTGTCATCGCCTCAAAGACATTAATGTGGTGACTATCATTTTTGAAAACTTTTGTGGGCACACTTTTCAAGAAAAAATTCCTTAATTTTTATAACTAAACCTAGGTTGTTCTTGGGTCTCGTTTGAGCATTTTAGTGGGCATTACACTAGGTATCAAACTAATGAGTTCATTCTCTAACTCTTGACATCTCATTTCATCTAGCTTCCCGAAGATTTTTTTAATGTAAACCAAACTTTATTTAGTGTATGAAATTTTTCTACATGAAAGAGAAGTTCGAGAGACATAGTAAGACACAAAAATCAAAAGCTTGATCACATTTGTTAAACCAATTTACTTCAGTATCCATAACCATTTGCTTTAGTCTCAATTCCCATTGTTACTTGATATAAACCTTTGTTGTTTAGCACAAGTTGTAATTTAGATTTCCACACATAACAATTAAAGGGTGTTATAGGTGGGACCGATTGATGCGAATCCATGAAAAAATTAAATGTTGTTATAGAATAGAATGGAATTAGAAATTTGGAAGGAAAGTAGGATGTGCAAAATACATAACACACACAACACCCCCACCCTCACCCCCACGCCCACCCCCAAATCTGATATTTTGAAACCCCCTACATTTTAACACTTTATATTTTAGTGAGATTTATAATGCAAGTTTGTCCAATGGAATGGAAATGAAAAATATGTATTAATGAGGAAAACAACACTTAATTTTGAATTACTAATCAAAAGTTATTATAAAATTACTTTCCCATAAATAATACCTATTTATATGGTTTTCACACAAAATTGAAATACACTTCAGGTTGATCACTACACCTAGCCTTATAACTAGCCATTAGAATCGGTGAATAATTTTAAACAACTACAAAGAAAAAATAGACTTCCCATGCTACCCTAAGTTCTCACAACGGGAAAAGGGAATCTAGTGGGTTAGTTCAAGTTTTAAATCAAACATTACAATGACCCAAAGGTAAAAAAAGTGTACACCTTTGTTAGTTTTGATTAAATAAACAAATTTAAACAATTTTCCACCAAAAACCTAAAAGTTGTTGGGAAAAATTTACATAACCAATTTTTATGTCAAAAGATGTGTTCTCTCACAAAAACAACCCATCCCTCTCGATAACAATACTAATTCGGATGGACCAAATTGAGAGGGTGACAATGCACAATTAATTTGTAGCATTACATGTGGCACTTACAAACCGAGGTATTGCTATAAAGGCCATTTATTTGTGAAATCCTTCGACTAAGAAGGGATCGAAAACGTGTAAGAAGGATAACCCTAAAGCATTGTGGGAGCTAGAAATGGAGGAAAAGTGTAGGAATCTTATCTAAAGGTGGACATACCTCTACCATCAGTGAGATAAGGAGAGTATGGTTGGCCTGTTTTATGTGAGTAAGTTTCAGTCCAAGAAATATTTTAAAAAGTTTGATTATGGCCTAGAACAGGGTTGCACATTATAATGTGCGGTGTTTTTACATCCCCGATATTTTTTCTTTCATATGGCTCAATCGCTTCATTAGAGAAGTCCCTCTTCCTATTTGCGTGGTGGGTATCATTGAGGTTGGAGACTGCGTGACTGGAGCAAGCCATCCAGCATCACAGTTGACATTTAAAGAAAAGGGTAATTTTTTTTTGCATCTCTTTTGCCTCCTTGATATTAATATTTGCAAACCCTTCGAGTGACATTTTCCTTCACCCGCATTTCCTATATTGTGTGCCATTGTTTCTTTTTGTTTTGTGTTTTTGGTGCTCAGCCACCATTGAAAACCATGAGCTCGCTGGTTCTGAGATGCGTTTGTTCCTTAAGCATGAGCTTTGGTTTTTGAGTTCTCTGTAGAGATCATGGGAGGATTTGGCATAGATTTTGAACATGGATTTTTGTGCATATACCCAGCCATGGTTGTCATAAATATATACATTTTGTGCTATTTCCACTTTATACGGGGGTTTTGTTGAAGAACACAACTGGGTATGGAGGGCTAAAATGGACACAATTTTTTTCCATATCTGTGTATCGGAAACTTTGTATTTGTATTCCTATCCAAAACATATAGGAAACTTAGGGACATGGCTCAAACGAAATGGAAAGTCATCAAATCTCTTTTCTCATCTCATAGTTAGGTCTGTTTTCATTTTGTTTTTGGGTGTTCATGTTGAGGTGGATTTACATTTTTTTGTAGGTCTTCTTGTTTAAGTTGACTTGCATTTTTCTGGTGTATTTAGATTTAATTCATCAGATTCCTTGATTCATAGAAATTATGCTTGGGAATATAGTTGTATGCTAGACGATATAGGAGTGTATACCATGGGGAAGTTTATGTGAATTGGTTCTTATTCCTCTAATTTCTAAGTATATAGGTTGTTTTGGTATGAACTTTAGAGTGCAGGGATTCCATAGGATAGCCAACAAAATAATGCATGGTAGAGAAACTAGAAAGAAAACATACACCCACTTAAATTTTAGGAAAGAAGTCATTTCAACCTTCTGGTGCATTAATTGCCAAATTACACCACTTGTGCCTACCCACACAATTGCATCTCAATATCTTAAATAGTTTACATTATTTGTATGTAGTTTGATTTGAGTGTTGGGGTGTGGGCTATAGATGTGGCATCTACAACTATGCAAAATTTGGTTTGAATATTGTGGCATGTTTTCTTTGCAATACCTAAGTGCAATTTTCCAATTTGAGCTTTCCACATACATACATTATGTTCTTGAATTCAACTTGTGTCTATTTGTTCGGAACAATTAACATACTCCATTTCATTTGGACAACTCGATTATTTATCCGAAGTTAGATAGGAGTGTAATTGTGCAAATCAAAGTACACAAAACAGTCTCCATCTCTAGATCACTAACAAATTTATCTCTGTGGAAAGAACACCATATGAAAGTAGAAACTCTAAGTGCCATGAATTTCGAATGAGATTAAAATCCCTAACCTCAAAACCTGCAGCTATTTTCTTGTAGCTATGTAATTGCAACATACATCTTTATCCTCATTGAGAATAACCTGTGTGCAGTTTCCAATGAAATTGCATGGCATTTGGAACCACGTTTAAATTGTTAACCTCCATATCTGCATTTTCATTCATTTGTCTAGGCTTTTCTTAATAGTAGGTTGAACAGAAACCTGGGTAGATGGGTATGGCCCTGCAGAGTCAGGTACATGTACGTAAGTTCGATTTGTCAATACATTTGGCTATGAATTATTATTATGTTTTGTGGTTGTTTAACTTATTTTGTTTACTCTATGCATATGGACCAACCGAAAAGGGTACTATTAATGCCAAGAGTTCCAGTTCATCTGTTTCACCATTTAGATTCTTTTCAAATAAAGTAAAATTCCTTAAATAACTAATTTTTCTTCACAAATAAATCTGCAAAGATAGTTCATTTTTGTTAGTAAAATTTGTACGCCAGACAAAGAAAAGTAGCTACCCAGTTGCCAACCATTGTTCTTTTCAATTGGCAAATAGTCTTGACACTTCAAATAATTCATTTTTTTCTCAAACATTGAAGGCCAGCGCCATGACCATGTGGAAATCTACTTGTGAAACATTGTCTTTTAACTTCCCATACATGTAATTTTATGTTGTGTTAATTTATTCTATTTGGTTACCTAGTATCTATTAGTCCTAACTTCAGGAAACAAATGTCTCTCTGTTAGAATCAAGACATTCAAACTCCAACTAGTCTTGGATTCAGAACATAGAACAATCAAGAGATGGGAAATGTAATCTTTGCACACAATTAGATTATTCAAATCACCCAAAAACTACACCAAAACATTAAGTATAGCCAAAGGCCAGCCCTCCATGCTACATATCTTGTTTCACTGTTGTTGACACTTTAGTTGTTAATTTAAAGCTAGCCTTTGGAAGATACAAACTTGTTGTTTTGCTTCTCAAGTGAAGCCATCAACTGATTTTTTCAGATGACTCTCATTTCACTCTCTAGGATAATGTATTGCCAAGCATTCCAACGTGCCAAGGATAATTTACATCCTTTTTATCTGGGAAGTCCATGAACACTGTTTGTGGACTGCATGTGCTAAATTCCATTGTCTTCTCACTCATCTGATAAGGTATAACATTTAAGCCATTGAAATTGGATAAAAGTACCATGGTAGAGAGGAAATCTTTAAACATGGCTGCAAGGAGTAGTGCAGTTTATTAGTTGATACATTTGAAGCTACGACTATAGATTTGTACATATGTTTGTCTCTAGACTTCCTGCACTTTCCACTTCTTTTTAGTTGTTTTTACCTACAATGTTGGTTGATCATCTATGAATGAACTGTCAAGAAGGTCAATTTAATAGTTTGTTTGGCTTTTGAGGATAGTCAAGAAGATACAATTTTTAATTGTTGAACATTGAAGCTATCTCAGATTAGCTTATACTTCTGCTAACTCTTGTTGTGGTTATTTGTGCTTCTATTTAAGATTAGAATGGTTAAGAGTATTTTTTTAATCGGTTTAACTGTGAATGTGTTTCTTAAATCTTTCATAGACCCAATAACTAAACTCTTCAATGTGTAGGTGAAGTAGACCATTTATAATATGTGAAGATTGAGTATGTTGCATAAAGCAAACTATTTTCTACATTCAGTCTTCAACAATGACATGTAGGGGCATGTATACCTTTGCCAATGGCAAGATTTGGTGTGTGTTGAGGGGTTTTTGCCCCTAGGAGGCTATATCAGAACGCTCCTAGTTGGGAGTTATATTGTCCATTGGAACGACTTTTAAATTTTCCTACCAAAATCAAGGACAACAACATATTTTTCTTAGATTCCTTGTTTGTTCTCTGCAACAAAAAACAAAATATTAAACTTCCATTTCCAGAGTAGATAATATCAAGGTTGATATTTCATATAAAAATTCAGTTATTGCTTTACATTTTTGGTTTTGTGGTTCCTTGTTAGCTAGCAGAAATGAGGATGCAGAATACAGTTGTTATTCCTCCACATGGTGTAACAATCACCACTCCGCACTTGGAGAGGAAAGAAGATTTCAGCTGGAAAAAGTTTGTTGTCAATGTGCTCCACTATAGGCAACCAAAGCCGCCAAAACATGTGATCACTGATTTGGTTAGAGAACAACTCCACTTGCATCCTTCAAGTCCTCTTTATGTCTGCAAATTCCATACATTCAATCCCAATTCATGATGATTTGGGCTGGTCTATTATATCTCCGAGGATGCTCAAGTACGAACCTGTAGACAAATTGAAAAAAATGGGGATACCGGGAACGAAAATACATGCCAGAGGGAAAAAGATTTGTGGTGCCAAAAAAATTGCTAATGTGACCAAGGGAAAAAGGAGATGGCAAGAAAAAATGAAAACCTTTTAGAGCATTTTTGCTTAAACTTATGTACAGACCATGGATTATTGTTGATTTGATTTAGTTATGATGCATGATGATTATTAGAGACACTTCATATGTGGATGATGATATACTATTTGACATGGATATATTATGAATGTTGTTTAGACATGTGATTTTTGGATATTGTGAGTAGACCTAGAAAATGGACATTATATGATGATGATATAGTTGTTGATATAAATTGTAAGTGATATTGTTGATTTCCTTGATGTTGTTGTGATTCATATGTATAGATGATTTTGTGATTATATTTATATCATGTTGGATGTTCTGATATGGCCACGAGGCCGAAGGAGGTATTTGTGTTTTGCAGGTAAAATATCACAACAAACTTTTAGACGAACCACATTGAAATTCTAGATGAATTCAACAAGGTCACCATGGCATGTTTTTTATGTTGTGTGTGTGTGTGTGTTGTTTTTGTTAGGGATTCCCATGGGGGATTACCTTTGAATGTGACCAAGGGAGTTATGTTTATTTTATTAATGTGGTTCCTTTTTATTATTGTTTGCATGTGTTTATTTTGTGATGCATTTACCCCTTTCATTATTCTTTTAATTGTGGAGAATTAATGTGAGTAATCATATTGTTAAAATAAATAAATAAATCAAATTTGGGATATAAGAAAGTAATTATAGAAGTTGTTGGCTCTTGTATTAAATGTGGTAAGTGATGTGTAAGTATGTGTAAGAGTTGTGTAAGTCAGATTTTGGAGTATGAAACACTCCACCTCCTTGGAAATTTGAATTTGTCCTTGGAGGCTGATTTTGGAGGCTTGTGGGACAAGTAAAACTTGTCCCATACCTCTTAATTTTATTTACCAACCATACCTATGGTTGGAGGGTTGATTTTAGAGCTTTTTAATGCATTTTTATAAGTCAAGTTGCATGTTTTAATTTCACTTTCTTCATGTTTTAAATTTGCAGTCCTTATGGGGTGTGGGCTTGGTTGGAGTGTGTAAGTAATTTGTCATATTTTCACCCACCTATTTATTATGCTTGGGGAATGAATTTGAATTTTGTGTTGGAGTTGAGGATGTGTGATGTGGCATCCTACATGGATCCACCTCATCCTCTTCTCTTCCCTCTTCCTTAAATTCAAATTTTCTTGGCTTGTTGTGGGTTACTTGGTTACGGGATTTCACTTTGTGGCATACTTCATTTGGGGTGAAATTTTCCTTGGCTGTTTGGAGCTCTTGTTGATTTTGGAGGAGATTGGAGAGCATTTCATACTTGGGCATTGCTGATTTTGGGACTGTATTTTGACATTGAAAGCTTGTTGTTTTGGAACAAAATCTACCATGGAGAGGTAGGAGCTTAGCTCTTCATATATGATTTTATTTCTTTTTATGTTTGTGTGAATGGTGAATGTTTTGTGTGTTTGTTGGCTGGTTGGGTAGACTTCCTAGGAATGGTGTAGGAGAAGGCTATGGGGAATCATTGGGGGGGCATAAGGGAATGCTAGTGGCATTAGTTTATTGTGGAGGGAGTTTGGGATTGGGATCCACCATGGAAAAGAAATAGCTTTGCATTTCTTACTTTGTGGGGGCATAAGGAAATTTGTGGGGGGCATAAGGAGGGATTGTGGGGGCATAAGGATATATGTGAGATGTTTTATATTGGTGGTTTGTTACAGGTGGATACCCAATTCCCATTGGGAGGCATAAACAGCTTCCCCCATAGTTCCTTGCTCCTTTGGCTTGCTTGATGAAGCCTTAGTATTGTTTGTATGTTTTAATGTAGTTGTAAACTACATTCTGTTTTGAACTTTTTTAAAATGTGAAAATGCTGCATGTGTGTTTGTGGAAGCCTTTGTTGCCATGGGTTGAATCACATCTTCTATTGCATTATGGTTGGGGCTCGGGGCCAATGAAGAAGGATGGCTTCTCCTTTTCATTGGATGTCTTGGTTGGGTGGAGAGCATTTCCTTTCCCCTACCTTTGTTGTGATCCAAAAGGAGAAAAATTATGTTGATGTTTTGGAGCAGAGGAGAAAGACAATTTGACAGTTCCATGTGAAATGAAATCTCATTGTAACCTTTCCCACTTTGAAGTGGATGAATTTGTAAATGTTTTGAAATGGAAAGATGTTGTATGGATTATGAAATTTGTAAAGTGAAATGAAAAAGATATACTCTTTTTTTTTGCTTTGAAAAATGTGAAAGATATATATATATATATACTTTTCTGTTCATTTGAAAGAAAGAAATTGAAATATGTTATTTGCATTCAAGAAATTGAAAGATGTAAAGTTGTATATTTGAAATCAATAAAAGATTGCACTACCTTTATCAATTTACATTGTTGTATTGAAATTGATCATCAAATTTTGATTTGAAATCTCTGTTTGGAAAATTGAAATGAGGAATACGTATGAAGGAAATATATGTAACTTTGTTCTTTTGAAATATGTTAAAATTGGAAATCAGACTTTGCATTTTAGCTATTAAATGGTTTGTTTAAATCAACTAAATGTATTAGACTAGAAGAGAAATGAATTTCCATACTTGGAAGATGAAAAATGATAAATAAATCCTTTAGAAATTGACCTTTGTTTTGAATTTTAAAATGGCAAATACTTCCTCTAAAATGCACAGTTCGAACCTACAATCAATAAATAACATTGAAACTTTGAAATCTAACATGTTATGATATAAATGAACTAAATTGGGATAAAAAACTTAAGGAAAAATCCTTCAAACATTGCAAAATCGGGCCCAAACCTTTCATAGTTATTTTGTTGTCTGAAGTTGTAAAAATTCAAATTGGAAATCAATCAAGCAAAATTACCTTCCCAATACATCCTAAATTCTTCTTAGAACAATCCTCCATGTTCATTTGACATGTTAAAGGGGAAAGAAAGACAAAATTGAACAAAATTTATAAGTTAAAATTTACCAGTTTGCTTTTAAAAAGCCTATAGTCATTTTCTTAAAATTGACCCTTAACCTTTATCAAAATGTAAAATTAATGATCTCAGTGCAAAGGGGGCATCAAGAGATTTCCAGAAAGTCCTCGTTTGCCCAAAATTAAGCTCTCTATCAAAATTTATGGCCTTCTGAAGTTTTCTTCACTTGGCGAAAAATTTTGGAAAAATTTCCTTGGTGGGCCCGCGCCCAAATTTTTCCCTTAAAACACTTAGGAAAATTTTTGGGAAAAGTTTCAAAATTTTATCTGCCGCCCCACCGGCCTATAGCCAATCAGAGGTTACGTCATGGCACCATGAGGTGTCAGCGGATGGGCGGACCTCTTTTTAAACTTAGCGCATCCAAAAATTTTGGGAAAATTTTCCAAGTTTTCCCCGCCATCCCACCTACCCGTGAACAATCAGGTGATGCCACGTGGCATCAAGGGGGCAACAACGGAGGCACGACACCCTTTTCAACCTTAGCGCTTTTAAAATTTTCTTGGGAAATTTTTCTTAGTTTCTCCACCTCTGGAAACTCACATAGGGTGATGACATGTGACATCATCTCGGAGTAGGGAGGTGCACGAGAAGTTTTTCCCCTTGTGTTTTGTGACCCAAAAGGCTTAATGCCTTAAATCTTTGACTTTTCCCAACTTTCCACCGAACTTTCTCTAGCGACACGTGTCCTCTTTGGCACGACGAGGCATGGGGCAAATCTGCCTTTGCGTTTACCACAAAAGCAAAAAGTGTTTTTCCAAAAGGGAAAAAACCGCCAAAAATCTTCCCCGCTCCATCGATCCGTGCAAGGGAAAATTTTCAGCCCTGGGCCCTGGGCCCACTCTTGGGGTAAATTTTCACCCCAAGGCCTGCCGACCCATAACTTGAGTTTTATGAGGAGTTAGGAGGACTTCTTTATATCAATGGAAAGGTGAGGAAATTTCCTATCCAATGGGAGTGATTTAGGAAAATTTTGAATGTGTTAAGTGTGAGAAAAATCAAGTTGAAACTTTAAGCCTGTTAGAGAGTGGGTATGGTGAGGAATTACCCTCTGAACCTTATTGAACCTTCTAACCCTTAGTTTTGGACCTTATGACCTCTAATAAATATTAATAAAAGAAAAGTATGTTCTAGTGGATTTGAATTGTTTTGGAACTTGTTAGTGGCAATTGTTGCCTTGTAACATGGTTGTAGATTCTTTAAAAAAAAAAATTATTCCATAATTTTCCTAACTAATCCTAGGTTGTTCTTGGGTCTCAAGTGGGTTGTTTTAGCTGGTGTTACACTTGGTATCAGAGCAGTGGTTTGAAATCTTGGACCATTGGGCACACTAGAAAACTGGAGACATGAAACTTAAATCTAAAACACAAGGAAACATTTAGTTAGAAATTACATATTTTTAGTAAACATGGAAATTGAATAAAACTTTGAAAAATGAACTAACTCTTGCCTTGGTCTGTGTAGGGGGTGCAAATGGGATGAGGGGTATTTTCACATAGACCTAGACTTACCACCACTGGATCATGCTGTAGTAGCCATCCTACCCCAGATTTTGCAGACTCTTCATGATGTTAATGCCGCTCTACATGGAGGATCAGTAGGAGGACATGTTGGAGACATGACAGAGAGTCCCTTCCATGGAGAGTCGTAGTATCTCCTCGATCCAAAAGGAGCATGGGACAGAGAACTCACATGATTTATGAAGAGAACTCCCATGCAGAGTCGAGCATCGAGTAGTCAGTAGTTATTGATACTACAAGGGGACATTGAGGAGTTTAGCTCTATAGTTTGATCTTTGGTTCTTAGGGATTTCATGCAGAGTCATCTTTAGTAGAGAGATGCAGACTGGTGGCAGTTAGGTAGGGTCTTTTTTGGGACGTTGAGATGGCTTCTAGAGCCAAGATCTCTATAGACTCCTTAGTTAAGGAGTGTGTAGTGGATTTGGGACCTTTCACCACTACCTCAGATCTTTGTATCCTTCCTTTGGGCTCTTATGGAGTAATTTTGGGTATGGATTGGTTATTTGCACACAAGGCCAGAGTGGATTATTACCACAAGATTATATCTTATGTAGATGATTTGGGAGTTGAGTCAATGATTTTAGGGCTCAGGAGACCTTTTCTATTCACACCATCTCTATATGTAGCTTAAGTGGTGTGTATGACAGGGTTGCCAGATGTATGTTGTTATAGTCAGTGATAGATCAGAGGATGGTTCTAGTGGACCATCGTTAGATGATCACCCCATTTTGAGAGAGTTTGCAGATGTCTTTTCGGGAGCTACTACTAGGGTTACCACCCCCACGTGAGATAGATTTTCATATAGATCTGGTTCCGAGAGATTAGAGCCTATCTCACGAGCACCTTATCGGATGACCACCCCAGAGCTCTATGAGCTCAAGTTGCAACTTGAGGGCCTTTTGGAGAAAGGCCTTATCCATCCTAGTGTATCCCCTTGGGGTGCACCGGTGATCTTTGTGAAGAAGAAGGATGGATCCTTGTGGTTGTGTATTGATTACCACTAACTGAACAAGTAATGATCAAGAATCATTATCCCCTTCCTCGCATTGATGATTTATTTGATCAGATGAAGGGAGCCACGGTTTTCTCTAAGATTGATCTTAAGTTAGGCTACCATCAGTTGAGGATTTCGAGGTGGACATTCATAAGACCACCTTTTGTATGAGATATGGGCACTATGAGTTCATAGTGGTGCCTTTTGGTTTGACTAATGCCCCCAGGTGTTTATGAGTTTGATGAATGGGGTATTTAGGACCTTCTTAGATCACTTCATGCTCATCTTCCTTGATGACATTTTGATTTACTCACATACACGTGAGGAGCATGAGGGGCACCTTTTCCAGGTTCTTCAGTATCTTTGGGAGTAGCAAATTTACGGGAAATTGGATAAGCGTGCATTATTTCAGATAGAGGTGCAGTATTTAGGTCATATCATTTCTGGGGAAGGTATCATTGTCGATCCTTTCAAGATTAGAGCTATTATGGATTGGATAGTACCCACTACTATGTGATTGAGGTGTGCAGCTTCATGGGATTAGCAGGATACTACCAGAGATTTGTTCAGGACTTCTCTCAAATTTCACACCCCATCACTTCCCTTCAGAGGAAAGGAAGAAGTTTTATTGGTTAGAAAGATGTGAGCAGGCCTTCAGTACACTGAAGGAGTGCTTCATTACAACACCTATTCTTGTAGTGCCGAATCCTCAGGGTGAGTTTTTCATTTGCACGGATGCTTCCTTAGCAGGGCTTGGAGGTGTGTTGATGTAGGAGGGTAGAGTAGTGGCTTTTGAGTCTCGCAAACTCAAAGATTATGAGCTTAATTATCTAACTCATGATCTTGAGCTTGTGGCAGTTGTGCACACTTTGGTTTGATGGAGACACTTTCTTCTTGGTCAGAGATTCACACTTAGGACAGATCACCTGAGTCTTCACCACCTCTTCACGTAGCCCAATCTTAACGCTCATTAGTGGCATTGGATGGAGTTAATTTGTGAGTATGATATGGAGATAGAGCATGTGAAAGGGAAGGAGAATGTGGTTGCAGACGCTCTTAGTAGATAGGAGACATGTGGCTATGGCCACCTTAGTGAGCACAAATTTACAGAGTAGGATTCTTCAACAGCTTCCTCTTGATAGCTTCTACATTGTAGTTTGAGTAGAGATCGAGTCTCAGAGACCCCTCGAGGGGAAGTTTGATGGTTTTTCTTTAGAGGCAGATGGTCTTCTCAGGCACAGAGGCTAGATTTATGTTCCCAGAGATGGAGGCTTGAGGCAGGACATCTTGGCAGAGGCACATCGTGCACCCTATTTAGCCCATCCCGGGGTGAAGAAGATGCACACCACCTTGAGACAGTTGTATCATTAGAGAGGAATTCATAGAGATGTGGCCTAGTTCATGTCACAATGTTTAGAGTGCCAGAGAGTTAAGGCCGAGCATCAACATCCAGCTAGCCTTCTTTTTCCTCATGTTATACCGGAGAATGGAAGTGGGACACCATTTCCATGGACTTCATTGTTGGGATACCGATGTCAAGATATCACCATGATGCCATCATGGTCACGGTTGATAAATTAAAAAAAGTGGCTCACTTTTCTCTAGTGAAGACCACTTATACAACTAGAGCAGTGACATGAGTATATTTGGATGAGATTGTCAAGTTACATGAGATTCTGTGGAAGATCATTAGTGACCACGATCCTTTGTACACTTCCCATTTTTAGACTACCATGCAACATGCCCTCGGGATGAAGATCAATTTCAGCACAACATATCACCCCGAGACAGATGGACAGACTGAGTGGGTGAATCAGATTTTAGAGGACATGCTCAAGATGTATGTGATGGATCAATAGTCTAGATGGGAGGAGTACATGTACTTGGTGGAGTTTGCCTACAATAATAGTTTTCAGAGTTCTATAGGCATGGCTCATTTTTAGGCTTTGTATGGTAGAGAGTACAGACACCTCTTAGCTAGGATAGGCTAGAGGACAAGGTTTCTCTTGGACTAGCTTTGTTGCAAGACATGGAGCAGCAGGTGGTATTGATCAGAAAGAGACTGCAGGGGGCACAAGACAGACAATAAGTATGTGGATCAACATAGGACCGACCGTAGTTTTGATGTGGGTATGAAGGTGTTCCTTCGTGTCAGGCCACATAAGAGCCCTATCCATTATGGAAAAGGTTCTAAGTTATCTCCTAGATTCATGGGTCCTTTTGAGATCTTGGAGCGTATTGGCCCTTTGGCCTACTGTCTAGCATTGCCACCTAGCTTGTCTCACATACATGATGTGTTTCATGTTTTAGTTCTTAGGAGATATATTGTAGATCCTTCTCATGTGTTAGATTGGAACTCATTACAGGTGCATGATCAGGGGAAGGTGATGGTGGAGCCCATTCACATTATAAATCACAAGACCCCGAGCCTTCGAGTCAAAGAGATTGATCAGGTCCTGGTGCAGTGGGACAAATATGATGAGATTTCAGCTACATGGGAGGATGCTACCTTATTACGGGTTCAGTTTCCACATTTGTTCCAATGACTTCCAGGAGGAAGTCGAGTCTAAGGGGAGGGGGATGTAGTGCCCACTTCCCTTTGACACCTTTTGATATTGATCTTGATACTATTGATTATATTATGGACATTATTATGGTTTTGATTTAGTATGATGTTAGATGTTGGACCATGGATTATTGTTGATCTTGATTTAGTTATGATGCATGATGATTATTAGAGACACTTCATATGTGGATGATGATATACTATTTGACATGGATATATTATGAATGTTGTTCGAACATGTGATTTTTGGATATTGTGAGTAGACCTAGAAAATAGACATTATATGATGATGATATAGTTGTTGATATAAATTGTAAGTGATATTGTTGATTGCCTTGATGTTGTTGTGATTCATATGTATAGATGATTTTGTGATTATATTTATATCATGTTGGATGTTTTAATATGGCCACGAGGCCAAAGGAGGTATTTGTGTTTTGTAGGTAAAATATCACAACAAACATCGGGGGATTGAGACCAACCACATTGGAATTCTATATGAATTCAACAAGGTCACCATGGCAACATGTTTTGTGTGTGTGTGTTGTTTTTGTTAGGGATTCCCATGGGGGGATTACCTTTGAATGTGACCAAGGGGTTATGTGTATTTTATTAATGTGGTTCCTTTTTATTATTGTTTGCATGTGTTTATTTTGTGATGCATTTACCCTTTTTATTATTCTTTTAATTGTGGAGAATTAATGTGAGTAATCATATTGTTAAAATAAATAAATAAATCAAATTTGGGATATAAGAAAGTAATTATAGAAGTTGTTGGCTCTTGTATTAAATTTTCTAAGTGATGTGTAAGTATGTGTAAGAGTTGTGTAAGTCATATTTTGAGTATGAAACACTCCACCTCCTTGGAAATTCAAATTTGTCCTTGGAGGCTGATTTTGGAGGCTTGTGGGACAAGTAAAACTTGTCCCATACCTCTTAATTTTATTTACCAACCATACCTATGGTTGGAGGGTTGATTTTAGACCTTTTAATGCATTTTTATAAGTCAAGTTGCATGTTTTAATTGCACTTTCTTCATGTTTTAAATTTGCAGTCCTTATGGGGTGTGGGCTTGGTTGGAGTGTGTAAGTAATTTGTCATATTTTCACCCACCTATTTATTATGCTTGGGGAATGAATTTGAATTTTGGTGTTGGAGTTGAGGATGTGTGATGTGGCATCCTACATGGATCCACCTCATCCTCTTCTCTTCCCTCTTCCTTAAATTTGGATTTGCTTGGCTTTTTGTGGGTTACTTGGTTACAAGATTTCACTTTGTGGCATACTTCATTTCAGGGCAAATTTTCCTTGGCTGTTTAGAGCTCTTGTTGATTTTAGAGGAGATTGGAGAGCATTTCATACTTGGGCATTGCTGATTTTGGGATTGTATTTTGACATTGAAAGCTTGTTGTTTTGGAACAAAATATACCATGGAGAGGTAGGAGCTTAGCTCTTCATATATGATTTTATTTATTTTTATGTTTGTGTGAATGGTGAATGTTTTGTGTGTTTGTTGGCTGGTTGGGTAGACTACCTAGGAATGGTGTAGGAGAAGGCTATGGGGAATCATTGGGGGGCATAAGGGAATGCCAGTGGCATCAGATTTATTGTGGAGGGAGTTTGGGATTGGGATCCACCATGGAAAATAAATAGCTTGCATTTCTTACTTTGTGGGGGGCATAAGAAAATTTGTGTGGGGGCATAAGGAGGGATTGTGGGGGCATAAGGATATATGTGAGATGTTTTATATTGGTGGTTTGTTATAGGTGGATACCCATTCCCATTGGGAGGCATAAGTAGCTTCCCCATAGTTCCTTGCTCATTTGGCTTGCTTGATGAAGCCTTAGTATTGTTTGTATGTTTTAATGTAGTTGTAAACTACATTTTGTTTTGAACTATTTTTAAAATGTGAAAATGTTGCATGTGTGTTTGTGGAAGCCTTGTTGTTGCCATGGGTTGAATCACATATTCTATTGCATTATGGTTGGGGCTCGGGGACCAATGAAGAAGGATGATTCTCCTTTTCATTGGATGTCTTGGTTGGGTGGAGAGTGTTTCCTTTCCCCTACCTTTATTGTGATCAAATTGGATGAATGAGAAGAAATTTATGTTGTTGTTTTGGAGCAGAGGAGAAAGACAATTTGATAGTTCCATGTGAAATGAAATCTCATTATAACCTTCCCACTTTGAAGTGGATGAATTTGTAAATGTTTTGAAATGGAAAGATGTTGTATGGATTATGAAATTTGTAAAGTGAAATGAAAAAGAGATAGACTTTGTTTTTCTTTGAAAGAATGTGAAAGATATATATATATATATACTGTTCTGTTCATTTGAAAGGAAGAAATTGAAATATGTTATTTGCATTCAAGAAATTGAGAGATGTAAAGTTTTATTTGAAATCAATAAAGGATTGCAATACCTTTCTTCATTTTCATTGTTGTATTGAAATTGATCATCAAATTTATTTGAAATCTCGTTTGGAAAATTGAAATGAGGAATACGTATGAAGGAACTATATTACTTTGTTCTTTTGAAAATAAGACAAATTGGAAACCAGACTTTACATTTTAGCCATTAAATGGTTTTTGAATCAACTAAATGGATTTGACTAGGATTAGAATGAATCTCCATACTTGGAAGGTGAAAAAATGATAAATAAATCCTTTAGAAATTGATCTCTGTTTTGTATTTCATCCTGGCAAATAATTTATCTAAAATGAACAGTTCAAACCTACAAGCAAGAAATAACAATGAAACATTAAAATATAACATGTTATGATATAAATGAACTCAATTGGACTAAAACACTTAGGGAAAAATCCTTCAAACATTGCAAAATCGGGTCAAAACCTCTTACAGTCGTTTTGTTGTCAAGAGATGTAAAACCTTCAATTTGTAACTCAATTAAACCAAAAATTACCTTTGAAAACTTCATCCTAAATTCTTCTTAATAATTCTCCATGTCTGTTTGGCATGTTGAGTGAAGGAGAAGATCAAATTGAACAAAATTTATAAGTTAAAATTTACTAGTTTGCTTTTAAAAATCTTGCAGGTCATTTTCTTAAAATTGACCCCTTAAACTTTATCAAAATATAAAATTAATGATTCCAATGCAAAGAGGGCTTTGAGAGAGCTTTCAAAAAGTCCTCGTTTGCCCAAAACTAAGCTCTCTATCAAAATTTATGGCCTTCTAAAATTTTCTTCACTTGGTGGAAAATTTTGGGAAAATTTTCCTTGGCATATTTTCCTGCGCCCCTTAAAATCCTTAGGAAATTTTTTGGGAAAATTTTCCATATTTTCCCGTGAACATGACCAATCGTGTGATGCCACGTGGCATCATGAGGTATCGGGCAAGCAGCAGAGCAGGTCCCTTTTTCCTTTTTTATGCTTTTGGAAAATTTTGGGAAAATTTTCCAAGTTTTCCCCACCAAATTCGTAACCAATCGGGGATACCACGTGGCAAACATGAGGTGACAAAGGAAGATTTGAGGTCACCTTTTTCTTTTGTTTTTAGTTTTTGTCAGGAAAAATCTTAAAGTTTCTCCACCACCCTGGAAGCCCGCAGCCAATGGATGGCTACCATGTGGCCACCTTGGGTGAGGGTGGAGGTGCATAGTGCATTTATCCTTTTATCCTCTTTCCTTTTTTTTCCAATTTTTTTATTTTCCCTATTTCCCACCGACTAGCGGCTAATAGGGGCATCACACGTGGTGTGGTTGGGTGTCGGTGGAGTTGCGGGTTCGTTGGTGCCTTTGTGCATTTTAACCTGAAATTTGAAAAAGTGGAATGTTTCCCCACCAACCCACGCATCCCTCTCAGGTGAAAAAACCTTCCCACAGCCCGCAGGCCCGCACTTGGGGAAAAATTCCTCCCCTAGGCCCGCAAGCCCACTCCTTTGGGAAAATTTTCACCCCAAGGCCCGCTGCCCATAACTTGAGTTTTATGAGGAGTTAGGAGGACTTATTTATATCAATGGAAAGGTGAGAAAATTTCCTATCCAATGGGAATGATTTAGGAAATGTTTGAATGCATTAAGTTTGAGAAAAATGAATTTGAATATTTAATCCTGTTAGAGAGTGGGTATGGTGAGGAATTTACCCTCTGAACCTTATTGAACCTTCTAAACCTTAATTTTGGACCTTGTGACCTCTAATAATTGTTAATAAAATAAAATTATGTTCTAGTAGATCGGAATTGTTCTGGAACTTATGGGTGACAATTGTTGCCTTGTGGCCTGGTAGTCGACTCTTTTAAAAAAAAAATTATTCCATAATTTTCCTAACTAATCCTAGGTTGTCTGTTGGGTCTCAAGTGGGTTGTTTTAGTGGGCATTACAATGTTGCTACAAAAAGTGTCCCATACCACAATATTTTATAAAATTTATATACATATTTATAATCCCCAAATTAATGTTATGGATTTGCAGCTTAGTGAGTGTTGAATTTTTTTGTATTTATTTAGTACCAATAAAAAAGCAATTTTTAGCCAGTATATTGTCTTTTCATTCCATTGTGGTAGGGAGTTCCTGCAACATCATTTTTCAAAAGGTTTAGTGAAGCATCTATAAAAGATTACCAGTTATCTCGATTTTTAATTTACTATAGGTACTCATTATTCCAACAAAATATGGCAAGTTTTGAACTGTACTTATGATTTGTAAGTGGAAATGATTTACTTGTGTTCACTGTGGATCATGTAGTTGTCAATGATGGGTGGAACTGATTATTTGATAATGGAATTGGAAATTTTAACAGTACTATTGTAGTTGATTATCAGAATTTTTTTTTGGCATCTAATCTTTAAGTAGCTGATAAACAAGAGAGGGAAACTGTTGCAATTTTTTTTGGGTGTGCAGTTGGTTTATGTTGCAAAATGGACATGAATTAATTAAACAAGACATGGATTGAATGCATAAATTAGCTACCCCATGATTACAACAACAACACTTCTCCCGTTTGAATTTATTTTGTATGACATTTGTACCATTTTGGCTATAAGCACCCTTTTTTTAATGGTGCAGTGATGTATATATGAGTTGTAATTTGATTTTAGGATGCCTTATATTCCCTTTCTTGGCCTAAAAACAAGTTGGCTATGCTGGAACTTAAAATGGACAAATGGTGTAGGTGGATTGGCAGTAGGATCCCATGGCACCACTGCCTTACTTTTTGCATCAAGCACATACTAAAATTTAGTTGAAGTTTACTTTGCATATTTTCTATATCTATAGGCGTCTAACCATGCTTTCTTGTTTCAAAATATGATATTATGAAGCATGTAATTGTTTACAATTAACACAACAAATTAGACTTTTAGTGCCTGCAACATCATTGGTTTTGGCGGCATGTTGGCTATGATGCAGTGTCCTAAAAGGCTATTTTTACCTTTTCGTGTATTGATGATGATGGCACCCTTGGCACTCTCATGATGGATGAACGTATGGTTATAAAAATCAACATTTCTTATACAATTCAAGTAGATGAGTAAGAGCAATAGACTAGATAGAACAGGCAATCTAGCACACTAGAAATGAACAAGTAGACTATAGAAATGCAGACAAGCTAGTAGTTGCGAAAGTGACTTCCATAATTTGAAACCTTAGTCAACGCATTCGCTGAATTCTATCCATTAAATCTGAAATTTGGCGAGTGCATAACGGCAGGAGAAAATTCGTTAAGGGATTAGCTTGAAAATCCGTTAATGGTGACTTGGCCTAAAACCAAGGTTACATGAATGGGCAGGTGTGAGGATTACATAAGATGCGTGTAAATAGCAACCCGTGCGATGGGTGCGCCAAAAAATCAAAAATGAAACATCAAACTTGGAAATTGAAACTTGTATGTTCAGACGTACGACTATCATTAAACTTTCCAAATCAGATTTCTTATATTTCATAAAGAATTTACTATATTATATCATCGATGCCATGAAGTTTATATTTAATCATCATTGAGTTATATACTTCTATCACATTCGGATTGAGTTATATAATATCTATCATGTGATATACACCAATACATCGATACATGTCACAAAAATAGCATTTTTCTCTGAAATTGCTCATTACTACAAACAAAACAAAAATATTTAATGTTTGTTATTATGTACATTTCTCTGTGAAAATGTTGAAAATGATTTCTTAATGTAATAGTTGAATAGGATGCAATGTGAATGGCATGTTAGGATGCCTTGGGTATTGGTTTGGGTATGTTACGCTTCCTTAGTGCTAATTTGGGTGTGGTTACTTGAACTAGTAAGAGGAAATGGATACTATTGGTGGGTGCTTGAAGACTGAGATGGGTATGCCAATTTTCAAAAAGTTAGATTCGCACCAGGTTTTAAATTTGGTGGTCTCTTACACCACAAAAAAATTCCAGTGATGATAGTTTATCAGTAGAGCACTTGAAATCGTGCACAATAGTAATACTATAATGATAATGATGAAATTTTAAACAATTTGTATATAATAGTTTCTTGCTTTTATTTGTTTCATGTCATTAACTTACGACATGTTTATATTGTAGTTATTGTTGAGTGGTCTTTACAATGCAGTAATACTACCCTTCTTGTTAGACAGTTCTCTTGCTGTAGTTAGGAAATGAAACATATCAAGGCATGTTTGAGCTCTCTTAAAAATGCATTAATAGTACTCTTTTCGTTAGATGGAGCTCTTGTTGTAATTAGCAAATGAAACATATCAAGGTTATATCCAAATAATACAATATTTTTGCAAAATATATAAAGAAAAAACAATTTAGACATTATATCAGTTGTATGCATATCTGATACATATATATCTGTTGGCCTCATTGCATGAGAACTATAACATTTGTCACTATTTTTGTTTTGATTAATTTGCATGTTTTGAGCATTTGGCCTCAGATCAATTTCTTCAAGCCCAATGTGGTGCAAATGTATGTAGATGAATCTAATTTAAATTGGTCGTATTTTGAGAAGTTGTGAAGGTTTTAGAGCCATCCAAATTTTAGAGTGTTTTCATATCCAATACTTGATACTTTTATTAAAGCCTTACTGGTGGAAAATCCTGTATGATTCAAATTCATATTGCTTGCATGACAACCATTTTTCAACCCTCATAATAATATTTCTCACAATATCAATATTGCCAAACAATTTGAGGTGCATGTTGTTTGTTGTTTATTTGCCTCATATATTTACTTCAATATATTCAATGATTCACCCTACCACCAAAAAGGATGTTGCATTTTTAAAACCTTTGTAGTGGAAACAAAGGTGCCTTTCTATGTTTTTTAAAGGGATTTTTTCTCTTTGCATATTAATTTTTTTTTCATATTCAACCTTATACTAATACAACAACGTAATCCTTTACAATACATATCAATGACCAGAGTTTTTAAATATTATCCTTTCAATTAGAAACCACTTAACATTGTACTGCCCTTTTCACAATTACACAATGATGCATTACATTTATGCCATACTCCAAATTAACTTCCATATCATGAGTTAACATCCACGTGACTCTATAACCGATGTCCCTACATTTTTGTTGAATTATATTCCACACAAATTGTTTCACCTTCTGATACTTCTTCCACACATTCCTTCTGTCATACTTCTTCCACACATTCCTCCTATGTCTATTTGATCATGTCATTCCATTATCTTCCATGCTTTTCCACTTCTTCTTGCTCCTTCTCCTCCACTTCCCATTCTTTCGGCATTTTCATCGCACATCTCACGTGCGATTGCTAGTTGTAGCATCTTCATGGTAGAGAAAAGTAGAGGTCGTTTGGAACTTAAGAGAGTGTTTTATAGGTTTGTAGTGACGTCGTTGAGGAGATCATGTCGCAACTAGATGCCTTTACGGTTTGAGAGATTTTTTTCAATAGCATGTCATTTTCCAAAGGAGCTAAGTAGGTTTGCATGCTCGAATAATGATTGAGGGGCTACGTTTCCTCTAAGAAAATGATGAGAAGTCTAGCCCCAATATGAATTTAAGACAATGGCGACTATTACCAAGGAACTTTGAGCATGACATAGACCTTTAAAATCAATACAAATTCAAGCCAAGAAATACTAGAATCCCCTATTTTTAGTTAAAAAGAAACCCCTAAAAATTATATTTTAAAATCACCCCAAAAAAAGTAAATCCTTTAAAAATTCCTCACATTACAATGCAAAAACTATCAAATATACATATTTGAGGTTAAATTCAGAAAATTAAATTCAAGATTTCAAATTAAATCATGACAAAAATGACATCCAAATGCAAAAATGGATCTAATACCATAGCGAAGTATTCTCTAGGATCTCTCAGATCAACCGAATGCATAGTTCAATGAGAAAAGCTAATTATTGAACAAATTGTTGAGAGAGAGAAACCTAAATGAGAATAACACAATAGATTGTATTCAACTCAAAAAATAGATTTATAATAGGTGTTATATATAGGAGGAAGAAATGTAACTTCCACCTAGAATCATGGAGATAACTACCATTAGACTAGTGGAGTATAATTCTAGAACAAAATGTAACTGCCACTTAGCTAATAAAGGTGGTAGTTAACTCCCAAAGACTAAAGAACACCTAAACAAGCTAAATCTACATGTGTAGGAATAATCCAAATAAATAAATAAATGGAATAAATAATATCCTACACCAACATTAATTGGAAAGAAAATCTTAAGAATTATTTTGAGTTTGTAGAAAGAGAAAACAATGAAATTCACCTAAATAGAGTTGATGGGTCATGAATGTCCATGGTAGTAGAATATCTAATTATATAGAGTACAAATAAGTTAATTGAAGATCAAGACATGGGATAGGCTAGTGGAAAAGTTTAAAAGTGAAATTATTTCCTAGATCTCCAAATAATTGTTTTTGAAGTTATAGAATTCTTGAAAAAAGAGTGTAGTTTGAACAATTATGCTAAAGTGTTTTATAGATACAAGATTAGACTAGGTCATGTAGAGGATGGCATAGAAAATATCTCAAGGTATATGAACGGGTTTTACATTATAATTCAAGATGAGTTTGGAATGATCCAAGTGCTTTCAAAGGGATGAATCCTATAAGTATGCTCTCAAGTAATAGGATAAGTTAACATGCAAGTATAAGAACATTTCTTGTACAAAGGGTAAATCCACTATAAGCTATGGATAAGGTAGTGGTAGGGGAAACTCTTCATAACATGAGTTCAATGTTGCAATTAAGTAAAACCTATAGGAGGAGGAAATACATCCACAAGAAGAGGATCTTTTGGATGTGAAATAGGTCATAAAATCAATAGTACATGTTATAAGTGTGGAAAAATAGGACATGATAAATATTATGAGTTCATGTATGCCTTAATGATGAGAAGACGATATGTGTTAGCACAAAAAAATTTCAAGATGATTTATCTGATATATCGTGCTATAGGGAGGACAATGAGATGGGATTAGTATTGATTTTCAATTCCATGTTGTTGAAAATAGCAATAGAGGAAGTTGGTCTTGAGTAGAGGACAAGTTTGCTTTAAATAGTAAGTAGGTAAAAAGGTAAATTCTGCAAATTGATTGTGGATGATGGGAGAACAAAAAATATGTTTTTTTGGGGGAAATATTATTAAGTGGGGATACTCTTTCGGTGGATCACCACTTTACATTCCATTTTATTTTAAAGTTTGTTTATCAGACTTTATTATGTCAATCTTACACAATTAAGAGTAAAATGGTGTGACCGGTTCACCCATACTATTTATAGAGGTTCATCCTCACAAGATTAATATAATGTTATCATCAAAATTGGTATGTGTGAGATCATCTTGTTATGACCATTGAAATATAAATTGCAAGAAATTGTTCTGCAGTTATTCTATTAGACCGAGGAATGAAGTGGAAGTGTTGCGTAACATTTGTATGCAAATTCTATTAAAAGGCAGTGTTTTATTTTGGAGTGGAGTTTTTACCTTTGGGTTTTTCCTACTATAGATGTGGTTTTTGGTGTCATTTACTTTCTGTTGTTTACTTTTTGTTCATGTTTATTAATATGCAAATATAAACATATTAATCTATGTTTAATCACTGCACTTCATAATCTATAATCTTTGGCAATTTATTTGTGGATTTATAATTTATTAATCATTCATTATGTTTTATTCTCTAACATGGAATTAGAGTTTCTAGTTATTCTTGTGCATAGATAGATTTGGATGTTTTTTAATTTTCAGGAGTAAAGAACATGATTTTTTCCGATCTCGCGAAGCCCTAGATGTTCCTTTGTCGACTTCAAGTTAATTAGGTTCAAAATTCCAATTATTTCACCAAATATTATGAATAGTGGATGATTACTTGTTTAGATCTTTGTTTTGTGTATAGATCTATGATTTTTTCTCTATCTACAACTTTTTCTTGGTCTTTCATGATTTAATCCATCATCTGCATCTATTTCAAATATTTCACACTTTTTTATATAGCCATTATATAGTTGTGTGACATATTTAAATAATCTAGTTTATTTTTTGGCTTGTTTTAGCATTTTCGGACATATTTATTTTCTAGGGCAGATTTCAATTTTTTATTTATTTTTGGCTTAGTCCGTGGGCTTAGCATCCCCTATGTGCTCTTCATTTGAATTCTCCTAGAATTGTGACACTTGTTCATGTTGACTTGCATTGACTATGTACCATGTGTTTTTATTGTATTTGATTATGAAGGGGGAGCAGACCCAAAATTCTATTATTTTTTGGCTCATTCCATGAGCTTGAGTTCTGTGGAATGCATCTTTTCTTGAAAGTGACAAAATTATTCCACATTTCCTCTTTTGTTGGTTTGATTTGCAATGTGTGTCACCCCATGATTTTTTCACATGTTTGTACTTTCTTCTCGTCCCATGCAAAACCCAATCCAATATAAAAGCTTCAAGTAATTTTGAATGTTACGATGTCAGTCTATTGTTAAACATGACAGTGGTTAACCAATAAGAATACACCACCATTTTTTTCTACTTTACATTAATACTTTACGAATCAATAGAATGTGTCCATGTTCTTTCGCATGTTGTTTTTCCTTTTCCATAGCAGTTGTCAAAGTACAAAAAACGAGCCATTAAGATAATTACACATATATACAGTTTAAGATTCTATTTTTACTTTTAATTAGTCTTCATACATATATGTTGCATTGTAAAGTGTGAACTAATAGCTAAGCACCACGTATATTGAGTTTTTCACATTTTCATATTTTTTAACATATTTAGTCATGTGGTTCTTTTTTTTCTCCGCATATTTCTATTGACTTGTCATCCCCAGTTGTGAGCCCAATTAAATATGCATATTATTTTATTCTACGTACTTCACATCCTTTTGGTTCATTGCATCCAAGAATCTCTAGAAAGATGACAGATTTCATGTTGCTTTGTCTTGATCTATGACAAGTGTCACCTTCTTTAATCGCCGTGTTTTCTTTCTGTTAACCTTTTCAACCTTGTCATGGACCAGATAAGTTATTTTCTATGTTAAATTCTAACAACATCACATCTATTGAGCTCATAAACTTGAAAATATTCCAAAAGGTCGACATTTTCCCTCTTGTGTTTGTTGATTTGTGACACGTGTCACCTCCTGTTTTGTTCGCATTTTATCTCTTTGTTTTAATCTTTTCCAAGTGTCTTCTTTTGCTTTACTTGCATGTTTTGTTCTATTTACTTTGCTTCACATATTTGGACCCAAAAAGCTTTCTTTTTTGTTTAATTTTGGGGACCTCACATCCACTAGGCTAATTTTCCTAGAAAGTTTCCCCGAAGATGTCGTGTGTCCTTTTGATTGTTGCAATTTGTGTCGAGTGTTGGCTTCTTCTACGACCATGCATCCTTTAATATTTAATTAATTTTATCTTTATTTTTTGGTCATGGTTTTATAACCCAACTCATCTGAGCTTGGTTAAATTTCTCATGAGTTATAGTTAATTTATTCTCGAGTAGTTCATCTTGTGTGTCAAGCTGGTTTTATAGCTCTTGATAAGATAACTTTGTCTTAACTCTATTTTTCTCTTCCACAAAGAGTTTTTTCTTTCTACTCAAATATCTATTTCATTTTTTTGTGCCTACTATTATTATTAAAAATGGTCAGAAATGTTAGTTTCTCAATGGATAAAACTCAGTTATTAAATGGAACGCACTATAGTATTTGGAGAGTGGTGCAAAAGGCATCTACGTACTTTAACTTTAATAATGCAGGATATTTCTCAACACATGAGCACTACTAAGCCTAATACTCTATACCACCCCTTGCTTGAGGATCTTGTCACACTTTCCATAACACAATTCATATGCTCATAAGCATCCTTAGCTATATATTGTCCCTTTGCACACACTTGTATTAGTACTAACATTCATATGAAAGCAAACATAAAATAAATAGCTATACCTTGGCTAAGGATCATAGCTCCACTAATCATCGACCTTCATCATCTCTCCAACACCCTTCCTTCACTCTTAATCTAAGTCCATACATTGAATGCTTTATATAACCACCATACATGCATTCTCCTTGAAACACTAGACTAGATTAGGTAGGCCTCTTGGGTATAAGTACTCAAAACACTATATAGGGTCCTGAATTACCCCCATGACTCTTGGAAAATCTCCTATAAACTAAACCAAAGTGTTTAGTCCCTTTATACGATCTTGCCCCTGGATTTTTGTTAGTTCCCTAATTGGGCCTTATTGACCTACTAGCCCTTCCAACATACAAACCATGTTGTATCTCAAGATTTCCTGAAACAACCATACAATCAAATGGGATATATATAAACCCTTTAGATATTCCTTCAATGTTCCCACATCTCATTACATGTTGCTTTTTATGGAATTGTACTTCCTTTGGACTATATTGTGCAAATTAAGCATTTTATAGCTCCTAGTTATGAGAGTAGGTATTTTTAGTAATGATCTTGTCTGAAAAATGGTTAAAATACCTGTGAGATATTCTTAACATACTCCTTGATGAATTTCATTTCTTGAATCACTAATTTGTTCATCCATGCACTTCAATTTACTCTTTCCCCGGTACAGCTTACAATCTACCCTACAAAAATTCACATAACTTCCTCACAATTTTGAATTGAGGATGAAATTTGTTACAATTCTTCAACTTCTCTAGAAATAGATTTACCCAAAGTTTTACACTTTTGGTCATTTAGAAATTTAGATATGTGATGCCCTAGTTTGGGCCTGTGGAGTACAAAATTGAAGCTATAGGACATTACCGTGAGGTTTCATGATATGTAAAAATTTGGAGACACGCCATATGTATCCATTCAACTATATATACATTTAGAGATTTCTAGAAACTATTCTAAGATATGTGATGCCCTAGTTTGGGCCTGGAGTACAAAATTGAAGCTACATGACATTACCAGAGGTTTCAAGATATGTAAAAATTTGGAGACACGCCATATGTATCCATTCAAATATATATACATTTAGAGATTTCTAGAAACTATTCTAAGATAACTATAAAATTCTAAACCTTTGACCAGTAGTAGGGTATGCAATATACATTCTATAAAAACAATAGATCAACATATAAACCATGGTCAAAATTACCTACAATATCATTCTAATACCTTCATTATTAACTTCAAAATTCAGTTACATCCTTTTGATAATTTTCCATCCATGATACATTCAAATAGCCCTCTTTTTCTCTTACTAAACTCACTAGATATCTTATTCTTAACTCCTAGATGATATCAACAACCTCTAAACTTGGAAAATGATGAAATCACAACCGCAAAACTCTCTCAATTCATTTATCACCTAATTTCACTCTAGAGCATCTCATTATGGCCTAATAAGGATGGAAAACAACTAATTTCGAACCTTTACACACCTAATTCTTACACTTATAACCACATTCACTTGTACACTTATATTTACATTTGACCCAATCAAGCAAATCACTCATCCATATGACTTGGATGTTATAAAATGGACACAGTAAACTTGAATGCCCCTAAGAAACTCTAACCCTCTTGATGCTCCTGCATCAACTTCCCTTGTGAGAAAGATTTTAGTTCCTACTCAAATGTCATGTAGGACTCTTCTTTCTCCTCGCTTTCAATATTTTTTTGTCTTTCCCGATTGTACCTTTCCATTTACTTTTACCTTCTACTACCCTACCACCACTCGAACTCATATTTTAATTTCTTCTTCATGCACTTTTTTTTTTTATTTCCTTGATTCTCAACATGCCCTTCTTAGTTTGCTTTCTTTACATTTGAATTCTAATCCTTCCTTCCATGTTCTTATTCATCATCTGTCACCCCCTTTGTCTAACCCATTGTCCTGCAAATCGATTCATTCCTTTTTACTTGCAGACAACATAACAAAAAATCTCAACTTGTTTTATATGGGGTTGAGCTCTTTCCATACTTGTTCAAGTAATTACCTATGTTTTCTATCACTTTTGGCTTCCTTACATGTTTTCTATATTTTCTTCACCATATTGAAATCTTCAAACTAAATACACAAATTTTTTTATGGCTTCTTAGTTCCAACTTGGATTTCTTCTTGCAACTTTTTCTTATTTCTCATTTCTTGAGATTCATTTATGTTCTCATGTCTCCTTACAAACTTATTTTCTTCTTGTTTGAACTTTCCTTTTGGTTTCCAACTACTAAAATACTTTTGTATACTTGGGTTGGCTTCTCTTTGACACTTTGTACTTACATAATTCTCTTGAACCATTCCATGTAATAAGACATGTAGCTAGTTTTTTACCATCTCAATATTGCCTCTTTCAACTCAGCTTTACCCTTGTTCTTAACTTGATTCTGCAATTTTGAGCTTTTCTTAACACATGGTGTCTTCTTCACATAAGGACTCTATTGTTCTGACTGAAAATGTGCCTTATTACCAAAAAAATATTCTCATTATTTACTATTGCGCCAATTCCTATTGCCTTATTAAATTCTTGTTCACTAGTTACTAACCTTTCTCATGATTTACTCAAAGATTCTTGACAGCTCATAATTCCACTATAGTTCCTCTTTGTTCTAAGCTTACTGATCTTATTCCAATCATTAATAAGGATTTTAAAGACCTGAATAACTTCTAACAAGTATTTATCACCCATATTTGTTTTTATAACTTTCACTATTGTTATACAAGTTGTTTCACTTTGCTCTATTGTTACACAATTCATTGTTCCTTCTAAAGAAGCTTCAAATCTTGGTTTCCATAATTGAAATTATGTCTTCGTTGTGTGGTTTTGATTGCATTATCTACTACCCTCTATGATCTTCATGATTCTACCAATTTGAAGCTTAATCCCAAAATCAAAATCTTCTTGTTCTTGACTGTACTCTTTACTTACCCTTACCATGCTTGACTGATTTAAGATGGACTGGTCAATTTTTAGACTACTTACCCCTAGTAGATGAACTTTCCTACTCATGATAACTCTTTGTTTTTTTAGAATAATTCGCATGGTCTTCTTATCATTCCTATGTTTGACATGGACATGCATTATGCTGATATAAAACCCCTTTCTTGATCATAGCCTGTTGAATTTTCTTTAAAATCTTACCACTTTTATTCAAGAACTCCATCAAGAGTTTCTTTTCTTTTTCATTGACCATTTGATAACCGATCTTTGTATTGTTTTCCCACCTTCCATATTTGACTTTTCTAAACATTCCCAATCTAACTTATTGGATCATGACCTTTATGCTTCTTCTAGCTGACCTTCTTGAATGAAATTCCATGGTCTTGGCCTAATTCTCTTTGTTTTATTCTAGGAGTAGAATCTTTAAGTCTTCTTTACCTACTTCATTCCATATAGAGTCTAAGTTTCTCTTCAAAACTTTCCATACCTCCTCATCACTCTATCTATTCCAATTTTCTTTGATACCTCTTACGTTTACCTTGTTTAGTGTCTCTAAGCCTCTTGAACTGGTATATTGATATTATTTTCCTATTTTGACCTCATTTCATGGAGATCCATCCTCACAAGATGCTTCTAGGAGAGTTTCATTGTTCCATCTCTCACTAAATTCACTTGGTCTTTGATCATTCATAACCATTCTTGGAAAATGATTTCTAGAACCTTTATTCACACATGTTAACACAAGGTTAGATTAAAAAATCAGAGCCTTCATGACCTCCTTATATGCTTCTTGCATGCTTCCAACTTGTTTGTCATTTGTTCCTTTTCCTAGGCTTACTTTTAAGCCTGGTTTATTTAATTTCCTCTATTGCTCCTCATCACATGTGATGTTTTCATCAAGGTATTGTTGTTCTTCTTCAAAATCATCCTTTATCTCTTTGAATTCCTCCTCATTTAGTCTTGCTAATCTACCTCTTCCTTTGTTTATTCTTATCATAAGGACTAATTATCCTCCTTTTCTTTTTAGGTCTTCAAATGACCTATCAGCTTCTTTCCTTCTCATGACACCCTCTTGTGTCTTCTTACTCTCTTTTTCTTCTAGATCTTTCATAAGATATTCAAGGACTATCTCCCATATTTTTTTATTCTTCTCTTCTCTTAGAGAACACACTCGCTATCACACTTTCTTGGGTTACCCTTCTTTGTCATTCTTCTCATTCCTTTAGAAACTCATATTCTTTGTCAACCTCTCTTGAGCTTTAATTTTTACTTCATGACCCTTTTCAATGGATCTTGATTGTTGTTCTTTCTTGAGAACATTTTTCTTGTATTCCCTTCTCCCAAAGATCTCACTTACTCTTTTATCTTCCTCCATGAGTGTTAAGACATGATTCTTGGTCTTCTCAATAAACTCCTTAAAGCCAAATACCATGCTTCTCCTTTCATAATTTGCATGTTGATCCATCAAAGGCACCAAAACATGTTCTATTCCATCTTTATTTATAAAACATTTATTCAATCTTCCATTATACACTACTCTTATGTCATATTTCCATGGTCTCCCTAAAAGTAGGTGACACACATCCATTGGCATCACATCACACAAAACTTCATCATGCAAACTCCCAATTTTGAAAGGAACTATACATTGCTCATTTACAAGAATTTGATGATCCTTTCTAACCCATGGTACTTTATAAGGTGTAGGATGAACTAACATTTAAAACCCAATTTGATAACTATTTCCTCCAAAATAATATCATCACTATTGTCATTATCAATCACAACTTGACAATACTTACCTATTGTCTTGCATATAGTCCTAAATAGGCTTCTCCTGGAGACTGGCTCCTGAAATTTGAATTTTTGTTGTAAGAGAACTACTCTTACAAACAATGATTCTCCATGTTATTGGTCATCATTTATATCAGTTGTCTTCTCCATACCTAAACATATTTCTTCCATTTTTTCATCCTTGCCCCTAGATCACTGATCTCATGCATCATGTTATCCATCTTTCTCATCACTTCTCCCTTAAAAAAATCCATAATCCCTTGTAGGGATGGTTCCTTCTCTTTCACCATGTTTTCAACTATCACTTTCACACACTCTTCAATTAGCTTTAAAATTTTAAATGCTTCAAAATTCTACAATATATCCTATCCTAACAGAGCTTATCTCTCGATGCCAAAATAGTGTAAAATGGGTCTACTTACTTTGATGCGAAATCACAGCACCCCTAGGACTCTGCAACGCGATGGGTTGAGACTCTCAGTATGATTGCATAACATGGAGCTTTTCCCAAGTGTGGGACCTTGCGAAAATGGAAAAGCTCTCTGGATGAAGGCCGGCTCCTATTCCTCTGTTCAGATGCACCAATAAAATGCAGAGGTTTACCCAAAAACCTAAATCTAACTACCAAGGAGACAGGGAGAGAAAAATGCATAAAAATAAACCTAAGCTAAGGAGGTGATGCACCGAGGAATGAAGAACACCTGTCTTGCCAATAAACACAGACCATTAAAATGCAATGCAAGATCATACACAGATAGCCAGATTCACAGTGAAAAGATCAAGGGGATGCAAATGAATACAGAGAGGGTTGAGAATCATCCACAGACATGCATTAATTTGCTCCAAAGATTGATACAGCACACTGCAAAATGCCAAGAGGCAAGGTTGCATTACAGTTTTAGATAGGAGGTTTGAACTCCACAGATTCACCTGCCAAAGAGAAGAAGGGAGGGGCAAAACAAGAATGTCCAACCTTTAGAAAGAAGCCCCTCCTTACAATTTATAGGAAGAATGAGAGAGAAAAGAGAGAGGAATTCGAAATCTGCCCCAACCACCTCCAGAATGCACTTAACTCATCTCATTATGATGGTAGGTGAGAACCCCAGCGAACCCAAAAGTGGCGAACTGTATTTTGCATTTTTAAGAATTTTTCTCACCTAATTAAAGATATCCAATCGTAGTTGGATAGAGGACCTCATAAGCTTTCCAAAAAGTCCAACCTTGCATGAATCCGAGCTCCTACCAAAAAGTTATGGCCATTTGAATATTTACGCCAGTGGTCTGCTTCTGCCGGCGCCAAAATGTCAAGGCCTCAAGGTGCACCATAGGCACATCCATGTGTGTGTCGACATCCTCTTCTATGCGCCAAGGGTGCATCCTTTACTCTGCGACACTCGTGTCATGCGCACTTCATGTGCGCTTGGGCGCACTCATTTCTCTGTCGACACTCATTGTCGTGCGCCACTTCGTGCGCGCTTGGGCACACTCATTTCTCTCGCGACACTCATTGTTGTGTGCCACTTCATGCACCTTGGGTGCACCATTTCCTCTGCCGAAACTCATTTTTTGCGCCACTTCTGTGTGCCTTGGGCGCACCATTTCTCTGTCGACACTCATTGTTGTGCACCACTTCTGTGCACCTTGGGCACACCATTTCCTCTGCCGACACTCATTTTCGTGCGCCACTTCGTGTGCCTTGGGCACACCATTTCCTCTGCTGACACTCATTGTCGTGTGCCACTTCTGTGCGCCTTGGGCGCACCATTTCCTCTGTCGACACTCATTGTCGTGCGCCACTTCTGTGCACCTTGGGCGCACCATTTCCTCTGTCGACACTCATTGTCGTGCGCCACTTCTGTGCGCCTTGGGCGCACCATTTCCTCTGTCGACACTCATTGTTGTGTGCCACTTCTATGCACCTTGGGCACACCATTTCCTCTGTCGACACTCATTGTCGTGCACCACTTCTGTGCGCCTTGGGCGCACCATTTCCTCTGTCGACACTCATTATCGTGCGCCACTTCTGTGCGCCTTGGGTGCATGTCAGGGATTTGAGCTTCTTTGATTTCTCCATTCTTCTGCTTGTCTATATCTACCCGGGGAAAAGATATATACAACAATTTGGTGACTCAATGGGATCACCTGCCTGCTAGGTAGCAGATCAGTGGCCTTTTAGCAATCCATTGGGCATGGAGTCATAAGCAATAACCTGAAACCAACTTGATATCTGATCCCGAACCTGATACCGCAACTTCTTCTCCGACAAGGATTCTGAATTGTAGAAATCAACCTGAGAGCAACAAAACCTGTGCCGAAGCACTTAGGGAAACAAAAACCTAACTACCACAAGACAATGTGCATACGCACTTAGAGGAATTTAAATCTAGGCTAATATTTACAAGGGTGAACCTTTTCCTTTTAGTAGCAATGTTTAAGATAGATTCCGTTAACCGGAATCGGGATTTCTCCTCCATCCAAAGTAGACAATCGGAAGGCATTGCTATTCTTACATCCTGTGACCATGTAGGGGCCACTCCAAATGGCATCAAACTTTGAATGCCTTCCTGGCTTTGCCCGATCTGCATCCCATTTCAGAACTAGGTCTCCTTCCTGGAAGGTCCTTGCTCTCGCTTTCTTATCAAACCATCTTTTTACTAAGGCCTGATCCTTTTCAATCACCTGAACTGCATGTTCTCTTATTTCTTCCAATTCCATCAACTCTGCATACCTAGCCTCCATTGGTTCGAACTCAGACAACTCCAACTGCTTCATGAGCTCCAATGCTGGCAATTCTAATGATATAGGCAACACTGCCTCTTTCCCATATACCAACTTGTAGGGAGAATTACCTGTAGATCTCTTTGGCGTTATCCTATCAGCCCATAATGCTGATTTTAGCTTGGTATGCCATGTCCTTTGGTTTTCATCTAGAGTCCTTCTGATGATTCTTAACAAATTCTTGTTCGTGGACTCGCCTGTCCATTACCCTGCGGGTAATAATTTGAAGAGGTGCTCAAATAGATTCCATTCTTGACAGCCCATTCTGTAATCTTGGAACCTATGAATGCCAATGCATTATCTGATATGATAGTGGCCGGCACACCGAACCTGGTCACTATTCCTTCATAAAAGTCTAGTATGTTAGACTCATTTGCTTCCTTGAGCGCTACTGCTTCAGTCCACTTGGTGAAATAGTCCGTTGCCGTGAGAATCCACTTGTGGCCTTGGCTTGAGTTTGGATTGATGACCCCGACGAAGTCCAATCCCCATTGCATAAATGGTTGGTCAACCAGAATTGGGTGCAATGGAAGTGCTGCTTGTCTTTCTTTGCCTGTGAAGAGTGCACATTTCTTGCACTTTCTTATCCATGTATAGCAGTCACTGAAGACTGTCGGCCAATAATACCCTGCCTTCATTATCTTGAGAGCTATTACTCGTGGGGCAAAATGTCCTCCAGAATCTCCATCGTGAAAATCTCGTAACACCCTCTCAATTTGACTTATCCCAATGCACCTCAATAGAACTCCATTGATGTCTTTCTTAAACAAAACACCATCAACAAGCACATATGGAATGGCTTGTAATCTGAAGTATCTCCTCTTTGCTTTACTCATTTCTGGAGGGCATAGGCCTGTCTGTAGGAAGTGTATCATATTTTGAGTCCAACAAGGAGTAGGCACGTCATCATTTTCTTGTTCTTGATCATCCTGTAGTACCAAGGTAGTCTCCTTTTCATCACCAGCTTCAACTTGTTGACTCAAGGCTAGCTGCTCACATAGTCCCTTCCCACGTACTAGTTTGGTGACCTTGATCTCGATGTCATATTCCATGACACGAGTTATCCATCCTGCACGTTTCTCATTCAGATCCTTGTTTAGAAGGAAGTCCTTGACTCCCGCATGAGAGACTAATAATTGGATCTTGTTGTTTGAGACTAGGTGCTTGAATTTCTTTAAGCTTCTGATTACCACAAGGACATGCTTTTCAATGAAAGAGTACCTAGTTTCGTATTCCTCCAAGCCTTGACTGAAGAAAGCAACTGGTTGTTCTAATCCTTCTTTGTTTTGTTGTACCAGGATTGCAGAAATCGTGTCCCCACCACCAAAGGCATATAGCACGAAGTCCTTAGAGAAGTCTCGATTGACGAGAGTCAGCTTGAGATATAGCCTCTTTTATTGCCTCAAAACTTGCCTTGCCTTCAGATGTCCACTTAAATGCCATGCTCTTCTTTAACATCAGCGTTATTGGTTTTACAAGAGCTGCAAAATTTGGAACAAACCTGCGGATGAAATTGATCCTTCCTAAGAAGCTTTGAAGAGCCTTCTTGTGATTTGGCAATGGCAATGCTTGAATTGCTTCAACTCTTTCTGGGTCAATTGTCAACCCCTCCTTTGAAACAATATGGCCTAGAAGTTTTCCCTCGTGAGCCAAGAATATGCATTTTTTGGGATTCAATGATACCCCAAATCTTCTACACCTCTGAAATACTTGCCTCAAATGATAGAGGTGATCCGCTGCATTTTTTGAGAATACAGTGATGTCATCAAGATATATCAAAACTATTTTATTGATCAACCCCTTGAATGCCATATCCATTGCCCTTTGAAAGTGGCCCCAACATTTGATAGCCCAAATGGCATCTTCAGAGGCATAGGTCCCCCATTCGTGGTGAAAGCCGCCTTGAATTGGTCACCTTCTTTCACCATCACCCGATTATACCCCGAGTAGCCATCTAGAGAGAGAATCTCTCTCAACCGGATACTACTTGCAATATTTGTTCCATCGAAGGAAGTGGGTAATGATCTTTGAGAGATGCCCTGTTGAGGTCTCAGAAATCTACACACAACCTGATTTCTCCACTCTTCTTCCTGACCGGAACCAAGTTTGCAACCCAGCTTGAGTGCTTGATCGGGAATATAATGCTTGCCTCTATCAGCTTATTTAGCTCTTTCTTCATTAGAGGCTCCATGTGAGGGTTGACTGGTCTCTGCTTCTGCCTAACGGGCTTAGCATCTGGATCCAATTCTATGGTATGTTGTGCCAAATTTGGATCGAATCCTCTTAAGTCTTCATAGCTCCAAGCGAAGACATCTGGAAATTCTTGGCAAAGTTGTACGAAATCTGATTTCTCCTGTTCAGTGGCCACTTTGCCAATTTGAAGTGTTTTGCCTTCCCCAACCGGAATTGGCTCTGAATCTTCTCTCTTAACCTGTATGTTTTCCTTTTCCTTACGAAACTGGTCGTTAGGGTTGAAGATAGACTCCAATGTTACTAAACCCTTAGGAAGCTTGTTTGTCCGCAGCTGCACTACCTGATCCCCATACTGCTGCTCTAATCTGTCCTGATTCCTAGCTGAGAATTCAGCCTCTTCTTGTAAGAAATTGACGATCTGTTGATCGTTCTCAAACACCTGCCAGCTTGTGTTATTATCTGGAACTGCTGGCCTCACAATCACATGGATATGTGGCTGTGTTTTTCCCCTTCTGATGTTGTCAACCACATCAAACGTTGCTCCAACTGCTGCGAGCCTATCTGCGGCTTCATTTTTCTTCCTGGGTATGGACACAATGCTGAAAGCTTCGAAATCCTCAATGAGGTCCCATACCCTATTTTTGTAGCTCTTTAGCAGGTCATTCTTTGTGGCATGTTGTCCCCTAACTTGGTTGACGATTAGCTCGCTATCTCCAAACACCTGCAAGTTCTTTATGCCCCTTTTCCTGGCCCAATGAATTCCATGAATCAATGCTTCGTATTCAGCCGTGTTGTTTGAACAGGAAAACTGGAAACGAAAAGCTGAAAAATATTTGATGTCTTGTGGTGAAATCAACATTGCACCACCTCCAAAGACTTGTCTCGCTTCTCAACCATCGAAAAATAATTTCCAAACTTTGTTTTCATCCTTTTGTTCAGCCGAATGATGTCGAATGGGTGAATTTTCTTCGTATACAATACACGCCCAATTCGATTCTTCAATTTCCTTGTATGGGTCAAATTCATGACTCTTGTTTGCCCATTCATCCAAAGTTAAATCAGGAATTCCCTCGACCTTAGTACCTGTTTCTAGATCACTTGAACACTCCTCCTGATCAAAAACCGAGCAATTTGCATTGATAGGATTTGGTACATGAGGCTCAATATGGAAATGGGCAATTGGTTCTGACCTGATTGTTGCTTTGGCTCCATACCTTGTCCTAAAAATCATGTGCGACCAATCTGCAGATAAATATCCACCGATTTTTGCAGTGAAGTCTCTTGATAGACACAACGCAAAGAGTGGCGGAAGGTCAATCACAGACACATCTTGCAAAACTGTAACATTAGGACAGGAATGTAGAGTTAGGCTTAACCCCTTGATGACTCCAACAGTTCCTACTGCCGTTCCATCTAGTTGTACTACTCCTTTCAGCACTGGCTCATATTTCAAACCCAGCTGATCCGCTATTTGCTTCGGCATCACTGAACTACTTGCCCCAGAATCAATCATGCAATTGTGTACTAATTTATCCCCGATGATTAATGAAATATAGAATGGAGGGGGTTTCAAAACTTTACCTTGTTGTCCTCCATGATTCCCTTCAGGCTGAGCAGCATTCGTGAGGACCTTCTCTTGCATATGGGCCTGCTGGTTCGAAGTTGACCAATTCTTCATGGCAGCTTGTAGAAGATCTCTTTGTCCTGGGATGGATAAAGATTCCCACATTGATATATTCACGTTCGTCTTCTTCATTTGATCAATGATGTTGAAAGGGGATGAATTGTCCTTTTGATGTCCCTTACTTGGTGCAAACTTTTCTGGAGCTTGAGCATGTGCGTGTGTTGCTACAACAGGTACCTTGGGTTGATTTTACACATTTGGAGCTGCGTTTGGTCTATCGACCCTTTTTGTGTAAGAGTGGGTTGAGAAACAACTGGATTACACAATTGTCCCTCTCCTATATTTCTCTTCTTTGACCGTGTGTTGGCAGCCACGCCTTGAAAAGGCTGTTGGTTAACTCCACAGAAGTCTTCCGTTTGCCAATTTGCCAATGTGGTTTCGCTGAGGTCCTTCTTGTTGTGTTTGTTGTCGCGATTCTCCTCCCGCTTGGTTCTTAGCAACACCAATGGTTTCGCACCATCAAGGCCTCGATTTAGTGCACCATTGAAACATGCCGACTCGATTGTGAGGTAGATTGCAAGGGTAACACCAAATGACTCTCGTGCCATGTTATTTTGTGTCGGAACCAAGGCTCTTGAGGACGCTGCCGCATTTGGATCATACAATGGCCGAAATGGCCTCGGCAGCTTGAGGTCAGTCCTTGGTTCTGTTTTGATTTGCAGCCCGAGGTGGTGGTCTATTTTGTTGGTATGGGGGCCTAGCTTGGTACTGTGCTTGAGGCTGATACGGTCTAGCTCTTTGAGCTTGCTGTCTTTTTTGATAGTCACAAGCTCATTTCCAAGGTTCTCGCAATTGTTTCATGACCTCCTCGCATTCCTTTGAAGTATTTGAAGAAGTCGACGCCTCATTATTGCTTTGATTTCTAGGAGTTGGAATGGGATTCAACTCGTGCTTGATCGTCAGTAGGATTTCCCATGTCTGGATAGAGAGGCATTGGTGGCCTTGGTGCAAGCTTGCCGCTTGATCAAACAGCTTCTCTCGCTTCCGATCGCTGTGTCATAGGACCCTGGCAGCGTTGTCCCTCCCATTGATTGGATCATCATGGCTATGTCTGAATTTATAGCCTTTAAGAAATAAAGGAATGCTCCTTCGGCAGTTGGTCTAACAGCTATTGGGATCCTGTCCCATGTCCATTGGAATCTAAAGTTGAAATCTGCCATTTGTTCGTTAGGAGCCCTTTTGATTGTTGTCAGCTGTTCCAATAAAGATAAATTGTCCGCCCTCTCCCCGAATTGGCTGCAAAGAGCAGAACAAAGTTGGTTCCAATTCGTAATAGAGCCTGCTGTAAGGCTCCTAAACCATTGTAAGGCCTTGCCTTTGAAAGATGAAGCCAACAGCTTGACTGCAACATCCATTTCATTTATTTCGTGGATTGCACATGCATTAGCAATATCCTGGATGTGATCAATAGGAGTAGTATGATTTTCTCCTGTAAAATAGGGTATATTCTTTAGTGCTGCAATTGGAATTTGATTCTGAGCATTTAGGGCAAGTGGACTACTTCCCGTGAAATTGACAAAGGGATTCGGTGGTAGATGTGCCATTATGATTGGCCTAAGAACCCTGGTCGATGCGAGAAAAGGCCTACTAGGTGGAGGTGTAGACAAAGTCCTGTTAGGTGGAGATGGTGATCTTTGTGGTCTTCTTCCTCTCCTTCCTCCTCCTGGTGATAGTTGCAATTGGACAAATAGCCCCTCTTCTCGAGTATTAGACCTGGTTCGAATTCTTCTCATATGCCTGGGCAACTTTTGCTGCTACACCGCTGAATTCTACCCCTTCGGAGTCGCCAGATGTGTTAGAAAGTGAGCCTCAAAAGGCTAGATCCTGCCAAGTTACACACCAAACCTGACATATTTAAAAATGGAAAATTGAAAGACCTGTATTTTTGATATTTTAGAGTTTGGAACTTGATTCTGGAATGACAGTCCTGAAAACCCAAAAATGCTAGACTTCCGAAAACCTGAAATCCGAAAATCAAAAAACCATGAAATTTTGAAAGTCAAAATCTCAAAAATCTAAGAATACCCTTTTGAAGATTATCCCCCGATCTATCAACTGGTGAAATTTTGACTTGTTTCGAGTGAGTTAAGTCCTTAAAAATCGATTTTAAAGTTCAGCCTGGAAGGTGGAAAAAACTGAACTGTAAAACCTGCAATTTTTTAAGTCCGAATTTCTTGAAAGTTCCTTCGAAACTGTGGAATGACCTCTTGGTCCCACCGGGCGTGCCAAAACTATTGATGCGAAATCACAGCACCCCTGGGACTCTGCAACGCGATGGGTTGAGACTCTCAGTATGATTGCATAACATGGAGCTTTTCCCAAGTGTGGGACCTTGCGAAAATGGAAAAGCTCTCCGGATGAAGGCCGGCTCCTATTCCTCTATTCAGATGCACCAATAAAATGCAGAGGTTTACCCAAAAACCTAAATCTAACTACCAAGGAGATAGGAGAAAATGCATAAAAATAAACCTAAGCTAAGGAGGTGATGCACCGAGGAATGAAGAACACCCGTCTCGCCAATAAACACAGTACTCATTAAAATGCAATGCAAGATCATACACAGATAGCCGATTCACAAAGGAAAAGATCAAGGGGATGCAAATGAATACAGAGAGGGTTGAGAATCATCCACGCACATGCATTAATTTTCTCCAAAGATTGATACAAAGACACCGCAAAATGCCAAGAGGCAAGGTCAGACATGCTTTTAGATAGGAGGTTTGAACTCCACAGATTCACCTGCCAAAGAGAAGAAGGGAGGGGCAAAACAAGAATGTCCAACCTTTAGAAAGAAGCCCCTCCTTACAATTTATAGGAAGAATGAGAGAGAAAAGAGAGAGGAATTCGAAATCTTCCCCAACCACCTCCAGAATGCACTTAACTCATCTCATTATGATGGTAGGTGAGAACCCCAGCGAACCCAAAAGTGGCGAACTGTATTTTGCATTTTTAAGAATTTGTTCTCACCCAATTAAAGATATCCAGTCATAGTTGGACAGAGGACCTCATAAGCTTTCCAAAAAGTCCAACCTTGCATGAATTTGAGCTCCCAGTCAAAAGTTATGGCCATTTGAATATCTCGCGCAGTGGTCGCTTCCCGCAGGCCGCGCTCAAAATGTCAAGCCTCTCGAAGGTGCGCCATAGGCACATCCATGTGTGTGTCGACATCCTCTTCTATGCACCAAGGGTGCATCCTTTACCCTGTCGACACTCCGTGTCATGCGCCACTTCTATGCGCCTTGGGCGCACCATTTCCTCTGTCGACACTCATTGTCGTGGCGCCACTTCGCGCGCCTCGGGCGCACCATTTCCTCTGCCGACACTCATTTTCGTGCGCCACTTCGTGCGCCTTGGGTGCACCATTTCTCTGCCGACACTCATTGTCGTGCGCCACTTCGTGCACCTTGGCGCACCATTTCCTCTGCCGACACTCATTGTCGTGCGCCACTTCGCGCGCTTGGGCGCACTCATTTCCTCTGCCGACACTCATTTTCGTGCACCACTTCGTGCGCCTTGGCGCACCATTTCCTCTGCGACACTCATTGTCATGCACCACTTCTTCGTGCACCTTGGGCACACCATTTCCTCTCGCGACACTCATTGTCGTGCGCCACTTCGTGCGCCTTGGGCGCGCACCATTCTCTGCCGACACTCATTGTCGTGTGCCACTTCTGTGCGCCTTGGGCACACCATTTCCTCTGTCGACACTCATTGTCGTGTGCCACTTCTGTGCGCCTTGGGTGCACCATTTCCTCTGTTGACACTCATTTTCGTGCGCCACTTCTGTGCGCCTTGGGCGCATGTCAGGGATTTGAGCTTCTTTGATTTCTCCATTCTTCTGCTTGTCTATATCTACCCGGGGAAAAGATATATACATGCTTGAGGATCTTGTCACACTTTTTATAACACAATTCATATACTCATAAGTATCCTTAGCTATATATTGCTCCTTATGCACACACTTGTATTAGTACTAACATTCATATGAAAGAAAACATGAAATAGATAGCTATACCTTGGCTAAGGATCAATGCTTCACTACTCATGTAGACCCTCATCATTTATCCAACACCCTTACTACACTCTTAATCTCATTCCATAACATTGAATCCTTTATATCATCACCATGCATGCATTTTCCTTGAAACACTAGACTAGACTAGGTAGGCCTCTTGGGTCTAAGTACTCAAAACAATATGTAGGGTCATGAATTACCCCCATCACTCTTGAACATCTCCTCTAACCTAAACCAAGGTGTTTAGTCCCTCTATACAGTCCTGCCCTTGCATTTTGTACTAGTTCCCTAATTGGGCCTTATTGACCTACTTTCCCCTCTAACTTACAAACCCCGTTATATCTCAAGATTTCCTGAAACATCATCATACAATAAAATGGGTGATATAAAAACCCTTTATGGATTCCTTTAATGTACCCAAATCTCATTACTTATTTCTTTATATGGAATTGTACTTCCTTTGACCGTAATGTGGAAATTAGGCCTTTTATAACTCCTAGCTATGACAAGAGGTATTTTTAGTGATGATCTTCTCTCGAGAAATGGTTCAAATACCTTTGAAATATTCTCAACATATGCCTTGATTAATTTCAAGTCTTGAATCATTGATTTGTTCATCCATGCACTTCAATTCACTCTTTCTTGGGTACGGTTACAGTCTACCCTAAAAAAAGTCACAGAACTTCCTCACACGTGTGAATTGGAGGATGGAATTTAGTACACTTCTTCAACTTCCCTATAAAGATACTTACCCAAAGTTATACACTTGTTGGTAAGTTATAAATTTAGATATGAGATGCCCTGGTTTTGTCCCAAGAGTATAAAATAAAAGATGCAAGACATTATGAGAGGCTTAAATACCTAAAAACTTTGAAGACACCCCATTTATATCCCTTCAAGTATCTATACTTTCACCGATTTCTAGAAACTATTCTAAGCTAATCAGTAAATTCTCAACCTTCACTTGTAGAAGGGTATGCAATATATAATCTATAAAAGCAAGAGATCAACATATAAACCATGGTCAAAATTACATGCAACATCATTATAATACCTTCATTATTCACTTCAAAATTTGGTTACATCCTTTTTATCATCTTCCATCCCTGATACATTCGAATAGGACTCCTTTCATCTTACTAGAATCACTAGATTTCTTATTCTTAGCTCCTAGATGAGCTCAAGAACCTATAAACTTGGCATAGGATTAAATAACATCCCTAAAACTCTCTCCATTAATTTATCAACCTAATTTCACTCTATAACATCTCGTTATTTCCTAATAAGGCTGGACAATAACTAATTTCAACCCCTTACACACGTAATTCTTAATGTTATAACCATATTCAATTTTACACCGGGTCAATGCATGGTGTTGTGTCCCACTTGTTGTCCCAAAAATGTGATGCAAAATGAGAGGAGTGCGGTTTCCAATGATGGTTCGCGCGAACACCCCATTCGCGCGAACCCGTTTCGCGCGAAGAGACACGTAAGCCGTTTTTGCCGCGTGGTGAAATTGAAAGTGTTCGCGCGAAAGGGGTTCGCGCGAAAGGGATTCGCGCGAACCCCCTGTTCACATATTGGAGGCGCTGCGGAGAAAATCATTTTTCTCCGCCCCGTCTCCTTCGCGCGAAGTCTGTGCAACCGACCAAACTGCCCACCACACCAGCTGAGAGCCCACCAGCGACGAAGGCGAGCAACGACGAGCCCAGGTATGTAGCCACTAAAATACCATTTTTTGCAAAACCCTGGCAAAGTTTTTTTTGGTAAAACCCCATTTTTTCTCGTAGAAATGAATTGAATGTGAAGGTCTACTCTGAAAATACCTGGTTGGCCGTTTTGTATGCTACATCCTTGTTACTTGTAAATGGTCTCTTTGAGAAACTTGAGGGCAATAGGCAATATTTATACCCTTCCATTATGTACATCCAATCAGACAATAAGAAGTATTCTTTTACCAGGTTCAGAGAAACTTGTTTTTGCAATGGACGATTGTACTGTAGTTTCAAGCTAATTTTATCTTAGTATTAGCTTTGATCCACGACTAAGGAAGAATTCATATGGTTGTTACCTGTACATTTTTCCAAGGTCCTCTTAGTTGCCCCAGTTGTTCAATGTATTTTTTTGAAGGGTTTCTTTTATGTGTTGCAAATTGTAACATTTTTGGATCTTTTTAGTTTCTGGAAAAATGAGTATATTGTGTAGCTCACAGCTACCCATGCCATACTAAGATCCCAATAGTGGCATAATTGTTGATTGGAGCCGAAATTGCAGAATGCACTGCCAAAATACCGAGGGGCTCTTTGGCCAAGAATCAGTCTTAAGGGTGTCTATCGACATGTTATGGGCATGAACCTAGGTCATCATCATGGCGGCATTAGGTCTTTATTGGTAATGGTATTTTCTCATCGTTTGGAAGGTATGATTGTGCTTATTATGGCAAAGCCAAAACATTCTTACTACAAGTGTTATATAATAAGGAAGAACCGTGAGCATTGTGGTAAAACCATTCTTTTCAAAAATGTTGGGTTAAGCTTGAATATAAAGTAGTTGAGCTGAAAAGCTAAAAACAATTCTGATTACACTACAACAAACTTAACGATTATTGACGAGAGTTAAGTGTAATCATGGTGGCAAGGTCAATCCCTATAGATGTTGGTTTAAGCCTATGGATGAAGACCATCCTATGATTTGAATTTGGTTTAATTCTATGTATGAAGACCATAGAATGATTCATACTTTTTGTGGAGGAGATAGATCGCACTAACAATTACCCACGAGATGGAGGCAACGGGGTATTTTTCGATTCAAGATTTCTGAATGATGTTCACGAGTAAAATAATCATTCCTTTGTCACCTAAATGAGAAGTTTGCAATGCCATATTGATTGATTGCAGGAAACAAATATTCACTGCCGTGTACGATGGATTGGAGTCACGCTATTCAAAGCTTCATAAAATTTCCCTGAATCAGGAGATGAAGGTTTATTACGGTGCAGAATGAAACGATTCATATTGCTCAGCATTTTTTTCTCCTAGAAATTAATTGAATGTGAAGGTCAACTCTGAAAATACCTGTTGGTTGTTTTATACTACATCCTTGTTACTTGTAAATGGTCTCTTTGAGAAACTCTGAGGGCAATAGGCAATATTTATACCCTTCCATTATGTACGTCCAATCAGACAATAAAAGTATTCTTTTACCAGGTTCAGAGAAACTTGTTTTTTACAATGGACGATTATACTGTAGTTTCAAGCTAATTTTATCTAGCTTTATTTCTATTAGCTTTGATCCACAACTAAGGAAGAATTCATATGGCTGTTACCTGTACATTTTTCCAAGGTCCTCTTGGTTGCCCCTGTTGTTCAATGTATTTTTTTGAAGGGCTTCTTTTATGTGCTGCAAATTGTAACATGAAGGATCTTTTTAGTTTCTAGAAAAATGAGTATATTGTGTAGCTCACAGCTGCCTATGCCATACTAAGATCCCAATAGTGGCATCATTGTTGATTGGAGCCGAGATTGCAGAGTGCACTGCCAGAATAATGCATATCATGGTTGCTATGTTATAAATGTTTTGCATATGGTTTGGCTTGCTAAAAGTGCTCATACAGGTTCAGAATCCATGAGTTTATATGGATAGCTAAAACATCCACTAATTATATATAGGTGGCCAGGAAATAGAAAATAGAAAATTGATCATAGAATGGCTAAATTGGGATTTTCCTGTAGTGGCAAGAGTACTCTTCTTAGAGATGGTTCAGTGATTTTGATGTGCCTGTTTTGTATTAGACCTTCATTTCAATCAATACTTATCCTTTTGAGTTTGGAGGTTCTGTTCACAGTGTTGCATCTCTGTTGTTATCAAATGATTTGTAATTTATGTAATTTATTGAAGCTTGAAAAGTTCATATTTCTGTTTTCATTAATATAGGAGAATATCTTAGGAATTTTTTTTAATAAAAAGTACTATTGATTAGAATTTTACTTTCATTTTTTTTTACAGTCATGGCTTCTTCTGGAACTCCTAATTTGTTTGAGAGGACCGATTTAGAGATTGCAAAATTGCAATCTATTCTCGAAAATCCAACTACAAGGCAAAGATAAAGCCCATTGTGAAAGAATACTGGTTGATCTTCGTAGAATAGAGACAAGTTTGAAAACATATAATCCATTTGATTCTGAATCAATAACAAAATTTATGGATTCACTAAAATCAAGTGTCTCAGGAGATGTAGGTTATAATGAGATTACATCACGACTTTCTCGATAAGGAAGTTGTTAAGAGGTCTTGTTGGATTTTTATGCGACAAAATGGAAAATAAGGGCCTATTATGTAAACAAATGTTCATGTCCCCTATGTGCCCCTTTGATTTATCCTAGATTTGTGGCCTCTCAAGGCCAATTTCCGAATAATGACCAATTACCATTATACTTCATAATGATGCTACATGCTGAGGTTCACTTAAACCTAAAGGTGAACTATTTAGACATCCCTAGTTATTTGGGGCAGGGGCGTGGCCGTATTAGCCACAGTCAGGCATATAGAAAGGAGGGAGCTCCTGCAGTTGTTGATGCGCGGCAGCTTGTACCAAGGCCACAACCATTCTTATCAGGCTTTCAGGATGTCGCAGCACTTGTCGTTATGACTGCACATGAGGGTGCTATCGAGGGTCTTGCTGGCATTGCTCGCGAGACCCAATTGATCTCTTCTGACCGTGTGGGTCAAGACTTCTTGAGACGTGATACTAGCAGTGGAGGTGCTAGTAGCAACAGTGATGCACGCAATGAGGTATACACTCGTGCATCTTTGATTTCCCCAGATGACTTTGAGCTAGTTACTGAGATCCCGCCAGCACGTTGGCTAGGACGCATCATGGCTGACTGACTTGTTGCGTGCGTATGAGGTGATTGCTCGGCATTGTAGCATTCCACTATCGGGGTTTTAGATTTTATAGAGTAGAGTGGGAGTGTATCTTCTAGTCGTGGTACTATCTCGCCGCTACTAGATAGACTTCCCAGCCGGGATTGTCACACCTGATGTTCAGCACATTTCTTTCCTGTGTGTGAAAATTAAACCTTTAATATAATTAAAATTTATTTTAATTGATCATTACTTTACAATTTATTAATATTAAAATTAAACATGTACTTTTGTGTTTAGGCTTCTACTCCAGTGTGTGGAGCTTCACAGCCCACACCATCTACCCGTGTCACATACATACGCTCTTGACTGAGCACAACATGGATCTTGATGTTCCAGTCCGAGTCAACTTGGCTTAGTTGGCGAGATATTTCTTTGGTGTTGAGGTCGTGGATGACAATCCCATACATTTGGAGACGCATTCCGCAGAGGTATAAATACATGTGTTTTAATATAATTAATATTTAATCTAAATTGAAATGTTAGAAATTAATGAACTTTATTCAAAAAACTTATTTATCAACTTCTTACATTTTATTTATTTTGTTTCACAGGGATCTACGGGACAGAGATCTACGGGTAGCGTAGATACTCCCAACATCCGCGCAGGGACAGATACTGAGGTAATCAATTGTACATATCAGTTATATAATGTATTGAATTATTTAAGAAATTGTTGTAGATTTCTGCTTATATATTTTAATATATGGTACATGCTATATATAGTTTATGACATGTATATTCCTTTTTTTTAACATGCAGGGTGCAGCAGAGCGTAGTGAGGGGTCTGGCACTCGCCCTAGTGCACGGAGGAGACTTCAGTGATATTTTATAGATTTCAAACATTTTAGACATACTTCTAGACATTATTATTATATTTTGATATATGTCTTAGACACGTGTATTTACAATTATGGATGTGAATATAAGACACCCCCTTATGTGACAGCTGAATATATTGCTCAGTGTTCAACAATTTATTATGGAAATATATCATTTTGTTGCAATTTGCAATTCAAGATAGTACGTTCAGCAGCTCCATTCTTATTTACTGGATACATAGTTTGCGTAATTGATAACTGATCTCACTCCATCTGGTTTGTAGTATACATTGCCAATAAATGTGTAATTGAGCTATCATAATTATGGTAGATGGTAAAGACTGCTGATTAAATGTTTTAACGATCTAATGTTTTAAGCTTTCCCAGCAAATTGAGTTTGAAGATCGCTTTTTAGGTCAAGTGTCATATATATCACTGTCCAATGGAGTATTACTGACAGCCCTCACGAGCTGAGTGAAAGATGTTTTATTTTCAAACCGTATGTAGTCACTGGGGCGTTTTGCGAGCAAGGGAAAAATAGATCTTTGAAGTCCTAGTCAATGGGACACAAGCTTGAATTCCGAACAGGTTTGGGTAGAATCAGTTTGTGTCCAGATGGCTGGAATTCTTTCAATGCCAAAGTGTTTGTGTGCCTCACGAAGTTGTTTCTCAAAGACCATCCACACTTCTGATTAGTAAAAAGGTCTGGTAAGTTGATTTCTTTTCTGTTCTACCTGAAGATTTCTTATGAATCACTCATGTTAAGAGAAGAGGAGCTTGATAATGAGTAGTTGGTAAAATGACAAGTTCTTGCTGTAGCTTTCAGCATTGTATTCTCTACAATCTTTACAACTAGAGTGTCTTTTGAGTGTATTATTCATGCTGCTGGAAATTTGTGCCGACTCTCTGCAAGACTCTTGTCTGAAAGCTCGAGATCACTATTTTTGTGTTTGTAACATATGATTCTTTGCTTCCCTTCTTTGATTTTTTGTGTTCATAACATTGGGAGGGGTGAGTTGTGAGGTTTGTGCTTGTAGTGAATCTCCTAGCTGCGGTGTTACTTCTAGAATGAAAATCCTTCTAGTTTAGCTGATGTTGGGAGACTCATCACAACATGTCTAGAGGGTTTGTAGGTTATTTGGCTAGGGAAAACCCTGTAACATCCATTTGGCTAGGGCAAACTCCTTTGTTGGTCTCAGGGCTTGGGGCGATTTCCCTTGTGACGTGTTTTGTGGGTCATTGAGATCACTTGTAAACGAATAATGCATATTCGCCTACTAGTGATTGTGAGTTGTGGTGGCATTTCGAGTGTGTACCTCTAGTGGATAGGATAGTTAAGTGGACAAGCACAAAAAACGCTTGGTTTCATTTGAGCTTGAGCCTCACCAGCGCAAATTAAAAAAAAAAAAACATTGGCCTTCAAAATGTTTGAAAATTGTTAAAGCAAAACTAATTAAAATGATTGCATGTCTTATTGTACACTATTTCAATAACCACTACTCATAGGTGTCTCAGTGCAAACTGTTTGATTGAAATCGTTGTCTGCAATTATGTAATTCTGACCAACTTTGCTGCCATTTTCTTTTCCTTTTTGAGAGTATGAACTAGAATAATAAAATTTATCCTCTACTTCTTTCTTATTTTGTCCAGTATTTATCCTCTACTTCATTTATCTGTATCTCCAGCTTAGGCGTTTGAATAGAGTATGGCTTAGCAGGATAATGATTACATTTATTATACTTCAGCGAAACTGTTTTTTAGATTATTAATTATTTTGTGATTGATTGTATTTGTTGTTACAGTTCACCTCAGCTTGAGTTTTCTACTCGTGTTGTCCTGGTTTTTAAGATTGATTCGACTCATGCTGCCTCTGTCTCTTCAACTGCACCTTTGGCCTTGTTCATCACAGCTCTAAAATCATCTAACGAAGGTGCCAAATCATCAAGAGGTCAAAGAGGTTGGGGTTGCTCTGGAATTGACTTTAAAATATATATGGCCGAGGTGTGTACCCCTCCGCACCAAGCATGCCAAGGGGAGAGGAAGCTCTGTCATCCTTATCCATCAAAAATGGGCAGAGGCACTAATAAACTATGGACCTCGTCTTCTATGAATCAGTGAAAATGTTTAGAACTGTAGTTTTTTGCCATGATAACCTGAGTGCATGTGATACTGGGTATGCTCCCCGTCTTTGGGCATAATAGAAGCTAAAAACTGGACAATGCTGAGTACAAGTTCCAGCCCGATTTTGGCACAATATATACCACTTCTTCATGGTTTTGCAATCACGAGGTAGCCTAAACTTTAATATTGCACTCTACCAAGGAATCAGTGTTTGAAGAGTCCAAAACACAGTACATGGTAGAAGAATTGTTCAAAACTAACAGAGTCTATTAGCCTAATTTCACATACACTTTATGGAACAATCTGAACCTAGGCAGGTGGAGAGGAGAAATCTGACCACTCTGCAAAATATAAATGTTAAACTGTAGGAAGCTGCTGTCTGATTTGCCAAAAGTAAATCTGGCTAGATCAACAAGATGGGAAGCTTGTTCAAATAGAGTTACATGGAGATGTTGACAAAGTGAAAGTTGCATTGTCATATTCCCCCATACAACAGTCAACATCCGGGTCAAGGAGAAAAAACATAACAGCATAATGAAGATGGAGATTGCCATTGTCTTTCCCTACATAATATCAAAAGTTTGATGTCCAGCAGTGTTGATGTTAGCAAATTCCAGTGGCTCTATGCAAGACTTTGCCGATAGCAAGAGCATAGCTCCATAACTGGTCATGTGCAATTCTTTATAAATTTAATCACTCTGGAAAATCTTGTGCAAAATTTTGTTGATACATCTCTTGCCTCAGGAAAAAGCAAGTGCTAGGGTTGATGTTGTCTGGCACAAGGATTTTATATGTGGCTTGACCTGGCTGGACCTCAGCCATGTTGGGCTCTGTATAACGTGTTAAAACAATCACTTGTCAGGCCCAATGTCTTGGACTTGGAAAAGACATGTCTTTACAGGTCCAGATATTATAATAACGGATGCAATTGACAACACAAAAGAGTATCGATATGCAATAAATGGATAAGGAGATGGATGGTCGGTCAGGTTTTTAGACATTTCAGACCATCTAGTACCTAGTCTTGCCTCTTACTCATGTAAAGTATTCCTTTACTAATACAATTACTCTTTGTTGGTTCCTTTTCTCTTGTCTGTCTGCTAAAAGTCTGATAATCTCTATTGTGTGTCCAATTGTACACGGATCTGTGAGATGGGTTTCAAATTTTTTAGGTTAGATTGTCAAAGATATACTTACCTGATCAGAAACTATATTTGATGTTCTCACTTTGTACTGCAGTTTTTCATATATTAATTTATTACTACCATTTTCTCTGGTCTTGCTTAACCTATTTTTGTTGATCCTATGCTGACTGGTTGATGGAGCTTTGGTTTTTTATTCACTAATTCCTTGGATTACCAAAAAGAAAATTTGTTGTTTCACTAATAGATAGTACGATTCTTTTTTAATTAAAATAGAAGGCTGAACTACATAATTGCTATGAAGAGCGGTTAATTGCACGTATTACTCTTCAAACTATTTATTTTAGCCATTAGAACACCATTCAAACTCTTGGAGTTCAAGCAGCGATGAAGTGGTGCAGCAATTATGCAGAATGTTCAAGCAAAACCCATGTTTAGAAATCTCAACAACCTGGGTTCAAGTGGTAAAGAAGTTCTGTAGCTATTATGGTGCATATTTCAGTGTGACCCATGTTTAGAAATCTTAAGAACTACCATTCAAAAAGTTGGGCTGTGTTGTAACGATTATGGAGTACATCCGAATGTGACCCATGTTTACAACCTTAAGAATTGGGGTTCGAGTGGTCAAATTGTGTTATAGCTATTATGGGGAACATTCTATTGCTGCCCATGTTTACAGAAGAGTTAGGTTTCAAGAGACTAACCATTATGGAGCTCATTCAATTATGACCCGTGTTCACAAATCTTAGGTTCATAGCTTACCCCACAGAGCACTGGAGCATTATATTATAACAGTTATGGAATACATTCGAGCATGGCCCTGTTTAAAATTGAGGTTCAAGTTTAACCTCAACCGATATTTACCATGAATTTTTTCACAGTATTTGATCATTTTATGCACAACATGTGTGCAACTACAATACTAACTTACAATACCTTATAATATTTAACACTTAACATGATCAATACACTTACTTTCATACTCATATATAATCTATACATACTTATAATTTTTAAATAATCCTAAACCTAGTTACTATTTATAACATAATAACTAACCCAAAACAACTGTCGCAACCAATTTCTAAAATTTACACCTAGTAATCAACTTTCTCTAATATTAAAACATGATTTAAAGAAATCCCATGACTAGACTATCTACCAATCCCTAGATCTACTCTAACTAATTCCTATTAATCCTTAGTACATCACTTTGCACCTCTAGTCTTATGAAAAACACTTAAAATATATAATTATCACTATCCAAAGTCATTGCTATCCAATAATGTGTAACTCTTTTGTGCACCATTAGAAAACTCCCACTATGGATTGGCCTTGCACATAGTCCTATGCAATTATCATTGTGTAATCGTAATTCTGGAGTATATTACATAATTCCCAAGTACTTATACACTTTCCTGCATGCTTATAAATAAAACACACAATTTTTCACAACTCCTACATTATACACTAGAGTTGTGCATTTTTGTGCAATCTAAATCATGATAATCATTAGGTAATCAAACCACTACACAAACTACCTTGTACAATTCCATACAAAGTTGAAACATTCCCAATAATTTCTAAGTTCATATCCTTTATTTGGTTTACGAGGAAAGGAAAGAAAAAGTGGACAGAGAGAAAAATGTAATGTTGTAATTGATCCATAATCAGCCTATCATGAGTGAATAAATCATGTTTATACCATACATACTTCCATGTAACAACCATATCACAATACTTGTAAACCATAAACCATCTCACAACAAGTAAGAATCACAAGTATTAAACAACTTTATTGTATAGTGGTCTCCATAGTCCCTTCAAGTAGAAAATACAATGCTATCTAGCTTAATAGTTTATTACCAACAAGGTTTAGTAATTTATTCCATGTCCTTCTATATAATACCAAGTGGCTCTGCTCATTGTTCAATGACTTGTAAAAGTTTTTCATGGTCTTCTACATCTAGTCTCCATTTTTTTCGTTTACTATTTGTAGTCTTCACCTGCTGCAATTGTAACCCTGTAGCAATTATGTGATGGGTGTAATGATACACCTTTTTGTCTGGTTTGTAATCAACAAAGTGAATCCCACTTTGGAGGGCTTTCACTTGTTGTAAGTATGTTCCCTGCACTACAACCGAGCCAATATAAAATGTTGTCACTTCACTTGTTATTTCACATGTTAGCTTTGTTCTCTCCTCTGTGCAACGCAACAAGTAGTACTCCACTTTCTCAATATTGGCTTCTTCAGCAATGACTACAAATACATCTCCTACAACAAAATGCAAAGAAACATTCAATGATCGGATGTATAGTATAAATTATATATACATATATATATTTAATTATCAAATTATACTTGATCCTTTCAAATAAAACATACCTTGTTTAACCAGTCCAGATATGTGGTCATAATCAATTGAAATTAATGGCACATCTTCAAAACTATCATCATGATTTGATCCATATGTGTCATCCACAACTAAAGGAACTTGCTTCCACTCACCTACATACCCATGTTTTTGACTATTGCACTCTGAATATGATTTGTTCATGCATTCATAACAAAAACAAGAATAATCTCTTGTACATGCATTGTCCAGCTTATTACTATCCATAGTCATCGAGAGTGCAAAGACCTAGAATTGGGAATCCTTTCACATCCATACTTTGTCCTCCAATCAATACCTTCATTTAATCATGCTCAAAAGATCAATAAAGTTTAAAACAAACAATAAAAATCAGAATAAAAAATTTAAAGTTAGTAACTTGTAGTTCACTTAATAAATCACATAAAGATTTACATATCTATGTTTTAAATGTGCATGTGTACCTTTATCTCCCAAAATACTCTCATGGGGGTCAAACATGTGAGGTTGAAGCCTGTGAGGTTGAAGCCTGTGAGGTTGAAACCTGAACTGCAAAATGTTTCTTACACCATTCAACAACTGTGTGGGCATCAATCAATCGATCTCCCTCATAATCAAAGCTTTGTTTCTTTAGAGCACGTTTGATGCATGCACCCGCACCATCGTGTTCTCCCTTCCCATGACCACTCTCAAAAAAACTCCATAAATGAGGAATTTTGTGATGACGATGATAACGACTGAGTGCAAAGAAAGGGCGAGAGGATTTGAATTGTGATGCGCAACCATCTGACCAAACAAAATGGTGATCTATCTGTATTCCTCGCTGATGAAGATATTGAAAGAACAAACCAAAACAATGTTGCACAAAGTGGGTGTCATGTTCTTTGTCATCACTTATATAGAAGTGATACTCCTTCTTGATCATTCGCTTCACATAAGTACTTTCAACCCCATCCAAATCCAATTGTGCATGCCTATAAAATACTTGAACCATGATAGTAACCTGGTCAGTATGATAATACTGTGTTTGAATTTCTTTTTGATGAGAAAATGAGTAATTCTCAGCAAAATCAACCACGGACAATATGGAACCAATAGGGAATGTGTCCCTATTAGTCTTGAATTGTGTAGCCTGCCACTTTGAATAGTGAGAATGTTTGATGTACGGACTAATTAAACTTCGGAAACTTTGCATGAATGTAGCAATGGGGATTTCCTCTTCTACCAAATCCAACCTGGTTGCATCTTTTCCAAGCCTTGTTGAATATTTTATGTATTTGAACCTACAAAATCAATTCATAACATGGACAAATTGTCATGTATTCATTTGCAGTAAAAATAAAAATCAAAATAAAATCTAACATCCAAATTTAAAAACATAAATTTATATATATCACCTCTTGCAAGCAACCATTTTAACTGTGTCCAAATCTTCATTTGTTTTTGGCAATAATTTCAAGTCCCCACACTTGTCATAGACACCTTTGATGCAAGTCATACGATCATCGACATGATCATCGATACGTTGCAAATAATTGAAGTTATGAATTCACTGACACGTGTAGGTGGGGCAATTTCTTCTCGTAACTTTCTATACACCTGAAAAAAACATAGATTTTGAAATACATTAATTTTAAATCACATGTCTCAAAAAACGATATTTAAACAAATTTTAAATATATAGATATAAATGAAAGCACGCCTCAAAATATATATACATTGAATCTATAAATTTTTATGTACCTGATAGTGATAATCAAACTCAACGTGATAGTGACAACAACATGTGTCAAGGACTTTATCAGCTCGCACATACCAAGGCTTCAAATTTTCAAACATTCGTTGTCCAATCTTAACATCCGGATTTTCTTCTGTAAACTTTATGTACATCTCGTGTTGAGTTATTTCAAGCCAATGTTTTATATGTTCGTCATAGTTATTGCGAGTTACCCTATGTTTTAAAACATCCCTCACATTCGGAGAAGAACGAGTCCTTTCAGTCCAAAAATCAGAAACTATCTTCACAATATTATCCTCTATTTTATCAGAACGTGGATTTCTACACATTAGTGCCCAATTTCCTTCCATAGTAGAGTCATCCAATGTCTTCCTCCTTTTTGCATACCTGCTAACCGTCTTTCTAGATAAACCCAATGCCTTGGCAAATGCGGTAACATGACGATTCTTTGTTGTATCTTCACTTACAACTGAAGTTAATATTGCTCTACGAGAAATACTCTTATCAGCAGACCTAGTTTTTGTACCCAAAGAACTTATTCCTTTAAAAACATTCCCAACAAATTCTTCTTCTACACGTTTTGAATTTTTCTGTCCAAAATCAACACCTAACAATTCTAATGTTTCCTTCATATCAACACGATTCAAGAATGTAACCAACAAATGTGCTCTAGCAACTGTAGTCAAATTAACAAATTCACCATATATTATCTCTACACTTTTTGCTGTTTTCTTTCGTGATAGTGGTTCTTGTTCGGAAAATTCTTTTAATTTTTGTAAATCCATCTTCACCAAGTGTTTCACATTCTTTTTGGGAAGTAATTCCATAACTTTTGATATCACTTCAGCATAATGTTGCGCATCATGATCTGTGTCCATAAACATACACATGGGATCCTATCAAAACCCTTGCCTTTACGCAATCTAAAAAACATAAATTATCATATTTAAACCTTAGAACTAAAAAAAATATTAGGATCTATCAAGGGTTTCTATACATATGTACCAATTTTTGCAGCGTTGTCTTTCATTTGTTGTGTCTTCTCTCTCTCTCTTTGTGCCCTCCTACGAATAGATCTTCTAGCATTCTTCTCTGCATTCTCTTCCTCGGTATATTTTCGTTTCTCATTCTTTGCATTTCCCATGATTCATCCACTTCAAAAAATTTCACCTGCACACTTGATACAAATCTGAATGTGTAAGAGTAAACTTGATACAAAACTATATGTGCATGCATGCATGCAACTCTATTTATATACAAATCTCAGTAGAAATTATGTTATTTTTAATTTTAGTTTTCTATAACTTTAAAACAACTTTTTTAATTTAATATTACATATTTTTGGTTAAAAACAATTTAAAAAAGAACACACTTACTTTAAAACAAAAAAAAATGTAAAAAATTAAATTTAAAACATAAAAAGCGAACAATATTAAGTAAGTAACCTGTAAAATATTAAATTTAGAAGGGGAGACGCAATTGCGAATCATTAAAGCTAGGAGGAGACGTTTTGGCGGCGTTTTGGTGGCGCAGAGGGGGTGTTCACGCGAACTAGGGTTCGCGCGAACCATATTCGCATGAATACGGTTCGCGCGAACCCTAGTTCGCGCGAACCCTGCTGAGTGGCAATGACGTGGTGCCCAAATGGCACATTTTGGCCCCAAATCTTTTTGGGGACAATTGTGACCCAAAACCTGCCACTCGGATGCCACGTAACCAGGGTAAACGAAATAGTTAACTTACAAAATTTTGACACAAAATTCATATTTTTATTGGCTTTCTAAAAATGTAATTTTCATTTTTTAAAAATCTGTTTTGCTATTTATTTTTTAATTCTTACTAACATATGGTATTTTAGGGCAATCAATAGTACACAATCAACCAAATTTGAAAAATAGTACAATATATCAAAAAAATTTGAAAAAAATATACTTAGTATTTGTTGAATTCTTCTTCTTGCCTGTGAAAAAAAAAAATTAATTTCGATATAAATATTAAAAGTTATTGGCATTGAAATATGGACGCCATTTATTTTAAAATATAGTTACTAAATAATTAATTAAAAAAAAAATATAAGTCAAAAAAATATGAAATTTTGACTGCACGTCAAAATTATAATCTTGAACATATATCTAAAATTTCATAGTAAAAAGATAAGTTTTCATTTTAAAAAACCACCAAGGGACAGTCATTCCTCTTTAATAACATAAGAAACAACATATGAATAAAATTAAGAAAAATACTAGATTTTTTGCCAAATATTTTTTAAAAAAATATACATGTATTCTACACTCTAAACACAACATTTCGTTAGTTCGTAGAATTTCATGAATGTGTACGGTTTTGTGGCTATTAACTTTAGAAAATCAATTAAACTGAAAATTCATGTTTACTAAGGTACAAACCATACCAAAAAGTGGGACATTTTATTGTGCTTTTACCCCACTCATATTTACATTTGACCCAATCAATAAAATCACTCATCCATATGACTTGGATGTTATAAATTGGACTCAATAAACTTGAATTCCCCTAATAATATATAGCCCTCTTGATGCTCCCGCATCGAGAGTTAGGTTAAAAGCTTGTTTTATGGCTAGAAAATTATGGGATCTTGTGACTGGTGTGGAAAAACAACCCACTAGAAGAAAAGAAACTCCTGAAAACCTTAGCTCCTTCTCCCAAATATCTCAAGAAGCCATATCAATCCTATTGCAAAGCATAAAGGATGAATTTATACTGCATATAGGTCATATGGATTCTCCTACAGATGCATGGAAACAATTAGAAACCATGCATGAAGGTAGTCACCTATCAAAAATAATTAAGCTAATTATGGAATTGTTTACAACTCCCATGAAGGGGGATGAGAAAATTGTTAATTATCTGGCTAAAATTAAAAACATTAAAGCTCAATTGGATGGATGTAACTATGAACTATTTCAAGATAAATTGCTATATTTTATCATTCATATCAATATACATGAAAATTTCAAAAATTATATCCCCATCCTTAACTCTAAATACAAAAATGAAAATGATATGTCTAATTTAGACACATTGTCTTCTCTTCTTATTCAAGAAGAGAGTGTCATGAAAAAAATTAACTCAAAAGATAATGCCTCTCAGGAATTGTTTTCTCATAATCATAAACCTTCTCAAAATAGAAATAATAGTAATCCTAATCAGAAAAAAAAAACCTTAGGTAAAAATTTAAATCTTATCCTAACTCTAATTCTATTATGAACAATCAAAATTTCAAAGTGAAATTTAATGGCACATGTAACAAGTGTGAAAAAAAATGTCATAAGGAGTTTGATTGTCGTATAAAATAAAACAATTTTTTTAAAATCAAAACCATGCAAATAATGTTGAGAAATATATTTCCCTGTATATTGTACTCTCGGCTTCGAATGACAACGAAAGGATTATAGATAGTTTTTCCTCTAGGTACATGACTTGTATTCATGATATCCTCATAAATGTTGTAAAATGTGAGGAAAATATATATCTAAGGGAAAATTATGTCATTCAATATTAAAGTTTTGGGGATGTCAAATTGAAAAAGGGAATAATAAAAATTTCTTATATGTTCCCGATCTAAAAACTAATCTTTTATCTTGCTCTCAACTAACTAAAAAAAACTATAAAGTTGTATTTTTGAAAACTAAATGGTATGTGAAAAATGAAATTAGTAACATTATTGCATCTGGTATACAAAAAAATAGTTTATATAATTTTGATGGATTTATTTCTGAATCATGTTTTTATTCTTCTAGTAATGATCTTCAACTTTGGCATGACAAAATTAAGCATGTGAACTTTACAAGTTTGTATGAAATTTCTCACCTAAATCTTGTAGTTGGTCTCCCTAAGATGAAATATGATCATGAAACATGTGAAATTTTCTTGCATGGTAAGCAACATGTTGAACCTTTTCACAAACATCATTATCCAAATTCCTCTCATTTATTAGAGTTCCTTTTCTAAGTGGAGCCTTGTATGTTGTTTTCTTTATTGTTGATTTCCTTAGCATGACCCGGTCTTATTTCACTAAGAAAAAGGTTGGTTTCTTGTCTAAATTTCAATAATTTCAAGTATTTTTTGAAAATGATTCTAATTTAAAAATAAAAATAATTAGAACTGGTAATGGAGGTGATTATGTTAGCAAAAATCTTGATGATATTTTTGTGTCATGTGGATTCAACATGAATTTACAACTCCTTATTCCTCACAACAAAATGGAATTGCAGAAAGGAAAAAGGACATTTTTAGAGATGGATAGAACTATTATTCATGTGTCAAATGTGCCTAACTTTCTATGGGAAAAAGAAATAAATATTGTAGTCTATATCCTAAATAGAGTTCCTACAAAAGCTTTCAATCAAACCCCACCTCATGAAGTATAGAAAAATAAAAACAATAGATTTCTCCCTTAAGAATATTTAGTAATCTAGCTTTTATCTCTATTCCCAAAGTTAAATGGAATAAACTAGACCCAACCTATTCTTGTATCTTTTTTTAATATGGTTGTCTAAAAAAGGTATTAAGAGTCTATGATCCTTTCAAACATGACATAATAAGAAATTGGAATTTTCATGTCTCGTAGAGAAAACATTTGTGGCACTTCTTGTGAATCCTCCTTTGTTTCTCCTAAAATAGAGCTTGATAATCCTTTTACTAACATTATGGAAAAAAAAGTTCAAGAGGATGATTATCCTGATCTAGATATAATAGATATTGAGGGGAGTCATCCCAAAATGTGTCACATCCCAGGATTCCTAAATGGGGTCAAAATCTAGTCAAGGACTCTCATCCTAATAGACTTAGAAATATGACTCATGACGCACTACTTATCATGCCTTAATGTCCCTATATGAGGTTGAGACACAATATTTCAAAGAATCCTATCAAGATGATATATGGATTAAGGCTATGAAAGATGAATACAATTCTTTAATTAAAAATAACACTTGGGAACTAGTCCCTCCTCCTTCTAAATGAAGCATTGTAGGATCCAAGTGGTTGTATAAAATTAAGTATAACTCTATAGGAGAAATAGATAAATTCAAGGAAAGATTAGTAGCTCGTGGTTTCACTCAGAAACTTGGTCTTGACTATGTTGAAACTTTTTCTCTTGTAGCTAAAATGAGCACTATTAGGACTCTTCTAGCATTAGCTACTCAAAATGGCTGGGAGATTCACCAAATGGATGTTAAAAATGCATTTCTAAATGGTGACCTGAAAGAAGAAATTTATATGCATCAACCTAAAGGTTTTGAAGAACTTGGTAAGGAACTATATGTGTGTAAGCTAAAAAAATATTTGTATGGTCTTAAACAAGCTCCTAGAGCTTGGTATGCTAAAATTAATAGTTTCTTTCAAGATCTTGGTTTCACAAACTGTTGTTTTGATAATGATTTATTTTTTAAATTTGAAAATAATCATATTATCATTGTTGTTTTATGTGTTCATGATATCTTGATTACTATCAAAGATAAAAATTTAATTGTTCAAATCAAAGAAATATTAAAACAACGTTTTGAAATGACTGATTTAGGTCTGCTAAATAGTTTTTATTCATTGTTATATTTCATGATTATAAATCTATTATTGCATCTCAATATTAGTATGCTACTAATTTAATTAGAATATTTAACATGATTTACTGTAAACATGTTTTCATTCCTATTAAAGTTGGTGTTAAATTATATCTTAAACCTACATGTGCTAAATTTGATCCTACTATGTATAGACAACTAGTTGGTAGTCTAATTTATTTGACTATTACTAGGCTAGATATTTCATATGCAGTAGGAGTTGTTTCTAGATTCATGCAAGATCCTTATGAGGATCATTGGAAAATGGAAAAAATAATTCTAAAATATGTTAAAGGAACAGTTAATTATGGTTTTTATTATTCTTCTTGTGATGATGCAAAATTATTTGGATATTGTGATTATGACCATGATGTTGATTTTATAGATCAAAAATATACTTCGAGTATGTTTTCGAGCTGGTTGTAGATGCCATCACTTGGATTAGCAAGAAGCAACCAATAGTTTCTATCTCTTCTACTAAAGTAGAGTATAGAAGTGTTATGCAAGTAGAAAAAGAAGCCATGTGGATGAAAAAACTATCGGATGAACTATATATGGAATCAAAGGAATTACTACTCTTTTATGTGACAAATCGAGTTTCTTTGTTATTACGAATACCAATTCAAAGCATCATAGAACTAATAATATAGAAGTTCATATACATTTTATTCGAGGGAAAGTCCTAAATGGTGATATTGATATCAATTTCTATTCAAATGAAGATAGAGTTCTTCATATCTTCACCAAGCCATTGTGTGCTGTGAAGTTTTGCAAGTTTTGTGCCTTGTTAGGCCTTTCAGAGTTGTCATTGAGGGGGAGTGTGCATGACAATGCCACCTCTTAATGGCCTGTTGTAAAATTCTTATATTTCCTCCATTTTGTAAAAGATCATTGTATGTGAGTCTTAATTAAATGATCATATCATGTGAGTTTACTTGTAAAACCCATAAAATAATTAGTTGTCGGAATGCCTTGTTTTATTTAAGGCTCCATAATCTGATATAATTCTTCATATGTAAAGTACTTTTTCTTTAAAAAAAAAAATTATATGTTCTTTTTTATTTCGACTTTTATGGAATCCATGGAACACTGTTTTGAACCATGGAAAAATAGTGTCTCATGGTCTTCTTAAAAACCGGAATGTTTTTACGCTTATTCGTGGTTTTTATAAGTCTATGAGACATTGCGGTAGTATATTAGGGAGTTGAAAAACGCATGGGACTCTACTTTAGTGCACCATAGAACTACAAACCCATGAAAAATGTGTTTTTGGTTGCTAGCCTAAATCATGAGTTGATTTATGGATTGTAATTCCTTCTGTATCAAAAGGTGACTTGGCATAAGGAAAAAATGATAATAGGTTTTTTTCCTCACTTAGCATTAAGGGGGAGTGTTTGGGAAATAATGTCAAGTGAGGATACCATTTAGGTGGACCACCATTTTACACCCCATGTTATTAAAAATTTTGTTTATCAAACTTTATTATGTTGATCTTCCATAGTTAAGAGTGAAATGGTGTGACCGGTTTACCCATCCTATTAATATAGGTTGATCCCTCATAGGATTGATATAATGTTTTCATCAAGATTGGTACATGCGAGATCATCTTGTTATGACCATTGAATTATAAAGTGCAAGAAACTGTTTTGTAATTATTCTGTGAGACCAAGGAGTGAAGTGGAATTGTTGGGTAAAACTTGTATGCAAATTCTAATAAAATTCAATGCTCTATTTGGAGTGGGGTTTTTACCTTTGGGTTTTACCCACTATAAATCTAGTATCTTGTTTCATTTAATTTTTTTATTTACTTTATCTTCATGTTCAAGAATATGCAAATATAAACATATTAATCTATATTTAATCATTGCACTTTATAATATATAATCTTTGGCAATTTATTTGTGGATTTATAATTTTTTAATTGTTCATTCCCTTTAATTCTCTAAAATTTATTAGGATATGGTGGATATATTAGTGCTAAAGAGGATCATGAATCCTAATCCCTACAAGGTTTCATTTTTTTTATACGAGATCCCTTATTAGTGACTAAGAAATGTTTTCTCAAGTTTTAGACAGGGAAGGTATGAAAATGAAGTGATGTTCAACATCATGCCTATGGACACATGTTATGTGCTACTTGGAAGACCATGGAATTTTTAATAGAAGGCACAACATAATGTCTAAAAAAATTCCTAAAAAGTGGTGAAAATGGGAAAGAGTATACCCTACATCCAATGAAGGATATGGGTGAAGGAGTCTAGAGTAGGGACCTAACATTTTATTCTTATCAAGTAAGAAAATATTAAGTGAGATGAAACATAATGGTGAATATTTTTCACAAATATTAAATCTCATAAAAAGAGAGAGCATAGGTATAGCTGCAAAGAAGGACGAATTGATGTCATAATAATTTAAAGATATCTTAGGAGAGTTTGTAAAGTTAGTTCCTAGTTATTTTCTTGAAGGGTTACCACCTCTCGAGGAGTATATATTACCAAATTGATTTACTTTTAGGATCAGTTTTCCAAACAAGGAATATTATATAATGGCAATACAAGAGAATATGAAGATAGAAAAGAAATTTGAGGAGTTTTGGGACATACTAATGATTAGAGAGTGTCTAAACCGGAGCATAGTAAAAACATTTCTAGGACAGAAGAAGGGTCGTGAATGGAATATGTGTAAAAATTCTAGAGACATTAAAAATCCACCATCAAATACAGATCTCCATCGCTTTTCATGTATCATATCGTGAATTATATGAGAAGTGAAAATTATTTCAAAGAGAGCTATTTAAATAGCATATATCATGAAATACACATTGGTGAAGGAGATGAATTGAATAAAACATTAAATATTGAAGGGCGATTGTACAAGTGACTATTTATTCCATTTGGGTTGATTAACACATGAAAAAATTTCATGAGGTTGATCAATGAAGTCTTGAAACCATATGTAGGTAGCTTTGTAATCGCATACCTTGATAATATATTGATATTCAACATGGAAGAATAAGAACATTTGTGACATATAAGGAAAGAGTTTCAAAGGTTATGGGATGAAAAAATATTGATTAGTTTGAAATGGTGTAGTTTTATGTAGGAATATTTAGTGTATCTAGGATTTGACATTTCCATTGAAGGTTTGAAGATGGATTGAGAGGTCTAGGTGATAATAGATTGGTAACTACCGCACAATTCTCTTGAGGAATGGAATTTTCATGGGTTCTTAATATTTTACATAAATTTCATTAGGAATTTTAGAAATGTGTTTGTACCTATCACAAAGGCCATACAAGAGAATAACAATATTTTTTTGAGAATGTTTTCTCAAACAATTTTCAGAAATAAAATACAAATATGCCTTAATAGTTGATGCTAATGTTGCATAATTATTTATATATATATATATTCCAAGTTGATTATGATGCTTTTATTTATCCATTGGGTTATTAATGATTCAATAAGGGATACAAATAACTTATTTAATATGAGTGATGAAAAGAAGAAGTATAGTGTGTATGATTAGGATTTATATATAATCATGCAAGTTTGATAAAGTGGAGACACTACTTACTACCCGAGGAATTTATATTGTGTATTGATCATCAAGCCTTTCAGTTTATAAAAATCAATTAAAATTGAAGCAGAGGCATATGAATTGGGTAGTGTACCTATATAGATACAATCTTATGTTGAAGTATAGTAGTGAAAAATATAATAGATTTGTTGACATGTTGAGTAGGTACACAATATTTTTAATAGAGATGAGAATAGAAGTTATGGGTTTTGAATATATGAAGGATTTTTATGTGTAAAATTAATACTTTGGTGAAGCATGGATAACATCCACAACACCTTTTAGTATTGAAAGGATGAAATGGTTGGAATATTTTTGCAAGAATTTATATTATTCAAAAGAAACTAGTTGTACATTCCAACAAGACCAACGAGGGAGAATTTGGTGAAAGAGAAGAATACTCATGGGTTAGTAAGGTACTTTGGTTTGGATAATATGTATCTAGAACCACTATATTAGAGTTGAATTTTGACCCATTTTTCTATGGATGTGTGCAAGTTTTTGCAAGAATGTAGAGTCCGATAATTAGCTAATGGGAGATATCGAATGTATGGTATTGTCATCATTTTCTCATTCAATGAAATCCTTGGGAATACATATATATGAATTATGTTTATTTTTTCATGGGACACAGAGAGGTTTTTTCCATGAATATTTTGGTGGATATATTTTCAAATATGGTACATTTTGTATTTTGTAGGAGAACTAGTGATGAGACTCGCATCATTAATATTTTCAAGTAAATTCAAAGGCTACATGGATTACTACATAGTATTGTGTTTGACGGGATACAAATTTTTTTAGTTAATTTAGTGTAAAAATCGAAAGAAAATTATCATCAATCTTGGTTAGATATTGTGAATGGAATGAACCCATGAGGAGTGAGAGAATTGAGAAAGTTACTATTGGTGGTGAATCACAACACCCCTGAATGTCTAAAACTTGATGGGTTGAGACTCTCAGTGCGATTGCATAACATGGAACTTTTCCCAAGTGTGGGACCTTGTGAATTGGAAAATCTCTCCAGATGAAGGCCAGTTCCTATTCCTCTGTTCAGACGCACATGTAAAAATGCAGAGGGTTTACTCAAAAACCTAAACTAACTTTCCAAGGAGACAGGGTAAGAAGATGCATAAAATAAAACCTAAACTACAAAGGTGATGCATCGAGGAATGAAGAACACCTGTCTTGCCAATAAACACAAACCATTAAAATGCAATGCAAGATCATGCACAGATAACAAAATTTGCAATGAAAGATTAGGAGGATGCAAATGAACACGAAAGGGTTAAGAATTATCCACAGACATGCATTATTTTCTCCAAAGATGATCCAATACACTACAAAATTCCAAGAGGAAAAGTTGCATTATAGTTTTAGATGGGAGGTTTGAACTCCACAAATTCACCTGCCAAAGAGAAGAAGGGAGGGGTAAAACAAGAATTTCCAACCTTTTGAAAGAAGCCCCTCCTTACAACTTATAGGAAGAATGAGAGAGGGAAGAGAGAGGAATTCCAAATCTACCCCAACCACCTCAACTTTGTATTTAATTCACCTCATTATGGAGGTAGGTGAGAACCCTAGCAAACCCAAAAAATGGAAAAATGTATTTTGCATTTTTGAAGAACTTGTTCTCACCCAATTAAAGATATCCAGTCGTATTTGGATAGAGGACATTGTAAGCTTTCCAAAAATTCCAGCCTTGCATGAATCCGAGCTCCCTATGAAAAGTTATGGCCATTTGAATATTTGTGCGGTGGTTTGCTTCTTGTCGGGGTGTCAATGCTTAAAATGTTATGCCTCCTGAAGATGTGCCTCGGTGCATCCATTTTCATGTCAACATCTTCTTACCTATGCCATAGACGCATCAATTTTCATGTTGACATTTTCCGCTTTGCACCTCCAACCTGCGCCATGGGCGCGACTTTTTGCATGTTAACATCTTCTTACCTACGCCATAGGCGCATCCATTTTCATGTCGACATTTTCCGCTTTGCGCCTCCAACCTGCGCCATGGGCGCAAATTTTTTCATGTTGACATCTTCTTACCTGCACCATAGGCACATCCATTTTCATGTCGACATTTTCCACTTTGCACCTCCAACCTGCGCCATGGGCGCAACTTTTGCATGTCGACATCTTCTTACCTACACCATAGACACATCCATTTTCATGTCAACATTTTCCACTTTTTGCCTCCAACCTGCACCATGGGCATGAATTTTTTCATGTCGACATCTTCTTATCTCGTGCCATAGATAGTTGGTGACGCAATAAATGTCGTGTTTTCAACCATGCAATGCAATTTCAAAACCTGAAATGAAGGGTTTCATTTTTTTGTATTCCATATTCTCCTTTTTTTCTATATTTCCCTAGGGATATATACAACAGATTACCACACGAAAAGGGAGAAATGTAAAATTATAATATTTCGGAAAATACATGGATAAATTACACCAATAAGTGTGTAAATAGCTGGAAAATATAGATTCACAAAGACAAGTAGCATCCAAATGAAAGGAAAGGGAAAGTAGAATATCAAGTTGGATATTTGGTCTTAGCTCATTTCTAGAAGGATAGGTTTCTTAAGGATACTTGTACACACCCAAAATTACATGTGCTACATTGTTGAAAAATAGTTACAAAAGGTCCTCATAGATGATTCATATCTTTTCTCAAGGTGATCAAGCTCTCAAACCTACTTGCATCTAATATTTATAACCTAGTATGCCTTATTTAGCCTTTGCATGGTGTTTCTTATCTCCTTGTTTCCTTTTTAGCCCTTTTTTGACCTTTAGTGTCAAAACTGCCACCTTGTCTGGGTGGCATTTTTGTAACCACTTCTCGGAAAGGTAGCGCTTTATAACCGCCACCATGGCAGGGCAACGGTCCTGTAAACACTTCTCTGCATAGGGTGGCAGTCCTGTGTGCATTTTCCAGAATGTTCCAACGTGATTTAATATTCTTTTTTTTTTCACTTAACTTGACTTTGCACGTGTGTTTCTTACCCATTTTTCTGATTTCAATCCTAACTACCTTGTGGCATTCTCTTCTTCGCTTCTAATTTTTGATTGATTGTGATTAATAGTTAAAACTCCCTCTTCATTGTCAATGTGCCACTATTTGGCTACCTAATGGCTTCAACCATTGCCCAGCCAACCTTCTATAAATTGATCGGTTGTTTTCAATAAAATGGTCGAGATCATTTTTGTGTATTCTTGCATTTTTGAGTTGCCACTTTCTTGCTATAAATTGTATAGCCAAGCTCTATTCACTTGTGTTATCTCTCCTCTACCCGCATCGCTTCCATGCTGCCATCAAACTATCACTATCAAGCAACATCTTCTCTCTGCTACTTTTTACATTCCCAATCCCTTGGACTCATGTGAACACATGAGAAATAAAAGACAAGCTGAGGGGACAAAGAACAAAACAACTAGATTTTCCATTACTCTATGCTTCCAGGTTGGATTTGATATTGGTTTTCTCATTGCTTCAAATTGTTATTTTTGAATCATATGCATACATTTTCATACAAATAGAGTAGAAAAGAAGTAATTTCATTGTTTCAATCATTCAATAGCTACAATAAATCAATTCAAATAGGAAATCCTCAATAGAAGTCTTCTTTACTTGTCGGGAAGATACAAGGAAGAAAGGATTCGAGAAGTTCTTATTTCTTCCCCTTCTTCTCGAAGTAACTTGGAAGGTTAGATTTGCATCGATAGTATAAAGTAAATATCTAATTTAATTAAAATACACTAGATACACTCAACATAGATTAACAACTACATCGGGTTATTTACTTTTTTAGTTTTACTTTAGAAGTAGCTTTAATTACTTAGAATAGAAGTAATTTGTTGTCTATTTTTGTAATCATTAATCTTAGTTGATTCATTAGTTTCCCTTTTAGTAGAATATTAGACTTTCAATTTCATCTTGGTTAAAATGGACACTTCAACATAGTTTAACACTTAGATTCAATCAATCCATAATTAATTTACGCTTCCCATTCAAAGCCACTAAATATCCCTTTGCCAGCTCAGCTTCTTTACTAGGAATTCACACTACTCAATCTTAGTCATTGATTCTCTTATAGTTAGCCATCCACATTACAACATTGGCTACCTCGGCATGACATTAGGGAGTCGAGTGTGGTTGAAAGTTGCATGTCGATTTTCATCCATATAAATTGGTGAATCTTACATGAAGGATTAATTCTTTCTTGTCTCCTTTTCTTTAATTGCTATTACCTCGTCTTTGCATTTCTTGCCCTATTTTGGTAGGTATTTTATAATTTCCCGATAATGTCAAGGTGAATCCTAATAACATAAACAAAGGCATTCCTATAGGGAACAATGACCATGAGGCCTCAACTTCCAATAACTCTCGGGTTGATCCTAACCTTGGTTTGAATAATAATATGAAGATTAATGGATTAATTGAGCTATAATTTGAACCGAATTAATACAACTCTAGTAAAGGAATACTTTCCGCAAACCCTACCCGTTCTTTCCTCCTCCTAGGATGATGTTCCCACAATCACAAATCCATTAGAATCCTATGATTTAATATTAGATTTGAACAATACCTTCTCTCACATCTCATTCATAGATTTATTGAAGAATTCCCCTGACATCATCCTAGATTTCTATATGCACTATTTCTTGGTCATATCATCCATGTTAGACCTCCTCATAGTGCTCAAATAAATCATATTTACTTGGACATACATCCTCTAGGACAAAGGTATAGGGATAGTTGGTTTGTTTTCAATATAGAAAAGATGTCATATGACTCTGAAATAGCTCAAGAAGTGATCCTTCCATATATTTACCAATATGGGTTTACAATAATTGCATTAAAAGAGCTATGATCAACAAAGGAGATTTTGTAAATGTGGGTCCCTTCTATTTCTTTCAGAATTTAGGATATGGAGATACTAATTTCTCTTCTATAAGAAACATGTTGAGAGGGTATGAAATTATTAAGGCTACTTCAATCAAAACCATATTTCTTCCCGTCACCCTTGGGCCTAAAACCATCTTGACAGAGTTTTAAATTATCGACAGGGAAACAAACTATAACATGATCCTTGGGATACCTTGGATTCATCGAATGAAGGTTATTCCTTCTCCTTTGTTTGAGTAAGTTAGATTCCTCCGTTTGGAAAAATTCTTCATCACCCAAGGGGATCATAAGCCCTTCCATATACACTTAGAGAACCTTAAGAAGAAACGAGAATTTCATTCATAATATGAGATCCCTACAAACATATTAAACAAACCACCTTTTTCAACAACTATGGTCACGACCACCCGCAGCATTCCAAATCCCGAGGAAGATGACTCAAAAACAATCGAGGTAGGAAAGGAAAATAAGGGTAAATCGGTATCCATGGAAATGGTGTCCACCAAAACAAGAGTATAAATAATGAAAATCTTATAGAGTAGTGAGCCGATCTTCCTCCCATTTAAACCATAAGGAATGGGTAGCCTCCTTGGCACAACCTCTCTTCCTGTCGATGATTTTGGTATGAATGTAAATATGATCGAAATAATAAAAGAAGGATTTAAAAATGAAACGATACCCATCAAATCCATCTCTAGGGCTTCTTCTATCCCAAACCTTGGTCTTGATACGAATGTATCAGACACCAAGTATGTTATCTCCATAGGATGTGATCCCATAACACAACATAAGACACACAAAATCACTATGCTTCACACAAAATATAAAATTGTTTAGCGTAATCATGCTCACCTAAACATGATATGTAAAAATGTGATAGAGAGGTTCTCAAATATCTCCTTCAAATAGAAAAATTGGATAAACATACATACACAATCATGGGTTAGGATTGTAAGGTTAAACCCATGATGGTAGGCCCTTGTCAAGAAAACTAAAACTTTAAAGATCATGTGCTTCCGATGTGTACTTTTGGAGGTGAAGAGTTTGACATCCATTAACTCTTTTTCCTTAGATATTTCATCATGTAGTCCATAAACATTTCCATATGTACACTAATCTCATTTCATTATCATCTGCACTTTCATTCTATGAAATTTATAGTCAAGGATTGTATTTTCAAGTAACTCTCAAAAACTTCTACAAAACATTCACAATTATTTAAATTATGTCACTTCAAGCATACATCAACATTTCTTATCACTTCATCAGTTCAATAAGACAAGACAAAATTTTGACACTAATCCTACCAAGGCCTGCATACTTGGTTTTTCCTATAGATTTATTCTAGAATATTTTTCTTTTCCCATAGTCAGTTCTAGAAGCTTCGTGATTTCATGTGTTTCCCTAGAAAAACCTCTTTGGTATAAAAACATTTAAAAAAATTCACCCAAGATACTTGTTTCCCTATGTCAACCTTTTTGTTGATCCCTCCCATCTTATGGGTTATGCGGGGTTGAGGCTAGGGGAAATATTTCCTACCTAAAATAATAAATTAAAGTTAAAAAAAAAGTATATCTCTCAAATAAAAATCAATCAAAATTTTCTTTTACAAACTTCGTTGCCCCACTAACCTTCGTTGTTGATCCCGCGCCTCTTACAAGTGGTGTGAGGTTGGGAAAGGAGGTAAGTTCCCTTAATCACCTATGTCTTTTCCTCTATGATGATCTAATGCTTCCTACTTGTAGCATGGGGCATGGTGTAGGGGTTCTTTGTAAATAAGTTAATAAGTTAAAGCAATTAAATTTAATAAAAGTGCTTTGAAAATCTCAAAATCCCAAGAAAAATGAATTAGATGTGCATGTTCTAAAAGAGAGTCAAAACCTTAAAACTAGATTATGTCAATCAAGAGGCCATCTATGGATCTAAGTCTAGATAAAATTGTAAGCAATCAAATTCTAGGTTATGTAGTAAACTGTATGCAGAGTTAAGTTGTAGGTTCCTAATTGGGTTTATGTCAAAATCTTGTCTTTCTCTCACCATTTCCATCTCTGTCAAAACCATACAACTTGTGTCCCTCCTAGATCTCGGTGTTGATACCTTGTATCTTAATAGTTGTGTAGGGTTAGAAGTGGAGTGAGTTAATTTTACTATTGTATCATTATTCATCACACATTTCCAAAACAAAGAGAAGTACCAAACATTACTTGAGAAGATAAAGTTCAACATTACAATCATCTCGCATAACCATCACATATCACCATTTAAAAAAAAAAAAAAAAAAAAGAAATAAGTATTTTATCATTCATCATCCATTACATACATTCTAAAAGCATTCAAAATCATACGTTCTAAACATCTAGAGTATATATATGAAGTAAACCAAAAATGAAAGTCAACTCATGGCAAGTAATAACCAAACCAAAAGGAGGTGTCTATATATATATATATATATATATATATATATATATATATATATATATATATATATATATATATATATATCATAATAAGTAAAGCTTGTGTACAATTCCATCACACGCTAGGTGTGGTCAAAACTCTCACAAGAAGCATGAAATCACAAAAAAAAAAAAACATATGTGTGCCTCACAAAATGGCATTAAAAGAAATAAATAATCCTATGGCCTATTCCCCTTAGGTGTGGTTTTTCAACATTCTACATTTTAGGTTTCAAAACAAATAACTAAGGAAAACTAACATTTTTCTGTGTCACTTGGTTTCTTGATCTCAAGGCCATGATCATCTCATCACACTGATCATTTTAACTACACTCTTATTTGATCCGGTCGAGTGTGGTCCTAGAGCTAAAAATCACCAATAGGGTATGTGTAAATGAATCAAAAATGAGTTGTTTTGATATATGTGTGTGTGTGTGTGTGTGTGTGTGTGTGTTCTAACTTCATTTTGAGTGTCTATGGCCAAAGGGCTGGAGCGTAGGCACTTGGTATATTCTTACCCCCATGCAAATGGTAAGTCCTCTTGTCATTTTGATTTTAGCATTTATTTTTTGATATTTTATCTATTTGCACTTGATTTTTCCTTTTGTCTTGCAGTAGCAAGAATAACTTGGACGGTGAAACTTTGACACACAGGAGTGTTAGGTATAGCTTATAAATCCCCATTTCGGGAACGCCATACTCACACTCTACATTTTATGCCTCTTTATGGATAAAACACTTATCCAGGGAAAATATGTACGCACCCAAAAAAGCACGTGCTACATTGTCAGAAAATGGTTACAAAATGTCCCCAATGATGAGTCATATCTTTTCAGAAGGTGTTTGATCTCGTAATCATACTTGTAACTTATATTTGTATCCTATTATGCCTTAGTTAGCCTTTGCATGCATTTTTTTTATCTTTGTTTCCTTTCTAGCCTTGTTTTGACCTTTAGTGTCAAAACCACCACCCTATCTAGGTGGCAGTTTTGTAACCAACGCTCGGGTAAGGCGGTGGTTTTTTAACTGCCGCCCTCATAGGGTGCTGGTCCTATAATCACCACTCTGCAAACGGAGGCGGTCCTATGCGCATTTTCTAGAATGTTCCAACGTGACTTAAGACACATGTTTTTTCATTTAACTTCACTTTACACGTACATTTATTACCCTTTTTGTTGATTTCAAGCCTGACTACCTTGTGGCATTCTCTTCTTCACTTCTAATTTATGATTGATTGTGATTGATAGTTCAAAATCCCTCTTCATTGTTGATGTGGCACCCTTTGGCTATCAAATGGCTTCAACCATTTCCATCCAACATTCTTTAAATTGATCGCTTGTTTTCAAGAAAATTGCCGAGAGATCATTTTTTTGTATTCTTGCATTGTTGAGTTACCACTTTCTTGCTAGAATTACATAGTCAAGCTTTGTTCACTTGTGTTATCTCTCTTCCACCTCCATTGTTGCAACGCTGCCATCTAGCTATCATTGTTCCAACGCCTTCTCTCTTCGTCTTTGTTGCATTCCCAATCCCTTGGACTCATACTAACAAAGAAGAAAGAGAAGATAAGATGAGGGATAAAGAACAAAAACTAAATTTACCATTACTCTATGCTTCTAGGTTGGATTTGATATTGGTTTCCTCATTGCTTCGAACTATTATTTATAAATCATACACATACATTTTCATACAAATAGAGTAGAAGGAGAAGTAATTTTATTGTTTCAATCATTCAATAGCTAAAACTAAATCAATTAAAATAGGAAATCCTCAATAGAAGTCTTCTTTACTTTTTGGGTAAGGTGGAGGGAATAAAATATTCTGAGAACTTCTAATTTCTTCCCATGCTTCGAGGAAAATCGGAAGGCTATATTTTCATCCATAGTTTAAAGTAAATTTTTCATTTAATTAAAATCGACTAAATACACTAAGCACAAGTGAATAACTACACTGGGTTATTTAATTTTTAGTTTTAGTGTAGAAGTAGCTTTAATTACTTAGAATAGAAGCCATTTGTTGTCCATATTTGTAATAATTTAGCTTAGTTGATTCATTAGTTTCCCTTTTAGTAGTATATTGGACTATCAATTTCATCATGGTTAAAATGGACACTTCAACGTAGTTTAACACTTAGATGTAATCAAGCCATAGGGAATTTACGTTACCCATTCATAGCCACTAAATCTCCCCTTTGCCAACTCAGCTACTAGGAATTCACACTACTAGATCTTAGTCACTGATTCTCCTATAGTTAGCCATCCACATTTCCACATCGGTTTCCTCAACACGACCTTGGGGATTCGAGTTTGGTTGAAGTTCTGTGTCAATTTTCATTTGTATAAATTATTATAATATTATTCAACCTCATATTATTTAACATGTCCTTAGGATATGTTTCCTAAGGATATCCTAAATTATATGAGGTGGAATAAACTAGTTCCACATAGACTATTGTAGAATTTTTCAAAGAATTATTATAATATTTAATTACCTATAGGTATTGATAACTCAAATATTTTTATTGTGGTAGACCTCTATCCAATCCATACTGGTAAGGAAAGTGTTGATAATTAAATACAGAAGATGACAGGGTGGATTGGGAGAACAAATACCATAAAAGGTGCACAGAGAGGCATTGGAATAATTAACACCATGATCAATAAAAATCACGAAGTAATGAGTATAATGATTATATAGTCAAGTGGAAAGGAATAGATATTGAATATGCAACATGGATGAGTACTACAGAGTTCACTTGACACAAATTTTTTGAAGACTACCTTTTTGAGAAATAGAAAGTTTCTAAAATTACCTAAGTTGTGTGATGTAGGAACATCTAGGTTCACAATAAATCATCTATCAACAAAAACATTTTGAACAATTTGATTAAGTTTGTTTTACATTTTTTTGTATTTTTTGTTCAAGGTAGAAGACATATATAGTTGTGTTGCATTTTATTAAATTGCATTGTGTGTTATTTTCGGCCACATTATGATGTGTTTATGTTGTTAAAGAGTTTTGAAGTACTATTCAAAGTTATAGAATACTAATGAATGTGTGAAGGTCTATTTAAGGCTCCAGAACACTAAAAAATCCTTACAAGTCTATTTGACGCTATGCATTCCTAAGGTAAGATGCAACATATTGTCTGAAGCCATAGACTAATAAAAAAATAGATCCGTAGCATTTACTTGGACTCGGCACTAGGTGATCCCATCCTCTCCCGGAACTCTGTGTTGTGTAGTTTCAGAGTTCAAAACCTCTAGGGAGCCTCCATGACACTCTTCTTAGTCCATTACTAGCAATTCACATGCCCGATCACTTCTAGAATTCCTAGAAATCAATTAAGTCTATCTAAATCCCTCTCTTTCTTAGGTTTTTACATTTACATGCTTCTTTTCTTGTGTCTTCTTTGCATATTAGCATTTTTACATCACTTATTTCAGCAAAGATTACTCTATAATCGGACGTAATTCGATTTATATTAAATCAATACCTAGTTTTTGTAGCACTTCCATTAGAGAGAAATGTAGAGGTCATTTGGAGGTTAAGAGAGTGTTTTATAGGTTTGTTGATTCACTAAAAATGTATATTTTAGAAGTTAATCTAAACTAGGAATAGTAGTAGATAATAGTAAATGAATGCAGTAAATAAATATGAAAAGTTACGCAAGCAACTAAGTAAATAAAAATGTGAAACCCTAAAGTGCAAGAAGGGTTAGTTATATCTTAGTTGATTTGATGAGCTTGTTGGAGTGTGTCATAGGGATGGCTGGAGAAATAGAATGAGGAAACGACTATGCCAAAGTCATAAAAAGTGCAAATCTAAGAAATGCGAGCTAACCGGGGTGCTGGATATGTACAAGAGCACCTATGGGCACCCTAAACTGAGATATGGGAGCCCTGGTCTATGAAAAATCTCTATAAACCCCATATAAGGTGTCGCTAAGTGATCGCATGTGTTATCACCTTGTCACACTAGCTTCACCGGAATAAGCAATATGTCATTGGAAATCAAAAATGAAGATGAGACTTGTAAAACCCTAAAAGAAGCATCAAACCCCTAAAAAATAAAGATACATATGAAGGGGTCAGATTGTCCTCAGTGGCCACATTGGTGGACTTACTAACTGAGTATTGCACTAAATCTCATATGTGATGTACTTTTATGTGTGTGTGTTTCCAATCATGCCCTAGGTGCTCTTGTTCCAGTCACACTTTGTGAAAGTAGCGATCAATAACTATGTTTAGAAAATGTAATAGAATGGTGGATGGAATATAATAAACTTCCCTACTATATAGTGTGATGTCTATGAACCATTTTTTCCCTTATAATGGAGCTAGATGGATGTAAATGAGCTCTAGATTCCTTAGATGGATTTTAACCTTAGGTGATGGTAGTAGTGCCTAGTGTTTGGTCCCTCATTATATTCTCACAACTTTGTATTTATATGGTTCTCTTGATCTAATTTTATAATTAACCCCGATGAGGTTGACCACCAAAAAAATAGAATGTTCATATGGCTAGAAGGTGCCCAAAAAGTGGCAAGAAAGTGTAAAAATAATTAGGGCCTTGACCGGGACTAGGGCACCTTTTGGTGCCCCAAGATTAGTCCGAGAGCCCCAATCAAATGAAAAATAACACAGAATAATGGAAACTGACCGGGAAAGTATGTGGTGAAGGTCGGAATGACGATAGATATCATAATAGAATGGCCAAAATGTGGGGGTTAATTAGTACTTTCTTCACTCAAAAATCATATGAATAGCAGTATGAGACCGGGTAAAATAATACCAAAAGTGTGTGACTTAGTGTCTACATTTTCCCCCACTTTATGTTGGTGAGACGAACTCTCGGTAACATAAATTAGATAGAGATGTGTACATGATGTCCATGTAGAGTTATGTAGAAAATGCACCGAAGGACTAGATAAAGTGTGGAATGGAAAAATGATGATGGAGTGTGGAAACTAAAGAGTAAAAGCGTAAAAAGTGATAAGTGAAAACCTAGGGTAGAAATGTGTGTGTAGTTTCCGATGTGTGTGTTGCCACAAAGTGTTGTTGTTGACAACTTACTTCTCATACGGTCGAACTGCAAGGAGAAGACGATCAAGAAGTCAAATACGCATGTATATATGTAAAAGACACATGTATATGTATGTAAGATTAAATGTAAAATATGCAAATGAAAAATGGAACATGTGCACCTAATCCATGATGAGAGAAAGGGTGTAGAAAGAGGACATCCTATCCTAGGGTTTTTGGGTGATCTGATGTCAAGGATGAAGAAGTACAAGGAGAATTTTGTTGTATCCTCGAACCTTTAACTGCTTCACTTCCTTGATATGTGTGAAGATATGTCTATACTACCTAGTTTTTTGGGAAATCCGATGCCACTGGCTGAAGTAATGTAAAGAGGAAATTTGTTGTATCCTCTAACCAATATCTTCTTCCCATAATTATAAGGACAACCATGTCTTATAAAATCCCCTATGTATAGGGTTCGTAGACTAGTTTGAACCCACTCACTATATAACCCACAATTCCAAGGGTGGAAACTGAACTAAACTGAATTGGTGTAAAAGCACTGTGTAGAATGTAAAACCCAAAATGATGCCCCCATCTTTAGGGGTGCATGTGACGTTGATGATAGGAGAATGTGGCCCCAAAAGAGGACCAACCGCATGAACTTTGTAAATCTACTCTTCGTGGGAACGGAATGCACTTTATAGAAACAAAGGTGCACATAAAAAGTGTCTAGAAAAAACTAATTGGTAGTACGAACAAGCATGCATATACAATTGTATGCTACATGATAGTGTGTAAGCTAGAATGTGAGTAAACAAGTAATTAGCCAAACATTGACTACAAAAAGTGGGTTACAAACATGGGAAACCACTCACAATGTCACAAGACATGCAAGGCCATAATGGCTGCATACAACAAACCAGTGTGCACACTAAAAGAAATGCAAGGCCCTCATACAATAGTAGTCAAAAAGTAAGTAAAAACAATAGATATCCATGGAAGCAATTAATCCTGAAAAACAAATGTTGCACATGAAGCACCCATTAGCATGTTATTAAGATAACCAATATGTTAAAAGCATGTATAAGCAAGTAATGGAAAGTACTAAGTACAAAATGAAACAATAGCACTGAAGAGATGAATGCGGATGCCCCTAGTGGCCGTTGTAGGAGTGGTAGAAGGAGAGAATCCATTCTTTGTGTAAGATACATGTATCTCTGATCACAAGTAGAAAAATACGTGAACACACATGTGTGGGTTGTGAAGATAATGACATATAATAATTCAAACTAGAATGTGTAATAAAGTGACCATATACAAGTGAATGTAATCTAGAGTAAAAGTAACCAAGATATGCAATATGTTGTTGATGAATGGAATGGAATGCAATATGAATTATAGGAGCTGCATGCCCCCTGAGTGAATGGAATTTTATGCAGTGAGGTTCATTTGGTTTTCCCCCTCAATAATCAATAATGAACCCTAAACGAGATTCCATCATCAAGAAATGGTCGAATCGTGTGTTGTATCTAACACAATGTGATGATTGTGTATATGTGTTGATGAAATGCGACCTAGAGAGGAAGTGGGCATGAGCCTTATAGTTGAATCGTATATCACGACAAGATGAACAAAAGAGTGATGATGCATCCTAAAGCATATATCACTACAAGATAAACACAGGAAGTGGTGATGTAGCCTAAAGCGTATACCACTACAAAATGATGGGATAGGTGAACATTAAGGTCAAATTATGAATTTGTAAGTATGATAAGGTCCATTTTATTTTTAAACTCTCGGCAATCGAGTATGGACCGAGGAACTAAAGTGTGTCATAGGGTAGTGAGTGCAACATGTAGATTAATGTTTAGTATGTATGATGAGTAGACGACCATGTCTTTGAGAAAAATGTGTAAATATTCAATGTGTAGAATGTAATTTAAGATGTGTAGATAGCCTAGTAGTGTAAGATGTGTGGTATCCAATATGTATAATGATTAGGATGTAATCCTAGACTCGTATACAATAGTTGTGTGACATATGTATGATGGAGACTAATATGGTGTATGATGTATAGATGCGCAAATGGTGAAAATATGTAGAATAAATGTAGAGTGTGTGGTGTAAGATGTAAGAACAATTGCAATGTGTAGTATCTATTATACGGTGTGTGAGGTTCATGTGTAGTATTCCCTCAAGAATCAAGTTTTAAGTGAAGCACAAGAGTGTGTCATCGTGTAATGACGATGTTAAAACATGTGATTTGTATGCCTATATGAGGATATAGATGTAATATAATGCAAGGATGAGAGATGTATCAAAGCTAATATGAGGAGGGGGTGTGTGATGTTATGCCCCCAAGTGTGTGAAATGAAGGACACAATCATGAAATGTCATATAAAATATCATCGCTTCCAGGATCGTAGTTGAATGGATACGCATTAGTGACTTGATAAGAAATAGTGTCTAGTTGATCGTGTAATGAGCCATTGAGGCGTAATTTATACATACCCATGGCATATTCCTCCTCCATAAATTGAGGAAGTGGAAAAATGTGTGCATATCGAGTTATATTTTGTGTATAACCTAGAAAAGATCTATTACAAATGAAGATGCATCCAAAAGGCATAGGGAATGAGATATCAATATGATCAGGATCCAATGTGCCCCATATATAAGTAAGCCAATATTCTCCTAATGTGAGTGAAGAATAGCTACACGTGCATGATAGGTAGATCAGAAGATGAAAGACACGTAAACCATAAGTAGAAGTAATAGTGATGAAGCCATAATATAGATCGGGATCATGAGTAGGAGGATAAAGGTCCTCAAAAGTAAAACCAAGTTGAGTTAGGCCATCATGTGAACATATAGTGACATCACAAGTAGGATCAAATGTAATATGTTACCAATATGAATTATTCATTAAGATTGTGCAAGTAAATGGTGGACGTGCTAGAGTAGGTGGGACATGTGAAGGTGTAGGTGATAAAGAGACATCCATAGACTAGAAAGGCCCCTGATAAGGAATCATAGTAGTAGTAGTAATAGTAGTAGTAGTAGGTGGCATAGAAGAAATTGCATCTATCACACAAATAACACCCTCAAGTGGTGGCAAGTGAGGTGGTTCATCCATAGGTTAAGGATCATCTGTATTATCAGTGCGTGGAATATGAATACTAGTATTAGGAGCTTGATCACAATATTGGAAATGATCAAGGTCACAAAAAAGTATACTCAAGTCCTTCATGTATAAATTTGACATAATGATGTACGGTAGAAGATAAAAATTCAATGGCGTGAATCCATGGCCCAGTAAGTAAATAGTTGAATAAAATTGGGAAATCAATGACAAAAAACATAGTGGGGATAGTCTTTGGCCCTAAAGTGATAGGTAGTGTAATGTGACCAACACATGTACAAACAGAAGCATCATAAGCATGAAGTGACAGACAAGATGGATTAAGATTATGATATGAAATACCTAAGACTTCAAGGAATGACATGGGACATAAGTTAAGCTCAAATTCATTGTCAATTAAAGTGCGTTGGATACCAGAATTGTTAATGAGACACATGATATACAAAGGTGGGTCATTGTCAAAAGTATGAATATCAGCGGGAGGATTAGACTTGAATGTTATGTGTTGAGAAAATACATCAACAAATGTTTAATAGATTGATTCAAGATGCATTTCAGCATGAATATGAGTAGTAGCTAGAAGATGTTGGACACTATGCCTTAGATTAGGATTTACAAGAAAATAATCATTGATGTAGATACTCATGATGACTAAACCCTATGATGATAAGAAATGAATGAAATAATATATAATAAGTGTGAAGATTGAGTCGGGTTAACCAAAAGTATTAACTAAAAATGTATATTTTAGAATTTAATCTAAACTAGGAACAACAAGAGATAATAGTAAATGAATACAAAAATAAATATGAAAAATGACCCAAGCAACTAAGAAAATAAAAATGTGAAACCTTAAAGTGAAAGAAGGGTAAGATAGAGCTTAGGTGATTCGAGGAGATTGTTGGAATGTGTCACATGGATGGCTGGAGAGATGTGAGGAGGAAGCGATTGTGCAAAGTCCAAAAAAATGCATGTCGAGAAATAAGAGGTGATTGGGGTACTGGATAATTATAGGGGTGCATGTGGGCACCTTGGTCCATGAAAATATTTGTAAACCCCCTCTGAGGTGTCACTAATTTATCGACTTTTTTCGCTTCTTTTCACACAAAGCCCATTTGGACTACTACGAAATATGTCATGGAAATCAGAAATCAAGATGATACCTACAAAACCCCGAGCCAAACATCAAACCCCTAAAAAATGAAATATGCATATAAAGGGGTCAGAATATCCTCAAGCACTCATAATGGTGGACTTACTAACTAAGTGTTGGACTACATCTTAGACCCAGTGTAATTATGTGTGTGTGTGTGTGTGTGTGCAATCATGACCTAGGTGATCTTGTGCCAGGTCACACTTTTTAAAAGTAGTGAACAATAACTATATGTATAAAATGTAATAGAATTGTGGATGGAATAGATTAAACTTCCTCCTATGCAATGTGATGTAGATGAATGAACCTTATCCCTTGTGATGGATCTATATGGATGTAAATGAGCTCTAGATGCCTTAGATGGAATACAACCTTAGGTGATGGTAGTAGTGCCTACTTCTTGGTCCCTCATTCTCGGTTTTATAACATTTTATTTATATGGTTTCTTGATCTAATTTTGTAATTAACCCCAAAGAGGCCGAACACGAAAAATATATAATGTTCCAATGGCTAGAAAGTGACCAAAAAGTGGCGACAAAGTGTCAAAAGGACCAAGGCACCCCAACTAGGACTAAAGCACTTGTTGGCGCCCCGATCAAATGAAAATAACATAGAATGACATAAAACGACTAGGAAATTATGTGGTGAATTTTGCGAACGATGGCGGATATCAAAATTAAATTTCCAAAACACGAGGTTTAATTAATACTTTCTTCACTCAAAAAGCATATGAATAGTAGTATGATCTGGGACTAAATAATACCCAAAGTGTGTGATGAAGTGTCTACATCTATAGTAATGTCGTTGCGGAGCCTTTACGATTTGAGATATTTGTTTCAATAGCATGTCATTTTCCAAAGGAGATATGTAGGTTTGCGACTCAAAAAAGGATTGAGGGCTATGTTCAAGGTATGCATGAAATCTATAAGCTCTTTGAGGAGTTAACATACCCTGTTATTATTTTCCAAAAAAATGATGCGATGAATAGAATTCCTATGATATAACGAAATGTTGATCGCCTCTAAGAAAAAGTTGAGGATTTTGTTACCAAGTTTAATTTAAGCCATCGGTAGTTATTACCAAGGAATTTTGAGAATGACATAGACTGTCATAATCAATAGAGAACCAAGCCAAGAAAAACTACAATCCCTTGTTTTTTAGTTAAAAATAAACCTCTAAAAATTTAATATTTTAGAATAACCCCAAAAAATTGTAAATCCTTTAAAAATTCCTCACAATGTAATGTAAAAACTCTCAAATATGTAGATTTTAGTTAAAATCCATAAAATTAAACTCAATATTTGAAATGAAATCACATCAAAAAATGACATTAAATTCCAAAATGGATCTGATACAATATTAAAGAATTCTCTAGGATCTTTGTATCAAATGAATGCATAGTTCATGAGCAAAGCTAACTAATGAAAAAAAAAAATGAGAAAGAGAAACCAAAATGACAATAACACAATAGCTTGTATTCAAGTCAAAAAATAGATTTACATTAGGTGTTATATATAGGAGGAGTAAGTGTAATCTGTTATCCCAAATTCTCCCCCCAAAAAATTTTTGTCAAACACAACCCCGCACATAAAGAAAATATGAAGGGGTGATTCATACCACGAGCTCACATTCCGAATGAAAACAAGGGGACATGCAAGCTTCACTCAAGGAGTGTAGGGTAAAAAGAGGCCAAGCAGCATCAAAATAGTCCTGAGCGCATAGGAGAGAATTAGATGAAGGAGTCAAATTTTTAGACTTCGCATAGGAGTTAACTCGGGGCTGAAAAAAAGACTCACGAGGGGCACCACGCATCATCTTGGCACAACTTCAAGGGCCAAGTCCAAAGAACTTATTTCAAATTAGTGCCAACCTACCACGTAGCCAGGGGTCAAATTCAAAGTCTAACCGATAGTTGAAAAGTCTCGGGTCAGGCGGAAGCCTCCACGTGTCCCAATGACACATCTCTAAGGGTCACAATCCAAACAGGGTCCCTAAATGAGCGCAGAGCTTCCCCATGTCCTAGGTCCAAAAAGGGACAAAGACAACAGTTGAAAATTCAAAATGGGGAAGATTTAGCGGAAGGTGCCACGTGTCAACTCGGTGTAACTTCAAAGAGAAACTATGAAGGAGGAACCCCAAACAAACGCCACTTTCCACATGTCCCAAGGTCCGAAAGGGAGTAGGATCGAAACGGCTAAGTACAAAAGGTAAGTAGAAACCCCATGTGCCTCATCAAAGACAATTTCAAAATGAAAATCTAGAGGAAAACCCCAAATGATCGTTAGCTCGCTACGTGTCCTAGGACCCGAAAAGTATTGAAAGGACCGTTGAAAATTCTAAACAGAGGCAGGCCAGTGGAAGGTGTCACGTGTCTGCACGGCACAATTTCAAAGGTAAAATTTGGAGTGGGCTCCCAAGTGCATGCTAATCCTCCACATGTCTAGATTCAATCATAGGTCCCCACCAAATAAAATGAGAGTTAGCCTAAATGCAAAGGAAACAACAGCGGCCACGAGATGATGCCACGTGTCCCACTATCATAATTTAAGGGGCAGGCTATAAGGGTCCCACCCGTAAAGGCAATATTCATTGGACCCAAATCAGCTAAGTATGAAGGGGCCATGGAGGGTGCCACGTGCCTCATCGGTACAATTTCAAAGGTGCGGCTCAAAGGAATTTTCCAAACATGCACAAAGCCACCACATTTCTTAGATCAGACACAGTGCCTCCACCAGTAGAAAGGACTCAGGTAGGATACAAAGGAAATAGGGGAGCCCACAAATGACACCACGTGTCTCATGGGTGCAATTTTAAGAGTAAAGGCAAGGGGTGAAATATCATATGAGCGCGGGGCTCCCAGGTGGCCTCTGTATGAACAACTACTTGCATATTGCAAGTCACGTTAAGCACCCAACCCGAGGAACTTCAGATGGCCATATCTTTTGATTGGGAACTCAGATTTGGGTGGGAGAAGACTTTTTGGAAAGGTCTCGACATCCTCTACACCATGGAGGCCTGAAACTTTAATTTTGATAGGGTTAGGTGGGTGAGAAGTAGGAAAACGTCTTGCAATATATTAATGAAGGATCTGATTACTTCAACCACCTATATTTGATTTGATATGTCATTTTTCATTCTTCAACATGCAAAACAAATATGAGGAGCAAAAACTTGATAGATTGTGGGTGGATTTTTAGGGGCATTGAGGGACGGTGGTTGAGCTTTCAAAGTAGGATTTATTGTGTCATAGGGGTGGTTGGAATAGAGTTTGATTTTCCCTTTCTCTTTCTCTCTCATTCTTCTATATATTGTAAAAGAGGGGCATATTCAAAGTGTTGGTCGTTGTTTCTACTTTTTCCCCCTCTTGTTAACAAAAATATATTATTAGTGTGAGCAATATTTAATTATGTGTTGAAATGAGTTGTTAGTAACAACTCATAGAGATCTAGAAGTGAGAATAAGTCTCTTAGAGAGATAAGTGGGATTGTGTGTGAGTTGTCTCCAATAAGCTTTGACTCCTAAATATTAGGATCAAGCTATTGTATAAGAGAACACTGATTATTGAATAATATGGACCCGAGTTATTTATCATATTTGTTTTTTGTCTCCTGTGTTTTGTGTTCTCTGTATATTTTTGGTTTTTAGATCTGGGTAATCAGCTTCATCTGGTATTAGAGAAAAGATGATTCTCTGAAAGTGTGTGAGGGGAAATGTATCTTATTTATTTTCCCGTACATGAAAAGTTTAATCTTATTGAATATCAGCATAGTACCAGGTCTGTATAGCATAGTTTGTGTAGTCTTTCTTCTTAGAATTTCATTCTGGCGTATCGAATTCTACTTCAACAAAACGTCTATCTCCTCTACATTGGAGTTTCAACATAGAATTCGTTGGACAAGGGAACGTTCAGGACTTGACGCCAGCCATATCCTGTCAAGATCGCAGAGATCGACGTGTATTTGATTCCCTCCTGCCACTTGCACCATTTTTCCAAAAAGATTTAAATCTGCCATTTTGTGAGGGGGTGACTGAAAAAGGTGTGATATCGATAGCTACTGGTTGTGGGAGAACATTGAAATCCATTGGCAGTGCAGCATGTGCAAGGATAACTAATGATGCGTTGGAAGTTTTTGGAGCTCACCACCATTCTCTTGAAAATTTAATTCGGATTCGATTACTCGTTAATGATGTGGGATTACTAGGCAATAGCTCAAGGCTGCTCTTTGTTAAAATATTTATAGTTGCAGTGTTTAAATAGACGATGCTTTGTTTCCATGAAATTTTGGAAATATCCGGAGCGAAAGTCTTGGTACATGTGATAGAGTGGTGAGATCTAATTCTATCTATATGTCTGCATTTTGGATTCAATTGATTTACGTAATTTGCAGATCTTCCATGTTGGATCTTTTAACATTGTAAATTTAAGCTCGATCTAGCATTGGGTTCATTCCATCTTGGGAGAATACCAGAGACATTGTGAACCATAATAATTGCATGCAATTCTCTTCCAATTGTCCTTTATAACTCTGGTCTAGGTATGTTTAATGTTTTAGTTAATCGTTTTAGTGGCCATTCTGGTTTTTAGGTTGTTTAAGTGAGATAGTATATGTCGGTGTTGAATAAGTCAAGTATATGTCTAAGTATTCTCTTCCTATATTGATGAGCATAATCAAACTCATGTGGAGATTGTTATATATGTTATTAGTCAATTTTAAGTCATTTTTAAAAAAATTAAGTTTTCAATGTATGTTATTATAAATTGTCGAATCTAAAATATTTTGTGTCATGTCTATTTTATAAAGAGTCATCATCAAAATTGAGTCGAAAATTTGTTACTAAAAAAAAGGAAAAATGAGTGCATTTTCGGTGTAATCTGACACTCAATTTTTAAGGGAAATAGCAAATGAAAACCATTCGTGGCTTTGGGGGCTCTACCCCTCGACCCCACCCTGTATCACAATAGGGAACATGTATTTTCCTTCACTATACTTTCTGCTAAGTTAGCGGGAACATTCATCGGAGGCTAGAGGCATAGGAGGAGGAGGAAAACTACATCTCTTGTTATTCACCAACAAAGAGATTGTGGCATTGTATTGGTGATATTTATTTTTCAGTTGTGTGTTTATTTTCTGCTATAATAAGAACATAAGTGATATTCCTGTTCATATTTGTAATAATCTCCTTCTATGTGAAAAATGATGAGGGCCAATGATAGTACTGCATATCATGATGTGGTTGTAGGTAAACCATCTGTAAAACCTTCATACATGGTTTGTGGTAAACCATATGTAAAAACCACCATTCTCGGTTGTTGGTTAGCCATATGTAAAACCATCGTTCTAGGTTTGTGATTATCCTTTGAAAATCACCAGTATCATGAAAGTAGATGCAAGTACAGGATCTAGGTTTTCCCCATGTTCACACTAAGGGGGTGATTGTTAGGAAAAATATATTATTAGTGTGAACAATATTTAATTATGTGTTGAAATGAGTTGTTAGTAACAACTCATAGAGATCTAGAAGTGAGAATAAGTCTCTTAGAGAGATAAGTGGGATTGTGTGTGAGTTGTCTCTGATAAGCTTTGACTCCTAAATATTAGGATCAAGCTATTGTATAAGAACATTGATTATTGAATAATATGGACCCGAGTTATTTATCGATTTGTTTTTGTCTCCCGTGTTTTGTGTTCTTTGTATATGTTTGGTTTTTAGATCTTGGTAATCGCCTTCACCTCTCTCTTTCTTCCTTAGGGTAGAATGTGGAGTCTAAGCCTCTTCTCATGGCTCTGTAATGGCATTTTCTTGCCTCTTTCCCACTGATGATGTACCGTGTAACTTTTGGAGCAATAAAATATGTTTCGTGATGCTTTTGTCCATCCTTGCTTATTTTATTGTCTCTTCTTACCTCTCATCATTGCAAGGTATACTATGCATACTCTGATGTTTATTACAAGTTCTGGAGCTATTATTAATGGGTTTTGAAGTGGTGTTCCATGTGAAATCTATCTCTATTCCATGGTGCATCTTGTCCACCCTCTCCTCTGCTCACCTCTCTCCACTTCAGGTAGTCGAATCCATGATCAGCCACTTCCTTTTCTAGTGTATCACCACTTAGTGTAGGCTCTCTTTCACCCTCTCTCTCTCTCCTGTCCCCTTGGAAAGGTTAGATTAGGATTAGGTTAGCTCTATCTACACTGGAGTAGCTTGTGGCAAGTAGATTAGGAAGCAAGAACCGGCTTTCTCCAGAGGGTTATGTCAGTTTACAAGTCCTGTCACTTGACAAATGGTCCCATGTTGTGCAATCACACCAAATGCCCCACTCAAACTTGAGGACATATAGGGGTGCTTTGTGATTTTTAGTAATAGTTTTGGCACGCTCGGCGGGACAAGTCGAATCACCTTACCACTTTATCTTAGTAGCTTGGTGTGTTTCTCGTTAGGATTCACCTTTTGAGGCATATGCAAGCACATCTGGTGACTCCATCTGGTCAAAAACCCATCTCTAAAGTTGCATACCTTTCCCCATCCATTTTCATCCATTTTTCTTCCATCTCTTTCATCTTCTACCATTCATGAAGTTGTGCAATCATGACTTCATTTCCCTCATGGAATTCACACCTACAAAGAATACATTACACTGCCCGCAATGTATTTCCCAACTCCTCCAGATCAGCATTAAGATTAGATCTAGAACCATTATGCTTACCCATATGAGCAGTTTCAAATCCATTTTGGCCATGGAGCTTATCAAGAACAAGTGGACGCATAAAATGGTGACGGTTATGTGGAGAATGTTAGTCTGCTGGAAACAATTCAATGCATGGAGGCTAGCATGGTGTAGTCAAGGGCTACAATGCAAATGAAGGCATTTAGGATTGGTTGCAGGGCACCTTGTCCATGGGTCGACCCTTTCCTAGGACACTATATCCCGTAGGAGAAGCTTGACTTCATGGTTGAGACACTACCCCAACTTGCGCAATGGACCAAGGAGATAGAGGCCTATGAGCTTGATACAAGACAACCTTGTCAATGGGTAAGTTCACCATCTCATAGATTTTCTTTTCCTTTTTATCAAATAGTGTCATCTCAACTTTGGAGCTTTAATTTCCAACCTTCCCATCTGCTTCCACGAGTGTTGATTCCTCTTCCCCATCTTCTAGTCTTCCATCTCATTTTCTTTCCTTTTCCCTTTTCCTTCGAATCATGTCCCCTCCACAAGAGCCAAAATCAATGGCTTCTCCTCTACCACAAGCAATGAAACAACTAGTGGAGACCCCACCCATCACTCCTCCTCTTTCCTTCCCAAGTCCATGTTGGGAAGAGACTCCAAAACCAGCCAAGGAGAACATCAAGAAGAGGAACCCAACGGAGAAGAAATGATAGAAAATCGAAGAGTTGGATTGTTAGATTTGAGTTTACAAATATTCCGTTATTGGTTAAACCTATGGAGGAGGTTGAGTTAATTCCACAAGTGGTGGATGCTCCATCTATAGCACAAGCATGGGAAGAAGAAGCTACTCCAAATCCAAAATAAGAGGAGTACATTCCGGCTGTGGTGAAGGACCATGCGGTTCGGAGGCTCCAAGTGTAGAGCAAGCCATACAAGAACCTTTAGTTCTTCCTCCAACTTCATTCCCTCCAAGATCTAATGTCAAATAAGAGTTTGATATTTCAAACTTCATGTTTGAGGATGAGGGTAATCATGGTGATCAAGTTATAGATCAAGAGGACACCATGGAGGAGTTCGAGCACATGCAGCAGGACAACAAGGAGGACGATTATCTGTCTAACTTGGAGGAGTGCTTTGATGGAGAGGATCCCATAGAGATCACATCATTTTCTCCTCCATCATCTATTTTCCAAGCACATGATCCTGCTACCATGAAGGGGAGCCTTGAACAAAAAAATCTTGCACTTCATGACAGCCTTCTGGAACCAAGGTTGGAAGATATGAATCTTCCATACTCGCTCAGGAAGAGGAAGTAAAAGGGAATGAGGATCCCATCTCTCCCATTTCTCTCACATCACTCACCAAGGAAGGTCAGCAGGAAGACTCCATTCTTGGAGTTGAAATTCATAACAAGGGGCTCACCCAAAGGACTAGATTGTGACCTATCATGTACTTGGCTTCATTGGAGCCAAGGGAGAAGCCAAAACCAATCATTCTCACTCTAAGGCATGAGGATGAGTATCAAATTACCAAGGCTTAGTTTTGTAAATTTCAGGGTTTGTTTTAAGACACCTCTATAAAATTGTAGGTGGAAAATACCTGGCAAATATCCCCGGAACCAGTTTCAGCGAAAGGTGAATTTGACAGTATTCCAAAACAAAAATTTCACCTAGTTTTTCATGGCTCCATCATTGACGTGCGACAACAAGACATCAATAATCACTCTGACGCGTGTCAATGGAACGTCTATGGCCTTAATCGACGCGTCATCGCGCTCCTATTAATGCGCGCGTCATGGCGGCTCTTATTGACGCATCATGGTTCCTTTTGACGTGCATCACTAGCTCCTATTGACACACGTCACTGGATCCTATTGACGTGCATCACTAGCTCCTATTGACACACGTCACTGGCTCCTATTGATGCGCGTCACTGGCTCCTATTGACGCGCGTCACTGGCTCCATTGACATGCGTCACTGGATCCTATTGACATGCGTCATTGGCTCCTTTTGACACACGTCAACAGGATCCTATTGACACGCGTCAACAGGATCCTATTGATGCGCGTCAACAGGATCCTATTGACGTGCGTCTCTGGCTCCTATTTACGTGCGTAAATTGGATAGATTGACGCATGTCAGCTAAGACCATTGACGCACGTCAATTGAAGCCATTGATGCCCGATTTAGCCTATAAATACCCTTCAACCGGTCATTTTCTCATTTTCACCTTCCCGCTCTTGAATTTTTGCAGGTCTCAATCATTGTCAAAGACGCAAGTACAACTATAATGTCGACTTCACATGCTTCCCAACTGCAAGTTCAGCAAAAAAATCAAGAGAATCCAATTCAATCGATTTCCAAGATCAACTACAGGAATCCCTTATGCCCTCACATCCATACTGTTTTAAAGATGTCTTCAGAATATAAAGATTTGATGGATGCGTGTGAATTTACAGGGCTCAATAATATTCCCCATTTCAAAACAGATCCGGATATTTTGAATTACCTTCTTTCATCCTACAATTCAAAGGACAGCATTTTTATGTGACTCTGAACGATGGCCGAATGTTCCAATTCAGTATCAAAGCAAATGACATCCATCGGTTTACGGGCCTTCCATTCAAAAATTTACCAATTATTACAACCAAGGCAACACTCCTGGAAGAAGACAAGAAATTTCTCGAATCAACATTCGGTTTCCATGTTGATTGTAAGTATAATTCGTTTTAATTCATATTTTTATTCTATTTTTATTCTGATACAATTTGTTGTTATAAATTTATAGTAATTTTCACTGTTTCGCATTTGCAGCCCATGTCAATAAATCCAAGCGTGGTGTGGATACACAATCAATTGCACACCACTTTCTTGCTACACTTATTTCATTTTTTCAATCCAAAATTGTTTTGCAGGGTCGCCAAACAGATATACCAAATTGGGCCATTGCATACATTGTTGCCACTATCTCAAAACAAAAATTCAATTGGTGCACATATCTATCCAAAAAAATAAGAACTGACCTAACAAATTCAAAACTTTCAGAAAAACCTTTCATTTATTCAACAAACTATCTCCTCGGCCTTTATTATGAGGCACTTTTAAATTTAAAAGATAAAAAAATTCCTACTTGCACTGATGAGGAGTTGATGAAGTTGTCAATTCCATTTGAAGAACAACAGGTATAAACTATTTAGTTTGTAATTGTATTTCAATTTTCGACATTACAGTGCACAGTTATTAAAACTTAAATTTTAATGTTTTGCAGAGAAGATTTATTGAAGCCCTTCCCCGAAAAAAGGTGTTATCGAGAGGAAGAGGCCAACAACACGCTGAGGCTTCGGGGGACTCCCAATCTGAAATGGAAGCTCACTCCTCTCCAAACCCTCAATAGTTTGAACTCGTTAAATGCCAGAGAAGTAATACCTTCTCATATATTATTTACAAATTCCAAAGTTGCATATTTATTTTTCAATTTAAATTTTAACCAAATGAATTGACAACATTTAATATTGATGAATTGCAGGGACTTTGGAACATACACTGTTTCACAAACTCAACCTTCTTCCCCAACTCACTCCATACAGTCGCATGCATTCATATCTTCTAACAGACACTGAGTACAACTCCTACAAGGCCACCCGTATCACCGAAAAACAACCCCTCGACAATAAGGTACAACTTTTTGATAAGACGTTTAATTTCAAAATTTTTGACTTTATGAATTGTTTTCCTATTTTTCATTTTTTCTTGTACTTTTCAACACATGTCGATCCCGATCAAACAATGCAAGACCGACACCCACTCAACCAATAATTTTTAAAATGCCAACTAGAGGAACAGTGAAAAAGAACATTGGTAAACGCATGCCTTTTACTCCGGCCCCTAGTGGGACACTAAACATTGCCTCCTCCTTTCGAATTCCAACTCTCTCACTTGGTGGCTTGCCCAGTGCAATGGGCATATCTGTTTTGAACAATATAAATTTAGATGAATATTATTTGGGCATTGATAACAATGACCCAACTAGTTTTTTCAATACCCGCGAGATGATTCAAGGCCAACAGGTATACTTCAAATTTCAATTTAAATATGCTTTACAATTTTGAATTACATTTCGATTTAAATTTATTTATCTAAATCTTGATTAATTTTTTCACAAACAGGATCAGCCCACCCAAAGGTAGAAACAAGTAGCAATTGATCTTGCTGAAAGCCCCCATACTTCTCCAGCAAGATCGTCTTCATCAGATTCAGATAGTGAACAGTTGCCACCTTTTCCTTTGGAGAACTTAATTGGTTATGATTGTCAATCCCATGTCAGTGAGTTTATTCTTCCTCATATCAATCAGCTTATAGAATGGGAGAGAAGGGCTAAAGTTCTTATCAATGAGATTATTAGTCATTATGAAAATTATTGGCAATGGGATAGTTTATACGTTGCAGTCCAGAATCAACCTGCGAAGATGGATTCCTTACTTACCCAAGTAAGAAGTGGGACTGTCACGTATAACAACAACTATAAAGATGACATTTTAGATAAGTCATTAAACAAATTGGAAAATATTAGTGCTGAGGCCTAGGCATATTTTAACAAATGGTCCAAGGACAAGGATTTGGTAGCAATCGCAAATGCCGAAAGAGATAGAGCGGTTGTAAGTACTATTACATTCAAACAATCATTCTTGTTAATTTGAATTTTTCATTTTTTAGTAATATTTTGAATTGACATTACTCTTTTTGTGCAGTTGAAATATGAAAATTTGAAGAGTCAGGCGAAGGTTTTGCAAGTTCACTTGGAAACAACAAAGAATAGTTTATCCACAACAAAAAATTTGAAGCAAAATATTGTTTTGGTTAACAAACAAAACAATACACTAAAGCAGATAATTAAAGAGCATGGTTTCGACCCTGACATATTATTCAAAGCTAAAGCAACAGCTGATCCAAATTTTTGTCGCATGGAGATGCGACAAATCAAGAAGAAAGAATTTTAAAAAATCTGGCAGATCTTGGGAAGATCTTATAAGTTCAGGGGTTATTTCTAGTGTTGGGGAAAGAGGTACAGCCACAGTGGAAGAATCCATTGGGGAAGAGAGCAAAGGAGTAGAATTGGATAAAGAAAAAGAGGGTTTTGAAAACTAGAAACTTTTATTATTGAGGAAACTTTAAATATTGAATTTGAAAACTTCTACTATTGAGTATGTACTATGGTATTTGAATTTAATTATATGGATTTATATACAATATTTAATTTTAATTGCATTAGATGGTGATTATCATGAATTATATGTATGTTTCTTGTTTACTTGCATTGTCATGAATTGTATGTGGACGTAGATGATGAATGATGATAATTGATAATTAATGATAGATGATGATGAAATACGATGAATGATGATAATGATATGATATATATGGATGATGATCAATTTAATGTGGACGTAGATTTATCATCAAGCACAGTAATTCTTCTTCTCTAGACTTTTGAACTTGTTTTAAGATAATTATTCTCTATACTTGTAACGATATGATCATAATGACATTAATGACTTTTGAACTTGTTTTAAGATAATTATTCTCTATATTTGTATTGATACAAATACTTTTATTGTTATAGATGATGAGATTTATGATATAGATGATGTACTTGTGTTTTAATTTCCATTGTTATTTGTGTATGGATGGAAACTAGATGAATTAGGCATGGTGGAGTTAGGTCAGTTAGGCATGATGGAGTCTAGGTCATGTAGGCATGATTGAGTTAGGTCAGTGAGGCATGGTGGAGTTAGGTCAGTTAGGCATGGTGGAGTCTAGGTCATGTAGGCATGGTGCAGTTAGGTCAGTTAGGCATGGTTGAGTTAGGTCAGTTAGGCATGGTGGAGTTAGGTCAATTAGGCATGGTTGAGTTAGGTAAGTTAGGCATGGTTTAGTCTATGTCAGTTAGGCATGGTTGAGTTTAAGTGTGTTGGTCTTAATTTAATTTTCAAGTTATTGATAACATGGAAAAATAAATGATGATGAACATGTATGGTAAGATGTTGTAAAAAAATGGTAGGTATGTATGTTGGTTGATTGTATGTTTGTGTCACTTTCCATGTAGTGTAAAAAATGGAAACTACTAATAGTAAAAATCTAAAATGGAGAAATGGGGGAAGATTGATTAGGGTAAAGAGTGGTCGAGCTAACCTCTAAGGGCCCATTCCCTCGGAATGTTTCCTACATAGCCCCGGTGAAAAGGGGCCTCAGGTCGATGTAGTTCTCCCATAAGCTAGGGAAAAATAAGATGAGGTAGAGGAATGGGTGGGTATGTTTTAGGCATGATTGAGTCTATGTCATTTAGGCTTGGTTGGGTTTAGGTCATTTTAGTTGTGGTTGGGTTTAGGTCATTTTAGGTATGGTTGAGTTTAGATCAATTAGGCATGATTGATTTTGGTGAAAGGGGAATACTTAAAATGTAGGTATCAATGGTCTAGTATTGTATAGGATAATCAATAAGTAATGAAGAAGGTGAATGGTAGGAGGAGACAAAAGATCCACCTAATTGATAAGAACCATAATGAGTTCACCATACCTTAGATTGGCTTATGAATAGAAGACCCTGAAGGTGTTGCATGATTGATTATGCTAAGGGTGAAGAAAGTCACATGATCACGAAATTTCATTTTTTTGGCGAGTCCCTTGAGAAGGTAGGAAATTAGGGTGAAAATGGTTGGTATTTAGTGTAACCTGGTGTAAGATAGCATGCCTACTTGGCAAGAGACATAAGATCAAAATAGGCAAGTCCATAACAAAAAAAGTTATCATTTCCTTCTTTTTTTGTTGTTGTTTTGATAGACTGGTCGATGTGGGAAGTCTATGTGGGATGAGTATATTTATAAAGAAGTCCACCCATGATAACAAAGCGAGAGACACTTTTGAGAAAGGTGTGTTGCCCATTACAAGTAAGGCCAGGAGGTATAATTGAGAGGGAAAGGTAATCTGAAAACTACTTATACCAAAGGTCACATAGGTCAGGTGTAATTCTCCCGATGAGTTTGACGTCTTGAAATAAATAAGAAATTGATTGTAACCTTTGTATGTGACAAATATTTTGGAGTCGGCAAGAAAAGTGGGTATCTAAGAATCCAGGTAGGCCATGGTATCTGCAAATTTGTTAGTAGAACGTGGGGTGGTTTGAAGCTCATAACGGTTAAAGGTAGTCAAAATTATGTCCACATGATACTTATACTTTTGAATTATTTCATTATGACACTGGTATATACCATTGACTTGGTTTACAACTAACTGAGACCAACAATATCTTTAAATAAATGTAAATATATAGAATTAGACCTGTAACATCTTTAATGATAACAAGAGCTGAAAAAATGTAAAGTAACAAACAATAAGATTATGTTGAAGAAGATACCTATTTAAAATTGAAATCATCACCGGTAATGTGCTAGATCTTTGTCTTAAAAAAATTCAACACAAAAAATGGATTAGTAGATAGATGGGTGAGTTTCCTGACATTGTCAGATCCCAAGTAACAACACTTCCTCGACGGATGTCAACCCACGTTTTCAAAAATAAAAAGATTGTATTTAACTAAATGTAAATACATAGACCTGTAACATCTTTAATGATAACCAGAGCTGAAAAAAATGAATAGTAACAAACAATAAGATTAAGGGGAAAAAGATACCTCCTTAAAGTTGAAATCATCACTACCACTGGTAATGAGCTAGATCTGTGTTTTAAAAAAACCCAACATGAGAAATGGATTAGTAGATAGATGGGTGAATTTCCTGACATTTTTAGTATATAGACCTGTAACATCTTTAATGATAAAGATAAAAGATAGATAAAGAAGATACCTATTTAAATTTGAAACAATCCATTATCAATAGCTTCATCAAACTCGATGTTGTCTTCTGTAGAATGTGACGAAGAGCCAATTACACTCTCAAGGTTGGGAATATTTGTACTTGTAGCTGTATTATTCACACCTCTTCTTTCGCAAAGGGAATTCTAGTGCGTAATTGCTCTGTCAAACGCAAAGGTTTCGATGGAGTATCGAGAAACATAACACCTCATGCAACTTTCCAGATTTTTATCCAACCTGTTTCTCAGTTTTGATTTTATAAATGACAATGCACTGAAAACCCTTTCATCCTCCACAGACCCCAAAATCATTATTTGGCATAACTCATATAATATGAAATATTCACTGATATCTTCTTGTAAGATAGAACTTTGATAGATTCCTCGCCACAACCTTGTAATAGCACCACTTTCAAAAGGTTGATCTAAATTCTTATATTGGTTCCTCATTGTTGTTGCAAAATTTGTTGATTGAAACTTTAATAAATCAGCATTCAATATACCTTTGATTTCCATACCCTTGAGCTCTGACGTCTTTGTAAATTGTTCCATTATTGTACCCATTGATTTATGGAAATGCTTTCTGACAAAGTCTGCACGGCCACCTTCAGTATTCCAAAAATTAGGATTCATCACACCCATGGCTTCCAGAATTTTATCTTTACAGAAACGTTCCCTAATTTTTGATGACAAGGTTTCTGAAATTTTTTTAAGCTTTATTCTTGTTTCAACTATAATAGACTCAAACAAATTACGTGTCATGGGAACATCTTCTCGTTCCGATCCTGTAATATCTTGATGTTTTTGCAAAATGTGCATTGGTATTTCCCTCCCATTAACAGTGATGCAGAGGTGATCGTGGATATTAAATCTCAAAAAGGTGTTAGGATTTTTAAGATCTAATAAATCTTTCCAATTTTCAAAAACAGGTGCATCAAAACTATCACGGGAACAAGTCTGATAATATATCAAGACTTTGACATACCATTTTTCTCATCCGTATAAAATCCACAATATAGATTAATCTACCACAATGCATGATTCATCGCAAGTATTGATCTCCTTTAACATTGGAAGAATACCAACCAATGTAAGCAATGTCTCCAAATCGATTAAACGGAACAACAAGTCCCTTGCCCTATCAACTTCATGATGGTATTTGTGCACGAAACCAACCAATGAAGGATACTCCTCACAAACTCGCATGCGAGTTCATACAAAGAGATCCATCTAGTCTCCACATCCTTCAAAAGTTTTTGCCATCTGTAATTCCAATTGCAAATTTTGGAACTCGGGAAAATGCTTTGGGCTACTTGACATATAGGCATGAAGTTCTCTTATAAGGTCTTCTAATTTAGCAACATTTTCGTGGTTGCTTACCATTTTATACGCTAAATTCATTTTGTGAGCCATATAGTGAATTGGTAGCATATATGGGGCCACTGTTGTTTGTAATCTAACACAGAGCCCTGTTCGGTGACCCTGCATGACAGATGCACCATCTGCTCCAACGCATACCAACTTCGTAGCAATTTCATAATCAGTCATTCCAGCAACATCTTTCAAATGAGAAACAACTATTTTATATAGGTTTTCGGCATTGTAGTTTTCAACCATTTTCATAACACCCAACAGATGAGGTGTCCTTATATGATTTTCTAAAGTATAGATGTGGATACATACCCATGCGGTGTTGTCGACTGCTGTCACTTCATCAATTGAAAGAGAGATAAAGTTTGCTTTTTTTACATTCTCTTTCAAATCTTCCTTCTCTATCATCGAGAGGCATTTTTCCATTTCCCATCCACTACTTTCAGACCAATGAGACTGAGGTACATTCAGCATTCCGTTAAATTGATACAAAACTTTGAAATCGAGGAAATCCGAAATCGCTCTTCCTTTTTTTAGTATTTGAAAAAGAGTAGAGAATTGTATGAATTTTGCATGTAGATTTGTTTCTTTCATCTTACCTATATGCGATGTGATCATTCCTCCCTTTTCCAACGATGTCTATACTGTGTTTTTTCTACTCTACCTCATATTCCATTTGCATATCTAACATGCATGCATTCTTTTTCAGTTTTCCACCTGTGTGTTTTGATTTTCTAGCCATCCGCCCCCGTTACAATTAAATATTGTTTTCCACAATGTTTTTCTATAGTGTCCAGCTTCATTTGCATTTTTTTTTGCTTTCCCAATTTCCATGTACATATTGTACATGTACATTCAGATGGGATTTCTTGAGAATTAGATGATTGTATGCGGTTCAATAAACATGAAATTTATCTCGCCCAATCAAACTTGTATGTCCTGCCAATGGTCCACATATTCTTGTTCGTTTTCAATGCTTTACTTTTTGAGTAGAATTTTGAGCAATATCACAATCACCTAGTTTCCTCTTTCTTGGACCGGAGTTTGATTTTGATTTTTGTCTTCCATTTTGTTGAGTGTTTGTATCTGTGATATCTAGCTACACTTCTGGTTGCACCCCAACAGGAACAATATCTTCAAGATCTGGCATATTATCGTAGGTTTCATTTGTTTGACTTTTATACTGTGTATGCGAAATGCATGTCCACCTCAATAATACCTTCCACACACGATCGATTCGATTCTTTGTGATGGCATCTATATTATTGGTATTTACAATATCTGTATCCATGAGTTTCCAAAATACTTGAAGAGTGATTTCTGAGATTTCTTACTTACTTTTATTTTATTCGTATTCTTTGAGCTAGCACCTTCCATTATTCTGAAAAGAGTCCTGCGTCAGCAAAAGAACCAAGTAGCGACTTTGTCTAGTGTCTGAGGTCTTGTCGCGCATCCCCTGTCTGAGGTCTTTGTCACGTGTCAACTCTGCACTTGTCACGCGTCAACAACCCATTTCTGTCACGTGTCCACGCCCACCGCCTCGAATATATTGTCGTGCGCAATCAACACCCTTGACCTTGTTGTGCGTCAACTTCTTTGCCCAAGTCGCGTGTCAACACTTTCTCTGTCGCGCGTCAGTACATCTTTTGTCGCATGTCAACAATGCCCTTGTCGCATTTCAACATTGCATTTGTCACACGTCAACAATCACAGGCTAACAGTAATCTGAATCTCTGGTGCTTAAGGGTATGCGCGCTCAAATTTCACAGTATTGGTAATTTGTTAAACTACTTGAGGTATACTACCCGGTGAATCAACTAGGTTTTTATAGGAGATGTTTTCAAATGAAGGCGAAGCCGACCCCCAAAAAAATATACTATATATTTTAGGCAAACAGGACACCGACCCACTCCGAATAATTCACCTTTTCAATTTTTCCTAAAATGAAATTTTCACCATATTACGAATATTCGCCGCTAAAATTATCCTCGGCTGTAATGCCTCTTCAGGTCAAATGTAGATCAACTAAAATAGGAATTTGTTTTGCCAGTTGATACCTTGATGATTTGGGTGGAAGATCGGCCTCTTATCGATTTCTCATTCATTATAACTGCCATGTTTAGTGCCAAATCATATACATGGCCACATTTTCTAAGAAAGGGAAGTTATTTCTCCCTACCTGTGGCAGGATTTGTTTATCTTTTCTTTGTTAGGGTTAGTATAGGAGTAGGAGTAGATTTGATTTTAGTAGAAAAAGTGCTTTTGCACACTCTGCATGTCTCATTTGAGGCATGTATGATTTGATCTTTGTACATAGTGTGTGTTGTGTTTTTTTCTCCGAGGTTGTATCACCATGCAGTTCAGCATGCCTACAATCCATTTTAGGGACAAATGAAATCCCAGTCAATACAATTTTCTACTCTTAGAAACCCCATTTCCAAGATTTTCTTATGAAAATTGAGAGTACAGATAATGAGGCAAGCTCAGGGTCTCCAGGAGAAGGGTCTAAAGAAGGGTCAGTACAAGGCTATTATTTGTGACTCAATGCCCAATGCATGCTACAACGCTATTGGTCCCTTAATCTAGTAGGAAGATGTCCCCGTGAGTCACCAAACTATTATCCCAAATCAGCCCCGGTAAAATTTGGTCAAACACAACCCCGCACATAAAGAAAATATGAAGGGGATGATTCAGACAGTGAGCTCACATTCCAAAATGACAAACAAGGGGATAGACAAGCTTGACTCAAGGAGCGTAGGGTAAAAAGAGGCTAGTAGTGTCAAAATAGTCCAAAGTGCACAAGAGAGAATTAGAGGAAGGACTCAAAGTTTTAGACTTCACATAGGAGTTGGCTCGATGCCGAACAATATACTCACGGAGGGGCACCATGTGTCATATTAGCACAACTTCAAGGGCCAAGTATAAAGAACAGTTTTCAAATGAACACCATTTGGCCACATATCCAGGGGTAGAGTAAAATTCTCGCCAATAGTTTAAAAGTCTCGGGTCAGGAGGAAGCCTCCACACATCCTAATGGCACATCTCCAAGGGTCGCAGTCCAAACAGGGTCCCTAAATGAGTTTGGAGCTTCCATGTGTCCCAGGTCCAAAAAGGGATAGAGCCAATAGTTGAAAAGTCAAAATGGGGCGAGCCGGTGGAATGTTCACGTGTCGACTCGTGCAACTTCAAAGACCAACTCAAAGGTGGAACCCCAAACAAGTGCCAACTTTCCACATGTCCCGGGTCCAAAAGGGAGCAAGCTCAAAATGGCTAAGAACAAAAGGTAAGCGAAGCCCCCATGTACCTCATCAAGTACAATTTCAAAAGAAAATCCGGAGGTGAACCCCGATGAGTGTTGGCTTGCCACGTGTCCTAGGACTGAAAAGTATTGAAAGGACCATTGAAAATTCTAAACAGAGGTAGGCCGTGGAAGGTGCCATGTGTCTACACTGCACAATTTCAAAGGTAAAATTTAGAGTGGGCTCCCAAATGCATGTTAATCCTCCACATGTCCAGAGTTAATCATAGGGCCCCGCTAAACAAAAGGATACTTAGCATAAATGCAAAGGAAACAACAACTTCTCGTGGATGATGCCACGTGTCCCATTGTCATAATTTGAGGGGCAGGCTACAAGGGTACCACCCATAAAGGCAGTATTCATCGAACCCAAATCAGATAAGTGTGAAGGGGCCACGGAGGGTGCCACATGCCTTATCGGTGAAATTTCAAATGCACAGCTCAAATGGTAGTTTCTAAACATACGCGAAGCCGCCACGTGTCTTGGGTCAGACACAATGCCTTTGCCAGTAGAAAGGACTTGGGTAGGATACAAAGGAAATAGGGGAGCTGTGGAAGACACCACGTGTCTCATGGGTTAAATTTTAAGAGTGAAGGAAAGGGGTGAAATCTGAAATGAGGGTGGGGCTGCCACATGGCCCCTGTATGAACAACCCTTGCATACTGCAAGTCATGTTAAGTTCCCGACATAAGGAAATTAAGATGGCCATATCTTTTGATTGGGAACTCAAATTTGGGTGGGAGAAGATTTTTGGAAAGGTCTCAACATCCTCTACACCATGGACACCTGAAACTTTAATTTTGCTAGGGTTAAGTGGGTGAGAAGTAGGAAAACATCTTGCAAGCTATTAATAAAGAATATGATTCCTTCAACCACCCAGATTTGATTTGATCCACCATTCTTCTTTCTTCAACACGTAAACATACATTTTAGCAAATGACTCGATAGATTGTGGGCATATTTGCATGGGGCATTGAGGGATAGTGGTTGATCTTTCAAAGTAGGATTCAATGCGTCATAGGGGTGGTTGGAACAGAGTTCAATTTCCCCTCTCTCTTTCTCTCTCATTCTTCTATATATTGTAAAAGAGGGGCATATTCAAAGGGTTGGTCATTTTTTCTCCTTTTCCCCTCTCTCTTTCTTCCTTAGGGTATAATGTGGAGTCTAAGCCTCTTCTCATGGCTTTGTAATGGAATTTTCTTACCTCTTGCCCATTGATGATGTACCGTGTAACTTTTGGAGCAATAAAATATGTTTTGTGATGCTTCATCCATCCTTGCTTATCTTTTTGTCTCTTCTTACATCTCATTGTTTCAGGGTATATTATGCATACTATGATGTTTATTGCAGGTTTTGAGAGTCTTGCTTAATGGTTTTTAAGTGGTGTTCCGTGTGAAATATATCTCTATTCCGTGGTGCATCTTGTCCACCCTCTCCTCTGCTCACCTCTCTCCACTTCAGGCAGTCGGATCCATGATCAGCCACTTCCTTTTCTAGTGTATCACCACTTAGTGTAGGATCTCTTTCACCCTCTCTCTCTCTCCTGTCCCCTTAGAAAGGTTAGATTAGGATTAGGTTAGCTCTTCCTGCACTGGAGTAGCTTGTGGCAGGTAGATTAGGAAGCAAGAATCGGCTTTCTCCGAAGGGCCATCTCAGGTTTGCAAGTCCCACAACTTGAGAGATGGTCCCATGTTGTGCAATCACACCGAATGCCCCACTCAGATCCAAGGACATTTGGGGGTCTTGTGATTTTGCACTAACAGAACTTCTTCCTAGACTCATGGACATAAGTACCATTAAACTAGTTGAGAATAATTCTAGAATAGAATGTAGATGCCTCTTAGCAAAAAGGTGGAAGTTAACTCCCAAATACTAAAAACATCAAAGGAAGCTAAATATACATATGTAGGAATAATACAAATAAATAAATAAATGGAATAAATAATATTCTACACTAACACTCATTAATTGGATAACAAATCTTTAGAATTATTTTGAGTTTTAAGAAAGAAAATATCCCGCAAAATTCAAATTCACCTAAATATAGTTGAAGGGTCATGAATTTCCATGGTAGGAGAATGTATAATTAGATAGAGTAAAAATAAGTAAATTGAAGATCAATACATGGGATAGGCTAGTGAAAATTTTTACCAATTAAATTATTTCCAACGAGATCACCAAATAATTATTTTTAAAATGTTATAGAATTTGGTAAAAAAGAGCATAGTTTGAATGATTATGATAAAGAGTTTTATAGATACAGTATTGGGTTTGGTCATGTAGACAACGATATAGAAAATATCTCAAAGCATATGAATGGGTTTTACATAACAATTCAAGATGAGTTTCGAATGATCCGGGTATTTTCAAGGATAATTCCTATAACTATGTTATGAAGGAAGAGTAGAAGATAACATGCAAGTATAAGAACATTTCCCATAGAAAGGTTAAATCCACTATAATCTATGGATAAGGTAGTGGTAGGGGAAACTCTTTGTATCATGAAGTGATGTGAGTTCAATGTTGCAATAAAGGAAAACCTATAGGAGGAGGAAATAATTCCACAAGAAGAGAATCCGTGGACGTGAAATAGGTCATAGAATTAATAGTACATGTTATAAGTGTGGTAACTTAGGACATGATAAATATTATGAGTTCTTGCATGCCCAAGATGATGAGAAGAGGAGACATGAGAGCACACAATTTTTTTAACATGCTAAATATGATATATCGGGTTTTGGGGAAGAAAATGAAATGGGATTAGTATTGATGTTCAAGTTCATGTTGTTGAAACTAGCAATAGAGGAAGTTGGTACTTAGTAGAGGAAAATTTTATTTAAAATAGTAAGTAGGTCAAGGGTAAATTTTGTAAATTGATTGTGGATGATGAGAGATCCAACAATTATGTTTTATGTGATATGGTGGATATATTCTAGATAAAGAGGATCATGCATCCTAATCCCTACAAGGTTTCATTCTTGTATAAGGGATCACTTGTTAGTGAATAAGAAATGTTTGCTCAAGTTTCAGATGGGAATGTGTGAATATGAATTCATGTTCAACATCAATCCTATGAACACATGTCATTTGCTACTTATAAGGCCGTGGAAGGTTTAGTAGAAGGCACAACATGATTTCTACACAAACTCTTACAAAGTGGTGAAAATTGGAAAGAGTATAATCTACATCCAATGAAGGATGAGGGTGAAGGAGTAGAGTAAGGACTTAAGGTTCTATCATTATCAAGAAAGAAATTATTAAGTGATATGAATCATAATGGTGCATTATTTTCACCATTATTAAAGCTCATGAAAAGAGAGAGCTTAGGTATAGTGTCAAAGAAGGATGAATTTATGTCGATAATTGGAAGATATCTTGGGAGAGTTTGTAAAGATAACTCCTAATGATTTTCTTGGAGAGTTACCTCCTCTAAGGATTATATGTCACCAAATTGATTTCATTCTAGGATTGATTTTTCCAAAAAGGAATCTTATATAATGGCACTATGAGAGAACACGAAGATATAAATGTTTATTGAGGATTTTTGGGAGAGGAATGATTAGAGGGTCTAATCCTAGGCATATTAATAACATTTCTAGTACCAAAGCGGGATGGTGAGTTGAATATGTGTATAGATTCTAGAGACATAAAAAAATCGCCATCAAATACATATTTCCATTTTTTCATGGATGATATCATGGATTTTATGAGAAGTGAAAATTATTTCGGGGAGAATGATTTGAAGAGAATATATCATAAAATTCACATTAGTGAAGGAGATCAATGGAAGAAAACATTCAAGATTCAAGGGGGTTATATGAGAGACTATTTATTCCATTTGGATTGAGTAACACACAAATAAATTTCATGAGGCTGATGAATGAAGTATTGAAACCATATATGGGAAACTTTATAGTCAATTACATTGATAATATCTTGATATTCAACATGGCGGAATAAGAACATTTGTGACATATAAGGAAATATTTTCCAAGGTTATTCGATGAGAAAATACTGATTAGTTTTAAATGGTGTGGTTCAATGTAGGATTATTTGGTGTATCGAGGATTAGACGTTTCCATTGAAGGTTTGAAGATGGATCCAGAGGTCTAGGTCATAATAGATTGGTCATCACCATAGAATTATTTTCAAGGATGGAATTGTCATGGGTTGGTAATATTTTTCTAAAATTTCTTTAGGAATTTAAGAAAAGTGTTTGTATCTATCATAAAGTCCATACCAAAGGATAATAATATTTTTTGGAGCAATTTTGCATAGACAATTTTAAAAAACTAAATACAAAGGTTCTGAATAGTTGGTGCTAATGTTGCCTACTTATTTGAATTTATTTGAAGTTGATTTTGATGCTATTTTTAATTATCCTTTGGCTTAGTATTGAGTCAAAAAGGAGAAAAATAACTTATTTAAATGAGAATATGAATGATGAAAAGAATAGGTTTAGAGTGTATGATCAAGATTTCTATGTAATTTTGCAATTGCTCTAGAAGTGGAGACACAACTTACTACCTTATGAGTTTATATCATTTATTGATCATCAAGCATTTCAAGATATAAAAATCAAGTAAAATTGAATTAGAGGCATATGAATTTGGTAGATTACCTACATAGATAAAATATTATGTTGAAGTATAGTACTTGGAAATTCTAATAGAATTGTCAACATGTTGAGTAGGTGCAAAATATTTTTGATAGAGATGAGAGTAGAAGTTATGGGTTTTGAGTATATGAATGAGTTTTATGTGAAAAAATAATGCTTTTGTGAAGCATGGACAGAATTCACAATACCTTTGAGTGTTCACATGATGACATGGTAGGACTATTTTGTGAAAAATATTTGTTATTCAAAAGAAACTAGTTTTACATTCCTACAAGATCAACAAGGGATAATTTTTAAAATAGAATTTAATACTTGGTGGATTAACAAGTAACTTTGGTTTGGATAATATGTAGCTAGCACAACTATATTAGATTTAATTTTTTACGTAGATGTCTATGGATGTGCACAAGTTTTTTCAAGAATGTAGAGTATGCCAATTAGCTAAGGGGAGATATTAGAATGTATGGTTTTTTCATCATTTTCCCATTCTATGAAATCCTTGGGAAGAAATATATATGGATGATGTTTATTTTTTCATGGGACATAAAGAGGTGTTGGTTCCATCTATGTTGTGATGAATATATTTTTAAATATGGCACATTTTGTATCTTATAGGAGGACTAGTGATGTGAATGGAATTTTTAATCTTTTCAAAGAAATTATAAGGCTACATGGATTGCTACATATTTTTTTGAAAGGGATACAATTTTTTTAGTCAATTTAGTGAAAATGTGGAAGAAAATAATTACCAAGCTTGGCTAGATATTGTAAATGGGATGAACTTATGAGGAGTGAGAGAATTGATAATTGTATCATAAAAACCACCTGGAGAAATGTAAAATTATAACATTAATGAAACTACATGGATGAATTGCACCAATAAGTGTATAAATGGTTGGAAAATATGAATTCACACTACAAATACCGTGCAGATGAAAGCAAAAGGGAAGTAGAATATCAATTTGGATATTTGGTCTTAGCACATTTGTGGAAGCAGAGGTTTCCTAATGATACATTAAATAAGATGAGGTGGAATAAAATATGTCAATATGACCATATAGAATATTGTAGACTTTTTCAAATAAGTATTATAAGATTTAATTACCTATAGGTATTGATAACTCAAATATTTTCAATGTGGTGGATCTATATCCAAGCCATACAAGTTAGGAAAGTGTCAAGAATTAAATACGAGAAGATTACAAGGTGGATTGGGAGAAGAAATTCCATAAAAAGTGTACAGAGAGGGTGGAGGAATAATTGATACCATGATCAATCAAATTTACACTAAGGAGCATAAAGCAATTACCTAGTCAAGTAGAAAGGAAGATATATTGAATATGCAACATGGATGAGTACTACGAGTTCACTCGACATGGAATTTTAGAAGACTAGATTTATTGAGTAAGAGTAAGATTTTAAAATTACCTAAGGTGTGTGATGTATAAACATTTGGGTTCACAAGAAATCCTCTATCAAATAAAAACATTTTGAACAATTAGAAATATTTTATTTTGCAATGTGTTGTATTTTTATTCAAGGTAGAAGACATATAGTTATGTTGCAATCTATTAAATTACATTTTGTATCATTGACAAGCCATGTTATTATGTGTTTGTGTTGTTGGAGAGTTTTGAAGTACTTGTTATCAAAAATACTATTTCCTAAGGCTATTTTGATAGCTTATGTTTTCATTTAGACTTGGATGATATAAGTTGATCAAAAGTGGAAGAAATAAATGTTTGGAACATGCCTTTCCTCCTTGCCAAGCCCCTCATTTCCACACTTAGCCAAATTATGACTAAATCTATAAAAATACAAGAGAATCGGATAAATAGTCCTTTAGAGGAATGAAGGAACAATTACTTTATTCCTATTGTTCCTCATTCTACCGATCCGATCGCATAGAGGGAGTTAGGGCAGTATTACAGATGAACTGAGTTTTCCAGAAACCAATGGAACTGTTCATGTGTTCCTTGTGTTTTCCACATCACCAATCCAGCCACAACATCAATTGGTACACTTCATTTCGGAAAAGGTGGATTTGGGACGAAATAGTTCGTGGGGTCATTGGTTCTTCAATTGGCTAACATGGCCAACTAATGGAACAAGTGAACATAGTGGGGTAGAGTATTTCCGGTGAAGAGGGTAAAGAAAGAACTATGAGTATAGATGGAACTATTCCAATGGTTCTCCGATCAGAAATTTCATTCGCACCAATCACAAACACATTAAAGAGGAGTTGTAGTGCCCACTTCTCTTTGACGCATTTTTTATTATTGTTCTCGATACTATCAACTACACTATGGATATATTATAGCTTCTTGATTTAGCATGTTAGTCGATATCAGAGATATTGAACTGTTGTTGATTGATCCGTATATGATGCATATAGACCATTAGAGACTTTTGATGTTGATATTGATATACTGTCGACATGGTTATTTATCTATATTTCTGACATGTGATATATTTATTCATATTGAGTAAACCTTTAATAATTAGATTAATGTTGTGATCGTTTTGACATGGATGAAATGTGGAATAGAAATGTGCTAGAAATTGTAAGTGATATTGTATTTACATAGACGTATTGATTTGTACATAGTTTATTTCATATTTATATCGTATATTTTGGCATGGATGTTTTAATGTGGCCACGGGGCTGAATGAGGTATTCTCTGTTTTGCAGGTATATTATATTCACAACAACATCGGGGATTAGAGACCAACCACATCAAAATTCAAGAAGAATTCAACTAGGGTCACCATGGCAACATGTAATTGTGTGTGTGTTAGAATTATTTGGTTAAGGAAAAATTGTGACCTAGGGGTTATGTGTTGTTTTGTTTTGATTCCCCTTTTAATAATGTTAGTATGTGTTTTCTTTTAGTAATGAAAATTACTTGTTTTATTATTTAGATTTTTGGATATATGTTTACCCCTTTATTATTCATGGGTTGTAGTGTCTTAATTAAGCTAATTTAAATTTTTCCTAAACTAATTAAAGATGTGACCAAAAATGAGTTCATTTATTAGACTGGATTTACTCTTGGATTTTGTTTTGAGTGTTGTTTGCTTGTGTCTTCAGTGTAATACACTCTACCCTTCATGTGAAACTTGAATTTGGCCTTAGAGGCCAAATTTGGAAGCTTGTGGGACAAGTAAAACTTGTCCCACACCTCTTAAATGCCTTTGAAAACCCTACCTATGGGTTAGGGGGTCAAATTTAGGCCCTATTAGGTGTTTTGGGAAGATAAAAAGGTGAAATGTTAATTTCACCTTCTTTCAAATATTTAATTTTGTCCTTTGGGGTGTAAGCTTAGATGGAGTGTGCAAGTTTCTTGTCATTCCTTCAACCGCATATTAATTGTGCATTGGAATATGAGGTTGACCAAATGATGTTGAGTGGAGAGGAAATGAGGTGGAATCCTACTTAGAGCCACATCATCCCCCTCTCTCCTTTCTCTATTTATTGAATTCATTTTTCTTGTTTGAGGGTTACTTGATCATTTTAGTCTCTTGAAATTTTGGAGAGTGAGAGGATTTTGGGGAAAGCTTGTGGATTGTTGGAACTTTGTGGATGCTTGCTTGGTTTTGGGAGGAGCTTGGAACTTCATACTTGGAAAAATCTCTACCATGGAGAGGTAGGAGCTTCACCTTAGTTTAAATTATGTTCTTTTTATTTTGTGTTCATATGGTTGTGTTGTGTGTTGTTTTCCCTTTTGAATGCTTGTTGGGTGTGGGTAGTTTGCCTAATTTTTGAGTAGGAGGAGACTATGGGGAGTTTTCATGTAGGGAGGCATAAGATTTTACCCTTTTGTGGAGGGATTTTGGGTTGGGTGCCCCACCTTGTTTGAGGAATTCTTGCATTTCCTTTTGTTCTTGTTATGAGGGAGACATAAGAGATGTAGGAAGACATAAGATTTTATGGAGGTATAAGGGGTACTTGAGGGAGGCATAAGAGTTTCTAGGGGATTTTTGATATGATTTGGAGGCTTTTATGTGGGAACCCATTCCCACCGGGAGGCATAAGTGGCCTCACCATAGGTCTTACTCTCTTGGCTTTCTTGATAATCCTTGTTATATTGTTTCTTTGTTATTTCTTCTTTCTTGAGTTGTTTTTGTGTTTGAATGTGAATGGAATGAGTGTAAAACTATATGTTAAGTATTGTGGAAGCTTGTAGTTTCCATGGGTTGAATTTTTTCCCATTGTAATGTGGTTGGGGCTCAGGGGCCAATGGAGAGGATGGCTTCTCCTCTCCATTGGATATCTTGGTTGGGTGGAGAGTGTTGCCTCTCCCCCTATTTTGTTGTGAATCAAGAAAATTCTTGGAGGAGCTATCTTGTTGGTGTTGAAGCTTGGAGTCTTGTTGGTGACCATGTGAAACTTCCTTAGTATTTTTACCCACTTAGAGTGGAAGAAATTGTAATAATGTATTTCATTCTTGTATTTACATTTTGTATGACTTTCCACATCAAGTGGAGAACATTGTTTTGATCTTGTGAAGAAACATATTGCATTTCATTGTGGCTATGGAAGTGTATTATACATTGAAAGGAAAGAAGAAAGATTTGTGTGAATTAGTTTTGAAATGGAAAAGAAAGCTTAGTTTCATTGTAGTATTGTTTTATTGTAAATATGTAATAAGGAAAAAGAAATGGCCAAAATGGATATATAGTGCAAAAGTTAATTGGAAGTTACAATGTGAAAATGAGAGTTTGCATTCAAATAGTTGTGAGGTTGTAAATAAGAGAGAAGAAAATGTAGAAATTGCTAGAAGTTGAGCTTTCTTGTATAACAAACTTGAATGGAAAAATAAAGTTATTTTAGCCATTTAGAATATATGTACATTGTAGAAAAATGAAAGAGAGAACAAACTAGATTATAATGTATTTAGAAATGTTGATTTTATAGCAAGGAAATGACAAAGAAATGAAATAGATTTAAATTCCTTTTTTCTCTTGTAATGGAAAGAAGAATTTAGTTAAATAAATGGAAATTATTCTTGTAAGTAGATGGATTTTTATTAGAGTTGAAAACACTTTAAAATGAGTAGATTTAACTAAGAAATGAATAAAAGAGCAATAAAACTTAAATCTGGAACTTTAAATGAACAAAAACAAACTTAGAATGCAATTTTACATCTTTTGGTAACATTAAGTTCTTGTGAAAATCTCGGCACTATGGTTCTGTTTTTTCAAAAATAGGATTGTCACCTGTGCGAGAGGCGATCTCGTAACCACCTCTCGAGGCTAAGGTAGCGCCTCAAAACTGCTGCTCAATAGGGTGATGGTCCTGGGACCACCGATCAGCTACGGCGGTGGTCCTGTCACTTATGACAGAATTCCGCGGATCTATGCCTGTGCGTGAAAATTAATCCGGTTGCTCAAATTTCTAGGTTGTAAAATTTAATCTATAATTACCAGCAAGCAAAACAATGAGAAATACCATGGATTGGAACAATAAAACATGTAAAATGGTGGATCTAAAACTAGTCTTTTTCATTTATAACAATGGGGTAGGGTTTGCCCCAAATCTAAAACCCAATACACAAATAACTTAGAATAAAATCCAGATTGGTAGAGGAAATCCCTCCCAATCCTTAAATGAAATAGATTCATAAATAAAACTAAATCTAAACTAAGCCTAGACTAAATCTTCATGTAGAATCCTCCATGGTTTCTTCCTCTTGTGCTTTCATGGCTTCCTCCTCTCCAACCTGCAAATTTAACAAAAAGAAAATAAACCAAATGAGAAGAATAGAATGAGAAAAGGTTTTAATAGGATTTCATAAGGATTTTAGGGCTAAGTTTGGAACCCTAGGATCTAGTGGTCAAGATGGATTTGATCCAAGGGTGGAGGATTGACCCTAACCTTTTTAAGAAGAAATATATTTTAAATGCTTTAATTGAAATTCTTAAGGGTATGTATAGATGGGTGAGTGGGGCCATTTAATTGCCTAGGGTTTTATGTCATTATCAATCCTTAGTATGTTGTAGGAATTTAATTAAAGGACCTTTAAACTATTAGGATAATGAACCTAGAGTAATTAAGCATGTGGTCAACCATATTAAAGTTGAGCAATACTTAAAGAGAAGAAAATATTTAATTAAATAAATTAATCCTTGTTACCTTCCTTTTGAATAATTGATTAATGGACCTTGGAGATAAATATGAACCTAAGTTAACCTTAACTAAACTTGGTTCTTCAATCATGAAGCTGAGTTAAGTAGTGTAAGTCGAATTAATGAACCCTAAAGGTTAAGCACCCTTGTAACCCTCTTTATAGCTTAAAAAAATATGTCACATTTTTGGGTTAAGTATTAGGTTGAAGCGTGTTCTTAGAACATCATTTTGCAGCGTTACAGAGTGTGGAGATCCATGTGGAACCCTGTCACGATCATCTTGAGTCCCTAAAATTTTGAGGGCCATAATGTTCACCCTTTAACTCCAAATTTCACAAACTTGGTACATTGGAAAGATATCATCATGTGCTAAACCACGAAACTAGATTTCTTAAATTTGGTGAGGTTAGATTTCTTTCCATTTTGATCTACTTGCAGATATTTTTGTGCATGTTTATTCTCGTTTGTATGGTTCATTTTATTCGATCCATGGAAATGAGGGTTTAGGTGTTGTTAGGGTATGTGGTACTCATGTCCGCCCTCTCTTCCTTCATTTTCCTCCCATTTCTAATCATCTCGAGTTTCTTTCCCCCTCTTCTTGGTGTTATCACCTCTTTTAGCTTAATTTTTCTTCTTTCATGCATCCCTCTCTTCCTTGGTCCCTTGAATTGTTAGAATAGGATTAGATAGTTCCATTTTCAGTAGTAGAAGTAGTTTAGCATTAGGATTAGGTAGAGGAACTAGCCTTCTCTATAGGTTTGTCTCAATAGCACACTTAGAGACAATCCCATATTTCCCAAAAATATTGATTGATCATCTATTCATTCATAGGGTGTTGTTTTTCGGTGATAACAATATTGTTTCAAGATGTAAAATACTACTGAATTTGTGAAGGTCTATCTAAAGCTCCCGAACACTAAGAAATTCAAACAAGTCTGCTTTGAAGCTATGAAATCCTAAGGGAAGATGCAAAGTATTGTCTAAAGCCATAGAATAACAAAATGGTTTTTAGAAGTTGTGAAGCACTAAAAGAGATTAATTGAAGCCGTGAAATTTTTAGAAATGCCAATTGAGTCTTTTTGGGTCCTTTGAACCTTAACCTCATATTGTTCCTTAACAATATAATTTTTTTCTAAGTTCGATGTTGGATTGGGTGGCTTATATGCACATACAAACATATCCCAATTACCTTAAGGTTCTATCTTTTCATAATAAATTTTATATATCTTTTTGAAATAGAGCACAATGTGATGCAACTCTAAGGCTCAAAATCGAGTATGATTATATAAAATTGAATGTATCTTTCATGATCTATGTGTGTGTGTGTTATTTCTTTAAGTATATGAATAAAGCTTTTTGATATGAATTTTTTGTTGAAATCAAATCTATGTTATTTCAAGTATCTATGTATCTATGTATGTTTTCCATGTGTGAATTTGAGGTTTTTGTAGTCTAAGGTTGCTCTTCATTGATCACATTAACCATGTTTTTATCACTCAATCAAATCATTAATTTCACTTGTTGACATGAGCGATGGCATTATTTTACGTAAGCTTTTTTTAAATCCAAATTTGGAGTATTAACACCATTTTGGAGGTGTTTTCTATTTTTAACACAATTAATGACAACCATGAATTAGATGATGTAAATTTGTGTCAAGGAAATTGGTTATTACGATTTTGTATTAGAATTCATGAAATTGAAAAATTGAAACTACTAATGACATAAAATCCTCAAAATTTATTATTAATGGTATTTCATTTACATCTAGAGAATCACATATAATTTTAAAGAAAACACATTGAATCTTGTTAAAATTCACATACGTTCATGAAATTTAGTGCAACAATTAGAGTATTCATCATTCTATTGTTACATAGTAGAGAAATCAATCAGGGAGGAGGATGATCACATACTACATAGCTCTAACTATGCGTATAAAATTTAATAGAATGGTGGATAGAATAGAATAAAAATCCCTCCTATGCAATGTGATGCAAATGAACCAACCTTGTCCCTATTGATGGAGCTAGATGGATGTAAATGAGCTTTAGATGCCTTAGATGGAATGTAACCTTAGGTGATGGTAATAGTGCCTAGTTATTGGTCCCTCATTATGGTATCATAACTTTGTATTGATATGGTTCTCTTTATATAATTTTTAATTAACCACAAGTGGCCAACCACCAAAAAGATAGTTATGACCCCAAAACATGCATTACTTTCCTTAAAGTTTCATATATAATGTTTCCAATCTATTAAAAAAGTTAATTTAAAATACTATGTGTTTGAATGTACGAATTTGAAGGCTAGAAAGTGATGGGATAACCGAGGGGCATGCCTCCTGCAAGTTAAGATTTTTAGTTTTTACATTTTATCAAGTGTGGCTCATTTTTTTACTTGTTATGGGAGCAATCTTTGACCACCTCCAAATTTATGGGTAAATTCATTATACCTTTTAGACACATACTTTCCACGATTATATTTATGAACTTTTTCAAATTAAAAATTATTTAAGATAAGTGTTAAACTCAATATATTATGTCTATTACACAAATTAATTATAATTAGGTAGAATTTATATTAAAAGAAAAAAATCTTCTACAATAACTATAATCCATAAAATAACATATATTGTATATCGAGCAAAAATAATTAAACAACAGTTTTTCATCTTAAACAATTATACATCAAACTTATTACACATATTTTTAATTATAGAATGAAATGACAAATGAATATAATATGGATAAGCTGGAACACCTTTTTGTCACAAGGGTTGGAATCCGTTTCTAGATAAGAAGCTAATTATAATGATTAACTATGTCAAAGTGGATTAAAAAAACATATTTTATCTTAACCATATTCAATAAATCTCTAGTAGTCACATAATTCCACACCAAACTTATTGCACATCTTGTATGTTATACAAGAAAATAACACTGAAATATAATGTGGGCAGCTATAACCTTTTGAGACGAAGGGATGAACCTCTTTCCCATAACAAGTAATTAACTATGTCAAAATAGATATTTTATATTAAATAGTAAAAGTTAAATTACAACTTAATCTTATTCAATAAATCTCTAGTAATCAAATAATTCCACATCAAACTTATTACGTGTCTTGTAAATTATACAAAAAAATAACAACTGAACATAATGTAGGCAGCTATAACCTTTTCAGATAGAAGGGATGAATCTCTTTCCCATGAAAGGTTGTTTGGCTGCAACAATCTTTTTAACAACACAACATAATCTGAATAGCTATAACCCCCTGAATTAGAAGGGATGAATCTCTTCCCCGTGAAAGGCCGTTTGGTTGCGTCAATATTTTTAGAAAAGAAACAAACATAATTTAGATTGTGGTGGCGGTTGATGATATACTTATTGATGAGCATAAATTCTTGGAGCGTTAGTGTTGAAAATGGTAGATTTATCGATGTTTAACACTTATCGATACGCAAAAGTGATGAACACTCCCTACTGTAAACTCGGAACAAAAAAAAAATCGACGCACAGACAAGTTAAGGGCTTTCATTGATTATACTCCCGCAGTAGCGCGGAAGAGCCTGAGCAAGCCGTAGGTAACCAACATGGCAATCCATCCTCCCACCAGCACTCTCACGCTCCCTTTCAAAAGAGAAGATCCCCCAAAGAAAGCTCCGATTGCCCCAAACATTCCGAGCGCAAAGGTCGAAACCCCGGCCAACACGCCAACCCTAATTGCGTACTCCTTCACAAAAGCCGCAGAAATCAAAGGCAAAAAAGCTCCCACAGCAAACGCGAGTGCCGAGGCGCAAGCCGCCTGAATCGGGCTCGGAAGCCCCTCTATTTCCTCGCTGGATATCGCTAACGGAGAAGCGGGAGGCACGGCGCTCATTCTCGCTCTCGAAGAAAACGGCGATCCCACATAGGTCGCGCGTTCGATTCCCACGCGGGAAAACGGCGATCCCGCGCAGGTCGACTGTAGGAACCCGTTGGGGTTCGACTTGTTCGCCTTCTTTAATCTCTTCAAATTCGACAATTCCACGTCGCGCTGTGTTTGAACGGAAACGAATTCACCGATGGCCATGCTGCAGGCGCCTGCAATCAGCGCGGCAAGCCCAGACATTACCATGGTTTTCGCGTCGGTTTTCACCGCGCCGACGCCCATCATAAGAGAAGCAGTGGTAACCAAGCCATCATTAGCTCCCAGCACGGCGGCGCGAAGCCACTGTGCGCGGTTCTGGTAATCTATACTTTTTCCGCCTTCCGGAGAAGAAGCAGCAGCAGCCATGGCGATGGTAAAGCTGGAATTTTGTGGCTCTGCATGTGGCGAATCCTCTGCAATTCCCGCAGACTCTTTCATCATTCTCTTCAATTCCATGGAATCCAACTGAAAAATAGACGGACTGGATGTTCTGCCGGCCATTTTCTCAAAAATCAAAACGGATAACGCACTGAAAAATAATTTGTAGTATGAGAGGGAAGGAAACAGAAGCGTGGGTTTTCCACGCGCAGGTAGAATACTTATGTAGCGGACTGGACCCCATGGGACCGTGATCTTGACCGCCATTATCATAAACAAACAATTTATCGATCAGATTTACACCTACTACCCTGCGTAGTTTTCTAGTTTTTAAGTTTCTTGCGGGATTTTACACGTCGAGTGGACAAATAGAAACAATATATTTGTTCTAATGGCGTGTGCCATGAGCGTGGCCGTGGAAAAAGTTTCCTGATAGTGGGATTTGTTTAACCAATTATTTGTGAAATTTGCATGGAGCACGAACGCCTTACTGCCTGAAGAACGCATTAACTTTTATTATTAATATTGCGAGATTTAAATTATTTTATCTTACACCTGCTTATGATATCTTCGACACGCAAAATCGGAATTGGAATGAGGCGGTGTAAACAGGGAGCAAAAAGAATATATTTATTGTTAATGTTGATGACAACTAAAATCGAGAGCAATGTCGGTTGACCCCTAACTGTGACAACCTTTCTTTTTTCCCACTGTCTTCTTCATTTTGGAGGCGCCTAACATCGCACTCTCAAGTCAATGTTTCATGCATGATAATAAAGTGTGTGCGCCCCAAAAATGATACCGAGCCATTTATTAGTCGTTAAATTCCATCTGGTTTATTTTTTTAATGTTTGATCTGAATTAAAGTGTTATTCCAATGTTTGTGGAGTGTTTGTTTTCCCTTTTCAACCTAGACTTTAAAGGAACCTTTCCTTTTTCAAAAATTCCTTTTCCTTTTTCAGTAATTCCCATACCTTTCTGCCTTATGTATTCATAAGGCAGAAATATTCAGTATTAAAATTATAAAGGTTCTTAGACCCACTTTTAATAATATGAAGGTTACTGCACCCACTTCTAATATTATAAGGGCTTCTTGTCGGCCAAAAATGGACTACAAAAGTTACCAATTAATTTGGTGCAATTTAAAGTTGTATTCTATTAACTCAACAATGAGATTTAATTATATATTTATTACATTGAGAAGTGATCATTCATTTCATCTCCGAATGACTATTCAATGTATTTTCAAATGACTCTACAGATTCTACTAGAAAACAAGTGACTACTCCTAAGATTGTGTATAATAATATTAATGCATTCCCCTTTAATCTACAAAGGTTACTCGAGATCGAAGCGAGCCTCTAGACTTTTCAATCTTTTCTCTTTCAAGCGCTTTTGTTAAGATATCTATTGGTTGCTTAGTAGTTGGACAATGTAGAAATTTCAAATCATCGTCTTTCATAGTGTTAAATCAAACGATATTTGGTGTTAATGTGCTTGATTTAGTCATGAAACATTGGATTCTTGGTCATAATTTGGATTGCAAAAGTATTATCAACCATTTAAGTCACATTTATGCAACATATTATTCTGTAAATATATAAGAATCCTTTTGAACTATATTATTTCCCGGTTTCCTCTGTAGTTGACATGTGTTATGCTTCTACTTGAACAAATTGTTTGCACTAACTTCTTCTTTGATTTCTAAGAGATGATTGTTATTCCTTAGTTCTGAGGAAACTTTAGACACACAATTACGCACTTTCGTAACTATCTACTCCCGATTACATACTACTATTCATATGATTCCCGAATAAGAAAAGTAATAATTATTCCATGTCTTTGGCCACCTTTCTTTGCTTTCTATTGCTACTTTCAGTCTTGCACTCTTATTTTCTCGGTCTGCCTTTTACTCTTAGGCATTTGTCATCCTGGACACTAGCACCCACCAAGAGGTTAGCCCAAGAACCCTCATGCCCTCTGGCACTCCTATCCCCATTGTACTTTACTCTCACTTTTCGTGTCCTTTCTAACCGTTTGAACATCTTATATTTTTGGTAGTCGGCCTTTTCGGGGTTAATTACGAAATTCAACCAAAGGAGTTATATAAATATAAAGTTATATGATCATAAGAAAGGACCAAGCACTAATCACTATCTATCTCCACCTAAGGTTGCATCCATCAAGGCATCTAAGAGCTCCATTTGCATTCATCTAGCTCCATCACAAGGGACACAAGAGATAGTTTTCTACATCAAACTTCATAGGAGGGAAGTTCATTATATTCCATGCACACATTTACTACATTCTACATATAGTTGTTTTCTCACTATTCCAAGTGCAACACGCATAAGAGAAACCTAGGGCACAATTCCACACATAAACACACACAGAACTACATTGGGTCTAAGATGTACTGCGCAACGATCGGTAGTAAGTCCATCATTGTGGCGATCGAGGACATTTTGACCCCTCATTTTTCTTATTTATTATGATTTGATGTCTATTTGAGGGTTTTGTATGTCTATAATTCATTGCGAGGTTTCCATCGACTTTGGTGATCTCTGTCTGAAACTCAAAGTGAAAAAAGGTGAACATCAGTGAACATCTTGCAACCCTGAGCATTCAGGTTTCTAAGCATTTCCACAAACCCAAGCCCCCAGAAATAGGCCTAGGGTTCCCATAGGCGTGCATGTCCTTCTCCAGGCGCCCTAGTCCAGTCAAATCCTCCAGATCTACAATTTTACGAGCTTCGATGTGACGATCAGTGCTTTGAATTTATCTGTCTTCTAGCTCTGTGCACTTTCCATAACTTGACAAATTAGATAAGGCCTCTTATCTTTCTTGGCACATTAGAGTTTCTCTATTTATTGCTTACTTGCTTGAGTGCATTTCCATTGTTTCATTTCCATTTATTTCTTTTCTATAGCATTCAGATTAGGCTTATAAATTACATTTTAGCTTAATCATTTTGGTGAACTGAACTCAACCTCGCATTAGTAGGATATTTATTGCTTTATCATCATGAGTATCTCAATTTATGATTTTTTGCTTTCCAATCCTTACTTAAGACATAGAGTCCAACATCTCCTTGCAACTACTTGCATTCTTGCTAATATGCATCCCGACTCAATCTATCAATCATTTGTCGATGCATTATCTCAACAAATGCATTCCCGTCTAATCCCCATGCTAATCTTGAAATTTTTGACAATGACCCACCCTTGCATATAATGATTTGTGTTTACAACATGGGTATCAAGCATACTTTAGTTGATAATGGATCTGAAATCAATCTATGTCCTATGTCATTCCTTGAAAAGATAGGTCTTTCCGATGCCAATGTTTGGCCATCCTGTCTTTCCCTCCATAAATATGATGGTTTTGTTTTTCCATGCATCGGTCACATTAGTCTACCTATAATTGTATGGCCCAAAACCCTTTACACTGTATTCTTTTCATTGACTTTCTAGTTTCATATAATTGTTTACTTGGTAGGCCATGGATCCATGCCATGTAATTCGTTCCCTCTACAGTACATCATTGTGTCAAATTCATACATGAAGGCATCAAGTATACTATTTTTCGTGACCGTCATCCATCCAAATATTGTGTCTTTGATCCTTACACTACACTTCCTACCCCGCGAACTTATACTATGGATGAACCCTAACCTATGGACGAACCACCTCACTTACTTCCACTTGAAGGTGTCATTTGCATGATAGATTCTATCCTAACTACATCTATGTCTCCCCTTGCTTATACAACTACTATGATTCTTTATCAAGGGCTTGTTCCTACATCATGTGTTACTCCAGCTCCTCCATCTTCTCCTATGCCACATCCATTGGTATGACTTCCTTTCACATGCATATTTTTCATGAATGATTCTTATTGCAAGCATATTCCATTTGATCCTACTTGTGATGTCATTGTATTTTCACATGATGGTCTGACTAGATTTGGGTTTCACTTTCGAGGACCTTTATCCTCCAACTCATGATCCTCATCTATATTATGGATTTATCACTATCACTACTACTTATGGTTTGCATGTCTTCTATTTTGTAATGCCCACATTTTACACACAAAAATACAACGGTAAAAAAAAATGAAATAATTATTTTTACTTACATTGTAGTATATACAACACTACATGAGATCACTTAGGACATCTCACAACACATGATATGCTTGCACGAAAAATAACCCACATAGATAAAATGAAGCACGTGATGAACAACAAGGTCACTTTGTTTTTCAAATGACAATGCACAACATAACGATCCATTTTCATTATAAACTTATAGATAGAGTCTTCCCACATCATGATATTTTTAGGATTACACATTTATTACGATCATGTCTCAATCTTTAACTTAAGTTCTTGAAAGGATCATAATATGTAAATCATGCATTTCTTTTCCTTTTGTTAGCTTTCATTTATCCCGTTTAGTATTTAAGTTACGATGTATCTCATTGCATAAGGATCATCAACAATTTTTTAATTACTTGTTTTATTCACTTATTTGTTAGTAGGTTATTTATTTACACACAAGGCTATTTACATACACATAGGGCTACAAGGTATTGTATGCGCTTGCTAAAAACAACCCACTTGAGACCCAAGAACAACCTAGGATTAGTTAGGAAAAATAATGGAATAATTTTTTTATAAGAAGAGTCTACAACCAGGTTACAAGGAAACAACTGTCACTTAACAAGTTCTAGAAAAAATCTAATCTACTAGAACATACTTTACTCTGATTAAAAATTATTATAGGTCATAAGGTCCAAAATTTAGGGTTAGAAGGTTCAATTAGGTTCAGAGGGTAAATCATCACCATACCCACTCTCTAACAAGCTTAAAGTTTCAACTTTATTTTTCTCACACTTAATGCATTCAAAAATTCCCTAAAATATTCCCATTGGATAGAAATTTCCTCACCTTTCCATTGATATAGAAAATTCTTCCTAACTCCTCATATTTCTCAAGTTATGGGCTGGCGGGTCTTGGGGTGAAAATTTTCCCCAAGAGTGGGCCTGCGGGCCCAATCGTGAAAATTTACCCAAAGGGTGGGTTGGCGGGACACGGGAGTCTTTTGGAAAATTTCCCACGTGGGACAAAAAACTAACTTTTTGCCCACACACTTGCGGGTCCGTAAGTCCACAAGGGACATGTGGCACTCTCAAGCCAGCGCGGGGAGAGCGAGGCGGCACGAGACATTTGGGAAAATTTCCGCGTGGGGTGAAAAGCCAACATTGCGCCCACAAGTCCGCAAGCCATAAGGGACATGTGGCATCACCTAAGCCAATGCGGGAAAGTGGGGTGGCGGGGAGAAATTTTGTTTAACGCCCCAAAGGGCTAAGAGGGTAACACTGACCCGTGCCTCTGTTGGCTCCTCATGCCACGTGGCCGCTCTTAATTGGTTGGGCTCAATGGGGACGATGGAGAAAACATGGAAAATTTTCCCAAAATTTTTCGAAACACAAAAATGCAAAAGGGACTTACTCCTCCACCGATGCCTCGTGACGCCACATGACATCACTGATTGGTCACGGGCCGGTGGGGGAAACTTGGAAAAAATTCCCAAAATTTTCTCGGATGCGCTAAGTTTAAAAAGGGGTCCGCCCCTCCACCAACACCTCTGTCATGCCATGTGGTATCCTCGATTGGCTTTGTGGCTGGCAGGGTGATGGGGAAAATTTGGAAAATTTTCCCAAACATTTTCCTTAGTGTTTAAGGGAAAAATTTGGGCCCGCGGGCCCGCCAAGGAAAAAATTTTCCCAATTTCTTTTTATGCCAAGGAAGAAAAACTTCAGAAGGCCATAAATTTTGATAGAGAGCTCGGTTTTGGGAAAACAAGGAATTTATGGAAATATCTCGACGTCCTCTTTGTATAAAGATCATTAATTTTTTATTTTGATAAATTTTAAGTGGTAAATTTTAGGAAAACGTCCTGCAGGATTTTACAGTGCAAACTAGTAAATTTTAACTTGTGAGATTTATTCAATTTGACCTTCTTCCTCTCTCAACATGTCAAATAGACATGGGGACATGTTCTTAGATGGATTTAAGGAAGGATTCAAGATTCAATTTGTCTAATAGATTTGCAATTTGAACATTTTCATTTCTTGACAGCAAAATGACTGCAAAATGGTTTGAGCCTGATTTTGCCAAGTTTTGAAATATTTCCTCTAAGTGTCTTTGTCTAATTGAAATCATTTATACCCTGGCATGTTCTATTTTAATGTTTCATTGTTATTTCTTGCTTGCAGGTTCGAACTGTGCATTTTTGGTTTAGATAATTATCAGTTTGAAAGAATAAAACAGAGGGAAAATTTTTAAAGGATCTATTTAATTACTTTCCATCTCCCAAGTGTGGAAATTCATTCTAATCCTAGCCTAATACATTTATTTGATTCAATCAACCCATCTATGGGCTAAAATGCAAATTCTGATTTCCAATCTTAACATTTTTTTAAGAACAGAGCATTATATTTTTCCTCACACACAATTCTTCTTTTCAACAGAGATTTCAAAACACAATGGATGATCAATTTCAATACAACAATACAGATTGAAAAAGGTAATGCAATCCTTTATTGATTCCAAAATACAACATTACAACCTTTCTTCTTTTATTCCTTCCAAAACATATATTATATACAGAACAAAATAATACATTTTCTTCTCACGTGTTTCACTTTACCACTTTTCAAACAGGGATTTCATAGTGAATGCTAAACACAGATTTCCAATGGAATAACAACATATGGACAAGACAAAACCACTTCCATTAATTTAAATGAACTCTTACAACTTCCTTTCCCTTTGGTTTCAAAATGCAACATACAAAAACATGTATCTTTCTTTCACATTCTTTCCAAAATAGAAAATAGAGTATAACTCTTTTACATTTCAATATACAACTTGCAATCAATACAACATATTTCCATTACAACCATTTACAAGTTCATCCACTTCAAGTGGGAAAGGTTACAATGAGATTTCATTTCACAAGGGACTATCAAACTATCTTTTCTCAGCTCCAGAATAGCAACATGCATACTCCTCATTCTTCCAATTTGATCACAACAGGAGTAGGGGAAAGGCAATGCTCTCCACCCAACCAAGACATCCAATGAAGAGGAGAATTCATCCTTCTTCATTGTCCCCCGAGCCCCAACCAAAAGTAATAAAATATGTGATCCAACTCATGGCAACAACAGGCTTCCACAAACATACAAGCAGCATTTTCATAAAGAAACACAGTCCCAAATAGAATGTAGTTTACAACTACATTAAAACATGACAAACAATACAAAGGCTTCATCAAGAAAGCCAAAGGAGAAAGAAGCTATGGGGGATGTTGCTTATGCCTCCCAAAGGGGAAAATGGGTATCACCACCTGAGAACAACCCACCAAAATATATATATATATATATATATGAATATCATTTCAAAACCCTGTCATGCCCTTATGCCTCCCCAAGTACCCCTTATTCCTCACATTTTCTTATGTCTCCCCAACCTCTTATGGCACCCCATAATGAGTAAAGAAATGCAAGCTATTTCTTTGTAAGGTGGAACCCAAATCCCCACTCCCTCCACCCTTATACCTCCCTAAAACCACTTGTGCCTCCCACAAAATAACCCCATAGTCTTCTCCTACACCATTCCTAGGCCATCTACCCAACACCCATAATATATACCAAAACATTCACACAAGAACATTTACATATATACAAGAAGAGAATTTCAAGATCCAAGCTCCTACCTCTCTATGATGGAGTTATTCTAAGTTTCAAAACAAGAAGCTTTATCCCAATGCAAGCAATCCAAAACAGCCAAGCACAAGCATGCAACAATCTTCCAAAAACTTCTCCAAGTAAGATCTCTCAAAACAGCAAGAAAAATTCTCCCAAAATGAAGTCTCCAAAGTGAAGCAACCCAAAACAAAGAAAATAATTTGAATTTTATAGAAGAGGGAAGAGAAGAGGATGAGGTGGATCCATGTAGGATGCCACATCACACATCCTCAACCCCAACCCCCAAAATTCAACTTCATTCTCCAATGCATAATAAATAAGTGGGTGAATAATATGATAGTTCACTTACACACTCAAATCCAACCCACACCCCAAAGGACTGAAATTAAAACATGTAAGAAAAGTGCAATTAAAACCTACAATAAGTCTTCCCAAAATGCATAATAAAAGTCTAATTTCAACTCCCCAACCATAGGTATGGTTGGTAAATAAATTTAAGAGGTATGGGACAAGTTTAACTTGTCCCACAAGCCTCAAAAACAGCCTCCAAGGACAAATTTGAATTTCTAAGAAGGTGGAGTGTTTCACACTCAAGAGTTAACTTACACATCACTTACAAGGTCACTTACACATTACTTACACATTCTTACAACACTTTAAAACATGGCCAACAACTCTATTAATTACATTCTTATGACATCTTTTAATTAATTAACTAAACAATATGATTACTCACAATATTAACACCACATTAAATAAATAATGAAAGGGTAAGTGCACCACATAAAACACATGCAAATTTAAACAAAAGGGACCAAATAAAAGAAAAACATAAAATCCCTTGGTCACATTTAAAGGTGATTCCCCCCATGGGAATCCCTAACACAAACAAACACACACAAACAAATACAATTTCCATGGTGACCTTGTTGAATTCATCTAGAATTCCAATGTGGTTGGTCTCCAATCCCCGATGTTTGTTGTGATATTTTAACCTACAAAACACAAATACCTCCTTCGGCCTTGTGGCCATATCAAAATGTCCAAAATAATATAAATATAATTAAAATTCCAAAATCATCTAGATATATGAATCACAACAACATCAAAGCAATCTAACAATATCATTTATAGTTTTATCAACAACTATATCATCATCCAATAATTTTTCATTTCTAGGTCTACTCACAATATCCAAATATCACAAGTCCGAACAACATCCATCATATAACCATGTCCAACAGTATATCATCATCAACATATAAAATGTCTCTAATAATCATCATGCATCATAATTGAATCAAGTCAACAATAATCCATGATCTAACATTTAACATCATACTATAATAAAGTCCATAATCATGTTCATAATATAATCAACAATATCATGATTAGTATCAAAAAGGTGTCAAAGGGAAGTGGGCACTATAGATATTATCCCTAGGATTCACTCATACGGAATACATCTTGATTTTATTTCATACCTTCATTACACAATGGAACAAGTCTAATTCCAAGGGAGGTGAAGTTCACTTTTTTTTATATTTAGGGTCGTGTTTATTTCATTTATTTATAAATTGATAATTTATTTAGTACCCACTAAGGATTATATACGAAATAGGTTCTTTATCCCCAACAAGAGGGTTTAATCACATTACAAGGAAGATCATGTTTCACTTTTCCTATGGAATAGCATCTCACAATTACACTTCCCAAGGCCAAGCGTCAATTATAATTTTACTGTAGTTATGCTCCAATAATTAGTTAAGGATTTGAAGGATCTTAACATGGCAACATACTTCCTTATTTTCTTGTTTCTAGATTAGGTTTTCTGAGTATTGTTTTACATCCAACTTAAGAGGGTTTTCCTTAACTAGGTTCATATGCCTTTTATAATGAATTGTGTAACCTATTTGCTATTAGGGGAATTTGAATCCTCATGTGTCCACTAGTCCCTATCTTAGGGGTTTATCTCTAAGAAGCTGTTATCCAATTTGGCCCCTCGAGAAAAATTGGACAAAACAAGACCCACGAAGAGAAAATTAGGGGTCGATTCGGCTAGGGAGATTACATTTTGGGTTTGGAAAAATAGGTTGAAGAGCACCAAACACATTGCAAAGGAGCTCGGGTGTTCAAGCTAGTTCAAGAATTAAATAAATTCTAAAGTTTGAAATTTGTAATTCGAGGTGTGGTCATTTGGAGGTATGCCAAAGCAAAACTCGGGGACTCAGCGGAAAAAAGCATGAAAAAGAAGAGGAACTTTGAAACTTGAAGTCTAAAATTTAGACTTTTGGGTTTTGAAGTTTCATAGGTTTCGTGAGCTCAGAGTGATGAACAATGTCATGCGGAGGAGGGGAAAATGTCTAAAAACCTAAAGTCTGAAATTCAAACTTTAAGGTTTCAAAGGTTCAGAGATAGGTGATGACCGGATGAGTGAAGAATCTCTGAAACCTGAAGTCTCGAATCCCTAAAATCCTGAAGTCCCAAATCTCAGAAACCCGAATCCCAAAAACCCCGAAGCCCAAATACCACGAAACTTGAAACTGAATACCCAAAACTCACACCTGAATCCCCGAAACCCCAAAACCCAATGTCCTAAAATCATGAAAACACGAAGTTTTGAAACTGAAGTCTAAATTTTGGACTTCAAAATTTTGTCCTCTCAAAGGTTTCACAAACTCGAAGTGAATAGTACCACACAATAAAATTTCAAAGTCTGAAACCCGAAGTCTAAATTTTGGACTTCAGGGTTTCAAAATTTCGGAGGTTTCACAAGCTCTCGGTGATCGAGTTCCACATAATATAATTTTGGAGTCTCAAACCCACAGTCAAATTTCGAGACTTGAGGTTTCGGCATTTGGAGGTTTCACGATCTTAGAGCGATGAACAATAACGACAATCTCTGAAGTGCAAACTCTCAAAGCTCTAAATCCTAAAAGTCTGAAATTTTAGATTCCGGAGGTTGCGATGCATTGTCGGAGTCCAAAAAGAGGAAGATAACCACCCACATTTATTGCAGTATTTTACCCTCATCTTCATATGGCCATAACGTTTGAGTGGTAGCTCATATTTTCACAAAATAATACTTTTTGGAAATCCCTTAATTTCCTCTACACAACTAGTAAGGTTAAGTATTTAAAAATGAAGAAATATAATCCACCATTTCAAAGGAGTGTTCCATATTTCTCACCTACCAAAATGATGAAGGTATTGGCTTCCTTTCTTCCCCAACAAGGAAAAGTAAATGGAGGTATGGGTTTTGCAATGGCACCCATCATTTTTGTAGGTGATTTTAATGTATTTTTGGGTGGTTGAAGAAATATTTTGAATTCTTCTCTTCCCCTTCTCTCATTCTTCCTATATATTATAAGGAGGGGCTCATTTCAATTTTGGACACCTTGTATATGCCCCTCCCTTCTTATTCTTTTCTATAAGAGATTTTGTGGAGATTCCAAACCTCCCTAGTGGACATTGTAATGCAAAATATGTGCCTTTGAGCTTGAGTGTTGTGTATTGTATCAATTTTAGGAGTAATATAAACAGATTTGTGGATGTTTTAAACACCCTTTTGTGTTTTATTACAGCTCTTCTAGTCTTTCATCACATGCAAATTATTGTGTACTATTGTGTTTTCATTGCAAGATTCTAGTTGTGTTGTTTTTATTATGCAGGTTGTTTAACACTCCTTCTTGGTGCATCACCTTCCCTTAGAGTAGGTTTTAATTTTCATGCATTTTCTCTAACTTTGTCTCCTTGGGAAAGCATTAGATTAGTGTTAGATCTGTAATTCTCTACACTTTGGAGTAGTTCACACTATGATAGGTTAGGATGTCATCCTTCTCTAAAGGGTTATCCCGATTACAAAGTCCCACACTTTAGGATAATTCCATGTTTGAAAAATCACAGTGACTGCCTCAACCATTCACTTGCGATAAATCAAGAGTGATGTGATTTCACCATAACAAGAACATGATCACTATTTCACATCATACATCCATTACATAATAGGACAAGTGGGAGAGAAAGATGGAGTAGTCCATCGTTTAAAGGGTTAAGAATCACATTAGGGTTTACACAATGTGGATCCCTTTTTCTCACCACAATATGGTTTAAACATGTTATAAGAACGATCTAAATTTCACATTTCTCCAAGCACGTCATCTTATGGTTACATTTTCACCAACTAATCATAAATTAAATAGTTGTTAAGTTTCATAATTAACTCTTAGTATTGCACCATAAAACCAAAATGATAATCAAGATTGGGTATCAAGTTCATTTATGATCCCAACTCTTAAAGTGACTTCCAAGGTTAGTTGGGGATCCTCGTCACTCAACACGTGGGTCAATCCAAGAGGGTTTTACACTATGTTTAATGTTGGTTTCCCAAGGGTACTACCTTAAGAGAACACATTCTCCTTACTACACACATGATTACAAATCCTAGGAGAGACCACATACTCAAGACAAGGTTAAGCTATATTTTTCCTAACCGTATGGTTCATAATGATTTCGTTAAACATACAGGCTATGATGATAATCTCAACTTGGGATCTCATTTTCTTAAGCTAGAAGGTTCCATCAAGTGTAAAGATTTAAGTTCATTCTAAGGTCTTAGTTTTTATGCTAAAAAAATAACACGGAAGGGTAGTTATGCCCAAATTGTATACTAGGGTATGGGTCAATGCATGGTGTTGTGTCCCACTTATTGTCTCAAAAATGTGAGTGGGGAGTGTGGTGGGGTTTACAATAGAAGTGGTTCACATGAACACCCCCTTCGCATGAATAAAATTTGTGTGAAGTTAACGTAGGGTATTATTTTACCACGTAAGACATTGAATGGGGTTCGCGTGAACACCCCTTCACACAAAGGGCATTCGCATGAATACCCCTATTTATATATTAGAGGTGCTACATAGGGATTATCTTTTCTTCTACTTGCACGCTTGCGTGAGAAGAATCCACAGAGCGAGACCAAGTCCAACGAGTGCAGATCTTGTCCACTAGTGAGGCCATTTATGACCAGCTTGCACCAGGTATGGAATAGTTTTTGTTTGTGAAAATAGAGGATCACATGTTGTTGGGCTTAAATAATTGAAACCCTAGGTTTTTTTTTGAAAAACCCATTTAAAATCTCTTGTATCATGACCAAGATTCACAAATTTTGGCGTTTAGTGTGCATCATGAGTATGTTTTGGGATTCATATTGCAATGTGCTTATTAATTTGGCAATTACTAGATTTAGGGACCAATCCGAGTAGCCCTACCTAAAATGACTCGGTGTGCATCTTAATCATTGTGTGCTCCTTGCATTTGTCTCCCATGGAAAAATTTTCCTTACAGTGTAGCAAATATCCTTTCAATGCATATCAAAAAGCACCCAAAACTCTAGCTTTTTAAGAACCATCACTAGATATTACAAAGGATTTAGAGTTTTCAATTGCCTCAGGGTTGAAATTTGTTGCCATGACAAGTTTGGAAGTGAACTAGTTGTAAATCAAATCATACATCTTCTCGAATAGGCCTTTGTTTGTTGAATGATATCATGTGATGTGCTAGGCTTCAAAGCCTTAACATACCCCATCATGGATTCCTTTGATCTAACAATGCACACACGTGACCAAGAACTAAGGGGATATTCTTTCAACCAAATAACTTTGTTGATGGAGATCTTTGGAGAGTATGCCATTGTGCCCCGTTTCTTCATAATTTTTAGTGTCAAGAAATAATCCTCTTGAATTCATCCCAAGTAGTGATCTCTTGGCGACCACCCTCATCAAAAAAAGCTAAATAGCCACAAAAACTACTCATACATTCATAATTTTAATTTTCCCTACCATATCTAGTTGAGGTGTTTACTACATTTATGATTTATCTCATACATGCTATTTTTATCCATGTTTATGATGTCTTGTAACATATACCTTCTATAGAATAATGGTCTTTGTGAAAATTGTAATTTCTGTTGTAATGATATATTAAATTTAAAATATACCTTGTGTAGAATAATGGTGTTGTGAAAACTGTAACTACTACTGTAAGGATTTATTAAATTTAACATATACCGAGAATGAGCTAGGAAAAGAAAGAATGGGAGAACTTGCATTTTGTTAAAATAAATTTATAATTTACACATAGAATATCATATATGATATATTCAATTAGATGTTGAATTTTACACCATGAGAAAAGAAGCATCAAGAAAACTTATATTATAACATGAGATATATTAACATTGTCAGAGAAGAGTCAACAAAAAGTCTATAAATTTCCTTATATTTCTTGATGTGAGATTAATATAAAGAGTGGTATAATATCCTTCCTTATGTATAAATAAGAGCAACATCTTAAGATACCTTATTATATTGTAGTAACTCAAATTTATAATAATATTAACTAAATATCATTTTCTAACCTATCAACATCCCTTCCTACATGTACAATATAAAATAATAAAAAAGAAAGTGAGCTTTCATCTTCCTTTTATCGAAAAGGGAAGGTTATATAAAAGTTAATTACATTCTCTAAAAACTAACTTAAAAATATACCAATTGTGCATAACATGCCCCACTTTGTCTTCTTTCTCGTAATTTTGAAACAAGCTACAAACATGTAACTTGTGAATGATATGGGTCCACTGATTTACCACATAGCCCAAAAGTAAAAATACATTTTTTTATTTCTTGGTTGTGAAGCTTCCATTGCATTAGTTTCATTGTGTTCTTTTTTTGTTATATGTGATTTCTCATATTCATCATGTTCACCATTTTTTAGGAAATGAATAAGTCTTTGCAGGTAGGAGTGTAGAAACTGGTATCATAAGAAATTTTGTTATAAAAGTTCTTGGTGAAATCTATAAGTGTGTCTACATGGGGAAGAGGAAGTTATTATCCCATGAATAGGTGGGGAAATTAGGGATAAAGTTGTGTGTGGGAGGTTGATGGTGGTGACTGAAATAAAAATCCCACAAGGGTTATTAAGGTGTGCAATATGAAGTAAAAACACACATAAGGGAGAGTATTAAGTGAGTGGACATAATGTTGCAAGAAAGGAGAGAGTAGTGGAAGCAACATGGCATAATTTGTGGTGCTTTCCTAGATGGATGTGCATCTTTTTGATACATGTAACAAGAAAAGGTTGAAAATTGATAGAGGAGCACTAAAAAGGTATCCCATGAAGGAGAGAGGATTATATCCGAGATGAAAGTTTGTTATATTACTAACCACCCCCTCTAAAGATTTTTTCTAATCTGTGACTTGAGAAAAAAATATTACAAATGGAGATGATAACTACTCATATTTCTATAGTTGAATTAGAGTGTAAAATACAAGAGACCCAACATGAAAGGAAATACGAGAAAATAACATTTCTACACCAAGCCACCATGCAAAAAGACTTGGAAGGGAATGAAGAATACCTAGGATATTAGAAGATAAGTTTGGAGGAACTGAACCTATAATTATGAGATGTAAAAAAACCCATAAAAACTAATTATCAACAGTTATAATATATTAAGGAACACGAATTATTTTTTAAATGGGGTCTTTATTTTGTTTGTCCATTTGAGTGCCCATCAAAGAAAGGCTAGGATAGATATTTATTAATTACAATAGGGTATTAAACCGAATGGATTGAAGCAAAATCAATACAAGATAATTATACCATAGACACCAAAATAATTTTAATTAATCCAAAATAATTTTTATTTTTATTTTGAATGATAATCCTCTTGCATCTTTTCCTCTCGTAGCTTGTATTTTGAGAAAGGTTTGTAAACAAAAAGGGAAATATTATTTTTTCAAAATGAATTTAAAACATTTGTGTTCAGTGTGCATCACGAGTATGTTGTGGGCTTCTTGCAATACACTTATTAAGTTGGCAAGTACTAGTTTTAGGAAGCTAGCATAGCAATCCTACCTATTATAGCTTAACAATGTTCATTTTCCATTGAAGAAATACAGTGACTTATATAAAATGTATTTTTTGTGATGTATCTCTTTCATGTAATTTGTCTTGAACTATTCCATTTGAGGTTGATTTACTATGTGATCTATTTATAATGGAATAACTTATATTTTACATTATTCCATTTTTGAACAGTAATTCTATGTTAGTGAGTTTTTATTACAAATGACAATAAGATATATGTAATTTCTTATTTTCTAAATTATTCGCATTCAAGCTTGAAAATCATATTTCTATTTTCATTAAAAGTACTATTAATTGAATTTTACTTTCATTTTTATAGTCATGGCTTCTTCTGCTCCTAATTTGTTTGAAAGGACCGATTTAGAGATTGCAAAATTGCAATCTATTCTTCATAATCCAACTACAGTTGGGCAGTATAAACCCCATTGTGAAAAAATATTGGTTGATCTTCATAGAATAGAGACAAGTTTGAAAACATACAACCCATTTGATTCTAAGTCAATAAAAAAATTATGGATTCATTAAAATCAAGTGTCTCAGGAGATGTAGGATATAATGAGATTACATTATAAATTTATGATAAGGAAGTTTTTAATAGGTCTTGTTGGAGCTTTTATGTAGACAAATGGAAAGTAAGGGCATATTATGTAAACAAATGTTCATATCCCCTATGTGCCCCTTTGATTTATCTTAGATTTTTGGCCTCTCAAGGCCAATTTTGAATAATGACCAATTACCATTATACTTCATAATGATGCTACATGTTGAGGTTCACCTAAACCTAAAGGTGAACTATTTAGACATCCCTGGTTGTTTGGGGCGAGAGGTGTGGCCATATTAGCCACAAGGAGGCATATAGAAAGGAGGTAGCTCTGCCGAGTTGTTGACGTGCGACAACTGAACAACCAAGCCACAACCATTCTTATCAAGATTTCGGGATGTCAAAGCACTGTCCTTATGACTAAACATGAGGATAATATCGAGGGTATTTTTGGCATTGCTCGTGAGACCTAATTCATCTCTTCTAACCATGTGGGTCAATACCTTTAGAGACACGACACTAGTAGTGGAGGTGCTAGTAGCAACAATGATGCACGCATTGAGGTATATGCTCATGCATATTTGATTTCCCTAGATGACTTTAAGGTGGTTACAGATCCCACTTAGACACGTTTTCTAGGATGCATCATGGATGCTAACTTTTTGCGTGCATATGAGGTGATTTCACGGCATTGCATCATTCCACTATCGAGGGTTTTAGATTTTATAGAGTAGAGTGGTAGTGTATCTTCTAGTCAGTAGTACTACTACCACAAATGCTACATTTAGACCTCTTGTTCTTTGGGATCATCACACCTGATGTTCAACACATTTCTATTCCATGGTGTGTGAAAATTAAACCTTAATTTAATTAAAATTTATTTTATTTCATCATTACTTTACAATTTATTAATATTAAAATTAAACATGTACTTGTGTGTTTAGGCTTCTCCTTGATGTGTGGTGCTTCACGCCACACCATTTACCCACATGACATACACACATCTCTTTCTTGAGCACGACATATATCTTGATGTTCCGGGCTTGAGTCAACTTGGCTCACTTGGCGACATATTTGCTAGTGTTGGGGTCATGGGTGGCAATCCCATAGATTTGGAGACATGTTCCATAGAGGTATATATACATGTGTTTTTATAGAATTAATATTTAATCTAAATTGAAATTTTAGAACTTAATGAACTTTATTAAAAAAACTTATTTATCAACTTCTTACATTTTATTTATTTTGTTTCATAGGGATCTACAGGATAGAGATCTCCCTATAGTGTAGTTACTACCAACATCTTCCCGGGGACATATATTGAGGTAATAAAGTGTACATATTTATTATATGATGTATTTAATTAATCAAGAAATTGTTATGGAAGTTTCCTTATAAATTTTAATATATGGTACATGCTATATATAGTTTATGATAAGTATTTTCCTTTTTTAACATGTAGGGTGCAACTGAGCCTAATGAGGGGTGTGGCACTCGCCTAGTGCACGAAGGAGACTTCAGTGATATTTTATAGATTTTAGATATTTTAGACATGATTTTAGAGATTTTAGACATGTATATACTCATTAGACATGATTTTATATATTTTAGACATGTATATATAATCATACTACTTCTAGACATTATTATTATATTTTTATATGTCTTAGACACGTGTGTGTGTGTGTGTGTGTGTGTGTGTGTGTATTCATTCGACATGAATTTCATATATTTATATGTAAGACCACATAATTTTATATTTTTATGAGTTCTAGTGTATATTTACAATTATGGATGTGAATATAAGACACCCCCTTATCTTTCATTTTTGTCTCTTGATGAAATCATAATAGGTATAATGATAGATAAGATATTAAATACCCTTCATTTTTGTGATATAACATTGTAAACTTCTTTAAAATTCTATATTGAATCATTTGATGCTTAGGTAATTTAGTAATACTTTATGTTACATTAAAAATTCCATGGCTTAGTGAATGCTTCTTTACTTATGCACTTGTCAAATATTTTCAAAGTCCATTTTCTATCCACCTTAACTTTTTTTTATTCATATCACTACTAAGTCTTATATCTCAAAATTTGACTCTAGGTAAATCTTGCCAAAATCAATATTCATTGTTCTAGGAAAGTGTTGTTAGTATTAAACTATCTCTCTAAAACTCTATAGTAACTTAAAATCTTGTGAAAATAATATATTCCCTCTCTTTATCTATCCTCTCTCTAAAAATCGGGAAATATAAACTCATGTTGTTGTGCAGTGTGTGAAACAATGGAAAAGGAAGTAAATATAATGCAATACATTTCCATTATTTGTACTATTTTAATGTAATTGTAAATTTGAATTTATTTGAAGATGGGAAGAAAGGAAGTTATAAAGTTTAATTTAGGAATGTATTCAATATATATTGGGTAGTGAACATGTTTAAATGATGGTTGATTGTTAATGCGAGGGATAACATTAATCAATATCATGAAATTTCATCTTGATCAAAATAAGTATGTCATACTTTGCACATCTAATGTTGAAAATTATGATTCGAATCATATATGATGAAAGCTTAAGTTCATTGTTCTGACCCTATTAAAACACCTAATGTAAAACACGTGGAAACCTACCTCATAAAGAGTAATATGTTACTCAATCTAAGAAATAATGTGTAGATTATACCCCAATTGTGGAATGTAATGTGTTATCCTCTTCAATTTCAATTTATCTACCAATTCCTAAGAAATAATGTTATATTCACTTCTATGAAATATTATCTTCATCATGAGTGCTTCACTAGTTTCAAGTTCATGGTGTGATGCATTGATGCAAACCTTTCTTCATGTACATTTGTAATATGTGCACTCGCATTTCTACCACCATTGGTATGTTTTTAAGGAAACTCAAATGGTAACCTTGAGTCATAATATCTTTCAATACCTTGAGTCATGTAGTTCTTAATTTTCTATATCAAAATTTAATTGTCTATCATTTTGCTCACATGAAATTTTAAATGATTCAAGTTAGATTTATTGACACTAAGAACTTGTTTCAAATTGTTATAAAAGATGTCGAAAAGAGAAACTAAAATGAGGAAAAAATAATATATAAATTAATATCCATTGCTTTACATCCATCCACGAGCGAAGAAATCATCAACTCAATTTTTGAAAAATGGTGATTAATGTCGTTTTACATGTACACAATATCTAAAAACACCATCAATACAAGACATGTTAGGTAGACCTAACACTAAGTTTTTAAAACTCATTTGTTATATATATATATATATTAGTTCAAGTATCCAAATCCTTCATGATATAAACATTGATATATATGGAAATAATATTATTGGAGATACTAGGGAACAAAATTACATCATTAATGAACCCATCCTTAATATCATAGCAAGAAAGTTGTCAAATATGTATGCCAAATGAAAAATAAAATAGATAAAATATTTTATCCTAGAAGACATCAATATATAATATTCTAGGTCCTTCTATATAATACCAAGTGGCTCTGCTCGTTGTTCAATGACTGTAAAAAAATTCATGGTCTTCTACATCTAGTCTCCATTTTTTGCGTTGACCACTTTTAGTCTTCACCTGATGCAATTGTAACCCTGTAGCAATTATGTGATGGGTGTAATGATACACCTTTTTGTTTGGTTTATAATCAACAAAGTGAATCCCACTTTGGAGGGATTTCACTTGTTGTAAGTATGTTCCCTGCACTACAACCGAGCCAATATAAAATGTTGTCTCCTCACTTGTTATTTCACATGTTAGCTTTGTTCTCTCTTTTGTGCAATGCAACAAGTAGTACTCCAATTTCTCAATATTGTCTTCTTCAGCAATGACTGTAAATACATCACCTAAAAAAATGCAAAGAAATATTCAATGATCCATATACTATAAATTATACATATATATTTAATGATCAAATTATACAATCCTTTTAAATAAAACATACCTTTTTTAACCAATCCAGATTTGTGGTCATAATTATTTTAAATTAATGGCACATCTTAAAAACTATAATCATGATCCGATCAATATGTCTCATCCACAACTAAAGGAACTTTCTTCCACTCACTTACATACCCATGTTTTTGACTATTGCACTGTGAATATGATTTTTCATGCATTCATAACAAAAACAAGAATAATCTCTTGTACATATTGTTCAGTTATTACTATCCATAGTCATCAAAGAGTACAAAGACCTAGAATTAGGAATCATTTCACATCCATACTTTGTCCTTCAATTAATCATGCTCAAAAGATCAATAAAGTTTAAAACAAACATCAAAATTAAGAATAAAAAAATTTACAGTTTGTAACTTGTAGTTAATAAATCACATCAAGATCTACATCTATGCTTTAAATGTGCATGTACCTGTTATCTCCCAAAACACTCTGTGTGGGGTTGAATCCTGTGGGGTTGAAGCATGTGATGTTGAAGCTTGTGAGGTTGAAACCTGAATTGCAAAATGTTTCTTACACTATTCGACAATGGTGTGGGAATCAATCAATCGATCTCCCTCATAATCAAATCTTTGTTTATTTAGAGCACATTTGATGCATGCACCCGCACCATCATGTTCTCCATTCCCACGACCACTCTAAAAAAAATCCATAAATGAGGTATTTTTTGATGATGATGATAATGACTGAGTGTAAAGAAAGGGCGAGAGGATTTGAATTGTGATGCTCAACGATTTGACCAAACAAAATGTTGATCTATTTTTACTCCTTGTTGATGAAGATATTGAAAGAACAAACCAAAAAAATGATACAAAAAGTGGGTGTCATGTTCCTTGTCATCGCTTATTTATAAGTAGTGATACTCCTTCATCATTCGCTTCACATATGTACTTTCAACCCCATCCAAATCCAATTGTGCATGCCTATAAAATACTTGAACCATGATAGTAACATGGTCAGTATGATAATACTATGTTTGAATTTCTTTTTATGAGAAAATCAATCATTCTCATCAAAATCAACCACGGACAATATGGAACCAATAGGGGATGTGTCTCTATTAGTCTTGAGTTGTGTAGTCCGCCACTTGTCATAGTGAGAATGTTTGATGTACAGATAAATTAAACTTCAGAAACTTTGCATGAATGTAGCAATGGGGATTTCCTCTTCTACCAAATCCAACCTAGTTGCATCTTTTCCAAGTTGTGTTGAATATTTTATGTATTTGAACCTACAAAATCAATACATAATGGACAAATTGTCATATTCATTTGTAGTAAACATAAAAATCAAAATAAAATATGTACATCCAAATTTAAAAACATATATATATATATATATTCTAGAAATAATTTCAAGTCCCCACACTTGTCACATACACCTTTGATGCAAGTCATATGATCATCGACATGATCATCGATATTGTGTAAAGAATAGAAGTTATGAATTCATTGACACGTGTAGGGGGCATTTTCAAGACCATTTGATGCTTCCCGTAACTTTCTATACACTTAAAAAACATAGATTTTGAAATACATTAATTTTAAATCACATCTCAAAAAATGAAATTTAATCAAATTTCAAATATATAGATATAAATGAAAGCACACCTCAAAATATATATACATGATATAATTTTTTTACCTAATAGTGATAATCAAAATCAACGTGATAGTGGAAATAACATGTGTCAAGGACTTTATTAGCTCGAACATACCAAGGCTTCAAATTTTCAAACATTCTTTGTCCAATCTTAACATCTGGATTTTCTTCTGTAAACTTTATGTACTTCTCATGTTGAGTTATTTCAAGCCAATGTTTTATATGTTCATCATAGTTATTGCGAGTTATCCTATGTTTTAAAACATACCTCGCATTCTGAGAAGGAAGAGTCCTCTCAATCCAAAAATTAGAAACTATCTTCACAATATTATCCTCTATTTTATCAGAACATGGATTTCTACACATTAGTGCCCAATTTCCTTCCACACAGAGTCATACAATTCCTTCCTCCTCTTGTCATACATGTTGCCATCTTTCTAGATAAACCTAATGCCTTTGCAATGATAGTAACATGACAATTCTTTGTCGTATCTTCACTTACAACTGAATTTAATATTGCTCTATGATAAATACTCTTATCAACAGACCTAGTTTTTATACCCAAAGAACTTATTCCTTTAGAAAGATTCCCAACAAATTCTTCTTCTATACATTTTGACTTTTCCCATAAAAAATCAACACCCAACAATTCTAATGTTTCCTTCATATCAACATGATTAAAAAATGTAACCAAAAAATGTGCTCTAGCAACTGTAGTCAAATTAACAAATTCACCATATATTATCTCTACACTTTTTGTTGTTTTCTTTTGTGATAGTGGTTCTTGTTGGGAAAATTCTTTTACTTTTGTAAATCCATCTTCACCAAGTGTTCTAAATTTTTCCTGGGAAGTAATTCCATAAATTTTGTTATCACTTTAGCATAATGTGGCACATCATGATTTGTGTCCATAAACATACACATGTGATTACACCAAAATTTGTAAAAAAATTAACGTACACATGTGATTACACCATTCATGACCAAGCTAGTAAATAATAATATCTAAAAAATTAACTTACTATCTAGTAAACAATAATATTAAGTTGACCAAGCTAATTGTATTTACATACCACTTCATGAGGTCCTTCTTGAAATCTACTAAACAATAATATACTTTTGCATTTGTATTTAGGACCTTTTCAACTAAGCATTTCTGAGTGTGACATAATGATCTATTATTGATTACTTTGGTCTAAAACATACTTTCCCCTTTTCCCAATTTCCTTTTTATTTTATTTTCTTACAAAATACCACATAGTTCACATTTATTATGTGGAGTAAATTTTCACCATGTCATAGAATGTATATAAACTTACTAATCAGCTTAATTTCCTTGTTGGATGAATATTGGATACCAAATGCATATTTGGATGCCTTAGTGTGAATCTCAAAAGGTTTGGGAAATTTCATGCATTGTGATAGAAAATAGTATGTAGAGGAATAGTCTTACTAACTCAAAATAATTTTACCATGCATTGGTTCAATCAACCTTGGATTTGACGTGCATTATGTAGTTGATGGGATAGGACATATATATATAATAAATAAAGGATGAAACTATTATCTGAATTTACATACATTTTCTAAGACAACTAAGAAACTATTTAAGGTAGTATGGAGTAATCAAATATTAAATCACAATTATATTTTTAATATGCATCTGTATAACTATAATTTTGATGTTAATGTAGCATGTGTAATGAATCTTTGTTACTCCAAATGAACAATTACCAAATTTTTCGTATAAATATTATTTTTTCAAAGGTTATACGATGCATACGATGTTATTAACATGCTAATATTAATCCTTACTAATATTTTATTTGGGAGATCAAAATTTCCAATTAATATTTGATTTAGGATATCAAAATTTCCTTATAGTAGATATTGGCTCTTCATCATTTGATCTTTCAATTATTTTTTTCTTAAATCATATATATATGGTGTTAGAACTATTTAATTTATGAAATGTGGCATGGTACAAGCCTAATATTTCATTCGACTAGGATCTCTTGTGTTATGCATCATACTTAATCATTCTCACAAAATGATCTATGATATAATGGGATGTTTGGAAGAGGGAATAAAGGAAAAAATTAATGTGGTTCTTTCTTTATCGCAAAGTTTTTTTGGAAGGTGTTTTATCTCCACATGAAGAGTATGTGGATAAAGCAAGAGTTCTAAAGAATAAATTTATGTTGAGAGGATCATTTTGTATCTAGACAAAGACAACCTTTTTACAACTAAAAGAGAGAAATGATGAGTGGGAAAAGGTGAGACTAGAAAGGAGAAAATAATAGAAGCATACCTATATAATGGAAAAACATATATTATAGCTAGATAAATAATAATTAAATAAGGAATATGACCCGTTAGGGAGCTAATCTTATGATGTTGAGCTAGAATTTAGAGGCTACCCTTGATAAAGAGGAATTGGGTTAAGGCCTATATTCAAAGATAGAAAATTATTTTGAATGGAACACATTAGCATGATGGGTGAAAAATGCCAAATTTTTAAAGATGTACGAGAAGGTAAAATGTAGAACAAAGAAACAAAATGTCAACGGGTTGACTATAGAGATATAGATGGGAGGAATACAAAGGTTCTTATTTTTTGGGAATGACCTAATTATATGAGGATTAAGTAAAAAAGGTGTTGGTGGGTACTAAAATAGAGCCTCTCTAAGAGGTGAGAGATGATGTTCAAGAATGAAAGTTGATGTTAAATAGAAACCCTAGATTTAACTAGGAGATAAATACAACCATGTCTCCTGAGAGTAACAAGAAATAAAAATTAAAGTGAATGGCTAGATCAAGATCTAAATTATACTATTGAGTGGTTGCAATATGTTTTACCATGTTTTATATTTAGGAGATTAGATTCATTTTGTTGATATTTAAACAATTAATGTTTCGTTGAATGATTTTTCTGTGTGGATCCTTTTTTGGTACTTGGTTGGTTGTTACGTTGTTTTTTTAGAGCCTTTTATTTTCACATATTGTTTCTATTATTTTAGGTTATGGGATCCTATCAAAACCCTTTCCTTTACCCAATCTAAATACATATTATCGTATTTACCTTAGAACGAAAAATAAAATTATGATCTATCAAGGGTTTCTATGTATGTACCAATTTTTGCAGCCTTGTCTTTCACTTGTTGTGCCTTCTCTCTCTCCGTTTGTGCCTTCCTACGAATTGATCTTCTAGCATTATTCTCTTCATTCTCTTCCTCGGTATAGTTGTGTTTCTCATTCTTTGCATTTCTCATTATTCATCCACTTCAATAATTTTCACTTACACACATAAATTGAGATAGATATGAATTTCTAAGAGTAAACTCGATAGAAAACTATACACATGCAACTCTTATTATATAAAAATCTCAATTCTCCTTCAAAGTCTAAGTAGCATCATAGGTTTATTAGGAAGCTTAGAGACAGATAGATCATGATGAGTCATTTTGTAGCTGGGGATGGGATCTAACTGGCCCTTAGTCACTCAGATGTGGAGAAATGGATAGCACCCTTAAGAGGATTTGATCTATCCTCACTATTTTAGGTTGTGCCTTTCAACCAAGGTAAGAGAACCCTTTTGTAGCCTATTGTTTATGGAGGAGATGGAGATATCCTTCCTAATGAAGTTGTTAAGGAGACCTTGAAGAAAATATGATCAATGCAACAAAATCTAACTCTCACGAGTTGTCACTCTAGATAGTGGAGATATTCTCTAGAAAAGGTTCAAGCTACTAAAGACATTTGGAATCCTGATTGTTTCGCATGTTTTGGTAGTAAAAATTATGCATTTGTATACACACATGACAAACAGGGGTAGTATGGGTATGATTAATTGTTTTGAATGAATTTTGGTGGGAGGTGAAGCAAGATAAAGTTGATTATACCAAATCTTTGAGAGCTTTTACAAAATGGAAGGCTCAAGCAAGAAATGTTTTTAGAGTAGTTATGTTTCTTTAACCAAAATATGTGCTTCAATGGAGGCCCAGATTAGCACTTTTTCATACAATCTATGAGACTCTAACACAAAGGCTCGAGTTGGAAAGACCCAACAAAGCATCAAGATCTGAGCCAAACCATGCCTTGAGGTACACCCAGAGGCTTACAAACAATCTCTATCAAATAGATGAAAGAAAAGTGATTTTAAATCATTTATTTCACTCCCAGATGAATGCTCTTCCGAGAAATGAAATTACAGATGCCACTAAACTATCACAAGGATTGAGACCTATGTGATTGGAATAGATTTTAATACAAGATTGCAACAGAACAAGAAAACTATTTGCATACACTCAGAGATAAAACCAACACATTTTGTTCAAGATCAACATAGAATAACTCGAGTTTGATTAAATTTATCAGCAGGGGAAAGTTTCTAGAACAATCTCAGAGCTTTTCAATGGTTGTACACTTGCAACCACCTTGACACAATCAAACTTAATATAAAAGAGATATACAAGCTTCTCAAATGGCTTCTCAAAAGACAAGCTTTGTCAAATTTTCCTCTTGGGAATTTTCTTCAACCTCTAACACTCCAACCATTTGTATGAAAAATTTGTGCCATTTATAACATTTACAACAGAGCCCCTTTCCCCAAAAGACAAAAAAATTTAATGTACCAGTTCTCGCCATGATTTCGATCACGATTCCTAGAATCAGATCTATAAAAGTTATCAGGTGCTCATGGGGGCAGATCTCTTTGAAAATCTCAACATTCAACTCCTTCATTTGGTAGAAACACTCCTCCTTCAACTCGCCAACCACTTCCACCCCTAATCTATCAAATCTGGTTCCTTGCGTGCTCGGGAGAAGAAAAATGGAAAATCAGATCGAGCCCATAGAGTCAGACCATTTTAATGGCGAAAGATGTCTCCAGATCTCTCCCACCAAACTTAGATATCAAAATTAACTCCCCTCTCTATTTGGCATGTAGGAAATACCAAGAAATCATGAAGACTCACACTTCTAGGCGTGTTTCAATAAAAATGGGGGAAAATCATATTTCGACTCACAATTGTCATTGATCTTTGCTTTGAATTTGGGCCATCCACATGGAAGATTCAACTTTAAAACAAGCCCTCGGGGCTTCCTTTGACTTTTTACAACCTTTTGGAAAAATGGAAAAAAATTCCATTTTGCTCCGCACTTCCACCCTTGGGAAATGAGCTTGACACGTGTCCTAAGGTGGGTCCCAATGGGAACCGTGGCCAAATTCTACCATTTTACTTCCTTTTTGGAAAAGGAAAATTTTCCAAGTTTTCCCCATAGCTCCACCCTTGAAAAATGGGCCTAACACGTGTCCCAATGTGGGTCCCAGCGGAACCACGCTTCCTTTTTCATTTTTAAATTTTTTTCTCCCAAAAGGAAATTTTTCCAAATTTCCCCGAGAGTCCACACCTCCACCATTGACTGGAGCAAGCTTTGACTTTTCCTTATCAAGCTTGTGGGCCATTTTGAGATTTTAATCCTTTTGATGTCAAGAGGCAAAAAATCCAATTTTCCTCCGATGGTCCGCTTCCCACCTCTTTGACTTTTCAAACTACCACGTGTCACAATGGCACATCTTGAGATGATCCCCAAAAGTTGAGACCTTGAACAAGCGCGGAGCTCGCCACGTGTCATTGTGGCGCTCCTTCAAAAACCTTAAGGCTTTAAAATGATTTTTTGGTGGGGCACGCTTCCACTTTAGAATTTTACTCCATTTTTCCAAAGGGGAAAAACATCCAACTTACCTCCGAAGGCCCGCATCTCCGCCATTAGCTTTTCCACATGTCCTCCTATGGGGTCAAAGTGAGACTTTTTCCCTTGCCTCTTAAATTTGCTCCAATCAGAGCTCTAGGGGGCCACGGGGGGGTTCAAATTTTTTTCCAAAGTAGCCAAAAAGAACAAGTTCAAAAATAGACCCGTCATGCCCCATCCAATTAGAAGAAGCCACGTAAGCACCAAAAGAACCAATCGATTTGAGCAGGGCCACGGACCAAATTTTCCTTTTTTCCAAAAAAAAAAAAAAAATAAGTGATAAGTTAAAGCATTTTCCCATCCATCCCTTGACCAACCAAAAGAAGCCATGTGACCGCCGAATGCCGAGGACTAAATTTGACAGAAAAAGACACCCGTCAGACCATCAAAATACAGAAAATCACCATTCATGCCTAGAACCCGATTTTTTGCTAAGGATGAAAATTCTTTTGAAACAAAAACAAGTGAATCATGATTCCGAGCATCTTTTCACCATGGATTTGGATTTTCAAAGGCATACAAATATAGATTAACCATTTTCGAGCTTCCATGGTTGGGGAAAAATAGGAAAAATGGCAAGGCCCATGGATTTTGAAGAAATTGGGGCAAAAACAGGGTAGACTCGGAGAATTTTTCAAGGAGGGACATGACAATGGATTTTGCAAACAACTCAAAGCATCTCAAATGGAAATAAAAGCTTTCAAAAAACCCACATCGAGAGACAAAAATTTCACAATATGCAGATCAGAGGAAAATAATGGCAAATGGGGCGAGACAGATCTGAGCACCAACATCGGCTCCAACTCGGGGATGGGCACTCCCTGTGAGTGCCACAAGAAAAATGGTAGACCAAGTGCCAAAATATCCATTGGGAAAGGAGTCAGCTTGTAGAGTAGAGAAACAGAGCCATCTCTCAAAAATGAATAGAGAAACCTAGCAAAAATAGGTCACCAAGGACCAGAGTGAGCGAAAACACAAAAGACAAGAAACAAACAACAAACTATACACTGTACAAAATATGTTCACCTTGATTCTAGGGAATCAATCCAAGAAATGCTTCAAATGCCTACCATTAACAGGAAATTCAAGCAACTCACCATCCAAATCCTTCAAGAAGAAGGTATGCTCACCAATTCTAATATCAATGGAGTAAGGGCCCATCCATAATGAGTCAAACTTGCCATGCTTGCCCTTATCTTCATGCCTACTATCCCATAAAGAACACAAGATCTCCAACATTGAAAGCTCTGGGAGTGACCTTCTTGTCAAATAACTTCTTTAGCTTTTCTTTGAACTTTACATGCCTCTGGTGGGATGCCCTCCTTTCTTCATCAAGTTCAACAATCTGGTTAATGCGAGCATCATAAGGACTTACTTCTTGGTCCTCCAGTTGTTGAATGAACTGATATGAAGATAATTGCATATGCAGGGGCAGCAGGGCCTGAGTTCCATACACCAACTCAAATGGACTCTTTCCAGTGGCTCTTTTAATAGTGATCCTATCAACCCAAACAACAAACTTCAACTGTTCACCCCATTTTCTCTTGTTTAGCTCCAAGGTTCTTCTAATAATCTTCAGCAGTTTTTATTATTGGACTCAACTTGTCCATTTCCTTGGGGGTTGTAATTAGATGCATATGTCAAGTTGATCCCATATTCTTTACACATTGCCACCAAAGGTTTAGCTCTAAAGCTCATGGCATTATCAACTACAATCTTGACTGGCACCCCAAACTTATAGATGATGTTGTTTAGCACAAAAATCCATGACAACTTGGTGTGTTGCCTTCTTGGTGGGGATTTCCTCCACCCATTTAGTAAAGTAATCAGTGGCTACAAGAATCCACTTATGGCCAAGCACTTGAAGGGTCTGAAATTTCACCAATGAAATCCATTCCCCATTGCTTGAATGGGGCTTCAATTGATACAGGATACAAAGGAAGGGAGCCTAAGCTTTTAGTCTTCTAGAGAAGTGTTGGCAAACTCTCACATCTTCTAACCAAAAGGTTGTATCCTTGAAAAGAGTTGGCCACCAATAACCAACCCTCGAGATCTTGTGTGTTAGTGACTCTTGCAGCAAAATGCCCCCACAAACTCCTCCATGGAGATCAACAATTATCTTGGGGGCTTCTTCTTCAGTAATGCACCTTAAGAGGACTCCCTCTGGATTCTTCCAAGCTAGCCCATAATCAGTAATGACATATTTCTAGGAAGCCAACTTAAGGGCTCTTTTCTAGTTCTTACTTAAATACTCAGGGTAGTTCAGATGTTTGAGATAAAAATTACATCTTTGTACCACTCAAAACTCATCAATGTTTGAAAAACATCTACCCTACCTTCTTCTACCTCATTTACCTCAATAGTTTGCAAGTTTCTCTCAGCCATAAGCTTAGCCAGGCCCAAACCTCTCACCAGCTTCATGGTTTGGATATCCATGTCATATTCTTGCAACTTGTTCACCCACCTACACCTTTTTCTTGAGACTTCCATCTCTAATAAGATGTCCTTGACCATGGTGTGGGGAACATAAGCAAAAATTTTAGAACTTAGAATATAAGGCCTGAAAAACCTTTGTTGCTTTTACTAAGGAAAATGCTTGCTTCTCCATAATAGTGTACTTTAACTCAGCCCCTGCAATGCCTTACTGAAAAAGGCAATTGGCCTTTCATCCCCCTCATCATCCTTCTACAGAGGACAAAGCAATAAAGTGTTCTTAACAAATGAAAGCAAAAGAAAATAGTTGAAAGGGCTTCTTATAATCTGGAGTTGCTAGAATAGTGCATGCTTTAGTGCCTCTTTAATCCCATTGAAAGCTTGGATGGCAAGCCTCCTCCCATTTGATGGCTTGGTCCTTTTTAACATGGAAGTGATTGGAATGGTCAACTCAACAAAGTTTGATATAAATCTTCTGATGAAGTTTATCTTCCCAAAGAAGGATTGAATCCCTTTCTTGGTCCTTGGAATCGGGACCTTGCTTGATGGCCTCTACCCTTTCTGGATCAATCATCACCCCTTCTTGTGACATAATGTGACCAAGAAATTTTTCCTTCTGCACTCCAAAATGGCACTTCTTTGGATTGAGTGAAATGCCATATTCTCTACATCTTATCAACATCTTTTCTAAGTGTAATAGTGATCACTTCTCTTCCTAGAAAATATAGTTACATCATCTTGATAAACTACAATAAACTCATTGATGTAACCAACAAAAAGCAACATCCATTGCTCTTTGAAAGGTGGCTCCAACATTCATCAGACCAAAGGGCATCCTAACATATACATAAGTCCCCCAAGGAGTGGTAAAGGTTGTTTTAATTCTTTCTAATTCCTTCACCACAACCTGGTTATAACCAGAGAAACCATCCAGGGTAGAAAGTAGCTCAGAACCAGTCACTAGATGCAACATGTTTTCCATGTTTGGTAAAGGATAATTATCCTTCATTGATGCTTTGTTCAAGTTTCTGAAATCCACACACAACCTAATGTCACCATTCTTCTTTCTTTCACTGGTACTAGGTTTGCAACCCAGGAGGAATACCTTGTGGGCTGAATAATCCCTCCATCTCTTAGCTTCTTCAATTCCTCTTGCATTTTAAGAGATAAGAGTGGATTGATGGGCCTCTGTTTCTACTTGAATGGCTTTGCATTAGACTCCAAGGGAATCTCATGTTGAAACAGTCCTCTCTCTATATGCTTTTAGTTCAAAATATGTCCAAGCCATGCAATCCTGATACTTTTTCAACAATTGATGTAGGACTGCTTCTCCTCCTTGCTGAGATTGTTTCCTAACCAAATTTTCCTTGGCTTCTCCTTTGTGCCAAGGTCATGCTCCTCAATATCCCTTGAGGCTGCTATGCATCTCTATTAATAATGTGGTCAACATTATCAAAATTGGACTCAAGAGCAACCAACCCTCTGGGAATGGTATTAGTCTTTAGTTGGATGATGCCCTTGCCAAACAAGGTTTCTTTACCCTCTGCTACACACACCATTGGCTCCCAATCAATATTTTGATCAAAAAACTCTCCTTTATTCTATAGAAAACCTTCTAACCTGAGCATCATCATCAAAACCTACCAATGCTTAATATTGTCAGGTACATATGGCCTTGTTAACACCTCAACATCATATTCACAATATGGGGACACTGCACAATTGTCAAAATGAGACCCCAACACTACAAGTTTTTCTACCAAGTCATTGAACTTCCTATCATGATGCATAATGTTGAATGAATCAAACATCTCAATGAAATCCCAAACTGCATGCTTGTATTGTTTCATTCATTGATTCTTTGTGGCATACAATTTTCTGACTTGTTTTACTATTAATTCTGAGTCTCCTTTGACAATGATGTCCTTGACACCATATTTCCAAGCAATTCTTAAACCCAACAATAGTGCCTCATACTCAACAATGTTGTTAGTGCACTCAAAGTTGAGTTTGAAGGAAAAAAAAATTTTTCCTAACTGGAGAAAGCAGAACAACACCAGCACCATTCCCAAACTTGGAGCAAGCTCCATCAAATAATAGAGTCCAAGGAGAGCCCATTTGTTCAAGGCATTTGCATTCTTCAATCTTGTGCTCCTTTCCATCAACAAATCCTACAAAATTATCTACATCAACACTTGTGTATAATACCTCATAGGATGCATTGTTGGGATCCTCAATAAGGTGCAACATCTTCTTTTCCCCATACAACTTGACAAGGCTGCCCTCAATTGGAATGGTAGCATAGGACATGTCCATTTGGACACTCCCACCAACACTTGTAACCCATTTTCTAGACAATAGCATGCCCCACTTGGTGGGCAAGTCAACAATGACAACATCAAGTTTTAAATTTCTGCCTGGATAGGCTACAAGTTGTACCACCAGACCCTTCACACATCCCACCACTGGCACCTCTCTGGAATCCATAGCAGTACACTTCCCATATGTTGTTGTTACCTTGATGTCCAGCTCATTCATGACTTCAAGGGGCATAACATTGCATGATGCCCCTGAGTCAAACATGCAGTTGTGTAGCAATCTGTCTTTAATGATTAGAGTGGTGAAGAATGGATCCACATTTAGTTGAGAGTCTACTAAGGATGTCCCCAAATAAACCTCAGGTGGTTCATCTAGCTCTTCTGATGCTGGTGGTGCTTCTGGTTCTTCAATGACTAGTGGGGTCTCCACAATGTTTATGTTTCTACCTAGGGTAGTCTTCTCCTCTTTCAATCCAAAATACTCCAATGCCCTCTTCTTGTGCTCAGGGATCCTAAGCAACTCAACAATTGGAACTAAGATCTTGATCTGACTCAAGACTTGGGAAATATCATAAGGGACAGACTTTGGCAAGGTGGCATTGGAAGGAAAGTTGACACACTCACTAGGTGGTACAAGACTTTTTATAGCTTGGGCATGAGGAGGGGTATGATTTTTGTTTGGAACTGCAGGGCTTTTAGTAGATGCATCCTTCTTAGGGCCTCTTTAGGAATGTTTGAAAGTAAGGGAGCTTTTGGCTTGGCTTGAGGCCCTACCCCTTTAACAACCTTACTTCTTGTGTTATATTCCTTTCTTGAGCAACAACAACATTCATCAACAATTGCCTATCTTCCTCAGAGGGGATTCCTCCATCATACTTCTTTATCATTAAAGCCCTTAAATATTCAAAGTCATTATTGGGAAATTCAAAATCTTGTACAGTATCTACTTCTAAAGTATGAGAGGGAGGAAGAATAGGTACCCTATGAATGCAATCCCAAAAAGTGGCAACAGTCCGGGCACTTATCACCTCAATTGAAGTTGCCCCTTGTTGTGAGCTCATGGAACAACCCATCATGCAGACATCATCATCATTATCATCATCAACTTCTTCTTCTTCTTCTTGTTGATCTTCTTCACAAGGAGCATGGGGCATGAAACATCTGATCACACCAATCAATGACATATGTCTCCTCCACAACAAAAACTCTAGCAGCAAAGGATCAGCACCATTCTATTTTCCCTATGCCTTGGGACTACCTATTTCCAAATCCAACAGGTCCCTTGCCTCTGTCATCAGATCTTTGGTGATTTGTGAACCTGTCTTGGCCTTGCTGCTTGTGTTGACCTTGTGAACTCTGCCCAATTCCTTTCTCATCCCGGGCTAGTTTGTAGGAAATTTCTTTGACAACCCCTACCAAAGTCTTCACAACTTCTTCCAAATCAGCAGCCTTGCTTGTCTGAGGTTTTTCTGGGTTAATCAGCTTTACACCCTCCCTTTTTGGAGGCTTTCCAATTTCCTTGATATTGTTTTCAATTTTCAAGGCCATAGTGAAGGCCTGCCTCAAATTAGCAGGGTTTTTGTCCCTCAAGTAGTAAGCAACCTTTTTATCAAATGCATCTAAATATTTGATTAAACATGATTCATCACATGGCCTTATCCTAACAGGAAATCTCCTCAAGGTCTTGTTAAACCTTGTGTTGAAATCATGTACTGACTCATTAGGATTATTTTTGATGTTTTCAAATTCTATCAAAAGAAACCTAGGGTCAGTTCTATCACCATACTACAATTTAAATGCATTGCTCATCTCAGTCCAAGAATCAATAGAGTTATCTGGAAAAGCTTTATACCAGTCCCTTGCATCCTCTTCCAGAGTATGGATAAACAACTTGATATACACATCCTCATGTTCAATCTCAAAGTCTTCCATCATATTGATAAAAATATTTAAATGTTGATCACCAGTTATAGCATTGTTTCCTTGGAACTTTGGCAATTTGTTCCTTACTTCTTGAGGAACTACATTTGGATAACCAACCATCCCTACAAAATTTATAGGTCCAAAGGTATTTACAAAAATGGAGGTCTGGGTGGGGGCAAGGCCATGTTGTTTTGAGGAGGTGACCCTGAGAGGGTGAAAAATTGATGAGGGGCTGAGGGTCTTTGAAACACAGGGTATAACTTTCAAACTGGATATCCCCTAAAGGCCTAGTTTCTTGGAAATCCCTATCAACTTTTGAAAAGATAGGGGCAGAATGAGAAGAAAACCTTTCAAAATCAAATGAAGGCCCCTCTCCAGTTGGAGAATTCAATTCCACAAAGAGGCTACTGATTTAGAAGCACTTGAATTGTAGTCTTCAATAATAGGTCAATCACTTTCATCAATGGAGATCCCTTTTCTTGTCTGCTGATCCCCAACAGCTCTCCAGGATTTTCTTCCTTCTGATTTTGCTTTTCCTAGCTCTAGAAATAATGTCCTAGCAGGATCCTAGCAAAAGAAAGACCTTCTTCCTTCCATCTTTGCAAATATTAGTAACAAAACTCACTTGACAGAGGTTAAGACACTGGTACTCTTCAATAATTAGATCAACAGGGAGTCACCACTAAGGATTTCCACCTTAGTTGTGCAGATGCACTAAATATGATCTGTCAAATGTTTGTCAACACTAGAAACTAGAAATGGAGAGACTTTGACTTTCTTTACCCAGATCTATCAATGAAAGCTAGTGCACTAGGTGTAGAAACTGAAAGAATTGCACTAGGCACTTGGAGTATATAAGAAGTGTTTTACCAGGGTCTGAATATGAACTGCAATCACTATCTCCTCGGTGGTGCCACTTAGTGTTTGGTACCCAAATTGATTCTCCTTCAAAGTCTGAGCAACATCACAGGTTTATTAGAAGCTTAGAGACAGATAGATCATGATGAGTCATTTTGTAGCCAGGGATGGGATCTAACTGCCCTTAGTCACTCAGATGTGGAGAAATGGATAGCACCCTCAAGAGGATTTGATCTATCCTCACTATTTTAGGTTGTGCCTTTCAACCAAGGTAAGAGAACCCTTTTGTAGCCTATTGTTTATGGAGGAGATGGTGATATCCTTCCTAATGAAGTTGTTAAGAGACCTTGAAGAAAATATGATCAATGCAAAAAATCTAACTCTCATGAGTTGTCACTCTAGATAGTGGAGATATTCTCTAGGCAAGGTTTAGGCTACTAAAGACATTTGGAATCTTGATTGTTTCTGCATGTTTTGGTAGTAAAAATTATGCATTTGTATACACACATGACAAACAGGGTAGTATGGGTATGATTAATTGTTTTGAATGAATTTTGGTGGGAGGTGAAGCAGGATAAAGTTGATTATACCAAATCTTTGAGAGCTTTTACAAAAATGGAAGGCTCAAGCAACAGAATGTTTTCAGAGTAGTTAGGGTGTTCCTTTAACCAGAATATGTGCTTCAATGGAGGCCCAGATTAGCACTTTTTCATACAATCTATGAGACTCTAACACGAAGGCTCAAGTTGGAAAGACCCAACAAAGCATCAAGATCTAGCCAAACCACGCCTGAGGTACACCCAGAGGCTTACAAACAATCTCTATCAACAAATGAAAGAAAAGTGATTTTAAATCATTTATTTCACTCCCAGATGAATGCTCTTCCGAGAAATGAAATTGTAGATGCCACTAAACTATCACAAGGATTGAGACCTGTGTGATTGGAATAGATTTTAATACAAGATTGCAACAGGAACAAGAAAAACTATTTGCATACACTCAAAGATAAAACCAACACATTTTGTTCAAGATCAACACAGAATAACTCGAGTTTGATTAAATTTATCAACAGGGAAAGTTTCTAGAACAATCTCAAAGCTTGTCAATGGTTGTACACTTGCAACCACCTTGACACAATCAAACTTAATACAAAAGAGATATACAAGCTTTCTCGATATGGCTTCTCAAAAGACAAGGCTTTGTCAAATTTTCCTCTTGGGAAATTTCTTCGACCTCTAACACTCCAACCATTTATATGAAAAAAATTTGTGCCATTTATAACATTTACAACAGAGCCCCTTCTTCCCCAAAAGACAAAAAAAAAATATTTAATGTACCAGTGCTCACCATGATCTTGATCGTGATTCCTAGAATCAGATCTATAAAAGTTGTCAGTGTCTCATGGGGTAGATCTCTTCAAAATCTTAGCATTCAACTCCTTCATCTGGTAGAACACTCCTCCTTCAACTCACCAACCACTTCCACCCCTAATCTATCAAATCTAGTTCCTTGCGTGCTCTGGGAGAAAAAAATGAAAATCAGATCAAGCCCGAGAGTCAGACCATTTTAATGGCAAAAGATGTCTCCATATCTCTCCCACCAAACTTAGATATCAAAATTAACTCCCCTCTCTATTTGGCATGTAGGAAATACCAAGAAATCATGAAGACTCACACTTCCAGGCGTGTTTTAATAAAAATGGGGGAAAATCAGATTTCAAACTCACAGTTTCGTTGATCTTTGCTTTGAATTTGGGTCATCCATGTGGAAGATTCAACTTTAAAATAGGCTGGGGCTTCCTTTGAATTTTACAACCTTTTGGAAAAATGGAAAAAAATTCCATTTTGCTCCACACTTCTACCCTTGGGAAATGAGCCTAACACATGTCCTAAGGTGGGTCCCAGCAGAACCATGGCCAAATTCTACCATTTTACTTCCTTTTTGGAAAAGGGAAAATTTTCCAAGTTTTCCCATAGCTCCCCCTTGAAAAATGGGCCTGACACGTGTCCCAATGTGGGTCCCAGTGGAACCATGCTTCCTTTTTCATTTTTAACTTTTTCTCCCAAAAGAAATTTTTCCAAATTTCCCCGAGAGTCCACACTCCACCGTTGACTAGAGCAAGCTTTGACTTTTCCCTTATCGGGCTTGCGGGCCATTTTGAGATTTTAATCCTTTTGATGTCAAGAGGCAAAAATCCAATTTTCCTCCGATGGTCCACTTCCCCCTCTTTGACTTTTCAAACTACCACGTGTCACAATGGCACATCTTGAGATGATCCCCAAAAGTTGAGACCTTGAAAAGCACGGCTCACCACGTGTCATTGTGGCACTCCTTCAAAAACCTTAAGGCTTTAAAATTATTTGGTGGGGGCACGCTTCCACTTTATAATTTTACTCCATTTTTCCAAAGGGGCAAAACATCCAACTTACCTCCGAAGGCCCGCATCTCCACCATTAGCTTTGCCACGTGTCCTCCTGTAGGGTCAAAGTGAGACTTTTCCCTACCTCTTAAATTTGCTCCAATCGATCCTGGCGGGGCCACGGGGTGGGTTCAAAATTTTTGCCAAAGTAGCCAAAAAGAACAAGTTCAAAAATAGACTCACCACGCCCCAATCCACGTAAGCACCCAAAAACCAATCAAATTTAAGCGGGACCTCGGCCAAATTAGTCTTTTCACCAAAAGCAAAAAGTGATAAGTTAAAGCATTTTCCCGCTGTCCCCTGACCAACCAAAAGAAGCCACATGACCGTTGAATGCCGAGGACTAAATTTTACAGGAAAAAGACACCCGTCAAAACATCAAAATACATAAAATCATGATTTCACACCCAAAAAGTTTTAAAAAAATGATAAGTTAAGAAACAGATCTTAAACTCACTACTTGAGATCTTAAACTCACTAATTATCCAACCCGCAAAACTAAACACAAAACCAAATAATGTGTAACCACATGAATGAGTTAGGATAAATGAAATAAAAAAATTGGGTTTTACTTCATCCTCATGAGATTTTTATTTTTTTATCATCCTACGATGGAAATCACTTAAATACAAGGGTTCCTATTTAATCAGTATTGACTTAAGTTTATAAGGTTGATCTTAAATTTTGGAAATATTAATTAATTAATCTCTTTTGTAACTTGTGTATTTAAATGTAAAGGCATAAGTCCATTTAGGAGACTAAATGAGACCCATGACCATTTTCATCATCTATTGAGGTTCCATGCAAATATTTAATCATTTTCAACATGATTAATATTTTTGTATTTATGTTAAACTATCTTTTTCACTCCCAACATGATGAATTTAATCACTATTGTATAAATTGGCCTTACCTCGCAATTAAATTATCGTTGACGTTTATAAAATGCAATTTTATTCTAACTCGTGAAAGTTGCGTTAAGCCAACTCTTCACCTCTTAATGCCAAAAAGGATATGTGGTTGCAACAAGGTAGACATTTATAATTCTTCACCTTCCCTTTTCATGAAAATGGTTTAGTACCGTCATGTCATGTTTGTGACTTAGTCACGTTATTATCATATTATGTTAATTTTAAACTACCATTTATTCTTTATATTTATGCCCTTAAAAAATTATTACCATTATTATTACTTTTAATATCCTTTCTCCGGATATTTGTTTGTCATTTATTCATTTTTGAAATTCACGTTAAACGAGGCATGACATTTGGTATCAAAGCTTAGTTTCAACACCAAATACTCTGGGATATATTTTTAGCTTTTGTTAACTTAAGTTAATTAAAACCAATTTGATTAAATCATTTATGCAAAATTCTAATGTATCATTTTTCCCTCATGTAGGATGGTGGGCGCGATACTGCCAGCAGGTGCAATGTGACTACTCAAGGTTTTGAGCAATTTTGCCAGGGATTTCTAGAGCTGATTTTGGGACACACTTGATCGAGATGATGAGATCCCTCTAGGATCGACTTCCCGTATAGATTGAGATTATTAAGGAGACTAGTCAACATGATAGTGAGGTACACTCAAATGAGGGTTCACATTCTACCACTCATGTTTATATTTTGGCATGGTGAGAGAGGTATCGTATCCATTTAGTTCAAATTCAGAGAGTAGTTGAGACATGCCCTCATGGGAAGGAAGTAGGTGGTACTATCTGTGACCTTCTTTGACTTCATCCACCCACGTATGGGGGCACGATTGATGATTTTTGTGCCACGATCATGGCTCTTATGTTTAGACATTTTCTTTGGCTTGTATCCTTATGAGAGAATTTTCAAATCTCTTTTTACCATACATCTCCTTTGCGACACATCAAGAATCTATTGGAGGAATTAGGAGTGGAAGCTCCATTTAACCCGAGATATTACTACCTACGAGTTATTTGAGGCATTTTTGGGCTTGATATATGTCAAATTATTTCATTCAGAAGAGGATTGATGATTTCCACAATCTTCTATAAGGTTCTAACATAGTAGCCTAGTATGAGTGTAATTTTTTAGGTATTTTATAGTATGTAAACTATCTCTAGGATGTGACGTTATAGGTGAATGGGTTCATCAAGGGCCCGAATACAAACCTAGTAGAAGCATTCATGATTATATCTCCTCTAACCTTGGAGAAAGAATATTCAAAGGAGAGGAGAATAGGAGCAGGGGACATGAGTCTTGGGATATGAACTGGGAAAGTAACATGAGAACATTCTTCCTTTCTAGAATCATAGATCATGTGGCTTTTCCCCACCCTTGAGAGGTGGGTTCGGACTATTCGGTCAACTTTAAGACCCCTCTACACCCAAAATAGGCCTTCTAGCATTAGGTTCCTCAAAGAGAAAGGACTAGACCAGCTAGATAGTCGAGAGGTAGAGGCCGAGGCGGCCACATTTTGGGTAGAGATAGGAGGGTTGGTAGTCGCATCCTAATCCAGCTTTATCTCAACATTCTACTTGGGTAGGATCCATGGGATCAATGCACCGAGAGAATAGGAGGGACTCATTCACACATGGATGTACTATTTTGTTTCATTTATTGATCCCATGACCACTATGCTTGTTTCTATCCAAAGAGAGCATTTTTTTTTGCAAGGTAAAAGACACATGTTTCTTAGTAGATAGTTGGCGACATAGGGTGCGTTCATCATGTCTACGCCATGGTAGAGAACCATCAAGGCGAGCACCATGCCATGGTCATTGAGATGAAAGGTATGATTAAAGGTACACTTGTTACTATTTTATTTGATTCATGAGATTCTAACTCCTTCATATCACCCTCTTTAGTGGATAGGTGTGTTTTGGTGTATTCTAAGTTGGTAGATAGATGGAAGGTAGAGTTGGCCACTGGGGACATGCTCACCGTAGACACATATGTGTAGAGTTGTATCCTTGACCTTGGAGTGTTCTCCACTACCTTAGATCTCTATATATTACCATTAGGATCATATGAGGTTGTTCTTTGTATGGATTGGCTTGATTCCCATTACGCCAAGGTTAATTATAGGATAGAGTGTTTTGATGAATTTGGCAGTTTTGCGGTGATTTTTGGGGTTGAGAGACTCATTTTCTTGCATATTATCTCTATTATGTAGCTCAAACGGAGCATGTGAAAGGGGTTTCAGATGTTTTTTACCATGATCAATGATAGATTGAGGGATATTCCAGTGAATTCACCTTTAGATGAGAACCCTATCTTGTGAGAGTTTGTAGATGTTTTTTCTAGTGAGCTCCTTGGTATGTCACTTTGTCATGAGGTTGAATTTTCCTTTGATCTTGTTCCGAGTTCTACACCCATTTCTCGTGCTCCGTATAGGATTACTACTCCCGATTTCCATGAGTTCAAGATTTAGTTAGAGGATATATTAAGAAGGACCTCGTATAACCTAGTGTGTCTCCTTGGGGCACACCAATGATTTTGTGATGAAGAAGGATATATTCATTCCTTTGTGTGTTGACTTTAGAAAACTAAACAAGGTAACGGTGAATAATTATCCTCTTCCCCATATTGACGATTTTTTTTATCAAATGAGGAAATCCAAAGTGTTATCTGCAAGATATATCTAAATTTAGGTTACCAATAGTTGTGGATCACAAAGGTAAATATTCATAAGATAACTTTTTCGAACTCGATATGGGTATTATGAGTTCACTGGTGGTCCCTTTCGGTTTGAAAAATAAAATTGTAGTGTTTATGAGCCTCGTGAATGAGGTTTTCATTACTTTCTTTGATATATTTTTCATTTTGTTTATGGATTAAAAATTATTTATTCTCGCTTAGTAGAAGAGCACTAAGAGAATTTAAGGGAGCACCATTTTTTGGGAATTTGGACAAGTGTTCCTTCTTTCAAACTGAGATTCACTATTTGGGGCATATCATCACAGGGGAGCATGTCTCAATAGATCCCTCGAAGATACATGCTATCATCGATTGTCCATCCCCCACCATAGTCACTAATTTTATGAGTTTTATGGGGTTAGCAGGGTATTACTAGATATTTGTTCAAGATTTTTCTAGTATTTTCAATCATATCACTTCCTTGTAGTGAAAAAGGAAAAAATTTTGTTGGTAAGAGAAGTATGTGCATGCCTTTTATCTTCTTAAGGAGTAATTGATGACTACACCCATCCTTGCAGGACTTTGGATTGGTGCTCATACGAGAGCATCATGTCATTACTTTCAAGTAAGCTTAAGGTTTACAAACTTAACTATCCTACCCATGATCTTGATCTTGTAGCATTAGTTCATGCATTAATTCATTAGAAAAATATCTATTGGGAAGGCTATTTGTATTTAGGATAGATCATTTGAGCCTTCAACATATTTTTACGCATCCTAACCTCAACTCCTAGAAACAACATTGGATGGAGTTCCTCTTGAGTATGATATGGACATCCAGTACATCAAAGGGAAGGATAATGTCATCATTGATGCCTTGAGTAGGTGGCAACATGAGATTTCTACTTTGACTTTGTGATCAAACCTCGAGGTAGGATACTTCAAAGATCTTCCAGAGACATATTTTAAGAGGGTACTAGTGAGTGGTAGAGTCTCTGGGGGCCTTGGAGAAAATATACAAGTTGCACCTTATATTTAGATTGTATTATTCAGTTTTAGAGACACATCTATGTGCTTAGAGATGTATATTTGCACAGTTTTGTGCTTTAAGGCACATCAAGACCCTTTTGTGGCTCATCCAGGGGTTAAGAAGATACATGTGAACTTGAGACAACTATACTTTTCACCTAGGTTTTGTTGTGATATTACAAATTTTATAGCCTATTGTCTTTAGTTCCAGAGGGTGAAGGTCAAGAATTTTCATCCCATAGGCCCTATTTACCCACATGATATTCCATAGTAGAAGTGGGATTTGGTGTTCATGTATTTTATTGTTGGTCCTACCACTTCATCATTTCATCGTGACACCATCATGGTGATAGTGGATAAGTTGACCAAGGTTTGCCACTTCTCTTCAACTAAGGTATCATATAATGCAATTTCCATTGCACAATGTTTTATGGATGATGTGGTGAGGTTGCATTGTATTTCTAGGATGATCATTTGTGATCATGACTCTATTTATACTTCTTATTTTTGGACTTCATTTAAGTCATATTTGGTAACTCATATCATTTTCATTTTAACGTACCACCTCAGACATATGAACAAACATAGAGGGTGAACCAAGTATTAGATGATATGCTTTGGATGTATGTGATGGATCAATGGAATAAGTGGGAGAATCATCTCTATCTGGTTGATTTGCATAAAATAATAGTGTTTACAACTCCATTGGCATGAGACTTATCAAGACTTATATGGGATACCTTGCAAGACACCATTGAGATGGGATAAATTGGATGATATGATTAATATTGGCCCTACTTATCTTTAGGATATAGAGTAGTAGGTTGTTCTCATTAGGCGACAGTTGGAGCAGGATTGTGCATGCCATAAGGAATATGCTGACACAAAGAGGGTAGAATGTCACTTTCTTGTGGGTGGCAAGGTATTTCTTAGAGTGCATCCACACAAGAGTCCAATCCATTATGGAAAGGGCTCTAAGTTATCCCCTCAATTTGTTGGGCCTTTTGAGATTTTGGAGGTTATTGGTCTAGTTTCCTATCACTTAGCTCTGCCACCATGCCTATCCCATGCACACAATGTATTTCATGTCTTAGTGTTGTGGAAGTATGTTCCTAACACATCTCATGTTTTGTTGGTTTTTTCCTATAGGTTGAGGATGAAGGACAATGGACTTTGGATCCCATTTGTATTCTAGATAACAACAGGTTAGCCCTTCGGGGCGAGACCTAGACTAGGTTAGAATCCAATGGGAGATGTATGATGATAATGTAGCTACTTGGGAGGATGTGATACCATTGCAGGCCCGATGTTCATACCTCTTTTAGTGACTTCCCAAAGGAAGTCAATTTCTATGGGAGGAGGATATAGTGTCCACCTCTTTTCTCATTCTCAATTTGAGTTGTATCAACTCATTATATCTTGATTATCTATATGGAAATGGATATTACTACTATGTATATTGTTTTAATGTGACATTGTTTCATGATATGGTTATTTTCTAGCACTAGGATGCTAACTCTTGTTGACAGGTTGTCGATGGGGCACATGATGCCACATTTCATTGATCAATTATTTGTGTTGAGATGATATCATGATTTGATTTGATCATGATCTTGTATTGTTATTAGATTCATAATTGATGCATGGTTGTAAACCTTCTTACTATGTTGATGATTTGTTTCTATGATATACTACTTAGCTAGCATGATTATGTATGGATGATTATTATGATGCATATGGATATTATTGTATTGTGATTATTGTATTCAAAAATATGAGGTTTTCCTTGAGTGTGTAGATGATTGATATTTTTTCATGGGATAATGTGGGATTCAAGAAACATATTCCAACTAGCATGAAAGGCCCTAAGGGCCAAACCTTTCCTCTCTTATCAATTGTGATAATTTATTCGTTATTTTATACCTTTTTGTATGTTGGATTTTCTTGGATATGTGATTGTTTGGCTTATCTTCTATCTGTATGAAATGTTTTCATCTTGTTATAAGTTCTATGGTTTAAATTTTAACTCTCACTCTTTTTTAATGCTTACCTAGTGTTTAATGTTCCCTCTCTTTGGATTTTGGCATTTTTCATGGCTTGGGATGTTGTGCATGGGTTTAAGATGGATTAGGAAACCTAATCATGGATTAGGTGAGCCTAATTTCCCCTCCTAAATGCCACATTTTTCCCAAACTTGGATTTGGGAAAAATGTTCCATTTAGGAAGGGTAAATGGTAAGTAAATGCCCTCATTTTCTTTGGAAAGAGGCCATAGTCCCCATCCCTATGATTGAGTGAGATTTTTTAAAATCAAACAAATCCCATTGGCTCATATTGCCTCTTCCCACACACTTCTATATGAAAATTTGAATTTAGAGGATGTGTTAAAATTTGGAAATTCTCATGAGTATTTTGAGCTTAATTTATTTCAATTCCTTTATTTTATTTTTAGATGAAAAGTTTGGATCATTGGCATTGGTTGTGGTTTTGGTGGGAGTGACACTTGTCACCCTCCCATTGGTTTATTTGAGTGGTTCATTTCCCTTCATAATCCCTCTTGTCCATGGTTAGGGGTTCTTTTTCTTACAAAAGTTTTAGGAAAGCATTGTTTTGGAAAAACCTTGGAAATCATTTGGAAAATTGGAGATCAATATGATTAGATTTGGGGATTGAATTTTCAAGGTAGGATCTTGCATATAAAACCAGTACAGAGTTTCAAAGTATAATAAACAATAATAATCTCAATATTCACACACTCAATACATGGCTAATATATAGCCATTTACATAGCTAAACAACCTCCTAGAAAATAGGGAGGTGTTACAACAATTAACCTAAAATATTATTCATGGGTATAACAATCCAACACACTAACAACTAATCTATAATTACATAACACATAGACTAATTTACCATACGGTAAATATGAAACCATGTAAAAATATGTGTAGCACTAAATGAATTCCTTACATTCCCACCCTTAGTTTGAACATGGGAAAAACACACCGTGTCTTACCGCAACATGCTTTCTACGTAGCTTTCTTATGATCTGGATGGTTTCAAAGACAATACTAACAAATTCTAGATGGTTTTCCTAGTGGTGTACCAACAACCAAAATTATGTATAGTTTTCCCAGTGGATTACTAACAACCACAACTATAGATGGTTTTCCAATGGATTACCAACAACCACAATATCATGATGTTGTAGTACATTGCTCAGCTCTCATCATTATCTCACTTTAGGGAATAACATAGGAAAATATTGTGAAATTTGTTCCTCATACACACAAACTAGAAATGGAACATTGGATAATGTTCCCCCCTCAATGTGAAATTTCCACTTATTCTACAAACCATGAAATCATAAACACTACATACAGGAATACTAAAATCAAGCACACCACATACAACCGAAAAACACACTTGAACCACACACAAAAGAAAAATAATGCCACCAAATCATCTGTGGGCCCGTCATTGGCTACTAATGAGAGATCATTGTTTGACCTCTAGCCTCTAATGCCTCCATCCTCTAGTAAAATGTTACTAACTCAACGAATTTGTATTTTAAGGATTAATGGTTACCAGGACATCGGGTAACACCGAGATTGCATCCGTAAGGTAAAAAAAATTACAAGATTATGAGTCTTTGACTTTTTGACAAAGGACCCAAAAAGACTTAACAATAACTTGATAACTTCGACTCACAAAAATATAACTTAACCAAATATACCTATTAAAGGTGACACGTTTACGATACAAACCAATGATTTAACAAAAATACTAAACTCTAGACTTTAATATAATTTTTATTAAAATTACATAATAACCAACATTATGCTATAACAACATTTAAAAATGATTATATTGAATGATACATTATTGAAAGACCTTTCAAACAACTATTGACTTCGATTACAAAGACATAATAACTATTGATTTTTAAACATTATAACTACACAAAGATATAAGACATCCTAAAATCACCTATTAAACTCAAAGAATTAATTTTAATCTCACTTATTTCGAGTAAGATCCACATGGGAGTATATGTCACGAGAAGAGCTTCATGACTCATGTGTGTGGAGACTGCATGGTATGTCATGAGCTACGTGGGGAATGATATGGTTCCTCCATGAATTGACCAAAGAACCAAGTGTATGTGTAAATAAGAGACTCTTTATCATCGTGAGATTCAAACCCAACCGAGAGATAGAATAACATGAAGAAATATTCAAAAACTTCACAATATGAAGATTTCATACCATTGACCGATGTATTAGGAAAAGTTGTAGATAATTCAGTAAAGAAGGTTGTATTGGGTGCCTAATGGTACCTTGGAAAACACCTTTTCGTTTGTATGGAATGTTTGACTACTAATAAAACCGTCAAATACTTGAGATTCCAATGCCACCTTCAATCCTTCAATCGTAAATTCTATATTTAAACCGAAAGACCCCAAATCAATTCTCTGGGTTGGGAACTCCAATGAACAATACGATTATCCTAAGTTTTTCTGATAGCTTTGTGTTGAGCAATGTAAGTGGTAGAAATTCTTGACATAGAGCATAAAATTTCAAATATTAATCATAGATAGATTTAAATGCCAATCAAAAAATGCACGTGCAACATGGATATAGAAATAGAATGTGCCAATACAAAAACCGATTCAAACTATCAAATGTATCTAATATAATTTGATAGACGCATACATATATGTTCTACTCTATACAAATCTCATAAAACTAAATTATAAATTTTCTCATATCAATGAATATCATTACTTTGGGCAAATGCATATCTGTGATTCCCTCGACAAAAATTAAAAGTGAAATTATTCCATCATAGAATCTAATATTGCTCGATACCAAATATAAAAATTGGTACAAAGTTTCAACCGAATAATCATAATAATCTCAATATCCACACACTCAATACATAGCTAAACAACCTCCTAAAAAATAGGGAGGTGTTATAACCATTAACCGGGATATTATTCATGGGTATAACAATCTAACATACTAACACCTAATTTATAATTACATAACAAATGACTAATTTACCATACGGTAAATATGAAACCATATAAACAAAAATGTGTAGCACTAAATGTATTCCTCACATTGCACACATTTACCTTCTTTTGGTTATGTGATTGAATTTGTGTATGTGAAATGTTGATTGAAAAAATGGAGATTTCCATGTTTAATTTGGTTCATTTTACTCCATCCACCCTTGAGGGGTGTGGATTTTGGAGCTTGATGGGAAGAGGAAGGAATTCCTCCTTATTCATTTTCTATTTGTGTTGACAAGCTTGAAATAATTTTGGTTTACCCACTACATTTGGCTTGTAGGTAGGGATTGATTTCCATTTGGTTTGGAAATTAATCCCTATCCCCATTAAAGGAAACTTGGAGTTTGAAAATCCTTCATGGGGAGGGAAACTGAGAGGTAAGGGGAGTAATATGGGTTGATATGGGATGATTTTTTTATAGAGCGATAAGGATAAACTTGTTGATTAAATTGGAGGTTTTGGCTACTTAAATTGGAATTTTTCTATCCCCTCTTACCGTGCGTGAAGCTTAGATCTTCTATGGTTGTTTTGAAACCATATTTTAGATGTGAATCAACTTCTTTTATTATAAATTGATGGTTGGAATTATGTTACCTATTTCTCATGGGCTTTGGGAGGCTAGCATGCTACCTTAGATCTCTTGGCGACATGTGATGAGGCCAATCGGGGAAAATTTTAATGGTGAATTTTCATAAACGCGTAAAAATCAAGGATTATGGAAATTTGTAATGGAAAATATTTTGTTGTTCGAGAGCCGACTTATTCACCAAAAATTCAGCCGACATGTCCCTTATACTATTCCTTTCACCTATATTTTACACATATATAAGAGGTTAGGAATGTAATTCACCACCATTTTGAATCATATAGTGCGCATATTACCATATTCGCCAAAGTAAGCATATCAGCCGCCAACACTGAAGTCTGAAATCCGAGCCATCCAACCGTAAGGCATCCAACTCTGAGAGTCTGAGCCATCTAGCCTTGATCCGAAATACTCTACAATATAAAACATCTAACGTATTCCGTCCAACTGATTTTTCTAACCCCTACCGCCCAACCCCTAGCCGTCCAATCCCCAACCGTCCAACCCTAGTTGTCCAACCTAAATCCATCCAACCCCGGGCCACCGTCCAAATCTTAACCGTCCATTCTCAGAGCTTTGGAATATAAAAGCTACTCATAAGGCTATAAGCAGTAAGCAGTCATGGATACTAGAAATTAGGGAAAAAATATTACAAATTCAGTCAGTTCAAATAAGGGTGGCAATACTTTGCTTGGCTATTTTAGAAAATCACAAAAGACGAAGTCATTTTCTGCTTCGGCTAAAAATATCGCTATGTGGTAAGTGTTATTTAATGGTTATTTTATCTAACAGAATTTAATAATTATGTTTATAATATTGTTCTCAGAACTCTTTGACATTTGTACTCTGTAAAAATTAAACTATAGATAAGATTAATACAATATAAGTAACAATTTTATAAAATTATTTGTAGAATTTTCAGAAATTCCTTCACATAATAATCAATTTATAGATATTGATGATCCGATATATGTTGAGGAAAACATACCATCCCTTGATGAAATAGAAGTACAGAAAATTCATCAAACTCCCGTGAAACACCAACAGAGGAAGCTTCTACTCCAAGGTATATTTCCGTAAAGAGGAGACATGAGATTCAAAATATTTTTGTTGACAAACCCGATGCGTAAGTTGAATCCTAGGGAAAAAAAAAGAAAATATGTTAGAAGAAAGATGGCAAACTAGACAATTGGAAGGAAATTCCAGATCGAATGGGCTGCAAAATATCCTTTTATTGAACTCATGTGCACACCGAAAATTCTAATGATGTTCCAACACAATGTCGATGTAAAATATGTGGTTGGAAAAAGGGGAAGGATCACATGATGCAGCTCAAACTAGAAACAATTGAAAGCACTATGGTAAAATATACATTTCCCAAAAGTAAAAGGATGACAGCGTAGTCGAACTCATAGATGGAAAGATGAAAAGATTGTCTACATCTCAAATACGCAAAAGAGTATGAAAATGAACAAAAATTTATCAAATATGTAAATGAAAAGGTGGGACCATAGTAGGAAAATTGAACAAAGCTATGGAGGTAGAAATGCAAGCAAAGGGTATTCAATTTGTAACCATTTTTCATATAATGAAAAGGGGAAGACCAATGTCGATTTTGGAGAAAATAGAATGTTGTATCAAGTTATTGGTTTAAATAATGTTCCACATTCTCATTGGTCAAATACCAGTGGCTGGGAGACTGTAAAATGTCTAGCTCTGGTAGAGAAGGAGGATCTGAAAATGTGTGTTCAAAAGGGAAAGTAAATTTACATTTCTTTAGACGAGGTTACATGATCGATAATACATCCTGGTATGTATTCATGTTTACACATTTACTAATGAAATAAGGACTCCGCGCCTCTTGGAAATTCATAAAATGACAGAGAATTGCAATTTTGAGAATATTTATAAATTGGTGGTATAAAATCTAAAGGATATCACTGGAATGGATGACTATGCCATTGCAACAAAATTATTTTGTGTCGGAACCAATGGTGCGGTGTAATGCAGGGGATCCAAAATGGTCTCGTGTGTTAAACCTCATAAAAATATTGCTCCGTATATGGTTATTGTCCACCGTATAGCTCACGCAAATGAATCTCACATACAAAATTGTGAGCACATTTGAAAAAGTAGCTAAAGTGGAGGAATTGATATGTGATCTCCATGCCTATTATTCTTTGCAGTCTAAGAGATTTTTAGAATTTCAAAAAAATTCTATTAGACTGACAGAGGGAAAAAAACTTCTCAAAGATATAGATACAAGATGGATATCTATGTACGAACTCGCCTATAGAATATATGATGAATATCCTTTACTTACAGGATTTATGTTTAAATACCACAGGATTTAGATAAAGCTAAAGATCTATTGTGCCATCTAACCGACATAAAAACTTTACTAACACTTTACAATATTTTTTACCCATGTTGAGAGAGCTAAATATTTTTACGTTACGAAGCATGCTCAAGATCGGTCTTTCTACATTATAGACTTTATAAGACTCATAAGACATGTTTGCTTTGGAGTCCAAAAACTTTATATATTTATGATGGGAGTTTTAAGGGTGCTTTGCTTTCGAAAATTGGAATGCATTAACAGATTTAAAAATTCTAAGTGCTTCTTAAAGTAAAATATAAATGATCATCTGTGTATAACAAAGACATGGAAAAGAGATTCCACTTCATACATACCAAAACAGAATTGATTTGGCTTACTCAGAAATAGAAGAAGTAAAAGTGACACGAAATTTATATGATTCAGTATTAATCAAAACTAGGAATAACTTGAGAAAGATCTTTGAATTGTTAGCTAAACGATCCGGGAAAGATTCAAAAATAACAAAATAATTGAAGCAATGGGAGTTGTAAATCCATAGTTCTAGAATTTGTCTCGGTAGAAAACATTATACATCTATCACCCTTTATTTATCAAAAACATGGGTGATCTTACTTGATCATTTCGTAAGATTGTAGAGTTCAATGGAGTTTCAGTAGAAGGAATTTTGGAAAGAAAACTACTTAATTCACAAATCAATGGATTTTTGTAATATAATGATACGACAATTTTAGCTTCTACAAAACCCACAGGATTATAGTGCCATGAAAAGGATTTGGAAGGATATCTATTCTAGTAGTATTCTAAGTGAAGATTTGAGCGAGTATATTAAGTTGTATGAGCTATGTCAAATAATGATTCTGGGTTCGTGGAAGATGAGATGGTTTTTAGTGCACTATCCTTTTTAAAGTCAAAAGTTTGAAACATATTAGATAGGAATCTAGAAAGATGTCTCAGATTATATGTATCGAGTTACTCAGTGGAGTATTTTCCTTATGATAGAGCCCTGGCATTGTGGAATTCACTAGTAGAAAAAGAGGAGTAAGTAATATTCTACCTGATCCAGGGGATCAAGACACATCCACAAATCATGTTACAGTTGATTTCCAAGACACAAATGAAAGTGTTTCTCTAGGACTATTCGAATTCACATAGATTTCATTTCTTCTATACATTATTGAGACTACTTATGTACTTCATTCAGTGATTACAACTTTCAATAAATGTAATATTTTATTTGTCATTTTTGATCCTTCGTCATTGCAACAATGTCATCAATACAATATTTGTTTCAATAATGCCATTTGTTTTTTATGATTGCATTTCAAATTGAGACTAAAATAAGAACACATGTGACATTTATCTTTTATATCTCTTAATTTATTTATTTTACATTTGCAAGAATACAGAAACATAATGAAACAAAATAGTGTAAATTTAAGCAACATTTACATAAACAATAGAAAAGAAACATAGTTTGTATTTATATGTAGTTACATTATACAATTCTAACTTCCAAAGTTCATATGAAATTGATTTCTCATGTGGCAGATTACTTTATGAAAAAGTACAAATTCATAAAGCATTGTCGGCCAATACAATTCAAAAAAGGGGTTGTTTTAACATCTCAAAGCTTCCAGACAAGTTCTATCATATAAGGACACATTACGAGGTCATCCTCTTTTCTGCCTATGATTCAAAATCATAGTTTTCCTTAAATGCCACACATGCAATTAAAAATAAAAAAATGGCTGGCCACTATCATTTAGTTCCTACACCAATTAGTAGGAATTATGACAACACACCTATCACATGGTGAACTCAACTAGCTTATCAAAGTTGTGATGCGGTGAAGATTTTTATTTTTCTGCGTATCGGATGGAGCAATAAATCTTGATGCCCAAGGCCTCTTGCTGCAGTGTTGATATTTTCCAGATACTCACTCCTCCTCGCTACATCTTCTCGAGACAAAATTGTTACATCTCGCATCTGTCTTTTCCTTCGATAATATTTCTCGGATCCATATTATGCTCCTTTATTATCCTTCTCAATGTATTATTTTGTTTATTAATTACAATGAGTTTTTCCTTCAACTGTATAAAATAATTCAAAATTTTGTGGGCATTCTTCAAATGTGCTTCAAAAACAGCTGCCTCTTTATTTAAATTTTCATATTTTACCTGTAAAATAGAAATATTCAATTTTTAGTCAATCAAATCATATGAAAAATATATATAGAAGTGGTAATTATATCAGATAATATTAAGTTTTTCATGTGAAATTTAATGACCACTTATAACAGCTTTCTCTTTTTCTACATTTGCAATCAAAACATTAGTCTTGTCTTTAGACCATTTATTGTAGTAAGCATGTGCTTCAGCATTAATATTTTCCAACCTATTTAGCATTATGTCTACAATTTCATCATTGTAATCATTACTATATGAAATTTTCTCTGATTGAGCTTTGTTTAGCAAAACATCTTGCCATGCCGGTTGGCTCTCTATGGCAGTGAAAAATGAATGCCTTTGAGCATGATTATGGTATCTAGTATTTAGTTCTTTTATCAAAAAAATTTCTCACCTTTCCCACAACCTCACCAAATCCACATCATACATTACAACCTCTTGATTTTTTTCCCCCATGCTATCAAATATTAGATTTTCTAAAATAAAGTGTGTTTTTTCATCATCTGTTTATGGTGTAGTAGTTTTGGGAGGAGGAGAGTCACTGCCTGCATTCCCTACACATTTGGTTGTGGAGGCGGAGTAGATTGAATCATGTTGTGGGTGTCAAAATAGTTACTCTTGGCTGCATCCCCACTTTCGAAGCCTAAATACTCCTCATCAAGGGCAATGTTGTTGAAAAGTTGTGTGGTTGTTACACTTAAAACTCCACCTAATGACAACCCAGGAAATTTAGTTGTAGTAGGATGAACTGTTCCTGCTAACTCTATAGGAAACCTAATATTCTTTCTTGAAGTCCTCCTTTGTGTTTTTACTTGACATGTCGGAGGAAGTGGTGGCCTCTTTGCAAGTGGAATATGACCTGAAGCCATATTACCTGCATGGAGCAAACAACAAATTGTTAGAATATAATGGTTGGTGTTTGTAAATGCTAAAAAATTGTAAAGAAACAAAGTACTGTAAAATATACCTCGCATAGACGGAGACACAATCATGATATTTTGATCTCCAGAGTCAGAATGAGTTTGATCTTCATCATCCATCTCAGTAGTTTCTAAATACAATACATGTAGAAAAGATTAGTAGAAATATTAGAATACATAATTTATAGTAGTTGTTTGAATTTGTAATTTATATATAAAGATAACTTCATTATTCATACCTGTAGTTAAATGTGATGGTAAACGTGTTGTGCAAATCGACCCCCTAGGTCACTTTTTAAGAGGTCTTATTGGTGTTGATTTTGTTGAATCCATGTCAGAATCAGTAGAGACCTCTGGAGGGGCTTTACCTCTAGCAATTACCTCCTTATGAGATGTTGCAGCTATAATTTTTCTCTGACAAAATATAATCATACATTTAGTATTTTATTTTAAATATTTAAATTGAAATCTTTATAACAAGAAAACAGTAAATGTAAATTTTACCTATTGTTCTTCGAGACTAAGACCAATCATCTTATCATTGATTCCAGTAGGAATCATATGCTGTGTCAAATCGTAGTACGCTTCATTATAGAAAGCTAGAATAAAATTGCAAGAAGAAAATACAATCCTTGATTTATCAGTTTGATTGCCTTTGCGGGCATGGGAGATATCTGATTTAATCTAGTTGGAAAAATAACTACACCAATTGAATTGTTGACCTGCTAGTTTTCGTATAAAATACCGAGCTTCCCAATAGGGAATGTCTGCAGATCTACCCTGTAATACTATCCTGGCCTGAAAAATTGAAGCAACTGCAAGAAAGAAATTATTTGTAATACCTTGTAGAAGAAGGCCTCTTGATGATCGATTAAGAGGAGCTGCAATTACAGAAAGGAAACATTAGATCCTGTGTGGTCAAGTAATGTTAAAAAAATCATTTGAAAATAATAAACTTACCATCAACCTATACCTTGTAATGTGACTCCAAAAATTTTGTCTTCGTCTGTAAGAATTGCCTTCATAGTAACTGGTGGCTTATTTTGGAAAGGTAAACCCGTTATCCGATGCACGTCCTTAGGTTCAACAGAAAAATAAATTTGACAATGTTTCGGATTCACGACAAGAGTGGAGAATTTTTCATCTTTTTCATTGTAAGAGGCGAGTAGGTAATCAAGAACAGATGAATCAGGTGTCGAATTGGGGCATGTTCACAAGCCCGGAAAATTCTAATTTTTCCACCCAATCCTTTGGAGCGTCTTTTAGCTTTAGCAAAGCTAAAATATGTGGGCACATGAGGTTTTTGTATTGAAATTTGGGTGAAGGAATAGATGTGGTACTAGTCATTGCTGAAATTAGGGACGAGTGAAATTTGGGTGTAAAATTAGATAGCTCAGAGCACTGAAGTGGAAATTTATGGATAAAAGTGTAAAAATGAACCTTGAAACATTATTTATAGAGTCCAGGGGTATCATTAATGAGCATTAAATACATTGGTAACAACACCAAATGAACTCTATCCAAACCACTCGACCAACCATTGCCCATCTATCCCATCTCGACCAACTCCCCATCCAATCTATATTCGACCAACTCCCTGTCCAACCTATATTCATCTAATCCACCCGTCCAATCAACTCGCCCAACCATCATTCATCCAATACACCCATCCAATCCCTTCCCATCTAACCCCACCACCCAACCTCAACCCATCCAACAACTTGCCATCTAACCCCTTCCCGTCCAACCTCCACCCATCCAACTTCTATCCATCCAACCTCCACCGTCCAACCCCCATCCAACATCCACCCATCTAACCCTCCTATCCTAACCCTTCCCGACCAACATCCACCCGTCCAACCAACCCATCAAACCCTTTCCCGTCCAACCCCTTCCCATCCAACCCCTTCTCGACTAACATCCACCCATCCCCAACCCGTCCAATCCCTTTCCCCTCCAATCCTTTCTCGACCAACCTCCACCCGTCCAACCAGCCCGTCTAACCCCTTCGCCCAACCAACATTCATCCAACCCCTGCTCGTCCAACCCCAACTCATTCAACCACTCATCCAACCTCCCGCCCAACCCGCCCATCCAACCCCATCCAACCTACTCAGCCAAAAAAGTGAAAAAACAAGGAACCAATCCTCTATAAAATCACCTTCACCATGAAACATTTTTTCGGAAATTCACCTATGATTCGAAAGTCGTTTTATGAGATTCACCAATGATTCAAAAGTAATTTTTCAGAGGGGTCTTCTTAAAATGAACCCTGAGGCCAATTGGTGGCGTGGTCAACTAGGATTTCTTTTATGGCTTATTAGAGTGTTTTTCATGTTTTTTTGAAGTTGGAATGGAGATTTTTGGATAACATATGCAAATTGTTGCTATTTACAAGTTCAATTTTTAGAAAATATTTTCCATGTTTTCTCCACTTTAGTAGAGAGCTTGTAGCTTTTATTTCAAGATGTTTTTACTTTTTGTTACTCTAAGAAATATGTATAAAATGAACCTCCAGAAATTGAATTGTTTTTATGTTAAAAATATTGTTTATAAAACTCATGAAAGGATTGTTACATGTTGTTCAAAAATGTATCTTCTTACTATTATAAAATTTGATTCCACTTTTTCAAAGGCTCTACATTTTCATTAAATATTTATTTTTCCCTCTCTAAATATATCTTTGAAATTGAAAGAAATCATCTTATAGGATAAATTAATTTTGGAAGGTTATGGGAACATCTGAAAAGTAGTTCGTCCTTCTCTTCCTTATTGTTTAAATCTGAAAATTTCTGCACTTCACTCCTCCTTCGTGAGATCATGAAATACTTGAATGCTTATTTTAAAATCTCAAAATGGTTTATTTTGCATGGATCAAGTTTAGGAAATAAAACAATTGTAATAAAAGTCTCATGTTGTTTTTTTGGTAGATAATACTATGGTTATGCATTCAATTATGTAACATCTTTCCTTAATAAGAAACTTCCCAACAACTTGATTACTAACAAATGATTACAGGATGTTAGAAATAATTTTTCTATCCTAAAGAACAAATAATTCAAGTCATGGACAATGAACTACATATCATAAAGAAATGGAATTTACTTTTTGACCGTCAACCCAAGAATATCAATCCTAGAGAAGGGGTTACTCCTAGAGAACGTGTTATTAAACTCAATTTCGATGGTTCCACTAAAGGTAACCTTGGTAAGGCAGCATGAGGAGGAGTTTCGGTCAAAGCATATAATTGTGTCCCACTTTTTATAGTTTTTGTACTTTCAGCAAACTATGTCTGACAACCAAAACATGACCAAACACATATAAAATGACCAAACATGCATTTTTAAGAGGCTATAAATACCAAGGTGTAGGGCATCCAAAATTTACTTGATTTTTTAAATTTGTATAGTATTTTTTAATTATTTATTTACTAGTCAGATTTTAAAATATTTATGGCCACAAAGTGGGACACACTTGTATGCTTTGACCCTTTCCCGAGATGCTAAAGGTATGTTTCTCCTTGCATATTTCTTTAATTTGGGCATACAATCTAACCATGTCGTAGAGGTTGCGGTGATGTTCTAGGGAGTGAAGTTAGCAGAAGAGAGAGGCTTTAAGCACCTAATTGTGGAAGGGGATTCTCTGAATATAATATCATGTATGAAGGGAAAAAATTATCTTCTATATCTATTGAAGACTTCATTAATAATACCAAGAATAAAATATCTTCCTTTATTGAAATATCTTTCCAACACATATACCGTGAAGGAAACAAACTTGTTGATGTATTGGCTAACAAGGGGGTGGAAGCTATGGACTTAAATGTGGTTGACAAACTAACCAATATGGAAGCTAATTTCATAAACATTCTAGAAAAGGAATGTGTCCCAAATAGCATATCTTTCTAATGAGAATGGATACAGGTTATGATGTTTTTGGGGTGATGCACCATGATATTATGAATCCTAGACTCGTGTCAACCTTTATTTCCTATCAATCCATGGTTTGGGCAGATCCCCACATAATTTTGAATCATTTCAACAAGCGTGGTAAATGTAGCTACCATAAGGGTTTACATATCCATTGTAGGAAGAAGAGTTACTAAGCAAAATGGGTGGCGATTTAGTGAGAACTGAACCTAGCAAGGTCCCACAAAGTCAAAAGAGGTGGAGGAATTTCTTGATAAGGCTAGTCTATTAAAAAAATTCAAAATCTTCGATGGGTATGATGAAAAACTAAGTGAATCTGTTGCCAAAACTTGGAAGGAAGGTCATGTGCGGGTTGGGAACTTCTCATTCACAATCTCACCAAAGTTCATAGAAAAGTGTCAGGCCTGTCTCAGGAAGGAAGATGTATCTTTAAGCCCAAGTCGGATTACAGTCTAGAGATTGAATGCTTCATGCAAGGTAAGGGAGCACCTATTTCTCTTCATAATGGTTATGCTAGAGAGGAATTGCCTCATCATTTTAATGAAATAGCTCAATTAATCATGGTGTATATTTATCTAGAAGGGAGATATAAAGTGATTTATGGGTATCACTTTCCTATGTTGAATCATGTTAGAAATAATGCACCAATTTCCCCAATTTTATGTATCTTTATTGGGCTAAATCAGTTGCTCAAGTCGGGAAAAAATCTTCACCCTTCCTTTACATCAAGGTCTCATCAAATCCATGCTTAAGATGGGTACCCCCTCATTGGAAAAAATGAAAAATTTGGGGCTTTTGGAAACCCAAATAAAACTAGTTTAGGGAGGAAATGAGAAATTGGAAGCTAATGTGGGTACTCCTGGTATGGAGGAAATGGGGAAATCGATGGATAAAAGGACCAGGTCTTATCTGGAAAAAGGAAGTGTTAAAAAACAGAGGCAATAGAGTGGGGATTCAGAGACTCAGGAAAATGTGGAAATTATTTCAGACTTAGGGGAACATCTTGATGAGGAAGCTTTCCTTTTGGATTCAGAGGATCATCAAGAAGAGGAAGCTTACAAACCTGAAAGTAGTGAGGAGTTGGAGGCTAGGAAAGATCAAGAGAACTCAAAGGGAAAAATATCTAAAAACTCGAGGAGGTTATTGAGAGTCTACACGCTCTCAAAACTACTCAGAAGAACTTGTTCAAAGCCCAGGATACAGCGGTCAAATCAAATGTATTCATGAGAGAGTTTTAAAATTGTAGGTTGGATAATATAAACATACATAAGATAAGCATGGTGACCATATATTTGAGGGAGCTGCAAGAAAAAGTTGAGAAACTCACGTCTATTGTTCTTAGTGAACAATTAAAGAATGCCAATGAGAGATGTCTGGCCATGGAGAATGAGATGCTGAAAATGAAGGAGATTATTCTGTAGATCAGGGATGTTCACATCCTTAATGTCAAAATCAAAATTCACCATCTTAAACTCCTTACTGAGATAATCCACTCCTTTGAGAATGCAAAGAATAGAGAGAAAGATGGGTCTGGCCCCAAAGTGGAGATAGTTGAATCAAATTATCAGTTCTGTAAATCCACTATTACTAGACTCTGGTTAAGGAATGGAATGGGTGCATGCATATGGTTGGTGCTCTGATCAATGAATGATGGCTTTTTTGTCATCCTGGCTGTTTTGGTTCTTTTATTTTTTCCTGTTGTTAGTTTCATGGCCTCTATTGTTAGTTATCTTACTTTGGGCTTTTAGGTTGGTTTTTTGTTATATGGCTTTTGGTTATGCTTGGGCTTCAATGGATATTCCTTGGCCCTTTTCTATTGATCTTGCACACTTTTTACGAGGTAGGGTCCCCTCAACCCTTTTTTACCTCTTATCAAAATATATATATAGCATCTTTCCTTTGAATATTACTAGTATAGAACTAGTATAATAACCTCTTGAAACTTGTTCATTTTCAACTCGCTTAAATATATTAAAATTATACCTTTGGAACATTGTTTCATTGTTGTTCCTGAGAATCTAGATAGTGTAAAGCTTATTATTTAAAGTTCTATCTTATCATTTTCTTATTATATATACAAATGTGTGTGTGTGTGTGTGTGTGTGTGTGTGTGTGTGTGTGTGTGTGTGTGTGTGTGTGTGTGTGTGTGTGTGTGTGTGTGTGTTTATATAAGTATATATGAATATTGAGTTACCCTTATTATACATTTTTAAAATTATTAAAATAGAGAATTATAAAACTGAAATTTTTGTTTTCTTCATAAAATAAAGTTGTAAAAATAACCTAGCTATCCAGAAAAAATAGTCATTTTAAATGGAGAAACCTACTAGAATGTGTGTGTGTGTGTGTGTGTGTGTGTGTGTGTGTGTGTGTGTGTGTGTGTGTGTGTGTGTGTGTGTGTGTGTGTGTGTGTGTGTGTGTGTGTGTGTGTGTGTGTGTGTGTGTGTGTGTGTGTCTCAATTTTACAATAAAAATATGATATGGATTATCATCTTATATTATATCTCCCATGAATGAATTCAACACACACACACACACACACACACATCTATATCTTAATACAAACAATTGTTATTATAAAAATGAATTGAAGATACTTTTAAAAAATGGCATCAAACTTGTGTTTGGGTAAAGTGTTTGTTTTAATTAAAATTATATATAACGGAGAGTGGGGCGGTTGGGACTATTGTCCCAACATGACACCCACTCCCCTAATATCATGGATGGACCGTGGCAGATGCTACGGTCTACCCATCTCCTCACCCTCCACAACCATGACACTTTCTTGGAATTTTTCCTCCACCAAGTCCCAAGCCCTGTTCATAGGGTCTTCCTTCCCTAAAACATAGGCCTAAGGCCTTATTACACACATATTCTCTTTGGGCACTTCTCAATTTGTCCTTCTCCTTTAAAAAACAATTTGTGTGTGTGTGTAGATGTGTAATATTAAACATACAATACTGATTTTTAACCTTATGGAAATAAAATAAACAATATTAATTTTCCTTGTGGAAGAGCTTTTATCAAATAAAAATGAAAAAAATGTAGATCCTTTCAAGGATCATTTTTAAACTAAATAAACAACAATGGATCTCTCTTCCAACTAAAACAATAACCAGGTTATACCCTTATGGGTTTCAACAGATTGAGCATAATAAACTCCACATATTTTTCCCTTTGATCTTCATACCCATGCTTCAATATTCAACCCGCAAAACTAAAACACAAAACCAAATAATGTGCATCCGATTGAATGAGTTAGGATAAATGAAATAAAAATATTTCAGTTTTACTTCATCCTACTGAGGAGATCTCTAAAATCCAAGGGTTCTTATTTCATCTATTATTGACTTAAGTTTATAATGTTGCTCTTTAATTTTGGAAGTATTAATTAAATAATACCTTTTATAAATTATGTATTTCAACGTAAAGGCATGGGTCCATTTAAGAGACTAAATGAAACCCATGACCATTTTATCCATCTATTGAGTTTCTAAAAATATTTAATCATTTTTGAAATGATTAATATTTTTCCGTATTTATATTAAACTCTCTTTTCACTCCTAGCGTGATGAATTTAATCATTATTTTATAACTTCAGCTAACCTCTTGCGATTAAATTAGCGTCAACGTTTAGAAAACATAATTTTATTCTAACTCGCAAAAGTGACATTATGTTAACTCTTCACCTCTTAATGCTAAAAATTTGACGTGGTCATAATGGCATAGGTGTATATAATTCTTCACCTTACCTTTTTTTGAAAGTGGTTTAGTATCATTTACCGTATTTGTGACTTAGTCACATTATTATCATATTGTGTTAATTTTAAACCGTCATTGCTTCTTTATCCTTATACCATTAAAAAAATATTACCATTATTATTACTTTTATATCCTTGCTCGGGTATTTGGTTATCTTTTATTCTTTTTGTAACTTGTGTTGAATGGGGTACGAAACAATCTCCAATCTTCCCTAAAATATTAGGTCTTGAAGTTGGTCATATTTGTCTTATTAGGAGTACATTTGGAGCATTAGGTACTTAGTATATATGAGTATATGATTTACACTTTTCATGGTCTACTAAGTCTTTTTAATCATTATAATATTCAATCACGGTGTTCTTATGTCTTCTTCTATGTTTTTATGGTACCCCATATAAAATCTCACACATATGGTGTTGTGAACCCTAGGATAAGTTAATGCACCAATGGTTCCTTCATGTTAGTAAATATATATCTAACCCCACTTTTCCTTTATTTCATATTTGTATATTTTGTATTTGGTCATGCATATATTAGGATATGTGGAATATTAGTTTCTATTTCATTATTTATCTATTGGTCCTTACATTTACAAACTTGCACAACCCTTGATCTTACTTTGCAATCTCTTAGACATATTTTGTAATCCTTGCGACTCTTGCATAGAAACCACTTGAATTTTTCACCATTTTACTACCAATATTACAATAGTATTTATAATCTCATTATTATCATATTACAATTAGGATCTAGTTAGATGTCACTACCCTATTTCAATATTATGCTTTGGAACCTTATATCGCTTATACAATGTAGAGTAATGCCTTCCTAGTTCCATTTATATGTATGAATTTATAGTCCAAGTTATGAATCTTTAGTATGGTCCCATTTTTTATCCTATTATATAATACCCCAACCGTAGAGATACAAAAGGATTCATTATTAGGCCATTATTTATTTTCATAGGCTCTAGTGAACTGATGTGAATCAAATGTGCAACCCTTTGATTTAGTTTTATTCACATTTCTATTCTTTCTAAATATTCTTAAAATCATATTATAATAATTTCATCACCTATTAGGTTTTATCTATTGATCCTCAACGTATTCGCATTCTATATGGTATCTTCTATTCTCCCTTCCTATTTATCATTGATTCTTATCACCCATATTGCCTTTTTTTGGTCATAAGCAATATTGGCTATTGAATGCAATGTTTTCAAAATATGAGAGTTATATCGACGTCTCTCTAAAGGAAATTAGATAATGGGGGTATGACCACTCTTGAAAAGGATGGATCCCTTATCCAAATACGTACAGCTAATATACCCATGGATTAACTAGTCAGGGGACCAATCTAGATCTTTAAAAGAAATATTTTAATACTCTCTTCAATAACTTCAGTAGGTATCCTTATTTTGGTTTGAAAATTTACCCTAATCTTAATCCTTATAATACTAAAAATCCATCTCCAAATAATACTACAGATCCTTCTTATTCCAACCATTCTCCCTAATTAATGAAAACCTTGTAATGGCTTATTATTAGAGTGAATGGCTTAAGTGAAATCAACAAAAAATCAAAATGTGATCCAAATGTAAAACTAAATCTTAAAATTGGAGTTTCAACCTTTTCAAGCCATTTCAAGATCTACTGAGCATTATTTTACACCTCTATTTTCTTTGGATACCTTGGGAACCCAATACCATAACCACTTATTTTTTAAAAGGTTCTTCAAACTTCACATAATAAATCCCTTGTTCCTTACATTGTTTTGATGAATATAAATGGGATTTATTATTCTTTCTCTTATGATAGGACAACAAATCCCATTCTTCATCTTAAATATTTTGGAAACCATTATAAAGAGTGGACCCAAACCAATACTTATTCAACTATCGAACTACTTACTAATATGCTTCATAGGTGATGATTTATAATGGTAAAATCAACTTCCTCAAAACTCAATAGGTGAATTAAAATATTTACTTGAAACCCTTAAAGAAAGAATTAAAACAATTAGAACTTCCTACAAATCTTATTCAAATTTTTGTTAACATGACTAAATCTCTAATGAGCTCTTTTAGGATTTCATAAAGAGATGGAAATTCATGGGAAAAAAATATAACCATACTCTTTGATGACAAAAATATTTTATATCTCTTTCTTTGGGTCTTGATTCCCACTCTACAATATAGGTTTTGTTCTTCTCCCCAATACCTTGGGAACACTTTCAAAAAATATAAGAGATAGGACTTGTTAACAATTTTTACACTTGTGCAAAAATGGGCAAATCAAAACTTTATTTTCGATGAAAGGAATTGATGAATGAACCTAGCTAGGGGGCATTTACAGTTAAATTGAGTTTTTAGTTAAGTGAATCAAAAAAGGAAAATTGCAATTCTGTGTGCAATTGTCGATTACAACACCTCACATATGTTGGTATCCCATAATCAACTTCATCAAATATGCATGCAAAGCTCAAGAAATAAATCATATCCTTGAGGAAGGAGGAGATAGAGGCAGACCTGAGAATTTGGACTAAAAACAACAAACGTAGTTGTTGTTTTACATTGTTGAGAGTTCATTTTTAAGTTACAGGTATTTTCAATTTGATCATTTCCTATGATTAAGTGTTATTAATTATGTATTGATTTTTTTAATTCATTGTACAATCATTACATAACATAAAAGTTGAAAGTAAAAGGAAGTACACAACTCAATTACATAAATAATATCATTTATTCATCAAGTAAATTTAATGTTTCCCACACAAGCCGTGGGATGTAACTTATAACTACTAAAATAAGAGATACATGTGTATAAAACTAAAAGCAAAGGAATGAAGAATGAACCCATCATTGCCTTGGGTTTTCCTTTTGGTCTTTATTGTTTCAACTCCAACTTTTGATCTTCATCTTCTCTACATCACTCCTTTGCAATAATTTAACGAAAGGAAAAAAAATAAAATGTAAAAATTTGAGCTCATGATTCAGTCTGCATGCCTATGTTTCTAGTTTCAGGAAAATGGACCTCTTAAGATCAAAATTATAAGGTGTATCAAGATAACATATGTAGATTTGAGAAAGCAAAGATCTTGCAGAAGAGCACATGAGATTCTTAGAATCATGCGAAAAAGGAAGCAAAAAGAAAAGAAAATATGGAACATAAGAGAAGCCAAAATCTTAATTATTTTCTAACAATTTTCTTAAGTGTGTAGGTATAGGTTGCAACAGAAGAAAACAAATGCATGTTTTAAAATTTTGTACTATCAAAAAAAATTGCATTGAAAATATAATGAATTACTAGGCCCTATTAAGGAAAGATTTCTAAAACATTCAATAAGTACAGGTGCCCAAGCATTAGAATCAAAATGAACTCTCCAATATTTAGTGATTAAGTGATGAGATTACAAAAAAAGTAAAAAAAAATAAGAACATATGCTCTGGAAGTACAACATGTAAGCAGAATCTGTATTATAAAGCACACATTATTTGAAATGGAGTTTCAATTAAAAATGGAACTAGTTCATCAATTGTAAACTCATGGTACAACTCAGAAGGAAGAAAAACAACCATGAGAATCAACTGCTAAAAATATAGTCACAAAAGGCTTGATGCTTCATATCAAACACATGCACAAGGAACTTTCAAAGTTCAAGCCACAACCAAAACAGATACAGTTCTAGGATAACATTTCAAAATTTGAGATTAAGCTAATAGGAAGGAAATCATGCTAAATATCAAAGAAAAGTTCATTAAAAATATATGTCTTAGATTCAACTATTGAAAAGAGCACACGATCACATATTTCAAGCTAAGTGAAAAGCATTTTCTAACTTTAATTTTTCTTGAAATTTGCATGACATAAATAGAATACAAGAAAAAATATCAGTTTTGTTCAAGTTATAGTCAACTAAAGAACAGATTGCAGAATACTTGGATATTTTTTAAAGCAACAACAAGTTGAAATAGACATAACGTATCCAAAAAGGTTATGCATTCATTGCTTTAAAGACACTCATCTATAGGATGCAATGTTTCAAGGACTATGACATAGGAATAAAGAGTTTTTTTTCAAAATCACAAGAGCTACAGATGTAGATTCAATAAGTTTGAACAAGAATGAGGAATAATTCATCTATGAGTCTTCACTTCAGTCCTTGAAGAACAAGCACATAAAACATGAATAGACATCCGTATGGACAGGTTCCCCAAGCATCAAATCCATGAGAACTTTTCAGATAAGTGCAAGTCCATAATCAAGTTATAGCTACAGAAAAAAAGATCTATGTATATCCCGGAGAATGTAAAATTTTTCTATCGAATGAGCAACTTCATTATCTTCACTCACTATTGCAAGAAAAGAGATAAATTCAAAAGCTACAGAGTGTAATTTTCCAAAATGTTTCAAGTTGTGATACAAGGAAACATTTATGCAAATTTCTCATTTTCAAGTGGTACAACTTGCAAATAATTAGGCATGCGAAAAGGAAGCATGGAGAAATTGCAATTTCCTCCATACATAGAGAACTAAAATCGATATACGTAATCAATTCTCAAGCGATATTCAAAGTGTTGTGAATTATTAAATGAATAAGACATTTTTGAGCTTACGAAGCAGATCAACTCACTAAAGTATAGATTTACAAATAGATCTTGCTACGAAAGGAACCAAATTGACAAAGATGCTCAAATTTCATATTATTTAAGAAGCTCAAGATTCATTATATAAAGTCTCCATTTATATCAAAGAGGAAACACTACATTCTGGAGATTGCTTCTGTGAAACACATTCCAACTCTTTCAACTTGCAATAGCATTCAAAGCTACAGGTACTCTTTTCAAGATCAATTTGCAAATACTTAAAAATAAACTGCTAAAATTTAAGAACTCATTCATATTTACAGATAAAAGGAAAAGATGCAAACATAGTTTTCCAAACAATCATGCTTCAGGAGGTAGAATCAAATAAGTATAATTTATAAACCAAAGGTAATACTCCAAGGTTTTACCCATTTTCATCAAAATAATGCAGGAGAGAAAGATGTTTACAACAGAGATGCTCAAAGGAAAGCAAGCCCATCAATGGATATTTCAAGAACAGACTTTAAAACACAAATAGAGTAAAACCCTCAAAGTTCATGCTCAATAATGGTAAGAATAATGTCTCATACATGGCAATCGATAAAAATGACTGCAATGGCTTCATGGAGGAGAACATGTTCACAGACATAATAAATGCATCTAGGCTCAAAGCAAAACCCCAAAAGGAGCAAAGCAGAGTAAAGTAAAAGAGACGAAATCTTGCAAAAGAAAGTAAAGTTAACTTTTGAGGAAATTTGAAAAACTCACCATTGTCAAGTGGTTACAAATGGTCCACAAATGATCAGATCTTGAAGAATGGCATTCATGCCAGAAAAACACAAACCCAACTATGCATTACAGTATTGCAAGAAACAAATAAGAGTACAACGAGTTCACAGGGCATATGGTTTGTGTTATATCCAATACAACATTTATGAACAAAAATCAATGAGTCGACAGAGAGGAAATGGAGCTTTAGAAAACCAACCATACAAAGAATCCTAGATGGTGAGCTATTTTTAACCATCACCGTGTTGAGAACCTTTAAATGAAAATACAAAGCACAAAGGCACAACAAACAATGAGTTCGAGCCTTCATTAATGGCGTCTAAACCAAAGGTAACAAGAGAAAAATTACATAGCTAGAAAATATTGAAACCATCATGGAACTAACTCAAGCACAAGTACAAGTCAGGAAAACTCATTTATTTCCCCATAACGATGATGGATTTCTCAAATTTTACAGAAGAGATTAGAAAATGTGCAAGGAACTTACCATTATGTAAACAAATCTTCAAACCCTCGAAGATTCGAGGCAAAAACAAAAACATGAGCACCAAGAATAGATTTCAGCTCAAATTTTCAACCATGGATAAATATACCTTGAAATCACAGAAGAAATATGAAGAAATAATGAATTCAGTATATATTACAATCAAACTAGAAATTATAAAGTGGTTTTTATGCTCGGATATCAAACAAACCTACCATAGCTTTTCCAAACAAAGTGATGTGAATATCACAAAAGTGGAGGGCATCTCCTAAAAATCTTTCTCGAAGTTTGAAATGGAGAGAAAATGGCAGAAATATTCAAGTGAGCACATTCATAGAGCCTCATAGAGTTCAAAAAAATTAAGAAGTTTTGCTCGGATCATAGAAAAATGGCGGTTTGATAAAACTTTGGCATAGCTTCGCTACGCTCAAAATGAGCAAAGTGAAATGACCAAGTGACAAACTCAACGAGCTTTTTACAAACCTAAATCCTTCAAAGTTAGAGGTGGGTCAACAATGGATGGACGAGATCTCATAGTATATGATCTAACGATGCAAGATGATAACTCCAACAAACCACAATGCCAACCTGAGTATGAAGATCGATGATATAGAGCACCATGGTACAAGATCATACAACTATCAAGTTACCACAAGATCAATGATCCAGATCACCACAATACAAAATCAACGGTTGATGATTAAGTCATTAAATTCCATCCAACCACCTTATTAATATAGATCAAAGAATCAATGGCACAAATCATCCCAATATAGAGATTGACAAATAGGGATCAATTTCCCTTTTCAATGCAAACTAAGAGTTATAAGTAAAATCGACCACGTGAATTCAAATCTGTTCCAACAACAACAAAATAAGGGTCGAACCATCATATGGAGGGGGAATTTTTCCTAATAAAAAAAATCATTACCTTGACCTTATCTAAGGTATTTTTCATACGTGATCAAATAATCAAAAGGTCCCGAATCTTTATAATGACATGATTATTGAAAAGTTGATGCTTGAGCTTGACTAAGGTCTATACAAAGACATATTCCGCAAATCATCAAAAGGACCCTATGTATTCAAGCATCATGTTAATAGAAAAAAATTGGTCATTCAAAATGATTAAGGACCTTGTGACCTTAGCCCATAATTATATATGCTATGACCAAGTAAGTAGGGGGACATGGAGGTATAATCAAATAATGATTAGAGTATATGTAGATGATCAAAAGAGCCCAAAGCATGACCTTGAATCAAGAATATTTACCAAGTAAACAAAGGTGTAAATTACCTTAATTTTTACAAAAAAAATTACCTTTTGTCAAAGTGTGCACATGTCATGATGAGTTTAAAACAAATGCATGCAAAGGGTCAACATCAAAAGTATGGAATACTATTACATTATTTATCACAAATAAAGGTATTATTTTCTTGCACATGCCTACAAGTGGTCCCCAAAATGGCAAGATTATTTTTCCAAGTATTTTTTTTCCTCACACACAAGAGTATTATTTTGCATGTGATCACTAAAGGACAAAACAGAGAAGAAGACAAATTTCCTTTACAATGTGGGTGAATATACAAGTGTCACATCAGAAAATTAAATATGATTATTTAATCATCACCTACAACATAAAGGAAATAGTTCCATGCACATTGGAGGAAGCTTGAAGACCAAGCAAGAGCTAATATTAGCCAAAATATTCACCCAAGTATATTAATTGTATTAAAAATAAAGCAATCAACTACACTTTGACTAGAGTGTATTTTGTAACTAAGGCTATTAATGTCTCATTGTAATCAGCATGTCTATTTTTATTCCTTTATTTATTCATGATAAAGGGTAAAATTAGCATGCATGGTGCAAGTACAGAATGTAGTCTATTTTTAGGAGGGGTTAGGTGAAGTATTTTTGTTATATATTTTGTGCACTAGTAAGGCACAAGTAGGAGGACTTTTGGACACATGAGTGTTGAAGCATATTTTTTGCCAATTTTTGCCTTGAATGAGAACCAATTATTGTCTTTCCAATTATTTACAATGGTGTGTATCTTTAAATTAATTCTTGTGAATGTAAATTCCCTGATTAATCATCTTACCTTGCTACAAATTTGGTACTTTCTATTCAGTCTTAGTGTGCATGTTAGCTCTGTGTTGTTGTGATTTATCCCTCAACATACAAGTGTTTTCCTTAGGATCAAACTAAAACCCATTGGTTTGTGCTTCCATAATTTTTTCTCAATTTTATTGTGCATGTACTCAATCAAATCCCTCAATAAATTTGGTGTATCACCCCATTTCAATTCAATTACAATAATCTTTTTTACCCTCAAAACCCCAAAAAAATAGTTTAGGATACATCAATAAGGAACCGGCCTTGATACAAGACTCACCTCAACAATAGGTATACCCACATACCTGAGGTGTTTCCATTGTATCTATAGAAGTGAGAGATAAAGAAAGCTTAGAACCCATGCTATCATCTCTCAACAAGGTGAACTTTTAAAAGATAACATTTTTGGCACATCCGGTGGGACACGGATCAAATCTGCAACAGATTACAACAATTTACAACGAAAGAAATCACTTTTGTCATAACAAAGCTATAGAAATCCATTGAATATCAAAATAAAATATTTGGCGACTCCAAAAGGATAATTTCAAACCAGGGGTAAGTGCAAATGTTTCATTCCAAAGTATAGGGATCATCGATAAGAAGACTTCATATTGCAAATTTTAACATTACCTTTAAATTGTAGGGATTAAGAAGAATACATGCACTACCTTACCAAAATTATAATCAATTTTAGAACCCTCCTCCCCTTCCTTCACCATGTGTTAATCTTGTTTCTAAAATCCTAATTTTGTAAAAATGGACCACCACCCTATATTAAACACTGTGTGACCTTTACTAATGGCACCCTTTATTGATTTTTAATATCATAAGATTATATTTGTTTGCCCACAAAGTTTGACCATCATTTAATTGAAAATTAGATTACCTTTGGTGAGAATGTTAAAGACATTGCAACCTTTTGGGATGGATTTTATAATGTAACTTTTTGAGTGAATATATAGCCTTTTTCTTTTTCATTTAAAGTGAGAAAACATAAAGAAAACAGAACTTTCCGTTTGCCCACCATAACTTCATAAAAATCATTGAAATCAAATAAAACAATTCGATCATTTATCTGTATATAAAAATTTCTACCAAGAGATCCTCATGAATTTATGGTATAATATTTTATCCATCACATTCATGCTAGATCTTATGGAAAGAATTCCATTTGATCTTGGGAAAGAATTCCATTGTAAGCCTCAAACATGATTTTGCATTTTTATACTATCTTAGAGATTTAAATAGTGATATTTCGACATGATATAGTCTATGGGAAAAAATTATAAAATGATATTTATCCTCTTCTATTCACTTTAAAATAGCTTTATTCAAAGCTAAAAATTAGCCCCAAGACCTTATGCCTCTGGTATGTTTTTGGAACATACCACAACCTTTTTTCTATAATAGAGCATGTTGTTACAACTCACGGAAGATTTATTTGAAAGTTTTGTTGTTTTTATGGGAAATAAATTAACATCAATTGAGAATAAACCACTTAATTGTCCCCCAACTTGGTGCACTTACCAAGCATTTTTATCAGCAAAATCCAGAATAGGCAATCATATCAAGTGAAAACAAAATTATAGGAAGAGGACTTCCTCCTAATTTTATTTCATTACGTTTAAAGTCTACAAGAAGAAGAAGAGTTAACAATACCTTACCTTATAACAAAGCCTAAGAGTTTTGGTGTTTACCCTCCTCCCCTTCCTTCACCACATATTAATATTTTTATTCAAATCCATTTTATTCCAATGGCTCAACAACCACCACTATAAATTTTGTGACCTTTACTAATGACATCCCTTTAGTAATTCAGTATATCATGACATAATTTAGAAATACTACTTTTTAGAAAGGTTTACCTTCATTTACTACTAGGTATCGAAAATCATATCTCTTATAAAGAATATTAAATACCTATTTTACATCCCTTTGTGAATCCATTATAACATAACTCATGAATATGTAGCCTTGAGACTCTTAGTTGCATCATTTAAAGGACAAGCTTTGCAATGGTACAAAACTTTACCGATAGGGAGCATAACAACTTGGGATGAATTAGGGGATCAACTACTTAAGCAATTTCAAGACAATTTTGATCATTTATCTCTCATAGAATAATTTCTACAATCAAAAGAGCTCCTCATGAATTTATGGAAAAAAAGCATAATATCAATATTTCTAGAACTTGGGAAAGAATTCCATGACAGTGTTAAGCCTCAAGTTGATCATGCATTTTTATACTATCTTAGAGCTTTAAATAGTGACATTTCAGCCATGATATAGTCTATGGGAGGAACTACACTCCCAATAGCTTATGATATTGCTATTAGGGATGAAAACAACCTCATTCAAGTTGGTATAAATTATCCCCAAGACCTTTTATGCCTCTTATGGTAATTGGAAATTTTAGCACCTATACCATGGTCATGTTACCATAATAGAGCCTGTTGTTACAAAACCATTAGATGATGTATTTAAGGCCTTGCAGACTATGGGAAACAAATTAAAATCAATTGAGAATAAAATAGCTCAGCCTAGATAGGCCTTATTAGAATACTTATCATTAAAAATTAGGTAACGCTATATGCTTAAAATCAAAATTATGGGTTCTTATTAACAAAGGAAATTTGATCCCAAATCTCCTAGTTCATCTAAGATATTGTTCTAGTCAACATGACTTCAGAAGAATGGTGTTTACCTTCAAATTAGCCTCATTCATTATTAATTGTCCAAATACATTCCCAATATAAGCCTTTGTTGCAGACAACCTCAATCAAGCATTATTCATGCCTCAAATGGAGGGTGGGATTAGCAAGATGCTCGAGTCATAAATCACTGAATCACATTAACTTAGTTTTAGAGAAGAATATTTTATTTTATTATAACTAGGTCTCAAGAAAGAGCTCAAGATAAAGAAAAATAGATCAAAAGTATGACCTGTTTTTTGGTATTTATTGTTACCAATAAATCAACAAATTCAAAATAGCAAAAATTACGAATAATCTTCATTTTTCCTTGGAAAATGTCAAAAGGATTCAGCCCCTAAAGAGAAAAAAAACAATACAACCCTAATCCTAGAAGATTATTCATACCTCATATTTCAAAAGTGATTGAAGCGATTAGTTTTTGCTAAATCTTATGCTAAAACTATAGAAGCTTTTTCTAAAATTGTTTCTTATTTTAATATTGTTGAGGTAATGAAAAAGTATAATATCAATATTTCATTATGGGATGCTTTGAGTATTCCAGGATAACAGAGAGTTACTTGCTCATGAGCTTTCTAAGTTACAGATTTCTTCAAAACCAATACAAAAAAGAAGCTCAAAAGTTGATATGGTTCTTGGTACAATCAAGCAAGATCACATGAAAGAGGTTAAGTGGATGGTACAAAAGGTTATAAATGCTCATGATATTAAAAATCCACCACCCTTTTATCTATCTTTGATTATTGGAGATCATTTAGTTCATAACTGCATGGTTTAGATTGAGTGAAAACCAATAAGCAACATCGAAATGCCTAAAGCAATTCGAGAAAAGTTAAGCTGCAGATGAACCTATAGAAAAAGTGTGTTTGCAATCTCAGATGGGATAACAACTAACACAGTTGGCGTCATTAAAAATTTGGAGGTAACATTACATGCTTGTCCAAATGTTTCCATTCTTCAAGATGTAATAGTTGTAGATCTACCTCCCTACTTTTGCTTTATGTTTATCAAGAGATTTTACAACAAATATAGGAGGTTATCTTTCTTCAATTGGTCTTTTTTCTTCACTACAAGGTATGAAATAAATTACAGTCAATTCATATCCTTTGGCTAGGTTTCATGATTGAAGCCTCATGCTTCAAATGTTGCCATAAATTATGCAGCCATAGATCAATCTGATTTTGATGTCACAACACATGTTTATGCATTAGATGGTGTTTCTAACTTTTTATGGATGAAAAAAATCAAGAAGAACATGCTTATGATCCCTTCAAAGGAAGTAGAAGAAGATTTATTTGGTGTTTATTGTTTGCATGAAGAAAATGCACCTATTCCCTTGTTGTCCAAAACATAACAAAATGCAAAGAAGGCTTATGGAAGCTTCATTTTGATGGAGAAAAGAACAAAAAGGATAAGGTGTAGTTTGATGCTTACTTCTCCTTTGAATGAAAGGTATTTTTTATGCTCTAAGTCTACAATTTTCATGTACTTGTAATGTAGTTGAATATGAAGCATTAATTCATGGCCTACAATGGGCCAGAAAAAGAGGTATCAACATGTTACAAGTGTTTGGTGATTCAGAGTTAGTGATTAATCAAGTAAAAAACTTTAATGTTTGTAAGAATTCATTGCTAAAATCTTACAAGCATAGAGTTTCAGACTTAATGGATGATTTTGAGGCTATTAATATGCAATTTGTTCCAAGAGCTGAAAACAAACATGCAGATAGACTTGCAGTAGTTGGTGCTAGCTTTGAAGTGCTAGAACAGATTGAAAACAACAAATACAACCACATATAAAGCTGATTATTAGACCTTCAGTGCCTGATAATGAAGAAAAAAGGGCAAGTTTTCAAAGATGATGAGAAAATTTACATATTTATGCAATAAGAAGTTGAATTTTCTGTAGTTAATCAAGAAAAATGTAACACTTATATGGTGATCAGATTTTTCAATTGAAAACAAACAAATTGCCTCAAGGGTTAGTCACATTAGAAGATATCTTCAGTTCTGATGATCAACTAAGAAAGGATAAAGGAAAGATCTCAACTCACGCAGATAACTACAAAGAGATCTTAGTTGATGATGAAAAGAAGTTATTTATTGAAAGGTATGTTCCTTAGCTGAAAAATAGTCTTTCATTAATTTATGCAAAGAATTTAAAGATTTTTTTCTTGGAAATACCAATATTTGAGAGGATTTGATCCCAATTTAGCTCAGCATACCATAGAGTTATTGCATCCCAAATTCCAAACCAGTTAGGTAAAAAAAAAGGCCTATAAATCCTAAGATTGAACCCTTGATGAGAAAAGAGTTATCCAAGCTGATTGAATCAGGTATTATCTTTCCAGTTAAGCATTCAAGTTGGGTAGCTAATCTTGTGCCTATTTGGAAAAAGAATGGTGAAATCCAACTATGTGTGGACTTTAGAGATCTTAACAAAGCTTCATTAAAAGATCATTATCTATTTCCCAATATGGATCATATTTTAAGAACAGTTTCAGGTTCAGACATGTGTCCCTTTTGGATGGTTATAGTGGATACAATCAAATTCTTGTGCATGAAGAAGACAAGATACAAAATAACCTTCACCACAAAGTGGGGTACTTATGCTTATAAAAGAATGCCTTTTGGACTTTCTAATGTTGGTGCAATGTTTCAACGTGCAATGGACATGGATTTTCATAGCCTATTAAATAAATGCATATTGGTTTATTTAGATGATGTTATTATATTTTCAAAGAATTCTGATGATCATCTTATGCATCTAAGGAAAAATTTTCAACTTTTCAGACAGTTTGAAATATCATTGAATCCCAAAAAGTCTATCTTTTTAGTCCATCAAGGTAAATTACTTGGACATATTGTTTCTAGAAAGGTTTAGTTATTTATCCTTTCATAATTGAAGCAAATTTCACAACTATCCTTTCCTCATCATAAGAAATCATTACAAATTTTTCTTGGAAAAATCAACTTTATTAGAAGATTTGTTCCAGATTTTGTAGCATTAGTTAAGCCATTAACAACTATGTTAAAGAAAGATAAAACTTTCTCTTGAATAAAGAAGGAAGAAAAGGATTTGAAGCTATCAAGAAAACTATTTCACAAGCTCCTACTTTGGAAAATCCAAATTTTGATAAGGATTTCATGATGTATGCACTTGCAGGAGATGAAACCATTTCAACCATATTAACTCAGTTAATGATGAAAATATTGAACAAATCAATTGCTTTCTTTGGGAAGAGTTTACATGACTATGAGACAAGGTACACTTTTCTTGAAAAAAGTACTTGTTGTAGTTAGAGGATTAAAGAATTTCAAGTACATGTTTTCCAATAATAAGATACATGTTTTAGTCTCTCATCCAAGTGTTAAAGCATTCTTGTTGAATAAAGAACTAAATGAGAAGAGAGCAAGTTGGATTACAAAGGTTATGGAGTATGATGTTGACATTCATGTTGCAAAAATAGTTTGAGGTAAAGGATTATGTGAACATATGATTGCTGATATGGAAAAATAACAGGCTATAGAATCATAAAATTCCATTACAACATGCTAAAATTTGCATATCAATAGTTAGAATTTATTACAACCTAAAATCAGCAACCAAAACTCAATCTAGAGTTCAAGGATCAAGTTGGATGACTTGATTTGATTAATTACTTACAACATTACTTATCCGAAAGGTATGGACAAGAATAAATGAAGATATTTCATATTACAAGTATACCTTATGTTTTCATTGATGGTGTGTTGTTCAAAAGGGATATAAATGGAATTTTGTTGTGATGTATTGATTATGATAGAGTGCAACAATTATTATCTAAGTTTCATGAAGGACCTGTAGGAGGTCACTTCTCAACACATATAATAACCTTAAAATTATGAAAGTTGGTTATTATTGGCCCAACATATTCAAGGACTACTTTGAATGGATTAAAAAGTGTAAGAAATGTGCATTCTTTGTTGAAAAGAATGTTTAGCTTCGTTCCCTTGCATCCTATTTCAATGGATCATCCTTTCATGCAATGGGGTCTTGACTTCATTGGCATGATAAATCCACCTTCATCACAAGGACACAAGTGGATCTTGACTACCACAGATTATTTCACATGTTGGACTGAAGTAATAGCCTTGAAAGAAGCTAATGAGACTTCAATCTTATCATTTTACGAAGGTATAGTTTGTAGATTTGGTGTTCCAACAACTATCATTTTAGATAATTCCTTAGCATTTCTTGGTGCAAAGGTAACAAATTGGGTTGTCAAGCATGGTATTTATTTGAGTACTTCATCTAATTATTACCCACAAGGTAATGGATTAGCTAAAAGTACTAACAAAAATATTTTAAAGATCATCATAAGAACACTCAAGGACAACCAAAGAGCTTGGTATCTGATGTTAAATTCAACACTTTGGGCTGATAGAGTGACTCCTAAAAGATCAGTTGGCAATTCACCATACAAACTTGTTTATGGATGTGAGGCAAGAATGCCTATTTCAGTTGAGCTACCCACATTAGATTTACTACATCAAATGGAATTACTTGAGAATGAACCAATGCAGGTTCATTATGTAGAATTAATGGAGCTTGCAAAGAGCTAAGAGATCAAGCTCATCTAAACATGGAAAATAATCAAAGACAGATCAAGAGAACGTTTGATAAAAAAGGATAAGTTCAGAATCTTTAATGAAGGAGACATTGTGCTGAAATGGGATGTTGATCATGCAAAGCCAGGAAACCACAAAAGTTTGATACAATCTGGAGTGGTCCTTACATGATTTCAGCTTACAAAGAGCACAATGCATTTCAAATTTTCAAGGTTGAATGGAGAGGAACTTCCCATTCCTGTGAATGGTATGTTTCTTAAACATTGTTATTGAAAATCCTACAGTGTCTAGTTAGAGTAGGATTTCCCTTTCAATAAGTGTAGTTCATGCACATTACAATTTTTTCAATTCAATAAGTGTATTCATGCACGTGATCTGGTTTACCGATCCTTTCCCAACTTTAGTTTGTTTTTTTAAAAAGGGTTAGTTTTTCAAAAAAGGGGTTTTTTGGTTATATGTTTTGACTCCATGCCCAATGGACTAGAGAAAGAACTAGTCTACAAGCTATCAGGAAGATTTCCCCATATCATCTTTATAAAATGTTGATAATTTTTGCACTTGTGCAAAAATGGGCAACTCAAAACTTTTTTTTCGATGGAAGGAATTGATGAATGAACCTAACTAGGGGGAATTTACAATTAAATTGAGTTTTCAATTAAGTGAATCAACAAGGAAAAATTGCAGCTATGTGTGTTGTTTCTGAATGTAACACCTTCACATATGTTGTTATCCCATGATCACCTTCATCAAAGATGTATAAAAATCTGAAAGAACTAAAGCACAACCTTGAGGAAGGTAGAGATAGAGGAAGACCTAAGAATTGGACTCAAAAACAAAAAATGTAGTTGCTGTTTACATTCTTTGAGAGTTCATTTTTAAGTTACATGTATTTTCAATTTGATCATTTCCTATGATTAAGTGTTATTAAGTATGTATTGAGTTGTTTAATTCATTGTACAATCATTACATAACATAAAATATGAAATTAAAAGGAAGTACACAACTCAATTATAGAAATAATATCATTTATTCATCAAGGAAATTCAATGTTTCCCACACAAGTTGTGGGATGTAACTTACAACTACTAAAATAAGAGATACATGTGTATAAAACTAGAAGCAAAGGAATGAAGAAGGAACCCATCATTGCCTTGGGTTTTTCATTTGGTCTTTATTGTTTCATCTCCATATTTTGAGCTTCATCTTCTCTACATCACTCCATTGCAATAGCTTTAATCAAAGGAAAACATATAAAATTTCAAAATTTGAGCTTTGGGGAGTTTGGAGAGAAAATTCTTCATGCCTATGTTTCTTTCTAGTTTCATAAAATGGACCTCTTAAGATCAAAATTATAAGGTACATTAAGATAACATATGTAGATTTGAGAAAGTAGTATCTTGCATGTTTTCCCAGCACATGAGATTCCTAGAATCATGAACATTGTTTGTGTAAAAAAAGAAGCGAAAGAAAAGAAACTATGGAACATAAGCAAAAATCCTAAATATTTTTAAAAAAATTATTAAGTGTTGTAGGTACAGTTTATAGTAGAAGAAAACAAATGCATGTTTTAAAATTGTGTACTATCAAAATAGATTTTTGTTGTATTGAAAAGATCGTGAATTTAGGAAATATTGAGGAAATATTTATTAAACAATCAATAAGTATAGGTTCCCAAACATCAAAATCAAAATGAAATCTCTAATATTTAGTGATTAAGTGAAGAGATTACAAAAAAGTAAAAAAATAAGAACAAATGTTCTAGGAGTACAACATGTAAGTAGAATTTTTATTATAAAACACAAAGATTTAAAATGGAGTTTCAATTAAAAATGGAACTAGTTCATCAATTGCAAACTCATGGTACAAATCAGAAGAAAGAACAAAAACCATGAGAATCAACTGCTATACAATATAGTCACAAAAGGCTTGATGCTTCAGATAAAACACATACACAAGGAACTTTCAAAGTTTAAGCCACAACCTAAATAGATATAGAGTTATAGGATAACATTTCAAGATTTTAGATTAAGCTAATAAGGAAGGAAATCATGTTGAATATCAAAGCAAAGTTCATTCAAAATCTATGTCTTAGATTCAACTGAATGAAAAGAGCACAATCACATATTTCAAGCTAAGTGAAAAGCATTTTCTAGCTTTAATTTTTCTAGAAATTTGCATGACATAAATAGAATACAAGAAAAAGATATCAGTTTTGATCAATTTATAGTCAACTAAAGAATAGATTAGATAATTGGATAGTTTTTCAAGAAACAACAAGTTGAAACAAACATCAAGTATCTAGAAAGGTTATGCATTCATTTTTTAAAGACACTCATCTATATGATGAAACATTTCAAGAACTATGCTACAAGAATAAAGAGTTTTTTTAAATCATAAGAACTACATATGCAAATTTAATAAGTTTGAACAAGAAGGGGCAATAATTCATCTTTGAGTCTTCACTACATTCCTTGAAGAACAAACACATAAAACATGAATAGATGGTTGTAAGGAAACGTGCCCTAAGCATCAAATCCTTGTGAACTTTTTAGATAAGTGCAAGTCCATAATCATGTTATAGTTATAGTGGAAAAAATCTATGTACATCTAAGAGAGTGTAAAAGTATGCTATAAGAATGAGAAACTTCATTATCTTCATATCATTATTACAAGAAAAGAGATAAATTTAGAAGCTACATAGTGTAATTTTCTATAATGTGGCTAGGTGTGATATAAGGAAATATTTATGTAAATTTCACATTTCCAAGTAGTATAGTTTGCAAAACTCGGTCAGTAGAAAAGGAAGCATGTAGAAATTGCACTTTCCTCCATACATAGAGAACTAAAATCAGATACATAATCATTTTTCAAGTGATATTCAAAGTGTTGTGAATTATCAAATGCAAAGTACATTTTTGAGCTTTTAGAAGCAATCAACTCACTGAAGTACAGATTTACAAATACATCTTGCTACAAAGGAACCAAATTGACAAAAATTCTCAAATTTCATATTATTTAATAGCTCAAGATGCATTATATAAAGTCTCCATTTATATAAAAGAGGAAACACTACATTTTGGAGATTTCTTCTATGAAACACATTCCAAACTCTTTCCAAATTGCAATAGAATTTAAAAGTTGTAGGTATTGTTTTCAAGATCAATTTGCAAATACTTAAAAAAAAACTACTAAAATTTAATAACTCATTCAATTTATGGAGAAAAGAAAAATATACAAACATAGTTTTCCAAACAATCATGCTTCATGAGGTAGAATCAAACAAGTACAATTTTCAAACCAAAGGTAATACTCAAGGCTTTACCCATTTTCATTAAAATAATGTGAGAAGAAAGAAGTTTACGGAAGTAATCTCAAATGAAAGAAAGCCCATTACTAGGTATTTTAAGAACAATCTTAAAAACATAAGTTCTCAAATCTGGAGAAGATATAGAGAGTAAAACCCTCAAAGGTCATGCTCAAGAATGGTAATAATAGTGTCTCATACATGGAAATTGATAAAAATGACTCAATGAATTCATGGAGGAGAACATGTTCATATACATAATAAATGCATCTGGGCTCAAAGAAAAACCCCAAAAGGAGAAAACCATAGAAAGTAAAGAGAGACAAAATCTTACAAAAGAAAGTAAAGTTACCTTTTGAGGAAATTCAAAAACGCACCATTGTCATGTGGTTACAGATGGTCCACAAATGACCAAATCTTGAAGAATGGCATTCATGCTAGGAAAAACATAAACCCAATCATGCATTTCCATATTGCAGAGAACAAAATAAGAGTATAATGAGTTCATAAAGCATATGAGTTTAGTTATAGCCAAAATGACATTTAGAAAAACAAATCAATGAGTTGATAGAGAAGAAATGAAGGTTTGGAAAAGAAACCATATCCATAAGCCCAGATGGTGAGCTATTTTGAACCATCACCAAGTTGAGAACCTTTAAATGAAAATACAAAGCATGAAGGCACAAAAACAATGAGTTCAAGCCTTCATTAATGGCTTCGAACCCGAGAGGTAACAAGAGAAAAATTACAGATCTAGAAAATGTTGAAACCATCATGGAACTAACTCAAGCACAATTACATATTTTAGGAAAACATATTTATTTCCCCATAACCATGATGAATTTCTCAAAATTTGTAGAAGAGATCAAAAAGATGGAAGGAATTTACTATTCTACAAACAAATCTTCAAACCCTCGAAGATCTGAGGTCAAAAACAAAAAAAATGAGCACCAAGAATACCTTTCAAGCTCAAAGTGTTAGACATGCATAAATATACCCCAAAATCACAGAAGAAATGTGAAGAAAGAATGAATTCAATATATATTGTAGTCAAAGTGGCAATGGTAAATCGCCTGTGATGCTCAAAGATCAAACAAACCTATCGTCCCTTCACCAACAATGATGTGAATATCATAGAAATGGCAGGCATCTCCTAAAAAAAATTCTCAAAATCTCAAATGGAGAAAAATGGGGGAAATATTCAAGTGAGAACATTCAAAGAACCTCATAGAGTTCACAAAATGTAATAAATTGAGCTTGGATCAAAGAAAAATGGAGGTCTGATAAAAATTTCGCATAGCTTCGGTGCTCGATACGAGAAAAGCAAAATGACCAAGTGACAAGCTCGGCAATATTTTTACAAAACCTAACTCCTTCAGGTTAGAGGTGAGTCAACAATGGATGGATGAGATCTCATAGTACAAGATCCAATGATGCAAGATGCTAACTCCAACAAACCACACTGCCAACCTGAGTTTGAAGATCGATGATCCAAAGTACCATAGTACAAGATCAATATGGCTATCAAGTTACCACAAGATTGATGATCCACATAACAACAATACAAAATCGATGGTGAATGATTAAGTCATTAAATCCTAGCCAACCACCTTATCAACAAAGGTCATAAAATCAATGATGACATAGATCATTCTAGTACATACGAATATCGATGGATAGGGATTATTTTTTCCTTTTCAATGAAAACTTAGAGTTATTAGTAAACTCGACCACAGTGAAGTCAAATATGTTCCACCGATAGAAAAAGAAAGGTCAAACCATCGTGTGGAGGGGAAATTTGTCCTAATAAACAAAAATCATTACCTTGATCTTATCTAAGGTCTTTTTCATACGTGATCAAATAATCAAAAGATCCTAAATCTTTATAATGACATGATTATTGAAAAGGTGATGCTTGACCTTGACTAAGGTCTAAACCAAGACATATTCGTAGATCATCAAAAGGACCCTATGTATTCAAGTATAATGTTAATAGAAAAAAGGTGGTCATTCAAAATGATTATGGACCTCATGACCTTAGCCCATAATTATATATGCTATGACAAAGTAATTAGGGGGACATGGAGGTATAATCAAATAATGATTATAGTATATGTAGATGATCAAAAGATCCCAAAGCATGACCTTGAATCAAGAATATTCACCAAGTCAACAAAGGGGCAAATTACCTTAATTTTTGCAAAAAAATTACCTTTTGTCAATGTATGCACATGCCATGATGAGCTTAAAACAAATGCATGAAGAGGGTCAACATCAAAAGTATGGAGTACTATTACCTTATTTTTCACAAATAAAGGTATTATTTTCTTGCACATGCCTGCAGGTGGTCCCCACAATGGGAAGATTATTTTTCCAAGTATTTTTTTTCTCATACACATGAGTATTATTTTGCATGTGATCACTAAAGGAAAACAAATAAGAAGATAGAATTTCCTTTGAAATGTGGGTGAATATATAAGTGTCACATCAAAGAATTAAATATGATTATTTAATCATCACCTACAACACAAAATAAATAGTTGCATGCACATTGAAGGAATATTGCAGACCAAGCAAGAGCTAATATTAGCTGAAATATATTCACCCAAGTATATTAATTGTATTAAAAATAGAGTAGTCAACTACACTTTGAATAGAGTGTATTTTGTAACTAAGGTTATTAATGTCTCATTGTAATCAGCATGTCTATTTTTATTCCTTTATTTATTCATGATAAAGGGGTAAAATTAGCATGCATGGGCAAGTACAGACTTGTAGTCTATTTTTAGGAGGGGTTGGGTGAAGTATTTTTACATATATTGTGTGCACTAGCAAGGCACAAGCATGGAATGTTTGGACATAGGCATGTTGAAGCATATTTTTACCAAATTTTCCTTGAAATTAGAACCAATTATTACCTTTCCAATTATTTGTAGTGGTGTGTATCTTTACATTAATTCTTGTGAATTTCAATTCCCTTATTAATCATCTTATCTTGCTACAAATTTGGTACTTTCTATTCAATCTTAGTGTGCATGTTAGCTCTGTGTTGTGATTTATCCCTTAACATACAAGTGTTTTCCTTAGGATCAAACTGAAACCCATTGGTTCGTTCTTCCATTATTTGTTCTCAGTTTTATTGTGCATGTAATCGGTCAAAGCCCTTAATCAATTTGGTGTATCACCACATTTAAATTCAATTACAACAATCTTTTACCCTCAAAACCCTAAAAAATATTAGTTTAGTATATATCAATAAGGAACGGGCCTTGATACTGGAGACTCACCTCAATAGTAGGTATACCCTCATAACTGAGGTATTTCAATTGTATCTACGAAAGTGAGAGATAAAGCAAGCTTAGAACCCCTGCTATCATCACTCAATAAGGGTACACTTCTATGAGATAATAGGACTATCTTATGAGATCCCTCGAGAAGCCTCCTAAATCATCTATGAATCCTATTTATTCCACCTATAATGTCATTATCCTTCTCAAACTCAAAAACTTTAAGGTTAAATCCATATTTTTCTCCTACTTATAACACTTTAATCACTTAATAAAATTATCATGATTTACCTTTGATCTATTAATAACTAAAACAAACCATGCATATACATAATATTACTAGCATTGATTCTTCTAATCCTCTACCCACTTCATATGGTCCCAATCTATATTATTGGAAACATGCTAGTGTGGGGAATGATCATGCAATTTTTATGATCTTTATAAAAGTAATATTTTAATTCTTATTAGGTATCAATCTCAACCTTCAATTTCTAACTCAAGAACACTATGATAAATATCAATCTCTCCTTCACACTCATCCAAAAACAACAAAATACTAAGATGGTCCTCAATCTTGAAAAGGCTCTAATTAATAAACTTATGGGTACCTTTGAGGTATGTTATGATCATAACCTAATTAATTATTAATGTGTGAATGCCTGAAAATTAAACTATTGGTGAAATCCACACAAAGAATTATAGTGTTAAAGCCTAAATATCCATCTCAAAATGAGATGATGCTTAAGGATACTTTTGAGGACCAACCTACTTCTAGTGAGATGTATCTACCTCTAGATCCTCATCTTAGGGTACCTAGTTCTACACATTGAACTCTCACTATGATCAAATACAAAAAAACTAGTGATCCTTCTCAAGCTAAGTAAAATTATGGATCTAATAAAAAAACCTTATAACTTTAAGAATGAATTCAATTTTATGCCTTTTAATATCTGAATAATGGAGCTTATGTGAAATTATCCTTAACATAGTAAATTATTCCTAAAACAACTTCAAGACTTAGAAAATTCTTCAAAAACTACCGAAGAATATTCTTATCTTCAATCACCTCATAATTCAATCAACATTATTGATACTATGACTCTTTTTGGCATAAGATGAATCTCTCCATGTAATTTCTTGAGGATGACATGGTCAATTATTAAATTGTATTACACAATGACACCTCCTTATTTGTGTTCTTTATGAAGAAATGCTAATAAGGAAATTCTACATGGAACAACATTTGAAATATAATGTCGCATCCTTTTGGTTAATCAATACCTTAGGATTTATTGAGAAAGATCTTAAGAAACATGAATAATTTATTGTATTTTGATAAAATCCATCAAAATTCATTTGGTTTCCTATATCTCCCCATCACACTAAGACCAAAAACCATGCATACCAAGTTCATGATCCTCAATCAACCTTTATCTTATGATATTGTTTTAGGTCATCCAAGGATGAACCATATGAGGATGATCACCTTATTCAAAATAAAATTCCTTAAATTTATCCACAACAATCAAAAAATTTAACATGGGATAGATCACAACCCTTGAGAAATCCCCATCCTTGATCCCAATCAATCTTTCCACATTATCACCATACCAAATGTGCCCAGTATGACTCACCTTAAATGTTACAAATAGAGATGTAAAATTAGTGTTTCCTAATAGATTCAAATTATTATGAGCCTGATGAACTCCAAATTACATATAACAAAAACATGATACCTCAATGTATCATGGATTTGATCCCACCATATCTCTTACCTTGAGATATACTCCCACCCATTCTTGAATCTAAGATTGAGAAAGACCCTCCATATAATGATAATAATGCCTCATACACCATCTAGGAGGATATTTTTGAATACAATGAATTTGTAATATCAAATATGGTCTAATATCATCTTCCACTCTCTCATATATCCTTTATCAACCTTGTGTAGTCGCTAAAGAACCATCCACATCATCTTCAAACCATTATGAAAACCAATATTGTATGATCTCACCCTTTTTTTATGATGATTATGTTTATTCCCATGTTAAGGAAAGACACCATAATGTACTCTGTTATCAAAAATTTAGCTTAAATGCAAACTTTAAACCATGGTTCCAATGTAATCAACACATAATCTTGATTTTATTCTTCCTAAATATGACACTAGTGATGATGAGGTTAAATAAAATTTACCTTACTTTCCTCTCATAAATCCATCTCTAAAAACACCAGTTATCTCATTGAATAAATGACATGCTTTGCATCCAAACACAAATCTACCAAATATTGTCTAGCCGATGCCATTGACCATGATATCAAAAATCCCGATTGTTGATGGGGGTTCTTCATGAATTTTGAGAACAATCTAGAAATTGAAGGAAAACCTGTGAGACACGGAAGAAGTCACGGATAGAAGAGAAAACCACCAAATACTAAAGAAATATGTGAAACCCTGAAAAAACCACTTTGACACAACATAAATCTGCTGAAGTCTATCCAAATCCACAACATGAAGAAAACCAAAACATAGTGTGGCTAGATTCAACAGAGTCATGACCAAAAGAAGTGTCTTTTGGCTAATTTTTTAAGAAAGGATATTTATTGTACTTAATCATAAGAATATGTGTGAGTAGAATATAGAGAATAGTGTGTTGTGGATGAGAATATATATATATATATATATATATATATATATATATGATAATAGAATATGAAATTATATGAGAAGTGTGTGTAAGAGACTAATGTAATTTATTTTGAGATATAAATAAAGAATGATGGTTAATGCAATGTGTAAAGTATGTTATCTTATATTACATTCTTTATGTTCATCTATTTAAATCTAGATATCTATTCCTTAGACATCCTTAACGAAAGGGAGAACTTATTAACCCTCACGCTATTGTTGAGGCTTAAGGTCAAAATTTTGGTGTCTGAGCCCAAGTTCCTTTTGTTAAGAGGATGTTCAAAAAAATTCACCACCAGGATATTAGAAACCAACATTAACAGAGATTGAGGATTTGTTGGAAAAACATATTGATATATTCATTAAAGGAGAAGCAAAGAGACTTAAAGCATCTAACAAAGAAACTGAAGTTAATGTACTCAGAGAATATGGAGAACAATTTTTTCCTAATTTCCACATTTGTTATGACCTTGTATTTTAGCACACACAAAAAAATAGAGTGGTCAAATTTACACTTGAGGGAACCATTGGATTGGAATTTGAACGGAAGCTATAAATACTCGTATATATTGACAAACCTTGGACAAGAGAAATAGACTATTGGTTTGAAACTACATTAGATTCATATATTATTACTTGGGTAATTCAAGGTTGGACCAGTTTTGATCACAAGAAGGTTGAAGTTCTAAGTGGAGCCAGAGGAATATTTCTCAAACAATTTCCTTTCTTAATCAATATTTTTCTAGTGGAAAAAGGATTAATTATAAGCGTAGAAAATTTCGATCAAGCCGAATATGCCCGTTAAATGTATAATATATGATCTCATCTTACTCTCCTTTTTATTAAGTTTGATTGCATTTTGTGACTTTTATTTGATCTGATATGAGTTAGGATGTAATTGTCTATCTTTTGATTGATTATGATTCTAACATTTAAAAGCTCTGAAATTCCTGATGAAGTGTGTTTGAAATTCAGTTTTGTAATAAAGCAAGTCTAATCAGTCGAAGAAATGAAGTATGTAGCATTCAACATGTTTTTGGTAGCATCTGTTCCAATACGGCTTAGTTCGAACTTCCAAGCTAGTTCCGAACTCCATTACACAGTCATCATCTAGTTCTGGAACTTTCGGACTTAGTTCTGGAACTCCAATATTTAGTTCCAAAATTTTTGGACTTAGTTTCGAACTCCTGGGTATAGCTCCGGAACTCTCACGGTTTTGATCCTTAACAATTTCCTATGGTTCTGGAACTTCTCTGAAGTTCCGGAACCGATGGAATTTTATCTATTCTAACCACATCTAGATATTTTTCATCAATGACCCTTTCAATCAGGAAAGGATGAGAAGATTTTTGAACGTAGATCCAGGATAGTTATCTTACAATTGTATGATCAACCACAATCTGAATCAACATCTATTCTGGGCACGATTCGATTTCAGCAGAATCATAGAGACAACTTGTGATTGTAAATGTATCTATAAGAATACCTATAGTAGATAATAATAATGAAATAGAGAAAGAGATAGAACAGAGAAGATAGATATAGAATAAGTACACAGATCTAGTACGTTTTGTAATACCAAATGTTTTATCAATAAATAGTCATTCATGTTTGAGAGAATTCTAAGTTGTTAAATCCTAATTCAAGGAGGAGCAAGGGCCCACTCCCCCAAGGACTAGGATATTCATCTATTTGGTATTTATATTTCCTAAGAAAATAGTTTAGATCATTAATTTTGTATCACTTTTAATTCTTCTAGTTAAACTCTATTGTATACTTGTTCCTGCAGTGTCTAGATAGATTCTTATATTTCTTGCAACCGTTTTTAAGAATTATAAGTTGTGTGTGTTTATTTCCAAAAGCAAGTGTGTTTACTTTCAGAAGCAAGTGTGTTTATTTCCAAAAGCAAGTGTGTTTATTTCCATTCTACAAAGTGTGTTTCCTTTCAGCAAAGCTTTTAGTGTGTTTACTTTCAAAAAGTTTTCATATTATGATTTAAATAAGGTTTTTACCAAGAAGTCCTTAAGACATTGAAAGTTCCCCCAGAAAATACAAAAATAACTACAGTCAACTACTAGATCAATAAGATTACTCTTGTTGCATATAGCTTTAGACACACCCCTAGTTTGAATATGACATCAACAGAAGTTGATTAAATGAAGGGAATAATGACACCCATCATTTTTGGCACCACTTCCGGGACACACTAGTTAGAATTTTCTAATTAGGTGTTAGAAAGAGAAACAATCATAAATCTAGTAGTTGAAGGATCTTCCCTACTATATCATAAAATATATGAGTAGACCAATAGACTCACAGGGTAGATTCCTCCCAAAAACATCTTTACAAGAATTCATAACATCCTCTAGTCTAATAAAGAAATTGATCAAGAATTGGAGGCACCATCATCCCCTATTATACAAGAAACATAATTGCCACCTTTGGAATTCTTAGATCAGTCACCTGAAGGAAGTAGAACTTTTAGGAGAAGGATTATTTCTCAAGATCCATTTAGGGCAATTTTTGATTCTCAATTGAGTAGTCAACCTCCTACTCCTGATTTTTCACCTTCCCCAAGGCATACCACATACCACATTGATTGGGAGGAAAATTTGGAAAATATTTTTAAAATGGCACGAGAAGATGAAAGAGTACTTGATAGGACCTTTACTTATCCAATCCAATTGGGTGATGATGATACATCAATGAAAAATATCTCACCTGCACATTTACCCACATTTAGAGGGATGTCATCTGAAGACCCTAACCAATTTCTGTTTGAGTTCAAGGTACTATGTCATACCTATGACTATAAAATAGATAATCAAAAACTCAAGTTGTTTCCATCCACTCTAAAGGATGTAGCAATGAGGTGGTTCATGGGATTACCATCCAACTCTATTACCACTTGGGCACAAATGGAGATTGCCTTCCTAGAAAAATACTAGGATTATTGTAGAGGGAGAAATAGGAAGGAAGAATTCTTCAAAATCAAGTAGGAGGAAGATGAAAATATAGAAGACTATTTAGACAGATTCCTCTTTATGAGAAAAAGGTGTGGATTTTTACTTCAAGAGGAGTTAAGTAAAACCATTTTTCTTAAAGGTTTGGATGACGAATCTAGGGAAGCCCTTAACTTGATAGGAGGTGGAGACATTGATCAATTAAGGATGAATGAAATTAAGGAGATTTGTAGAAGCTATTCTAGAACAAGGGGTGGACCTAGAAAAGGAAAATTGGTGAAAATTATGAATCCAGATATGAACAAACTAATGGATGAGTTATCAAACTTTAAAACAAAAATTTTAGTTCAATTAACCTCTACTATGGATGGATTACAAGCTAAAGCAAATGCCAAAACTAAACCATTGGCTATGTATTGTCCTAGATGTAGGAAGAAGCATGCAATAAGAGATTGTCCTTTGGATAAAATAGAAATGTGTCTTATCTGTGAATCTAAAGAACATGATATTGATGTTTGTTCTCTACTTCCAGTCATAAAGAATCAGCTTAAACAAACCAATACATCATCCACAATAGAAGAATTGAATTTTTTTAAGAAACAACCTCAACAAGGACAGTTTATGCCAAGATTAGTTCCTAATCCCTGGATGATGTCATGGGCTGCTCAAATAGTACCACAAAACTAGGGACAACCACCTTGGGTACCTAAACTAACATGGAACCCTCAAGATTGGGCAAGTCAAGCTTGGTATGCTCATGGACATCAACAACCATGGATTGGTTAAGGAAATTCTTATTCTTGCTCACAACCTAGATGGACCCCTAGTAATTATGTTCAAGGAAAAACATATCAAAATCAAAATCAACGAGCCATCATGGGATCCCCCGCACGGAATTCACAAACCGAGAATATAATCTAAACGCAAATACCATCACATCTAGTAGCAAACCTAAGAAATAAACAAACAACTCTTATTTATGGAACCAAACCAGAAAAATCGGTTGATTTACATACCATGGATTGTAAGGATATTCAAACTAGATTTGAGAAAATCATTAGCAAATTAATCCGTTATAATCATTGAAATGATAGAAGAAAATGAAACCCCTAGTACTATTGTTCCAAAAGAGGATATAAAAATAAAAGAAAAGGAGTCAGATAAAGCAACACTACTAAGACTCCATTTCCAGAGAGATTTAAAGAAGCTATAGAAACCAAGGAGTCTGAATTGGTACAAGAACTAAGGAAATTGAATATTGAAATACCACTGTTACAAGTAATTAAGGACATTCCATAATTGAACAAATTAATCAAAATGTTATGTTTGAAAAATCCTGGAAGGAAGAAACAATACCCCAAGACTATCAAAGTAGATGGGAAACTTGTTGATTTATTAGCAGGAAAACTTTTACTTCCCAAATACGAAGATCCTGGAAGTCATGTTATTTTTGTCTCTATAGAAAATAAGGATATACATAATGATTTGGTAGATTTGGATGTGGATATAAATGTAATGATAGTGGACACTTTGAAAACATTACCATTAACAGGTATACAACCTACTAATACCATATTGCAGATGGCAAACCAGTCTGTAGCAAAACCAGAAGGAATTATTGAAGATGTGGCGGTTATGTTGGAGTCATGGGAATATCCATTTGACTTCCTTCTACTGCAACCAAAAGGTAAAACATTGGGTTATCCCATTATTTTGGGAAGACCATGGTTAGCTACTGATTCTGTTTAATTGATTACAGGTCAGGTGATATGACAATCTCGAATGGTAAGAACTCAAAGAAAATTTCCTTATATCCTTCTACATGACCTTTTATTGACAATCAAGTACAATTGTGGGTTGATTCTTTATAAGAAAAAATTTTCTTCTTTGGCTATGATCACATTACAAGATCATGTAAGAAAAGTAGAAGAGATGATTAATCCACCATTGAATGAGCACCAGTTGTCCTCGAAGTAATCAAAAATAGTTCCAAAACCTATGAACTTAGTTCTAGAACCTGCGGCTATAGTTCCAGAACCACCACATTTAGTTCTGGAATCACGACAATAGCAGTTCTCTGTGATTGGAAATAATTTCACTTCGAAGGAATGAGATTTATCATGGGGAGAGGAATAATCAGTAGCTTTAATTTCAAATACATCAAGGAGTGGTGAAGAATTTCTAGAAAGTAGCAGTGTGAAGAGTTTGACCTACAAAGAGATAAGTATCATAATTCTCATTACTGTCCTTTTTCCAATATTTTGTCTCAAGGAACTTTTGGAGATGTTGCTACATATCATATGTTGTTACCACATGCATGTCCACTAAATACTTTAATGAAACCCTTTTAAAAATCATTTCATCACACATTAGAACCAAGCATGTTGAGATTTAATCGGTAAAACTTTGAACATTAACAACTGGTTGAAGGATGATGAAGAAGCTAAATTGTTTGATGTTCTAAAAAATCATACTAAAGCTTTTTCTTGGGATTACAAAGACATGAAGGGAATTCACCCAAGTATCTGCACTCATCACATATATATTGAAAATGTTAAACCAGTTAGGCAGCCTCAGAGAAGGATTAACCCAACCTTAAGGGATATAGTCAAACAAGAAATTGAAAAACTATTACAAGTAGGTTTTATCTACCCTATCTCAGATAGTCACTGGGTATCTCCTCTTGTAATTGTTCCCAAAAATAATGGAAAATGGATAATATGTGTTGACTAGAGGGAACTAAACAAAGCCACACTAAGAGATTATTTTCCCTTACCATTCATAGATCAAGTCCTAGATAACGTTTCAGGTAAACAATACTTTTCCTTCTTGGATGGCTTCAATTGATACAATCAAATCAGAGTTGTTGTTGAAGATCGTGACAAAACTACATTTACATGTCCATAGGGTACCTTTGTCTATAGGGTGTTACCATTTGGCTTATGCAATGCTCCCGTAACTTTCTAGAGAGTTGTACTTACAATATTTGTTAGATATAATAAATGATTGTGTTGAGGTATATATGGATGAATTCACTATACACAGAGATACATTTGATGATGCTTTGAGAAATCTGGACAAAGTGTTAACAAGATGTGAACAACACAATCTTTCTCTTAGTGATGAAAAGTGTTTAATGATGGTTGATGAGGGGATTGTATTAGGACACCATATTTCAAAAAGAGGAATTTAGGTTGATCAAAAAAAAATTAGGATCATTTCAGATTTACCTATTCCTCAGACCCCCACAGATATCAAGTCATTTCTAGGACATGTTGGGTACTATAGGCACTTTATTAAAGATTTCAGTAAAATTTCTGCCCCCATGTTTAATTTTCTAACCAAGGACTATGAATTTATTTGGGATGAAAAGTGTCAAGCATGCTTTTGAAGAAATTAAAGAAAAATTAATCATTGCCCCAATATTGAGAGGACCTAATTGGGAATATCCATTTCATATCCAAACAGAGATACCTCAAATTATTCCATTGGTGTAGTTTTGGGACAGAAAAGATGAATAAGGAAAAATGTATGTTATTTATTATATTAGCAAGAATCTTACTCCCACTGAAAATAATTACACCACCACCGAAAAAGAATTTCTTGTTGTGATTTACGCAATCAATAAATTCATACATTACATTATAGGGTACAAGATATTTATACACACGATCATTTAGAAATTAAATATTTAATGAATAAACCAAAGTGGTTAGATGAAGAATAATTAGATGATTATTACTTTTGCAAGAATTTGATATTACCGTTGTGGAAAATCCCGTAAATCTAACATGGTAGTTGATCTTTTGTCAAGACTAACCACTACAGGGGAGAAATATCTAGTCAAGGATAACTTTCCAGATGAACAACTATTTACTATTTTAGTAGTTACACCATGGTTTTCTGATATGGAAAATTATCTTGCAATAGGGAAGTTTCCTCCTTATTTTACTAAGAAACAAATAAAGAAGTTAATCAAAACCAATGCACAATTCAAATTGTTAAATGGAATGCTATTTAAATGTGGTCCTGATTTGGTTTTATGTAGGTGTGTAAGAGAAGATGAAATATTTGACATCTTGAGCATGTCATGATGAACCAAGTGGAGGACACTATTTAGTGAAAAGAACATCTCATAAGATACTTGGCACTGGTTATTATTGGCCATATTTGTAAAAGGATGTGAAGAGATATATCAAGCGGTGTGATCCTTTTCAAAAGATGGGACAACCAACTTTCACCAATGAATAACCTCTTCAACCTCAAGTAGTGATTAAACCATTTGAGAGATGGGGATTGGATTTTGTTGGTCCCTTTAATCCTCCTTCACAAGGAAATGAATATATTCTTGTGTGTACTAACTATGTGACAAAATGGGTAGAAGTGCAGGCATTGACAAATGCCACTAAAGAAGCAGTTGTTGATTTCCTTTGGAACAGAATTATGGTAAATTTTGGAGCACCAAGTAGCATAGTTTCATATCAGGGACCACAATTTATGTCTAATATGATCCAATCTTTCACAAGGTATTACCAAATAAATCATAGGAATACATCTCCTTATCAACCATAGTCAAATTGACAAGCTGAAGAAACAAACAAAAATTGGAAAACATCCTTTCCAAAACAGTTGAAGCTGGGAGAAAAGATTGGGTAAAGAGACTACCTGAAGCTGTCTAGGATTATAATACAACTTGGAAAACTAAAATAGGGTTTTCACTATATGAGTTATTCTTTGGGAAAAATCTCTTGTTTCCCATTGATTTTGAACTATAGACATTGAGGACAGCAGTTAAGGTGGGTATTGAGTTGGATGCAGCTCAAAAAGAAAGAATCCTTCAACTCAATGAATTGGATGAATTAAGGATGGAAGCACTTCAGCAGATAGAGATAATCCAAGAGCAAAGGAAGCAATGGCATGACACACATATCAAGAAAAGGAAATTCAAAGTAGCAGACTGGGAGTTTTTTTTTTATTCTAAGTACCAACAATTCAAGGGCAAATTGAGAACCAAATGGTTGGGACCCTATCAGATTGAGCAGATATTTGACAATGGTTCTATTCAATTACTTCCCATTGATGGCAGTAGAAGAACACTCTTGGTCAATGGACATAGGCTAAAACTCTATAGGAAGCCTCCCACTAAGGATGAATTCTTAAGGAAGATTGAAGCAGACAAAGAATTTGATCATATGGAAGAACCCAGTTCTTCCAAAATGATCAAATAACCAAATGATAGATCCAAAATAAAGGGAAGAAGATGAAAACTAGTAAATGGCATTTTCTTCCCCAAAAAATAAAAAAATATATAGTATAAAAAAATTTATAAAAAAATTCTCTCAAAGGTCAATTGAAAACCAACAATGGTGGTTGACCTCCTCTTATGGCTAATTCAAATAAAAGGGAATTCTTTGGAATTCTAGTTGTCTTATCTAACCATGTTTTGTTCCACTTGTAGGAATGATGAGTCATCATAACAAAAGGATTACATCATCAAGGACGGTAATTATATATTTTAACTTATTTAGGGTTAAATTAAAAGTTTGCATGTGTGATTTGACTTGATTTAAAAGTTGGTATGATGGCATAGTTATCATTAGTAATCATTAGTGAAAAATCAAGTGAAATAAGTTGTAGAGAGATTTTGAGGGAGAAGCAATGAATTAAGCTTGTGTTCCACAACAAAGAACAGAGGTTCCTTGATTAAGAACGAGAGTACCGCAAATAAAATTGCCATTTCCACAAATAAGAAAGAAGGCCTACAAACTGATTTGCATAGAATTAAAGGAATCGGAACTTGAGTCGATATGGGGATTAAAAATAAATTAGAACCAGAGGATGATTCCTAGCTGCTCACGGACAAAGAAGTGGCATCTATCTTTGAGCATGCAGGATGGCTAGAGTTCCTGAAGAAGTTTTCAAAGTATAATGAAAAATTAGTAAGAGAATTCTTCATAAACCTAGATCAATCCAGGATAAAGGTGAGAAATATTTTTATTCCTTTTTCTATTAATACAATAAGTAATGTGTCTGGAGTGCCAATTGTGCATGTCCCACATCCTACCAAAGGGACCTTGAAAGAACTGGTTGAAACCCTACTACAAGAAGGAGAAACTGAACCCTAGTACATTTACAATACAAAGAAAATCATAAAAGGGGTCAAAAGGGCCAGTTTTCCCAAACCCTTTGATAGGGTAGCATTTTGGATAGTGAAGTATTTAACCTGTGATGGTCAATTTGGGTCCGTAGGAAAAGAAGTCCTGAAAATGCTCATATATCTAAAATATGGAGCCACAAAACCAGAGTACATAATAAACCTTCTAGGGTTTCTTTTTTATTCTATCCAAACCATGGCCCAAGAGGTATTCCTAGGGTGTTGGGACAATCAGGCATCACAAGTTAATTCATTTAGTATGCCAACACCATTTTCTGTCAAAGAAAAATGGAGAAGAAATTTGGGAAAATTTTCTTGGCAAGTTCAAGAAAAACCCTAATATTATCAAGAGGACAATTCTAGCTCCATTTTCTCCTTCAACTAATTTGGAAATTGATGCCCCTGCAGAAGAATAGAAGGAAGTGGAAAGAGATAATATACCAAAAAGAAGAAGATATGTGAGAAAGATCAAAACAGCAGAGCCTTTTATGCCTTTAAAGGAAATTCCTTCTTCTACAAAGAGCTATAAGGGAGCTAATATCTGTCTCTGACGGTGATAGTTCACATGTGCAAGAGCAAGAAACAAAAGTAAGAAGAAGCTCTAGAAGGAAATCCACCACTGGGCATGTTGAAATTCCCCAAAGAAGGAAAATTCATAAGAGGTCAAGGGAAACTCCAGGGAAGGAGTGAACAGGAAAATATGGAAAAAGAAGTTGCTGATATTTTGGGAAGCATGGCCATGACTCCTCCTGAACCAAGCCAAGCTAAGATGGACAAAGGAGATGAGAGACTTAAGGAGTAGGATTTTCAAGAATTGGCTGAACCATCAAGCATTGTCACATGAAGAAGAAGATTTGGCATCCTAGAGATGAAAAGGTAAATTTCCTTTAATAGAAGAAGAATTCTCAACTCCTCAAGTAATTTCGAGGAAGAAGAAAGACATCAGGTTAAACATGCTATGTTCTTGTCTAGAGCAGAGCTCATTATCGAGAAAAGGGATGAGGAATTGGATTTCCTCAAACTCAAATTAGAACAAAGGGAAATGCTCATTAGAGAGCTAACAACTCAGCTTGTAGCTAGGATTGAGGAATTATTAGTAATTAAGAAACAACTAATAGAAAAAGAGGAAGAATGTTAGACTTCTAGAAAACAGAATGTTGTGTCCACAGTCTCTGCATAGACTGAGTTAACTTATTTTCCACTCAAACAACTATGGAATGACACTTGTAGGGAACTCAAAGAAGCTAAAACATCAAATGAAGATTTGAAGACCAATATGGAAGAAGAAAAGAAGGAAAGAAAAGAGTGGGAAGAAAAATTTATAAGGAAGAAGGAAACAAATATAAATGTCTTGCAAAAATTCATATGGTCTGCATTATGAGTGAAAAATTACTTGCCTGTAGGAGGCCCTCTCCTACATATAGTGTGTTTTTAGAAGAACAATTCATTCACTGGCAATTGTCAAGGATTGCATGTGGACTTCCACATGAACTAAAAGATGAATCTGAATTCATGACAGCTTATTCTTTAGCCAATCCTGAGCAGAAAAATATTCTATGTGAATTCTATCTTTGTAATTTGATGCTAGAGAAAAACACAGGATTTATGATCAATTTGTATGTGGGGAAAGTCATCTCAATGCATTTGTCTCTGTTCTAAAAAAATTACATGGAAGGAAAGGGAATCTAAGTTTTTATTGAAAGCTAGCTCAACTGGTCTCTGCATGAGAGCTCACTATGGTAAACCTTCTGCCTTCCTCATACATTTTAGAACTCATGCCTTTGATGAGTGATTCAAGACACATTATTTTTCCAGCTTACAAAAGAGTATTGATACCTTTACCTCCTATGAGGAGGAGAAGTTTGAAGATATTTATGAAGGATGCTCAAAAAGGTGGGAACTTCTTACTAGTTTCCTTGAGAAGAAGGGAAGTAATATCCCCTACAAATCTGATCTGGAGTTTAGAAAGAGCAAAAGTGTTATGCACAATAATTCCTCATATCAATGAGACCTATGGGAAAATATGGATGGGAATGTGAATAAGGCCCCCTCTACTTCTCACCCCCATGTCTCCTTAGCAAAATAGAGAACCTTAAGATCCTATTGAATTTGAAGAGTGGCAGAGGAAAATAGAAGGAGCAGGGGTAAATACCTCTAAGCTTAAGCATTGGAAGATCTAGTTTCAGCCATTTGATCTGAGCAATCAAATGGAATGCAGAACCTATAACCCCACTTTTGAGGAATGAATTTTGTAAAGGGACTTACAAAAATTAAGTTTGAGGGAAATGATGAGGCCAGAATATGCCCATTAAATGTATAATATATGATCTCATCTTACTCTCCTTTTTATTAAGTTTGATTACATTTTGTGACTTTTATTTGATCTAATATGAGTTAGGATGTAATTTTCTATCTTTTGATTGATTGTGATTCTAACATTTAAAAGCTCTGAAATTCCTGACGAAGTGTGTTTGAAATTCAGTTTTGTAATAAAGTAGGTCTAATCAGTTGAAGAAATGAAGTATGTAGCGTTCAACATGTTTTCGGTAGCATATGTTCCAATACAACTTAGTTCTAGAACTTCCAAGCTAGTTCCAAACTCCATTACATAGTCATCATCTAGTTCTAGAACTTTTAGACTTAGTTCCGGAACTCCAGTATTTAGTTCCAGAATTTTCAAACTTAGTTCCGAACTCCTAGGTATAGCTCCGGAACTCTCATGGTTTTGATCCTTAACAATTTCCTATGGTTCTAGAACTTCTCTGAAGTTGGAACCGATGGAATTTTATCTATTCTAACCACATCTGGAGATTTTTCATCAATGACCCTTTCAATCAAGAAAGGATGAGAATATTTCTAAACGCAGATCTAGGGATAGTTATCTTACACTGTCTGATCAACCACAATCCAAGTCAACATCTATTCAGGCACGATTCGATTTCATCATAATCGTAGAGATAGCTATGATTGTAAATGTATATATAAGCAGACCTGTAGTAGATAATAATAAGGAAATAGAGAAAGAGATAGAACAGAGAAGATAGATATAGAATAAGTACACAGATCCAGTATGTTTTGTAATACCGAATGTTTTATCAATAAATAGCCATTCTGTTTGAGATAATTCTAAGTTGTTAAATCCTAATTTGAGGAGGAGTAAGGGCCCACTCCCCCAAGGACCAGGATATTCGTCTATTTGGTATTTATATTTCTTAAGAAAATAGTTTAGATCTGTTAATTTTGTATCGCTTTTAATTCTTCTAGTTAAACTTTGTTGTATACTTGTTCCTGCAGGTGTCTAGATAGATTCTTATTTTTCTTGCAACCATTTTTAAGAATTCTAAGTTGTGTGTGTTTATTTCCAAAAGCAAGTGTGTTTACTTTCAGAAGCAAGTGTGTTTATTTCCAAAAGCAAGTGTGTTTATTTCCATTCTGCAAAGTGTGTTTCCTTTCAACAAAGCTTTCAGTGTGTTTCCTTTCAGCAAAGTTTTCATAGTATGATTTAAATAAGGTTTTTACCAAGAAGTCCTTAAGACATTAAAAGATCCCCCAAAAATACAAAAATAACTACAGTCAACTACTAGATTGATAAGATTACTCTTGTTGCATATAGCTTTAGACACACCCTTGGTTTGAATATAAAATCAATAGGAAGTTGATTAAATGAAGGGAATAACGACACCGATCAATTTTCTTTAGGGACAAGAACCGCGGGATGACATACGTGAAGGGGGGAAATCTAAGAGACATAACAAATCAAATCTGCTGGGGTGATGGTTGGGACACAAGAAATAGAACAACATGAAGAAAATAAAAATCAAACAAATTACATAATTGAAAAAAGATATATTAAGTTAATTAAGTAAATTAGTAAAGTAATAAAAATAAATAATGATGAGGAAATTAGAAGAGAAGGCTAGGATAGCCGCAGAGGGGAAGGAGTTAGAGAAAATACGTAAAAAAAAAAATAGTAAGGGAAGAAAGGATCAAGAAATTAAATGAAAGAAAAGAAAAATTAAACAAAGTTTAGCAAATAGGAAAGAAATATAAACCCACTTCAAGTGGAGGCTAGCAAATGGCTACCCTAGAAACAGAGGTAGACATTCGAGTCCTCTATCATTCTTGTATAAGGTGGAGACTAAATTTTTTTGGTTATTTCGAGGATTCCCACGGGACAGCCGTTAGATAATAGAATACAACACTCGTTATCACAACAAGCAAGATTAATGAAGGATTTACAAGAGTTAGTAGATAGAATGAAACCATGTATAAAGAAAATTTTAGGAGTAGAAGAATGAAAAAAATCTAAGGAAGAAGCTCCATTACTGATTAAATAGAAAAAGGTGAAGAATAAGAAGAGGTTATTAGATTGGAAGAACTAGCTAATGAGTTAGGAGAAAATAAAAACATAATAGAGGATAAGGGGAAAAAAAAATTAGTTTTGAAGAACAAGATACAAAGGAAGTAGAAAATAGAAATAAGAAAAGGAGAAGTGATGAAGGATTTGTAGGTTTAGAAGAAAACTATAGATTAAGATATGTTAAAGGAAGGAAGTTATTTATGGAAGAATATAATTACGAAAAGACACAAATAAAAGATACATCCCCAAACCATCGTACTAGCCCAAAGGATATGACCCCGGATCAGATGTCATTCCATGTGTCACTTCACACACCACTTAGAAAGGTACAAGAGGAAGAAAGTTTGATGGACATATACAACAAATTGCAAGAAGAGAGTAAGAAAAGAGAAGAGATTGTGAGAGAATTCAGAGAGTTATTAGGAGAAATTTACTTTTATATTGAACTTTCAAGAGATAAAAGAGTAAAATGAAACTTGCAAAAGATCTCAGTAACCAAATAAAGAAAGTAAAACCCCAAAATAGCAACCACCAAAGACATAGTAAACCATAACCTCAAGCGGTTAGAAGAATGGCCTAGAAGATCAAGTTACCAGTGTTTGGAAAAGATACAAAGGATGTAGAGGAACATCTATTCATTCTAGACTCATAATAAAAAAACAATAACATGATATATTCTAAGACCAAGTTATATGATTTTAAAGGAACATTAAGAGAGGATACTTTACGATGGTATATGAAGACATGCCTTTAAAATACTAAAGATTGGGATGCAATAGAAAAATAATTTAAGACATCTTTTGATTTTCCTAAAGTAACTATTATCCAAATAAATCCCCTAGTTATTTGGACAACTTACATTCACAATTTGGTTTTTAGGTTCTAAATTGTAGGTTACGCACACTTCGATTATCTCATTGGCACATCTCCTTGGTGGCCTCTCCTCACGTACCTTGCATGCTTTGCTTCTGCACTTCTCTTCCTTCCATTTTCCTTTTCCTCTTTCTTCCATTTTCCCCTCGCATGCACCTGCTACACACCCACCTTCTTCCAAGAATTTTATGCATCCTTCGCATGCACCTTGCACTTGCATTCAAAATCAGCTAAGTTCCCGAGACTCGCATGCACCCCACACATCAATTTGTAATGATTACGCATCTATCATACATTCCTTCCTTAGGTATCTCTCCCATTTCCTCCCATGCAAGCATCACTTTCACGCATCCGTCCTCTATTTTCTTTCTGCACCTCATTCTTCTGTGTGCCTACCTTTGTGCCCCCTTCTATGACACATCATCAACTATCATACATTGAGTGTATTACACTTAACCTATCAAAGCGTGCCACCAGAGCGTTGAATCCTTGCAACAAACCAGTGTGTTAAAAGTGCAAGAAACGACAAAACAAATCAATAGTTGGCCATTTCTTCAGCCAATCCATGCGCACCACATGTCTTGTGTGCCCATTTTTCATTATAGATCTTCTAACAGTTATAACTTTTGTTCCAGTGCTCAAATCCTTGAGTGCCTAGACTTTTCAAAAAGTTGCTAACATGGGCTACATGCTAGGCAATTCAAATTCAAATTTCAGTAAGATTTGGTAGGTGAGGAGCTGGAAAATATATTTCACGCCATTAATATGTGATCTGATTGCTTCAACCACCCATATTTGATATGATTTTCCTTCCTTCCTTCTCCAACATGCCAAACAGACATGGAGAAATGCACTTGACAGATTGCAGATGGATTTGTAGGCATTAATAATCGGTGTTTGATCTTTCAAGTCATATTTCCTCCTTCTCTTCTTCTCCTATTTTCACTTTATCTATAAATGTAAGAGCTTTGCTCATTGTAAAGGGTTGGACATTTTGCATCCTTTAGTGTTTGTTGAGGATTCTTTATCTTTGCATTTTGAGTCGTAAACCTCTAGATCTGGTTCATGCATGTGAATATCAGCCTTCAAACACCATTGTAACCAATTGTGCATACCTAGAAGTAATAGAAGCATTATTTTGTGACTATTCTTTATCTTAACATGTTATATTCTTCTTCCTTGCCTCTCTTTTACATTATGTGTTTGTTGTGTCACTTTAAGTTCCTTACAGCTCCATTTTCTAGTTTTGTTTCATTAAATCAATGGTGTAAATGATTTTTGGCCTTTCTATGGGTTCCTATCCTCCCCTCATGCTTTCTCCCTTGTTTTCACTCAGAAAAGATAGTTTTCATCCCACTTTTCAGTACTATCACCTCTCGTAGTTTATTTTTCCTTATGTCATCCTTCTATCCCTAGTTGCTTGGCACTTTTAGCTTATATTTCCCTTATAGCATTAGGATTAGCAGTAGTAGTAGAAATAGGTAGAGGAACCGGCCTTCTCTGGAGATCCATCTCAAGTGTGCAAGGTCCCACAACTTGGAGATGGTTCTATTGTTGTCTCAAAGAACTCGGTTTTATCCGATCCGAGACAACTGGTGCATGTTTGAGGAACCAACAGCTAGTATGCACTGTGGGACCAGAGAGTGAAATATTATATTTTAAATATTGTTAAGTTTGGTGTGTGATTTAGCAATTTCCAACCTTTTAGGTTTTTTTCAAACACATCTAGTGACTCCAAATACTCAAATCTACTTTTTTAACAGCTAGAGAGCCTTTTATGAGAAGAGTACACACGCGACAAAGTGTTGTAGTTGAATGATGTTAGGATAAAATATTATTATCCTAATTAATTATGCATAGTATAATTATTTAATTAATTTTATTAATTAAATAATAATGGTTATAATATAAACCATATTTTGTTATGTATTGTTAAATGGTTCATAAACCATATTTGTCTTTCATAAATGTTGTTATATTGTTTTAAACAATATATTTGTTTTTATTCAATTGTTGCTTCCTAGATGTAATATTGGAAGCTAATGTACTGATTGTTGTATTGTTACAACTTATATTTTGTTTGTATTCAGCTGTACAATACCTATAAGTATTGCAGCTCTTTCCTGTGTAAATGGTTGATTGAGTTTAATAAAATATTATCAGGCTTCCGCCCCTGTTGCTCAATCTACATTTGGTACCAGAGTGAATTGAAGCTCCTGGCAAGGTTGGAGAAGGTTGCAGAAGAAGGAGAATTCGTGGAGAAGAAATCTGCAACAAAAAGAGAGCCGTGCTACCTCCCTTAGCTTCCCAGAACCCCCTGCAAACCCACAACCTCCTATTCAATTCTAGGTGTTTGGAACGCAAATTTTTTTTGGACTAGTGCACCCAACACCAGGAAAAACTTGCTGCAGGTATTGAAAATGTATTAAAAAAATTCTTACCATTTGGGGTTTTATCTCTAATATTAGAGATGTTTTTAGTCTTTTTTATCAAACCTCTACATTTAGAGGTATATCTGGTTTTGGAGGATTATTTGCTATATTTGGAGGCCGAGCTACATTGTTTTTTAGGTCAAGCTCTTTGCAAGTCAAGCCCACTCAACCTTAGCTCCACCACGACCCTGCATTGCCATGACCCTGCACACAAAGAAAGCAGCGGTTAGCATATCAAAAGTAGTGGAAAACAAAACTAGGGGTTGTATTAAATCTCTCCACGCCATATATGCAACAAACAAAAAAGGTGGATTCCTTTTCTACGCATCCTCTACACAACACCAATACAAAGGCGTTTGGATCAGGTGACCTGCACCCTCGCACCACGCACTTTTTGCACAAACAAAAGGAAGACAAAACAAAGAAATAGAAGGAGAAAAAGTTTAGGATCCATTTTTGGTGCAAAGAAAACCCTAAACCGCCTCAAACCAGCATTTTCCACATGGAGCCTCTACAAGTCATTTTTTTAAGAGGTGAGTCAAATTTGCCTTTATTTAAATACAATCTTGTCCATTTTACATTACAAATGCTTAAGCGGCCAAGTTGGATAGAGGGAAAGTCTTAGAAGTGGGAGGTGCATGGTTCAAATCCCACCCCCAACTTCTTTTTTTGATTTTGGCGGAACCGCCAAATTCAACAGAAACTTTGAATTTAGTTATAACTAACTAAATTTAGTGGAGAAATTCTAATTTAGAGTTTAAAAAAAAATTCTCTCCCATTCGGCCTGGTTCTTCATTTCAGACATTTTTTGCAAAAGGAGACCCATCTAAAAATTGCTTTTTCAGTTGGTTTTCTGCGCAATTTTTGCATTTTGGGTCATATTGGGCTCAGGAGACCACTGAGCCCGCGAAACAAAAAAATTTCCTGCCATTCAAATTTTCCATTTTTTTGAATGTAAATTATATATTGTTGTTTATTGTACTAATTTTCAGGTTGCCATAGTCAACTACAAACTTTGTAACTACTCGAAAACCGGTAGAATTGTAATCAAAAGTAATAAAAAAGCTGGTTACAGTAACACTCACGAGATCCTTGATCTCATTCGTAGTGTTCGGTATATACGGTGCCTCTCCGGGAAGCGATTCTGAGTAAAGTCGTCATGACTACTACTGCACTTAACACCTAATATAGCTGCAACAACGTCATTTGGGCATTGTCCCTATAAATCGACGGGGGAGTAATAAGGTCACAATGCACACACTATGAACCATCCCATCATGCATGTGAACAATTTCATGACATAAATCCAAACTAAGAAATTATCCAAGTATATAGCGAAGTTACCCGCGTGTATGAGGATATTTCTTTGAGCCGCCAATAATCGCAAAGACCCCATCGATCTTGTCTCGGTACCACATATTGAATTCTTTCACGTATGTTAATGCCTCTTTCACGTACCACTAGGTATATAGAAAGGGCGAGATTCTTCCACGTCTTGACGGGGTTATATCGGAAGAGTGCGTATATAGAGAGGTTCAAGTACATCGGACGACGGTATATAGATTGGGAGACCTAATACTTGGAGCGATAAGAGCAAAACCCTGTCAATGATCTCTACAAAATGGGCACCAATGCCCAAAAAAAATTTCTTCCGGATTCACAATTACTCAAAGGAAGAAACTATGCTGCATGGAAGACAAAAATAAAGACACAACTTGAGTTTGAAGAGATTTGGTCTGTTGTGAATGGTACTCGACTAGGTCAGCCACGATACAACATAATAATGACAATTTGATAAAGCAGATCAGAAGGCCAAAATCATCATCTTGTTTGGAGTGTCTGATGATGTGCAACCCCACATTCAAGATGCCAAAACATCAAAATAAGTGTGGAATAAATTGAGCATAGTATATGAGGCCAAGAACAAGAATTTCATACTAAAATTGAGCACTATCTTCACATCAAAAATGGAAAGGAAAAGGTAAAGGAAAACCTAATTCCTATAAGAAGTCCCAACATCAGAATTAGTTTCATGGGGACAATCAACAGAAGAAGCAATGTCCTATCTATAAAAGAGGACATGACTTAAAAGATTGTTGGTATAACACTTACAAGAAAGGTTCATCCAGCAACTCTGGACCACAACAACAACAATCTTACAAGGGACATTTTAACAACAATTACGGGTAGAAAAGGGGGAAAAGAAGACCCTACTAGCAAGGTAATATTGTTGAGCAACAAGACCAATCAGACAATGAAGACTTCTTGTTCACTGCTCACTCAAGTGAACCATCCACGTCATCTAGTGATGTCTAGTATGTTGATTTAGGAGCCACTCAACACATGACTAGCTATAGAGACTAGTTTATTTCAATGAGGGACACACCATCAAAAAATCATGATTTGTTGGGAGATGATTCTTCATATACAGTTCAGGGGATTGGAAACATTTCTCTACCCCTTGGTTCATACAAATGCAGACTATCAGATGTCCTATATGTCCCTGGGTTGACAAAGAATATCCTTTCAGTTAGTCAACTCCTTGATCACAACCTAAAAATTGACTTGATAGTCAATCTGCAAGAAAATGTGTTTGATTCGGATAAATCAAGAGGCTCGAAAATAATTGCAAAAACATTCAATGTGGGATACATGTTTCAACTTGATTTCATTCATAGAGATGATCAAGCACTTGTGGCTAAAAACTCCACCTCAGCACAGTTGTGGCATCGAAGATTTGGTCATGTAAGTTTCAAATATCTCAAAACACTTCACCAAAGTAATATGGTACACAGTGCTACCATCTCTTGAAGAAGATACGAGACAAGTGTCCTCACCGCCTAGTAGGTAAACAACAGAGTTTCATTCCAGAGAGTACATTTTGAGCTCATGGTAAACTTGACTGGTTCATACCGATCTTTGTGGTCCACTACAGCCAAGTCATACTGGGTTCCATTACTTCATGCTTTGTGTTGATGACTATTCACAGAAAATGTGGATTTTCTATCTTCGCAAGAAAAGTGAAGCATTTGAAATCTTCAAAAGTTCAAAGTAGTAGTTGAAAGAAACTGGTCATCACATCAAAACTCTCCGCTCGTATCAAGGGGGAATTCACCAATGATGAGTTCGAGACTACCTACAAACTCACAAGATTAAATCGACAAAGGCCTCCTCCTCACACACCGCAGCAAAATGTTGTTGTTGAGAGAAGAAATCATACCATCATGGAAATGGTGTGATGCATGATCGATGATTCTAGACTTGCAAACACATTTTGGGCAGAAGCAGAAAAGACAGCAGTGTATTTGTTGAATAGAGCACCCACAACTGCTCTTGATGGAATAACACCACAAGAAGCATGGTCAAAAAGGAAACCATCCATTGCACACCTCAGAGTATTCAGGTGCAAAGCAAGCATGCACATACCCAAACAAAATAGAAAGAAATTGGACATGAAGTCACAAAAACTCATCTTCATTGGGTACAGTGAAGAGACTCTTGGTTATAGATTGATGGATCCTAAGACCGAAAAGTTTACACTAGCGAGAGATGTTGTTTTTTTCGAGAAGAAGGAAGCAGAGACTCCTCCTGAATCACAAGATGTAGATTTTTCACCTGTTGTAAAAATTGAAGCTGGTGTTCCCTCAGAAGATGAAAGTGATGATGGGATGGTGGTGTTGATCAGATAGAACCATTACCCATAGGAATAGTTCAGAGTATGCCTAAATGGTGTATAAGTACATTATGAGATGCAAGATTGGATGCTCCACTTTGGATACATCCACCCCTGGACCATGGACTCACAATAAAGCAAGAGAAGAAGTTAACTTTGCTTTGATGAGTAGAGTTATTGAATCGAGATGAGCCCTCTTCATCCGTGAAGCCCTATAGTCAAAAGCTTAGAAAGATGCCATGGATTATGAATATAAATCGGTGATGAAGAATAACACTTGGCAGCTTGTCGATCTTCCATCAAGGAAGAAACCCATTAGATGCGAGATGGATATTCAAAACTAAGTACAAAGCAAGACTTGTAGAAAGAAAGGTATACACAAAAAGAAGGCATTGACTATGAGGAGACATTTGCTCCCACAAACTAAGATCAAAATGATCGAATGATCTTTTCTCTAGCTTCTCAGTTTGGATGGAAAGTTCACCAAATGGACGTAAAAAGTGCCTTCATAAATGGAGATTTACAAGAAGAATTCTACATGACTCAACCTGAGGGATATGTAGTACCTAGTCAAGAAGCAAAGGTATGCAGACTCAAGAAATCTCTGTATGGCCTCAAACAGCACCTCGGGCATGGTACATCAAGATTGATGAGCATCTCGTACAACATGGATTTGTTAGAAATCCATACGATCCCAATCTCTACCTCAAAAAGCAAGGGGGAGATGGTGATTGTTGTTGTCTATGTCGACAATCTAGTCATCACTGGAAGTTTAGTGAGGATGATTGATGCAACAAAGAAAGATCTTAATCGATCGTTTGACATGACCAATCTCAAGTTGATGCACTATTGTCTTGGATTGGAAGTGTGGCAGAAAGAGAATCATATTTTTGTTTCTCAAATGAAATATACCAAGACTATGTTTGAGAAGTTTAGGATGATGGATTGCACATCGATTGCTACACCCATGGAGAACAGACTACAGTTATCTCGTTCAGATCCATCTCCTGAGGTAAGTGCCACTCTCTATCAATAGTTGATTGGGAGTCTCATTTACTTGACCTACACTAGACCAGATATCAGCTTTGTAGTAAGTTATATATCCAGGTTCATGCAAGAACCCAAAGTTTTTCATTGGAAAGCAACAAAATGCATTTTGAGATATATTAAACGATCTCGAGGATCTTGGTCTAGAATACAAGAAGAACGAAAACTTCTTCTTGACTAGATATTCGGATTCAGATCATGCAGGTAACATTGATGATAGAAAATCCACTTCTGGATTTGTATTCTTTATGGGATCTAGACCAATATCTTGGGGAAGTAAGAAACAACACTTTGTTTCTTGCTCTTCCATAAAAGCCAAGTATCATTCTACAGAGAAGCATGTCATGAAGCAATTTGGCTACATCACATCTGGGAAGGACTTGGAATACCACAGACAAACTAACCACCATGTATGTTGACAACGAAGGTGTTCTCAAACTTGTTTGCAATCCAATGTTTCATGAGAGAACAAAGCACATTGAGGTTCAGGTTCATTTCATACGCAAACATGTGTTGAAACACAACATCCAACTTCAATTTTGTCCAACTGCTGAACAACGAGTAGATATTTTCACAAAGTCACTTGCACGTGACAAGTTCGATTTGTTCAGAGAGTTCCTCTCCTCATCTCTTCAGACAATGCACAATTAAGGGGGGGAATGTTAGGATAAAATATTATTATCCTAATTAATTATGCATAGTATAATTATTTAATTAATTTTATTAATTAAATAATAATGGTTATAATATAAACAATATTTTGTTATGTATTGTTATATGGTTCATAAACCATATTTGTCTTTCATAAATGTTGTTATATTGTTTTAAATAGTATATTTGTTTTTATTCAATTGTTGCTTCCCGGATGTAATATTGGAAGCTAATGTAATCGATTGTTGTATTGTTACAACTTATATTTTGTTTGTATTCAGTTGTGCAATACCTATAAGTATTGCATATCTTTCCTGTGTAAATGGTTGATTGAGTTTAATAAAATATTATCGGGCTTCCCCCTGTTGCTCAATCTACAAATGATCCTTTGAATATATCCATATTTTTCAAATAATTACATACAATAGAGCTCCCACACATGTATCCTCATATCCAAAGCATGCCACGCACATTCCACTCCTCCTTAAAATAGACTGTTGATAATTTTTACACTTGTGCAAAAATGGGCAACTCGAAACTTTGTCGTTACGATGAAAGTCATGGGTGAAGTATACCTAAGCTAAAGAAGTTTTGATGTTATTAGTTACTACTGAATTAATTAATGATTAAGTGAAATCTACAGCTATGTGTGTTATTACAAAACGTAACAAATCACATATTCTGTAATTTCATGATACCTTCAACAAAAGAACACAAGGGCCCCGAAGGACAGTTGTGTTGTCTTGATGAAGACACCAAATTACAAAGTAGGTGAAGTGTTGAGTTTTGGGACAAAGCAAACATAAGTGCAGATTACAGAAATCAGAGTTCATTACTGAATGTTACAGTTCTCATCAATTTTCTTTTCTTTACACTTAAGGAATTCAATTATGTTCTTGAGTTGTTTAGTTCATTATACAATCCATACGGAGAAGCTAGAATGCGAAGGAAATACACAACTCATTTTCGTAATTCAATGTTTTATTCACAAGGAAGGTCAAATGTTTCCCACATAAGTCATGGCATGTGACTGAAAAGTAAAGTACATCTACTGAAGTAAGAGGTACATAGGCATGAAAGAGAAAATAGAGGAGTATGAGTGAACCCATCATTGCCTTGGGGGTTTCCCTCTTTGTTCTTGACATCTCCATTTCCAGCTTTCCTCCTTCTTCATCATCATTGGTGAAGTCACTATAACTGAAATGAGGAAAAGAGGGATAATCATCAATTAAGAGCTCAGGGTTAATCCATATTCCTAGACTCCTAATTTGTGCATATGGATCTCTTAAAACATGAGATATAATTTACTTCAAGATCAAACTACATACATGTTTTACTCATTCGAATGAATAAATAGAAAAGAGAATAAGAAACACGGACATAAGAGAGGCCAAAAGCCTAAGTATTTTCTAACTATTTTTCTAAGTGTGCAGTATAGGTTGCGGCCAATGAAAAAATAGACAAGTCATAAGTGCATGCATAGAAGGGGCGAATGTAACCCAAAGTTTCAAAGTAATTTTTCGATATGGAAAAGGCTTGAGTATAAAAAGACTAGCAATAGAAGCACATGTTTCATATCAGCAACTAAAGAAGAAGAATCGTATTTCGGAAGTGGAGTTGATTAAAAGAAAAGGGGTACAGCTGAAATAGAATGAAAAAAGAAGATTCTGGGAAAATTTTGACAGCGCTTCATTATGTAAAATGGATATTTACAACTTTTTCAATATCTATATCAAGCTGAAATCAAAGAAATGCAATAAAAGTAACAGAACAAAGTATTTGAATCAAGGCTTATGCCTGATAATGGAATCAAAATAGATCAAGAATTTCTTTAAATTACTGTAGGTATCAAATATTATAAGTGCAACTACAGGTTACAAATAGGCATTTCAAAAGTGAACTAAAGGAAGAGATGTACAAGCAACCACTTCATTTACAGATTTTATCAACATCATTCAACCTTGCAAAATCACAAGGGTTCAATAAGCATATTTGAGTAGGACAAAGTAGATTATTGAGAATTTAGTCATGAATCAAGCTTGAGATGTCAACCCTAGATTTGAAAACTTCACCAAATATTATCAGAATGCAATGTGGAAATCCTCAAAAGTGATTGAACGAGACATATAACTTAGTATCATTGAAGAAAAGAGATATTCATGTATTTTTCTTATTCCCATGGGCTAGTTCCAGTCAGAAAAATCAAAAGTGGATAGAGGGGAACTCTATGGTGAAGAATAACAATACTGGAATGTCAAATACAAAGGATTTTGCATATATCGAACTCAATTTTGAAAGAAAGTGTAAATGGAAGCAATACCTATCCAGAAGGATCTAAGGTTCAAACTCTTTTTAAAAAAATAATGTTTCGAAAGTTATATAGCACAGATCATCAGAAGAAAATGATACTCAGAACATGAGATACACAGATCTACAAGTCATGACTACAGGTTGAAGCCCCAAAATGAGCTCGAAGGTTTCAGTATAGAAGAACAATGATCCATTTCTTAAGAAAACCCAAATACCCATGAGGGGAAATGAACTTACCAGTCATAAAAGTCAGGTTAAATCAATCTCCAAGTCCAAAGCATGAACAAAGGATCAGAGATACAAAGAGCTCCATATTCACTTTCCATGGCAGACCCAAAGCTCAGAGAATCATTTATGCAAGGGGTCGGGTTCAAAAGTAATCACAAACACAACAATAGAAACATCAATGACTCACACAGTCATGAAAAGGTTATAGAAGAAAGTGAAGAAATAAAGATAAAGCTTCAAAATACATATTTATAGATATAGGGTCTCTTGTAACTCTTGCGACAGAAGCATCAAAGGATAAATATCATAGAAGAACAATGTACATTAAAACAACAATGGGTTATCATGCAAATTCATCAACAAATTCAAATGCAGGGTCTACTATGCTGAAAATACTTAACAAATGTGTCAGGTCATGAGACAGGCAGATAAGAGTAAGCATCTATCTTTGCCAATACACAAAGGAATTAATAACATGATGTGATGAAAATTTTAAGGTGCATTCAAGTCTCATAAAGCACTCCAAGATATCATTACTAAATTAGGTAGCTTTTAGAATACCAAGCTACGACAAGAGGGATATCAAAGTGAAACACAAATACCCAAATCAAAAAAACGTTCCGATCTGGAGTTAAGGGTACACAAGGCTGTAATTAAAAATGGAAACCCAAATGGATTTCAAGCTTAGAATGCAAAGTTTCTAGAAAACGAGATAAAGCTCACAAACCTTGATAATGGAGGCCATTGAATCTTCATAGAGCTCCTACAGACGTAGATCTTCGAAGAAAAGATCAAGGTCAAAAAGGTTTCAACTCAAAAATGACCAAGGCCGAGCCACAAGAACTCAAGAAAATTTGAATATATGAACACTCCCAGAGCTCTTAGCGGGAGCAACCAAGTTTCAAACTCACAAAGACCAAACAGTGCAAAAGCTGAGATTCATAGATTAAAAATGGCGGTCTACACAAAAAATTTCATGGCTTCGCCGCTCTCTGCGAGCAAGCCAAAAAATGACCAAAATGATGGGGTTCGAGTTGTTTCAACTCACCCACCTGAGCTAGATTAACCTAACTCACCTGGAGTTAATAATCAAACAGTCTAAATTTAATAAGGACAAAGATCAAATGCCCAAGATCAACCTCCATGTTCAAAGAAAACAACCACATTCAATTCCCACCAGCCACATTAATTGCAGGGTTAAAACCCTAATTTCAGGAAGAAGATCAATGCATGAGATTACAGAGTACCAAATTGAATGGATCAAATAAAATTACAAAAATTGATGTAAATCTCAATCTTACTAATGGGAACCGTCGGTCGATCTTGCAAACTTATCCTTCCTTATGTTTTGGCGTTAAAGTAATAAATTTTCCATGAAGCTCCATGCAGCCCACACAGGGTACGTGTTGCCCTTTTACGGTGGTGTTAGGTGGAATATCGGAAGAGTTTTTCCCTTTAGAACTTTAAGTTTCTCAAAAAGGTTCAAAGTAATAAATTTCTCTGAAGCTCCACCAACCTGAAGCCCTGCTGGAAAAAGTCAAAACACTAATATATTGAGTCAACAGCGTGTCGGCGGGAGTTTTCAATAATTTGAATTTTTCCGAGAAGGAGTAAAAGTAGAAAATTAATCCATGAACCCGCAAAACGATACTTCGGCATTTTATTGAAGGCAGGTCGCTGGAACATTTTGGCCCACAAAGGTGAAAAACCAAAAAGTGTTTAAGTCACCCACTAGCCTACAAAGGTGAAATGGAATAAAGTGATTAAGTTCCCCACGAATCTTCTCATGTCATTAAAAAGGTGAAATCAGGAAAGTTGGCCACTGGGGCATTTTCAATTTTTGAGCCTTTTTCGAAAAAGTGTAAAAGTCATAAAATTAAGCCAAGAGCTTGTTGCGACCTAACTCAAACACATGTTGGGCCTAGATTAAAAGTTAATTGGCAGGCCAAGTATTCAAAATACACATTTTTTATCAGAAAATGATGAGAAAGGATTTTCCAAGCCATTTTTTATTAAATTTTTCATACATGGACATCTTTTGAGATAATTAAATGCAGAGTTCTTCAGAAAAACTTTGGCCAAGTTTAATTCTATAATAATGGTGGATTTACACAAAGAACACAAGATAGTTATCAATGGTGGCCAGGGAGAACTTTACAAAAATTGCTAGCTTGAATGGAGCTAATAAATTTAATTACCAGAAAGCGATTAAGTTGCAATATCTTGGCATAAAATCTGAGTTCACCAGATTCGACCATGGTCAGTGGAAATTTTAAATTTTACTCACTCACAGGGAGAAAATGGCATGCCTTTGTAAAAACAAAATTTGCATGTTCATGGAGAGAAACTTTCCTAGCAAGCAATCTTATTTTTAGCAAGTTATTCATCCTTCTCTTCTTAAAAATAGAACAGTCAACGTCAGTTTGACTGTATTGTATCAAGGCTAATAATGCCTATTTGTAATTGCATGCTTTATTTTTATTCCTTTATCTATTCTTAAATAAAGGATAAAAATAGAATGCATTGGCGAGTACAAACCTTAGGCTATTTTCAGGAAGAGGGTGAATTTTATTTTTGCTATATATTGTGTGCCTTTGCAAAGCACAAAGAGGACTTCTGGAGAACATTTTGGATATAGGAGTACTGAAGTAATTTTTTCCAGTTTTTCCTTCTAAGTGTGAAGAATTTCTACCCTTCTAATTATTTGTAGTCTTGTGTATGTTTATATAAGTCTTGTGAATACTAATTCCTTGATTAACCATCTTACCCTGTTGCAAAATTTAGTAGTTTCTGCATGATATTAATGTGCATGTTTAGCTTAGCAATATTGTTGTGATAATCTCCCTCAATACCTCCAAGTGTTTTTTCCCTTAATATTCTACAGAAGAATTGTTGGTTCATGCACCCAAAATCCTTCACATATCAATTGTGCATATACTCAGTCAAAGCCCTCATACAAATTTGGTGTATCACCTTAGTTATAATTATTTTATAGTCATCTTTTACCCCTAAACCCCAGAATCAATTTAGGATACATCAATAAGGAACCGACCTTGATACCAAAGACTCACCTCAAAATAGGTATACCCACAGACCTGAGGTGTTTCCATTGTATCTACGAAAGAGAGAGATCAAATTTTGCAAGCTTAGAAAACTGTAGGCATCTCTCTACAGGGTGCACTTTTGAGAGATAACAGTTTTTTGGCACGCCCTGGTGGGACAACGAATCAGATCTACATGCAAGTTACAAATTCTATAGCAAATCTATAGCAGATTTATAAAGAAGTTGCAGCAATTTATTTTAAATATTTGAAGATCTTTTGGTGACTCCACAAAGTTGATTTCATACCAGTATTGTAACATGTTCCATGCCTAAAGTGACTACAAGATCATCGGTAAGAGGAATTCCTCCTGAGTTTGTTTCTTTACTCTTGAATTCTCGCTAGAAGGATAAGAGCCGGTAATACTTTACCTTATAATAGACCTAGTTTTAATAACCCTCCTGATATTCCTTCACCACGTATCAATTTATCTATTAACATACTAGTTTTTCAAATGGCTATTCAACCACCAAGGAATTTTGTGACCTTTACTAATGGCAATCCATTAGTAATCCCAATCTACCATGACATTCCTAATGCTGCCATGAAACGTTTACAATCATTCACGGGTGAAAATGAAGTTACACCTGCTGAACATATCAAAGATGTTAGAGCCCTATGTGCAGTCCATAATATCACTCATGAAGACGTAGCTTTCAGACTTTTAGTTACATCTTTTAAAAGGAAGGCCTTGCAATGGTATAGAAACCTAGAAATTAGAAGCATAAGAACTTGGGATAACTTACGTGAAAAGTTGCTGAAACAATTCCAAGATAATTCAGATCATTTGTCTCTCATTGAACAGTTGTCTACTATTAAAAGAGATCCCAATGAATTTATGTCCAGTTTCAATATCCGTTTTTCCAGAACTTGGGAAAGAATTCCAACAAGTGTCAAGCCTCAATCTGATCATGCTTTCCTTTATTATCTTAGAGCATTAAACAGTGATATCTCAACTATGATTCAGTCAATGGGGGAGAGACACTCCCAGCAGCCTACGATATCGCTATCCAAGCTAAAAATAGTCTTATTCAAGATGGAAAATTGGCACCAAGGCCTTCAATTCCCTTTTCAAAAGATTTAGCACCTATTCCTCAGCCTATTACAATCATAGAACCTACTATTGTAGCTCCATCAGATGATGTATTTAAAGCTTTGCAAACTATGGGAAATAAATTGACTTCGATTGATAACAGAATTACATTATCTAGCAAACCCTATCAGGCTCCTTATCAGCAAAATCAACAGAATCAACAAAATAGGTAGCCCTATCAACAAGAATCAAAATTATAAGCAACCTTACCAGCAAAGGAAATTTGACCCAAAGGCTCCTAGTTCATCTAACACTTTAGTCCCAGTTAATATGGCTACAGAAAGATTGGTGTCAACCTTGCAATCAACCTCATGCAGCTGCAAGTTGCCCAAATGCTTTTTTGAATCTGAATCTTGTTACACAACCTCAATCTGAAACATTGTTCATGCCTCAAATGGAGGGTGGGTAGTAAGGAACTCATGTTCAGACAGACACTGAACAGAATTTAGTCAATTTTAATGAGGAGGATTTCATTGCAGTCACTACTAGGGCTCAAGGGAAAGCTGCTAAAAGTCAAAAACAACAAAATAGACCTATCCTACCTACTGTCACCGATAAGATAGCATCTACAGTCCCAAAGTCAATCAACAATCTTGTTGTTCCTCAAAAATAACAAGTGTTCTAGTTGATAAAGGCCATCAAAAATAGCTATAGCCTAATCCAAGAAGATTGTTTATACCTCAAATATCTAAGGCAGCTGAAGCAAAATTAGTTTTCGCTAAGGCCTACTCTAAGACAATTGAATCCGTCTCTAAAATAGTTGCTTCTTTTAACATTGTTGATGTAATGAAAAAGCATAATGTTAATATCTCAATGTGGGATGCTCTAAGTATTCTTGGATAGTAAGATTTACTCTCTCATGAACTAGCTAAGCTGCAGATTTCTTCAAATACAACAAAAAGGAAGTTCAGAAGAGACATGGTCCTTAGAACATTTGAACAAGACCGCATTAAAAAAGTTAAGTGGGTGGTCGAAATTTATGAATGCTCATGATATCAAGAAGCCACCACCATTTTATTTTTCATTGATTATTGGAGAACATCTAGTTCATAATTACATGGTGGACAAGTGGTGCAAGTAGCATAGTTATGCCAAAAGCAATTATAGAAAAATTGGGTCTGCAGTATGAGCCTACAAAAAGGAGTGTCTTACAGCTTGATGGAACTATAACTAATATAGTTGGTATAATCAAAAATTTAGAAGTGACGTTACATGCTTGCCTAAATTTTTATATTCTGTAAGATGTTACTATTGTGGATTTACCTCCATACTTTACCTTATGCTTATCTAGAGATTTCATGACAAAAATAGGAGTTTATCTCTCTTTAGATTGGTCCTTCTTATTTTTCACTACTCGTTATGGTACTGAAGTTACTATCAATTAAGAGCCATTAGCCAGATTTCACATTAAGCCTCACTCTTCAAATGCGGTGGCTAATTATTCAGCCCTAGATCAGTCTAATTTTGATGAGGTAGCTCATGTTTTAGCATTATATGGTGTTTCTAACATGTTTATGGATGAAAAGACAATGGAATAACATGCTCATGATCCTTTTAAGGAAGTTGAAGAACACTTGTTTGGTGTGTATTGTATGCATGAAGAAAATACACCACTTCCCTTGTTGTCCAAAATAGAAGATTCAACAAAAGGGATTTGGAAGCTTCATTTTGATGGAGCTAAGAACAAGAAGGGATAGGGAGCAGGTCTAATGCTCACTTCCCCAATGAACGAAAGGTATTTTTCAGCTTTGAGTCTCTAATTTTCATGTACTTACAATGTAGCTGAATACGAAGCTTTAATTCATGGCTTGCTTTGGGCTAGAAAGAGAGGTATCAACATGCTATAGATTTTTGGTGACTCGATTTGGTTATCAATCAATAAGAAATTTCAACGTTTGTAAGAATCCATTAATGAAGTCTTACAGACATAGAGTTTTAGACTTAATGGAATATTTTGATGTTATTAACATTCAGTCTATTCCTAGAGCTGAAAACAAGCATGCAAACAGACTTGCAGTAGTTGGGGCTAGTTTTGAAGTGCTAGAATAGATTGAAAATAGCAAAATCCAGCCTCATATAAAGTTAATTTTTAGGCCCTCAATACCTGATAATGATTCAAATTGGCAAGTTTTTTAAAGTGATGATCAAATCTGTAGGTTTTTGTAGTAAGAAGCTAAGTTTTCTGTAGTTAATCAAGATAAATTACAACACTTATATGGTGACCAGATTGTTCAGTTAAAGACAAATAAACTACTTTAAGGTCTGGTCACATTAGAAGACATCTTTAGCACTGACAATCAGTTAAGAAAGGTAAAGACTAAAATGTCAACCCACGCGATAATTACGAAGAGATCTCGGTTGATGAAGGGAAAAAGCTATTTCTTAGAAAGGTGTCTTCCTTAGCTGAAAATTAGTCATTTATTAATCTTTACAAGGAGTTTAAGGATGTTTTTGCTTGGAAATACCAAGATTTGAAAGGATTTGATCCCAGTTTAGCACAACATACAATTGAGTTGCAACCAAATTCTAAACTTGTTAGATAGAAACAGAGGCCTGTGAATCCCAAAATAGAACCTCTGATGAGGAAAGAATTATCTAAGTTGATTAAATCAGGTATTATCTTTCCAGTTAAGCATTTAAGTTGGGTAGCCAATCTTGTTCCTGTTAGGAAGAAGAATGGTGAAATCAGACTATGTGTAGATTTCAGAGATCTTAATAAGGCTTCATTAAAAGATCATTACCCACTCCTAAACATGGATCAGATTTTGAGAACAATCTCGGTTCGGATAGACTATCCCTTCTAGACGCTATAGTGGATATACTTATATTTTGGTCCGGGAAGAGGATAGATATAAAATAGCTTTACCACCAAGTGGGGTACTTATGCTTACAAAAGGATGCCTTTTGGTCTTTCAAATTTCGGTGCAACGTTTTAACGTGCAATGGACATGGCTTTTTGCATCTTGTTAAATAAATTCATCCTTGTTTATTTATATGATGTTACTGTATTTTCAAAAGATTCTAAAGAACATCTAATGCATTTAAGGAAAACTTTTCAGTTGTGCAGGTAATTTGGAATATCTTTAAATACATTGAAGTCTATCTTTTCAGTACATCAAGGCAAGCTACTTGGCCATATTGTTTCTAAGCAAGGTTTAGCAATTTATCCTTTCAGGATCAAAGCCATATCACAAGTATCATTGCCCCATCATAAGAAGGCATTACATATTTTTCTAGGGAAAAATCAACTTTGTTAGAATATTTGTTCCATATTTTGCAGCATTAGTTAAACCACTCACAGCTATGCTAAAGAAAGAGAAAACTTTCTCTTGGACCAATGAAGGGAGAGAAGGATTTGAATCAATCAAAGTAGCTATCTCTCAAGCTCCTACTCTTACAAATCCAAATTTTGATAAAGATTTTACAATGTATGCACTCGCAAGAGCTGAAACAATCTTAGCTATCTTGACTCAATTCAATGATGAAAATATTGAACAACCTATTGCTTTCTTTGGATAGAGCTTACATGATTATGAAACAAGGTACACATTTCTTGAAAAACAAGTACTTTCAGTAGTCATAGGACTAAAGAATTTCAAGTATATTCTTTCGAACAATAAAATCCATGTTCTTGTTTCTCATCCAAGTGTGAAAGTATTCTTACTAAATAAGGAGTTGAATGAGAAAAGAGCAAACTGGATAACGAAGGTCATGGAGTATAATGTTGATATTCGAGTTGCTAAGACAGTTCAAGGGAAAGGTTTATGTGAACATCTAATTGTTGATATAGAAAAAAAAAGTTACAGAACCAGATGATTCAAAACAGAATGCTAAAATTACGTATCGCAATCACAAATTATGGTTCAACCAGAAAATCAGCAACTTTGAGTCGGTTTAAGAGTTTCGAGAATCGGGATGGATGGCTGATTTGATTAATTATCTATGGCATGACACCTATCCAGAAGGTATGGACAAGAATAAACAAAGGTATTTCAGATTACTAGTTGTACCTTATATCTTCATTGATAATGTGTTGTTCAAAAGATATATAAATGGAATCTTGTTGCAGTGTGTTGACTATCATAAAATTCATAAAATATTGTTAGAATTCCATGAAGAACCTACAGGAGGTCACTTCTTAGCACGTACTCATAGCCTTAAAGATTATGGAAGCTAGTTACTATTGGCCTAGCATATTCGAAGACTATTTTGAATGGATTATAAAGTTTAAAAATGTTCTTTCTTTGTTGGAAAAGAACATCTAGCTTCGCTACCTTTACTGAGTCTATTTTAGTTGATCAACCTTTTATGCAAGTGGGGTCTTGACTTTATTGGCATGATAAACCCGCCCTCATCATAAGGGAACAAGTGGATCTTAATCTGCTATTGATTGTTTTACATGATGGATTGAAGTAATATCCTTGAAGGATGCTAATGAAGCTTCAATACTATCATTTTATGAAGGAATAATCTATAAATTTGGTGTTCCAGCAACTATCATATCAAACAATGCTCTAGCATTTCTTGGTGCAAAGATAACAGATTGGGTTGTCAACCATGGAATCTATTTGAGTGCTTCATCTAATTATTACCCACAAGGTAATGGCTTAGCTGAGAGTACTAACAAGAATCTGTTAAGGATCATCAAAAGAACACTCAAGGATAATCAAAGAGCTTGGCATCTAATGTTGAATTCAGCACTTTGGGCTGACAGAGTGACTCCTAAAAGATCAGTTGGCAATTCACCATACAAACTTGTGTATGGAAAGGAAGCAAGAATGCCTATTTCAGTTGAGTTACCAGCATTGGATTTGCTACACCAAATGGAGCTTCTTGAAAATGAACCATTGCAGGTTCGTTATGCAGAGTTAATGGAATTACAAGAGCTAAGAGATCAAGCTCATTTAAATATGGAGAAAAATCAAAAACAAATGAAGAATACTTTTGACAAGAAAGCCAAATTTAGAGTCTTCAATGAAGGAGATATTGTGTTAAAATGGGATGTTGATCATGTAAAGCCAGGAAGACACTCAAAGTTTGATACACTCTGGAGTGGTCCTTACATGATTTCAGCTTACAAGGAACACAATGCTTTTCAGCTTTCAAAGCTGAATGGAGAGGAACTTCCCATTCTTGTGAATGGTATGTTTCTCAAACATTGTTATTGAAAATCTTACAGTGATTGTTAGATTAGGATTTCCTTTCAATAAGTGCAGTTCTGCACATTGCATTGTTTTTCAATTTAATAAGTGCATTCATGCACGTATTCAGTTTACGGATCTTTTTCCAGATTTAGTTCATTTTGGAAAGGGTTGGACATTTCAAAAAGGTAGATTTTGGTTATATACTTTGGACTTCATGTCCAATTGACAAGAGCAAGGCACTAGTCTTTAAGCTAGCAGGTAGCTTTCCCAGATCGCCAGAATGTTGACAATTTTTACACTTGTGCAAAAATGGGCAACTCGAAACTTCGTCGTTATGATGAAAGTCATGGGTGAAGTATACCTAAGCTAAAGAAGTTATGATGTTATTAGTTACTACTGAATTAATTAATGATTAAGTGAAATGTAATTATGTGTGTTGTTACAAAATGTAACAAATCACATAGTCTATAATTTCATGATACCTTCAACAAAAGAACACAAGGGCCCCGAAGGACAACTGTGTTGTCTTGATGAAGACACTGAATTACAGAGTAGGTGAAGTGTTGAGTTTTGGGACAGCAAACATAAGTGCAGATTACAAAAATTAGAGTTCATTACTGAATGTTACAGGTTCTCATCAATGTTCTTTCCTTTATGATTAAGGCATTCAATTATGTTACTTGAGTTGTTTAGTTCATTATACAATCCATTCAGATAAGTTAGAATGTAGAAGGGAATACACAACTCATTTTAACAATTCAATGTTTTATTCACAAGGAAGGTCAAAATGTTTCCCACACAAGTTGTGGGATGTGAGTGAAAAGTAAAGTACATCTACTAAAGTAAGAGGTACACAAGAATGAAAGAAAAAATAGAGGAGTATGAGTGAACCCATCATTTCCTTAGGGGTTTCCCTCTTTGTTCTTGCATCTCCATTTCCAGCTTTCCTCCTTCATCATAGTTGGTGAAGTCACTATACCTGAAATGAGGAAAAGAGGGATAATCATCAATTAAGAGCTCATGGTTAATCCATATTCCTACACTACCTAATTCATGCATATGGATCTCTAAAAACAGGAGATATAGATTACTTGAAGATCAAACTACATAGCTCACTCAGAAAGAAGAAATAGAAAAGAGAATAAGAAACATGGACATAAGAGAGGCCAAAAATCCTAAGTATTTTCTAACTATATTTCTAAGTGTGCTTTGAGTACGGGTTGCGGCCAATGAAAAAATAGACAAGTCATAAGTGCATGCATGTAAAGCGAGAGAATGTAATTCAAAGTTTCGATAAGTTTTATAAAATGGAAAGGGCTTAAGTACAGAAAAGAGACTAGCAATAGAAGAACATTTTTCAAATTGCAACTGAAGAAGAAGAATCAGATTTCATGAAGCTGGAGTTGATTAAAAGAAAAGGGGTACAACTGAAACAGAATGAAAAAAGAAGATTCTGGGAAAAATTTGATAGGGCTTCACATGTAAAATGGATATTTACAACTTTTCCAATATCTATATCAAGCTGAAATCAAAGAAATGTAGTAAAAGTAATAGAACAAAGTATCTGAATCAAGGCTTATGCCTGATAATGGCATCAAAACAGATCAAGAATTGCTTAAAATTATTGCAGGTATCAAAGAGTATAAGTGCAACTACAGGTTACAAATAGGCATTTCAAAAGTGAACTGAAGGAAGAGATGTACAAGCAACCACTTCATTTACAGATTTTATCAACATCATTCAACCTTGCAAACTCACATGAGGTCAATAAGTAGATCTGAGCAAGAAAAAGTAGATTATTGAGAATTTAGTCATGAATCAAGCTTGAGATGTCAACCCCATATTTGAAAACTTCACCAAATATTATCATAATGTAATGTGGAAATCCTCAAAAGTGATTGAACGAGACATATAACTTAGTATCATTGAAGAAAAGAGATATTCATGTATTTTTCTTATTCCCATGGGCTAGTTCCAGTCAGAAAAATCAAAAGTGGATAGAGGGGAACTCTATGGTGAAGAATAATCTACTGAATTTCAAATACAAAGGATTTTGCATATATCAGAACTCAGTTTTGAAAGAAAGTGTAAATGGAAGCAATACCTATCCAGAAGGATCTGAGGTTCAAACTCTTTTAAAAAATAATGTTTTGGAAAGTTATATAGCACAGATCACAGAAGCAAATGATACTGGAACATAAGATACACAAATCTACAAGTCATGACTATAGGTTGAAGCCCCAAAATGAGCTTGAAGGTTTTAGTATAAAATAACAATGATCCATTTCTTAAGAAAACACAAATACCCATGAGGGGAAATAAACTTACCAGTCATAAAAGTCAGGCTAAATTGATCTCTAATCCCAAAGCATGAACAAAGGATTAGAGATACAAAGAGCTCCATATTCACTTTCCATAGCAAATCCAACCCAGCTCAGAGAATCATTTATGCAAGGGGTCATGTTCAAAATTAATCACAAACACATGCACAAAAATATCAATTACTCACACAGTCATGAAAAGGTTATAGAAGAAAGTGAAGAAATAAAGATAAAGCTTCAAAATACATATAGATATAGGGTCTCCTGTAACTCTTGCAACATAAGCATGAAAGGAGAAATCTCATAGCAGAATAATGTACATTAAAACAGCAATGGGTTATCATGCAGATTCATCAATAGCTTCAAATGTAAGGTCTATTATGCTGAAAATACTTAACAAATGTGTCAGGTCATGAGACAGGAAGATAAGAGTAAGCATCTATCTTTGCCAATACACAAAGGAATTAATAACATGATGTGATGAAAAATTTAAGGTACATTCAAGTCTCATAAAGCACTCTAAGGTATCATTACTAAATGAGGTAGCTTTCAGAATACCAAGCTACGACAAGAGGGATATCAAAGTGAAACACAAATACCCACATTGAAAAAATGTTCTGATCTGGAGTTAAGGGCAATGCAAGGTTGTAATTAAAAATGGAAACCCAAATAGATTTAAATCTCAGAATGAAAAGTTTCCGAGAAAATGAGATAAAGCTCATGAAACCTTGATAATGGAGGCAATTGAATCTTCATAGATATCCTATAGATGCAAATCTTCGAAGAAAAGATCAAGGTCAAAACAAGTTTCAACCCAAAAAATGACCAAGGTCGAGCCAAAAACTCGAAAATTTGAATATATGAACACACCCAGAGCTCTTAGGCAGAGTGACCAGGTTTCAAACTCACAAAGACCAAACAATGCAAAAGCCAAGATTCACAGATTAAAAATGGCGGTCTACACAAAATTTGTCATGGCTTCGCCACTCTCTGTGAGCAAGCCAAAAAATGACCAAAATGATGGGGTTCAAGTTGTTTTAACTCACCCACCTGAGCTTGGATTAACCTAACTCACCTAGAGTTAATAATCAAACAGATCAATTCAATAAGGACAAAGATCAAAGGCCCAAGATTGAGCTCCACGTTCAAAGAAAACAACCACGGTCAATTCCCACCGGCCACATTAATTACAAGGTTAAAACCCTAATTTTAGGAAGAAGATCAATGCAGGAGATTACAAAGTACCAAATCGAATGGATCAAATCAAATTACAAAATTTGATGCAAACCTCAGTCTTACTCATGGGAACCGCAGGTCGATCTTGCAAACTTATCCTTCCTTATGTTTTGGCGTCAAAGTAATAAAGTTTTCTCGCAAGCCCGCAGCCCCGCAGGGGTACACGTGGCCCTTTTACGGTGGTGTCAGGTGGAATATCAGAAGATTTTTTCCCTTTAGAACTTTAAGTTTCTCAAAAAGGTTCAAAGTAATAAATTTCTCCGAAGCTCCACCAACCCAAAGCCCTGCTGAAAAAATCAAAGCACTAATATATTGAGTCAACAGCGGGTTGGTGGGAGTTTTCAAGAATTTGAGTTTTTCCAAAAGGAGTAAAAGTAGAAAAGTACTCCACGAACCCATGAAAGGATACTTCACCATTTTATTGAAGGTGGGTTGTCGGAACATTTTGGCCCACAAAGGTGAAAAAGCAAAAAGTGTTTAAGTCACCCACTGGCCTACAAAGGTGAAATGGAATAAAGTGATTAAGTTCCCCGTGAATCTTCCCATGTCATTAAAAAGGTGAAATCGGGAAAGCGGGCCACCGGGCATTTTCAATTTTTGATCCTTTTTCAAGAAAAGTGTAAAAGTCATAAAATTAAGTCGAGAGCCCACTGCGACCTGACTCAAACACGTGTTGGGCCTAGATTAAAATTTAATTGGTGGGCCAAGTATTCAAAATACACATTTTTTATTAGAAAACGATGAGAAAGGATTTTCCAGGCCGTTTTTTATTAAATTTGTCATACATGGACATCTTTTGAGATAATTAAATGCAGAGTTCTTTAGGAAAAACTTCAGCCGAGTTTAAGTCTGTAATAATGGTGGATTTACACAAAGAACACAAGATAGTTATCAATGGCGGCTAGGGGAGAACTTTACAGAAATTTTCTAGCTTGAATGGAGCTAATAAATTTAATTACCAGAAAGTGATTAAGTTGCAATATCTTGGCATAAAAATTTGAGTTCACCAGATTTGACCATGGTCAGTAGAAATTTTAAATTTTACTCACTCACAGGGAGAAAAATGGCATGCCTTTGTAAAAACAGAATTTGCATGTTCATGGAGAGAAACTTGCCTAGCAAGTAATCTTATTTTTAGCAAGTTATTCATCCTTCTCTTCTTAAAAATAGAACAGTCAACTTCAGTTTATTTGTATTGTATAGAGGCTAATAATGTCTATTTGTAATTGCATGCTTTATTTTTATTCCTTTATCTATTATTAAATAAAGGATAAAAATAGAATGCATGGGTGAGCACAAGCCTTAGACTATTTTTAGGAAGAGGGTGAATTTTATTTTTGCTAAATATTGTGTGCCTTTGCAAAGTACAAAGAGGACTTCTGGAGGACTTTTTGGATATAGGAGTACTGAAGAAATTTTTGTCAATTTTTCCTTCTAAGTGTGAAGAATTTCTACCTTCCCAATTATTTGCAGTCTTGTGTATGTTTATATTAGTCTTGTGAATACAAATTCCTTGATTAATCATCTTACCCTGTTGCAAAATTCAGTAGTTTTTGCATGATATTAATGTGCATGTTTAGCTTAGCAGTATTGTTGTGATAATCTCCCTCAATACCTCCAAGTGTTTTTACCCTTAATATTCTCGCAAGAACTGTTGGTTCATGCACCCAAAATCCTTCACATATCAATTGTGCATATACTCAGTCAAAGCCCTCATACAAATTTGGTGTATCACCTTAGTTATAATTATTTTACAGTCATCTTTTACCCCTAAACCCTATAATCAATTTAGGATACATCAACAAGGAACCAACCTTGATACCGAGACTCACCTCAAAATAGGTATACCCACAGACCTGAGGTGTTTCCATTGTATCTACGAAAGAGAGAGATCAAATTTTACAAGCTTAGAAACCTTCAAGCATCTCTCTGCTACGGTGGACTTTCGAGAGATAATAAGACCTACGTTCCTTGTCATGGCATTGCAACCTCCTCCTCCTCCAAGGAACTTTTCTATCTTCACTAGTGGAATCCCACTCAATCTCAATACACAACATGATATGCCAATATCCACACTCAAGAGCATCCCGTACTTCATGGGAGAAAATCAAGTCACCCATGTCGAGCATATTTAAGATGTAACAAATGTGTTCTCTATTTATCAAATCATATATGATGATGTAGCAATCATGATGCTTGCATCCTCATTCAAAGTAAAAGCACTCTAATGGTACAAAGTGGCTTGAGACTGCATCTATTTCCTCCTAGGATGAGCTTGGAATAGCTCTATGAAACTAATTTGAATATAATTCGGATAACCTATCTTTGGTGGAACAACCGACTACAAAAGAATCACGCACCCACCGAGAAAATGACTGATTTCAACATCAGATTCTAGAAGACTTGGGATATGATTCCTCAAGTGGTAAGGCCTACACCAGCAAGATACTTTCTTGTAATATCTAATGGATTTGAATAGTGACATCTCAATCATGATTCAATCTATGGGAGGTATAACCTTACCTGTTGCATACAATATTACCATAAGGGTAGAAAATAGCCTCATCTAGGCTGGTAAGTTGGATTCTTGGCCTCCTGCGCCTTTGTTTCCAGAAATATCTTCACTTCCCATCCTTCTATTTATCATGTTCCAGTGTAGAGTGCATAAACAGTTGCATCCGCGTCCTACCCTCCCACACAGCATAAATAAGACAAAGAATTGAAGACCCTGATTAGAAACTTGTCCAATAAGGTCATATCATTAGAAAAGAAGTAGTTGTTGGTGCAAAATCACCGCACCCCGGATGCTTGATCAGATTTCTAGTTTGATCATTCAAGCATCCAGGTGTGATTGCACAACATGGGTACTATCTCCAAGTTGTGGGACTTGCTACTTGAGATAGACCTCCGAGAGAAGGTTGGTTCCTGCTCCTAAACTACCTGCCACAAGATATTCCAAAGGTGCAGGGCAAGCTAATCTAATCCTAATCTAACCATGCCAAGGAGACAGAGAGAGAGAGAGAGAAAAGGGAAAAACAACAAAATCCTACACTAAAACGGTGATACACCAGAGAAGGAGAATGTTGAACATCTATCAAAACTGCCATGGAACAAGGAGAGGTGAGCAATGGGAAGGATGGACAGATGCATCACAAACCCAAGGATAGATTTCACATAGAAAATGTCCCAAAACTCCATGAACACAGCTCCAAACCTGCAATGAACATTCAAACATGCACAAATACCTGCAATGAAGAGAGGCAAGAAGAAAACAAGCAAAAAACAAGCAAGGATGGATAGATGCATCACAAAACACGTTTTTGTTGCTTCAGAAGTTTGCACAGAACATCATTTCAATAGTAAAAGGCAAAAACGCCATTATAGAGCGGGGAGGAGGTTCAAACTCCATTTTCAACCCTGGAGAAGAAAAGAAGGGAGCGGCAGAGCTGAAAAGATGAACCCTTAAAAGAAGCCCCTCCTTACAATTTATAGGAAGAATGAGAGAGGGAAGAGAGAGGAAATCCAAATCTACCCCAACCACCTCTAGGTTGCATTTAATTCATCTCATAATGGTGGTAGGTAAGAACCCTAGAAACCCAAAAAGTGGCGAACAGTATTTTGCATTTTTAAGAACTTTTTCCCACCCAATTAAATATATCTATTCGTATTTAGACAAAGGACCTCGTAAGCTTTCCAAAAAGTCCAACCTTGCATGAATCTGAGCTCCCAGTCAAAAGTTATGGCCATCTGAATATCTGCACCAGGGTCTGCTTCCTGTCAGCGCTCAAAATGTTATGCCTCTTGAAGGTGCGCCATAGGAACATCCGTGTGTGTGTTGACATCCTCTTACGTGTGCCAAGGTGCAACTTTTACCCTGTTGACACTTTGTGTCATGCGCCATTTCCATGCGCCAAGGGCGCATCCTTTACCCTATCGACATCCATTTCTGTGCACCACTTTCCTGCGCCTTGGCGCATACATTTTAGTGTCAACACTCATTGTCATGCGCCATTTCCATGCACCAAGGGTGCATCCTTTACCCTGTCGACATCCATTTCTGTGCGCCACTTTCATGCGCCTTGGTGCATACATTTTAGTGTCAACACTCATTGTCATGCACCATTTCTGTGCGCCAAGGGCGCAACTTTTTCATTGTCGACGCTCGTGTCATGCGCCATTTCAGGCGCCAAGGGCGCAACTTTTTCATTGTCGATGCTCGTGTCATACGCCATTTCGTGCACCAAGGGCGCAACTTTTTCATTTTCGACACTCGTGTCATGCGCCATTTCTGCCACTAAGGGCGCAACTTTTTCATTGTTGACACTCTGTGTCATGCGCCATTTCACGTGTGCTAAGGGCGCAACTTTTTCATTGTTGACACTGCATGTGTCATGCGCCATTTCTATGTGCCAAGGGCTGTTGGACGCAATAAAATCAGGCTCGAGTTTCTTTGGTTTCCATATTCTTCTGTTTGTCTATATCTACCCTGGGAGATATTTACAACAATAGAGCACAAGCCTATAGAAGTAATTCTAATTAGGTGCAAATCCAAAGTAATTAGCCTTGATGGAATTAGTATGGAAACTATATGCTCATAACTAGAAAAATGATAGATGACATGTTAATGCGTACTTACCTTTGTAAGTTATCCCTCCAAAGACAACTTCTAGCTCCTAGCAAAATTCAAGCACTTGTCCTATTTCGTAACAACATGGTACCGGAGTGAAAATGGTGCTTCCCTTGTAACATACCTCACATTCAATATCATTAAACCAATGTTGCATGTGCCTGTGCCTATATGGTCTAGAATGCTTCTAATTGTGATCCTTCCATCGATGACAATTGAGCTCGAGAACCATGAAAATCTAGAAGTTCCTCCTAAATCCAATTTTATATTCTTTGGTGCCAAGAAATTCTATGTGATTAATCAATCTATAGATGATGCAAGCAGACCACATGCACAAAGTTGTCGACAATACAAGATACAAGAAGAGAATGCTTGAATGTGGTGTGAAGGTCTCTATTCCAACAACACCGACTAATCCTCAAAAGCAGAAAGATGCAGCCAAGGCATCTAATAATACAAATGCTCAAGTTCTAAAGCACATGAGGCATAATTCAAAGCTCCTCCTAAATTATCGTGTGCCCCTCGTTTGGTAGTTCAAGTCTCTGCTAGCTAAGGCCCCTACCTTGGCACATGAATAAAATAAGAAGGATGATGTTGTGCCTCAAATGCATAAGTCAATGGGTCTTCCATTCAGCATTATGGACTAGATGAAGAAGAAAAAAATAAATATTACAATGTGGGATGCCCTAACCATTCCATCTTAGTGCAACTTGTTACATGAAGCTATGGCTCAACTTCTTCATGCTAACCTAATTGTTCAAAACCCACGCACTTCTATCAATACCTACCAAGAAGAGGAGAAGCAAGTAAGGTTTTCAAAATCCCACCCTTTTGTATGTCCTTGATCATAGGAAAACATCTTGTCCACAATGCCGCATGATCAATCGGGCACTAGCACCATACAAGCTAAGCCAATATTTTCCTATCATGTAGGGTCATATGTCCCATCCCCTCTCCAAGCCGATGTTTAATCCAAGAAGAACAAGTTTCAGTTTTGAATAGAATCCTTTCATGCCTTCTATTCTAAACTTATTTCTAGATGAATGGCATGAGAGACACCATATATTTGATCCATATGTTGAGGATATAGAAGCTTATGAAACTAGGTTTGGGGCATATTTCATCCTTGAAGAAGAAAATGTACTTTGCGTGCTCTCAAGAAGAGTGAAGAGAACCCTGGCTATGTAAGTTATACTTTGATGGATCTAGAAGTAGGAATGGTGTGGGCACATGTGTCATTATCATTTCCCCTAAGGGTGAGAAATTATTTTTCACAGACATGTTTCAGTTTGAATGTTTTAATAATGTGGCGAGAGTAAGAAGAGGTTGATGCATGGTCTAGTTATTAAGGAAAAGAAAAATATCAAGTCTCTACAGATCTTTGGGGACATAGAATTGGTTATCCACTAGGTCACCATAAAGTGTGTTTCAAATAATAAGCTTTTGAAAGCTTATAAACATAGAGTTTGGGACCTCCTTGAGATGGACACGCTTAGTTCATAGTTCTCCCTACGAGGAATTTTTCAAAGGGATCAATTAACACATCAAGATGGTGATTAGGCCATCCATTCCAGAAAAACAAAACTAGCTAGAAAGTGTTTGACAGTGATGTATAGATCATCTAGTTCATTTATAATGAAGATGAGTTGTCATCAAGCATGCAAGATGACTTACATGACAGCTATGGTGACCAAGTAATACAAACAAAGATAAACAAGTTTTCTAAAGGGTTGGTCACCTTAGATAAAATGTTTAGCCGTGATGATGAGTTTAAGGGTGAATAAAATTATATGTGCATCACGCAAAGACTTCTCCACAGTCACTATTACGTGTGGAAATGAGCTACCGCTCAAAATCTTACACGCTTGATGAAAAGAAAGCCTTCATCTCTCTCTATCAAAATACAAAGATATATTCTCATGGTAGTATGAAGACATCAAAGGTTTTGATCCAAGTGTTTCTCGACATTGCATTAACCTTGATCCTGGTATCAAGCCCATCGATATAAAAACAAAGGCCACTCAATCCAAAGCTAGATCCCCTCATGAGGAAGGAGTTATCCAAACTCGTTGAGGCTTAGATAATATTTCTAATCAAGTATTCTACTTGGGTCACAAATCTTGTTCCGTGTTGGGGTTAATCACACCATTTTTATAGATATATTATTCAGATCTAAGCATATGAGTAATAAATAGGAAAATAAACCAAGAACAATACACAAGATATAATGTGGTTCACCCAGTGTGGGCTACGTCCACCAAGAAATAACTAATCTTATTATTCAAATCTTTGTAGAGAATATACAATGAAGATCTACAATCTTCCACACCTCCTAGATGTACAGTACTTTCTTCCTCACAAGCTTCTCTTTTTCTCTCTCCAAGAATTCCTTCTTACAATTCTCCCTTATTATCATCTAACCCTAGTTTTCTAGCTTATATAACCATATACAAACTTAGGGAAACTTAGCTATGTTATTACAACCATTAGATCAACTTTATATCAAAGGTTAGATATAATTCTCGTGAGTTAAATAAAACAATCACGCACAGGAAACTGATGTCAATTCCTCCTTGCCTTAACCGATACTGGTCCTAGGTGACCGACGTCTATTACTATGTATTCTAGTAAGTTAATAAAGCATGTTAATGTGAAGTAATTAAGCTCCAATCGAGACACGGTTGCACATTTAAGGAACCAACAATATCTATAGAAAGTGTTAGTAAAATGAGGTAATTAATTGAAAAATAGGATGAATCAATAAAATAATTTAGCTATCAGTTCAAGAATGTTACAATAAGGTTAGAAGAACCCCTAATAGATAAACAAATAATTGAATGGTTCACTTCGGCCTATTACCTTACCTTAGAGCATCCCTAGATGGAAATACATTTACAAGTCTCTCATATGTCATAGAAATGGCTATAAGGTTAGAGGCACAACCATGGAGAAGAGAAGGAGAAAACTCAATTAAGATAGATTTAGAGAGGGTATAATTAGAGTTGGCTAAATTAAAATTACAACAAGATATCCAAAGAAAATAAGATCTTAGAAACAATTCACCACCTAGAACAACATAAGACCAAAAATATGGTGCATGATCTATTGTGAAAAAGGAAATAGTAAGACAAATTATCCATACTTAGAAAAAGGAAGACTTTGTGCAGGAGTCAAACAACACTCCTCATAAAAAGTTTATTCTAATAACATATCCATGAATGAACGAACTATGTGTGGTATCTGTAGATTATGGGATCAACATACACATGACACTTTTCCACTACTAGAAGTATCCCTCCCACAAATCAATTAATGTATTGTACAACATACAGATCATACAACCACTATCATCATACTTATCATACAGTGGATTTCATGGAATACTTAAAAGACTATAAAACTGATAGAGTAATGATAGCTAGACAAAATACAACACCTCCACCTCCACAACAACCAACCCCCACACTAACAATTTAAAAACCCCCACCAGCTTCAAGCACCATCAATACTTTTATGTCCACAATATCAAGGATATCAAGGTGGACAACCAAAATATGGAGGAGGATACCAAGGAAACAACTACAACCCTAATTATCAAGGGTATGGTGGAGGATACAGAGGAGGATATAGAGGCGGATTTAGGGGTGGATAAAATAATTACCAAGGTGGTAGAGACAATCAAGGATATGGATTTTTCCATGAATGTGGGACATGTGATTCTTTCAGTTTCCCTAAAGAAACACAATTTTATAGAAATGGGGGAACAAAAATAGAAGCATTAGGGAGGGATGCTCAAAATAATTTCTAACATATTACTAAAATACCATGGGATGAGGAAGAATCCTTAGAAGAGGGAAAAACAAATAAAAATCATCTAGTTCCAATAAGATAAAACCAAAAGGAGAAAAAAGGAAGAAGCCAAGGAAAATTATTTTAAGAGGAAAACACATAAGAAAGCAAATAGTGATCAAGAGGAACCAAAATATAGAGCCATGGTCATAACAAGAAGTAATGTAAAGAAAGATCACATACATGGGAAAAATAAAGTCATTAGATTACCAATAGAAGAAGAATCATCCAACAGTGAAGACTGGGATCCAAAAGAGATTAGACCAAAATTGCATGATAAGGAAGTAGAAAAAAGCAAGACAATTACTAAGAAAGCTCAACATCATGAAGACATAGAAAAATATTATTTTATAGAAGATTAAATAACCGCCCTCAAAGAAATAACTAGACTAACCATTAAATGAGGGCTAGTAGACAAGATAAAACAATTTTGTAAATATTTGAATAAGGAAGAAAAAAAAATTACGTTCAAAGTGGATTGAGGTTGTCCATAACACAAAAATGAAAATGTATTTACTACACATAACATGGCAAAATCCACCATATATTTGGATGTATAAATATTTGATACAACAATTACAAAGATCCTCTTGGATCTAGGAGCAGATGTGAACATAATGTCCAAAACAACTTGGGAAAAGCTTGACAGCCTTACTTAGATGTTGTGAGATACCATATTGTCTTAGAATATGGATCAAATATGTTAGAGATCACAAGCACTGAGAGGGGGTGAATCAATGTAGATTAAAATTTTCACTTTAATAATGCTAATTCATAATTTCTTAATAAGTGCAGCAATATGTCATGAGCATTCAAACACATGCAAGACAGAAGAACATTAAACACATAATTTATAGTGGGAAACCCTTTCGGAGAAAAACCCACTTGAAACCATGACTTTATTAGGAACACCAATTCCAAAGCTTATAATGGTTTCGGTTGAGCACCCACTCAACCTGTGAAGCACCCACTTCACAACTTCAAGCACCCACTCGAAGATTTTCTGAGCACCCACTTAGTGAATTTTAGCAAGCACCAACTTGCAAGGAGCACCAACCCCTAATTTAATCAACTACAAATGATATTTTATAGGCACCTACCCACAAGGAGGTCAGTAACCCCCTAAAAATTCTAAGCTACAACTTAGACTTGATTTACATATAATTTTTGATCATCTAGTTACAAAATTTGCTTATACAATAGATTATGATCACTTTTATGTATTTGTCTGTTCTTTTTGTCACTCTCTTCTACTCATCTAATTTGATCTCTCTTACTCAATCAATCTGCCACACTAATTATCTTCTCATATAATTCTTCAATACTTTAAAAGGAATGATAACTAGATTGTACCAAGCCAAGAACTTAGATGCTAATCAAACACCACGATCAATAAGATGAAAGCAATTTGCCAAAATAACTTTACATAAACCTATGCAAACAAATGAGTAGCAATATCATATATTATTATTGAAATCAATGAAATACAATAAGAATAGGCCTTGCTTATATAGGAAAGGAATAAAAATCTAAGAACCGGTCAAGGAAAGAACTAGTCAAGACCATAGATTTAGGAAATAACTAGTCATCAAAGATCTAGTCAATACCATAGATCAAGGAAATAACTAGTCATCAAAGATCTAGTCAATACCATAGATCAAGGAAATAACTATACCTAACAACTAGATAATATCTTCCTAATATCTAAATAAGATAAAAGAAATATCCACACACATAAGTGGGTGAGGATAAATACAATAAAGGTAAATAAAGTACCTAGGTGAACATGAGCTAAGGTAAATACCTACTCTAACACCCCCTCAAGTGAAGCTAGGGGCCCAAAATAAAAGTGGCATAACCACAGTATGAGTCCCAACAACTAGGCTTGATGAGGTACTCATGTACAATAACTGGGAAAAAGGGATGTCGCAAGGTACCCAAAACCAAGAATAAAGTAGTAGAGAGAAAAAACCTGCTACAAGGAATCCCAAGAATCTCGACTCAAAAAATGCATACAATGCTGAAGAATTTTGGTGTGCATTGTGTTCTAAATCCACTACTCTTTCACAAAATGCAAAAACAATTTACATTGGGCTTCACCGAATAGCTCAAGATCAAGGATATTGTTAGAGTGATGTCGAAAGTGCAAAAAAACACCAAACATAATTTGATCAACTACTGCAAATAGGTGTGCCACGATCTAAGAACAATAACCAAAGCAACAAGGCAAGGACACAAAATCCAGAGTGTCACGATCCAAAAAAACCAAGATAACAAGGAAAGGACACAAAACCCGAAGCCAAACATAACTCGATCAAATGCTAAAAATAGGTTTGCTACAATCCAAGAACAATAACCTAATCAACAAGGCAAGGACACATTATCCGTGAGTGTCACGATCCAAGAAAAGATAAGGTAACAAGGTAAGGACACAATACCCAAAGAAGTAGGATCAAAACCACACCCTCCCATACTTGTTGAATGGGTGGAGTGACACTAAAAATTTGTATGATTTATCAAAACAACTACTCAAACACTAACAAACTAACACTAGACTTAACTAGAATAGGTCCCCCACAAGAGAGACTATGAACATGCCAAAAATGTTGAAAATATAAATATAAAATCTCTCAACAAACAAGAGAGATACACTACACCTATTAAAGAAAAATGCTCAAAACAAGGAGCATTATAATGTAGAAGGTATAGAAAGTGGAGCCAGGGGCCAAATGGTGGAGGAGCCACGCTTTTATATTCCTCTCAATGAATGCTTATTTCATCGACCACAAGTGATCAAATATCCACCCCAAATCATCATGGATGGGTGAACAAGATGTCTTCATATGACTTGGTGTAAAATGCACAATGGGTTCATGCAAAGGAACATCAAAATGTGTGTTAGGTTGATCATGTCTGATAACTTAAATCTCAGGTTTCTCAAGCCTGAGTGAAGGTGCATAACTCATTTTTTCTCATGATCCTTAGAAAGATTCAAGTGAACAAAAATAGGAGCTTTGTCAATGTGTGATCCCAATGAAGTACCTACTTGAAAACCAATTCCATGGCGAGAATTCCACTTAACATGTGGAATAGGGGAAACAATACCCTGTGAATATCTTCCAATACCTCTACCAATGAAACCCATAGAATGGAGCATGCAAGAACCGAATGTAGTGGTATGCTTCTCAAAAGAGCCATACATGTAAGCAGAAGTAGGATACACAGTGTGTGTAACTGTAATAGGCACAGGTGCAGAAGAACATGTAGTAAAATTCCTAATATGATTAGGAGCATCAGGAGAAGGAGCAGGCTTAAAAACGTGTAAATCAAGGTCAATGGGTATAAGAGAAATAATTGCAAGTGGACTAGGAGCATGGATATCACTGTCCACAATATGATGGCGATGTTGCAGGCTAGCAAGTTTTTGTTGTAGGGAGTGTATTAGTGTATCCTTATTGTGAATGAGTGTTTGTAGAAGAGAATTTCACTTCTTGAGTGATCTATTTTCTTCCACAAATTTTACAATATCCTCCTAAAGTTCACATATTTCAAAAAAAGTATATTATTCTCAGAATCCATGATAGATACAAAAATACAACTCCCAAAATTTTAGGACGTCAAACTCAACCAAAATTACATCCACAAGTGATTACAACACCCCTCCATATTTGGTACTTTATAATGGGTGTGTGTTACAATATGGCACTTTAAATTTATAGTGTGATTCTCAAAATAAATATTTCCAATGGAAAGAGCACGAAAAAATGCTTTTTCAAAAATGGCGCTCAAAATTGAGTTGTTCATCAAAAGATACAAGCTTACAAGTTTATACTTCGTTATTTATTTTAGTATCAACTAAAACAAAATAAAATTCTCTTGCCTTCACCACACAAATAAAATGAAAAGGGGCTAGAGTTAAGCACCTACTAGTAGGAATCAAAATCTTAATCCCTCATATGACCATACCACATGACTAGGGGCTAAGGATTTCAATAGGTGTGATCTAGTCAATACCATAGATCAAGGAAATAACTATACCTAACAACTAGAAAGTATCTTCCTAATATCTAACTAAGATAAAATAAATATCCATACACATAAGTGGGCGAGAATAAATATAGTAAAGGTAAATAGAGTACCTAGGTGAACATGAGCTAAGGTAAATACCTACTCTAACATACTTCATCTCTGTCTTCTCTCCTTTTCTTCTCTCTTGTATTTTTGTCACTCTCTCTTAGCTCAATTACGTCATCTTCTCACTTGAGCAGCACATATATTGGCATCCAAATTTCCTCTTTATACACAATCAACCCATTCCATCACTTCCTTTGGCATGGCGTACACTATTTCCTACTCTATCGCCTCGAAAATTTAGTCCATTAAATGAATACAACTAACTCCAGATTTTTCTCTTGTTATATTTGGATTGATTTCACCTTTCACCGTAAAATATTTATTAGCCGATACCTAAAATATATTTTATAATTTTCCTAGGATTTCCAAGATGAGTGTGTAGACAGAAAAATTAGGTCACACACTATCAAGTCCCCTTCCATTAACATACATCTAACCATGACCCTCCTCGTATCATTATTAATTTAAGTACTAAAATTAAATTAATTTCCACCTCACTTAGCCACCTCATCCTAGACCTATTCCAAGCCTATTAATTAACCTATACTAAGTCCCCTAACTAGGACTCATTCTAACCCTAACCTTAATCGCCTATCATTCCTCCAACCAAATTCCCACTCCATTTAGCGTCATTCCACACTCTTGACCTGGAATCAATTCTCGAATCACCCCAAAATTGAGAAGAAAAGGCTATTTTTGGAAAAGTATTGGTTATTTTTGACCTTTTCTCCCTAAACAACATCGGTTCCCTTTAAATAAGAATTTCTAATTTTATTTGGGTTCCGACCTTGTTTTTGGGCATTCTTAATTCAAATCTCAATCATCCAATCAATCAAATCAACCATAAGAATTTTCTAATCCTAACCAACCTTTTCTCCTCATATCTCCAAATCATCCACTTGGAAGCATTTCAAACCGTCTCAATACTAAACCAGGCATTATTTATTACATTCAACCACCAAATCTCTAATCATCCAATCTCTCAAATATAAGAACCCCGTTGTTAAGTCCCATTACCTTAATATTGATTTCTTTATTCTAATATATCTCTACACCAACCTCTTCTCTATCTCCATAGCCATCTATTTTACTACCTCTCTCATCATCACATAAAAGCATACATCTGGTGAGCCTAATCTCTTAACTCTCTCAGTAATCATAAAGAACCACGAATCAGCCCCAATATTTTTACTAAACCACTGTGTCAATTGTCTAATTTCATATATATTTTATCAATTTCTCATCAAGAATTGATATTTATTCCTGAAGTTCTAATGAGCAAGTCTATCGAATTTTCACCAAACACCCAAACCTTACCATCACCCAACCTCCTTGTTTAGATCTCTTAATTCTCCTTATAGCCCTATCGCCATTTCTAGATTAAGTCTTAATTTAAATTATTAGATTAATCCTTTTGTATTTGTACCTTTTATCCTTAGGAGGATATTATTTTATGTTATTTTTCTACTTTACTTTATATTTGAATGTGGATTCTTCTAGGAAGCACCTCACTTATCCTAGCTCTCACTAAGCACCTCTAAACTTATTTTATTAATGTTATCTTGTGGTCTTATGTTCTATTACATAAATCATAGTCCTTCCTAGCCAAAAATGAGCTCTTCATAATCAAATTGATCTTCTACAATCATGTGAACCTTCTTGATGACTTCTAATCCTCCTCACCTTTACCCTTATCTTTTTTATACACAACATTGTGGTGAAATAGAGTGAGCTATTTTCTTCTCTGGCTATTTAAATTCACTTTTCATGAGTTATATAGAAAATGTAACTGAATTTCTTCAAATTCAAAGAACTTCAATATTGATAATTTTCCCTTATTTATTCATTCCTCAAGACTCCATATACTCAACCTTTCTTCCGTGGCTCATCCTTTGGATTCTTTTTTCATTTTGCAGCTTCATTCCTTTACTCGTATCCCTCACTAAATTCTCCTCGCTTCCATATAACTTCTTTTAGTAATATGTGGTTCTTCTCCTACAAACTTTTTAGTCATCTGATTTTCTTTCAACACTTTCAATGTTTATCTCCTTATGTCCTACCTTGCCAAATCTTGATTAAGTCCCTTCTAGAACTTATCCTTGATCATCCTAAAGCCTCTATATTCCATGAGCTAACACTTCACCAATCAACCTTCATTTTTTCAGCTTCATTCCTTTACTGTATCCCTCACTTTACCAATTAACCCTTTTGGCTTCAATGCAAATTTGGTGACATCAATGTCCACAACACATCCCTTATGACAATAACAAAGGTCTACCAATCTCCCCTTTTTTCATTGATGGCAACACCTCAACACTTCAATACCATGAAAACTATACCCACACATTTGATAACAAAAATAATACTTGCATACCAACACTGGATTACTTTTTGAAAAAACCTTGTACCCGATTCTCGAAAGTACCTTGTAACTCTCCTTGGTAGATGTTTGTTTTTAGCTTCTATGTTATTAATTGGATGGATTTGGTGTCTTTCCCTCTTTTCATATGACCGCTTATTTCTAACTTGATATTTTCTTCCCCTTTGAAAACAATGAAAAAGGGCCATCTATGTTTCATAAAGGTGAAAATGTAGGAAAGTTGCATATTGCATGTTCCTAACTCATGAAACTCCCCTAGGCACATGCTTTTGATCTCGTGTCACTGGTTGGTATGCTCGTGACAATGCTCCCCCTGAGTTGATGCATACTTTGATAAAATTGAGCTAGCATACTACATCCCCATGTCATAAATATTGTTGGCACTTGATTAGGAGATGATATTACTTGAGAATTATCCCTCACTTTATTTACACACCTTCTAGTTGTTGGTGGGATCAAGAATGACCCCAATTCATTCCTTAAGTGCTCAAAAGTAGCTTTTGGTAGTGGATTGGTCATAATGTCTGCAATTTCTTCTTTTGTGCTCACATATTCTAGACTTATTTTCTTTTCATTCACTTGTTCCCTCAAGAAATGATATCTAATTAGAATATGTTTGGTCTTTGAGTGGAACACGGGGTTCTTAGAGATGCTTATTGCACTTGTGTTATCACAAAACAAGGAAATTGGACTATTAGTGAAAACCATTCCTCTACATGTTCTCTTATTGTCTACATCAAATATGATTTTCGATTTGGGTTTTAAAATATGTGCATTTCATCTTTTCAGTGTTGCATTAGATCACATATATTTAATTAGAAACCACACAGCAGAGGTCATGATAACTTGGTAATTGGATTGGATTGAGCATAGTTCACATTTCACACACAAGCCAAACCACTTACACAATTTATAAATTTCTTAAACATCTCCTTTCCAAGAAGAAGTCGTCAAGGATTTAACAACCCATTTATAGTGGGCCCCGCCTAGTTTTCTCGGCCGATTTATCATATCGAGCTCGTGCCTTGCATACCCAAAGGTATATCGAGGACTCTTTCACCAAAACAAACTTGAAACCATCCATAGCTTGCTTTTAGGGCACCTTCGTTATCCAAACACTCTATTTCATTCACAATCAGTCTAAAAGGCATAAGCCACTCAACACTAAAATCTGATACCTAGGATTGACGTGTTTTTTTTTGTGGGACTATTGATTTATTTTTTTTCTATGTTTTGAGTTGTGAGGACAATTCATCACTTTTTCTTCTCTTTCACACTCCACCATCATAGTCGGTGTATTCTAGGTTTTTCTGAGTGTGATAGGACATATTTTTTCCATACACAACTTCTGTGTTGGCTTATTTTGACTTAATTCACTTCAAAATTTAAGAATTTCTTCATCTTCTCAAAGATCTCAGTAACCGGCATTGGTCCAGTGACCATCATCGGTTTTATCATCATACCAACACTAGTTAATCGACCTTCATCATTTTCTCTATGTTTTTATTATTTTGTCAAAAACATCATTCTCTTTTTACATACCAACTTTCTATGTTCTAATTCTTTCAATACACTTATTTCTGAGTCTTTGTCACCCTTAATAGGACCTAGTTATACCCATTTTATGCCTTTCTTATTCATATTTCCAAATTTCTTGGTTATCCACAATAATTGGCATTAGTCTTCTTGCCTAATCGGCACCGCTTAACTAGCCAATATCATTATCTCGTGTTTTTATTTTTATCAAAAACAATAACCTATTTATATTCTCCAGACTTCACCAAACATCTATTTTTGAGTTTTGTTAGTTCTGCAGAGCCTAGAATACCTCTTTTCCACCTTTCATATGGTTTGGACTCACCAATAGGCACAAGCCCTCACTTTTCATGCTAGTTGTGTACCCTTTCCTACTATCCCTTCACCACCCTCCATCTCATCTTTGATGGATCCTAATATCGTGATTGTACTGTAGGTGATGAGGATTTTTCTAAATTCCTCAATCACAACCTCTTGGCCTTGCAACATTATCTCGCCACCTCCTCCACCCATGATTCATCAGGCCAACCTATATTTAGGATGCCTACCTCTATGTCTACTTCTATGATCCCTACTTCTACCATCTCCACCACATCTGGTAATGTCGATGTAGCTACCCAATCTACTGTCGCATTGCCTACCTCCACCTCACAACCACCTATTTCCCAATTGACCTCTACACCTTCAACATCTATCATCCCCTCTAAAATTTTTATTCCTTCAACATCTACCACACCCTTATCTACAAACCCCTCATACAAGAGCCCCTTCATCATCAACACCTTTAAAACATGTGTCTATACAACCACCAATGGTGTCAACATCCTATATCCCCTTTCAGAATCTGGACATTTCTATTCCCCATACTCTTTCGCCCATCGCCATGAGGTTTTTTACAAAATTTTCTCCTACCTACACCCTACCTCAACATCCACTTATTTCCTCCACTTATTACTCAAGATACATGCCTTCATCATATATTCCCTCTTGCATACACCCATCTTAGTTTTATTATTCGGCATTACCATGCACTAGTGTGTCATCTAAGACTTATTCATCTCATCCACCCCCTTATACCACAGGTACCGCTCCTCAATCTAATCCTACAAAATATGTTATAAATATGATGATGGATAAGATGTAGACCCTCAAAGCATTTGTTTCTAGCTCTCACAATGCCTTGACTTACGATGAAATCTATAATGAACCTATTCATCCATCCATAGCCATTCACCCTTATCCCGCACATTGGAGTTACCTAAGTTTAATCGATTTAATAGCAATTAATTCCCTCAACAACATTTGTGATCATTCAAACACGTATGTTATTTTATCATCCATGATGATGCCTTGCTCCTTAAGACTTTCCCCATGTCATTGATAAGACTTTCCCCATGTCATTGACAAGACCTGCTCTAGATTGGTACAGTGCTTTGCCTAGGCATTCAGACTTCTCTTTCAATCAGTTGGCCCATGCCCTACTTGATCATTTCTCCATCAATATCTCTAAAAAATTCTCCATGACTGATTTATACTATATTGGTTAGTATGATGATGAGTCTACCATTGACTTCATCACATGCTTTGGTGGGGCTCATTAATCAGTTCACCTTTCAAATTCCACAACTTGAGCTAATAGAGTTGTTCACTAGGGCTTGTGTCAGGCACATTTCTCCATTTCTCTAGGTACAAACATTCTAAACATTTTAAAAGGCATTCACCATGGCTCGGAAGCTATATATTTGTTCCCTTGAAGAAGAAAATCTTAAGTTGCACAACAAGAGCGCTCTATTTAACACGAATGACTCTTCTTCTTCTAAACTGCAAAATAATCATTCCAACAATCATTCTAAGGAAAAAGGATATACCAATGTGGTGGTCTTGAAATTCGGCCCCTCTCATCCATCAAACTAACCAAAACCTCCTCCTAATTTGTCTCTTGTTCAAAATTTTTAGTACAAGTATGAACATAAATGTTATACCCCCATAGAGAGCCTTACTCCTTTGTGTTGGAAAAGCTTTTAAAAGTGGGAGCCATCACCCTTCCACCTATCAAACCACATACTGGTTTTGACCCTTCCCATCCTATACCCGCATGGTATAAGGATAATGACTACTGTAACTATCACCACGTTAGGGGATATAGTGACGGAAATTGTAAAACATTCAATAACATTGTCCAGAAAACATTAGATGATGGAGATCTCATCTTGGACAACCCTAATGCACCAACAAATAAAAACCTTCATGTCTTTAAGAAACCTTTTCCAAACCATACCCCTTCATCAAACTAGGCTGGTGAGACCTCTAGAAATGACACCAATGTTCACAAGGTTCATGCCATCTTTGACACAGTACCTGTCCCTTCTACTCAATTTCCTCCCATCCCATCTATTGAGGAAATTCTTGCATGATCTCCTCTACCCACAGAGGAACCTATTTCAGCTAATCCTCTACCCAAGGAGAGCCTATTTCACCTACTCCTCTAACCACGAGGATCCTATTTCACCTAATTATCTACCCATGGAGTATCCTACCTCACCTACTCCTCTACCCACGGAGGAGCCTACCTCACCCACTCCTCTACACATGGAGGAGATGACCCTACCCATTATTTTACCTACCAAGTAGCCTACCTCACCTACTCCATCTATAGAGGATCTTACCCCATTTATCCCTCCACCTATTGAGGATCCCGCACTACCCATGCTTCTACCCATGGAAGATCCTATCTTATCCTCTTCTCTACCTAAGGAAGAGTCTACACCACCTACCTTGCTCCCTCCTTAACCCATAGAGGAGCCACTTTTATATCCTCTTCCTATAAGTGATGCTTCTCCCAGGGTCTTCCAAGATCATGTCAACCTTCTTACATCACTTCTACCTACAGATTCAGAAGCCAAAAACTTCCTTGTCTCACAGACCTCGGAATTCTTCACAAGAATTACATTACCACCAAGTCATCATCATCTTCCTCTACCTCTATGCCATTCTCTCATTTAGTCAATTTCTTAGAGTATGTTGATTACTCCAAACTTTGGGGGCACCTTCAACTCCCAGTATCCACCCAAATGTAGATGTTGTCCCCAAATACTTCAACTATCTATCCTAAAGTATTCAAGGAAACCAAATCTATCGCACCTAAGCCGGTCATATCAACCTTTTCTTCATTAGCCTCACCTTCACCCCAACCTTCACCCTAACCTTTACCTACACCTAAACCTCCAACCGCACCCAAACCTTCACCTACACCTAAACCTACCACTACATTTGGCGTCTTGCCGATGCCTAATATAGTCCATCCCCAGTGAATATAGATTTGAATGCCTCTTCATAAACCACCACCGGTTTTATTCCAACACCTAAGAGAAATACCCAACCTCTTAAGCCTCACACCATTGTTTCTACCACACCTTCTTATTCACCTTCACCTCTTCCATCAATCTTAGGCCCACATCCATCGACCTTGGTCAAGCTAATTCTCCCCCAAGGTAAACTTAAAGATAGGCAACCCACACCCTCACCTTGATCTTCTATTTTACCCACACCTTCTTCATCACCCATGCCTTTACCTTCTCTTTTACCTACACCTTCTACATTACACTCCAACTAGGATCTTACCCACACCTTCATTGTCACCTTGGTTGAATCGTACGCCTATACCTTTTGCACCCCTTATTCTTCACACACTACTCTAGCACCTTTACCCAAGAAGGTGCAACCTAAACCAAAAACAACACTACCTACCAAAAAGGTAGTTAAACCGACCCAACCCCAAACTCCACCTCTTTCACAAAGGTCACCCATACCTTCATCCAAACCCACTTTAACTTCTCATTGTGATCCATTGGCAGGATCCTATTCTAACATCCTCGTTAGGTTATTAGAAACCTCCACTATCACACTACCACCTATTAAGCCTTATGACCCACTCAAACCCAAACTAGTAGGGTTTGACGATACCAAAATATGTGCATATCATCACTCCTAGGGCATGATGTCAAAGGTTATAAGGCCCTAAAAACATTCTTCTTCAACTCTATACTTTGGATGGTTTCTTTAAAGAAGATAACTTGTTAGAGGAGAATTCCATTTCCCCTTCACTGCCGCCACACGACATAGTCCTATATCTATTCAACGGCCTTCACCTAAATCTCCACATCCCTCTTTTCCTCCTCTAATATTTGAAATGAACATGGTCTGGATAGCCACTCAATCACGTAAAGATAAAGGAAAGAGAAAATTTACAGCCCATCTCTGCACCTTCACCCATCATTCCACCTGCACCTATCCTTAGGGTAACCATTAATAGGTGGCTTATCTTGTTTCTAATAGAGTCACACATCGCACTATGATTAAACAACTTCATCAATCTCCTTTGAATATGTATTTGTATGACTTAATTCAAACCTTTGAATCTCATTGTCAGGCCCTCATTGAGGTCTTGCAATCTATTGAGGTTCCACCAAATGATCGACACCTGTGGCCACCATCTTTACCCCACATCATGTGGTTTCCTAACCACTCCACCTCAAACTTCTACACCCATTTCCTCTCCTCAGTTTTCACCATTTTTTTCTTTGACAAAGAGATTATCCCTCTCCAATCGATGATCCCGATCCTACCCTCTTCATATTTTCTTACATTAATGATACTTGTATTTGACGTGTTATGATTGATGGAGGTGCCAACATTAATATCATTTCTTCCCATGTGTACAAAAAAATGTGCATACCCGCCAACTGCATGCATAATAACCCAATTATGTTGTGTTCTTTCAATGATTCCATGAATTCTACCCTCGGCACCATCATCCTCCACATCCGCGTGGGTCCTCACACCATTCTCAAACTATTATATGTTCTTGAGGGGGAATTCCAATACAACATGTTACTTGTCTAACCCTGGATTCATGTCATGGGGTTTGTACCTAAAACCCTTCATCGTTTCTTAAAATTTGAATATGAAGGGCACTCCTACACCATTTGGGCGGATCCTTCACCATTTAAAACCTACAACATGTTTTACCAACAAAATTATGTCATTATTCTAGTCAAGGCATCTACCACCATTACCGCTCCATCTTCTTCCACCGCCTCATCTACAATTATTGTCACTACGTCTTCTACAAATAGTCCATCTATCCCCACTATTTCTTCATCTATCCCATCTACCAACCCACCTATTTCACCAATAATTGATGCCTCACCTTCTCAAAATTTTATTAGCTCATCCATCCTCGCTACCTAAGTTTCAACTATTGATCCCTTGGTAGGTGTTTTTCAATGCCTTACCCTGGGGAGTACTACCTCTACAACATAAAAACTTTCCTTACTCCTCAAGAGTATGGAAACCTTCACCAACACCCACGTTATAACCATCATGTAGGAGAGGTTTTTCCATATGGTCCTCCCCACATTTGCACCAACCTAACATATGGGGACTCGATACTTCTTCATATTATCCTGAACCACCCACCTAAACCCAATCTTTCTCATCTTATTTAAAATAACTCACCAATTGTTGCTTCACCCACACCCTTCTTCATTGATGTTCCTAGAAGGGAATTGGCTTTGGTCTTTATGTGTAAGTTCATCACATAGTCATTCCTTGCACTACCTGAAAACACAAAGATCTTTGTGGTATCATATTTTCTAAACCACCTTCTAAGAAGTCTAGAATTGACCTCGTAGAGGAAGATAAGCCTTCCCCACCTAACTCACCTACCACACCACCTTCACCCATGGAGTCCATGGATCCAGAATCCATCCCTCCTAAAAAAATTTGTGAACACCATTTCTTTGGGACTTCGACCTATCATCGTGATGGCAAGGCACCCTCTTCCCTTCCTCTTCTTTATCCTAACATGTTAGATGACGACACACCTTCTATCAATGTCGTTCAATGTCAAGATGATGATTATATTCTCACCTATTTAGGTGCAGATGATTCTTACATTCACCGGTCATTACCTTCTAAGACACAAACCATGCTGAATGAATTGACCATAGAGATCAAAATTCACACTCAAGATGACCCTCAAATTATAAAGATAGGTCAATCTTTAAATTCTTTTGAATAGGAAGCCTTCACCTCTTTCCTTCAAGATCATAACAACACTTTTGCTTGGTCTTATGCCGATATGCTGGTATTGACCCTAATATTGTGGTCCACACTATCATGACTATTCCCAATGCCAAGCACAGGAAACAAAAGTTATGAAAATGCATCCACACATTTCCCTTCTTGTAAAATAATAGCTCCAACGACCTCCTTTTTCTATTTCCTTCATTCTACCCATTGACTATCCACAATGGATTTCTAACATTGTTCCTGTCACCAAAGTGATAGGGGGACTCTGCATCTGCATAGAATTTTGTAACCTTAACCTCGCCTTCCCTAAGGATGACTTTCCTCTGCCTAGCATTGACCAACTTGTTGATCTTACAACCAGCCATGAGATGCTATCTCTTATGGATGGATTCTCAAGTTATAATCAAATATTACTCACTCCAGAAGATCAACACAAAATTACCTTCATCACCCTTGGGAACCTTATGTTATCATGTCATGCCCTTTAGCTTGAAAAATGTTGGTGCCACCTATCACTACATTATGACCTATATCTTCTATGATATTATGCATAACATATTAGAATATTATGTTGACAACGCTCTCGGTAAGTCCAAAAGTCATGTCGAACACCTCTCTGTTTTTAAGATCATCTTTGATCGTATCATCCAATATTGTGTTCACCTTTAACCAAATAAGTGTGTCTTTTGTGTTATCTCCGGAAAAATACTTAGTTTCATTATCTCTTTGTGAAGCATCAAATTCAATCCCACCAAAATCAAGGGCATTCTTGAGATTCCTCCACCTACTAACCTTTGACAACTTCGTAGTTTGCAAGGCAAATTGTAATCCATTTGATGCTTTATTTCCCAACTTTCTCAATCGATGTCACCCTTTTCATCATCTTCTTAAAAAGTATGTCTCCTTCAATTGGAATGATGAGTGCCACAAAGCCTTTGAAGTGTTGAAGAAATACCTTCTTCACCACATGTACTCATCCCACCTAAAGATGACAAACCTTTTTACCTCTACATTTCTTCCACTGACCATTCCTTAGGTTCCATGCTCGCTCATCACAATGAGAAACACAAGGAGAAATTGGTTTATTACATAAGTCGTACTCTTTTAGACTATGAGACTAGGTATACTCACGCTGAAAAATATTTTCCTAGCCTTGGTCTTCATGGCCACTAAACTTTCATCATCACCAACACCTTTGTCGACCCTCTAGATTACATGTATGCTAAATCTTACCAACACCAATGCACCATGTGTTGGCTCATGCTCCTTGCAGACCTAGACCTAGAATTCATTCATCAAAATTCTATCAAGGGATAAACCATTGCAGATCATCTTACGACATGATCCTCTTCATGTAAATCAAATCATCTTCTAAGTTTTATTATCCATACGAATCCATTTCCACCTTCTCCTCGATGACACCATTTATCAGATGACCTTATTCTTTGATGGTTCTAAATTTCAATGTGGGGGTGGTGCAAGGGTCATCCTCATTCCTCTTAATGGTGAGCCTATACCACTATCCTTTAAACTTGACTTTGACTACACTAACAACATCACCAAGTATGAAGCACTTGGTCTTGGGCCTTCGACTACCATATCCTTAGATGTTAAATCCATTAATGTCTTTCATGACTCTCAACTAGTTGTGAACCAAGTCAATGGTTTGTACCAGTGTTGTAACGAGGTCCTTCAATAGTATAAACATCATGTTGACATACTTTGACCACATTTGACACCTACCTCATTCAAACCACTCGCATCCACTAAAAAAATCACGGATACCATGGCTAGCCTCACCTCAAAATACTTGCCTCACCTTCAAACTCCAAAATATATATCACCATACAAAGTGTTTCAATCACCCTATTACATTATTCATGGCATAAATTTTGTGGGAAGAATCGAAACCACCCATGCGACATTTGGTATAGTCATTTTGTTGACTACCTATACCTTTCAATTTTGCCTCTAGATATCACTAGCAATGGATGATGAGCCTTCCTCAAAAGTGTATCTCATTATGTCATCATGGGGGGTCTTCTCTAAAAATTTGGCTTTGATGGCATCCTCCTACGATGCCTCACCAATTCTGGAATTCCGTACACCATTAAAGAAATTCATGATGACATTTTTGGTGGAAATTTTAGTGGCCTCATCGTTGCTAAACATATCCTTCATCTTAGCTATTATCTTGTGACCCTTAACTAATGTTGTTGCAAATATGTTAAATGTCGTGTGCAATTTCAGCAGACACTAACCTTCACCACACCCCAATTCATGCCTTATACGTCACCAGATACTTTTTGGCCCTTATCTCAATGGGGTTTGGATCTCATCATTGAGATTAACCTCATTCTTCTTCAACGTCATCAATGGATCATCACAATCATCTAAATATTATACTAAATGGGTGGAAGTCATCCCTCTCATTTCTACCAAAATCAAGAAAATAGTGGACTTCATCAACCACCATATCATTTGTCACTTCGTGTTCCTCATCGCCTCATCGTTGACAATAGAAAACAATTCAAAAACAAAACCCTTTATAAACTATGTGACAACTTTGGCATTCAACTCAGTTTCTCTTCACCCTATTACCCTTAGGTAAATGTCCAAGCCAACTCATCTAACAAAACCCTCAATAAAATTCTTATGAAAGTTGTTGACGATACTAGTAAGGATTGTCACATGCACATTCCTTTCACCTTATGGGCTTATCGCACCATTATTCATACCTCTACCAACACCACACCTTTATCTTTGGTCTATGGTACAGAGTTCATCCTACCTCTCAAATTCCAAATTCTATATCTTCATATATCACTCAAAGATATGCTCTCTGATGATGATTTCTACCAAGAATGTTTGGCACAACTTGAGATACTAGACGAACTTTGTTTAAACACTCTAGACCATCTCCAAATCTACCAAAAACAAATCAAGCATGCCTCTGACAAACATGTTAATGAATGAACCTTCAAAATCAGTAAATTGGTCCTCAAGGAAAACCAACATGTAACCAAAGTAGAGAAAATTAAACAAAGAAAATTTACTCCTAATTGGCTTGGACCCTATATCATTACCCATACCTATAGATCAAAAGCTTATCGTTTATATTCTCTTGAGGGTAAACCTAAACCTTATCCCCTTAATCCCTTGTATCTTCGACCATTCTACTTTGTTGAATAAAGTACTACATCACTTTATTTCACTTATATTCTCCTCCCTTGAGTGACCCTTTCCTTTTACCTACTTATTTTAATGACCAATGACTCAAAAGAATTGTTTGATTATCTTTCACCATTCATCCTTGTCTTAAATATGAGTATCATGGCTCTACTTGTGGAAATATTCTCATTGATACTTTTCATCCTTTTCAGGATAGAATCCCATGGTCGTTTGTCACTTGAAACCCCTCTTTCATAGCTAATTTTTTTCTATGGTTTTTCCTTAATAAAAGAGGCATATACTCCTTTAAAGTCTTGCCATGACTTTAGGTACAAAAATAAAAGCAAACAAATATATGGGATAACAAAAAATCTACTCCTTGAGTCAAACTTGTTGTAAATGGATTATTCCCACAAAAAGGACATCTATCTCTCTCTCTCTCATGCTACTATAAGTAGACTCGCTCCCTCGAAGGACAGTTATAAAAATCCAGCCACCTATGGCACTTAGTCTATTCCTAAAAGAAAACTAATCGGTATCTCCCAAATAAAATAATTCTAGAAATTCCCGCATCGATCAGCTTCAAGAAGACCTCAAGGAGAACTTATTTATCCTAATATAAACTTCCCACACCGATGAGTCTATACATGCAAAAAGTAAAAACAAAATAAAAATTAAGGAAAATACAAAATTTTGGTCATGGACTTGCCTATTCTGGTTTTGGGTAAATTGCAGAAGGGGCATGTTGTCTCACAACAAGTTTACACTTAATGAACCACTCTACCCTACCTTCATTTATTTACTCCTATCAACTCAATGGATGTGGCATATATTCTACACATTATGATCACACAACATCTTTCAACTCTAGACCCATCACTCATGTAGTGTATCTAGGGACTTATGTTCAATAAGTCTAGGGGTATGACAATTATGGTCCTTTCCAAATATGGGTATGTTGCTTCCTTTTGGTTTCTTATTTGTTTACTCGTTGTTTCTTCAAACATGACAAGACCATCAAAATTGAATCAACCATAACACCTTCATCTATGCCTATGCTTAATTCACCTTGCCTATTTTTAAACATACCTTACCCAACCAACTTATTCTAACCTAATTTCCCAACCTACCTACCTACCCAACCTACCTACTCAACTTATCCAATCTCATTCTTCCCTGGTTTAAGGGAGAACTACATCAACCTAAGGCCCCTTTCGCAAGGGCTATGTAGGTAGCACTCGAGGGAATGGGGCCCTCAAAGGTTAGCTTGGCCACTCTTTTCCCCCACCATTCTTCCCCCATAACCAAAAACCTAGTTAGTTAGTTTCCATAAAAACCATAACTTGGAAATTATCTCAAAACAAACCATACATCACCCATACACATTATAATTTACTTTCCATAATACCAATAACGTAGAAATTAAATCGAAACAAACACAACCAAACCATGCCTACATCTAATTTCCATAACATCAATATATTGAAATTGAAATTAAACTTAGTCATGCATACATAACTTGTTTCCATAAAAACAATAACTTGGAAATCAAAAAAACATCATCTCATATCACAATAACATCAACCCAACCATGCCTAATCATCTAGTTTCCATAACATCAATACATTAACCAAACCATGCCTATAATTAATTTCCATAAAACCAATAACTTGGAAATTTAAACCAAACCATGCCTACAACTAGTTTCCATAATACCAATACAATGGAAATTAAACCAAGTCATATTCATACATCACTAAACCATGCCTAATCATCTAGTTTCCATGACATCAATATAATGGAAATGAAATAAAATTATACAACCATAACATCAACCATGCCTATATCTAGTTTCCATGATAACAATACAATGGAAATGAAAACCAAACACAACATATATAAATACCATCATCCATCTATATCTTAGAAAGTCTATATATCAATACACTGTATATACATATATAAATAAAAGTATCTCAAAATATCTCATATACATCTCACCTCTTCGGCACGCATGCCAATATAGTCAAAAATCAAAAATAACCAACATCTCCATCTCCATATCATCTTTAAGAGGGCTCAAGACCTCTGCTTCTACTCTCCCTTGTCTCCTCATTTGTCCTCCATCTCCAAGCACTTGTCACCTCTCATTGACCCTATCTATGAGACATGTGGCTCCATGAGCTACTAGTACTACGAGTCCATGAGATGGTCCTCACATTGGCTTCCTGGTGGGCTCTATACTAAGTATATGACAAAACCTAGAGACCGATATCTGTAATCTGATCTTAATAATACCTGCCTCGGCCACATAATCTTTGTACTGTCCATGCATATCACCTAGGAGATACCATCACTCTAACCCCAACCTATGGAACTTGTCCCATTAATAGTGGCCCTTGTCAATAAACTAGTGGCCCCAATCCAGTGCCTTTGAAACGGGACCTTGTCCCAGTGCTTGTGCCTACAACAAGACCTTATCCCACCGCTAGTGTTTGTGCGGTTATTACCTATGCCTGTAATGTGGCCACTTATGCTTGTAAAGCAATCACCTAAGCCTATAGTCCGACAACCTACCCCCATCCACTTTGAGTGGTTGTCAGCGAGTGCTGGTCCTATGTTAGTTGTCCTGTAAGGTGGCCACCATTTGCTTGTGCTTGAGCTAGCTACCACTACCATGTAAAAGTTATCGACTACCCCTATAACTTGTGCCTCTATACTATAACAGTAGCCAAGTCTGGATGTCCTAGCCTTGACGGTGCTTCCTATAGTTGGGCTATCTACCAGCGCATGTACCCGTCATTCATGCCTACATCATCAATCTACCTATTGGCAACTTGTTCCTATTACCTTACAAGATCTTTTGGATGTGGTGGAGATAATGGTCTCTCCATGTCATCCTGTGATATACTATGGAAAGGGTGGAGGCACATCCTTCTAAAACCCAAACTGACATCTAACTTAGTTGACCGGTATCATCTTGTGCTCTCCGAGTCACCATCTCTATATCCATCGAACCAACCTGTAAGCCTACTAGCTCCTCTGTCATGCCTCCATATGAAGGGAAATATACATAGGGTTGCCACAAAATATCAAGTGCCGATAGACCCTCTAATATACGTCGGTAATAAGTCACATCCCGTGATGCCTCATCCACCCTTGGATGTGCTCCTATCGATACCCACCTCCTGTAGTTAGCTCTGTAGACCCATCTTTGTCAATCCTATCATGGAAGGCCTTGTGAATGTAGAAACACTATGTGCTCGTAGGCCCAAAATGAATAAGATAGGTGCAACACAACCAAACCACCAAATCCTCATATAGTCCCATGAACTCCTATAAAGTTGTACTGTACGTTGATGCCCATGAAAATTAGACTCTATCCTTAATCATGTCCTCCAATACCCCCATCAATGCCTATGGAAATATCCCACCCTCTGATTCTGGGAGTGTAAAACAACCAATCCCCATCATCATCAACACTACAAGTCGGGTCTCCTATGGATTTGTTGCATACATCTCGCCGTAGCTAATTATTGCATTGTAATAAGACAACTCTCCCATGGCCTCTCCTAAAACCGTAGGATCAAACAAATCATCCAAAGAAAACTAATACAACGACTCTCCAACAATAGGTAGCCTCAGAATCTGGTAAACTTCCTCCAAAGTGATGGTCATCTCACTAGTAGGTAAGTGGAATGTGTTGGTCACTAGATCCCATCTATCGATGAGAGCAACCATCATGTTGTGATCTCGGACTATCCTCCTATACCACCTAACGACACCTAACCCAACATCCCTCATGTGTTTCTACTTGTCCTTTATGATGCTAGGTCACATCTGCACCAAAAGAGGTGGTAGTATATCTCTCATCGTCAATTGTTGTCTCGCCTACATCATCACCATTCAAACATGTTAATCAATTAGCCCTTTCAATCATTTATTTGACCCTACCCAGCCCAATACTTACCTACGCCTTTCCTAGCCTACCCACCTTTACCCAACCTGCTTTCCTAATGTATATTCTATCTAGCCTAAACATCTACACTTTTTTCTATTTCATTCAATCCGCCCTTCACCTATTTCCCTAACTTACCTCATCTATCTTGTATCCATCCTAAGTTGTTGACCTATACCTTCAATCTCCCTACTACACCTTATCATTTATCCCTACCTACCATAACTCACCCATTCCTACCTAGATCAACCCTAACTCACCCATTCCTACCTAAATTAACCCTCACTCACCCACCCTTTTACCCTAACCCATCCATTCCTACCTGAATTAACCCTCACCCATCCATTCCTACCTAAATTACCCCTAACCCACCCTTCCCTTACCTTTCCACCTTCCCAATTTACCTTTTTCAAACCTGGTCACTTTTCACGGTGGATCGCATCGATCACCTTCACCGATACCGGTCCCCTTTTAAACCTTCCGATGTTCGCTAGCCTACCAACACCGGTCGATAACCAACCGGTGTCGACATTACTAGTTCGGCCATAGGGCCGAACCCCACGTCCCCATTTTTAAAAAATAACTTAAACACCTAAACTACCCACCCAAATCACCCTCATTTGCATTTACATTCAGTTTACCACCTAATTAAACTACATTTCACCCTTCCCATACCCAATTTCACCCAATTTTAAACAAAATGCCAATTCAATTTCCAACTCCAAATTGTTAATTTTAATTTTTCTACCTTATTTTTCTATGTGGTGGTAAGTTAGGTCTCTACATGGGACCTCCTCCTATGCCCTCTCCTACCTCTGCCATGTCTAAATCAATCTCTCAGCTCTCAACCAATCCAATCACTCTAGTAGATCTTGTTGGCCTGTAAACTCCACTCCTCTAACCACTAAACCCTTTCCAAATCACCTCTCTCTAACCCTCTTTGTCATTTTTCTCATCAAAATGCTCGATCTGTCACTTTCAACAACGTCAAATGAACAAATAAATCTTCTTAATGTGGATTTTTCAGTTTAATCCCAAATTTTCCTAACCAACGTAAGTCGATCATGCCTTAGGTGACCAATGTCAGTCCCCCTTACCGGCATCGGTTCCTCTTTAAGCGGTATCAGTCACCTTTCCTAAACCAATTATACCTAATTTACCAAACATTTTGATTCATGATGCCATTTTCTTGTCACCTCAGCCTTACCCCAACCCTACAGGTTCACCTACTCACCTTATCACATAACCCCCTACATACGTGTACATAAGGGCACATTTTTCCTACACCTTGGCCTTACCCATGGCCTTACCTATACACCCACCCCGACCTCACCCATTGGACACTTGAATTTGCTTCCTCGTTGTACCTTGCGATGACTACTCATGTTGTTTAGCCTACCAACATTTCCTTTCCTTATGTCATGATGTTTATCTTGACCAGAAAAAACCTTTTGGTGCTTTGGAACACACCTAATGCCCATTCTTGCACCTAGCCTCATTGTGTTTCTAGGACCATATCCTATACCTTGGATACCTAGACCACATCAACCTTATTTAGATAAACTATCAACCTTTGATAATGTAGAGTTTTTTATCTCTTCAACCTAGTGCCTTATCATATTCTACACATGTGTATGCATTTGAATGCCCCACCTATTACCCACACTGATATCACCATTACCTACACCCACACCTTACCACCTTTTTCATCACCTACCACTTTATCAAACCCATCACCGATTCTACTCCTGCTACTTCATCAGTTCCTAGTTTGAGGGGGATCACCTCCAACCATACCCTGGAGCAACCTAATCTTCACCCATACCTAGGGAAACCACCTTCTATTTTTGTCAACATCACTTATTAATACAAGCTATGCGAAAAAAGGTGAAAATTTAGACACCCAAACTAGGTCACACCCTGCAAAGTCCCCTTCGATTAACATTAATCTAACCATGACCCCTCCTCACATAATTACTAATTTAATTACCTAAATTAAATTAATTTCCACATCACCTAGCCACTCATCCTAGACCTATTCCAATCCTATTAATTAACCTATACTAAGTTCTCACTCCCCTTAACTAACTATGATTCATTCTAACCCTAACCTTAATTTAATATCATTCCTCCAACCAACTTCCCGCTCCATTTAGCGCCATTCCACACTCTTGACCTAGAATCAATTCTGAATCATGCCAAAATTGGGAAGAAAAGGATATTTTTGGAAAAGTATGACCTTTTCTCCCTAACCAATGTTAGTTATTGCTCACCGACGTCGGTCCACCAAACCGTCATTAGTTTCCTTAAATAAGGATTTTTAATCATTTACCCGGGTTCCCTAATTTTGGTTTTGGGAATTCTTGCATTTTGAACTATCAAGCATCCAAGCAATTAAACGAAAAACTAGATCATTCCAATTCTTCACCAACAACCAGCCTCTTGCTCCTCAGCCGGATCATCCACAGGGAAGCATACAGATTCATTCCCGCGATACTTAGACCCCGAGATCCGCTTTCTTCTACGAGCACCTATCAACCACCAACTATCATCTATCAACCTTGTAATCTCCAAATAAGTATATTAATCCTATTGTTAAATCCCATTATCTTCTAGTATTGATTTATTTATTCTATAGATTAATTTTCTCTTGGATATCTCCTACACCCACCTACCTAACAACCTACCCGTTTGAACCTCTCTATCTCCCTAACCATCTATTTTACCATCTCTGATTCTTCACATAAATCATAGCATCTATCCTAAGCCTTCCCAACTCTCTATATAATCACAGAGAGCTCCCAATCAGTTAATTTTAACCTTTTATCTAATTTCCCCTACTAGTGTTGGTCACATAACTAATGTCGGCTATTCCTGTGTACCGGTGTCAATTTCTCAACCGGAGTCAATCATTGTGACTGGTAATTTCCCCTAGACCAGCAAGCCCATAACTCACTACAAACCACCCCAAACCTTACCAAATCTCACCTAGACCTCCTTAACAGCCTTTCTTACACCTACAGGTCCTTATACCCAATTGCCCTTTCTAGATTAAGTCTTAATTTGCATTATTATATTAAATCTAGTTTATTGTATTTATGTGAGACACCTAAATCGTACAACTACAATAGGATTTAATTCTTTTATGTTATTTCTCTACATTAATTTTTATTATAATGTGGATTGATAGCCTTCTAGGAAGCACCCCATTTCCTGGATCTAGCTCCCAGTAGGCAATCCACCGACCTATACTATTAATGTTATCTTATGGTCTTGTGTTCTATTGCAAGTAGTCCTTCCTACCAAAAAGGATCTATACAATATCGTCTTGATCTTCTACAACAAGTGTAACCTTATTTGATGACTTCAAATGTATTTCTCCTTACCTTTACCCTTATTTTTTTATACACAACATTATGGTGAAACAGACTAAGCCATTTTCTTCTCGATATTTAAATTCACCTTGAAATCGAAGTTACATAGAGAATGTAACTACATTTCTTAAAATTCGAAGAGCATTAAATATTGACAACTAGAATAATGTATTTCTTCATTCTTCATGGATCTCAAGTCGTATACTCAGCCGCAATAACCAAACAATTGAATCACCATCAATTTTAGAGAACAAAATATCACTTGTCCATGTTTAGATCATTTAATTCTCCTCGAGCCCTGTCCAGTCCATATTTGTTCAATTTGTGTCTTTCCTTAGATTTTCTTCTTTGTATCGTGACACATTTATTTGATTTGCCAATTTTCTCTTTTCTAGTGGCTTTTTAGTCATCCATGGATTTTATTTGCTTTGTAGATCTTTCAATGTTTTCGTCTTTCCTTCTTATTAGTTTCCTTATTTCAACTTTGTTCCATGTCTCGTGACTCTATCCCTTTACCGTGTATTTTATCATTCTTTATGGCTATCTTTAGTCCTTAGCGGCTTTACAAGTTCTCGCATGGCTTTTCCCCTTATGTGTGGCTTCCTCAAGACTCCCCTTTCTTTTACGTCTCATCCTTTGGCTTCTTTTTTATTTTTGGCTTCATTTCTTTATTTGTGACCTTCACTAAGCTTTTGTTTCTTCTTCTATAGTTTCGCAACTTCCTACAAACTTCGGTGTCTACTTTAAGACTTTGACGGCTATCTCCTTATGTCCACGGCTTGCACAAAATCTGATTAAGTCCCTTAGAACTTATCCTTGACCATCCTGAAGACTTTGTGAGCTAAAACTACCAATCAACCTTCATCTTTTCACTTGCTCACTTTACCAATTAACCCTTTTGCCATCAATGCAACTTGACATCAATGACAACACATATGACAATGACAAAGGTCTAACAATATCCCCCTTTTTCATTGATGACAACACCTCAACACTTCAATTCTACAAAAACCTATACCCTTTTCTCCTTTGTATCGTGACACATTTCTTTGATTTGTCGATTTTCTCCTTTCCTAGCGGCTTTTTAGTCATCCATGGATTTTATTTGCTTCACGCATCTTTCAATGTTTCACGTCTTTTCCTTCTTGTTTGCTTCCTTACCACAACTTTGTTTCATGTCCATGACTCTATCTCTTAACCTATGTATTTTATCAATCTCCATGGTTATCTTTTGTCCTTAGTGTCTTTACTAGTTCTACGTAGATTTTCCTCTTATGCGTGGCTTCCTCAATACTCCCCTTTCTTCGTGACTCATCCTTTAGCTTATTTTTTCTTTATGGCTCATTTCTTTATTTTCAGCCTTCACTAAGCTTCAGTCACTTATTTTAGAGTTCCAAAACTTCCTACAGACTTCAGTGGCTACTTCAAGACTTCGGTGGCTATCTTCTTATGTCTCCAGCTTGCACAAAAGCTTATTAAGTCCCTAAAAACTTATCCTTGACCATCCTAAATTCTTTGTGAGCTAAAACTACCAATCAACTTTCTTCTTTTTCACTTGATCACTCTACCAATTAACCATTTTTCCATCAATTCAACTTGACATCAATGACAACACATATGATAATGACAAAGGTCTAACAATATACCCCTTTTTCATTGATGGAAACACCTCAACACTTCAATACCACATAAACCTATACCCTTTTGATGGAAAAAATAATACTTGCATACCTAATTTCATAAAGTACTCTGTAACTCTCACTTGGCATATGTCTATTTTTAACTTCTCTATTATTACTTGGATGGATTTGGCATCCTTCCCTCTTTTGATATGACTGGTTGGTTTTTGACTTGAGCTTTTCTCCCCCTTTGACAACAATGACAAAGGGACATCTATGCCACATAAAGGTGAAACTATAGGAAAGCTACATATTATGTGTTCCAACCTTATGAAATTCCCCCTAGGCACATTCTTCGGATCCTTATCAGTTGTTGATGCGTACTTTGATAAAATTGAGCTAAAAGACTAGATCCACCTATCATAAATATCGTTGACATTGATTAGGAGCTGATATTACCTGAGAATTCCCCCTAACTTTATCTGAACACCTTCTATTTATTGGTGGGATCAAGAATGACCCCCAATTCATTCCTTAAGTGCTCAAAAGTAGCTTTTAGGCAGTGACTTGGTCATAATGTCTGTAATTTCTTCTTTTGTGCTCACATATTCTAGAATAATTTTATTTTCATTCACTTGTTCCCTAAATAAATGATATATAATTGGAAAATTTTCGGTATTGGAGTGGAACACGGGGTTCTTAGAGACATTTATTGCACTTGTGCTATCATAAAACAAGGGAATTAGACTATCATATTTTACCTTGTAATCTTCCAATGTCTACTTCATCCATAAAACCTAATTGCAACACATTGCGGCAGCTATATATTCTACTTCACATGTTGAGAGTTCCACTGATGATTGCTTCTTACTCAACCAAGATACTAAATAGTTTCCAACAAAGAATAATCAGTCAATGGTACTCTTCCCGTCATCAACACTTCTTGCCCAATCACCATCTGTATAAGCTCTTATGTTGAATTCAATATTTTTGGGTACCAAATTCCATATTCAAGTGTTCCCATGAGTTATCTATAAATTCTCTTGATCACCTTGAAGTTTGTTTCTCTTGGATCTTCTTGAAATCTTCCAATTAGACCCACCACCTGTGTGATATCAAGTCTTAAAGCCATGGAGTAGAGTAGACTTCTTATCATCGATCTATATAATGTTTTGTCTACTTTTTGTGAGCTATCCTATCTACTCAACTTGCATCCACCTTCTATTGGTGTTCTTATATCTTTGCAATCATCCATCCTAAACATTTTTAACATTTCTTTAATATAGTTGGTTTGGGATATGAAGATACCTTGATCTGATTGACTGATTTGTAAGCCCAAAAAGAATGAAAGATCTCCCAGCATGGACATTTCAAATTCTTCTTTCATCATATCAAAAATTCATATGTCATTTTATCATAATATCCTCCAAAAATAATATCATCCACATATACAATAACAATGAGTAGATGATATTCTTCTTCCTTGATATAGAGATTGTTGTCAGCTACACCTTTTCTAAAACCTTGATTAATGAGGTATGAATCCAATCTATTGTACCAAGCTCTAGGGCTTGTTTTAGTCCATAAAAAGCCTTTTTCAACCTACACACATAGTATTTATCTTTAGTTAGTGAAAATCATCAAGTTATTCAATATGTACCTCTTCATTAAGAAAACATTAAGGAAGGCCGATTTCACATCCATTTGGAACACTCGATTTTCTTTTAAGTCGTGTAAGCCAGAAATAGACTTATTACTTCCATCATTTCCACTTTGGTGCAAATGCTTCAAAAGCCAATTCCTTCCATTTGCGCATATCCTTTTGCACATAAGTCTAGCCTTGTTTCTCATTACTTCTCCTTTTTCATTCAACTTATTTCTAAAAACCCACTTTGTCCCAATTACATTTTTATCCTTTGGTCTTGGAACAAGCTCCCAAGTTTCATTATTTTCTATCTGATCTAGGTCTTCATGCATTGCATCCACCCAGTGCTAATCTTTGCTTGCTTCTACAACATTCTTTGGTTCTATCATTGATAGGAGTGTTATATCTTCATGATTCTGTTGATCTCTTAGTCTTATTCTCAAGTTATGATGTCACCTTATTTGTTTCCAATGATTTGATTTGTTGGATGGTCCCTTTTAACTTGCCTTGAGGGTGCCTTAGATTTTGTCCTTTCTTCCTCTTCATCTTCTTCTTCACGCGGACTATCCATTTCTTCATCATCTTCTTGTTCTTCATGATCGTTATGTCTTTGAGTGCTAGACTTGGGAGTCTCATCCACCTTCACATTTTTTCTTTCAACAATCTTCTCGAACATTTTATTATAGCATTTATAAGTCACGCCGACTTCCGAGTATCCAAGGAATATTCCTTCATCACATCTAGAATTGAATTTTCCCAAGTTTTCTTCATCTCTTTTGATGTAACATTTACTTCTAAACACTCTTATGTGTTTCACGTTTACAGGCATGTTCTTCCATAGTTCATAGGGTTTCTTGTCACTATTTACTCTTAATTGATCTCTATTTAAAATGTACACCATGGTGTATACCGCTTCACTCCAATATCTATCTGGTAATTTGGATTCATTCAACATTTTTCTCACCATTTCTTAGATCGTCATGTTTTTCCTTTCAAAAATCCATTTTGCTAAGGTGTTCTGGTGGCTAAGAATTGTCTTTTAATTCCATTTTCTTCACAATTCATTGAAATCATTAGACCATAATTCTCCACCTCTATCTGATCTTAAGAATTTGATCTTTTTGTTCTTCTCATTCTCCACCAGTGCCTTGAATTTCTTGAATTTGTTTAAGGCTTCTAAATTTTTCTTTAAACACACTACCCATGTCATTCTGGTGTAGTCATCTATCACAGCATGAAATATACCTCACCTTATATACTTTCAGTTCTGGTAGGACCGTAGAGATCTGTATGAATCAACTCTAGAGGTCTGGTTGTAGAGTATTCCTTTGACTTGAATGATCTTCTTGTTTTTTTACCATGCAAACATGCTTTGCAAAGTGTATCTGCTGGTTTTACAATTTTTGGCATATGTTTCACACACCCTTTAGTACTTATTTTTACCAGATTCTCAAAGCTCACATGTTCAAGTCTCATGTGCCATAGCCAGCTATAATCAACTTTACTTGTGAAGAATTTTTCATTATTTATTTCATTTAGCACACAAATTTTGTTCTTTGTCCTTTTGGCTTTTACAAATTTCTTTCTTGTTTTTCCATTGATGATATCATAGCCTTTGTCATGGAAGATTAGATTATATACCATTTTACACATTTGATTCACACTTAATAGATTTTGTTTGAGGCCTTCAACATATAGAACAATTTTTATGATAGTCTTTCCATTATCGATACTTTGAGTTCCTTTTCCAACTATACTTGTTGAATTATTATCACCAAATCTCACAACACCTGATGCATTGTTTGATAGTGAAATGAATTTGCTTTTGTCACCTATCATATGGCTGGAGCATCCACTATCCAAATACCATATTTTATCTTCATTTTTCATATGGAATGTGGTTTAAACTACTGAGCAAGACTATTTTCTCTTGGTCGCATATTTATTTACAACATACACCCATTTCTCTTATTTAGGAGGTTTTTGTTTACTTGTTGATGCCTCATTTATTTTCTTGTAATAATTGTAGTGGACATCATTATAGTTTAGTCTGGTGTAAGATGGGCCAAAGTTTCTTCTATAGCCTCTAGAGAATTTTCTACACTTAGTAGCCTTATGTCCAAACTGATTACATGAATAACAATAACCATAGAAAGAATGTGTGTACCTCATAGCATAGGTAATTCTGGGAGTAGTAGTCCTTCTCTTGGCGGATTTTTTGAACTCTTTATTTACAACAAAAGATGTGCTTGGAGTTGATGTAGTCTTGTTTCCTTCATTCTTTGCAGGCTCCTTTTCCTTACTTTCTTCCTTGAAACCAATCCCAGACTTATCATTTGTATCACATTGGACACTTAATAAACTAGTCAAAATATTTGCATTCTTCTCTAGCTTTTAATACATAATCAGCTTGATGCCCATTTGTTCCATCTCAACTTGTACTCGCTCCAGTTCTGAGTTCAGTTTTGTGCATTCATCCTCCTTTGATTTTTAAGAGTTTGATATCTTTTCCAGCAAATTTTCAAGCCCTTTGAGATCATTAACCTCTTCTTCTTCTCTTAGATTTTTTCTTTCCTCAAATATGTGGATTTTTTCTTCATAATATTTCAATGTGCTCCTTATCTTTTGATTATTTCTTATACATAGTTTCAATTCTTCCGGACCACATACTAATTTAGCTTCAAGGTTTACTTCAGATTCTTCTTCATCAAAGTCTTCAAAATCAACTATATTCTTTCCTTTGGAGCTTTATTCTTCAAGCACATCCATGTCCATAAAAAAACATCTAGACCAATCTTAATCATTTTCAAAGCTTCCTGGGTTGCTTGAATCGAATTCACTTGAATCTTCTTTTGAATACAAGTTCTTTTAGCTCTTAAAGAACTTCATCTTGCAATTTTTGTTTTTATATCCAATTTCTCTCTTGTTGTGTTTATGATTGTCCTCTTCATGTTCATACTAAGTTTCTTTAATTTTGTTTGGACATTTAATAGCAAAGTGACCTACTTGTCCACATGCAAAGAATTTGAAAGGGATTTTTCCTTTATACTTACCTAAACCTCTTTTCAATATTCTTACGAACATTGCTTCAATATTTTCATCATCTAACTCATCCTCTGAAACTAATTATTCTTATTCTTCTTGCTTGGATTGGGTTTCTTTCTTGACCTTGAATGCTACTTCTTTCTTAGTAGTCTTAGATCCAATAGTTCTCATCTCGTATGTTGAAAGAGTGATTTGTAATTCATCCATTGTGAGAGTCTTCATGTCTTTGGCTTCTTCTATAGCTAAAACCTTTGCATCATACTTGTTAGTCAGAGATCTCATAATATTTTGGACTATAACAAATTCTTCTAGTTTCTCACCTAGGCCTCTGATCATATTTATAAATTCATATATTCTCTACATGTAGGCCGATATGCTCTCATCATCCTTCATCTTCATATTCTTGAACTGAGCTTTGTAGGTCTATAACTTTTCCAACTTGACTTTTTCATCTCCTTCATAAATAATTTGAAGTTTGGTCCATATCTCCTTTTCTATTGTGTAGTGCATAAATTTTACAAATTCTATTTCAGTTATACCACATAGAATGGCATTCATTACTCTTGATTTGCATTCATATTCTACTTTGTTTTCTGAATAAGTGATTGGTGTGGTTGGAGGATTGTATCCTTTCTCAATGCATTCCTATATATCAAAACCAAGTGACATCATTTATGTTTTCATCCTTATTCTCTAGAATGCATAGTTTGTTCCAGTGAAGAGAGGTGATCTTGACAGTGATAAACCACCTTGAGCTTGATTTTCTACCATGTTTGTGAAAAGAGGAACTCCTTGAAGATATTAAGCTTCTGAAATAAGGAATCACTTTGATACAAATTGTTAGAGATCACAAGCACTCGAGCGATATGGGGGTGAATCAAAGGTGCAAATTAAATTTTTCACTTTAATAATGCCAATTCGTAATTGCTTAATAAGTGCAAGAATATGTAATGAGCATTCAAACAAACACATGCAAGACAGAAGAACACCGAACACATATTTTATAGTGGGAAACCCTTTCAGGAGAACATTATCTAGGATCAATTTCAAAGGTGTCAATTTTTCATTTTTGTGTTTACGCCAAAAATAAGATAACCCTAAGAAATTTTTGAGCTGGTTTCCTAAGAATGCCCTTTCAGAGAGATAATCGGGTTTTTAGGTTTCAATAGCAAGACAACATGTGTTTTGGATGCTTCATGTTGTCTGTTCCCCCCCCGAAACCCACATCAAGAAAGTCTTTCGGGTTTTGGGCATCAAGCCTTCATCAAACATGCTTCATGTCACATGTCTTTCGATTCCCAAACCCGATTTTCTCCTTTGTTTTGGGTTTTCGGGTCCTCTGAGCATCGAAACATGCCTTGTTCAAAACATGCTTCATGTCACATGTCTTCCGATTCCCAAAACCCGATTTTCTCCTTTGTTTCAGGTTTTCGACCATCAAACATCATGCTTCATGTCACTTTCTTCCCACAACCCGAAACCTAAATTGCTCTAAAACCCTTTGTGTCGGGTTCTCGGACTCCCCAAGCATGCTGACATGGCATTAATGTCAGTTTTCGGGTAGTTGACACGTGTCAACTGAAGTGTATTAAATGTGAAATTTCTTATAAATACTTGATTTCCACGTCATTTTTACCAACTTTTTACCTCGTGGATTTTCGTGCATGCATCTTCGACCCAGAAACCCGACTCACCTCTATGCTGATTGCGTTGCTCATTTTTTATCATTTTTCATTCTGATTGAAGGTATTTCCCTTTATTCTTTGTTTGTGATATTTGTGGAATAATTGTGTAATGATTCTTCCAAGTTTCTCTTTTTTTTCTTGTTGGGGTTTATTGGGGTTTTATTTATTCCATTTTGAGGTTGTTTTCCAATCAAGTTTGTGTTTTAGGGTTCCCCCTTTGGAATGCTCACTTTGTTTTATTCCTTGGAATATGTCATTGTAATTAAAAATGTATCAGAATATCAACAATGGAGAAGAATTTGCATGTTTCAACCTAACAATTACCCGATTCCCTCTTTTTAGGGTTTCGTAGGGTGCTTTGTAGTTTTCAAAACCCACAGTGTATCGGGAAGTTTAAGGTGTCGGAACTTCAAACATTCGGCATCCTCCAAAGATAGCGGGATTTCTAATCTTTCTGACATCTCCAGTGTGTCGGACATTTCAAACTTTCTGACATCTCCAGTGTGTCGGACATTTCAAACTTTCCGACATCTCCAGTGTGTCGGGTATTTCAAACTTTCTAACATCTCCAGTGTGTCGGGTTTTCAAGTGTTTGACACCTTCTGATCTCCGATACTCTCCATTGTTTCAAGCCTCTGAGATTGCTGAGCAGGTCCTCAAACCCAAGTGTCTAAAAATCAGAAGCAATCAGTTCATTCCTCCTTTGAAATTCCTCATGTCGGACCCTGGTTCATCACAAGATAAGACTAAAAATCAGGGAGGATGAAGTACAAATTTAGGAAGGTGGAGTCTCCCTCCTACATTGATTGTAATTATGACATCCGGGATACAGAACTCGAAACATAGATATGGAATATTTTGGAATAGAGTCAAGAGTTCTTCCCAAACCCATGGATGAAATCAATAGTTGGCAGTGGTCTTCCTCTTGCAGTAGGTTTCCCCATGTCTGCTCAGTGCCCCAGTTCATCTTGGCCTATGCTTCAAACTATGACTCTGCTTCTCATTCTGTGAAAAATCAGGCGGGAGAGGTCGTAATCAAGTTGGATGGAGGTTACTTTGATGACCTTCTCAAGCTACCTAACTTTGAGGAGTATGGAGATGTAGATCTCAAGTCAGCCCAAAATCTTGGGACAATGATCAGGAGGATTGTATCAAACACGTGAATAAGAAGTTCCTAATCAAAGCCAAGCCGGTTGTTTCCAGGTTCCCAAGACTTGTTCCTAGAAGTGATTTCATTCAGGAAATCAATGATATCATTACTCTGTTGAGTCGGGTTTTTGGTTTCCCCGAATCAAATGTTTTCCAAGGATGGATGTACCAATTCATGATCATTATTAAGAAGAATCAACAGGGATTGATTGGGGTACTCTTATCAATAATGAGATAGATTCTCATATGACAACAATCTTGTCTATTGGGAAGTTTTATATGTCCTCGTATGTCACCTATGCAGTGGCGGCATGAGGAACTATCCTGGATTGGACACAAGGGGAACAAGACAGTGGAGCATGTTTATCGGTATTTTCCTCAGCTAACAAGAAAAGGGTCTGAAGACCAATTTAGAAGGGTAAATGATGCCTTCTTTTACGAGAACATCTGCAGGTTAAACCCCGAACTGAGGAAAATGAGAGTCTCTGATGAGGCATGGGCTGAAGTTTCAAAATGGGGTTGTGTCTTCTTGCAATTCAAGAAGTTCACATATCTTCGAGTAGTCATGTACCCAGGGATCCTTTCCATTTTCCCAGATATCTAGGGGACAAACTAATCTTGATGGAGTTGGTCAGGAAATTGTTGGATTTTCACAAATTCCAACAGAGTAAACACAAGGCCGTTGTATCTTTCCCAATTTCTATTGGAAGGTATACTTGTTCAATGGTGGTGAAAGCCAAGAACATTGTACATGAGCTTCAAGATAAGTTGAAAAAGCACATGAAGCCCCGAGATGGGTTTGATTTCAGGAGTCCTTAAGTCATATGGAACTCTGCACCCACACATGCCAAGCATAGAAGACATCTGGATTGATTTACGTGATGAGGTTGTTGTCTGAAGAAAAGATCATAGCGGTTGACACTTGCAGAGATTCGGACACTCGAGCTTTCTACATACCGGAAAGTGCGGCGATAATGAAAGTGTTCTGGATCCTTCCTATGATGGATTGAATGAAGATCAATATGTTTTCCCACCTATTGATTGGTCTATCGGTGAAAAAGCCTCCATTACAGATAGATCGGCCCTAATTCTTGCACACACCAAGGCATGGCTCACCTCTTGGGGAATGAGTTTCAAAGAAGATAATTTTTCAAAGTTGGTTGCTGCAGAGGGGCCCTCCAAAAAGGAAAAGGACAAAAGCTCTTCCAAGGGACCTATAAAGGTCAAGTTTGTCAAGAAGAGAAGAGAACAAGAAACCCCTTCAATTGTTACTCCAGTTGAAATGGTGAATGTGCCAGAATCACCAACACCACCAGAAATAGGAGAAATTTCTTTGGAAAGAGAAGTGAGCTAGCCCCTAGTTTCACCATTTGTTGACTACCCAACTGAAGTGACTTTATCTCTTGCATCCCAGGCTTTGGCGTCAGGATCTGCGCTTCCTACTTCACAACCACTTCTACCCCCTCTTTCCCCTTCCACTTCATCAGTCATGGCCAGCATTTTCTCTGGACTCTCACCCCTCTCTGCTGGGACCAAAGTAACTACAAATATGCCTCCCCCTATACCCTTTTCACCGAATCTGCTACCACATTGGTAACTATCCCCACTCCACCAGTGGATCTCCCTCCCCCAGAAAGTATGATACCAACTTCTACAACAATGGAAACTCCCTCTGGCATGCCTCAATGGTTACTTGAGAAAACTCCAAGGAAAAGGAAGGTGGTTGTACCCATACCAGCCTTTGATTTTAGTTCACTCAAGGCTTCTACTACTAAATCAGCCAAGAAACCCAAAATAGTTTCAAGGGTTTTAGTGGATGCTTCGGGACATAAGTTTGCAGAGATCACCACTCCCACGACTGACAAAACCAAAGAGGACATAACGGCCTCTGACTATCAGATAACCAGGGTGGCTCTAGGAGAAGTGACAATAGAAGGAGCACAACAAGATGCACGAGATGCTATGAACGTGCTATGCCAAAAATTGAAGGAAACAAAAGACAACAAGGATAAGCTTAAAGAAAAGGTGGAGCAGTTGACTGAGGTATTGCTTAAGCTCTCAAAACCCCTTGAGTCCATACCATCATCCTCTGATCCTATCGGGTTTGACTTCTCATCAGTGCCTATAATTGAAAAGATTAATGAAAAAGGGAGAGGGTGGTCGATGAATGGACCCAAAGGCTGCTCCAACAGGGGAAAGAAGTGATTCAAGACACCATAGAAGTTTATCAATCTTTGGGGAATATACAGAGTGATGGGGAAAAGATGGATGATGATTTCTCTCAAGAGATCGGACACCTTGATTTGACTTTCGAAGCTCTCCAGGTATTGAAGCAAATCCCATCACGCATCTTGGTAGAAGAAGGCGTCATCCCACATGCGGATAAGCATTTCCAGCTGACCAAAGCCATCAAGTTCAGGGTAAAGATTCTCAACAAAGCTTGCGGTAAATTGAGAGAATCAAGAGATCAATTGATTGATGGCAAGAGTGACCTGGAAGAAGAACTGCTGAAAATCTGTGCAAAAGTGTCAGTGGAAACTCGGGCATCCTACCAGCTGATGATCTTTTCAAACAAATCCAAGAATCAATTCAGCATGAACCAACTCATGGATTTGGCATTGAAATCATTGACAGGTTTGTAAAGGTTGAACATTCTTTGGAGGCCTGAGAAAACTCAACAAAATATTGAGAAAGCTTCCCGGTAATGCCAGTGACACTCATGAAACATGTGAAGTCTTGAGTGATCATTCCACTATGCCTGATGAAAATGAGATGCAAGGTATAATCCGGAAGTTCCAAGAATTTCGGAACAAACAGGCTCAGTTAGAAGAAGAGAAAGATGAGGAAGAAAAAGATGATGATTCAGACTAAGTCTTGATGCGACGTGTCATTTCAATCTTGAAATTGACATGTCTTTTTCATTTCTATTTCATCACATAGGAATCATATTTTGACTTGGTCTCCTGTGTGAGAGTCAAGCAAAATAGGACTCTTGTTAAAAGAATTTTTTTATAGGGTTTGTCCTATTTTCTCTCAACTATTTTTATTATAAATAAGGGATGTACGTACATTCCAAAGGGTTGAGATTTTGGAATATTGAGAACTATTGTGAAGAAGAAAAACTTTGTGTTTTCTTTTAATCATTTGAGGAATAGAAGTGATGCTATTTTGCAAACTTTGTGTTGTGAGATGTATCTTTCTTAAGATATTGTTCTTATGTTCGTAATCTTAAGCTATTCTTTGTTTAGCATCTTGATGATTCTAATCATTTCAAACATTACATTTGTTATCTAAAGCTCGTATGATTATTTCATGCTCTGTGTTTACTCGAAAGAAAATACGTTCCTCTCATTTCCTTTCCATTGTGTTTCTTCCATAATAATAATTTCCGACCCATTCCATTTATAAAAATAACATCTTCACCTAGTGTGGATATGGATTTGGGATTCTATCCCAACCCCAATGGTTAGATTAGTGTGAATATTGTACGCATTATTTCTATTGTGTTTTAGATTAGTAATAAACAGGCAGCCTCACCTATCTTTGAGGAGGGATTTAATCCCATGTACTGTGGTTGAACCTCATATTTTGACTTGACAAAATATCCAACCAACATTTTGGCGACTCATTTTGGGGAATACGGATTAATAGTATAAAGCTTATCCTCTTGGTGTCTGGCGACTCCGTATTTGCCTTATTTTCAACAAGATCTCTTTCCCGGTTCAAGCTGGCTGGAAATATCTTCACTCGGTCCCGCCGAGCCCAGGTGAAATTGATCCACTCTTTGAGTTGCTACAACAACATAATTTCAGTCTTTCCCCAACAACAGTTATTTCTAACCGAACCAGAAGTTCTTCACCTATTCGGAGAAACTGGATCCCCATAGAATGGGAAGTGTCTGCAACTTGTCATGCATTATTCTTGTCCAACACTCGGATCCCTATACGCACTCTTTTCAGAAGGATGGCAGCACAACTTGTGCCCTAGGGCGCAACTATTGGTCCTCTTTCTTTAACTCCACCATTGCACGAGTTACCACATGGATCACGTAAAAACATTCCCAAGTTCAATGGGATGGGAAGCAGCATCCTGATGAACACATTGCATCTTTCTTTGTAGCATGCGGTGTCCTTGGAGTAGCTCACGAAGATGTCTCTGTTTGACTCTTCATTGAAACATTTGCATGGTGCAGCAGCCGAATGGTTTTACCACCTTCCAAATGCATGCATCACAAACTGGGCTACCATGAGGACCAGATTCAAAGCACGTTTCAAACCAGCCAAGAAGATTCTCATGCTTTGTTAGCACAACTTACCCATATGAAGAAGGAATCGCATGAACCCATGCGGGACTTCGTGGCAAAGTTTAACAAGCTGATCCGAAAGATTCCGGAAATAGTTGTACCTACTCTAGAAAATCAGAAATGCTTCTTCATTAATGCTCAGCCCTCCCGATGTGAGCTTCTATTAAGAAGGTCAGCTATCCCAGATTTGGCTATCACTCAATCAGCTATTGAAATAGAGGATGATCTCATTTTGGCAGGAAGAATCAGGAAAGATGCACCCAAGCCTAAAAATCAAGGTTCTTCCCAAGGTAATACTGACCCTATGATTCAAAAGATGGCTAATGATTTGATTGCTTTAAAAAAGCAAATGTCCCAGCAGGTGAGCAATGTTCCGTATCGGGATATCCCTAGATGGAATTTCAATAACACCAATGGTGCACTGTAAGAGATAGGCCACGGTTAACTCCTGCTCAACCAAGGCTGGCAATCAAGCTCCTCCCATTAACGTGCAGTAGAAATAGTTGAAGAAGAGGAAGAACTAGAAGAACAAGATTCCCAAGGCTTTTGAAGCTTCAGGATACGCTGATGAGTCTTATGATGATTCAGCTGGCGACTCCAGCATTGGGTATTTGGAATACGAAGAAGATGAATGTGCACCGGATGGCCAGTCATTTGCCATCTTCACTCGATCCCAATCTTAGAATCCAAGAAAACCTCTTGAAATCCCCAAGGAGAAGAACAAGGAACCTTCCATAGCCATAGTTAAGAGAGGTGCTCCTATTTCAGCGCAAACTGAAAGAGAAGTCACCAAAAAGGTAACAACTTCTCCTCATTCTCTTTCTCCTAAGGTCAGTGCCCCAGCTCAAGCTCACGTGATTAGAACCAACCTACCATCACCCTTCTTATACTACTTTTGACATTATCGATCATGCAAAAAGAACCAAGATCCAAATGTCAGAAGCAGAATACCTTCAGTCAAATCCTGAATAGTTCAAAAAACTCACCAAATTCATTAGAAGTAAAGCCACCATTCCCCCACCTTCAAAAGGTATTTTTCCAAATCCTACTCAATCCCCACCTCAGAACAATCTAACCTCTACCTCTTCTTCAGGAAATATTGAACCATTTATTTGTCTTTGCTTATAAATGGGTTTAAACTCAGCAATTGCATCATCGACTCAGGGGCCTCCGACAATGTTATGCCCGCAAAAGTAGCCCATGCCCTTGGGCTTACTTTGACTAAGTCATATGGATGGTGTTACTCCATGGAAACCAAGCAAGTTCCCTTGATTGGTCAAATCAAAGATGCACAGTTTGCATTCGTTGCCTTCCCAGAAAAGAGAGTGAAAATGACCATTCTAGTCGCTGACATTCCTGCAGCTTACGGTATCCTCTTGGGTAGAGGTTTTTGTAAAGATGTCGGAGGAGAGATTAATATGGATTGGACCAAGGCCAGAATTCCAGTCAATGGGGTTTATCATGTTCTCCATCCCGAGCCTCAGGCAAAGTATTTGGTAACTAAATCAGATGACCCTAAGGCTCAAATTCTTTTCGAAGATGCTAGTTTTGGAAATTATTTCATGACATCAGAGATACCATTGTAGATGTCAAGAAAGAAGATCCTAATGCTATTTGGACCCTCAATTCGATGGTAGCTATTCAACCACCGGATCGGGTGCTGGTGTAGTTCTTATATCTCCTAATTCCAAGATCTTCCCTCTGCTTTCAAATTGCAGTTTGATAATACTAATAACACGGCTGAATATGAAGCTCTGTTACTAGGATTAGAAATGGCCAGACAGAAGGGAATTTGAAATCTCAAGGTTCAAGGGGACGTGAGCTGATTGTCAACCAGGTCAAGGGAATCTATCAAGTAAAAAATGATCGCTTGAGACATTACAGGAACAAAGTTTGGGATAATATAGAATGCTTTGATGCATTCTCCATCAAGGCAATTTTGAGAGATTATAACGACAAGGCTGATTCTTTGGCCATGTCTGCATCCCTCCTTCTCCCTCATCCCCAGTTCAAACAAGATACATACACCATTGAGATTGTGTATCGTCCCAGTATCCCGGATAATGCGGCTCATTGGCAAGTGTTCAATGATGATCAACAAGTGTTGACTTTTCTAGAAAAAAGCTGACAATTTTAGTGAGTTAGTACTTTGAAGGTTCGAGAATCAACTTTCCGTGAATCTATTTCAGATCCATATCAAGAGGTTGATGGTGAGTTTATTCAGCTTAAAGGCAACAAGATACCCAAAGGTCTGGTTTCTCTGGAGGGTTTGTTTGACAAGCATGACCATTTCATTCAAAACAAGAGACAAGTTGAAGGAGCTTCTTCCTCGGAAGTAGATCAAGTCAATCTAGGTTCGTCTGATCAACCTCGGATGGTGAATATTGGAAATGTTGTTCCCTTGAGGAGAAAGCAAAATTCACTTCACTCCTAAAGAGATACATGGATGTCTTAGCTTGGTCCTATGCAGATTTAAAATCCTTCAAGCCCAAAGACGTACAACACAATATTCCTTTGAAGCCTGATGTAAAACCTTACAGGTAGAAGCAAAGACATTACAATCCCAAGATCTCAGGGACTATCCTTGCGGAAATTCAGAAAATGTTAGATGCCAGAATTATTTTTCCAATCCATCACTCCACCTGGATTGCTAACATCATCCCTGTCAGGAAGAAGAATGGCAAAATCTGGATTTGTGTTGATTTCGGAACCTAAATCAGTCTTCGTTAAAAGACAACTATCCCTTACCTATCATGGATCAGGTGTTACAGACCATTACTAGATCAGAAATGCTATCCATGCTCGATGGATTTTTAGGATATAATCAAGTTGAGGTAGCTGCGAGGATCAACACAAGATGGCCTTCACAACCCCATGGGGGACCTTTGCTTACAGGAGGATGCCTTTCGGCTTGATCAACGCCAGAGCCACCTTTCAGAGAGCTATGGACTTGGCATTCAGAGACCTATGGGCAAAAGTCATAGTGGTATATTTGGATGACTTGACCGTTTTCTCTAAAAAATGAGTGATCATTATGATCATTTAGAACAAGTACTCTTGAGATGCAGGCGTCACGGGATTTCATTAAATCCCAAGAAGTCCATGTTCGGAGTGACCGAAGGAAAGTTTTGGGTCATATTGTGACTAGAGAAGGAACCAAAATCGACCCAGAGAGGGTGAAGGCCATTGAGCCTTACCCTACCCACAAGTAAAACTGGAGTTCATTCCTTCTTCGAAAAGGTCAATTTCCTAAGAAGGTTCGTACCTGATTTCGCTGATAAAACCAAGGATATCCTTGGGATGATGAAAGGAAAAATTCCATTTCGATGGAGTACTGAAGGGAAGCTTGCATTTGATGAAGTCAAAAGGGCAGTTGCTTGCGCTCCTATCCTAGTATGTCCAGATTTCAAAAATATTTCATCATGTATAGCTACGCCTCCGCTCACACACAGTGTCAGCCATCCTGATGCAGGAGAAGGGAGGGCATTGAAGCTCCCATCACTTTCATGAGCTTCCCATTAAAGGAACATGAACTAAAAATGTCACAAATTGAAAAGCATGCTTATGCAGTGGTACGAGTGGTGAAACATTTCAGGTACTATGTGCTGAACTCTCATACCCTCGTTCTCATTCCCGACACCGCCGTTAAATCCATTTTGACTCAACAAGAGCTGGGTAGTCAACGAGGTACTGGATAGCTAAAGTTTAGGAGTATGACTTGGACATTAGACCTACCAAGTTGGTACGAGGAAGGGGCCTGTGCCAATTGATCGTGGAAAATCATGCTGAAACAGAATGCGAAAGGACCAAAGACACCTCTTCAAAGTTGCCCATGGTGCTTTTCGTGAGCACAATTGATGAATGGTACACAGATATTGCTTTCTTTCGACTTATGGTGAATGCCCCCACATTTAAGCCAAAAGGAGAAGAGGACAGTCAAGTTAAGATCTGCAAGATACCTCCTGTGGGATAACGGAATATATAAGAAAGGTATTGATGGTGTATTCCTGTGCTGTGTTGATAAGTCACAGCAGGTAAAGTTACTAGAATCCTTCCATAGTCTAGCATGCGGAGGACATTTCTCATCCTCTGTAATAGCTTATAAGATCCTACGGGCTAGGTACTATTGGCCTACTCTCTTTCGGGACTCAGTAGAGTGGGTGTCCAAGTGTGAAGCTTGTCAACATTTCGTTGGTCGTCCTAAGCTAGCAGCTCTTCCCCTGAAGCCCGTAGTGATTGAAGAACCTTTCCACCAGTGGGGAATTGACTTCATTGGAATGTTGAATCCTACCTCCAGTGCTGGACACAATTACGTGCTGACTGCTACTATAGACTATTTTACCAAGTGGGTGGAAGCTGCACCAATCAAGCAAGCAACCTCAGAAGCCGTGTGCAAATTCCTTAAAGAAAATATAATTGTCAGATTCGGTGTGCCTCACAAGATTGTGGCTGATAATGCCTCCAATTTCTCATCGCATGAGTTGATAGAATTTTTTATGGATTCGGCATCACCCTGGCTCACTCATCTATTATCCCCCAAGGCAATGGGCAAGCTGAGTCCAGCAACAAGAACCTAGTTACCATAATTAGAAAGCTAGTAGATGAAAACCAGAGGACATGGCACAAAGCATTGTATGATGCGTTGTGGGTGGATCGGATTACCCCAAAGCGAGCTATAGGGATGTCCCCTTTCCAAGTATTGTATGGGATTGATGCTGAGATCCCTATCTCAGTAGAGTTGCCAGCCTTACAGTTGGCCAAAGCAGTCGAAGATGTGACTTTTCAAGATTCTATTGAAAAAAGGGTTATGTACCTAGCTAGGCTAGAAGAGGAATGAAGCAAGGTGGTTGATCACATTGCGAGATCATCAAAGAAAAGTAAAGAAAATTTTTGACAAGAAATCAAGGCAACGTAATTTCCAAATTGGAGATCTGGTGTTGCTTTGGGATAAGAGGAGGGAGCAGAAAGGAATGCATGGAAAGTTTGATTCTTTGTGGAAAGGACCTTTTAAGATTCATCAGCTGAATGGTGAAAATAGTTTTTGTCTATCATATCTTGATGGAGAGTCACTCCCCTTGCCTTTCAGTGGCCAACATCTGAAGTTGTTCCATCATTAATGCAAGATGCTCTTTTGCATTGTACATACTTTATTTTTTGATCGTGTGTTTGCTTTTGGTCTTCTTTCTTTCTTTGTTTTGTTTTGGTTTTCTTCTTTTCTGACTCCGTAGCCCAATGGATAAAGCCAGAGATTTTGAGTTCTCTTCCTTTGATATCACAAAGAAAGTCCCCAACTAGAGCCAGTTGTTATCTCATTTTTGTGTTTACACCAAAAATTAGAGATAACCCTAAGAAATTTTTGAGTTGGTTTCCTAAGAATGCCCTTTCAGAGAGATAATCGGGTTTTGGTTTCAATAGCAAGAAAACATGTGTTTTGGATGCTTCATGTTGTATGTTCCCCAAAACCAAAACCCACATCAAGTAAGTCTTTTAGGTTTTTGGGTCCATCGAGCATCGGAACATGCCTTATTCAAAACATGCTTCATGTCGCATGTCTTCCGATTCCCAAAACCCGATTTGCTCCTTTGTATCGGGTTTTGGGTTCTCTGAGCATCGAAACATGCCTTGTTTAAAACATGCTTCATGTCACATGTCTTCTGATTCCCGAAACCTGATTTTCTCCTTTGTTCGGGTTTTCGGGACCATCAAGCATCATGCTTCATGTCACTTGTTTCCCGCAACCCAAAACCCGAATTAATACAAATCCTTTGTGTCGGGTTCTCGGACTCCCCAAGCATGCTGACATGGCATTAATGTGAGTTGTCAGGTAGTTGACACGTGTCAACTGAAGTGTATTAAATGTGAAATTTCTTATAAATACTCATATTTCCATGTCATTTTTACCAGATGTACTTTTTACCTCATGGATTTTCGTGCATGCATCTTCGACCCAGAAACCCGACTCGCCTCTGTGCCTGATTGCATTGCTCATTTTTGATCATTTTTCATTCTGATTGAAGGTATTTCCCTTTATTCTTTGTTTGTGATATTTGTGGAATAATTGTGTAATGATTCTTCCAAGTTTCTGTCTTTTTCTTGTTGGGGTTATTGGGGTTTTATTTATTCCATTTTGAGGTTGTTTTCCAATCAAGTTTGTGTTTTAGGGTTCCCCCTTTGGAATGCTCACTTTGTTTTATTCCTTGGAATATGTCATTGTAATTAAAAATGTATCAAGAATATCAACAATGGAGAAGAATTTGCATGTTTCAACCTAACAATTACCCGATTCCCTCTTTTTGGGTTTCGCAGGGTGCTTTGCAGTTTTCAAAACCCACAGTGTATCGGGAAATTTAAGGTGTCGGGCACTTCAAACATTCATCCTCCAAAGATAGTGGGATTTCTAATCTTTCGACATCTCCAGTGTGTCGGACATTTCAAACTTTCCGACATCTCTAGTGTGTTAGGTATTTCAAACTTTCTTCATCTCCAACATGTGTTCGAGGTTGGGTATTTCAAACTTTCTGACATCTTTAGTGTTTCAGGTTTTCCGAAGTGTTCGACACCTTCTGATCTCTGATACTCTCCATTGTTTCAAGCCTCTGAGATTGCTGAGCAGGTCCTCAAACCCGAAGTGTCTAAAAATCAGAAGCAATCAGTTCATTCCTCCTTTGAAATTCCTCATGTCGGACCTGTTCATCACAAGATAAGACTGAAAAATCAGGGAGGATGAAGTACAAATTTAGGAAGGTGGAGTCTCCCTCCTACATTGATTGTAATTACGACATCCGGGATACAGAACTTGGAAACATAGATATGGAAGATTTTTGGAATAGAGTCAAGAGTTCTTCCCAAACTCCATGGATGAAATCAATAGTTGGCAGTGGTCTTCCTCTTGCAGCAGGTTTCCCCATGTCCGCTCAATGCCCCGAGTTCATCTTGGCCTATGCTTCAAATATGACTCTGCTTCTCATTCTGTGAAAAATCAGGCGGGAGAGGTCGTAATCAAGTTGGATGAGGTTACTTTGATGATCCTTCTCAAGCTACCTAACTTTGAGGAATATGGAGATGTAGATCTCAAGTCAGCCCAAAAAGCTTGGGACAATGATCAGGAGGATTGTATCAAACACGTGAATAAGAAGTTCCTAATCAAAGCCAAGCCGGCTATTTCTAGGTTCCCAAGACTTGTTCCTAGAAGTGATTTCATTCAGGAAATCAATGATATCATTACTCTGTTGAGTCGGGTTTTTGGTTTCCTCGAATCAAATGTTTTCCAAGGATGGATGTACTAATTCATGATCATTATTAAGAAGAATCAACAGGGAATTGATTGGGGTACTCTTATCAGTAACGAGATAGATTCTCAGATGACAATAGTCTTGTCTACTGGGAAGTTTTATATGTCCTCGTATGTCACCTATGCAGCGGCGGCATGAGGAACTATCCTGATTGGACACAAAGGGGAACAAGACAGTGGAGCATGTTTATCGGTATTTTCCTCAGCTAACAAGAAAAGGGTCTGAAGACCAATTTAGAAGGGTAAATGATGCCTTCTTTTATGAGAACATCTGCAGGTTAAACCCCAAACTGAGGAAAATGAGAGTCTCTGATGAGGCATGGGCTGAAGTTTCAAAATGGGGTTGTGTCTTCTTGTAATTTAAGAAGTTCACATATCTTCGAGTAGTCATGTACCAAGGGATCCTTTCCATTTGCCCAGATATCCAGGGGACAAACTAATCTTGATGGAGTTGGTCAGGAAATTGTTGGATTTTCACAAATTCCAACAGAGTAAACACAAGGCCGTTGTATCTTTCCCAATTTCTATTGGAAGGTATACTTGTTCAATGGTGGTGAAAGCCAAGAACGTTGTACATGAGCTTCAAGATAAGTTGAAAAAGCACATGAAGCCCCAAGATGGGTTTGACTTTTGAGGAGTCCTTAAGTCATATGGAACTCTGCACCCACACATGCCAAGCATAGAAGACATCTGGATTGATTTACGTGATGAGGTTGTTGTCCGAAGAAAAGATCATAGCAGGTTGACACTTGCTAGAGATTCAGACACTCGAGCTCGCTGACATACCAGAAGGTACTGGCGATAATGAAAGTGTTCTGGATCCTTCCTATGATGGATTGAATGAAGATCAATATGTTTTCCCACCTATTGATTGGTCTATCGGTGAAAAATCCTCCATTACAGATAGATCGGCCCTAATTCTCACACGCACCAAGGCATGGCTCACCTCTTGGGAATGAGTTTCAAAGAAGATAATTTTTCAAAGTTGGTTGCTGTAGAGGCGGGGCCCTCCAAAAGGAAAGGACAAAAGCTCTTCCAAGGGACCTATAAAGGTCAAGTTTTCAAAAGAGAGAAAAGAAACCCCTTCAACTGTTACTCCAGTTGAAATGGTGAATGTGCCAGAATCACCAACACCACCAGAAATAGGAGAAATTTCTTTGGAAAGAGAAGTGAGCCAGCCCCTAGTTTCACCATTTGCTAACTGCCCAACTGAAGTGACTTTATCTCTTGCATCCCAGGCTTTGGCGTCAGGATCTGTGCTTCCTACTTCACAACCACTTCTACCCCTCTTTCCCCTTCCACTTCATCAGTCATGGCCAGCATTTTCTCTGGACTCTCACCCCTCTCTGCTGGGACCAAAGTAACTATAGGTATGCCTCCCCCTACACCCCTTTTCACCGAATCTGCTACCACACTGGTAACTGTCCCCACTCCACCAGTGGATCTCCCTCCCCCTAAAAGTATGATACCAACTTCTACAACAATGGCAACTCCCTCTGACATGCCTCAATGGTTACTTGAGCAAACTCTGAGGAAAAGGAAGGTGGTTGTACCCATACCAACCTTTGATTTTAGTTCACTCAAGGCTTCTACTGCTAAATCAGCCAAGAAACCCAAAATAGTTTCAAGGGTTTTAGTGGACGCTTCGGGACATAAGTTTGCAGAGATCGCCACTCCCGCGATGTAACAAAACCAAAGAGGACATAACGGCCTCTGACTATCAGATAACTAGGGTGGCTCTAGGAGAAGTGACAACGAAGGAGCACAACAGGATGCATGAGATGCTATGAACGTGCTATGCCAGGAATTGAAGGAGACAAAAGACATCAGGGATAAGCTTAAAGAAAAGGTGGAGCAGTTGACTGAGGTATTGCTTAAGCTCTCAAAACCCCTTGAGTCCGTACCATCATCCTCTGATCCTATCGGGTTTGACTTCTCATCAATGCCTATAATTGAAAAGATTAATGAAAAAGGAAGGGTGGTCGATGAATGGACCCAAAGGCTGCTCCAACAGGGGAAAGAAGTGATTCAAGACACCGTAGAAGTTTATCAATCTTTGGGGAATATACATAGAGTGATGGGGAAAATATGGATGATGATTTCTCTCAAGAGATCGGACACCTTGATTTGACTTTCGAAGCTCTCCAGGTATTGAAGCAAATCCCATCACGCATCTTGGTAGAAGAAGGCGTCATCCCACATGCGGATAAGCATTTCCAGCTGACCAAAGCCATCAGGTTTAGGGTAAAGATTCTCAACGAAGCTTGCGGTAAATTGAGAGAATCAAGAGATCAATTGATTGATGGCAAGAGTGACCTGGAAGAAGAACTGCTGAAAATCTATGTGCAAAAGTGTCGGTGGAAACTCGGGCATCCTACCAGCTGATGATCTTTTCAAACAAATCCAAGAATCAATTCAGCATGAACCAACTCACGGATTTGGCATTGAAATCATTGACAAGTTTGTAAAGATTGAACATTCTTTGGAGGCCTTAGAAAACTCAACAAAATATTGAGAAAGCTTCCCGGTAATGCCAGTGACACTCATGAAACATGTGAAGTCTTGAGTGATCATTCCACTATGCCTGATGAAAATGAGATGCAAGGTATAATCTGGAAGTTCCAAGAATTTCGGAACAAACAGCTCGATTAAAGAAGAGAAAGATGAGGAAGAAAAATATGATGATTCAGACTAAGTCTTGATGCGACATGTCATTTCAATCTTGAAATTGACATGTCTTTTTCATTTCTGTTTCATCACATAGGAATCATATTTTGACTTGGTCTCTATGAGAAGTCAAGCAAAATAGGACTCTTGTTAAAAGACTGTTTTATAGGGTTTGTCCTATTTTCTCTCAACTATTTTTATTATAAATAAGGGATGTACGTACATTCCAAAGGGTTGAGATTTTTGGAATATTGAGAACTATTGTGAAGAAGAAAAACTTTGTGTTTTCTTTTAATCATTTGAGGAATAGAAGCTGATGCTATTTTGCAAACTTTGTGTTGTGAGATGTATCTTTCTTAAGATATTGTTCTTATGTTCGTAATCTTAAGCTATTCTTTGTTTAGCATCTTGATGATTCTAATCATTTCAAACATTACATTTGTTATCTAAAGCTCGTATGATTATTTCGTGCTCTGTGTTTACTCGAAAAGAAAATACGTTCCTCTCATTTCCTTTCCATTGTGTTTCTTCCATAATAATAATTTCCAACCCAGTCCATTTATAAAAGTAATATCCACCGAGTGTGGATATGGATTTCATTCCATTTATAAAAACAATTTCTATCTTCACCTAGGAGGATTTAATCCCATGGATATGGATTTCCAACCAACACCGTGGGATTATTTTTTCATCGATCCTCAAGCCACCATGTGGTTTGCCCCAATGATATGCCACATTTTAGATATTTTATTAGTGATGGGATGATCAATTGTTGATCACACTACTTATCCTCTATTATTGAGCTTATTTCCATATTACTATTGTCATCCGCATTGGATGAATAAACAAATAAGGCACCAACGCCTATGTATATGATGAGCTAATGGATCGGCTTGGCCCAATTGGGGATCGCTTTAATCAACGCATTTTCCACCCATGTGGTTATACAACTCAATGCACGGTTCATATATAGTTGGGCATATATAATTGGTAGGTCGTTAAATGCACTCAATCTGCTAGGTCAAATCCAATCCACATCGATGCACAACCAGCCCAAGATGGGTGTTTCAATGTATACCACTATAGGGAAAGCCAAGAGAGAGCTCGGTGGGCTCTCCATCACTCTAACAATGGGGTGCCTAACAAAAGGACAAAAAGTGTGGTTGTTACCATAACAAGAAAAACTAGCCCATGACGCTTTAAAACCCAATCCTAACTTATATGCCAACCATGTGGGATTTTCCAACTTTGAATGCAAAAATGGTCATTGCAAAATAGGAATAGGTGGATTTGAACCCACGACCAGTGCTCCTAAAAACAATCAACTCATTCTTGAGCACGATGGCTCATTAAGTTTATAAAATAGCTTCTTATGTTTTATAGGAACATACAAAATGAACTATGTAGGACTCATGCGAGGCAACGCAGAGTTTTGAGCATTACCATGCCAAATTGGAGGTTAAAGGAGGTCTGATTTCGTAGAACAAAGCATTGATAACACTGAGAAAGGTTTAAAGTTTCATTATTGTTGTAATTTACATTTTATCACGTGTTTTGTAACTATTTTAAATAATGGAATTGTCGTAATACGGCTGGAGACGGCGTAGGTGTTTGTTCACCAAACCTTGTAAACGCATTGGTGTCATCTATTCTCTATTTTTCTAGCAGTTTTAGTTTTTAATGCAAGTATTGATCATTTTTATAGTCACGGAAGAAGTGATTTTTGATCATTTAATAGTTAATTTAATCCTTTTAAATGCAAGCTTTTAACAGGATGTGTATTGCATTGTGATTCAGTTGATGAACCAACTTGGGTCATATTTAATTAAGTTTTCTAATTTATTATTAAGCTAAGAATTAATCCATTTTCATTTTTGGAGTACGATCGGTCGAAGACAAATCGGTTCAAACTCACAATTACGGTATTAAATGAGATATTTAATGGATTTTTAAAACGACTTAATTGAAATCCATATTTTTTTAAGTTAGATGCACACAAAGAATTTTTTAAGTCGGTTCAAGGTAAGTGGCATTTTAATTTTATTTTTGGATCACTAGTATCATAGTAGTTAGATAGCGAATAGCTTTTTATTGTGTGTGAAAAATTTTCATTTTGGTTTATGTTTTCAATATTAGCAGACATTTTGGGGCTTACTTCTATTATGCAATGCAGTTGTGTGGAAGTAAATTTGTGTTTTCAGGAACAGGGAAAACATGGGAAAGTTGTCTAAGAAAGAGACGTTTGATGAGCTTAAATCCATTAACTCGTCAACTCCAAGAAGAAAATTCATTCATGAGAGCTAAGTTTTACTCCTTGGAAGAGGAGATTGAGTGGTTAAAATCTAAACCACAATCCTCTACAACCAAGAAATAGGAGTATGTCAACGAGATGCTTTCACAAAGTAATAAGTTGATGGTTTTTGTTAAAGAGTTGTAGGAAGAAATAAAGACCAAGGATTCCCTCTTGGTAAATTTGCAACCAAGTGAATAGAAGAAGGAAATTCCTTCTAGATCGATGTAAGAGTATGACAGAATGCAATTTGTAAGTTGTTCACATTTTAATTCTTCGCCTCATATAGTTTCAAACATTCCTTTGGGTGAATTTGAAAAAATTACTAAGGGAATTGGGTCTAAGCTAATGTGTAAAATGGCATTTAATGGAAGAGTCCTTGGTAAAAATGGACAAGGTGATGTTAACCCAATAAAGGTAGAGGAACAGCCTTGGTTTGTAGGTTTGGGTTATTCTAGTGGGAAAATGGAAATTGAAGAAAGTTCCAAAGTGGTCAAGGAAGACAATCTTCCAAAAGCAAAGATTCTATGCCACTATATTTGTAGGATTCCGCCATCAAGAGGAACAATGAAAGGTGTAAGAAAACAAGTAAACGAGGTAATGAAATTCCACCTCCTCCCACTTACACTAAAAATAACACTAAGGGGAAATTAAATCCTAAAACTTCTAAAACACTCTTTCACTTTAAACAATATAGCTTTGGTAGACAGAAACATGCTTTGTCTTGCATGTTTTATAGAGGAATTAATCATTCTATGGCATATTGTTGGAAGATGAAAACTATTGTAAAGAATTTAATTCCTTTTGTGAATGATAAGTTAAGTGCTAAAGAGTGATCTCACCCTAATGAGGTGAGAAATGGAAAAAAGGTTACCTCTCCTAAACAAAGGAATCATTCTCCTAGACATGGATCAGGAAATGGAAAAATGGGTAAGACTCCTAAAAATAGGGAAAATAAATTTTGTTCCCATTGTACAAGGAATGGTCATGATGTTAAGATGTGTTGGTATGTTCCTTTAGTGTAACTTTGAAAATTTTTCAAAAGGAAAATAATGTCAAGTCAACAATTGTTGATCTAACTCATGTAGATTTTCATTTGTACTAAGGAAAAACCACCTAAAAGGAAGAATCCAAGTAATTGGATGAGTAAAACATTCTTCAATTTTATGTTTGCATTGCAGTAACTATTGATAGTATGAAAACATTATCAGAGCTATATTTTAGGGATTCCTAATGTTTGATGAAAGGATGTATTCCTATGTTAATATTCAGCTTTGAAGCGTTTATGGAAATAGCCATAGGGAATATTTTAGTGATAGGTTCATCATACTCATATTGTCTTATCATATTTTTGGTTGGAAATTCCATTTCGATAACCGTATGCGGGGATATGGGCATCATCGGAATATCTAATTTTTAAACGTGTAGTTTTATAATGTTGTCATTTGTGCAAATTTATGGATATGCTTATAAGACCCATTTGGGCACATGTTTGATATTGTAGTAAATAAACAAACTTGTTGTATCCACATGTTTATTTTCACTAATTTTAAGACCCTCATTTTTGGGAAAAAAATTGATTTTTGCAACTATCGATGTTGTTGCAATTAGGGTGTAAATTTATTACACTAACAAACTGGTTTGCAAAGTTACACCAGTGATCATTTTTGCAGATTATGGCAGTTCACCGATTTGGGTAAGCATACAGTTTGATCTATCCTTTTATAGTTGATTATGTATGGATAGAATTACAGATTCACGTGGATTCAAATGTTGACTATAGCTATTTTTGGCCATTGATAGTCTAATTTATTATGGATAGTGAATATTTACAGTTGTTCTGACTTTCGATGGAAAGTGAGCACTAGCCTAATTGTGGGAAGTTTAGATGTCTGATATACTGATATGTGTTTATGGAATTCTAATTTTTCTAATCAACCATATCAAAAAGTTTCAATTGAACACTATCTTTCCGTAGTAGAATGGGTGTTATTATCTCAGTGATTATTTGTGATGGAATTACAGTGGGTTTGACATTTCACGATGTGTGCGAGTTAATAGGGTTCAATGTTTCAATTGAAAACTAGCATAATTGGGTGTTATCATATGATCGGTTATGTAATTAGCTAAACAAATATTTTCATTTTATTAACCTATAATTCTATTTTGGGTTCTTATATGTGTTTGTGCAATACATGAAGAGATAGCATGATTCATGTCTTTGATTAAAAAAAAATTATGGACAAAACTCCTTCTCGGTGGGAAGGAGTGATCAAGGATCAATTTCGGTGTCAAATATTCCCTAAACTCCACTAAACTATGACAGAGCAGTATGTCCTTAAGATATCTTTCCGATGACTATAAGAATGTGGAAAATGGACACTCGAGCTCAAGATGGGTCAAGTCAAAGTTTGGTCATCCAGAAGGTCAACGTGGATCAAAAGGTCCATGGTGACGTGTTTGTGTGCACAACTGGTCAAGTGGCTCAGTCACCAATGGAAAAGTGGAAAAAGGTGAAAAAATTATGTTTGGGCACCTCCGTCTTCAATGATCATATGGTAAAAGTCCAGCTACGAGTCCATAATCGGTGGGATCCAATTTTATATCGGAGGGGGACCCTGTCACCATGAGGACTATTTTATTATCGCCAATGTGGTGGGTCCTCAAGCCACCATGATTTTGATTTTCCCGATATGCCACATTTTATCTCTATAATTCTCGAACAAGCTATTTTATTAGCTCGGTGGGGTGATCAACTCCTCACCGAGTTGATCACACTATTTATCCTCTATGATCGGGCTTATTTCCATATTACTCGGGCTTCACATATATTTTGGTGGGATCACATTTTATATGGTTTAATCAACGTATATGCCACATCCCACCTTATCACCATATAAATTTGGCAATTATAGCTATATTGGCAGCGTATCAATAATACCAACTAGACCACATTAGATGAATAAACAAACAAGGCACCAACTCCTATGTATATGGCGAGCTAATCAATTGGCTTGGTCCAATTAGGTAGTTTAATTAACACATTTGCCACCCACATGGCTATATAACTCAATGCACAATTCATCTATTGTTGGGCGATATACTTGGAAGGTCATTAAATGCACTCAATCTGCCACATCAAAGCCAATCCACATTGATGCACGGTCATCCCAAAATGGGTGTTTCAACATATACCACTTCGTGACAAGCCAAGACAAAGCTCATTGGACTCTCCATAGCCTAAATAATGGGGTGCCCAATAAAAGGACAGCATGTGTGGTTATTGCCACAACAACCAAAACCAGCCCATGTTATTTTAAAACCCAATCCCAACTTATACGCCGACCATGTGGGATTTTCCCACTTTGAATGTAAAAACAATTCTTTGCAAAAAAGGGAATAGGTGGATTTGAACCCACAAACTGGCACTCCTAAAAACAATCAACTCATCGTTGATCCCGAATGGCTCATCAAGTTTATAAAAAGAGCTCACTATGATTTATAGGAACACATAAAATCAATTGTGTAGGACTATGCAAGGTAGCGAAGGATTTTTGAGCATTACCATGCAAAATTGGAGGCCAATGGAGGTCTGATTTCCCAGAACAGAGCAGGGAAAGCACTTGAGAAAGGTTTAAAGTTTCATTATTGTTATAATTTGCATTTGATCATGTGTTTTTGCAACTATTTTAAATAATGGAATGGTCGTAATATGACCCGGGACGTAGGATTTTGTTCTCCGAATCTTGTAAACACATCAATGTCATCTATTCTCTTTTTTTTCTTGCAGTTTCAGTTCTTTATGTAGATATTGATCATTTTTATAATCACAAGAAGAAGTGATTTTTTATCATTTAACAATTAATTGAATCCTTTTAAATGTAATATTTTAACAGGATGTGTATTGCATTGTGATTTAGTTGATAAACCAAATTGGGTCATATTTGAATAATTTTATTTATTTATTATTAAGTGAGAATTAATTTGTTTTCATTTTCGAGTATGATGGATCAAAGACAAATCAATTCAAACTCATGATTTCGGTATTAAATGAGATATTTAATGGATTTTTAAAACAAATTATTTGAAATCCATATTTTTAAAGTTAGATGCACACAAAGAATTTTTACGGTTGGTTAAAGTTCGGTGGCATTTTAATTTTAGTTTTGAATCATAAAAACCCAATTGAAACCATGACTTTATTAGGAAAACCAATCCCAAAAATTAAAATGGTTTCATTAAGCACCCACTCAACCTATGAATCACCCACTTCACAACTTCAAGCACCTGCTCAAAGATTTTTGAGAATCCACTCAACAAATTTTAGCAAGCATGAACATGCAAGGAGTGCTAACCCCTAATTTAATCAGCTATAACTAATATTTTGCGAGACATCTACCCACAAGGATGCTACAATGCCCTAAAAATGCTAAGCTACAACTTGGACTTGATTTACATACAATTTTTTATCATCTAGTTAGAAATTTTTCGTATTCAATAGATTATGATCACTTTTCTATATTTGTTTGTGTTGTTTTTGTCACTCTCTTCTACTCATCTGATTTGATCTCTCTAGCTGAATCAATATGCTACATTGATGTTCTTCTCATCTGATTCTTCAATACTTCATATGTTTTCTCTCCTTTTTCTTCTCTTTTCTTTTTGTTTCTCTCTTATAGCTTGATTGCATCGTCTTCTCACTTGAGTAGGACATCTATTGGAATCCAAATTCCTCTTTATACATAATTGACCCATTTCATCACTTCCTTTGGCATGTCATGCACTCTTTCATGTTCTCATTTGCCTGAAAATATGGTCCATTAAATGAATACAACTAACTCCATATTTTTCTCTTGCTATATTCAACTTGATTTCACTAGAAAACATTTATTAGTTGATACCTAAAATATATTTTCTCATCTTCCTAGGATTTCCAAGATGAGTGAGCCATTTTCTTCTCTTATATTTGAATTCACCTTGAAATTGGGAGTTACATAGAGAATCTAACTGCATTTCTTCAATTTCAAAGAGCATTAAATATTGACGGTTGAAACAATGTATTTCTTTGTTCTTTGTGGAGCTCAAGTTGTATACTCACTACAATCACCGGACAATTGAAGCACCAATTTTGGAGAGAAAAATTTCACTTGTCCATGTTTAGATCATTTAATTCTCCTTGAGCCCTATTCATTCCATATTTGTTCAATCTGAATCTTTCCTTACCTTTTCTCCTTTGTATCACAACACATTTATTTGATCTCTAGCTTTTCTCCTTTCCCCGGCGTCTTTTTAGTCATTCGCGTATTTTATTTGCTTGAGATATCTTTCAATGTTTCATGGCTTTCCTTATTATTTGTTACCTTCATGTGACTTTGTTGCATGTCCACGACTCTATCCCTTTACCTACGACTTTTATCGTTCTCCACGGATATCTTTCGTCCTCAACAGCTTTAATGGTTCTTCATGGATTTTCCCTTTATGTGTGGCTTCCTCAAGACTTCCCTTTCTTTTGAGGCTCGTCCTTTAGCTTATTTTTGCTTTACGGCTCAGTCCTTTACTCGTGGCCTTCACTAAGCTTATGCAGCTTCTTCTAGAGTTTTTCAGACTTCCTACGAGACTTTGGCGGCTACTTAAAGACATCGAAAACTATCGCTTTATGTCCACATCTTGCACAAAATCTGATTCAGTCCTTTAGAAATAATCCTTAACCATCCCAAGTCTCTATGCGCTGACACTACCAATCAACCTTCATCTTTTTCGCTTGCTCACTTTACAAATTAACCCTTTTTCCATCAATGTAACTTGACATCAATGACAACACATATGAAAATGACAAAGGTCTAACAAAATAAATCCCCCATAGGTGTACTACAGAATGTAGAATTTAACTTCTTGGGGATCAAGAAAATAGTGAATTTTGAAGTAGTAGAAATTGTAGCCACAAAACCCACATATAATTCCATCTTAGCTCTGGAATGTTTTGTTGATTGCAATGACACATTGAATTTAGAGGAAGAATAAGTTACACTAGAATTAGATGGACTCCAAGTCATGTACCTTTACAAGAAGGGATGAGTACCTCTTGGTCAAAATAAGTCTGGGATGACACAGATGAATAATATTTTGATGATATACAAGGAATATATGCCATGAATCGGTTGGCCAATATGGATAAAGAATTCAAACCTAATTATGATGGAGAAATTTTGGTGAATATTTAATCCACAAATAAGAGTTTGGATAATACAAGTAGAAGCCTAGATATATGGATTTCCTGAATCTAGAGTAAGGAAACTACATTATGCATGAAGGCTACCATCCCACACAATTACCTTAGATGATGATTTATCTAAATTTGTGAATGATACGAAGACATTTTTAGATCGCACAGAATAATTCCAAGAAGAAGATGGGTATTACTCCACTACAAAATACATTACACAGATAATAATGAGAGAGAAATATAATCGAAAACCAATCAAATGGGTGTATAGACTAAGTCATGGAGCTTCTCATTGCACCTTACCAAAATATTCAAGGTTTGGGGATCTAGAAGGATATTTAGAAAAAAATGGTAAGTATATTCCCCAATGAAACATCTCACATGGAAGCACCTTTGTTGGTGCAAATCAGCAGCAACCCCTAGATGTGGATTAGATTTCTAGCTTGACATTTTGGACATCCAGTGTGATTGCACAACATTGAATCTTTTCCCCAAGTGTGGGACTTGTAAAAATGGGAAAAGAATATCTAGGTTAGAGGCTGGTTCCTCAACTCCTCTGATCAGGTGTATTACTTGCAAGTTGCAGAGGTTTAAACTCAAAATCCTACTCTAAATTCCAAGGGGACAGAGATAGAGAATGCAAAATAAATAAAACTAAGACTAATGAGGTGATACACCAAAGGAGTGGTGAACATTCTTTACTTCTAAAAATTGAAACAGATCACAGAAATGCAACAAAACATCATACACAAACTGATAAAATGTAATGAAAGATCATGGGTAAATCAAACAACACAAGAGAGGACTGAAACTCATTCACAGGGCTTGCATTGTCATTTTTCAATATCAAAATACATGCATTACATCAAAAGAAAGGTAGAAAATGTGTTGCAGCCTTGAAAAAGGTTTGGTATTCCACAAAATCACTTTCTAGGGTGAAAGAGGGAGCCTCAAAACATAAAAATTGTCCAACCCCTCAAAAAATGAGCCAAATCTGGCTTTTACAATGTAAAAAATGAGCCCAGGAGAGAGAAACATGGGAAAATGTGAGAGGAGCTTCAACCACTAACAAAAATGCAATAAAACAGCATGGGCATCCTTACAGGTCCATTCCCTGACATTTTTCACCATGCTGGGAGAGAATGCGAGCCATTCTTCATTAAAAATGGTGGTTGAAACGTCATTTCTGTTGATTACCACGTGCCAGAGGCGTTTTTCAATTTTATCTCTCTAAACTCCATCAAAATACAAAATTGATCCTGGAATCATGTAGATAATTTCACTAGCTTTCCGTTGATATAAAGAACGTGAAAAACCGAGCTCTGGATCGAAAGTTATGGTCATTTGAAAATTTAGGGAAAAACAGGGCCAAAACGGGTTGGCGGGCAAAAATTTGAAATTTTCCCACTTTTTGCATTTGGGAAAATTTCCCAAAATCTCCGCACCCCACCAATCCTGTGCCACGTGGCATGATTCCATTGGTTGCGGGCTCTTCCTGCTTCATTTTCCATCGTTTTGGCCATTGGAAAATTTTCCAAAAATTCTCCACCGAGCCGATGACCTGAGGACACGTGGCATGATATGATTCGTTGCGGGCCTCTGCTTTCAAATTCTCCATCTGCTCTGGACCATTTTCCCTAACGGGATGCGTGGCGAGATCCCATTGGACACGGGCTTTTAGGCTCATTTTTCCCCGCGGGCTTGCCTTGTGTTTTTGCCGCCACATGGACATGTGGCGTGATTTGATTGGCTCGGGTTTTGGGGTTGGCTCTCCCTTTCAATATTTCCTTCGACTTTGCTTTGGGAAAAATTCCCAACTTTCCCCACGTTCTGCTGATCTTGGGACACGTGGCGAGCTCCCATTAGACATGGGCCTTGGGGAAAACATTTCTCTTTGCACTAACCTTTGGGAAAAATTCCCAATTTCTCCCCAGTGGCCGAAGCTCCGATGCCCCTGACGAGACACATGGCAAGCTCCCATTTGATGGCGGGCCTTTGGGCCAAAAATTCCTCCTTTCCTCTCACCAAAACACTTCGCCAAATTTTCAATTTTACCTCCGCCCTCCGCCACTCCTTTCCTCTAGAGACACATGGCACAATGTGATTGGATGCGGGCCTGGCATCAAAAATTTTGTTTGTGTCAACCCTTAGGAAATTTTCCTAATTTCTTCCCCTTGGACACGTGGCGAGCTCCCATTGGACGGGGCCATCAGGCTGAAAATTCCTTTTGAAACCTTGCCAAACACTTGGTAAAAATTCCAAGTTTACCTCCATCGCCCCCTCTCCCAGAGGACACATGGCCTCATCTTATTGGCTCGGGCTTTTCAGGGGAAATTTTCCCACAAAATCTCCACTGAGCCATAACTTCAAAAATACATGGAGTTAGGAGGAAAAATTTACCTTTCTGGAAAGCTAAGAAAAAGCTCTATCCAATGGTGCCATTTCCAAAAGGTCTTGAGTGCCTGAAAAGCAAAAATTATGACTAAGGCATAAGAGAGGGAAGAATGAAGGGAGTTAGCCACAAAATGTGCAAGGGGCTCATTTTGGATAACAAGCACTCGATGACACATTAACAATCAATGTTGCATGATGATGGGTGACTCATAAAACTAATATATCCCACTAGAACTCTCTAGTCACATTACTGAAAACAAGATATCTGGAGAGTGAAGGATACTATTTAGCCATACAAGAATATACATGAGAAGGAGATCCAAAAAAACACATTTAGATATGTGAAACACATTGATTTTTATGGACACTAGGACCTTTACCTAGGTCATGGTATATGCATCAAGAAACCATAAAAGAAACAAAAGATTGGGACCAAGTGGTAAAATAATTTTTCCATACTTTTAACTTCTAGGATGCGGATCTAAATACACTTCGGGAACTTCAAAATATAATAACCTTCTTATTCTTAATTATCAAATATGTCGCATATCAATTTTTAAAACAAAAACTAGACCAACAAGGTGAATAAAATATCTAGAAAGAACAGTGCAACCAAGATCAAAGAGATAGCATACTTTCTTCACAAAGATAAAAGAAAGAAAGAGAGGAGAAACCTGAAAATTGAAATACAAAACAATGGAAGGAGAGAGAGAAGTACTAGAAACCAAAATATAAGAAGAAAAATACTTCTATCAACCACAAAAATTGAGGAATGAAAACATTGGGATTAATGGAGAAGAAAAAATTACAAAGATAGGAGATTACTTGTGTCGAAGAAGAAGTAGCCAAAGTAGTAGAATTACTCCAATAATTCCAAGATATATTTCCCAAATATTTTAAGGAGTTACACAGAATAAAAGAAGAGGTGGGCACAATGAATATCCAAATCAAATATGGAGTTAAACCTCTTAAGAAAATACCCTACAAATTAAATCCCAACCTAAAAGTGAAGGTCAAAACTGAAATAGATAAGATGTTAAACACGGGTATAATTAAACTGTTCGATGATGTTGAATGGATAAGCCATATGGTAGTTCAAAACAAGAAAACGAGTGAAATCTAAATCTATGTGGACTACATAGAATTAAATAAGGCATGTGTACATTACCCATTTCCCACTCCATTCATAGAAGAGGTCTTAGAAAATGTAGCATGAAGAGAATTTTATTCATTCACTGATGGGTTCTCTGGTTACCATCAAGTCTGAATTACACCTAAAGATCAACCAAAAACAACATTTGCTATAGAATGGGGTTCCATCGTGTACACATAAATTCCCTTTGAACTTAAGAATGCACATGTTGCTTTCAGCAGAAATATGATCAATGCATTCAAAGAATTTATTCATTAGTTTCTAGAGGTTTATTTAGATGATTGGATAGTATATGGCTTATTGAAAAATCACATACAAGTCCTAAGAATCATGTTCCAAATATTCAAGCCATTACATATATCATTGAATTTGAAGAAATGCATTTTCTTGACACCATTTGGCACATTACTAGGTCACATCATTTGCAAAGAAGGATTATTGATAGATCCAATCAAAACCTCTGCAATTGTAACACTCCCACCTCCAAAAACATAAAAAAGAGGTAAGACAATCTTGGGATACACATGCTACCATAGAAAATTCATAAGAAATTATGCAAATATTAGTGCACCATTGGAAGAACTCCTAAGAAAAGAACAAATAAACAAATAGAATGGTCTAAAGCATGTGTTGATGCTTTTGAAATACTTAAAGATAAAATCCTACATGCACCTATCTTGATCTTCCCAGATTGGAAATTCCCCTTCCATGTGCATGTAAATGCATCAGGAATTACTATTAGAGCAGTATTAGCATAGCCAAGGGAAAAATGGATCACCCTGTAGCATTTGCAAGTCGCAAGTTCGTCAAAGATGAAAAGAATTACTCTATAACATAAAGAGAATCCTTAAGCATGGTGTATGTACTACAAAAATTTAGAGATTATCTATTAGCAACACCATTTATCTTTTATACATACCACAAACCTCTCAAATACCTATTGAATAGGTCAGTATTACAAGGAATAATATGTCGGTGGTTGATTTTTCTCTAATAATTTAATTTTACTATCTCAGACAAACCTGGGAAATTAAATAATGGGCCAAATTATCTATCTAGATTTAAAATAGGGGAAGATGTAGGACCAATGATGATGAATTTCCAAGAGCACGTCTTATTAGAATTGAGACCATTCCTAAAGAACTAGATGAGATAGCACAATTATTGACAACTGGAGAATTTCCTATAGAGTACACAAAATAACAAAAGAAAAATTTGCTAAGTCAGTGTTTCCCTTTACTTTTATGTAAGGGAAATTATAAAAAAATGGATAAGATGAAGTCCTTAGGAGGGTGGTCCTAGAACATGAAAGAAAGAACATCTTAACAGAATCTTATGAAGGGGTAGAAGGAGATCACAATGGAGGTAAAACAACAACAAGAAACATAATGATGACATGGTTATGGTGGCCCACACTATTCATAGATACACACAAGCATGTTAGAGCATGTGATATTTGTCGGGTAGGAAAACCAAATGCTAGAGATGAAATGCCCTTAAGAATAGTACTAGCCCTAGCCCTATTTGAGAAATGGGTCGTCAACTTTATTGGACCAATAAAACCTATTACAAGATATACCCAGGCAAGATTCATCATCACATGGACAAATACCTCACAAGATGGGCATAAGCCACTCCTTAAGAATATTACACTACAAGAAAAAAATCTAAATTCATTTATGAGAATATTATTACCAGATTTGGATGTCCCTTAAGCATTACCAATGATCGGGGAAAACATTTTGTTAATGCTACAATCAAAGAGTTGTTAGAACATTTCATGATAAATCATAACATAAGTACACCATACCACCCTCAAACAAATGGAACAATTGAAGCTTTTAACAAGGTATTGGAGAAATTACTAACAAATATATGTTCATTAAAGAAAGTATATTGGGACCTAAAAATACCAACAACATTATGGGCGTACCACACTACATACAAAAGGCTCACAAAGTATTCCCCATTTCAATTGGTGTATGGAATTGAAGTCATGGTACCCATGGAGTTCATAATTCCAAGTCTTAGGGTGGTCATAGCCTTCAGGATGAATGAATATCCTTCATGCATAAAGGCTCATTGAATTATAAAAATTAGATGAGAAAATATTCATAGCCACGTATAACCATAACCATACCCAAGAAAAATGCAGCAAAAAATCATGGCATGAAAGACATATAAATAAAATAAATTTTGATATAGGAGATCAAGTCCTACTATATGACAAGAAAATGGAAAAGACCTTGGAATTTAAAAGTCCACTAGTTAGGCCCATCTATTATTAAAGACATGTTATCATCAGGAGCCACCAAACTCCAAAAATTAAAATAAAAAGAATTTTTGTACTATGTTAATGGAGACAAGGTTGAAAAACTATCACACCATGGATTAGATGAAAAAAAAATCGTCCTATCTAAAAACTGGTAATTCAATAGATTGGACGATGAAGAGGGTGAAAACCCGCAAGGGCACTCTCTCTCTACCAAAAACAAACAAGGAAGAAAAGAAGTAGGATATAATAAGTTGATAAGTAAAGGAGTAAGGAAAGAAAGAAAATAAAAGCAAGGATAATACCAAAAACCTAGAGTACAAATAAAAATATAAATCCACAGAATAAGGAAAAAGAAGAAAAAAAAATGCAGAGGAAGGAAGAATCCACGTAATAAATAAAAAACTAAGGAGGGAAGAAGATACCCACGTAATAAAGAGAAAATCACGAGAGAAGAAGATACCCATGTAGCAAAGAAACAAACCATGGAAGGAATAATGTACCCACATAACAAAAGAAAATACTACATAATGAAGAAGATACCCGTGGAATAAAATAAAATCCACATAAGGAAGGAGAAGACCGTGGAACAAAGGAATAATAGGAGAATCCATGAAATATTAAATAAAACCACGTAAAAAAAGGTAGAGAAGCCAAGGATCAAGGATACAAATAAAACTTGCATAAAAGAAATAACACTCCTTCCCACCTAAAATACAATCATTGTGGTAAATAACAACATAAAGGTATAAAAGCACAAGCCAAGGAAGGAATGATTCACAAAGGAAAAACACTTAAGGGAGAGGAAGTGAAGTGAGAAACAAAAGATAAAATTAAGCTAGGGCACACAAAGGAAGAACAAAGTAAGTAGTAAAAATGGTGACTCCCACCATTGTTGAACAAAAAGACCTTCCAAAATAAAAATTCCAAAACATTCCCTTAAAACCATGCATCCAAATCTAGGGAGATTTCTCACATATTCCATTTAAATTTGTGCATGCCTGCCTAGATATACAAAAATAATGCATTCATTGATTGTGGAATACAATCACACTTGTCTAGATATCAATAGAAAGCTACTTCTCCAACAACAGCCGACATGGAATACAAGAATAATGCAAAGGTAATATTTGAATTAAAGTTGGATGCTTGGAGCAAAATTCCCTACTTTTCTATGGTATACAATGTGGTTAGGGTTCTTCTAATTCGCTTACATAACCAAATTCTATACCTCGAACAACCATATCAAATCAATGGGGCGGTTCTAGAAAGAGTCATTGGGTTGTTAACAATAGGACGTTCGGCACTCACCAAGAAGAAGATGTCAATGAAGAAATCAGTGTGGCTAATGGATGTAGCCATGTAAAAACAACGAGTAAGGATCAGCGACATAAAAATCATGCTCTCAAGATTCGGCTAAACCATTTTTTGAAAATTTATCACACTAATAGAGAATATGGTGCTCATGGGCTAAGTGCATAAATTGCCCTGATATGGTTACCTCCCATTCTGAGTACAACTATGTGAATTATTAGCCATGGAATTCCACAAAAACACTAGGAAGATTAAGGAGGGAAAACACACATTTTTCTATGGGTCCATCCTACTATGCCTAGCTATGTATTTCACAAACAACCTCCCAACCAAAATAGAGCCAATTCAGTGGAGCCAAGACATACCAATTGCGAGAGAAAATTATGAACCACATGAACACCATGAATCGGTACAACATATCACATCCTTAATAGGATGGACAGAAAACATAAGAAATATAGTGGTAAATAAATCAAGAATCTCATAACAAATAGTATCCATGTTTAAGAATGAGGTGGTCTTCATTAGATATTGACTATATTTTCATAAGACCCTTCATTCTAGAGGTAGCACATGTAGCTCCACTACCTTATGAAGCATCTAATCATATCATATCTAAAAAAATTAGGTAATTAGAACCTTCGAGTGGACCTTAGCAAACCAGTACCTCCCAACATTGATGATGTGATTGCAGAAACATGGGAGGAGTTTAAAAAAATACCGAAAAACATGACCAAGGAGAAACAAGGAAATAAACACCTAAAACATACATAATATGAACCAAAAAGTAAAAACTTCTCCACAACCATCCACCAAAAGAAAAAATACAATGTCCACAAAAAAAGTAATAAAGGAACCAAAGACAAGTGAATAAGGAGAAGATTCGGATACGAGCTAGTGGAAATATCATATTCAGGGGAAGAAGAAACTCCATCTTCTCCACTCACTCCTCTAGCAACATCACAGGGAGAAGAAGAATCAGTCCCCAATTCACGAGAAAAAAATTTAATCTTAGGAAGAATCACAACTATCTCATGTAGGATATAATTTTTACAAGACTTTTCTAACCCATAGTAGAATTTCACAAGTAGCCCAAAATATGAGGTGGGCACAAAAAATATAGAATAGGTATCAATAGTAGAATTTATCATTCACTATTTGAAAATATTCTCCTAGTAATAGAATATATCATACATCTACCCCCATGTTTCTTATTAAAATAAATGGAGGCTCAACTAGACATAGCGGAAGCCATAATAATAGAGTCATTTGAGAAGGATTTGAAGTAGCTCAAACAAAATAAAAATAAAACACTCAAGGATAAAAATGCATACAAGAACTAGAAGAATTAATACATATTACCGAAAAGGAGAACAAAAAAACTCTGCAAAGAGAGAGAATAAGATAAAAAAAAGATGGGAAAATTAGGATAAGGATAAATAAGGTGAGGAGGAAACATGTAAGAAAGAAAAAGAGAAAAAAGAAAAAAATAAGAATAAAAAGGAAAAAATAAGAAGACGTGAAAAAAAAGAGGATGAGAAGAATAAAGAAGAATAAAATAAGAAAAAGGGACATGATGAGAAGAAAAAAGAAGAAGATAAGAATAAGGAGGAAGAAGAGAAGAAAAAAAGAATAAGATAAGAAGGAGAAAGAAGATAAGAAAAAGAAGAAGAGAAGAAGAAGAAGCAGAAGAAGGAAGAACAATAATAAGAAGGAAGAATACGAGAGGAAGAAGGAAGAGGAAGAAAAGGATAAATGAAGAAGAGGAAAAGGAGGAAGAAGAGGAAAAGAAAAGAAAGGAGGAAGAGAAAAAGGAGGAAAAGAAAAGTAAGGAACAAGAGGAAAAACAAAATGAGGAAGAAGAAAAACAAAGAGAAGAAGAAGAACAAAAGCAAAAATAGATGGAGGATAAGAAAAAAGAGTTGTAAATACAAGAAAAATATCATATCACGGCCATAGAAACAATTCAAGCACCCCAAGAGTTAGCACCACTCACTCTCTCTCATGATTCATTGGAAAACATCAAACAAGCACTCCAACAGAGAAGACATGAAAAAACCATACAATTACAATAAGGTGTAGTAGAGCAAACACATGAAGGGTACACAATACAACTACACAAGCTCTCACCTATCCATAATTCTACATGCAACCAGCTATTAGATCAAAGTTTGAAGCAAGATTGGATGCAGAGATGTGTAGACATGGAGGAATCTATGAACATAATAATGACATCTATCACAAAAGCTAAACATCAAATCATTATTGACTCAAGTCCTCCAATAGAAACAATACTTGAACAAACAAAGTGAAGGTTCGTCTAATGATAGTGCTACATATAGGAGAGAGTGACAAAGAAGAAGATTAAGGCTAAGGCAATACAATAATATAAGTGAAATTTCCTATAACCTCATGCAATATAAAATCAGAGGTGATAGAAAGACATGCAAACATTCCTAACAAAGATGAAACATAGGTTGTAAATGTTGCAACATACTACACCTATGACATGGGTTGGTCAGGATTAACTCAAGAGGAGAGGATTGAATTGGGGAAAATTATAAAAACAACTCAACAAGGAGTCCATGGAGTGTGATATAACCACAAATGTTGATGGTACTTAATGAAGGAAGCTCGCAAAACTCATAGAACAATATCGAAGAAAAAAATAATAACATGGGGAGAAAATTACAGATATGCAAAAATATAGAACAACCATGGATAGAGCCATCACGAGGATGCAACAAGAGTTGGAAACAATAAAGAAAATATACATCCAACTTCAGTCTAATCAGCCTCTTACAAATATTCATCTCCTTACTCAAGAAAACACACAAATGCAGGTATGGATGCAAGAGATTAAAGATAATTTAGAACAATGGTACACATTTGAGAAGAATATCACAACTAAGTATGCAAAATACATTCCTCAAACTACCACCTAAAGGAAAGCATAAAAAAAAATGGGAATCCGTCATGTCCTGTAAATCCATTCGGGTTAGTCGAGTGAGGAAAAATTATGTACACCGGATGTCTAAGTTATGGTAAGTTGATGCTTTGGTTTTTCAAAGAACATCTCTCAAGAAAAAGGATTTCCGTATAATAGACAAACTTCACATTTCGGAAAGGAATATAGGGTTCTTCATATTTTGGTTGTCTTGAGGACAAGACAACATTTGAATTTTGGGGATTATTTTGATAGGTTTTTCATCAATTTTGAGAAGAATCTGCAAACTAAACGAAAACCCATCAAACACATAAGAAGCCATGCAGATAGAAGAGAAAACCATCAAAGCTGAAAAAATCTGCGAGAATCCTAAAAATCCGTCGAACACAACATAATTCCATTGAATTCTATCCAAAGCTACAACACAAAGAAAATTAAAACAGAGTGCGGTTTGAGTAAATGAGTCATGACCAAAATAAGTGTCTTTTGGATAATTTTGTAAGAAAGGATATTTATTGTACTTAATCATAAGAATATGTATGTAGAATATAGAGAATAGTGTGCGGTGGATGTGAAGACATTTATATGAGAATAGAATATGAAATTATATGAGAAGTGTGTGTAAGAGACTAATGTAATGTATTTTGAGATATAAATAAATATTGATGGTTTATACGATGTGTAAAGTTTGTTATCTTATATTACACTTTTTTGTTCATTTATTTAAATCTAGATATTTTTTCCTTACACATCCTTAATGAAAGGGTGAACTTCTTAACCCTCATGCTATTGTTGAGGCTTAAGATCAACACCATACCATCATATAGTTTCTTGTCCTACTTGATGGTATTAGCAACACTATTATCAATATTGATATCATCATGGTTTATCCCTCTTTATCTTATGGTATTTACACATCTACCAAAATTCTCGATATCAATGAAAATATCCCTTCTTCACCACATAACATCGGATAGTCATCCAAAAGGGTTGATTTCAGTCTTTCATCTTCGGATCCCATCAATGACATTAGCTACCCTATTCTCATCATGGTTAATACTATTAAAAATCCTCGTACATATTCCTCTCAGCAAAAAAATCACTATAGACACTCGTGTATTAGATGTTATTAGAATTCAATCCTAAGCTTGACATAATGGTAAAACGTATGTGGATCTAGATATCTATGTTCAATATAATGGTCCATTTCCTACATTTGACAATGATGAATCCATATTTGAACTACTTTACACTTGAGAATACTAAATACCTTTTCAACATCATAAGCTTTGTAACTTCACTAAAAATCCTCCTCTTTTCAACAATTTTGTCACTCTTGTTGATCTTATCAATGAAAAGGTCTCTTAGCTTTCGAAATCCCCTATCATTTCCAAGATGGAAATTATATTTTTATAGGACAGGTCATTAGCATCCATATTGATGATGATAATAAATCCCATGTGTTTATGATTGGTTACTACTTCGCTCATATCCTTACGCAAAATGATTATGATTATGTGTCATCCCCAAGGTTTCCTCTCATGGGGTCTTAATGGCTTATATTTTTTGGTGTTGTAGGAATCATAAAGAGGCCTAATGATTTTTTTGCTTATGTTTTAATGAAGGATTTACTCATACAATGGAACCTTGTGGTTTTGGAATAAATCTCATGGAATAAATTTTTCAGGTCATGTAATCAAAATTAATTGATTATTATATCATTCACATCCTATTCATTATATGAATCCATGGGAATCTATGAGAATCATTTACAAATAAGAAATTTTAATCTTTATTAACTATCGTTTAGTCCTATAATAATAGGGGTTACTAAAAAATTGTAAAAGATGATAAAGGTAGGGAAGAAAGATAAATAAGTTCATATGTAGTGATGCACGATCTCTAATTTTTTTAAATTACAGGCTCCAAATAACCAGGGGCCGAATTAAGGTTTTATAGCGCCCTAGGCAATACTTAGAGTGTACGCCCCCCACCTCCATGCCAAGACCAACCACTCATCTGGTTGTGTATATTGTTTAAACAATTATAATATAACTTTTAACACATTCAATTAAAGCTATAAAGGCTTCATTCTTGTCTTTTCCATAGCAAAACTATAAATGTCGTCATCATAATTTATTATTGTAGCTATTTAGCGTTCAAATGTCAAAATGGAAAGGCCATTTCATCTAGTTTCATCCTCAAAAATAAATCTGAAACTATGTCACTCACAACATCTAAGACTTTAAAACCACAATACATGAAGTTAAGACAATTATTGATTTCACGGTTCACCTTTAGTGAAAATTCAATATTCCGTCCTTTCTTACGGATGTTGACCTTCTCTTGAGACACCCAATTTCCCTCCTATATTCTTTCATGTCTAATGACTTTTATTTGACCATAATTACTTTTATTAACAACTAATTACAGTCCATGTGAGTTAAAAATCCAAGGCGGGTGCAGACTCACCAATAAACTAATCTGCCAATTTTTGACTGTATTTCCGAGGCACTTTCCTTACATTGCACGCAGCCAAATGCAGGTGTGTTCCAGTCCCAGTCACAGTCCCACATAGATTTATAATACGCCTCTTTACATTATAATTCCACCACGCCCTATGTTAGTGCGCCTTCCAGCCCCGAAAGAGGAGGAGGTGAATTTTATTTCAGCATGCCCACCATCCCGACGCGATCCGTTGCCATTTTTTCTGAGTTTGTTGAGTCAAGGAGGGAGGTAGTTCCTTTTATGTGGGAGGAGAAGCCCGAGATCCCCAAGAAGAGTGAAGACAAGGCTGATTTTGGTGGGCAGTTATTATATAAAACTAGTTCACAGAGCCGACCATACCTGGAAAGGCCGACTTGGGAAAAAAAAAATTTTGGCGCCCCTAGTCATTCTCCGCCCTAGTAATCGCTGCTTTAGGTTGCCTAGTATAAAATTCCCCTGAAATAACCATGCTTGATTTATGACCAGTATGCATTTGATCAAGATGCGAAAGGTGTGAGATTCTAAGGAACGTACTTAAGTAGAGAGGATAAAAATGCTCTCAGGTGTGTAGGATTGAACTCTAGCTATAGATATTCCAAATCAAATGTATGACATGTAATAAACAATGTATCATATAACATTCAATTAAACTTAAATAAATGTACACATTTTCAATACATGGGCTAAAACTTATAAAGTAAAGAAACATAAATAAAATGCAAATAAAACTCTCAAAGATCTTCTATTCAAAATTATTCAACCTTAACAATATCTTTCAGCTAGTTATTTATAGGAAAAACCAATCTAAGATATTAATGAGTTACAAAGATTTGCTACTAAGTTTATTTGTAAAACTAAAATAGAGGTAGTTGAGATTACAATTGGATTCAATGCCTATGGCACTCGAGGGACATCTAATACAAAAGATCCATATAGAATATTCACATTAAATGTTAATACGAGCTCAGAATAATCCTAGATTAATATATCATGGTTGGTGGAATTTATTTATTTTTGGCATGCGAGGACATGACATGTAAATCAAGCCTCATTAAAATATTCATCATTACTTCTCTAACATGGAGTGTCCTATAATTCCTTCCAATTTTCTTAATGCATCCTATCACACCCACAATATTGGCACACAATACAACAATAAAAATACCGGAATAATTTTTTTCTTTTACATTACTTGATACATGACACCACATGGGATCATTAGGATAACTCACACCACATGAGACATTTTCACAAGCAAGAACTCACGTATATAACATGATGAGGAATGGATAAACCTTGATTATAGGGACCACACATAATGCCAAGCCTACCTACAAGGATTACAATGGGGAGATGTCATCATTGAAACTACCCCTTATCACTCCAAGAAGGAATCTTGGCTAGCCTTTGGTTCCTCCAAGCATACACACCACATCAACTTCGACATACCCCTTATCCCTCCATTATAACACATGTTTATCCCTCCACTAAGACTAGCCACGAATTCCTTTAGTTCCTTCAAAACAAAACACACACTTCCCCTTATTCCTCCCTTCACTAGCTACACCTTATTCCTCCAATAATCAATGATGAAACCTCACCCCAATAAGAAGAAAACATAACCACATGAACACACATGATGCACATCAAAACCACATCTTCCCAAATGAAAAAGTACAAAACAACGGTCCAACTACAATATAAACTTACGGATAGGAACTTCCCACGACACAACATTTTCATGGTTACCTATTTATTTCAATCATATTTCATTATTTGACCTTAATTATTTGAAGATAATTTAACATGTAAACCTTCATTCTTATTTTATCTAGACTCCATTTTCTTTATTTTGTTTAACATTTCACCTATAATGGTTCCATTTTTTTTTTCTCGTTTCTCTTATGGAAATTAATTTATATATCTTGATTGTTAATAGGAACATTTAAACACACATGAGGCTACTAGTACTTGTTCTAAGATTTCTTTTCTAAGGGACATGTTTACTTGGTTTTACATTATACTTTCATTTCCAAAAAGGAATTTCACATGAAGGGAAAGGAGGTCTATTAGCTCTGAGTGGAGGAATATTTCATTTTCCTTTCTCGTTATAGAACTTAAGCACTATGGATACATTGTTTCCACTTTCAAATCATTGCAAATAGCTAGGTAATCTAACTACTTAGTTTAAATACTTATTTTTCATCATTCAGGATACACAAAAGAGGTTTTTACATCGAGTTAAAGGGAAAAGACTCAAATTTCCCTTTATCCCTAATCCATCATCTTAATAATTCATTTTTGATCTAGTTATGAGTGAATGTAGACACCAAATGTATGCACTTGGGTACATTTCTAGGCCCTCAAGCATACTAATGTATACATGATTACTAAGCAAGAAAACTAGTGGTTGACAACTCCTTTTGGATCTTTTCTTGTTTTATCTCTTCCACTTTACTGGTGTTACACATCTTACAACTCTATTATCATTTGATTTATTTATCGTTTATGGCCTCGATACAATAGCGCCTAGTTAGGACAAAAGCGCACAAGCGCTCATGTACCTTCTCGGGTGCTTTTGTCCTTCATGGGTGCTCATGCCCTTCTTTATCTTCTTCTTACTCTTTTGGGTCCTTTTCACCTTTTGGTCACCTTTTAAAACTTTGGGTCGGCCTTTCAGTTTTCAATTACGAAATTCAAACAAGGGAATCATATATATACTTATTTATTTCTCTTAAATAAGGGGCCAAGCACTATAAACATTATCTAAATCTTCCACAAAGGCACAAGAGCATTACAAGGCATACATCTAGCACATCCATACAAGGGACAAGTGTTGCATTATTCTGCATACACAACATAGGAGGGGAGTTCATTCTATTCCATCACACACATTCTACATACTTGGTATAATCTATATCTATCCCGCTATCATTGTGTAACTTGCACAAGGGAAACATAGGGCATCATTACACACATAAGCATGGAAAATTACATGTATTTTGAGATGTAGTACAATGCTCAGTCATAGGTTCACTCTTTGGGTAACCATTGGGGTTAGTCTGACTTCCCATTCTACATATTTTTTAATATATTTTATGTGGTTTGTAGGAATGTGTAGGTAGTCATCTATTTTGCAGGTTATAGGTATGACTAGAAACATTCTTGTGAAACTAGAGTGATAAAGAGAGATCAACATTAAAGCTCACTCATCCCAAAAATACCGAACCCGAGTATCTCAAAGGTAGACATAGGCACCCATTTTAATCATTATCACCTGGGGCACTCTCGTCCTCCCATGGGTGCTGCTTTTTCCTATGCATTTCTTAGGTTTTGAACCCTCATCAATTCTTGACGACATTGTTTCCATCCAGATCCAACATATACTCAGTCCATATCACTCCTAGGTTACACATAATCAGCTAAGTCATCTTCCCCTCTCATTTGCTTAGGGTTTTACATTGTTAAATTCTTATTGCTTGTGTCTTATTGTACATAATTATCATACGACTATTTTTATAGTAGTTACTCTGAAATAAAGGTTTAATTCAATTTAGATTAAATCATTTCATGAACACATCTCGATATGACCCTCCCTTCTAAACATGCACCAGATTCTCTCTCTTTCTTCTAAATTTATGGACCAATCCTCTTATCCATCCTATGTACCTATCGGGTTTCTAGCATGTACCATTCCAACTAATTTTATGCAAATATGTACCCAATATCCCGCTCGTTTCAACACTCCAATGCCCTGGCCCAACTATTAATGTGGTCAAAACTTGACACAATCGGAAACCCATGGCTCCACCCGTCTCTAATCGACCAACTATCACCTCTAACGCTCCTACCGACACTTCTAAAGGTTATGATATCATCGAGAAACTAAAGAATATGCCAGCTAAAATATCCCATTATGATATTTTGCACAATTCACCAAATTTTTGTCATACGTTAGAGGCTGTCCTACGTTCCATTCAAATTGCAAGTGACAATTCCCATGTTTCCTTTTCCCATCTTATTCAATCCCTCAAAAACCTACCACATGTCATATCCTTCAATAATGAGGATATCCCTCCTACTTCCGTTGGTGATCCTTCATCACCTTTTCTTATTATAGCTACTATTGTTTTCAATTATATCAAGTGCATATTAATTGAAAATGGATATGTTATAAATATGTGTTCCCTCTCATTACTCCTGCAGTGATTGCGAATTCTTGATATTCAAATCACTAAATCCTCTACCCTTGTTCATGGCTATGATTCTACTATGCAAACATGCATCGAACCATCACCTTACCTTTACAAGTTGGGCCCAAAACCCTTCCCACTTTGTTCTATATCATTGATACATCATTTCAGTTCAATTTCTTACTCAATAGACCATGGATCCATGATATGCATGTTGTTCCTTATATAGTTCATGTGTTAAATTCCCACATGATGGATATGATCATACTATTTCCACCGACCCCGACCCCTTCAAGTTCTACCAAATCAACCTAGTCATTTTCATTCATATACCCCCACTTAATCCAATTCCATACCATAGTATCGATACATACAATGTCAATCAATCCAATACTTCTATTACCACTTCTACCTCCACATCCATCCCTTCCATCCCTACACATACCACTGATCTTATTTCCCTACCATATCTCCCTCCATCACTACCACTATCTCACCATTTACTACTACGCTTCTAGGCCTCCATCCACAACCCCTCCTAATATCCTTGATAATTCTATCCAATAAGATAATGTCAACCTCAATGATTCGATGATGAGACTAATGGCATAGAACTTACAGATGAAAATTTGTGCAACCTTGACTTTACTCCTCTTGAGATAGACGAATCCTATTTCTAGGACACTTTCATTACTAGTGGCTCGGGTGAGTATTAATTCAAGAAACCATCTCCCTCTACAACCATGATTCATTTCCAAGAAACTATACATACGATGGACCTCATAACACCTCTTTCATCTCCTTAGGTCACCCCTGGTCCACATTCAATCCATCCACATGTACCTTATTCATACATGAATCTTATTGGACTCATATTCCATTCGAGCTCACTTTCCCTGACACTATTTACACATATGAAGGCTTAGCACAACTAGGGTTCACACTTGCTGACCTCCTCCCCCACCTCATTCTCCCCACCTATATCATGTATTTGTACTCATTACTACAACTTATGGCCTCTGTTTCTTCCATTTATCGGTATTCCTTGCACAAACACATCGTTCCTCTCCACTCACCCTCGACAATCTTGGCTCGACTATATTGGTGGCACCCTCAACCCCAACCATACTAATATTAATTTTCGTATGCCTTTTTGCCACATCTCTATTTGCAATTATTCATTCCGTGTTATTCCCAAAACTTAACCCATTTGTATGCACATGATTATCCATAACCCCCTTTTACTAATGAAGAATATGTTATGGGTATGTATAATTTACGCCGCATGGGATCTTTCTATGATAAACCTCACACTATCGCATATTATGTCTCCAATCCAAATCCTATAGATTATGACCACGACAATTTGATGACCTCCTTAATGGTTTTACTTGACCCCGAACCCCACATAGAATTTGGGGGCACTTGACTCCCCATCACTTTGGTCATATTTGTGTGACTCTCTCTTTATCTATCACAATCTGATCTTTGTGCCTATCATTTTTAGCATTACCACATCTATAGTACGCATATTCTACCTTCATTACCAAATGATGCACTCATTTCATACATGACTATTGAGGGCATTAAATGAACCTTAATCTCACACCTAGGGGCATTGCACTTTCTCCCCTCCATAACTCTTAGCTATCTCTATCATGCTCTATGCTTCACAATAAATCTTCCTAGCATCTACACTCAATCACATGCAATACCTGGACCACACGATGACACACTCTTTTTATGGTTCATACTTGAATGTTGAGGAAAAATCATAAATGAAATTCATTGTCACATATACTTTACACTCATTACCCGATGACACACTCTTGTTTTATGCTTCATACTTGATTGTTAAGGGAGCATTCCTAAATGAACCTCATCTACATTGGAGGGAAATGCAGCCCTTATCATCTTCACATCTTATATATCATAAAACACCATCAAAATCACACACATATGCACATTTTGGTTGTACTTACTCTTGTTGGTTTATCATATTTACATGTTACACTTTGTTTCCTATGCTAGTTGGATACTTAGCATGTCATTATCTTTCTCTATACACACATGCACGTTCACTTGGTATCTTGAGGTGAATGTAGGACTTTTACATATTCTCACATGATGAATGATTCTCGAAATCTGTTCTTTACCACTCCGCCGAGGATCTTAGGGGCATCTACTTTTCTTTACTCTCCTACTACACATCACAGGTCCTATAGTTACAATATTTACTACTTTTTGTTATTATCACTGATTTATACATGCTTTTACATGTTATTTATCTTTCTAACATGCTAACAGGTTTTTCATGTGTAGCATTTGCCTTGCATGACTCTATAAAACCATGGCTACTTCTTGTTATTATCACTAATTTATACATGCTTTTACATACTATTTATCTTTCTAACATACTAACAGGTGTTTCATGTGTAGCATTTGCGTTGCATGACTCTATACAACCATGGTTATATATCACTTCTTGTTTGTTATTGTTTGTGGTCTATGTCATATGTTATTCTTGATCATTTTTTCTTATGGAATTCTTAGAACTGATTGTCTTGAGACATTGTAAGCAATTTCCCATGTATACAACCCACTTTTTCGAGGAACATCGTATCTTCATATATGTTTGTTACATTGTCTTCTATTACATGCTAGCTATTTTTCACTAACTCTTTTTTCTAGCCTATCTTGTTTGTATGTTCATTAGTTTCTACCATGCACATCCCCTACCCTTGTAGGCATCTAATCCACAATATGCATATCCATTTCAGTCCTCTCATTTGGGCCGCCTCCTCCTATGTTCGTTACATGAACCCCAAATGAGGGGGGCATCTATTGGGTGACCAAATCACCCTTTCAGAATCTCGGAGCTCCATAACATAACAGAATAGTACATAATTGGCTCAGGGAACACGAGTCACAAAGTGGTCCAAAATTGGACATGCTTCATAAACACAAACCGAAACTAGTGCCCAGGTAGAATACGAAACGTTGGACACTTATGTCTCACACGGTGTTTGTGTCCTAGGGAAAAAATAATTAGCTTCTCATAACAACACGTTTCAGTTTCAAGGTACGCAGTATGGATCTATAGTATTAGACACCCAGTTTTAGTTAAAAAATTCAGTCAATTAGCTATAATACGGCTAAAAATTGGGACGTGCCAATTTGCAGTGGCACTTTGAGAAGCATCGTGGAAGGAGAAACACGGACCTCTCTCCCCAAAACTTTTCTTTTGCCTTGAGATCACCCAAAAACACAATCTCAGCATGAGATCACCCAAAAAACTCTTCCTTGGCATGAGATCACCCAAAAAACTCGCTTTGGGTGTGAGATCACACAAAAAGCCTCACCTTTGGCAACAAGACACTCAAATTTGACAACATCTCAAGAAAAAACATGACAACTTTATATCCTTTACTCTCTCATACATCAGATGCGAGTCTTTCTTTAATCTGCAACTTTTACATACGTGTATATATATGTGTGTGTGTGTGTGTGTGTGTGTGTGTGTGTGTGTGTGTGTGTGTGTGTGTGTGTGTGTGTGTGTGTACTCTAATTTTTGACATACAATACTTTGACTACTCTTTTTCTTCTTCTACTAGGTTTTCCTTATAAGAAGCATCTCACATCAATAAGGGAAAGCTCCAAAGAACATACTACTATGCATACACTTCACCCCTAGGGTCTACCTCCCTTTCCTAGTTGTCACGCTTCACATTACGATCACTTCACGCTACTTGTGCACTCTGCATGCTATCAACTACAAATTTTTTCAGATCACAAGGTACACATCTTCTATCTACTTTATGCTATCGAGTATTCACTCAACAACATAAAGTGGGGAAAATGTAGACACAAAATCTATGCACTTGGGTACATTTCTAGGTCCTAAAGCATACTAATGTATACATGATTCCTAAGAAAGAAAAATAGTGGTTGAAAACTCCTTTTGGCTCTTTGATTGCTTTATCTCTTGCATTTTACTAGTCTTGCACATCTTACAACTCTTCCATCATTTGACTGGTTTATCTTTTATGGCCATAGATACTAACGTCTAATTAGGATAGAAGTTTTTAAATGCTCCTGTCCCTCTTGGATGTTCCTTCCCTTCTTTATGGTCTTCTTAGTATTTTGGTTTCTTTTCATTTTTGTCTCCTTTTAAAACTTTGGGTCGGCTTTTCAGTTGTCAACTATGAAATTCAAACAAGGGAATCATATATATACTTAGTTATTTCTCTCAAATAAGGTTCCAAGCACTACATTCATCATCTATCATCACCTAAGCTTGCACAAAGGCACAAGAGCATTACAAGGCATACATCTAGAACATCCATACAAGGGACAAGGCCTACATTATTATGCATACACAACATAGGATGGGAGTTCATTTTATTCCATCACACACATTCTACATACTTGGTACAATCTATATCTATCACACTATCATTGTGTAACTTACACAAGGGAAACTTAGGGCATCATTACACACACAAGCACGTAGAACTACATGGAGTCTGAGATGTAGTGCAATGCTCGGTCATAAGTTCACTCTTCGAGTGACCGTCGGGGTGAGTTTGACTCCCCATTATGCATCTTTTTATTAGATTTAATTTGGTTTTTACACATGTGCGGTAGTCATCTATTTTACAAGTTACATGTATGGTGGTGACATTAGAGTAAAACTAGAGTGACAACAAGATATCAACAAGGAAGCTCCTCCAACCTAAAAAGACCGATCTTGAGCATCCGAGCGGACATAGGTGCGCAGTTCAATCACTAGCGCTGCGGCACTCCTATCCTCCCGTGGGCACTTTGTCTTGTGGATTTCTAGGGTTTTGAACCCTCATTGATTCTTACAACACTTTTTCCAACCATATCCAACAGATACTCGGTCTAGATCACTCCTGGTTACGCAAAATCAACTAAGTCATCTTCTCCTCTCATTTGTGTAGGGTTTTATATTGTTAAGTGATTATTAATTGTGTCTTGTTGTACATAATTATCATAAAATCATTTTTATGTAGTTTCTCGAAATAAAGGTTTAACTCAATTTAGATTAACTCGGGAAAAATATGTTTCATCATGTCGCAATTAAACTTCTTAAGTGGTCCTAGGTTTAATATATTTCCATTTATGCCTAGGGTTCTACTCCCTACTACAAGTCAACTAGAGTGTGATAATATTTAACTCGTGAGACTTATATATCAACCCAAGGTATTCCATTACTATATACTAAGGGAACATTTGTTTTAACCTTAAGGCTTATGAATGTCACTACGGGGTTCTTCCATGATGTGAGTTTGGCTCCATTAACCAGTCTCTAGTTCAATACTTGTGAAAGTGACAATTTGGCCCATGAGGGAAGAGAATGAACATTCTCATGGACCATGCACTAAGGATTGACGAGGTACAAAGTTAACCTACCCTAATATGGTCATGAAGGCACATGTGAAACCCATTTTCTCGACATACGGTAGGACCTAATATCGATATAGAAATGAAATGACATGGTTGAAATTTGACCAAATTCGGTTCCACTATGGAGAAAAAGCATAGGGTAACTCAAGGGAATCATTCCTTACGGAAAGGGTTAATATTTTAAGCTATAAGTTTGATTATTGTTTTTATCCAAATGAAAACATGCTACTACAAGTTGTTATTTTTCTCAGGAGACTAAGAGAGTTTCCTAGGTCAACACATCACTAGAAAATAGATAACATATGCCATTCTCAATTTATTACTATCCAATTTACTAGTACAATCAACGTCCAAAATTACCATGGTACAATTAGCTTTAAATAACAAGTTTCCAAAATTCACCCTCCTCTAATGATTCAAATACTATCAATAGGTTTCTTTTTACATCAATTTCCATAGCAACAAGGTATAAACAACTTAATTTACCTAACCGACATATAAAAGTACGACCAAGTAGGAATTTAGTCAACATATAAAAGAGCAACTAAGTACAAAAATAACACACTTTCCCAATAGGCTAACAATGTCGTATTCATCACGAAAAACAAAGAATGACAATTATATTCATAGCAATAGCATTGATATATCATATACAAATACAATGTTTTCAAAATCACATGTTATTATGCAAACACCAACAACACTTCACTTTGTCCTTATCTTGGTACCTGCAACCAACACATGGTCAACACAAACTATTGGCATGACATCTACCCAAAATCTAGCATAATTCATGTTATCATAGTTTTCCCATTCACATGATTATAATAATTAGCACGCAACAAGAGAGAGTTAGAGATACATTCATTTCATTTCATTTTCTAACTAGAGAAGGAGAGAGAGAGAGGAGAGAGAAAAATACCATTTTCTCGACCCAAATTTCTCAAAACAAGCCACAAAAGAGAGTTTCATATAGTCATATATAAGTGTCTACAAGTTTACTCATCGGTTAATTGACTTGAAGAGGGTCCTACGACATTCTTTCACATTTTCCTACTAGTTTGTGAAAACGTCCAATTTTAACTTGAGGGCTAAGAAATTGTGTTCAAAAATTGATTTCGATGGGTGAACGCACCACGATTCCATTCCTATACGCTCTCCTATATACAGGTAATTCACAGGAGTTGACGGAACTTAAAACTAGTAAGTAAAGTACAAATGGCAACTAATTTTCCGGAGCCACCGGTCGTAATTGGGTTAGTTTGACCTAGTCAACTAGCAACCGGAGGCCTATAAAACCCCCTTGCAAAACTAATCGACGAGGTGTTTTTCTCAAAACTAAGGGTTGTAAGCAATTTTCATGGATAAATACTAGAGGTTTACGGAGGCTGATATCCATTTCTTCGCCAAGGGCCAAAATGACAAGCCAAAAATTGGACTCAACTTTTGAGTTCAAGAACTTCCCAAAAATATGAAAGGGGGTTAGCAAGGCTCCTGGAGGGGTGATGAAAAGTGCACAAACGGTCATTCAAGGTCGTTCTAAGGTTTGATACAACACTCCACATGACAGGGAATGCAATCACAACTCAAATTTCCCATTTCGGGTTTCGAAGGGGTGTTTTGTGAATCACCGAAAATTGTGTTTTATTAACTTTGCAAGGTGAATAAAAGTAAGGTAGTTTAGTTGATGACTCGATTCAATCTCACCAATTCAAGTGGATACATATATCTAGTTTTTATACCTTGGTTTTGCAATGTGTTAGCTCTTGGTTTTAAAATACGATTGATGGTTAAAACACTCAATTAGGTTGCGTAAGAAAAATCCTCATTTTTGTTTTGTTTCAGACTACGTTTTATTTAATTTAACCACAAGTTTTTTTAATTTCATTTGAAAAATACAATTTCATAGCAAACAGGGAAAACTATCAATACAAAAATTATGCAAGTTAAGGTGAGAAAACCATTCTTGTAAAGAACAAAGCGGGAAACGTGGTTCCAGGTGGTACGCACGCTCTCTGATCACATTTGCTTGAAAACTCAAATCCTCTTGGAGACCCATTTTGTGCAAACCCAAAGACATCGCTTTATCACACTTTCTGTTTGGTGATACCCTTTCTAAAATATTTTGTTTACATGTTGATGAATTTGCTGCGGCTCTTACATTTTACACCACTTGGCTATTTGTCTAATCCATATCTTAGCTTTCCATGTAAACTGTAGCTGATTTAAGTTCCCACACTTTAAAGGATATCTTTAAACAAAAAGAATAACTCATAAGCACTAAGAGAATGGTTGAGCCATGGCTTGCAATAATTTGAAGAGATAGTTTTCCAAGGATCTCCACTTTGAACTAGTAAAATCAAACCAATGGAAATGACAATTCAGATCCAGGTCAAGCTCTACTTAAATCAGAAAATCATTTTCCTCCAAATTATATTACGACTATGTTTTGGTTGACGTAATTCCGCCTACGAAAGATTGTGCATTCTACAAGTCCAACTGGCATAACGAAACTAGATGTCGCACATGTGCATCATCAATCATATTATTCTAGCCTTCTATTTCATTGTAAGTTATCTTTGAGTGAAAGGCATAAGCTGATAGTAACCAATATCATGAACATCTGATCAATTTTTTTGAAAAGGCTAACTGCAATACTATTTTTCTGTATCTGACATGGAAAATAGTTCTCTTGAGTTCTAAATGAAGGCTGGTAGAAGATACAAAACTCACATTACCATTACAAACTATATACGCAAGAACTGTTTTCTACGTCTTTTAACGAATTCATTTATGTATGTCCTGCAACCTTGACATTCCCTGACACTACATATTTTTTTATTTTCATGCATTTGCATACATGTCTACCAGAACATTTGTAACTACAACATCCTTTAAAATTCCCCTACCTTTGTGCTTTGAATGGTGTCCACACCCTGCTCCACGGTTTTTATTCCTTATAGGCTGGGTGAATGCTTCCAAGAGTTTTGGCGTTTGGTGTTACACATGTCAATTGTATTTTGGCTTGAAAGTTTCAGATGCCATTTCAACAAAACCATTATGTGCATACACTGCAATCATCTCATCCCAAGACCACATTTCTTTCAGGAAATCTATCAAACAGTTTACATGCCCAGCGCATGCACCTATTTTAGTGCTAAAATAGCAAAAATCATATAATGTTATTGCCATCCATTTCCAAACTCAATGTGATATCAATCTCACAACATTTTGTAGAGAGGGTGGGATGGAAAAAGGCGTTACACAATCCTATTACTGCATACCCCTCTCCTTCCTTGCAGTGGACACCTACACCCTGCTCAAAGCTCTTATTCTTGGTGCAGGCAGGGAGGATGCTGGTAGCAGTTGTGGAGTCCAGCTTACACCTTTCCATTACATTCTTTTTTAAATTTCCCAACGCATTTTCAACAAAACCATGGAGTGTGTATCCTGCAAGGAAGGAGAGGGGGTATGACCCTCCCATACGTCCCCTCTACCTCGTCATGCCTCATTACTTCGACCATTAGCCCTCCATTAAATTCTCCATCTCTGCCACTCCATTAATTTTCCACCTTCCGTCATCACTTCTCCATTTTATTTTATTTTATTTATTTTTATTTTTTAAATAAAAATCTTATTTTATTTGATTATTTATTTATCATTATTTTATCATGATTTACCTTATTTCTATCCATTAATATATTTTTATTTTTATTTATTTTATTTTAAAATTAGTTTAATTATCGAAAATCATGAATTACTACGATCGTTATTTTATTATTATTATCATTATGAATAAAATTACATTTTAATATAATTCATTCGCAAAGCCACTAACGTCGAGGTGCTCAAAGTTGAATCGAGTTAAGCTTCAAAACGCCATATGATAAAGTTTTAACTAGAGTGTCTTAAGAGTCAAATAGCATACCATGTTGCATCTAATGTTATTATAATTATTACTTGTACTTAGCGAGGGGGATTAAGGCCTAGGCAAACTAGGCAACTGCCTAGGCGTTAACATTTAGGGGGCGCTAATTTATTTTATTTTACTATGGTTTTTATAAAGAGTAGATTAATTTATTAGTTCCATATATGCTATTAGTTGTCCAACCTTACATACCAATTCAATTCACTTCATCAAAATAAAATTAAAATTACATAATTGTATTAAGAATATGATATTTAGGAGGCCTCAAATATTTATGCAAGTGCCTTTGTTCCAGGATTCTTAAATTTAATTCATACTCATGTATTTTCATACTTTGTATTGTTTTGAAGTCTTGGAAGTTTTTTGGAGGAGAGATCAAGAAAGGTGAATATGTCAAAAATGCGGGAAAAAATAGTTGGGAAATATATGAGAAAAGGAGGATTATAATAGACTATATGTTAGAGAATTAACTCGGGTTTTAAGGTAGTAGTATCTACAAAAAAATTTATTAGGAAGTTTTTCTCGGATGGTAGAGACATAACATATCAAGTAATACAATATTTACTCACAATTAATTATTTTTTCGACTATAAATTTTATTTATTTATAGAAGGCGTTGGCTCTAGTATTGCTTAGGGCGCTTGCTCTAATATTGTCTAGGGCGCTCATAACCCTTAATTCGTCCATATACTTATGATATAAGGAAAGATTAGATTCACTTTTGAAGGCACAAAATACAATGACCGAGATGACAAGCTAGTACACAAGAGATGGAAACCTTGCATATGACTTCCCGACATCCACACTTGGGATTCGAGATATTGAAGTATCAGAAATGGGGACTTTTTGATTTAGCAATCGACCATTTTTCATCTATTGACTTAGACACTATTTATGGTTTCATCTAGGAAATTTTTTCTTTTCTATACTTCATCTTCCATGTGAGACGTGTTTTAATTTACATGGGTTTGGAGGCTTCCCCGTACTTTCTATAAAAGATAGAGGAAACACAATATGAGGGGTCTAATCAACCCAATGCATGCCTTGTTTCTTCCTGCTTTATTTTCTATTTTTGATGTTAGTGAATCACGTGCAGGTTGCTACGGGATATTTCATGATGTGTGCATAGCGACTATGCAATGCATTTTGCATAATAAGTTACTAGGAAGGGTCTAAAAACTTCCCTATGCCATTTTGGGACTACTAAAATTGCACACACATTTCCTATGCACCATAAGATTTCAACGCAAGTGTTAAGTATGTAGAATGGTACTTCCAGTCCAGATATTTTTGTAGTGCACGAAGGGATTCTTGGTGACTTCGAGATGCCTTCGAGTATTCTGATGTCATAAGACTCAAAATATGTTTACACAACGAAGTGTATGGGTTGGTTGAATGTGAGGAAATCAGCCAATACTACTAGGGATATAAGAGATGGAACTAAGGATAAATGGTAAGGCCACCAAAGAATATGTGCCTAAATGTGTAGGTCTTAGTCTGAAAGGAATGTACCTCGTAAATATGGAAAATCATTACATAAAATATCACGTAGTCTATGAATTAAAAGAACACATGCAAAGGGACTTAGGACCTTTTCTTTAAAGGGGGCCACAAGAAATGATAATGCAAAGAGGCCTGCACGAAAACAACAACAAATTAATATAAAAAGACAAGGGATTGTGCAATAGATAGAAAATGATATTGCGTAATTCACAATTACCTTGTAAAAGTACAAGGAGGTCTCATAAATTTACTTGCAGAATGAGGGGTTTGTTTTGTAGAAATAACAAATGGTGACTCAACTAGAAAATTCTACTAAGAAGTTTTTAAAATGAAGTGTGAATAAACCATAATTATGGTTTACCTGAAACAAATATTAACAAGTATACTTGCAAATTTTGTATCATCAAAATGATAGCACGCTCTATATTTTAACTCTGCAATGTGACATATTATATTGGATCACCTTTTAAAGAGTTTGGTGTGTGCATGTTGATCAATTTTAATTTCATTAGATTTTTCTAACTTCACTTATGAAGATTCACGTGGCATAGCTTATTATGTAGGTTTATTTTATTTTTGTATTCTTTATGTTTTTTATGGGGATGCATGGAGGGTGAAGGTTAATGCATTACTTTGCGGCACCTAGGTGTCTCAGTAGCCATGATAGAGATATGTTCGGTTATAATCATTACCTTTCTCTAGTTTCAGGTTGGGTGTTTATAGCCCTAATGGAGATTAGTAGAAACACCCTTATGCAAATAAATATTTTTAAGAGACTTTAATTTGGGTGATTTCTCTTACTTATTCTCATTTACACATAGGATTAGGAACCGAGATACCCGGGTTGGAGGATGGGTAGAGAAAGTGGCATGTGTAATTGATATCTTTACGCTATTCATATTACTAAGAGGCAATATTAATGTGAATTATGCACTTGACTCTCTTAGAGTGCAACAAATTTTCTTAATTTTCACTAAAACTTTAAACGAAAGATTATGCGCTTATATTGAAATTGTAAAATAGTCAAGTTAGCTTGTATATTTTTTTATGCAACATACCATATTTCCCAAAATTCAAAACATCGATGATGTTTAGTTTAGCATTATCAACCATTGTTATATTGGAAACAATAAACACAAAAGTACAACATTGTTAGATTAAAGACGTTAGGCCATTCGCATGTTCAAAAGAAATTGATGAGAGGTAACAACCCATACATCGGTTAGGTGGAGTACACAAGTGTTATTAACAACCGATAACCCAACCTAAAAAATTAAAGAACAATACTACAAACCTAAACCTATAAAGTAGGAAAAAATTTACAAGAGTGTGGTACATTCTCAAGGTTTTTAAAGTGAAATATGTAAATGACGTGGGTGAGAGGACTCAAGAATGGAAGTATTGTTTGAGGAAGCACCTATTAAATGGAAATGAAACCTCCTCTCGCATTTACATTCTTGAGTCCAAAGGTGTTTTCTCATATAATTTATGCAATTTGAAAGGGGTCAATCCAGAGCTTGTAAAATTTATTATGTTGTCCCTTCTTCTCATGTGCATTGTCCCATAGTATTACTAGGTCACCAATTCTAAAGGCTTTAAATTTGTTTTCTTATCAAACCAATATGTAACATTTGACTTCTTGGTTCCTACTAAAATGAGCTAAAGATTTTCCTCATTTCTCTTATAGTTGTATTAGGATAAGGAATCTAGCCTCAATTTTATCACTTTCCCCTATGTATTATTACATGAGTTTCATCATGGGGATTCTCAAGTTCACTAGAGAGATAGGATCTAGGTCATAGACTAAATGATAAGGTTTTTACCTTCTACGCAGACTTAATTTTGATTTTGTCTAAAAAATGGCATATTTGAGTTGATCATGCCAATTTTTTGGTAGCCCATCTAAAATTTTCTTCATCACATTCAAGAATGTTTTGTTTATTAATTTGGCAAGGGTCTTACCTTGCAAATATTAGTTAGAAGTCAATTTCAAAATAAAGTTTTTATCATATACCCATTCAAGAAATTGTGTAGAAGTAAAAGTAGGGAAGTTGTCACATTCTAGTGTAAAAGGTATTCCAAACTGGTGATGATGTGGTCCTCTAGGAACTTGATGATGATGCCAATTATGAACTTCATGAAGGGGTGTGCCTCTTCCTAGTACATGAATTAGTTAGTAATAGTGAGAATGAACTTATCCATAGCTAATGAGTTCTCATTAGTAACACCAACAAATTGCAATGCCCATTTAGAAAAAGGGTGTGCTTTAATGACTGGTTGTAATGATAGAGTAGGATTACACTCTCTTAGTGTGGAAATCTAGAAAACATGGTTGTTCCTCACATGGAGATGGGTGTATTTTAACAAATAAGGCCAATAGTATTTTGCCCTTAAAACTTGGTGAGAGGTCGAATTTCCTAAATTGTGGCTAGTGCCAAAATTTTCATGGAAGTTTCTCAAAACGTTCATGTATTCTTATTTTTAAAGGCATCACACGATAATACATTCATGATTACTTCTATATATCTCACCTACCTTTAACACGAAACTATTTATTTTCAAGCATAGCACTCACGTTGAGTGATCTTGATGTGCATATGACATCAATAAACTAATGTCTTGGTACTATTCATCCGGGTGAGTGAATCGATGGTGTATTGTTGGTAGATGAGTTATATATCAACCACTTTCATTATAAAATCTCAAAACCATACCTCAAACTATCTTCATTGGATAAATGTCTAGGTCAAACTCTTCGAGTATGGTCATCCTCTTATTGTTCTTTTCTCCCAACTCATTCTATATCAACATAGATTTTATTGTAGGGTTAAATACAAAGTAAACTACCTATCTGGATAAGATGAAATTCTTCAATTATTTTACTTCCTAGATGACTGTAAAATTTTTCTTATCAATAGTAGAATAATGGATCTCATCATTCCACAAAGGGGAGGTCATGAACATGATATGTCATTTATTCTATTTTTTCCTTCTTCTAAGTCAAGATCTTCTTGGGTTTTTTTAGAAATAACAAATGATGACTCAACTAGAAAATTCTCTAGAGAATTTTTTTAAATGAAGTGTGATAAATCCATAATTTATGGTTTACGTGAAACAAACATTAACAAACATACTTGAGAAAAATTTTCCATCAAAATGATAACACACTCTATATTTTAACTTTGCAATGTGACATACTATATTGGATCACCATTTAAAGAGTTTTGTGTATGCACGTTGATCAATTAATATTTCCTTATATTTTTCTAACTTCACTTAGGAAGATGCACGTGGCATAGCTTATTATGCTTTGGTTTATTTTATTTTTGGATTTTTTATGTTTTTTTATGGGGATCCATGGAGGCGAGGTTGATGCATTACTTTGCAAGGTGTTTATAGCCATGATAGAGATATGTTTGGTTATGATCATGACCTTGCTCTAGTTTCAATTGGGTGTTTATATCCCTAATGGAGATTAGTAGAAACACACTTATGCGAAAGAAATATTCTTAAAAGACTTTAATTTGGGTGATTTATCTTACTTATTCTCTTTTACGCATAGGACTAGGAATCGAGATAGCCAAGTTAGAGTATGGGTAGAGAAAGTGGCATGTGCAATTAATATATTTGGATATTCATATTACTAAGAGGAAATATTAACGTGAATTATGTGCTTGACTCTCTTATAGTGCAATAAATTTTCTTAATCTACACTACAACTTTAAGATAAAGATTATGCACTTATATTGAAATTGTAAAATAGTCAAGTTAGCTTGTATTTTTTTATGCAACATACCATATTTCCCAAAATTAAAAACATTGATTTTTTTAGTTTAGCATCATCAATACCATAGCCTTGGTGATAGAGTATTTGATGTTTGTGAATATGGAGCGTGCTTCTTTAGTCCACTCAATTTTCACATCCTTCAGCATTGCATTGAGTGGCTTGACTATCTCAATGAAGCATGAGATGAATTTTCTCACAAATTTAATCTTTCTAAAGAAAATTCCAATCCCTTTCACCAATCAAGGAGGGAAATTTTCAATATGGAATCAATCCTATCAAGATCACTAGATATACCCATTTCAAAGATGATTTTCCCCAACAACTTACCTTCAATGACCCCAAAGATATAATTATTTGGATTTAGGGAGACGTCGTGCTCTGGAATCTTTAAGGGACTACACACAAGTATTTGACACGATTGGCACAATTCTTGGAGATGGTCATGAGGTCATCCATGTATACAATGATGCACTTTCTAATGAAGCCTTTGAAAGTTATGTCCATGTCACTCTAAAAAGTGTTGTTATTATTTATCAAGATGAATGACATTCTTTTGTATGTAAACGTACCCCACTTTTTGGTGAAGACCATTTTAATTATTTCCTCATGGAACATTATCACTTAGATATATTCTCGAGTATCCATTAAGGAAATACATCATTTGCATACCACTCACAATTTATAGAACCTCATCAAGAGATGGAAGTACATATTTTTCCTTTACGAAAACCTTGTTCAAATTTTGAAAATTTTATACAAGGATAGCTTTCTCCACTTTTCTTCTTGCAAGAAAGAACAAGGTTTTTGACTCATATTTAGTGGTAGATTAGAAATATGATACAAGAACTATACCAATTTTGAGCTTCTTTCGGAAGGGAAGTTTTAATAAGGTATTGATTGGTCTCTACCTATAGTAGGATTAATTTTTAATAGGATTTAGTGGTATAGTGTGCATCATGATGGAGGGGTTGAATGTATTCCATTTTAAAAACTCCATGAGATGAAATATTGATACTAATTTAGTACACGCACCAAATCTTCCTTTTCCTATAGGGTGCAGAATTGTCCAAGTAACACTCACTTAGGATCATCATGGGTTCCCAAGTTGTGAGATTCATGTTGAGTTCTCCTATTTGGGATGGATTTTTATCTTTTTTTCTGGTGATCTTCATCAAATAGCCTTTCCAAGAATATCATTCCATTATGCATGTCATTATTTTAAGTTTAGAAGTCCAAATTCTTCCCGGTTAGGATCTTCTCCACTTCATCTACAATTTGTGTCTTAAAGGCTTCAACTTTAGAAGGGAAGTCAAGGAAATGCTTATCATTTTTAATACCTAAAAATTGTTTCTAGAATAGAAGGATTAGAGACCAATTCTAATAAGAAGCACTTGATTATTGAAATTTAGATTGGCTTCAAATTTCTTTTTGTACACGTTATCATGTTAGTAATATAATTTTCATCATGCAATATGGAACATATTGTAGACACCCAAATTAGGTCACACCCTGCCAAGTCCCCTTCGATTAACATACATCTAAGCATGACCCCTACTCACATCATTATTACTTTAATTACCTAAATTAAATTAAATTCCACCTCACCTAGCCACCTCATCTTAGACCTATTCCAAGCCTATTAATTAACCTAGACTAAGTCCCCACTCACCTTAACTAACTAGGACTCATTCTAACCCTAACCTTAATTACCTATCATTCCTCCAACCAACTTCCCACTCCATTTAGCACCATTCCACACTCTTGACCCGGAATCAATTCTGAATCACCCAAAATTTGGGAAGAAAAGGCTATTTTTGGAAAAGTATGACATTTTCTCCTAACCAACACCGGTTATTCCTCAATCAGGTCTGGTCGCCTAACCATTTTCGGTTACCTTAAATAAGGATTTCTAATCCTTTACCCGGATTCTTGAATCTTGCTTCCTGGCTCTTACGACCTTGCGGCCCGACTCTTTGACTTCGCAGTGATCTTGTGACATACCAGAGGCCCCTACATCGTTCAGACAACACACCCTTCATCAACATATTAATCCAAATCTCCGGGGCACTCACGGAAGCATCATGCCTTCATGTTTCTACTTTGCATTCATTCGGGACTACCTTCTCCTGCAACCATCACCACCTCTTGCTATTTATCTCAATTTCACAAGTAATTATATTTCTTCTTTTTCATTGGTTTTAATAGATTAGTTATTTATTAATTATCTATTTCATTTCACCCCCTATCATACCCGAATCTCTCCCATAGCACCTCCATCCAACCATCCACCCAAAGAACCTTCATACCTTGCCCAAACACCCATCTTATCACCTTTGAGTCTTCTTGAAAATCCCACGACCTCACCCAAACCTTCCTCACTCTTTGTGCAATCAGAAAGAGTTCCAAACCTCTCATTTTTAACATTTCTACCCAATTGCCCCTACCAACACTGGTCACCCAACCGACATCGATCACTTACCAGGAGCTTGCATTAGTCGCCTAACCGATACCGGTCTCTATGACTGGTAAGATCTTACGGACTCGATGAAGCCAATAACTCCTTCCCAATAACCCAAAACCTCACCAAATATTTCCCATACCTCATTTATAGCCTCTGTTAGACCTACAAACCAAAACCAACCTACTAGCCCTCCAAATTTAATCATAACTTGTCTATTAGACTAGATTTGCTTATTATGTTTTATATGAGATGCCTAAATCATATTAACTACAATAGGATTCATTTATTTATGCTCTTTCCTTGCATTAAATTGTTAAAAATAGTGGATTGATAGCCTTCTATGAAGCACCTCACTTTGCAGAACCAAAGATACACTAGGCAATCCACCGCCACATGTTGTTTAATATTATTTGGTACCTATTGTGTTACTTCTATAGGTCATTCCTCCTAGCCAAAGGGAATCTCTTCACAATCATCTTGGTCAACATTCAACGGTGTGCAACCTTCTTCGACTATCTATAGGTATTCCTCCTTGCCTTTACCTATTATCTATTTTTTAAACTCCACTAAACATTTGTTTCGAGTTGTATCGATTCTGCAAAGCCTAGAATACCTCTTTTTCACCTTTCATATGGTTTAGACTCACCAGCAGGCACAAGCCCTCACTTTTCAAGCTATTTGTGTACCATTTCTCGCTAGCCCTTCACCACCCTCCATCTCGTCTCCGATGGATCCTAATATCGTGATTATACCTATAGGTGATGAGAATTTTCTAAATTCCTCTATCACAACCTCTTAGCCTTGTAGCATTACCTCGCCCACTCTTCAACCCGTGATTCATCAAGCCAGCCATTGTTTGGTATGCCTACCTCCATGCCCCATGCCATATCCATGAACATTACTTTAGCGTTAACTACTCCCGTGACAATGTCACATCAGTACACCCTCAAAATCAGTTGCACCTTTGGCATATGTCTTACCTTCGAAATTTTTCACACATTCGACATCTTTCCCTCCCTAGCCTCTACCAACACCTTGACATCTACCATATCTTCATCCACAAATTCTAGTATAGGTATACCCACATCATTAGTTACTATAATTTCACAACCATTAGTTTGTGTCGTCAACTTATACCCCCTTTTAGAATCTGGTCCTTTCTATACCCCAAACTCTTTCGCCCATCACCATGAGGGTCTTTACACAAGCTCCTCCCACCTACACCCTACCTCAACAACCGCCCGTCACCTCCACTTCTTATTCAGGGTACATGCCTTCATCATCTATTCCCTCTTACATACCCCCATCTCAATTTGCTTATTCGACGCCACCATATACAGTGTTCCTTCCATGACCCACTCATCTTATTCACCCCCTTATACCACAAGGGGCGCTCCTCAATATAATCATATGACGGATCTTATAAAGATGATGATGGATAAGATGCAGACCCTTAAAGCATTTGTTTAAGGCTCTCGTAATTCCTTGACTTACAATGAAATTTGTAATGAGCCTATTCATCCATCCATACCCATTCACCCTTATCCCGCACATTGGGAGTTGCCTAAGTTTAATCGATTTAATAGCAAGGAAGACCCTCAACAACATTTGTGATCATTCAAACATGTCTGCTATTTAATCACCCATGATGATGTCTTGATCCTTAGGACCTTCCCCATGTCCTTGAAAAGACCTGCCCTAGATTGGTATAGTGCTTTACGTAAGTACTCAATCGTTCCTTCATTCTTTTGGCCTAGACCTTCCTTTTCCACTTCTATCTCTAAGAAGATATCCATGACTTATTTATACTCTATTCGCCATTACGATTACGAGTCTATCATTGACTTCTTCGCATGTTAGCATGGTCACATTAATCAGCTCGCCTTTCAACTTTTGTAACCCAAACTGATAGATTTGTTCACTAGGGATTGTGTCAGGCACATTTCCCCAACTCTTTAAGTACAAAAATTTTGAACGTTTGACAAGGTATTCACCATATCTCGGAAGATAGAGATCCATGCCCTTAAAGAGGAAAATATTAAGTTGCACAACAAGAATGCTTCGTTTAGGTCGAATGACTCTTCTTCTTCTTCTAAACCACAAAACAATCATTCCAACAATAATTCTAAGGAAAATTAATCTACCAACATGGTGGTCTTGAAATTTGGCCCCTCTCATCCATCAAACCAACCGAAACCTCCTCCTAATTTTTCCCCTGTTCATAATTTCAAATACAAGTATGAATAGAAAATTTATACCCCCATAGGAGAACCTTACTCCTCTATGTTAGAAAAGATTTTAAAAGAGGGAGTCATCACCCTTCCACCACAAACCACATACTATTTTTGACCCTTCCCATCATATACCTGCATGGTATAAGGAGAATGACTATTGTAACTATCACCGTGTTAGGGCACATAGTGACGAAAATTGTGAAACCTCTTCGCAAACCACCACCAAGTCTATTCCCACACCTAAGACGAAGACATAACCTCTTACACCTCGTATCCCAATTTTTTTCCATGCCTTCTTATTCACCTTCACCTCTTCCATCAATCTTAGGCCCGCATCCATCAACCTTAGTCAAGTAACCTCTTTCCCAAGGAAAACTTAAAGCAAGGCAACCCACACCCTCACTTCAATCTCCTATTCTACTCACGCATTCTTCATCACCCACGCCTTTACCTTTTATTTTACCTAGACCTTTTGCATCACCCTTGACCATAATATTACCCACACCTCCGGTCACCTTGGTTTACTCACACGCCTACACCTTTTGCACCCCCTTATTCTTCGTTTACTACTCCAAAGACTTTTACCCAAGAAGGTGTAACCTAAACCAAAAACCACACTACCTACCAAAAAGGTAGTTAAACCGACTCAACCCCCAACTCCACCTCTTTCATGAAAAATCATCCACACCTTCATCCAAACCCACTCTGACTACCCATTGTGATCCATTATCCAAAGGAAATTTCTAGTGTGACTCTAGTGATAGAAAAAAATAAAGATCAATTACAACTTATTCTCCTATGTACACACCCAAATTAGTCCAAAAACTTAAAGAAAGCTAAATTCCCTCATCTTCTTGTCAATTTCCACATTTACTAATATATATTATTTGATTGAATTCCCTAAATAATTTTCTTTATTTTTAAATATGTTTATTAAATATTGATTTAACAATCAAATGTACATGTTTTCCACGTATCAAACCCAACTAAGTAAATAAGGGTTTTTAGTCTATAATTTTTTTAATTAGGTTAACTGAATGAAATTTTTGACTAATGAGGTACGATGATGATACCTAATCCAATAGTACCTCGGTATGTGATCATATAAGATCATTTAGGTTTCTTTGAGAGGAAACCCGATTTTTATAACTATGTAGAGAGGAGGTTGGTCCTCCTTAGATCATTATTTACGGTTAGTTAAGTATGAAGGGTGCTCTCATATAATTTATCATCCTCCCTCTTGAAGGTAATGGAGATGTATTATGTGTATACATGATCCATATTTGTTATATACTCATGAGATTCCCTATATATGTATATACACGGTATTTTGGGATCAATGTACATATCTTATGTTTTATGTTGGATGTCTCAATTATATTACATTTTGATCTATGTTTTCATTTCTATCTTGCACAAATGTGATAATAGTCATGAATAAAAAACAAAATTAAAATGGTAAATTATGTAAGACATAATATAAGTAAAATCTCCAATGAATAAAACTAGCAATTGCACCATCAGTACAATGTTAACACCGATAGGAAGGTTCACAATTTTTTTTCTATCTCATATCTAAAATGTGTAAAGTAAGAAAATAAGTTCCAGCAACCAACACTGAAATTGTGCAATAAAAGGCAAATTTTTCTGAAAATCCCATCAAGAGGAGCACTGAAAAATTAACAATTAACATGGTTTGAGTGGAAATGTATGTATAATTTTTTATATGATTTTTATATTTTTGTGAAATAACATGGAGTAGAAAAATTATTTTTCAAAGCAATTGGCTCAAGAAAACTCTACTACTGAGAGATATTTAGAACAATCTGTAAAGTAAAAGTTGGGAAATACTATATGTAAATCACCTCATAATTTCAGCACAAGAGAAAGAAGAAACATAAATATAAATAGAGGCTAGCCTAATTTATGAATCCTCTTTAAAAATAAGATCACCAATAGGTGATCTAAACATGTGTTTTCATGTACCTAGCATCAAAATTTATAACTATTTAGATACAATATATTTCACAGGGGGAGTTCTATTATCCATACAATAGATTGCAATCAACTTTCATAATTATGTAGAGTATCAAATACCAAACAATAGTACCCATAATGTAGGCCTATTTAAAAAAGTGGTGCATATGGCTTGCTATTTGAAAAAAATAGAAATTCCCTAACTAGCATTTCTTAGTATTGACGATGTAGCATGTGTTTTCAGTTGTTCTAGGAATGACATAAGGGAACTATGACCGAGGACTAGAACTCTATAATTTGCACTTTGACTAGCTATATTTTCCAAATCCCAAACCACTTGTAACAACATAAGAAGGTAGACTATAAAACGATATGAAAGAAAGCTAGAAAATAATTCTATGTTTATTAAATCCCATGCCACCCAAAATTATTTCACGGAAAATTAAATCCCATATAATATAAGAAAGATCTATTTCACTTTTTTAAATATTATTGAAACACCAATCATGATTCAACCCATGGAGATTTTCTGGTAGAAGGTAAATTTCAAAGCAGAATCGGGAAAACGAAGCAATTTAACATTACCTCTTTCTCTATATCAAGTTGGCAATTTTATTTTATTCTACCTATTAAGTGCCATTGGAAATTCTTATGGGATGTGCAGAGATTGGGGTCTTTCATTCAAAGACCTATTCAAGAAACCCATTTGAAAGACATAATACAAATGCCAATGTCATTTCCATCCGCTACTAATATAGAGCATGAAATAATTTCTAAACCATTCTCAATAGTAATTACAACATTATTTCTTTAAATTTTCATTAACAATAATTGTCAAGGCGTAACAACATCAATGAAAAAATGATTTATGCATTCTTTCACACTATTCGTGATTGCATATTTCCTACAAATAAATCTAAATATATATTACACTATCCATAACTATCAACACAATCTATACATGTATAACAAACTTGTGATGTTTATGATCTCGAGATAAAATTAATTATTTTCAAACATAATAGAAAAAACCAAACAAAACTAAAATCTCAACCAAAAACAACTAAATCAAAAACAATCATAAAAATTATGAATCCATTTGTAAATACATAATCAAGATTTAATTCCCGCAAAAAAATAGATTTTAACTATACAAGATGCAAATTATCTGGTGGAGCTCAAACTTACACCTATACCAGATATGGATGAACTAGGATTTTGAGGCAACATGGGACTATCTCCAAGTTGTGGGACCTTGCACGCTTGAGACAGACCTCTGGAGAAGTTCGGTTCCTCTACCTATTTCTACTGCTAAAACTACCCCTATGAAGGGAAATGCAACTACCTATCACTACTCTATGATTGCAAGGGACTAGGGTGAGAAGGAGATATATGAAAAGGAAAACATAAACTAGTGGGAGGTGATAGCACCAAAAAATGGGGATGAACACTATTAGATTTAAGCTAAAATGAAGGAGAATGTGCAGAGAGAGGATAGACACATGTATCACAGTCTAAAACACACCCACACACTCATTCTCATGGGGCACAATCAGAAAAGGAAATTATAAGGGATGTGAGGAAGCACAGAAAATAGAAAATGCAAAATATAGGCACGGAAAAGTAATAAAAACGAGCCAAGGCAGGGAATAGCCACAAAATAGAGCTTCTACCGCTTACGAACATGCATAGTCGATTACAATGGCGGATGAGGCCGATATCCACATATAAAAAGCTAGATCGAAGGCTCTGACTTAAAATGTAAAGAGCCAAAGTCCTTGGAAAAGTAAAGAGGTCCAACCTTTTATAATGAACAATGCTCTATAATTTATAGAAGAAGAAGGAGAGAAGAGGGAAACTCATATTCAAAAGTTCAACCATAATTAACTAGTGATAAATGCCTACAAATCTACCTACAAGGATGTCGATCTACCTCCCCATGTCTTTTTTTTTTTTTGAGAAGAAATGAGGGAAAATTGAATCAAGTATGGGTGGTTAAGCTAACCAATCTGGTATTAATGTCCTGAAGTCTTTTCACTATTTTTCACCTACCAAATCCCGCCAAAATCTTATTTTAAATGCTCCAAAGAATTATCCCATGTTAGCAGATTTCCAACAAGACCAAAAGTGCATTGATCTAAGCCCTGTAGCAAAATTTATGGCATTCTGAAATATATAGTGCAAACTAGACACGAAATGACACGTTTCATGCTCAGATTAGTCAAGGATCGCCAACTATTTTTTTCTCATTTTTTCCAATGGTTTGTCACAAGGATTTGGTTCCTAGTTGGGGCACTTTGATATTTTTCATGTAGCACACTCAAGTTTGAAAACTTTCCATGTGGCACAAAGAATTGACGTGGAATAATATGCAAGGCACATGCAAAAGTAAGAGGCATGAAAGAAGAAAGCAAGGGACAAGCACACGATTAAGATGCATAGAAGAAGAGGATGCATACCTATAGGACACAAGTATGAAAGCAGGGCACGACATCCAATTGAATGATGCGCGATAGCAAGAAGGGAAGGAAACGCGTGGAGCAAGCATGTAAGGGACTTAGCCAAATTTGGAAAGCAAGTCAGGGTGCACATGAAGGGTGCGTGAACTGTTGGAAGGAAGGTGGGTACATAAGAAGTGCACATAAGGAAAATGGAATAAGATAGGGGAATGGAGAAGGAAAGTAGAAGGCGTGTGAGGGGAGAAGAGCATGCAAGGTCACGCGAGGAACCGCTACAAAGGAAATTGTGTGAAGGGGACAACCAAAGTGTGTGTAACCTACAATATTTGAACTTCATAGCCAGATTGGAGATGTAAGTTGTCAAAATAACCAAGGGAGATTATTTTAAACAACGGTTTGGCAACATTTGGGGTCATTTTCTTGCTAGATGAAAGACATCGTAGCCTTGGAAGCATCCATTGACCATGGAGTCAATCTAAAAACATGAAACTCGATATGCACTTGAAGAACTACCCTTGAAGTCATTTGAAGCATTGTTTTAACTCAGTATTAAGCCACTACCAAAATCTAAAAGCATTGGAAAAATCCTTAAACCAAACTAGCATCTTGAAAGCAACAAAAGAGCATGTGCGAAGAGCACGCGAAAGGAAATAACTATATACAAACAAACAATGTGCGTGTAGCTCACTTGGAGGAATTGAAACTAATCTACTATGTATAATGATGTAGAAAAATTAATGAAAGTGCTTGAGATAAATCCCATTGATTGGGATTGGTAGCGTGCCTCCATTAAGGTGAGATAAATCAAAAGAGTTATCCTCCTTGTAAGAACTGATAGTGTATGGGCCACTCCAAAGTGCATCAAACTTTGAATGGCACCCAAGTTTGGCTCTTTCAATATCCCATTTTAAAACTAAGTCACCAAATTTGAAATCTTGAGGTCTAGCCTTTCTGTCAAACCACTTATTTGTTTATTGTTGATGTTGTTCTAGCTTGATCATGGCAGAGTTTCTCAATTCTTCAAGTTCAACTAGCTCTTCCATTCTAATTTCTCTCTAGTTTGCGCCCTCAAGTTCAAGCTATTGGGAAATATCAAATGAAGGAAATTAAAGAGACAAAGGAATTCTAGCTTTTGTTCCATAAAAAAGCTTGTAAATTGCAGATATCTATTACCTTCTTCACCATTATTATGTCTTCCCGAGCACACACGAGACCTTTTTATGCCATTGCCTATGGCTGATATTCATTGTTCACTTCATGATTCTAATCAAGTTCTTGTTTGTAGACTCTTCCAAGCCATTACCTTGAGGGTAGTAATTGGAAGAAGTATTCAAATAAATTCCAAGACTAAGAGATAAATTATAAATTTTGGTACCAAGGAAGGATTTTTTGTTATCAAAAATAATGGTCTGAGGGATACCAAACCTTGTTACAATGATTTTGAGAAATTCAAGGATGACTGACTCAATTGATTCCTTGAGCGTGAAATATTTTTTCCATCTAGTGAAGTAGTCTGTTACTACCACCACCCACTTGTGGCAAGCACTTGAGGGTGGTTTGATCATGCCTATGAAGTAAAGACCCCATTTTGAAAAATACTGATCTTGTTGGATTGGTCAGAGGGGAAGCGCTTTCAATTTCTTCTTTCTGCAACGAAATTGCATTCTTTGCATTTCATGGCCCACTTTTGTGCATCCGCAAATAGGGTAGGCCAAAAGTAACATGCCTTGATGATCTTTATTGTTGTTGATTTGGAAGATAAGTTTCCACCAAAGAATCAATCGTGAAATTTTGCTAACACTTTTTCAATTTGTGCATCATCGATACATCTCAACGGCATGCCATTAAGATTTCTTTAGAAGAGAACACCATCAATCAATGTCAACGGAATGGTTTGCAGCCTCAAATGTCACCTCTTTGCTTTGTTCTGATCAATAGGGTATGTACTAAAGGAAAGGAATGTTGCCATTTCTTTCATCCATCTATGCATGTAAGGATCTTCATTTTGTTCAAGTTTAACGCACAATTTGTCATCTATAAACAATGAATTCTCTTGAACATTATGTGTATCTTTGGCAATTTGTTTGCAAAGCGCGCTACCTCTAACCAGTTGTTATCACCAAATCAATGCACCCTCCGAATGTCCAAAATTTGCATAGGGCATTCAGTGTGATTGGGTAACATGGGATCACCCCTCAAGTTGTGGGACTTGGGCTTGAGGTGAACCTCCGGAGAAGGCCGGATTCCTCTTCCTAAACTAAGTGTTGTGCTACTCCTAGTGTAATAAAATGGTTATTTAGGCCTATGCTAACATTTTCATGGGAGTTAGGGAGAGATATTTTCAGGAAATAAAACTATACTAGGGATGGTGATGCACCAAGTAAAGGGTGTTTCTAGACTCAGGAAGGGTTAATTTAAAGAGGGTGTTGTGCACCACAAGACAACTTCACCTACTACAACTTGGAAAGGGTAAACATAATACCACAAACTAAAGAGCATGTGTTCCCTTTGTTAAAACTCAATCAGAAAAATAATATATCAGTCTTCCAGTGAAGAAGGATGAAATTAAGAAGGGTAAATAAACACCACAACTCAACTGCATGCAAAACTCCACCACTTGATAAGCACAAAACTCTAAGAACCTGCAATAGAAACTTAAACTTGCACAGTGTATCTGTAAACACGAGAAAGGCACAAATAAGTATGTGGAATGATGAAAAGGACTAATGGTAGTCACAAAACATACACTTTTATTACTTCAACAACATGCACAATGCATCATTACATTTAGAAGAGGCAATGGTTGCCATTACAGTCTTTGAAAGGAGGATTGAAAGTTCCCTAATCCACAAAGCTTACTTGCAAAAGAGAGAGGATTCTTGAAAATCATACACTTGTCTAAGATGTCTAACTTGTCCAACTTGTGTCACACGTCTAAGTTCTACAACCAATGTGTAACCCTTTGGAATGAGCCTCCAATTTACATTTATAGAAGAATTTTGTGAGAGAGGAGGAGAAGTCATAAATTCCTTCCTAAAATGAAGGTACATGATGGTCAACATTTATTACAAAGTTAGTTGAACCACTTAACCCTCCATCATGTGCCATTAATGACCAGTTTGACTTAATCCTCTTATTTAATTAAAGGAATATTTAAATAAAATATTTTAATAATAATAACTATCATTATTAAAATATCTTAATAAAAATATTAATTTAATTATTATTTTAAAATAACATTAATTTAATGACAATTCCAAGTGGGACCCCCTTGGAATTAGTTTGCATTGAAGGGGGGGTCCTTGAGAGAAAGGCCAACTCGGTGGTTGGCTCACCTAGCCAATTCACCGAGTTAGTCAACGGGTTCCCCTTTACGTTTGAACATGTCGGGATCATCCTAGGCTCCACCCACACTGTTTGGTCCTGACTCACTCGGTTTGAGATCTTCAAGCTCCACCAACGGTTGAGTTTTGCAAGCCCACCTCCAATGCATTGACCCAAAAACTCACTCAATGTAACTCGGCCCACATGGCTCCCCCAAGCTCGTTGGTTGATCTTTTCTGACTCGAACTCAATGTGCATGTGGATCATGTTGAGCTGACTTCCACGAGCTCAAGTTCATATGACTTTATTCACACAAGTCATCACCACGTCATGCCACTCGGGTTCCGGATTACTACCATCTACCTTTATTCATGTTATGGCCGATTTGTTTCCCATGAGCTCTCTACATGCATGGTTTAACTCATGAGTTGAGCTCGTATATGATCCATCTACACCAACGATCACCTCAACATCCTTTACCTCGATGTTGATTACTTCACTCCAAATTGGTGACCCATGCAAGTTCGTCATCTTGTAACTCAACGTGTATCACTAAAGATGAATCCTTCATGAGCTCTACACACAAACTCACCATCAAGCAACTCATCCAAGTTTTCCTAGCTTGCTTCCACAAGCTCTACTTCATTGTCTCATCTCATTGTGAACTTGTTTTGATTGAGCCGTTCAAATCAGATCCTCTTGGTTGACCCCCATCGTGCATCGATCTCGTGTTCAAGCTAGAACGACTCCTCAACCTCCGAAGTACCTTCCTTTCACTGAGTTAGTCAACTTCTCCACATAGCTCACTACATGATGTCGAGATCCCTCTCAAGCTTTCCTCACCAATGATCACCTTGGCATCCTTGCTATGAGCCCGACCCTATGACCATGATTCAGCACCATATGTATCTCTGAGTGAGCCAATCCATGAGCTCATCACAACCAAACCGATGCTTGATGAGCTCCTCATGAGATATTCTATTTTGTATGCTTACCACCGAGTGACTTGGCCATCGTTATATAACATCGATGGAACTCCCTTCCACGAGCTCACCGTGCATTGGCCAATCCATCCTATGCATTGAGCTCCTTCAATTGACTTGCCTCAACCCTTTTTGAGATATTTTCCTTGGCGCTCTTTTCCTACTATCGATTTCTATGAGCACATCACAATGCATGACAATTTTCTCCATGTTCGAGTAAGCTTTGATGAACTCACCTTTTTGGTTCCACATCCACGCATTTTGCGAGGTCATCATAATTAGCAGAACTCGACATTCATCTCGTGAGTTTCTTTCCTTCATCACATCGACATACGAGCTCCTTCATCTTGTTACCCGAGTTATTTCAATCTCATCTACTGAACCATTTTCATTTAGTGGACCATGTATCAGCTTATGCATAGCCCACCTCACCTCATCTCATGTTTTCCATGAGCTCCTCGCCATCAGCTCTCCATCACCAAATAGCTCGATGACAATCCATTACCTAGCCTATCATGGTTTAACCAAACTCACTCTGTCTTAACTCAGCCGACTAAGCTTCATGTTGACCCAACTCATCGATCAATTTTGAGCTCCATTCCATCGAGTTAAGACTTACATACCAACTTGGACTCACCATTGGGAGCTACTTCTACGATGTGAGCTTGACTCGCCAAAATCATGGCCTCCTACTTCGACTTGGTGATCTTGATGCCTTGGCTCATGTTTGACTCATCGATCATGAACTTGAACGTCTTGAGCTACACATTGAAGCTCCTAACTCACCTTTATTACTAGACCGAGCTATTCCTACTGCAAGTCACTATGCTCCATGTTATCTCCAACCATTTCCACTTCACTCGATACTTTACTCGATCCTCCACCTTCGACATTGTATCTTAATCACTTATTTATATGGTGGTTCTCTTTCCATGACTCAGTCATCAACCACCTCCTGTGGCCAGTCTGACTCAGGTGGTAACTTGTAGGAAAACCTGGCATGTCATCTTTCCTAGCTCAGGGATGAGCCCTGGTCTTGTCCTAAGATTTTTCCACCATTGGCTCCTTGTTCTTGGGATCCCAAAGATACATTTTCCCCCACATTGGGCATGACATGGCCCATTGGCACAAAGAACCCGAAACTCCACAATCTCCACGACTGGAACTACGTGAGTCCTTACACGAACATGAGTCCTTCGATGACTCACCCGAGCTATATCTTATGAGTCGACTGAGTCATCCATTTATGACTCACTTTTAGCTTGTCGTCTCAATAACGACTCGGCATGGGCTTGTCTCGATTGATTAAGTCAACTCTTGCCGAGCTATCTTTTATTTGGCCTTGCGCTAAGGATGTGATCTCCCATGGACCGGGCCTGGCCCTTGTCATTTTCATGAACTGAGTTGAGATCCCTCTCCTCCTACGTGAACACCAAACTTGGCCACTTCTTTGTATAGCTCACCACCTTAATGCAATCGCGATTCGGCCATGGCCAAACTTCTATTTCAGTGCAATCTTTATCATCGAGACAATATATAACTTGGTAATGTAGTTCCCAAGCTACTCCACTTGTTCGAGCCAGCTCCATGACTTTGTGCATTAGGGTGAGCTTTATGTTTTGCTAAATGAATACTGAAGATATCCTCGGGCCATTTCTACCATCACGAACACTCTAGTCTTACATACTAATTCGTGTAGTCCATTAAGCCATCGATGAGTTCACCCGAGCTAACACCTGTCAAGTCCTTCAATTCATTCGTAACACTTAAACCTTAGCATAGCCTCGAGCTCTTACATTTTCTTGACAATATCCTTTCATGTATATTCCATTTAGCTTAACCAAGCTATTTCATGCATTACGAGCTTGCCGAGTTGGCTCATGAGTAGCTCGGTGAGTTGTTTCATAGCTTAATGCCACTCGATCCACTTAAAACTAATATTTCCCGATTTAGATTATCTAGGCTTACTCTTGAACCAGAGGGTCATGGGAACATAGTAAAACCCTGGAATTGATCGAGTCTGATTCAATCACCCAAAGTGAAAATAAAGGAATTTTTTCAGTCTCAGGGCCCAATAGGTCCTCATTGTCCAATTTTGCAAAGTGTGTGAAATTGGATAACACCAGCTTTGTGAATTTGATAGTCACATCAAACTCCATGATTTTGGTCACCCATCTTGCTATTTTCTCACTGATTTCTGCTCCCATGATGAAGTCTCTTACACTAGATTTTGAAACTAACAACTTAACATGATTTGTGGCGAGCATACTTTTAAATTTCTTTAGCTTGTGCATGATGGCGAAGACCTACTTTTTTGTGTGACTTTATTTCAACTCATATTCCTTCAACATTTGTCCAAAGAAAGCCACTTTGGTTTCTTCATTCCTCGTTCATTTTCTTGTGTCAAGATAGTAGCAACACTCACATCATCTTTGTAACCATAAAGGATAAAATCCTTGGAGTAATCAGGATTGATGAGTGTTGGCGCACAAGTAATTTCTCGCTTTATTTTTTTGAAGCTTTATTTTCCTTCTACTTTCTACTTCAATATTGTGTCTTTCTTGAGCATGAGGGTGATGTGCCTAACCAGCCCCATAAAGTTAGGAATGAATCTCCTAACAAAGTTTATTTTACCCAGGAAAGACTATAATGCCTTCTTTTACACTAGTAAGGAGAGAGTAAGGATGGTTGAGATGCGCTCAGATCAATGACAATGTCATCCTTTGAGACCACATGACCTAGAAGTTTTCCTCTTGCAACAATAAAGTGGCACTTCTTGGGGTTAAAAGAGACCCCAAATTCTCTGCATCTCTCAAATGTTAGAACTATAATATTAAGTGTATCATAATATATAGTTTATATTTAAATAATATAGAATAAATTATATTATTATTATTTAAATATAAACTTTATATTAGGTGGTTGGTTAATCTAATTAACTAACTAATTAAATCGGGTGTGCCTTGTCACTTAAGAATGACATAACCCTTCGGGTTATTTAAATATGACCTTAGGTCATATATTCGATACATCAATTATTATATCGAATATTGATCAAATAATATTCCAAGGGAATATGAAGGTAAATCCTGGTAAATACAGGAAAAGAAGTGAGGAGAGAGTTACTCAGATGGGTGGATGTAAATTTTTCTCGATAGTGGATTTATTCTCCATGGTTTTTACCCATTTAGGGGTTTTCCATGTTATATCTATGTTCTGTGTTCAATGTGTTCATTTCATTTATTTATGTTGTATAGTTACATTTACATTTATGTTATAATGTTTAACTTTACATTTAATTAACTTGGTGAATACATTTTACACCCCTCATCCTGACATGGTATCAGAGTGGGATTAATAAATTAAATTAATCCTAAATAACTTAAGGTTGTAATGGTTAGGAAGTTAGGTGGTTAAATTATTTGGGATGTTATTTAACCCCCTTCCCCTCTGCATGGTTAATTTTTAATGTTGGATGCACAAGTGGAAATTTATTCGGGACTTTCAACTGCGCATGGAAAATTCAATTTCAGGAATTACCAGGCCCTGAAAACTAAGGTAAGGGTTATAATTTTGAAATATTTTTATATAGTTTATATAGTGTGCAGGGAATTCAAGAAATCAAAAAGGAAAAGTAAAAATTCAAAGTGAAACTCAAGTTTACAGGGGGAGACAAGATTCGGAAAATAGGTCATTTATTGAGCAAACAGAACGTTTTTCTAAGGAAAAACAACACAAAAGATATGTGTGCGGGGACAAGGCGTATTTGAAGGTGTCAGAAAGATAGGGAAGGAAACACACACCAGAGCTTGAGGGTTTGGCTTAGAACTTAGCCGTTTTTATAGATAGGGTCTATTTTTGGAAGATAGCGTGCGGAGCACACATGGAGATGGAGGCTTACGTGACACGAATGGTATTTTAGGAACGATTTGCTGATAAGTGCAATACATGGTTTGAGCTAATAATAGGATTGCTTCTTCCATTGATTGTAGGGCGTCTATTATTAGAACACTTTAATGTATGCATGCTATTGTAAAGGTGCGTGGTTATTATCGCATGCGGCTATTTTGAGAATTGCATAGGTGGTGAAGGGAAATCCCCACCCCTATAAATATGTATTGAACTATGTATTTTAGTGGGTGTGAATTATTATAGAGTTGTGTTGTTGGATTTGATGCGTGCATGACTTATGGATATACTTTATTATTTAAGAAGCTTATGTGTTTTACAATGTTTAATGCAATGGATAATATTGGTTGGATAATTGTTTTAAATGTAACTGAATATGGTTCATGTATGGTTAACCTTATTATAGTTATTGTTTAATTCATGATTCTCTAAGATCTAGATCCAGATTATGCACTGTGGAATGTTTATGTTTAATTCGGGATCTGAATATGTTTCATCACCATCACACTAACATCCTCCACAAGAACCTCTAAACAGGGGCTCAGTACCTTTACGCGCTTCTCGTAAGTGCTCACTTTCGGATGGGTGATGTGTCAACGCGTCTCGGTTATTCACAATAAATTCTAGGCTGCATCATTGGTTCATTGTTGGGACCTCTTTTCCAGTTGTTTTCAGCATGTTTCGGGATGAAGACATATAGGTTGACCCTAGAAAGTGTTGAGGAGAGGATAAAATATCTAGAAGAAGAATACGCTTGGAGGTTCAACACTAGATCTGAGTTTGACGCACACACGTGGGTAGAGAAAAATTTGTATGAATGTTTGTATGAGAGATTCTTTATTATCTTTACGGTAGAGTTGTATGCAGTCGTAGGCTACTTATGCATCTAAAATTAAATGGAGGTATCGTACACTTTTCTCGGATGCACAAAGAATTTCAGGCCCTCTATGATGCTAATCTGATTTGGACGTGCGTTGTGGATACTTGGTTCCATGGTGTTCTAAATAGATATATTTTAGATTACTCAATTTATATTTATTCTTTCCCGGAGGTAGCTGAGTTCATGTTTTTATGGTATCCTGTGGAACTTACTTGCAAGGCATTCCACTAGCAATCAAAACCTTGATGGTAACCCTAAACTTGGAAGAAAATCCGATGGCTAGCTAAACCCTACCACGTGCAGGGGAAGGAGCAGGTTTGGTGAAGGATGGTGGACCAAGTGGCGAGTGGAAAAGAGGTAGAGAGAGGAAAGGTGGCTTAAGTACAATGAGGTGAGAGACAGGGAGATAGAGAAGTAGCATGATATTGTAGAATGGATGACATTAAGGAGAGATATGGCTCGTGAAGGATTTGGAGCTCACACAGAAGGCATGGAGCCAGAGAATCTGGAACTCCCCCATTTGGACAAGAATGACAGGGAACCCTCTTCGGTCTCACATGGGAGTGCACTAGCAAAGACGACATGGGTTGTGGGCACGCATCTGAATCTACCTGGAAACCTAGCCCTTGCACTTGGTTTTCCGAAAGATCTAAGACAACCAAGAGTCAACAAGCTAGTTTAGGGAGTAGCAGAAAAGGAGTAAATCAAGCATAAAGTGTATCTATAGTTAGGAAAATGTCTTCTTTGTTATTTGGAGGTACCTTTTTAGGCACATCGTCAGCATAGAACTCAAGTGTGTATAATTTTGGACTCACTTCTGGGATTATTACCACCTCACAAACTGTAGGAGTTCAATTTAGTGCCATTATTGGGACACATAGCGGTACATCCACCGGTATGCTTCGGCTACAAGTGGAAGATCAGGGGGCATAGGTGGCTCTAGTTCTGGTGGATATGGTGGGTCTGGAGGCAAAGGTAACACAGAGGTTCTAGATCAGATGGGCATGGTCCTCACTAACCCTAGAATATTTACATGGAGATGTCACTTCGTCTTCTAGAGTATATTGGAATAGAATATGCTACTGAGCACGTGCACATGTGTGAGATATTGTGGTGCATAAAATGAATCATGGCTTCGAGTGCAAGGAAAATCAATTTACAATTACGTTACAGGATGCACTCATAGTCGGTGACAGAAGTTTGACCACGATCAAACTTGCATAGATTATGCAAAGCATTACAAGAATTTTTCCTTAAGGAGTTCCATATCCCTGAGTTCAAGCAGAAGAGTATAATTGCGCTCAAGGATATTAAACAGGGCACTACTGAGAGTGTTTGGGAATATGATGCCCATTTCAAAACAATTTTGTCTAAGCTTTCATATGATATTCATGCAAGCCAACATGCACATTGGTTCATTGGGGGCTTGATCACACCTTTTAGGAGGGCGTTGTCACATAAGACATATACAGACCCACGTGAAGCACTTGAAGTAGCGTTGCGTGCTTGAGGTAGTCAGAAGTATAGACACTAGAGTGAGCCCATTCCTGGAAGCACATATTGTAGCTATGGAAAATCAGTTGGAGAAACTATTAGCAAATTCAGCACATGAGACACGCACTAGGATTTGGTGTACAAATTGTGAAGTGGAAGGGCATACTAAAGATAGTTTTCCTCGCAAGTTAGTACGTTCATTATTGCTAGACTGTGACATATGTCATTTATACCATGATGCAATCCGTTGCCCATTATTACAATGCACAATCAGAAAGAATGTATCATTCTATTATAAGATTTTCCAGTCCACGACTCACAATACAGAAGATTTTAGGTCGATTGGTCAAATCCATGATGTTATGGATATCGGTGTGCGACAGACAAGAGTATTGGATAATTCTAAAATTAACATGGAGCATCATGATCGTGATCACAACCAAGAGTGCTATGCTCAAAATGAAGGGCACCTTAAAGGAAGTCGTGGCGAGGTTGAGGATACGAGTGGTGGATTCGGGGCCGAGGCCATGGTGATGGGTGAGGCGAGTTTCCTCGTGGAACATGTTATACATGTGGATCTCCTAACCACTACAGACGTGAATACCCTCGAATATTACTTGTTCTTTTTGTGGGAAGAATCATAATTCATGAGGAATGCCCATACTTATATGAGCATATTAAGCAAGCAGCATAAATAGGAAAATAAGGGCATAGGTTAGAATACGGCGTGCCATGGAAAACCAAAGGGATGCAGAATTTGGCACCGTAACCTAAGGTATATCCTTTGAAGATTACTACACGAGCTAAATTTGTGTGTGCCAGAGAGACATTACAACAAAAGCTTACCATTACTAAGGAGGATATTTTACATGCAAGATATCCAGATCCTACACATCAAAAGGAGGTTTATTAGGAAACCATGGAAGTAATCAGCAATCTTCAAGGTGAAATACAGTGTTTAAAGGAACAGTCATGAAAGTTGGAACAAAATAAGGCAGCAGAGATGGTACAAATGGATGTTGATTATTTGAAAGAGGTATATGTAAGATGATGCATCAAGAGAATATTATTCCATTACAAGGAATTGGTTAAATGGGAACACTCTGCGTGCAGTGTATTGAGAATGGAGGGCGGATCATGCATGTTAATCTTCCCCCTCATAGCTTGGATTATGATAAGGAAATTACCCTAAATGATGTTGTGGATGGATGGCTTTTGAGCAATATATTGATTGACACAGGAGTGGAAGTGAATGTTCTTAATTTAGATACATGGGTGTGTAGACACCCCAAAATTACACTTTTGTTTCCACTTGTTCCCAATATTATCCTAGTATGCCCTGTTATTCACCCATTTGCGATTAATTGATTAAATTAATTAATTAATTCACATTTTACCCCTTCAAATTAATTAAATTAATCCCATGTATCCTTAGTACCCCTTTAGCTAAATTAATTATTATTTATTAATTAAATAATTAATTAATTAAGTGTGTGCACATCCTAGTCATCTGCCACTTGATCAACATCCACCTAGACTCCACTTAGACTCCCTATCCTTATCCTAGTTAACTACACTTCTAGAATCCTAGAAAGGTGGGGGCAATTAAAATGCACGTACAACCACCTTTCTGGATGCAACTTTTTGCAATTAATTCATTTACTACCTCAACACTATTACAACTTCCCACAATGTTATTTTTAGCATATTCATTTATCCGTGTATAACCAACTTTAACTAATTTTGCCTCTATAAATTGCAGGCTTACCTTCCTTACAAATCCTCTTGAATTTGAAGTACAAAAACTCTGCTGAATTCATTGTGTTTGTAGCATTTGCATTCAAAGCTTGGAGAGTACTCAAGAGCACCCACAAATCATCTCTGACATCCATTTTGCAAGGTTTCACAGAGACCCTTATTTGAGGTTTGCATTGGAAGGTTACTGGAAGGTTTGTAAATTGTTTTTTATCTTTTATTACTATAATGTTTATTTTCTCATACATTTTGGCACCCTGTGTGACCCACAACCTCCTCTTTCATTTTTGTTTCATTTTGTTTGTCTAACTTTGTTTTTAAAGTACTTCAGGTTTAGAAGTAACAACACAACTACAAAACATATTCACTGTTGTTGTTTACTATATTATTTTTTGCAAAATATTGTTGCTAATATTGTGTTTGCAGATTTTAGATTTGTAATGGTTTGTGTTTTTGACCCTTCTTTTCCACACCTCTATTTTTTGTTCTTCATGTTTTTGATCAATTTCATTATTCTCTTTGACACACAAAAAATATACACTGTATACATATAGAGCATCTATTATATTTTATATGTAAAAAAAAAAAATTATTACAAATGTATGTATATATATTACTATTTGTATTTAAAAGTAGATCTAAAAAAATAAACAAAAAATCAAAACATAACAAAAAAAATTTAAACCCTAACTACCCCCTCCCTCCTCCTTACCTAGCTCGGCCAACTCGGCCAAGCCACCTCCTTCCCACCTCACCCTTGTAGCCCGCTTTATTCCTCTCCACCCTACCCGGATCCTTTGGCTCGCCCAAGTTCCATGTTCCCTTTGATCCTCTCGCTCACCGCGAGCCATCTCCATGCATCCCCCCCACAAGCTCTCCGGGCCAACCCTCATAGACCATGTTTCCCTCGTCCCTACCAACTACATCCTCATCCCGAACTTGCCTCACCCTAACCCCCCTGGCCACTCGCACCACGACTCCTCACCTCTCGGCTCACGGCAGACACCACCGACCCCAAGCCCTAAGCCCACATCATCGCCAATCCATATCTCTTCTTCGCCCTTCCCCTTCCTCCTCCCTATCGACCCTATCCCGAGCTCACCCGACCTACTACCCATCTCACACCCCCTCTATTCACATTGACCTCACCACCTTCTCTCCCTCGGATCGCTCAAGCCCTCAACAACCAATCCCCTTCCCTACCCTACCCGAGCCATCCCTAGCTCACCCCCCCCACGCCGAGCTCGTTCCCTCTTTCCACCTGCACACACACACAAACATATAATAAATTAGGTTTTTCCTTTATTGATTATGTTTATAGTCTTAGTTTTAGGGTTAGGTTTTTATTTTTTTTATTTTATTTATAATTTACATTTAAATTAGTTTCTTTGTAGTTTAAGTTACATTTAAATTAGTTTCTTTATTTATTTATTTTGGACTAACTGTGCAGGTTGCCAAAATAGGGTTATTAGACGTTTTGGTCCACCTTTTATCATTTTTTTCCGCCATTTTATGAACACTTCATTGTTTTACAAACTAGACTAACGATTTCTAACATGTTTTTGTGTGCTTCTCACTTGTTTTTCTGTTGTTTTTCTGTGACTAACACGAATCACCCATGCATATGCTCTTCCCTAATTTTTCAAGCGATCTTGGGAATCAAAAATGTGGTCATTTCTTTCTTTTTTTTTTGGGGAATTAATGTTTCACTTAACCAAAGCCAACCCACACGTATGCTCTTTCCTCGCACTTTTTAAGCGATCTTGGAAATTAGAAATGTGGGTTCACTTTTGTCATCTTGTTTATTTGTTTTGTTATTTTCCCTCATTCCAGAAAAAATTCTAACCATTGTTTGCATAGGACCCACTCTCACACAAGGTGGATTAAACATTTCAAAACTACTAACTGTAGGTTTCCAAAGGAGTTCAACCAAACCACACCTAAATCAAAAGATTAAAAAAACACCACATTCAAAACACTTGATTTGTAGGTTCGGTTAAGAGCTATGGCTCGATCGCTTAACTAGAACATAACCCCCTTGGCATAAGCCTTAAGCTACAAAAAAGGGGGTGGTTCTAGGAACCCCAAAGTAGTCCACACCTTAAGGGAACTAGTGGATGAAATGGGAACCTTTTTATCCTACCTGACTAGTAAATCCTTGTGAGTTAGAGTCACGGATATCCTTAGTGGTGACCCCAGTGCAATTCATTTTGAGAAAGATATTTGCTCAGGGTTTCAAAGGGGGTAAAGTAAAGCCGTTAGCTAGCAATAGTGTCACACTCACTTGGATATACTATTGACACCTAGTTAAGAGAGCCACCTAAGAAGCCACGCCTTGTCCAAGCCAATCTAAGATAGAGGCCACAACTTTCATTTCACCATTTTTCATTTTTCTCACATGTTACACACTTGTGTTTCACTTTCTTCATTCATGTTTTCTCTCTCATCCATCTTGTCACTTTGTACACGTGTCTAAGTCTTGGGTTGTGGACATCCATATTCACACTTGAGCACTTTCATTTTCATCTAAGTCTTGACGTTGCGATACTCACTTTATCATAGTCAAGCACTCTTTTGATCACCTTGATCTTTCATCATCGTAAGTCTTAAGTTTAACGTTATTTTGTTGAACTCTAAGCATTCCCCATTCTTACATTATCACATTTCACATTTACTTTCTGGACTTATTGACATTTTTCAATATTGTTCTCTACTCACTCTTACATTTTCGTATTTCACATCCACTTTGTTGAGTTACGACATCTTCCATTTTTTTCTCCTATCATCTTACGTTGTCGTACTTTGCAATCATTTTGTTGCATTGTTCGACATCCTCATTATTTCTTCCCTTATCTCATTAAATTATTCACTTTATTTTAATTTGAGGTCACTAATCCATCACTTCCCCCTTGTCTCTTATCTTCATTTTTGTGAGATTCGACCTTTTTATCATCGTTTATTCACTTCTTATGATGACCTTTACCTTTTCATTCTTTTAGTACTTTCACTTCCTTGTTGTGTCTTATCTTTTAACACACTTTTTGTTAAGATTTGACATTGATCATCATCTTCTTAAGTCTCCTCTTTTACCATTCATCTTATTAAAAGTTGAGAAAATCCATCATTTTATTTCCTAAGTCTCTTCACTTAACATATTTTTGTTAAGAGTTGAGCATCTTTCATTGTGTTAAAGGTCTCCTCTTGTCACACTTACAATTGTCACAAGTTGAGCACGCTAACCTTTCATCTCTCTCCTCTTTACATTCACTTTTGTAAAGGATCGTAAAATCATTTCAAACCTCTTCATTTTTCTTAACACTCACTTTGTTAAGAATCATCTAAACTAACATTTCAACCCATCTTCCACCTTAACATCATTCATTTTTGTTAGGTGTTGCAAAGTCCCCTCTTGTCGTCACTCTTATCACACATTTTGTTAGGAGTTGATTGCCTTCATCTTGTTAAGTCTTGTCTCCCTTGACATTCATTTTGTTAAGTGTCATTTACGTTTCACTTTTCCCCCCTTTGTCATTTCTCTTAACACTTACCGTGTTAGGAGTTAACCTTTTTACATATTTTCATCACTCTTATCATTCATTTTGATTATGAGTTGATCGCGTCCACCTTGTTAAGTCTCTTTTCCTTTAACACTCATTTTTGTTATGGAATAGAGCGCATCTAACTTCTTGTCGTCCCTTTTTCTCTTTACTATCATTTTGTTAAGAGATGGGAACTCGATTAACCTTTTTTCTTCTTCCCTCTTAGCACTCATTTTGCTATGTGTCAAAAAATTTATATCTTCTTCCCTCTTCCATCTTAGCATTCACTTTTCTAGGAGTCGAGTTTTTCAAACATTTTCATCACTTCCATCTTAGCATTCAACTTTGATAAGGGTTGCATTATTCATCGTACCTTTCTTCACTCTCTCTCATTTTCATTACAATGGTGGATTTATACAATTCATCCTTTTCCCAAGAATGGAAAATGATGAAAGACACCATTGTGTATGATAAAAACAACGCAAACAATTCAATTTTTATGAATTATGTCCATACCCTTTTAATATGGACATCTTATGCATACCCTTCCCACAGTCTTTTGAGATGCCCAAATTTGACAAATACAAGGGAAAAATTGATCCAAGACAACATATCAAATAATTTTCCATAGCATGCCATGAAGTGGCATATAACAATAGCTTTCTCTTATGCCTTTTTCCTATAATTCTAGGAGGACAATCTTTGGATTGGTTCTTACACCTTCCAAAGGGATCTATTACCACCTTCGCGGACCTCTCAGAGAAGTTCATCAAACATGTTTTTCTTTCAAAACCTCACTCGTAATAATCACCATACTAGAACTTATCATGATGAATCTTGGTACATCAATTGCAACCGTAATGTCATCACTACTTTTGTCACGGATAATCACAATATGGCTAACATACATGACAATTCAATCAAAAATTCAATCATACAACCTAGCCAAGACACTACAAGGCATAAAGTTAAATGTAAGTTTACATCCCTTAGTGAAAGTCTCTCTAGTGTATTTCATCAACTCAAAGTGGCTGGGATGATAAAATATCCCCTTACAAGACCTTGGATTGAAGGATAACCTAAGCCATATTGGTAAAAACCTCATGCATATTGTGATTTTCATCGTATTGATGGACACTCAATAGATAAATGTACATGTACTTTAAGAATTATGTCCAAGACTTAATTGATGACGGAGAGATATTTGTAGATCTTGACGATAAAGCTCTCACAACTAATGACATGTCAACTTCCACACCTTCAAATGAAGAGTTGACTTTTATTCCCACTTCTATTCAAACTGACATTTTGAGATCACGACAAAGGTCAAGTATCTCCCCCTTCAAACCAATCCATTTCTTCTACAAATTTTCTTCCTATAGTCCAAAAGACATTGAACATGTTTTAAATCATCTTCTAACACTTAACGAGAACTTGAATTTGCGTCAAGACTCTCTTTCAACACTTGACATGGCAGAAGAGGGTCCATTGGCAAACACCATTGAGCTTGATTCTATTCTTTCCATTCCAGCTCCTACACCTAACATCTCTAGTATTGTTGTCGAATTACAACAACAACAAGCTTGGACACTTGCAAAATGCAACCTTCTATGTCCATTATACCTCACATGATCCATCCTATAGGAATCTCATCAACGATGATTCCTACTTGTCAAGATATCTACATGCGCACATTATTTGAGGTACGTATACCCAGGAATATCCTTATTCAACCGTTTCAATATTTAATTGCAAATCTTTCGTCAAATCAACTAATTCACAACCTAGAAGGAGAAACATTGACTATTTCCTCTTTATGGCTTACAAGGAACCCTGCGTATACATCTAGAGATCTATTCTTCTTTCCTCATGCTCTTTTGCTCACAAGTGAATATGTATCTCAACATCTTCCCCGCATCGACAATCTTCTTCTAACATCACATATGTATTTCGATCTCATTGAAAACTCATCTAATCACACATCCTTTGACTTGGATCATGTCCACCAATGGTACTTCATGATCCATCGAATCATTTGATTCAATATTTTGACTTGGATCATGTCCACTCAAGTCTCATATTTCAAGACTTATCGAAACTTTGGTTTCACTCCTTTGACTTGGCTCATGTCCGTCCAAGTCTCGTATTTCAAGACTTATCAATCTTTTGATTCTCCCTCTTGACTTGAATTTCATCTACACAAGTCTTGTATCTCAAGACCATTCAACTTCAATAAACATGGACATCTTTCTTGATAAGTCCATTTCAAACCTTCATCCTCCAAAATTCAGAAAACTCAAAAATCACAAAAAGAGAATAAAAATTTGTATTAGAGCATTGTTTGCCAATCAGAAATGACAAAGTGTGTACAAATAATGTTAGGCATTCCATCTATTGGAAGATACCTTAATCATACCATTATCATATACTCGCCTTCTTCACCTATTATGACACATGTTAACCTTATTCCTCTTGGGCATTTTGTGTCTCGTCTTTTTGTTATGGTTCTTATCATTTCAGATATTTTTACCTATGGTTTTGTCTTGAATCTTATTGATGGAAACTCCTCCTTTCAAATAATCTCTCTTTAACTACATCACTAAACTTCTTTACCCGGTCCTTTTTGACCGCCCATCTCAATCTATGGTGTTGAACCCTTGCGTCCTACTAGTTACACGAGGCTAAGACTTGGGGTAGAATTTTCCTTCCCAACAAGCACACTATCAACATATAAGGAAAATTAAATCAATCTAAAAATATAAAAAAATTATAAAATCAATACACCTTTCATCCTTCACAGTCTTCGGTGATAAGCCCATACTTCTTACTGGTAGTATGAGACTAGGAATGGAGAAATCCCTTACTCACCTACATTTTGTCTTTGGTGTTGAGCCCTTTCCTTTTACTTGATGGCATGGGGCAACATGTAGGGGGTCCTTCATAAAAATAAAAAATAATTAACTAATAAAGCCTTTATGAAATCTGAATCAAAGTGCTTAATCAAAAACATCCCAAGAAGTAATTTAGTTTCTCATGATAAAGAGACAAACAATTCTTCACCTGGATTTTTCCAATCAGTAGGCCATCAATGGATCTAAGTCGAGTCAAAACCTATAAAGTGGAATCATCTTGTAATTGGTCAAATAATCTTGACTGGAGATGAGTTACATTTTTCTCATATGGATCATTGTTACAACTTGTGTCATCACATCCTTTCTCTTCACCTTTAATATCACTATTTGTCTCATTTTCACATCCTTCTTGGCTCTTGATGATGAGCCCTCACATCTTCCTAGTTGTGTGGATCCATGAGTAGAGTGAAACACCCTATCATTTTATCATCTACATTTCTACCAATGGAATGGAATGCTTTTAATTATTTGCACCTACTTTCAAGCAGTGTACCTTTTTACCAAGTTGTAAAATACCAAAAAAAAATTAAAAATGTATCACAAAATACAAAAAAATATAAAATTGTTCCAAAAAATACAAAAACAATATAAAATTGTTCAAAAACCAAAAAACAATATAAAATTGTCCAAAACTCCAAAAATAGTTTCAAATTGTCATAATCAAAACATTCAGATAATGTTTGACAAAATTTCAACAACTAGATAACACAGTTCAACAACTTCGCCATTTGATGGTGCTCCTCATGATTGTTCCAGATCATACTCATATTTATTTCTCGTGGTGTATATCTATGCTCGAGGCAATCATTTACCCTTTTCGCAATATAAATTTTCTTGGGACACTTGGATTTTACATTTTAATCCAATATAGATCAAACTTCAATGGGATTCGACAAGAGTATCTTTTGGAGTATCTAAGTATCACTCCACTCTTCACCAATCCAATCCTCTCGCATGTTAAGCTATCACTTGGGGGCATTCAAATCTATCTAGTTCTTTAATGTGGAACACATTTGGAGTGTCATTAGATGTCATTTTTACACATTGTGTTGTATTGTTGTAGTTTGTTAACATTATGACGATGCTTTTTATTCTTTCAGTTTGTCATTTTGTTTTACTTTGTTTATCTTTACTATAGACCAATTACAGGAAATTTATTTACATCCTAGTTAACATATAACTTTGGTGTGGTTCCTTCATATTCATATTGGGTTTCTTTTTTTCATTTACATGTGTTGTGTTTTCCTCTTGGTTTATTTAAGCCATGAAATGTCTTCATTTTTGTTTGCATTTGTATTTCAAAACTTGTGAAAATCCAAAAAAAATCAAATATTTCAAAATCCAAAAAAATAAAAAAAAATTATCACAAAACTTTCGAACAAACATTCACTTATCATAGAAATCCTACAATTGGAAAACCCTTAAAGTGAATCATTCAACATCTCAATACAATCTTGATAAATGTCATACTTTTATCTATTACCCTAGTGATCATGCCAATCTTACAACTATCACTTTCTTCCCTTTGCATGATATGTTAACTCTGCTTGGGGAAAGTCACACAATTGTTTTTCCTTCATGATATAACTTCACCTGGGCAATTTCAACTTTGATCATTTGCACAACGGATTCAACAAGAGTTTCATAAGGATTCACTTTAACTCTGCTCTTCCAATCTGATCCTATTCCCACTTGGGAGCATTTGTATCTACTTAATCATCATTATGGCATGCATTAGGGCATAGTTGATTGTCTTCTTTTCCGAATTTGTGTTACATTGTTGATGTTTACTCTTTTTAGACCACTTACAAGTAGTGTGATCACATCTTGGTTCTTTTAACCACTGATGTACCGACACCTACTTTGTATATTGGGTTTGTTTTCCTTTTTATCTTTTATTTGTTGTGTGTGTTTGTTTACGTGCATCACGGGTTAACCACCTTGATTATTTTATAATCATGGTAACAACTCTATTATGCAACAACAAAAATCAGGTTGCTCTAAAAATTACTCTCCAAATAATCTTCATGCTACAAACACATTACTTTCCCATCCTTGTTCTAATCCCTTGTTTTCCTTCCTATCAAACGGTTGCTCTCCGCCTTGCTGCATCATCCACCCACTTGAGGGGGAATTCCTCATCCATTCTTCTTTATGGGGAATCCCAATGCTTCACAATTTTTTGCTCGCCCATCTGCATGCGTCTACTATCTTTAAAGCACTATTACTCTGCAATAGCACTTTAAAGAGGGGAAAATGTAGACACCCCAAAATTACACTTTTGTTTCCACTTGTTCCTAGTGTTATCCTAGTACGCCATGTTATTCACCCATTTGTAATTAATTGATTAAATTAATTAATTAATTCACATTGTACCCCTTTGGATTAATTAAATTAATCCCATGTATCCTTAGTACCCCTTTAGCTAAATTAATTATTATTTATTAATTAAATAATTAATTAATTAAGTGTGTGCACATCCTAGTCATCTACCACTTGATCAAACTCCACCTAGACTCCACTTAGACTCCACTTAGACTCCCTATCCTTATCCTAGTTAATTGCACTTCTAGAATCCTAGAAAGGTGGGGGCAATTAAAATGCACGTACAACCACCTTTCCGGATGTAGATTTTTACAATTAATTTATTTACTACCCTCGAAACTATTGCAACTTCCCACAATGTTATTTTTAGCATATTCATTTATCCGTGTATAACCAACTTTAACATATTTTGCCTTTATAAATTGCAAGCTTAACTTCCTTACAAATCCTCTTGAATTTGAAGTACAAAAACTCTACTAAATTCACTGTCTATAGCATTTACATTCAAAGCTTGGAGAGTACTCAAGAGCACCCACAAATCATCTCTGACATCCATTTTGCAAGGTTTCACAAGAGACCCTTATTTGAGGTTTACATTGGAAGGTTACTGGAAGGTTTGTAAATTGTTTTTTTATCTTTCATTAATGTAATTTTTCTCTGCATACAAGGTGAAGATGGGCGGACCTCCATTACAGACCATCTTATAATGTATTTTCATGAATAATTAGACTAAGGCCACTCCAATCGAGGTTTTAAAGAATTCATCCATTACTATACAAGGGGCCAAGTTCACTTTGGGAACTTTGAGGTCTTAACACTTGCGTAAGCGAAAGCTTCCTAGCTCAACTTGGGTGCCCTTGGTGTTATGAAAATAATGACTATCTACGGTTCAACAAGGGGTATATAAGTTTTGAGAACAAGGAAGAAATAGTTACTATCCCTTTAATAGATGGTAAATCTACACCTTATGTTGAACCATTGAGTGAGAAAGACCTTAACAGAATTTATGTGTGCACCATTCAAGATTCGGAAGTACTTGAGCCATCTAAGGAAGGAATCCTCTAGTGGGAAGATGCATAGTCTATTAGTGATACTACAAGTATTTCTTATGACAATTGGGCACATGGCACCTATGAGATGGTTGGTTATGAAGTAAGAAGAACATTTACATGGAGGAGCAAATCTTGTTGTATTAGGAGGATAGGTAACAACTTTATACCCCGGTATATCTTTGGAGAAGGATATATCGTAGGGTATTCCCGCACACCATGGAGGAGCAAGTGGACGGATCAAGTGGAGAGAAGAAATATGTTAGTGTATACCTTGCACAGGATGACAACATGTTGGTGGATGGTTTAAAGGGATAATCTCATAGAATGGAATGAAGTAAGAATTGATCTACCAACCCGGTTTCTCAAGAGCAATGTGCCTACTCAAATATGCATATACTAGGGTAATAAACTTGTTTAACACCAAGTTCGATTCAGAGTGTGAGAGACTCTTGACAGAGGGGCAGGAAGCTTTACCACCTTCACTTTGGGTGCATAAACTTTATTCCACTTTGCAAGGCTTACGCACACGCTTAGTATGTTTATGCGGAACTGTATAGGGAGACTGGAAATTGGCAAGACTTAATTACGGAATGAACCAGAATTTTGAGTACTTCTCTACTAAACCTATGGTCGAGAGGCATTACGGTTATGGAGAATTTGACTATGGGATAAAATTCAAAGGTGTAGAACTCAATCAAGATTTATTTTGTGAGGAACAACAAGGAACGCGTTTTGATGAATTAGATGATACATATGCCGAACTATTTACGTGTGCTTTCTTTGAGAAGGAGAAAGGAAAGATGGTCTACATAGTGGATGATGAAGAAGTAGAATATTTGGACATAGCTCATTTAGCAGGTACGCATGAGGTTTTAGATAGTGTGGATAAAAATGTGTGTGCCTATCATGAACCTATGAAGACCAAGAAAGTGAACATTGGCACGAATGTTGAACCCAAGGAGGCCATAATTGGAGATTATTGGTTTGATTCTGAAGTAGCAAAGATAATTGAGTTACTACGTGATTTCCAAGACTTATTCCCTAGGGGATACCATGAGTTAAAGGGGGTACATGAGTCATTAGGTGAGATGAATATTAAGCTAAAGGAAGGAGCGCATCTAGGTTAGGAAGAGACCTTATAAGATGAACCCGAACTTGCATGTAAAAGTTAAAGAAGAAATTGACAAAATGTTGAAATCTAGCATCATTAAGCCCCTAGAAGAATTAGAGTGGGTTAGCCCCATGGTAATCAATATAAAGAAAGATGGCTAGATTAGGATTTTTTTTTATTACAGGGAACTTAATGTTGCATGTTTGATTGATCCTTTTCCTATGCCTTTCACCGAGGAAATATTAGAAGGTATTGCAGGGTGCAAAGTTTACTCTTTCATAGATGGATTCTTAGGGTATCACTAGGTTATAATTACATAGGAGGATCAAGAGAAAATGACTTTCACCACTGAATGGGGAAGCTTTGCATATACAGTGATGCCCTTTGGTTTGAAGAACGTGCATGTTGTATTTTTGTGCATAGTTGTTCAAGCATTCCAGGATTTTATTCACAAATTCTTGCAGGTTTACTTGGATGATTGGATGGTATATGGGCTTGTTAAGGATCATTGTGACAACTTGTGCTTAATGTTTGAAAGATGTAGACAATTAAGCATCTATTTAAATATCAAGAAGTACATGTTTATTACACCTTTTGGAACTCTGTTAGGGCATATCATCTACAAGGAAGGTTTGTTAGTAGATCCAGCTAAGGTTGCAGTTATTATAGGCCTAGAGGAACCTACCAGTTAGAGTGAGGTGCATGGATTCTTGGGCCATATAGGATATTACAGAAAACTTCTCAAAGGATATGCAAAGATTGTCACACCCCCTAAGGAGTTACTTAAAGGAAAAGGGATGTTCTATTGGAGAGAACCGCAATAGTGCGCATTTGAGGCATTGAAGGAGAGACTTACTACAAAGACACCTATTTTTTATTTTCCCTCATCATGGAACCAACCATTTCATGTGCATGTGGACACCTCCTCACGCACGACCATTGGCACGAGGTTAGCTCATCCTGGAGAAGGTATTATAGATCATCTTATCTACTTTTCTAGTAGAAAGTTGACTCCTGTAGAACAAAATTATACAACTACAGAGCGCGAGGCCTTGTCAATGATCTACACACTGCATAAGTTTAGATAGTACTTTCTAGCAACACCTTTTGTATTTTATACAGATCACATGGCGTTAAAATACTTGGTAAATAAGACCATTTTACAAGGGCGCATATGTTGATGGGTGCTCTTATTCCAAGAATTTGACTTTACAATCATGGTAAAACTAGGTAAAAGTAATTCTAGCCCAAACCACTTGTCAAGAATTCAATCATGGGAGGATGTGCATATAATTGAAGATACAATGTCGGATGCATAGTTGTATAGGTTACATCACATGCCTTCAAAATTGGAGGATATTGTTGTCTTTTTATGCACATGTATGGCACCAGAAGGAATGAAAGCATTAGAGAAGAAATAACTTGCAATTCACGTTGCACCTTTCATGTTGATCAGTGGTGACTTATAAAAACTAGGTTGAGATGAAGTATTGCACCGGTGTGTACTTGGAACATGAGTGCACATATATCATGGAAGAGGCTCATGGTGGTATTACAGGTGGGCACTATGCAGGTGACGCCACCGCATGCAAGATTCTACTCGTTGGATTATGGTGGGAGACCTTGTATAAAGATTATAAAAATTATTGTAAAACATGTGATCACTTTCAGCCGCCTTGAAAACCTAGAAAAGAAAGAGATGAAATGCCGTTTGAGGCCTATTCTAGTGCGAGCCCTTTGAAAAATGGGCCATAGACATTATGGGTCCTATTTCCCACTTTGCACGTAGAACCGGATCATGCTACATCATCACTTACATAGGTTATCTTACAAGGTGGGAAGAAGTAGCACCTACAAAGGATTATACAGTGGCTACAGCAGCAAGATTCTTATGGGAAAATATTCTTACTAGGTATGGGTGTTCGTTGAGTTTAAAAGTGATAGGGGCACACACTTTTTAAATGAGATGATCGGATATTGTTGGATGAGTTTATGGTCACGCACCACAAGACTACACCTTATCACCCTCAAGAAAATGGGATTGTTGAGGATTTCAACAAGATATTGAGCCAGACCTTGACAAAAATTTGTGATGTTGGAAGGAAAGATTGGGATGATAAATTTTCTGTTGTACTTTGGGCATATAGAACAACCTACAAGAGGTTGAATAAGGCTACACCCTTTCAATTGGTGTTTGGCATGCAGAAGCAATTCTTCCCATGGAATTCATGTTACCTTCTTTGTGTATTGCGCATGCGGGAGGTCTAGCTAATGAGCAAGCATTAGAAGAAAGAATTGACAAGTTAATATAGTTGGATGAGAGGCACATCATAGCATGTTAGATTCAGAAGCAGGAAAAGGCCAGGCAAAAGGCATGACATGATAGACACATCAGGGACAAGAAGCTTGAGGTTGGATAGATGGTACTTCTTTATGATTCCAAGTTTCTGTGCCATCTAGGAAAACTTAAGGTGCATTGGTTGGGACCATATGTTATCACTCACATCCTTGAATCAGCTCTTATCAATTAGAGGCGCTTGATGGAACATGGTTACCTAGTTACTTTAATGGGAGTAGGCTGAAGCCCTACTATAAATAAGTCTTCTTGGTGTTTGTAATAAGGAAATATTTTCATTTAGTATAGATTTCCCTTATATATTTCTTTTAATGTATTTCCTTCTTTGTTGTTATGTTTTGTCAATTTAGTTTGGTGTTTTGTGTAATAAGTGTGTTTATACACTTTGGAAGCTAATTACAATCTGAAGTATTTTTATGCGCAAAGGACTACACATACCATTGGTGTGGGGTGGTTGTTATTTGTTATTCAAAAATGGGTACACATAAGAACATACTATTTGGTTCTATTTAAAGATGGAAAGGAGCTACTAGAAAGAAGATTGATCCTAAAGAAGACCATAGTTGAAAATAAATGAATGAACAATATAACGCAAGGTAAGTTGTAGCCCTTGAAAATACCAAGGGAAGGCATAGTGGCAAGGTAATTTGGCACATGGACGCATGCAAAAGGATGTATGCAGCCAAAAGGTAGGAAGGTGTGCTAGAAGGCTATAGTTGGGGCACAAAGGTGTACCATGGAAGTTGGGAAAATGGTCAATTAATGAGAGGATTGGTGGTAGGTGAAGGAGCAATAAATGTAATAACTTTTAAAAAATCTATATAAGGACGTGATGCGGGTTCATTTTTACCTTTGTGATCACAAGTATTTGAGTGAGATAGTTGTGACCGAGCCAAGCAAAGTGTGTTGAGGTGTGGAGAGTTGCAAAACTAGATGTGGAGAGCATATTTGTGCACAGAAGTGGCTTGCATCCCCATTGGAGAAGGGTTTGAGTGAATTAGAAGCATTAAGAAGGAGTTAGGGATCACATTTTTAGCTAGGGCATGGGGTTTTGAGCTAGGGCATGAGGGCTTACTCGATAGAGAAGAAAAGGTGATATTTTTACCATGGCACCAAAGAAAGCACCTGCAACAGGTACGAAGGGGAAGAAAAAGGTGGAAGTCGAGGTCAAAGTTTCTCCCGAGAGAAATTTTTCAGAGATGCAGTATCCAGAAGGAGTTATAATCGGGATGGATTGGGATTCCCATATCCGTAGATGTAAAGTAAGTGATTACAACCACCGCACCACCGATAACAAGGGAGAGTTGGATGCTTTGTTAAATAAGAAGACCAACAAGCGCACGGTGGATGACATGTCAGTGTATGATGACGTTGGGGAGAAGTTTCTCAAGAAGGTAGGGGTTTATCAACTATATGAAATCCCATATTTTGGAAAACTAGAAGCTTTATACCAATGGCTTATGAGCAGAGTCCATGAGGACTTCTTCTATTTTGTTAGATGGAGGGTAAGGATCACAACGGCCCTAATTACTACATTGACAGGATTGAAGGGCACATGGATGGATATTATTAGTGATCTACTAATAAGGCAAGCTTATTATAGCCATAAGTAAGGAGTTGGATACTCCAAGGGTCCATGGAATGGACATCTATAAATTAAGGATGTACCTTACAGTGGTGCAGAGCGAAATCACACATCTGCTCACTAAATTGAATGATCAAGAGAGGTGGTCACAGTAAACACACATGTGGCTACATATCGCAAAGAATATGTCACAAGGAGAAGTCTACAATCTAGTAGGCTACATAGCAAAAACAATTACTGAGGAAGCACATGTGAAAAGATAAGTTTTGGCACTATCCTCTTATCTCTTGTGTTTTGTAGAAATTGGAGTGCCCGATGGGCCAAAGAACAAAATTTGGGAATACCCCATGGAGAAGAAGTCCCTTACAGAGAGATTTGAGAAGTATTTGTGTGAAGGAACAATGAGTGGCCCATTCAAACAAAGGCAAAACTATGGTATGATCACGGTGACATTTGAGGAGGAATGGCACATTCCAAAGGATTTACCTTCAGTAGTGGGTAAGGTAGTATACAATTTGATGTGTACAACACAATAATTTACATCACGTGGTTTGCAATGAAGGATGAGACATGGATTCCATGGTGCAAACTACCATATGCCTTCATAGCATGCTATTTCTAGGCCTCAGTACAGCATAGGTTTATTGATGCATGTTGGTTGAACTTTAATTTGGACAAGGTAGATTGTGACTACCATACTCTTTGAAAAAAACTTATGTATATCCAGGTCAATTTGCCTACATTGAGAGGCTCATTTTAGATGTTATAAACATGAAGTCGGTAAGTTTGGCTATTGGGGACAGTGGAGTCACTTGTATATCTTCAACTTAAGCCTAGGTTAGAGAATAACAAGTATGTGGAGAATGAATTTATGCTCCTAGGGCCACCTAAGGGCAAACACACAGTTGAGAATGTGGAAGCTCCAAATCCTACCTCGACCATAGAGATAGAGAAGAAGAAGAAGAATATGAGGATAGTGGAGGCTTGGACCATAGAGGCCGAGAGGCAACCCATAGATAAAGTGGAAAGTGAGTACGCAGATACTCCACCACATGTGTAAGAGGAAGAGGAATACTTGGACGTAGATATAGTCCAAGAGGAAAACCAATTTAAGAAGGTGTTCAGAAGAACCAAGACCCAAGGCACTGGAACATCTCAACCTATACGAAGGTCACCTCGACTCTCCCCTCAAAAAGAAGCACTGGAGAAGAAGAAAATAATAAAGTTGAGGCTTAATGAGGAGGAGGAGGAGTTCTGAAGAGAGCACGCCAAGAACCTTAGTTCAACTCGGAAAATGTGGAGGAACCCGGGATGAAGAAATGAAGGATGAAGAGGAAGGGGTGAAAGAAGCGAGAATAAACTATTCAAGAGCAGCCTAGCATGCCCATTGCAACTCGGAAGGAGAAGGGCCAACTTGGACATTGGTCGCACCCAGGTTCCTAAGGGGCCAAGAATAAAAAGAGAAAGAACAAGTGAAGAGTATGTTGTCCCTAGTATGGGCTATGTTGAGGACACAAGTAAAATCATCCACACCCAATTTTAGAGTATTGTGGGCCTTAAGGAGTTATACGGATGGGAGCTGATGGATCCAGATATGTCCACTACATGTACAAGGAAGAAACTATCATGTTCCATGTAGACCCATATGGATAAACCAAACTTTTATGTATTTGAAGAGTCTTGTGTCTCGTGAAGAGTGAAGAAGGCACCCCAAAGTAGGCACATGACAATAAAGCCTACTCTAATGTCTGATGAGTAGGTCAGCAATGCCTTGGTCAAGGTATCTACTGAGGTGGCACGAAGAAATGTTGATAAGGTTGCCACCATTCAAGTGTTGATGGAAGATAACAAGGATAAAACTATAGAGATAACGCACCTAAAGGAAGAGAAGGAATGAGAATGGGAAAAGAATGAGGCTTTCATTGGCATGGATGAGGAGATTGGTGATCACATTATAAAAACAAGGCCTCATCTAGAACCTAAGGTACCTGAAAAGTTTCCTTCTACTATGCATTATGTGTGCACTTTGGTTGATTTGGTGTTAGAGGACGGACCAATTCGAATGCCCACACCAAAAGATGTTGAACAAGAAGCAGAGAGAGAAAGGGCCTCTATGATCAGAAAAATTCAACTTATGAGGCATTGCTCCAAACTTTAAAGGATGAGCTGAAGAAAGAAGACCAAGATCTTAATTTGTGTGTAGCACCAGAGGCAGTAATAAGGATCGGAACTCTAGTTGAAGATAATGAAGTCCTGGGCAATGAAAGATGAGACATTAGGGTGTGCAGATATATTAGCACTAGTGAAACAAAAGTGTGAAGCCCTCACAGTAGCCCAGGATCCACATAAGGAGAGGATAGATGAGATTGGGAAGCTCATAGCACAGAAGATGGATCTTCTAGAAGGAATGATGTCAGGTATGGCTAATGTTGTCCGAGTGCTACAGAATGAGAAAGAAAATATCACTCAAGATGAACTAGATGTCATAGCCATGATATTCCAGAAAAGACAAGGACTGTATGCTAAATTACTGGAAGACATTGGAGGCTGAGATCAAAAATGAATATCTAGAGTTGATCCTCCCAGTTGAAGAAGAGGATGTTGCAGAGTAAAGATTCATTCTTTTTTACAATGATTCTTTAATTCTTTCAATACTTATTCTTTATTATTGGGAACATCAGAAAGAATTCCCATTTTCGAGATGGCAATGTACTTTAGTGTGGGGTAATGTTGAATAGAAAAAATATTGTTCTAAGGAGAAGGCACACAAAATATACGCGTGCGGGAATAAGGCGCATTTGAAGGTGTGGGAAGGATAGGGAAGGAAACACGCACTAGAATAGTTTGGCTCAGGACTTAGCCGTTTTTATGGATAAGGGCTATTTTTGGAAGATAGCATGTGGAGCACACATGGAGATGGAGACTTGCACGACACGCAATGGTATTTTGGGAATGAGTGGCTGATAAGCGTCATGCATGGTTTGAGCTAATAATAGGATTGCTTCTTCCAGTTAACTATAGGACATCTATTATTAGAACACTTGCATGTATGCATGTTATTGTAAAGGTGCATGGCTATTATCAACATGTGACCTATTTTGAGAAGTGCATAGGCGGTGAAGGGAAATTCCCACCCCTATAAATATGTATTGAACTATGTATTTTAGTGTGTGTGAATTATTGTAGAGTTATGTTGTTGGATCTGATACGCGCATGACTTATGGATATACTTTATAATGTAAGAAGCTTCTATGTTTTATAGTGTTTAATGCAATGGATAATATTGGTTGGATAATGGTGTTAAATGTAACTAAATCTAGTTCATGTATGGTTAATCTTATTATAGTTATTGTTTAATTCATGATTCTCTAAGATCTAGATCTGGATTATGCACTGTGGAATGTTTATGTTTAATTATGGATCTGAATATGTTTTATCACCATCACACTAACATCCTGCACAAACAACTCTAAAGAGGGGCCTAGTACCTTTGCATGTTTTGGGTGAGTGCTCAACTCGGGCCGGTGATGTGTCGGCGTGCAGGTTATTCACAAATAAATTCTAGGTTGTATCATCCTTTAAATTTTTCCATTGGTCAAGTAAAATCCTTGTCCCCTGGTAATACATATGTTTTTACATTTTTCACAAAGTGAAATCTAAACCCCTATTCCATGTCCTAGAAAGGGTATGTGTGAATTATTTGCACCTATAATTTTTAAAAACTATAATAGTTGTATAGTTTTTGTAAAATCTTCATATTTTATAAAAATTATATGTATGTATGTATGTATGTATGTATGTATGTGTGTGTGTGTGTATGTATGTATGTATGTATAATTTTTATATATACATATATACATATATAAAGCTATGGTTTATATAAACCTAAATATAACCAAACCTATCTAAAAACATAACCGATCGCATATAACAAAAACATATATTAAAATATATATATACTTTATTGGGGGCAGCCCTTCCAAACTGCCCCCCTCTTTGTTGAGTGCCACTTGCACCGGTTGCTCGCCTCGGTAAGCCTCTCACTGCGTCCTCCGCGTGTTTGTGGGGCCCTCTCTCTCACTTGTTATTTTCACGGACCCCCTCCATTCTATGCGATGGGATTAGTCCCACATTAGGGACGTCACAGTTGGTGGTAGGATTTATAAGCCTTACCACATGGGTTTGGTGGTGTGACAACGGTCACACCACCCCATTTTGTTAGAAGCCCTTGTGGGCATAGCTCGTTATAGAGCTCCATTTTATTATGAGAGGTTTACCCTCGGATGCAATCATTGACCCTCTATGTGGCTCGGCCGCGTTGATTATGTGGCTCGGTTGGTTAATTCGGTTTGCAATATAATTTGAAATGTGGTATTGATAGCTTGGTGAAATAACTTGACAAGTTGACAAAAATCCTACCTAATAAGGAGCAAGAGCTCTAAAACAAAATTTAAAATTAATTTCTTTTTATAAATTTTATTTCAAAAATGTATATATAAATTATTTGTTTATTTTTTCAAAAATATAGACAAATTATAAAAATTATTTTTGTAAAAAAGTAAAATTATCGTTTTATTTTAAAATGATATGATATGATGATAATTTTTTCGTCGTCATTTTGTTACAAAACTAAAAAAAAATCACTTACATTTCAATTTAAGTTTTTGATATCATTCTAACGTATTCATGTATAGATTATTCAATTAAAAGACCTTTTTTGGCGTAAATTGATCATTTTCGATTACGAGGATTAAAATACGACAAGGGGATTTCTATAAAACTCTTATTTTAATCCTTGTTTATTTTCATTTCTATTTTATGCAAAAATGGGGTCTAATCAATTTTCAATTGATAAATCTTAGATGTTGAATGGAAACAACTACAACATTTGAAAGATTCAATTGAAAGTAGAATTCATGGCTCACAAATTATGGGTAGTTGTGAATGGAATCGAGAGAGCTCCTACTTAAGAAAAGAAACTTCTAACAACGCTTGCCATATCAATATCAACAAAAGTATAAGAGGTGATATCCATTATTTTGTGAAGCGTACAGGATGATTTTATGCTTCATATCGGGAATCAAGAGAGTCTCGAGTGAGGCTTGGGCTCAATTGGAATTGATGCACAAAGGTACATGTTTGTCAAAAATTATTAAATTGATTTTAGAACTTATGACAACTCCCATGAAGGGAGATGAAAAAGTGATAAATTATTTAGCAAAAATAAAAAATATTAAGTCACAGTTAGATGGATGTGGCAGTAATTTGATTCAAGATAAATTTCTTTATTTTATTATTCATGAAAAATTTAGAAATTTCATTTCAATTTTGAATTCTAAATATCAAACAGAACAATACATTCCATATTTGCAAACCCTTAGTGCTCTTCTCATACATGAAGAACAAGTAATGTCAAATTTTGATTCTAAAGAGAATGTCACTTAGGAACTTCTCACTCAGAAATCAAAAGGTAAAACCTCTAGATTCAACAAAAACCCAAAGAAAACTTTTAAACCTCCTAGCAAAGATAAGAAACCTAGAAATCTAAGAGTTAGCTTTGATGGAAAATTTCATTATTGTGGTAAATTTGGACACAAGAAAGAGGATTGTAAATTTAAAAATAATAGGTCAAATTTCAAAAATCAAAAGGGTAACAAATCTGACCAAAACCAAAATCAAAATCAAAACAAGAATCGAAAAATAGCCAAAAATCAAATGTAATTGCTTTGTATGCCGCTTTTGTCACTACAAAATAAAATGAGTGGATATTAGACAGTGGTGCCTCTAGGCACATGACCTTTAGATCTAATATCCTATCTAAACTTAGTGAATGTAATGATCAAATCTATTTGGGTGATCATTCCATTCTTGATGTTCAAGGTCGGGAAAAGAAAAAAGTTACAAATGGTTTTATTAACAATGTGTTGTTAGTACCTAAACTTAAAATGAATTTTCTTTCTTGTTCTCAGTTAACTTGAAATAACTAAAGTGTAACATTATCAAAGGATAAATGGTTTATTAAAATCAACATAATTTTACTATAATGAAGGCATTCAAAGAGATGGATTGTATGTGTTTTTTATTTTTCCTTCTACTTCTTGTTTGACAACTCAAAGAAGTGACATGTAATTGTGGCATGAGAGACTAGGTCATGTCAATTTTAGGAGCATGTATGACATGTCTTGACTAAACCTAGTTACTATTCTACCACCCATTTCCCAAAATCATGAAACTTGTGAAGGATGCTTACGTGGTAAGCAATCTGCTAATCCTTTTCATAGTCATCATGATGATAACTCTTTTGAACCTTTAGAACTTGTCCATAGTGATGTTAGAGGACCCTAGAAGTTCCTTCTCTTAATGGTTCTCTATATGTTGTCACTTTCATTGATGATTTTACTCGTATGATTTGGTCGTATTTCATTAAAAATAAATCATGTCTGTTAAAATTTAAATAATTTAAAGCTTTAGTTGAAAACTCTTCTAGGTATAAAATTAAGAGGCTTAGAACTGATAATGGGGGAGAATATGTGAGTCAAGCATTTGACTCATTTTTTTGAATGTGGCATTCAAAGGGAACTAACTACTCCTATTCCCTCAATAGAATAGGATTGCAGAAAGGAAAAACCGCACTATTCTGGAAATGGATAGAACCATGATGCATTATGCTCAAGTTCCTAAGTTCCTCTAGGCTAGAAGATATGAACACTGTTGTTCATATCTTGAACAAAGTTCCCACTAAATCCTTGGTAAATTCAACTCCTTTGGAAAAGTGGTCAAACCAAAAACCTAGTGTATCTCATTTGAGAATCTTTGGTAGCCCAGCTTCCCTCTTCATTCCAAAATCAAAACAAAAGAAGCTTGATCAAACCTCTTTTCCTTGTATCTTTGTAGGATACGGTGTCAAAACTAAAGGTCTTAGGATCTTTGATCCATCAAAAAGAGAATTTATAGAAAATAGGAATGTTAAAATCTTGGAAAAACCTTTTTGTTCTTCTTCTTCTTCATCTTCTGTTATTTATGATGATTCTAATGAAAATGAAAATGAATTTGAAAATGAAAATTGTGAAAATAATGTATGTGATGAAGAAACTAGTGTTGAACCTATAGTTGAAAATGAGATTGTCTTTATCTAGATCCTCTGTAAAGAAATGTATGTTTGTAAATTGAAAAAAATTATATGGTTTGAAATAAGATCCTAGAGGTTGGTATTCTAAAATCAATAGTTTTTTCAATGAAGTTGGTTTTTCTAACTGTTTATCTGACAATGATTTATTTGTTAAAATTGAATAAAATGCTATTATTCTCATTATATTATATGTTCATGATTTACTTATCATTAGTAATTATAACACTTTAATTATGAAAATTAAAGGAAAGTTAATGCAATATTTTGAGATGAAAAACTTAGGATTATTGCATCATTTTTTAGGCATGGCTATATTTCAAGATAAAAATTATATTGTAGTATCTCAATCACAATATGCAACTAATTTGCTTAAAATATTTAATATGCTTGATTGTAAACCAGATTCTTATTCCTATAGAATTAGGATGTAAACTTGATCCTAAACCTGCATGTGAAAAAGTTAATCCTACTTTGTACATAACAACTTGTAGGTAGTTTGATTTATCTAACTATTACTAGACCTAACATTGTTTATGCAGTAGGGATTTCTTCAAGGTTTATGCAGAACCTTATCAAGATCAATGGAAGTTAGCAAAAATAATTTTGTGTTATATAAAGGGAACAATTAATTATGGTTTACATTATATTTCATCTAACAATGCATATTTATATAGATATTGTGATTTTGACCATGTTGGTGATGTGATATATCATAAATCTACAACTAGATATGTATTCAAATTTGGTGCAGGTGTCATTACTTGGAGCAGTAAAAAGCATCCAACAGCTTTCTAATTCTTGTGCTTGAGACGAGAATATAGAAGTGCAATGGAAGCAACAAAATAAGCCATGTGGCTGAAGAGGTTGTTGGAAGAGATGCACATGGAAGCTAAAGGAAGTACTCCTCTTTTGTGTGATATCCAGAGTTATATTGCTCTCGCTAAGAATCTAGTTCAACATCAAAGAACGAAGCATATCAAGATACATATGCACTTTATTCACAAGAAGGTTCTCAATGGTGATATAGATCTCTAGTATTGCCCGACTAAAGATCAAGTTGCAGACTTGTTCACGAAGCCATTGTGTGTTGTGAAGTTCTGCAAGTTTCATACAATGTTTTTCCTTTCATAGTTTCCATTGAGGGGGAGTGTGCATGGAAATTCCACCTCCTAATGGCATCCTTCTCCTCTATACTTTTATTTTGGTTTAAAAGCATTGTAAAAGATCTTGTATGATCTATGTAAACTAATAGAGTTTACAAGTAAACTGATAGGGTTTATGGGAAAAATGCAGTCTAGTGTGCATATATTTGTAAATAACGTCCTTGTGTTATACAAGGTTCCTAGAGATGCGGTATAATAATATTTCCATGAGAAACGATGAGATTTAGTCTCACAAATACATGTGCTAGCCTAAACCTTGTTAGGTCAGTAGAGCTAAATAGCTTCACTGGAGCATGCAATGGAAACATACTAGAAAATACAAGCAACCGCCATCAGTTAGACAGGACATACATCAGTCAAAGAAAGTGGGAACCGCAACCCGTCATTCATCGGACATGACAAACATCGGTTAGAAAAAGTGGGAACTGACTGTGGTTAAGGCTAACCGGTGTCGGTTACCTATGTGATGATGATGTTTTAATTAACTCTCGGGAATTAAATCTATCTTTAGCATTAAAGTAGATTTATTTGATGTAATTACATGGCTAAAGTGCCCTAAGTTTATATACGCCTTTATAAGCATGAAAGCTAGGGTTTAGAAGGGGGATGAAGAAAAAGAGAAGGATCGGATTAGATCCTTGATTCTTTGAGATTGAGAGGATGAAGACGAAGAAGAAGAAGAGGAAAAAGGAACATGTTACATGAAGATAGAGACTCCATGGAGAGGAGTTGGACAGAAGGAAATAGCATGCTACTATATTTCCTTTGTATATTTATTGTCTCATTGTAATGGCTTGCATAGTATGCAAAGCACATAGCGTTTCTTCTTGTAGATCCACATGTTGGTGAGATCTTGTATTATAGATCTATGTAGATCTAGTCTTGTATTGTAGATCCATGAGATCATATTGTATTGTTGATCCATGTAGATCTAGATATTGTAGAGGTATTGTTTGTAGATTCATTACAATGAGCTTTGGTTGCATGTAGTGGCAGATCTGCAGGTAGCTTTAGGTATGTGAGATCTGGTTATGTTTGAGAGGCATAGTTGTAGTGCACTCAAGTAGATCCGGTTAGAGATCTGGAGAGACACAAGTGGTGGTATGGAGGCACGGTTTAGTGTACTCAGGCAGATCTGGTTAGAGATCTGGGAGGAGGAGATACTCTTGTAGAGATACATGTACTCTTGTGCAGAAGAGTTGATTTGTAATCTCTTGTTATATTATATATATATATATATATATATATATATATGAGATCTCTATCTTTGGTGGATGTATCCCACATTGGGTGAACCACGGTACATGCTTGTTATGTGTGTGTAATTTTGTGTGATTTGGATTATTCTAGTTTATACTTCCACTGCTGTAGATTTTGTGGGAAAATTGTTTGGATCCTGTGTGCATGATTTTGTTTGTTATTAAATCATAGCACTATTCCATAGTCCCCCTATTCCCAACAACTGGTATCAGAGCAGCATTTGTTTTTCCTGATGAGAAGATCACATGAAGAGATTTAATCTCAAGTGGGAGCTGGAAGAGTAAGGTTGCTGGAAATTACAGTGACCGGTGTCGGTTAAGTGGCAACCGGCGTTGGTAGGGTAACCATGGTTGGTTACAGGGTAACCATGGTCAGTTACAGGGTGACCATGGTCGGTTACTGAGCAGCCTGGTTATAAATAAAAAATCATAGATCTAAAGAAATGGAAAGATGCATAGAATGTATCTTGTTTGTTGAGGTGTCCCCAGTTCTTGGAGGCACAAGCATGTTGGTCAGATTGCAGATCCGGTTATTGAGGTATGGTTTTACCTTGGTATTGCAGTGCTTATATTATTTTGGTTGCACATGCATGTTTGGGATTGCAGATCTAGATCTGAGAATGAGATAAAGGAGTAGTTATGCATCCTTTGGTGCAGTTAGATGCACGGGCTTTGGTAGAGAGGTAGTAGCATAGAACGAAGATGGGGCTTCCATCAGAGAAGCATGTACTTCAGTTGAAGATGCGGTTGAGTATCTTGGTGTTGGTAAGGTGATGTATTTCATCTTGATGTAATTTATTGCATGGATTTGTTGTATTGTTTTTTACGAGATTTGGATGCTTCTTGAAATGACTGGCTCAGCTCAACTATTGGCTTTGGTCGAAGTAGGCACTTGGTGTGGTGTGCTTTATGCCAAATTGTGTGGCATTGGGTTCATTCTAGCAGCATTGACATCGGTCTAAGAACCGAGGTCGGTCACAGAGGAACTAATATTGGTCAGCTAACCATGGTTGGTTAGGGGATGACCATGGTTGGTCTTTGTGGCAACTTATCTCAGAGGGTTTTTGTAGCAAGAGAGGGCATGTTGGTTTAGTGTCCTATTTTGGAGGATCTGGTTTCTGGCACAGTGTGTACAGTAGAAATAGTGTTGATCACTTCAATGTTTGGATCAGAAAGAGGATGGAGTTGGCTCGGTTTAGTCCATTGAGACTTTGAGTCAGGTATCTCTATATGGTTCATGTTTTATTTCTTTCATTTGGAGCAACTGATATTATGTTTGGATTGTGTGCACAAATTTACACCATGGTTTCTTGGTGTTGTTTGACTTTTATTTCCCGGTTGTGTGGAATCTTGAGGACAAGGATATCTAGTCTTAAGGATGAGATCCTCAATGAAAAGTCATGGTTAGACACAGTTGCAAGTAACGAAATATTTTGTGTACACAGGATGAAAAGAAGTTGATTCACCTACTTCACAAGAAGTCCAAACTTCTGTGATGTAGAAGTATTCTTTGATAAGAAGGGAATCATTTTATATTCTCTTTCATCTGGTTTTATTTCTCACTGACATATTAGCTTTTGAGCTTGGTGTTAGAGGCAGTGCAAGGGATTTTGTGTTCAGTGGGAGCAAGCCATGGTTTTTGGCATTACAGGATTGGATACATGATGCACATGCAGAGTGAGAGGAGATTGCTACTATTCAGAGTGGCAGAGGCACTAGTTGGTTTTGGAGGACAGTCATAGATTTGTAGGTATATTGAGTTTATTGCTTTGTGATGTCACTTCTGGTTTATTTTGTGGTGCCTGGATATCCCTATGGGATTATAGTTGATGGTTAGATTCAGCTTGGGTGAAGATGATAGTGCAATTTTTCGAGTTTTAAGGGTTAAAAGAGAAAATCTGCTAGTTACAAAGATCGGTGTCTGTTAGGAATAATTGTGGTTGGTTTGGTTACAGGTTTGAAAGCAGTGGTTATTTACCATTTTAAGATGGTGCCCTTGTCTTTCTTTCATCTTGGTTAGTTTGTGCAGTATGTTGATGACATGTATGCTGATATTTGCACTTGGTATTAGTGGCATGGTTTAGCATGGATGTTTTTATTGAAATTGATGAGCACAAGATTCATATTCATCTTTGGAGTTAGTCGGTGGCAGACTTGGAGCTTCAGAGAGCTGGTGATATGGATGGATGTACATGGTAAGTTTGTACATGTGGATAGATTCAGTTTTATGAATCTATGATAATGCAGATGTCTAATTTGCACATGGATGCCTTGAGCATGAGTAGGGGATGTTTGTATTTCCTCTTGATTACTATGTTACTCCTTGAGAGATGTTATCTACAAATGATTTTCTTGGACATGCTAGTTGTTTATGCAGGGTTGGATTTGTAGATTGCAGTGTTTGGATTCTTTGAGTTATGTGGGTTTGTGGATTGATCACCCATGGTTGCAGGTAGAACTCATTTGGGTTGTCTTTACCCAAGATCTTGTTTTGCTTTTACATATTCCAATTTGACTTGTCTTGGTCAGTTGCATTGGTGGTTGCATGGATACATGGATAGATGGATGGAGAACATGGTTGGTTTTACAAGTATGGCTAAGGATGTGATTGAGGCTCAGAACTTCAGTTTGAGTGGGAGCTCTTACAGGTGTGTTAGTCATGATGGCTTAACTACATGAGAGGCTTGGTGTTAATTCGGGGAGCTTGAGCTTGAGGCTTGGTGTCATGAATCATTAATAGCTTCGTGTTGGTTTTGTAAGTCATGGTTTTATCTTCTTGGTTTGAGAAGATGGTTTGATCTTCCTAGTTTTATTTTTTGAGAGAATTGTTGAAGGAAAGAATAGATTGTCTTCACAGTGTGTAGAGGATAGTGATGTACAGGTACAGGTACAGAGATTCAGCAATTTATCTCCAAGTGGGAGATTGTTAGGTTGTGGAGCTAAATAGCTTCACTTGGAGCATGTAATGGAAACTTGTTGGAAAATACAACGAACCGTCATTGGTCAAACAGGACAGACATTGGTCAGAGCAAGTGGGAACCACAACCCATCATCGGTCAAACATGACAGACATTGGTCAGAGAAAGTGGGAACCGCAACCCGTCATTGGTCAGACAGAACAAACATCGGTCAGAGCAAGTGGGAACGGCCGTGGTTAAGGTTAAGGTTAACAGAGCCAAGCGATTACGTGCGATGATGTTTTAATTAACTCTCGAGAATTAAATCTATCTTTAGCATTAAAGTATATTTATTGGATGTAATTACATGGCTAAAGTGCCCTAAGTTTATATATGCCCATATAAGCATGAAAGCTAGGGTTTTTAAGGGGGATGAAGAAAAAGAGAAGGATCGGATTAGATCCTTGATTCTCCGAGATTGAGAGGATGAAGATGAAGAAGAAGAAGAGAAAAAGAAACATGTTACATGAAGATAGAGACTCCATGGAAAGGAGCTGAGACAGAAGGAAATAGTAGGCTATTGTATTTCCTTTGTATATTTATTGTCTCATTATAATGGCTTGCATAGTATGCAAAGCACATATCGTTTCTTCTTGTAGATCCACATGTTGGTGAGATCTTGTATTATAGATCTATGTAGATCTAGTCTTGTATTGTAGATCCATGAGATCATATTGTATTGTTGATCCATGTAGATCTAGATATTGTAGAGGTCTTGTTTGTAGATTCACAATACAGTGAGAGCTTGGCTACACAAAGGGCGTATGTAAGGTAGCTTCAGGTATGTGAGATCTGGTTATGTTTGAGAGGCACAGTTGTAGTGCACTCAGGTAGATCTGGTTAGAGATCTAGAGGAGACACAAGTGGTGGTATGGAGGCATGGTTTAGTGTACTCAGGTAGATCTGGTTGGAGATCTGGGAGGAGGAGATACTCTTGTAGAGATACATGTACTCTTGTGCATAAGAGTTGATTTGTAATCTCTTGTTATATATATATATATGAGATCTCTATCTTTGGTGGATGTAGCCCACATTGGGTGAACCACGGTACATGTTTGTTATGTGTGTGTACTTTTGTGTGATTTGGATTATTCTAGTTTATACTTCCACTGCTGTAGATTTTGTGGGTAAATTGTTTGGATCCTGTGTGTGCATGATTTTGTTTGTTATTAAATCATAGCACTATTCCATAGTCCCCCTATTCCCAACAAACCTTTAGGGTTTCTGGATTTGTAAATCATGTAAAAAGGTAATGTTAGCATATAGATCCCCACTTAATATTAAGGAGGGTGTTAGAACTATAATATTAAATGTATCATAATATATAGTTTATATTTAAATAATATAGAATAAACTATATTCTTATTATTTAAATATAAACTTTATATTAGGTGGTTGGTTAATCTAATTAACTAACTAATTAAATTGGGGTGTGCCCCATCACTTAAGAAGGACATAACCCTTCGGGTTATTTAAATATGACCTTAGGTAATATATTCATACATCGGTTATTATATCAAACGTTAATTAAATAATATTCCAAAGGAATATGAAGGTAAATCTTAGTAAATACAGGGAATAGAAGTGAGGAGGGAGTTACTAGACTGGTGGATGTAAAAGTTTCTCAATAGTGGATTTATTCTCCATGGTTTTTACCCATTTAGGGGTTTTCCATGTTATATATTTGTTTTGTGTTCAATTTGTTCATTCCATTTATTCATGTTGTATAGTCTATGTTATAATGTTTAAATTTACATTTAATTAACTTGGTGAATACATTTTACACCCCTTGTCCTGACATCAAAGACTTTTTCCGATGTGTCATATGATCTACACCCCGCTTTGAGAAAATAGTTATGTCATCCAAGTAAAAGGATGAACTCATCAATATATCATTTGAAGGCATTGTCCACCACCCTCTGAAATGTTGCACCTACATTTGATAGACCAAAAGGCATCCTCTAATATGCATATGTTCCCCATTTGGTTGTAAATGTTATTTTGAATTGATCATCTTCCTTAACCATGATCTGATTGAAACCAGAATACCCATCCAACATGGAAAATATTTGCATGCCATTCACAGTCTACAGAATCTGCTCCATATAAGGCAAAGGATAATGATCCTTCAAGGATGCCTTATTCAAATATCTAAAATTTATGAAAAGTATGATTTCACCATTCTTTTTGTGTCTTTGGAACAAGATCCGTGACCCAAGTAGAGTAATTGATAGGGAATATTATCTTTTCCTCAATGAGTTTAGAAAACTCTTTCCTCATGAGGGGATCTATCCTTGGATTTACTAGCCTTTGCTTTTGTCTGATGGGCTTGATACTAGGATCAAGGTCAATAGAGTTCTTTAAAACACTTAGATAAAATCCCTTCAAGTCTTCATACTCTTATGAGAAGACGTAATTGTATTTTTGGCACACATAGATGAAGGCATGCTTCTCATCATGTGTTCAATCCTTTCCGAGCAGCAACTCATTTTTGCATACAATAGTGATGGAGTACAATATTCTTACGATGTGTTCATATACTTCTCTTGTGCATATACTTCTCTTCACCCTTAAACTCATCTTCGAGATCTAAAAATCTACTCTAAGGTGACTATCCCTTTATGCAACATGTTTATCTTTAGTTGAATCACTTAGTCACCATAGCTGTTATACAAGTTTGCTTGCATGCTTGAAGAGAACTTAGCTTCATTCTGAATGAACTAGAAAATTTGTGTGTCATTTTTAGACATTTTCCAAGAGATATCATTGTCAAGAATAGATGGCCCAATCACCATTTTAACATGTTGTGCATTTTCTTTTAAAAATCCTCGGCAAAGTGAGAATTGTAAACCAAGTGTGACCATCTAATTTGTTTCCTTGTTCATCTTTCTTGGCACCACCTACAGATTTAGAGCATCAAAGATCTCTAAGAGGTCCCAAACTCTATGTTTATAATATTTGAGAAGCTTATTCTTTGTTGTGCACTTGTCTTTGACCTGGTGGATAATCAATTTTGTGCCCCCAAAGATCTGCAACACCTTAATCTATCTCTTTTTAGCAATTAGAAGACCATGCACCAACGCTTTATATTCTTCTACATTATTGGAGCATGTAAACTATAACTAGTGTGTGGAAAAAAATTCTCATCCTTGGGAGAAATTAGAACAACACCTGTCCCTGTGCAATTTCTACTTCTAGAGCCATCAAATTATAGCTTCCAAAGTCCAGAATTTTCTTTATTTTGTTTATGCGCACTAGGAAACGTTGCTTCTTATTCAAGGATACAATAGGTACCAAGGCCGCTTTCAAGGCTTCAAGATATGTGGCATAAGGATCAAATTCATATCACTTCTCAGCCCATTCATCTAGTGATAGATTAGGAAAAGGAGGAGGAATATGTTGTTTTTCCAAAACCGAGTCTTATACTTGGCCTTCTTAGATTAGGTAATTATCTTAGAGAGGGGATGGGGCATATGACTCAACATGATAAGAGAAATAGGTTCATCTTGTATGGTAAACCGGGTACCATACCTTGTTCTTAATAAAATATGAGACCAATCAGAAGATAAATAACCACCCACTTTAGCAGTGAAATATCTTGACAGATAAAGGGAAAACAAAGGAGGTAAATCAATAATTGACACATCTTGAGTTATAGTGAGGCTTGGACATGCATGGATAGTTAACTAAAGATCCTTGATGACTCCTAGAGTGGTGACACTTGATCCATCAAGTTGCAAGACTCATTTGGACATAGGGTTGTACTTAATACCTAGGACATCAATAATTTTCTTTAGCATAACAGAAGTACTAGCGCCTGAGTCAATCATACAATTGTGCACAAGGTGTTTTCCTATTATCAAGGACATATAGAAAGGTCATATTTTGACAATCTTACTTACTTGTTTCTCCTTCTTTTGTGAGCTTATTGGCAGCGGCTTGAGGTTTTGAACAATTGGATCGGTGTGTGGAAGTTGTGTCGAGCTTAATGAAATAGGTCGCGCTGAGATGGAATGGCCAAGGCATCCCACATTGTGACACTTACATTTGTCTTCTTCATTTGGTACACAATTTTTAATGGAAGGCCCATTGACTTGTGCATTTGAGGTATAGCTGCATCTTTTCCTGATTGTTCAGGCACATAAGCAAGGGCCTTAGCTTGTGTAGAACTTGACCTACTAAAGGAGGGGCACGTGTTGCTTCTATTAAAACATTGCACAGAACCTCACATGTAGGAATTTTCACACTGTGATTTTTAGGTGTTTTATTATCCTTTGATGCTTGAAGGTGAGCCGCATCACTTTGCTTTTGAGGAACAACTGTGTAGCGAGCAGAGCGAAGGTTGCGTGCCGGACTCAAGTACTCTCTTCTTATATATTTTGTTATCGGAAACTTGGGTGCATGGTATATTTGGGCTATCTATAGCTTGATTGATCGCACATAATTGTTCTGCACCGAATAACATAAGGTTGGCCTCGAGAACAACTTTTGGCACTTCTTGATTTTCAAGGTTGTGCACGCTAGTGGAAGGTTAATAGTTTGAAGCACCCTAAATCATGTAGGCCTCCGTGCAAGGCATTGGCACGGTGATACTTGAATGTGAGGCATGTTACAAGAAAAGCACCACTCGACTCTTGAGACATGTTGCTATGAACTGGACCTAGTGCTTGACTTGTGTTGGGTGCTAAAAGAGGTTGCACATGAGGAATTTTTGCAATGGGAGGTGCACATTAGCATGTCATCTATCATTTTTTTGGTTGTTCCCATATCTATGATTTGCATATCGATTTCTAATGGAATGATGGCCTTTGTTATACCCTTGATTAGAGTTATTTTTGAAGGCTTGTGCCTGCTACTTTTCTAAAGATATGACTTTATTTGACAAGTTTCTAATCAAGGCCTTCATTTCTTCATATTCCTTTTGTTGTGCGGGAGAATAGGATGTGGATGCAGCAGTTTGAGCACTCTTCTTAGGAATAGGAGAAATGGAAGGCTTGGGCGCTTGATAAATTTCTCGGGAATAAAGGCATACGTGGTCTAGAAGCTAACTTTCTTGCTTGAATAAGACTATTTTTACTCGATAGCAATGTTATAACCAGCCTGGTAAGGTTCTACCCCTTGTAAACTTGAATCATGACTGAAATGTCACTATTTAAAGCCCTTAGATGATAGAGGAAAGCATGTTGGGATGTAGTCCTTACCACTTGAGGAATTCTATCCCAAATATTTTGAAATCTGATATTAAAATTAGTCATTTGCTCATTGGGTGCTCTCTTTTTGTTGTCGCTTGCTCAACCAAGGACATGTAACCTTACTTATCTTCTAAATAGTTGCAAAGAGTTGTGCTAAGTTAATCCCGATTGGTAATGGATGTAGGTCTCAATATTATATACCACTGAATCACTTTTCCTTTAAGTGAAGACACAAGTAGCCTAACTACTACATCATCATGTGTAACCATGTAGACATAGCACACATTTTCCACATCCTAAATATGCTCAACATGAGTGACTTGATTCTCACTAGTAAAGTATGGAATACTCTTAAGTGTAGTTGTTGGCATGTCATGTTGCACATTCGAAGGAGAGGACTTTTGTTAGTAAATTTGACAAATGGAAAGTTTCTCTGAGGTGGTAGAGCTTCCATGATGGGTTGCGCAAATGGTTTTCCAAGATGAGGAGTGGAAACTACATGGCACACTGGAGATGGAGATGTGTGCGCAGCCATTCTATTACCTCTTCTTCTCGAGAAAGATGGAGGTACTCAAAATAATCTTCACTCTCGCACTTTGTCTTGTATGTATCCTTCTCATGAAAAAGCGCGTGAAATACTAAAAACAATAGATGTGAGTGTTGGGAGTTGTTAGATGTGTTGAAACAAGCCTCCAAATGCTATAAATCACTAAGTCACACATCGAGAACCTAGTAATAATGAAATTCAAGCTTTCAATACTCCTCCCACCATGTGTTTCAAAAATTGTTGGAGCTTAAACTTACACGCGTCCCGATCTGGATGAACCGAATGTTAAGGCAACATGGGACTATCTCCAAGTTGTGGGACCTTGCGCTCTTGAGACAGACGTCCAGAAGAAGCTAAGTTCATGTACCTATTTCTACTGCTAAAACTACTCCTAGGAAGGGAAATGTAGCTACCTATCACTACTCTATGATTCCAAGGGACCAGGGTGAGAAGGAGATATATGAAAAGGAAAAAATAAACTAGAGGGAGGCGATAGCACCAAAAACGGGGGATGAACACTATTATATTTAAGAAAAAATGAAGGAGAATGCACACAAATATGTTAGACACATTTATCATAATTTGAAACACACCCACACATTCATTCTTATATGGCACAATCGGAAAAGGAACTGCAGAGGGACATGAGGAAGCACAGCAAATAGACAATGCAAAAGAGAGACAAGGAAAAGTGATAAGAATGAGCCAATGAAGGGAGTAGCCAAAAATAGAGCTTTTATTGCTTCCAAAAATACACAATCGATTCTGATGGAAAATGAGGCTGATATCCACATACAAAGAACCATATCTCAAGGCTTACTGACTTAAAATGAAAAGAACCAAATTCCTTGGAAAATTAAAGGGGTTCAACCTTTTAAAATGAGCATTTCTTTATAATTTATAGAAGAAGGAAAGAATAGGGAAAGAAAGAAGAGGAAAAATTGGATTCAAAAGTTTGAAACCATAATTAACTTGATGATAAATGCCTGCAGATCCGCCTCCCCATGTATGTTTTAGTTGTGGTAGAAGAAATGAGGGCAAATCAAATCAAATATGGGTGGTTGAGCTAATCAATCTCGAGTATTGATGGCACTGAAACACATTTCCCTATTTGATGCCTACCAAATCCCACCAAAATATGATTTTGAATGGTCCAATGAGTAGCCCACGTCATCATCTTTCCAACAAGACCAAAAGTGCATTGATTCAAGCCTTGTAGTAAAATTTATGGTGTTCTGAAATCTACAATGCAAACTAGACACAAAATGACATGTGGCATGCTCGGATTGGTAAAAGGATCAGCTAACTATTTTTTTCATTTCGCCATGTGTCACGTAATGGTTTTTCACAAGGATTCGAAACCCGGTTGACACGTTTTGATATTTTGTGTGTAGCACACTCAAGTCTAATAGCTTTCCACATGGCACAGTGAGTGGTGTAGAATAATGCATAAGGTGAGCACAAAATCAAGATTCGTGAAATAACAAAGCATGGGACAGACACGTGAAGGTGATGCATGGAAGAAGAGGATGCATACCTATAGGAGACAAGTATGCAAGTTGCGTGGGGCATCCAAATTAATGATGTGTGATAGCAAGAAGGGAAGGAGGCACATAGAGAAATTATGCAATAGACTTAGCCAAATTTAGAAAGCAAGTCATGGTACACGCGAAGGGTCTGCAAACTATTGGAAGGAAGGCGGGCGCACAAGAAGTGCACTCAAGGAAAACAGAAGAAGATAGGGGATCAGAGAAGTAAATTGGAAGGCACATGAGGGGAGAAGACCATGCAAGGGCACTCAAGGAACTGCAACCAAGAAAATTGTGCCAAGGGGACAACCAGAGTGCGTGTAACTGCAATATTTGAACTTGAGCGATTGGAGATGTAAGTTTTAAAAGAACAAAGGGGGGTTATTTTGGACAACAGTATCAACTATTTTTTTCAATGACAATGGATGCATTGTAGATCAAGAAAATAAAAAGAGGAACAATAACTTGCATGACAAGGGAAGATATTATGAACTCTTTGATATAAATTACAATGCGAAGGCTAAATTTCATCAACCTGCCGCAAAAGAAACAAATGAAAAATCATAACATGCAACAAAATCATTTTTCTAAACATAGGAATGCAAAAACCAAAAATATATGGAAAAAAAGATTTAATAAACAAATCATTGCAATGCAAACAACAAATTATGTTATTGCGGTTGGAAGACACCACACTTTAGGTGTTATCATTAAAAGGAAAAATTAAACAACGGTGAAACGCATCTTCGCAATTCAAAAATCACATGATGTTATTGTAGGAGGAAGACACCATAGTATAACAATTATGTATGAATGAAGAAAAGAGCACCACCTATACATGTTTATGCGAAGCCCTTGTGAATCAATGTTACTCTAGTGGTGATTTTTCTTTAAAGAAGGATCTATGAATCATGAAAAAATTGTTGCATAACAGATTTTACACAAAATGAAAAATATAAAAACCAATGTGTACCTAAGTAACGTGTTAAATTTGGAGTTGTGAAGGATAAAAACGAACAAGAGTGGAAGTGGGAACTCGATTCCCAATTTTCAAGAAAACACTATAACTACATGCAAAAGTATCATATAATGTAATACATTATTATGTGGAAAATAGGTTAACAAGCTAGACATTTAACCATTGTTTGTTAAAAGCATACATGTAATGTCTTCTAAATACAACATGTAATATGTATTTTGAATACAACCAGTAGAGCATGTTATTGTGGATGGAAGTGACGACATCACAACTATTATCATTGAATGAAGAAAAGATTAAGGACTACATATATTCTTTATAAAGTTTTTGTACCATTGTAAGATATGAGTTTTTAGGAATACATATCTCGGAAAAAAACATTGTTGTTTGTATTAGCGAGGCATGGGTGAAATGAAAATATACCATTGAAATTATATTGTAATAATGTTTTCAATATGGATGTGTGGAATACATAATATACAAGAATAGAGGAGAAAACTCTATTCTAAATCCAAAAACCACCATAATAGGTTTACCCACGACATAGTTGTTGTGGTCCTCTTTATTTCACCTAACTACTATGCGTGTTGGAACTTCATTCGAGACATATCTGAATGCTCTCCCAAAGCGTGCAAAGCTACCAGGTCCCTCCTTTGCGCTAACTTGTCAATATGTTAGCATGCATGTTCATGATTACCAATACCAAGCATACATTCAATAGTAGATCATTACATTTATCATAAGGAAACATAAGTTGTAAGGAAACATAACAGATCAGATAACTATTAAGATCAATTGCACCATGAATTCACCATACTCGAGACATCAATTACCATAATCCATCCACATTAAAATTCATTAATAACCAAAGTATTATAGAAGATGAATACATATAATCACCATCACAAAGCCATGCACATAAAACATCGAGCGTCATAACCCTATTACATCACAACATGTCTAAAACAATGGGTTACATCTAATATATATAGGGATGGGGACTTTCCCTTTACCACCTATGCGTCCTCAAAATAGATTGCATGCTCAAAATTTCCATGCATACATACAAAAGCAACTATAAAGCGTGCATGTTTTCCTAAAAAATTTAATAATAGATTAATCATATAAATAGACTCTACTTTAATCCTATTATTAGCTCGATCCATGCATGCCCATTCATCTTCACTTTATCCCAAAAATAGATCTTTCTTGGCCTTCAAGTCTCCTTGTTTTCATCTTTGTGTGATCTGCACTCCAACTCATTTTTTCTATTTTTAACATGTATATGAAAAATCGACTAAATCATGGGTTTAGACTTTTTGGTCATTCACCTCTTCAACTAACTCTTGCATGGATTCACACACACCACTTACATGCCTCACTGTTCCATGCACTCTTTTGACACTTAGTCAATCTTTTCCAACCCAACATTACTCCACACTAATTTCATTGTCCTCCTCGGCAATGGAGTTTCTCAACTTATCTCTCCAAAGCATAAAAAGAATAAAGAAAGACATATAAGAATGAAAGAATGAATCAAATGAAAGAATGACCAATGTGCCTCAATCCTCAGCTGGTAGTAGGAGTTCAAGTACTCCTTATTTATTGTAGTCTCCAAATCATTCCACTCTCCCAACCCTTTCTTTGCTTTATCGGGACTGCACCAATTTTTTTTTCATTTCCTGTAGATTCATGTCCTGACCTTTGTGCTTTAGCTCCCTAGTCACTCTTGGAAGGCCTGATACCATGCCCTCCATGAAATCCATCTTTCATACAACCAATGCTCCTAGTTCCTTTATTCGATCCTCATGAGGCTCTCTATCTTCCTTAATCGCATCGCACTTCTTAACAATTGTAGCTAACCTCTCCTCTCTCCCGAGCACCTCATCTTTCTTTGCCACTTATACCTCATTCTCCTCTTGGATTTTTCTCACCTTAAGGATTTTCTCTTGATCTTCATAGTTTCCTAGTGCACAGATTTCCCCTCCTTTAATTCATCCTTTGAATTTTGTAACAAGGCATCGTACCTTGCAATCCAGTACCCTATGATCTTATTCTTCTCCTTCTCTAAAATTATCTCTTCCTCAGTTGGTGCTTGCGCACTTCTTTTCTCCTTCAATAGTAAATACACCAAGCACTGCAAGTAATGTAATGTGGAGGGAAATGTTCTAGTGACCTTGTCCTCATAGCTCTTCCAAGATCTCTTTTCCCATTTGTTCTTGCCATGTTTAGGACAGCCCTTTCCTTGTAATCCACCCTATCTCTCTCCTTTGTTAGGTGATGGATCTCTTCTTCTTTATTCTTTTTATCCTCCAGCAATGTTCTAAGGGTGGCCCCCTTATCCAAATTTCACTAGGACACTTCTATTGCCATTTTTTCAAGGCATTACCAACCTATTCATCTATGAATTATGTGGGCTTTACTTGTGATGTGGGTCACTTGAGGTGAATTCTTCATCCAGTGTCTTATGCATGCATCCTCACCGACATAAAGCTTTGGTTCATCCATGTGTGTTTTCATCATCCAGCTCATCGTCTTCCTCATTTCCATATTAGCGCCCTTTGGGTCTATTATCTCCCATCCATATAACTAATCCTTAGAGAGGGTGTTTTGGAACCTCGCACGGATGATCTTAGAAAGATAATTAACATATCCCAAGTCAAGCGTTAAATCTGACTTCTTCTCCCTTCTTCCTATCGAGATCACCTTCCTTTGGTAATATGTGTCTCTTCACCTCGAGCCCAAACCTTCACCCAAACTGCCCCTATGTTCACCTGAAGGTTCCTTTGTACTTCGTTCTCATTTTCTTCATTACCCACAGTGGTGTCTTCCTCCTCACACTCACTTGGTACTTCTACATCGTGTTGGGTTTCTTCTTTCATGTGCTCCTCCTCTCCTTCCACATCAATAATGGGTGAGGACCATGTATTACGTGCAAACTTCATCTGATATTTCTTATTCCTCACTCTCTTCATTTATCACAAGCTTACACCTTCTCCTTGTTCTCTTTTGTGGGCTTGTCTTGATAGGGGATGTCCTGGGAAACCTCCTAAGTGGCTCTACAACACCGCCCTATGTCTTGGTTTTCTCCTTAGCTTCTTCTTACCACCCTGTTGAACCACCTCACCTTCACCCTTTTCTTTCTTCTCCCTCGACTTCAGGATCAGTCCTCACCTCCTCTTCTTCCTACCTTGGAGGATTTTCTTCAAGTGGCCTCTTAATGCCTGCAGGATCGGTTTCCTTCTCACGCCATGCTATAGCACACCACCATCCTCCATCTCCTCATCTTCATCATTAATTTCTTCTTCTTTTATTCTGGAGGAGTAAGATCGATCTCCTACCTCATGCCAAATATACACTTACCCTTAGGAATATCTGGGAGCTTGAAATTATTTTCAATATACTTCCCATTCACCAATCTAGGCTTAAGGTTGATATATACCTTAGCCGCACCCACCTTTCCAATTTCCAAAGTCATAGAATTAATGATGATATCATCTGATATCATAGTCTCAATATAGGTAGACTTACCTTGGATATACATAAGTCTTGCATGGAGTGTATGGTAGTCGCAATCAACTTTATCCACATCAAATATGAGTCTCTCGTGGGTCTAAAATTTGTTCATTGAATCCTAAAAATAGTGCATTGTAAATGCATATGGGAGCTTACATCAAGGACTCCACTTATCATTCTTCATTTGAAACTTACCAATATAGTAATGCTAGTAAACGAAAAAATTTCCTCCCCATTAACCATTACAAGAAAGTCCTTCGAGTATGCATCATTCATGTTCAAAGGCCTTGTGCATTCTCTTATACCATATTTCCAGTCTCATCTTATATGTTTCGCACCCGTGGCTCCATCACAAGTATATTTTTCAAATCTCTCAGCCAGTGACTTATTTTCTTGCGGGTACTGCCATGTTTTGTCCTTTTGGCGATCTGGGACCCCAATCTCTACTAATATAATTGTGAAAGGATATTGCCCCAACTAATTTTGTCTCCCTTGTTTACTTCCTCAATAATACCTTCTATTATGAATGCAGCAAGGTTGTAGATACGTTCCTTCTCCACATCTCCTTGCAATGTGGAGCCACTTTTTGTTTACCTGGCCCTAATGCTCCTAGTTATTAAATTTTGTTAAGAGGTGCACAAAAATTTTGACCACATGGTCAATTTCCTTTGACACTTCCATCACATGCCCTTCTTTCTAATAATCCAGCTCTATAGCAGTGGCCTCCACACCTACTTCATCATCTATATCACTGATAAATCTTTGTGCTCAAGCTCCTCAACCCTGTGAGTTTCCCAACTAAAGGTGCGGTGATGCACACTCACCTCCTTGTAAAATAAAAGAAGTCCTCATGGAACCTTGACATCAACCACTAGTAAAGTCTCTCTAGTTTTCCAAAGTATGGAAATTCATAAATCTACAAGACTCCATCTTTCTCCAAGATTTTGTGTCCACATCCTCGTAAATCAATTTATCATCATCTCGGTTCTCAAGTCTATCTTTTCACTAGTTCCTTCTCTATTCCATCTTTATTTTCTTTGGTGTGGTGATTGTAATCACTCACCTTGCACTTTATAACATGGGACTCCCAGACGTGCCCCATAATGATGCCATATCTCATTTAATCTCTCCTCTGGTGCATCTTCCACTTCCACCTCGACTCGTTCATTTTCTTTACCCCTTGTGTTTGTTGCTAGGTGTTGTCTCTTTGGTGTCGTTTCAACCTTCTACTACTTTATCCTTGCATTTCTCTACTTTTGTAACCCCAAACTTGCGTGTCCTAGCTAGCTTCGATTCAAACCCTAGCTTGTTGAACCCTTCTCCTTGCACTTATTTTTCTTGTTCTCAAACTTCCTACGAAGGAGCTCCACTATGGCCATGAATAATCTCAACTATTTCGATGTCTTTTCATCTTTAATCACACTCTGCGCTCATTTTTTACTTCAACTCACTCTTCAAAGCTCAAAACTCAAACATGTAAGGTAAGAATGAATTCATGCACCCCTTTTATAAATTTTTCCACAAAATTTTCTACATTAATTGCTCCTCACCTACCACCGTACTCCATCTTTAATTACGCTTTTTTACTTTTTCTACTCTTTTCACTTCTTTCTTCCGCACCCCAGTCGTAACCTTCTGGCGTGCCCCACTACTTCACACGCCACAGACCTCCTTACACACGTCTCCACGCACCAAATTTCATAACTCTCTACACCTCACACTAAGTAGTTCACCATGTTATTTCCTACCTTGCATTACATTGTGCAAACATTTTCTTATGTGTGGTCTTCAATCTGAGTAATTCCCAAAAGAGCACCTTCATCCTAAACACTGTAACATATTTCATATTTCACAGAGGACATGTTCCAACCCTTCGAGAGCACCCGTGTGCAGCTCGTACATGTTCGACAATGCGTGCCAACCTACATATGATCCACCCCACACTAAAAGTATGTGCGGTCCTCTACACATGAACCCAATAGATAATAATCATCTTCCTGCGTGCAAACACACTTATTACGATAAAACAAAACTAAAATGAAAAAGCATAACAATGATGAAAAGGAAACACATAAAAGGGAAATCTAATCTAAATGGAAATACTACCTTATTACAAACACCAAGAAGCCTTATTTATAGTACAGCTTCAACCTACTCCCATTGAAGTAACTAGGCAACATGGTGCCATCCAATGACCTGCAACTGACAAGTGTTTGATTCAAGTATCTTGGTTACTAAAAAGGTCCCAACCAATGCACCTTTAATTTCCCTAGATGATGTGCAAACTTGGATTCATAGAGAAGGACCATCTTGCCAACTCGAAAATGTCTTGTTCTTAATGTGCCTATCATGTCATGCCTTCTTTCTTACCTTCTCAGTCTTTTGCCAACATGCAATAGTGCGCCACTCATCTAATTGCATTAGTTTTTCAATGCACTCTTCCACAACTTTCTCATCAACAAGTTCACGTGCACGTGTAATACAGACGTAGGAATGGTAACATGAATTCAACCGGAAAATACAACCTCTCGAGCCAAATACCAATTGAAAGGGTGTGTCCTTATTTAACCTCTTATAAGTGGTCCTGTAAGCCCAAAGTACAACTGACACTTTATCATCCAAATATTTTCTTCCAACATCACATATTTTTGTCAATGTTTATCCCAAGATCTTGTTGAAAGCTTTTGGCATAGTACCATTAACATGTGGGTGATAAGGAGTAGTCTTATGTTGTGTCACCATAAACTTTGCCAAAAAAAAATTGATTGTCTAATTCAAGAAATGGGTTCCTCTATCACTCATCAAGCTTAATGATAGTCATACCTACTAATAATATTTTCCCATAAGAATCTTATTGTTGTGGTTGTTGTACAATCCTTTATAGGTGTTTCCTCTACCCATCGTGTCAAATAGTCTATACAAGTAATAATGTACCGCACGTCAGTCCTACGTGTGGGTGGTGAAATAGGTCCTACAAAGTCAATAGCCCACTTTTCAAATGGCTCATCACTTGCAATAGGCCATAATGGCATCTCATCTCTATGTCCATGTTTCCCAAGGCACTGATAATGATCACATGCTTTGACATAATCCTTGATATCTTTATACAAGGTCTCCCACCAAAGTCCACCATTAGAATATTTTGTGTTGTAGCATCACCAACATAATGCCCTCCTGCTATATTCCACCATGAGCTTCTTCCATAATAGCCTCATGCTCATGCTCCAAAACACAATGGTGCAAAACTTCATCACGACCTAACTTGTACAAATATCCACCAATCAATTGATAAGGTGTTGCGCATATAGCAAGTTGCTTTTTCTCTAATGTCTTCATTCCTTCGATGCCTACCTACAATACACAAAAATATGGAAATTTCCTCCAAGTCTACAGTGGGAACATGGTTTAACCTAAAAATAGTATGCATCAAGCATTTTGTCCTCGATGCTTTTCATGTCCTCACTAGAATTAATCCTTAATAAATGATCAAGCCACTGAATTTCTCTTACCTAATTTCACAACAACCGTGAACTAAAACTCCTGAAATAGAAGTATCCATCTACAAATGCGCCCTTGCAAAATAGGCTTGTTGACCAAATACTTGAGTACCATATGATCTATATAGAAAATAAATGGTGTTTTCAACAAGTATTGTCTAAACTTGTGCAGCACATAGATCATAGGTAATGCCTCGTGCTTAGTGGTTGTATAATTCTACTCTACGGGTGTCAAATTCTTGCTTACAAAGCAAATGGGATGATCCAAAATTCCTTCTCTGGTTACACCAACACTACGCTAATTTTCATGCTAGAGGCATCAACATGAACATGAAAGGGTTTGTCCCAAGAAGGAAAGTGCAAAATAGGTGTAGTGGTGAGCCTTTCCTTTAAGTGTTTCAAACATTTGTTGTTGTGTGTCACCCCAATAAATTCCCCTTTAGTTTTAAACAAATCCTCTAGTGGTGTGGAAATCTTCTCATAACCTTTGATGAATTTCCTAATAACTAGTATGTCCTAAAAATCCACACACCTCACTCTGATTGGTAGGCTCTTCTAAACCCAAGATCACAACTATCTTGGTTGGGTCTACCAACAATCCTTCCTTACAAATGATATGCCCAAGTAAAGTGCCAAAAGGTGTTGTAAATATGCACTTCTTAATGTTGAGAGAGATATGCTTAACTTCCTACACCTCTCAAACATAAGCCTCAAATTATCACAATGGTCCTTAACTAAGCCATATATTATCTAATCATCCAGATATACCTATAATAATTTATGAATAAAATCTTGAAATTCTTGCACAACAATGCATGAGAACATTGTTGGCACATTTTTTAATCCAAAATGCATAACAGTATATGAAAAAATTCCTCATTCAAAGGGTGAAAGTTGTCTTTTTGGTCTTCCTTCGCGATACGCACCTAGTGATATTCTAAAAAATCCATCTCGTGAAATATATTTCTTCCTTCAAGAATTTCTTCTATGGAATGGGGTAGGAAAAGGATCAATTACACATGCAACATTGAGTTCTCTATAGTCCACACAAATCCTTATCCTTCCATCCTTCTTAATGCTTATGACCATGGGGCTAACCCACTCAAATTCTTCAATAGGCTCAATAATTCTAGACTTGAGCATCCCTCCTTCACCTTCACACGTAGATTAGGATTCATCCTATAAGGCATCTTCCTAACCGGCGTGCACCTTCTTTTAGCTTGATTTTCATCTCACCCAAAGAAGGGTGTACTCCTTTAACTCATGATAGCTCATGGGAATAAATCTAGAAGTTACGCAAGATTTCTATAATCTTAGCCACTTCTTTCTATGTCTAGTAATCACCAATAATGGCCTCTTTAGGCTTTGTTTCTGTACCAATGTTAACCTTTTTTTCTTCATAGGAGCATGATATGTGTGTGCCTTCTCATCTGTAGTATCCATTACCTTGCGCATATCTTCGGTGTGGTTAACATCCGTGTTATCACCGTCTTCATCATCTATCATATATATTAGTTTTCCTTCTATTTTCCCTTCCAAGCGCGACCATCTGGTCTTCCTCTATTTCCTCAAGATCAAGGCATGCCTCAAGATCATTTTCCCAAACAACTCTAACATGATTTCTTCATCCTTCGTATTATCTCCCAAATTTATGCACCTCATAATCTATAGTGCTTCATGGACTAGAGGCTTAGAAAAATAATTAAAAGTTTGGATCATACCTAAAGTCATCTCTTGCCAATTTTTTGTTTCTCTTTTCAACTTAGCATAGACATACCATGCACACGTGCATCCATGTAATGTGGAGTATAACTTATGTACCCAAAGTGATGGTAGTAAGGCCTCCTTTCCCTATGCCCATGATCTCTCACACTCATGGACGTGATGAGAGGTAGGATACTTCCCATGAAATTTGCATGTTTTTGTAGGTACATTGCTCCGAGTAAACCTAGTGGAAAAGGTGATTCTCACTTCTCATCATTCCAAGAGGGTGGTCTCTATTTTTTCCTCACCAATGCGTTGTTGTCCCTCGCAAGGTATAGACCAGAAAATTCTTATATCCCCTTCGTTTGGCCACTGAGTCTCCATGGCGCGCAAGAATGCATCGGGATTCCCTTCACCAGTATATCTTGGTACCTTAGATATTCCCAACTACCTCACCATGCACATCCTAATCATTCTTGGTGACCCTTCCTTTGACCTCGCGTTTGACCATCTCATACGTTCCATGAGCCCAGTTATCACAAGAAACACTAGTAGTTTCACTTACAAACTATGCATCTTCCCACTAAAGGACATCTTCCTTTGATGGTTCTATATTCTTTGGATCACACATTGTATGAGCATATATTCTATTAAGTTATTCTTCACTCAAAGGCTCAACATAAGGCTCTGCCTTCTTATCATGCAAGGGTATGATCACATGCTCCTCTTCGTTCTCAAAATTGATGTACCTTTTGTTAAAGAACATATCAACATTATTTGCATAGCACCAAGGTCATTCAAGTAGTGTTGGAAAAGTGATCTACTTTTTCAAGCTCCAATAGCTCAAAACCCCAGAAACTTGGCCCCCGAATGGTAATAGATGCATACTTCGATACCTCATAGGCATTTCCCTAGTCTTATTTTCCATCTACAAGACATTCAAAGATGGCTACAATATTGGTCTACCCAACTTATTCCATGCATATAGAGTCAAAAATTCATTTCATGCATGTATCAATCAGGTATGTTACGCAACAACCATTCATCAATTACTATATCGAGTGTAATCTCCTTATCAAATTCATGATTATGAGGTGGTATATTTACGTGCAATATCTATCTCTCTCTTGCGCTCGGACCCAACGTGCAAAAATTTTCTCGTATCCATCCCCTAATAGAGGAATGATATTCTCTGGAACAACATCCCATATACCTCCTTCATATCATCCACATATTTTTGTGGGAGCTCAATTTCATTTTCGTGTTCCCTCTCACACACTTGTTCCTTTAAGCATTGTATCTCTCCCTGCAGTTCTCTAATGACTCCCGTCATTTCTAGTAGACTTCCTTCTAGTGCGTAGCATCTAGATACTTAGTATGTATCCACATCCTCTTTTGTAATGAGTGTCTTAGCCTTCGTGAGGCTTGCATTTACATACACCATTAGCGCGTGTTATAACCATTACATAGTCTGCAACTCAAGATCATGTGTCTTCTTAAGCATCCACTTATCAGTAATAGCGCATTGTACCTTGATCATCCATGCGCCCTTGTCCTTATTCTTACTCGTGTGATCATACAAATATTGGAATTCCTCTAACTTGTGTTACTTCCCACACCATGAGCAAGCGTTATTATGAGGGTAATCATGTTGATAGTGATCAGGTGATCCACCTGTGTAACAAGTTCCAAGCGTGAACCTACCTCTACCACCACCACGACCATGATATCCTATATCTCGAAATCCTTCATTCTTGTTATCCCCATGAGTGCACCCTTTATTATTCTGGCCTTTTTGTTCCTTTGATCCACTTTCCACACTAGTCTAACGCGCTCATGTCTCAATGGCTTCATGAATGTGATCAATCAGTATGCAGTCAATAGTGTCATGAGTATGGGACTTGCAGATCTTACAATACATAGACACCTTCTAAATAGTGTGTTGTAATAGAGGAAATCCCAAACATCATGGTTTAGGTGATAGACCTCACAATCCAATAATAATGCAAACACTGACTTGTGTGGGTAATTATCCTTAGTATGTCCTTATACCTCATAATATGTGCACCATATACCATTGTGTGTCTAATGAGTTGAATTAGCAGAAATCTTCTCCAACTACTTTGTCATGGCTGCAATTTTTGCTTCTAAAAATAGGCTCACTCTAGTATCAACACTCTCAACTACTTCATGCACGAGTTGTTACTTCAAGCCTTACACGGTCCACATAAGTCTTATGAGATAAATCTCTATGGTATGGAGTAAAAACCCTCCAAAAACCATTGTGCATGTTGACTAGGATGGATATCATAAGACAACTTAGACAACAGAGTTTTAAAACACGTTTCATACTCCCTTACACTCTCGAGATAGGCCTGCTTGATATCCTTGAGCATGCTGATACTCTTTTTCTCAAACTCCGGAATATGAAACTCAACTAGAAATGCAAAGCGCAAAGCATCATAATCCACCATAGTCATATGTGGATCATAATTCATATACCAACTATGTGCGCGACCTTGAAGGGTATTAGAAAATTTACTTTCCTTCCTATCTGAAGTTGTAATTCCTTTAGTGTGCCATAGTAGCTCACACTTATGTACATGCTCTGTTGCATCTTCAATGCCCCTATACTCTAATAAGTGGAGAGACATCTCATAGAAGACTTGAGGTGTTTGATGTGCTTTGAGAGGTTTTTGAGGTGGTTGTTATGGGAGTGAACCTTTCCCACCAGATCCAAAACTAGAGCCTCCACCAGCATTTCCTCCGCCACCTCGATCTACTAGATCTTGATCCTCCCGATCCTTTCATGCCTCCCGCTTTCTGGCAACGGGTAGTTGATGTAATTCCTTACATTCCAACTGTAGTGTTGAACTAACTCCCACGATCTATGAAGTCATAGTACTCCCAGTGTACTTCCAATATTTTGCGCTCTCATACTTTGTCCCGATGATGCGCCCGAAACAACCCTTCAATCGGACCTCCAAACAATGATGTTTATGTTGTCATATGTGTGTTTTTTGTATGATGTACTTCTAAATTCAACACAAAATGATATCTACCTATAGCTACTTGATTACCTATACTATCCTAATTCTCAATGACTACTTCTAGAACTACAACACCGTGTGCAAGGGCAAGGTGGCTAGGTGCATTCGGATGTGCACCCACGGTCATCAATCTTTCATCTAACACACTCTCATCTGAATCCGAAGGGGAATCTCTATTGTACTTACCCAATGTGGGGAGTACCTGATGTTGCAGCTCCTCATCTTCCACAGGATATTTAAAACCTTCACAAACCATCATTCTCCTCAACTCCATTTCCTCTGCAACCTCCTATGCGTGCGTCATTTCCCTCTCTCAAGCTTTATTATACTTGAGTCTTCTTTCCTCTCTCTTCCTTTCAACCACAAGGTCTTCCATCTTTCACCACACTTGCTCCTACCCCTAAGCATGGTGGGAATTTAGTTAGCCATAGGTTGGCACTCTAAATCTAGTTCTATCATCAAGATCTTAATCGTAAAGGCCATAGTGTGCAAATATGATCCTTGGGGTTTGCACAAGAAACTCTGAACTCACCTTGTCTGGACATAAGTAAGTAGAAATAGTATACTCCAATGTATAATTTTGCAACACACTAACCCACCAGTGATCTACAACTCTATTCCAATCTGTATCAGCATCAAACAATGTCTGGTAATCTTCCTACATCCAAATTTTTGACCTATAACTCCAACTCTTCCCTTGTGTATACACTCCTAACCATTCATACAATTCTACTTTGAAAAAAACTAAAGAACATCTCATAGAGTGAATCATAGAGGTTATTTTCCACCCACCCTCATGCATTGAAATTAGTTCCAGTGTTGTATCTCTCTGAGTGAACTTATCTTTTCGTCGTCAAAACCCAAATTTCAATTCTCTCAAGAGTCAACCAATACACCATCTGCGCATGACATCTTGATAGACAGGTTTGAAAATAGGTCCCTAGACATCGAACCAAAATGTATTCCTTTTTATTTCACCTAACGGTTATGCATGTTAGCACTTCATTTAGATAGATTTGAATGCTCACTCAAAGTGTGCAAAGCTACCAGGTCCCTCCTTTGCGTTATCTTGTCAATATAATAGCATGTATGTTCATGATTACCAACACCAATCATACATTCAAGATTAGATCATTACAGTTATCATAAGGAAAGATATGTGGTAAGGAAACATAACAGATCAAATAACTATTAAGATCAATTGCACCATGAATTCTCCATACTTAGAGATATTAATTAGCATAATCCATCCATATTTATCCATTAATAACCAAAGTATTACAAAATTTGAATACATACAATCACCATCACAGAGCCATGCGCGTAAAACATCAAAGTGACATAACCCTATTACATCATAGCGTGTCTAAAACAATGGAGTACATCTAATATATATAGGGGTGGGGACTTTCTCTTCATTGCCTATGTGTCCTCAAAATAGACTGCATGCTCAAAATAATCATGCGTATATAAAAAAGCAACTATAAAGTGTGCATGCTTTCCTAACAAGCCTGATAATAGATTAATCCTATAAATAGACTCTATTTTAATCCTATTATTAGTGTGATCCATGCATGACCGTTCATCTTCGTTTTATCCCAAAAATAGCTCTTGTTTGGCCTTCAAGTCTCCGTGTTTTCCCCTTTACATGATCCGCTCTCCAACTCACTTTTTCTATTTTAATCTTGTATATGAAAAATTGGCTAAGTCTTGGGTTTAGAATTTCTGGGCACATGCCTCTTCAATTGGCTCTTGTGCATGTTCATGTTCCCCACTTGTGTGCCTCATTGTTATGTGCACTCTTTTGACACGATCAATTTTTCCAACCCAACAATTATGAATCATAAGAAAGAAACCAAGACTACTATCAATACATTTGAAAAGTTCATAAAGTGTACTATAATACTACATGGACATGTTTGCTAATTAAAAAGGTGTGAGAAAAATAAGAAAAGAACATGCATATGTTGTAGGGAAAAATATGTGGTTAAAGCCCAATGCCGCATTAGTTAAAACTCTTGCACGCTTCCCCGATTTCCACACGAAAGCTTGTAAAAGATAGAATGTTAGAAGGGTAGAAAGGGAGGAAGAATCAACCAAAAACAAGTGAATTTATATATTTAGTTGGGATTTGTTTAAACATCACCAATAAATAGAAATTTCAATATATAATATGAAAAAATTGTGCATAATTAAACTCTAAGAGCTAACATTGAAATCACTCCATTTTTTAGTGGAGTACCTTAATTTTCTATTGGAGGTTTTAAACAACATTAACTCATTTTAGGAAAAAACTTTCTTTTTTAATTGGAATTTCCCATTATATTAATAATATAAGAGAGTTACATTAGTAGTGGCGATTGGAGAACTCACGGTCCCACAAAAATTCCACGAAGGCAGCAGAAAACACCCCAAGGGCAACTAAAAAGCACGATAATTACAAAATACAAGAGAGCAATAAGCACAAGCTGCTGCTCCAAGAGGATAGGGGATCATCCAAAGGAGAGATGTACACTCCACTAGACGGCTCGGCCGAAGGAGGATCCACCTACTAACCATCTTGGTCAAACATCTGCATCTGTAAAGGAACAATAATCCCCAATTAGATTTTTAACACCGGGCGGAGGAGAGGCCCACCATGGATAGCTAGTAGTGCCTTTCCCCCTCAAAGATGGGCTCCAACCCGGACCGAGAAGAAGATGGAGCTGTGACGGGTGACCTCGAGGAGAGGTGGAGCAGTGATGGCTGAGAGCGGCTCCTATGTGGTCCTGGTGGAGGCATTCGCTGATCCGAGAGATAGACGAGGTGGCAGAGGCAAAGGGTCCGGAGGGACCTAACTCATCATGCATGGTTTACTCCTCGGTGTTTAAGAAGCTCCCGTAAATGAGAAAATTCAAGAGAAACCTTATCCATTTGAGTCTGAATATGTATGTGCACAGTAGACAAGATAATCACTTTATCATTAGTGGAAAACAAAGCAACAAAATGATCATTCTCGAATATCATAGAATTATGTGCTTTCTGAATATGATATAAAATGAAGGCTCTAAAAATTACCACAGTATCAATATAATGAGGCCAAGGGCTGAAATCCATAAACAAATCCAAACACCAATGGAAGAATTTAGGGTGGAAGGGTTGAAATAAAGAATGAATCCAAGACCAAATGGCCTGGGCACGGGGGCAAGTCCAAAATAAATTCTTAAAATACTCAGGTTTGGAATAGAAAGGGCATTTAGGATTGGGGATGCCAATGTGACTTAATCTTTTACCGATGGGAAGGCCTTGATAAATAAGACACCACATAAAATGATTAACTTTGGGCTCCAACAAAGAATTCCAAGCACGGGAAAGTATGCGAAGCCAAGTGGAATGAGAAGAGTACAAATGAGGTCTCAAAATTTGGTAAATGATGTCGAATTATAGCAGAGAAAGGAAATCTCTTGATTCCATCTCCAGTCCCACCACCATGCATCTCGGGGTTTAAGCATGTGCTTTTGGAGCATAACGTCAAGCATCAATTCTTGAATTCTATAGATATATAGGAGGTATGAATTGGCAAGATTAAATTTCATCTTGAGCTTGAGCCATGGCATCCAGTCTCTACAAGAGATCAAATCTAGAATGGTGTGAATTCCTTTGCAAGAGATCCTGAGAACTTGAATTCCCGAGTTTCCACAAGTGGAAGAATATCATCAATGATGATGGGATACCAACATGTCTTGAGAATTAAAACAGAGCCTAGTACAAAATCTTTCGTCAATACAACAACACATAGGGGTTTCACCAATTTGAAATCTTTCCATATGATTTTGGCAACGAAAGTGCCATAAATCTTGATTGGGACCCTAGTGATAATCAAGGTGTGCAACCCGATATTGTTCCAACATTTTTTTCCATAGGGAGCACTAGAAGCAATACAATGTCAAAGCAAGATTTTCTCGGGCTTGATTGCCCGAGAGACATCTCATGACCCATTTAGAACATAAATCCACACTTTTCCTATAAACATCAATAATTCCCATGCCACCTTGGTCGTGGGGGAGACAATAAACATCCCAAGCCACCCGATGAAAGCCAACTAAACCAGAATTTTTACACCAAAGGTAGTCCTAGAGTAACTTGGTGAGGGAGACATGGGAAGGACACCAACCGAAGAATAATGCACACAAATGGCAGCCAAAATCTTGGTGCACACTTGGAATTTTCCCGCAAATGAGATGGATTTAGACCACGATCGAGAAACTTTGTGTTCAACTTTTTCAATCACGTACTGCCAAAGCGTGGTAGAGTCACTATTGAAGGAAAAAGGAATGCCCAAGAATTTAAATTTTCACATTTTCCAATCCATTTCTAGGGGTAAGCCTTCAAGAAAATGGCATTGGAAAAAGTTATTTCTATAGCCCAACATCTTAACCATCTAAATGTTAGATCCTAAAGCAAGGCATAAAGTATCCAGGAAGTCAAACATAGTACCCACATTCTATTCAAACTTAGCTAGAGTTAGGAAGGAATCATTGGAAAAATTACCATTAATAAGTTACGTCACATGATCTGGAAGGAATTTTCCCAGAATGAAACCTTGATCAGCACGGTGAGCAATAAGATAGCCTAAGGTGTCAATGGAAAAAACGAACAATTTCTGCATAAGAGGGCACCCCTGTCTAATAGAGTGGAAGAGGCCAATCATAGCTGACTTATGACCATTGATGGTTATGCAAGCATACGCATTGGAAAACGAGTTTGGACCACCGAAGTGAATAATTCACCAAAATATAAGGCTCGAGCATAGCCAAAATGAAAGGCCACTTGATGCAATCATAGGACTTTTCAAAGTCAATTTTGAGAAACAACGGACATTACAGAGAAAGCCGAGCCCATTCCATACCCTCCCAAACATCTATAAGATTATCTAGAATGTATCATCCTTTGACAAAACCCGTCTACTCGGGTGAATATTTTTGGCAATATATCAAAGAATACGAAGAATCGAGCCTTAGCAAGAATTTTGTAGGAGACATTTAACAAGGTGATAGGTCTCCAGCTACTTATTTGTTTTGGATCTCCAGCTTTATGAATGAATTTTATGTTTCTTTGATTGATGAAACTCCCAAGGGAATTGGATTAGAGAGATTCATTGTAGACATGAAGCATGTCGGGGCCAACAAAAGACCAAGTTGCTTTGTAAAATTTGCACAGAAAACCATCCAATCCTAGTGATTTATGATCGCGGGAGTAAAGCATGGCGTAGAGCTTGTCCAAAGAAATAGGACCATTTCAACGATCCCTCTCCTTAGGAAAAATATTGAATGGCACAACCTCGATACATTTTTTTAAGGTAGCAACTAGCTCAATCGTATCATCTTGAGCTTGGAAGACTAACTGATAATTTTCAATGAAGGCGGTGGAAATCTCAAGAAATTTCATGAGCAAATGCTGATGTGAATCATGGATAGCTTTGATCTATTGATGAGCATGCTTGGCTCGGAGGGATTTGAAGAAGTATTTTGACACTTTGTCTCCCACCTTAAGCCAAGATCTGACCTCGATCGGATCTGCACACCATAGGCCGAATGAGATTCAATGAGCTTGAGCTTGTGCCGAATTTCAATGGCCTGAATCTTAAGGGGAATGTGGAAAGGATTGGCCTCAAGAAAATTGAAATCTTTCATAATTATTTTTGCATAATCGAGTCTACCGGTTTACGAATTTGTGTAACTCCTTTACGATATAGTGGGAGAAAAGGGTGATGCACGAATCGCTACTTCCCACCACTCATTCCACTGGTAGAGAATGGAAAATGTGGCACCATATTCCAAACTTTAGCTATAAGAGGCACCGCCACCGGAAGACTCGGCAAAGATACATTAAGAAGGAATTGATTGGAAGGGAATTTGAAAGGGGCCCCATGCCAATTAACCTTAAATGAGATCGGATGATGATCCGACAAAAACACATATGACCACGCCGTGATAAGAGAGCAGCCTTGCATGCCAAAATATAAAATATCTTGCTATGAAATAAGTACATGATTAATCCTTTTAAAAACTTGATCATGTCCTTCTCGAATATTGGTCCAATTATACCAAGCTTGGGCCTTAAATTCCTACCGCCGACTGAGAAATGGATCGGAAAGTTCCCAATGGCTTTTAAAGAAATACCAGGATGCATGCTCACCGACACACCATCGCATAGGGAGGGCACCGAATTTATCATTTGGATGTTCTATCATATTAAATTCACCACACATCATCCAATAAGCTAAACATAAGTTATCACCTAACCATTTCCATAAAGTCGTTCTTTTAGAGCCATCATTAGGGGCATAAACATTAAGAATACCAAAAGAAAAAATTATTAATCATCCACATGGCCCAATTTGAAGGATCTTGGCCCAAGGAGATGATTAAGGCCAAAATTTTTGGTGTTATGGAAATTCTCGCACCACCTTTTCCATCAATGTGTTGAGTATGAATTTTTGAAAAAGCTGGAGCAATACAAGTTCGTGTATTCTGAAGCAAAAATCAAAAATCTTTATTTCCAACAAACAAATAATATCAAGGTTGTTTAAACGTTGGAAATCTAAATGAACAGAGTATTTTCGAGAGATCTATGTAAGACCTCGAACATTCCATGAGATGAAATTCATGAAAAATCAAACATATCAAACTCCCCTTTCTCGTCTATAATACCATTTGTATCCATGTATTAGTTAGCTAAGTAAATAGAATTGAAACTAACACCTAATAGTTCTAAAACAAAGCTAAACTATACCTAAATCATCATGCTAAGAGCTTAAAGAGAGTAAATATCAACACTATGCATTATAACTTTGAAGGAAACTCAAACTAACATGCTAAACATTTATCCTCTACTCTTTGAAAGCTAAACAAGAGATGGACCTATGTAGATCCTTAGCTATCAAAATGTGATAGTTTGTTTGATCCCAAGGGTTTGAGAATGGATCTCAATTAAGACTTGGCTATAAGACCTCCTTGATCTTCTCCATATGACTCAAAAGGCTTGGATGGATGAATGCAAGATGAAGATACCTAGCTCAACACTAATGGAAGATGCTCAAAGATGAAAATGCCTATAGTTTATGTTATAAGCATGCAAAGGTGTAAGTAGAAAGGTTGGAGGAGGGTTCCTTTTATAACCCAATGGTTTGAAGAAGATTTGCATCCTATTACATGTGGGATAATAGCAAAGTTAGGTTAGTTAGGATAAGCATACTTTAAGTTTTCTTTAGAAGAGATTAATATTTCATTAGTGATCCATGGGAGTTGAGGGGGTTTATTAATTAATCAAAAGTGATCAACTAATAGGTAGATGTAGCTTTTAGAAGCATTTGAGAAGAAAGTTAGTATGATCTATGCTATGAGAGGATTTTAATCAAATAAATGGTGATTTATTGATTAAATAGAAGAGATAATTAATTAATTAAGAATAATTAATTAATCTAGATAGAAAAGGGTATTAATTAACGGAAGGTCATTAATCATTGTTTTGAGTGATAGAAGGGCTAATTAATTGTTGTAATGTAATTAATTAATGGTGATAGAGGAGAAATGGTGCGCTATTGACGATATGTCATCAATTTATGGGAAAGGGGATAATTAGTGCAATTTAAGTATTTAAATTGCTCGATCCAAATTACAGGTGTCTACATTTGCCCCTCTTTGGGGTGGCGTAAGTGACGCCACTTCAAAGATAGTAGACAAGTATAAACATGTAAATTTTGAAGAGATAGAAGAAAAATTAGTGGAGTGAAGGATGCCCCCTCGAGTGTCGATGGGGTGATGAAAGAAGTTGATCGACGATCAAAAAGATGAAGAAAGAGGAAATAAGAAAAAGGGGAGGGCAGATGCCCTAGGTGAATTAGAAGAATAATGTTGATAGGAGAATGATATAGGAGAGGAATGAAGATGGAAGGAAAAGAGTAACCTTTTATCCAATGTATTGAAACAAATTTAGTGTCATCATCTAGCCAAAGATCTACGTCATCAATCCTTATTAAAAATATAAGCACACAACAAAAACGTAGAATGACATGAAAATCCATAATACGAATCAATTGTCTAGTGTCGAAAACACCAACTCAATGTAACATATAGAATGCAATGCAATACGAGAAGTAAACAAGCTCATCTAATAGGGAAACAAGTACACACACACATACTCAAACCAACAATGGTCAAGACTATTGCACAAATGTTTTTTTATCAAGCTAAAGATCCCAAATGTTTGCGAATTAACAACAAGGGTTAAAAATGATGCCCCGAGTAAGGATACATGCAAGGGGAGTTAATGAAGGATGTTGGGTCCAACGAAAATTTGTGTGTGATGAAATAGTACCAAACAACTCGATGAACCCCAGTACGATAAAGCAAGGAGGATAGCTTTGTAAATGGTTTTAGATCCATGTGATCCGTAGGTCGTTTGGTTCAAAAACATGTGAAAACGGTGGTGAGATATGAGATAAATACCATGCGCATGACACAAATTTCAACTATATCGACCTCTTTACAAATTTTTGTAATTTTTTCAATTGTTTACAATTTTTAGGATTTTGTTGATAAATTTTATATAAAAATTGAATTTGTGAATTTTGAATTTTTAGGATTTTTGGATTTTGTACGTTGTTAGAAAAATGAGAGGGTGGAGACTCGCTTTGAAAGCAAAAACAATTCCCAGGGGAGAATAAATGTGTGCCATGTGGAAAAAAATGCCCGATGCAGTGAAGAAGAGTCAAAAATAGTTATTTAATAAAAAAATTCACGATGATTAATATAAGAAGTAAGAGTGAAAAATATCACCTCGAAGCAACAAAAATTCCCAGGAGAAGAAATGAGTGATAAACAGCAAATAATACCTCAAAGATAGCAAAAAAATTAATTAAAAATAATTATCATGATGGGTAGAAGAAATGTTAGAGTGATCATGACGGTCAAAACATGCCCTGGGGGCATCACGGCAAACGAAAACAACTTAATATACCCCTCGTGGGGAGGTAAATCATCGTGAATAGTTCATTTGTTACTGCAGTATCACAATTTTTTATCATGCGAGTGATCCGAGAGAAACAAGAGAGATGGCACAAATTTAGAGGTGATGCGAGGCAATCCAACAGGGGTTCAAGAGTACGGTCGAGAGGAGGGAGATGCACCATTTGTGAGTACCCAACCCTTCTTGGTCAAATTTTGCATTTAATAGCATTAATTAGCATTTATTAGGGTTAATTAGGGTGGTGAAAATTACACACCCCCTAGGGGCACACAAGCATTCATGGGGGTGCGTACACATCAAATTTATGTGTACACACATGTGCACATATCAAAATATGTGTACACGCACACGTAGGCATGAAAACCCACGCGTGCACACTTAGGTCAAAAGGTGATTGTGCTCAAGTGCACACATACAAACCCACGCGTATGCGGCATAAAGGTCGTGCACACGTAAACTAGATAAATGAATCAAGTGTTTTGTGTACATACTTATATGGGTGTGCATGCATCAAAAATAGTACATATGTGTCTTGGGCACATACACACTAGGAAGGGTGTGTACATTCCCAAAAGGGCATGCATACACCGAAGAGAGTAAATTTCTAAGATTTGAGAAGAAAGACTTAGGAGTTTCTTAGAAGAATATAAATATATGTTTAGGATAGTGTAGATGAAATTAGTGTTTTGAGTGATAGAATAAGATAGAAGAAATGTTAGCCTAACACGTGTTGTGTTATGTTATAGAGACGATTGCCAATATTACGGTGAGGGAGCGTCGCGGTCGCTTGCGGCCATAGAGGTGACCTTCCATACACGACACATGTGGATGATGGACATCCTCTTAGAGGTGACTGGGTTAGCTCACGTGGTGAGGATGCCTCTGATTACTTTGGACCATGGTCTCCTGACAGCCTTAGTGGAGTGATGGCACAATGATAGCCAATGCTTCCACTCTCCTAACAGCTTGAGATGACAGTGACTCTTGAGGATGTTTGGAGCATTCTTCGTGTGTCGATGTAGGGATAGATCATTGAGTAAATTAGTCGAGAGGATGATATTTTGGACTGATTGCTCGAGGATTTTTTCATGTTGATATACCATGTAGAGGGATGACAAAGTGTACCTACACCATTGTATAGCAGATCCGAACTTTCATCATATGGTAGTTTATTTGATGGCTCTTATCAAAGGAATTTTTCTCACTGACAAGACAGCTGCCACATTTCCTCTTGGCTTGATTAGCATGATATAGGTTATATTCCACGATGAGTGATATTGTTGGGGCCAATGTATACTGACACATTTGTACTAGGATCTACACCTCATTACTTACCACAATCGAAAGATGTGGGTCCCACCACACTACTACATATTTGGGCATGGGACCACATAGTTATTGGTTACCCATAGGTGTTCTTTGAGTGTGGAATCTTGAGGATCCGTCGGTCATGGGATGGGTCCCCATTGGCGATAATATATGTGGGATCCAAGGTGAAACTTACTATTATCGCATATTTTTCAATGAGATTCAATAAAGCACGATAGAATGTGGCGGCCTTACCGTTATTACCAATGGGTAGATGACGCTCTTGAGCTCAAAGATAGCTATGTTGGAGCACTTTTTGATTGGAAGTCAAGGTTATCTCATTGAGTTTTACAGGGGTAGAAAGATGTTAAAGATAGTTTGGCATATCACAAGATGTACCCCATCCGGATATGTGATACGCACGTAGGGCTACTGAGAGGTTTGACATGGGACCACCCATTCAGCTAGATAGGGCCTAAGGAATTTTTGGTGGAATGGTGCCACACGTATGGGAACTTATGAGATAGATCAGAGATCCCACGATCACTCCTGAGTATGGACCTAGGTACTTGACAGTTTTACCGCACCACCTTACTATTCCACAAGCTTTATGGGGTGTCGGAGTCAAGCCACCTTTTAAGGAGGACAATGATGATTGTGATGATGAGGATGGCAATGATGATGATGGTTTTGATGACATGGTTCATGATGGTGTTGGTGGACAGGGTCCTCTACCCTTATAGCAGTAGAGACAAAGGTAGGTCCCTCTCATTAGACAGATATAGATGCCCTGAGTAGGCATACTAGCTACACTGTTCATTTTTGTTCCAAGACGTGTCTGCGCATAGGAGCAAGCACTATAGGTTCCTCTCAGTGAGCTGTGTTTACGGTAGGGACCGATGCCTAGCCTACCAAGAGGTGGACGGGGTGGAGATGATGGAGACGGAGGAAAAATAGTTGCACTACAACAACAGCTTATAGTAGGCCATAACCATCTAGCTCCATGTGGCAGCCGAGAGGGACCAGGATAGAGCTCAGATATAGGTCCTTACTACGAGTGAGACCGGAGTCGAGCACGGGATAGCCGGGAGGTGGCCCGATGGAGCCACCTAGTTTTAGCAGATCATGGCAAGAAATTGTTGTGCGAGTGTGCAAATCATGAGCCTATTACGGTAGTCATATGCATAGGTGTAGGCCATTACTACCGAGAGGGACCGATTGGTAGTTGAGAGGACAGTGGATCAGATTGAGCTTGCTCATTTACATGCATAGGTGGCTTCTTTCCGTTAGAATGATGGAGCCATTATGACATTGAGGATATATGTGGACTTGGCTATGTCCAATGGCAGGGCCTCCTTCTATAAGGCCCTATATTATGATGTGGTTCCATAAGGTCAAAGAGTACCCAGCTTTAGTGAGCAGTCGATGGGAAATTCACAGATATCACTGAGACCTGAGGCATCAGCCAGATCTATGGATCAGCCACGAGATCCCCAAACAGGGTGGTAGAAACGGGATCAGAGTACACAGGTGATGCTCCCTCCCCCATATTATAGGCCTCTGATTCCTCATGAGGGATCAAGTTAGACATGACTCTTGTTTGATTAGACATGTTGGTGCTCAAATTAGTCTCACCCTATTTGTCATTAAAATCCCTCAGTTTGCAGCCTTTGTCACATTTTTTTATCTCCCCGTGTTGGTGCTTGAAGACTCGTCCTCCATTTGGTTGCCATGATCAGTCCCTTCCTTGGTCGAAGATCACTTAAAGATCCGAATTTTTTTTTCATTTCTCTGTCCATCTAAAGGTGTCTATAAATTGGGCGTAAAACTTAGGTTGTTCCTTTCCTTCCATTTTCCGCAGTCATGTGTTGTTGTCCCTGTCACTTTTTGTCCCAAATACCTGAAGAAACATGAATGGATGTAGCTCGAGAGGATCATGTTTGAACCTTATTTCATCTTCGGGCTCAAATGGTGGTTTTCCTGCATTTTTACGGTTCGACGGGTGAGTTTTCCCCGTCAAATTTTCATCTCTACATCAGTGGAAACATGGCCCTTTTTGGTTAGATGCACTTCAATGGGGCACTCTAAAAACTCTGTGGATTGCTTTAACCCAAAACTTGTCCACGTGGAGGAATGATGCTCATTTGAAGATTCACCTTTTGGTTTGGCCTTGGAGTTGCGCCGGGGGGACACGTGGAGGATTTCGCTACTTTTCCCAGACTTAGACAAATTTTTCATACATCCGTACAGCTTTTGGCGGGCCACGGACATGTGGTAGTGGCGCTCATTTAAGGATCTACCTCGAGCCCCACCTTAACAATTACAACAGGGAGACATGTGGAAGCTTCCGTTGGCTCCGCTCTGTACTTAAAATTTTTAAAGAAATTTTCTAAGGCCTAGGACACGTGGTGAGCCCACACTCATTCAGGGTCTCCGCTCTTGGGGACCATCTTGAAGTTGTGCCATAAAGACACATGGAGGTTTTTGCCGGGCCTTCCCTTACTTAGACTTTTCAAGAAACTTCCTATAGGGCCTAGGACACGTGGAGGGACCGTATATGTTTGGGGACCGGCCCCGAGTTTTTATTTTGAAGAAGCGCCAGGAGGACACTTGGAGGCTTCCGCTCACTCTTCCTTTTTCTCAAACTTTTCAACGGCCGAAGGAGACTGTCTTGGACCTTAGACACATGGTGCCTTCCGCTGAACCTTCAACTTTTTAACAAACTCTACCGGACTAAGACACATGTTGAGCCCATGCTTTTTGGGGTCTCTACTTTTGGGGACCATCTCAAAATGCACCATTGAGACGCGTGGCAGTTTGAAAAGTCAAAAGGTGGGGAGCGAGCCATCGGAGGTAACTTGGATTTTTGCCTCTTATTGTCAAAAAGATTAAAGTCATCAAAATGACCCGCAAGCCCGACAGAGAATAGTCAAAATTTTCTTTGAAAAGTCAACGGCGGAGGTGTGGACTTTCGGGGAAATTTGGAAAATTTTCCTTTTATGAAAAAGGGGTTAAAGTGTAAAAAGGAAGCGCAGTTCTGCTGGGACCCACATCGAAGCTAAAGACGGAAGGACGGAGCTGCAGGGAAAAATTTCCTTTTTCCAAAAACAAGATAAAATAGCATAATCGAGCCACTGCTCCACTGGGACCCACATTGGGACATGTGTCAAGCCTGTTTTTCAAAGGCGGAGGGGCGGAGCAAAATGAGAAATTTTGCATTTTTCCCAAAAGGTGTAAAAAGTAAAAAGGAACCGATCGTCCAAATTCAAAAGGGAAATTGACGGCAACTATGCATTTGTATCTGATTTTCCACCATTTTTGCTCCAAAGCTCTTGGGGATGCAAATTTTTATGGTTTTTTATCATTTCTTGATGTCTCCTACACGCCAAATGAAGAGGAGAATTAATTTGATATCTTTATTTGGTGGGGAAGATCTGAAAACATCTTTTACCATTAAGATGTGATCTAACTATCGATTCGATCTGATTTTCCAATCTTTCCTTCCTTGGCACACAAAAAACCAAATTTGACATATTAGAGGAGGAAGTAGTTGGCGCGTGAGATGAAGAGTGATTTACTAGATGAAAGAATTGAATGCTAGAAATATTTGAAGAGATTTTCCCTCTGAGCACCTGACAACTTTTTTACAAATTTGATTCTTAAGAATCATGATCAAAATCGTAACAAGCAATGGTGCTTTGAATGTTTCTTGTTTTGGGGGAAAACTCTGTTGTAGATTAAATGTTATAAATTGCATGAATTTTTCATGCAAATGGTTGGAGTGTTAGAGGTCGGGAGTTAATTCCTAAGAGAAAATTTTGACAGATCCCATCTTTCTGAGAAACTATCTAGAGGAACCTATTTATTTCTTTTGTGTTAAATTTGATCATGTCAAGGTGGTTATAAGTGTACAACCATTGACAAGCTCTGAGATTGTTCTAGAAACTTTCCCCTGCTAATGAATTTAATCAAATTTGAGTTAATTTGTGTTGATTTTGGGAAAAATTGTGTCTACTTCATTTCTGAATGTCTGCAAATAGTTTTTCTTGTTCCCATTGCAATCTTACATTGAAATTTTTGTGAATCACACAAGATATTATCCTTGTGATAGTTTGGTGGCATTTACAATTTCATTTATCAAAAGATCTTTCATTTGATAGTGAAATAAACAAATTTAAAATCACTTTACTCCTAGCATGATGATAAGATTGTTTGTTAGCCTTTGAGGGTATCTTAGGCATGATAAAACAAAGGTTGATAATGTTCAATTAAGTTTTTCAATTTGAGCCTTCATTTTGGATTCTTAAAGTTTGTGTGAAAATCATTGATCTAGGCCTCCATCAAGCACACCTTCCGGTTAAAGGAACATTTTAGTTGTTACAAGCATTCTGTTGATCAAGCCTTCCATTTTTGTAAAAGCTCTCAAAGATCTGGTGAGTCAAAATCCACTCTGCCTCACCTCCCACCAAAACTCATTTAAAAACAACCAATCCTACCCATACTACCCTTATTTGTCATGTATGTGTACAAATGTATAATTTTTATTACCAAAACATGCGAAGCAATCAGGTTTTCATTGTCTTTAGTAGCCTAAACCTTGCTTAGAAAAATCTCCATTATCTAGGGTGACAACTTGTGAAAGTTAGATTTTTGTTGTATCGATCATGTTTTTTTCAAGGTCTTCTTAATAACTCTGCAAAGAGAGACATCTCCATCTCCTCCACAAACATCGGGCTACAAAAGTGTCCTCTCACCATGGTTGAAAGGCACAACCATAAAGTAGTGAGGATAGATCAAATCCTCTTGAGGGTGCTTCCCATTTCTCCACATCCGAGTGACACAAAGCAAGCTGCATTTCTTCCCGCTACAAAAATGACACACAACATGATCTCGTTTGTCTCTAAGCTTCTGTCAAAAACCGTGATGTTGCTCACCTTCCGAGGGAGAATCAATTTGGGTACCAACAAGACACATATGTACTTACTGCTGATGTATGCCTCTTATGAAGGCTCAGTTTTGATCGATGATGTATTGATGTATCATTTTGATTTATGCCTCGTGATGAAGGCTTATTTTGATTCATGCCCTTGATGGCAGATTTTGTATCAATGATGTATATCTTTTGAGACAAACATTATATACATGTATATGGACATTCGATGTTATACTTGTCATGTTTTTATATGATTCATGATGATGATTATGGTTATGGATGATGATTTATCATGATGTTGTTGATTTACTTTTTACGTATGTATCATGGTGGATATTGGTGATGTATCTCATTTTTTTTTATGATAGATCCGTAGATGATATCATTTGTTTTGTACATGCGATTTTTTAGACTAGTGGACTGGATGATATTGGTGTGGGGGATAGATTTTGATATTTATGACCCCTCTTGCCCCCATTGATGATACGATATGTGATGATTAGCTTAGTATACATGTATGATGTAGACTTAGCATTTTATTGATATATGATGTATAGATGATGTTAGATGTGATGATATGGATGATAGATGATAGATGTGATAACAAAACAATGTACAAGTAACAAACAAACAAGCACAAACAAATATAAACAAATCTACCAAATAAACACACTAATCAACTTAACAATGTAACTAAGTACAAATTATTCACAAGCATGCCAAACACACTCAATATGTACAAACAAGAATGAATCTAATCTAAGCAAGAAAAGATCAATCTAAAATGCATGTTCAAGCAAAACATTGTACAAGCAAGCAAAACTATACAAACCATGGACAAGAAAATGAACAAAGCAAGAAACAAAAGTAAGTAAACTACTACTATGTTTTTGTAAGACTATTTTCGATGCACTTTTGTGTTGTTTTTGGAAGTTTTGCTAAACAATTTTCTATTTTTTTTTATATTCTACAAGATGTTTTCTAATGTTTTGGATTTTCCAACTATTTTTGAATGTTTTAAAGTTTTCTTGAACATATTTGAATGTTTTTGTGTTTTCTAACAGTTTTCCAAAGCTATGTATAGGAAACCAAGAAACGTGGATGCCTCCAGCATGAGATGGAAATATACAAAGGCAGATGTCATGTGTTATACACAAGAAGATGAAGTTATGAAGATGCCCCTAGCATTAGATGGGAATATTACAAAGGCAATCCCTTCACAGGTAAGCAAGAGGAGAACCATTGGATCAAGGCTTTGATAGGATAGGCTCACAAAGAATCTCAAATGTAGGTATGGAACTAGACCAAAGCTAAGTAAAGACACCCACTGGACATAAGGTGTTTGTGAACAACGAATCTTCCCAAGGTGTCGGAAACCGGTTTTCACCAAGGGACCAATCCAAAGTGCCACAATTGCGTGATTTTCACATTTGGATGACATGTTTTCTCTTTTTCTTTTCTTTTTTTTTGATTTTTTTGTATTTTTCATAGTTTTTTACTTTTTGTTTGTTTTCTGATTTTTGTGCCATGTTCAAGCATAGAACCACTTGAGGTGCATGGCATTCATGGGCTCTCGCAGCTCATCTCTATCAGGATGGGAAAATTTTATATGCTCCTAACCCAAATTTGTCCACAATGACATAGGGTCCTAACCAATAAGGTTCGAACTTTCCTTTCTTTTCTCTTTCCGCCCTTGTGTTGAATTGATTTTCCTTCATCACCAAATCTCCAACCTAAAATTGAGAAGGTATAATTCTCTTGTTGTAACTATGTGACACTCTTTGTTAATACACTTGAAGATGGTTGAGTCCACGGATGTGCCTTTCATCTACGAGTTCTAATTCTTGCCAGTCTAGCCACTCTATAATCCTCATCTTTATCTAGATAGTCCCTAAAATATATTATCAAGGAGAGAAGCTCTATTTCCAGGGGGTGATGGAATCAGTTCCAAATACTAGGTAATAAGGTATTGCACCAGTAGGGGTGCCAATGGAGGTCCTATAAGCCCAGAGGGTAGGGTGAATTTACAAATGTCAATTGCGCCCTGTTTTACTCACCATCTTCTCCATGATTCAAACAAGTGTTTTATTAGTGGATTTTTCTTTCCCATTACCTTGAGGGTAATATGGTGTGGACCACTTTAATCGTATTTGAAATCATTGGCATAGAGATTTTACTGTCTTGTTCTTGAAATATTTTCCATTGTCAGTAACAATGGTAGTTGGAATACCATAGCGGCAGATGAGGTGATTCATGATGAACTTCGATATTTGGGCACATGTAACATACATTAATGGAACATCTCTACCCACTTGGTGAAGTATTTTGTGGCCATTATGATGTGTGTATGACCATCGGATGAGGTAGGGGTAAGCTTCCCTATTAGGTTCAATCCCCATTTAGAGAATGGTCATGGTGTTGTGATCGGCTCTAATGGTTACGACAGTGCATGTATGAAGTTTCCATATTTCTGCACAAAGACACATTTTCTTACATAGTTGCAGCAATTTGTTTCCATGGTAGGCCAGTAATAACCTACTCGTAGTAATTTCTTTGCCAAAACCATCCCATTTGTATGGGCTCCACATACTCCTTCATGTACCTCTTTGATCACTTTGACTAACTCTTACATATAAACAACGCAACATGTTCCCATCATAGCCATGACGATAGAGGGTACCTCCTAGAAGGGTGTAACGAGCTATCTTATGGACAAGGATTTGTTTTTTAGAATGGGTGATGTTGGGAGGAAAGGTACCACTTGTTGAGATAGTTAAAGATGGGCTCATACCATGGGGAGAAAGGACCAACAATATCACATGCCAGGCATGATTCCGGAATGTCATATGCAAGTTGACATAGATTTTCAACAAAAAATGACATATCATTACTTTCTGGTGGAATTCATAGCATAGAACCCATTGTTGCCATTGCATCTGCAGATCTATTTTGTGCCCTTGGAATTTTTTCAAAGGTGATGTGCACAAAATATTCTTTTAGATTTTCTACCAACTTTTTACATGGGATGAGCTTGTCATCCTTGACTTTATACTCATCGTTGACTTGCTTGATAATCAGTTGTGAGTCACCAACGACTTTAAGATGGTGGATATTCCATTTTATAGTCAGCTTCATCCCAGTGATGAGTGCTTCATACTCTGTTATGTTATTTGTGCATGGAAACCCAAGATGAAAATCTTGAGGTATGTGGTCTCCTGTAGGAGTAATTAACACTATGCCCGCTTACGAACCATGGAAAGTAAATGATCCATCAAAATATACTTTCCACATGACATATTTTTCAATGTACATCAATGATGCGTCTAGCAGGTCCAAACACACCGGCTTCATTCTAGGTAATGGTGCTTCTGCTAGTTGATTTGTGAGCACTTGTCCTTTTACTAACTTTTGGTGTACGTACTCAATGTCAAATTCACTGAGTAGAATGATCCAATTATCCATTATACCAAAGAAGAGTGGGTTTTGACAATGATATTTGAACGGGTCAACTTTGGATATAAGATTGGTTTTAGTATTCAACAAATAATGGCGAAGTTTTTGAAGGTAAAAACAACAACCAAACAAGCTTTTTCAATTTGGGGATAGTTGAGCTCATAGGCAATTAAAGTATGGTTGAGATAGTACATTGTTTTTTTTTTAGCTTAGGTCATACTAAGCAAGTAAGGTGCCAATAGCAAATTAGGTTACAAGATATGTATAACAAAAGTGGCTCACCTGGGGTTGGCAACATGAGGACTGGCAGAGTTTCCAAGTATTGCTTGAGAAAGGCAAAGATTTGGTGTTGCTTTGGTCCCCAAATGAAGTCAACATCCTTTTGAGAAAATGGGTGAATGAATGACACTTGTCAACCAGGTTGTGAGATGAAGCGACAAATGGCTTGTATTTTCCCTTGTAAGCTATGCAACTACTTGATGTTCTTGGTTGGAGACATTACGATAATGGCAAAGTGACTTTGGCAGGGTCTACCTCTATCCCTCATCTTGATACAATGAAGCCCAGTGAGCTTCCCGACAACACCCCAAAACACACTTCTTTGGATTTAATCATACTTTATATTCCCGGAGACACTCAAAAATGCACCTCAAAACCTTAGGATAGTCCTCTCTTTTCTTCAATTTTCCCAAGATATCATCCACATAGTCCTTCATGATGTCATTAAGCATTTCATGAAATATAACGGTCATTTCCCTTTGATATATTGCATCAGCATTTTTAACGCCAAAGGGCTTTACCTAGTAGCGAATGTTCCCCAAGGGGTTGTAAAGGTCATCTTATGTTGATCTTCCTCTACCATTTTGATTTGATTGTAACTAGAAAATCCATCCATAAGAGATAGCATTTCATAACCTGTAGTTGAATCGACAATCATGTCGATGTTAGGCAAAGGAAAATCATCTTTGGGACATGCCTTATTGATGTCTCAAAATTCAATGAAAATTTTGATTCCAATAGGCTTCTTTTGAACTAGAATTATGTTTGATATCCACTCCGAGTAGTCAATGGGTCTAATAAACCTTATTGCTAATAGTCTCTCTAACTCTTCTTTGACCAGAAGGGCCACCTGTGGATGCATTTTTTATAGCTTCGTTTAATGGGCTTTGCATCTAGATGCACAACCAAGTTGTGCACCACCAATGATGGATCTAAGCATAGCATATCTGCATAAGACCATGTGAATATGTCCATAAATTCTCTTATAAGTGTTGTGAATGTTTTATGTTCTTGTCTTTGAAAGCGAAGCTCCCAGCTTGACTATCTTTGGTTCTTCTTCTGTTCCAATATTAACATCAATAGTTTCTTCCACAAGCATTTTTGACATATCCTCCATACGCGTAGGATCGGGAGGAAGGTTGAGATCTTCTTCTAAGGGCATCTCAATGAGATTTTCACCCTTAGCGTGGTCACTTCTTTTGTCCATTGACTTTTGTATTTGTTTTTCATCCAGCACCTCAAAGAGGTTTTCACTGTATGATGACTTGGACTTATGTTTTTGCCAAGGCTTTGTAGAGGAAATTTTTCCCTCACTTTTTCTTAAATTTTGCTAACCACGAAGCTCATCCTCCTCTCTGAAGTACGTATAGGTATCTAGGTCAATGAAGAAACCCTTCTTGTGATCTCCAATAGGAATAGTATCATGTATGCCCATAAATTTTTCAATAGCCTCATCGTTCTCAAAGAGATCCAGGGGACGTGACGTTGTTGGTCCCAATCAATAAGGGTAGGGTATACAAGGTCAACATTGGGTTGGTGGGGGTTATGGTAAGGACAACAATATCCATGAAAAGGTTTATAGAGGCAATATCCTCGTATTGGTTATGATGGGGATATGTGTCATTGCTTGAATAAATAGAGCTATCCTTGCATTCAGAGTAGGTAGCATCTTGATCCATGGGGTGAGATCCATAGGGTCGAATGCGACACCATATCTCTCTATTTTGAAATGTGGAAGTGGGACTGGTTCCCTCATCCCTTGTTCAAATTTTCCACATCCAAGGCCTTTGTAACCCATGGAGTACATCATTCTACTGGAATTTGTATATTCTAGTGTTTCATAACAGATAGTCCTAGTGTCTTCGAGGAGCCAAGTTGTAGGTGGGTCCAAAAATTTCTCTTCCGCAAGTAGACCACCAAGTAAGAACATCCCAATTGTTTCTTCATGTCGAGGTCATTTTGAAGCGATAGTTGGTCTGCCTCTTGTTTTAGGTGACAAGGAAAAATCCAAGACTAGGAGAGCCTGTTGGATATTGTATTCTCCATAACCATACTCAAGAATTTTCATCTCCCATGAATCAAAGGGAGAGGCATAAGTAGTAGCACCATGAGCACAAGAACTTAGGGAGTTTGAATCTACCTATGACTCAAGAGCCTTAGAATGAAGGGGGACAACTATATTTGTGGAGGGACATTCATATGCACCCCTACGCGTAAAGTTATTGAGAGCTCTGTAGTGGGCGAAGGGTTCTGGATCTCCTTCAATAGTAACAGTGTGTCCCTCGTGCTTCAATTTGATACACTTTGGTGAAATGTTGATGGTATGGCCTGCATGACATGAATCCATGGGCGTCCTAGAAGCATATTGTATGGAAGTTCCAAGTCTAAGACATGAAACTTTGTGTTGTGACAAGTGGGCCCTACTTCCATCAGCAGTGTTATTGTACTAGTTGATTCCCTTTCTGCATTGTCGTATGTGGTTATGGTGATAATGTGGGACTCTATATCTTCTTTTGTATGTCCCAATTGTTTGATTAACTTCAATGTGCATATGTTTAAACCTAACCCATTGTCCATAAGCACCCTCTTTATTTTTCGGCAAGTAATAAATACTTCTATATAAAGAGGAAGGTTATGTGTATAATATTCATTAGGGATCTCTTTGTGGTTGAAGGAAATGTGTTCACTAGGCATAATATTTTCCACCACGGCGTGCAAGTGAGAGGGATCTACCTTGGTTGACACTCCCGAACCCCGGAGAGTTGAATGTTTCCGTTCCTGGAATAGAGTTGCTTCTATCCTTTCATTATTTTGAGAAATAGATAAGGGTTAGGGCTAGGAGGAATACCTGTTGAATGTTGAGAGGGTGTGCGCGTACCGTAGAGAGAGATCAGATCGATTGCGAAGAACTCCTTTTTGTCTAGGAAGGACTACCTACAAGTAAGAATACAAGACCACCAGATTTTAGTTAGACAATAAATGAGGGAACTGCCTTGGGCCCAGGAAATATTAGACTTCCTTTCGAAGGTGGTCAATTCCCCTTTCAATACAAATTAACACAAATGATAATAAAGAAGCTATTGCGAAATCACGATTTAGGTGCCTCGTTACAAAGTAATAGAGACTAAACTACCAATAATAAAACGTCACGTTGTTTGTTTGGTCAATGGTTATTGATACGTTCAGCTCGAGTTACAGGGATAAACCAGACTGGATCCGAGGTTGTTAGGAGACAAATAGGTGAGAGGAAGGTTTTGGGTATAAGTCATAGTGACCGATGCCGGTCACTGGATAACCGACCGCGGTTAGAGAACCGCTGCCGGTAGGGGATAACCGACACCGGTAGGGTCAGTAATCTAGGTGCTCTGGATGGAGGTTGGTTGCAGGGTGATTGTGGGGTTTTTAAGACTGGTGGATGGCTGAGGGAATAGTGAGATGACGGGGAAGACTCAGAGTGTGATAAAACTATCTTCTGGGCAATACAAGGATGTATGGATGAAGGTTAAGTGCAGGGTGCTGGTAGGTGGTAGATCTAAAAGTGAGCTTATAATTACTATCAATCAAAAGACTCAAGAAATGGTGCTTAGAAACATACAAGACACTACTTACTCATCCTTGATGAAGATTCAGGTCCAAGGAATGTGGTAGTGACAGTAAGGCTCAGTTGGGATGATCTGGTATTGGAAAATGAGCTGATGAAGCTATCCTCAGTCTTTTCCAATGCTTGAACGGGGGTGACAGCAATCCAATGGCTCAGTTGCAGTCTTCGGCTCGATGCTCTTCTCTTTTCTTCACTTGTCTCTGCTCTACCAAGTGAATTTTGGATCCTTCTAATGAATTCCCCTCTTCTTGTTTTTGGTTGGGGGAGGTCATTTACAGGGAACCGATGGCGGTTACGTAACCAACGGCGGTCGAGTAGGAACCGATGTCGGTTAAGTCAAAGTGGGCTATTTTTAGTAAAATAGCCAACTTTCCCTCCTTTTCTCCCGAGGGATTAGTTGTGGGCTTGGTCAAGTCATTATTAGGTTGGTTTTGGTGTGGGTAAGGAGTAATTAGTCATGGGTGTGGATGTAGACCAAGTTATAGGTTTTAATTAGGTTAGTTTAGGGTTAGGGCTAGGTCATGATGAGGTGGCGAAATGAGGTGGCAGGTTTGGAGATGTGGATTTATTAATTATAAGGTAATTAATTAATAAGTGTGTAGGGTTTAGGTGGTGAGGTTAGGTTGTGAAATGAGATGTGGGGCACAGGGTGTCGTAAGACATAAATTTGGTGTCTACATTAGCCCCTTGTTGTCGTGTAGCTTGTCTTGTAAAGCTGCACTGACAATAATAAGAAGTGGTTACTCCCGTTAAGGGTATAGGTAATCCCCCTCAAATCTATCATAGATTGAGGCGACGTGAAATCAGGGATAGGGTTGATAAAGGGTGAATGGTGTGGAGATGATGGGAAGATGGTGGGGTAAGTTCAAGGAAGCAGACGCACGTTGAAATGTAGTAGTGCGACCAGGGTACATGATTTGAAGAGCAAACAAGCAATTCATAGGCAAAGGTCGATAGTTTATCCAAACAAGGGTGATATAATCCTAGTATCCAAGGCATAGGAAGTAGCTCCAGGGGATATAACGGGTAAGGTACAGGAATTTAGGCATGTTCGGCAGTACCAAATGGTTGGTTTGGTTGAGATAAACATCACGGTCTTGGTCTAGGCAAAGTTGGTCGACTGATCAAGTCAAGTACCCTAATCATGCTAAAACACGAACAGGTGAGCTCGATTGAACAAAAAGCTACATGATGGGTGGATAAAATTGTAATTTGCGGGTTTTGGGTGAGGTATTTAATTGGTGCGGCTTTGGGTCGGGCCGATTGATTAGTGAGGGCCGTGGGTCGGGCCTGATTGGTTGGGTGTGGCCTTGGGTCGGGCCTGATTGGTTGGTTGTGGCCTTGGGTCGGGCCTGATTGGTTAGTGAGGGCCGTGGGTCGGGCCTGATTGGTTGGGTGTGGCCTTGGGTCGGGCCTGATTGGTTGGTTGCGGCCTTAGGTCGGGCCTCGATTAGTTGGTTACTGGCCTTGGGTCAGCCCGATTGGTTGGTGGGCCTTGGGTCGGGCCTAATTGGTTGGATGCGGCCTTGGATCGGCCCGATTGGTTGGTTGCGGCCTTTGGTAAGGCCTGATTGGTTAGTGAGGGCCGTGGGTCGGGCCTGATTGGTTGGTGTGGCCTTGGGTCGGCCCGATTGGTTGGTTGCGGCCTTGGTTCGGGCCTAATGGTTGTTAGGTCGGCCTTGGGTCGGTCCACCCACGATTGGTTGGGTACGGCCTTGGTCGCCCGATTGTTGGTCAGCGGGCCGTGGGTCGGGCCTGATTGGTTGGTGAGGGCCGTGGGTCGGGCCGCGATTGGTTGGGTACAGCCTTGGGTCAGGCCTGATTGGTTGGTTGCGGCCTTGGTTCGGGCCTGATTGGTTGGGTGCGGCCTTGGGTCGAGCCTGTTTGGTTGGTTGCGGCCTTGGGTCGGGCTTGATTGGTTGGGCGCGGCCTTGGATCGAGCCTGATTGAGTGGTTGCGGCCTTGGGTCAGGCCTGATTGGTTGGGGGCGGCCGTGGGTCGGGCCAAATGGTTGGTTGTGGCCATGGGTCGGGCCAATTGGAGTCAAAATAAGGCAAGTCAGCAAAGCCAGGGAGAGGTGATGGGGGTAAAAGTGGAGATTGGTGGACAAGGGCGGGAGTTAGGTGAAGGAAGTAGGGAACCGATATCGGTTATGTATAACCGATATCGGTTAGAAGACCGATACCGGTATTCTAGGGCGTGAAATAACCGGTATCGGTTATAGGCCAAAACCTATAAAAAGAAAAATACGGCATGTCATTGTCACTTTGTGAATTTGAGCGCCCCATTTTGTCTTGTCTGAGGTGTGAAGTGATTGTGGTGAGTTTGTGGGCTGAGGTGGCATTATTTGAGTGGAGGAGTGAGTGGTTGGTAGACCCCAGTGATCAGGAGGCAGAGTTTGATTGGTGGAGAACCCAGCTGAGGAGATTTGGGGCCATGGCACAGCCAGGAGGAGCAGGAGGTGCTGGACCAGCTGGACCACCGCCACCTATCCCACCACGACGACGTGTAGTCATACCGGTAGGCTCTGAGCTCTTACCTATGTGAATTTGATGAGTTTAACTTAGATGTGGGTTTGGGTAGGAATCCTAATTTTAATAAAATAAGGAATGAATGGAGGTAATGTGTAAAATGGAGTGGGTAGGTAGGCTAGTGAGGCCAAAACGGCAGGGTGGGTAGGTTTGTAGGGTTTTCTGGTGGGTAAAAGGGGAAAAATAGCAAAAAATATTTTTGCGGGCCGTTTTGGGTTCGGCCCGGAATGGGACAGTGACCGATGTCGGTCACTGGCGGCGGCATCGGTCACAAAAATAATTTGTATATGTTGTTTAGGTAAAGACCGGCGTCGGTCATAGGTCGACCGGCGTCGGTACACATTATTTACTTGGGGCGACCGATGGCGGTCGAGGGTGACCGGTACTGGTCAGCATGGATAGGAGTTATGGTTTTTGTTTGTTGTTTAGAATTTAGTCGTGTTGTTTTGTTTGTTTGTTTGGGGGTGAAGGGGGAGGGAGTAGAGTTGATAGGAAACGTGATTGGGGTGGGGGGAAATGGGGTTGTTGGGGGCTGGTTTGGGTAGGATAGATTAGGTGTTGGGTATGAAGTAGGAGGTGTTAAATTGGCGGGGGTATAATTAGATGGCTAGAGTAGATCGGGGTGGTTGGTAGGGTGTGAGATAAGTAAAGGGGATATCGTAGATGTATAGGGTTAGATAGGTGGGTGTAGATGTGTGTTGTAGCGTCGGGTTGTGGTTGGGTGGTTAAGTGGGTATAGAGAGTTAAGGTAGTTGTTATTGTAAAGGGTAGGCCTGATGAAGTGGGTTGTTTTGCAGCAAGCCGCAAGCTTACTTACGATGCGGGATCGATGCCCCCTCTACTAAGGCGGATGTGGCCACATGTGTCCGCAGCACAGTGGGGCATCATGTGAGAGGTTGGACTCGGCGGAGTCCAGCGGTATAGGGCTGTGGATAGGGACCACAGCCTGATGGTTGCCCTCATCGAGAGATGGGATCCGGCAACCAATGTCTTCCATCTCCCTACTGGAGAGATGACGATTACTTTAGAGGATGTATATCACATCCTGAGACTGCGATCGTAGGTGAGGTAGTGTTCCAGGTGGATGCGGAGACAGATGATGGACAGCATCCTAGCATGTATTCGGGGATGCAGCCCCATTGTTGACCTATCACAGCACGAGCATTGCCTATGGCGACATGTATCGTGCACACCGACAGGAGACACGGCTTGCCGTGTTGATGATGATAGGTATCACCTGCTTCGCCCTCCCGGACTCAGAGGGAGGCCGCTTCCCACGGGATTTGATGGGAGTGTTGCACGAGATGGTAGAGGAGCATACATGCTATGCCTGGGCACCAGTGTATCTGGTGCAGCTATACAGAGAGTTGTGGGGTTATCGCCGTATGAGGTGATTTGGTATTTGCTCTACATTTTTGTTACACTCACTAGGGCGTACGAGCACATCATCTGTATACGACCAGTAGGGCTGCCCCAGCAGCCAGGGCCACAGATTGTCTACAGATATGGATTTCAGAGGTGGTTGGGGGTCGTGGGCCAGCCACGAGCGGTGCTCGCAGGACGGGATGTGGCCTACTACCGTCATATGCTAGAGGGCTTGACCACCTGGACATTATATGGAGGCCCTACAGAGGCCATCACCCCGAGGAGGAGCCCGAGCACAGATGCGCTGGATCTAGTATAGTTTCTGGATAGCTAGACAGAGGCCCGAGAGTATGAGCAGATACCCCTAGAGAGGGTACGACGGCAGTTGGGCTTGCGACAGGATGAGCCACCTCCCTTCCCACAGTACCGGAGGGATGATGTAGAGGCGCCACGCTGCACGCACCGCAGCCCGTTGACCCGATTGGGTAGCAAGAGAGGCCGCGGATGATGATACATACAAAGGATGATGATCTTTGGAGTGACAGGGCCTTTTTGGTTTGGTGGGTAGGGGAGAGAGCAGCTAGGAGAGCACAAACAAGCACAAATGCAAACATTTGGCGGCTGTTATAGCAGAGAGGGACCGGCTCGTAGGACAAGTGCAGTTGTTATTCTGAGGGGGCAGCTTGCTATCAGACACAAGTGGGGTTGCATAAGGTGCTACAGGCGCTTAGCCTGCATAGCAGCAGCACGAGCAGCAGCACGAGCACAGCCGCAGAGCACAAAAGCTCCCAAGTACAGCACACGAGCACAGCACACACACGCACACGAGCATGCAGTACGAGGCGCGTAGTACGCCCACGCACCGGGTGTACCGACAGACGGGGCCACTACTATTAGGAGTCGGGGACCAGCCCCAGCAGCCATGGTGGCACGGGCCCGCTATATGGAGGCGAGAGTGGAGGCCCAGTATTATCAGGACGTCCTCGATGGTACCGGGGCTGACTATCAGCCATATGCGGCGCACAGAGCCGAGACATCTCGGAGCCAGAGATCCCAGGGAGGCGCAGCCACAGCCGGTGGGTCTGTTACAGGGAGGAGGCGAGAGCTAGCACAGGGACCAGCAGGGAGACAGGCCGAGGGTGGTGGAGAGAGCTGAGACATCCTGGGAGCGGAGATGGGTTTTTGATATTGGATATAGACACCGGTCTGCGAACCGGATATGTATATAGAGGCCTGCGTGCCCACATATGATTTATTTATTTATTCATTTTTGTTGTATATACCGGCCTGCGAGCCGAGTACATGTTGTATAGTTGATACCGGCCTGCGAGCCGAGTATATTTTTGACATGAGAGACCGGCCTGCGAGCCGAGTTGAGATTTTGATAGGGATAGTGGCCTGCGTGCCAGCTTTGTATTATTTTAGATCACAGAGGCCCCATGCAGGGCAAGTTGTATATTTTGACATTGATATATATAGATGATGATTTTGATCCACATGGTGTGTAAAAAATGTCTTATGTGTTTTGTCGATGGTTTTTGAAATTTAATGTATATAGATGATGAGTTTGATCCACATGGTGTGTATAATGATGGGTTTGATGTATATATTAAAATGTCGCATGTATTTTGTCGATGGTTTTTGAAATTTAATGTAGATAGATGATGTTGATGAAATTGTGATGATATGTATATGTGTTGATGGGATTTTGATGACAAATATTGATAATGATGTCGTTATGCAGGAAAAAGAGGCGGGCGCCACCAAAAATTTGCAAAAAAAAGAAAAGGCCTAGGTTTAAGCAAAGGGAGACATATGACCGATATCGGTTAGCTAACCGATGCCGGTAGATATATGACCGATACCGGTTAGGTAACCGATATCGGTTATGCTAAAACAAGCTTTTCTAAAAATAGAAAAGCTTGGGAAACAACTTGAGTTCTTATTTTTAGAGGCATGCAATAAGTTAAATACGAGGATGCGACGTTGTTTGACGACTGATATAGATAATTGCATGGGAGAATTGAGTGATAGGGAGGAAAGAGACAGGTAAAGTGATTGTGGGCTGAGATTAAGAAGGCAGAAAGGCAAGTTATATTGAAGAGGGTGGTGAACATGGCTGGACAAGGAGAAGCATCCAGCAGGCAGAGACGAGAGGGAAGACAGGTTCCACCGCAAGCTGTTGCGTCCCAAGAGGTAAACTGTTTGGTTGTAATGTAATTCTTGCATGTTTTATGAATAGGATGAGAGAAGGGAAGTGGATAGAGACGAGAAAGAAAAGGTGATAGGTAAGGGTTTGGGATGGGGTGAGTGTTATGGGGTAGGTAAGCAGGGGTTTTGCGTATGTTTGTAGGTGGAGAGAGGAGTAAACGAGCAAAATAATTATCGTAGGGGATGTTTTTAAGCAGGCTGGATAGGATTGACAGTGACCGGTATCGTTTAGAGATAACCGGTATCGGTTAGGCAACCGGTATCGGTTATCTATAACCGATATCGGTTACTGTATGAAATTCCAGAATGTGAGATTTGATTTATTGAATGGTTTGTTTGTTGATTTGATGTATGCAGGCAGAGGCAGGTTTGAGGATGAATGATAGTGTACCAGCTTTGTTGTCACGAGTCCGAGCGGATGTAACACTAGCTGAATGGGTATTGATAAACCGTGTGGGGTTAAGTGGAATCCGCTATTATTCACGAATCACACGCAATCATGCTATGTTGCAGGCATTGATTGAGAGGTGGAATCCGGAAAAGAATACCTTCTATCTGCCAACAGGGGAGATGATAGTGACATTGGAAGATGTGTTTAGAATTTTGAGGCTCCCAATTACAGGAAGACCAGTGTATCAAGCGGGGCCTAGCGTGGCGCGGGGAGTGATAACAAGCAGTATTTGGTTCAGCTGCATGAGATTTAACACAGCGAGGTTTGACATTCACTTATGGTACAATGTATGCAACACACCCTGAGGAAACAAGGTTGGCAGTGGTATTAATGATAGCGGTGGGGTATTATGCATTACCGAGGGCGGATGGGGGAAGATTTCTAAAAGCATTGATGTGTATTATTTGGGAAATGATAGAAAGGAGCGTGACTTTCATGGGCACCCGCATATCTGGCGGAGCTATACAGGGGTTTATGGGCCTGGAGGTGAAATCACAGACAACACTTGGATTGTGCATACTTATTACATTGTTGGGCCTATGAGCACATTGTGTGTGTGACCAATAGGCCGACCAATCCAGAAAGAGAGACAGGAGTGCAGAGGTTGGGATTCAGACGATGGGTCTAGATAGAACAAGAGGCGAGATCCCAGGCCGTGATAGATGACATCGAGTATTATAGGCAGGTATGGGAGATGGTGACGATTGCGATATTCGGTGGAGGCCTTATGGGAACTATATGGTGATAGAGAACATAGCTGAGGAGTTGAGGGGTGTAGAGCGATTGAGGTGGATCGCAGGGCATAGGCCAGGTGAGTACGAGAGGATTCCTCTAGATCGCATGCGGTGACAATTTGGATTTATTCAGGATATACCCATGGCTTATAGACCATACATGAGGATCGACGCCGAGGCATCATTCTCACCTCCCGATCACACCTCCAGAAGGGCCAGAAGAGATAGCAGCCGATCACAGGGTAATGGATGCGGGAGCGACAAAGGCTTATAGATTATGGTGGGTAGCAGAGCTGCGAGGTGTACGTGAGAGGCCGATCGTCCTGACATAGCTATGATTACAATGAGAGAGACCGCTGCATAGGATTTGGTTCACCAGCTTCAAACACAGGTGAATGAGACAACGGGATTGTTAGAGGTTTCAGCATTATGTGTGGAGAGACTAGAGGCAAGATTCCTCCACACGAGAGGGCGTATTCGTATGTTACAGGAGATGTTGGCGGATCAGTGGGAGGAACCAATAGCAGTGGCACCTTTGAGGATGGAGAGGCCAGATGAGTGGCGTCGACGATCGTGATCACCACCTGATTCGGGAGGAGGCGCAAGGGTCTAAGTGAATTTCATAGGGGTATAAGAATAAATAAGGATGCCGACCTACGCGTCGATGATAGAGAAGATGTATTTGTTTAACATCTAAATAAAACTGAATATGTATGTTGATTTGAGTTATGATAATAATAAGAATGGTTGTGTTTTGAATGTTTGTTTGGAAAAAAAGGATAAATGATGAATGTTATCAAATAGAAATACACAAAAATATTTATATTTACAACACATGATAGGTTATGGTAGGGGATGGTCGAGCTAACCTTGGGAGACCCCATGTCTCCTAAGTGTTGCCTACATAGCCCATTGCACAAAGCAAGGAGGGGCCTCAGACCGATGTAGTTCTCCCTTAGGACCAGGGAGAGGTGAATTCGGGTAATTTGGTTGTGATTAGTAAAAATGTTGATATTGGTAGGGTAATGTTGTTGGTGGTGGTGCGGGTATAGGTGGAGCGAAAGTTAGCTTACCCCAGTAGTAGGAAACCGTGTCCTGATTAAGGTCAACACATAATCCTAGATTCGAGTAAAAGAGGCAAAAGTGTCCCGTAGTTGAGAAGAGCTAAACAAACCACATATTAACGTAGGATAAGCTTGAATCCCTAGGTACCTTGCATATGCGAGAAGTCGATAGGTGAAAAGAGTTGTATAATCACAATATATCGGATATACGTCACGTCCCTTGAGTTTTGTTGCTTTGACGAATGGTGAGGTGAGGTGGTTGATATAGTTGGGGTGCAGAGAACTTGTTATAAGGTGATTATTCTGACGAAAGAGAACCAAACCTAAATAGACAAGTCCATGACTCAAAAGTGCTTTGGAATACTACTTTTTACTTTTCTGGATATAGACTGATCGATGTGGGAAGTCTACATGGGATATATATTTTTTGTTCTTTAGGTCTTCACAAAGCTGATCAATGCGAGAAGCTTCTGATAAAGGCTGACTTTGTATAGTTGTCCTTCAAGGGAGCAAGTCTATTTATAGTAGCAGATGTAGTTTTTGTGTATAGCTTTGTCCTTCGAGGGAGCAGTCTATTTATAATAGTAGAAGTGGTTTTGCACATAGTTGTCCTTCGAGGGAGCAGTCTATGTATAACTTAGAGGTCTAGATGTCCATTTGGCATGAAGCATCTAGTTTTGTAGAAAGTTTGACTCAAGAATATCCCATAAGCGTATAATTGAGAACGTGTTATTTTGATACTTTTAAGTCATGGACCCGACTAAAACGGGGAAGGCATCTTTAAGAGGAGGTGATGACCAAGCTACGTGAGCTTGATTCTATTTTGAGATGTATGAAACAAAGTGTATGAGGTGGTAAACGAGCTCAAGGGACGAGCGCAAGGTAGATAAGAAGTGATATAACACTAAATTCAACAGTAGAATGGTCGAAGATGCAAGGCATTAAGGGGTTCAGGCTCAGGTTTACCATTAAGCGAAGCTAAACGATAAGTGTTTGATCCGTAAGTGTGAGTGATAATGTAAGGCCCAATCCAATTTGGAGCAAATTTGCCGTGTTTGCTCTTTTTGAGTTTGGTTACATGTTGATTCTCTTTGAGGACAAGATCACCAACCTTAAAGGTATGCTCATGAAGTCGCTTATCATAAGCACGCTTGATGCGCTTTTGATAGATTTGAAGGTGGTCAAGAGTTGTAACACGACGCTCGTCAAGAAGCTCCAATTGGGCTAATCGCTCTTGGCGGAAATCATCATTGGTGAGAATATCCTGAAGAGATATTCTTAGGGAGGGTATTTGTATTTTGAGAGGCAAGACAGCCTCGGTACCATATACTAAAGAAAATGGTGTGGCATTAGTGGAGGTACGAATGCTGGTATGATAAGCCCAAAGGGCAAAGGGGATGTGATCATGCCAATTTTTTCCAGAATCGTTAACGACTTTCATGAGAATTTTGGTCAGGGTTTTGTTAGAAGATTCGACTTGACCATTTTCTTGTGGATAATAAGGTGATGAGAAGCTAAGTTTGATACCAAAGTTGTCACAAAGGTCTTGTAATAACTTGTTTTTGAAAGATTTGTCATTATCTGTTATCAGGCGATGAGGAACACCAAAACGACAGATAATGTGATGGTTAATGAATTCTACAATTTTTTCTTTTTTGGTTGAAATGAGTGGAATGGCCTCCACCCATTTAGTATAATATTCGGTTGCTGTGATTATCCAATGGTGACGTTGCGAAGAGGGCGGGTGAATCTCACCAATAAGGTCTAAACCCCATTATGAGAAAGGCCAAAGATCTCGTGCGACCTGTAGCGGATGGCTAGGAGTATGTTGAAGGTTGGCATGTTGTTGACACATAACACAACACTTAACATATTCATAGCAGTCGTTATTAAGCGTAGGCCAATAATATCCTAGGCGAAGGATCCATTTGGCCACGGCAAGGCCACTAAAATGTCCACCACAAATACCGTCATGGACTTGTTGGATGGTATAGGTAACCTCCGCGCCGGTTAGACATCGAAGGAGGATGCCATCAAAGCCACGTTTATAGAGGAGTCCCCCCATGACTACATAACGAGAAACACTTTTAAGAAAAGCACGTTTTCCGTTACTGAGTAAGGTCAGGTGGGAGAACAGAGGTTGTAAGGTAGTCATGAAATTGGTGATACCAAGTATCCTGCGAGTCAGCAGACACATTATTTACCATACAAACATCCGGGGCTGAGTAAGATGGGGCAAAGAGTTGTTGGACCAAGACAAATATGTCAGAGTCGGTTGGTGAGGCAGGAATTTGCGAGGCTAAGCAAGCCATAGTATCCGTAAATTTATTAGTTGAGCGGGGAATGGTTTGGATAGAATAATGAGTAAATAAGGTCAAAAGTGAATCCACGTAATGTTTATACTTTTGAAGTTCCTCATTTTTACATTGGTAGATGCCCATAACTTGATTGACAACCAATTGAGAGTCACCAAAAATGTTAATATATTTTACACCTAAGTGTAACGCAACCTGGAGACCCAAAACAAGGGCCTCGTATTCCACTATATTATTAGTGCAGGGGAAATTGAGCCGGAATGAAAAAGGCATAGGTTCAACGTCCAGAGGAATGAGAACAATGCCGGCCCCTCCGCCACGCTAGCATTTGGATCCATCGAAGAAGAGGGTCATTGAATACGACTCATCACTGAGTGAAAGAGTGGTAATGAGTTCGTCAGGGAAAGTAAAATTGGTAAATTGTTCCCCAGGTAAAGGGGCTTCCGCGAGTTGGTCTGCGATAGTTTGTCCTTTGATTGATTTATGGTGTACAAATTCAAGGTCGAGGTCGGCAAGGAGCATAAGCCATCGGGCGATGCATTGGTTTAGATGAGGTTTGGCGTACATATAATGGATGGGGTCCGCGTTGGTGATGACAAAAGTTTTGTGATTCAGGAGGTAGTGTCGGAGTTTGGTGGCCATGAATGATAGGGCTAGGCACAACTTTTCTACATGTGTATACCTAGTCTCGTAATCCACAAGAGTACGGCTTATGTAATAAACGGCTTGTTCTCGATGCTCGGAGTCACGATGTGCGAGCATGGCTCCTACAGCATGGTCGGTGGCGGAAAGGTAAAGGTAGAAAGGGCGATCGTCTGAGGTGGGATAAGCACGGGTGGCTGCAAGAGATAGGATTTAAGAGCCTCAAAGGCCTAGTGGCACTCTTCGCTCCATTGAAAGACAATGTCCTTTTTAAGGAGATGATGGAAAGGTTGACATCGATCCGAGAGTTGTGAGATGAAACGCCGGATAGATTGGAGTTTTCCCTGCAAACTACGCAATTGTTTGAGGTTAGTAGGTGGGGGCATTTCTAGGATAGCTTTGACTTTAGTTGGATCGACCTCGATGCCACGCAAAGAGACAATAAAACCAAGGAGTTTTCCCGAGAGGACACCAAAGACACATTTCTTTGGTTGAAGACGAACACAGTATTGTAACAGGCGATCGAAAATAATGGTTAAAACATCGAGATGTTCACTGTGATGCTTAGATTTACCAAGAAGATCATCGACATAATCCTCAAGGATAGTGTGCATAATGTCATGAAAAATATAAGTCATAGCCCACTGATAGGTCGCACCAGCATTCTTAAGGCCGAACGGCATGACACGATAGCAGAAGGTTCCCCAAGGAGTTATGAAGGAGGTTTTGTGTTGATCGGCCGGGGCTACCAAAATTTGATTGTATCCCGAGAAGCCATCCATGAGGGAAAGCATCTCATGGCCCGCAGTGAGATCAACAAGTTGGTCAATACTTGGGAGGGGGAAGTCATCCTTTGGGCAAGCGAGGTTAAGGTCTCGGAAATCTGTACATATCCGAAGTCCCCCCGTTGCTTTAGTAATAGGTACGATGTTAGAAATCCATTGAGGATAGTCAATAGGTAAGATGAAGGAAACAGAAAGGAGTCGTTGAAGCTCTTCTTTGACCAAGAGGGCAATGCGTGGATGTATTTTTCTCAGTTTCTGTTTAACTGGTTTGGAATCGGTTTTAGGGTAATGTTATGGACCGCTATGTCAGGATCAATTCCTGGCATGTCAGCGTAGGACCAAGCGAAATCTTGGTTGCGGGCACGTAGGAAGGTAGTGAAAGCCATTTGTTCTGATGCGTTAAGAGATTGTCTGATCTTCACAATGTGAGGATCGTCCTCTGTGTGGATGTTGATTTCTATAGTCGACTCATTCAACATGGTTTGAGTTTCATATGGTAAGGCGCGTTGAATATAAGAGTCATCCGCACCAAGGTAAGTGAGGATGGAGTCGTCATCCTGGCACTCAACAACATTAATTAAAGGCGAGTCCTCTTCGATCATGTCTAGATACAGAAGGGGAAGAGAAGATGGGTCTTCATTATCGCGTTGATAAGTGAGAGGACCCAGGAAGATAGCGTTTATGAAAAAAAAAAAGTTAGGAGGGATAGATTCAGGGTCTATCGACTCTGTGGGTGACGATGGCAAAATGGGTGATGATGGTTCAGAAGGGGTGACTTCGTCGTCTTCCCGGATACAACTGACATGAGGTTTCTTTGGTGTAAGTGTTTCAGAAAATCCAAGACCACTACGATCTTTGTGTTTGCGTGTAGTCACGGGAATGATTGTATGTCGGCCTTGTTCATAAAGACCAAAACCAAAACCTTTCCAAGCACAGCGCGTCAAGAAGGTGAGGGCGAAGCGACGATTAGTTAGATATTGAAAATCAGATTGGAAGGGAACAACACCAAGGGGAGGTTCAGGGGTAATGGAGGATGCGTCGACACCCCCATACGTTAGGTTGGTGCGGCAATTAGGTGGTCCGTAGGAGATTACTTCCCCACACGCCAATTGTAGGTAGGATGCACATGTAACTGTCCGTACTCCTGTGGGGTATGGAAAGCGCTAACGTTATATAGGCGATACTCCCCAACATAAGGCATTGAAAAACATCTACTAAGGGATCTAAGGTTGGGATGTTGTCCGCGGGAAAGGATGTGGTATTTGCGGCGGCGGTTTCATTGGTTGAAGGTGTAGGTGCGGTTGAGGTGGATGGTTGAGGTGTGGTCGAAATAGATGGTTGGGTTGGATGAATGGGTGTCTTGACTGGTACAAGCACATCATTAGGGCGATATAACATATTGCAGGTTTTGAAGGGGGGAGGGTCAGCTTTTACGGTGTAGGACTTCCCCTCATACTCAAATTTTATGCATCTATGTAAGGTGGAGGGAATGCATCCCATAGCCCGGATCCAAGGGCGACCTAACAACATGTTGTATTGGAATTCTCCCTCAAGGACATAGAAGAGTTCAGGTAAAGTACGTGGCCCTACACGAATGTTAAGGATCACGGTGCCTAAGGTAGAAGTAATAGCATCGTTGAATGAACGCAACATGATGGGGTTGGCACACATGCAGCTAGAAGGGATATTCATTTGTTGGAAGGCTTTGGAAGAGATGATATTTAGGCTAGCACCCCATCAATCATAACATGACGTACTCGGATGTCCCGAACGTAAGCTGAGATGAAAAGAGTGGGGTCAGGATCTTCTGCACCAAAGTCAACAATTTCGTCTTCGGAGAAACTGACAGCAGCGGTTTGTTGTACAGGGACGGAAGTGGTAGATTGTTTGGTGAGAGAAGCAATGTGGTTGGGTGTTAAAATGGTGGTAACAGGAAAGGTTTCATTAGGTAAGACCTCTATCCCTTGAAGGATTTCAATGAGAGCTTGGCGATGAGATTCAGAGGTTTGAATGAGATCATACGAAGTGTCATTTTTACAGTGATTGGTAAGTTTTTGATCATGGTTCGGTGGCAACTCCATCGAGAGGCGGGGTAGGGGTCCACGAATAACCACTTTAGGTGGTGGTGTGATCGGGATGGTGGACGAGAAAGAGAGGCGCAGTGTGCTTTCTTTAGCTTTCCCATTGTTTTTCTAACCTCGAGTAGCAACACTAATCATGTTGATTTCGTGAACATGAGAGGAGGAAGACGGTAGGGATAAGTCATTGTCTTCGAGAGGTGGGGTTGTAATAATGATAGATCTTGGTGAGGCGGGGACAGGTGGTATAGGAGAGGGGATTGAAGCTAAAGGTTTCTCCCTTCGTAAGTTGTCTTTCTTAGGCTATCTATCCGAGATAGGTGATTGGCGAAGTATGGCTCTCAACGCTTTGCATCCCTCTACATCATGTCCTGGTGTGCGGTGATAAGCGCAGATTTTAGACTCATCATAACCTATAGGTCGAGGTGTAGATGGATCATAGGGTCTAAGTGGGGGTAGGGAAATGGTCGCATTCTCCACCAACATATCAAGGATCTTGGCGTAAGATCCTTTGAGCGGGTCAAAGTCAGAGGAAGATGAGGCTATTGATTGGGTGGGTTTTGGTAATGTTTGGGTATGGTTGGTTCGTACGGGTGGTGGTTTAGACAAGGGGTTTTGATAATTGGATTTAACTAAACGTGGCTTCTTCGGCGCAGAAGTTATGTTTAGCTGGTTAGATGATGAGGCCACAGATGACGTGATGGCGGGAAACAACCATGGAGAAAGAGGAGTGACAACAAACAAATCCTTTGATGATGGAGTTTGTTTAGGGTTGATAGGTGGATAGGATACTTGGGGTGACGGTGTTGATACACCCATGGATCTTTGTATGGGTGTAGAAGATGCAGGTCGTTTTAAAGAAAACGCAGGAGGTATGATGTATTGAGGCAAGGTGGAGGGGTGAGGTCCTAATATAGAAGGTAGGTGTGATAGCGAGGGTTTTAGTTGTGACAGAGGCATAGATTGGACTTGGGCTTTAGGGGATTGGGTTTGTCTCTTAGGTGGATGGACGGCTTTATTTTTGGATAAATCTAACCGTTTAGGTGGGTGTGTTAGGCTGGGTATTGGTAAAGTCCCAAGCATAGGGAAAGGTTTGGTTAGGTTAGTAGAGGTGGATGAGGTGTTCGGTAGAGATGAGGAGGGTGAAGATGAGGACATTGGCATTTTGAGCTTTTGTAAACACTTCGGGTATATGGTAGAGGTGTCTGGATCGGTCATCTACATTTGAGTAGAGTATGGTGTACTCAAACACTCCCATAGGACTCGTCTATCTTCTGGGGGATAACAGTCTTCACGTGTGAATAGGAACTTTTGTATGGAAGAGAGGTTGGTTGTGATTCCGGTCCACTGTGGGTGTGATACGGGGGTAAATGAGTCGTTGTATCAATGGGTGTTAAGAGGTCAACCGGTCACTTGAAAAGATTTAGGCGATGAAGAACTAATAGGTAGGAGGGCATGTTTGAGAGGATCCGTCATGATTAAATATTTTGGTGATGTTGGTTCGAGGGGTTTCTCTTCTAAGGATGATAGAAAAGTGGCGAGCCTTCCTCTTGTATAACAAGAGTGGTAGAAGGAGATGTTTGGGAAATAGATAAGTTAGATAACATCCGCTCATAGTCTTGCAGGGATGTGGTGTAAGAAGGCTCATCTATGAGAAGAGAACTCAGGTGGTTAATTCCTTTATGGGTAAAGGAATGAAATGATTTCAAATTTCTCTTGATGGTGGTGAAGGGGTTCGAGTCCTTTAGTGAAGAGCTTGATTCAGAATTTCCTCGATAAAGCTTTTGATGGGAGTCATGGATTTCATGAACACTCTCCTCGCTAAGATATCTTGGTTTATGTTACTGTTAGATGAGTGGTTTGGGAATGGTTTGTTGAATATTTTCAAATTTCGGTTAGCAGGGGCATTAGGATTATCGAGGGTTATATCCCCTGCATCAACCATTTCCTGCACTATGTTTTTCAACATCTTGCAGTTTTTGTGACTGTGTCCCTTCACGCGGTGGAAGTTACAGAAGTCATTTTCTTTGTACCAAGAAGGTATAGCGTGGGTGGAATCAAACCCGGAGTGAGGTTTAACAGGAGGTAAGGTGATAGCTCCCACTCTGAGCAATTTTTCCAAAATGACACCATAAGTTTCTCCCAAGGGAGTATAATTGATGGGCTCGGCTTTATACTTATAGGTGGTTTTTGGCGGGGTATTAGATGGTGCTTGGGATTTGACCATCACCGCGTGTACAGCTCCTTTTGATTTCGAAGCAGTCGATGCGTGAGAATTGGTGGTGTTGGGTTTGTTGGTGGAGTCTTGGGTTTGGAAATTAGGGTTTTTGTTGCGCAACCGTAATTTCTCTTCCTTTAAGGCTTGAATTTCTAGTTTTCGAGCCATAGTAAAGGCCTCATCAAAGGTGCGGAAAGTTTGAATTTGGAGGGTAGGAGAAATGTGTTTAGCGCGAGCCCGCGTAAAGAGTTCGATAAGTTCACTGAGGCAAGGCATAAGTAAGTTGGTTGATAAGGCCCCATCATCGTCTAACGAAATCTGATAGATTCATCTTCAAATCGTCGGATGGCATAGAGTTCGGTGATAGATACTTTCTTGGCAACATTAATGGAGAAATGATCCAAGAAAGATTGGGCTAATTAGTTAAAAGAGAAGATTGAGTGCTTTGGTTAAAGCACCTTTGTACCACTCTAAGACGGGTCCGATAAGGACATGGGAAAGGTGCGGAGTAGTAAGGCATCGTCATGAGCAATCAAGTAGCAGGCATGTCTAAATGATCGCAAGTGTTGTTGAGGATCCTCCTTACTATTAAAACGAGTAAATTTTGGTAATTCCCATTGAGGAGGATATAAATGAAGGGGGACAGAAGGATGAATAGGCTCCCGACAAACTTGCTCATATGTCAGGGTGCTACGGCTTCCTGAAACAGAAGCCTCTAGATTTTACATCTTGTCCATCATTTGTTTGATTAAATCAGTGGTTGGATGAGATGATGGTGTGGTTGTCATAAATAGAGGAGGATTGGGCCAAGGGCCACCACTAGACAATGGTGGGGTTAAATGTTGATAAGGTATTGAGGATGAATATGTTGAGGTGACCGAATAGGGATGTCCTATATAAGATGTTGAAGTCACCGGATACGTGTGTGGAAATGAAAAGGTGGGCGGAGCTTGAGAAGGAAAGCTTGTGTGGATAGGTGGTAGAGAGCAAGTTATGAAAGGAGCAGTCTGCGAGAGAGACGAGGTAGGAGCAGTCGGTGGTAATGATATGTGGGGCCCTAGGTTAACCAAAGGAAAGCCAATATGTGTCGTATGAACCACTGAAGCCGCTGAGTTGGGAGACGGGGCTAAGGATGAAGAAGGCAAGGCGAGTTATCAGGTGGGGAAGGAGCTAAGTGAGTAGCTATACTAATAGGCATACCAACAAGGAGTTGACCGTTGGGTGTACGGTCAGGGGCATGAGACAAATATTACTGTACAGCGCTAGGATTAGCGTCCAAAAATTTTACAAATTCCTTATCTCCTACAGGGATTTTGGGAACCTCGCTGGTGTCCATAGGATTCCCCACAAGATGTGAAGGGGGTGATTCAGGCAAAGGCACGGAGCAGGCATGTGAAACCATGGCCACAACTTGTTTCCGAGTGATAACAACCATGGACAAGGGTACACAGTAGGGATGCAATCTATCAGGAATAGAAGCAGCAACAAAATGTTGGAATTGGTAGGTTGCTGGTTTTGGGAACTATGAAAGATAGTAACCGATATCGGTCAGGTAACCGATGTCGGTCAGACTGTAACCGGCGTCGGTAAGTTAACCGATGTCGGTAGAATAGGACCGGTGTAAGAAGTTGTAAGAAGTTGCTGATTTGGGGTTAACAATGCTTAGTATACCTACCAAATTGTTCTGAAGTGATCACAGAAACAATGTATGACAGAGAAACAGAACTAAAAACAAGCAAGATGCACAAGCAAATCAAGAGACTAACCCTAGGATTAGTTTTAAATATTGTGGGCTTATGCCTTAGACGCAAGATGATGTCAATCCTAAACAAAATACCTAAGGGAGATGTCAAGTTTGTTTTGGCTTATAAGGTTACCTCAATCGGGCGGAGGAATACCATGGAAAAGGGGGGATGTTTGAGCTGTTGTGTTGATTATGATGTGATTTGGTATGTGTTGTGCAGTGAAAGTAAGATTAATTTCTTGTCAATACCGTGGATATCACCCCCACGTGTACGACCTGTTACTTAATCTACGTTCACTAGAATTGAAAACAACAAGCAAGAATGTGATGCACGTGTTTTAAACCCAAATCGAAAATGATATTCGATGAAGCAAAGGAGATGACTTTCACTAATGCAAAGATGTGAAAGTAAGACAAATTATTTTACCAAAATAACAAAATATCTTGTGAATATTAAGCAGAAACAAATAGCAAGTATGCTCCCTATATGAAAGCAAGAAAGAAAGAAAGAAACCCGAAATGGGTCCCACCGGGCGTGCCAAAATGTTTCGCACATAATGTTTCCATTCCTGGAATAGAGTTGCTTCTATCCTTTCATTCTTTTGAGAAACAGATAAGGGTTAGGGCTAGGAGGAATACCTGTTGAATGTTGAGAGGGTGTGCACGTACCGTAGAGAGAGATCAGATCGATTGCGAAGAACTCCTTTTTATCTGGGAAGGACTACCTGCAAGTAAGAATACAAGACCACCAGATTTTAGTTAGACAATAAATGAGGGAACTGCCTTGGGCCCAGGAAATATTAGACTTCCTTTCGAAGGTGGTCAGTTCCCCTTTTAATACGAATTAACACAAATGATAATAAAGAAGCTATTGCAAAATCACGATTTAGGTACCTCGTTACAAAGCAATAGAGACTAAACTACCAATAATAAAACGTCACGTTGTTTGTTTGGTCAATGGTCGTTGATACGTTCAGCTCGAGTTACAGGGATAAACCAGATTGGATCTGAGGTTGTTAGGAGACAAATAGGTGAGAGGAAGGTTTTGGGTATAAGTCACAGTGACCGATGCCGGTCACTGGATAACCGACCACGGTTAGAGAACCGCTGCCGGTAGGGGATAACCGACACCGGTAGGGTCAGTAATCTAGGTGCTCTGGAGGGAGGTTGGTTGCAGGGTGATTGTGGGGTTTTTAAGACTGGTGGATGGCTGAGGGGAATAGTGAGATGACAGGGAAGACTCAGAGTGTGATAAAACTATCTTCTGGGTAATACAAGGCTGTATGGATGAAGGTTAAGTGCAGGGTGCCGGCAGGTGGTAGATCTAAAAGTGAGCTTATAATTACTATCAATCAAAAGACTCAGGAAATGGTGCTTAGAAACATACAAGACACTACTTACTCATCCTTGATGAAGATTCAGGTCCAAGGAATGTGGTAGTGACAGTAAGGCTCAGTTGGGATGATCTGGTATTGGAAAATGAGCTGATGAAGCTATCCTCAGTCTTTTCCAATGCTTGAAAGGGGGTGCAGCAATCCAGTGGCTCAGTTGCAGTCTTCGGCTCGATGCTCTTCTCTTTTCTTCACTTGTCTCTGCTCTGCCAAGTGAATTTTGGATCCTTCCAATGAATTCCCCTCTTCTTCTATTTTTGGTTGGGGAGGTCATTTACAGGGAACCGATGGCGGTTACGTAACCGACGGCGGTCGAGTAGGAACCGATGTCGGTTAAGTCAAAGTGGGCTATTTTTAGTAAAATAGCCAACTTTCCCTCCTTTTCTCTGAGGGATTAGTTGTGGGCTTGGTCAAGTCATTATTAGGTTGGTTTTGGTGCGGGTAAGGAGTAATTAGTCATGGGTGTGGATGTAGACCAAGTTATAGGTTTTAATTAGGTTAGTTTAGGGTTAGGGCTAGGTCATGATGAGGTGGCGAAATGAGGTGGTAGGTTTGGAGATGTGGATTTATTAATTATAAGGTAATTAATTAATAAGTGTGTAGGGTTTAGGTGGTGAGGTTAGGTTTTGAAATGAGATGTGGGGCACAGGGTGTCGTAAGACATAAATTTGGTGTCTACACTGATTGAAATCTTAGTAGATGTCTTCTCAAGTTGGTCTATGATATTTCTTGGCTATCCTGAGGGGTAAATAGAAGAGGTTCCGAGATCACGATACGAGCGCACCTTGTTACCACGGCATAATCTCTACCGTTGATCCTAATGGTATTGATACGCTCATCAGAAGAGTGAACACATCCAATTAATGAGTCATATTGATTGTTATATTTTTGGTATAAACATAATTTGCGGCTTTATAACTTTGGGAAGAATCTCCCTGATCCATATTTTTCTCACATGTTTTACCATGTTTAGGAAAGGCTCCTTAAATATACCCATCTTTTGATTGGGAATTTGGTTTGATTCTGGTGAATCAACTTCTATCTCCCCACTATCAATGAGATCTTGGATGAAGTGGTGCAGTCTTAAACATTTATCTGTTTTATGTCCTTTTACACGATGAAAATCACAATATTCATGCTCCTTATACCATGAAGGTTTAGGTGCATTTCCATCAAACACTTCATTGTGGGATATGTCACTAGGTTGGTGAGTCTAGCTAACAATGAGTCCGTCAAGGAGTGAACGCCCTTCGTTTTACCAGTGGTTGGATGGGTCCTTTGGTAAGTTTAAAAGGTGGAGCAACTTGGACTTTGTTTGTATACGTTTGGAATCTGTGATTCCATCACCTACGACATTCTTGTTTTTGTTAAAGATCTTGGGGCTTGTCTGTAGGTTTGGAAGACTAATTGTATTTTGAATAAGGCTTAAGTGTCCCTTTTGCAATTAGAGCCTTTTCTATTTGTGTGCCCTTCTCGATGACCTCTTCAAAGTTCTGAACACAATGCATTTGTAAATGAAAGGTAATGTCTGGGTTTAGGTTTGGTACGAAGATGCTAACAAGTTGTTTTTTGGGATTGAGCAAGGGAAGCGGCTAGCTAGGCCCCGCCATCTCTATAGGAAACTTGCAAAGGTTTCATTTTGTTTTTATTTAGCATTACATAAGTCATGGTTATGTCACTTTCCACATTAAAGGAAAAGTTTCGCACAAATCTCTTCGCTAGTTCAAGCCATGTGAAGATAGACCCTCTAGGTAAATGAATGAACCACTCTAGTGCTTGCCCTCCTAGAATTTTTGGAAATAGTCGTATGAGGTAGTTTTCGTTGTACGCCACTTCTTGGCATGCCATGTAAAAATATTTCACATGATCTCGTGGATCTCCCTTTCCTTTATATTTGTCGAATTTTGGAATGTCAAATTTCTTAGGAAAGGGTTGGAGCAACATAGTCTTATCAAATGGATAAGGGCATAGCTCTTCGTATTGATACTTTTTGTTATGTCCTACGTTGCTTTCTTGAAGACTTGTAAGCATTGATTTCATAGATTGTATTTCTTGTGTAAGAAGTTGCTCCTTAGTGGGGGAAGTTGGCATGTACATGCAACTATTTTTTGACGTTTCTCCCTCTTGATCTTTTGTGTGAAATTCAATATTTCTAACCTTAGGTTTTTCACGATGCGTGTTTTTTTTTGTCTCTTTTTGCACATGGGATGCTAGGAAAGCTAATTGTTGACTAAGGTGTTGAATTTGTTGTTGTATAGTGATTTCTTCATTTGGAGGTTCCTCTTCATTTTCATGTTGAGGAGGTTGTTCCATGTTTTCATGTTCCACCCTTATCCTACGTGGAATTATTATGAGTGGAATTTTAAAACCACCTATGTTGTCATGTTGAGTGTTTGAGGTGGAAGCTTGTCCATGTCCTAAAATTTCATCCATGTTAATGAGGGGGCGTTCTTCCTCATTAGCATTATTTGTAGGTGGAATAGTTTCATGTTCTATTGGCATTCTAACACCTAATTCCACAACTCTTGTGAGTACCCTATCTTTGTTTAAAAATAGGAACTCATCTAATTGGGTGGGGTCAAATTCAAACTCCGCGTGTGGTGATCCCAATTCGTCACCACTATGGTCTACCATCTCCTCTTCTTCCTTTTCTACGGAGAAGAGAGGTCCTAGATCATTACCAATAAAGGGATTTGACCCTTGTTTGATCGATGTTTCCCTTTATTTTCTTTTGGATCCCATTCTTGTCATGGGGGCCATGGCAAATGAGAGTTTCACTAAGGTGTTTTGTTTGAATTTGTCTGAGAGTACAATCAAACCGAAGTGAAGACCTAGAATGAAATTTTTGCTAAGTTGGTGCAAAGAATGTCAAATGTCCAAAGACTAGTGAACGTCAAAGAATTGAAGTGATTATCCTAAATGGGTAAGTCAACGTGACGAATAAATCATAAGACACAATCACACAAGGTTCGTTCTAAACCAATAAATCAATGAAGTACTTCCTAAGTGATTTCAAATGGTAGTTTGGTGCTTAAGATGATCAACGAAATGTCACCACTTATGGCGAGTTCAAAAAAACAAGGAATAAGTAATAACAAGAAGTTGAAGTGAATCCCAAACAAAGTATACTCAAAGCGATTTTAAGTCCAAACAAGACCTATATCTCAAAAAGTGGGGGTTACGAATATGAACAACGTAACAATACCACTAAGATACGTTAACCAAACTTTGCGGAAAAGTAAGGTGTTAGTATCGAAATAATATTAGTATGACGTGCACAAAGTAACAACACCTTTCAAAATCAAGGTAATGTTTAAAATTAAACCAAGGCTAAAGTATACCAAGGAGTTGTTAAGATGTACATAGTGTAATGTTACAATCTAAATACTTAGGTCAAATTTGTGAGAAACAAGACGTAAGTATTGAAATTGTTGCAATATAATACAAGCAACGTAACACTTCAAATGAGAATCAAGTGAAGAAACAATCCTAACTACAATGACGATCATGAGTTGGGTATAGAGATCAAATGATTATCAATGATGTAAGAACGCACCCACACACTTTAGACATTTAACAACTCAACTGCAAACATGGATGAGCATAAATGGACATAAAAGTGGTGAACACAATCGATTGATAACACACGTATATTTGTTCTTCTTTTGATCAACAAAGTGTCAAAAGAAAACAAAGGAAGTAGATCAAGTGGGGTTGAAAAGTGTTTGGCCTCACTTCAGCGAGTTTCGCCTCGTCTTACGGCAAGTGAAAAACTAAGCAAAAGTAATGTCACACAAATTTTGTGATGAATAACACGTAGTTTGACCTTTTAATGGACTCTCCCTTTGTTCAATAAACAAAGTTTTGACTCAGAAAGTTCTCCCTTTGTGAAGGCTCTCACAATGATTAGTATAAATAAGTTGGCTCCAAGTCAAAATAGCTTCCTAAGTGATTCGCTCAACTAGGTTTCACAAGTTATCTAAATATGAGCGTGATTTGCCAAGGATTTACCCTTGGATTATCTCAGCTTTACTTTACCCCCTTCAAACACAGTAAGCAATAAATGTGTTCATCGTGTGTTCTCACTGGGGTCACGATATGGATAACTTTGACTCTAACTCACAAAGGTAAAACTAATCAAGTGTGCAAGCGAGTGCTTCCCGTTTTGTCCACAAGGTTCCCTCTTGTGTGGACTAATTTAGGGTTCATAGGACCACCCCCATTGTTATAGCTTAAGGCTTATGCCAAAGGGTTTATGTCCTAGTTAAAGTGAGCGGGCGTACCCTTATTCGAACCTACAAATACAGTGTAATGATTGTGGTGTGTTTTTTTATCTTTTAGACTTAATGTGGTTTAGTTGTTCATCATTTGGCAACCTGCAATCACACATGTATTAGTAGTTTTGTGTTTCAAACCTCCTTTCTTTGACAAGTGAATTAGGTCCTGCACACAAAAGATTAGTAATTTTCCACAAGATCAAAATATCATGAAAGAGGGTTTAAGTGTTGTTTTTGATTCCCAATATCACCTAAAAGTGCAAGGGAAGAGCATACGCAATTAAAAAATCCAACAATAACAAGAAATGGAAAACACTTTGCGAAGTTAGAGTGCAAGATAGTTCGTTTTAACCAAATTTGACATTCATTCCCTTAGCAAATAAGTATAATGAAATGTTTTTCAAAGCATAGCAAATATATAGAAATTGTTTCTAATTCCCAAGATCACCTAAAAGGTGTGAGGGAAGAGCATACACGACTCTAATCTCATAAAAAAAAAACAACATCCATTAACCTCAAACAAACCAATTTATCAAAAGCATAGAAATATTCCCTACAAAATAGACGTTAAACTCAGATAAACCCTGCAAGGAGTTAGCACATCAAGAAAAAAGATTTCACAAACTTTAAAGTAAACTTCAAATCTGCAATGTGATGTCTGCGTGCACTTTTGGGTGTGCACGTGCCTTTATCAATGTGTATGCGCCTCTGCAAAATCTGGCAGTGGACTAAATATGTACACGGCCATAGAGCTATGTACATGGTCTTATGAATGTGTGCACGTGCCTATCTCGACAGGGTCAATGCAAAATGCTTAGCAGGCGTGTGTGCATGGATATGGATGTCTACGAGTGGATTTTAGTGTGTACGCGGGTCAAGTAGACTGTAGAAAAATACAAAGGACAAAATGTATGTGCGCAGGGTAGAACGATGCATACGCGAACCTTTTAATGCATATGTGAGGCTAACAAAAGCTGACACATAGTACAAGTAGCAGTAGAATGTGTGCATGTAACTTATAGCGTGTACGCAAGCCTTTTTGTACCTGCGTGTGAGTTTTTATGTGTGTGCGCCCCTTGCAATTTTTACCTACACGTGTACTTGTAGATGACATCAAAACACGGGAATCTGATGTATGTAACTTCAAAAAGCTCAATTTTTTTCTAATTTAGCTCAAATCCAATGACAACCCATCACAATAAATGCCATAAGAGAAACTCAATGCATGTAAAGTTAGTGAAATAACCTAAGAATCTTAACCTATTTCACATGTGCATGATTTGGGTTAGCAAAACTTGAGAAAAACTAGTAAAACTCATTAAAATCAAAGAGACTATGAATCCGTCCCACCAAGCATGCCATATGTATCCATGTATTAGTTAGCTAAGTAAAGAGAATTGAAACTAACACCTAATAGCTCCAAAAAAAGTTAAACTATACCTAGATCATCATGCTAAGAGCTTAAAGAGAGTAAATATCAACACTATGCATTAGAACTTTGAAGGAAACTCAAACTAACATGTTAAACATTTATCCTCTACTCTTTGAAATCTAAACAAGAGATGAACCTATGTAGATCCTTAATTATCAAAATGTGATAGTTTGTTTGATCCCAAGGGTTTCATAATGGATCTCAATTAAGACTTGGCTACAAGACCTACTTGATCTTCTCCATATGACCCAAAAGGCTTGGATGGATGAATGCAAGATGAAGATACCTAGCTCAACACTAATGGAAGATGCTCAAAGATGAAAAATGCCTATAGTTTATGTTATCAGCATGCAAAGGTGTAAGTAGAAAGGTTTAAGGAGGGTTCCTTTTATAACCCAATGGTTTGAAGAAGATTTGCATTAATGATCCATGGGAGTTGAGGGGACTTTATTAATTAATCAAAAGTGATCAACTAATAAGTAGATGTAGCTTTTAGAAGTATTTAATAAGAAAGTTAGTATGATCTACGCTATGAGGGGATTTTAATCAAATAAATGATGATTTTTGATTAAATAGAAGAGAATCAATTAATAAATAATAATTAATTAATCTAGATAGAAAGGGGCATTAATTAACAGAAGGTCGTTAATCAGTGTTTTGAGTGATAGAAGGGCTAATTAATTTTCATAATGTAATTAATTAATGGTGATAGAGGAGAAATGGTGAGCTATTGACGATATGTCGTTAATTTGTAGGAAAGGGGATAATTAGCACAATTTAAGTATTTAAATTGCTCGATCCAAATTACGGTGTGTCTACACCAATGGAAAAATTGAAACAAACGGGATATGGTCTAAATTAGAAAGCTCAACTTGAATGGAGCGGCGCTTGGCCCCATTGTCTCCCCGCACACAATGAGACACCTTCGAGGTGGACTCCGAGAACATCGCAGAAGCAAGATAAGTTGAAGCAAAATTCCTAATATTCTCTAAACTTGAGAGAAGAACCCGGCTTTGTGAAGGTTTGGAAGGAATGAAAACCGACAAGTGGGGCGGCTCCGAGCTCGACTCATCCTTGGATGGAGGGGGGAAGGAGAGGGGGTAGACGAAACCACGAGAATGGGTTTCGAACTAGAGCCCTTCTTATTCCCCACCATGGTCCAACCATTAGTCGGGGGTCAGCTTTGGGCTTGGACACCGCGGATGGCATCACCACCAACTTGGACGAGCGAGAAAAGAACAATCATGAATGCGGTGACCCGGGGCTTAACATCGAAAACATGTGTTGGGAACTTAAAATAAACCACCTTTTGAGAGATCTGCGGGACCCAACTCGAATAGCCAAGTGATCCCACGGATCTTTCGTGAGGTCAACTTCGACACATACTCGCTTGTTTGGACGAGCATAGAAAAAATGCTCTTGTTCATGGCATATCACCCTGCCAATGGGTTTCACTATCTTTGGAAGGAAAGACCAAAGATGAATAGGAAGACCGGTATTTCAAAGTAAGTAATAAGATAATAAAGGGACTTTAATGTCAAAACATATGAGAACTCGTAATCAAATAATATGGCTAAGGTAAAAGTAATGTCCAATAAAACCTAAGAAAGATCAAAGAATGCAAAAGATGTGATCAAATGAGATAATAAAGAAGCACCAAAATGAGTAAAACCAAATCAATGTTTGTGTTGGACTTTCTTGGGAGGTAAAGCATACCATATTAAGAAAGATGAGATATAGAAAAAGATGTGATAGAAGGTGATAATAAGAACACCAAAATGAGTAAAAACAATTAAATGCTTGTGTTGGAATTTCTTAGGAGGTAAAGCACCACCATATAGTATCATGACTAAGGTAAATGAAGATGGTATGGATGTAAAGGACTTATTTATGATGAAGGTCCTAAGATGTTCCAATCAAAACTCAAAAACATTTGGTTGGAGCCAATACCAATGGAGGTAAAATAAAATTCGTAATATATATAATATGATGTCAAATGGGTAAGAATGTGGTTAACTACCTCCAATATTCATCAAGGGGATAGAATTAGTGATCATGGAAAATATATTAATGATACAACAACGTGATATAAGTGATAATAATTTGGAGAGCTTATACACAGATTTAATACATGCAGAGGAGTCGAACACGAAAAACAGAGATATTTTAATCACACATCAATTCTTATATTGCACACTAACTTAATATTACATCCAACACAATACAAATATATAGGATAACATCCTATAATTTAGGAGATTATTCTTACCTATAATATCTCCCAATCTCCTATATGTCTAAGTCGGTTGAACAACTCCACTCGCATAAAACAAAATATAATAACAAATTCCTTATATACATTATTGATATTTAAACAATAACATTACTAACTAACAATGTAAACTATATACGCACTAATTAGGATATTTCCTAACAATAAGATCTTTAACAAATAATCAAATAAATAATACATGAATAAAGGGTTTTGTTATCAAGGTATGAAGGACCCAAAGTATGTAGGTTTGGCTTAAGAAAATTAGTGAGGTATAAATCTATGAAAATTAAAGGTTTCTACATACTCGTGATGTACTCGTGATGTGTTCCTCATTTTTAAAAACCACGCCTAAATAGCCATAGGCCTATTATGATGGTTATGTACTTGCATGAAAAGGAATTGATGCAAAAATAGTATATATTTATCTCCTACCCTAGTTAGAAAACCTACCACACCGGAAATGACCTAAGGCTATATGAAAATCCTAACTAGTAATTGAATTTATTGTATGGTTTATTTTCTTATTACCATTTCTTTGTTTTTCATTTTATTTTGTTATGGATTTTAACTTTTTCCTTTTGGGTTTTTTTTTTTTGATTATTTTGTTCCTCCATACGGATTTGGAGGATTGAACAAATGTGACCATGTGAGAATTATTTCAAGGAGGTTGTAAAAATACATTGCAAAAATAAACTACCAAAATTCCCAAAAGTGATCAATAGCTATATGAACCTAAGGGGGATAAGAAGAGCCGGATAGTAAAAGAGCTTGAAAAATAAATTATCTAAGTTCTCAAAAAGAGGTCAATGACCTTATGTCTCCAAGGGGGTGATTTTTCATACTAATGTTGTAAAAATAAATAAAACTTGATATTTAAGAAATAATTTATTCATAAAATAATTTTTAAATTAAGTTGAGATATCCAAGTAGCAGGATTTTCGGTAGTAAGATAAGACAAAGTGTGATATTCAAAAATAAATTAATACATAGTGAGATGTTTAGTTAGTAAGATATTTAGGGAGGTGTAGACACTAAAATTAGGTCACACTCCCCTTTGGTCCCTCGACAAATAAACACCCTTCATCACATTAAACTAGCCATGGCCCCTTCACTCCACTAATATTAATTTAATTAATCTAATTAAATTAATTCTTTATCCTCACCATATTTATTATTTAAATATCTTAATTTAGATAATATCCACACATGCACCTCACCTAGACACCTCATCAAGTCAACTCACCCTAAGACCTATTCTTAGTAAGTTGTCATAACTAACTAAGTCTTACCCAAACCCTAAAAATCAATGCCTACATTCCCTCTAGCCATATTCCCGCATGCTTACTTTGCTTCCATTCTAATCCGTGGGTTAACGATACAAGATCGCAAAAATCAAGGGGATCTGCCTAGTTTAGTAAACCTAGGAAATCCCGCCTTGACCGATGCCGGTTACCCCTAACCGTCGTCGGTTAAGCCGGAACCGCCGTCGGTCACCTTTTAATCCCCAAAACAACCTTATTTTGGAGGTTGGCAAACATTGGCACATTCTTGAGAGACATCACATCTTCTGAGAACGAGTTTCAGCGAGAACACGCATGCAAGGAAGGAGATCAAGCATTTTCTCCTACACAACCATCCAGCACTCACCCCAGCAAGGATTTGATCCAACCAAGCAAAAAGGAATACACATGCAGCCCATGCAAAAGCTTTCCTACGATTGGTGATTATCTACAGTCTTCAATCTCTTACCAACATCTTCAACACCTCACTCTCGGGAGTACCGCTTATATAGCGTGCAACAACCCATCAACCAACATTTCAACATGTATTCCTCCTACACCCATTACCCTATCTATTTCGTCAATATTTCAAAGAAACGTCTAAGAATCAGGTGAAACATTTTGGCACGCTCGGTGGGACCCATTTGGGGTTCCTTGCATTTTATTCATTCCTAGGAAAATTTGTGTGTTTGTTTCCCTTCTGAAAAGCATACACATTAATTTTCTTCCTTGGTAACCCTCTTTTTCTTTCTATTTGCTCTAAAAGAAACCTTTCTTTTGGTGTACTTAAAAAGAATCATTTCTTCTTGTTTTCTGCATTTTAGTGAAAGAGCATCCCTCTTCCTATTCATCCATTTGTGTCATCGAACTTCACATTTCGATTTGGGCTTAAAATAAGTGCATTGCATTCTGATTTATCGCATTAGCTCACATTAATTGAGGGCAACCTATACGCTGGAAGTCATTCCCAGCTGATGGTTGAAAAATGAATCGTAGAAAGCACATCTCTCTCTCTCTCTCTCTCTGAGTCTTGCCACATTGCACAAATTCAAAACAAATACATATTCTTAAACAACATCTTTCCTAGGAACGCCTATCAATGATTGCACTGATTTGAGGATTGGCAGGTACTCCCCAGCTCGCTACTCTATCGAGTCATACTTCAGAGTGAAGCCCGCCCCCACCATAACAAACCTGAAACCTCACCTTGTAGATCTCCTTTTCGTAAGAACCCATCCTCACCAAAAATTCTATTCTATAGTTCATGAGTCAGTCCTTAAATAGCATAAGCTAAACAAACATAATAGAAAAGGCACTCTTAGGGTCGCATTTTTTAGTGTTTTTGCTTGGCTTGCGTTTTGAGGTGAGAGGTCACGCTCTTCATTTATTTTTTGTTTTTCCTCACACGCTCCTCATCATAGTTGGTGTATTTTGACTCTTCTGAGTGTTCCTGGACCATATTCTCATCATTCTCAAAATTCTGGGTTTGATTCCTCATCAAATTTTAATTCACAACCACTTTTCTTTCATCACTATTTTAATTCCATAGTGACCGGTGTCGATCCCAAAGCGACCGTCGTCGCTATTACCCTACGACCACAACAGCTTATACCCAACCGGTGTCGGTTCTAGGTCCTTTTGTTAACCTACCCAAAAGGACATCTATTCATTTTCTTCCACTTTTCACAGTCCTGTCACTGTTATCATTCCCATTGACGTTATAAAACTCATTAGATTTGGCATACTGACAAATTTGGCCTTATACCCTTGTTCTTGACTCACTATCCATTTTCTACAGTGACCAACAGTGGTTACCTGTGACTAGCATTAGTTTACCCTAACCGGCATCGGTTAGCCTATGTCACTTTCCAAAGCAAACATTTTGTACCTAATCCACTTTTTACCACTGTTTCACTTGTCCCTACAATTTTTATGTGTCATTTACAGAGAACCATTGACCTAATCGATCTTGGTTCACATGGTGTTGACCCAAAGACAAGCAAGCGCGCTTGTATTCCACGCCAGTTGTCAACCACTCCCACCTAGTCCTTCGCCACCTTCCATTTTATCACCCGCCATGGATCCTATCCAACCTATCATTATCGCTACCGGAGATGAGGAGTTCGCGCGACTCCTTCACCAAAACCCCGCCGCCTTGCAGTTTTATCTTTCCCACTCGTCCACTCAAGATGCCTCGGGTCAGTTGATATACGGAATGCCCATATCTATCCCCCCGACTCTCGCTCCCACTCCTGCGTCAGCCCGCTTGGTCCCCTACTACCTACCTCCACCTTACCCCCAGTCGTTTCGCAGCTAGGTCCTATACCCGTTATGACTGCCACATTTGTTACCTCTATTGCACCCGCCACATCCACCATACCTTCAACAACTACCCAAAACGCAACCTCATCCGCCCCTAATGTCTCGCATATACCCGTAGCTACATTACCACCTCCGGTGTTGGTGACCCCTACCCCTTTTCAGAACGTGGTCCTTTCCATTCCATAGTCGTTAGCCCCCATTGCCACTAGGGTTACCACGACCCTTCCACCTCCATATACGTACTATCAATAGCCTCCCATTTCATCTATTATTCACTCTGGGTACGTACCCCTATTTCACTGCCTTCTTCTCAATCAACCTACACGACAAACACCATATACTGGAGTGCCATCCCCATTATATGCCCAAAACCAATCCTCTCACGCTATAGGAGGCACCCAATCATCGCAACCTACCAATGACCTAATCAAATTAATGATGGACAAGATGCAGATATTGGAGGCATCGGTTTCTAGCTCCCGCAACACTCTCACCTACGATAAGATTTACAACGAGCCTATCCACCCATCCATTCCTATTCATCCATACCCCGTGCATTGGGAGATGTGTAATTTAATTGTTTTATTAGCAAGGAAGACCTGCAACAACATTTGTGGTCGTTCAAACACGTCTTTACCTGATTGCTCACGATGATGCTTTTCTCCTAAGAACCTTTCCCATGTCTTTGACTGAACTGCATTAGATTGGTATAGTGGGTTACCTAGACACTCCATATTTTCATTTAATCGGTATCCCAAGTCTTCTTGGATTATTTCTCCATCAACATCGTCAAGAAGGTTACCATGACCAACCTATACTCTACGTGTCAGTATGAGGATGAATCTATTGCATATTTTGTCGCTCTTTGGCGTACTCCACGATTAATCAACTCACCTTCCAACTACCACAAACAGAACTCATCAAGCTCTTCACGCGGGCTTGTGCTAGACATATCTCACCGACCTGCGCAGTTCAAACCTTCCAAACATTTTACGAAGCATTCACCATGGCACAAAAGCTAGAGATCCAAGGCATTGAAGAGAAGAAAATCCAATTACGCAATAAAAAATCAGCATTCAAGTTAAATGATACTTCTTCTTCTTCCAAACTGTAGAACAATTATTCAAAGGCCAAGGGCACCGCTAATGCAATGGTACTCAAAGCCGGTTCGGCTCATCTGTCAAATCAGCTACCCCCTCATCTAATCTCTCACATGTCCAGAATTTTCAATTCAGATGAGAACAGCGGAAATACACCCCAATCGGGGAGCCTTACTCTTTTGTCTTAGAAAAGCTTATCAAAGTCAGGGCATCACCCTTCCGCCTATAAAACCACACACTTTGGTTTTTACCCTACTCACCCCATGCCCACATGGTATAAAGAACACGACTTCTGTAACTATCATTGAGTAAAGGGTCATAGTGATGGCAATTGCATCACTTTCAAAAATATTGTCCAAGAAATGCTTGAGAAAGGTGAGTTAACCGTGGATAATCCTAATGCACCTACCAACCAAAACCTACACATCTTCAAGAAACCATTTCCTAATCATGCCCCTTCGTCTGATCAAACCGGTGAGACCTCAACTCATGATACCCATACCCACGAGGTCCACGCTATTTTTAGTGATGCACCTATTGCTTCCCATATTTCATCCATAGAGGAGATTCTAGCCCGCAATCCTCCTTCCACATTGGAACCAACCTCCCTTGTTCCTTCACCCACAAAGGAACACCTTTCACCTCCTTCCTCACCTATGGAGGAGTCTTCCGCTAACATCAAGACCATTTCACCTTTGGCTTCTCCACTTAGAGAACCGATACCCACAGTGCTTCTTCAGTTCACGGAGGATACTTGTTTGCCTCCTCCACCCACAGAGGAGCTCCCATCATCTCCTCCACCTATAGAGGAGCACCTATCATCTCCTCCAATTATTATAGACCCAGTTGAAATATTGTTGCCTCTTGGTGAGCATTCTCCATCAGCTACTCAAGATCCTACTGACCCCACTTTTGGCTCTCTTGCCCACTAAGTGAAGCTAGCCAATTCCCCGTCTCTAAGACACATTTTATGGGAATTTCCATTAGGTCCTCTTCAACTCCACCTACAGACATGTCGTTCTCACGTTTGGCTGATCACTTAGATTATGTGGATAGGGCCTTACTTTGGGGGCCTTTTTGCTTCCTATCTCAACGCAGATGCAATGTCACTTGCTGATACTTCCACTATCTACCCAAAAATATTTTGACCAATTAAACCAAACACAACCACCTCTATCACAACTTCTTCCACGACACCCATCATAGCTCAACATACACCCTTACCCATAACTCAATCTACATCTAAACCCAAACCCACACCTACAACATCTTCCTCGAATAAACCTATTACCACTTTAGGGGTCACCCCAACCACTAGCCTTACTCATCCACCTATCAAACTGGATTTAGCTACATCCTCCAAATTCAACACCACACCTACTCTGACACCCAAACAAGAACCAAACCCATAGAACTCATACCCTTGCTGCGTTAATCACACTTGCACCTGTCCCGTCCAGTCTTAGGACCTCGCTTCCCAACACGGTTAAGAAACCTCCACCCATCATTAAACCAAAACACAACAACCCACTCCTTCCTCGCAAACCTCTAACCTACCCAAGCGCTTGACACGACCTATACCTAACCCTACAGAATCTTTACCACCCATACCCCTAATACTCTCTGTAACTTCTTCACTACCCACTACACTTCAGTCTTTGTCTCTCACACCCCCTGCTCGACCTGCATCATCTATCTTCAAAGAACCTCTAGTACCACTGTGGGTAACTCACCCTTTTCTCCCATCTTCTTTTCCTTCTAGATCTCATACACCTATATCACCTTTACCCAAGAAGGTGCAACATAAAAACAAGAATCCGCAACCCTCCAATAAGGTAGTCAAAGAACCCATTCATCTACCATACCCCTACCCAAACAAACACGACCAACACCCAAAACTATGTCTCAACCCACTCCCCCTCCGGCAAGGACTGTTCCTCAACAATTAGTCGTACCTACACCTAGACCCACTTTCACCTCTCATTACAACCCACTAGCAGGGTCCTATGCCAAAATTTTAACCAACCTCCTGAGACTTATGTTATCACATTACCGCCACTCAGACCTTACGACCCCCTCAAACCCAAGCCAAAGGGGTTTGATGACACTAAAATTTGTGCCTACCATCGTGTGCCAGGGCACGATGTGGAGAACTGCAAGGCCTTGAAAACCATTCTAATCCAGTTGTGTCCTCCGAATCTAACTTTGACAACGATGACCTTCTCGATGAGGACCTTGCCTCACTAAAACCCATTCCCACACTTTGTCCACTCAACAACCACAACCTCCACCCCCACAACTCCTAGAACCACCCCCAAGATTTGAAATTAACATGGTTCACATCAGAGAACTTTCCACACCATCACCCAAATGTCGTTGCACCCAACTCACCTCACAGGGTTTTTCTCCTCCTGGTAGGTTTATGCTCATCATGTTATTATACCACTCATCCTACACCTTCTCCATTTTCCAACTCCCCTCAAATCAACATGATACACGTTACTACCCATGCTCAGAAGGATAAAGGTAAAGAAAAGGTGACTGACCCACCAACCAATCCTATACCCAACATACCATCTACACCCATACCTAAAATCACTATTCGCGGCCCCACATACCCCATTTCTAATGGAGTCACACATCACACCATGCTCAAAAAATTACACCAATCTCCCTTAAAATGTCCTTATATGACCTCATCCAAACCTCGTAATCCCATCGTCAAGCTCTCATGGAGATTCTTCAATTTATTGAGGTTTTACCCAGTGACCCTACACCCGTAGCCTCCATTATCACACCCCATCATGTAGCCTCTCTCACCAAATTACCACCTTTATCCACACCGCACTCTACTCACCAAGTAGCCTCCCTTAGCTTCTCAGAGGAAGAGATTGCACCACACCAAAACGATGACCCAGACCCAGCCCTATTCATCTATGTCCACATTGATGACATACGGGTGCGACGTGTGATAATTGATGGGGGCACTAGCATTAACATCATTTCATCCCATACATTCGCTCAAATGCACATACCTGATAATTACATGCATAAACATCTTGTCATGTTGTGTTCATTCAATGATGTTATCACCTCCACATTAGGCATTGTCATCCTCCACATTTGCGTGGGCCCCTGCACTATCCCAAAATTATTCTACATCTTGGAGGGGAGTTTCAATATAACTTATTGCTTGGCAGACCCTGGATTTGTGTCATGGGGTGCGTTCCTTAAACTTTGCATCGTTGTGTAAAGTTTGAGCATGAAGGACATACCTATACTATCCCAACTGATCCATCACCTTTTAAAACATGCAACATGCTTTATTGACCCAATGATGTGCTCATACCCATTAAGGCGTCTACCTCCGTGACCACCACCGCTTCACCTACACCTCTGCTTACCAGTACAGTCGCTACCTCAACCACACATACCTCCTCCATTCCTACCGCTGCCACAACCTCCATGGCTGACCCATCAACCTCCCAACCGTTAACTCCACCTTTGCATCGACCTCTGACACATCATCCATTCCAGCTACCTACATACCAACCACTAATCCCTTAGAAGGTGTTTTTCAACGCCTCACTCTGGGGGAGTACCGCCTATATAGCATCAACACATTTCTTACTCCACAAGAGTACGAAGTCTTCACCAACATCCTCACTATGATCACCGCATAGGAGAGTGCCTCCTTTATGGTCCTCCTCACCTTTGTACCAGTCTCACCTATGGGGGACTTGATACTACCACTTACACACCCAAACCACCGTCACAAACCCACCCATTTTCCACTAACTTCCAGTCTCTCACCAATCATTGTTTTTCCCACACCTTCCTGCACCGATGTGCATGGAAGGGTTTTGGTTTTGGCTTTTATGAGCAAGGCTGCCATACCGTTATTCCATGCACCACCCACAAACATAACAACCGTAGTGGTATCGGCTTTCCCGAGCCATCTACCAAATAGGCTCGTATTGAACTCATCAAGGACATCAGCTCTTCTCCACCTTCTTCACCCACTCCACCTTCATCACCACCTTCACCAACAGAGTTGATGGATCCAGAATCTATCCCTCCTAACTTTTTTTTCATAAATACCGTTTCCTTGGGGCCTTTGACTTATCAATGCGAGGGCGAGGCCCCTTCCTCTCTTCCCTTCCTATATCCTGAAATGATTGAGCATGATACACCTTCAATTAACGTCGTTCAATGTCAAGATGATGAATCTATACTCACCTACCTTGGTGCAGAAGACTCATATATTCATCGGTCGTTACCTTCTGAGACACAAACCATGTTGAATGAATCGACTATCGATCAACATTCACACTCAGGACGACCCGCACATCCTAAAGATCGGTCAATCTTTAGATGTTGCTGAACAAGAAGCCATCACTTCTTTTCTCAAAGATCATAACCACGCTTTCACTTGGTCTTATGCAAACATGCCCGTATTGACCCCACCATAGTGGTCCACAATATCGTCATTGTTCCCGATGCCAAACCCATCAAACAAAAGATGAGGAAAATACACCCTTGCATTGCCCTTCTCATCAAAGAAGAGCTTCGCGCCTTCTTTCTGTTTCCTTCATATTACCCACCGATTATCCTCGTTGGATTTCTAACATTGTCCCTGTCACTAAGGCAATAGGGGACTCCGCATTTATACGGACTTTCGTGACCTCAACCTAGCCTAGCCCAAAAGATGGCTTTCCCTTACCCGGTATTGATCAACTGGTTGATCTTACCACTGGTCACAAGATGCTATCACTCATGGATGGCTTCTCGGGTTATAACCAAATCTTGCTTGCCCTAGAAGATCAACACAAGACCTTGTTCATCACCCTTGGGGACCTTCTGCTTTATCGCTTCATGCCTTTTGGCCTTAAAAATGTTGGTGCCACATATTTGCGGGCTATGACTTACATCTTCCATGACATCATGCATCGCATAGTGGAAGATTACGTGGATGACCTTCTCGCCAAATCTAAACGCTACTTCGAGCACCTTGTCGTCCTCAAAATCATTTTTGACTATCTCATTAAATATTACGTTCACCTTCAGCCAAAGAAGTGTGTCTTCGCAGTTCTCTCAGGAAAGCTCCTAGGATTTATTGTTTCCTTCCATGGTATAGAAGTTGACCCTGCTAAAGTCAAGGCCATTCTGGAAATGCCTCCACCCACTAACCTTAAACAACTCCGTAGCCTACAAGGTAAATTGCAGTCTATTCATCGTTTCATTTCACAATTATCTGATTGATGTCAACCATTTCATCATCTTGCTCAAGAAAGATGTATCCTTTAAATGGGATGATGACTGTATCCAAAGCTTTTGAGGCCCTCAAACAGACCTTCTCCAACCACTCATACTCATTCCACCTAAGGATGATCAACCTTTCTATCTATACATCTGAACTACCGATCACTCCTTGGGAACCATGCTCGCTCATCGCGATGAACAACACAGGGAGCAAGTAGTTTATTACATAAGTCATACTCTTTTGGACTATGAAACCCGATACACCCATCCCAAAAACTTTGCTTAGCCTTAGTTTTCGTTGCCACTAAACTCTGCCATTACCTACTCAACCACAAAACCTATGTTGTGACCAACACCGACCCCTTACACTTCATGTATGCCAAACCTTATCAAAATCAGTGTGTCGTTCGATGGCTTATGCTTTTAGCGAAACTCAACCTTGAATTCATTCATTAAAATTCCATCAATGGTCAAGCTATCACCGACCAATCGGCTGATGCACATATTTCCGGGATCAACCCTCTAATTTTGACTTTCCAGATGAGTCAATTACTACCCTTTCCTTGGATGAACCCCTTACCAAATGACACTCTTCTTTGATGGTTCCAAGTGTCAGCGTGGGGGTGGGGCTGGTGTTATCCTCATTCCTCTTGATGGTGAACCCATGCCTTTGTCTTTCAAACTAGATTTTGATTGTACAAATAATATCACCGAATACGAAGCACTGGTATTAGGTCTTCAAACCGCTTTATGCCCTAGATGTCAAATCAATCAACATCTTTGGTGATTCTCAATTGGTCGTAAACCAAGTCAATGGTATATACCAATGTCATAATGAGATACTTCAAAAGTATAAACATCATGTGGACATACTTTTGACCACCTTTGACCATTACACCCTTCAAACCGTCCCACATTCAACCAACAAATTTACAGATACCATCACCTACTTGGCTTCCCAAATACCCGCTTCGCCCACCGATTCTAAAATCTTTGTCACCATATAATGACTCCAATCACCTTCTTATTTACCACGTGAAGTTTACTCTATCGAACTCTACCCCGGACCCGAGTGACCTTTGGTACAAACAATACTCTGACTATCTTTCTCTCTCCATCTTACCTCCTGATCTCACCTGTAATGGAAAACGTGCCTTCCTTAAAAAGGTCTCTCGTTATGTCATCATGGGGCCTCCTCTATAAGCGCGGCTTTGATGGTATTCTCTTACGATGCCTCACAAGTTCTGAAATTCCTTATACCATTAAGGAAGTTCATGATGGCATATGTGGAGGTCACTTCAGTGGCCTTGTTGTTGCTAAACGTATTCTTCGCCTAGGCTATTACTGGCCGACCCTTAACTATGATTGTTGTGACTACATCAAACATTGTGTAAAATTCCAACAACATGCCAATATTCATCATACACCCAATCACGCCTTACAGGTCACCCATGACCTTTGGCCCTTCTCTCAATGGGGTTTGGATCTTGTCGGAGAGATCAACCCCATTCTTCCCAACGACATCAATGGATCATCACCGCTACCGAATACTATACAAAATGGGTTGAAGCCATACCACTCATCTCCACGAAAGCCGAGAAAATATGTGAGTTCATCAATTATCACATCATTCGCGTTTTGGTGTTCCTCATCGCCTCATCACATATAATGGAAAACAATTCAAAAACAAAACATTGCAAAAAACTTTGTGACGCCTTCGGCATTCAACTAAGTTTCTCATCACCTTATTACCCACAGACCAACGGCCAAGCTGAATCCACTAACAAAACCTTAAACAAAATTCTCATGAAAGTTGTTAGCAATCTTTGGGAAGGATTGGCATACGCACATTCCTTTTTCCCTATGGGTACACCGCACTAGTATTCGCACTTCCACTATTGCCACACCATTTTCTCTGGTCTACGGTACAGAGGTTGTTCTACCTCTCGAAGTCCAAATTCCCTCACTCCACATTTCTCTCCATGACATGCTTAATGATGACAACTTTCGCTAGGACCGTGTAGCACAACCGAGTTATTAGATGAACATCGTCTTAACACTCTTGACCACCTTCAAGTTTACCAAAACGTGTCAAACGCGTTCCTACGACAAACGTGTCCATGAACGAACCTTCCAAGTTGGTGATCTCGTCCTGAAAGAAAATCAACATGTAACCAAAGCAGAAAAAAGTAAACGGGCAAATTTTCTCCTAATTGGCTTGGACCATACATCGTGACTCATACTTACGGATCAGGTGCTTATCGTTTATCTTCACTTGATGGTAAACTGAACCTGAGCCCCTTAATGCCTTGCATCTTCGACCATTCTATTGTTGACATTTTAGTCCTACCTCACCTTTTGTCTCTTTCCATGCTCGTCCCTTGAGCGCTATCCACTTCATACACCTTACCAACAATTAAACAAGAATCATGTGAGTACCCATCACCTGTTATCTTCTCTTGAATATGTGTACCACGGCGCTGCACATAGCATGATTCTCATGGATACTTTTCGTCTACCTTTAGATGAGATCCCATGGTCGTTTCACCCTACTTTTTGAACAAGAATCTTATTCTTCACCTTGGTCTTTTCCATGACTTCAAAGCCCTCACATGGGACCCAACTCCTTGAGTCAAACTTCTAATATAAAAGATGACTCCCTCAAAAGGACATCTTCCTCTCGACAACCATTGTTATAAATAGACTGCTCCCTCGAAGGACAGCTATGTAAAGCCCTTAAAAAAGTGAGAGAATTTGAAGCTTCCCACATCAATCAGCTTCACGAAGACCTCAAGGAGTTAAATTCCTCATCCCATATAGACTTCCCACATCGATCAGTCTATCTCAAATACAAGTCAACACAAAAACTTTTTAGTCATGGACTTTCCCATTGTGACCTTGGATCTCTTGCCCGAAGAGCATGCTACCTCATGCCACATAAAAAATTAACCACCTTTCACCCTTCTCACCATTCCCACTCCCATTTCCTACCGCCTCAAGGGACCTCTTGGAAACCAAGACATTTGGTGATCATGTGACTACTTTTCACCTTAGAACAATCGATCATGCAATGTCTTTAGGGTCTTACGTTCATCACCTCCTCCAAGGTATGATCTACTCGGTATGATCCTAACCAATCAGGTGGCTTTATTGCCCCCTCTTATCTTTTGACCATCTTTATTTACATTTTGATTACCTTATACAGGATTTGGTCCTCAACACTTACCTTTGGGGTATTCTTCTTCTTTTGCCACAATCGACATCACCTATATCAATTTTCCTATAACCCACCCACACCTAACAGACCTAAACCCACAACATACCTAAAACCTACTAGCTCATTTTCATACCTCATCCTATTCTTCCCTAGCTCATGGGAGAACTACATCGGCTTGAGGTCCTTTTCGTCGGGACTATGTAGGCAGCACTCCGAGGGCATGGGGCCCTTGGAGGTTAGCTCGGCCACTCTCTACCCTAAACAATTCATCTTTCATCTTCCTCACATTACATCATACCCTACTTAGTTTCCCTTTTATATCCAACTTTGAAAATTAAACCACATATATAACAAGTTGCTTCATATTTTTATCCTCATCACAACATACATTTATTACGACTACCATTTCTCTACCATCATCATGCATGTATTATACCATATCTCACATATGACCCATATATTTATTTCACAAAATAATGAATCACAACTTCAACTACTTTAAACACAACCATGCCTAAACAAACTGACTCCACCATGCCTATAACCTGACTCGATCCATGCCTATGACCTAACTCAACCATGCCTAAAACATAACCTGACTTGATCCATGCCTATGACCTAACTCAACCATGCCTAAAACATAACCTGACTCAATCCATGCCTATGACCTGACTCAATCCATGCCTAAACCAAACTTGACTTCATCATGCCTAACTCACCTAATTTTTGTCCATATCAAAACAATAAATCGAAAGTCTCATCAAAACATCAACAAATCAAGAATCTCATGTATCTCATCATATAAATAAGTGTGTATCTCAATACAACATACATGGATGTCCCATCATGTCCATCATCTCAAAATCGTCGGCACACAGGCCGATACTCAATACAAAATGTCATCGGCACGCAGCCGGTCTCATATACAATAAAATAATGAACCAATACAAAATCTCTTCGCACACAAGCCAATATATGCTCAAAATATACAAAACCTCTCATACATCCTCGCTATCTTCAACACGCAAGCTGGTATGTGATCAAAAATACAACTATCTCTCGGCACGTAGGCCGGTATATATCACAAAAATGACTATCATACATCAAATATCAAAATCCCCATATTAGGCATCTCGGCGGATATCCTCCATCTCTGTATTGCATGTACCCTCTGCCTTGCCCCTGTCTGGCGACCTACTAGCATCTCCCCACCCATCATAGGTGGTGGTTGAGTCCCTGATGGCACCTCACACGGAGCTAGTCTGCATGCGCCGGAGGCCTCTCCCGATCCGGCCTCGAGCTTGATGGCCCCCTATGCTCTCTACACTGTGAGTGCGGGATATAGTCCTCTCACTCAACGTATGTTGTGCCCGGTACTCTCTATAGCATAGAAGTCTATCCCGACCGCCATCAGCTGGTCCTAGTAGTATCTGGCCTCACCTAGGGCATCCTGTAACCTGGATATAAGCATGGTATGTGGTGGTCTCAAAGGTCTCACCCACATTACCTATCTGCGAGACCTGTCCTCCTGCCTATAAAGCCGGGACCCAGTCTCGGTGCCTATGGTGGTGCCCTCTACCCCCGTGCTCGTATATGGTCCTCTAAAGCCCCATCGTGTGCAGGTTATGGCCAGGCTAGCCTGCAAACATGCCACATGTGCCTGTAAGGCCGCCACCTAACCATCATCCCCCTCTCCATCTCCATCCCACAACCGGCCATCTGGGGGTGCATCGGGCCACCACCTATACATGTAGCTCTGCTACCTCTTCCTCTGAGCTCGCAAGCTGTGTCTGTACCATACCCAACTGGGTAATCAGAGTAGCCACTGCCTTTTTGTAGGGCGTCTCTCTACACCATGATGGTGGCTAGATTCGGCTGCCCCGGTCTGGGTGGTATGGCTCATAAATGTGCCACCCACCACTATTTGTACCTATCTGTGACCCCGGCATCATCTATCCGCCGGTCCACTACCTACTCCTCCTACCCTGTGGGCACTGTCGGCTGTGGTAGAGGTAAGGGCCTCTCCACGTCGTCTCTCTATATTGTGGGAAGGGTGGAGGTACGTCCTGTAATAGCCCGAACTGCCGCCTGACTCTATCTACTGGGATCATCTCATGCTCCCGGCACGATGACCCTATATCCATCTCAAAAGCTGGAGCTCAGCTAGCTCCTCATGCATATGCCTATATGAGGGGAATCCCACATACGGCCTCCATATAATGTCCACTCCGACAACCCCTCCAATAACCGCTAGAAATAGGCCACATCATGTGTGGGCCTGTCATATCTCCGCTCTCCAATAGCAGGCACCCATCGCCTGTACCCCACCCGCACAAATCTCAATGGGAATGCATCCGCTCGAGGCATCCCTACTGGCCGCACACAAGCTATGTGCTCATAAGCCCAGCAGTGTAGTAAGAAGGTACAACATAGGCTGAACCTGCGCAGCCGCCCATATGCCCATAACTCTCTGTCAGATTGCACCGAATGTTGGCATCCGGGAAAGCGGGTCTCATCTATCATCATGTCGTGGAGTACCCCCATCAATGATCGGGAAAACGTCCACCCTCTGCATCTGGCAGTGCAAAGCAGCACACTGCCTCCATCAAAAGAACCACTAGCCTCATCTCCTCCGAATGGGCTAGGTACATCTCTCCATATCGAATGTTGGCACTATGGAATGTCACTCGGCCATCCCTTGCCAAACATTGTTAGCATCAGCTCCTCCGAGGCCTTGGAGGAGATAGAGTAGACCTGTATACCCAATATGGGTAGCCGTAGAATCCTAAACATGTCCTCCAGGGTGACAGTGATCTCACCCATCTCGCAAGTGGAACATGTTGGTCGCGAATCCCATCTATCGATGAGCACGACCATCAAACTAAGCTGTCGGACTACATGTCGATAGCGTCGGAGTCCACTCAAGCCCACCGCCTCCACATGTTGCAGCTCCTCATGGGTCGTTGCACCGCGCACTATCATGAAGCAGGGCGGAACCACCGTACCGCATACGTAGCTGATCTCTCCCCTGCATCCAATACAAACAATACATTAATCTACATTTATCACACCCACATTTTCCCCTATCATTTCCCAACAACCTACTTTACCCCTACCCATCTTAATCACCCAACCTGTGGCACCTTTGGCCCCTTATCCCCCAAAACCTGACCGGTGTCGGTTCCCTTTCACCGACCCCAGTCACCCCTTAACCGGCATCGGTCACCTGTTTCATGACCGATACCGGTTACACACTACCGATGTCGGGCCACACTTGGTATCGACGCCAGTCCTGTCATGATAAAAACCAACAATCCCCAAACCCCCTTTTTCTCAAAAACTTCCCCCCCCTTGCCCCTTTTACCCACCTAAAATTACCTAAAACTCCCTTACACCTCATCCCATCCCCTCCTCTCCCATTTATTGCCCCCCCATTCCTATTTTACCCACTTTTCCCCCATTCCCAAATTTAATTTTTTCCCCCACCCAAAACAACTACAACAACACTCTACCAATCATCTAATCTATCTAACCAAATACAACTAAAGTTGGACGCTTACCTCATTGTGCTACCATCGTCTCGGTGGCACGTCTGTCATTGCACCGGTGGCCCACCCGATCCCTCTCCGGCCTCTGCCATCACTAAATCTCCACCCACATCTCCAACCAATCGAATCACATGCACCGATCCTGTGGACCCGCCTCTCACTAACCAATCACCTCGCGTTCACACCCCTAACTCAATGTTTTATTTCGTCTGACACTTTTCTCTCTTTTTGTCGTTTTCTCAATTCGCTAAATGACAAATGAATAACAAAAAACATGGATTTTTTGTTTTTATAACAAACCCGACCTAACCGACGCCGGTTCACCTTCACCGGCATCGGTCTCGTGCCCTACCTTATCGTGGTGGTTTCCCTATACCGGCGTCGGTTACCCTTGACGCATCGGTCACCCTATCTTGCACAAACCCACCATTTTACCCTATTACCCCGCCTATCCCTCCTTTTTTCCACACCTACCCTTTACCCTACTCATTTACCCCACCTCACCTTTACCCAACCCATTTACCTCACCTTTCCTGACCTCATCATTTACTACCTCCCTTTTTCCTCCTTTGGGGACTCTTTATTTTCCTCATTCCTCGGCCTTACCCATGTCGTGACCTATATTTTTGGCCCTGACCATCGCTAGTGACCTTTGACCTCATGTGTTCGCTATACCTTGCGGCATTGTTACCTATGTTGTTGACCTAATGACCTTACCTAGCCTATTGTCGTGACCATTTATCTTGACCCTACCTTTGGTGTATCTGGAACATACCTAAACATTCCTGCACCTAACCTACGTCGTGTTTCCTGACCATATCCTATACCTTGGATACCGGAATCACTTCAACCTTGTTTGGATAAACCTATCGACCTTAGACGATGTAGAGTTTTACTACTCTTCAACTTGGTAGTGTGCTGCAATTTATACGTGTGCGTGCGTTTGACTATTACTACCTTTGACCCTGACCCATAACCTAGATTACCCGAGTAGACCTTTAACCCTTTTCCCCCGTTCCCCACCTTCCCCTTTCTCACATTTACCTTTTATCAAACCACTCACCGATTACGCATACGCGCCTCAAACCGATTCCTGGTTTGAGAGGGATCACCTTCACCCACACATGGGGTAACCACATCTTATTTTTGTTAACATCACTTACCAATACAAGCTATGCAACAAAAAGGGGCAAAATGTAAACACTAAAATTAAGTCACTCTCCTTTGGTCCCTCGACAAATAAACACCCTTCATCACATTAACCTAGCCATGGCCCCCTTCACTCCACTAATATTAATTTAATTAATCTAATTAAATTAATTCATTATCCTCACCATATTTATTATTTAAATATCTTAATTTAGATAATATCCACACATGCACCTCACCTAGACACCTCATCAAGCCAACTCACCCTAAGACCTATTCTTAGTAAGTTGTCATAACTAACTAAGTCTTACCCAAACCCTAAAAATCAATGCCTACATTCCCTCTAACCACATTCCCGCATGCTTACCAGAAGCTTCCAGTCTAATCCGCGGGTTAACGACACGAGATCCTAGAAAATCAAGGGGATCTGCCTAGTTTAGTAAACTTAGGAAATCCCCTTGACCGACGCTGGTTACCCCTAACCATCGTTAGTTAAGTCGGAACCACCGTCGGTCACCTTTTAATCCCCAAAACAACCTTATTTTGGAGGTTGGCAAACATTGGCACATTCTTGAGAGACATCACATCTTTCGAGAATGAGTTTCAGCGAGAACACGCATGCAAGGAAGGAGATCAAGCATTTTCTCCTGCACAACCATCCAACACTCACCCTAGCAAGGATTTGATCCAACCAAGCAAAAAGGAATACACATGCAGCCCATGCAGAAGCTTTCCTACGATTGGTGATTATCTGCATCTTCAATCTCTTACCAGCATCTTCAACGCCTCACTCTGGGGGAGTACAGCCTATATAGCGCACAACAACCCATCAACCAGCATTTCAACAGGAATTCTTCCTATGCCCGTTACCCTATCTATTTCGTCAATATTTCAAAGAAACGTCTAAGAATCAGGTGAAACAAGAGGTACTAAAGGATACTAATAAATGACATAGTAGGATAATATACACAAGTAAATAATAAACTCATAGAGGGTGTCTTTATGGAACTAAAATCATATTATATCACCTCATAAATTTTTTTGTTGGACACCGTATCCTATAAGAATCGTGGTGTCCTCAATCTTTAAGCAACATTGAGATTTTATGATGCATGTCTACCATTGTCTCTTCCACCCTCATGGAGATTCAAGAAAGAACCTCATGGTGTATTTCATCCATAGAGGAGGGAGGTAAGGGATAAAGGAAGGATGTGCTTCTTGAAAAGATTGTTTCTCAATTGGCATAAAGTGTATATAAAGGTGTGTTTTTGAAATTATTGGGAAAAAAATTTAATTTAAAGTGAACCAAATATTCACTTTGAGGTGGAGGATAAGTTAATTGTAGATGATTAGGATTTGAAATCTATAATATATATATATATATACAATTAGAGTTTACAATAATATACAAAGATGAAAACTAGGGCTCATGTCACAAACACTCGAGAGACTCGAGGAGAGATAAAATTAGGGGTAGAGTGTCCACTTAACTATTTTAATATTTCATGAGATGGTATGGATATCAAGTTTGAAAAAATGGGTTTTAACAAGGCTTAATATGTTGTCTCTAAAACACACTATCAAAACTCTCATGACACTAGTGGTAGGTTCGAACACTAGTGTATGATGCTATTGTCTAAATTTTATGGTTTTTTCCTTCATCATTCAACATTTTATGTGTTTTATGGTCGGTTAGAACACAACAATTTTAGGATAATTCACTTCCACATGTCGTAAGACACGAAAGAGCTAGGAACATGTGGAGGGGATTCCACATCATATCTCTAATCGATGTGGTAGTTGAATTTGATAACAATTAAACATGGTCGGTCAAGTGTTTTGTGCCATTTATATAGACTATTATTTTATGCCATTCTCCGCACTTGTGTTGTGCAACAGATATTAATGGCAAGAGTTTTCCTTGTGGATTTATAGTTGACGCCGCTTCCTCAATAGTCCGGTTTTTAACACTCATTAAATTTGAAGCAATGTCATGTGTGTAATCTTATGATTGTTATTTTGAAATTTTAGAGTTATGGGGTTTTTGCAATATGAGGGAGCGATCAAAGAAGATGATAGAGGACAAAGTGTATGGTTATTCTTATTAATTTTGTAAGGAATTTATAGCCATGCTTTCATCAACTTTGCTACTACTACAAATATTATCGTCAAGGTTTGAGCTTACGACCCAAAGACTACACATTATTTTCTTGTTTTTAATTCAAAGACGTGGCTTTGTTTGCCTTCATCCCTCTCATATTTTGAATGTAAACCACCATTGTCAAATGGTTTGTGGTGTGAGGCACAAGAATAAGAGAATTTAGAAGAAAAGAGTCAGCAAGATTCATTGATTCCTCATTGTTTTTCTTTCTTGCATTTATGGCATGGGCACGATGAGGGGTTTGCTTACACAAGAAAATAGAAAATGAAAAATGTGTTGAGTACATTTATTACAAAGGACATGGAAAAATATGTTGACCTTAAGATCAATGGTTCATCAGATCCTATACACTCTCACTATTCCTTATGACAATAAATAACAAAAATGGATTCCTTATTATTGAGGCTTTTCATGACATCAATTATCATTCAAACATGGGCCCTAAAACCGTGTAACTATTTTTGATAAGGGATTTGAAATTGTATGGAGTCAACATTTCGATGTAGGGCCTCAAATTGAACAACGGGGTGTTTTAAACAAATATTGCCTACCAAGTATTTTGATAACAACAATGTTTGGTCAGCTTTGTACATCAAGCGAAAACACAACATACTCTAGGAGCTACCTCGATTATATTTCAAACACATACTCTTATGTGTAACACATGGTGAGGACAACATGAATGGATGCAAACGAGGTTCCAACATGCAAAGCTGGGGGAGATGGCAAGTTCAATGACAATTCATGAACATGTAAACATATAAACATCAAGTGTGAGGTTGTATGAACATATGTACACTTAAAATTTTAAAAAACAATCTTTAAAGTCCGTAGGTAAAACAAATATAAATTGACAAGCATTATGAACAAGAAAATTTAGTCGGGATTATCTAGAGGTTTTTGTGATGAAGGGGAAATTGCAGCGAAATGGGAAAAAAAGATCATTTTTCAAATTTCAAATTCTGCAACGGTCGGTCGGCATCCCCCTCCCGAGAATCAGGGAAGGAGCCTTCCGCGGGCCATGGTCTATTGGAAGCGCTACAGAAACATCTGGGTCCCAGAGTTACAGATTCGGTCCATGCTCTCGATGCTAATATCACAAGCGACCTGCTCTATTTTGATTCGGTTCAGACGGAGTTTGTATCTGTCTCTCTGGTGGATTTGGATGACCTGGCAGCCCAGCTCACCCTTCTTGGAGAAAGAGCAATCTTTGCTAAATTTTTGGGTCGTCGTCTCTCGGTAGAGGGCATTCGTAGTTGGTGCGATACTCAGTGGGGTAGCGGTCTCCGCATTCGCTTCTTAGAGAGGTTTTTTCTTGTTATCCTCCGTAGTTCGGCGCAGAGGGACGATACCCTGGAGAGGAAAGAATTTCTTTTCGTTGAGTCCACCTACACATTCATGAGTGGTCCGCCCACTTTGATCCGGCTCAAGCGGAAATGGATGGCTTCCAAGTTTGGATCAGACTATATTCACTGCCTAGTGAGTTTTGGTCCTCCTCCATTCTATATAAAATCTGCTCCAGCTTAGGTCGCGTCATTCGCATTGATCCTGTTACTTTGGAAGGCACTCTTTCGTCTTTTGCCAGGATCTGCATTTCTATAGATCCCTCCAAAAAGATGTAGGAATTCATTGTCATATCCACCCCATCGGGCAATGGGTGCAGAAAGTGGATTATGAGGTGGTTTCTGATAGTTGCTTTAAATGTAAACAGCCTGGTCATTTTCAAAAAGCATGTAAAAACCCTCCTGTTTCCAGCGCTGCCGTTTGGAGGAAAAAAGATTACCCCACCTTCTGTCTCCTATTCAGGAACCTCTATCTTCTAGGAAAGATCACTCACTTGGTGTTGATCTCCCTGGCTCTGTTCCTGCGAAAGAGCCCCTTGTTCTTGATCCGAGTACAATCTCCCTGGTTAAGGAAATTGTGTTTGTTGTTCAAGATTCTACTTGGATACTCTCTTTATTCCAAGAAGGCATCGCACTCGGTCTCGGTGCGGATGCGGCCTCTTTGGAAAAATGGGTGAATGAGAAGGATGAGTTGATCCTCTCCATTGATGAAGACTCGGGGATCTTAATAACAGTTTGGACAACGTCCCCATCGATCCGCCTCTGGACAACTTTCAAAGTGTCTCGATTCTTCCGACTCCAGCCATTCTCAATATGGACAGGGGGTGAAAGCTCAGCCAGGTCGCCCTTCCAAAAACATCCTTTCCCTCAAAGATATTGTTGCAGGTAAGCAACTTCAACTTCGTTCCTTTTTTCCATCCTCAAGTAGGAGAGGCGGGTCCTCTCTAAAGATCAAATGATCCTTCTTTCTTGGAATGTTAGGGGCCTAAACAAGCCCCTAAGCAATGTCTGCTGAGACGTTATGTTATTGATTCAAAGCTTTTTTATGTCTTATCCAAGAAACTAAGATGTCTAAAGTGGATTGTAAGAATGGTTGGTTTCGCAAATGGAAAGGTTGGGAAGGGTGCTTCTCGGACTCTAATGGTGCCTCTGGTGGTTTGGGAGTTCTGTGGAATTCCAGTTGTTGTAGTCTCGAGCCTCTATTGGTCGATCCTAATTTCATTTGGAGTAAAGTCTACATCAAACATTCTGATGTGTCCTTCTTTCTGTGTAATGTTTACGGTCCTAATAATCCGTTAAAAAAGGGAGCTCTGGTCAGGATTCAGCTAATCCTTGACTCGGCTCTGACCTCCAAGACTGTTGTGGCTGGGGATTTTAATGCTACTCTCTCCAACAAAGATAAATGGGGGAATCCAATGGCAGCCTCGTTCTCAAGTGGATTTCACCTCCTTCATTGCCTCCGCCAAGTTAGTTGATGTGGAACCAAGTTCTGGTTGGTTCACTTGGAATAACCGGCGTCTCGGGTTCAGCTCCATGGTTGTTCGCCTGGATCGTTTTCTCGTCTCCGAAGATTGGCTTCAGCACAACTTTCTCATCAAATGCTCTGTTCTTCCTCTCTCCAGATCTGATCATTTTCTTGTCTCTCTCATCATTTCCTTTGACCTCCCGCCGCGTCGTTCTCCTTTCAAATTTGAGTCCATGTGGTTGCAGGATCCCTCTCTCAGGCCCTTGATTAACTCTTGGTGGGCCTCCTTCACAGTGGAAGGGACTTGGATGTTCAAACTATCAAAGAAACTTTCTTTACTGAAAGACAGATTGTTGGAATGGAACGTCTCATGTTTCAAAAATATTTTCCAGGAAAAATAGAGGGTTGAGAAAGAATTGCGTAATCTTAATGAATTTGTTTTCTCTCGAGGTATGCACCAGGAAGACTTCTTCAAGGAAAAATCTTTACTCAGTGAGCTTGGTGATCTTCTTCTTAAAGAGGAAATTCATTAGAGATAGAAATCGCGTGAAATGTGGTTGGTGATGGGGACAAAAATACCAAATTCTTCCATGCTTCTGTTAAAGCTAGAAGAAATGTTAATTATATCTCCTCCCTGAAGTTGGATGATGATACGGTTTTGTCCTCTCAATCTCAGATTAAAACCGAGTCGGTGTCTTTTTTTCAAAAGATTCTAAATGGCGATTCGGCCTCTCCTCTAGATGCACAACTTTCCTTTTTTATCAGATTCCTAAATTGGTCGATGATTTTGACAACGCTAAGCTTCTTTCTCCTTTTTCTAAGGATGAAGTTCGCAGGATCATTTTCTCTATGCAGAGGGATAAAGCGCCCGGTCCGGATGGTTTTCCAGCTTCTTTTTCCAAGATTTCTGGGATGTTATAAGGGATACTTGTTTGGCATTCCGTGGAGGAATCTCATTGTTCAGGCAAGCTTCTTGGCGCTCTAAATCACACCTTTATCTGCATGTTCCCCAAAAAGGCACTGGTTGATTCTCTTGATGACTTCAGGCGATCTCCTTATGCAATACGTCCTATAAAATCATTTCTAAGGCTATTGCTTCAAGAATGAGTGCTCTTCTTCATAAACTTGTGGCACAAGAACAAAGCGGATTCATCCCTGGGAGGTCTATTGCTGACGGTATAATCATTTCTCATGAATTGATCCATACTCTCCATTCCTCCTCTCACTCTGGTATGATGATTAAATTGGATTTTAGCAAAGCTTATGATCGTATCAACTGGAGATTCCTTTGTAAGTCCCTTCTCCATGGGCTTTAACTGGCATTTCTGCAATTGGATCTTCAATTGTATTTCTTCTCCTCATTTTTCTATTCTGGTTAATGGCTCAGTAGAAGGATTCTTCAGCAGTAGCAGGGGCCTGAGGCAAGGGAGATCCTCTTTCCTCTTTTCTTTTCATCCTGGTTGTTGAGGCTCTAAGTCGTAGCATCAAAGTTGCTCTTCTGGTCAGGGCTCTTAAGGGAATCCATTTAACTTCCAACCTCCCCCTTTCACACCAGCAGTTTGTTGATGATACTTTCTTATTCGGTCAAGCGTCTATTCAGAAGCCCGATGCTTTTCTTCCATTCTAGATTCTTATTCGTTTGTGACTGGCCAGGTAATCAACTTCCATAAATCTGTTATTTTCTTCTTTAATGTCACACCCAGGTTGCAACGAAGGATCAAGGCAATTCTTGGCTTTGCGGTGGGCTCCCTCCCTCATAGATATTTGGGCATCCCTCTCTTCTCTGGCATTGGTAAAGAAAATATTTGGGATGGGCTCCTCAATTCTTTGTCATCAAGGCTACTTTCTTGGAAGGGGAAATGGTTGTCCTTGGCTGGTAGAGCTCTTCTGATCAACTCTGTCCTCCTGGCCCTCCCGATATATATGTTGTCGGTCTTGTTGTTACCAAGGAATGTCTTGCTCAAAATTGAGAAAATGGTCAGATCCTTCCTTTGGCAAGGGAATAACGAAGAAAGAAAAATTCACTTGGTGAATTGGGAGACTATCAAGCTCCCAAGCCATTAGGTGGTTTGGGCATTTTGGATCTGGCCCTTCAGAATTCGGCTCTCGGTGCTAAACTTGTTTGGAACTTTATTTCGATGCCAAGCGGTTGGCTTTTCAGGTGCTTTCTCATAAATATCTGGAGGTTGGCCGCCCCGAGCTCCTGCTTTCCAGCTCTGAGCTCCCTAAAGGTTCTCATATCTGGAACTTTATCTACAAATGCAAATCCCTGATTGCTGACTCGGTCTCCTGGCAAATCAACAATGGTCAGTTGGTTGCCTTTTGGGAGGATAGTTGGAATGGGTCGCACCCGCTTAACCTTATTCCCAATCTTAATAGAGTTATGAACGTCTCCAGAGCATCCTAGGGCACTAAAGTTGCCGATTTTGGTCGCCAACATCCGAATGGTTTGCCATCCTGCAATGGAAAGATATTTCCTCCATTGGAGCCTCCCTCCAAGAATCTTCTACCTTCTCGAAAGCCCTTCGGGCAAGGCATGCTCACTTCAATGGTGGCGAAGATCAACTGTTATGGCTTGGTGACACCACAGGCTCTTACACGGTGAAAGCCGGTTATGCTCAACTTATCTCTCGGTTGAGTCTGGGCTCTCCCTGCTCCTTTGGTTGTTGGCATCCCAGTCTCTTGCCTAAAGTTGCTATTTTTGGTTGGTTGGTTTTTAAAAAGAAAGTTCTTACTCAGGTGAGGAGAAGATCTTGGGGTTTCACCGGTCCCTCCAAATGTGTGCTCTGCAGTGAAGCCAAGGAGGATTTGGATCATCTTTTTCTTTTTTGTTCCTTTGCTTCCAGATGTTGGCATTGGCTTTTATCTAAACTGAATCTTGCTTGGGTTCCTTGTAAAAATATTGGAGATACTCTCCTCTCTTGGCCTAGATTAGGACAAGATAGTTCCCTCAGTTCTATTTGGATCACTGCTCCTTTTTTCCTTATCTGGCACATTTGGTGGGAACGCAATTTACGTTTATTCCGGAACAATCTGCAGAGCTCCCTGTTTTTCTTAATAAGCTGGAAGTGGCCATCTCGGAAATAGTCAGTAAAAACAGCCTCTCTAATCCCATTTTTTCATCTAGTGATGTGATTATCAAAAATTCATGGCCACTCATCAAACTCCCCAGCCCTAGTTCCATCATCAAAAAAGGCCTCTCCCAAGTTGAGAAATTAATTAGAAGAAAAAGGGCCAAATGGCGACCTCCCCCCAGGGGCATGTGGAAACTGAATTTTGATGGTGCCTCGAGGGGGAACCCTGGTAAATCTGGTGTTGGTTGTATTATTAGGAGTGATATAGGGAATCTCATTTCTGCAGGTTCCTTTCCACTTCTTGATTGCTCTTGTAATTTGGTTGAAGCTCAAGCGCTATTGGAAGGGGTCAAATTGGCAGTTCACCTTGGATGTGAATCCCTTTTCATTGAAGGTGATTCCCAAATCATTATTCAAGCTATCTCTAGTGGGTCTTCCCCTTCGTGGAAAATTAATCCTTTCATTTCCAATATCCTCTTTTGGCTTGGCAAAATTCGCACTTGGCACATCAATCATATCTTTCGAGAAGCTAATCATGTTGCGGATCTTCTAGCAAACTTTGCCATTGATCACCCTGTCACCACTGTCATCTCGAGATATGCTGAAGCATGACAAGGCCTCTCTTGCATCATCTCACACGAGTAGTAGGGTACACACATAGCAGATTGGATTTGTCCCTCCACGCGTGCAATGCCTCTTTTAGGTGTGGGCGTTGGCTTAGTGTGGAGTCATACCCTCTGTTCATTGTTTTCGCGTAGCTTGCTCATTTCTTCTCTCCATTCATGGCGTTCCTTGGCTTCCCTTTTGTTTTTCTTGGAGCTCGGTTTCGAAAGAAGCTTCGCCTCACGAAATTGATAGAAATCGTCTCTCCGAAGTCTTCTCGTTACTCTTCTCATGAGGAGGCCGAAGCAATTGAATCTATCTTGGGCAATTCCTATCACTTTCGGTCACAGTGTGCTCGTTCCAACTCAGAGATCGCTTCGGCTTTTGTCTCCTTCTGTCTTCTACATTAGGACCCAATTGTTGTCGAATTTGTCGCCGACGACGAGATATATCCAGCTCACAGGGTCGGTCTTCATGAAGAACTACTCGACTTCTCTCTCCCAGATCCTCTTTTGTGGGTCGAAGAAGTTGATGAGCTTGCCATCGGGTCTGGTCGTAGTATTCAATGGCTCTGCGGCCAGTATCGTGATCTTCTTCGTTATGCTCAAAATGTTCAGTCTTTGTTCTCGGTGGGTCGGCTTGATCATAGACTCCTCCCGAGGTGAACATTGTTGAGGCCATGTTTCTTGTTCACTCTGCCACTGAAAAGTGGCAGGAGCTCAAGGACAGGGCAAGTGGTGCCTTCCACCTCCTTCTACGCGAGGCTAACAGGCGTGCGGGCACCCAAATCGGCTGAGTGTTCGGGTTTCAGCCTTTGGAGTCTTGTTTGCTTCTGCTTTTGCGCCTCGGTGTTTCCTGTACCCGTCCTCTCTCCTGCAGACGGTGGCCTTTCTTCTTCCCGCCCCCTCCCTTCTTCCTCCTTTCCTCTTCTTCTTTTCCTCCTCTATTGTATGGTTGGGGCCTAACCCTCCGGTTCATAGCTCTGGTCAAAAGCGTTTAATAATCAAAAACAAATACAAATACAAATTCATTATTTTCCTTTTCACATTTCCATTTCGGTTGGCCACACTTGGCCTCGTGAGCACACAAATATTTAGATTAAAATTATTTCATAATTGCACAATTACAAACTTAGATATTAATAAGCAATACAAAAGATTGTCACATTTAATATAATGTTTATGCATATTAAATTTGTATTAATTGTCGCTGATTTTAAACATTATTAATAAAATATAGGTCACATACATAGCAATATAGGGGACATTAACTCCATATACATAACCAATGAAAAAATCTCTAGTTGCTTTATAAATAAAAATTTATAAATGTCAAAACAATATTTACATAAACAAATCTTCAACATTGCTAAAAGATTTCCATATTATTATCATCCCATACTTATGTATATATATTCCTCCGCCAAGACTAACAAAAACACAAAATAGAAGACGGCGCTAATTTTATGCCACAAAAGATTTAATATGCCCATTTTGCCACCGAGCTTCATTTTTTGGATTAAATTTACAAAGTGAAAAACACCCTTTAACAAGGCCATGATATGGCAAATCCTGCCGAAGGTTTTGTTTTTTTGTTGTGCTTCATGTATTTGTTCTATGTTTTTTGCGTGGAAATTGTGCTACATTCTGGAATTGTAGCGACTATTTGAGCAGGTGTAATCAAATATTGCAATCCAAAAATGGGCAAAAATATTAGCCGAAATTTGATGCATGACTTGAATTGATTGTTGTGATACATGAATGTGATATGCAGCTTGAGGAAGTTATTAACATCTAGTTCGAGTTTTTATGATTAAAGGGCATTATCGTTTCGCGGAATATAAATTTTTTTAATGAAACATATTGTAAATCTGATGACAAGATTGTCAAGAAGCATAAAGTTTACTTAGTATAGAAGGAATATTAAATTCTGAAAAAGAAAAGAGGTAACATGAACATTTATGAAAAATGCCAAAAAAAAATTGATTGCACAGGGACACAGGTTTTCAATTACTAATAACACGTTTCTATTTTAATTGAATTTATTCTCATTTGCATACGAGTTTCCAAAAAAATTTACTAGTTTTGTCATTCAGCGACTATTTTTTCTCTATTTTTTCTTTTCACTGGTAGATGTCAGCCTCCCGCTTGACAATGGACAGGCCAACGGACGACTACGATGGTTATGTTGACGATGCACAGTGTTGAATGGTACCTACACGTGTCCGCAAAAGGCAGGATTGTCACAGAGAATGACATGTAGATAGTTTCGTGGAAGATAAAGAGGGAGTCAGAAATGCAGGATAAATTTCTGCTGTAATGTAACAGTAAAATGGAACCGTGCACCATACGCGAAGGAGGGAGAGACATTGCGCTAGTCAGAAATCGAGGACAAGTGTGGGAGATTGTAGCAGTAAGGCTCTGTCTCTCCTGTGTTTGGAAAATGCAAAGTTCGTTGATAACGTATTAAGCTGGTGACATTTAAGACTCAACGTTTGTGCAGGTTTGTTCTTTTAGTCATTCTCCAGATAATATGGATATGAATGGTAGAAACTAGAACTTGAAATCGAATTCAAAAACTATAGTATGATGCTTAAATTTGACGTGGCTATAGGCTTTAAAACTGAGCTTGATAGTTACACTAAAAGATGGTGTTGATAAGAATGTGAGACTGCATTTGAGTCAAAGCAAGACAGAAACAAAATGTGAGATTTTACTACGCATAGTGCAGAGGGCATCAGAGTCTGATTTTATAAAAAATTACAGACATTTACCATCTGTATTCTCTGTCTTATACTCTTGGCTTGGACATAGATCACTCCAGTGATGAGACAAGTAGAAACTCGTAGTTGTCTTTGCAGATTCTGTTTTATGTATTTCCCTGTTTTTCACAAAATTTGTTTTTTAATCTTTTGGACTGCTAAAGACTCAATTCTTTATTTGTATGAATAATGAAGTGCTTTTGAAACATGTTTTTGCTCACTCTATTTCACATAATAGGAAAAGAGAGAGTGCAGAGGTTGAGCATGTTTTTGGAAAGGCCTAAAGATGAACCGACTTCCTGGGTGCTATGGTAGAGAAAAACAGGATATGTATATAGATCCGAATTAGCCACAATTCCTGTATATATTCCAGTCTGCCCAAAACGTTTCCTCTTCCATCGTTTCATTTGATTAGGCACTAGAATCCTCTGTACGGTAGAGGCTGATACGATCATATGAATAAATTCGTTGGGGTCAAGCATAGGCATTCAAAAAGTTGATTTTAGGATGACTGAGAAATTGAATCTGGAATTGAGTATGTTTGGATATGGAATTTTTACCCTTTCAGCATTTTCAGCTACTTTAAGGTGTCACTAGAATGTGCATTTTTTAGTAGCCAGATACAAAAATCTCAATTGTTATGGATAGTGGTGTGAATAAAATATGCATTTTTAGTAGCCATCTGCAATATGAACCGCAAGACCACTGTTACATGCAATAGTTTTAGTCACCTTAGATTTTTCTGTAACATCTGCTAAAAATCTGTAAACATACTGAAAGAAAATCAACACAAAATGAATTGTTAACAAGTGGAATTGAATATAAAGATCTTACCTTCTACCTACACTGCCTTGGCCAGGAATTTGCCAAACTAAACATATGGAACAATGACAGACCAAAAATGTTTTGTTGTTTTCCTTTGTGCATTATGTGGTTCTGTTCGCTGCTCTGACATTGTAATTTAGCTGAGGAATTTTGTGTAACAGTTGGCATGCAAACTCATTGCATTTTTGTTTGGTTTTGTTTTTCAGACTATTCATGTTTTTGTAGCCTAACAAGGCATAGTTGTTGTAGTTGATTGCATAATCCCCTCCAAAGTGAGGCAGTGAACAGTTTATATTTGACATACAACAAATCTGTAAGAAATAGCAAACAGTTGTAGGTGACATAGTAAAAAATAGGCCACAACAATTAATGTCTTAATATAAAAAAAACAAAGTCAGAGATATTAGATCCATGTTTTTAAATGTTGCCAAAAACAAGGTCTGTTGTGGTTGTTTGTTGAGTTTTAAGTTTAGTCTATTTTAAAAACTAGTTATAATAATATAGAAAAAATACACAGCGAAGTAATAGTTAGATATGTAAGCAAATGGCAGGAAAGTAAAAAGTAATTAAAGTAGACACAAGAAGAGAATAATGGTTGCCAATATTTCTTTCGGATTATGATTTGATTGTATTAGTCGTGTGAGAATAACATAATTACAAAAAGGCTTGAAACAAAAGCAAGGCCAAAAATATGTAACAAGTAGGTTGGTAACATAGGCAATTGTTTGTTAATATTGTCAAAAGCATGTTTGCCTTTTTTTAATATTGCCAAAGACGTTTATAATAATAGTGGAGCCCGTCATGAAATTTGTTTATGTACGTGCATGGGTTGCAAAATCGTTGCAGGAATCTGAAAGAACATGATGAGTATGTTAGACTAGAAACAAAGAATTAAACTGAAATGTAATGAATAGAGGTGGAAAATGCAGATGCTTACCAGAGAAGAGAGAAAGCTATGTTTCTTTGATTGTGGATATTGAGTTGTCAACCGTCAAAGTGAATGTACCCTTGATTTGGAATTGACGGAGAAGAAATACAGCCTTTGAGATGTCTTGTTGATATTCTTCATACTGTGTTTGACAAAGGTGAGGGAAGACTTTTCCCAGTAATGGCTCTCGCAGTGTGTGCGTGAGAGGAGTCATCTATTGTTTGCAAAGTGCAATGGAAAAAGTGCTTATACTTGTATGGTTTTGATGTATTGCAAGTTGCACAAAGCGAAATCTATTTCAGTTCGTCTAGATTAGGATCTGTGAGATGGTCACATTCTACACATAATGCTTGGAAAGGAGGAAGGTACATGTTCTTTGTGCGAAGTACGCCTGCAATCTGCACAAGGGAGATGAAGTTGACGTATTTGATAGATGACAAATTGTTGATGCAAGATAACTTAAAAAGAGAAATCAAGCAGCAGTGTACTTGCCTCTGTGTTTGTGTTTATGAGAGATTGTAAAAATGTTTTTGTAGGTTCATCATTTAAAGGGTCAATGAAGGATGAATGGCCTACACATATAACACGCGAACCCTTTAATCCTTGTCTAATGAAGTTTCTGAAGAGCAATAGTGGTATGTTCCCTGCTGCAATGATGTCTCTTATTGTATGACATAGTGAAACGTGAAAGTTTCCCAAATGTACCTACAAGGACAAAGTATCATGTTTGGTTAAAATTGAAGGCAATAATGTAGTGCAATGTATATTAAAATGAAAGAAGGGAGTGTGTTGATACTGTTGCTTTTCCATTTTCAGCGTCAGAGTCTTTAACGTAGACGGTGAACAAGTCGTCGGTGTGGTGGATTCCTGTCACACCGCAGCAAATGATCCAACGGAGAATGTTGCATTTGAATGAACAAGCTCTTGTATTGTCATGTCGGGTGTCAGTTGTTTTGCAAACTGTGGGTATGTTTTCCATGGTGGTTGTTGCATTTGCAGACAAAGAACAGTTTGCATCTCCTTGTTCGTACTTTGTTTTTTCTTTGATAGTGAAACCAGCAACATGCAGACCGCAGCCAACAACTACAATGGATGCAAATTTGTGCACGAAGGTGTTGCTCATGTTCAAAGTGATTGTCATTTGACCATTTTTGTCAACCAAATCAGCATGGAGGATTTCAACTTTTGAGGGGGAGATGTTGGTTGCATGTGCTGGTCCATAGACGACCAGGATATCACCTTCAAAGACAGTTGCAACTTTGCCTGCACAAATGTCAAGTATGGAGGATGGTGGTTGTGTTGCTGGTTTTGGGACGCATTTTGAATGGTATTAGGATTTTTTATTGAAAGGATAAGTATGATAATAAATGAATGATGAGAAGAAAGTATAGAAATGTTAGAAAGAGATTACCGTTTAGAGGATTCTTGGAAAAGATCATTGGTAGCAATGTCCTTGTTCTTGGAGGGGTGTTCCATGTCTTTGTTGTTGTAACTATCTGCAAAGCATTCAAATATGTAAATGGTTGTTATAGAGTGTCAAATGAAAAGGAAAGAAAAGAATCAAGAAACTAGATGTTAGTTTTGTTGAATCAATAGAACAACATATGTGCACTTACAATTGTGCAGTGTTGTTGATGGTGTTTTTCAAGACAACAAAAATTGTTGGGTGGTCACTCCAATATGCAAATCTTTCAAATGTATTACAGGTTTGATGTATTGTGTTTGACCATATATGGTCGATCATGTTTTTAGTGAAGACACTTGGATGTTGAATATAGAAGCTGAAATTGTTTTTTTGCATAAATGCTAAAAGCATTGTTGTTTTCCTATTTTTGTTGTGCATGTCGATGTTAAAGTCTCCAAAAATGTAGGTGGGAATGGTTAAATCAAGGGATCGGAACACATTGTCGAGAACAATGAAGATGTTTTCCAGATGTGCATTTGGCAACGTAGACATTTACAATTGTTATGCATTGATGTTGCAGTAATATCTTTGCGAGTAGCGAATCTACGTGTGTGCTCTGAAAGTAATGTTTTTCTAGGAAAGCTATATTGTTTGCAATAAAAATTGTTAGACAATGTACATGATGTGCAGAAAAGCATTGGTATCCGTCAAGGTAGTCAATTGCAATGGGGCAAGCAATGTGAGTTTTTTGTAAACAGAGAATGTGAGATTGCATTAATTCATGATCGTGGAGAATGGCCTCTCTGTGAGCATGAAGACTTCGGGTATTTAGCGAAGCAACTATAATAGACAAAGAAATATCAGCTATGGACAATTCATGTTGAATATTCCATTTAACTTCATTTCGAGTCGTTCCATTTCTGTGTTGATTGTTTGTTTAATGCTGAAATTCTTTTTCGTAAAGTAGCGGGATAGCAAGTAAAGGTTGGAGATGGTTCTGACTCGTGACAGAGTGGTATATGCTAACCCATGTGACGATACGCCAAGGGGGCCAAAAGCAAGCCGTTCTAGTGTGAGGCCTTGTGCTCTGTGTATTGTGCATGCGGAACAAAGTTGTACAGGGAATTGTTTTCTTATTGTAACCGGTGACTTGTATGATGTTCTACGCAAGGGTCTAGCAACATGAACAATAGGAGTCCAATCAAGTTCTGTTGTCGTTGTTGACAATTGCGGATGTTTAGATCTTTGTTGTTTTCCAATACAGGGATCATTGAATTTTATCCATATGGCATCGAAGTCACTTGTTGTTGTATATGTTTTGAAAACTCCGTCAAAACCATTGACCAATCCGTCTTGGATGTCGTAGTTCCCTGCGAAAAGTTCAATTAGCATGTTAACTTTCAGCTCTATATGTTGTGGCAATTCTATAGTTTTAGAGTAGGTTTCCATTTGTTCTATTGTTGTATCTTGTTCATCGATAGAGTTGATGACAATTTTCTCGCCTGGAGCAAGAGCAAGCATTTTTTTATTGTGTTGAAGAACATCTATGTTTTTGTAGAAAAGGAATGGAAGTGTTGGATCAACTGGGATTGGCCGAATACATGTATGATTGAGGTATGCAAGATCAGATTCTGAATGTTGTCCAATGCGAATTCTGTTCAGACGGAGACAAAGGCAACATCTTTTTGACGCATTGTTTCAATCAATTCGAATATTTTTACATGTGTATTCCATAAGTCATAGCTAATCAATTCTCTTCAAATTTTGGGGTTTTTAAACACAAGACAACTAAGAATCGGTTGTGCTTGGTAGAAGTCTCCGCAGAAGATCATGTCAATTCCTCCAAACCAAGTTGTGAGCATGTGTTTTATTTGACGAAGTCGTTGGTCTGTGAAGTATAGAAGTTGACCTCCGACCAAGGATATTTCGTCTATTAGAGCAAGTTGTAATTGTTGGTAGTGCTTTGCCAAGGAATCCAATCGTTCATTGGTTAATGGGCGTAGTTCAGATCGATTGAAAGGCAAGAGGAAAGCATAATGGAGTGTTATTCCACCGGCATTGTAAGCAGCTTTTCCCGTGAATGCCAAGATCAAGCCTTTGATTTTCAAGGGGTCACTATGCATGGAGCTATCATAAATACGAGCCAATGTTTCAAATATCAATTTTGCAACAAATGTTTTACCTGTGCCGGTGCCTCCTGTTAGGAAAAGGTAGATAGCAATTGATGGGTCTTTATTTTTCTTAAAGGAGATGTCTTTCAAAATGGCTTGTTGTTTCTTATTGAGAAGTTGCATTTGTTTGAAATATGTTTTGTTGTCTTGGATGCTTGGGTGTTTTGCTAGTTGAAATTGTTTCTTTGCAATGTCTGAATGTTGTTGTCGATTATGGAAAGGCAAATCATGCTGTATGTCGTAGTCTTCAAAGGGGAGGTGTTCATGTGTAGTTATCGTTGTCGTTTTCTCATGAGGATTCGAGAGACAATTGTACATCGTGAATTGTTGTGTCCATGTCACCCCATTTGTTGTTAGTAGTGTAGCAGATTTGTTTATGAAAACACATTTTCGTGATGTATTGTTTAAAGGGATGGAAAGAACTATATGGACCGCTTGTTGTCCAGGATTTTGGTGGGTATTTAGCATTGCATCGCCTAGGCTTCAAATCATCCAATGGCATTGAAATGCATTTTTGGTGCTCAAAGCCATGAATACTAGCAAATGCTTTCGTCATTGTTCAATCAATCTTAGTCATGTAGGAGCAGCAATATGGTGTCGCTGCATAAGCATTTAGCACATATTGAGCATCGGTATTTGCTTGCCAAATCATGGGCATTTTCTTAGAAAAGCTATTATTCCATGTGTGAGCTGGTTTTCTTTTGAAGAGCAATGTTGGTTGTTTGAGTGTTGATTGTATTGCTTGTATGTATGTTATTTCATTGAGACCTAGTTCTTGGAGGAACATATCATGTGTAATGCAAGTATCGTATCGTTTGCTCTCTAGAACAGAGAAAATGGAATGTGCAATCGCACAATATTCATTCATGTTGGTTGTTCTACAGGTTCAAGTATTTTTGTACACTTCATTGGAGGTTGGGGGAAATTGTATCTGCACTTGGATTGTTTTTTTTTTTCAGCTTTGCGTGTGGTGATGGCATTGCAATTGAGCGATATGTTGAGGGAACGAACTAGTGTCACATGTAATGTAGCGATCAACGTATGACTCTATAATGTCATTGGCATCGTTTCCAAAGACCGGTGCGTTTTTTGTCCAAATTAGCCAATGGCTATGAGCATTCCCCTGTTTTGGAATTCCGTGACCCAAAAGTAATCTTCTATATGGCCAAAGAAGGATTTGTCTTTGCAAAGTAATTGTTTCAATGCATAGAGTCTATGCTTGTAGTAACGAGTGCATGTAACATGATCGTTTTTTACAAAAAGTTAAGAGTCGTCGTAATCTGAACGTCTTGGCTTCTCTAAAGGGATAGTATTCTGATATTGGGTGTATAAATTATCGAGGGTCTCGGTTAGTGGCTGCCAACAATGTTAAAGGGCCGAAGGTAGTCGAATCATGGCAAAAAGGTTTTTCCTTGTTTGTTGCATATAGTCCGGGGAAATGCGTATTCTTTTGAAATCGATGTACCCGATATCAGATCTTAAGATGTTTTCTAGATTTGGTTTGTATTTGACATCTTTTGCAAATAGTGTTCGACCTTTTAATTGTCCCTTTCTGATTCTGAGCCATATTGAACGACCCACTTGGTCAATTAGTATTTTTATTGCTTTGAAAAATATATTTGTTATGTGATAAGAAAATCTACGATCTGAGTGCATTAACTCCCATTGCGCTATTTTTTGATATGGAATTGTTTTTGTGGTTGTTTCATTGCGAGGTTGGCCAAAAAACAAAGTTGGGAAATTCATCTCTTCTGAGAATTTGTCTTGAAAAATACCCAATGGTGTAAAGCCCTCTGAAGGAGCGACATTTATGATCTTGTCTTTAAGATAGTGGATAGTTGAGGAGTCAGTGAAACCATGAATTAGTGTGTCGTGCGCATTGTCATTATCGATGTCGTCATCAGAAGAGTTGTTCTCGAGGGGATATGTTCGTGTTCTTCATTGTTAATTGTTTCAAGTTTAGTGTGGCGGTAGAAAGTGTTTGATCCCAGTCATGGTTTAGTTTGATTTCATGCATAAGATATAATGTTGTTGCACATAATTGTTTAAGAGCAGCCATAGTGATTATGGGGCGCACATTTCTGAATGGTATGCTTTTATGTATTCAAGATGTCATTTAAGCGCCACAACAATTGTTTTTGTTTCTTCTAGGTATCTTGGCAATGCTTGTTGGATTATATCAATATTTGTTGGAACATTTATAATTGCTCCCTTTAACGTGTATTGAGGACATTTATGGCTTTGGCACCGTATTTGACCAAATGCGAGTCGAAGAGACACGAGTCTTTCTTCAAGGTCAGAAAGCATTGCAATTGTTGGAAGCATTGGAATCAATTGGATTCGTTGAGGGCATGCTAATCTTGGCAACTGGCATTTAATAAGGTTGTTGAGCATGGGCGACAAATTTTATTGGATTTGGGCATTGTTTTCGTTGATGTGAGTTGAAGATATGTTTTTTTGTTGCATTTGTAAAAGATGTCAGATTGTGCTTGAAGTGGAGTTGGTTACAAATTTCGCATGTATGGATTGGTGTGTCATTTGTTCGGGCATGAAAACGGCAATACATTGTGCAGAGTTGGTTGTTTGCTGTGTATGTTTACGTATAGTTGTTTTTAGCTTTCGTAGGGACAATTTTGGCATTGTTGAATTGCATTGTTTTATGGTGGTTGACATTTGTGGTTGCAAAGAGTCATTTGCTTTTCGCTTGAGTGTTTTAGTGGAGAGAACGTCATCTGTTCCAGCTTTAAGCGATGTGGACACGAAAGTTGTTTTGGCACTAAAGAAATTGGTACATGAATGGCCTTTGAGTAGCAGGGAATGTATAACATTGGAATCTGTTATAGCTCTTTGATGTGTCTGTTTTCGTATATGCTTTTTTATTGAGCTGAACAAAAAATTTCAACGGTTTTTCGTTCTGATTGTGCATAGTGGTTTCGCACATGTTTCCGAAGATATGCTTTGAATTTCTGTATGCATTTGGGCGGTTGTATTTTCAGATGTATACGCAGCAGCGAGTATTGGAACATAGCGAGAATTTGTAGCCAATAGTTCATAATGAAAATGTCCTTCGGGAAGTGAAAATCGTATGAGATTGTATGCTTTTTCAAGCGGTGCATTACCAGAATAAATCTTAAAAACTTGGAAAGGATGTGAATGCCACAATTGAATATTTATTTCGAAAAGTAGGCATAACCAATGGATAATGAAGTCATCTGCGTGTATATTGTTGTGGTCATGGAAGGTGGCTATGTTTATTACAAGGCCTTGACATGTGCCAATGTGCCAATGTGTAGTATGTTTGTTATTGGGTTCTGGTCAAGCCAGGTATGGAGAAAGTCAACAGTTGTATGGTCTTGTCGAAGAATAGAACTACAAAAATCCTAAGCAGCATACCTGCGCAGGCAGCGAGGGTCAAATTCATTGTTGCGAATGTGGCAAATAGAAGTGAAAAGGCTATCAGCACAGATATTGTCACTTGTTTGTAGCCTAACAAGGCATAGTTGTTGTAGTTGATCGGATAAGCCCCTCCAAAGCATTTCTACAGAACTTTGAAGGGATAATAGATGAGCATTGTTTGTTGGTTCAGGGCATTGCACATACTTTTTCCAGAATAAGGGTTCATAATGCCCACTAAGAGGGTTGGAATCATGGAAGAGAATACAATATGGCAGTATCTGACTATTTGGAGTGAATTGAAGATAATTTGTGCCTCTTGTTGCAGACCAAACCCATATCGGCAAGTCAAGCCATTTGGAAAGCCATTTTATGCAAAAGATGTCGCCCCATAGGCCTTGTTCGGTACTTCGGGTACACTGCAGATAGTTTCATGCGATGTAAATATGTTTCCCAGCTATGAACACTGTGCAAAAGAAAAAGGCTTTCAGGATCTAGTTCTAACTGTAGAGAAGCCAATGCTACAGGATCAGATAGAGAGAGCAAAGTTTGAAAGTGTTCAATGACACCACTTCTAAGTTCAAGAGATGTGTATCGAAAATGGAACAAAGACTCAAGGAATCAAACAAGCAATCGCCCACTCCGTATTTGAAAGCATAGTCTCGGAAAAGGTTGAACCTATGCAACACATTGTCTATGCATTCTATGACGCGGTTTGATAATGTATATTGCTCAACATCAACAAATGTGGTTGCCATGGATGTTTTTTTGCATTTGGTTTGTTCTTTTCTGTTACAAAAAAAGGTTTCCCAAATAGAATATAGAAGAGAAGACTAATGTTTATACCTTTTCCAATGGAGCATGAGCAATCCAAACAAGCAACAATGAAATATCTCTGGTTCTCTGATTTTGCTTTTGTCACAAATCTGAAATGTACACAATAGATGTTATGCATTTAGTCAATATTGCAAACAAGAGTACACAGGAAAAGAATCTTTGTACATACAATAAAGCAAGTAGTGCAATGAAATACACAAGAAAGAGCAGTCATTTATAGTAGCAGTCATTTAGAATGAACGAAATTTATATTGTGCTTGAGAGAAATACGTAATCAATGTGGGGAAAACATGGATTTCAATAAAGTCAGGTGAGCGTTAAAAATAGGAAGGAGAAATTACAATAGTTATAACAGCATATTCAAATGTGGAAAGCAAAGGACTTACAAGCTTTCATTTTAAAATGTTGTAGGGCGTGCGCTTTGGAGCATATAATCAAATTAGTTAAACAGAAACGGTTTTTTGCAGATGCCCATTTTTCGATAACTGATTTGAGTGGGCATAATAGATCTGCCTATTCATCCAGTTAAGTCTAAATGCAAGAGTGACCCAAGCACAAGCTAAAAAAGTTCTACAGATGCTAAAATGTTCCACAGTCATGTTGACAACTGATTTGAGTCAGCCAGAAACATCCATCATGTGAATTAACTGATTAAGCAATCCACTAAGAATGTTTAAGCAAGTGTCCATTTCTTTGCTCAGTCTTTCTGACAAGATTCTATCCACAATTGTGGTGTGTTAACTTCAAAGAAAGCATCAGGAAAACATCTCTTGCTAGCAGCACACTAAGGCATGCACTTATGTTGTCATTTTCTTTCAAGAAGAATAATGATTTAATGGCTCTTATCCTGTGAAGGTGGCAAAACAATTTTCACACTATACATGTCCATGCTGCAATGTACGGTATTGCTCGCTTGCATGTTACAAGGTATCCTTCTTCACGACTTGTGTCAAGAAGTTAAGACATCTCAGATATTTATAAGAGGCTTTGTGACTGTGAGAAGGTTTGAAATGAGTATGGGTACACTCTGTTTCGGTCACGAGAGAAACCAAGATAAGAGACTGTAATAACCTTGAAAAGTAACTCGTATCTTGCAAGGAGGTAGAAGAAAATTGAATTTGATGGAGTATAGAGTGCATACAGACCAAAAACAGTGATGTAGTGGTGTCCAAATGGATAGAATCCAAATGTTAAATGACAGAAGTTGGAACATCAGGAATGAAATATCTTGGAAAGTGAAAAGCTTTGTTGAGGGGTAAAAGATCGTTAAGAGGAAGAGTCAAGCTCTACAAATTGATGATCTTCATTACAGATCTTAGTGTTGTATTTGTGTGGGGATTGGATCTATATGATAGAACACAACCATGAATTTTATCTAATGAGAAGTTGTTAACTATCCTGTTTGATTGACAATAGATTAAGCGTATGCATTGAAATAAGAGGAGAAAATGCCAATTGAATTAGTGAAAATTCATTCTTATAGTTGTAAAGAAGCATTCTAAGGATCAATACTTGTTGTCTATTAAGGGGATGAGAAAGATTGTTTTTATTATTGACTTGCACAATTTTCAATTGAAGTGAGGAAGGAGATTGGATTAGTTCCCGCTCCCTCAACAACCTTGTTAGGAATGTTGTAAAATGTTTTTGTGGATGTGAAATGAAAATACAAATATGTGATGGGCAAGGAAGGTTTTTAAGTGATTAGCGACAAACACCCTGAGATTGACAAGTAGCAAGCATGACTGTGACACAATAGGTAAGGGAAATCTTTCCTTATAAGCTTAAGATTGATTGAATGAATGAATATAAAACTGTTAAGACATCTCAGATATTTATAAGAGGCTTTGTGACTGTGAGAAGGTTTCAAATGAGTATCCTGCTTGTCTACAAGAGACTCCTGCTATGATACGATTGTGCTCGTGTATAAGAGACTCCTGCTATGTTAAATATTTGTTTAATTTTATTAATAGGCAATGAGTGATAAATTATTTAAAACTATATCTCTTGATTCTTGAAGATATCATATGCCCGGTGCATATATTAAGTAACAGATTACAAATCCTACACTTATGGAAAACTGACCAAGTACAGTGTCGAGGAGAGCATTACAAAGCAAAAATGGATGGTAATTTCTGATAATTTATTTAATTAAAAAGGGCATCTTAGACAGCGTATTCATTCAGACGTGGTTCAAAAATTTCATAAATATGTTTGAAGGCACATCTCTTGGTAGGTGTGTTTGGCGCTGACTAAAGAGGCTTCGCTACACTAGCGTCCTACCTGCATTTAATTATAAACCTGCTCACTTTATTTTTGTTTCTTTGTCAGTCTTACCATGCTTTCCATTAATGACTTCTTTGAAACTAGACCATGGAGAAGGCATCTTCAATATCCAGTTTTAGTATAACATTCATAACTATTGTTTCAAGCTTGCAATTGTTTTTTACCTGTTATTTGGGATTTCTTGTTGCCTTGTGCAACCACGCAGCTCTCCACAACAATTCACCTTGATCAGAGCACCCAAATATTCTAAATCCGTTGTGACATTTCATTGCAATATAATCAGAAAACATATCATATTTGAGCTACATTCAAACAAATGGCTTGAGCTGAGAGTCGACAAATCAGGCAACACATTTGTGTGGGAAAATAAACATGTTTGAGCTCGGGTTCTTTTATCAAAGGTATAACATTGTTAACTTGATGTACACAGTTTTTCCTTGCTCCTTGTTCTTGATTCCCTTCACTATATATTTATTTATAGTGCATTCACTACAAGTGGGTTTGCATCTGATGTGCACAAGTTTTTGATAGGGAAAGTGAAGTATCTTCAAGACTACAAAGGGCATGCTGACAACTATATCTGCTCCATTTTTCCAGGAACATTATCTTCCGCGTCTAGATATACACCGGGTGGGTGAAATACCACCCTTACTCATTTATTGAATGCGCAGCTTTGTTTGTGACATGAATTTGGAACTAATGTCATATCATGCAGGCAAGGGACTTCGATACGTTTCTACATCCTTCGTAGTTTTGACCCATGCTAAATACCTCAGCTCCTCCAAACATATGGTATTCTAAGGCCAAATGGTAGTGACTCCTCACTGGTTGAGGGCAATTGCCAAATGCCGGGTATAGATTACAGTTTTCCATTATGGTTGGGAGTTTTACTTAATGACTTGAAAGTGGTTTTTTAAAGACTACTTTGTAAATAGGTAGACTACATACGAATTCACTACAGAGGTTCATCTTTGCCTTCTAAGGCTCAACACACAGGATGTTGGATACAGTGGAGGGTTCCAGTCCTCATACAACAATGCACCCAATCCAAACTTGTTGGCAGGAGCAGTTGTGTGAGGGCCAGATGTCAATGCTCACTTTCCGGATGACAGAAATTATTATGAGTAATCTAAACTTTCAACCTACATCAATGCACCCTTATTTGGATGAAACTCACGTTAAATCCTTCGTTAGAGCTCATGTTACTCGAAGGCTTTCAGTGATGTGTCTGTTTCTAAAACCGGAGGTTACAATAAATGTTTTTTTTCATATCCAAGCAAGTTACAAGTACGTTAGAGTTGACATCCGAGGCAAACAAAATCTTACAAGGATTCAAACCCCTCCCTCACCTGTGTTGTTCCATCACAAGAGCTTATTGAAGGTTAGATTCTTTCTACTTTACCAATGCGTTGAAATAATGTTCTCACGGTGTAGCCTCAGGACCACGTATAACAAGTACATTTCAGATATTTATAAAGACATCACCTCCTTGCAAGATACGAGGTCTGTTTTTGGTCTGTATGCACTCTATACTCCGTCAAATAAAACTGTTAAGACATCTCAGATATTTATAAGAGGCTTTGTGACTGTGAGAAGGTTTCAAATGAGTATGGGTACACTCTGTTTCGGTGACAAGAGAAACTGAGATAAGAGACTGTAATAACCTTGAAAAGTAACTCGTATCTTGCAAGGAGGTAGAAGAAAATTGAATTTGATGGAGTATAGAGTGCATACAGACCAAAAACAGTGATGGAGTGGTGTCCAAATGGATAGAATCCAAATGTTAAATGACAGAAGTTGGAACATCATAAATGAAATACATAAATCATATTGAATCATAAAAAGATGAAACATGAACTTAGCCAAATCATCTGGGTAGCTAATATTTGTGATTTCAGGAGAGCAAAGACAATTTAAAGCTCTCAAATAGAAGTTTTGAGTGCAAATTTTGAGTGCAGGTGAGTATGACATTGACAGAAAACCGAGAAATCATGGATGATTTTGAGTTCCCGCCTTCATGTGAGTGGTCTTCAGCAACGACTACCAAGGCTTTTAGAATGCTTACAAATCAAGCAGCTGCAATAAGCAGCTACAATATGTTGTAGAACATCCATAGCAAAGTAAAATCGTTCATCATGTACAGGCAACTTCAAATCGCAAGAAACAAAAACACAGACAAACACAAAAAAATTAACATAAACAAAATCGTTGAACTTAAATTGCAATGGCATGAAAATTCACCTCCTATGATGTTGTTCAGACTCCTTTACCTCCTGGCGGGCAGATGAAAATGGCAAGATAAACAACCTGAAAGGAAGAAACATATTTCCCCTCGAGCCACTCAAAACTGTCAAAACTGACCTAATATGTACGCATCATAGTCAATGCATTAATGTTTTACAACTGCTGAGCTTTTTCACTGAACAGTGCTACATAAAGGCAATGACCAATAAAATGTTGCCAACATAAAAAAATCAAAACCTAAAACTTTAGTTGAGCCCAATTTAAATACAAATGTCACAATCCGATTCAAAAGAATGCAAATGTTTAATGGGTGAGGTGAAGACAATATCCATGCCTTCGGCAGGATAATAAATGATATGGTAAAAGGTACTCGAGTCTTACACATTAGATACGCCAATCAGCGATGTGCACGGTATTGTATTAAATAAATACCCCAATTTCAAGGGCCTTACTAAATGGCTTTGCCTTTCACTTAATTATTGCTTGTGTGGCTCATCCACATATGCATGGACAAATCCTATGCATATGCCATCTTACGATCAATTTGAGGACCTGAAATAAATTGTCGAGATGATGAAAATGAGGCAACAAGAGCCAACCAAGTTAAAAAAATCTCTAATTGTTACAAAAGTAATAATCTAGAAATGTTAGAGCAATATTTACAAAGCGTGCTCGAGATTAAAAGAAGAAAATTGCGTGCATATTATTCATCATCCCAAGAGCTTACACAAGTGTTATCTTAAACTCTTTTAAGTATTATTTTAGACAAAACATTGTAGAGATATATATGCCTTCGTAAAAGAAACAAAAGCACAAAACAAAGGATAATCGCTAATTTTAAGCCATGTTAGATCCGATATGCCCATTCACCCAATTGGCTTTAATTTTTTTGGTTAAATTTGCAAATTGAAAAACACCCTTTAATAAATTATCTAGTATATATAGCCAACGACGACCCATATTTGTTCTCTTACACATCAAATATCCCTTGTATTAAATAGATACCCCAATATCAAGGGTCTTGCCAAATGGTTGTACCTTTCACTTAATTATTGCTTGAGTGGCTTTTCCAAGTATGCATGGACATACTCCATGCCAATGCCATCTCACATAATTATTTGAAGACCTCAACCAGATGGACGAGATGTTGCAAATGAGGTGGCCAAGTGGAAATAATGCAATGGTGAATTTTGGGGTCGCACACAAGATGCGCCATGGTCCATTCCAAAGCTGATGTCATGTTGTTGGTGTCGTCATTGAGGAACTCGAAACACCATCACTATTTGCTTGTTTGTGAACTCACGACCACCCTCCAATTCCAATGAAAACAAGGGGTCCACATAGGCAATGGAGGAGTGTCTCGGCTCAACTATTGTTGTCGCTTGTTACAAGGGGGGGAATATTGGCCATCTACAACTTGTTCACCTCCCTCGCGCAACTCCATTCACCGGAGAAGAAAAACAGGGGAGCCACAACAAGAATGAATTTGTCCATGAATGACGACAAAAATACAATTGTTATGTGGTAACAGGGGTTAGTCTAAACATGATGCACATGGACTCTTGGGTGACAAGGTTAATATGTGTCGCATCCAACATGGACAAGCTCGCAATATGGTTGTACATCGACCAAATAAATCACAGCCATCAACATCTTTGTTGCTTGTCACTATTTTCCAAGCACAATCCAATTTGGAACACAACTTTTAGCGTTATTACCAAAGCCCATATGCTTGTAAAGCCAATTTGGCTCGATGTTTACATGTGGGATGTAAAGATTTTCTCTGCATGGATATTTACCATGTAATGTGGGGTTTGTATGGCAAGTAAAGTTGAATAATGGACGGCACAAACAAAGAAAAGGTAAATTGATTTGTAATTCATAAGAGATACAAATAGTATATAAGAAGAGATCTAAGTAGTGTTCGTTGGTGTCGACATGTTGAGGCACTCGTGCCTCAATGTAACATAGCAAGAATGTTGTTACACATCACATAGTGAAGTAAATGACCACATGGATTTTTTTAAATTCTCCTTGATGGAAAATCATGATCACAAGTACAAAGGCTCAACACCAATAATAGCAGAGTGTGCATGTGTGGATCGAAAATGTTTGGATGATGCCACAACGAGCCGAAGTGTTGATGGGTCTGGTCAATGGAATAGTCGCCAATGACCGACCGCTCATGCGATCTTGTGACGAGTTGAATCGTTGTGCACGTGGATGGGCTTATAGCAGTCAGATATGGTTTGCACTTCCTTCTCGTAAGTGTTCCAGATCATATGTTGCCACAGCCGCCTAAAATATCCATCATCAAACCCACATGGAGAGAAGTGACATGGCAGAGATATCCACAAGTGATATGGATGGCTTATGTCAACAACCAAATAAATCGCAGCCATCAGTTTTCTGTTGCATATCAGTGTTTGTTCAGCTCAATCCAGTTTGGAACACACCTTTTGGCATAATTATCAAGTACCACTCATTTCCTATTCGAAACAAATATAAAAGAGGACCACTACCCAAAAAGAAAATATAGGATGACAAGGGCAACTGCATTTACCAAGAAAACTGAACTATAAAAGCATATTGGCCAAAACTAAAAATAAAATTCCTACTAATCCTCCTCATGTTCTAAGTTTGAACATCCTCCAAAGATATGTTTTCTGCTCTCTAGCTGCTGGCACCACCCAACTGGAGGCCAAAACTAAAAAATAAAATTCCTAGTAATCCTCCTCATCTTCTGAGTTCGAACATCATCCAAAGATATGTTTTCTGCTCTCTAACTGCTGGCACCAAACTGGAGGCCAAAACCAAAAAAAATTAATACTAATTCTCATCTTCTGAGTTCATACATCCTCCAAAGATATGTTTTCTCCTCTCTACTTGCTGGCACCAAACTGGAGAAGTGGGGCTTCCATCTACCTCATTGGAAGCAGGATGCCAGTATTCTTGCGTAGATAGAATGGGGTTTGAAGCTAAATGGAGAGTGTTAAATGCTCTCATAAGTCATCGGACTTCCAGCTCACCTATCCTCCCTTCCACAATCGTAACAAATTTTCAAAAATGTGCTCCTCGTCACATCCAGCCTTGCACAAAGATCACTTGCTTTTTAATAGTATTGGCACGGAATGAAAAATGTTCAAGACAGCAATGAAAATCTTGGCTTATGGGCTTCTACCTGTTGAATGAAAACGATGGGGTATTGGGATTGTTATCAGCAATAACCAACATGTTTTAGTGGAAGTTATTCTTCTCTACAATCAGATTCTAATGTTGCAAAGAAGTCTTTCATGTTCATTTTTCCTGAACAAGTTCAGTTTACTCCCGAGGACAGAGTATCCTAATACTAAGATCTGCCCTATGATTTTTAAAAGATTATCCTAATATTAAAATCCGCCCTAGTAATTTTAAAAGAATATCCTTACTTTTAACAAGAATGAAGGAAAGAACTGTTTGCCAAAATTTATCTTGGTGGGAGTCTACACTGGCCTGCACTCCGTGCACATCCAGCTCAACAAGGTGTGGACTCTAACTAATATTTAGAAGTATATTCAACACAATTCTTCTCTCCTTGAGAGAGGCTCTAGAGCTAATTAACTTTACCTTGATGGTAGGGTGCATGCCAAATTACAAACCTGAAAGAGACTTAACTGACCCGCACTCTGTGCACATCCAGCTCAACAAGGTGGGGAATATAAAGTAAATCACTTCTGTTAATATTAACTAGCAATAACAGGAAAAAATGATCCCAAACTTAAAACTGACAAGAAGTTTGTCAAAATCCACATGCAAGAAAACACATTCACAGGTTTTGTGTCACCTTCCAGGCTTTCACCAAAGTTATGTCCAACACCAAACTGCTGAAACAAATATTTTCCAGGCATTAGTATTATTCAGACTCAAACAAATTTACTGAAAACTTGTTAGAATCAGTTTTGGATTTATCCTATAACTAAGACAGGTCACACTCAAAAATGTGCAAAAGCAGTTTCAAATACTCTTGGGAAAAGACCCCTGAAACAAAATATCTAAAGAAACCCATATTTTCCCGCGATAGATACCATCCCAGTTCCCACAGTGATGGAAATAAACGACTCAAAACACCTCTGAAAGCCTTATCTGGTAGGAAATAAAATTGCTTCCACGACATAATAAAGGCAATATACCAACTAAACTAACCATCATATGTTCCTTATGTAGCATTGTTTATCTTGACCCATAGAAGCTAGCAGTCTCATACGCAAATAATAAATCACACACAGCTGCTTTTCGAGAAATTATAACCTTCTACACTCGATTACTTTGCAAATAAGTGACTCTTATTCTAGGAGAAATGCTTAGCGAGTAGCAAACCTTCCACTAGATACTGATTTCTAAAGTTCATTTTTTACCACCAGCAAAAAATGTTTTGGAAATAGAACTTCCATAAACATAAAACAAAAAACCACGGAAGTAAGTCAGGTTCAAAACCCAAAGGGCATGCTCCCCAAAATAAAATTTAGATTTAAAAAAGGGATTTTTTAGAATTGAAGTTATTCCAGGTGCTTCATGATTCATAAAAGGAGCTGTCCTAACTAATGAATAAAACAGAATGTGATCTTGAGGCTCATGCAGTAGCATGTTCCTAGTAAATCAATTCTGACAGAACAATCAACAATTTGTCAATTAGTTATAGGTCCTTACTTTCATACAGTTTTTATTAGGATACCTCCATGCATTCTGTTACTTCTCTTGCCAAAATTGTATGACAGAGGACATTCTCACAAACCAAAAAAATTAAGAAGCATATCAGATATAGACGTATAGTTTATTTAAGAAGCATTGGCACGCAGCCCTTGTTCCAATAAATCCTTGACCAGATGGTTTGAAAATCAATTCTGGTAAAACTTGACCGCCAATGCAAAGTATTCCTAATTGTAATAGTCTTGGTTTCTGTTAAAGCTTTACTATCATCCAATAATAACCCTTATTGCATTTATCTTTAGTTTCTACAATCATTTTGTGATCCAACAAAACTCAGTTCACAAAAATATTACATACTAGCACCTGCACTGAAAGGAGGTGCAGGAGAATCGCCCATAGGAAATACATGAGAAGTTATAAATTCACTATAAAAAAATAATTAAAAACAAGAATTGACAACTATGTTGAGATTTCAAGAGAAGGATCTAAAGGTCTCAAGAGAAGCCTTGCAAATACAAAATGAATGTGCATGCCGGATGCACCACCAGAAGGTGTGAACCACGAAATATCCATCTAATAAAACAAAAAATTGCAAAATGAAACAATATACAGTACAAGCCAGGTGGCACCAACAGAATCCAAAAAGAACCAAACCAAACCAAAAAAAAATTGAACGATACAAAATAATATCATCTTCCAAATAACTTAAAACTACCAAAAGCGATTCTGCACAAAACAACAATTTTGACTCAGAAGAGTGGCACCTTCAACGAAACAATATTTTAATTAACCATTGATTTCAATAAAAATTAATGAAGGGAAAGGCACTGGTTGTGACTTGGACGCTCCAAAGTTGGGTTCATGTGTTGATTATTGTAAGCATAATTTGGATTTCAAAATTTTACTTAACAATAGAGTATGCGGCCCTCATGAACTTTGCCAATAGGATTATAAAGTCTGTTGAATTAGCAGCCATCCTCAAACTAATTTGATTTTTTATATTCCATGCATCTTATATTCCATAAAATAAGAAAAAAACACATTCTGATGTCACAATTGACTGACTTTATTTTTCTCCAATGAGATAAATTTCAAAGGAAATTTTGTATGAAACAGTCTGCCAAAAGAAATTCAGATGAGTTTTTGATATTAATGGTCAGAATTCATATACTAAGTTAGCAGGGATAGTTTGCACACTGGAGTAATTTTGATTTTTTTATTTTTTTAAATTTCTTTAATGTTTGACCCACACGGGTCTGCAGGTGCATCCCGAAACACCTTTGACATTTAGCAAGAATAGCCCAATGTTTCGGATGTGGTTGAGCCTGCCCTTCAGTGAAGTTATTCAGACGACACAAACTTTTTGACAAAACGTCTCAATGAAATGTGGCCTTCCAATAGGACATGATTGTAGTATATGTGGCTTCTTGATAGAGTCCTGGTGATCTCTCAACAAATACAATGAGAAGTTGTAGAGACAAACTCGGCAACCTTTTGCCAAAACAAGAGCTCCGGGATAGGGCATGGGTTCCATCAAAAAATAATTAAAAGTGGATTTTTATGATATACTGCCGTTGAGACTGCCCTGCTAGACATGCATGCAAAATCTGGTTGCATACAGAAGACCCTTATATAGTTTAATAACAATGTGCTTTGATGGAAATAGGATATGCGCAAAATGGGATTCTTGGAAAATCCTTCGAGATTGTTAAGCAAATGGATATGCACAAAGTCTTCACATTCTCCTGCGCTCCAGCCCAAAATGGAGTTACCGGAATGGCAGGACCGAACAGAGGTCGCATGTCTCTGGCCACTCAATTATCTGCTGCCTTCAGTTTCAATAGCAAAATCACCCTTTGTCTCCCATCAGGCAGACCTTACACTTGGCTAATTAACAATCCATCTTGTGAACTGGGCATGTTCAAGTATCATCTGTACGTTGTTTATATAGGATCTGTTATAGCAGTTCAGAGCTACGGCGGTTCAGAACACTAAGCGCTATTTACTCTCCAGTCAAAATCAAAATATTTTGTGCAGAGAAATCTCTATATGCACAGCTTTTATCTCTATCAAATCTCATGAGATTCAATGCATCTCATATCAAACAGGGAAAGAAGGTCAAAGATTTGCAATCGCTAATTTTTCCAGGCCAACAAGAGGTGTTTCATGGCATGAGACAAAGTTAACAGCCATTCTTGGGAATGAATTCCCATAGTAAATGCCTTTCAGCTAAATAACCCTAATTTGCCCCAACAGCCAATCAAGCAGAAACCCTCTTACTGGATATCCCGAGGTCGTACATACCCTGTTGGAGAGCATATCAACCTTTATTTTTTTAGTATAATATATAACTGGTTGCTTCTATATCATATCCTTTTTCTTCCAAGCCTTCAGGTGTGACTTTCAGACCCCTCTTCAGTGATATTTGGATCATTGATAGGTATATGGATTGCTTTCACTCTACATTGCCAGGATACGGGTACAAGTATCGTACAGGTACAGGTATGATACACGGATACGTCAATTTTAAAAAACCCTTGGGTACGATATGTCTTGGATACGTCCGTACATATATATTAAAAAATCAATATATATATATATATATATATATATACTCACTTTACTCATTTTTAGTCCATAAATAACTGAAATAGTAATATGAAACTTGAATCAATGTTCAAAACATTCAATATACTTAAGACTTAGCATTTTTATTGATCATGTGGCTGCCATACGTATCCTTGGCGTATCAGTACCGTATCCGTACGTATCCGTATCGGATACGTATCAGACAGGAAACGTGGGGGGTCAGGGCGTATCCTGGCAACATAGCTTTCACTAATCTGGTCTGGAAGTTATACCGAAAGCATGAGTACTACTCAATATATTGACCTTTGGAAATAAAAGAAACAATATACAATATAACATATAATTCATCTTAGTTTTACAAGCAGTGGGATGTAACCCTTGTTCCAATTGATCCTTAACACAACAGTTGGAAGAAAAAAGAAAAATTTGTCAACACTTGGTTGCCCCCGCAAAATTGCATTTTTCTTGATTTCTGTCAAAAATCTACTGCCGGTGAAAAATAATCCTAATTGCATTTGTCTTGGTTTCTATCAAAAACTTCAGCATCAGTCCATGATAATCCCCATTGCATTTCTTTGTAGTTTCCTAGCTCAACTAAAGGGTTCATTTGTATGGAAAGCAGCACAATTTCAAATTACCATAGCGCAATAAAATACCATAAGACGGCCCATATCATGGAGGACACCTTACAGTATTAAAATGATTTTTAAAAACACTCGGAATTAAACAAGTTCTCAACGTTTCACGCTCCTGCGTAGGTGTATTTGGCAAGGCCCGGTCTATTCTAAGCTTGATATGAGGTCAAAATCTAAGGCATACTTTCAACAAATGTTAACGTCAAATTTGCAGAACGACGTATGCAAACAAGTACAAAATCCAACCTATATTTTGAACAAATGTAAACCTCAAATTTGCAGAAAGACGTATGCAAACAAGAACAGAATCCAACCACAGTAAAAACATAACATTCAAACAGATGATTTCATAGAAAATTCGGCATCAACGGCAATATGTCGTAATGCCCTGCGCATAATTTATAGACATCCAAATCAGAAAAACCCTATTTCGTTAGCGATACTCCAAACCCCAAACATTGTACATTAATACGCCTCCAAACAAATCCCTAATCCCAACACCACCAATTTTTCACCGTACATTTAAGTACAATACCACAACTTAAACCCCTTCCCCTTAATTATTCATAGAATACAAATTTTCCTTCCCCCCATCAATATAAAAATTTACCGATCTAGGCGCGGCGTGAGCAGTAGAGACTCGAACCCTAGACCTCAATCTTCATACAAACGACATTCGTCAACCTCAGGATTGTCCTTACAATATGCCTCCAGAGGGTCTTCTTTCTGGGCGCGCTGGCGGAAGTGGGCTTTCGCCTGGCTCACCTCTTCCACTTCATCCCACGCCACTTTACACTCATCTGAACCCTCTTTTCCATCACACAATTCATGCGCTTCGCTGACTTTCTTCTCTATCAGCTCCGACAGCTTCTGCTCCCTCACCTGGGTGCCCTTAAATTTGGGGGCACCCTCGCACAAAAACCTGTTACACTTTCTGGGTGCCCTTGAATTTGGAAACAACACAGAGGGCGAACCTAATACAATGAAAGTATTTTTCTTCGCGGTTATAGAGCATGACGTAAAGGAAGGAAGAGTAATCTGTGCAGAAAAAGCCATTCGACACCAAAATAGGCGAAATGGAGCTCAAATTTATTAGCCGGAATTACTCGAATAGATGGGTGGGCTGAGGGGATAAGCATTAAACGTTGGAAACGATGGGCGTTTCGATTGCGTAAACCTCTTTTTATAAAGATTCATGGGGCGTCTGAAAGTTCTAGAAAAAAAAAATTGTTTTTTAAATTGAGATTGCTTCTATTAATTAGCAATCGTATGTGAAATGTATGAAGAATTAAAACTTAAATGAATAAGATGGAGAGGATGGGGGTAAAATAACGTGGGGTATGGGGGAGGAGAAGTGCATTGTATTTTATTGAATTTTCTCTATCTTGATTGCATTATTTATTTGAGTGCAATATACGTTCAAAGGGGTGCGAACTAAAGAATTGAGGAAAATCGTAAATGTTTTACAAATGTTTTAGATTGAGTATCATTTATTTATGTGATTATAATTTTACGCTGAAGTGGTCAAAATAAGAAATGGACAAAATTGAATAGGTTACAGAGTCGTAATCCAATTGCAATTTTTTTGTAGGGTCAAATAATATAGCCCCGGAAATTTTAGTCATATGAGGGACATGTAGAATTTTTGTGGCAATCGAGCCGAAATAGGAAGACCTAAATAAGATCCTTTATATGTGTTCCACTTTATCAAATAAATGTCTCGTGTTATTCACATGAGTGCAATTTTCCTATTAAATGGTGGTCAAAATAAAAATTGGGAAAGATCCAATAGGCTTTAGGCCCGTAATGCAACTGAGAATGACTAAAATATTTTTGATTGGACAACGTCCGATTTGTTATATAAGATGAAAACAACAATGTAATGTCAGATATAAAAAAATTCAGAATAAAATACATTCATGCACCACACCTTTTCCATGGCTTAAATCGAAACTCCTAAATAATATTTGGTATTTGTGTTATACTTCACTTTAATACGACATTCATCAACAATAATATATATGGGAATAAACGCAATCCATCACGGAGTAAGCATTCAGAGAAATTGTTGTCCAACCCTCAATTTCATATTAGGGTTAGATATGAAAATTTAACTCTGTTGCAACGACACACACCTGAAACCATCAAGTACTTGTCTCCATTACCATGTAACCATAGTTGGCACTATAGTTCAAAGTCATTTTGCGATAATAGAAATAAAATTAGCGTATTATCGCTGACAAGTAAGGCAAGTCACTTGCACACATTATATTGGTGTTGGGAGTAGTCACAACAATTAAACATTACCCACACCTTGTATGCCTTTTTATCAATATTTCCTTGATATGACAAGCATAACAATGAAATTTTAGGGTTTTAAAGTTATAGATATTTTAGATTTATCCGCATCCTGAACACTATTATAATTTTTTCTTAACAGGGCAAGTTTAGTGTAAGAAAATTAGGGTTTACAGAGGTAAGACACATTTTAAATTTGTTTTTTAAGGCATTTGATATAGATAATTCTTATATTGATAAGATTGTGGTTTACAAGATATGATATGAATCGTGTAGCTTCAAAAGAATCATGTATGTAGTTTGTTTCTCAATCTATTTAATACGAAAATAAAAGTCAAGCAGGGAAAATAAACCCACGTCAAACAAACCCACCAACCACCCTAAGCGCTCTTCAAGACCCAAAGCATAACATGGAGAGCGAGACATCCTATCTTTTAGACTTGACATTTTCCTTGCATAATAATAAAAGCACTTTATTTGATATTCGGGGGCAGTAACCATGTTGAAACTCAAGTTAAATAAACAGAGCATTACGGGGAAGTGCGATAAATGTAGATCTCACCACAATTAAATTAAATAAATAAACACAATGTTATGGGGAACTGTGCTAAATGGAGATATTGTTAATAGTCATCCTAATATCAACACCATTATGGGTTAAATAAGACCTGCAAACGAAGAAAAAATTGTAACCCTAATATCTTCTTGTCTTACTATATACAAATCGATTGAATTGGCTCTATATCTGTATCCGAAATGGGTTCATTTCCTTGCACAATAATAGAAGCACTTTATTTGAGATTCGGAAGAGTTAACTAAGTTGAAACCCAAGTTAAATAAACAGAGCGTTATGAGGAACAGTGCTAAATGGATATCTCGCTACAATTAAATTAAATAAATAAATATAACATTACGGGAATCGCTGTAAAATGGAGCTCTCGCTAGTAGCCATCCTAAAAACATCACCTTTATGGGATAAATCGACTCATGAATGGAGATAAATTTGTAACCCTAATATCTTGTCATCTTACTATTTACAAATTGATTGAACTGGCTCTGTATTTGTATCCGGAGTGGGTTCAATGGCCTGTGAGAGGAAAGTACTACATGTTGTTGTTTTGTTAGTTGTATGCGGAAGAACACAATTAAGGATTACAACAATTTAAATAGGAGACAAATAATACTTTAATCTTATTCTCATATATGAAATCCTTAAGGAAGAAAAAATTGTGTATCTTATATACCATACATATATAGATTACTGTTATTTTCTAGATTTAGTCCAACTTAAAAGTGGTCTAAACATATTTGACGGTCTAATGGAATATAAATGAAAGGCAAGTCACTTGCACACATTATATTGGTGTTGGGAGTAGTCACAACAATTAAACATTACCCATACCTTGTATGCCTTTTTATCAATATTTCAAGTATAACAATGAACTTTTAGGGTTTGCAAGTTATAGATATTTTAGTGTAAGAAAGTTAGGGTTTGCATAGGTATAACACATTTTTATAAAAAAATTAAGGGCATTCGATATAGATAATCCTTAGATTGATAATATTGTGGTTTAAAAGATATGATATGAATCGTATAGCTTCACAAGAATCATATCTCCTTTTTGTTTCTCGATCTATTTAACAGGAAAATAAAAGTTGAGCGGGGAAAATAGACCCACGTCAAACAAACCCACCAACCACATTAAGTGTTCTTTAAAACCCAAAGCATAAAATTGAGATTGAGACATCGTACCTTTCAAACCTGACATTTTCCTTGCATAATAATAAAATCACTTTATTTGATATTTAGAGGCGATAACCACATTGAAACTCAAGTTAAATAAATAGAGAATTACGGGGAAGTGCGCTCAACGAAGATCTCACCACAATTAAATTAAATGAATAAACACAATGTTATGGGGAACTATGCTAAATGGAGCTCTTGTTAATAGTCGTCCTAATATCAAAGACCATTATGGGTTAAATGAGACTCAGTAAATGAAGATAAATTTGTAACCCTAATATTTCCTCGTCTTACTAAATTCAAATTGATTGAGTTGGCTCTATATCTATATCTTGAGCGGGTTCATTTCGCTACATAATAATAAAAGAACTTTATTTGAGATTCGGAGCGTTAACCACACTTTGAAAGCCAAGTTATATAAATAGAGAGTTACAAGGAATTGTGCTAAAAAGAGATCTTGTGACAATTAAGGTAAATAAATAAACATAACATTATGGGGAATGGTGTTAAACGGACCTCTCGCTAATAGTCGTCCCTAAAACCAACACCATTATGGGTTAAATCAAACTTACAAATAGAGATAAATCAGAACCTAATATCCCGTCGCCTTACTATATACAAATTGATTGCATTAGCTCAGTATCTCGTATCTAGAGCGGGTTCATTGGTCTACAAGAGGAAAGCACCGCATGTCGTTGTTTTGTTTGTTGTATGCGAGAAGAAAAAGATTGAGGATTACAATAATTTAAATAGGAAATAAATAATACTTTAATCTCATTTTCAAATATGAAAACCTCAAGGAGAAAAAAATGTGTATCTTATATATCATAGATATATATAGATTATTGTTATCTTCTAGAATTTGTCCACCTTAAAATTAGTCTAAACATATTTGGCAGTTTGATGGAATATTAGCATCTTCAATTGAAAAAGGAGTCAGGATCACATTCCTTTTTATGAGGATAAGCATGGATCGATTTGATGTACTCCTCACCTGTTCTTATTCTTTCTTCTTTTGTCAGTTTCTAGACCCACTCTGGTTGAAACACAGGGAGCCTTGTGGAATAGGCTGCATATTGCTCCATCTTCTTCAACCTAGGAATTCTCAACTCCTCAAACTCCGCTCAACTTGCACAATCATCAACTTGGTAATAATATTTTCTTATTCATCTAGATTGAATCTAGGTAACTGATCAGAAATATAACTTATTTATATTTAATCACCTTTTGACAACATGTTGAATTCTTTCCTCTGTAAAGGCAGAGTGAGTTGCAAGTTCAAGGAGAAGAGATAGTTGATGGGAATCTTCGAATGCAGTTCTAGCACATTGTCTTGGCCCAACATACTGAGCATGTGCAGCTGGATAATTCCACCATCACCAACCAATAAACAATCAATTCCTTCACTATATCTCTAGTACAAATGCTTCTACATTGAGCACGAGCTTTGACAACCAAGAATACCTAGCCCTCCTCTTCCTCCCACCAATGAGATTGCCTCTTCCCCGACTCATCTTCCTCATGGAGAATCCACAGAGTGTAATCTCCTCAACTTATTGCGTAAATGAGAAATTTAGTTAGCTATGTTACTCCAAGAAAACTTCTACTACTTGGTTATGTTATCAAAACCCACAAGTATAAATTTGTAGCTACATGAAAAAGTAATTCCATCTAAGATTTCCAACACAAATTGTAATTTCGAACGCTCTAATCAAAAGCCAAATTGGTACTTGTGTGGAATTTAATGGCATATTTTCTTATGATCCGACATCAATTTATCCTTCCTTAATGCCGTGATAAATTCTTAAATCCCAAAATTTTATGTGCAGATAGTCATAAGGTCATATTTTATATATGTTAACAAAATCTAAACTAAAGAACTTATCCTGCCACGTGGAGCTTTAAGTTTATTTATTTTCCATTTTAATGGAGGAGCACCATTAGGACCAATGCCGATTCCAGTGGCTGTATCAGATCTGAAATATGGGTGCATTTCGAACACATAAGCTTCTATATTTCTTTCTTGAATGGAAAGTGCAAGAGCCACGCCTGCAAAACCCCCACCTGCAATTACAATATCTACTTCTTCTCGTATCTCTCGCTCAGTTTTTTCAAAGAATCCATGGATGGGGTAAACCCTAAAAACATCATCTTGGCGGAAGGATCTTGGCATGAAAAGACAACGCGAGGCATCAGTGTAGAGGAAGTGTTTAACTTGCTAGCGCTCTGTTTGGCCGAGGAAGAGGAATAATAGGCGAAATTAGTTTTGGCCTTGTGACCTCTTAAGGAAATAACAGTGGCATCGTAAGCCATGGCGGCATCCTCCGCGGTGTCGAATGTGCTTGAGCCAAACCCTAAGTTTTTTTCACGGGATTTGGGATCTTTCTTTGTGAATCGATCCCGTGGCCTCTTCCTCACTCTCCCGTAAGAAGCGCCTAACCTTTCCGTGCTCAAGCCATAAGCATTGGAAAACTACGACCGCTCCACACGACAATAAAGAAGAAAAAGACAAATTTATAACTGCAAAATTGGAGAAACGGCTAACGCCATTACCGACTGGTTTCTTCCTTATGCATCTGGCCGGGTTCGTCATGGTAACAGAAATTTCCTTTGGGGAAAAGAGGACGATACTCTAGTTTGGGACACGTTTCGCCCAAATCTTCAATGACAACTAAACATTGAAGAGGTATATGTTATTGGTTTATAGGGAGACAGCGTAACAGCCACCGTCGGATTTCAACGAACATAATGAAATTCAATCTTCGCCGTGTAAATTGTGACTCATGTCAGATTCAGCCGGGCCTTTCTCACTAGGAAACGCCTCCACGTAACAAGGTTGCTTGATTTGGCAAATCGTGACGCATTTAGAAAAATACTAAAATATTAAACCTAGTAGATGATATTGTTTTGTATTTTAATGTCTAAAATATGTAGATGTTATATGCGATTAATACCACCTAATGATAATGAATGAATGAAATATTTTAATGACGTCCACGAGACTGAAGAGTCTATGGGACCAAACGAAACTGATACATTAAGTTGTTTTCAGACTCTTTGTCATATCAACTCTCCTACTGTGAATCTTGAGCACTAAACCAACGATCTTTTGAAGTTTTGTTTCTGCAAATAACTCATTTAAGTTGTCCACTTTTAAATCGCTTTCATACTAGATACGGATATCATCATATGTTGAACACTCCATAATGAAATGTCATTCCGTTTCAACAACCCCTTTGTTGCAAAAAAGACAAATTCTCCTTTCCCAATCCTCTTTGGGAATAGTCCATCTACCAATTTCACAACGAAGATGATGTGATCCGGTCCTCAACTGGGCCATGAAAATCCTTGCCTTACCTTTGATAACTGCTCTCATGTAAGCTTTTTCATCATGCTCCCAAGTGGGGTTGAAATCTTTGATATATTGAGCTTTCTTACGACCCATTTGTTCTATCCACATGGCAGTCCTAAACTTCTCCATCACATAATTTTTATTTCCCTATTGCTATTAGGACACTCCTAAAAATTGATGCCCCATTTGTTCATCCATTTGTTGTTCTGTTTCATCCAGTTTTCTTTCTGCGCACTCTAGATTATCCTTTGTAACCATTTTGGGCCAGCGAAGATCGTCCATGCTTTCAACTTTTTTCAAATAGCTTATCAGTCGAGCTATTACCGATGCTTCTATCGGGAAGGTACCCGCTTCAACTAACAAGATCTCATAAGGAACTGTTGATTTGACTTTAAGAGTGCTTGTGATTAGATGTTTCTGGATTCTTTCTAATTGCCGCCATCCATGTTTTGACACGCTACTTCCCCAAACCTCACAACCGTAAAGAGCAACCAGAGTAACCAACAAACTGTTATCACTAAATCACAACACCCTTATGTTTCCACAAGTGCATATACTTGAACTCACGGTGTGATTGGATAACATGGGTACTATCTCCAAGTTGTGGGACTTGCTACTTGAGATAGACCTCCAGAGAAAGCTGGTTCTTGCTCCTAAACTACCTGCCACAATCTACTCTAATGCAGGGGAAGCTAACTATTCTAATTTAAATTTCCAAGGGACCAAGGAGAGAGAATGCATAAAATGAAAGCCTACACTAAAGCGGTGATACACCAGAAAAGGAGGGTGTGAGAGTAGTCTTCAAATGCATGAAATACAAAAGCAAAGTGCACACTAGAAGAGGTGATGACAGTTCTCCATAATCTAGCAAAACGCATTTACAACAATATTTCGAACATACACAATGATAATGGATCCCTGCAAGAACATAATAATAGACACAATATTCTTGTAATCAAGGTTGAAGGGGCAAGAAGAATGCAAGAAAACACAGCAGGGGAAGATGCATCCACAAACTTGTATTTTATTGCTTCCTGATACGCACAGTTCAATTGGTTACAAGAAAAGGGCCTGAATCACCATGCAAGGAGTCTGTAACAAGGGCCTGCAACACATTATCTTCACAAAGCAATTTTGGCAGAGCTTTGCTACAAAAACTACCTCCCTTTACAATGAGCCCAACACTCCAATTTATAGAAAAAAAGAGAAGAGAAGAGAAAGAGAAGGGAAAATGGAAATCCTGAAATTTGTCCTTCAACCACTTGTAAGAGGTATTAAATGGAGTAAAATGATTATATATTACTTGCAAAAGGCTCCCCATACTGTCCCTGTCCCAGTCTTTGCGTGAAATAAAGAATGATGACCATGCCTCTTAATTGCACTCCCAACCACCAAATAAAACACTGTTATGAACCCAGCCACGTTTTATAAAAATTCCCACCGATTTCTCATAAAATCTAGAATTTCTTGATTTTTGTGCGTCAAGCTCGGAGCCACGATTCCAACGGTACCAATTTTGTGCGATTTCGTTGAGAAACGCAAAAGTTATGGCCTTCTCGAGTGCGGACAATTGTTTTGGGTATATGGCAGCGTTTTCATCATTTGACAAGAATGAGCATTAACTAACTGGAGCCGAATATGTTTCTTTTATTTAAATATATCTACCCTTGTTAAAAATAAGAAGTTTTTGTGCTATGTACCTTGGGATATAATATTATAATGTATATGGGTTGATGGAGATGCCGACATGTGGCACACATCCCCTTATCTTATTATATCATTCATTTATGATTTATTATGCTTAAGAGGTCGGCCTCGTATTGGCCATAGGTAAGAATGGTATATATATGGGTTAGAAGGTTGTAGAGGACGTCGTGCTCGTTCCAGAAAGTCCAATTTTGTGAAAATCAAAGCTCGGAGTCAAAAGTTATGGCCGTTTGAAGTTTCACGGGTCAAACGTTGACTTTCCTTCTTTACCTTCGGCCGTTTCGGCTTTTCGCATCCCTTGCGTACTTTTGTCCCGGCTGTCCCGAACGCATTCTCCCGCATCAACCGATTCGGGCTTCCTTGTCTCTCTTTTGCGGCCTTTTTGCTTTTTCGCGTCCCTCGCGTTCCGCGCATACTTTTGTCCCGACTGTCCCAGACAAAACTCTTTGAACCGCCTGCGATAGACCATCTTGCTGCAAATCGGCTAATTCGCGTCCCACGCATACTTTTGTCCCGATTGTCCCAAACCGTGCGAAACAAAAACTTGACGATTTTTCTTGCTTTCGGCCGTTTCAGCTTTTCGCGTCCCGACGTCCCAACTGTCCCGCGGACCGCCTGGGACAAAAATGTCTGACTTAGCTGATTTTCTTTGTATTTCGGCCCCAAGCTTGGTACGACGAACCTTGGTACGACCCGCACTGGTACGATCTGCACCCTTCAGACCCGAAATGCTTTAAAATAGTCCTATAACCTTATTTTTGTATTTTTTCCCTTTTTCTAACTCGTTGCGATTTTTTTTTGGATGGGAGAGTTAGAGAGAAGCCGAGGGGACCCCAAAAAACATGATTTTGGGCCTTGAATCAATCTACTTGCTCGGATCGAATAATTTGATGCATGTTATCAAAATTACCTTGAGGGGTGAATTTTGGATAACACAAACCAAAGAGGGTTTTCTTAGTTTTCCAGTCCCCAGAGTTCACTTTCCTATGTCTATTCTGCGCAGAGGTAAGATGCTTTCCAACCTCCCTGTATCCTTTTTGCTCTGCAAGTCTCCCAGCTCATCTTGTTGTGGAAATCAATCCCAAGATATTTATATTCTGTAACAATTTCCAAAGTATTCCCCTCAAACAGAAAGTTAAATTGCCTCTCTTTTCTTTTCAGAGAAAAAATCATGATTTTTGTTTTGTTGGTGTTCACTTGCATCCCGACTTCCTGGCAAAAGAATTCTAAAGCTTTTAGATGCTCCCTCAAACCTTGAGTTGTTGAAATTAAGATAAGATCATCGGCATATAAGAGTAACTTCACCACGTACTCGGCCAATTGAACACCTCCTCCTTCGGTTTTACGTAACCATTCTTCAAGCTTATCAATGTATAAACCAAACAAAGTGGGAGAAAGAGGGCAACCTTGTTTGACCCCAATGTCACTACCAAAGCATTTAGACATACCTTCTCTTGTTCTGATTTTAGCTTTGACCTGCTCATAAAGTCTATGCACTGTTGCTCTAAGCTCATATGGAATCTTAAGTTCCTCCATCCTGTTCCAAAGTTTGTCTCTAGGAACCGTGTCGAAAGCTTTCTTAAAATCAACAAAACAACAAAAAGCTTCATCCCCTTGGGTATCCCATACCTTTTCAATCAAGTGCCTAAGAGTGATGCAATGATCAATGGTTGAATGTTTAGATCGGAAACCTGCTTGTCCTTTTGCCCTTTTGCCCTCTCTTTCTACCCAACTACTGATTCTACGTTCTATCATGCCCCCAAATAGCTTACCAAAAAGAGGATTGATCATACAACCATGCTAGTAATCTCATCCACATCTATTGCCACTTGCCACAATATAAGAGCTTTTCTTGTTGCCAAAAAAAAATCCATCCAAAATTAGAAAATTTAATAGTTACATTTGATGAATAAGGTTAGTAAAATTATGTTATAAGTAAGTATGATGATTCATTTTACATTGTTAAAAAATATTTACGAAAAATTGATAAAACATAATAGATTTTGTTATGAAATTTAGCAAAAATCTTTTTCTCATAAGAAAATGTACAATTTCATAATTTAATTTAACGTAATAGATTATTTATAAAAAAGTGCAATATTTAAGAATGAAGAAAATTACACAAAAAATATATATTAGTTCATTGACACGGTATATATGGGAAAAGTTGCAATAAGTAAAATATTAAAAATAAATACGAAAACACATTATATTACACTCTTTAATGTTTAAGAAAAAATATGTTATGAAAAATTGATAAACATCATAGATTTTGTTACAAAATTTTGCCAAAAAAATTTTCTTATAAGAAAATGTACAATTTCATAATTTAATTTAACAAAATATTTTATCACTAAAAAAATACAACTTCTAAGAATGAAAAAAATTATAAAAAAAAAAAAATTAGTTCATTGACACCATATAGATGAGAAAAGTTGCAATAAATAAAGTATTAAAAATAAATTTGAAAACACATAATATTACACTCTTTAATGTTTTAGATAACTACACACAAGTTTATGTTGTTCGCGTCCATTGCATAATATTATTTAATTACACTGAAGAATTAGGTAAAAAACGTACACCAAATACCATGTTATTGGCATTTTAAATATTCATATCCATGCAATATTAAATGTAATTCAATACCATTGTATTTGTTGTTGGTGACTTGGCTATCTATTCCGCTCAGCTCATACTTGGATGCAAGCATTGTGGAACTGTGGGAACGATCGAAGCGAATCAGATACAGAGCACAGCCACGGGTGTTAGAGAGCGACGTCCCTACGACTTTTTGGAAATATCAAAGTATAGAATAAAGACTTGCAGGAAGCGAGGATTACATTTTCATTTATCGTGAGCCACTGTTAACTCGACTGGTGGAATTTGTATGTTTGGTTTTAATGGATTTTGATCAGAGAATGAGGGAATTGCAAATGCACGGACCGAGGCCGACCCCTCTCAAAATATCAAAGGAGCCTCACAAGATTCAAAAGGATGATGGCGGGGTTGTGGCTCCGGCTCTCGCTTACAGGTCGCAGCCAGTGATAATATACACACAATCTCTGAAGATCATACACATCGAAGCGCACAACTTCATGACTCTCGTGCAACGTCGCACCTCTCATCGCGGTATTCTTAACAAAAACAAGGATGTCACCGCCGCCGCCTCCTTCGACTACTCCAGATCTTGCAACGGCATTAATGAAAAGCAACACGAACAAGAAGCCATAGATAACAAGTTTGTTTGTGGTGTAAGTGATACTGAGGTCCCAAAAGCAGTGCGAATTAGAATTTGGTTCTGGTGGAGGAAAATGTCACAGAGAATCACCACCGGCAGAATTTGTGGATAGAGCATGATCTTTAGAACTCTCGGCTTGGATTCGCAAGTGCTTCCCGCAATGCCAAATATTGATTCCAAGATTCAATATTTATGTTGTATTCTGGGGATTCATGGCTCTTTTTCTGAATTGGGTTTTCATCACGTTGCAGGTGAAGACAATGTAGAGACACATCGATGGTTCAGTTTTACTAGGATTGGATCTGCAGGGTCGTTGGTGATTACCCAATGTATTTCATGAACTATTATAAATTATAAAATTTTGATTGGAAAATGAAATATTGTTGTCGCTTGCATGACTTCTCATTTCACTGGTTTGATTATCAATGGTTTTTCACGCCTTATATATACTAAAGCTTAAAATTGTACGAAGTGAAACAAAAAAAACATTATTGTTGAGTTTCAAACGCGAAGCCTTTTAGTTTTCATCCATTTTTTATTTTGGACCCCTTAATCACAAATTTCACTCACTAGAATACTCCGAGAGAGATTGAGATGAAAAAGTGGCACACATATAGCATATATTGTTTGGGTACAAACAATCTAAGTTGTGGAATAGGAGTGGGAAATGAAAGTATTTAACTCCCACCTTTATATTTCCAATTTTTCATTGACATTTTCATTCCACCTAAAAAAATATATGTTATCTAATATAATACCTAAATGACGTAAAACAATAAAATAAAAAAATAGCAAAGCCCATTTTATATTGGTTATCTTTGACAACTTGCATCATCAAGAGTATTGATGAGGGTAGTTGTTATTGCTACCTTGTTAGCTTCAAACAAACCCTAATTATAAATGTGCATGAAATTGCCACCCTGAGATGCCTAGCCCACTCCACATATCCCTGCCTCTAAAGTTTCTCATGTGACATGTAAATAATTTGCTATTTGAATAGCCTATTTTGACTACCTGAAACAAAGAGGGCTAACATTACGAACATCGACTAATAACATTAGACGCATTGATCAATCACTCCTTGCATTATTACAATTCTCCTTGATAAGTTTTATATATGTCCATCAACCTACACCTACTATCTTATTCAAGCTAGTAACAAATATGGCAAAGGTTCATACGAAAAGGAAAGTTTCACTAAGGAGTTGCCTTATCCTCCCTTAAACCCCTTCCCCGTCACCTCTCCTCCTCTTGAAATGTCTCACTCCCTCAACTTCAACTTATTCATTGCATCCCCTTCGACATCTCCCTTGCACAATTCACATGCGAATTTTGATAAATATATGTTTATTATGAAGATGAATATCAATCAGTCTACTCATCGACCCCTTGAAAAAATTAATATAATATAATTAATAACAATATTTATAATGATAGATGTATGTTTACTACGAGGGTAGATGTCTATCAGTCTTGTCATCACACCTTAGAAAAATTTAATATATTTTAATCATAGTATGAAGCAAGTGAGATTTTCTCTTACTATATGAATCAATGGTCCTCATTTTTCCTTGCTTATTACACTAAAAGGCTTGTACCTGCGGTAGAAATATGGTGCGCCCTTTGGAAGCTGTGTCGATGTCCATATCGACGCATCAAGATCTCGATTGTCCACCACATAGGTCGTATTAACGACCTCCAATTAATCTGATTCGTTCACGTGTGCATCACGATGTCTACTGAGCATGAAGGGCCTTGTCACAGAGCCACCATTGATGATGACCAACATTGTTTTGTTGGTGATTGTCATGGATTATCCTGCATATGAGGTTATGTTTTATGTGTTAGATGATGGGTCGACATGGTTACATTTGAGTATTTGTGTCAGACAACATGTATCCTTCTGTAATGGATTCAATGTCAAGCCTAGAAATCCTAAAGCATGACACGAGATAAAAGTATGTTTAATATTTCTAATAATTTAGAAGACATCATTTGATAATTTAAAAGAAATCAAGAAACAATGGATTTATGACTAATTGTTGGAGGGCCTCGATTATTAATAATTATTGACATACTACGCAATTTCTTGCATTTGCTTGAGCTTATAACTAAATAGTTAGGGTTTTGACCTGAAACTTATTGAACTTTCCCCATTTATTTATTTGGGAAACTTTAATATCAAATTGCATGCACTTGAATCATGGATTCTCAATCTAAAACATTCACTCCATATACATGTATGGCTAAAAACTAGAGGGACTCAATTACCGATGCTTATTCACATATCACATGTTTTCCTTCAATTACTCCATCTTTAAGCTTAAAAGAGGGGCTTACAAAGTGTTCCAAGAGGCAAGCACTTTGGTTGATTATCAAACATGAAAACTTTTGGATTTTACCCATTTTTAGTTTACCCACGTTAAGTGCAAATTGCACTCACGTCAATAATGCGAGCGAGATGGAGTCGATAAAGTGTAACTAATAAAATTAAAAAAGTAATGCTCCACTGGTAGATTAAATCTACTTGTAACTCATATTACTAATCACTAGAGGGCCTCAATTTTCCATGATTGTTCATGCATCACCTATTTTCCTACAATTACTCATGCATTTACTCAAGCTTAAAACTAAAACAAATGGGGTTGCAAAGTGCCACATAAAGAAAGTAATGTGGTTGGGTTTCGACTCTAGAATGTATTCAATTTTCCCCATTTTTATTTTGGCCACTTTAAGCTCTAATATCATGCACGTGAATAATGGAGTCTAAGTCTAAAACTTTCGCTTACCATCCATGCAAGAATATCCACTATAATGACTCAACAGTCAATGATTTTTAATGCTTCGGATGTTTTCCTTAAATTACTCCATCTTTAAGTTAAAAGGGGGCTGCAAAGTACTCTAAGAAGAAAGCATTTCACATGGGTCTAAAACATGGAAACTTTTGGATTTTCTCCATTTTAAAGTTTGTTCCCTTTCAATACAAATTACACTCACGTGAATAATGCAAGCAAGATAGAAATGATATAGTGGAACACAATGCACATCTCCTCCCCCAACCCTTTCTTCATCTCCCCTCTTCCTCTCTCTTTTTCCCTTTCTCAAGTTTCAATTCTTCCATCTATCCCCTTCGGTGTTTCCATCATACTTTTCACGTACGATTGCTAGTTGATAAAAAAATTAGGCATGCAAGTAACATGCATCCCACCGTAAAGTTATTTTCTTACTATCACACCGAGATTTTAGGACAAATAAAAAAACTTTCTAGCTATTACATTTTATTTTGAATTAAAATTGTTTGTAATTCAAAACATAAACAAAAAATTAGTTTTAAATGCATGAAAAATAAAACTAAGTAGCTCACTTTTTCTTAAAGAAAGTGAAGAAATTATTAAATTTAAGATTAAACCATACGGAAAAAATATTGGAAGTACATGATCTGATTTAATAACCGCACAAACTTCCCTAAACCCTACTGTGAGGCATTTAGTATTTGTCTTCATTGAGCAATGTAAATCAATTTTTGGCCACAAAATTATACATCACAACAGTGCGAAAGAGGGAAAATACGGAGATTTAAAAATAATAGGAGTCGGATAAATTAAAAAATGAAGGATGCATTTATCCAGACATTGTTTATTAATCGTAGATTCCATGAAATTGAAAACAGTTAAAGACTTTGGACAGATTTCCTCCTAGAATTTTATTTCTGGCGGTCGAAAGGCCATGAAATTTTTAAAGAAATTTCTTGTAAAAATTTGATTGTTCAAAGGATTAAAATTATTTGTTAGGAATCGTTAGTCAAGAAACTATTAAACAAATTCCACCACACATAATATAGTGGATATGTTAAATGAAAAAATGTTTCCACAGGTACTTTACAAATTTAAGTTGAAAGGATAAAAAATATTTATTGGGAAAAACTCTCGAATAAGATTTATAAAAATTTTCTCTAAAATTCACAAATCTATTTCAACCTAAGGAGAAGCATTAATGTATGTGGAGTTGTGGCATCTGTATGGATACATGATGATCTCGAGGGAAAGTGTGTTAGGTTTGAGATTGCTTAGCCGCCATTATATTGAGTTAGTGTTAATCTACAAGAGATAAACATTACTTCATTTATGGTGAGAAAATCAAACCGAAACCAAATTTGTTGGTGTTTTTTTCTAAACCAAACTACCAATATCTTTTTTCTCTGCCAAATACTATAGTCTAGTTTTGTTTTTTTAATGTATTGTACCCTATCAAGAATAAAGCTTCACCCAATCAAATTAAAGAAAATTGTGTAAATAAAATAAAATATCAAAAGCAGACTTTAGTCAAAACTCGTTAAATCATAAATAACACAGTTTGATTGGTTTATAAAAAGTGAGTAATTATCTTGGTGAAGACTACATACCTACCTTCGACAAGATAATAATAAAACAATACCAAAGTCAAAATACTAAAGAGTTGCATCAAGACAGATCTCAACACAAACCATGCTATGAACAAAAAATAAAATACAAATAAACTAAGAACCAATGCATTTGATTAAGTTGGAACACTATCATTGTTTCGCATAAGACTTTGAAGGCGATTATGTATCTTCACAAGTGCAAAACGCTCCTCTTGATTCTTAAGGTTGAATTGATACAATTGCAACCATAGATAAGAGAAAAATTGAGTTTGTTGAATAACTAAAGCGGAGCCATTCCCAACATACAGTTGTTGGCAACAATTTTTCTATGTATGGAAGAGGATAGTCAACTAGCAAGTGTTCCAAATGACAATGAGGATAGAGGGGAAGAGATTCCAAGCAAGGCAGTCTTGTTATTGAAATTGTTGGGAAAGAGTTCATGGAGAGAGGAGGAGAGGGAAGCTCAAAGTTGAACAACAAAAGGGAACTACCAAAAGATGTGGGGAATACTTTCAAGAGTTGAACAAAAGGTGCACTATTCTGCAGCAAGACCCAACTTGAATAAAGTGAGGCCAACTAGAAGCTTCATATATAGAATACATCATCCCAAAAGTTGACATTTAGCCTCAATAGGGGACTGCCAAATGATGTAAGCCATTCTCTACCACTGAGAGTCAGAAAGGACATAGACCACTTGTTATTAAGAGATTCACCAAGTGGTAGTGGTTACTTGAATTAGCTGATAAAAATCCTTGGTGTGGTTGTGTTGATGGCAGCAAGGTTTGGCCAGTGTCAATCCTTCTAAGGGGTTGAAGGATTGTCTATGATTTTAAGGAGAACCTCAAGTGGGATCAATCAGTAAAATTGAAGAGTAAATAGGTTTAATTTTGGTGGGCGGGGTAAACTTCGACGTAGCAATGCCAAGAGAGTCCATTGTTGATATTCTTGTCCCAAATGTCCTTAACCATATTAATGCCTTTCTTTGCAAAGGATTTTTCTTTGAATTCGGGTTAGACAACAAGTGAAAGATAAATGGAATGAATAATTTGATTCCACCAAAGACCGAACAAGGGAATACTTAATCCGCTAAGAGATTGATGATGCCATTGAAGAAATGGAACCATAACTTGCCAAGTGATTTAATCACGCCGAAAAGGAAGAGAGCCAAAAATATTTTTAAAATGTGTATTTATGAGTTTATATTACCATAAGGTAAGAGTCCAGAATCTTGTTGAATATGTTCTCTCACAAGGATCTTCCAAGGCTCAATACCTTGAGTGGCTCTCACCACCCATTTTGCAGCAAGGCATTTCCCTTGTTGAAGTGGATCAATAATTCCAAGCCCACCTGCAAATTTAGGTTGAGTGCAGAGTTCCCAAGAAATTGTTGTCATCCCTTTCTTTCCATTATTGTTGTTCCAAAGAAAGCTTCGAACAAGTTGTGTGAGCTTGCCATAAGCAGATTTGGAAGGGAACCAATAAGAGGAGTAATAAGCATGACTAGCCAAAAAAATTTGATTAATGACCAAACTTGGCAAAGGGAGAGAAATTTACACGACCAATTTTCAACCTTTTTCTAAATTTTAGTGAGCACCCAGTCCCACATATCTTGAGGAGAGAGATGTATACCAAAAGGATACCCAAATAATGAGTAATCTTCCCATGGGGAGGATGTTCCAAGTTGGGGGAATCCAAGATAGATTTGGGTCACTTTTAATGAATATCACCTTTGTTTTATGGTTGCATAGCTTGGAACCAGATATGTCATAATAAATATCAAGTATTGCCTGAGCATTAACAATCTCTTATTCTTCATTTTTTAGAAAGAGGAGATAGTCATCATCGTGAAATGAAACTAAAGAGCATAAGATCCCTAAGGAAGAGTAATTCCTTTTAGGTCTCCTTGATGGTGAGCTCATAGGAGCATATAACCAAGAGCATCAACAACCACCACATACAAGAACGGGGTAAGGGGGCAACCTGTCAAATTGAACATTGAAGGTCAAAGGACGTTGTGAGGTTGTCATTAACCATGACCTAAGCATGTGCTTCAGTAAAGAGCATTTGAATACGTTGTTTGGGATTGAATCCCAACCACTCAAGCATTTTGAGGATAAATCACCATTATATCTAGTCATACACTTTGTCAAAATCAATTTTTACCAATAGTGCATCTTGATGTGAATCTTCAGCCCATTGGACAATTTCTGATGCATAAAGAAGATTATCCAAAATATACCTTCCTTGTAAAAAACTAGTTTTCTCTGGGTGAACAATATCTTGGGCAATCACTTTAAATTTCATAGCAATAGCCTTTGCAATGATTTTGTAAGAAACATTGAGAAGAGTGATGGGGTGTCAACCGCATATTTGATTATTGTTTCCAACTTTGGGAATAATCTTGATTAAGACATGGTTAATGACAGCACCCTATGATCTATTGGCCTATGCTTCTTTGTAAACATTAAACAAGTTTGTCTTAAGGGTGGGCCATAGATCTTGGAAAAATTCAACTAAGAGCCCATCCAAACTAGGGGCCTTCACAGTCTTCATTACCAAAATTGTTGTCTCAAGATCAATAATAGTAAGTTTTTGCTTAAGGAGGTGACTAGTAGCTTGATTTACCTTACAAGGATGCATCCACGCATCCATTCTTCTAGAAAGGATTCATACTCTTCAATATCATGTTCCTCTTGAAACAACTTACTATAATGTTGGAAAAAAATCCTTTGATATCATCAAGTGAGTGAGACTCCGCCCCATCTTCCGTAATAATGTGTGGAATGTGTTCAACTCTTTGTTTATACTTTGCAAATATTTGAAAAAATATTTAGAGTTATTGTACCATATCTAGAAATTTTATAGGACACGAAAAATCTTTTAGATTTTAAACTATTTTTCTTGAGTCCTCCATTTAAAAACTTGTTTCTCCATCCAAATACACTATATTACTTATGGTCACATATTCCTATACATTTCACCATATTCAATTATTAAAATGATATCAAAATTTTAATTAAAGTTCATATTTCTAATATATATGTGTATGTATGTATGTATGTGTTGACGGAATTTTCTTTCTTGTCGAGACTAGTGGACTAGATAATAAAGAAAATGAAGCAACTCAAACATGCAAGGGTTTAAGGTACCTTGGAATAAGATGATAACAAATGGACGGGTGCAAAGTAGATAACATGTTGCAAGCAAGCTTGATGGATCTACACAACAAAGATAACTAGAAGGAAAATGGATTATATGGTAGATGAGGGGTTGCCCCCTGACGAATTCGGTTCCAAGAAGCATGAACTTCCTTATGTGGATGTCAACCCCCGTATTTGATAAAAGAGGATAAAATAAATAATAAAGGACTGGATAAAATGCACGAGAATGCGAAAAATTATAGAACTGAAAGGAAAGTGCAAATCTAATCTAGATTAACACAAAATGAAATATACCTGACTAGGTCAATGACGATCGGGTCGATGGCGACCCAAGTTGCAAAAGTCCATTCGATGGCAACCAAGGCAAATGGATCAAGACAAGAACTAAAAATGCAGATCTTAATGGCTCATGTGCAAATCAAGATGTTGAAGGCTTCGTAGAGATTGATAAAAACTTCATAAAAGATTTGAAACAAGGGAAACAAAAAGGATGCAAGAAAATGGGGATCTAAGGAGATAGGATGAAAGTATGGATCGGGTCGATGGTGATTGGGTTGAGTTGGCGGCGATCGGGGATCGACAGAGTGGATCTAAATTGACAAAATGACAAAAAGGTAGATCTAGGAACTGAATGGGATCAAAAATGAGTTACAAATTGTAATGGATCTCGGATGGTAGAATAAGGTGATGCAAAGATGTTAGGTCAACGCGGTGACCGTGTAGGATCGACGATGACTTGGGCTGACCTAGGCTTGAATGAAGATAGATGGGCTAGAATGGCAACATGTAAACAAGATGGATGGAAGATAAGGCTAGAATTGGATCTCGATGGCAATGAACTTGCAAAACATTAGTGAATGAGATAATAACAATAATAATAATGGAGATAAAAGATACACCAAGGCAAGATGAAGATAAACTCCCAAAGTCTTCACAAATGATGCAAGTAAGCTCAAAGGGACTCCAAGAAGATCAAACAATTGAAGAGAAGCTCAAGTATGAAGATAAGATCACAAGTTCACAATAGAATTCTAATTTTTGTGTCTTTTTTCGAAGGAGGGGGCAAGGGCATATTTATAGTGTCGACGACGACCTAGGTGGGTCGTCGTGGATTGCGGGAGCCCTCCATTTGGGCGGTGGTAGGATGCCTAGCTTAAGGCATCGAGACCATTACGTGCGATATTAGGGCTTTGAAAGGCTTAGGCGGTTAGGGTTGCATATGGGAGTGAAACAGAAGGTGAGGGATGAAATGGAGTAAATAAAGGCCAAGGGAGCCTACGGATGAGCAACTAGGTAGTTTAGGGATGATGAACAACCTAGAGAGGAGAATTAGGATTTATTGAGGGATAATGAGATGAGGATTAGGAATTAATTAAAGGATCGGCAATAATTTAAGATGATTGGGATAATAGATGGGAAGGATGGGAAAATATGAAATAAAATAAAAGGGGTCTAGATAGGTGACCATGGTGAAAAGAAGCAAACACGGGCGACAAGGGTAGGAATACCAAATTTTGGTGTCTACATTTGCCCCTTTTTGTCAAATGGTTTGTGTAAGCAAGCCATGAGACAAAGGGTAAGATGAAGGATGATGGAGGATTGATGATGTGCTCCCCCTCAAACTAGGGATCAATGACACAAAGGGGAATCGATCACGAGGTTGAAAGAGATAGATGAAGAAGGGTGGGTGGGAAAAGAAGGATGGGGAAATGAGGACGTAAGGTGCCCCAAGCAAGAAGGATTCACAAAATATTTAAAAAACGTTATGGTGATTTTAGGAGTCACTTCGGTAGGAAACAAAGGTCACGATCTTCAGGGAGATGACGACAATGTCCTACGGGCTTGTGAGTCCGCAAAAATCACAGCAAAATGGAGGGAATCCAATGGGAAACCACTCAAATGGATGCAAGTTGTGGGGACCAATGGGTCATAGGCACACATCAAAACTATGTGCAACCAAATGTGAAAATAATGTGAAATCATTCATGCATGAGGAATTGTGAAAATATGCATCCACAAAGGATGAGGATGAGGATGGAAATAATGGTACCTAAAAAGGGCACGATAATGGCCAAAGAGGTGAAATATAAAAATATGTGAGATGATGCCCCGAGAGGGAACACAAATATGGCCACAAAATTGGACTTGAGATGAGATATGGATGATAATATGGTGCCCCAACAAAGGACACAACAATGGCCGAAAAGGCAAAATAAGAAATGACGATAAAAGTTGGAAACAACGGGAATGTTGTGTTATGGGTGGCACACTAAAAACAAGATGGAAGGTAAGATCGTATACATAAATGATATGATACTTGATCAAATGGGAGATTTTGATAGATAACATATAAATGATTTAGACATGATAAATGTTATCTTTGATAAAGAAAAGAGAAAATAGATAAAAATTATAAATGTGAAAAATTAGAATAGAACGTAACTTGAATGATTGGCAACCTATAGGTACTAACAATGCTACGTCATATCAATGACTCCAACTATATTGAAGGTAACCAAGAAAGGGATCCATGTAATGTAATACACATGCAACCAAAATAAGTGTTAACACATAACCAACGATATTTAGTTATATCAAAAATCATGAGGGAAGTATGGATGAAATGAGTAATAAAATTAATGTCAACATGAAAAAGGGTTTTAGATGCAACTCATACGTGGGAAGAGGGTTCTCCATAGGTGGTTTTTTCTAGGACTATGCCCCGACTTTGGGAGGAGGGAAAAGAAAAATGCAAACTGATCAATGTGGGAAGTTTGCAATATATGAGAAAGTTGATCAATGTGAGAAGCTTTCTTAGGATGCTTACTTTTATATCTTATATGCTTTTTCTTTTAGATACATAGAAGGTTGATCAATGTAGGAAGTCTTTGCTGCCATGATAGAGTAGCCATCCTTCAAGGGAGGGGTCTATTTTTTTCTTCTCTTTTTTTTTGATAAATGGCAAGGATAACATATGCGATAGTTGTCTTTCGAGGATCAGTCTATGTTTTTGACTTTTTGCTTTATATGAACAATTATCCTTCGAGGAGCAATCGGTTTTACTGATATGATAAATTTTGAGATGAGCATCCATGGGATTATAGTTTTTTTATGAGGAAGAGATGGGTATATCTAAGTAGACCACCTACGAGGGGATGAGAAGATGTACAAGAAACACCTATGGACCCTTCACGAGGTTCCAATAGGTAGATAAGAGGGCGATGGATGTAATGATCACGAAGTTCTAACCAAGAAGGAAGAGCCTATCCATAAGGAAGATGTTACGGACATAGTTGTGGTGCCCATATTTAAGGTCATGACTAGGAAGGTGATGGTAGACCACATAATTCCAAATCATTATAATGATATATGGAAGAGGCTAATGATGGAGGAATGATCTAAGGATATGACTAAGTGTTCATTGGTAGGTATACTAACAATAGAATGGTCACAAGTGCAATGTGTTAAGAGGTTCCACTTCTAGTTTACCATCAAGGGAGGCCAAACAATAGGCTCTTGACCCATATTTATGCATGATAATGTAAGGTCCAATCTAGTTGGGGAAAACTTTCCACATTGGCTCCTTTCTAGAGTAGTAACGTTATGATTTTCTTTAAGGACAAGGTCACCAAAATTAAAGTCACATTCTTTGAGATGTTTGTTGTATGGGGGAGTTGATGAGATAAGATGATAACTTGCAAAATATTGGATGAGGAAATATTGATGAGAGGAGATAAAAACTATGCACTATGAGGAAGCGAGAAAAATGTGTCCTAGTGAGATGAAGATGGCCTACAATAGTGGGCTTAGGATGAAATATGGTGCCCCGAGAGAGGCACAAATATGGCCACAAAGGTGGAATTAGGATGAGATGGAGAAATAGATAAGTAGATTGGATAAGATGAGACAAGAAATTGGATGAGATAGATAAGACAATGTCAAGGATTAAGAGGAAAGGAACTAACCCGATCCGTCAGATCCTGAGCGAAGTCCCCACTATCCGGGATTTTTTTAACAGAGAGAGATATGGATCATCCCTGCGGGGTATATTTGGATGAGGGAGAAGATGAAAGATGATTAAGAGTAAGGAGTGGATACTCCCCATCGAGGGATGTTGTATCACACTAGGTAACTTGGATGGAGATATGGATAAGTTAGAGGACATGAGAGAGATGGGGTGAGATTTTTAGAAGGAGTAGCGATGGTGACTTTAGGTTTTGATTGGATAGATGATTGAAGATCATAGGGGTGATTGGTAAGACAAACAACATCGATGAACAAGGGAGGAACCTCTTTGGGAGGAGTAACATGTGGAGGAGAAATGGCCACAAAAGTAGTGGTTGAGTGAGGGGACTTAGATAATTTGATGGATGAAGATGTAGAAATGGGAATTGGATTGGTCATGGATAGGACAGTGGATGGAGAAGGATGATCCCCCTAGATGAGAAAGTCATCTTCCTCAATAAGATCATGAACGATAGCCTGAAGGGCCTTACAATGCTCGGTGTCATGACCCGGGTGCGATGATAAGTGCAAACAACATTGGAGTTGAACCATGATGGATTTTTACTATGTGGATCAAAGGCCTTGATGGGAGGAAGTGTGATCACATATATTTGGATTAAATGTCTAAGGATCTCTATGTAAGATCCAATAGAAGTGGTGAAGGGAAGGTTTCTCTTGTGAGGCTTGATAGGAGATTTAGATTTGGATTTGGGAGGAGTGGATGTCTGTGTTGGAGGCGTAGATTTGAGAGGTAAGTTAGATGTCTTGGTGTTTCGAGATTGGTTAGTGATGGGTGTCTTAGATGAAGGGCATGGCCCTAAGAGGGATGGGGGCACTCCTAAGATAGATGATGTGGCATTGGATTGTTTAGAAGGGGTATGGTGTCCCCGAGATTTCACCCTGAAATCTAGGACTACCCCTTTAAAAAAATTCATTCTTTTCAAGTAACGGGTCATGTTTTGTGTTTTGTTTTTCCTGCAGTTGTTTGCATTGCTTTAAGGTATACCCTAAAAGTCATAAAAGCCAAATTCGACAAATACCCACATGTTAAAGTTCACTTTATCCCTTCATCGATTTTTCCGAAAGCATTTTATTTATCTATTTATTAAATAAATAAATTTATTTTAAAAATAGATTGAGCTGAAGTTAAACCCCATCGTGGATTTCCACACCAGTATTATTTTCATCTCTGAGTGGAGCATTCACGTGGGGAGGAGTTTTTACAGACTAGTTAATCGGCAAGTTATTTTCAAGCAATTGTCTGCAATTTCTGGCAAGTTTTTCCTTTTTATTTATTTATTTGTGTTTGGTTTTGGTTTTTCTTCGTGATCTGTCTGGTAATTCCCCTTGGTCTTTTCTTTCATTCTGCTTAACCAGTCCAATTGCCTAGGGTTTTAAAAGTCATCCATGGCCTCAGAAAAAGGGGAAATTTATTGTGAAAGCTGGTTTTAAATGCAATGTACTTGGGTAAAGGTCGCAATTTTTAGTTACTTTCAGTCATGGTTTTCCATGCCAATTTTGGGAATTTAATTCCAAGTGCAAGTCACACTTTTTGGGGTTGCCTGGCAGGTTGAGATTTAACACCATGACTTAAGTGAAAAGTGTGGAAATTGGAGCTGCCTGGCAGGTTGAATTTTAACGTTGCCTTTCCCTCATGTTTTTCACACAAAAGTTAGCTAATTCACTTATGCAAGTTGCACTTTTTGAGCTGCCTTCCAGGTTGAGTTTTAATGCCATGACTTAAGTGAAGACTATGAAAAATAGAGCTACCTCGGGTTGAATTTTAATGTTGCCTTTCCCTCATGTTTTTCACACAAAAGTTAGCTAATTCACTTATGCAAGTCGCACTTTTTGGAGCTGCCTTCCAGGTTGAGTTTTAACGCCATGACTTAAGTGAAAAGTGTGGAAATTGGAGCTTCTGGCAGGTTGAAATTTAACGCTGCCTTGCCTTCACGTTTTCCACACAAATATTAGCCAAAAAATGTGACCCACTTTGGCATAATTTCATGCTAAAAAAGTGATTTCTTTTAATTATTTTTAGCAAGTGTTGGCGCCCAAAGTTAGGAAGAAATTCAAAGCAAAAAGGTGGGATAAAAAGAAGACAAAAAGATTGCTAAAATTAGGCAAACTCTGCGCCCAAAGAATGAGAAAAATCACAATGTATTATTAGAAATTGCTAAAAATAAGAGAAGAAATTGGTAAAATTAGCATGTAGTTGCTTATATAAGAAGTGGATGCCATAAGTGAAGGGAAATTAATTCTTTTGTTGCCCCAAAGTGTTGGCACTAAAAGAAGAGGTTGTGAACATAAAAAATATTTTTAATTGTCGGGAAGCATCCAGTTTTGGCGCATAAGGTTGGAAGAGATTTTTTTATTATTTTGGCTATCTGCATGTTGATGTGAGTGCACAAGTGAATAAAATAATATTTTTAGCTTGCTTAGCATGCAAGCAAAGTCTAAAAATAGAGGGAAACAGGATTTATAATCAAATTTTGGTGAAGAAATTAGACATTCATGCCATGGACTTCATGTTTGTCTGAATTATTTGTAGGAATACTTCACTTGTGCCCATATTGGTGAGAAGAAGGCAGAGTCAATGTCAGATACATTGAATATATCTTCAGAATTAGGAGCAAGTGCAACTTCTGCACAAATAGATCCAACTCTCATAATTGCAAAGGCTTCTGACAAAAATAAAAAAAGAAGATCTCAGACAAAGGTCGATTTAGGCACAATGAAGGGTGGTGATAGAGATGATCCAATAAAATCATGCATAGTTTCCAAGTTTGCTGAGATCAATGATACAGATATAGGGCCTAAATCTATTACTGATTTGATTGACAGATCTAGGGCCACCAGTAAGTCATCCCTTATGCGGGTAATAAGGAACATTGGAATTTGTTCTAGAATATATGAAGTTCTATCATCCTCTATCTAGGATAATCAGGGATGTAGTAGGAAATACAATGATCAGACTGGATGCACAATTCATTGATTACTACCTCAAGATTCCAGCACGACCCATAGTAATTGCAATCAACATGTAGGAGGCTTGTGATAGATGGGAAAATAACAAAGTGGAACACATAGGTATAATGAATAGGAGATATATGAAGAAGCCTAGGTCACCATTGAAATTCCCAAGGACTCTTTCACGATCAAATCTGGTGCAGGAAGTTGATGATATCACTCGATTGTTGTGCAAGATAAATGGGGAAGGTAATGCAAATAACTTCCACTCATGGATGTACTCCTTTGTCATAACAATTGAGATCAACAGAGTTGATTCAATAGTCAATTGGGCAGAGATCATCAATAACAACATTAGTGAGCAACTCAGAAATGTGAGTCAAAATTCAGTTTTAAAATGACTTCAAACCTTGTGTATACCGACCTCATATGGAATAATCTCTAAACTGAATAGAAGAGGGATACTTTCAAAGGATATTATTTATGAGTGCTACCCACAATTGGTGATTCCTAAGTGCTACAAGGATTACATGACAGTGAATGATGGCTTCTTCTACGGATTCATTTGTAAGCTAGATGGTGATTTGAAAGCCATAAAGTGAGCAAGGAAGCTTGGGAAGCTTTCTCCCGACACAATTACATCTTCATTCAGTTTGTTTACTTCACATATCTCATGGTTCGTGGCTTCTCAGGAGAACCAATCAAGTTATCGAGGTACCCAAATGATAAATGGATTATCATGGAGTTATGCAGGCAACTCGTAGAGTTACAGGACTTACAATCGAAGTGGCATAAATCCACGGTCAGCTTCCTAGTCACAGTGGGCCATTATAGTTATCACACCATCCACAAAGCCAAAGGAGTCGAAGAAGAAATATTTTTTTGCTATGAGCACGAGTTCTTCCCAGCTCGAATGAATTTTTATCCTTATGGAATAGCTAGGAAGATAGTTTCTTAGAAATACTCACACGTCCCTTCATTAGAGTATTTTTGGATGAAGTGCAAGAGTGAATACAAAGTCAAAAAGGAGATTTCAGCAGATTATCAGCTCAACAGGTTTCTAACTTTGGTCTGGCAAGGATACCTGCAAATCTTTCAAACGATGGGCATGTGGTACTTGACACATATCATCAAATGGGAGGAGATAAAGCTGCTCTTCAAGCCATTGTAGTAGGGGGTAGCCAAACCATCGAGAAGAGGTCTTCAGTCCTAGTTAACACCTTAAATTAGTTATTAACAAAGGATATTGTTTGGATGAAGCTTTGATGAACCAAATCATAGGGAATTTTAGCACTTTGGGAATCTCGGCAAAAGGAAGCATGAGGGTGAGAGCAATAAAAGACCGAGAAAAGCTAAAGTACACAAAAATTCTCGAACACTAAAAAAAAGAAATTCTTCATCTGTTACACCAAAGGTCACTTACGGACGAAGCTTCTCCTTCATCAACTCACAACACTTCAGGTGATTATGGCATCACAAGAAGTCATGGTTATTCCACTCTTCGAATTTGGCATCATTCCTATACACTCCTCCTCTTCTACCACTCAGTTCTCCACTTCTTCCTCCTCCTCCTACAGAGGAATTGAAGGCACAAATGGTAGAATTCGAAAGGGCACTATCCTTAGATGGCATGAAAGGAGGGAGTCATAATACCGCAGTGAATTTAGATGCAAGTAGAACTCCGAGCAAGAAATGGTGGTGCACACCGAGGCTTCTCATTCCCAGAGAGTAATTTCTCATCCTGGTTGGCTTTGCAAACAGTCCCAAAGGCTAGAGAAGAAATCAACCTAGAAGAAGAAGACTTGCAGCTGCTCATGAGCTTAGGCGGAAAAGGTAGAAGACCTAAAGTTGCTAAAGTGACTTCAAGGTTGGTTATTGAAGAATCAGGGAAAAAGTTTGCAGAATTATCAGTTCCGGCTGAAGGGAAGCAGAAGGGAGAGCTAACGGCTATAGACATATCAATAACCAAAGTGCCACTGGGAAAATCACCACATAAGGATTGAAGCAGGATAACCAGACATTAACAGACACTTTATTCCTCAATCTTGACAGGAAAAAGGCAGAGAAAGCCAAGCTTCACGTGCAGATCTCCCAGTTATATGAGATTATCACTAAGGTTGCCAAACCTTCCTCTCAGCCAGTGTTAGTACAAGAGCAAGTGAGTTGCCATTTGATTAAAGAGGTTAAAGATGCAGGTAATCAAGTCAAATCTATCGATGAATGGAAGAGGCAAATCATCCACCATGCATTTAGAGCAATTCAAGGAAGTACCAACTAGCTTGGAAAGTATGCATGGGGCATTGTCTCAGCTGAAAGAATTGATGATAGGTATGAAGGATGAGAATGTAGTTTTGAGATCCACTTAGAGATATTGGCTAGTATAAATTCACTGTTGGAGAGTGTATTGGTTGAAGAACAACTTGTACCTGATGGATCGATGGAAAAGGGTAAGTAGTTGGAAATAGCAGTGTCTTTCCACATGGAGATGCTCAAACTTATGTTGAGTAGAATGTAGTTGCTAGAGGACAAGATGGAAGGTGTGCTAAAGAGCATAATTGCTTTTACTATAGAAGAGGAAATTGATGGTATTCATCACTATACAAGGTACATTCCAGACAAGTTGCCAACTTCCCTTGAGGAATTTATTCCAGTCATCCAGAAGAAGATTGATGAAGCCGTCATGCCTTTCACGTTGGATTCAATTGGCAAACTAGTGAGACTTCATGCAAATATCAAGGATTTTGGACCCAATTTAGAGAAGGTGAAGGCAAACATTGATATTCTGTCCAGGGGATTGCTAAGGTTCAAGACTGAAAAATAAGATATTGCTAAAGCATATGGGAAAGCAATGAATCACATGCTTAACAAGTACATTCGATGATCGAATAAAGGGAAAACACATGAAGTATAACAATTGACATATTTTCTTTCTTTTCCTCTTTCTTCTCTTCTTTCTTATTTTCTTGGACAAAATTGTAAAACTAAAGTAATTGGTTAAAATCCATTACTTTAAGTTATTTGAAAGGGTCCTTTAATTAAGAATAGGTGGCAGACATGCACAACTTTGATTTAGTCTTTAGATGCATGTCATGTAAAGAGGAATTCCAGGAGAAAGATTACTAGTTGTTTCCTTTATAACTTCCGCATGTTTGAATTTGTTTATAGTTCCCTATTTGTATTTTCCCTTGATGCCCTATAAATAGAGGAAGAGCCTATGGGTTAAAGATCCTCAGAATTTGTTTAGCAAGAACATTCTTGAGTTTTTCAGACTTTGTGTTGAAAACCTTGGTGCGATTTTTGTGAAAGTTGGGGAATTGAATAAAAGGTGGATTTTTGGAAAACTTTGTGTCTGCGGTGCTTTTCTCATCACTTATATTCAAGGTTTTAGATCAACTTTGTGTTATCTTAGATCTGGGTTATAAGTTATTCCTTTCCTTTATTGTTGAATGTTGTGAGTTTTATCTGTTTATTTAATTTGTGTGGATGAGACCAACTCTAAAAGCTATTAGTTAAATCAACATATCTTACTTTCTTGTTTCCTAAATTCTATTATTTCCCCCTTTTGCAACTATTATTTTCCCCTTTTGCAAATATTCCATAACAGTTTCTTACTTGCTGCAAAATTGCTAAGTTATGGTTCATGAGCTTTGTAATTAAAGTAAACCCCCCCCCGAAAATAGTTATTAGGATTCACCCTTACCAAATTGAAAAATTGTAGACACAAATATTACACATTAGAAAATATTTAACCCGGTCTTATACTACTATTTAGAAGGTTCTCAAGTGTACAAAGTACTAATTAATCCCACCTTTTGGCCACCCTTTTCTTATCTTTTATTTTTTCTTTCCCGTGTATTGCCCAATACCTATCAACCCATTTCACTACCTTTTCAACATTCTAGCCTGAAATCAGGGTGCCCTAACCTATATTGGGGCACCCTAAGGTGCCTTGGTCTCATTCCGGGCACCTCGGTCTATGCACAACCTCTTTCACTTCTTTTGGGGTCACTTATAGTTGTTGGTCATCCTTATCTTCTTCTCAGTTGGCCTTGTCAAGCTTAATTACGAAATTACGCTTGAGAGCCTATAAATATAAAGTTATAAGACCATAATAAGGGTCATAGGTCATTGCATCTTATCACTACTATCACTCATCTAGGGTTGCATCCATTACATCACTTGCATCCACATAGTTCCATGCACTCAAGCTAGGAGATCTGCATCACACACACTTCATAGGGGGAGGGATTCCATTCTATTCCATGCACACATGCTACTTACATTTTTATAGCTATTATTGCTCACTACTTCACAAAGTGTGAATGACATGAGAACACCTAGGGCACAACACGCACACACACACAAGAACTACATCAGGGTCCATAATGTAGTGCAACACTTAGTGATAAGTCCACTAGTTTGGCGGTTGAGGTCATTCCGACCCATTCATATGCATATTTTATTTTTCTAGGGTTGGATACTTCTCCTTGCATCACGGGTCATTTAAAAATAGATATGATGAATCCAACACGATAGACAGAAGCACTCAAAGACACTTAGCGACCATACCATATTTAGATTATGAGGATTTGCATTATTCTAAGCACCCAGACTACAAACCAGGGCGCCCCAGTACACCCCTAAGCACCTGTGTCATCTCAGACATCCCAAATCTACCCTTCACAGGGCCCCAGTGTTCATCTACACTCTACTTTTAGTTCCAGCGGATCTACGACAACATGCAATGTAGTCATCATCAATCAACTAAGTCATTTCCTTTCTTCCTCTTGCATATTAGGGTTTGATTTCACTTAGAATAGTTTATTTATATTTATTTCATACTATCTTGGTATTGTTTTAGTTTATCTGCTACAACGTTTTAGTCCTCTTAATTAGATTAACATTAATACCCTAGATATCCCCTTAGGCCATCTAGGACCAAAACTCTTATTTTTGTTAATCATTTTGGTCAACTTGACTTTGCTTCATTCTCATCACCTTCTATGGTGCTCCATCTTTGCCATCATGCTTTTCTCCCCCTTTTCTTTTTGTTTATACAATATTTATTCACCATCCCTGTTACCTTCTCCTTACCTTGTAGTTATCACCCACTCATAGTGCCATGAGTATCTCTATTCACACATACTTGCAAAAATACCTAGATTGCCTCCTTCACCTCCAAAATTACTTAGCTACTCATTATGTTTCTCCACACTTATCACCCAAATATGTCTACCATAAATTTTTTTCCACCTTAACCCTTAATGAAGATCAAATCACCTTCACATCTGATGACCTCCCCCGAGTTCTTAGCCCATGACCCTCCATTATATATCCAGGTGTGTGTTAACAAAGTTTAGTATCAAGCATGCCCTAGTAGACAATGGATCTAGCCTCAACATTTGTAACATTAGTTTTCTCCATCATATCGGCATGACCTCGACATCCCTTGCTCCTTCCAGCATTTCTATTCGTGGCTTTGATAACATCCCAAAACAAGTTTTAGGTATTGTATAGTTACCCATTACCATTGGCCCATGTACACTTACTATCCCCTGCCATGTAATGCCTAATGACCTTAATTATAACATTCTCCTTGGTCGGCCTTGGATCCATGCCATGCATGTAGTTCCCTCCACACTCCATGCTTGACTCAAGTTTTGTTATCAAGGCACCATTTATGATGTTCATGTTGATCCTTCCCCTTTCACATATTGCAACTCTATTCAACAACCTTTGGACTCCCCCACTTCCCCACACATTGGTCCACCTCTCTCCAAGTATGGGTTAGGATATGACTATCTTCATCGTTTTGGTTTTTCTCACTACCAAGACCACAAAGTTACCAAACTTTGGGACCTCCCTACATGTTCACATAAGTTTGGCCTTGGCTATCAGCCTTTTGACCCATCACCCATAGAGGTGCAAACCATATGTCATGTTACATCTCTTCCCTTGTTGCACCCATAACTTATTAGTAATGACACTCCTTCCTTTTGGGACAACACCGATACTTTCCCTATTGATGATGCATTATTGGATCATATGGGTGCTTATGAGGATCTACCTACTTACCATCATAAATGACGCCAATCCCTTCCCTCTGTTAATATGATTTGTTTGGGGGATTCTGTTAACTCCACTGATACTTCCGACCTACCTAACACTATTCCTATAATGTCATATATCGAGGATCGTTCCACACTTATCAACGAAGAAACCATACAACATAATTTGGGAACAAAAATCCTCATGTTTTGTCTTGTTAGTCGCTTCCCTTACCCCTACCGAACAAAAGGATCTCAAGCAGGTCCTTCATGAATTTTCTGATATCTTCACTTGGGACTATAGTGACATGTCAGGTATCGATACCTCTATCATGATGCATAACATTGTCCTCAATCCCGGTGCCAAGCCCGTCCAAAAAAAATCCGTAAGATGCATCCTAAGGTTGCACTTTTAGTCAAAGAAGAAATCCAAAAATTGCTCGATGTTGGCTTCATCTGTTGTTGACTATCCCAAATGGGTTTCCAACATTGTTTCGGTAATGAAGCCTATGGTCATGTCCATTATTGTTGCATTGATTTCCATGATTTAAATAAAGTTTCCCCAAAGGATAGTTTTCCCCTCCCACACATTGATACTATAGTAGACTCTACCACAGGATACGACATACTCTCCTTTATGGATGGTTTCACTTGGCTATAATCAAATTAAAATAAATCGGATGATCAAGAAAAAACCTCTTTCACTATGCCATGGGGTACATTTTTCTATACTGTCATGCCATTTGGCCTCAAGAATGTCGGGGCTACCTATCAACATGCTATGACACATATTTTTCATGATTACATCCATAAGATCATCAATATTACGTCGATGATATTCTCGCTAAGTCTCATCATTCTTCACACATGCACGTGACCTTCGGGTGCTATTTGAATGATTACGTCAATATCGTGTTCACCTCAATCCCAAAAAATGTGTCTTCGGCGTCACCACAGGAAGTTGCTTAGGATATATTATCTCACGCCGAGGCATCAAATTGACCCCACTAAAATCAAGGCTATTCTCGACATGCCTCCACCAAAAAATCTTCATCAACTTCACTCCTTACAAGGTAAGATTCAAGTATTCATCGTTTCATTTCACACAACTAGTTGACAAGACTAACCTTTTACGCGTCTTATGAAGAAAGATACCCAGTTCACTTGGGATGAACAATGTCAACAAGCATTCGATCACATCAAAGCTTATCTATTAAACCCTCTTGTCCTAGTCCCACCCATAGCAGACCACCCCTTTCTCTTATATATTTCCACTACCTTCCACTCCTTAGGCACTATTGGCCCAACATGATGATACCCATCGAGAATGAGATATCCATCTACTATATTAGTCATACTCTTCTCTCTTATGAATGTAATTATAGTTACATCGAAAAATTATGCCTCAGCCTTGTCTTCATTGTTGACAAGTTGCGTCATTACATCCTTAACCATGAGGTTCACATTATCACTAAAGTTGACCCTTTACATTATCTCTTGTCCCGTACTCATCTTTCAGGCGTTTGGCTCGTTGGGTCATGCTCCTTACATAATTTGACCTTAAGTTCATCCCACAAAAAGCAATTAAGGGGCAGGTGTCATTCTGATCGAGTTGGCTCTGCCCTCTTTTAGATGCTTCCCCTATTTCTAATTCCTTTCATGATGATTTCATTACTTATACCATTGAATCACACATATGGACCATGTACTTTGATGGCTCTCATTGCTTCTCGTGCCGGTGTTGGTATTGTCTTTATTACCCCACATGGTGATCCACTTCCCTTTGCATACTGGTTAGGATTCTCCTACACAAATAATATCATTGAATACGAAGCCCTAATTTTAGGTTTTCTTCTTGCTTAAACATCTCCTCATTCGTAACTTGTGCATCCATGGGGACTCTCAATTAGTCATTAACCAAGTTAATGACACCTATCACACTAAGGAAGAACACCTTATTCCATACAATTCCTTTGTAAAATACCTCTTAGCTACCTTTGAGTCTTATTCCATCACCGTGATTCCTCACAAAGACAATCACCATGCCATGCCATGGCATGTCCAGTTGCCTCCTTTATCCCACGCAGACCTTCATGATGATCATGCCACTTTCATCATCACCCACTTACGACAACCATCTATTTCCACCATACCTATCGCCACTTGTGTGTCACCACCGTAGTCATGACACCACTGAATGGTTCACACCTATCTATAACTATTTGTACAAACAAACTATTCTTGATACTTTACAACCCCATGAAGCCCATAGATACGTCATGAAGCCACTCATTATGTTATCATCAGCACTAATTGTTCAAACGTGCTCTTGATGGTCACCTACTCCATTGTTGTCTTTCCCTTTGGATATTCCCACTATTGTATCTCACATTCATGATAGCCTCTGTGGTGGCCATTTCTCCGAGTAAATCCATGGCAAAAACTCTTATGTCAAGGGTATTACTGGCAAAAATGGAACATGATTTCTTGGATTATGCTCAGTGTTGTGATAAATGTCAAAAGCATGGTAATCTCCATCATGTGCCCTTTATGACCTTCAACCTATCACTCCCACATGGCCTTTTTCCCTTTGGGGATTTGATTTAATTGGCCTTATCAACCCAGAATCCATCGATGGCCACAAATTCATAATTACCACCACCGAATACTTCACCAAATGGGTTGAAGCAACACCCTTACGTATAACCACCGATACCGACATTTGTAACTTTCTTACCACACACATTATCACCCACTTTGGTGTACCATCCACCATTATCACCGATAATGGATCCTCCTTCAAAAATAAATATGTCAAGAAATTTTGTGCTAAGTTTAAGATCAAACAATCATTTTCCACACCTTATTACCCACAAGAAATGGCCAAGCCAAAAGCTACCAATAAAACCATTGTCAAAATCCTATGTAAAACTATCGATTGTAGTGGCACTAATTGGCATAATCAAATCCTATATGCATTATGGGCCTACCACACTAGCATTCAAACCCCCATGAATGCTACCCCTTTTTCCCTAGTTTATGGTGTTGAGGTCATTATTCCATTAGAACTAGAAATACCGACTCTCCGAATCTCTCTTAAAGGAATCCTTAAAGATGACACTTACCATGAAAATCATTTACATGAGTTAGAAATGTTGGACTCATGTCATGTCCAAGCATTGGAAAACCTACGCGCATACCAAACCCACATTTCACATGCTTACAACCACAAGAAACCCGACCTCGAGACTTCAATATCATGATCTTGTCTTAAAAGAAAACCAAAAAATACAAAAGTTGAAGTCGCGCTCAAAGGGAAATTCAAGCCCAACTAGCTTGGCCCTTACATCATCATAGATAAACTTGGGTGGCATTTACCACCTTGCCACCCTTCTAAGGAAACCACTCAAAAACCCATTAAATGTCATGCATCTCAAGAAATATTACACTTAAATGACACACTGCACTCACCACCCTATGATGCACACTTTAGTTCCTCGATCCATACTCGATTGCCGAGGGTTTACCAATCAAATGGACCTTACCTACATGTGACATGTCATCATACCACATTCATCAGACTAGTGACCAATGCTCTAGGCTATATCATCACCCACACTCCTCATCACATACCATAGTGGTATACACCTTAGGTTAAATCACCACTCTCCTCATTCATTCTACATTATCCTCTTACATCCTATCATCACATATTTTATTATCCTATTCTAAGTCATCCTATTACATTATCACTTCTCCTACTCATCCATTAGTGGTATATGCTTTAGGCTAAATCACCACCCTCGCCTTATTCATCACATAGTGGTCTACGCTTAGTGCTAAAATCACCACCTCCCGTTATCCACCATATACTCATTTTACGCTCCATCTGACTTCATCACCCATCTCGTAGTTACATACACTATAGGCTAAATCATCACCTTCTTCTTCCATCATGTAGTGATATACGCTTAGGGCTAAATCATCACTCTTTCATTCAACAAGTCATCGTATATGCTTAGGCTATATGGTCCACGCACATCTTTCCATATGTCTTATTCACATCCACTCATCCCTATAGTGATATACGCTTAGGGATAAATCATCACTCTTCCATTCAACACGTCGTGGTATACACTTAGGCTATAGGGTCCACGTGCATCTTTCCATATATCTTATTCTCATACACTCATTCTATAGTGATATATGCTTAGGGATAAATCATCACTCCTCTATCAACAAAGTCATGATATATGCTTTGGCTATAGGGTTCACGCATATCTTCTCCCCATGTCACATTTCATCACCACTACACATACACATTCATCACAACGTGCTTAGACACAACCAACACTACTCGACCATTTCCCATGACGCACTCTCGTTTATGGTTCATTCTTGACTGTTGAGGGGGAAAAAAAATGAACCTCACTACATACACTTTCATACACTTGGGGGGCACATTGCTCCTATCATTCCATCTTGCATTCCATTCCATCCATCCACAACATACTTGCATTGTCTTGGTAGCATTTACTTTGCTTACTAGTGTTTTGCATGCTCATTCTATTACACATGTTAGCTTGTTTTCCTATATGTCATTATCATACACACATGCATGTTCATGCCTTTGTTTAGTGTGATCACAAATACATGACTTACATGTGGCATGGATGCTCACCTTCTACCCTTCTATACTAGGTCACTATGGGGCATCCACATTCATCTCATATCAGGTGTTATTGTTTCATTTTGTACTTAGCATCTTATACTACTTGTTCATACACATGCTTTGACATATTGGTTTTCACTCTAACATGCTAATGGGTGTTCCATGTGCAACACTTGTTTTTAGGATTACATGTTTCCATTGACTACATATTCATTTTTTACTTGTCTTTTGTTTGCCATTGTTTGCGGGCTTTTTCCCTTTTCTTGTGTGTACACTTGTATTGTTGTTTGTGGCCATGATGGCCTTACGTGTCTTGTGACATCGTGAGTGATGTCCCATGTTTGAAACCCAGTTTGTGTGGTCTCCTTGTTTTCTTGCGTGTTTACACTATTGTACTTGGTAGTTTTTTACATTGTATACGTCTTTTACACTTATTTGCATGCATGTGTTTGGACTAACAATTGTATTGGCTAGCCATCCCCTTTTGTGTGCCTTAGTTCTACCAAGCGTTTCCATTTTCCCCTACGAGGTCAAAGTTCTATAGGTCAGAGTGCGGTTGGTCCTCTTTTTGGGGCCATTCTCCTTCCAGGGTCATTGCATGCGCCCCCAAAGAGGGGGGCATCATTGAGGGTTTCTACTAACACATCGTATCTACACGGTTCACACACATGAGTGAGTTCAGACTAGTCTACAAACTCCATACACAATGGCCTTAACAGACATGGTGTCCTTTGAAATTTGGGGAGCGGTTACAAACTCAGGGGTTATAGTGGGTGGCCTCTCTACACTTCTCCGTCTAGTGGCATAGGATCACCCAAAAAACCAATGTAGTACAAAGATCTCTTTAACAAATTTTCAGCAAAAGCAGTTAGAGTTGGAGGACATAGAGCATTTCCTCCCTACACTTCTTCAGCTAGGGTGGCGTGAGATCACCCAAAAACTTCAACACTACATGATATCCTTCTACACCCTTTTTCTCGACATGGATCAGGTGCACATGTTCCATTTTTTTTAGATACTTTCTATTCTATGTATTTTACATTTGCATTTTTACATACATACATATTTGACTACTTGATCATTTTCTCCTTGCATGTCCATTTTATGAGAAACAAGCAATCAAATTAGGGGCAACAACAACAACAACAATGACAAAACAACACACCATGATGGTACTTTCCATACTAACCATGTAGTACACCACACACATGCAACAACTACACACGTTTTCCCCTAGGTTCACTCTCATCACTTTTATTCACATTTTTCATCTTTAGAATCCACACTCCTCCACATTTTTCTTTTAGTCATTCCACGCTTGAGTCTATTCCATTAGACACGTCTTCTTCTACACTCTACATGGTTATCAGGTACACATCTCTATCTACTTTATGTTACTTGAGCTTTTCACTCACCAACATAAAGTGGGGGCAAATGTAGACACAAATATTACACATTAGACAATATTTAGCCCGGTCTTATACTACTATTTAGAAGGTTCTCAAGTGTACAAAGTACTAATTAATCCCACCTTTTGGTCACCTTTTTCTTATATTTTATTTCATCTTTCCCGCGTATTTCCTCGATACCTATCACCCATTTCATGACCTTTCAACATTTTAGCCTAAAATCAAGGCGCCTCTTGTCCCATTCCTGGTCACCCCTAGGTGCCTATGCACAACCTCTTTCTACTTATTTTTGGGTCACTTCTAGTTGTTGGTCATCCTTATCTTCTTCTTAGTCGACCTTGTTGAGATTAATTACAAAATTAAGCTTGAGAGCCCTATAAATATAAAGCTATAAGACCATAATAAGGGTCCTAGGTCATTTTCATCTTATCACTACTATCACCTCATCTAGGGTTGCATCCATTACATCACTTGCATCCACATAGTGCCATGCACTCAAGCTAGGATATCTACATCACACACACTACATAGGGGGAGGGATTCCATTCTATTCCATGCACACATGCTACTTACATTTCTATAGCTACTATTGCTTGCTACTTCACAAAGTGTTGACACAAGAGCACCTAGGGCACAACATGCACACACACATGCACACGAACAACATCGAGGGTCATGTAATGTAGTGCAACGCTCAATGATAAGTCCGCTAGTTTGACGACCGAGGTCGATCGACCCATTCATATGCATCTTTTTTTTCAAGGTTGAATACTTCTCCTTACATCACGGGTCATTCCACAGTACATCCACAAATCCAATGAATAGACAAAAACACTCGAGAGACACTTAGTGACCATACCAAATTTAGATTCTAAGGATTTGCACTGTTCCGAGCACCTAGATTGCGAGACCGGGCGCCCCAGGTGCCCCAGTACACTCCCAGGTGCATGTGTCATCTTAGATAACCTAGATCTGCCCTTCGCAAGGCCCTTAATTGTTCTTACACACTACCGAGAGTTCCGGTTCTAGATTTGTGACAACTGTGATAATCGTCATCAATCATCTAAGTCATTTCCTTTCTTCCTCTCGCATATTAGGGGTTGATTTCACTTAGAATAGTTTATTTATATTTTTTTCATATTATCTTGGTATTGTTTACTTTATCTGCTCCAAAAGTTTAGTCCTCTTAATTAGATTAACATTCATACCATAGATATCCCATTAGGCCATCTAGGTGTTAATCATAAAATCTTACACGAGAGCCTCACCGGTAAATGAGGGAGATTTATCTCGTGTCTCCTAGGTTTTAAGCTACGCATAAAATCTAGCCAACAAGGTAAGATATACCTTTTTATGAGGATGCATGCGAGACCTTTGGGGAGACATGCCAAGAGTCTTGGATTTTGATTGTGAAGATTTTCCCTTAGAGGGGATGACAATGATCTCGACTGGAGGGTCTATAGGACGTGATGTAGGGGTAGATATTGATGAAGGAAGAGGATTCTGAATGATGTGGTTGATGAGATCTAAATGAGTTGTAGATTGTGTAGGTTTTGGATAGATTGGTATAGAGCTAGTTGGCTTTATAGATGGAACATGAGTGTGGTTTTTGGTTACCTTAGGTGGAGGTGTTTGTGTCATAAATGTTTCAAGAGGTATCATAGTTATATTTGTAAATTGAGGCGTAGGTGTAGGTGTGGTTAGGATAGAAGATGTGATTGATGTAGAAGTGGGTATAGATATAGGAATGGATGTTGGAGAAGGAGTGGGTGTAAAATATTGGGATGGAATAGATGATGTAGCCATAGGTAAAGATGTAGGTATATGCGATGAGGATGTCGAGATAGGTGTTGAGATAGTTGTAAGTGAGGTTGTAGAAGTATATGTGGTAGACATGAGTGTAGTTGGGATTGATGTGGAAGTGAGAGATGTAACATTCTAATATTTCCAACACATTTTGAATGGGGTCAATCGAAGCTACGGTGCACAGTTATGACTCACGGAAGTTGCCTCACTAGAATTATTGCCTAGGTTGTTATCTGGATCATTCCTTCCTCCTTCAGAAGTAATGGTTCCCATTACACCAAGAGGTCCCATCAAGTGTGGAAAGTGTTTCTTTATTTGGTACGCGGTGAGCCACTCACCTTAATGACTGATATTATTTTCTTGATCACCCGATAGAGTGAAAAGGATGTCCTCTAGTGGTCTTTGTCGAGTGTCCACAATATGATATTCTTCAACCGGAGAAAAGGTTTCGGGTTGAGTTCGGGTATGTCCAATTGTTTTGTTATGAATGAGGTATCTAAAAGAGGTGGGTGATATGGTTTGAGGAGGTCCGCATTGAAGATAGGATGTAGACCAAGGTAGGGCGGAAGATTAAAGTCAAAAGAATTGTTGCCCACTTGTTTGGTGAGAGTGTAAGGACCACACCATATAGATCGAATTTTCTTGTGTGGACCAAAAATTCTTTCCTTCTCAAGTCGCAACTGCACCTTATGACCAACCTTGAAATGATGTGGAACCCTGTGTTGATCATGGCATTGTTTAAAATTTTCATTCATCTTCTCGTAAGATGTCATGGAACCCAGTGTTGAGAATATCGAACTGTTCAACAAACCTTGTCACCTTTTCCGCTTAAGTTTTCCATGAGGCATGTATTCCATTGCATGCCTTTGGGATGCATACATCAATGAGTGTCATAGGAAATTGTGTAGGGCCTGATTGTATCCATGTTAGATGTAGGGCGGGGCCTTGTCCCATGTGTGTGGGTGTTTGGAGTGATATATATGAAGTATGTGAATAATCGGGTGGTTCACCGCCTCATGTACGTGGGTGGAAGGATGTGGACTTCATCAACTTGGTGTTCATCATTTCCCATAAAGGCGACTCAAAGATGCTTAAGAACCGATGTCCTTATAAAAAACAATAGACTTAGGAAGCTCAAAGGTAATCCATACATGACTAAAATAGAGTTTAGCGAGTTTCCTCGGTAAAAATATTTTTCTTACAAGCAATCATTATAGCCATCTTAGAAAACTAATCAACCACAACATAAACACAATCATTTCCATGTGTCAAAGTTGACAAACCTGAGAGGAAGTCCATTGGGATGGAGGCCCAAGGCTTGGTCGGTTCGACAATGGTGTATATAATCCTTGTTTCTTATTATTTTGTTTGGCAATTACACAGGGGGTGCAAGACTTGATGTACTTAACCACATAATTAGCGTAGATTGGGCTAGTAAAAGTGATTTTGGAGTATTGTCGGTGTTTTGTGTGGACAAAACACTAACAATACTCCAAAATCATTTGTTGTTGATCAACAATGGAACATCGATGTGTCCCATGTGGCGGATGTAGACACAAAATCACGCACTTTGGGTAATTATTTATCCCGATTATAGACTACTATTTACATGGTTCGTAAGTACTAAAAGTAATGATCAACCCATGTCTTTGGTCATCTTTATTTGTTTTATGCTTATGCTTTCAATCTTGCATTCTTAGTTAGTCTTTCTTTTCACCTTTCAACATTTTTCATTCTAGACACCGGTGTCAAACGCCCCTGTCCCCTATGGGCACCTTTGTCCTCTTTGTACTTTGGTCACACTTTTTGTGTCCTTTCTATCTGTTTGAGCATCTTATTTTTTTGGTAGTTAGCCTTTTCAGGGTTATTTGTGAAATTCAAGTGAGGGAATCATATAAATATAAAGTTATGTGATCATAATAAGGGACCAAATACTAAGCACTACTTATCACCACCTAAGGTTGCATCCATCAAGACATCTATAGCTCCATTTGCATCCATCTAGCTCCATCACAAGGGACAGAGGTTGTTTCATCAGCATCACACTTCATAGGAGGGGAGTATATTGTTTCCATGCACACATCATTTACATTATACATCTAGCTACTTGCTCGCTACTTCAAGTGAGACATGCACAAGAGCAACCTAGGGCACAATTCTGCACACACACATAGAACTGGATCGGGGTTGAGATGTAGTGCAACACTCAGTAGTAAATACATCATTGTGGAAACTAAGGACGGTCCAACCCCTCATTTTGCATCTTTCTTTTTTTAGGATTTGATGTCTATTTGAGGGTTTTGTAGGTTTATTGTGACCTCAACGATCTTTGTGCGAATCCGTAGCAACAAAAAAGTGAACATCAACGAACATCTTGCAACCCTAAGAATTATCAAGAAAGGAATATCCTAATCATTTTACGATATCATTTTAGAATAGTGTCACGTCGGGTTCACCAAAACGATCATGCTAAAATGTAATATTATAGCCTAATTTGATGTTATAGTAGCTTGATAAAGAAATGCAATAATGAAAATACAAAAATATACCAAAGTAAGCTAAACAATAAATAATAAACCCTAATGTGCAAAGAAGGGTAAGATGTCTTAGTTGATTCGTGGTGTTGTCGAAGGTGTACATGATTGTAAACTAGACAAAGTTGAAGTATTGACCATCGTACTTTAGAGCACAAAATAATACATATTTTGATATATAAACTAGATTGGGGCACTTGGAGAGGGATATGGGTGCCTGTGGGCACTCAAGTACTGGTCTGGGCACACAGGGTTTGCGAAAATGCTTAAAAACCCTAGTTCTCGGGTTGTAAAATGTTCATTGATGCTCACCTTTTTTCGCTACTGATTCGCACAAAGATCGTCAAAGGTTACAATAAACTGCAATGAAGAATGAACTTGTAAAACCCTCAAATAGAAATCAAATCCCAAAAAAAGAAAGATATAGAATGAGGGACCGGACTATCTTTGGCTGCAACAATGATGGACTTACTACTCGAAGGCGTTGCACTACATCTCGGACCCAATGTAGCTATGTGTGTGTGTGTGTGTGTGGAATTATGCCCTAGGTTGCTCTTATGTGTGTCACACTTGAGGTATCCTATAACATACATCACATTCACACATTCAACCATTCAATATTTTTCTCGAGGCAACATTCCTAGATTAATGATATACGCTATAAGCCACATCATCACTTCCACTTGTATCATTTAGTGATATACGTTATAGGCTACATTATCACTTCCACTTACATCATTTAGTAATATACGCTATGAGCTACATCATCACTTCCTCTGGAATCATCTAGTGATATACACTTTAGGATAAATCATCACTTCTCCTACTCAACTTGTGATATATGCTTTAGGCTAAATCATCACACATTTTCACACCTCATCCTTGTGTCACATATCATCACTACACATTCACCACGCTATGATACATATAACACATAGTTTGACCATTTCTTGATGAAACACTCTCGTTTACGATTCATTCTTGACTACTGAGGGGTCATAAATAAATGAACCTCATTACATATATACACATCCACTCGGGGGCACGTTGTTCCTATCATTCACTCTACATTCCATTCCATCTCATCCACTGCATACCGCATATCTTGGTTGCATTTACTCTTGCTTACTTATGTGTTTACATGTTCATATTATTACACATGCTAGATAGATATCTTGTATGTCATTATCTTTATCATACACACATGCACACTCACTTGCTTTTCTAGTTGTGATCGTAGATTCACAAATCTATTACCCGTAGCATGGGTGCTTGGCGCAGTACTTATTACCAGTCCCACAGAGGCTCCTGGGGGCATCCACTTTCGTACACTACATGTGTTATTGTTTCATTTTGTACTTAGCACTTTACATTATCATATTATACACACTTTGACATATTTTTTATCTTTCTAACGTGCTAACGGGTGCTTCATGTGCAACATTTGTTATGCAGGACTATTTGTTTCCATGGTTATATGTTATATTGCTTGTCATTGTATGCTCTTGTTTTTGGGCTTTGCCCTTTATCTTGTGTGCACACTTTTTTGCTTACGACCATGATGGCCTTGGTTTTCTTGCGACATCGTGAGTGATGTCCCATGTTTGCAACCCATTTTTTACGGTATACATTGTCTTCTTACATGTTTACACATTGTCTGCGTAGCTTACATTTCATCTTATACATAAGTGTTTGTATTTGATTATAATAACATTTGTTTTTCCTAGACATTTGTTTACGTGTGCCTTAGTTTCTACCAAGCACATTCCCTTCCCCCTACAGGGCATAGTTCAACACAACGGTTGGTCCTCTTTTGGGCCACACACTCCTTCAACGATGTCGCATGCACCCCAAATGAGGGGGGGATCACATGGGTGAATCAATCACCCCATATAAAATTACACACATCATGGTACCAATATAGAATAGTTTCGAGTTTCGGACATGGCTCAAAATCGATTTGAGTCCTTAGTACACAACGACCTTCCCGAGTGCTAGTTCTGAGGGGCATTACATAGATCTTCGACATGTCATATAGGATTTTGACAGGCGAGAGTCATTTAGCACTAGGCATTTACATAATTAATTTTACGGAAAAGAATCCTTAGCACATGCATACCATCTAGTGGTGTTTTACACAACGGAAAGCGATTAAAGGTTGGTAGACAACACACAGACAGTTCTCCTACACTTCTTCCATTACATTGGTGTGAGATCACCTTAAAAACTAGCACATCGACATCATCTTCGAGAACATTTCTACACCCTTTCTCTCTTCATGGATCAAGTGCACATGTTCCTTTTTCACATTTTCATTATTTTCTTTTACATACTTCCTTACATGATGTTGGCTATATTTTCTGCATAGCTGAAAACCTAGGTAGTCATGAGATAAATCTCCCTCATTTACCGGTGAGGCTCCCGTGTTAGATTTGTCAATAAAAATATGCTAGTATCTATACGGGGGTTTTACTTTAACTATTCAGCTCATGAACCATAGTTGTATAGCTTTGCAACAAGTAAACAACTGTTTAAGAAAGGAAATATTTATAGAAAAAAGAAATAATAAAACACAAGGAAGAAATAGGGAAGATGTGCAACCCAATCAATAGATAACATAGTTGATTGCATGCACATAGAAGAAACCAATAGATATCAACACACAAAATTATAAGCAAAGGCAACTCCATATCTAGATCTAAAATAACACAAGGTTTATTAAAAGATCTAAGATAGAAAGCTAGAAACAAAATGCTTCATGACACAAAGTTCTACGGAAATCTACTCCTTTATATTCCTTGCTTCAAATAGATATCGGGGTTTCGGCAAAAGTCTTGAACACAAGAATCTGCTTACAAATTTTGATATCTTTTAACTGAAGGTTCTTCCTCTACTTATAGAATGTAGAGGGGAAATTACAAGTCGGAAGCTTTTAGTTGAACTGGCACATGTGGAAGTGGGAAAGGAAACAATTGGCAATCTCCCTCCTGGAATTCCTCTTTGCATGACATGCATGATTTACAACTAAAGATAGAACCTTCTATTTTGCACATCTACCACCTATCTCCAAGTAGTTGACTTTTTCAAGTAATGGCTTTTAAACCAATCACTTAAGTTGTATAATTTAATTGATCGCTCAATTATTTTGTCGGAGGAAATAAGAGAAAGAAGAAGAAAGAGGAAAGCTACAGTCTTGTCCTTTTTCATATTCTGCATGCAGTTGATTCTTTTACCTTTGATTCTCACCAAGTTGGATCTAGAAGTAGCTGGATCTGGAAGTGGCTGGATCTAGAATTTTGCTTACGGGTGTTGCATTCACCTTGTCTTCCCTTTTATCCTTGAAGCTTTTACAGTTCTTCTCCTGTACATGCATCAATGTAATGTCTTCCGTAAATAACTCATCATTTTTATTTTTAATTGCATATGAGCAATTAAAATTTTTGGAAAGCACTCCGGGTGAATGCAACTTCAATGAAGGTTTCAATTGGAAGATTGGGAGCACATGCACAAGATCCTGGAAGGAATTCTCCATGCAATGACTTCTTTACTGAGTCGTATTCGAAATAAGAGGATGAAGCTTTTGCAATTATGGATCTGGATCTAGATCTATGCATGATTCTACTGATCTTTCTCGTTCATCCCGCTTCGTCATGGTTGGAGTGATCTCTGTCTCAGTAATTCTTTTTCTTTTTATTCAGCCAGAATTCTTTACAACCGGTGCAGATCTGGAGATTTCTTCATATTCGGAGGATATGTTCAATGTATTGGACATTGATTTAAGCTCCCTTTCTCTTATAAAAGCACACCTGTAATGAATTCTACTGAACTAATTCGAGATAAAGATGGCAACCTTAGAACATGAACACTTGATTTTAATTATAAAAATCTGCATATATCAAGCCTCTTTGCCCCAAAATTTGATGTTTTGTTTGCATGCATTGCAAGCACAAATTTTGTCAACTTCACCTGAGCACTTGTACCACTATGCAGACAATTAATCAAACTTAATTCAAGCCTCGTCAAACCTAGGCACCAAAATTTGAAGCCTTCCAGCAGTAAAAAACACCTTCTTACGTGCAAAATTTCTCCTTAACTGGGTGCCAAAATTGTCTGGGTTGCACTTCCTTGTTGAAGAATTAATTAATTTATCATTATGGCAGCCCATTCTTATATAACCTTCACCATTCTATAATTACTAATTGCCTCTCCTATTCCTGACAATTAATTAATTAATTAACATGCTTTTCTCTTCAATTTGGGTGCCTATTTTGTGCATGCTCATGGCTGCCATTAAATAAACTAAATTTATTTAATTTTAGCTTTCTAATTCCAGTCCACATTGACTTCACAGTGTGCTTTGACCTTATGCACCAAAAATAAGAATTATTTCCATTAATTAATACTTTAAAAAGTATTATCTCTCCTCAATATGGGTCGCACTTTTTTACATGAGAGGGGGCTGCATTAAATAAATTAAATTTATTTAATTTTAGAATTCTATTTCCAATCTTCTTTATCCTTTCATCATGCGTTGACTTTTCCTCATGCTTGGGCACCAAAATTGGGTGAATAAATATTAATAAATATTATTAAATGCATTATTATTCACCCAAGGTGGGTCACACTTTTTGGCAAGGGTGAATTCTATTTTTAAAAGTCAATTTCTAATGGGATTATTCACCTGCACCGCAGCTCCAAAAATCCCATGATCCACTTAAGTTGTTTGACTTTCATAATGAGATTTTTTACCCTGCAAGGCAGGTAAGAAATTCCCATCAATGCCTTAAGTGATTTTATTTTATTTCACAATGGGAATTTTCACCCTACAAGGCAGGTAAGAAATTCCCGTGCACTCGCTTGCCTCTAATAATCCCATCGTGACTTAAGTGATTTTGCCCCATGGGAAAAAATACCCTCTTAGGCGAGGTATAAAATTCCCACACTCCGTCTTGCCACCAAAAATCCCATTGTAGCTTAAAACCTTCTTTTCCCAAAAATACAACTTGCCCAGAAGAAGCTTTTTCATGCATGACTTCGTCTTTTCAGAGAGAACCAAACCTCATGTGGCAAATTCCTTTTGGCATAACATCCATAGATGATCTCCAGATACTCCAGGCAAGAAATTAGACTAAACCGACAAAGGAATTGACCTAGAGAAATTTCACAGAAAACAAAACAGGAAAACACCAAAAACGCAAAACGTTCTTTAGAAGTCACAGATAAAGCCCATGATTCATTCCTGGTTAAAACCCTATTGGTATATGGGAATATTGACATGTAAGACCACAACAAGGTTAAACTGGAGCACAATTTGCCTCAAACGGGGCTCAAAATAATTAAATAAAAATTTCCATGCAGGAAACCCCAGTGACAAAATATAACGATTTCGGGCATTTGGGTATTTGGCGAAATTGGCTAATATGACTCCTTGGGAATATCCTGACGTAAAACAGACACTTTCTGGCAATTAAAACACAAAACGACCCATTATTTTAAAAGTATGAAATTATTTACATAGGGTAGTCCCAGATTTTAGGGTGAAATCTGGGGACACCACATGCATTTTATACATATACATGTGTATTTGACTACTTGATCATCTTCTCTTTTGCAGGTCTGTCCATATGGGAAGCAGGTAGTCAACATCACTTAACAACACACATGTCAACACCGACAACATGTACAATACTACATTCACACATGTGTTTACGCCCTAGGTTCATTCTCATCACTTTTTACACTTTTTCATCTTTAATCTCCATGCTCCATTTTTTTATCACTCCACACTATGTCTAGTCCCTCGACACACTTTCTACATCAATATACATGGATATTAGGTACACATCTCTATCTACTTTATGTTATCGAGCATTCTTCTCACCAACATAAAGTGGGGGCAAATGTAGACATAAAATCACACACTTTGGGTAATTATTTAGTCTTGATTACATATTATTATTTACATGATTCCGAAGTACGAAAAATAATGATTAACCCACGTATTTGTCCATATTTATTTGCTTTATGCTTTTGCTTTCAATCTTGCACTCTTACTTATCTTGTTTATCTTTTCACCTTTCGACATTTTTCATTATGGACATCGACACCCGGCCCAAATGCTAGCGCTAGGTGCCCCATCCCCTCTGGGCGCCCTTGTCCTCTTTGTACTTTGGTCACACTTTTTGTGTCCTTTCTATCCATTTGAGCATCTTATCTTTTTGGTAGCCTACCTTTTCAGGGTTAATTGTAAAATTCAAGTGTGGGAATCATGTAAATACAAAGTTATATGATCATAATAAGGGACCAAACACCAAGCACTACTTGTCACCACCTAAGGTTACATCTATCAAAACATATATAGCTCCATTTGCATCCATCTAGCTCCATCACAAGGGACAAATGTTGGTTCATCTACATCACACTTCATAGGAGGGGAGTCTATTGTTTCCATGCACACATTATTTACATTATACATCTAGCTACTTGCTCGCTACTTCAAGTCGGACACGCACAAGAGCAACCTAGGGCACAATTTTGCACACACACACAAAACTATATTGGGTTTGAGATGTAGTGCAATGCTCAATAGTAAGTCCATCATTGTGGCAGCTGAGGACAATCCGACAACTCATTATGCATCTTTTTTTTTTTGGAATTTAATGTTTATTTGAGGGTTTTGTAGGTTCATTCTTCATGCGAATTTGTAGCGACAAAAAATGAGCACTAGCAAACATCTTACAACCCTGAGAATTAGGGTTTCTAAGGATTTCCACGAGACCCAGCGCCCATAATCAATACCCGGTGCCCATGGGCGCCCTAGTCCCTCTCTAAACACCCCAATCCAACTTATCTATCCAAATTTGCATTCTTCTATGCTCCATGTAATGCCATCGGTGCTTTGGCTTTCTCCGGTTTTAGTCCTATACACCTTTGACAACACCGCAAATCAGCTAAGACATCTTACCCTTCTTTGCACATTAGGGTTTTGTTATTTATCGCTTAGCTTGCTTTCGTATATTTTGTATTTTCATTATTACATTTATTTACTGCTATTATAACATTAGATTAGGCTATAATATTACATTTTAGCATATTCAATAGAGGAGGTTATCTTGTAGAAAGAAATCAAGGACATGTTTGCCCCTGAGGCCCGATATGTATTTCAAAAATCGGGATGTGTCTCATATAAAGTGCGCCAACTATAAATCTCATGTCCACAAAGGTCAAGGATAGTTGCGAGGGTTGTAATGGAGGGCGATCAAGCAATATGTTGTTGAATTGACACTTCCTTTCTTATGTTTTATTATCGATGGAAATGTTATAGGTATGTGGCCACTTCTCGGTGTCTCTCATTCCTTAGCTTTCTTTGCTTCAAGGAACTCCAATGACATGTGGTATGTGTGGATGACTATCTCCTTCCCCAAAATGTAGTGTTTTCATTGCTTGGATGTTTGGACGATGACATAGAGCTCCTTTTCATATATTGGATACTTCCTCCTGTGTCACTATGATATGCAACAGGGTGGCCATGTTGCATGATAACAACTCCTGGGCATACTCGGATGCATTTGTCATCAATTCGAAAGGTCGATGTAGGCCAAGTAAAGAGAGAACAAGGGCCGAACATAATCTTCCTTCCAATTTTTTGAATGCTCTCTTTGTGCCTCCCCCATCAGAATGTAGCCTTGTTTCCTCCTTTAGTCACTTGGTTCAGTGCCCAAGAAATATATGAAAAACACAAGACAAACTAACAATAGAAACTGGCAAGACCCAAAAAGCTATGGAGTTCTGTAAGAGTCTTTAGAGTAGGCCATTTTCCGAATAACCTAGATCTTTTCTAGGTCAACATGGACTCCTTCATCCACAACATACCTTAGGTATTGAACCTTCCTCATCCCAAATGTGCATTTTTCTAGATTTGCATACAACCTGTGCTTTTGAAGGGTTTGAAGTACTTCTCGAACATGTTATAGATGTTGCTCCCACGTTTGACTATAGATGAGTATATCATCTAAGTAGACAACCACAAAGGAATTGGTGTAGGGCTACATGATGTCATCCATCATCCTCATGAATGTTGTAGGAGCATTAGTTAAGCCGAAAGGCATGACCAACCATTCGAATAGAGCTTCCCGAGACATTAATGCAATCTTCCATATATCATGTGGATTTATGGGAATTTGGTGGTAGCCAGACTTGAGATCAATTTTGGCGAAGAATATCACACCACATAGTTGGTCTCGAAAATAATTGATCCTCGGAAGGGGGTAGTGATTCTTCATAATACTTTTGTTGAAGGCCCGATAAGTCAATACAAAGTCTCCATGTTCCATCTTTCTTGGGTCTTCCAAGACAATTGGGCATCCATGAGGTGAAGAGCTTGGCCTAATGTGACCCTTTTCGATCAACTCTTGGAGATGCCTCTCGATCTCATCATTTTCAAGAACCGACTTGTGATACACAAGGTTTTTAGGGTAAAGGAGAGCCTGAGACCAAATCAATAACATGTTTTAGCTCACACTGAAGTGGCACCCCTGTGGGTGACTGGAATAAATAATCATACTTAGCTATTATTTGGTCCATCTGCTTTTTTTAAGCACTAAATGTGTGGTCAAGGTGGTTGTAACAAATTTCTTGGTGGTTTTTACCCTGATCATCAGGATGACAAACTACTTTATTTTTTCCACCAACGTCTTACATTTCTTGGCACTAATGAGAGAAACTGAGTTGGAGGGGATGACCTTAGGTATTTGATAGCGCCCGACACTAATGCTAATGATGACCCTTGAGGGTCATGACTCGTAGATGTCCCGTCTCTCCCACATGAATGGTTGGCCTAAGAGAACATCATAAACATCCAATGGAACAACATCACACAAGACTTCATTATGGAAGGGTTTGATTGCATATGAGAGGAGAAATTGTTTTGTGACATGGAGATCTCTTCCTGGGTTTAACCACCCAATACTATATGGTTGGGGATGTGGCTTTATAGGCATGTTCAAACTTTTCACAATATTACCATAGATTAAGTTCTTTTGATTTCCACTATCAAGAATAAAATGCAAAGGCTTACCTTTTACCCAAAGTTTGGAGTGAAATAGCCTTTCCTTCTCATCCATTTTCTTAACTTGTGAGGTGGCAATGATCACATCTGGTTCAACATCTATAATTTCATCTTCTTCATCTCTGACCTCGGGGTGTGTCACCGATGGAGTAGTGGGTGTTGAAGATTGTGACTCGGTTAGTAAGGACTTGATGGCTCGACATTCTTCCTTGGAATGACGATTAGTATTGTGGAGGTCACACCACTTTTTGTCTTATCTTTTTGTGTTTTATTTCCTTATGACTCTTTCTATTTCCAGCCCGACCTCGGTTTGAACTTCCTTATCATTTTCCCCCTCAGAGGTTGGTTCTTTGTATTTTTCTTTTTATGCTTTTGTTCATCTTGATCGTGAACTTGTATGCCTCGCCAAAGTTATGAAATTAGAAGTGGTCCATGTCCTCCCATATGTATCATTGCGAGGCCTTGCATGATACGTGAGGATCTTGTGTTGCCCTATGTCTTGAATGCCCAATCTTGCAGACAAAGAATGAAAATTATCAGTATAATCTTGAATGATTGGTCCTTACCTTGGTGGAGTTGTTTCCACTTTGTATGTAAAAATCATCATAGGATTTAACATGGTAGTATTCTTCCTTTATGACATCCACAAAATCATCCCATGTGGGTTCTTATGTGATGGCCACTTGTCCCTATTGAGTCTGTTCTTGTACACCCCCACCAATTTTTGACAGAAAAGTGACAATTTCAAGAAAAAAATGTTATCTTCTCTTTATCAGTGAATTTATTGACATAAAAGTAGGAGGATAATTGGTCCAACTAGTTTTATATTGCATCAACATTTATTTTACCCTAAAAATAAGAATATCAAAATTTACTTGAATCTTGAAGGGTGTTGGGGCACTGAAGGAGTGACTCAAATATGAGGAGGCATGATTTCCCATTTGTAGTTGTTAAAGGATTTGGGCAAATTGTTGTAACATCTGCTCCTTTTTCTCCATGAGAGCTTCATTCACCATTTTCTTGAGAGGATCATTTGTCTTGGTGTTGTTTGCCATTTGAGGTCTCCTGCAACAAACAATCAAGTATTCTGAGGATCTTGTGTGGACCACCCAAGCTTCTTATATCCCGACCTCGTTCAGGAATCATACACTCTCAAGAAAACTTCGCTTTGATACCACTAATCCAAAACTAAGGGATTTTGGGATTAAATGATAGAATAACAATTGTGCTGATAGGATAAAGCAGTAAAACTATCTCTGAAAAGAGATGTATATTGCTCAAAAGATTGTGATTATAATAGCTATCCTTGCAAGGAGATGTGTGTCCTTCCCTTGCGGGTTACATATGCTTATATATTATTTTTAGAAATATGAAGAGACATAGAAGAATGTGGAAGGTCACCAATCTCGAGGGAGACAAGGCAATTCATCTTCCGTGAATTACATATGCGATAATTTTGAGGCCTACAAAAATTACATTTTGAGGCCTTTAGAAGTGGATCTCGAGGGTCAAATTTTGCCATACAAAGTTCTCGCATCCTTCCACCATATTCTCGCACGTCCTAAGCTTTCAGACGCATTTTGAATAGAGTCGATTGGAGCTAGGGTGCAAAAGTTATGACTCACGGAAGTTGCCCCACTTGAATTGCTACGGGTGGTTGTCTGCGGATCACTCGTCCAACATCAAAGGACCAAACACATCGAGGTTCATATGCACCTCATTAAGGAGATCATTCATGGATAGGTCACCAATCTTAGGTTTTGCAGGACTATGGACCCGATAATTGATATTTTCACCATACCCTTCACTAAGAGCAAATATCTTTATTTACGGGCTCTTCTTAAGTTATAAGTAGTTTCAACTTTTGGGGGCCTCTTTAGTCCTTTGTTATTCTTCTCTCTATCACTACACCGTAACCGAAAATATAGTGAGAATGCATTTGATCTCAATCTTCCATCCTACCTTGGGTTGTATCTAGTTTTCAACGTCGACTTGCTCCGCTCGTACTTTCCTCCACTCTTAGACACATCTAACATTGATGAATAGTTGAAGAGTACAAATTTGAACCCAAACTATGAGATACCAAAGTGAACTCTAATAAGATTATTGACAAGGTGGTCAAGGACATGAAGCATCAACAAATCACACTCTCTCAAGCAACGAAGGTAGGGCATATGACACGCGAGGGAATGATTCACCAAGAGCCAAATTTAGAAGTCATTTCCACACACGTAAAACCGTGGGAGTAATGGGGCCCTTTGCTTCTTAAGGAGGAATGAATGATCCAAAATATGATTTTTGAAGATTTATTTTTGGAAACTCCCAAAAATATATTTTTAATAGTTTTTCATGACTTTAGTATTTTACATTTTGGGGGTCTTTAAAGCATTTATGGGCTTTAGACTATATGACATAGGCGGAGTTTTTGAGTTTGTTATGTCATTTTTCAAATGGATCTTTTGGTTTGCAAATCGGAGTCAACGAGATGGGAGATATGACCCCAACAAAGAATCTTGAATAAAATAATAGTAAAAATATGTTAGATTTCATATTTTTCCACTTCTATCTTTTCGAATCCATCCCTAAAGTGGATATGAATGGTCTCCTTATAGGATGAACTTTTGGTTCCGATCCAAAACCTTCCTATTTTATTTTTAGCGATTTCATATTCTCCATTGTATAGCTATGAAACTGCTTGTTTTGAATAAAGAGATATATCTTTGGGCACACATCTTAGAAATTCAATCTCTCTTATGGAGTTTGTCAATTTGTATATATTTCAAATTCCAATAAAATTAGTTAGTTTTTACATCTCTTTCATTGTAAATTGATTGTTATAACATATTAAGCACCATTGTTAATATGTTGTCCACCTAGTTGCACCTCAATCCGAGATCATGCATGAGTGTGTGTCATGCACATGTGTAAAATGTTTTTTTAAATGAAGGTATATAATATGTATGAAGAATGACACTCAAAATTGTTATATAAATATGAATGTTACGTAGAGTTAATTTAATCTTAGTTAAGACAATTTACCAACCTTAAATGTAAATCCACTTAAAAAGATATAATAATTATCCACTTAAAAAGACATAATATTTAAATGTAAATCCACTTAAAAAAGAAATAATAGTTTATGTAAATCCACTTAAACAGAAATAATAAAAAGTGGTCTATTCGAAAATTTGAATTTCCATTCCCACCTTACAGTGCCAGAGAGAGAAGCAGCTGTTGCAACGGCAAAGAAACATTAAACAGTTCGCAGATCACACAGATCAAAGGAAGAGCAGGCAAAGCGCAAATAATGGACGAGTGCGAAGTAATCGACAGAGAAGCGGAGTATTTAGCGTCGAATCAGGAGGATGGAAACGAATGGGAGATGTACAAAGAGAATGTGAAGCCTCTCAAGGAAGGTCGCAACGTCAAATTACTGAACGAGGCCCTCAAAGGACACCGACGCAATTCTTTAAAGCACTCTCTACTCGACAAGCGGAGGTTCGAAACCCTCCCTCTCCTGTTTTTCCTTTTCAAAAATGTTTAAACAGAGTTAGGGTTTATATATTTGCAGTCTGAAGCTCTTCTATGTTTTTATTTTTTAAAGTGTATCTGTAAAGTAAGGTGGATTGCACTCGGCTGTTTCCAGATATAATGCCTGTGGAACTAATCTCAGAAATCTTCTTAATTTTGTTTTTGTTTTGGATCAGGAAGCTCATCGAGGCCATTGATGAATACACTGGCGATGATCCTCTCCAGCCATGGATTGCGTATGTTTCCTGTTTTTTTTTAATTTAATTTAATTTTGTTTCTGAATTCTTTTATTTGAAATTAGTGTGCTAGGGCAAGAACACTACCAAACTCCAGAAGAGGCTTAAACATTTGTGCATTTTAGTTTTAAAAAGTTCACGGCATTTTCTTTTTCTTCTTTTAGATTTGGTAAATTTCCCTTGCCGGGTGACCTCGGTTGTAGATGCCACAACCTCTTCAGTCAAAGTCATCCAGGGCTTAGATGTTGCAATTGTATTTTGTGCATTTCTTTTTTATCTTTTTCAAGTTCGAAGCACCTTCCTCTGATTCTTTTAGATTTTAATAAATTCCACCTTACCGAGTAACCTTCTGCTCAGATGCCACAACCTCTTCAAAAACATTACCCGGGCTTAGATGCCACAATCTCTTACGCAAAAATCACCCGGCTTAGATACCACAATCTCTCTGGAAAAAATCACTTGGGTTTAGAAGCCGCAACCCACGGGTTCCCCTTTGGTCTAAGTCACTCAGGACTTGCCCCTGGCCTGGTCCAGTTGTGTATGCTAAACTTAGCCACTTGGATGTCAAATTTTATTCAATTTAAACATTTTATCCTGTCTCCTGGGGTTTGAGCCTTGGAGGTTTAAGTTCTGACCAGTAAATAAGTTTAAGCATCTGCCGAATGAATTTTGTGAAGTTTGTTCTGTTATTTAAGAATATGATTGTTTTTGAGATTCCAAATTAAAATGCCATAACTTCCGACAGTTGAGCTCTGATACTTGAATGCAATCAGTAGACTTTGGCTGTATATCTTTTTCCGAGCTTGCTTCCCTGAGTTACCTTTTGCTTTTAGTTGTGTTTAGGGTCCCCAGTGCTGATATTACGGGCCGCCTTATTGTGGTGTGGTGGCGAGGCTGAGGACTGTTTTATTAGGAAGTGTACATGAACCTGCATCATGCAGCTCTGTTTTTAATACTCCACACTGCATGTACCCATATTTCAATATTCCACAACCTCTGTGACATGTTCTCCAAATTGTGGGTGGGAACCTGAATCCATTTATGTATAGAGTGAAACAGAGCTGTGATACAATCGAGAGTCAATAGATAACATTTGCAAAGTACCAGAAGTACTAAGATTGTTCAATTCAATTCTCTTTCTTTGTAAATTTGTAATCCAGAAGGCTTATTATTCTATGTCACTTTCTTGTTGTTGCACTTAGGCGCTGTAGAACAAGTAGGTCTAGAGAAAAAGTTGTACAAAGAAGCATATAAAGAAAATACAGGGAAACGTTCTTATAAAAATACATTTAAAAAAAAGTACAAGACACTTCAAAATATTATGAAATGCCTAAGAAGGCTACTTAATAATCTTAAATGTCTCTGTTACTGATTTTTATGATTCGAGACTTACAGGATCCTTACGGGAGTCAAATGACCTTAAGTATTTTGTGTATATGCTTTTGTTTCTAAAAGGAATGCACCATGTCCAGAGCATTTTGATTAGCATAGAAATGGCATAGTTGGAGATGCAGACAACACAAGCAAAATTGTCTGAGGCTGAATTTGAAATCTTATAAAATCCTATCTTCAATGAATTTTCCTCGTTGTAGATTAACACCTTTGTTTAGCCAACACCACAGGTTATACAGTTATACTTGTTTTCTGCATTGCACAAAGCTGTTGATGCCTTGTATGGGACTCTTATACTCTTGTCATATTTCATAATTAGCTTTATTTTTGTTTACAAATGATCAAATTGTTTGTTGATTTAATCCTCTTTATCATATGTCAGATGCATCAAATGGGTTCGGGAGTCTTTTCCATCTGGTGGAGATCAGTCAGGATTGCTTTCAATATATGAACAATGCGTGCGTGCATTTTGGAATGAAAAGCGTTATCATGGTGATCTTCGTTACGTGAAAATTTGGCTGGAGTATGTAAGTTGATAACCAGGATGATTTGGTCCTACTATTCTGACTATGATGTTATTAACTAAAAACAATTTATTGATTATTTCCCAGAGTTGTCAGTGCGTCGATCACAGGGCAGTTTTCATTTTGATTCATGCAATCAACTGCAGGCAATATTGTTTACTTTGGTGCCACTTAGACATTGTATTCTTCTGATAATTCTGAACTTTATACTAATTTCACAGGCTGATGAGTGTGCTGATCCTGAAGTAGTCTACAATTTTCTCAAGTAAATGGTATTGGACAAGATCATTCCTTGTTCTATATAAGATATGCAACATGCTTGGAGCTAAAAACAAGATGAAAAAGGCAGATGAAATATATTCTTTAGGCATTGCGAGGTAAGTCTAGTGCAACACCTAAAAAACAACTCCTAACTATATGATACACATGTGATTTCTGACTGAGCCATGCTAATGTGTTGGACAAAACATCCAATATCTATGTTATATAAATACATCATTTTGACACATGTTGGTTATTTGGATGCTTGTTTGTGACCCTGTATTATATGCACAACAATTTGATGAATGGAAAGTGATGTGCTTGATCGTGGTAGAAATGGCTTAAACTCTTATGAAGTAGTTCCTCCTAGACATCCAATAAAATAGAAAACATTGTTAGTTGTTATTGCTTAATATTTGTGGAATTACTATTTATCTGTTAATATTCGTCTAGTCCATGTGGGTTTAAGTGCCATTTGCATCAATTAGGAAAGGGATTGAGATTTCATCCTTGTTTCTCTAGTCAAAAAGTATGAGCTTTCCTTGTATATATAATATCATTGACACTCATTTGATAAGCCAACTTGTGGAGTTAACCCATAGTGGTGCTATGTGTGGAATTTATATAATTCAATAAAGGATGTCATGACCCTCAAATAAGTTGTATGATAGTGAGAGAGTTACGAAAAACACAAAACATATGATTTAGAGATCCAAGTTGCTCGATGTTATATTAAAAAACCATCAGCTGCCTATTGTAATTGTAATTGCAAATGGATATTTCAATGGTCCAATGTTGTGGCTACCATACTAGAGTGATATTGGGTTAGATTGTCAAAAGTTGTGTCATAAATTATGTGGCATATTGGCTTATGAGGTTTTGGGGCTATATTGAGGTTTATATCTCACATACGTTGAATGATGATCCTCTATTGAGGCTGTTCATGTCCCCTATGAAAAATATCAGGCTTAGATGGGGTTGCTCATGCCGCTTGATACTAGATGAAGCGTCTTCAATTCGGGATGCTTATTCTTCTTGATACTTAATAACGGTGTCCATTTGAGGTTATTCATGCCTCTCGATACTTGATGAAGGACCCTTAATTGAGGTTTCCTATGCTCCTTAATATTGGTGGTTAGTTGAGGCTGCACATGCTCCTCAATACTTGATGGAGGGCCCTCGGTTGAGGCTGCTTATGCTCCTCGATACTTGATAATAATGATGCTCAATTGAGGTTACTTAAAATTCACAAATAATGATTGTTGAGGCTTAGTTGAGGTTGCCTATACTCGTTGATGTTTGACGACATGTTTCAATTGAGGGTACTCATGCTTCCTACTTTGCTTGGTTTGATTAGTAGAATCAATTTAGGTGTTCGATGCCCAAGATGATAGAGGTCTGGATGCGATTAAGGCTATTCATGCAATTTAGGGCTATTTTGAGGTTTTATGTCTCCAAAGATTAATTAAGCTCTCGAGGATGTTTTGAGGATTGATGATGTCCCCAAAGATTAATTAGGCTCTCATTGATTGTATGAGGTTGTTGATGTCCCCAAAGATTAATTAGGTTCTCATTGGTTGTTGAGGTCCTCCAAGATTAATTAGGCCAACAATTGATAATGTTTTTATTGAATTGATGCTTTTAGATCATTTGTACCAACTATATTTGTGTTATATGGAGAGGTTCAAATTGGTTGGAGTTTCAAATTATTGATGTCTCGCACTACGAACATTAATGGACATATGTCTTTGGTTGCGGTTACGTGATGGTATTCATTCAATCTGGACCTATTATGCGATCCATGTACACAATACAATCACTTCATTGTTATTGAAGTCAAGCTTTGTCTTGTATTTTGTTCTCATGTGTAGGTATCATAGAGAGGCAATTTGTAACAATGTGAAGTAAGCGATCATGCAATCTTCTAAGTTATGATTCGATAGCGGGTGGAATGATTTTCTTTTAGGTTAAATCCCCACAAATTGATTGATTCCTCTCCCAATGGTTGTGAGAAACATCAACCTCCTTATAAGGACCGATCAAACACATGAATGCTACCCTCAATCTTCTTGACTGATTCAATCCCTATCACCAATGTCCTCTCCCTATTAATAGGTCGAGGATGAGATCATAAATGAACATCAACATATCACTAGTAATTTCTTGTGAGGGTTTATTCATGACGAATTCCCCCAAGCTAAGTAGATTAGTTTCATCTTACCAACCGAAGTATGTGGGAGTTTGGGCTGGGTCTAAGTCCCAATGTGGTTGAACGTCTAAAAAGACCAACTAAGCATTGTCCCTTACTTTTTTGGTAGTTCAATATATTGGCTGATATGCGATAAGTTGTTCATTGGGAAGAATATAGGTAACAAGTGGTTCTATATTTCTTGCTTTTCTTAAATATATTTGTGTAATATTGTTGTAAGTGATTTTTGTTGTTTTCATGTTTTTTTGCACTTAAATAAACACTTTTTTTTCATTTTATTATAGGTAACCTATATTGCCAAGAAACGGGTATGGGTATGGGTTTGAAACGCGGAAACACCAATTGTAAAAAAAACCTTGGGTACGAAACGTTACAGAAACACCTGTACAATAAATTAAAAAAGTTATTATATAATACTCATTTTCAAAATTTTAGTCCATGGACCATAAGAGATACAACACTCAAAATATTTTGTATTCATTGAAGTTCAAAAGATTCATCATTCAACATGGTTACAATTTCAATGTTTCATATATACATGATTATAATCTAGATTCTAGAATATATCATCTTCAAGTTGCTCCTTGATGTCTCTTTGCTCTTCACAATGCTAAATGTTAGTTTAATAAAACTGAATTCAGAAAGAGACAAAAAGGATTGGGATTTAGAATGGACCAAATATGTCATTATATAGCTTTTAGGAAGTGTCTTTAGGAAGGTTGGATGTGTAGATTAAGTTTAGAAGCAATAAATGCTAAAAATAGTTTTTTTTTTTTTTGTTGTTTGCTTCTAATGTATGGAAATGTCCCAGAAATGCTGGGCAAGTTTCGGAAACGCCCTGGCGTTTCTAAGACGTTTACGTACTCGTTTCCGTACCGGAAACATTTCTAGGCAGGTATGGAGGGTGGGGGGCGTTTCCATGCATCATAGTAGGTAACATAATTTGAAATTGAACCTTGTAAATTCTTCATTATAGCGATGCTGGTTTTTGCTTAACAATTCTATTCATCAACAAAGATTTATCATTGTCTTTTGATTGCTGCATTAACATAATGGCTTATACTTGGAAAAGTTATTTTTTTTGAATTCTTGTCTAGGTTTCATACCATTACTATGGATGTTGAGTCTTTTAATCATTGTATTCTCATATTTTTCAATTATTATGAGGATCACAATACATGGTTTCTTTTGTAACGTCCATGATTGCTACTTTCTTTAGGAGTGCACAACCAGGTGGAGAAGTTGGAAATCGCTCGGAGGCAATTTAAATTACGTGAAAGAAAAGCTTCCAAGCGAAAGGAAGTATGAATATTTTTGCCACATTTGGAACTTCTATGTTTAAATGCACATAAATACAATTCGTGAAAATCCGTATTTTCAATCTCCCTATCTTGTTTTCCTTTGTATAGATGGGGAGGGCCCCAATCTTCTTAGCCTTCACCCACCTGACCGAGCATACCCTATATATTAGATGGGGATTCACATAGCATAAAATGATTCGGGATCCAGTTTTGGCTTATATTACTTGTTAAATTTATTCTTAATTGACTTGCAGGATGATACATCACCGTCTAGAGAAAATGGTTCCTTTCAAGCTTTGGGACTGTCATGAATGGTACATTGGGTTATGCCATGTCTTAAACTTTTACATTTACTATTTTTGTTTTGATGATGCTTGTGAAAATATCACTTCGGTAATTCCAAGTCTATGACATGCATGCACATTTTTTCTGTGTTGATTTATGGGTGACTATTCATTGGGAAATAATTTTGAATATAGATTTTTTATTGCAGATATGGCACCAAGGCAACCTCTGCAATCATTCCAAGGTCCTAGGAAAAGAACGAAACCATTGACAGAGAGGCAAGTATTTTGTCATTGACTCTTGTTTGATCTTGACTTCTGAAGTTGCATTTGTCTCTGTTTGTTGGATCATGGATGGATCATCCATATGTAAAATACTTTGAATCTTGGGTTTCCCTCTTCTAGGTCAGCAGAACAAGATTGCGGCAAAACTTGGTATGGAATTTCCTTATGTTTCACCTAGAACATTGTTTTGTGACAATGGAGAAAAATGCAAGAGATTTGAAACAAAACATACAAGGAACACACTTCTAGTAATGTTCTAACACCCAAAAGACCGTACAAACTGGCAAATTTGTATTAGATATAATCAGATGAGTCTCTAAACAGACACACATCAAATGAAGTCATCCTTGTAATAAGTCAAACGGTTGTTTATCTTGTTAAAAATAAATAAAATGATGTATAATTGTTGAACTTTCAAGGCTTATGATAGATATAATGATCCACAACATCAGTACTTTAACATCCAGCTTTAAATGGCTTGTGCCCAACCATCTATTGCTAGGTGATTAGGTAATGCTTGGGTCTTTTGGTTCCAAACTTCTATGATAACTGTTGCTCTTGTTGGCCTCGTAAACTTTAATTGTTGTAAGTCTGCCTAATCTGCCCTATCAGTGAATGATCGACCTTGGTAGGATAATGTTGCAGGTCCTTGTTGAATTGTCTTGTGTGTTTCATTTTTGGGAGTTTTGAAGGGTTAACAAGTGTGATATATTTAGTTGGGGGTTTGGCTGTTGGGGTTGGTTGAAGATCTTAGTTTTAGACCTTTCAACTCGATAGGAAATCCTGGTAAACATCTTTATATGTTTCTGTGATTTTCTCTGTGCTTTCTTTTCTATATTTAGAGGATTGTTGCCACATCTCAAACTTTTTAAGAGGGTGGAACCAATTGGACTGAACCTGCTGATGTCCATTCAACACCTTGATCACTACGCTAACTCTATATTTTGTTGTGTAAACTCTATTATTTAACCCATGTACATGACCTCTCTCGTTTCTGACTCATCATTAGCTTGTACGCTTTGCAAAATCATGAGGAATATATAGATTTATAATCTGAAACACTGCAGCAGAGAAATTACACGGGTTCAAGATGTTGACATTAATTCAATCAATGATCACAGTTAATATCATGAAGCAGGTTTTGATTTTGCAGATGTTAATTTTAGAGCTTACAGGCCCTTAGGCCTAGACTATGGAGACTTGAGAGCTAGCAGCACTCTCTGAAATATTGAATGATAGTATGATGTATCAAATTTTGAATAACTATGAATAATACACAGGGAAATGTATCTTATATCATTGTTCACTTTATACTTTCATGGTTATGCACAACTTTGACTGTTACAGAGTTTTGAACATTTACCAAATCTTTTTGAAACTCAAAACTTTGGTAAACCTTTCTGTTTCTCAAACCAACAGAACTCTTTGAACCTTGTAATTATTGGTAGAATTAGAATTTGGTTTCGTACAACTTTTGGGACAGAATCTTGTAGGATACATGTAAAATTTGTTGAAATATGTTCATCCCATGAAACATTTGTCGCAACTCATCCTTCTTGACTGTGTTAAGTATCATTGCCTTTCCTCACTAGTATGATGGAAGATATCTGCTATTTAGCTATGCACTGCTACTTGTTATATGATAGAGCTATTGCATCAATTTTTGTATTTCGTGCTTGTGATGACAATGATATTTTTGGGACCTAACGGTCATTTTTCACAGCCCTAACTCAATGGCATGCTCCATTCCTTTGTCTAGAGTGGCTTTTAAACTTTAGTAACCTATTGTAGGGTTAACTTTAGATTCAATTGTGTACAAACTTTTATTTTGACTTTTCGAGTCCACTACATTGTTCCCTAGGATAATGTGTTGGCCTTTGTTGAGATATTTGCAAAATTAGTTTGACTGTTGCCTCTATATCTAGAGTTCTTGGGGCTTGTTCCTGGGGGGTGAGTGATAGTATATAGAGTTTAATTGGGTCTTTGTTGTTGTATATTTGTATTAAAGTAATACAATTTAATATGTAAACTTGAACCAATCAATTGATTTCCAACATTATCAATTATTTTGTTTCAAGCGATCTGTAGTAATTTGTGTTTCGATTTCCAGTCATGGCCATTATTTAAGACTTGGCTTTTGCCAGAAGCACAAAAGTCGACTGGTCAAAATTATAATGTATGCAGTCACAATATTTTTGACAATTGCAAGTATAGGGATTGCAATAAAATCATTCTTGGTACTGTAGTAAGACCTATTGCAAATTTTTGGGATTATGAAAAATGTTATAAGGAGGCCTTGCTATTGTTGAAGTTCTCCAAGTCAGATGATTTTGTAGCTGAGGTTTGGAATGCCATTGAGGCAAGTGCGCTTTGAACCAATATAAAGAACAAGCACAAAAAAATGGAGAAAAGCTAAGTCCTATATTTGAAGAATTTACTGTTTTTCGCAAAGATGCATGAGGAGGGGTCCTTGAACATTTTCGTATGAAAAATCTCTGAAACTAGTTTGGTGCCATAAAAAAGTGGACGATAATGATTTGGTTGTGCTTTTTTGAATAAGTTGCTGCCTTTCTATGAAATATTTGTGAAGAGCCGATCTTGACGTTTGAATCTTGATCAAGGCGTTTGTAGAAGGAACACGGCATGACATTGCATGTATTGCTTAGTCAAAGAGGAAGTGGAATCGTCACCTAGTGAATCTTCTAGATTCTAAGTGAAATGCCATTATTACCATAAGGTTGGGCATATAAAAAAGCATTGTTGGAAGCCACACTATGATCTACCCAACTAATGTTGCCGAATACTCGGCCCCTATTGCTAGGGTGCACGTATCTGTGTGCCAGATATTGATAGGAATATCTTGCTTCTCGGATACAACTTAGATATCGTACCCATCTGTATTTAGATATAACATGTAATTGTGCGGTACCGGATATAACCGGATATAGTAAGCGGACAACTATAATTGTATTTGATTTAACAGTTGAAAAAACATACAAAAACTCCTTCACAAGGCAAAAAAATGCTAAAATAGTAAAAATTGCAAATGATCTTCTATAATACATTTTAGTAGCAGACAATTGAGAGTGTTGATTCACTATTGTACTTCAAGCTTTCACATTGACTCGATCAACTTATTTGGGAGTACAGTTCTCCCAGACACGGTTTAGTTTGAGACATTCCTGCTGACTACATGTCAATAAGGGCTATGGTTCTTTAGCCCTCCTCGAGAGACGGTGCTTTCGAAACCACTTTCAGGACATCTCTTCCAAGATGTCTCTCCTTTACTTATGGCTTAGTGGTGTGGGGGCCTTCTTTACTTGAGTCTAATTGGGCTTTAGCTAAGAGAGTTCAGACACTTCTCCTCCGTCGCTTCATTAGATTCAAACAAATGGTCCCCAAAGACATCATTCGCTGAAATTGGGGCTTGTCCTTTTAGGCTAGAGGCCATTTTTGGTCTGATCTCTTTCCCACATCACATTCGGGGCTTCGCTCACTCAACAGAGATCTCATCGACACAACCATTACTAGTTCCAACACCGGGCGCATGTAGACTAGATCCACCGGGGCCTTGTGGTGTACTAGATTGTCTGACAACACATCGTGGCGTCGACATCTCACCGCCTCTTTTATGATCGTCATTCTATCAAGAGTTTCTTTCATCGGGCTCGGATGTTAAGAGAGTCGGATTTACCACTCCGATAGGCATTTCTCATTGCCTCCCTAGGTCCTTCTTGCTTTTCTTCTTGGGCATTTCTATCCCCGTTTTAGGTTCGTGGCGTGTCCGATCCTTCTTTTTAGTTCTCGCCTTCTCCCGCATTTCTTCCTTTTATCGTTCCTCTTTTGCATTGTACTTCTTTTGGGAACCATTTGGTTCTCCCGCTTTGTATTGACACATGTGTACTTGGTAGTCTCTTTAACCTACTTTTGTGGTCATTTGGAGGACATTAATATATTTATCTTATCTTATCTATTTTCCGTTGGCGTACACACCCTGCAATTTTTTTAATTCATTGAATACCAAATTTCCTACCTTCTTGTGGGCTGAAGTACGTAATTTTAATCTAATATGTGTTGTGAACACCATTTCCCCATGCTTTTGTCAAAAAGAATGGGGACCCTCGATTGAATTCAAAAAAAATTGAAGGACCAAGATTCATAGACTGCTTTAAGTTGCAATTATGTTAGATGTCATTTTGTTTAAAACTGAGTTTTATGGACTAACATTGCCTTAACAAAGTTGTGGTTTTAAGTGTGAAATTACAGGTTTTAACTTAGAAGAAAAACAAACATTTTTTTGGTTTGTGATGTTTTGCAGGCTGTTAAGGAATGCATCCCAGTGTTATACAAACCATTAATTTTTATCGAAACAATTTTGACCGTTTGACGATACGTAGCAATTATTTATTGGCGTGCTCTTTGTCACTTATCAAGACAGATAGTCCTGCGGTCTTACAAGTTCTAACAATCCCAAACGAAAATTCAATGTGGAGTTTTTTCATTTGTTTGTCGTTCGCAAATTGATAGGACATAGTTTTGCGGTCTTACAAGTTCCTACAATCCTGAAGGAAAATTAAACGTGGAGTTTTTTCATTTGTTTCCCGCTCACAAACTGACATGACAGATAGTCTCGTTGTCTTACAAGTTCGGCAATCCCAACAGAAAATTCAATATGGAGTTTTTTATTTGTCCACTTTGTTCATGCAAACCGACAAGACAGAGATAGTCTCACGGTCTTACAAATTTAGCCTTTTTCTAAAGAAATGTACTATGTGGTACCTCTCCTATTAGTTCACTACTGACGACTGAAAGAGTCTAGCAAAAGATTGACATTACAATATTTGAAGCAACAAGGAGCTTTTTCATTGGTTCGCACTTTGCGCTCGACATATTTGATAGAGAGGCTGAAGTAGCATTGACAGATCTGAGAATTGTGCGCACATGGAGCTTTTTCATTGGTTCACTTTTCGCACTCGATATGTTCCTACAAAGGGTTGACACCTCGAAAATGGGACTCTACGTGTCCGGGATCTATGACCCCATAATTTACAAGGAAAACACAATCACACTTGCGCCCGACATATTTGATAGAGAGGCTGAAGCAAAAGATTGACATTACAATATTTGAAGCAACAAGGAGCTTTTTCATTGGTTCGCACTTTGCGCTCGACATATTTGATAGAGAGGCTGAAGTAGCATTGACAGATCTGAGAATTGTGCGCACATGGAGCTTTTTCATTGGTTCACTTTTCGCACTCGATATGTTCCTACAAAGGGTTGACACCTCGAAAATGGGACTCTACGTGTCCTGGGATCTATGACCCCATAATTTACAAGGAAAACACAATCACACTTCGCGCCCGACATATTTGATAGAGAGGCTGAAGCAACACCGATAGATCTGAGAATTGTATGCACATGGAGCTTTTTCATTGGTTCGCTTTTTCACTCCGACATGTTCCTGAAAGGGTTGACATTTCAAAAATGGGACCTGCGCATGTTTGGGATTTATGACCCTGCAATTTATAGGAAAACACAATGCGAAGCTATCAAAGCTCGCTATGTGGCAGCAATGGAATTTAAAAGCGAAGGGACATAAAATCTATGAAAACACATGGAAAATCATGAAAAGTGGCTAGTTAATGCCACATTAGTCATGAAAAGACATGAGTAACTCGAATTCACGCCAAGTATCTTTAACGATCGAGTAGACTTTAATGCTGTAATAGTATGCTGCCATTTCAACATGTATGGCCAGATTAAAAAACTAAAGGATTTCACAATAGATACCCCGCATTCAAGCTAAGAAAGTGTCTCAAACTCAAAATTAAGTAGTTGTGTAAGAGAACAAAGCACTTTAGTTTTAGAATTGAGAGCTTCATACACACAAGGTCATCTAAACGTCCCTAAATCAGTCACCAACAGAGGCTCATTTGCACACCTTCACAAACCAACTCTTCGGGGACACGTTTTTTTGACAAACGCTACTGTAGGTGCAGATGACTCTTGACAATGAATACTTGAAAAGAATATTTGACACATAAGCTTTACACAAAAACAAGACAATGTTTGTGTATTTTATTAATATCAAAATCAAGCATTACAAACAAATGAGAGAGCTGCAATATTTATAGATATTGGACAACTTCTATCTCATCCACAATATATGGAAACAGATCACCTAATCTGAGCAAATATGCAGGAATAACATATTGCCCCTAACTCCCTATTATCCTCATGGAAATCATCCGGGAACAAAATATGCAAGATAGAACATGATCCCACAAACCAAGGGATAAGACAACTAAAAGACAACTCACTAATAATTGACTTTATCTAAGCTAACTTAAGTAATTAAAAAATTACTTTATTACAATATCACTTTAACTCATATGATGAATTAAGTGTTAGTTTATTTCTAACAATGACAACATGACTTTAAAGATGGAAGTTGAAGAGGCCAGATTAGTAGTTTATGACGAAGTTGACAGGACGAAGGCAATATATGGCAGACCTTGTAGCAATCCAACGAGACGAGATTGCATGTCTTAGATGGAAAGCCAAAGGTAATGCCGTGTATTGATGCTTAGGGGCATTGTAGGCAAAAATATAGACTACGAGAGGAATTTTAATATCAAAAGGCGATAATATTATTAGGAACATAACGCGAATGCAATTACTACCATCTTCCACCAACAAACATTGTGTTCAACCAAGACACTAGAGAAGTGGGGGCAAAAGAACAAAAGGCAATGCTAAAGGAGTGGGCAAGCGATTAGGCTAAATTCAAGGCGAAGGTCTCCCTTGACAAAATGACAATCGAGCATTTAGATGAGGAATTAGGATTGTTATGGTTACGATGAATAGTATTTTCGGTGCACTAGACATTGTGCACGTGAACCAAATTGGGTGCCCTGTTTGGCCATGATAATCAATGATAACAAGATTCCTACTTTGGCTTTGGAGGTGTCCTACAACCTCTATAATAATATTATAGATGTTAAGCAAAAAGGAGCCCATTTCTACATGATGTCCTACTTGTTAGATGCGGTATGTGCGGTCAACAATTTCAAGGAGTTCTAATTGGGACCCCCTACATCCACATATAGTGTCCAAGGTTTTAGAAGTATACATATGCATAACTACAAAAGAACATTGAAATAGTTTGGAATCACTACTACCTTGTGATTTTCATACAATATATGATACTCGAATCCCTAGGATAAGCCAAAAGACTATTAATTCATTGACCTCTCGGGGAGCTTTTTGGTGTTATCCGAATTGCCGCATGATTAAGGTAGAGGGCATCCTCTTCATTCCTTTCAGATTGCGCTAGGTTTCTCCTAGAGAAACTAGCAGAGCGAGGAGATTGCCTACCAATTTGTTCATGGTGTCGGCCATAGTTCGCATACTCGTACTCGCAAATACTCGGCAGACCAAAAAAATTTGACTCGGCAAAAACTCGACAATATTCAACAACTTAAAAAATACGCAAATTTCTTTAAAAAACATAAATTTTAAGCAACACATAGCTACAAAATGTATCAAATGAGCCCATAAAATGTTGGAGAAGCGTTTATTAGATTTGAATACAAATACAATACAAAATCGCATCATCATGCGAATCTGATAATGGATGATAAGTAATATGAATTTATGATGATTGAGATTGAAAAATACTGGGAATACTCGCATGAAACTCGGCGAATCTTGCCAAAACTTCGACGAAAACTTCGGGTGGCAAGTTTTTCAGAGAGTACTCGTTTGGATTTTTTTTTGGAGAGTACTCGCCAACTCGGGAATAATCGGCGAGTTTTCCAACTATGGTGTTAGCGATGTATCCAAGGAGGTGAAGAAGCAAAAGGTTGGTTACTCCACTTTGTCCATTCGGGTTGGTTCCACAATTCTCATTGATTGGCAAAAGGCAAAAATGGTGGCTTCACATAGGCCATCCTTTCATTTGGATTATCACATTTTGACGCCCTTTGATTCGGCAAAAGGGGTGGCTCAATCTCCCGCAAAAGTACTCCAAACATGGCTACAAATGGTTATAAACATCGGACCCACAAGGATGACTTGGTCTTCAAGAATGAAACCAATGACCAAATTATAGCCATCAACATGAGGAACCACAAAGTCACTTATACTCCTCTAGGGCAACTAATTAGAAATTGTGGAATTGAGCTTAGGCCGGCGAAGAAGGAGAAGAAGTGGATGAAGATTCGGATGAAGAGGTATTTGGCCCTAAGCGATTGAAAAACTTCTTGTTGGGGTCCCTCTTGCATATTCAAAGAAAGAGTTGGTCCCTCCCATGGCGAAGCTTCTCTAAGCATGCCTCTTTGATCCCAAAGGGTGCTTCGGTGGTCACCATGGGGCCTTCTTTAGGCACATTGTTGAGTCAACACTTCTATTTGTGTTCCCTTGGTAAGTACCCTTGCGACCGTGGCTCCTCTTTCTTTCCCTACTTCTTATACTTCTTCGGTATTTGTTAGTGTTGTCCCAACCATCCTCTTCTTAGCTTTTGTCCCCTAATATTATTATTTCCTCTACCTCTTCTTTCGAGGATGAGACAGGAGATAGTGAAGAGATTTTAGGCCCCACTAGCTTTCAAACTCCTCATTCATCCACTTTGTTTGAACCAATCCCCTTGTTTCTCCTTCTCTTTTGGCCTCCATTTTGGCATCAATATGTATCCCTCTTCCCATCTCCTCTGCACCCATTACCTCAATTGCTTCATCCTATCTTTTTCCAATTCCAATGTCCCCACCATTTTCAACACAAATGACAGTTCCCCTTTCCCTTTCTTCCTCTCAGGTTGTCCAATGACAACTACTCGGCCGATCAATTCCATCATAGTGACACCGCTTTGCTTTAGTTGCATTCTTGCAACCATCGCCTCCGGTGTACCTCCTCTTTTAGCTAGTTCATCCTCGGTCCCAACTTCTTTTGGCACCATTTTTATGAGATCCTCTCGGGGAAAATTGAAGGCACCTATGCAGCCTTTTCTATCTTTCTGGCCCCTCCTCCAATGCCTCCATCATCCAGTTGGTTTTTCAACCCACCTTTGCTCCCTTCTATCACTCCATATGTTTCCCAAACCTTTCTACTAGGCATGCCCATGCCACTTCTTCCTATTCCTTCCCATATTCTTGCTTTCTATTTCTCTACTTCCATGGCTACACAAAGCTTCACAAGTCATCTCTTGGCCCCCTTACAACCTTATCAACCTCAACCTTCATCGTCTTGGATCCTGGGGCCTATACCGCAAGTGATGGGACCCTCTTCTACCATTCCCTCTATAGCTACATGTGTAGTTACAACCCAAGGGGAAGAAACATGGACAGCTCCTAGTAGTCAGCAAGCAATGGCTTCTACTATGGTGCAGGTTGAAGACCCCAAAGTAGCCCTAAAATATGACTTGCGTCTGAAACACTCTAAAAGGGTAACTCAAAGGAAGCTTGCCCAAGGGACAACCCCTATTTATATGGAGACTGAGGAGGACATTCTCAGGATCTCTAAAAGAGCCCACACGGGGAAGAAAATCATGGACATTGACCCTCGGTTTGTCATCGATGCTATTTAACAAATGAAAGCTGATTTGATCAAAAGAATACATGCCAGATTGGATGCCCTCAATGCTCAAAGACAATTGGTATGCGCAAGAACACTTTGCCCGATGTTCAAATCGCCTTGACGACTTTGTATGAACTCTTGGTTACCATACAAAGTCATAAAGATATAGTAGGGTAGGGAATACAACAAATTAGGAGTCAACACAAGCGCATGGCTAGGCTTAACTCCATGATAGATAAGTTATTGGTAGTCGACACTAGTCGTATCCGTATTTGATACCGTATCCGTATTCACATCTATATTTGTATCCATGTGACTCGATCCCAACAAAAGGGATGAGGTGAATGTGGCGATGGTTGCGGAGATGAACAAGATTGAGGAAGAGTATGCTCTCTCGATCGTGCTCGATTGATAGTGCTACTTAGTTGGTTCACCTGATTTTGACGCATCCAAATATTTTTTTGTCCTAAGGATTGGTGTGTAGCATTCCCAGGAATGTTTGATTTAGTTTTATAAGTTGGAGTCACTAGTAGTAAAAAGGCAATAGGAGATATGTTGGCTAGATTTTCTGCATAGCTGAAAACCTAGGTAGTCATGAGATAAATCTCCCTTATTCATCGGTGAGGCTTCCGTGTAAGATTTTGTCAGTAATATATCCTAATATCTATTTGTGGGTATTACTTTAACCGTGTAACTCATGAACCATAGCTATACGGTTCTGCAGCAAGTAAGCAACTGTAAAAGAAAGGAAAAAATCTGCAGAAGAAGGAAATAATAGGAAGCGAAAGAAAGTAGAGAGGATGTGCAACTCAAGCAATAGTTTACAAAGTTGATTGCATGCACATAGATTAAAACAAATAGATCATTAAGCACAAAATTCAAAGCAAATGAAACCTTCGATCTAGAAAGAAAGTAAGAAGCAAAATGCACCGTTGACACAAAGTTCTCTCGAAAATCTCTTCTATATTCCTCTGCTTGCAGAAAATCGGGGTTTCAGCTCAAAGTCTTGAACACAAGAATGCTAATTACCAATTTCGATCCCTTAACCCGTAGGTTCTTCCTCTACTCATAACATGTTGAGGGCAAATTACAAATGGAAGACTATAATTGAACTAGATCATAAACAAGAAGTAAAGAGAACATCGGTAATCATCTTCCTTTAATTCCTCTCTTAATGACATGCATCAAGAGTTCAAGCTAAAATTGTGCACATCTGTCACTTAACTCAAAGAGTCATTCCAAATAACTTAAACTAATGGTTTTCAAACCGATAACTTTTAAGTTTACAATTACATCTGGGAACCTAAGAAATAAGAGAAGAAGGAAAAGAAGGAAGATCTGTCAGCTGCAACTTCTACACTTTCTTTTTGTTTTGATACTGAATATACTTTTTGAACATATAGTTCAGCAATTTCCCATCCGCTTTAGCCACAACTTCTTTCTCTGTCCTGAATTGCAGCAATCCTTCACTCAAAACTTCGATGCTTGCTTCCACCTCCTTCAAACTAGGCCCAAACTTCTTAATGTCTCGATTGTATTGTTACCATCTGTTATGTTTGTGGAGCTGTTTTCATGTTAGAGTGTGGTACACCTATGTGTTACACTCGGGTATTTTTACGGTGGTCTCGCTCGCGGTGAGCGGGTCAGGGTGCGGGGCGAAGCCCCAAGCAAATTTTCGTGGGTGGTTTATTAACCCATGGGTAATGGGTAAATCTTGTTATGGGCTTTTTTGGGCCCATGGTTTTTTCGGTACTCATTGTTTTGATACCCACGGTTTTTGCCCATTGTTTTGATACCACGGTTTTATCATGATCAAACCGTTTTGCTAAGCAAATTGTCTATTTATATGGTCTTATGCATATGATAGATAGACAAACAAATGTATTGCAAATGTGCTTTGAATTCGGGTGTGAATTACAGTAGAGTTTGTTGAGCATAGCTCCAAACGGATTTGGGTATTGTATTGAGAGAGTGGAGGCTTGTAATAAAATCGAGCAAGTGATTCTTGGTGGGCGTAGCCCAATTTGGGTGAACCACGTTAAATCTTGTCTCTACATGTTGTGTTATTTATTCTGCACTTCTATTTGAGATCTGTAATATTTTCGCATATTAGTTTCTCTTGTTGCGATTACGTAAGGGATTATTCTGCATATTTTATCTCTTATTTCCTAACAATTGGTATCAGAGCCTGGTTTTGGTTTGTTGAAGTGTTGAATCGCAGGGAAAGTTTTATCTTGAGTGGGAGCTATGGCAGATGATGGAAGATCTAGGGTTGATAAATTCAACGGGCAGAATTTCAGTCTTTGGAAGATGCAGATGGAAGATTACCTTTATCAGAAGGATCTTTATACTCCACTGTCTGAGAAGGTGAACAAACCCTCGAGTATGACATATGCGGAATGGGATTTGTTTGATCGGAAGGCACTTGGAACGATCCGGGCCGTTTGTGTCTTGCATCTTCGGTATTATTTAATGTTTGAAAAGAAAATACTACAAAAGATTTAATGGATGCATTAGGAAGTTGTATGAAAAACTCTCGGCCTCTAACAAGATATTTTTAATGAAAAAGTTGTTTAATATGAAGATGTCTGAGAATAGTTCGATAGCGAGATCATTTAAATGATTTCAATACGGTTGTGAATATGCTAGCTTGATTCTGATAGAATATGATGAAGAAGTTAGGACTTTATTAATTCATTGCTCTTTACACCGAAAGTTGGAATAGCTTGGTAATGGTGGTAAGCAACTCGGTTCAGTAACTCAAAGTTGAAGTTTGAGAATGTTGTAGGGGTGATTCTAGCGAGGAAATGCGAATAAAAGTTCCGGCAATCTTCTATTTCAGGGAATGCTTTGACAGTGGAAACTAGAGGGAGACAAAAGAATAGAGGAAACCGTGGAAAATCGAAAGACCGGGCAAGGTCAAAATCCAAGCGAAGATAGTATGTTGGAACTGTGGAAAGTCTGGGCATGCAAAGAAGGACTGTTGGGAGCTTCGGGACAAGAAGAAACAACAAGAAGAAAACAAGGAGGCAAATGTGTCATCGGGTAATGTATGCGGGATGCTTTGATTCCTTTCTTTGCATAATATTCTTGAATCTTGGGTTTTAGATTCAGGGCTTCTTTTCATGCACTCCACATAGGCATTATTTTGTTGATTATGTTCAAGGGATTTTGGGCATGTTTTTCTTGGTGATGATGAGCCTTGCGGTATAGTTGGAAAAGGTTACATTCGAGGTTAAGATGTAGAATGAGAATACATGGCTATTGAAGGATGCAGGACATGTGCCTACATTAAGGAGAAATTTGATATCGGCGGGGCAATTGGGAAGTGATGGTTGATCTTGTGATATTCATAGGCTGACTCTTGGAAGGTTACCAGGGTGCTCTTGTGGTGGCGAGAGTAAGAAGGTTGGAACCTTGTATTTATCCACCGATAGTACTAATGATTGTAATCTTGTAGCTTCGGATGCGATACAACATTATGGCACTATAGGCTCGGTCATATGAGCCATAAGGGCATGGACATCATAAAGAAGAATTTGCTTGGATATATAGAAACAGGTTTGGATTTATGTGAAAACTGTATATATGGGAAACAAAAGCGAGTAAGGTTTCTCAAGGTTGGACCTACGAAGAAAGAGAGTAAGTTAGAGCTGGTACATTCTGATGTGTGGGGGCCGGCTCAGGTATCATCTCTTGGGGGCTTAAGTTATTATGTTGTTTTTATTGATGATGCAACAAGGAAAGTTTGGGTTTATTGTATTAGAAACAAATCGATGTATTTGATACTTTTGTTAAATGGAAAGCCTTGGTAGAGAATGAAACGGGTCTTAAGTTAAAATGTGTCAAATCGGATAATGGAGGGGAGTATTGCGGCTGATGAATTTGATGATTATTGTTCTAAGAATGAAATCCGCATGTAAAAGACGGTTCCAAGAACCCCGCGACGAGAATGGGGTGTTAGAAAGGATGAATAGAACAATAATGGAACGTCTTAAGAGCATGAGGATACATGCAGGATCGCCTCTTTATTTTTGAGGACAAGCGGCGAGCACAACTGTACTTAATAAACAGAGGACCCTTAAGTGCCTTGGATGGAGGCATACACGAGGAGGCTTGAGTACGGTAAGAAAGTCGATTACTCATTTCTTAGAGTCTTTGGATGTGAGGTGTTTGTTCATATTGACAAGAGCATGATAGGACCAAGCTAGAGGCTAAATCAAAAAAAATGCACTTTTATTGGTTATGGAGGTGATGACTTTGGATTTAAATGTTGGAGTATTAAGGACAAGAAAATCATTCGGTCTAGGGATGTGGTCTTTAATGAGAAAGTCATGTATAAGCAATAGTTGCAGGAAAATAGGGAAGAATCCAAGAAATAATATGCAGTGGTAGAGGATCTTCCGGATGGGACAGTGACCCATGAATCAATTTAGGAACCTACTCAACAGGAACCCCAAACTCCTACAGTGAGGAGGTCTTTTAGGGTAAGAAAAGAACCTGAACGTTTTTCTCCTTATCTTTATTATTTATTACTCACTGATAGTGGAGAGCCAGAGAGCTTTGATGAAGCAATGCGGGTAGATGCCAATAAGAAGTGGGAGCAAGCCATGGATGAGGAGCATAAGTCTCTCATGGAGAACCAGGACTTGGGATTTGGTGAAGCTACCGGAAGGGAAAAGAGCATTGCGAGAACAAGTGGGTGTACTGAGTTAAACATGAAGGAGGAAAGAAAAGATATAAGGCCCGATTAGTGGTCAAGAGGTTTGCATGAAAACAAGGTATAGATTTTGATGAGATTTTTCTCTCGTAGTAAAAATGACTTCTATCATAACTGCATTCTTGGAATAGTGGCGATGAAGACTTGCACTTAGAATGTTAGATGTAAAGACCGCATTTATCCATGGTGATTTGGAGGAGCTATATATGCGGCGACGAGAAGGATATGAAGTCAAAGGTAAAGAGGAGATGGTGTGCAAACTGAATAAGAGCTTGTATGGCTTGAAACAAGCTCCACGTCGATGGTATAAGAAGTTTGATAGCTTTATGATGGAGCGAGGTTATATTAGATGTCATTCGACCATTGCGGCGTATCTGAAGAAATTTGAGGATGGAAGTTATATTATCTGTGTTTGTATGTTGATGACATGTTGGTTGCGAGTAAAAACATGCAAGAAATAAAAGTACTCAAGAAACAACTAAGTGAATCCTTTGATATGAAGGATTTGGGGGTAGCAGAGACAAATCCTTGGTATGAGGATAACTCGAGATAGGAAGGAACAGTTGACTTTATCTCGGGAAGAGTACATTAAGAAGGTATTGGATAGGTTTGACATGTAGAATGCTAAATCGGTTGGGACTCCTTTGGCGGTGCCATTTTAAGTTATCAAAGGAGCGGTGTCCAAAGACGAGCAAGAAAGAAATCGAGATGTTCAAGGTACCTTACTCATCGGTTTGGCAATTTGATGTATCTTTATGGTGTGCACTAGGCCTAATATTGCCCATGCGGTAGGAGGCTGTGAGTAGATTTATGAGTGATCCGGTAAAGAGCATTGGCAGTAGTAAAGTGGATCTTTCGGTATTTGAGAGGGACCATGGGGACAGTTTTGTGCTACTGATGGATCGAGACACCACTTTACGTGGTTATGTAGATTCAAACATGGTGGAGATGTTGACAACGGGAGGAGCACGGCAGTTATATTTACATTTTAGGTGGGACAGCGGTGGTGGATTTCACGACTCTGGCTGGTGGCTTTATCCACCACGGAGGTGAGTATGTTCTTTGTGCAGAGAGGCAAGCAAATAGATGATTTGGTTACAACAATTGCTTGAGTTGGGGCATAAGCGAAAGGAATGTAAGCTACATAGTGATAGTCGAGTCTTATACACCTAGCTAAGAACTCGCTTTCCACTCCGGATGAAGCATATACGATTGAGATATCACTTCATCGGGACAACTTTGGAAGAAGATAAGTTGAAGTTAGAGAAGATTCATACAGTCGAATCCTGCGACATGATGACCAAGGTGGTCACAAGGATAAATTAAAGCTATGTTCAACTTTGGTTGGCCTTCGAGATGACAGTGAAGGGTTGAAAAGCTTGCTCGGTGGAAATCGGTCTCAGTGGGAGATTGTTATGTTTGTGGAGTTTGTTTTCATGTTAGAGTGTGGTACACCTTTTATGTGTTACACCCCGGTATTTTTACGGCGGTCCCGCTCGCCACGGTGAGCGGGTCGAGGGGTTCGGGGCGAAGCCGCCGCAAATTTTCGTGGGTGGTTTATTAACCCATGGGCAATGGGTAACCGTTATGGGCTGTCTTTGGGCCCATGGTTTTTTTTGATACCCATTGTTTTGATACCCACGGTTTTGTATCAAACTGCTTAAGCAATTGTCTATTTATATGGTCTTATGCACATGATAGATAGACAAACAAATGTATTTTGTAGATGTGCTTTGAATTCGGGTGTGAATTACAGCAGAGTTTGTTGAGCATAGCTCCAAACGGATCTGGTATTGTATTAAAAGAGTGAAGGCTTGTAATAAAATCGAGCAAGTGATTCTTAGTGGACGTAGCCCAAATTGGGTGAACCACGTTAAATCTTGTCTCTCTATGTTGTGTTATTTATTTTGCACTTTTATTTGAGATCTGTAATATTTTTACGCATATTAGTTTCTCTTTTATTGCACTTACGTAAGGGATTATACCGCATATTTTCTCTTATTTCCTAACACCATCTTACTTGATTGAATTCATCGTGAAAGGCCTAACAACTTCATCAATCCTCTCTTGAATCATCAGAAGAGAGCCTTCCAGGGAGTCGGGCAATTTGTTGGGAATGGTCCTTATGAATGAAGAAATGTTCCCAACCACTTCCTCATTGGTGAAAGCAATCACATTGCTTGACAGTGACGATGCCATATCCTCGAGCACCCGCATTATTTTCAATAGATTACGAAGATCTCCAAGCGGAAAGAGATTGTGAATTCAAGTTGCTTCCCCTTTTCAATTGATCCATCAGGCACAATTTGTTCTGCAATCAAAACCTCCTTCGGCAGCTTATTTATCTCGACCAAAGTGCCCAGGTTACTTTCAACCACTATATTCATATCTACCATGCTTGTCATACCGGTTGCTCCAACCGAACTAATGCATCTTTCATAACCTTTAGACGAACTGGCACCTCTCTGAGCTATATAGAAGCTTGGCGAATGATTAGGCTCTTCCATTCGTCGATAGCTCTAACTTGGTTACCTGCATTTTCCACTTCCTGCATCAGATGATCACTCACCTGCTCATGTCTTTGAAATTGGTGAGAGAAAGGTTTGCAACCTTAGCGATGATCTCGCACAACCGGGAAACTGCTTTTGAAGTTCGAGTTTTTACGCCTTCTTTTGTCAAGCTTAAAGAATAAAACATTTATCAGTGTCTGCGTGTCTTGCTTTAATCCTTTAGTAGTGGTTTGACCTATCGGCACTTTGGTCATTGTTATATCTGCTGCCGTAAGCTCGCTCTTCTGCTTTCCTTCTGTCGGAATTGATACCTCAGCGAACTTTTGCCCTGATTCTTCAATAATCAACCTTGAAGTCACCTTAGCAACTTTAGGTCTTCTGTCTTTTCCGCCCAAACTCAGGAGCAACTGCAAGTCATGTTTCTCCAAGTTGATCATCTCTCTAGCTTCCGGATCGACATGTTTGTGAGGCCAACCACTTTGAGAAATTGCTTCTCGAGAGAATGATAGTCGTTGAATGCACCACCATCTCATGCTCTGGTTCCTCTCCATCCGAAATCGCTACAGTGTTGTGATTGCCATCTTCTGAATTGTTCAAAGACAATGCTCTTTCAAATTCTGCCATCTGCAACTTTAGCGTTTCTTCAGGAAGAGGTGAAGATCGGAGTGGCTAAGGAGAGAACAAAAATGTTGCTGGATTCAACGGAGGAACGCCAATATCTTCTTTGAGGTTCACAAGCTTTGGTGAAGTGTGGTGAGTTGAGGTTGGAAAAGTCGAAACAAACACCATAGCCGTAGAAGTGACCTTTTTCTGTGTATGAGACTTTTTGTGCACTTTAAGCTTTTTAGGCCTTCTGCTGCTTTCTCCCTCGTGCTTCCTTTTGATGGAGTCTCCTGCGCTGAGGTTTCCTGTGATCTGATTCATCAAAGCTTCATCAAGGCAATATCCCTTTGTCAGCAACCAGTTCGAGGTGTTGACCAGAACCGCAGCAGATCTTTCCTTGATTGTGTGGCAGCCACCAATGTTCTCTAAAGAGCAACTCTATCCCCTCCCATCTGGTGGTATGAGTCAAGTAACACAGGCCCATCGTCTATGAGATCCACAGGTATCTGTGCTAATCCATAATCAAACACTTGTCGCGCCGATAATCTGCTGAAGTCTTTCTTTCTGACTTTGTACTCGCTTCTGCACTTCATCCAGAAGTCTTCTAACGAAGGCACATGCGAGTATTCCTGGGAGATTGTCTTCCTTGCTACCCCATATGGATCGAAGTTCAGCCGTGTTGGGAAGAACTCATGCTCACACTCAGAGAACATCTCAACTTCAATTCCTCTGGCTTTGTGAATGCTCTGGCAGCTGTAATAGCCCATTGTGATCGGAAAGAATCCTGTAGACTTGTGCCGCTTTGATTGTAGGTCATGCATCTCTACGAGTTGCTGCACAACTCCATGATGACCAATTTGTCGCTTGGATATTTGGGCAACTTGACTGGTTCTCTTGAAAAGCCGGTTACCCTGAGGTATGTAAAGTCTGCAAACTGGATGAAGATACAGCCATGTTGGGATACAACTTCCCAAGCTTCCTTGCTCACCCTGTTGGTCTTTAGATCACTGTTCAACTTGCAAATGAATTCGTAGAAGAATCCATCGTTGACCACCTTGTAATCTTTATTGCATTCATGCACACGTCAGTGTGGTCATATACCAGCGGAAGTCATCTTGAAGTTGTATGTCCTCAAACTTTGAAGTTGCTCACCGATGTTATTCTTGATGATCTCGCCCAATTGATTATTGAATTTGCTTTGTTGATCTCAATGGTCCTGATGAAGGCATACATCCATGAGCGGAAGTTGTGAGTGTTAGCTTCTCCATTTATCCTGCATAGCAATTTGGTAATGTCATCCACTTCCTGCACCAGATTGGATCGTGGAGGAGTCCTCGGGAACTTCGATGGAGATCTGGGCTTCTTCATATACCTGTTGTTCATTATGCCCACATAGTCTACTTTGTGCTTCTCCCATTTGTTGCGCGTCCAACATGCTAATTGTAGTCACCACCGGTCGTGTTGGAATCTTTAGACAATAATTGATAAATTGTGCGTCCAGCCGGATTATTGTCTTTCCCACAGCATCTCGGATTGATCTGGATAGTGGATGGTACGACCTTGCACACTCCATGACGAATTCGAACAATGAGCATGGATCGGGAATGCTAAAGCTTGAACGATTCTCTTGCTCTTTCTTTGCCCGCATGAGAGATGTCTTTCTAGCCCTGGATTTGTCAATCAATTCGGAGAGGGGTTCGGGGCCTAGATCTGTATCACCGATATCAACAATCTGGAAGCAATGCATGATTTCGTTGATCCTTCTCTTTCATCCCGCTTTATCATGGTCGGAGCAATCTTTGTCTGAGTAACTCTTTTTCTTTTTATTCTACTAGAATTCTTTGCAATTGGTGCAGATCTGGGAATTTCTTCAGATTCAGAAGATATATTCAATGCATCTGACATTGATTTGAGCTCCCTTTCACTTATATAAGCACCTATAATGAATACCGCCATTAACTCAGACAAAGATGGAATCTAGAGCATGAACACTTGATTTTTATCACAAAAATCTGCATATAAAGCCCACTTGCCCTAAAATTTGAGGCTTTGCTTGCATGCAAAATAAACATAAATATTTTTAACTTCATCTGGCACTTGTACCAATATGCGAGATAATTAATCAAGCTCCTCCAATCTTAGGCGCCAAACTTTGAAGTTTTCCGACAATGAAAAACACCTTTTATGCAAAAATCTTCTTTCCTTGGGCGCCAAAACTGTCCGGGCTGCAATCCTCTGCTAAAAGAATTAATTACTTCTTTACTATGGCAGCCCATGCTTATATAACTCTCAGCATTCTATATTTAATAATTGCCTCTCCTATTCCTGGCAATTAATTAATAAATAAACATGCTTATTCCTTCAACTTGGGCGCCTAAATTTGCATGCTCATGGCTGCCATTAAATAAATAAATTTAATTTATTTTTGCCTTCTTCCTTCAGTTCTCTTTGACTTCACATCATGCATTGACCTTCTATTTCTCCATGGCGCCAAAGTTAGGAATAAAAGCTATTAATAAATGCCACAAAAAGCATTATTTAATCACCAAATGGGTCGCACTTTTTAGCATGTTCCAAGCAGCCATTAAATAAATAAATTTAATTTATTTTTAGCCTTCTTCCTTCAGTCTTCTTTGACTTCACATCATGCATTGACTTTCCATCATCCCTAGCGCCAAAATTAGGAAGGAAAACTATTAATAAATTGCATTAGAGTTATTATTTAATGCCCAAAGGGGTCGCACTTTTTAGCATGGGTGATTTCTAAATTTAAGAAGTCAACTTTGATGGGATTATTCACCTTGCATTGCAGCTCCAAAAATCCCTTCATTCACTTAAGCTATTTGACTTCCATAATGAGAATTTTTATCTTACAAGGCAGGTAATAAATTCCCGTCGGTGCTTTAAGTGATTTTTCTTTATTTTATAATGAGAATTTTTACTCGTGAAAGCGGTAAGAAATTCCCGCCTTGCCTCTTTGCCTCTAATTTTCCCATCACAGCTTAAGTGACTTTGACTTCATGGGAATTTTCACCTTGCAAGGCAGGTAATAAATTCCCACTTGCTTGCTGCTACCAAAAATCCCACTGACTTAAACCTATTCATTCTCAAAAAGTGTGACTTGCTTGGGAGAGGTTTTTGTGCATGACTTCGTCATTTTTGATTAGAAGTTTGCATTTTGAGGTTGATTCCTTCCCAGGCCTTTGTGTTGGTAGATGATCTCCAGATGCTTTGGCCAATTAAACAGACTATACTGGGTGAAGAATTGATCTAGGGGAATTTCATAGAGAAAACGAGGAGAAAACCGAAGAAAAATGCAAAAGAAATAAATAAAAGCGAAAAACGTTGCCAGAAGTTGCAGACAAAGCTCAGGATCCATTCTTGATGAAAACCCTATTGATATATGTGAATACTGGCATGCGAAACTTCAACAGGGTTCAATCGGAGCACAATTTACTTCAAATGAGGCACTATTTATTTAATAAATAATTAAATAAAAATTTCCTGCAGACAAAACTTGGCGGAGGGATAAAACGAGTTTGGGCATCTAGGTATTTGTCGAAATTGGCTCGTATGATACATTGAGAATATTCTAACATATTACAAACATCTTCTGGCAATAAAAACACAAAAAGACCCGTTATTTTAAAAGAACGATTTTTTTTTCAAATGGGTAGTCCCAAATTTTAGGGTGAAATCTGGGACACCAGATATTTGTGTAGTAATCAATAATGTAAATTTCCTTTTAAGTAATGTTTGTCATGTTCCTAACATGCATAAATTTTCCTATCTATTTGTTAATTAATAAAAAAATCCCAACATTGTTGCAAAATTTCTTTGGGAAGCAATGCATTTTTCAAATGTGAAATGGGAACAAGTAATTGCCCTAGGCATGGGGCAAGATGGCTAGTATAGGCTTGTCCACCCTCGTGTCTCAGAGATTTCACCCTGAAATTTGGGACTACCTCTTTTAAATTTTTCATTCTTTTCAAAGTAACGGGTCGTGTTTGGTGTTTGTTTTGCTGCAATTGATTATGCGCATTGCTCTAAGGTATCCTCAGGGAGTCATAAAAGCCAAATTCGACAAATACCCACACGCTGAAGCTCACTCAATCCCTTCACCAAACTTTGTTTGAAAGTGTTTTATTTATTTATTAAATAAATAAAGTTATTTAAAAAATAGATTGAGCTAAAATTAGAGGATTTGAGTTATATAAAGCACATCAACCCATCATTATTACCACATAACATTCACCCAGGGGGAAGAATTTTTGCAGATCAGCTAATTGGAGGAATTTTTTAGCAATTGCCCGCAACTTCTTTCGGGTTTTTTTTTTTAATTTCTTTTTGTCTCGTGTTTTGGTTTTCTCGATTTTTGTCCAACAATCCCCGTAGTCTATTCATTCTTCTGGGACCTTTTCCGGGCCTATGGTTTTGAAAAGTTATCCGGTGTTTTTAATTGCTAATTAATTAGTCTAAAGGTGACAGGGCTCAGGATTCCTTCGGAGATTGCAAAGGTTGCTTGGTCCAAAAGATGCAATAATGGATTTTATGAAGGTAAGAAAAATATTGCCACCAATGCATAGAGCTCGAGAAAATATGCACTATTACAAAAAATGACACCTAAAATGGAGCCGTGGAGTGAAAGTTATGGCACTTGCAAGTTTTTGCTACTACATCTTCCTAGGACCGAAAATCCAAAAATGGAAAAAAATACGATCTAGAGCCGCTTGCATTTTTCAAAGCTGCCCTTCCACTTGAATTTCCACGCAAAACATAAAAGCAATCCCTAGTGCAAGTCGTGGAAATTGGAGCTGCCTAGCAAGACGGAGTTTAATGTTTTCATTTAAGTGAAAAACGTGAAATTTGGAGCTTCCCGACAGGTTGTAATTTAACGCTTGCCCTTCCGTCATGCTTTTCACACAATATAAGTCAATCCACTTAAGTGAAAAACGTAAAATAAGGAGCTTCCCGGCAGGTTGAAGTTTAACGCTGCCCTTCCTTCATGTTTTTCACGCAAAAGTTAGCCAATTCACTTAACCAAGTCGCACTTTTTGGAGCTGCCTGACAGGATGGAGTTTAATGTCACAACTTAAGTGAAAAATGTAAAATAAGGAGCTTCTCGGCAGGTTGAAGTTTAACGCTGCCCTTCCTTCATGTTTTTCACGCAAAAGTTAGCCAATTCACTTAACCAAGTCGCACTTTTTGGAGTTGCCCGACAGGATGGAGTTTAACGTCACCACTTAAGTGAAAAACGTAAAATAAGGAGCTGCCCATCAAGTTGTAATTTAACGCTGCCTTGCCTTCATGTATTTCACGCAGCCTTGCCTTCATGTATTTCACGCAAGCATTAGCCAAAAAGTGCGACCCATATTAGCATGACTTCATGTTTAAAAAGTAATGTTTAAATTTATTTTTAGCAAATTTTGGCGCCCAAAGAAGGAGAAAAAGCACAACTTATTATTGGAAATTGCTAAAAATAAGAAGCAATTGATAAAATTAGCATGCAGTTGCTTATATAAGAAGTGGGTGCCATAAGTGAAGGGCAATTAATTCGTTTGTGTGGAGCATGCTACCCTAGAGAAGTTTGGCGCCAAAGGGAGAAGTTGTTAGCATTAAAAATATTTTTAATTGCCGGGAAGCATCCAGTTTTGGCACCTAGGGTTGGAAAGGCTTTCTTTTTATTATTCTGGCTATTTGCATGTTGATGTGAGTGCACAAGGGAATAAAACAATATTTTTAGCTTGCTTGACATGAAAACAAATTGGACATTCATGCCATGAACTTCATGTTTGTCTGAATTATTTGCAGGAATAATTCACCGATGCTCATATTTATGTGAATTAAGCTAGTGTTTATGTCAAATACAAGGGCAATCATGGCAACCTCTGCACAAATAGGTCCAGCTCTCACAATTGCTAAAGATTCAGGTACGATGGAGCAAAGAAGGCAAAAGCAAGTTCAAATATGTTGAAGGGTGATGATAAAGTCGATCCAACAGAGCCATGCATAACATCCAGGCTTACAGAGATTAGTGATACAGACATGGGCCACAAATCTATCAGTGATTTGATTGACAGATCCAGGGCAACCGGCAGGACACCTCTCATGTGGGCTATGAGAAATAGTGGAATTATCCAAGCAACAACATTTCCGGCTGCAACCCAGTTGCGGAATTTGTTCTAGAGTGTGCAAAGTTCTACCATCCTTTATCCAGAACAATTAGGGATGCAGCAGGGAAGACAGATGGAAAGACAATGAATTACATCTGGACAAATACATTCGGTATTAGAACAAAGGGCAATTATGAAGTGTTGCAGCCGGAATTACTTCTTTCTTCTTCTCTTTCTTATTTTCTCTCGACAAAATTGTAAAACTAAAGTAATTGGTTGAAAGCCATTACTTTAAGTTATTTGAAAAGGTCCTTTAATTAATAATATGTGGCAGCCATGAAAAACTTTGATTTAGTCTTCAGGTGCATGTCATGTAAAGAGGAATTCTAGGAGAAAGATTGCCAGTTGTTTCTTTTATAGCTTCCACATGTGGCAATTCATTGAAAGCTTCCTATTTGTAATTGCCCTCTATGCACTATAAATAGAGGAAGAGCCTACGGGTTAAATCATCACAACTGGTTTTATCAGAACTTGTTTTAGCAAGAGCTTTTGTAATTAGAGCATTCTTGAGTTTTCAGACTTTGTCTGGAACCCTTGATGTGATTGTTGCGAAGGCTTGGGATTGAATAAAAGGTGGATTTCTGGAGAACTTTGTGTCTACAGTGTTTTGTTGAGCTCTTCTTTTCAGAGGTTTTAGATAAACTGTGTTATCTCAGATCTAGGTTAGAAGTCATTTCTTTCCCGTTCTGTTGAATGTTGTGATTTATTTGTTTATTTAATTTGTGTGGATGAGACCAACTCTGTTAACTATTGGTTGATTCAACACATCCTCCTTTCCTTACTTTGTTTTTCCCCTACTGCAAATATTTCTTTAACAGTTTACTTGCTGCAAAATTGCCCAGCTGTGGTTCACGAGTTGTGGGAATTAAAGTAAAACCCTCGAAAATAGTTATTAGGATTCACCCTTACTAAATTGATAAACATCTTACACGGGAGCCTCATTGTTAAATGAGGGAGATTTATCTCATGACTTGCCTAGGTTTTATGTTGTGTATAAAATCTAGCCAACAAGTTCACTACAATAAACTTAAAAGGACGTGGAGGAAGACTCCACCATACAAGATGTGTTGGAGGATGACATTTCTCATAGGATTGTTGACACTGTTCTTACAGGTCAACTTACATGCACTAATTGTGGAGATTTTATACACAATAAAAAATATTTGGGAGGCTAAAATGCTTCATGTATGGTGGATGAAATGCATAGATTATAGGATATGTGCAAGAGGCGCATGATGAGATGGCATGAATAGCCGGTCAAAGAAATGCAACGGCTCGAGGTCCAATGAGAAGGTTATTAATCCAATATAGTTTGTTCATCTTGCTCTCGCATTTGACCTTTTTATAATACTCGTAATATAACAATATTATGAAATAAAAGGCAATACGTGAGTGGGAGATTGCCATGCATGCAGAATTTGAAGCCTTGCTAAATAACCATACTAGGGGCTTGGTGGAATTGCCCGTTGGATACAAATGGGTGGCAAAAGTAACAATCAAAGTCAATGGCACATTGGGCGAGTTCAAGGCTCATCTTGCTACGTAAGGCTTTTCACAACAAGAGGGAACATATGAGGAGATGGTTATTTCTTCTACTGTGGAGTTAGTTTTTACTCGTACAAATACTTCAAAAATGGCCACATTTTAGTGCTAATCTTCAGAGATTTGGACAAGGAGGTTTATATGGTGCAGCTTAAAGGTTTTTAGATACCTGGTCATGGTCATCTAGTTTGCAGATTGTTTGAGTCTTTGTCCAGACTTAGGCAGGGTCCATGAGCTTGGTATATTTATAATTATCAATATCTCCAGAAGTTTGTTTTCAGCACAATAGAGATTGAGTTGAAGTTATCAGCCAATGATGATTCTTTACTGATAAAAAAATCACCCTATAGACATTAGGAAGTTTGATATATCTTATGCCTACACAACCATATTTGTGTTTTTGTTAGCGATCTTTCATGGCTGTTGTCTCAACCAAAGCTCAGATATTGGACAACAACAAAGTGTTAGACTGTGTATTTTAAATTAAGATCAAAGGAGCAGCCTGCTGATTTAATGAATAAATCCTTTGGTCCTATTGTATTTTTAAAATTATGGGACAAATTTGAAGTAGTTTCTAGATTAATCATTAAGGGGGAAAGTTAAGTTTAATATGTCAACATTAACTTATTTTCTATACTTTAATTATACAACACAACTTCCTCACCCGAATGTAACTACTTCATGATTAATAGATGATGGACACACACAAGATGAAAGTGTGTCAAGTGTGCTGTGCATCTTCCCCGTTCTTTTAATTCTCTCTCACACAACTTCTAACAATTTGAACAAATACAAATTTATTTAGATTTGAGGATGATGTCAATACGTTTTGTAGTTATCTGATAGAAGCTTATCTAGAGTAAGAATTCCCAAATCTGAATGATAATATTCCTTAGCTTAGCTTGTAGGTAGTGATTGCTCTTGGTATATCTGTTGTTTTCTTGATGATTTCCTGATAAAACCCATAAATCATACTACAAATAACATTTGGAAAATGTGCATGAGAGAATAATGAATTAGCTGCCAAAAGTGATGCACTACAAGTTTCTTTAGGATAGATTTAATACATTTACAAACGTGAGGATGTGTGTTGGATGGATAAGACCAAGCACACAAACTGTCCTTAGAAGTGGGCATGCAAAATCCACCTCAGCTAGTCTAACTGACATGCAGCCAGTAAGGCTCCAGTGAACTGATATCCACTTCAGCCAGTCTAATTCACATGCTGCCAGTGAGGCTTCACTGACATGGGCCAGGTTTACAGACAAATATTTACAATACGTAGCTAATTACAAGAGGGGTGATAATAACAATTGTGATTCTCATCAATTCCATACATGATATTCACGTTTGAGATGGTGGTGAATCGGTGATATTCTCATCATGTCATTGTATCACTGGGTCCTTTTCTGTAGGCTTTCTAAGGGGCATTCAACAAGGAAGATTTTATCATTATTATTTTCAGCGTGTAGAGTATAGAATGCAATCACATTTTTGCACTTACAAGAATTTATCCAAAACAAAATCATAAATTAATTATATTCTTTAGCTTGTTGAGTTCTATTTCTTAAACAGGATTTATTGTGGTGTAAGGTAAGGCAAGTTTTGCCACTATTTCTTGAAGAAATATCTGTTTTGCTGTTGTAACTGGAAAATAAGAATGATAAATTACTCTTAGTTTAGTCTATCCTTATATTTTGATGGTTTCAATTCATGATATCCTTATTAGAGCCGATATGAATATTTTCAATATCCCTTATGGTATCGGTTGGTTCACTTGAAGGAATTTGCAGGCTCAATGAGAGGTTTTGTTGCAATTCTTGCCAACTAGTTGTATAGATTGCAATCATGTCAATGCAGTTTCATGAATATTTACCCTCCTTTCTGGCTGCTCACGAATTATTGATCTACTTTTGGTTCATGTATTGTTGAGCACCATTTTATGTCACTGTTCATGAACTCTCGTATTTTGTATTAGACTTGTATGATTATTTATCTGACTTGTCTATGTTATTTGATTTGGATGTTTCTGTATCATCTGCATGGTCTCAGTAATGTCTTTTGGTACTGGACCTTTTTATGTTCGTGTACATGTTACCAATTAGGTGAATGTGCATGTCCAGTGGTCACACATCATGTGTGTGTTTACCATCTAATTGAAAAATGGTTGAGAATAGTGATCATAGATGGCCTGGTGGAGCATTGTTACCAGAGTTGCTCACAAAATCACAATGAAAGTTTGTGGTTTTTCAAGAAAGTTTGTGGTTTTTCAATAATGAAAGTTTGTGGTTTTTCAATGATGAAAAATGATAATGTTTTAAAGTATACGATTAATTATTTTTTAAATGGTTGATAATCAGCCATTTTTTTCTGTTTGCTAACTAATTGCCAATGCTGATTTTTGTTTCCTGCGACAAAAAAATGACACTTGTGATCAGATTGTTGAAATTAACAGTATCTATAATTATTTTTCATTGGATCACATATTCTTGTGATCTTTCAAAGACGAGTTCAATTCTATTTGCAGTTAATTGCCATCTATATCTAGGTAAAGGCTTATCTCAAGGTGATATGCGAGAGAGGACCCAATGCACATAATTACTATACTGTCTGTCTTCACATGCAATACTGCTTTGCAGTCGCAAACCATGATCAATGAATTTAGATTCTACTTCCATGTTTGTTAAGCTCTAAAATAATTATTTATTCTTGACAGTTTGCTTGTTGATCATTCAGAAATGAAAATCAGAACCTCGTTATCTATAGCGAATCAACGGATGAATTACATTCAAGTCCTCTAGAACCTTCCAGAAGTCGAGCTGAAACAAGAGAGGGCCAGCAACTATCTTGGAGGACTCTTGGTACTCGAGTAGAGAGAAATAAAGAAAATACCATCATTCCAACAAAGTGGACAGGAATCAAGGTGCAACCTTCGCTATTTATTCTTCTTTGTTCTATTGATACTGATTAGTTAAAACTTCATTTGAAATATAGGTGTTAAGGTCAGAGTTTCTACTTTTATTTATGCAGATTCCTCAAAGAATTTCAAAAGTTGCTGCACCCAGTATTCAAGTATTTGTTGATGAAGACTGTTCAAGGTAATGAGACATTTTTCTGTTCTCAAAAATTCTTCCCATTTTTATTGGTTAAATTCATATTTAGAAGCATATTTTATTATTCTTTTTTTTTTTTGGTGAACACGTGGGAGGGCTTTGCAATGCTAAATGTTTTTATTTAATTTATCTTTAGCTGTGCTTCATAATGCATGGTAGACCCGTAGCAATTTATAAATACATCTAAATATAGGAAGTGTATAGACTAAACCTAAGTGTTGGACTATGTTTGATTTTCTTCTTCTGGTAGAGTTCTAGGACACGAATATGTTTTAGACTTGCATCCACACATAAGCAGGAACAATATAAACAAGATGAAATGTAAAGAAAAAGATGCCTTCGCCTACATACGGAATCAAAGGATATTAGTGGACATAGTAAACATTCGCATTGAAAGTAATTATAAATTAGGATGGATGGATAACGATATCCCTGAAATTCAGCAAATCATACAAGGGATATCAGTGGACATAATAAACACTTATTTTAAGTAATTGAACGCCTTTCATTAATTTATGTGGGATTTTACTTGTTTTTACTCCCATGACATTTATTTTCCTTCATTTTTGTAATAATTACAAGGTAGCACGACCCACTTAGTACTCAAGCACCCTAAACATTTGTTAGTGGCGGGAGGAATTGTAATGTAATCCATCAAAACCACCACGGAAGAGAAGCCCAAAGAAGTGGATACTATTCACCATTCTTCTTTGTATTAACAAAAACTTCAGAGTGCTTGTGTGCTAAGTGGGTTCCCTTGGCTTGTGATTATCAGCAAAAATACATAGAGGAAAAATCTCATTAGATAATGACTGCTCATGGAGGTCATCTTGAGATGACTTAAACAAACACGGGATATGAGTAAAGTCCTACAAAAAAATAATAATGTGACATTTGTTTGTTTAAAATTTGGCCATCATATCATTGCTATTTAGTCGTCAGCCACCTTAGCATTGGCGTTTTGACTAAAATCAGTCAAGTTTGCAAATCTTAATGTAAAATACACTCGCATGTTTGGTGTATAATTCAAATTAAAATGATGCAAAAATTTGTTCTCAGTGTGGAGGGAACACTAACAAATGGGGTTCCATTGGATGTCCCTTTTACAAATGATGCTAAAATTTGCTCTTTTTATTACATTGGCAGCAAGGATAAAGAAATGCTATATGTACAGAGTTAATTTTCTTTTGCAAAAAGAAATGCTGATAATTACTCATGTAAAAGAGAATTCAAGCAATTGGCAGCTTACATAATTGCTTTAAACATGTTCTTATAAGCAACAGTTCTCTGCTTTTTATATTTTATCCAACCTCTTATGTCCATGTGCATTTTGAAAATTTTATTCATCGAAACTAGTTAATTCCAACAAGATAATTTATGGTCAATTAACATTACCAATTATATCTATTGTCAACTTTTTCAATTAGGAACTATTCTACTCTCATGGGTCAAAATAAAAAGCCCACCAATGGTTTAGCTTTGCAATTGAGCCGTGGAGATCTCAAGCTATCAAGAGGTTGGTATCTATTAAGTTGTTTTTGGCTGTAATTGCTTTTGCAGTAAATGGTGCTAATTTGTTCATTTATTTTAACCTCTCTTGTAGGGAAGTGGAGCTGCTGAAGAAGAACCCATTGATTTATTTTCCAAGAGAAAATCTTCCAAGATAACAAAAGTTGTCTTTGGTTCCTTTGTCTTTACAGAACAAATATGAAATATTTTCAGGCAAAGGAAATAATATTGGAACCATAAATCCAATATACAAATTTTCAAGAAGTTACCTATAGATCTTGGTGTTTATTTGATATTTTAATGTCAAATTAATTTTTTTGTGTTCATTTTGAGTGAAATCATTAGCCAACTCCTAAAATCTATTTTTTCAAAAGCTGCAAACCACAAATGAAAGGTAACACATGTATAGGGGCAACATTTAGTTAGTAACAAATAAGTGGCCATCATTACCATATGGCGGTTGAAAAGAGAAGAACGTGCTTAAATTTTCTGAGATTCATAGAAAAACATTTTCAGCAATATATTTGGAGATGGTTGTGATAAATCTTTTATTTTCCATTTTAAATTAAAGTATTGAATTTGTTACAGGGTATTATTTTGAGCAATATATTTGTTAGTAGGTGCTTATCTTATATTTATCATAAGCTTAGAAGTCTTGTAAATTTTCACAAGAAGACAAGTTGAACAATATATTTGGATGTAGCTGTGTTTTATCCTTTATTTACCATCAAACATTGTATTGGAATAAGGTACAGGGCTGAGCTGGAAAGAAGTCAATCCATGATATTATAATCACTGGCATCGGGGTCATGCTGTAATTTGTTGAAACAAGAATAAAACATTGTACACTGAAAGAATCATAATTCATATTAAGGGTGAAGGAGGCAATTGCATGCAGGGATCAAATTTGAAGTTGTCAATGCCCTTCAAATGTCTTTCAGCTTGTCATAGAAGGGTGATTAAAAATTTACACTTAAAAAAAAAATTGAAATTTAAAATTACACTTCAATACTAAAAGGCATTAAAATATTATAAATTTTCATTAGAAGGGCTAACTAAAAAAATCACTTGTCATGTAAATTGTATGTTAAGTTAATTTTTTATATTTTGTTTAATTTATTTTAATAAATAAAATATTAAATAATAATTAGAGCAAAAAAATTCATGCTTGCTAGCTTTCTATTTTCTATATTAAAATTTGTTTTCATTCACTTCACACAAATCATGCACAAAATCACTAGGAAAAAGGATAAATCTCTAGAAAATAAGCAATTACCTTACTCTTTCTATTTTCAAAATAGTAATATTCTCTTTTAGCTTTTGTAAATCATGTTTGGAATTTGGTGGTTTATTCTCAATGCCCTTATTTATTTTATAAACTGGTCATTTAAATATTACCAAATCCACAACCTTATGCATGAGTGAGAATTTGTACAAGAAACAAGTGAAGTCAAGTCCTAGTGAGTTTTGTTGCTCAAAATATTATCAATGTAAATGTGTTGGCCAAGACATTGTTTGATAAAAATACCGAATGCATTTTTAAATTTTGGAACAACTTGCTATGTAATGTATAATTTGTTTAAATACATGTCTATTTTACACATTAGCACCACAATTATGCCATTTTTTATTTCTCAATATTTTCTCAATAGTAAATTGTTATTGCTTCTTGCCACTACAATATTTTAAGAGTGGTAATATATTACTTAGAAGGTATTTTTGATTCAATGTATAGCATTCTATTATATTTATTAAAAAAACTTTTCAATAACCTTGTACTTCTTGAATTATAGGTTTTAACAAATATATGAGAGGCATGCCCTAAATTCTACACAAATGTTTTATTTGTTGCCTTAGGAAGGTATAATCTAGTTTGAGAACAATAATCTTTAAATTGGAGATTCCTCAGTGTCTCCTCCATACCCATGTTTTCTATTAGTTAAGACAACTTTACTGGGAATGAAATGATTTGAAAGATGTGACACTATGATTACCTAAGTTGGTGAGCCTAAGGTTCATGTCTCATGCTAATTTGTTTTTCTATGGCCAACTTATAAATTTGTTACAAGGATTTGTCAAACTTAAAACTTATGTAATTATTTTTGAATCTAGATTAAATAAATTTCAAATTTTTTATTAGATGTTATATATTTAATAATTTTGATTTTGTCATATTTATTTTATTTACATTATATATATATATTGAAAAGAAATTAACATTTTCATTTTTTCTATTGAAGAGTAATGTGTTGTTTAATATGTCATTTACGAAGGGTAAATCTCAACCTAACCCTTGAAATTAAAATATGGGGAGCCCTTTCAATTTGATCACCGATTGCATATTAAAATAATGTGCACCCATGGGGATGGGGTTCAAGGGTAGCTATGGCTATAGATTGCCTTTCTTGCACTAAACATAAGGTAAACACAAACACAATATTTTTAAGGGTCGATGAAGATTAAGGGTCAATGAAGATTACACCCAATTATCAAAAACTATATATAAATAGACGTTCATTTGATATTTGTGTATCATATAGGATAATAATGACATTTGATTATATAATGTTAAATGGAACTCTACTTTAAGACATGATCACTTTGTATCCATATTGTGCAATTTTTAGTGTCCCATTAAAATCCCCTCCCTTTCATGAAAACCCTAAGCATGGAGTCTAGCCCTAAATAGGGTGGCGACACTATCATTGAAGGAGGTTCTATTGTGGTTTTAGGCAAAGACAATTTTATTCGGGGTTAAACCCTATGGATCTGTCTCGTATCATGGATAAACTTAGCTTTCAGTGCTCACTTGCAGCCTATTTCCATGTCTCATGGCGGCAACATTGTTGAAACTCGGAGCTCTTGGAGTGGCAATGATACAAGCAAAAGTGGAGGCGTTTTTCAAGGCCGACATGTCCGACAAGGGTGTCTCTGCCATGAACACCTCCTTCAAGGATGCTTTGAATGGTAAGAGATCCCCTATGAAACTTGCAAACATTACCCAGTGTGTTTCATTTGGGGAAGAGGTTACTTCTTCTGAAAAATACTACGAGGAACACACATTAATCTACAGATTTGGAGGTCTATGGCCCAACCTTCCTACACTTCATGATTGGATATCCAAGCATTGGACTCCAATACTAGCTGGAAGGATAGATCTGTACCCGTGTGCTAAAGGTATTTTCATTGTTGCTTTTTCTTCAATAGCTGATAAGAACACCATTGCATCCAAGCTCTAGGTCTGCCAATCTAGATACTTGGTTATGAAACCCTGGTTCCCCTCCTTTAACCCGCTCACTAAATCATTCTCCTGCAAACCTGTTTGGATCAGGCTGCCCCCATTTACCTCTCCAATTTTGGAGTCATGATTGTCTTGTTTCTATTGGAAACACCTTGGGAACTACCCTTTATATAGATTCTCAAACCTCTGATTATACCCATACTACTTATGCCCGGATCTTGGTGGAACTTGACACCACTAAAAATCTTCCTATGAACCATTGATCTCAAAGTGTAAAACAAAACTTGGTCATGAAGGCCTAAAATTTTGATGTAGAAGATGTTTCTGTCTAGGTCACACCTCTACTGATTGTGGGATAGCAAAGTGCCAACATGAGAGACACAATTGGTGGAAAGATGCCCTCCTGGAACACCTAGTTTTCAAAGCCAAAGAGGATCTAGACTCAAATGTAGATACTGAAGATGATTTCAATTTTGTCCTGAAAACCCCTCTTTCAAAAATTCTAGTTGTTGACAACAAAAATGCCAAAGAATCTCATTCAATTGGTGACAAAAAGGAAAATACAAAATTAACTTTGGATAGCAATAGTGTTGTCCTAGTTGGAATCATGGAGGATAAGGAAAATACGCCTCCTTTATTTAATCCTCCAATTGCAGAGGCTTCAGCAGGTTGGATAACGATGCGTAAAAAGAAAAAAATTATTTCCAAGAATACCGCTTCTCCACCTAGTTAGTTTTCCATTGCTGTTCGACTGCTCCTTATTGCTTCACTTTTCTTTGCCGGGCAGCAGCTGTTTGGTCGTTGTACATCAGCTGTTTTTATGCTGGTTTTAGGTACTATTCTGAGCAGGTTGTTTTTTGCTGCTGGGCGTTCACGTTTTATCTTGATTTTGATCATTTTTCTGTGCCTTAATTGTTTAAATCTGGCTTTTTGAGCCTTCTTGTACAAGGGTATAGTCCCTTTCAAAAAACTATTTCACATTAATAAAAAATAGACGGAAATTGGGAGAAAAGTGACTCACTATTGAATGTGTGACCAATGTCAATATAATTTTTATACAAATCAATCGAAAGTAAATGTAAGTATTGAAGACCCCAGTAACAAATGCATAGCCTAGTTATATGCTTGGTAATGTTTTTGGTTAAAAGCAAAACAATAAACAGATTACATACATCACTATCTTATTGATTATTAAGAGTCCCTAACATATTTCCAACCGAGTTTAGGCCATCTCATTTAGAAACAAAGAAACACTGTAGGGACAAAATTATATAATAATTTGTTCACAGTCAATAAATTTAACAAATCGATAACATTGATTTAGTCAATACATAAATCTCTGAGAACTGTGACATTTCTATTGTTGTGTATCAACAAAGCAGACAGCCACATGGAATGGTATTGCTTTGACAGAATCCCTGTCTACACAATCATCTCATGCCTTGGTTCATTTGGAGCTTCTATAAAGGTCATCAATAATGTCCTACATCAACAAACAGCCACATTTATAAGGATCAGATACAATATTAGTTGAAGTAAATACACAAGCACCTTGAATTATTTGGTGTTCAGATAGAGCTTGTACACCCAAATTCAAGTGGCTAAAATCATAGCTTTTCATAGGAAGGAATTTCAGGTAAGTGATATTGATACGAATTCAGGCTTTGGAGCCTTCAAAAATGCATACAGTAAATAAGGGGTACATTTTCCATGGCCTTACCTTGTAGTAGTTCAGTAATTGAGGTCTCTTCAGTTTGAAAGTAGGAGTAATCAGGTCCCTCTCGACATCAAACGGATTGGGTTCAAGGTAAATTGCCTTTAGCAGTTCAAAACCCTTGAGCTAGATTTCAAAAGAACAGCTCCAACGATCAGCAAAATCAAGTCCCCAAATAAAACAACATAGAAGTGGAACAGAATCTTAATGAAATCCAGCCATTTAATAACACCAAAAACCTGGCTAAAAGTTCAAACTACCTTGTGCTTTTTCCCAGTTGCATTGAGCTCATCTAGGATGTATTTCTTTGCCTTCAGACTTTGACATAAGGATTCAAAATTTCCTGTTTCCCCATTTGCATTGGCCCAACTTTCAAGTGATTGTGGATTAGGTATAACAATGGCTACAAGAAAGGACTCAAAGCTGTTGCCATAAACCCATATCTGGAAATTTGATATAACATGATCAGTGCCAAATGAATTAAGATAGTAAAATCTGCTTATAGTGAAATTTGTTTAAAACTAAAAGTAGATTGCCTATGCAGCATGTTGATATATTAGAATATGAATAGCAGAATGATTAGTACTTATAAAACACAAATTAGAAAGTATACGCAACATGTTGATATATCGAACTATGAATAGCAGATACAACCATAATTTTATTTCTAGCTAATTTACTTTAAATTCTGAATAATGAGATAGAGTAGAATAGGGGAACATCCCTCCATTATATTGTTTTTAGAATGCTTTATCTGCCAACTCCTATTCAACATTTTGCTTGCCAAATAGTAGAGATTAGATTTTTGAGAAGGAACAGCACGTGTCTATACCCAAATTACTTGTTACTACTCATTTGAACGTCACTGAATTTTGACACGTCCAATAAATTACTCATTACTAATCATTTTGCTTAAAGCTACTAGTAGATATTGGAATTGTGCCAAGGAACAATATGCTTAGATAAACAGTAAAACTATGACTACAGCCAAATTACTCATTACCATTCAAATGAACTGAATTAGATTCCGACATTGCCAATAAATGCTAACTTATTAGAAGCTGTCACCATAGATGACCTAGCACAAGGTCCTGGTTCTGAATATTTGCATTCATTATGCATCATATACGAAGACCATGTACATTGCACATGAGAATAATGAAAGTGTTCCTATTTCTAAAGCTTGTATGCAATGTTCTCTGTTGTAGGCAAGTAATTTCTGTGGCTCGCTAGGCAAGTTATGTGCACACTCCAGTACGGTATAGCCTATTTCTTTCACCAAGGACATCCCATAATAGCTGCTTTCAAGAGATATTTGTCTCCATCTTCACACTGGATACAAAGAAAGCTTTAGGAAGTTTGCCATACTGGATGGTATGAATACTACTTGGAAACCCTAAATTACTACTACTAAAACAGGTTCCTCTACAAGGTACTAAAATGAACTGCACATAATACTTACAGCTCCTTTGCAGTGGAAGATTCTTATATTCCTTAAATATCCCAAGTTCATGGGTCAATAAATGCCTAGAATAACATATCCACTTGCTCAATATACTGTCTTAACAAAGAAGATATACGACATCACAAAATTATAAATCTTGGGAAAATTTATAACTTTCATGGCATTGCCACGTAACGTAATTTCCTTGCTCTAAGCGGTCCAATTCAATAAACAAGGTTGTTGAGATGACAATGTAGACAAACCGAATGACCTTGCAAGAGTTTGTGAAGCTGTAATCCTTTGGCATCCGGTGTCAAATATAGTCATATACAACCTATCTTAGATGCAATCTTGGCGGCAATGCATTTTTCTAAATTCTTCTAGATCATTTAATAAATTTAAAGCTAGATATGATTAGCTGCAACATGTGAATTTGCAATCGTTTCCTTTCTTTTACAGTTTTACCCATAAGTAGATACCTATGAATACATAGAGGCCTTTTGTGGACAACCCTAATTGAAATAACTGGGCAATTTATGCAAACTACAGCAAGTTCCCTTGATTTTGTGCTTTTACATTGTCGTGTCTATTTGTCCTGAGACAGCTTGTTAAACCTCTCAAATGGTGCAATTGACATATTGTCACCTTGCTTCCATCATGCTGTAGTTGGTGTTCATTGGCTTGAGGATCAGTTTTCACTTTTAACTTCAATTCTAAAACATTAAGCTTCATTTTGAAGGAGCACTAGTCTTGAGGCCTTTGACTTTTACAAGTGCCTTGACATGGTTTCACTTTCATCATAGCAACAACCTGTAAGATTCGTTTTCTTTTTTTGGGACAGTGACACTCAGGATGCACCACATGCACAGGCTTCTCAACATCTTCCGAGTTCTAACCTCGATCACCAGGGGGCTCGCTGCATTGATACCATAGCTCACTGCATGTTCGCAGTCCTCAATGTGCACTGAAAACTGTCCTGTAAAGCCTTGTGTGCCCTGTAAAGCTCAAATTATCTGGCACTGAAAACTGCTAGCACCTCCTACTCAAGTTATATACCCTGATGCAGTCTACTCAGAAATCAGAAATCTTTCTCAGCTCGGGAGTTAATGTTCAATTTTTAAATATCCAGCAAGCTGGATAACCAAGGAAATTCCTACAGCATTCCACAACTGAAGTCAAAGCTTCTAAGTTGAGGAATTTTCATCTTTGGATGATACAATATCATATGAAGCGATTTCCTACATTTTCCCATAACATTTAGTCAAGGGACTCTTACCTCCCTTCTGGACCTACAATATGACACCCATTATTATTGAGCTTTGTAGGTAAATATAAACTTAGCACGGCTCATTTTATCAATACCGAAACAATCTTGTAATTCAAAGAAATATCAAGATGATTATTCCATGAGCTCTATCTTAATATCCCTGTAAAATAGGGAATTTTCAATTTAATACCTACTTTAAAGTAGTTATCGCCTACCTAAACACAATATATATTTTTGTGCTTATTTACCATTATTTTTATTATATTATATTTTGGGGTCTAATGATAGTTAAGGGTTAAGCGATAAGTTATCCATGGGTTAATTAGGGTTTCTAGTGGTTGAAAACAAAGGGAGAAAACCCTAAAGAATGTATCAAATTTTTACAATATTATAACTTAATGCAAGAGATAGCCACCATTATATGAGAACTCTTTTGATATAGTCGGATTAGCAGGTGCAATCCACCCTTTGGGGAGTATGTGCTCCCATCTTTCCATTTTTATAAGCATTTTTACTTTATTTTTGCATTTCCATTTTCTATTGGTATTTGGAATGCAGCAAGTGGTATTAGAGCTTCAGTCAATTTTCGTAAGTGCTGCCAAAATGCACGAGGGAGTTTATCTAAGAAATAACTCGAAGTTCGAAAGTTCATGACCAAGGATAAGATGGAGGAGCTATTTGCTGATTATTCTAAGGAGGTTCAAAGGGACATTCGTTCATTCGGGAAACAACTAGAGTCGGCAAATCTGAGATATTCAAACCCTCAACGTGTAAATACCCACCAAGCGATGAAGAGGAAAAGGCGTAAAGCTTGCATCGTCCATCATTTAACCTACAAATGAAGATCCCACAATATGACTTTGGAGGTGGTATGGAGGTCCACAAATTGCCGAGCAAGTTTAGACTGGCTTTTAGGGTGCAAAAGATTAGAAGGCAAGCAAGATGATAAGTTGAATGTGTCCCTACAACATTTGGAAGGTGTTGCCCACACATGGGGAGGGGTATTTTCAAATCTTGATTAGGACTTCACTGATTTTGTTGATGCTTTAATTCAAAGAGTAAATCACAATTAGACGAAGACACGTGCTACCACAATGATGCACTTCTTTCAAAAAGATTTCTGTGGATGATTATATGGAAAAATTTCAAGTTTTGGAGTCCATGGCAAAACTTTCTTTGATGATCTATATTTCCAACTTGTGGTGTGATATTCAAATAGGCATAAGGATATTTGAACGTGAATCTTTGAAAGGACTACTATTGTAATTAGAAGAGCTAAAATCCACATTGATGCCCTAAACATAAAATGGTAGGAAATATGTCCCTAAAGCCATTTACTTTTAATAGGAAACCTAAGGATGAGGGAAAAGTTAAGTCTTTATTATTTGAAACCCCTAGCCATTAGTCCACCCCTCACGCCATCGTTGTAAATGCATGTTGTAGGTGTTCTAAACCATGTAACATGGGCCGCGTATATGACACAAAAAAGGTTTGTATGGTAGAAGATGTGTGTTCGTTTGAGCCAAAATTAGAGTCCAATAATGAGAATACCCTTGATCAAGATAAAGTAGTGTGATCCAAAACTATCTCCCTCCACAATAGAAACATGGGAACCATCAATATCGCTTTCTACAATGATAGGGTTGGACTTGGACTGCATATACACCTTCAATTTATTTACTCATATCAAGAGTTCTTGAATTTTGGTCATGGTTGATCCAAGAAGCACACTTAATATTCTATGAAAGAAACACATTCACAACCTAGGTCTCCATTTAGAAACTTCTAGGAGTTTTCAAATTCAGGTTCTAGGAGACTAAAGTATTGAATGCATAGGAGTAGTCCATAATGTGGAACTTTCAGTGGCAGATTATGCCCTTAAAGATAAATTTTATGTGGTTGATATTGGGGGTGTGGATGTTGTTTTAGGGATTCAATGATTATACTCACTCCAAGCATACTCCAAAATCATTAGGAATGATTCTCAACATTCAAGCAAATGGACCACGAGTATATTATCAAATTATTTCCCATAAGAATAATTAAAACTATTGATAGTAGTGAGATGAACAAAAGTGTTAAGTGGCATTTTGGTTGTAGAATCGTCATCCCCAAATGAACATGCCGTGTAGGGATTTCGAGCTACTATGCAAATTCAAGGTAGTTTTACAAGATCTGCCAAAGAGCTTGTCACAAGACAAGGCATTTGAACAAAATATTGTGCCTGATCCTACAAATGGGTCACTGGTGCTAAAACCCTATAGATAGGGGCATTTTTAGAAGTCGAGATAAAATAATTGATAAATGAATTCTTGGGGGTTGGCATCGTCATCCCTAGTAAGACCCCATATGCTACTCCGGTGGCACTCGCTAGAAGATGGGTCATACATACTCTATATTGCCTATAAGGTCATAAACAAAATCACAACTAAAAACAAATTTCCAAGGCCAAGGATTAATGATCTATTTGATGACTTGCATAGGGCGAAGTATTTCTCAAAGGTAGATCTTACATATTGACACTATTAAATACTAATTGGGATTCTACACCTGAATAAGACTACACTCAAAATGCATCAAGGGAACTTCCAATATGGGTGTCATGCCCTTTGTTCTTAGCAATGCTCTTGTCACTTTTCAAGCATTGATGAACAAGGTATTCAGTAAATTCTTATGTAAGCTTGCCGTAGTATATTTCAATGACATCCTTGTGTATGGTAATTCATTGGCATCCCATCTCAAACATTTGGATGTTGTGTTGAATATATTGCCCAAGGATAAGTTGTATGCCAAGGCATCTAACTGTGAATTCATAAAGGCATCTTTGGAATACCCTGATCACATTATTTGTGATGATGGAGTTTGCATTGATCTTGAAAATATCTAGGCCATATGTGATTGGCTTGTGCCCAAGACTCTTAAGAAACTTCATAATTTCCTAGGTTTGACAAGAATCTACAGAAGATACATATGGAACTTCTCAACAATAGCACATCCCCTCACTGACCTTACCAAGAAGGATTCCTTCCAGTGGTCCACTAAGGTACAAAAATCCTTGGAAGATCTCAAGCGAGCTCTAGTTTCTACTCCAATTTTAACAATCCTTAATTTATCAAAGTATTTTGTTATCAAATATGATGCTTCGGATTTAGAATGGGTGTAGTTCTTTCTTAGGATGACTATTTCATTGCATTTGAAAGCGGAAATTGAACGAATGGGAACAAAAGATGTAAAGGAGATGCTATCACCTTACATGCAGCACTCCAAATGACGTTTGTTTTTGTAAGGCAATAGGTTCTTTATTAAGGATGACCTCAACCTTAAGCACTTGCTAACTTAAGGGACATTGACAAAGGAGCAATAAAAATGGATTGATCGCCTAGAAGTGTATCACTTTGAGATCCTTAACAAGAAAAGGAAGGAGAATGTGGTGGCAGATGCACCGTCCCACCGAGAAGAACCACCCATATTTCAAGACATGTCCATCAACCAACCTGCTTGGATATATGACCTTGTATAGGACTACTCAACACACCCCGCCTCACCAAACTTATGCAAGAAATTGAAGATCGGTTTATGACATTTATATTTTTCCAAGGACACATTTACTTGAGGGGTGACTCCCCCTTTCATTAGAAGACGCTAGAGCACAAGCACAAGTCTCCATCTATAGGCCGTGTTGTGTTATAGACTATGTTGCCGCATTCGGCGAACTTCAAGGAAAAAATTCGAAATTCGCCGAATTTTAACAGTGCGTTGAAAATCGTGATTTAATTCGCGTTTTTTTCCTTTTTTGGATTTTTGGTGAAAAAAACACAAGGACAGGAAAAAATTTGCCATTTTTGGAAAGGGTCCGGGAAGATGTAGCGTGAAAAAACTTGCATGTGCCATAACTTTCATTCTGTGGCTCCATTTCAGGTGTCGTTTTCTCTAAAAGTGCATATTTTCTCGAGCTCTACGCATTGATGGCAATATTTTTCTTATTTTCATAAAATCCATTTTTGCACCTTTTTCACCAAGCAACTTCTTGCAATCTTCTCAAATAATCATGAGCTTTGATCGCTTTGTAGATAGATTAGTAATGAAATCAATGAAATGTGATATTATCTCTCTTTTGAAATGTGAATTTATCTTTTGTTTTTATATATTTAATAAAAATGTATATTTCTCATAGTCGAATTTAATCACGAATTTAATCGCTGATTTTTACCCGCGAATTTTTCACGAATTTAATCATCGGCGAATTCGAACACGAATTCGAATCCGCAACTTAGGTTATAGAAAACACATATAGAAACAACAATTGTAATTTGTTTTGGAAGGGAATGAAGTCAAACATTCTACAATTTGTAAATTAGTGTAACCTATGCCTACAAAATAAGGTTGAGAGTGTCCTTTCGGGCCTTCGCAACCAAATTTGGTTCCACATTGACAATGGGAAATTGTGTTAATGGAATTTATCTCAGGTCTTCCTAGCTTGGAGGGCGAGGATTAATTTTTGTGGTGGTAGATAGATTGACAAAGTATGCCCACTTCATTCCCACAAGAAGGCAAGAAGATTTGAAATTGTCACATGGTGTTTGTATGGTTGCAACCTATGTTACCGAAACGTTTTGGATACGGGAGCGGGAGCGGGGTATCCGATACGCGGAAACGGCAAATTTTTTTTTGACCCCGGATACGGCGTAGGATACGGCAAAGACAAAAACTATATAAAAATTAAAAAATATATAAATTTCAGCCTTCTAAATAGGAATTTAATTATTAACCACATATTATGCATATGAAAGACAAGTTATAAGCTAAATAAGTGAATAACCACAACAAACAAGCTAGGATACCGATAAAACTTAGAAACTTAAAAGTTTAAAAGTTAAATTAAAATTTAAAATACTTAAATCAAACACAATGTGAATGTCATGAATCTCATGATATATTAAATTCAATCATAGATCAATATTCAAAGCTCAAACTATCTTTCATTGTCAATATTCATCATATTCCTCTTCATCAAGAGGATCAAAACCAGCTACATCATTATGTGGTTCATTAGAACCACATGGGCTCGAACCACTCGCACTAGGGCCACTGCCAGTTGCACCCCCTTGTGCATGTAGGTCTCGTGGTGCCACAGAACTCGTCTCATCATCATATGCTCCATGTGAGTTTGTTTGCTTTATGTTATGTTTGTGTGTTGTTCTTTTGTTTTATTGTTTAGATGTAGCTTTTAGGTTTTAGATTAGAAGAATTTATTATTTTTTATTGATTTGCGAGTTTAAAAAAGTGGAAAAAATTAAAAAAAAAATTAAAAACGCGTGTTTTTGCACGCGGGAGCGGCCAGGGAGCGGCCCGGCACTGTGGAAACGGCCGGGTGCACGCGCAGCCGTACCCGGCCGTTCCATGCCGAGCCCGCTCCCCACGGCCGCTCCCGCGCGCGCTCCCGCTCCCGCTCCCGCTCCCGCTCCCGCCCCCAAAACCCGCGTTTCCGGTAACACGGAGTTGCCGTAATCAGTATAAAAGAAGACATTGAAGCAAGCAAGGAACAAAAGTTGCAACCAAAGTATTAGGTTCCATACATATTCTAACAAAGGTGGAGGATGTTGTGTACACACTGGACATAACAAATAAATGGACGCAAGACATGTTTCATGTGTCATGTTTGAAGAAGAAGATTGGTATGCATATGTGGCCATGCACGAATCGTGATGACTAGAGCTAGAGGCATTGTAGGGGAGGAATTTGAAAAGCTTTGGAACAAGGCCATGTGCATGTTCAAGGTGTGAAGTGGAAAGGGCTACTGATGGAGGAAGCAACTTTGGAAACAACGGAGTTTGTAGGCAAGCATCTCGGCTCCAAAAGAGTGCTACCAAAAATGGGGAAAAACAAATTCTAGACATGGTGGGTAAAGTGTGCAAGCTGCAAAGAATGAGAGGAAAAATACAGGGCGCAGTGAAAATGACCAGTTTGAATGTAAGGATGGAAGAATGTTGGAAAATATGCCCAAAATGTTGGAGAAGTGCTCATTCTCATTAATGGTTTATGTCAAGTAGTGGTATTTGGTAGGATGGCCAAAGCTTTCTTGCAGTAAGTAGAGGTCTTGAGCTCCATTCTCATAATGTAAACTTTTGGAGTTTGACTAGCTTTGAGCACAAACCTCTTTAAGGGGAGGGTATGATGTGTACCTAAACACAACATATGTTTATGTGCTTCGTAAGCATTATTTTTATCATGTTATATTTTAGGTGTCTAGAGTTAGTGAAGGATTTAAACCACAAGTTATCCATGTGTTAGGCAAGGTTTATAATGGTCGAATACAAAAGGGTGGGGGTGGGGGAACCCTAAATAATCTCTCATATGTTTATGATATTGAAACTTAATGCAAGAGATAGCTGACATCGTGTGTTACAATATCAAATTCTATTGGTATTTCGGACGCAACATTAGATATTGCCTCTAGGATTTGACTTTAATGAAAGACATTTTCTATAACAGCTTATAGTTGTGCTTTGATCATTTTGGCACACCTTTATAAAAAAATTTCTTGCTAAGGTTGTAAGGCTTCTACTACAATTCTCTCTATTGTTCTCCCGTGTAGTTCTCGTTTCTGGTTATTTTCTCTCGTCTCTTTTCCTCAAGCAAAGAAAATAATTTCATATTCCCATTGGTTTCTATGACCATATAGTGGAGGGACAATGGGCTTAAACTCTTTTCCTTATGTCTGGTCCTTGTCCAAGGTCTCATAGAATTTAGGTTACCTCTATAGATATGAAACAAAAGTGTTAATTCTTTATAAGCTTATGCACCTTGCTTTGGTATGGAATTTTAGATAAACTATCTGATAATACCCTAGACAAGAACATATGTGACAACTGAGATTAAAATAGATCACAAAAGAAACTCATATATGTATGTAATAGCAACAATTTTATGTCGAAATCCTGTAGTAATGCTTGGTTCTGCTTCAGAAATCCTGTAGTAAGCAAAGAAAATAATTTCATATTCCCATTGGTTCCTATGACCATATAGTGGAGGGACAATGGGCTTAAACTCTTTTCTTTATGTCTGGTCCTTGTCCAAGGTCTCATAGAATTTAGGTTACCTCTATAGATATGAAACAAAAGTGTTGATTTTTATAAGCTTATGCACCTTGCTTTGGTATGGAATTTTAGATAAACTATCTGATAATACCCTAGACAAGAACAAATGTGACAACTGAGATTAAAATAGATCACAAAAGAAACTCATATATGTATGTAATAGCCACAATTTTATGTCGAAATCCTGTAGTAATGCTTGGTTGTGCCTCAGACTCTGGTTCTACGGCGTAGGTTTTCTTTTCATGGCTCCAGAAATGCATAATTTTCCTTAGGTCACTGAAATTGCCTATGTTCTATACTTTATATTCCAGATATATTGGAGAACAGGAAATGTTTAGTCTTCCCATCTTAACTGTTCATGCATATACCCATCTCGTGCAGGATTCTCTGGCAATTCTGTTGGCAATTTCATAGATGTTTTAACTTTTAAGAGATCTGGTCAAAACAGATATAATTCACTAGGGTTTGTTTTGATTGGAATGATCTTTGGTGCATTGAACAATCCAAGATACTCAAAATCTGATTTTGCATGGATTTTCTGTTGTAAACAGATGGAGTTGCTGTTACATTGTCTGTTCGTACAATGCTGCCCATTTTGCTTGTTGGAGTATTTAATTTGCAAAGATGTTGTCTTTTAAGTGAATCACTGGAGAAGCTCATCATAGAGACTTTTAGTGTTATGGACATTAAATTGTTCTGGTGCAAAACAATCATTTTTAACCATTCAATAAAGAGGGTAAATATAAATAAATTAAACTTCATGATACACTACGTTTGATAGATGTAACCAAGATTTTTGAGGTTGAGATACAACTGCAGCATGACTAATCTATCTGATTAATCTAACAATAAACACTCCCTTGATGGTATACAATTGCTATATGATTAAAAATGTACTTGTCTCAGATAGCCTAATCACATTTTCCAAGAAGAGCCCGCTCATATGATTGTAAATAAAGCTTATAAACAGTTCTGTTGCCTTCCCAAATTAAGATTCTCAGTAAACAAATTTTGTACATACCTAAAAGAATTAATCAGAAGATGGTCTGGCTAAAATAATTTATGATTCACTTGTTCTTGTATAATCCCAAAACAAGGATTGAATCTATATCGAAAAGTATACTCAACATTTTAGGGAGAATAGCATAGGTATTTTCATTTTTCTGGACTTTCAACTTACAGCTTTTCTAGATTTCCACATTGAATGAGGAAAATATGTTGATATGTTGGTAAGTTGCTAATCATTGGTGTTTCAAAAAGTATTGTGGCAAACAATCTATTTATATCTATCCATTCCCAAGCTACCAATCCATTCATTTAACTTCCAACAACGTATTCTCAGTTGCCAATTTATTGTTACAAAATTTCCAGCCAAGTATTACATGGGTAGGGTTACATACCGAAGCAATAGAAGAGCAACGGCTGTATACGTTCTCTATATTTTCCACGGCCACATATTCACCTTGTGAAAGTTTAAAAATATTCTTCTTCCTGTCAATGATTTTTAATGACCCATCTAGTTGCCACTCACCAATATCACCTGCATAATTCATTCACATTTTATCTTACTTGAGTTAGTCGTTGCACACTTCAGTCACCAAACTAACCAAATACCATAGGTTATTTTTTATGTGTTGTGTTTATTCAAGGCACATAAACAACCTCAAGAAGACAAATATTGACATTCCTATTACCTGTGTGGAACCAGCCATTGACCAGAACTTCGTTTGTCATATCCTCACGTTTATGATACCCAGAAAATAAAGTTTTTCCCTTATGCAAATCTCTCCACGAGGTGTTCTCGAAAGTGCATCATAGCCCATTTCGGGAACAGATTTGAGTTTTACTTCAATAGATGTGATAGGTGGCCCAACTGTTCCAATCATTGAGAAGACATTGGCCAATGAAGTGAAACTTCCCGCACAAGTTTCAGTCAAGCCTGTTTAAAATATAACCAAACTATGAAACAACTTAAATCTATAAAAGAAATACAAATTATAGGAAAATCTAAACTAACAGTGAGCACAAATAAATGAAATATGAAAAAGTGATGCAACACAAAGTGTGTGGCTTCTTCTGTAGAGGATAAACTTTCTTCAAAATAAGATGTTTACTACAAAGCAGATATTGTTAGAATAGAAATATGGTAGGCCAGAAACAGATGCAAAAGGACAATTAGCCTGATTAAAATCTAATATCAATCTCAAGCTGTATCCCACTCAAACCCCCTCTTAATGTATTTTTTTCCCTCAACCTTACAATTGAGACTTATTAACAAGCCTGTGGATCCTTCTCAGTGTCATGAATTTGGGATTTGTGTCTAATGTTGTTTGATTGATGGCGAGGAGAAAAAATCGATCAACTAAATACTAAACAGTAATCACTAAAGAAATGTCACCTTAAAAAGAGAGGGTAGGCTTAAAGAAGCTAAATCCCAAACCATGAGGAGTACAAGTACAATTATCTCTATGAGATAAAGACCCCTCAATGAAGCGTGGGGCTGATGAGGATTGAAGCAAGAGACCAATGCTATCACATGCACCCAGCAAAAGCTCAAGCCAAAGAAATCAAGTTCACCATCTATCATTGTGAAAGGACCAATGTATGAATTGAGAACGCTCATAGGGAAATGTTTATGATTGGAGGGACCGAGTTGGAAAATCCTAGGAGGTTGGGTATTCCTCCTAGAACCTCTTCTAGTATCCAAGGCCAAAGAACCTCTAGTGAAAAAAATAAAACTGATGTGCATTTTTCTCCATGAATCAAGTTGTGAACCACTCCACCTAGAACAAGACCTAGGGGGTTAGAATGCTCTTGTAGTAATACAAAGAAGAGTGTCATCTCATTGATTTGTCCCCATTTGTGTGTAATCAACTATATCAAATGGGTGCTTAATGCATCCAATGTTGAAGTGGGATGAAATAGGTAATCATACTAATGGGCAACTCTATGGGTTTTTATAGGGATCTACGCTTGTAAATGACCACCTATAGGAGAAAAAGGACCGAACACCTTTGAAAAAGCACAAGAAGAAAGTGGATAAGAGACTGCCCGAGTCTATACAAATTGTGCTATTTCCCCAAATCTCATAGTAGAAAAGGCACCTAGAAATAAAGGACCAATCACCTATGAACAAGCACGGGAAAAAAGTGGATAAGGAACTGCTTGAGTCTAAAACAATTGTGCTATTTCCTCCAAATCTCATAGTAGAAAAGGCACCTAGAAATAAAGGACAAAGATGAACAAGCACGGAAGAAAGTGAGTAAGGAATTGCCCGAGTCTAAAACAATTGTGCTATTTCCTCAAAATCTCATAGTAGAAAAGGGCCCCTAGAAATAAATAGCTCCTTGGTATCCAACTTCTTGAGAGGGCATGGAAAAAATATCTTGTAGCTCCATAGAATATGATGATCAACCTCAACTCATAATTGGTGGGAGGACACCCTTTGCCATCCAAGGGGAATCCTCATGACATGTGACCAATGATGTTGTAGATAGTCAAATTGAATGATGATGCCATCTTGAATCCATAGAAAATGCTCAACATAGAAAGCCAACTTGGGGCTAATAATTGTAGAGGACACGTCCAAGTGACCTAGAAGTATTTTCATTATATATCCTCCCTCACAACCTTGTCAACAATCTCAAGGCAAGGAGTACCTCGGTGGAGGAAGTTCTTCAATAGAGATGCCAATTTGTTGAAGGAGCAAATTGGTCTCAAGTTACCAACAAGTGTTGATCTTGGCTCCCTAGGGCAACCTAAATAGACAATCCTTTGTAGGGAACAAAATGCCAAATTTGGGTACCTCTTCAACTTGATGCTTTGAATAACACAAGGATATGAATCTACGAATATAAAAATGTGAGATTGAATTAAGTTCTGATAGAATTGGAGTCGTAGAGCCCCTCCTGAGGCCCTAACTTTGCCTCTTAGGACTTAATGAAAAGCCTCACTACCTCATATTCATTCATTTGGCCACATAGGTTCATTGAATCTCCCATTTTCTATCTAGGACCTAGTGAGGTAGACTTAGCTCGAGCCATAACCATTCTCTAAAAAAACTAAATCCTTAGTGACAACCAACAAGTGTGGCTCAAGCCATAACCATTCTTATTTACAAATTATATCCTTAGTGACAAATTGAGTTGACGTATTTGACTCAATTTGCTAACATAAGACAATTTTTAAAAAAATAGGGACATGAGTATGGATTCAATTAAAATCATTTGTGCTCATAATTATACACTTAAAAACTCTAAATCAAAACTTGGCGAAATTCTTTGTGAGGCAAAGAACAAACAAGAAATCGGCTAAAACTTGAAGAGTAATTTTGCCATTACTTGGCTAAACTTGCCAAGTTTTCTCTATCCACGTGGTCAATAATGCATTATAACCCTGGTTTTAAAAACGTTAATTTACATCTAAGGCCCACTTTTTCTAGGATTTCCTAGAAGAATATAGTGAATGTGATAAACCGCATGCCATTGGAGCTCTACGGTCTTCAAAATATCAAGGAATACATCTAGCGTATACTCAACAAAAACAAGTTTGAAATTAGACATTCAAAAGATATAGGTAGGAATAATAATGTAATATCCCTTTTGGGGACAAAACTGAAAATTACGGAAATTAGCTCAAACCCCAAAATTAGCAAGTCTGATTTTAAAATCAACAAACTGAAATTAAATCTGAAATCAACAATCTACAAGGGCAGCAAACTGTTTATGAAATTCAAATCCACTTTTCACCAAGCAAATCAATGAATAATGCCACAAAACAATTATTCTAGCCACAACAATATTTATTGATCATAAACACATCAAAAGATTGAAAGAATATCTAATATCATGGCTGGAATTAATTATTTAAATTAGCAGCAGACTAGCCAAAACTGAGGGCTAGGAAAAATAGTAAACCCTTGCCAAAAATCACCAAAATGGAGATTCGGCTTTATAAAATATGCCAAATCAGATTATGAAGTGAAATATCAATAATATGCCTTCTAGGGCATCAAAACCTACACCAAGGTAGGTCGCTCCACCTAGGGAAGGCTGCCCAATGCCAATAAAAATCTGAATATGCTTTCTTTTCTTCAAATCTGCAATAATCTTCAAGCTCAAACAATGTTGAAGGGTTTTCGTCCTCCAAAAAACCACTAGAAGGGTTTTCGTCCTTCTAGGAAGCCACACAAGAGGGTTTTCGTCCTCAAGTGGAAGAACATGGAGCAACAAGCTCACAATGCCCAAAATTGAAAATGTGCCAAAACTAGATCCCTCAAATGAGCTCTCTAATCTTCTTTTATAACCTCCTTTTGGCGCCAAAGCTCATAAAGGTAAGGCCGACCCCTAATAAGTCATTATAATCTTTTATTAAGCCTCATTAAAGGCATTAAACCCAGCCGACCTCATTAAGAAGGGAAATACAAAAATAAAACATGAATATGAATGATGAAAGCTGAAATATAATCCATGATCTTCCCTTGTTCAACCATGGCTTGCCAAGGAATCCTTTATTTTAGATTAATTCGAAGAAGGGGACATTATAGATAAGATGATAACATTACTTTCTATTTTTCTAAGTTTCTAGTTTCTAGCAACTAGGTCCTAGAGTTTTCAATGTCCCATATTAAATTGCTTGAATTTTCTCCTTCCTTCGATTAACTACATGCTTCCATCTAATTTATTTTTTGGTTTTTATGGGGTTTCTATTGTCTACCTTACAAGAATAACATCGACATTCGGTTTAACGACACTTAATAAGCCTAAGTCTACCGACCCTTCTTAAAAGCACTGTGAATAGTTTGAGGCCAATTGTGAGAAATGCAATTATTGTGCGATGAAGAAGAGTGGTGTCACCATGGAAAACTTTAGATACTATTGTAGTATAACAACATTCTATTCAATGTGGTGAAAAATTCCATACTACGAGATTTTAGTCACCGTATCGCATTGATCATTGTCGGAAAGGGATCCAAGGCTCCTACTCATGATTTTAGTGGCTTGTTGGACGATTCCGTCAAACACAAGGTACTATAGAAGAACAAAAATAAGTATGGAAAAAGAAGGGCTACAACATTTTGTCTGATGGGTGGGCGGAAAGAAAAAAACTGCACATCGATTAATTTTCTAGTGGCTTGAGGGGTACTAGCTATTCTTGAAGTCAATTGATGCATCCACCAAGTGAAAAATACAAACATTTTGTGTGAGATGTTGGATGAAGTGGTGATCTAAGTCGGTGTGGAAAATGTTGTCCAAGTTGTGATGGCGAATGCAACATATGTAGCAACGAGGAGACTTCTTGAGGAGAGGCACCCTACACGTTTTTTGATCCCTTATGTAGACCATTGTATTGATCTCCTACCTGAGGGAATAGGAAAAATGAAATGGGTGAAGAATGTGGTTGAAAAGACAAGAAAATCACAAAGTACATTTACAATCACCCTTGGGTGATAAGTTTGATGAGAGAGCAATCAATAGAAAGGAGCTTGTGTGAGCAGGAGTCACATGATTCACCACAACCTTCATCACATTGCAAAGCATTGTAGCCTCACTAACATTTCTTAAGCAGATGTTTGTGAGCACACAATGGTTGGAGACTTTCTATGCTTTAGGAAGCTTGATGGGGAAAGGGTGGTAAAAACCATTTTTGATTGTGTTTTGCGATGCATGCTAAGAAAATCATTAAGGCAACCGTAAACATAACTAGTTTTTTATTTATCGTTTATTTTTATTTATTATTTATACATGTAGCGGCCTATTACTTGTCCCACAATTTTTTAGTTCCCAATCTCCTAAGGCCAATTAGGAGGTTATGTATGCCCTCCATACATGCATGCAGAGAGGATGATCCTTGACGAAGAAACTAGAGATGCAATTTTTGACGAGCTACAAATTTACAAGATTGCAACGGGGATGCTCTTTTCTTTGGCTCCATGCGCGAAAAGGAGAAACAATGCTCAACCGTAAAAACAATTTGAGACATTTGTTTCTAGTCTCATTACATAGATATTATAAATCTTTCATTTATTCAAGACTAGTTCACTTATAAATTATAAACATCCTATTTGGAGATTTGTGGTGGAAAGATTATGGTGCAAAAACACCAAATCTTTAGAGACTATTCATTTGCATTTTGTGCCACTCATATAGTGCTTCGGGTGTGAAAAAATGGAGCACATTTGAATTTGTTCGAGACAAAGAAGCGCACATGCTGAAAACAAAATGCCTCCACAACCTTATTTTTGTGGGATCAATGTCTTCGTATAAGACAATTGGAGGGGAGAGAGGCATGTGACAATCCACTTGGATTATATCGACCCATATGTTGAATGAATTGCTGATGAAGAGGAACCCATGTTTACCAAGGACGACATCACATGGAGAGAGAGGCAAAGGAAGCGATGGTGTCTGTTGGTGCTCGGGACTGTCTCGCCCCATTTGCCATTATTTTCCTCTGATCTGCGTATTGTGAAATTTTTTGTCTCTCGATGTGGGTTTTCTAAAAGCTTTTATTTCCATTTGAGATGCTTCGAGTTGTTTGCAAAATCCATTGTCATGTCCCTCCTTGAAGAAGTCTCCGAGTTTGCCCTATTTTTGCCCCAATTTCTTCAAAGTCCGCGGCTCTGCCATTTTTCCTATTTTTCCTCGACCATGGAAGCTTGAGAATGGTTAATCTATATTTGTATGCCTTTGAAAATCCAAATCCATGGTCAAAAAGATGCTCGGAACCATGATTCACTTGTTTTTGTTTCAAAAGAAATTTTCATCCTTAGCGAAAAATCGGGTTCTGGGCGTGAATGGTGATTTTCTGTATTCTGACGGTCTAACGGGTGTCTTTTTCTTGTCAAATTTATTCCTTAGCGTTCGGTGGTCACGTGGCTTCTTTTGGTTGGTCAGGGGACGGTGGGCAAATGCTTTAACTTATCGCTTTTTGCTTTTTTGGCAAAAAGGCAAATTTGGTCCCATGGCCCCACTCAAATCTGATTGGTTCTTTTGGTGCTTACGTGGCTTCTTCTAATTGGATGGGGTGCGGCGGGTCTGTTTTTGAACTTGTTCTTTTTGGCTACTTTGGCAAAAGTTTAAACCCGGCGGGGCCGAGCTCTAATTGGAGCAAATTTAAGAGGCAGGGAAAAAGTCTCACTTTGACCCCGCAGGAGGACACATGGCAAAGCTAATGGTGGAGGTGCGGACTCTCGGGGAAATTTGGAAAAATTTACTTTTGGGAGAAAAAGGTTAAAAATGGAAAAGTGCGGTTCCTCTGGGACCCACATTGGGACACGTGTCAGGCTCATTTCCCAAGGGTGAAGTGCGGAGCAAAATGGAAATTTTTCCCATTTTTCCAAAAGGTTGTAAAAAGTCAAAGGAAGCCTCCGGGCTTGTTTTAAAGTTGAATCTTCCATGTGGATGGCCCAAATTCAAAGCAAAGATCAACGGCAACTGTGAGTCTGAAATCGATTTTCCCCATTTTTACTTGAAACACGCCCGAAGTGCGAGTCATCATGATTTCTTGGTATTTCCTGCATGCCAAACAGAGAGGGGAGTTAATTTTGATATCTAAGTTTGGTGGGAGAGATCTGAGACATCTTTTGCCATTAAAATGGTCTGACTATCAAGCTCGATTTGATTTTCCATTTTTCTTCTCCCAAGCACACAAGGAACCAGATTTGACAGATTAGGGGCGGAAGTGGTTGGCGAGTTGAAGGAGTGTTCTACCAAATGAAGGAGTTGAATGTTGAGATTTTCGAAGAGATCTGCCCCATGAGCACCTGACAACTTTTACAGATCTGATTTTGGGAATCGCGATCGAGATCATGGCGAGCACTGGTACATTAAATGTTTTTGTCTTTTGGGGAAGAAGGGGCTTTGTTGTAAATGTTATAAATGGCACAAATTTTTCGTGCAAATGGTTGGAGTGTTAGAGGTCGAAGAAAATTCCCAAGAGGAAAATTTGACAAAGCTTGTCTTTTGAGAAGCCATCTGAGAAGCCTGTATATCTCTTTTGTATTAAGTTTGATCGTGTCAAGGTGGTTGCAAGTGTACAGCCATTGACAAGCTCTGAGATTGTTCTAGAAAATTTCCCCTGCTGATAAATTTAATCAAACTCGAGTTATTCTGTGTGGATCTTATGAAAAATGTGTTCGTTTTACTCCTGAATGTCTGCAAATAGTTTTCCTTGTTTCCTATTGCAATCTTGTATCAAAATCTGTCTTGATCACACAGGTCTCAATCCTTGTGACAGTTTAGTGGCATCTGCAATCTCATTTCTCAGAAGAGCTTTCATCTGGGAATGAAATAAACGATTTAAAATCACTTTTCTTTCATTCATTGACAGAGATTGTTTGTAAGCCTCTGGGTGTACCTCAGGCGTGATTGATCTTAGATTTTGATGTTTTATTGGATCTTCTAACTCGAGCCTTTGTGTTAGAATCTCATAGATTGTGTGAAAAAGTGCTAATCTGGGCCTCCATTGAAGTACATATTCTGGTTAAAGGAACATTTTAGCTATTTTGAAGTATTATGTTGTCTAGACTTTCCATTTTGTAAGAGTTCTCAGAGATTTGGCAAATCAAGTTCATTCTGCCTCACCTCCCACCAAAATTTATTTAAAAACAACTAATCCTACCCATACTACCCCTGTTTGTCATGTGTGTATACAAATGCACAAATTTTACTACCAAAACATGTAGAAACAATCAGGATTCCAAATGTCTTTAGTAGCCTGAACCTTGCCTAGAGAATATCTCCACTATCTAGAGTGACAACTCGTGAGAGTTAGATTTTGTTGCATTGATCATATTTTCTTCAAGGTCTCCTTAACAACTTCATTAGGAAGGATATCTCCATCTCCTCCATAAATAACAGGTTACAAAAAGGTTCTCTCACCTTGGTTGAAAGGCACAACCATAAAGTAGTGAGGATAGGTCAAATCCTCTTAAGGTGCTACCCACTCTTGTTCAAAGCCTGGGTGCCTAAAAGTCAGATAGATTGCTTCCCTGGCTACAAAACGACATACATGATCATCTATCGCCTCACGAGCATCCCGGGTCCATGATGCTGCTCAGCCTTTGAAGGAGATTTAATTTGGGTACCAACAGTGTCAAAGGTAGTAGAGTCCCTAGGAGCTAGACGAGTTGGTGAAGATGCATATATCTTTGCGTATAATTTTGTTACAGGGGAGTAATCTTTACCTTCCACTTGCAAGGGCAACAAACTTATGCTAGGTGTTGGAGATGATTGTATGTTTCATATCGGGATATTTCGATGCATTGATGACTTTCACTATAGTTTATCATCTATGCTTGTAATTCGTTTTTTTTGGTCAAAAATTAATAGCAAATATACCTATTCATTCTCTTTTTCATGTCATTTAACAATGGTTTTCATGTTAAAGTTTATTTTATGAATTTATATATTTTAAAAAAGTAGCGATAAAGTTTCCAAGGCCAAGTGATTGTTGAGAACTCTTGAGTTTTGAGTATGAGTCAAAATTTCCAACTGCCGAGTAATGTCCAAGTACAAGTTTTGAACCGAGCTTAAAAATATTTGACATACTTCCAAGGAAAATCAAGCTCTTTAGGCCTTCCTCTAAATGAACTTGTCAAAATAGGTTCAAATTATTTAGAATAGGTTATTTTGCCTACACAAGGAGACCAAGTATCACTCCCTTATTGATAGGAGTATCCCCATAGATTTTAGGGATCACCTTTAACCGATTCACCCGATAATTGGTCTCATTTGGCCAACTAGGTTATAAAATCTTTTTGTGAAATTCTATTTCATATATCATTGTATATTTTCAATTTTCCCTAACTCTTTTGTAGGTTATATATAAGCCCAATGCATGTTGAGGTGTCACTCCTTAAGATGGTTACATACCACAAAGTGTATTCACCTCTCTCTTACCCTAATATTTTTTACACTTGTTGAGTGATTTAGAGATGGGAATCTAATGTTTGTAGTTTGGGTTATATTGTCTTTTCTTTTCATTCGTGATAAGATAACTTTCAACTTAGCTACACTACATTTTGGTGAACTCTAAATGAAATCTCCTTGTGGTTGGTTACAAATACATCTTTCCACTTAACCTTCATGTTTGTCAAATCTTTATTCTACCTATCCACCCTTAGGATGTCAAATGACAAAATAATAGATTTTGATAGACATTATTATGATTTTAAAGATGGTAATCCTACGGTGTTGTCCTACCATCTCCATACCCGATCTCGTACCAATCAACTTAGGAAATATAAGTAAAATCATTTTATGCAATCTTTGTTGTAGCCATCTCACGAGAATCACCTCATAACAACAAACAACCCCCAACATACGATAAATAAATGTAATGTCTCCAAATGGACAAATTTTGGTCCTAAACAAAACAACTGCAAATCCGAGATCCATAACAACAATTTCTAGAAGGTACACTTGAAAAAATAATGCAAATTTGAATTTCTACAATGAAATGTGACTTGCCTTGATATTATTGATACTCAAAGCTGATTGAAAATCATCCAAATCTTTAACCAAACAATTCAGAATTTATTATAGATGAAAGAACACCAAAAATTTAATTTTTGGATCAAGAAGAAGAGTTGGAAAATTCATTAAAGTCTGCAGAAAATTAGCTTAAGGACAAGGTTGGGAAAAATGTTTCCAAGGCCCAAATCAGATGCATACAAGCTGGAAATGACCTCTAAAAATATGACAATGAAGATGAGATCTTGTAATGTCCCCATTTTTGAAGACCCTTAGGGAGGTTGTAAGGGGAAAATTATATTAAATAATTAGATAATATTGCTTGGAGAGTGATTTTAATCATTTGACATTATAAAGCAATATTTATTTAATTATTTAATATTTATGGAGCAAGTAATATATTTAATTATTTAATTAAATTCCCAAAATGCAAATTAAAAAGGGGAATTAATTAAATAATATTTAGGTGGCTTTTAAATATTAAAATCACCCTTTGAAAAGGGACGCCACACCTAGGGAAAATAAACTGTTTTTATTTAATAATTTCCCTCCCAAGGATTTCGAATTTCGTGCCTCCTTGCTTATAACAGGAGTGCTAGGATCATTGTTAGACTTATGTTATGATGAGATTTATTTGATACTCCATGCTTGGAGTTGGGATGCATGCCCATTAATGCTTTCTCTCTCTCTTGCGTGGGAAGTTAGTGAGTTGGTTTTGATCAATTGAAGTATTCTCTCTTGTTCCATTTGTTGGGTTCTCTTGTGTTGGAGTATGTTCTTTGCATGATTCCTACTTGCTAGCTTTGGTGACTTGTTTAGATGTGAGGCGCATTTATTTGGAAATGTAATTGCATGTTATTTGAGAGTGTTGAAGGGTTTCTTGGTGCTTATTAATTGCTGCTACATATTGAATGATTATAGGGCAAAGCGACTTGCATTAGAGGATTTTGGGGTATGTTTGGGTGCACTTTGAAAGGGGATTCAAATCTGGTCTGTTATTGCTTAATTTTCCAAGTATATTGCACATGATTGGATGGTTTTTGGGCTCTTAACATTGCTGGAATTTACCTTGAAGGAATCGATTGGGTTAAGGCATTTAATATCACATTTTGCAAGGTGTTTTGGTGTTTCTACATGCTGCTGCAATTAAATATTAATTTCAGATCCTTAGAGTGTTGTTTGGGTGGTTTGGAAGCAAGGGAAAAGGCTGGAATTTAATTAATTATTTTTCCTAACCCTAAGCAACTGGTTTGCAAATTTATGGTTCAGTTTTGAGTGGGTTACAAGGTGTAAAAATTCAGATTGATAGCTCTTTAGAAAGCTCTTAATTTATAGAGAATTCTGCAATTTATTTGAGGGAGAAATATTGAGTTTTGAGCAAGTTATGGATTTTCCAAGTTTCAGCTGTTAGCAAGCTTTCTGTTGTTATAAATTAATATTTATTTCAGATCTGTTGTTTTGGGGTCAGTCTAATAGTGGATTTGATTGTAGAAATTAGGAGAAATAAGGAGAAAGTGATTTTATAATTTTTGGAGTTATTTGGATGCCCTAAATGTGTTGGGCGACCTAATTTTTAGGGCAAAATTAGGGTTTCATGTTGGCTGTGCAAAAATTGGTTTTGGGACATTGTTCTTCATATTTTTGTGGCCCAAGATCCAAAGTTTGAAGATTTTTGCTTGGACGGTTAAGCGGGAATTAATTTTTGATTATTAATTGTTTTCAGCTGTGTGTGATCAGATTTGTAGTAATTCCTAACTTGTCCTAAAAGGGGACATTACATATCTGGATCAGCTGTGCCCTAGAATGTGTCAAACTCCACTCACAAGGGTTGTAGATAGCCTTAGATATGGCTGGAAATGCATGCCAAAAATCAATTACTCTCTTCTTCAAACCCTAATTGGAGAAAATATAAGTCTGCACCTTAGGGCCTTCACATACTACTGAAAATTCCAAGTTTATCTTGAAAACTCAATGGAAACACCTGAATAGAGCTCCCTCTCATAAAGGATGAAGAGTTTTCGTTCTTCAATCCTTGGCAATAGAGGGTTTTTGTTCTCTAATGCAACACTTCAAAAGGTTTTCGTCTTTTGAGATAAAACTGAAAGCAATTAACTCAACCAAACTTTCGATATGAAAATATGAGAAAAAGTGATGCCTTCTCCATGCATGGCGACTTACGCAAAGGACCAATCAACTCTATTCACTTTATTTAATATTTTCCCTTTGCTTTCTATCACCATATGGGTCGCCTTTTTCCACTATGGAGAAATAAAAATAAAGTAACTTTTTATTTTATTACTTTATCACTAATAAATAATTAAAGTGCTCATACAAAATTATTAGGAACTAAAATTACTTTATTAGGATAAGTTTCCCTTATTTCTTATTTCCTTAGCCGTTGGGAAACAAAATTAGGCTAAAGGTCTTTGACCTGCTACTTTCGAGAAAGGGATCTTACAATAAACACCCAACATTCAAAATCCTATTATGCAAACCCATTCGACGGAAGCCAAAACTGCCCAAGTTCCTCCAAACAATGCCAAAAATCCCTTAGACATTCAAAATTCCCTCATGTAGACGCAAATTTTATCTTATATAATATTTTGGGAAATTTGACCGGGAGCCAAATCTACCATTGTACCTTCTTATGAATATCCTTCAATCACTAATGTCATTCTAGTTGACCCTAATTGGCCATAGTACCAAAATATGCCTTTAAATAATGCTCACCTAAGGCTAATTCAAATTTAGCACCATCTAAGTTTCAAAATGGTTTGCAATCAACATGTTTTTTCCAATGAACAATTTGCCACCACAGATTTACATCTACTTTTGTTGTTATAATGTTATATACTACTGAAATCAACATACACAGGGCGGGGCTGCATATTGATGTTTGCCATAATTGTGACTGCTAACTACATCTCATGTTCAATATGTAATTGTGTATATGCTCACATACAATGCCTACAATGCTTATAAACCAGATTTCACTCCTATATTATGATACTACAACCATTTGATCCTTCCAATCTATGACACAATTGTGGCTGCTAACTACATCTCATATTCAATATGTAATTGTGTATATGTTCACATACAATGCGTACAATGCTTATAAACCAGATTTCACTCGTATTTTATGATACTACAACCATTTGACCCTTCCAATCTACAAAACAATGGTGTAGTAAAAGATTATACTGACTTTTAGACTATATACAACTAGAACCTACTTCCACTTGCTGTATATTATATGAAGCAATTGTATAGAATGAAAGTAAGAAATTAAATGAATCAAACACACATGAGGTGAAGGATTGAAAAATTTATTTCTACTTTAGTGAAACCCAATGTGGGCAAAGTCCAAATGATTGGGCTTGTGCTTCCTCATCTCCACTATCATCTTGCATGATTTACATCTCAATTGCTCAATTTGCACCTTCAAATGCATTGTGGGCCTTATCTAGTACTTCTACAATTCTCGCGTGACATTGTAGGCTTTATTCAATACTTCTACAATGCTCTATCATATTGTCTTTGTCATGTCCCTTCTTGGAGACTAGCGGATTTGAAGACCTTAACCCATTTTCCTCCTTGTGGGTTTAAGGAAGCAAGGGGAAGACTTGGATGACATTTTTATTATTATCTAAGTAGATATTTTTATTATTATCATGTATTCCTATTGGGAAGCCTAGTGCTCCAATAGAAGAACTTTAATTAGAAAATAAAGTATTTTGAACATGTAGGCTCTAAATACAAATTAGATAATTAAAAGGTACTTATTATAAGGTTGGCCATAAGTTATGATATAGCACCCCTTATGTTATAAAAGGAGGATGCTTGGCCATTATGTGATATTTTGAATCTTATTATTTCTTCTGGGTAAAGGTTGGACATTTCTTTTCTTATCAAGGAAAAAAACCCCTGTTTGAGACCACTTTAAGGATGGAAACCCTTGATAGTGGAACTTCTCTTGGGGACGAAAACCCTCGAGCAAGAATATTTGGAACTCTTGAATATCTCAAGGAATTTGGAGCTGATATCTTTCTATCTAGCGCTAGGTGACTTGCAACATGAGCATTTTGTATTTGTTTTGATGGATGTATGGTATGATTCTTGCATGGATGGACTTGTACTAATTTTTAAAAGTGAAAACAATCATTTCCTTGCATGTTTGAGCCACTAATTCATTATTTCCAAGAGGGGCAAATTGCTTGTAAGTTAGGTTTAGCGCGTTTTGGTGGATGTTGGGGCAAACTGATTTGATATTTGCATTCTTCATATTTTTAAACCCCAAAATACCAAGTTTCATGAATTTTGCAGCTTCCTAGGTAAAGTTATGAATTTTTAAAGTAATTTTGCAGACAAAGGTTTAAGAAAATTCATATCTTCATTTCCGGGCACTAAAAGTCAGTTTTCCTTTATATTTTGATTGCTTGTAATTAATCAGATTTTTTGAGCTTGGTTGGGCACAATTTCAAAGAGTTTAGGGCATCCAAAAGTGAGTGGGAGTTATCAAAATAGGTCGCTGCCATAGGAAGGAAAAATTTGCAGGTTTCAATGTGCATTTTCAGTCATATCCAGCCCTTAGAAGTCTGATTCCAGCCATCTAAAAATTAATTTCAGCCATCTCTCATTCAGCCCTAGCTATTTTCTAGGAGTCCCCCAAAGGGACATAGTCTTGGGGTAGATAACTTATTCAAAATTCTTGACTGCTAAATAGTCATCTTCTACCTCGAGAACTTTGAATCGAATGCTTGAATGACACCGAAGGGGTGTATTTATGCTTACAAGTGAGAAACTAAGTAGTAGAGAGGATTCAAAATGCCTCTCACCAAAAGAGATGGAAGAGAAATCAATTTGACTTCGCTTTGGTCGCTTGGTTATGCTATTTTATCTTATATGGAGCATGGTTGCCTACAGCCAAACTTGTTTGTATGTCCTTGTGTAATGTCCCCTTTTCTAGATTAAAATAATTAATAATATTATTTAAGTTGGGCCTGGTCATTTCTAATCTTTGGGCAACTTAATAATATTATTATTATTAAAAATAAAAATATTCAGAATTTTTTTAATAAAGAATTTGATCACACTCTGTGATCCATCATCTAGATGACGACAATTTTGAAAATCTGATGTATTTAATGTGGTTGTTTTTCAAGTGGTGTGGGTCCCAAGATGTGTGAATCGTCCTTGGGCCTTTTTGTATCTTTCTCTTGCCTTTGTTCTACTTCTTTACCATATTTTGCTTCTTGGAGTGAATGAAACATGTCTTAGCGCACTTTAGTAGTAGTCACAAAAACTAAGTTGATTATCTCAATCAACTAAATTATGCTGTTTTTCCAAGATCCAATTTGGATCAACCTCCCCATTATGGAGGCTATTGTTCGCCAAAAGCTCTCAATTGAAGAAATGACAATTTTCCTACTACTTACTCAAATGGAGATACCTTCCTCACTTCTAATGGAGTGAATTAAATTAGTCTTTTTATAATCTACTCTTTCAAACTTGCTGCCCTACAAAATCAGGTTGGTTTTGGAGTCCTATGAACCCGCCAAGTGTTCACTAAATGACGACCCTCATGCACTCTTTGGTGTCTTGGCCTTTCTCTTACAATCTCTAGTGTCTTAGTTTTCTCTCACTCTTTTGTGTCTTGGCTTGCTCTTTTAGTCCCTTTGCTGCAAAATGCAATCCTGTAGGCTAGTGTACCTCTCTCTCATTGCAGATGCTTGCTATATCATCTATATTGTCGTTGAAATATTTATGAGTGGTGAAACTATCCTGCTTATGTGAGTGATTGCCCTTATCTTGGGTCTCGTATTCAAAGTTTGCATCATTATTAAATGGAAATATCTGGAAATGCTTTCAATGAAGGTGATTTGTATCTCCTACTATATACCCATGAAACCTATCATCTACCTTCCTTGTTGAATGACGAAACCTCTTCTACGTAGTAGCACCTATCTTGGGTCTCATTATCAAAGTTTCATCAACAACAATAAATGTAAATATCCGGAAATGCCTTCAATGAAGGCGGTGTATGTCCTACCATACACCCCATGAAAATCAGCAGTTTTCTTGAGGAGTGCTACTCACATTAGCAAACATCATGCTCAATCACTTCCACCATGGAAACAAATCTTCAGTCCATGAGCATGTTTGTAGATATCCATCGTGTACCTAAATGCAACTACTGTCATACAAAGTCAAATTTGGAAACACTTCTACATACTGAAAATACATGCTACAACCTATTATAGCTTTATTTGTGCATGCGGCAATCATCATTTTACATAGACATGCTAGGTTGATGCTGAAATCAGTCCTCCACATCAGTGCGATGCCCCAAATGCATCAAGCAACCATTGTGCTGATGAAAACACGCTCATGTACCCACACTACAATCATTGCGATGCGCCAAATGTATGTTGTGACCATTTTGATGCTGAAAAAACTCATATACCCACGCTAAAATCATTATGATGATCCACATGCGTGCTACAACTATTGTGATGAGAAATTAAATATGCTGCAATTGATGCCATTTAAAATATACTTTGGATAAGCATAGAGAAATATAAACCAATGTGATGACACCTTCGTGTCGCTTGATCTTCAATGCTTATATGCTTTGCTAGAAATGCCTTCCTTCTTATTCCACTTCCACTTGGGCGGTTACCTATTGATGTGGCTACATATATTCGCACATTCTTTAGGGAAAAACAGAACTTTGAAGTACATTATTGTTTTGTAAACGGTTAATGCAATGAGGAAGAAGGTTAATGTGCTGGAGTTTTTCTCTTGGATGGGCTTTCCTAGGTGAAATTGTGTATTTTGTGTATGCCTTTTTAAAGATTCTGTTAGTTCTTTTGTATAAGTTTAACAGTCAATTTCTCTTCAACCTCAATACACTTGGCTGAACAGGTCACGAGCTTTAGAGGAGGGTATTAAATATGCATTTGGATTTCAGAATTTTCTTGCATACAAAAATTTAATCTTCTTTTAATACAACTTACAAGTGCATTAATGTCTTGGCCAAAGATCACAGCACCAATTTTTAATCAATTTCCCAAAGCAATAAATTATACACCCGTTTTCAAAAAGTAATAGATATGTGATATAGGTGAGGGTGGGATATATCCAAAAATACCCTCGTACCAAATGATTAAGTAATGCCATTATTATAGGAGATGGCATGGATTGTACTATAACCCACAGAGGCTGTGAGAAATGTACTGCAACAATGAACTCTGCAACCTTCAGCGCATGCTTCTTTTCTTTCAAAGATGAGATTGGTTATGTAAGGTCTTTTGTTTTTTCAAATGTTCAATATGGTTCACTTTGGAAGTAGTTTTTAGATTCGTTAATCCATAGATCTGACTTTTTGGGTATACGTGGAACTCAAATTCTTCGGAAATATCTTTGTGCAAAATTTAAAAAAAAATCCATAAAACATTGAAGAGTTTTGAGGAATCAAAATGTTAAAAGTTACATTGGATACAAAAAGTTCAGTCATTCCGTTTAAGATTGAGTTTATTGTTTTTGTAGGTTTCAATGCAATCCATTTCTTAAAAATAAAAAGTTAGCATCTTCCTCAAATTAGGCATGCCATTAAAATGGCTATTGCCATTTTTGTCAAATTTGATAGATATCTACAAATATTTTCCTAGCATTATTTCTGGTTGGCAGCTGTGAAAGGGAAGGGACTTATAGACCAAGATGTAACATTCAAGAGCATAAAATAATCGGCCATCGTTCCAATACAAAATAATAGGCCATCATCAGTCTCTCTACATTAATTACAACAAACAATTTTCTCAGGAGCATAAAATTTATGGCATGGTGGATTTCAAAAATACATTGTCCTTGCCATTAAAATTGAAATCTATGTAGGGGGAAACTGAAAGTACTACTGTGAGTGCTCAAGGAGCGGTTCTAATGAAAATATGGACATGAATTTCATAGAATGCACTGTAAGAGCAGCCATGAGCCTACAGCCTCAAGTCAACGTAGTACTTGGCAGGCCTTGGAGAAAGTATTTACAAGGTGTGCACATGAGCTCCTTCCTTGATGATGCAGTTCATTTGGCATGTGGGCTGGCTGTGAGTGGGGCTGGACCATTCGAAACAAATGGAATCACACTACTGTGCTTATTAGGTAAAGTATATAAATCGAAGACCTAATGCATCAATGACAGATGTTTCTACAAAACCTGTGTGCAGGCTAGAGCATGAAGGCAGTGACATGTTTGAGAGCATACCCGTGCAGATGCCATATTTTATTAATGTATCTTTCTTCATTTCATTGTCGCCCTTCCTTGGTATGTGTTTATTCTTATTTATAATCTCAATTGCTTCTGATGTGAGTTTTAATATTTTAAGAAGAATATAAGCATAACTGGATGATGTGCCATGAAATGATGCAGACGATGTTTTTGGGCGGTGTATCCATGTGTGAATTTCTCTTAAGAAATGCCTATTGACTTAATAAAAGATTTAGTTCTAGCCTACCTGACATAACATATTTTTAAAAATACAGGCATGAGTAGGCAATAATCAGGTGATTACTACTTTGCTCAAATTAGCTTTAATAAATTATAATATTTTCTGTTCACAATTTTGGTCTTTGCAATATTTGACGTACTTCATGGACAATCGAACATTCAAGGTTTTCTGTTAGGAGCATTTCTTTACATGTGAGAGATTGCCTTTAGCCACTTGATAGATTGACTTTAGCTGCTTCACTCAGGGCTTGGTCTCCAATAGATCCCTGGGGGAGGTCAATGTGCCAAAACCTTTGTTTAGAGATAATTTCTTGTTTTCACGATTACATTTTATCTCTCTCTCTCTCTCTCTCTCTATATATATATATATATATATATATTGTATATTTGTGTTTTTCCCTAACCCTTTTGCAGGTTATCAAGCACAACACAATGAGTTGCTACTCGTTTAGATAATCACAAAGTAGAAAGTGCATGCATCCATCTCTAACCCCGAGTTTTTTAATGCTTTTATAGTGTTGTGGAGATAAGATTTAAATATCCATAGGTAAGGTTGTATCGTCCTTTCTTTTCATTATTGATTAGAGAATTTTTACCTTATTGCGTTACATAAAGAAATATGGGCACCTCTCCGTACTCGAGGTTGAATAACCCCAAGGATCTGAATATGTGAATATAATAAGCATCCATGAAGATACTCTCAAAAGGAAGTGATTGGGAGATAAAATAAACTTGGACAATGCATTGAGGAATCCTTGTTTGCAACAAATCACTCCCTTAAGATACTCTCAAGGCAAAAGGGTTTGGAGACAATAAATGTGGACAATGCATTGAGGAATTCTGGATGCAATAAATCATACTTTGAAGCACGAGAATTCTAACATTCTCTATAGAATTCCAGTTAGTAGATCCCAAATTGGGGCCTCAACCTTGAAAACCAAACAAAATTTTAGGCTTAATGGCTACATTAAAGAGGAGCATCTTCCAAGGGATATCCTAGACATCTACACAAAAACATTGGCACTCTAGGATAGCAAGTGAGGCATACCTCTTGTAAATACACAACTGAGATCAAACATCAATCTAAAAGATGGCCTTGAAAATTGAACCACCAAATAGGTGTAGGATGTTGTGATCTCTAATGCCTCTTTGTTAAAATCTTAAAATATCGAGAGAGCATTCTTAGCGGTGTTGAAGACCGTAAATTAGTTTTACCAAGGTTCACCACAAGTTGGCGAAGATTGCTGAAACAAGTAAGGACATTAAGTTTTCTTTGTAAGCCATTGAAAAGTGAGCAAGAAGGGCAGCATCATTGACAAAAATAAGTATATAAATGAAAACAATGTTACCCGTCCCTAGATTTTGGGGACATCATAAGTGTCCCAAACATCTCAAGGACTTGGATGGGATCCCCCAAATGTTTTATAGTTTTAAATTTTTATGATGCTTTTACTCTAAAAAGGCTGTTATTTTTACCAAAGCATTGAATTCTAATATTGATAGTACCCTAACAAACATTAAATACAGTTTAAACCCTTAATTTCATTGAGTAAAGTCAAACTATTTAAATATTAAGTTTTATATATTATTTTATAGCAGTCCCCCATCCATCCCCAAATACGAAAATCTTTTGTAACTATGAATCAAAACATAATGTAATATACAATCATTGTCGACATGAGTATGCTGCCAACGAAAGTCCTCATCCTCGTCTACATAAATATCAAAAAATGTTAGTGAGAGATAACTGCTTGACTCTGATGGTGCTCCTTACATAATTAGAGAAACCATTGGTGAGAGATGGCGTCGCTGCTTGACACTAATGGTGCTCCTAACATAATCAAATAAACCATGCAATGCTTAGAATTGGCCAAGACTTATCCAATAGATCCTCGTGACAAAAGTAATGAAAGAATCAAAGACACAAATATCACATAGCTTCTAAAAATGTAAATGTCTTGAGATGGAGTTGGGCCTTTCTAAAATCTACAAAGCAAAAAGGAGTTTGAAAGACCTCTAAAAAGTCTCCTCAATAATTGCCTACACTGTAAATATGTGGTCAATAGCCCAAAAATCTCTTTTGAAGCTTGCTTGTCCCTTGCTCAACGATTACCACTCTAAATATTCATAAAGTTTCATATCCAAAATTGTGTCAAAAAGTTTGGAAAATGTATGCACAATCATAATAGTCACCTAATTATTTAGGTTTGAGCTTCCCAATTTACCAATGGGATGAATAATGTGTTATAACCAAGAGGGAGGAAGCCCCGAGCAAACAATCTCATTAAATATATCTATCACAAGGACATCAAAAGAAAATTCTATAATAAGAATTGGGAATGCAATATATGACAAAGGGTCTCCTTACTAGAGATACATTCTTCACTCAAGGACAAAGTCCTATTGCAATATACATGGCATTTCAAGAGTGTTAATGGTTAAGAATTCCAAACTTATCTCGATATACAACATGAACCTACTGTTGTATTTGAGAATCTTGTTATGCTTGGTGTCACCAATCAACAATTTACCAACAATAATATGAAACTCATTTGTATGATAGAGGACAAATTGATTCTAACGCTAACTATTGCCACTTGATATACTAGCCATTATAGTGTTTAACATGGTCAAACATGCTATGACATGCATAGAACTATGAAATTAATATGTAAGATTGTTCACGGATACTCCATTGCACGATTCATGAAAACTGATTTACTTTCTTTGTATGTTATTCTCAAGTTCTATGTTATTGGAAGTTGGAACAACACTTAAATGTGTAATGTCCCCTTTCCTACGCCAAAGGCCTAAGGGCCAATTCGAGTCCAAGCCTTGGTCATACCCAAGGGGCTATGGACGTTGAGAGCTATTGGGTATGAATATCTAGTCCATTTTGTTATAATTCTTCATTGACATAAGCAAAAGGTGTTTTGGAGGGACTAGATATTATGTTTTGTTGTTAGGAAGGGGCCACATGGTACTAATGTTCTAATTTTGCGTTGGGGGTCACTTTTGGACCATGGCGACTTAAAAGGGGAAAAGTAACTTAAGTTACTTTTATTTTATTGGCCCTTCCTAGGGAAAAATGCGACTTGGGCTTTTTGGGGCTCTTTTGCCTTGAAAGAAGTTATATAAGGAGTTGGGAGGAAAAGGAAGGGTCATTTTTGCATACATAATTATTTTCCTTCATGTGCAACTGTTGTTTGCAAATCTATAGCTTGTGGAGTGAAATCCCACAGGAACCCTAGCTTCGGTGGTGAGAGATCCATCCCTAGCTAGCAGGGCATTCTTCGGTAGTGAGAGATCTACCCTAGCTTGTCATTTTGGAGCTGTTTTTAGGGCTGATTTACAGAGATATTTTCAGAGGTTTCAGAGGAAGGGTTTTGGAGACATTTGGTGAAGATAATCAAAGGGTTTTCAGATCAGATTTATGGCAGCCATTTGAGCAGGGTTTAGCATCACTTTGAAGGCCTTTTCATCAATTTCCAACCCTTTTCCAAGCTAGGCGACTTGTTTGGAATATTGCAACCTTTATTTGAGGGGTTTCTAGTGGTACGAATTCAGATCTGAAGGTTGGAATATCATCTCCTATATTTGTAAATGTTATTTCCAAAGTTTCATAATTTTTGCACTTGTATTCGGGAGTTACGAATTTTAGAAGTTTTCCAGCTGTCTAGGGCACACTGTTGTAATTTTCTGGCAGCATTTTATTATCTGAAAAATTCCAAAAATAGTTTTCTTATGTTCTTTATAATATTAGCAAGCTCTCTTTAAATTTTCAAGTGATTTGAGTGGGTATTTTGAGAGACATTAATTTTCTTTAGTTCTTTGCCCTAACTGTTAAAAATCTGTAAAAATCAGTATTTTATTTCGCTGCAATTTTTCAATATTTTGTGCATTTTAAGTTGTATACCACAAGGGATATTTCAAAATGCTCATATTTGATGTTTTATATAGCCTTTTTGGCTGCCATTTACATCATACATTTCATTATGCAATTCTACACATGCTCCTATACATGTCATGTACATTTATGTACATTGCATATCGTATTTCAAACCCCAACTATGCCGCTACGAATCATGTGATTCTTCTTACAATTCCACAAACAGTAGTGCACAAGGATGTGTTTTTCAAACTTACGTAAGGTTGAATTCAACTGCTAGTTGCTGGCATGAAGAAGTGTTATTCTTGCGCTCAAGCATTCAACTAATTCTTGTGCTCTTATTAGGTGTAAAGTTTATGAATTAGCTGTAGGAAATATAAGTATGCAAACAATGAATCAAACACACCAATAAAAGAGAGATAGACACAAGAAGTTAGCCCTAAGAAACCCAATGTGGGAAAACTCTAAAAGAGTGAAGCCATGGTTCCTCATCTCCACTATCTTCTTTGCAGTTTTACATGTTTACCAAGAGCCTTCTCGGGCCTTCAAGGATATCAACATCAATCAACATCATAACACTTGCAAACGCTCTCTGCAATCTATTGTGAATCACTTGCTTCCTCAACAAAATTGATTACCATCCTCAACAATCTCAACTGTGTGGTCTTCTTCTATTTCACAGTCATACTTAACAGTGATTCCATCCATTCTCCATGAATTGGATGAATTAGAATGCCTTCTTGACCCTCCATTGGTTCATTTATACAGTTGCAAGAATCCTGGCTCAAACAAGAAGCCAAAAAGGCAGAAATTTAAAGAGAACCCGTTTTCCCGTTGTTCACTCTTCCCTATGTTTTGTTCAAGCAGACCTACTGACTTGTGCAAGGCAAAACCTTGCAGGCAGTTATGAAACCTCCACATTGTTTTTACTAACACTTATGCCAGGATAGAAAAACATGTGTTATTTAATTCTAAAAAACAGTGTTGATTAATTTTTTCTGTTTTTTCCCGACACTGCTCCGAGATCTGATCCTGACTATTCTTACTCTATTCCTGGTTGAAAAATGATTGGAAAAAGAGTTGTTAAACTTAGAGCGGTTCAAGCTACAACTTAGTTGATTAACTCAATCAACTAATTCGGACAATGTTCATGATCCAATTTTGGATTAGTAAGTGGCACCTTGATAGAGAATGGTGTGTACTCTCTCTCTTGTTGACAAAATTGGAACACCTCAAGGCTGTGGATAACCTATGGCTGAGGTGAACCTATAGAGAGGGCTGGTTCCCTTGTGAATCACCTAAAAAAACGCAAAATTTGACAAGGAAAAGGGAGAAGGAATGCGGGAAACTGGAAATAAGGGTGATACACCAAAAGTTTAACACTTGCATGTAACTCTGCACACAGAGAATTCAAAATCCACACACCTGCACAACTCTAAACTATTTTGCAAAATTAATTCAAAGGTTTAGGAGCAAAGGACAGCGGTAGAGGGAGTAATTTCCACACTAAGGCAATACAATACCCTATTAAACACAATGAAAACTCAGAAAACCAGCAATATGAGAGGGCAAAATGGATTTTATTACTCAGAGGTGCAAGTACAAAGCTCCAAAATCAGAGCCCAAACAGCTGCAAGTGTCTAATTAAAATTTTTACAATGCAAAAATCCTTCCTTTATCCAACTAACTGCTGCTGCTAATAATAGACTGTTGTCTATTATTAATTTTATTTAATTCTCCCATGCTGCTGGACCAAACTCTACAGACTGCTGCATGCATGCTTTTTATTTATTATTTATTCCCTATGCTTGGCGCAGAATTAGAAAGGAACAGCAGTTGTATTCTTTTAATATCTATTTCCTCTTTTGGCTTATACGGCTTGTCCTTCCTTTGCTTTTTCCTTTTGTCTTTTATGCTTTGTGCTTTTTTGCTTTTGTCTTTTCTTGCTGACTGCTGCGTATGGACTGTTTATCTGCATGTTTATTTTTATTTATTTTAGTTATTTCTCCTCCTTCTACAGTTAGCGCATGGGAAGTAGACAACAGTTTATAAACCTTTTTATTTTATTTATTGCCAACTTCTATCTTTAGTGCCAAACTGAAGCAGCAACATGCTTTATTATTTAATTCTTTTCTTATCTCTGTCCCTTCATGCACCAACAATCAGCATGCAACAGTTCTAAAAATAAGATCACTTCTCCTCCATCCTTTGCATGCATTCCTAAAAATAGAACTGAACTTCTATTTTTAGCTCTTTCATTTTTAGCCAATGCCAATTTTAGCCACACTATTTTTAGCAAATGCTATTTTTAGGCAATTTTCCGTTTTTAGCCAATTTGCGTAGAAAATATGTTAACAGGTCGTAGCAGTAACTGCAATTAATTCAGTTCCTTTTGTTTTGCAAAGCCTTCTCAATGAATAATCTCAGCAAATAGTTCAAACTGTATGAACATATCTTGATTTATTTATCGATGTCTTGAATGTCAATAGTCAGGCTCTTCTAAACAACTACATTTGCATAGCTTTCGTAGTTCTGCTACTTGCTAAACCATTGCGAAATCTAACAGATTGACAATAGGGCTTCTGGTTTTTAGATGAATACATTCAGTTTTTGACGATCAGAAAAAGAAGTGCACATGTCACGAGTAAGGTACTTAGCGTTATAATATAGTAAATACAATTTGCTTATCATAACAGAGGTGATCTAGATTTTTCTTGACCTAGTTACAAAAGAAAGAGAGAGATCCAACATAGATGTAATTGCAAGAATCCAAGTTTTAAGTGCGCTTCAGCGTCAATTTGGCATGGTGTCTGTGGTATGCGTGCAGAGTTTTTCATAGAAAGAGAATACACAGGATGGGTAATCTCTATGGAACTTATGTACATACAACTTGTGCATGAATAAAAGCATCTAAGATAATGTAATAGAAAATTGTAATGATATTTACATCTGTTCTCAAAACTATAGACTACACGATAAAAGGGACATAAGTGCGAGTTTCTAAGACTTGAAATAAACATATATAGAGAGACCAAGGATGATCCATTTGGACCAAACTACCTAATAAAAGTACAATTTTTTATACCACATACAATCTATTACGACAACCCAACTATTTCAACTTATTGTACTTGGTCTATATTTGTACTTTTTAAAATGATGATGTCGTCAAGCTTTGGTGTATGCATAGAGGACTTGGGATCTGTCCCAAATTATAGTCTTCTATGGTTTTTGGTTAAGTTTTTGTTTTGGATTGAATATGCTACTGATGCCAGAGCTTCATAACTTTGCTTTTTGTAGTTAAAAAGTGTTTTATGTCTTTGTTATGCATGCAGAGTTCTTCATAGAAAGAGAATGTACAGGATAGGTGATCTCTAGGTAACCACATGTACATGCCACTTGTTCATGACTAGAAGCATTTAAGAAAGTGTAATAGAAAATTATAATGATATTTACGTTTGTTCTTAAAATTATGGACTACATGATAAAAAGGACATCAAATGTGAGTTTCTAAGACTCGAGATAAACATATACATAGAGACCAAGTATGACCCATTTGGACTGGACTACCTAGTAAAAGTACAACTTTTTTATACCAGATATAATCAATTGAAATAACTATGATGAGAACCCAACTATTTCAACTTATTGTACTTGGTCTATATTTGTACTTCTATAAATGATAATGTCATCAAGCTTTGGGGTATGCATAAAGGACTTGGGATCTGTCCCAAATGATAGTCTTCTATGGTTTTGGTTAAGTTTTTATTTTGGATTGAATATGCCACCGATGGCAGAGCTTCATAACTTTGCTTTTTGTAGTTTAAAAATGTTTTATGTGTATGCAAGGTAAGATAATTAGACATTTCTTGAGCTCTTTTAGTACACGCATGGCTTTTTATAGCCAATGCACCTGGCATGTCACATGTCTTGATTATGTCCACATGCAATTAGCAAAGGAACATACATAGATTCTGATCTGAAAATCCCCAATTATGCATTACTCAACATAATAGACAAATCAAACATACCATATCCTTGAATTACAACACTACAACTTGTAACCCTCAAAAATTCTTCCACATGTTTAGCAAGTGGGGCTGCTCCAGAGAGGATCATACGCACATGACCTCCTAGACCTTGTTTCACCTGTACGTTTGGGACATGGAAAAAAACATTCATCAAATAAATCATGTATGCAAGAAACAAAGAAATCGAGTCCATAAATGTCATCATGGAGTTCTCCACAAACCAACCTTGCTAAATACAAGTTTATCAAAAAGTGGTGCAGCTTTATCCTGTTTCAAACCCTTTTGCAGATTGCTTAGCTTGCTGTATTTATTACATTAAAACAACCTCAATTAGAAGTTAAGAACTCCACATGATTCCAGAAAAGAAAAAGGGAACGAAAAACACACTGCTTAATTTTCTAATGTTTCCAACATGATCCAAAATCTCTGGTTTCTATAAGTCGAACAAGGGACTCCAGTAATATGACATACTAGTTGTACGCAAAATCAAATAACTTCTTTCTTAAGGCTCCTCCAGCTGATATCTTTTCATTTATACCTGCACAACAGACATAACATATTACCAAAACACATCTGTATCTAATGAAACACATCAAAACAAAATTGCTTAGGCTTCTTGAAATATTATGCAATGACATTATCATCTATAAAATGGAACCTGTGTATATCCGATCAAAAACACGTGGTACACCACAGAATATAGTTGGCTTCAACTCTGCAATATCTTCAACCAAAACCTTCACATCCTATGAAAATACAGAAAACATTAAAGACCAAAAAATGTCTGAAAGTTTATAAGCATATAGAGTATCATAAAAAGGTATGTAAGAACAGAGAAAAACAAGTCAGCCAAAACATACCCCACGCCAGAAGCCGATTGAGGCACTTCTGTAAATGCAATATTCCTCGATTACCCGATCAAATATATGTGCAAGTGGAAGAAATGAAAAATACACGTCTGTTTCTGTCATCTGCATGGAAACAAAGAAATATAATTTTCCATTGACACAAATAAATTTGATAGAGAAATGTACTTGGAACATGATATACAAATCTCTTTTTCCTCCAAGGAAAATTCAAGGTACAATAGCAAAATACAATCCATGTGTACTACAGAAAGCATGTGTATGGAACAGATCCATGTGTAGACAGGTGCTGAGCCATTTTGTTAGACTCATCATTAATAGATAATTAATGAATAACTGCAAAGTGATGTACATAGAATTGATTAAAATTTGAATTGTTATTGTTGGTTTCATATGGATGGTTGCTTTCTTCCCACCCATGATAGCGCACTCTATACAAGAACTTTGTGTTGATCATTGAGAGAGCTCGCTCAGCTTTATGCAGTTTGTCTAGCCTATGTTTCCGGTAATATGCATAATGAGAGCATTAACATTTCCAAAAGGCTTGTCACCTTAGTTACCAAATCCGGCCGGATCCGGATTTTTCAGCCGACCAGGATAAATTCTGTCCGGGTCAGCCCTAATTTAGGAAAAACCATTATTTTTATTTTAAAATTTTTTCTGTAGTTTTCTGGAAAAAAGTCAACAATCAACCTTATATATTAAAAAATATAACATTTTACATTACATTAAACTGTAGTTTTCTGGAAAAAACAGTCAACTATCAACCTTATATATTAAAAATATAACATTTTACATTACATTAAACTGTAGTTTTTGGAAAAAACAGTCAACTATCAACCTTATATATTAAAAAATATAACATTTTACATTACATTATTGAATTTTTCATTGTATTTGTCAAATTTTCATATTTATAAAATTCAACTCATATATATTTCGGACCGGATTTTTCCGAACTTTTTCAAGAATTCAAGATTTCGGATTTTTTTCCTTTCTAAATGGATCTGGATTTCTGGACCTGGTAACTAAGGTTGTCACATTTATGATTATGTTATATTGTTCTAAATAGTTCTTTCTATGTTTTGTATATAGTTCATATTGCTGCTTGTACATGATAATTGTTCTTGCTGATTTGCCCACTACATTTTTCCATTGTTGCCATCTCAAATTTGAGCCCCCAAGTGCCTTAAAAAAATGCAGTCACAGCTTAGTGGTCTGAACCATGAAGTCAGAAGCTCATAAACCAAGAGTTCTAAATATGGAGATAGCTGAAGAAAACTAGAGAAGAGAGGATGGTTTAGCTTAAGATCTCAGTAACTTGTAACGAATAACCATTATTGACTTCATTTGGAAAGAAGCTGAAGCATAGTAGCACAGCAGTTGCATGGATCATGGCCAGACTGTAATCTTTTGCAATTACTTGGATTTGAATGGAAAAAATCGACAATTAAAATAATAATATTTAAAAATAGAAAAAAAAAACAAGTTTTTTTCCATTCTTTTTCCCTTGTTTTGCAAGTTTGCATTTGTGCATGTTTTAAATGCATTTTTATTTCCATGGAGTTATTTTGAAAAACATGCGCATTTAATCCCTTTCCTGTATTTGAATGTCAATTCATGTGATGTGTCTTAAGTTGACTGACATAAGAAACCTCAAATGCATTTTCAATGTGCTACACTCCATTTAAAATTCATTTCTCAATACCATGGAAACTCGAATGATGTCACCCCACACATGAGGTGGAACCAAATGCTTTAATGACCTGTTTTAAAGTGTAAATGAGAGTCTCCAAAACTTTCAGCATTTGTTAATATTTCTTTCTTTCTTTTTTTTTTTTTTTGAAAAAAACAGTCACCCATTATATTGATAAAAATATTGGATTACATACTCTATCATGCCAAGCATGGAAGCTATTAGCCATATCTCTAGCACTATAAACAAAAAGAACAATATGAATAATCATTGAGAAGAGTCGAGGTTTATGATTTTCCTGATTTCTTCTTGTATCTTTGTTGACCACCATAGGGGAGGTAGCCCATAACAGATGATGTCCTTGTTGTCAAGTGCCCAATTAGCCAATCCATCAGCAACCTTATTACTCTGTCTAGGGATGTGGGTGAACTGAATCTCCTGAAGCTGTTGCTGAAGTTTTCGAATTTCACACACTTCCTTGGCAATTCTCCACTGTGGAGGATTACCATTACAAGAATCCCTCAATAAGTTCATCATGATTCTGGAATCCGATTGGACTTTGATCTTTTTCCATCCTACTTTAATACCTTCTTGTATTCCTCTACGGATAGCTCTAATTTCAGCCATGTTATTTGTAGAGATGCCCAAATTTTCAGCAAGCAAAAACTGGACCTCTCCATCTCTATAATGCCCAATAACTCCCATAGCTGCTCTGCCTGGATTGCCCCTAGAAGCTCCATCAGTATGAATTACCCCATCAAAAGTTGTTCTATCCTGACCTTGGTTAGACTGAATGACTATCTTTTCCTTTTTCTTGTGAAAACGTGGCATAGTGGCTAGCTGGGGATCCAAAGATAGTTGTTGGAAAATATGCTGCCATTCTTGAGTTGGTTGTTCAGGTATAGAAACCTTATGTTTAAGGCTCTCACTCAAGTTGCTTTTAATCTTTTCCCACACAAATATAACTTCTCTGCTAGTTTGGCGAAATATTCTATAATTCCTCTCTTTCCACATGTTCCAAAGGAGTAAAGAGATACCACTCCACACAGCTGGAAACAAATTTTGACCTGTGGGAATTGCTTTCTTCCAAGTTTCATTTATCTGTGCTAGGGAACCCAAACTATTCCATTGCAATTTAAACAACCGAGCCAAATGTGTCCATAGAACAGAAACCCAGGGGCATTGAAAGAGAAGATGGTCCAAAGTTTCCTCATCATGATAACAAAGTACACATCTAAAAGGTCCTCTGAATCCTTTTTTTTGGAGCCTATCACCAGTTAACAATCTTCTATGAATGATAAGCCAAAGAAAGAAACTTACCTTAGACCATATCTGTGGCTGCCATATACACTAGAACAAAGATTTTGGGGATGAATACAACTTGTAATGAGGGAAACATATCCAGAAGCAACATCATATTTCCCTGAAGAACTACCTCCCCACCCAATTTCATCAGGTTCAGCTGAAAAAGAATAGATCTATCAGCCAAAATTTTAGTCAACAAGTTTAGATTCTCTTGCTCTATCCTAACTGGCCATTCCCTAAGAGGTTTCCAATGAGTTTCCATACCCCAAGGCTGAGAAGAAGTCTGAATATAATGATTTAGCTTGATCCATCCTTTCTCATGCAATTGATCCTTAATATCGTGAAGGTCTGGAAAGATAGAAAGAATTGGGGATGACCATCCCAAGAGTCCATCCAAAATTGGCAGACTGACCATTGTGGACAATCCGAAAAGCTTACTTTTAATCAATTTTTCACCACTTTTAATGAATTTTAAAGTAGGAGAACCATTATTGGGAAGAGCAGTCCTGATAATTCTCTCTGGTCGACTACTTTCCGCATATTTTCCTCTGAAATTAACAGCCCACAAGATCATCCGGATGGCTTATGAGCCTCCAGTATAATTTGGCTGCCAAAGCTATATTTTGTTGTGAGGATGATCGGAATCCCAAACCTCCCTGTTGTTTTGGTTTGCAAAGAGAAGACCATTTCACCAATGCCCACTTTTTCTTTTCCTGAGCTCCACTCCAAAGAAATTTTTGACATATGGAATCTATCTTTTTCAATATAGTAGCAGGAATATTCATAATAGAGGCCACATAAATGGGCATAGCTTGAAGAACTACCTTAATAAGAGTCATCCTTTCCCCAGAAGATAGTCATTTGTTTGTCCATTTTTGAATTGTTTGCTCAAACTTGTCAATTAACCATTTCCAATCTTTGGGTTTATCTGGAGCTAAAGGAATACCCAAGTATTTTACAGGAAGAACTCCTTTTTGGAATTGAAGAATATGTAAGATCTGCTCTTCTTGTCTTTGAGAGCAATAGAAGAAATAAATATGGGATTTTCCTTTATTTATACTCTGCTCAGTAGCAGAAGAAAGAGATTGAAGAGTCTTTTGAATATGTTTGGCTTCTACTATATTTCACCGTGGACTCAAACCTAGCCTTATTCCTTTTGTCATCACATGGGATTTGTTCCTTGGTAGATATTGTGACAAGGCACTTTATCATCATCTGCACCAATTGACTACAAGATTTCAATATTGAGAGAATTGACTATCCATAGAAATGACAACGTGGCATAAGAAAGATGTATGTTTGAGGCCTAAGGGGGAGGTGGCTAGGCTAGCTACTAGAATCACTTAAGCCTAATGCAAGAAGTGTGTAGAGGTATGTCTAATTGTGCTCAAGGGGAGACCTCAATTTAGAGATAGGATAGCACAAATCAAACAAATTTTCCTATCTCCTAAGTCAATAGAAATCAAATGGGAGATTGTGATGAATAAAACTTTAACGAATCTATGAGGGGTAATTAATGGTATTGATATATCTTTGATTAAAATTCAATATGCCAACATGGCATAAGTTAATCCAATCAGCTCTAGACAATATTTAATGTTACAATTAGATGCTAGGTCAGCTAGAGAGAAACATGAAAACTTATACACAAAATTCTAGGAATTTGATAACTTGAGTGAGAAGATGATGTTGTTCTCCATTCTTGGGCCACCTCTATATCTCTTATAATTTATATTGTATCAATCTATTCTCCACTCAAGCATACAATTAATTACTTCTCTGTGGAGGGTGTACACATCTAAAAATGGTCCCTATGTATTTATTAGTTGTTAAATTGCATGATTTTAATATGTTTGTGTAATTGTAGATTGTTGGTCTAAATTAGGCATTATTGGCATGTTTTTTTGACTTTTCATGATCCCCGACCCTCTCTCAACTCCCCTAAGTCATGATTTCCCTTCTCCTTGGATCTTCCCCTAATTTGGCCACACCATTTGAACTGTCCATATGCTCATGGAAAAGGTGGTTGTGGCTCCTTGTCCCTCGCTCTCACCTTTTTCGCATTTTGACTATTGGAGGTCCGTCCGAGCGCCAATAGGGTCCTACTTTGAATAAAACTTGTCTATAGATACAAAAACATCCTAAGTCATTGATCATCTAGCACTCCAAGGATAATCCAAACATTTATAAAGAATCAAGAAACATGTTGAGCACTTTGTTGAAGTATTTTAGATCAAGCAATCGTGTAATGTCCCCTTTTTCAGATAAAAAATTAAAATAAGGGAAAATCGATTTGCACATGTGAGTTTAAAAATCAAAATATATTTTTGTGTGCAAATCAAAAATAAGAGAGAAAATTGATTATCTTTGGGATGATAATTATTTATTTTTGGAGGTAAAATTAAATAACCAAGCAAGTCGCATTTTCTTGAGATTATTTAATAATTAATATTTGGAATAAATTGATTTATTCTAAGCATGGGTCGATTCATATGGGCATCATTTGATTTAATTTCCCCATGCATTTAATATTTGTTTTGAGTGTGATTTCTAGGCAATTTTTAAATAAAGATTCTCTCCTAGATTTTGGTGCCAAAAATGGAGAAGGAACTTTGGAGATTGAGCAAGGAAAAGATATAAAAGAAGATGATGGGCACTCCTTTTCGCATGTTGACGGTTTATGAAACTTATCTTCATGCTTGAAGAAGGGATGTATGCCCACTATTGATCTAAAACAAAAGTGTTCTTCAACACCACCTTTGAGTGAAGTGTGTATGCCCTTTGAGCTTGAATTGATAAGTTATTTGCATGTCTCTTTCAATTTAAGTAAAGGCGCCATTGTTGAGGAGTTTGTGAGGTTATTTGGAGTGTTTTTAAGCCATTGTTAGATCTATAAATTCTGGAAATTGCTCCTGGTTTTCCCATGCTATAAATTGACTTGTAAAAGAAAGTTTATGGTGTTTTGAATGTTATTTGTGCAAGAATAAAATCTGAACTGTTATTGCTCATTATTCTATGATAAATGCACTTGTTTCATGATATTTGGAGCTTGCTAACATTGCTGGAATTTATTTAATGCAAGTCGACTTACCTGGGCATTTATTAATAGTGTTTTGGAAGGGTTTGAAGAGTTTTGCGAGCTGCTGTTATAACTTCCTTATTACAAATTTGAAACTACATTTTATTGGGTTAAAGAGTGAAAGGAAAGAGCTGGAAATAAGTTTAATTATTTCTCCTAACCCTAGCGACTTGAACTGCAGATTCGAGGGCTATTTTGAGTGGGTTTCAGTGGGTGGAAAATTCTGATTTTGGTTGCATTTAAAAGATCATAATTTTATCTTCCTACTACACTTTGTTTCAAGCTAAAAGAGTTAATATTGTGGGAGTTATTAATTTTCAAAGTTTACAGTCATTTTCAGCAGTTTTAATTTATTTTTCTACTTCTGCAAAGTTTATTGGTTAAAGGAGTGTAAATTCCAACTAGATAGCCCATCTAAACCCTTACCTTGGCTCACTCCAACCCTATTTGGGTTGTATTGAAGCCGACACTGGGTTAGTTGAGGTGAACCTAGAAGGGTTTCTCTTTTAAGTTTACTTCCATTGCAAGTAAGTAGATTAATAGAATTTAAAAATATCCCAAAATGGGATATTAAAAATCGTCAGAGTATCCATGTTAGAGAAATCATTAAAAAGAGGAAGGAAGATCATACACTACACAACAGTGGTTTGCCTAGATGATGAATTATTGCAATTATTGGTGTGTTGTTTTCAATGTTGTTACAATCTAGGGACCTGACAAGTATCAACATGGTTCTGCTCTTCTTTAGTTTAATGCAAGCCCCATACTATTTTTTGTTTCCTTAAGGTTTTTCTAGACGTTGCTGCCCAATTAGGTCAAGAAGTTTTTCCATTTTGCATGTAATTGGAGCGAAAGCACAAAAATCAGGCAAATGTTTTGGAGATTAGAACTAGGTGAGAGCAGTTGTCAATTTTTTTTGGACCAATCAGCAATATTGTCCAAAGCGCCTTGCAGTCCAATCATTGCCCAAAGAGAAAAAAATGCTTTAGACAAAGTTTCTTTGTTTCTCATTTTTTCAGTTAGCTTTGTCAAGCATTTGGATGTGCATTTCCATTGTCAAGGTATGATGATTTTCACTAGATCTCTCAATATTCAAGATACACTTCTAAACCTCACACGTAACCCCTTTCATTGGTTTTGGACTTGGTAATTAGGCTTCATTACTACTTTTGCATGCATTGAATCCGAGTAAAATCTAATAGCTATTGTATTGCAATTTAATTGAAATCCATTTGCCTATATCACAAAGAGAGTGTCTATTAGGAACAATAACACAAACTATCTATAACGAGTTTATAAGTTTTGAACAATATTGCATATCATAATTAATTATACGAGTTGAAAGCAATCAATAGGATTTTGGCATTTTCCAAAAAGAATATGAGGTTGGGTTTCATGCCCCATTCTCTCAATTATACTGTTTATGGTTGAAGTCAAGTGAAACAATATTAGGAAATTAACATGGATGTCAATTACCATAGAAGAGGTTTAGACTCTAGTAATACAAACAGATCCCTAATGTTTCTCTTCGTTGGTCAACCATTGTGAATTTCCTACACCACGTTTCAATCTCCTTTATTAGTCCTCTCGAATATATAGACTAGTCCCCTTCCCCCTCTCTCTCTATATATATTTTACCCATTGTGGATTTCCTACGTCACGTTTCAATCTTCATTAGTATTCTTTCAAGCATATGGACTAGTCACTATATATATCACTTTTGTTGTTTTCTTGTGATCTTGCAGTACTTGCATGGGAAAGACTAATGAACAAAATGTTAGGAATGCAATGCATTGAATTTTCTTTGGTTTACATGATGACAAATAGAATGTTGTTAAATGTTAACAATGAAAATATGGTAAAATATACACCAAAAAAACCTACTTTATCTCCCAACGATCAACAATTCACAAAATATAGTTAAAGCTTTGGCGATTATATTTAGTTGGTATTTTAAAAAATCAAATATGTGAACTATTGGAAAAAGCAATAACACCTAGCAATGTAAAGAAACAATTAGCCACTACAACTCTTAACTTTGTGGTATAGCAATGTAGATGCCTAAAAATGGTCCATAGGCATTTATTAGTTGTTAAATTACATGATTTGAGGAAGTATGTGTACTTGTTGATCCAAATTAGGCCTTATTGGCACATTCATCAAATTTTGATGGATCTCACACCTTCTCCCAACAAACTTTAGATATTCCATTCTCTCTCCTACTCCTTTCCTCCCTCCTTGGGCTATGTGTCCATAGCGTGTCCAATGCTTTGCACATTGTATGATGTGTTGGGACGCTCCTAGGCTTCTTGATGAGGCCTTTTCCCACTCTTTTCACATGACTCATGCTATGTCTTTTTCACTTTTTCAACCATTTGATGTTAGCTTGAGTGCTGATAGGGTCCTAATTTGAATTCAATTTGTCTATAAATACATAGGGATTCTAAATCATTTATCAAAAAGCGAATAAAAGGAATATCAAGGGAATTTAGATCATCCATTTATTGTTCATAACAATCTACCAAACACTTACAAACATTGTATAGGAATAAAGAAAACATTAAAGCTTTCATTGAGGCACACAAGTTTAAGTTAGACATGCACCGCACAACTCTGGTTTGCATATTGTTGGAACTGTTCCAATCATTGAGGATTGTTGTTCTCAATATTGCTACTGTCTAGGGGGCCTGAAAAATAGCAAGATAATTTTGCTATTCTTTGATTTATCAGTAGGCGGCCTTACAAGTATTGTTTTCTTCAATTCCCAAATATCGCTGCCCAATTAGCATAAGAGAGGAAGTCTGTTTTGAAAGTGATCGTGGTCAAAGTGCACAAATCTAAATGAGGTGTTTGCTATTTTGTCGGGAGAATCCAACCGATCTATTTCAAGAGATTGCTCTATTTGTCGTCATATGTTTATGAACAGATCTAGAAAGAAAGTAAGAAGCAAAATGCACTTTGTGACACAAAGTTCTCCGGAAATCTCTTCTATATTCCCCTGCTTGCAGAAATTAGGGGTTTCAGCTCAAAGTCCTGAACACAAGAATGTTGATTACAAATTTTGATCCTTTAACTCAGTAGGTTCTTCCTCTACTTATAACACGTAGAGGGGAAATTACAAATGGGAGACTATAACTCGAACTAGAACATAAACAAGAAGTAAAAAGAACATCCGGAAATCATCTTCACCTAATTCCTCTTCCCTAACTCCTCTCTTAATGACATGCATCAGTGTGTTCAAGCTAAAATTGTGCACAACTGTCACTTAACTCAAAGAGTCATTCCAAATAACTTAAAATAATGGTTTTCAAACCAATAATGTTTAAGTTTACAATTACATCCGGGGACATAAGAAATAAGAGAAGAAAGAAAAGAAGAAGGAAGATTTGCCAGCTGTAACTTTAGCGTTTCTTCAGGAAGAGGTGAAGATCGAAGTGGCGAGGAGAGAACACAAATGTTGCCGGATTCAACAAAGGAACGACAATATCTTGCTTTGAGGTTCACAGATCGTGGTGAAGTGTGGTGAGTTAATGCTAGAAAAGTTGAAACTAGCACCATAGCCGTAGAAGTGACCTTTTTCTGTGTATGAGACTTTTTGTGCACTTTAAGCTTTTCAGGCCTTCTGTTGCTTTTTCCCTCATGCTTCCTTTTGATGGAGTCTCCTGCGTTGAGGTTGCCTGTGATCTGATTCATCAAAGCTTCATCAAGGCAATATCCCTTTGTCAAGAAACTAGTTCGAGGTGTTGACAAGAACCGTAGTAGATCTTTCCTCGATCGTGTGGCATCCACCAATGTTCTCTGAAGAGCAGCTCTATCCCCTCCCATCTGGTGGTATGAGTTAAGTAACACAGGCCCATCGTCTATGAGATCCGCAGGTATCCGTGCTAATCCATAATCAAACACTTGTCGCGCCGATAATCTGCTGAAGTCTTTCTTTCTGACTTCGTACTCGCTTCTGCACTTCATCCAGAAGTCTTCTAATGAAGGCACATGCGATTTTTCTGGAGACTGTCCTCATGCTCACACTCAGAGAACATCTCAACTTCAATTCCTCTAGCTTTGTGAATGCTTTGACAACTGTAATAGCCCACTGTGATCGGAAAGAAGCCTGTAGACTTGTGCCGCTTTGATTGTAGGTCATGCATCTCCACGAGTTGTCTGCACAACTCCATGATGACCAATTTGTCGCTTGGATATCTAGGCAACTTGACTGGTTCTCCTAAAAAGCCGGTTACCCTGAGGTATGTAAAGTCTGCAAATTGGATGAAGATATAGCCATGCTGGGATACAACTTCCCAAGCTTCCTTGCTCACCCTATGTTGGTCTTCAGATCACTGTTCAACTTGCAAATGAATTCGTAGAAGAATCCATCGTTGACCACCTTGTAATCTTTATTGCATTCAGGCACAATCAGCTGCGGGTAGCACTCAAAAATAGGATCCTTCGAGAGTACACCCCGTCTATCCAGCTTGGAAAAGATACCTGCGAGGTCACATTGATATACTGTAGAAGTCATCTTGAAGTTGTAGGTCCGCCTCACACTTCGGAGCTGCTCACCGATGTTGTCATTGATGATCTCCGCCCAATTGATTATCGAATCTACTTTGTTGATCTCAATGGTCCTAATGAAGGCATACATCCATGAGCGGAAGTTGTGAGTGTTAGCTTCTCCATTTATCCTGCATAAGATAAGATAAGATAAGATAAGATAATGTTATTAATGTCCAACACATGACCACAAAAGTAGGTCAATGGGACTGAAGAGTACAAAGCAAACAAATCCAACAAGAGGACCCAAACGGGTCACCCGAAATACAATGAGAAGGAGAGGAGGAGAAGGAAACAACAGAGGCCGAGAGGCCAGAAACGAAGAAGAGAGATGACAGTGTGGGGAGGGAGCGGAAGGAGCAACATCCCCAACAACATCACCTAACACTTGAGGCCGGATGGGAGTAACTCGCAGTGCGCCGATGACAAGAAGCAGAGACTGTGGAATGCCTGGGGAGCTGACGACCGGGAGGAAGGCGGTGCCTCAAAGTAGGCCCGGTGGATCGCTGTCCATGTGGAGGTGCCATGGGACATGCCTGAGATAAGGAGCCACGGGTGGAAGGAACGGAGTCACGGGACCGGACGGACCTAGGCTGAGGGTCCAAACACGTGACCAAATGCCGCTTAGCACCCCTCACCGAGAGAGCAACGGGAAGAAGGAAGTGATCAGCCTAGTAGCCATCCGTCGGGGGGGAGGATGGAGGAGCCTGTCCCAGCCTGATGGCCTCCTGAAGGTAGAGGGCAAGACATCTCTGATCATAGTATCTGAAGAAAGTTGTGAAGGAAGCTCGCGGAACAGGCAATGGAATCGCCCACGAATCTCATAGTAAACAGGACATCTGAAAATGAAGTGTTCTTCGGTTTCAACCTCCTGGAGAGAGCAAAGCAGGCAAGTCCGCTCCGAGCGGTCTAAGTGGTGGTCAGTCTCAATACGGAGTCGATGTGAGCCCACTCGAAACTGACCCAGAGAGATACGAAGGACCTGCAACCAATGTCGGGAAACGTACATGGGTCTGAAGATGACCCCATCACGGATCTCGAGAAAGTGTGCCGCATAGAATGACATCTTCGGACGCAACCCCCCGGGGGTTGGTCCATGTGTGCTGGATGAACTGTCTGTAGATATCATCTCTGATTATCCTATGAAGATCATGTTGGTTGGGTAGCAGGTGGGCAGGGGCATCCAGAGAATAGCTGAAGGGTGGGAGACGGTCCATCTGGATGCCAATGGACTCGAAGAGGCGTGAAATGCAGGCATACCAGCAGCGAGAACGTCTACTGTGATCCGAGGAAGCAATAGCTTCAGAGGAGCAGTAGGCAAGATAAGTGTACCTGTCCTTGTCAACAGAAGAACTAGAATACCCCTGAATACGGTGCAACAGCAACACAAGGCTGAAGATGGTCTCCAACCGAAAAGGGCGAGCCCCAAACTCAGCGAGGATAATGTTGTGAGGAACAGATTCTTTGCACCTGATAATGCGTCTGAGCATGAGGATCTGGACGCGCTCGATAGTGGCCCAATCTGAGTCCAAAAGAGAGGGACCCCAAACTTCCGAACCATACAGAACCGTGGGCCTAACCAGGGAATCGAGAGGGACATCTTGGAAGGAATGTCCTGAAAGTGGTGGCAGAAACACTGTCTCTCAAGAATCGCCAAAGAACCATATCCCTTATTAACCCGGGGTCGGAGAGCAGGACGAAGGCTAAAACGAGGTCCAGAGAAGAGAATCCCAAGGTAGGTATAAGAGCAAGTGATCTCAATCTCCACACCCTTAAAGAAGAAGTGGAGGTCGGAAGTCTTCAAACAATTGAAAACCATAACTTTGGTTTTCCCAAGATTCACAGTCAGGCTGATGATCACAGAAAAGGGCTAAGGCATCAAGTTGCCTCTGGAGGCCCTCAACGAAGAAGCAAGGAGAACTACGTCATCTGCAAAGAGAAGGATGTAAATCAGAACCTGGTGCAGAAGGCACCCATCACCTTCCTGTATGTGATCCCTGAGAAACTCCTCAAGCTCATCGATATAGATCCCAAATAAGGTAGGAGAAAGGGGGCAGCCCTGTTTGACACCAATGGTACTCCTGATGAAATCGGACAAAGCTAGTATAAGTGCGAAGGCGGCGAGGACCTCTTCATAAAAGGACCGCGACATAGCAATTTGGTAATATCATCCACTTCCTGCACCAGATTGGATCGTGGAAGAGTCCTCGGGAACTTCGATGGAGATCTAGGCTTCTTTATATACTTGTTGTTCATTATGCCCACACAGTCTACTTTGTGCTTCTCTCATTTGTTGCCGACGTCCAACATGCTGATTGTAGTCACCATTGGTTGTGTTGGAATCTTCAGACAATAATTGATAAATTGTGCGTCCAGCCGGATTATTGTCTTTCCCAGCATCCTGGATTGATCTGGATAGTGGATGGTACGACCTTGCACACTCCATGACGAATTTAGGCAACTGAGCTGTGACTGGGAATGTTGAAGCTCGAATGATTCCACTGCTCTTTACTGCCCGCATGAGAGATGTCTTTCCACTACTCGGATCTCCAATCAATTCAGAGAGGGTTCGGGGCCTAGATCCGTATCACCGATATCGGCAAATCTGGAAGCAATGCATGATTCCGCTGATCCTTCTCTTTCATCTCGCTTTATCATGGTCGGAGCAATCTTTGTTTGAGCAACTCTTTTTCTTTTTATTCTGACTGGAATTCTTTGCAATTGGTGCAGATCTGGGAATTTCTTCAGATTCGGAAGATATATTCAATGTATCTGACATTTATTTGAACCCCTTTCACTTATATAAGCACCCCAGTAATGAATACCGCAATTAATTCGACAAAGACGGAATCGAGAGCATGAACACTTGATTTTTATCACAAAAATTTGCATATAAAGCCCGCTGCCCTAAAATTTGAGGTTTTGCTTGCATGCAAAGCAAGCATAAACATTTTTAAATTCACCAGGGCACCTATACCAATATGTAGATAATTAATCAAGCTCCTCCAACCCTAGGCGCCAAACTTTGAAGCTTTCCGGCAATGAAAAACACTTTTTATGCAAAAATCCCCCTTTGGGCACCAAAACTGTCCGGGCTGCAATCCTTTGCTAAAAGAATTAGTTACTTCTTTACTATGGCAGCCCATGCTTATATAACTCTCAACGATTCTATTTTTAATAATTGCCCCTCCTATTCCTAACAATTAATTAATAAACAAACATGTTTATTCATCCAACTTGGGCGCTATTATTATCTGCAGCTAGCTGCTATTAAATAAATCTAATTTATTTATTTTTAGCATGCTACCTTCAGTTCTCTTTGACTTAACATCATGCATTGACCTTCTATTTATCCATGGTGCCAAAATTAGGAATAAAAGCGATTATTAAATGCCATTAAAAGTATTATTTAATGCCCAAAGGGGTTGCGATTTTAGCATCAGTGATTTCTAAATTTAAGAAGTCAACTTTGATGGGATTATTCACCTGCACAGGTGCAGCTCTAAAAATCCCTTCATTTACTTAAGTTGTTTGACTTCCATAATGGGAATTTTTACCCTGCAAGGCAAGTAATAAATTCCCGCCTGCCTACCACTTCTAATTTTCCCATTGCAGCTTAAGTGACTTTCCAAAAAGTGCGACTTGCATTAAAATTAGCCTCCTTTGAAAAAGTGCGACTTGTTTGGGTGAATAAAACTTTCTGATGGGAAAAGTTAGCCTGCTAGGCAGGCAGAAAATTCCCATCGGTGCTTTAAGTGATTTTTTCTTTATTTTATAATGGGAATTTTTACCCTACAAGGCAGGTAAGAAATTCCCGCTTGCCTGTCGCCTCTAATTTTTCCATCATAGCTTAAGTAACTTTGACTTCATGGGAATTTTCACCCTGCAAGGCAAGTAATAAATTCCTACCTGCCCGCCTCTAATTTTTCCATCACAGCTTAAGTGACTTTGACTTCATGGGAATTTTCACCTTGCAAGGTAGGTAATTAATTCCCACCTGCTTACTGCTACCAAAAATCCCACTGCAGCTTAAACCCATTCATTCCCAAAAAGTGCGATTTCCCTGGGAGAGGCTTTTGTGCATGAATTCACCATTTTTGGTTAGAAGCTTGCATTTTGAGGCTGATTCTTTCTGGTGCTGTGTTGGTAGATGATCTTCAGATGCTTTGGGCAATTAAACAGACTATACTGGCGAAAGAATTGACCTAGGGGAATTTCACAGAGAAACCGAGGAGAAAACCGAAGAAAAATGCAAAAGAAATAAATAAAAGCAAAAAACGTTGTCAGAAGTTGCAGACAAAGCTCAGGATTCATTTATGATGAAAACCCTATTAATATATGCGAATACTAGCATGCAAAACTTTAACAGGGTTCAATTGGAGTACAATTTACTTCAAATGGGGCACTATTTATTTAATAAATAATTAAATAAAAATTTCCCACAAACAAAACTTGGCGGAGGGATAAAACAAGTTTGGGCATCTGGGTATTTGTCAAAATTGGCTCATATGATACATTGGGAATATCCTAACATAACACAAACATCTTCTGGCAATAAAAACACAAAAGACCCGCTATTTTAAAAGAACGATTTTTTTAAAATGGGTTGTCCTAGATTTCAGGGTGAAATCTGGGACACTAAGATTTTAAACCAATCACTTAAGTTTTATAATTTAATTGATTGCTGAATTACTTTGTCGGAGAAAATAAACGGAAAAGGAAAAGAAATAAGAAGAAAGTCTGCAACCCTCTTTCACCAAATGGATTTGGAAGTAGCTGACTGTGATTTACTTGCGGGTATTGCCTTTGACTTGTTTTCCCCTTTTATCCTTGAAGCTTTTGCAATTCTTCTTCAGTACATGCACTGATAAAATGCTTGCCATAAACAATTCAGATAAAACTCATCATCTTTTATTTTTAATTGCATATGAGCGATTAAAAATTCTGGAAAGCACTCCGGGTGAAGGAAAGTACAAGTAAATTCAATGAAGGCTTCAACTGGAAGATTTGGAGCACATGCACAAGCTCTTGAAAGGAATTTTCCATGCATTGACTTCCACACGGGCTGCGATAGAAACAAGAGGATGAACTTTTGCCGGAAGCCTTTGCAATTATGAGATCTGGATATGTCAATTAAATTGGTGATAGGTTCAAGGCCTATGTCTATATCATTGACTTCAACAAATCTGGAAGCTATGCATGATTCTGCTGATCCTTTTCTTTCATCATGCTTCATCATGGCTGGAACAATCTTTGTCTGAGCTCTTTTTCTTTTAATTCTGTCAGAATCCTTTGATATTGGATCCATTTGTACAGATCTGACAACTTCTTTAGATTCGGAAGATATATTCAATGTACATGACATTGATTTGAAATCCCTTTTACTTATATGAGCACCTGTGATGAATACCTGTAATTAATTCAGACAAAGATGGAGTCCAGGGCATGAATACTTGATTTTTATCACCAAAATCTGCATATAAAGTCTGTTGCCCTAAAATTTGAGGCTTTGCTTGCATGCAAAGAAAGCAAAAATATTATTTAATTCACTAGAGCACTTATACCAACATGCAGATAATTATCATAGCAAGAATCAAGCCATTCCAACCCTAGGCACCAAACCTTGAAGCTCCTTGGCAATGAAAAACACTCTTTAATGCAAAAACCTCCTTTTGGTGCAAACTCATCCCAGTGCTGCAATCTTTTGCAAAAAGAATTAATTGCTTCTTTATTATGGCAGCCCATGCTTATATAATTCTCAAAGATACTATTTTTAATAATCGTCCTTCCTCTTTACTGGCAATTTAATTAATAAACAATAATGTTTATTCACTCAAATTGGATGCCCAATTATGCATGCTGCTGGTTGCTTTTAAATAAATTTATTTTAGCATGCATCCTTGACTTCTCCTTAGCTTTTCCATTTGCCTTGACTTTCCTTCTATTTATGGCGCCAAAATTGGGTGAATAAACCATTAATAAATATTATTAATTGCATTGTTATTCACCCAAGGTGGGTCGCATTTTTTAGCAAGGGTAATTTCCAAAAATAGGAAGTCAACTTTGATGGGAATTTCTACCCTGCACTACAACTCCAAAAATCCCCTCTTTCACTTAAGTTGTTTGACTTTCATAATGGAAATTTTTACCTGCAAGGCAGGTAAGAAATTCCCGATGGTGCTTTAAGTGATTTTCTTTTATAATGGGAATTTTTACCTGCTGCAAGGCAGGTAAGAAATTCCCGCTTGCCTGCTGCCTCTAATTTTTCCATCGCAGCTTAAGTGACTTTGACTTCGTGGGAAAAAGTACCCTGCAAGGCGTGATAAGAAATTCCCACCGCCCGCCGCCTCTAATTTTTCCTTCGAGCTTAAATGACTTTGACTTCATAGGAAAAAGTACCTTCTGCGGTAAGAAATTCCCCCGCTTCGCCTACAAAAATCCCATTGCAACTTACACTCATTAATTCCAAAAAATGTGACTTGCCTGGGAGAGGCTTTTTGTGCATGACTTCATCTTTTTTGGTCAGAAGTTTGCATTTTGAGGCTGATTCCTTCTGGTGCTACGTCAATAGATGATCTCCAGATGCTTCAGAAATTAAACAGACTATATTGGACAAAGAATAGACCTAGGGGAATTTCACAGAGAAACCGCATGGAGAAAACCGGAGAAAAACACAAGAAATAAATAAAAGCGAAAAATGTTGCTAGAAGTTGCAGACAATGCCCTGAATTCATTCCTGGTGAAAACCCTATTGAGATGAGTGAATACTGGCATGCGAACTTCAACACAATTCAACCGGAGCACAATTTACTTCAAACGGGGCATTATTTATTCAATAAATAATTAAATAAAAATTTCCCATGACAAAACTTGGCGGAGGGATAAAATGAGTTTGGGCATTTGGGTATTTGTCGAAATTGGCTCATATGATTCACTAGGGAATATCCTAACATAATACAGACATCTTCTGCAATAAAAACACAAAAAGACCCATTATTTTAAAAGAACGATTTTTTAAAATGGGTAGTCCCAGATTTCAGGGTGAAATTTGGGGACACCACTTAGACATTGTGAATTCTAAACAAAGTGTGTGCATCAATTTAAAAATCTTATTTTCTACCATACCCTTCCTTCTCAGTTTTTTTAAAACACCTTAAGAGTAAAGCATTAACTTTAGGAATCCAGTTGGGTTGTTAAAATCACTGTGTGGAATATAAACGTCACATACCAACTATTTCACCACTCTGTTATCATAAAACCACATGCCCAACAATTCATGCATTGAATCACCATCATCGATTCTAAAATAAGTGGAGTCTCTCACTACGAATTCTTGGTGTGCACAAACCCACATCAACATATTCTTTTTGCACTTTTTCTCTCGAGCATTATTATACAAATATCAAAGCCCATAAGGGCTCTTGAATATTTCATCTTATCTTCCTCAAATTTTGTGACTTTGCTTGAGTTTGTTGTATTAATGTCGAAATTGATGCCCTTACTTAAGTTTGTTGTACAAATTTTGGAGTTGTAACCTTACTCAAGTTTGCTATACAAACGTCACAATTAGAAGCCTTACTCAAGTTTCCTATACAAAAGTTGAAGTTGGTGACTTGGCTTGTGCTCTTGAAGTTATTGGCCTTACTCAACTTTATTATGTGAACATCGGAGTTGGTGATCTTAATTGAGTTTTGCTATGAATGCATTGGAATTGGCGATTTAACTAGACTTTGCAATATGGACATTGAAATTGTTCACCTTACTCAAGTTTTCTTTAAGAGTATCTTGGGATTGTACGGATTTGGGAATTGAAAAGGTTGTGTCAAATTTAATAAAAATGAGCTTGGGAATCTTACATTTGTCGAGAATAAATTTTATTGATAAACACTTGCTTCTCGCCCAAGTTAGCTGGCTCAAAAGTATACCATAGTAAACTCAAGAATTTGGGTTCGGACTTCTTTGAATTTACTAAAATCTCATCTTCTAACCTTTTAATGATCCAATCCTCCTAAAATTTGAAATTTCCAATTGATATGACATCAATCTTGACGTCCTACTCAATCATACTTGGGCCAAAATTTTAACTTAATTGTATCTTCTTTTCAGTGCTTGAGAGAATCGATGGCATCAAGTCTCTTGCTCACAATCAATTTTCCCAACCAACAATTTGATAGGCTTCCAGTCTTCCTACTCCTTAGGTTGTTTGTTTCCTTTCAATTTTCTCATTAGTTTGGATTTTATGTTGCTTGAGAACTAAAATAGCCATCTTTGTCTTGGTGGTAGTCATAACTTGATCTTATTTTTGTTTAACTTGCTGACTAACTATCTCTTGCTCATTTGTCACCACCAATGAGAAAAAACCTTATCTTCCTCTTCATCTCTCTTGTTTAATTTGGTTTCCATCATAACAATATCCAAACTTTGTACTCGTTCTCTTGATCATTAGATTCTTACATTATGTTGACATATGGTCTAACTTGTGATATCTAACAAATTCAACTTGGATGACTTGATTGAGGGAAAGTTCACTCACCTTTTTATATATTGCTCTTAGGTTGAACATCCTTCATTACTTATTGTTCACTCACTTGCTTGCCTACATGCACGTTCATGTTCATCAACATCTATTGAAGTTGTTTCCAAGATAAATGTTATTTTTCTCTTATTTTATGCTCTTTCGTAGAGAAACCTTCCTTTCTTATGCTACTTAACTATAATGGCATGTCTACTAAAAATGAGAAGAAAGGAAAAATGAAATTATGTTAGTATCCATGAATAACCAAAGTAGGGCAATGGGACTTGAAAAGTACAGTTAGTTATGTAGGAGAAGTACAAGGGTAAAAAGACCTTAGGTTATTGGTAAACAACTAAATTCAAAGCATAAAATAACAGGGAACAAAGAGAGAAAGGGTAAAATTAAAGTGGTTAAACTTCAAACCATAAGATATGGTATAAGAATAAATATCCATATAAGATAAGGACTCCTCATAAACATGAAGCCAATGAAAACCATGTTGTTGCCACAAGGTTGCAATTGGGTTCGGATCAAAGTAACCAACAACATTGTCTTTAGATGTCCCTACAAAAAGACCCAAGAACTAATATTAGAATGTTCATGAGTGAAGAGAGGGTTGAGGGGCCTCAGTTGGACAGTCCCAAGAGGAAGTTGAGTACGCCCCCTAGAGCCTCTCTTAAGGACCAAGGCCAATGAAACTCTAGTGGATTAAAAACTAGTAATGTGCACTTGTCACCCCGCATGCAAACAAGGGGAAGCCACTCAATGCTGAAATGAAGCAGATCAAATTTCCCTGGAATGGGATTAAGGGGTATGATGTGGTTTGACAATAATATATCGCCTCACAAATCTATCTCCCTTTGGGTCTGACATATATAGGGGTGATTAACACCTCTAATGCATGCAACAAGATGAAAGGACGTAATCACTTTGAAAGCTCTAAGGGTTCCTATGATCTATGTCTCGGTAACTAAATAGAAAACTCAAAGAAAAAGGACTAGGCACCTATGATTAGGTATTGATAAATGGACTAAGAATCACTCACATCTTTCAACAAATAGTTGTATCTCCCCCAAATCTCATAGTAGATAGGACACTTCAAAAAAGTGTTCCTCAGCCCCAACATCGTAGAGGGAGAAAAGGAAATAAATTTTTTACCTTTCAAGTTATGGTGGTCAATCTCAATCCATAAATGGTGGGAGCACACATTCAAGTGGCCAAGTGGAATCTTCAAGCCATGTAACCAATGACGAGTGGAGTTAGTTGTAATATCCCCTTCTGGGTAAATACAGCAATAAAAGGAACACTCTGCTGATCAATGATAAGATGGCAATCAACAAATAGTTTTTATGACTCAAACTGATCAGAACATCACTGCAAATGATTACACCCAGCCAAGAGTGCTTGTGCCTTTGGTAGGATGACTCAATAAACCCAAGAAGAGGGGTTTAATGGCCTCTATCAAACAGCTCAAACAATTAACTTCCAACTGAAGTAATAGGCTTCAACAACTGATACAGATTGCTGCTATTAGAGCATCTAAATCCCAACGATAACTTCCCAAACACTCAGAAATTTACATCTCAATCAAATCACTGGAAACTGCCTCTCTAAGCCTATATAAAATCAGATCTGAGCTTCTTATATAGATTGCTACACAAGGCTTTGATTATCAACTAAACAAGCAATGATCTGCATGCCAAGAAGTCATTAATATCCTATTCACATCACCACATACAGATTGCTGATATAAAGGGCTGCAAGCACCATCATACCATGCTTTGACCCAGTCGATTTTAGGGGACTACTATTGCAAGGCTACACTCCCACAAAATCTGCAACAAGGGGACCTCAATAGACCTCAACAAACATGTGAACTGTAGCCCATCAATATTGGAATATACCAGTCACAAGTAAAATACTCAATTGATTAGGAATCGCTGCCAAAAGGAACTCAGCTCAATGCACATAGCTCAGATTTAATCCTTTCATGCAAGTCGTAGAAACTGCCCTAAATGCATGCATAAAATATGGTCCAAACCTAGATATAAATTGCTGCAAATATATTTATTTTGCACCCAATTTACTCCCTAAAACCAGACGCCAACATAAGCATGCAGTCGCTGGGGTTTGGGAGAGTTATTTCAATAGAATATTGCCTTGCAACAAATCGCTATAACTAGTAGATTAACATCACACAGTTCGCTGTTTGTTTTATGACTCTAACATGCATCAAAATACTTCATAATCATCCCACTGGAGTCGCTGGGTTAAAGAAGAAATAGCAGATTTATTGTAAACCGAAAACCAGACCAATATTCATCAAATACTATCATTAAACTTGCTTCTAATGAGTCGCTGCAAAAAGGAGACAATATCATGCAACCAGCTGATCGATTCACATCAAATAATGCTCCAAAAACAGTCCACAAACACCATGAGAAAGTCGCTAGGGCTGGAATGAAACATACACCAAAGTCGACTTGCAATGGCACCAATGAATCCTTCAATTGATATCAAAAACCAGCTACAAATGGATTGCAAATAGATTTCCAACACATGAGAGAGCAAGAACATCAATGGTGGGCATACATCCCTACTCCAAGCATGGAGTCCAAATCGAATTCATCATAACATAGCATGTCTTACAATGTTCCAATAACCTCCTTTTATAGACAAAGAGTACCAAATTTGAATTTCCCTTTTGGAGGGAAAATACAAACTCTAATTAAATAACACTAGAACTATGTGCACTTTATTATACAAACTCTAATTTCTGGCTTCATTTGGAATGTTACTAAGCCGAAGCTTCTGCCGAGACTTCGGAGGGAAAATTCAGATGAATTGGTCTTCCACAACTATACAAGTGAAGGGAGACATGGAGAAATTACTTCGAGAGAAGAAGATGAGATACACGGTGCGGAAGTCCGGAATTCCAGAACCGACATCTTGTATCAAGATAGCAGTGGATGAATCACTTTGTGACAATTGAGGAGGAAGACAAGATTCCCATCTTGATAGGACCAAGCATTCCTTCCCGGGGGCATGGACCTTGAAGAAGCTTTGAGAAACTTTGAACTACAAAAGGGTAACTTTGAATTGCTAGATGATGCGGGCCATGAAGAAGAGGAGATAGTTCTGGATGAATTTCGAATAGAGGAATCAATGGACAAGCCTTTTCATGATGAGGAAATTTTCTCATTCCCCTTCGTAGATGAATATTCTCTCGAGTATGTCATCCATGAAGAGACAAATCCAACTTGTGATGAGCCCTCAAATGGTTTGAAAGAACAATCAGTGCAAGAATTGTTAAGCACTGCGGAAGAAACTGAAGACCCTGAGCTTAGTCTCGAGCTCATGATGCAGGCTATGGAGTTGCAAGATAGGAATGAGTCCAATTCAGAAATCTCAATCAATTTGGAGGGTAGCCATGATGAAGTAAAGCAAGGAAAAGAACCTAATGTCCCTCCTGAGCCAATGGATTATGAAGGCAATGATGAAAGTGAGGTATTTTCTTTCCCATTTGAAAAGGAGGACTCTCTCTTATGAAGAAGTCGAATCAAGGAGTTTTGAAGCCCTCAAAGTTGAGATTCCTCCAGACGAAGGAGTGATAAAATGTAGTGATCCCCAAAATATGGAAGAAATGCCTCCTGATGGGTTCCTTGAATCTCAAAGTGAAGAACTTTCAAGTAAGGGTGAAGATGAACTTCTGAAACACCAGATAAGGATTCGCAGATACAAGAGATCTTGGAAGCAACAGAAAGCACTGAAGATCCAGAGCTGAGTCTTGATCTCTTGATTCAAGCCTTGGCCCTGCAAGATAGACATGAGGTCATTGTTGATCCTCTCCGTTTGACATACAAACACCTCACATTGATAGGAGTAAAAAGATGAACGCGATACTTCTTGCAAAAAGGAGGTACATGAATGTGAATGGGTGAAACAAGAAAAATCAGGTTACTCAATCTATTCAAATAAGAACCAGCCCGGAGTAGTAATGATATGATAGAAGAAAAAATAACAGTGTGGATAAGCGCAGAAGGCAACTGGCACTATGAAACCGATTTCAAAGGAAATGAGGGCAATGGAATCTCTAAGTGAAGACCCGAGCATCAAAAGCTCATGTAGGCTCACTCCTACAAAGTGTACATGAAAATGTGAAAGAACCTAGTTTTCATAAGCAATTGAAGAGAGGAGGCTACTTTCTGAACTAGTCAATGGCTTCGCAGAACAACATCACTCAGTGTTACCCACTCACGGGTAACTTTTGAGGAATGAAAAGTGCTTCAGTGAAAGCGGGTTGTCCCCCGCCTTGTACCATAGGTGATTTGTTAGGTGTGTTTCTCCTCCTATCGTGTGTGTCTTTTCCTTCCCCTGTGTGTTGCGTGTTTTCTTTCGTTGTTTTGTTTCGCGTGTGTTTCCTTCTTCGCTATCTCTCTCTTGTAAGTTGTACATGACTCTGCAGGCCCAATGGATAAGGCACTGGTCAATATGTTGTAAGTTGAGATTATGGGAGTTCTCATGCCATGTCTTCGTTGCGCTCAATCCATACCATGTCCCCAAGCTAGAGCCAACTGTTGTCATGCAAATGTGCAATAGGGAAATTGGCACTTTCCGAGCATGACAACAATACCCTTGTGCCAAAATTTTCATGTTTTACCCTTCCGAGGCACCCCAAGTCTACCTAGTTAGTTTCGATGACCTCCTAGTTGATGTTAACATAGTCCCCTAGGTGAATTAGGAAAGTCAAGTCAATCCCCCTAGGTGATTTTAGGAGTTCTTGAAAAATGTTATCTTTGGGTAGTGTTTGGAAGGGCTACCACTGGCTTTCCCAACACCGATGCAACCCCCTGGAGAGGAATGAAGGAGAAAATCCAACACGGAGGTGAATTTAAGGTCTAGTAACATCATGAAATTGATTTTGGAAGATTCAGGAAAGGTTTGGAGGAGTTGGAGTAGTTTCATCAAAAACAGGGTTCTCAGGCCTAGTCAGCGCATAGGGTCAAAAGAGTTGCCGAGCTTCGAGAAGTGATTTTGGGAGCTTTGGATGGAGTTAGGAACCAAACAAGACATCGTTAGAAAGGGAATTCAAATCCCTACAATATGGTGAAATAAAAATTTCAACAACACCTTAGCGCAATATGTCTTCAATCAGTTTTTTCACAGGCCTAGTAATGCGTTGGGCCAAAAAAGCAACTGAACTTCGGGAAGTGATTCCGGGAGCTTTGGATGGAGTTAGGAACCAAACAAGACATCATCGGAAAGGGAATTCAAAGATTTACAAGGTGGTAAAATCATATTTTTCACAACACTTTGGCGCAATAGGTAAACAATTGAGTTTTTCCATGCACAACTAGGGAGCCAAATAAAAATTTGGTTTTTCTGGGCTTAAATGGAGGACTCACGATCTGATATCCCCACCATTGAATTCAGAAGTCCATTTGCGCAAATCAATTTCATATAAAATTTCACCAAAAAATTCCATTGAGAGCTCAAGTTATCGCCGTCACAATTTCGCAATCAAGACCTCATACTTAGCCATATTTTGAAGTGGACATGTGTCAGCTCTAGGAGCCTAGCGCAATTTTGTGTCCCTTTCGTCCCTCAAGCTAGGGGACATGAGGGACAAGAAATTGCACCCAGCCCCTAGAAGACCCCTGATCACACATAGACCTCCAGGATAGCTAGTTCAGCCCCCGTGTGCTCACAGGAGCTCATTCCCTCAATCGTTAAGATCGTGACAAGTGTCGCATGGTGGTGCGTTGTGCAAATTGATGTCGCCTTTGTCCCTTTGTGCAAAGGGACATGAAAATGCGCCCAGCCCCTTCAAGCCCTCGGGTCATTCATGTGACCCTCTCCAGTGCAAATTTCTAGCCCCCAGGAGCTAGTGGAGCCAAATGCTCGATCATCGATCTTCACCCGAGTGTCGCAATGAGGTGCAACGTGCAAATTTTTGACCCTTTCGTCCCTTAATTCCAAAGGGACATCAGGGACATAAAATTGTGCCCCCCCTTTGGAATGCAATTTTTAAATGTTTGAAATCTGACACTTAGATGTTTTTAACCGCTTCTTCTTCTTCGCAGCTTCACCTCGCTATCAAGCTCTCAGTAACTTGTCCACCATCGATGCTTTGAACCAGCTCTACCACAACAACTAAACACTCAAATCCATGAAAACATACAGATTTCAAAAGAGATCTTGATCGGAAAAGCCGAAGAAACAAAAGACGGAGAAGAAGAACGAAGATCTTCACCTGAAAACTCTCATTGCCGTGAATCGTAAAATCTTCATATCTTTCAAAATAAAAGTCGGATTGAGATGTCATCTTTTGCAGACTTTCTAATTTTTCAAGACGATCAAGATGCAACAAATAGGAGGTCAAATGGTGCCTGAATCATTTGTTCCAACAAAATTCCATTTCATGCCCTAGCTCACGTTTGTTGGATTTCTCAACAATCTGACGGTCGGATTGAGCTAAAAACTTGCACATGGACTCCAAATGAAAAACCTATCACAATGGAGTTGATTTCATCATGCGATCGGAGACAAAAACCAAACCTGCAAATTTTTAGCTCCATTAATGGCTGCCATGGCAGCTCCGTGCCTGAAGCCATTGCCAAGCAAAAATTTTAAATTTTATTTCCAAGCATTCTAGTGGGCAAAATCAAGTGAAATTTGGAGGATGTGACCACGACGACGAGCCGAGTTCAAAAAAATATGTTCCGTCGCAAACCGAGCAGTGGAAGTTCACTTTCTAAAAATAGTAAGTTTTCCTATACATACTTGCTATGTTTGGGAAGTCACCATCAAAAGCGGCTATGGCGAAGGCAGTGTGCACTGAAGATCACCAGGAAGCCAAAATGATTGTCCGGAGTGGAAAATAGAGAAATGACCACTTACTAAAAATAGTAAGTCACCCCAAGAAGTGGTCGAGGCGAAGGCAGTGTGCAAGAGCGAAAGAGGGAGTTCATCACATCAAGATGGTCAAGAAGAGGCAAAAATCACCTCTCACCAAAAATAGTAAGTCTTCCATCTGGGCACTTGTTATTAATAGTAAGTTACACTCAAAGGGAAGTTTTGGCACAATGGGACATAGAGGGGTGATCATCATAGGCATTTAACACAAAGCATTCAAATCCATCTCAGGGAACTCGACGGTGTTTTTCGACACTCACTACATGGTTCGGTCACGGTATATCATGCGCGCAGGTGAAAGTTGCGGTCATCGGTGAAACAGTTCATTCAACTTGGCAGGATCGGTTCTGAGTTCCTATCTCTTCGGAAAGGAACTTTATGAGTCAGTGTTTGTGGTCATCAGTGAAGTCATTCGACAAGTGTTTTTGAACACTTAAACCCAAGGTGTCCTTGAACAATCCAAAGGAGCTTCTCAAGGTGCAAAGAGTTCGGAGATTTAGAGATCGTCACGTTGGTGCATTCCATCGAGTCATCTAGAAGGAGCTGTGGATTTCATAGAGGTAGATTATTTGTCATCGGCATTTCTTTCCCCCTTCTTCCTTCTCTCTCTCCTCTCTTCTCTCCCCTTACTTCCTCTCTCCTCCATGTTCTAATTCTTCGTTGGGGTGCACTTTTTAGATGTCCTTTAATGAAATTAAAAAGCAACTTTATGTTTCGAATGTAGAAGTCGCCTTTATGTTATAAAAAGGGACTTAATATTCTCCTAGGAAGTTGAAAAGTTTTAAGTTGCATGAGGACAAATGAAAAGCCTTTGGGGGGGTAGATGAAGAGTCACCTCTCATTTTATAAATTGTAAAGGCCTTCTCTTTTCAAGGGGTGGTGATTGATTTTGTAAACGCAAGAGTGTGTTCTACTTTGAGAGAACAAAAGAGAGCCATTTTCTTTCAGTTCCCCCACTAGTTTTCCTCCATTCCCACACTATGTACAACTTTTGTTTAAGCAATCAATACAAGGAGTTTCTAGCCTTTTTTGATTGAGGGATTTATTGATACTTTGTGCTCATAAATTCTAATCGGTCTTATTGCTATTTACAGAGTTGTTTCTTCTCATAAATGCATGTGTTGAAATTTCTAACTAGTGTGTGTAGGAATATGATTTTCTACCTGCAACATTAGTTCTCCTATCTCATTTCTCACTCCCCTTTCCCGCTTTACAGACAAAGTCCTCTCTAGCAAGAAATTGCTAGCTTTGCCGCATAGTCAGTGGAGTGTCCCTGTTGGATCCCTACCACAAGGCCACCAGAAAATCCACCTTTACTCGTGCATGCATATATGGCAGTTGCACTTAAGTAGAGGGACTTAGATTCCCAAAGCATTGGCAAGAAATCCACAAGTTTGTCCACTCGATAAATTTTCTCGCCAATAACAGTAAACATGACTAGCCTATGTGCACATTGACTTAACTAAAGAGGGCCCGCCAACATGGAAAACAGATATCCCAAGAGTATTTCGAACCCAATCCTCAAACTTATTGGTTTGAGGGTCTTCCATTCTTCGTTTTAGGAAATGCCTCGAAAAGGGGGACATTACATTAGTTAAGATGAATGATGATGCATCTACAATCTTTAAGAAACGATCAACATAGAAATCCAAAATAGGGGTCAACTAGTAGTGGAGTATTGCTAAATGATCCGAATGCACTATCAATAAATATCCTCTTTGACCACTCTATCGATGACCTTCAAGGAAAAAGGTAAAGAGTGGACACTAAGGAACACCTAAATGGAGGAAGAATACTAATAGATGTCCATAGATCAAGGAGCAAGTTGACCATGAAATACCAACAAGGAAATCCTCTCTAATGTTTCACCCCCTCTTCGGGTTGTCAGTCCATCAGGAGCTTCTTTTCGTCGGCCTCTAATGTTAGGAGGGGTGTGGCTACCATTCTTGATTAGACCTTTGGTCCTCATTTGCCCCCTTTCATTCTCTTCTTCGCCCGGTCGTTTTTCTCCCCGCTTGCTCCTTTACCCCTGCCTGTGGGGGCATTGGCTTCGGGTTTCCCTTCTCTTTGTCTTTTCTCTTCTTTTCTAGTTTTTGGGAACTCGTTTTGAGTTGTCCCCGCTCGCACTTTGTATATTGTTTGGGCTGCAGTCCCATTGACCTACTTTTGTGGTCATTCGTTGGACATTAATATATTTATCTTATCTTATTTATCTTATCTAAAGAACAAAGTGTCAAGTAGAGGTGAATCTCACGACCCAAACCTAAATCACTCAACGATCCGAGATTCTCGAGGTGGATATAGAAAGTAAAGGTGTAGATACACTCAAGGCGAAGAGGGTGGAAAACAAATCTACTTGGGCAATGTACTTTGTGGAATTGCCTATTAACAACAAACCATACACTTGGGCATGAGAGTCTAGTCTCTCCACATGATCCCAATGAGATGTTCCCGAACTAGACCCCAAACCTTGGACACATGAAGAACAATAAGTTAAGTAATTGCTTTGAAGACGCACATCCGTGAAAAGATATCCTAGGAATGTATTTAAAAACAGAACTCTAAGACAAAAAGTGAGAGATATCCCTTGTAAAGACACGATCGAGAGGCAAGTTTTAGACTATAAGACAATCTAGTGAACTCAATTCCCAATAAATATAATCCTTTTCCATTTTTATAAGATTGATATTGTAGAAAAACAAGAACTTGATCAAAGCACCAATGTATATGTTGAAGATCATGAACTTAGAAATATAATGTCATTGCTAACCTGCTCTCCATTCCTACAAAACAATAAGGCATATGCCCTAACTGCAATAACCTATCACTCTGAACATTGAAGTTTGAGAAGCATTTGTAATTTTGATGAAATTTCATTCCACTTGGTATGATGCAGATTCCAACAATCATGCCTTCTATAAAATCCTTAGATTGCAATATCCACTTCTTCTAGCATAATAGTGGTGTATATTCCCGTGTTAGAGTCCCCTCCCAAGCACCACCAAACTCATTGTGACCGACTCCTACCAAACCCTAGGCAATCCTAGCATCCGAAGTCTTCTTCTTAGTAGGCCTTGGGACACGATTGATCTTTTCTCTTGTTTTCTCTAAATTTTAGATTTAGCAATAAATTTAAGATGCCTTCCTACGAGTTCAAGCTCAATGGACCTTCAAACAATTGCTTCAAAAATAAACTTCACACTTGACAAAATTCAAAAATTACACCTCAAAAAATCTATCTTTCTAAGATCTTTCTTATGCCAACCATGCAAATCTTGAAGTTGTCTAAACTCCTTGAGTCATTGCCTTTTGTGTGTTGTGTACTAGCAATCGTATACCTTCGTGACGATGTTCTTAATCTTGACATCTATCATCCGATTGATCTAGATACTCCTAATGGAGCCTATCTTGCTATGGTTGTTAGATGATGGCACCTACCGCAAATCACACTCTTAATTGTAATGAATTCTTGCATCGACAAGTAATGACCAACCCAGAGTTGAGGATGATAGGATCGATCAATCATTCCACATTAGGTGTCCCTCAACATCGTTGGAGGAAACCTAGGTTTCCTTGTTTTCATCTCGAGATGTATTTTCGAACTGCAACGCGTCTAAAGGAACTAGAAGTCTATGGCCAACAAATCTTCTTGTGATATATCTAGAGTACTTGAATCTCTACCCAACAAAACACTTAAGGCTCCATCTTCTCTAACTTTGTTATCAAACTTGGTCATAGGGGAAATTGGCATTCTTGACCCAATTTTTATGGGAAAGAAAGCAAAAATTGTAGTACGTAAAATGAGTTTTCATAACCAAACCAGAAAGAAAATATACACAAAGTAAGATTACTTGGAATTGAAAATAGAACCTGGCACTTTAATAATATAGTGTAAGCATGTACAATTGATTCTCTAAATATGAAATGAAATGAAAGATTTTCATAACATCCACAAGACCAAACAGTCTATGGGATCAAGAGCTGCAATATTGCTGACTTGTGTAAACTAAAATGCTTGCCACAAGGGATGCCTTAATAATCATGCAAAACTTCCAATCCCTTTTTGAGGTTGGATCTTCTACTACTGATCTTGATAAAAAATCCTTGTTTTATTAACTAGTTTTGTTTCCTCAAACAATTTGGTTAGCTTGTATGCACTACTTGGTTGTAGTTGCTACGGATGTCCCACTAGGCCACACACTACATGATGTAGTGCCATTCTATCTCCACAACCCCCTTGTCACAAACAAGGCAAGTTCTCGTTTCCCAATCCTCCTTAAGCAATGTCCACCTACTGGTTTCACATCTAGGATGATGTGAACTGGGCCATTAGCAACATTTTTGCCTCCCACTTAATTTCTGCTCCTACGTATGCCTTCTCATCATGGTCACATGTGGGATTGAACTCTTTGATATAGTAAAGCTTTCTTCCATCCCGGTTGCCTTGTCCACCTAACTGTACTAAATTTCTCTCTCACATATTTTTTTATTTCCCCTTTAGTGTTTGGGCACTTTTGCATGTTGAGTCCCCATTTACTCATCCACTTATTGTTTTGTTTCATCCACATGCTTTTCCTTCTGCTTGAATCCTCCCCTATCACCATTTTGGCCACCGATGAGTCTCCATGTGTTTAGTCTTTTTAAATAACTTAGTGTTCGAGTCATCATTAATGCCTCCAACGGAAAAGTCCCTATTTCAGCTAACAAGATCTCTAATGGAACAAATGTTTTAACCCTGAAATTGCTTATGATTAAATGTTTTTAGGTTTGCTCTATTTGCCTCCACTTTACATCAAACGCACTACTGCTTCAAATTTTGCATGCGTTTAGGACCAATGGTGTGACAAGTACGTCAAGAAAACAACAATCTAGGGAGAATACAACAGAGATCCCCAAACATCTGCTCGAACCAGATATATAATGGACTGGGTGGTGTTGATTAGACAAACACCTAAAACATCTACTATTAATTAATCCTGACTATACTAACCAAAAATTAAGTATTGGTCATCCAAACACATACATATTTCAAGGCACATTCTAATATTTCTCTTTTAGTTGGGTAAAAATAACACATTACTAACTCAAGTAGCCCAAGTGCATAACAAAAGATAATTCACACTATGCTAAATCTAATACCTACAAATCTGAAATTACCATTTTTAAGTTGAACTCATTAAGTATGTAACTTTACTGATATACAGTTGCATGTTAGGAACCAACCAGCCACTGTGAATATCCCATGTTATAAAATGCATTTCTAAAGTGGCTTCATTGTATAACATCATAACTTTTAGCAAAGATTCTAAACCAAAAGTTTGTAAACATCGACCATAAACATAAAGAACCACCAAACCAAAAGAAAATATGTGATCTAAATAAGACCAAAGTTGAGCTGTTTTTTCCTTCTTCCATCTAATCCTGATTTAGAAAAAGGTAACACAAACATATTTGCATTTAGGAAAACAATGGACTTGTCGTATTCACAAAATAGGAAACAATACTTTATTCTTGTGTTCTTTTTATCATTTTATTGTGCATTACTTCATATGCTATCACCAAAATGATATCTGGAAAAAAAAAGAAGTTTGTGTACACTTACCACTTTATCTGTAATAAGAAGCAAGTGATCAATTGTGGAAATTTCTGCAATGATGTTCTCATTTGTAAGTAAGACACCTTTTGGTTCTCCAGTCGTGCCACTAGTATACATAATTGTGCAAATATCATTCTTCTTGGGTGGTGAAGGCTCGTATCTTGTCTTCTTTCCCTACATACAAAGGAAAAAGCTATCACTTAACTAATCAATTGAGACACACAATTATCAATTGTATAAAAAGAATTGCATTTGCAAATGTGAAAACCTTTGCAAAAATCAAGGATTTGAATGCATCAATGTGTTGTATGGGGGCGCAACTTCGGCTTCAGATTGGATCTTGGAGTCTAAGTCACATTACCATAGTTACCATGTTCGAATTGTTCAGATGGGGAAAAAGTTTAGAAGTTCAGAATTTTACAAAAGATTCAGTTCAGTTTGGTTTTTATTTTTACAGATTTAAAGAATATATTAAAAATAATCGACATCCATATTTTTATTTTTACTGAAAAAATATGCTATATTTTATAAACTACACATAATAAAACTTAATGAAAGAACTTTATAATGTTTAGTCATAAAGAACTAAAATAATAAAATTTTAAAGTTTAAACTTTAAACTAACATTTTATTAAAAGTTTAAACTAAATACGAAGTTACAAACCAAAAAATATTAAACTCTTTGCTAAATACTAAAAAGAAAATGCCACTACACTATTACAAAATAAAAATAAAACCTAACTCAAATTTTGCCACGGATTAAAGAGCAGCAACCGCATATTGAAACTTAAACAGCCACAGGGATAAGGGATGAAGTGTTCTTGATGCTCAGCGAGTCAGATCTGATGGAGCTTGAAGCCCTAACACGTCTGGTATGGCATGAAAAATAAAGATAATGCTTGCAAGTTGAATGCAAAGATACAGGCGCTGCTGCTTGACAGCTTTACACACCCAGTCAGGTTGAGTTTGCACAGTCAGCACTGAAATGAAAACACTTCTCTTTCATGCAGCATCAAGTAATTTAAACATTAAATTACTTAAAAAGACACAAATTCAAACATTAAATTACTTAAAAAGACACAAAGTATGGAGAATCACCGATGGCCCAAAATGGTAATAGAAGAAGAGCTAAACAGAAGAAACAACACATGGATGAAACAAAATAACAAATGGATGAGTAAATGGGACATCAACATACAAGATTGTCCAAACACCAAGGAAGAAATTAAAAAGTATGTGAGAGAGAAATTCAGGGCAGCCATGTGGACAAAACAAATAGGACGAAAGAAAGCATATTACATCAAAGAGTTTAACCCCACGTGGGACCACAATGAAAAGGCATACAGGGAGGGCAGAAATTGATTGGAAAGCGAAGATGTTGATAGCTCAGCTAAGGACCAGCTCACACCATCTTAGGTGTGAAACCAACAGGTGGACAGTGCCTAAGGAGGCATGGGAAACAAGAACATGTTCATTTTGTGATGAGGGAGTAGTGGAGACAGAATGGCATTACATCATGGAGTGTGCAGCGTACAGTGACATTCATATCAAGTACAAAGACAACCTGCAGATCGACAACCTAACCGACTTGTTTGAGGAGGCAAGGTTAAACAAAACAACAAGCTTCCTAATCAAGATCCATAGCAGAAGACTTAGCATCGAGAAGGGGCTAGAAATTTAGCAAGAATAATAAGGCAGCCACCTATGTTAGTTTGTTGTGTTGGCTCGGATTGGTCTTACTGCTGCTCTTGGTCCCATAGACCGCTTGGTCTCATGGACGTTATTAAAATCTTTCATTCATTCATTCCTTTTAGGTTTTCATTTTAAAGTGGTAATATTATAATATTTTTAAATTTATTTTTTTATACAAACTTTTTAAAGGAAGAATACTTTTGAAATAAGTCGAACTTTACCGAACAATTTCTAAAACCCATAAAAGAATAGAACGAACCGACTTTTCACCGTATTGTACAAGTGTGCTAACTATGGCATTACACATTTTTGCACTAAGAATATTATTAGCCTTGATGTAATATAAATTGTTTACGTTCTTCGGTGATAATTTTCGCTTTCTTTTCATTGCTAATGTTAAGTTTAGAGGCATGTAGTGTAATATATCCTTTAGATAGCCAACCTACCGATTCTCTCATGATTCACTTGCAACAATGAATAAAGTGAATGAGATGAAAGATGATGGAAATAATGGATCAAAATAGGCTTACGAATGGATCTGGTAAGTGTATGATATCTTGATAAGTGGCATTATGAAGGTCATACGTTGGCTAAAATCAAGTTCCACTTAGCTTCAATACACAATACTCATAACAACCTTTAATTCAATATACCTTATATCAAATGGATGAAATCGTTGTTAGATCATGGTACTTCAAAATGTGTCCTCCAACAGGGCACACGTGTGAAGCCTGGATGCACTTTAACAGGGTACACATGTGGAAATGGTGCACTTCAACAGAGCATACTCGTAGGGAATAGTAGTCCTATTCTTGGTTGTCCAAATTTAGCAGTTGTTTTTCTATAGTTTGTTTTCCAGTTTTAGAATAGCAATTCTTTACTTAGTCATTTGAATTTGTCTGTTTAAGGGTACAAATCCCTAGGATATAATTAGACCCACCATTGATTTAGCTTTGGGATGGATCCACTTTTAGGATCCGGCTATTTTTAGGGTCTCTTCTTCAGCTATGAAAGAAGGCCTAAGGTAGGTTTTTAAATCATTCGATTTTTCATTTAATGTGTGTTTTTCTAGAGTGTGTTCCAAAGCATTGTAACTTCCATTTTCTTATTATTAAAACAATGATGTGATTTGGAGCAGATATGAGTATTTTTCAATTAGTTCTTTTCTACTATATGTGGTTGTAAATTCTAGCATTTAAAGCAAAGTTACCAAGTCCCGAAATCTCGATTCGTTCGAGAGAGAAAAAATATGAAAATCCATAATTCTTGACAAAGTTAGGAAAATTCTGATCTAAAGTATATACATATTATATGAGCTTAATTTTATAAATATGCATAATTGACAAATCAAATGAAAACCTTGAATAACATAATGTAAAATAAAAAACGTTATATTTTTTGATAAATAAGGATGTTGGGTTATTATTTTTACAAGAAACTACAAAAAAATTAGAATCCTTTAGGAGGACCGGACCCAGACTGAAATTATTAGGGTTGGCTGAAAAATTTAGATTCTCCTAGATTTTGTGCAGATCTTACCATATTTGGTAACAATGACTTAAAGTTCAGCAATTTTGATTGGCTTTCAATTTTGGGCCATCTACTTGAGAGTTTTTAAAGATCAAAGTTTGCTTACAAAGTGGTATACAGGATTTTTCAACATGGTATCAAAGCACGCTTTCTAAAATCTTTCACATTCCATGTATGGAGAGGCTAGATGTTTCGAGTATAGAATTGTCGAAAGATTTTAGTGGGCAACATGTTCAAGCTTCATTGCTCAAAACAGAATTGTGTCAACAATCGACACATGGACTCGTGAAGGATTGTGGGGTGTGTTAGAGTTTATGGATCTCTCGATGTAAAACGAATTCACGATCAATTGCAGAAATCGAAATAACTGACAATAAGATGAAATATGATCAAAACTCACAAGGAAAGAATGGCTCCAAATCAACTCAATGCTCCATATGCTCCATGAGATAGAATGATGAAAGAGATGTACATATAGGAGGTGAATGTGTAACCTCCTCCTAGATTAGTGGGGAATAACTCTCACTAACCAATACTAAAAGTGGAGTTGACTTCACACAACTTAGTAAGCTAACTCAACAGAACGGGTAAGTTAATTGAACATAACTGATACATCTAAGAAAGTATATCCCATGAGTGTAGGAAAGCTCCAAATAAACAAACAAATACAAGGAAAATAAATATCCTACACTAACACCCCCATAAGCACAACTTAGGTGGGTAGTGAAAAGGAAAGTGGGTCCTAAAAACAAGGCCTAATGAGGTACCCACGTACAATGCAATCTCTCATAAGATAGATAAGATAAGATAAGATAATTATATTAAAGGAGAAAACCCAGTGGAAAAAACTCCACCCAAAAGAGAGACATGAAGAACTAAAGAGGCTGGAAGGCCCCCTAAAGATGATGAAGTTGGGATGTAGATAGAAGAATTGGGTCCTGAAACAAGGCCATGTGAGGTACCCAAGTACATAAAAAGATGAAATGGGAATAAATAAGACAACCCAATAGGAATCCAAGATTGGATGAGGAATTGATAAAGAATCTCCAACAAGTAGAACTTGCTCCAAAGATCGCCCTCCAATAAGCATAACTTGCATACGAACAAATATGTCCAATATTGTTTTAAAACCATTAGTTGGCCAAGTGGGCACAAAAATAGAGGACAAAGTCGGCACTGCAGAGGAATGGAGAAGTTGTGTGAACATGCCATGCTCAAAGAGTACTACAAGAATTCACATTAGCTATAAGGAAGACACAGTGATCCTCAATATGGGTTCCGACAATAGGCGCCTTTTAGATACCCATTTACAATGCATGTACAAAATTCTTCTCAAGAGAAACACATGCACTAAATGTGCTTATTGCAGAAAGAAGAAATGAAACAAATAAGTCATAATGGGGGGTTTGGTCTCCTACCAAACCGGGCCCCATCCTCCGGTCTTCAAAATAGATTTCCAGAAAATGAACCAAGTGATCATCATCTTCTTCATCATCCATTGCAAGGACTCCCCCAAAAAGCGGCACTTTATAAAGTAGCGTGTTTACAAAAATAAATATAACCATCACGAAGAGTGCGAGAAAACATGCACTTTTGACCAAAGCGGTACTCAAATCCGAGCAACTGGTTAAAAGTTATAAAAAACACCATTTCCTCAGTAATTAATGTCTTATTTAATTAAAATTTGCAAAGTGATTAAAAAAATGCCAGAAATGAAGGGAAAGGGGGTCGTGTGTATACTCATTGGAACTGAAAAAGAATGAAGAACATAATGGTTTAGCTTGTGAGGGGGAATTGGCCTCCTGCCAACTCGAGCCTCACCCTTCGTCTTCGTCGGGTGAATATACAAGGTTTAAAAATAAACAACACAATAATTGTCCCCTCCTTTACAATGCCAATGATATTGTTTTTATACCAAAATCACATTAAAAAATAAGTGGTGGGTTAGAACCCATAACCTCCACTTTGCAAACAATATTCTAAACTCAGTCACAGGGTTCGCGAATTTCATCCATGAAGTTCGAAATTCGCCGTTTTTCAAAGCTCTGAAAAAAGTTCGATAATGTTCGGTATGATTCGGCTAAAAATGCTGGGGAAAAATTACATTAGAATCGCTGCTTAAACGAACAAGTCGAATATGTGTGGACATCTTGAGCATGAGCAGAAAAGTTAAGCTGTGAGGGAGCATGCCCTAGCTGTCGACTTTGGAAAACGTGAAGGATTCTTTAGAAATCCTTTTGCCCCCAATCTGAGATGCGATCATGATGCTATGCCTGGACGTATTTCCTGTAGCTCGTCAAAAATCCGCCATACGACAGTCGTCATTGAAACCCTGGACATATTTGTCGAAAAATCCATTTGCGGCAGATTACCTAGCTGGAGTTCTTCGTGCCTTGTTTCATGTTCTATAAAGTTTAGGTTATATATTTTTAATTTATGTTTTGTTGTTTATTTTAATCTATTTTTAAGTTTTACTTTTACATTTGTTTTAATATTTATTTGAATGTTAGCTGTTACATTTCTATTCACTTTAACTTTAAACTTTAAAATTAACTTAAAGTTAAAGAACTTTAATTTTAGTTATATATATTTGAATATTTCTATGAACTTTAATATTTTTATAATGATGAACTTTAGTTATGTTAATATTTTTATTGTAATGAACTTTATAATTTATATCTAATATTTTTAGATTCATTTTTATGTTTAATGTATTTTTTATTATTAATTTACATTTTTATATTATTGATTTGCTTTTATGTTTAATGTATTTTTATAATAATTTTTTATTGGTCGAATTTAATGGCGAATATTTTTTCCGAACTTTATCTATCGCGAACTTGAACCGAATTTTATCCTCATCGAACTCGAACCTTGTGACTTAGTTCTAAACCACTTAATCTCCTTGTTTAAATTTCAAAGACATTTATAAACCAAAAAGATACCATGGTCAAGATTGACCAAATGGGCGGGAAGGAACACCACGTGGTAGGAAGAGAGACGTCGGTCAGGAGCGAAAGGTTTAATGTTCTAGTTTCTTGGCCGAGTCACTTGGCACAACTTTGTTCACTCGACCCCATAGTCTACACGTAGAACTCGAGATCTCACCATCCCTTACAGTGCCTCAACGGCGCTCCGAGGCTTCATTCTAGACTCAAAGTCCAATTTGTAACACCAAAACTCATAACCATACTGAACCAAGAAGGAGACAGATCTATTTGCAGATTAACTATTAGTTTCACAAACGAAGTATTCAAAAACTGCAAATAACTCAATAATGACAAACGTATCACCAGAATTGCTCTGATACCATATTAGAGTTTCTAGATCTCTGATGAAAAACGAATGCACGAGCAATTGCAGAAATCGAAATAACTAACAATAAGATGCAATATGATCAAAACTCACAAGGCAAGAATGGCTCCAAATCAACTCAATGCTCTGTTGGCTAGATTTTATGCATAGCTAAAAACCTAGGCAATCATGAGATAAATTTCCCTCATTTAACAGTGAGGCTCCGTGTAAGATGTTTATCAATTTGGTAAGGGTGAATCCTAATAACTATTTTCAAGGGGTTTTACTTTAATTTCCACAACTCGTGAACCACAGCTGGGAAATTTCACAACAAGTAAGCAATTGTGATGGGTTATTTACAAATGGGGAAAAACAAACGTAGGGAAAGAAGAAAGGAAGATGTGTTGAATCAACCAATAGTTAACAAAGTTGGTCTCATCCACACAAATTAAATAAACAGATAAATCACAACATTCAATAGAACGGGAAAGAAATGACTTCTAACCTAGATCTAAGATAACACAAAGTTTATCTAAAACCTCTAAAAAGAACTCAACAAAACACTGTAGACACAAAGTTCTCTAGAAATCCACCTTTTATTCAATCTCAAGCCTTTGCAGCAATCACATCAAGGGTTCCAACGCACAAAGTCTGACAACTTAAGAATGCTCTAATTACAAAAGCTCTTGCTAAAACAAGTTCGGATAAAACTAGTTGTGATCCCATTAACTTGTAGGCTCTTCTTCTATTTATAATGTATAGAGGGCAATTAGAAATAAAAAGCTTTCAATGAACCGCCGCATGTGGAAGCTATGAAAAAGGGAAGCAATTGCAGTATTTTCTCCTAGACTTTCACTTTGCATTTGCATAACATGCATGCTTTTTACAATTGAAAATAGAACCTTCTATTTTGCATGTTTGCCACCTATTTCCAAGTAATTGACTTTTTGTAGAACTCGAAGTAACAACTTTTAAACCAATTACTTAAGTTTTACAATTTAATTGATTACTCAATTACTTTGTCGGAGAAAATAAGAGAAAGAAGAAGAAAAAGAAAAAGAACAAAAAAAGTTATTCCTGCTGCAACACTCCCAATCTTATTCTTCTTCCATACTCTTCATGTTGATCCAACCTGTATTGCACTTCCACCTCATGAATGATCTGAATGATATCTTTACCTTGAATCTGAGATGGTTTTTCTCCCATATGCTTTGTTGAATCCTTTCCTTTGATTCTCACCAAACCGGATCTGAAGCAAATGATCATGATTTGCTTACGAGTGTTTCCTTTGACTGCCTTCTCCTCTTACCCCGAAGCTTTGCAGCCTCCTCTCTAGTACATGCACTAGTGAAATGTTTGCCATAAACAATTCAGACACAACTCATCACCTTTTATTTTTAATTGCATATGAGCAATTTTGAATTCAGAAATCACTCTGGTGCAAACAAATATAAGTAGGCTCAATGTGGGTTTAACTGGAAGATTGGGAAGCACATGCACAGGCTTTTAGAGGGAGTTTGCATGCAATTTATGAATAATTTCCACATGGGCTGCGTTTGGAATATAGGAGGAAAACTTTTAAAATCTTCCGACAAAATTTAAGTGAATTTTCACTTATAAAGCAAAAGGGTCATGAGGAAGTTTGGTGTCCCCAGTTTCATCCCGAAATTTGCGACTACCCTATCCGAAAAAATTTCGTACTTTTAAAATAATGGGTCATTTTGTGTTTTTATTGTTTGAAAGTTCTCAGATATTGCGTCAAGATATTCCCAAAGAGCCATATTAGCCATTTTCGCCAAATACCCGATGCCCAAAATTGTTATATTCTGCATTGCGGATTTGTCTCGATGAAAATGTGTATTTAATTATTTTGAGCTCCGTTTGAGGCAATTTGCGCTCCGTTTTAACCTTGTTGTGATAGAACATATCATTATTCCTATATGCCAGAAGGATTTTAACTAGGAATAAGTTTTGGGCTTTATTTGTGACTTTTGGCAATTTTTGTGTTTTTGTGTTTTCCGTTTCGCTTTCTTTGAAATTTCTCTAGATCAATTTCTTTGCACGGGTTAGCTCGATTCTTGGCCTAGAATATTCGTGAGATCACATACGCACATCAGCGCCGTAAGGAAGTCGCTATCGAAGGTCCGGTTCATAGGAAAAGGCGAAGTCGTCCACTAAAAAGCCCTCATGGAGTCGGGACGCATTTTTGGAAAACAAAGGATTTAAGTTGATCACGGAAAATAGAAGTAGTAGGCGTGAGAATTTATTACCTGCCTAGCAGGGTACTTTTTCCATGGAAGTCAAATCACTTAAGTGACAATGGGAAAATTAGAGGCAGTTGCACGGGAATTTATTGGTCACCTCACAGGTAAAAATTCCCATGGTGAAATAAAAGAAAGGTGACTTAAGTGAAATCATGGGATTCTATTGCCTGCAATGCAGGGTAAATAATCTCATTGTCAAAGTCAAATCACTTAAGTGGATCATGGGATTTCCGGGGTTGCCTTGCAGGGTAAAAATTCTCATTGTCATGTGTTTTTAAAAATAGAATTCTATTATGCTAAAAAGTGCGACCCCTTTAGGGAGAACATGGCAGCCTTTAAAGTGATTATTTTAATTAATTCTTCTTCTAAAATGGCCCCAAGCATGGAAGAAAGTCAACAAAGCAAAGGGGAATAAAATAGATGGAAATAGATGGTCTAAATTGATTAAATTTAATTTATTTAAAGACTGCCCCCTTCATGACAAAAAGTGCGCCCCTTTTCGTATATATTTAATGTTTTTTGAAGCATTAATTGATTAAATTAAATTCTATTTTCAGTGGCTAAGGTTAAAGCACACTGTGAAGCTTAAGTGAAGTGAAGAGTGGATGATTAAATTGACTAAATTTAATTTAATAGATGGCTGTCCTTAATCATGCAATTTTAGCACAGTGCTTAAAGAGAAGAGATTGATTTTAAATTAATTAATTGCCAGAATAGGAAGGGCAATTATTAATTATAAAATTATAAGGGTTATATAAGCATGCTACTGGCATAAGGGTGAATTAATTAATTCACAAGTGAAAAAGTGCAGCCCTGAGGAAAAGTGCGCCCCATATTGAAGAGGATTTTGCTCAAAAGAAGATCAAATCAAGGCTAAAAGCTTCCAATTTTGGCGCATGCATTGAAGGAGGTTGATTTGTGTTTGCATAAGTGATACAGGTGCTCAGGTGAAGTTGGAAAAATTCATGCTCACTTTGCATGCAAATAAAACATCAATTTTTGGGGCAGCAGACTTGAATAGTGCAGATTTTTATTATTAAAATTCACTTGTTCATGTTCCAGTTGCCATCTTTGTCTAAATTACTTGCAAGAATTCATTACAGGTGCTTTACAAAAGAAAATGAGCTTTAATCAATGTCCAATACATTGAATATATCCTCCGAATCTGAAGAATTATCTAGATCTACACCAGTTTTGAAGAAATCCGGCCAAATAAGAAGAAAAAGAATTATTCAGACAAAGATAGACAAAGCCATGGCAAAGAGGGACGAAAAAGAAAACACAACGGAGTCATGCATCACTTCCAAATTTGTAGACATACGAGACACGATCTAAGTCTAGAACCTTTTTCCGAATTGATTGATAGATCCAGAGCGGAAAGACTTCACTCATGCGTGCGCTAAAAGCAAAGTGGAATTATCCGAGCTGCAACCTTTCCATACGGAGCCCAGTTGTCAGAGTTTGTTATGGAGTGCGCTAGATCTTACCATCCTTCATCCAGATCAGTGCGAGATGCTACGGGGAAAACAATAATTCGGCTGGACGCAGAGTTCATCAATTATTGTTTGAAGATTCCAGTGCGAAAGGTGGTGACTTCCATTAGCATTCAGGATGCCGACAGCAGGTGGGAGAAGCATAGAGTTGATTGCGTGAACATAATGAACAACAGATACATGAAGAAGCCCAGATCTCCTTCTAAGTTCCCAAGAACTCTTCCGCGGTCCAATCTCGTGCAGGAGGTTGATGATATTGTCAAATTGTTTTGTAGGATTAACCATGAGGCGAATGCTTACACTTTCCGTTTATGGATGTTTGCCTTCATCGTGACCATCAAGTCAACAAGGTTGATTCCATAATCAATTGGTCGGAGATCATTAATGCGACAACATCGGTGAGCAACTCCGAACGTGAAGCGACTTTCACCTTCAAAATGACTTCCTACTTGGTATACGTGCAGACTTCACAATGCATCTTCTCCAAGCCGGATAGATGTGGCGTTCTTTCTAAGGACCCTATGTTCGAGTGCTACCCACAACTTATCAGTACTGCAAGCGAGAAAGATTTCAAAGTGGTCAATGATGGATTCTTCTACGATTTCATTCACAGCTGCATAAGTACCTAAAGGCCAACAGGTAAGCAAAGAAGCGTGGGAAGCCGATCCAGATCGGCATCTATTCATTCAAATTGCAGATTTCACATACTTCGTGGTTACGGCTTTTCTCGGAGAACCAATAAAGATGCCCAGATATCCGAATGATAGATTGATCGCCATAGAGTTGAAAGCAGTAACTTGTGGAGATACATGACCTTTAGTCGAAACGGCACAAGTCTACGAGCTTTTTCCCGATCACCGTGGGACATTATAGCTGCCAAAGCATTCATAGAGCTCGAGGGATGGAGACACGGATGTTATCCGAGTATGAGCAAGAATTCTTCCCGACACGGCTGAAATTCGATCCATTCGAGTAGCCAAAAGACAATCTCCCAGTGAGTACGCACATGTGCCTTCATTAGAGGATTTTGGATGACGTGCAAAAGTGAGTACGAGGTTAGAAAAAGGGATTTCAAGCAGCTATCAACACGGCAAGTGTTCGACTTTGACTAGCGTGGATGCTGCGGATCTCGAAAATGATGGGAATGTGTTATCTTGACACTCGACCATCAAATGGGAGGAGATAGAGCCGTATTTCAGATAACGTAGGAGGCCGCCATACAATCAAGAAAGATCTAGAGCTGTTTTGGTGAATACTTCAAACTAGTTCATGAAAGGATATTGCCTTGATGAAGCATGGATGAATCAAGTCACGGCAACTTTAAGCGCAGAGATTCCCTCAAGAGGAAGCACGAGAGGAAAAGCAAAGCAGAAGGTCCGAGAAGTCAAAGTACATAAAGATCTCAATCGAAGGAGAAGATCACTTCTATGGCCATGACTTTAGTTCCGGCTTCTCCAAAGATCTACTACTTCACCAACTGTCAGCACCTCAACAGACACTTCCATGCTTCCACCGAATCCGCGACATTCATCTTCTCTCCCTAGCCACTCCGCTTAAGACCTGTTCCAAAAGAGACGTTGAAGCTGCAGATGGCGGAGTTCGAAAGAGCTTTGTCCTTGGATGATTCAGAAGATGGCAGCCATAACACTGTAGCACTTTCTGATGGAGAGGAAACAGAGCGGAGATAGTAGTGCACTCAACGACTTCTCATTCTTCGAGAAGTAACTTCTCAGAATGATTGGCTTCGCAGTTGGTTCTAGAAGCGAGAGTGGAGATGAACTTGGAAGAACACGACTTGCAACTACTCCGAAGTCTAGGCGGAAAAGACAGAAGGCCTAAAGTTGCTAAGGTGACTTCAAGGTTGATCATCGAAGAGTCGGGGCAGAAGTTTGCTGAGATGTCAATTCCGGTGGAAGAAAAGGAGGATGAGCTCACGACGTAAGATGTAACAAGAACCAGTACCCCCGCAAGCCAAGCCACCACGGAATGATCAAGCAAGATACACGCACATCGATAGATGCTCTATTCCTTAGGCTTGACAGAGAAAAGGCGGAGAAAGACGAGCTTCAGACGCAAGTATATCAATTGTGCGAGATCATAGCCAAGGTTGTTCAACCTTCCATTCAGCGCATTTTAGAGCAGGTGAGTGATCATCTTATGCAGGAAATGGAGGATGCAAGCAATCAGGTGAAAGCTATTGACGAATGGAAGAGTGATTATTCATCAACCTTCTGTACAACTTGGAGAGGTGCCAACCCGCCTGAAGGTTATGAATGATGCAAAGAAATCAGCTAAAGCAATCGATGACGAGCATAGTAGATATGAACACAAAATTCTTGAGAGTAACCCGAGTATTTTGGCCGAAATCAACAAGTTGCCGAGAGATGTATCGTCAGTTGTAGAGCAAATTGTACGGATGGATCACTTGAAAAGGGAAAGCAGCAGGAGTTTGCGGATCTTCCGTTGGAGATCTGCAAAGTTTTGTCAAGAGGATGCAGCACTTGAGAGTAAGACATCATCCTTACCGCATGACAAGATTATCATTTCTTTCACTGAGGAGGACGTGGTCGGAGATGTTACTTCATACATACGGATCGTTCCTACCAAAGTGCCTAATTCCCTGGAAGGGTCTCTTCTGATGGTACAAAAGAGAATTGATAGAGCTACTAAACCTTTCACGATGAATTCCGTTAGTAGATTGGTGGCACCGTAGGCGATATCATGCGAGGTTCGGGCCAAGCTTGGAAGATGTGGAAGCGTGCATCAAGGTGTTGAATGAAGGATTGCTGCAGTTCAAGATAGAAAAGGAAGCAGTGGCTAAAACAGATGGGAAGATGCTGAATCACATGTTCGACAAGTATATCCAATATTAGAACAAAAAGAAGACATAAATGTTACAACTGGCTTGACTTCTTCTTCTATTCTTTGTTCTTCTATTTTCCACGTTCCCGGATGAAATTGTAAGACTTCAAAGTTATTGGTTTTGAAACCATTACGTAAAGTCATGTGGAACAATTCTATTAGTCAAGTGATACATGTGTCACTTAAGGAGAAGTTAGTCAAGATGATTGTCAAATGTCATATTTACTTGTTTATGTTTCAGTTCAGCTTAGATTTCCCATTTGTACTTTCCTCTCCTACATTCTATAAGTAGGAGAAGAACCTCCGGGTTAATCATACGAATGTGTAAGCAAAGAACCTTGTGTTCCAAACTTTGTGTTGAAACCCTTGAGAGCCACTAAGCAAAGGAATATATAGGAGCAAATTTTCGTGAGAACTTTGTGTCACGGTGTATTGTGTTTTTGCTTTTTATCTTAGATATTTTAATAGACTTTGTGTTATTTCGATCTAGATCTAGAGCTACCTTTGCTTAGAATTCTGTGTTTATATCTATTGGTTTCTTCTATGTGCATGCAATCAACTCTGTTATTTATTGATTGGGATGCACATCTTCCCCATTTCTTCTCTCGTGTCTATATAATTCCTTTCTTCTATAAATAATTCCTTTTTTTAAACAATTGCTTACTTGTCATGCAGAACTGTTCCGTTATGGTTCATGAATCGAATAGTTAAAGTAAAACCCCATTTAGATATTAACATACTTTAATTGACAAATCGACACGGAGCCTCACCGCAAATGAGGGAGATTTATCTCATGACTCGCCTAGGTTTTGTGCTATGCAGAAAATCTAGTCAACAAAGTCGGGAGCGGAAAGGCAGAAGCTTGTAAAAATCCCGACTTGCACTTAAGTTTTATGTGAAAACATGAAGTCATGGCAGCGTAAAAACAAGAAGCAACAGCAGCTTGGATATGCGACTTGTATTGGCTTTTCCACTTGAGTTTGGCATAAAAAACATTAAGTCATGAAAGCGTAAAAATAAGAAGCTGCAGGCACCTTGGATGTGCGACTTGTTTTGGCGTATCCACTTAGATTTGGCCTAAAAACATGAAGTCATGGCAACGTAAAAACAAGAAGCAGCAGGCAGCTTGGATGTGCGACTTGTTTTGGCTTTTCCACTTAAGTTTGGCGTAAAAAACATGAAGCCATGGCAGCGTAAAAACAAGAAGCAGCAGGCAGCTTGGATGTGCGACTTGTTTTGGCTTGTAAAAAATACGTTTTGACTTTGCCAACGTGAAAAGCCAAGTGGAAGGGCAGCTTTAATAAATACGACTTGCCAAGTGAATTGCTTCCCCAAAACTGCGACTTGCATAAGGAATTGGCATGGAAATTTGAGGAATGACGCTGAATGGAAAATAGAAAGTGTTGGCATCTTGCACTTTCACGTTTTGGTATAAGAAGCTTTTTTTTCCATTTTTGGATTTTCGGTGAAGAAAACAAAAATATAGAATAAAAATTTTCATTTTTGGAAAGGGTCCAGAAGGGCAAAAACTTGCAAGTTCCATAACTTTCATTCCGTGGCTCCGCTTTTAGGTGTCGTTTTTTTCTAAAAGTGCATATTTTCTCGAGCTCTACGCATTGGTGGCGGTATTGTTCTTATTTTCATACAATCCATTATTGCATCTTTCTGGACCAAGCAACCTCTTGCGAATCTCTTGAAGGAATCCTGTAAAATCAACACAAGTAAAAAAACCAAAATTTTAAAGGGGTATCCCAAGATTTCCAAGTGCAATTTTTGGGTACACCATGCTCCATATGATCCATGAGATAGACTGATGAAAAACATGTACATATAGGAGGTGAATGTGTAACCTCCTCCTAAATGAGTGGGAAATAACTCTCACTAATTGATACTAGAAGTAGAGTTGACTTCACACAACTTAGTAAGCTAACTCAACAGAATTGGTAAGCTAACTGAACATAACTGGTACACCTAAGAAAGCATATCCCATGAGTGTAGGAAAACTCAAAATAAATAAATAAATACAAGGAAAATTAATATCCTACACTAACAAGGTGTGAAACCCTAGTTGATCCAAAGGTTGTAGAATGAAGTCTCTGTTTGAGCAACATGAGCCATAGTTATCAAGTCCAAAAATCCGGATCCATTTGGGAGGGCAAAAAAATCTGAAAAATCTGAAATTCTTGAAAAAGTTTGCAAAACTTCAAAGGCAAAATATATGCATACCTACTATAAATGAACATAATTTACAAATTTGCAAAAAAATGACAAATTACAACGTAATATAAAGTGTTAATATATTTAATATTAAATAATACATAAGGGTGTTGAGCATAATTTTATAGGAAAATACTTTTTTAGAGATTGAAAAAAGGTAGACCCGAACATAACTCATCCAAGCCGACAGAAAAATCTAGATCATGGTGGAAACTATGGTTGCAACAATGGCAAATCCTAGTATGCAATAAAGTTACTTGTTGGAGGGATCCTCTAACTATGTGCCATGGAAGCTAAGATCGCATAATAGCTTGGGAGAAACAGAATAATGGTACCTTGTCGAAAAGAAGGTTACACCTCCCACAGATCCCAAAGATTTGCTTAAGTACAACAAAAAAGGCAAAGAAGGTGAAGCAAATCCTATTGGACCACCAAGAAGATCACTAAGGATATGTACAATGCTTTGGGAATCTTGTACCATAGTGTGAATGTATTTGAGGTGATGTTTTGAGGAACAAACTCAACACTACCCGCATAAGCGAGAAAAATACTTTTGAGGCAAGCTATATAATGATGCTAGTAAAGCTTAGAGATTAGATTGTGGAGTTGGTGACAAAATCAAAGATAATGAGCTAGTCCAAATTTCTTTGAGAGAATTTTGTCCTCCGTGGCACAACTTTGTTCAGTTATCCATGGTCAAGAGAAGTTAACTAACATCGAGCAATTGTGGAATGCTTCTAAAAATGAGACTACTACAAGTATTAAACAATTTTAAGGATAATGTTCTAGATCGGCTCTCATCGGGAAGGTGAGGAAGGGATGAAAGAAAGAATTCACAAATGCTCAAAAGAAGAGAGAAGACTCATGGTCTTCTAATCACCAGAAGAAGGATTTGAGTTACATCAAGTGCTTCGATTACAATTAGCATGGCCACTATGCTTCTAAGTGTCTAGAGAAGAGAAAGGGAAGGGAAAACAACAACAAAAAAAACATTTGGTATGAGGTGTGGAAGTTTAAGGAGTTAGATGAGTTGATTGCAAAGCTTAACACAAACTTTGGCATGGCAATGTGCCTTTCCACCAACACAGTCTCAAGAGTTTGGTGATATGTTGATAGTGGAGGCTTGAGACATATGACTTCGAACAAGGAAACCTTCTTCAGATTGAATGGGCAACATACCAACATGCATGGAGCTTGATGATGATGCAAAGTAGTCAAGGAACCGGGATAGAGTCTATATCATTCCACACACCAGCAGGAGAAGTTTTAGAGCTGCATGAGGGATTGTATGTTCCTAGTATGACTAAGAATATCCTTTCAGTTTCTTGTCTAATAGATTTGAAGTGTAGGGTTGAGTTTGATGATCAACAAGTAATCATCAACAAACATAGCCTCGAGATGGGTCAAGTCTTGGCCAAGAGAGTTTGAGAGGATGATCTTTACAGGTTGTTGGTAGATTTAGTGAAGCATATAGCTTTGTTGACCAACAACGACAATCGATGTGAGTTTTGGCATGGAAGATTTGGGCACCTAAACTATGGATCGTTGCCTCTTCTAAAGAACATAGTGGTTGGGTTCCCCAACTTCAAGGCAAGGAAAAGGGGTGTCCAAGGGATGTGCACTTGGAAAACATGCCACAAACTCTTTTCCAAGCAAAGTGAGGTTAGGTCAAGGCGAATTCTAGACCTCACTCATTCAATAATCTATGGACTGTGTCATCAACATCATTGTGAAGGAATTGTACATGTTATTTTCATTGATGATTCTTCTAGAAAGACCTGAATTTGTTTTACGAAGACAAAGGATGAAGTCTTCAACTAGTTCAAGTATTTCAAAGCCCTTATTAAGAACTAGACAAACAAGAAGTTCAAGTTAGCGAGATCGAGACAATGGAGGGGAGTATACCTCCAATGACTTTGATTCCTTTTTCTGAAAAGCAAGGATCAAGGAGTTTACATTATCCTACAACCCAAAACATATTGGGGTTGCACAAAGAATGAACACATCCATAGTAAATATTGCTAAGTCTACAATTAATGACTTAGATTTACACATGTTTCTTTGGGTAGAAGTTTGTTGTGTTGCGCCTCTATATCAAATAGGTGTCTTTGCGAAGTGTTGAAGAACAATAATCTTAAGGAAAATTTTAGTGGGGAGAAACCAGATGTTTCTCATTTTAGAGTGTTTGGGAGTCCAATTTCCATTCATGTTTCATAGTAGAGAACGAAGTTCAAACCCTCTAGTTCAAGGGTATTCTAGTTGACTATAGTGATACCTCTAAGGCTATAAGCTCTATGTTCCATCTCATTGGAAGATACCAAGAAGTCGGGATGTGAAGGCGTATGAGGATGCATGGTCTTCCGAGTCCCATGAGCTTCTAATGGCGGTTGAGGAGAAGTGATGATCCATGTGTCGTGGAGAATAGGTTTAGTTTACAGAAATTCTAGTACAATTACCCCCAACACAATGAGGAAGCCTAAAGGGCTTCAACAAACATTGTAGGAGGCAGAGGAGCAAGTTAGTCCTCCAAAGACTTGTTTTTAGGTATGTCATCCTCCTAAGAAGTTTCCCAATTATGTTCCACTAATGTCTTCCATCGTTGATGAAGATCCTTCCATTTACGAGGAGGCAGTTGGTCATCAAGTATGCCAAGATGCCCTAGTAAAGGAATACAACTCCATCACGAAGAATGATGTGTGGGATATAGCGCAAACTAGTGGAGAAATCAATGGTGGATTCCAAGTGGTTGTACAAGGTGAAGCATGCAGCTAATGGCAACATAGAGAAGTGCAAGAATATATTTAGCTAGAGGATTCTCTTAGAGAGAGGGAGTTGACTATGAGGAGAGATTTTTTTGCAATTGCCGAGTATACTTATATTAGGATCAATGTGTGTTTAACAACTAATTTTAGTTGGGAGTCGCATCATATGGATGTTATGACTATTAATTTAAATGGCCTAATTGAGGAAGAAGTGTACATTAATCAATTGAGAGGATTTGAGGTGCATGGGTGAGAGATCCATGTGTGTAGCTCGAAGAAAGCTCTTCACAGCTGAAATAAGCAACCCATGCTTGTACTCCAGGATTGATGAGTACCTGTTAGATTTGCGCTTCACCAAAACAGCTACAGATCCCAATCTATATTATTTATTTGATGGTTATGATTTGTTGGTTCTAGCCTTGCATGTAGATGACCTGATACCTACAAGAAGCTTAGTGCAGGGTGCAAGGAAGGGTTGGACATATAGTACAACAAGAAGAACATTGGACTAATGCACTATTTCTTGGGTCTAGAGGTGTAGCAAAGGATGGGTGAGGTGTTCCTCGGAAAGGAAAATACGCAATTGATATTCTTAAGCAGTTCCGAATGATGTATTGCAAACCCATTGCCACTCCTATGATACCAAATCTGAAGTTACACGCTGACATGGATTCAGATTTGGTAGGCCATTGTTTATGAGCAGTAGATTAGGTCCTTGATGTGTCTTATTATTACTTCAACAAAAGTATGTTTTGCAGTAAACATTTTGGACCATTTCATGGTTGAGCTAAAGCAAATTCTTTGCATTAATGCAAAGCATGTGTTACGATACTTGAAGAGCACAATACATTTTGGTTTGAGATATGTAGGGGATGATGAGTTGATGCTACATGGATTTGTTGATTCTAACTAGGAAAGAGATGTAGGCGACGGGAAGAGTACTTTAGGATGTTGTTTTAGTTTGGGTTCTCGAGTCTTATCCTAGTTAGTAGGGAGCACACTTCGTGAATTCAATTCAACACATGCAAAGTACATGACAGCCAACACTACTAGTTGTGAAGTCGTATGGATTTGCAAGTTGCTGAGCTGATATGTGAGACAATGGAGTATATTGTTATTTACAACAAGAATAGGAGTTATATCAAACTCTCTCGAGAATCCAAGATTTCATGACCACTCCAAGAAATTTGATATTAGACATCATTCTCACTGTAATATCCCCTTTTGGGATATTATCCAAAGATGCAATTTAATTTATTGAATTGACTCTAGAAAGACTAAACCCTCTTAGTTAGACCTCAAATAATCCAATGTTAGCTTCAATACAACCCAAATAGAGTTGGAGTGAGCCAAGGTGGTGGATTAGATGGGAGAACCAGTTAGGAAATTAATCACTTCAAATCTGAAATTAATTACAGCAATAATTAATTAATAAATGCACTAGACTTGCAAAGCCTCAAAAATTAATAACTCCTTCACCATCCATTATTTTTCTATCAAACCAATGCCAAAAGATTCTTAATATTTTTAGCTTTCCAACAAGCTATAGATCACAATTTTTGGATAAGTAGAAGCTAGACTGCACGGAAACGTATTAGAGGTCCCCTGTATCAGCCTAGAAATGTACCAAGTACTTGTGCACGATCTGAAACGTTAATGTTGTGGGTACGTCCGAAACATACCCACAGGGGACAAGGTGCAATTTTTACTGTATCCTGTCCTTGTGAGTATGTTTCCTGGACGTACTCCGCTTTTAAAAACGATTTTGTTGAACCGAAACTCAAAAACTTTTTAAAAATGCATTTTTTTAATATTAAAAGTTTCTATATCTAACCTAATTATAAACTACCCCCCCAAACACTTATATAAACACCCAATCACTCTACTTTTTCTCACACTCTAGTGTCCCCAGATTTCACCCCGAAATGGGACTACCCATGTAAAAAATTTCGTACTTTTAAAATAATCACGCTTTGTGTTTTAATTGCCAGAAAATGTTTGTTTTATGTCAAGATATTCCCAGAGAGTCATATAAGCCAATTTCGACAAATACCCAAATGCTCAAACTCGTATCCTGTCGTTGGGGTTTGCCTATAGAATTTTTTTATTTAATTATTTTAAGCCCCGTTTGAGGTAAATTGTGCTCCGGTTTAACCTGTTGAGGTTTTACATGTCAATATTCTCATATACCAGTAGGGTTTTAACCAGGAATGAATTCTGGGCTTTATTTGTGACTTCTGGCAACGTTTTGCGTTTTGGTATTTTTCTCGTTTTATTTTCTGTGAAATTTCCCTAGGTCAATTCCTTTGTCGGTTCAGTCTGTTTTCTTGCCTGGAGTATCTGGAGATCATCTACGGACGTCATGCCAGAAGGAATTTGCCACAGGAGGTTTGGTTCTCTCTAAAAAGACGAAGTCATGCACAAAAAGGCCTCTTCTTGGCAGGTCGCATTTTTGGGAAAGAAATGTTTTAAGCTACAATGGGATTTTTGGTAGCAGCAAGCACGTAGGAATTTTGTACCTGCTTGGCAGGGTACTTTTTCCCATGGAAGCAAAGCCACTTAAGTCATAATGGGATAATTAGAGGCGAGGCGTGCAATAATTTCTTACTTGCCTTGCAGATTGAAAAATCCCATTATGAAAGTCAAACAGCTTAAGTGGATCATAAGATTTTTGGAGTTACGATGCGAGTGAATAATCCCATTGAAATTGAATTTTAAAATAGAAATTAGCCATGTCAAAAGTGCAACCCCTTTTGGAATATGTTGGCTAGATGTTGGAACATGTCATGAGATAAATCTCCCTCATTTACCAATGAGGCTCCCGTGTCGATTTGTCAATTAAAATATGCTAAGTATCTATATGGGGTTTTACTTTAACTATTCACTCATGAACCATAGTTTTGTGCTGCATTACTGCAGCAAAGCAAGTAAGCGATTGTTTAAGAAAGAAAATATTTATAGAAGAAGGGAATTATATAAACGCAGAGAAAAATGGGGAAGATGTGCATCCCAATCAATAGATAACAGAGTTGATTGCACACACATAAAGAAACCAATAGATATCAACACGTAATTATAAGCAAAGGCAACTCTAGAGCTAAATCTAAAATAACACACTTTATTCAAAGATCTAAGATAGAAAGTCAAAAACAAAATACACCGTGACACAAAGTTTTCTCGAAAATATGCTCTTGTATATTCCTTTGCTTCAAGTGACTCTCAAGGGTTTCAGCACAAAGTCTAGAACACAAGAATGTTGCTTACCAATTCTGATCATTAACCCGGAGGTTCTTCTTCTACTTATAGAATGTAGAAGGGAAAGTACAAATGGGAAACTCAACTGAACTGAAACATAAACAAGAAGTAAAGATGACATTTGGCAATCATCCTCCACTAACTCCTCCTTAAGTGACACATCTATCACTTAACTAATAGAATTGTTCCACATAACTTAAAGCAATGGTTTCAAAACCAATAACTTTAAAGTTTTACAATTTCATCCGGGAACGTGGAAAATAGAAGAAGTCAAGCCAACTTGTAACATTTATATCTTCTTTTTGTTCTGATACTGAATATACTTGTCGAACATGTAATTCAACATCTTCCCATCTGTCTTAGCCACAGCTTCCTTTTCTGTCCTGAACTGCAGCAATCCTTCGTTCAACACCTTGATACATGCTTCCACATCCTCCAAGCTCGGCCCGAACCTCACAATATCCGACTGCAGTGCCACCAGTCTGCTAATGGAATTCATCGTGAAAGGCTTAGTAGCTCCATCAATTCTCCCTTGTACCATCAGAAGAGATCCTTCCAGGGAATTAGGCACTTTGCTAGGAATGATCCGTACGTATGAAGTAACATTTCCGACCACTTCCTCCTCAGTGAAAGCAATGATATTGTCTGGTAAAGACGATGTCTTACTCTCAAGTGCCTGCATCCTCTTCAACAGAATTCTGCAGATCTCCAAACGGAAAGATACTGCAAACTCCAGCTGCTTCCCCTTCTCAACTGATCTGTCTGGTACAATCTGTTCCGCAACCAACACTTCTCCCGACAACTTATTGATTTCGGCCAAAGTACTCAAGTTACTCTTAGCAACTGTATTCACATCTACTATGCTCGTCATCAGTTGCTTCAGATGATCTCGCGCATCATTCATAACCTTCAATGGGCTAAGCACCTCTCCGAGTCAGTTGTCATGTGCTTTATGAATAATCAGATTCTTCCATTCGTCGATAGCTTTCACCTGATTGCTTGAATCTTCCGTATCATGCATCAGATGATCACTCACCTGCTCTTGAGCTGAAATGGGTTGAGTGGAAGATTTAGCCACCTTAGCAATGATCTCGCACAACTAAGATACACCGCTTAAGAAGTTCAACGCTTCTACGCCTTTTCTTCGTCAAGCCTAAGGAATAGAGTATCTATCAATGTCTGTGTATCCTGCTTCAATCCTTCTGTGGTGGCTTGACTAATAGGTACTGGTTACTTGTTATGTCTTCTGCCGTGAGCTCATCCTCTTTCTTCCCTTCCGTCCGAATCCCACATCTCGGCCGAACTTCTACCCCGACTCCTCGATGATCAACCTCAAGTTACCTTAAGAACTTTAAGTTTTCTCCTTTTCCGCCTGACTCATGGAGCAAATGACAAGTCGTGTTCCTCCAAGTTCATTTCTACTCTAGCCTCTGGAACCAACTGCGAAGTCAACCATTCTGAGAAATTACTTACTCGAGAATGAGAAGTTGCTGAGTGTACTACTATCTCCCGCTCTGATTCCTCTCCATCAAAATCATGGGCATGTGTTGTGGCTGCCATCCTCTCGAATCATCCAAAGACAAAGCTCTTTCAAACTCGTCATCTCAGCTTTCAACATTTTTTCGGAGAACAAAGGCCGAACGGAGTGACCGAGGAGAAAAGATGAATGTTGCAGATTCGGTGGAGGCATAGAAGTGTCCTCGCCGAGGTGCAACAAATGATGAAGTACTGGATGCTGGAGAAGCCAAGACTAATGTCATAGCCGTGAAGTGATCCTCTTTTGATTAAGACCTTCGTGCAATTTCATCTTCTCGAGCCTTGTCTTTGCTTTCCTCTATGCTTCCTCTTCGAGGCAATCTCTTGTGCCGAAGTTGCCTCGTGATTTGATTCATTAATGCTTCATCAAGGCAGATCCCTTTGTCGAACTAAAACCGGTCAAGTATTCATCGAATGGCAAAGACCAGACCTTTCCTCTCCTCCCATTTGATGGTATGTGTCAAGTAACACATTCCCATCATCTTTAAGATCCGTAGGTATCCGTGCTAGTCCAATGTCAACACTTGTCGGCCGATAGCTCGCTGAAATCCTTCTTTCTAACCTCATACTCACTTTTGCACTTCATCTAGAAATCCTCTAATGAAGGCACAAGTGCGTACTCCTGGGAGATCGTCTTCCTAGCTACTTCAAATGGATCGAAGTTCAGCCGTGCTGGGAAGAACTCTTGCTCGTACTCAGATATCATTTTCGCTTCCAATCCTCGGGCTTTATGAATGCTCTGGTAGCTATAATGTCCCACAGTGATCGAGAAGAAGCCCATAAACTTGTGCCGCTTTTGGTCAAGATCGTGTATCTCCACAAGTTGTTTGCTCAACTCCATGGTGATCAATCTATCATTCGGATATCTCGCATGACCTTAACCAGCTTCTCCGTAAAAGCCAGTAACCACGCAAGTATGTGAAATCTGCAAACTAAATGAATAGATCGCCAATTTTGATACAACTTCCCACGCTTCCCTGCTCACCCTGTTGGCCTTTAGATCCTTGTCTAGCCTATAGATGAATTCGTAGAAGAATCCATCATCGACCACTTTGAAATCTTTCTTGCACCCAGATACGATGAAGTCAGGGTAGCACTCAAAAATGGGGTCCTTAGAAAGAACGCCACATCTATCCAGCTTAGAGAATATGCCTTGTGAAGCTGTTGCATATACCAAATAAGAAGTCATTTTGAAGTGAAAGTACGCTCCACATTTCGGAGTTGCCACCAATGTTATCTTAATGATTTCGACCGATTGATTATCGAATCCGCTTTGTTGATTTCAATGGTCTTGATGAAAGCATACATCCATGTACGGAAAGTGTGAGCGTTCGCTTCGCCATTTATCCTGCATAACAATTTGGCAATATCATCTACCTCCTGTACCAGATTGGACCGCGGAAGAGTTCTTGGGAACTTGGAAGGAGATCTGGGCTTCTTCATGTATCTGTTGTTCATTATGTTCACGCACTCAACTCTATGCTTCTCCCACCTGCTGCCGGCATCCTGAATGCTAATAGAAGTCACCACCTTTCGTGTCGGAATCTTCAAACAATAATTGATGAACTGTGCGTCCAACTGAATTATTGTTTTCCCTGTAACGTCTCGCACTGATCTAGATGATGATTGATAAGACCTGGCACTCTCCATAACTAACTCTGGCAACTGGGCTGTGTATGGAAAGGTTGCAGCTCGAATAATTCCACTGCTTTTAACTGCACGCATGAAGGAAGTCTTTCCTGCTCTGGATCTATCAATCAATTCAGAAAAGAGGTTCTGGACCTAGATCTGTGTCTCCAATCTCTGTGAATTTGGAAGTAATGCATCATTCTGTTGTGCTCTCTTTTTCATCCCTCTTTGTCATGGTTGTGTCTATCTTTGTCTAAACAATTCTTTTTCTCCTTATCTTGCTGGAATTCCTTAAAAATGGTGCAAATCTAGATAATTCTTCAGATTCGAGGATATATTCAATGTATTGGACATTGATTTAAGCTCCCTTTCTTTTGTAAAACACCTGTAATGAATTCCTACGCAACTAATTCGATAAAGATGGCAACCGGAATATACACAAAGTGGATTTTAATTATAAAAATCTGCATAATTCAAGCTCATGTGCCCCAAATTTGATGTTCTATTTGCATGCAAAGTAAGCATGAATTTTACCAACTTCACCTGAGCACCTGTATCACTTATGCAAACAATTATCCAGACACAAATCAACCTCCTTCAACCTATGCGCCAATTCTGGAAGCTTTTAACATTAATTTCACCTTCTTTTGAGCAAAAATCTTCTTCAAATGGGACGCACTTTTCCTTTGGGCTGCACTTCTTTGCTTGTGAATTAATTAATTCATCCTTATGGCAGCCCCTGCTTATATAATACTCATGATTCTATAATTAATTAATGTCTTTCCTATTCCTGACAATTAACTAATTAATTAATAAGTTTTACTCTTCAAATGGGGCACCTATTTTGTGCATGCTCATGGCTGCCATTAAATAAATTAAATTTATTTAATTTTAGACTTCTGCTTCCAGTTAATTCAAGCCTCACAGTATGCTTTGACCTAAGGCACCGAAAATAGGAATTAATTTAATCATTTAATACTTTAAAAAGTATTTCTTCTCTCCCAAATGCGGCACACTTTTTGACATAAAGGGGCTGCATTAAATAAATATTATTTATTTAATTTTAGAACAGTCTATTTTCAACCTCCTTTTGTCCATTTACCTCTGTTGACTTTTCCACAAGCCTGGGCGCCAAAATTGGAGAAGATATTAATTAATTTAATTAATTTAAGGCTGCCTTCCTTTCCCTAAAGGGGTCGCACTTTTTGGCATAAGAGATTTCTATTTTTAAAAGTCAGATGACAATGGGATTTTTTACCCTGCAAGGCAGCCCTGAAAATCCCATGATTCACTTAAGTCGTTTGACTTTCATAATGGGATTATTTACCTGCAAGGCAAGGGCAATAAACTCCCATGATTCACTTAAGTGATATTTCTTTTATTCCACAATAGGAATTTTTACCTCGCAAGTGTGCACGAAATTCCCGCCGCCTCGCCGCCTCTAATTTTCTCATCAGTGACTTAAGTGACATTGCTTCCATGGGAAAAAGTACCCTACTAGGCAGGTACAAAATTCTCATCTGCCTGTTGCTTCCAAAAATCTCATGATCCACTCCAAACCCTCTTTTTCCAAAAATGCACCCAGCCCAGAATAGGCTTTTATGTGCACGTCTTCGTCTTTTCCCGAGAACCAGACCTCCGATGGCGAATTCCTTCTGGCACAACGCGTGCGTATGTGATCTCCAGATACTCCGTGCCAAGAATCATGCCAAACCGCAAAGGAACCGATCCGAGAAAATTTTCACGTAAAAACGAAACGGAAAAACACAAAAACACAAAACGTTCTCGGAAGTTACAAATAAAGCCTAGAATGCATTCCTGGTTAAAACCCTACTAGTATATGGGAATAACGATGTGTACGATCACAACAGAGTTAAACCGGAGCACTAATTGCTTCAAATGGGGCTCAAAATAATAAAATACAAATTTCCCCGCAGTAAATCCTCACAATGAATATAAGAATTTTGGGCATCCGGGTATTTGGCGAAAATGGCTCCTTGGGAATATCTTGACACATTACAGAACTTTCTAGGAATAAAAACACGACCCATTATTTTAAAAGTATGAAATTTTTTTGGATAGGGTAGTCTCAGATTTCAAGATGAAATCTGGGGACACCGTAATAGATGGATAGCTTTAATTGCATTTATTAATTGTTTCTATTTCAGAAATTGGCACCCAAGCATGAGGAAAAGTCAACACAGGATAAGAGGATACGGGAAATTGGAAATATAATTCTAAAATTAAATAAATTTAATTTATTTGATGCAGCCCTCTCTCATGCAAAAAAGTGTGACCCACCTAGAGGAGGGATAATACTTTTTAAATTATTTATTGATGGAATTAATTCCTATTTTTGGCGCATGAGGTCAAAGCATTGTGTGAAGTCAAAGTAGACTAGAAGTATAAAGCTAAAATTAAATAAATTTAATTTATTTAATGGCAGCCATGAGCATGCACAAAATAGGTGTCCAAATTGAAGAGAAAAACATGTTTATTAATTAATTAATTGCCGAATAGGAAAGACAATTATTAATTATAGAATGATGAAGGTTATATAAGCATGGATTGCCATATTAATGAAGTAATCAATTCTTCTAACAAAGGAGTGCAGCTCAGGGAATTTTGGCACCCAAAGGAGAAATTTTGCTCGAAAAAGGTGTTTTCATTGCTTTAAAGCTTCAAAGTTTGGCGCCTAGGTTTGAAGAAGCTTGATTTAAGTCTCGATTACTTGTCTCGCATAGTGATACACATGCCCAAGTGAAGTTGACAATATTCACACTAGCTTTGCATGCAAGCAAAGCCTCAAATTTTAGGGCAGCGGGCTTTATATACAAATTTTTATGATAAAAATCAAGTGTTCAAGCTTCGATTCCGTCTTTCTCGAATTAATTGCGGTGTATTCATTACAGGTGCTTATATAATTGAAAGGGAGCTTAAATCAATGTCCAATACATTGAATATATCTTCCGAATATGAAGAAATTCCCAGATCTGCACCAATTATAAAGAATTCCGGCTGAACAAAAATGAAAAAGAGTTGCTCTGACAAAGATTGCTCTGGTCATGGTGAAACATGATGAAAGAAAAGGATCAGCACAATCATGCATAGCTTCCAGATCCAAATCCCGATTCAGATTCAAATCCAAATCCATAATTGCAAAGGCTTCATCCTCTTGTTTCTAATGCAGCCCATGTAGAAGTCAATGCATGAAAAATTCCTTCCAGGATCTTGTGCATGTGCTCCAATCTTCCAATTGAAGCCTTCATTGACTTTGCATTCTCCCGGAGTGCTTTTCAGAATTTTTAATTGCTCATATGCAATTAAAAATAAAAGTGATAAGTTATTTACGGCAAACATTACACTGATGCATGTACTAGAGAAGAATAGCAAAAGCTTCAAGGATGAGAAGGAAGACAAGTCAAATGCAATACCCGCAAGCAAATCACAGCCGCTTCCAGATCTAGTTTGGTAAGAATCAAGGGCAAAAGAATCAGCTGCATGCAGAATATGAAAAAGGACAAGACAACAACTTTCCTCTTTCTTATTCTTTCTCTTATTTCCTTCGACAAAGTAATTGAGCGATTAATTAAATTATAAAACTTAACTGATCGGTTTAAAAGTCATTACTTGGACAAGTCAACTACTTAGAAATAGGTGGCGGACATGCAAAATAGAAGGTTCTATCTTCAGTTGTAAATCATGCATGTCATACAAAGAGGAATTCGAGGAGAGAGATTGCCAGTTGTTTCCTTTTCGACTTCCACATGTGCCAGTTCACTAAAAGCTTCATATTTGTAATTTCCCCTCTACATGCTATAAGTAGAGGAAGAACCTACGGGTTAAAAGGATCAGAATTTGTAAGCAGCATTCTAGTGTTCCAGACTTTGTGTTGAAACCTCTGATAGCTATTTGAAGCAAAGGAATAGAAAGTAGCAGATTTTCGAAGAACTTTGTGTCGACGGTGCATTTTGTTTCTAACTTTTGTCTTAGATCTACTTATAAACTGTGTTATTCTAGATCTAGATCTGAAAGTTGCCTTTGCTTATAATTTTGTGTGTTAATATCTATTGGTTCTATCTATGTGCATGTAATCAACTCTTTAATCTATTGATTGGGTTTCACATCTTCCTTCTTTCTTTCCTATTTTTATTTTTTTTTCTTCATCGGATATTTCTTTTCTTTAACATTTAACTTCTTACTTGCCGCAAAACTATACAACTATGGTTCATGATCTGCATGGTTAAAGTAATACCCCCAAATAGATACTAGCATATTTAATTGACAAATCTTACACGGAGTCTCACCGGTATATTTGGTATTTTGCATGAGCTTGAAGGAGAGAGAGAAAGAGAGGTCAAGGAGAAAGAAAGAGCTTGGAGGAGAGAAAAGAGCTTGGAGAGAGAGTGATTGAGCTGAAGGAGAAAGAGAGAAGAGAAAGCAAGTCTACAAACATCAAGGAGGATTTTTCCAGTATTTTACATGCATTCAGGCATTTTTTTTTAAAAAAAAATCTTTTGAGCAATGTTTTGTATATGAATATGATCAATGATCAATATCATGAATGATGTGTTTCAAACACATCATTCATGATTATTGATCATGATCTAAATTTATTTTTAATATTTATTTATTTTACGGTTATTAAAATATAATATATTAATTAATTTTTCCGTATTTTAAGTTTAATAGTGAAGTTTTATTTAATTAAACGTCTACCCTCTGTGTATGCTCTCACCTCGCACCATTTATGGCGAACTTGGTGATCAGAATCAGAGATTGACGTGTAGGACTAACTGTTTAATTTTTTTAGTTAGTTATGTGTTCGTTTTTTTTTTAATTTTTTTTAAAGTTTTAAATTGAATTTGTTAAAAATTTAAACGTCTACCCTCTGTATGCTCTCACCTCGCACCATTTATGGCGAACTTGGTGATCAGAATCAGAGAATGACGTGTATGGGTCAACAAATTAATTTTCTAATTTGTATTTGTTGTTTTTAATTAAATTATTTTAATATTTAGCAATGTTTTAAAAAATATCTCTTATTGTAGGTTATTGAATTAATCCTACAATCATGGCATCCAGTTCAACTTCAGTGGGGCAAGAGGGGGAAAATGTTTCGGGTGGTATGGCAATGAAAATGGATCCAAATTATCCTTTATGAGACATGTGGAAGTGATAGAGCTTGTTTCGGTGGTGGTGTCCGTGTTTGACGTGTCCCCATCAGGTCCGCCACATTTTAAATCCTCATATACCCGCTTTGAGAGCTCATCCGACTAGGGCATCGGGACGGGTATTAGACCGTGTAGAAGGTGGAAAAGAAAACCATAGCCATGTACCTAAAAGAGCAAGAGGATGCAAACATCAAGCAAAGCAAGAGCTCGCTCTAGAACTGCTTTTTACAAAGAGAGGTCCATGGGAAAACCACCAACATCAACACCATCATTTCATCCTTTCATCGAGACTCGTGGCTAAAACTATTCCAGATGATGATGACCCTTTTGATGCAGATACCTCAGGGCCATCAAGCAAGAGAACAAAAGGCCCATTAGAAAAAGCATTTAACATCGAGAAGAGGGATATCAGCAGATGAATTGGTGTCTCGGTGTATATTTGCATGTGGACTACCATTCAATGTCTTGAGATCACCTTATCGGGCAAAGCAGATGATGGTGAGAGGCATTAATGAGGCACCACAGGGGTATACAAGCCCTAGCTATAATAAGGTTCACACTTCTTCTTTGCAAAAGAAGTGCAACACATTCGTACATCTCTACAACCCAATTAGAGATTCTTTGACTGATTCAGAGTCTCTATTATATCGATGGATGGAAAGACTCTGAAACAAACCTCTCATCAACATTATTGCAGATGCCCTAAAGGGCCAATGTTTCAAGGTCATTGATTGTGAGGGGGAAGTAAAAGATGCCCAATTCATCGCAAATATTCTCACTGAGGCTATTGAGTCAAGTGGGTCCGGTCAGAGGGTTGTCCAAGTCATCACGACAACGCCAAAATCGCAAGGCAACAGGGATTGATAGAGAGAGGGTAGGTATGAGCACATATTTTGACACCATGTGCAATACACTCCCTAATCTAATGATGCAAAGATTGGGAAAATTGCATGGATTGAGCAAATATACACGAGGCAAACGAGATTCGATGTTTGTCACCACCAACCATCACATGTCTCAAGCCATATTCAAAGATTTTCAAAGTCGAGTATTAAGGTAAAAGGAACAATTCATTTTAAATTTAATATTTGATTTTAAATTTTTAAATCAATTTCAAATTGTGTTGTATTGAATTGTTTCCATTCTTTTTTAATAGGTCATTGAGACTAGGTTTGCTCTCACACACTCGCCTCGAGACGACTCAGTGAAGGTGAGACGTGCTTTGAGCATGATGGTGATTGATAATGTTTGACCATCTGAGGCAATCTAACACAAAAAGAGCCCAAAAATAAAATCATGGATCCTCGATGAGCATCAGTGGGGAAAAGTCAATATTTGTTGAGTTTCACAGAGCCTATTTTGAGTATGATACGATTTGTTGACAAAGATAATGCTCAGATTGAGAAATATATGATGGCATCGACTCCATGCTTGAAAAAATCCATGATATCATACAAAGCAAAGAGCAGACTCGAGGAAAAATTTTTACAATGAAGTTAAAAATGTGATCGTGAAAAGGTGGAACAAAATGACCACCCCATCACATCTCCTCGCTTATGCTTTAAATCCCAAATATTACAAAGAGTGAAATAGTTGGGAGAGCTCGTAGACAACGACTATATGATGACCATGAGGTCAGCAAATGGGACGAGGTCAAGCATTCAGAGGTTGCTTTCGATCCAAATACATCACTGCAGTCGCCAGAGATGTCGATGTTCAGAAATGGACAAGGTAAAGATGGGAGAGATAGAGGCTATTTCAGTGACAAACCCACCATGGATCCAATCACGTGGTGGACTTGTCATGGCCATGATGCCAAGTTCTTACGACCAAATATGATCAAATTGCTCTCACAGTATAAAGTTCAGAATTTGTTATTTGATATTTTAATTACCAATTACTTAATTAAAATTCAAAATGATATCATTCTTTTTTTTAATTAATAATATTAATACTTTGTTTTTTGTGACAGTGGCTAAGTAATTTTTCCAGAGCGCAATCGAGTACTTATGGCTTCATCCACTCAACCAAACGCACCATGTTATTTGATCATTACGAATTAAAATTCAAAATGATATCATTCTTTTTTAATTAATAATATTAATACTTTGGTTTTTGTGATAGGTGGCTAAATTCTTTCACAGAGCGCAAACGAGTACTTATGGCTTCATCCACTCAGCCAAACGCACCATGTTGGCATCGAAGAAGGCTGAAGATCTAATATACGTTCATTCCAACTTGCGCCTCTTAACCCACAAGACGCAAGAGTATACTAGTGGTCCTAACAAGCTTTGGGACCTCCAACCTGAAAACACGGACTTTGAAGCTTCTGCTACTTGTTTGGCCAATGTTTCACTTCTTGGCATCGATGAGGAACTTCCAGGGAGCCCTTCACAAGGGTTCGAAAGTGGAGCTAGTGGGAGTGGAGCTGCAAGTGGCATCCATGAAGATGATTTTGACGATCATCTAGATGATATGCTCTAGAAGTTGAGAACTTGAATGTATTATGTTATTTACTATCATGTTTTGAACATTATGTCATTATGAATCAATACAAACTCAAGTCTCAATTCTCAAAGTATTGGAAATTTCAATTTTGTTTTCATGTTCTATGAATGATTTTAAGTTGTATGACTCTATGAGTATTAAATTTCAATAAGTATGCAATGTATGAGAATTAAATTTCAATAAGTATGCAAATGCTTCTTTAAATTTATAATTTATATACATATTTATATATATATATTTATATACACCCCTTCAAAACAGCGCTCAAATCCCAAACCCATTCTTTAGGGTTAGAATAAATTCCATAAATAATTTCCAACACTTAATAACCCTTCAATACACTCAAAATAGCTACCCAAACTAAGCAAAAATGAGCCAACATATATCAGATTACAAATAAAACTTGTTCACCCTTAAAACATGCTAAAAGATGCCCAATTCAAGTCGCCATAGTTAGAAGGAGAATCACCAACAAGTATATTTGCAAATCTCATGAAAATACTTCAATTGAATATCAAACCAGCACAATAACTCCCACGCAAGAGAGAGAACATTAATGGGCATACATCCCAACTCCAAGCATGGAGTAAAAATCAAATGATCAATCCAACATCCCCTCTAAAGAAATGCGACCTCCCTTTTATAGACCTAAGGGGTGCAATATCCAATAAAGACCGACATTTCCCTTTTGGAGGAAAACATAAATTCTCATTAAAATATTTAATACTAAGACTATATGCACTTTATTTATCTTTTAATTAAATAAATAAAAGTAACTAACATATGTGCACATTAAACTAACTAAAGAGACTCCCACTTGTAGCGCTAGGCATGCCAAAGGGTTACAATGCAAATGAAAAATAAATATTAATAATGTCTCGAAAAAGGGGACATTACATTCTCTAAGACAGAGTTTAGAAGGGAGCAATCGCTCTAAACTATATTCCAATAGATCAACAGTTTGCAGACATTTTGACGAAGCCTCTAGCTAAGGGAAAGTTTGAGATGTTCCGGAAGAGACTGGGATTGGTGGAAAACACATTCCTTGGTAAGAGGGAGTGTTAGATTATGGTACTGCAGAATGTGTCGTCCTGCAAGATGCACATGTGGAACATGGGCACACTTCAGCACAGCATAAAGTCATAGAGAACAACAGTCTTATTCTTGATTGTCCTGTTAGCAATTGCTTTTAAGTAGTTTGTTTTCTTGTTTAAGAATAACAGTTCTTTATTTAGCAGTTTGAATGTCTATTTAAGGGCACAGATCTGTAATATAAAATTAGGTTGAGGATTGATTTAATTTTGGTATGGATCCGATTCTAGGATCCAAACTATTTTTAGGGTCTCCTCTTCAGCTATAAAAGAAGGCCTAGGGTAGATATTTTTTTCATTCAGTGTGTGTGTTTTTCTAGAGTGTGTTCCAAAGCATTGTAGCTTTTGTTTTCTGATTAATAAAACAGTGATGTGATTTGGAGCAGATCTGAGTATTTTTCAGTTAGTGTTTCTCTACTGTATGTGATTGTAGATTCTAGCATTTAAAGTTCAGCAGTTTTGATTGGCTTTCAGTTTTGAGCTATCTAGTTGAGAGTTCTTTAAGATCAAAGTCTGCTTACCATGGTGAAGAGAAATTTTCAACTATCACATTGTCAAATATAAGTAAAATAAGAGTGAATGGTGATGATTTTAAGGTGGAAAATATCCACTCATCACCATAGAAGCCCTGTTAATTTACCACTTGAACTTATCAAATTGACATCATCAGGGGCAACTCAAAAAAAGTATTTGCAGTTAATTGAATGCACTTGCAATCTGCTTGTCTTTCCATAACAAGATTTTCATTGAAAAACAAAAGGATACTAAGAGCAAATTTGGGGAAATCACCAAAACTTAAAGGCATTGATGACCATAAATGTCTGCTTCAATTATTGAAATAACACTTGATGAATTAAAAATTACAAATGCAGTTAAAATTCCCAGGATATCCGCTCACATTGACAAACAATGGACTCAACGAGTAGTTCAATAGAATCGTTGGAGGACAAGTATCAAAACGCAAAAGATGACCTTGATGACCATAAACATCTAGTTAAATTTTTTTAAACATGATGCTTGATCAATTACAAAGGGAAAATGTGGGACAAAATCCTGAGGACGGTCACATTACACGAAGACTGAAATAGTGGCTTGAAGATGTTCAAATCAAAAATACATTTGGGACATTTTTGACTAAGATGATTTAGTATTTGAGTGCACTGACCATATACATTCAGGAGACGTGCCATGCTTATATTTTCTTGGTAATTGTCTAGGTTTACTGTGTTAAACAAACTATATTGTGAGTTTCCCTCGTATTTAATGAATTTGAGAAACAAAAGGCATCATATGCATCAAGCTATGAAAAGTTATCTGGTGACAAACATATTGACTTGAGAAGAAATACTTTGCAATAGAAACTACAAAATCTTTCTATCAAGTAGAAACATGATAATATAAGTTATTGTTTCAAGAAGTACAAATTTGCATACTCTGTTCACTAAAAACAGAAAAATCCTGAAAATTGAGGATGCAACGCTAGATCTGCTACAACATGCAAAAGCTATTTGACCAGCATATATTGTAATTTTCTAAAATGATCCATCATCAAAATCCATAAAAGCATCTCCAAGCACATCTCCAACAACATACTGATTATACTTGCAAAAGTAAATTAGCAGCATTCTTATTCATTGACCACCCTAAGTACCCCTAGATGCTATGCTAAACTTGTTTCTGTTAAATTTATGGAGATGGTAATACCAGTGATAAGAACTCGTCCCAAGAGTATATGTTAACTCCAGCTCTTTCAGCTAGTTCCCTTTGCCCATCAGTTATATTTTCAAAGCTCACCAATGCTGTATGTATTTGAGTAACATTTGTCAGACTTTCCTCTTAAAACAAAAATTACTTCAAAGCATAAACAGTGGCATCAAGAATAAATTGTGCGTACTCTTTAAGTATTCTGTACACTTGGGCAAACATTCCAGCATCTGCGTTCAGCAATTTCTAAAGAGTCTCCTTAAATATTCAACAAACAGTTCATCTAATCAAAATAGATGACAAACTAGTAACACTAAGTCTATATCCATCTGAGACAATATGAACAACTTATAAATATTTTACATTTGTATACAACTCATCAAACTATAAACCCGTATCACAAAAGATTGTGAAATAAGTACATCAAATTTGATTCACTGGCAGACAAAACAATATATTTAAATTTAATACATGGCTGATTATTGAAAATCTAGAACATGTTCATTTCAAAACTTTGCCATTGTTGAATGTAATCAAATAATTTTAAGAACTTTGCAACAATTGAACTGTCTAGATGCCAAATTTTACTTGCACGGTTCCTATAATAAACATAAACGCGATGAACATATACACATACTTCACAATTATAGATTATCAGATACATAAAAGTAAAAGAAAACATTATAGTCAAGACAATCGACTATTTTTATCTGTACAGATCAAAGTTCAGTTATTTGGAAACTCGACAGAAAGGACTCACATAATATTTTGAGATCACTTGAAACTCAACAGACAGGACTCGCATAATATTTTATGATTGCTTGAAACTCAACAGACAGGACTCGCATAATATTTTATGATCGCTTGAAACTCAACAGACAAGACTCGTATAATATTTTGTGATCACTTGATGGCAACCAACACTTTCCTAATGAGTCACGACAAAAAATAGGCAATATAATCTGAGCCAAGGACATGAGAAATAGGAATTTTTCATTGTACTTAATGCAATATACACCATCTCCAAACATATCATCCTGGAAATCCCCATGAATACCAGTGAAGTAGATATATATTTGATTAAACCATATCAGGTGCAATGGTTGTACACTACCACTGACAGTGCAATGGTTGTACACTACCACTGACAAGCAACCATACCACACCTACGAGGCTACGACTAATCTCGAAAGTTAAAAGCAGGTCTTAGGTATATAATTTGATTGTTCCATTTCTTTGAACCATACAAATTTATTTACTAACAAAACATGTAGATAAATTCAGCCAATTGAAATATCAAAATTCTTACCTGCATCTATCTTTCCCCATAAATAGGACGGCATCCCTGCCTATACCAGTCAAGAGGTGGTTTTGGGTTTGGATTTAGAAATGTGTTCAATAGGTGACTGCATATAATAAGATGAAGTCCGAGTTATCAATGTGATGGAAGTCATTGTCACAGGCTGTGAAGACAGTGAAGGGTGCCTAATGAATGAGAGACGACCCATTGGACCCAGCTAAGACTATAAATTTGATAGAGATGTAAGTCAAATATAGAAATTATTCAAGTAGACTTCTGAAGCTGTTCTAATCAATTATTTTGTAGGCTCTCCTTACATGTTCTGTCAATTCAACTGTTTTTCTTTAATTTCCTTCTTGACAGCTAGCACAAGCTTAAAACACCAGCCATGTCCTCAAAAGTTTCTAGAATTTGGCACCTTTCTTCTAATGTGTTTTTCTTTTTGGCGTATAGTCTTCTGCTTCCACATACTAATCTCTGCCTTGCATTTTCTCTTTTGATCTGCCATCTCTTTTCCATGCTTGGCAGCTACATTCAACTCTCCTCCAACTGATCTGTCTTACATGCAACTGACTTTCCAAAGAGCATACCTTAAACATCAATTCTGAACCATCATTACTAAAATTTGTCCTGCCAACATCTTCTGGGATCTCAAATCTCCTTGCAGATCTGTACTATCTCATTAGAATCTATCACAATTACTGCACAATTGGACAGAAATAATGTTCTATTATCCTTCAGTTTATAAATGGCAATATATCCATTGCTACGTTGATTGAAACATCTTGCATATCGTTTCCCACAATGGATCCAGCTTGTATGTCTGGAACCACTTTAGCTTCCCAAAATTGTGAATCACCCCAATACATTTTCTCTAAACTACCCTTTCAATCAACTTTATTGCTATGTTCCATGGGGACACGTCCCCTGCCTTTTTAGGTTCGTTCCCGTATCGGGGACGTTTCAGAAACTCGGGATGGGTAGGAAACCTCCCTACCCATCCCCAATCCATTAAAAAAATCGGAGATGTCCCCGGGACGTCAAAATTGAAGAGGGGGACAGCAGGGGACACCCAGACATCCCCAGTACATCGAGGAGACTTCTACAAGTCCTCCATCCGTACTGGGGAGGTATGGGCATCCCCTATGTCCCAACAAACATAAAGTTATTTTTCGTTTTTTAAAAACACAGTTAATTAAAAAAAAGGAATGTGGGGGGCAACAAGGACCCCCGCGCTCATTCCTAACTAACCTAAACCTAAAACAAACTCTCTTACAACTAAAACAAAAAAATAAGCTCATTTTTGTCATTTCCCATCTTGTGAAGGAGAAGACAAAGAAAGAAAACAGCAGAGAGAAGAAGGCAAGAGAGCAATATTCTACAGTGAATTCATTTAATAGTTTTGTATTGCTCATGCAGCAACGTGTCTATGAATAGAGAACATAGAGTAATATGTTTTGGTGATAAACAAATTGTGGTATTATGTTGAATGGTTTGCTGTGCAGCAGAGGGTGTATAAACAGAGCATTGAGTAATATGTTTTCATGAAAAACACGGGTATTTACCCAATTCTTTGAACTATGTGTATGAATACATAACGTAGAGTAATATGTTTTGGTGAAAAACATTGTGGTATCAGTTCAATGTTGTGCTGTGCAACACAGGGTGTATGAACAGAGCATAGAGTAATATGTTTTCCAAAAAAGATTGTTTTTGACTCAATGTTGTGAAAGGTGTGTGTGACTACAAAACATAGAGTAAAATGTTTTGGTGAAAAAGAGTGTGTTATTCAGTTCAATGTTGTGTTGTGCAGCAAAGGTGTATGAACAGAGCATAAAGTAATATGTTTTGCTGAAAAAAACAACAGGTTTTTTACTCAATTCTGAAAAACCCTATTATCATGACCGCTCCAATATGCCTGCTCAAAAGTGTGACAATGCATTTGCTAATTGTATGCTTGATGATGCATATGATTGCATTTGAATTGTTAGACTTTTGTGCAGGTGTTGTGTACTATATACTTTTTCTATGTTTCAGACATTTTGTAGTTGTCTAGTTGAAACTTGCAGCCCTTGGGCATTTCATTGTAATTATTATTGTAATTGAAACTTGAATCTTATGTGAAATCTCAATTCAGCTCCAATTTTATGTATTAAGGTTCTATAATGTGTGTGATGAATGCTTTATCAATGTTATCATATGAATATTTGAAATTTCCTATATTTTTAAAATTTTCCCTTATTTTTTAATAGCTGTCCCCTGCCATCCCCTAAAAAATGGCTTCCAAAAAAATCCGTCCCGGAAACACGTCCCCCCATCCCTTGCCGTCCCCGTCCCGGAAACTTGGTGGAACATAGCTTTATTGTGCATTCTTCAACTTTTGCCAGATCTATATGTTTAAGCTGCTTCAATACATCAGCATAAAACCTAACTACATGACTATGAATGGCCCTACTCTAATCAATAGATTGGTTACTAGCTATTTCCCATCCCTCTCCATTAGAATTCAAAGGAAAAATATGCCTGTCGTCGTGATTATGAGTAAACTGTCCTGACTGTTCTGCAGACTGCATGCCCAGTTCTAAAAATAATACAGTTGTCTAAAGTGAATCTGACATTGGCATAGGAACTAAAGATACCTGGTGAAAATCACTGGTGGATTTACCGAATGTGACCTTGAGTGTTCCAGCTGTCTTGGCTGCCCCTCTTATGACTGCTCAAGGTGCTCCAGCTGTGTTTTTGGCTGCCCATGTGAAATCGGATCTTCTGCAGGGATTTTATCTACTTTCATGTCAGAGGAACCAACTTGGGATAAAGAAGAAGGTAGATGGGAATAAGTTGGATCACTGGTATGATAATGCAATGCTCCCATAGCCATGTTTTGAATCTATCTAAATCATTATCAATTATGGACACTGAAGGCGGACGCTCAACAGTCTTCTCAATTGCAGTAGTGACATGATTGACTTTGTTAAAAAGTAACATAAGTCTGAGGCATGGGCTGTGCGCGGGCAGACTAGCTAGGAGTCTGGCATCAGAAACTAGCATTTTACTCCCTGGTCCCCAATCTCATGAATATCATGACCAGCCTCATTGTGCAAATCATTTAAATCAAGAATAGCAGAATAAGCATAATGGAAGTGAAGACCTTTGAGGAACTGGTATCTAGAAGACAGGCAAACCACAAAACCCTAAAGAGACAAATGAGCATAATGAAAGTGACGACACTTGAGGAACTGGTATCTAGAAGAAAAGCAAAAGACAAAAACCAAAAGAGGCAGACCTCTGATGTATTGTTGAAACATAGCAAGGGAAATGTTCAGGGTTACTGTAGGAAGGGGTAGCAATCAAGGTTACAGTAGCAGGAGTATTGTGGAACTGTAGTACTTTTTGTTATTGAATCCAAAATTGTAGGGATAAGCTGCACATAATTCTTAGGCTTAGCTGCCAAGGACTGAGGGTTTCTATTCCGCCAAATTTGCTCAGGGCACGATCCCAGTCTCATCCCTTATTTATTGGCATCTTCTAGGAGTGGAACCTTGGTGGATGGCTAGACAACACTTTTACACCATCATAGGCACCGTTGGACCACAACGATGAACTGTAGCAATTCTGAATCAACGGGCTGTAGCAATTCCACCTGGAGCTATTGTAACAATTGTGTCCGCCAAGAGTCTTCCTGAACAAAGAATGAAAAAAGAAAAGAAACAAAAAAATCACGGTTGACAACATAAGGCCAGTTCCAGTAGCTATTGTTCAAATATAATGTTTTCATTTTACAAATGGTATATGCCATCTATGTTATTGTAATCTTCCTAGTAGTTTCTTTTCCTCTTTAGTTGATATTGTTACTTGTAATTGGAGGTGGATTTGACCCTCAACCTCCACTACATCTTAGTTCTTACAATCTAATTGACTGACTTGCCAGCAGCTTCTAATTACCATGCTCCGCCAAATAGGGTAATACACAAAATATTGTCATTCTGTAGTTGTAAAGACACCAAAAATTACTTTGATAACAAACCAATCAAGAGTGATTTTTTTGCATACCGCTGGTATCTTTCTCTCTTCCACAAAAGCTATTGAAACTTCGGCGTGACAAATAATAAATTCAACAGCATCCGCACCTACGGTCATAAAACATCACTGTTTTTAGATTATTTGTTCTAGTGTTTAGCATATGATCTATATTATTCTCATAATAATGACCTAGTTATCTTCTCTCCCCTATAGAAAGAAAAGTAAGAGACATAAATAACATTTCAAATATTTGGTTAACTAAACAAGAAGCTAATACAGGGAAGAGTGAATCCTTAGTTATCACTGAAATAACAAAGAAAAGTCACAAAAATAGAAGTACCTCAAAGTAACTTTAGAGAGCTACTTTCAAGAATCAAAGGTATAAAACTGGAAGGCAAGAGACACTTACATAGAAAAGATAGGTGATAATTAGTGCAAATTTAAATAATGGAAATGTAGGATTTGCATGTCTTTTGAGTCAAAATGCAATAATTTTTTTCTGGTGGTACTCCATAATTTTTAATGCAGTAAACATAAAATTTAAACTAAAGGTCGTGCACCCAATGAAGAGTACAATAAATCTAAGGATCGTTTGTTCACGTAATGTAATAAAACCTTAAAACACTTGCAGACTTTGAATCTCAATTTTGAAGTTAGGGGCTCCTTTGTTGTTGTCTATTAAGAACCATCAATGTATTTGGTGCCATCGTCAATGTGTACAAATTGAAGAAAAAAAGGAATAAAGGTCCCAATTGTGCCACTTGAAGGAGCAGAGAACCAAGTATATGACAGTAATAGCATGGAGGGGGAGCTGATTGTTCGAGTATAGGCATTCTTCTTCCAATAAGACCTAAAGAAGATAGGAATATGCTCATATGGATATACTTGAAACTGAATCCATGCATATGGATAAATGATTACTTGTTAAAAGTGCCTTCCGAGTCTCACAAGTTACATAGTTAGCTGCCCCAAGGAAGGGGAAGGTAAGTTGACTCCAAGTTGGCTGATTTTTGAATCCAATACACTGGGTCCTCCTTTCTTTTTTGTATAAAATGTCTGATAAAAGTTGCTAATCCTTACCAAGCAATAAAAATTCAAACTCACAATGAGAGCATGCTTACAACTAACTCACTTGGACATTTTGCAAAACCATAAATTTATTGCCTGTTTTCTGTTCCACGCAATTTTAAGCCCTTAAAAGTGACATAACTCTAGCACTGAAAAAACTATATTCTGTCTCAATATAAATTTTGGGTGTGGACAAGAGAAATCTGCATACTTAGCTACCACAAGGAAGGGGAAGGCTAGTTGACACCGAGTTGGCTGCTTTTTGAATCCAATACACTGGGTCTTTCTTCCTTTTAGTTTTTTTGTATAAAATGTCTGATAAAAGTTGTTTATCCGCATTAAGAAATAAACAATTCAAACTCGCGATGAGAACATGCTTAAAATTAATTCACTTGGAAATTTTGCAAAACAGTAATTTTATTGGCTGTTTTCTGTTCCACGCAATTTTAAGCCTGTTAAGATTGGCATGTCTCGAGCACTGAAAAACTATATGCTGTCTCAAAATACATTTTGGGTGTGGACATGAGATAGACAACGGCTTGAGAACAAAGAACAGCCTGAAAACATTACAAAAGGAATAGAAGAAATGAGCAGCTTAGGTTTTATAATCAGGCCAAAATCTCAAAACTTCTCTGCATATATAAATTATTGTTCACACAAAACACTCAAATTTACTATTAAAGTAGATTTTGTGTGCAACAAAATGAGTCCAAAGGATAGATTTCATTTCAACCTTTATAATCTTTCGACATGTCCAGAGATCTTTTCAAGCACTCATCACTAGCTAAAAAAGGAAGTATTGTCTTGCAAGAGTTCCCTTTTTGTTAGATAACCATATATGTATTAACTCAAAGTTTTCAACCAATTGCATGAAAGCATGTATAGAAATGGTAAGTCAGAAAAGCAATATAACAATTCAAGCTAAAATACAACATTGTTGAGATGCATGAACTTCATTACCTACCTAGAGTGTCATAGAGTGGAACACAATAAATCCCCTGGCTGTTGCAAGCCTGCAAAATATTCGCAAAAAAATAAAGATTATGCAGCCTTTTTATTCATAAATAGATCAAGTTAACTTGCGAATAAGATCAAACGTATAACTATATCGCCACAGAATTTCCGATTGGGATAGCTGAAACTTCCCTTTGGGACAGGGCATGGAGGAGGAGGTAATTTACTAAGATTGTTAATGTCCCATAATGGGCAAGAACAAAGATGTTCCATAATAGGAATGTTCTTACATTTTCTTGAGATAAGGATTTAAAGGTAGCAAGAGAGAACATGCGCCAAAGTTTAATGCAAGCACCATGTTCTATTATGAGTTTGAGATACAAATCTTGCATTAAAGCTTTCCTATTTAACATGAAGTAATCCTTCAATGTACTAAAATCATACCTCCATGCTAATAATCCATTTGGGGCAATTAACTCCATAAATTCCACAACGTCCTCCCTGAAATTGTACAATTTAAGACAATTAGAAAATTAACACATCTTAAGAAAATCATATCAACAAAATATCGTAAGATAGGCAGAATCAACAACACAGTAACAGAACATTGTAACTTATATCGAAGAGATCAAAATATGAAACCAACAACTAAATGGTCTATAAATCCTTATGGCTTAGGATACCGATTCACACCCTCCTCCCTCACCCAACAACCCCAATTCTGATTCAAGTACACATTCAGTTTGACTGTGGATATGCCCCAGTGCAACTGGATTTGTCAGCAGACAAATCCTGGTTTACCTGGCTGTCCCACATACCCAAGGTGTATCCACAAGAAATTCACATGCCTAAACAGGTTTTCTTTTTCAACATTAAACTGAATGGACGATAGTGTAATGCCTAGTGTCCCAGATTTCACCCTGAAATCTGGGACTACCCTATGTAAAAAAAAATTGTACTTTTAAAATAATGGGTCGTTTTGTGTTTTTATTGCCAGAAAGTTTATGTATTGTGTCAAGATATTCCCAAGGAGCCATATAAGCCAATTTCGACAAATACCCAGATGCCCAAAATTGTTTTATTCTCTGGGGTTTGCTTGAGGGAAATTTGTATTTAATTATTTTGAGCCCCATTTGAGGCAAATTGTGCTCCGATTTAACCTGTTGTGATCGTGTCAATATTCCCATGTACCATTGGGGTTTTAACTAGGAATGAATCCTGGCTTTATTTGTGACTTAAACAACGTTTTGTGTTTTTGGTGTTTTCCGTTTCGTTTCTCGTGAAATTTCTCTAGGTCGATTCCTTTGCCGGTTTGGTCTGATTCCTTGCTTGGAGTATCTGGACATCACCTATGGACGTTATACCAGGAGGAATTCACCAAAGGAGGTCTGGTTCTCTCTGAAAAGACGAAGTCATGCACGAAAAAAGCTTCTTTTGGGTAGGCCACATTTTTGGAAAAAGAAGACTTTAAAGCTACAATGGGATTTTTGGTAGCAGCAGGCAGGTGGGATTTTTGTACCTACCTAGCAGGGTACTTTTTCCCATGGAAGCAACGCCACTTAAGTCACAATGGAAAAATTAGAGGCAACAGGTAGGCGGGAATTTCTTACCTGCCTTGCAGGGTGAAAATTCCCATTGTGAAATAAAATAAAAATCACTTAAGGCATTGACGGATTTTCTTACCTGCCTTGTAGGGTAAATAATCTCATTATGAAAGTCAAACAACTTAAGTGGATCATGGGATTTTTGGAGCTGCGGTGCAGGGTGAATAATCCCATTGAAAATTGGCTTTTAAAAATAGAAATTGCCTATGCCAAAAAGTGCGACCCCTTTTGGGAAAGAAGGGCAGCTTTAAATGCATTAAATTAATTAATTCCTTCTCCAAATTTGGCGCCCAAGCATGTGGAAAAGTCAACAAAGGGAAAGTGGATAAAGGAAATTAGAATTAGAAATTCTAAAATTAAATAAATATTATTTATTTAATGCAGCCCCTTCATGTCAAAAAGTGCGCCCCATTTGGAAGAGGAATAATGTTTTTTAAAGTATTAATTGATATAATTAATTCCTATTTTCAGTGGATGAGGTCAAAGCATACTGTGAGGCTTAAGTGAACTGAAGTAGAGAGCTAAAATTAAATAAATTTAATTTATTTAATGACAGCCATGAACATGCACAAAATAGGCGCCCCATTTGAAGAGAAAAGTTTATTAATTGATTAATTAATTAATTAATTGTCAAGAATAGGAGGGGCAATAATTAATTATAGAATGATGAGGGTTATATAAGCAAAGGCTGCCATAAGGATGAATTAATTAATTCTTTAGCAAAGAAGTGCAGCCCAGACAAAAAGTGCGCCCCATTTGGAGAGGAATTTTGCTCAGAAGGTGTCATTACTGCTGGAAGCTTCAAAATTTGGCGCTTAGGTTTGAAGGAGCTTGATTTGTGTCTGAATAATTGTCTGCATAGTGGTACAGGTGCTCAAGTAAAGTTGATAAAATTCATGCTTGCTTTGCATGCAAATAAAACATCAAATTTTGGGGCAGCAAGCTTGATATATGCAAATTTTTATGATTAAAATCCATTGTTCATGTTCCGGTTGCCATCTTTGTCTAAATTAATTGCAGGAATTCATTACAGGTGCTTTTATAAGAGAAAGGGAGCTTAAATCAATGTCCAATACATTGAACATATCCTCCGAATCTGAAGAATTATCCAGATCTGCACCAGTTGTGAAGAATTTCAGCCGAATAAAGAGAAAAAGAATTGCTCAGACAAAGACAGATACGGCCATGGCAAAGAGGGATGAAAAAGAAAGCACAGCAGAGTCATGCATCACTTCTAAGTTTGCTTGACATTGGAGATACAGATCTAGGTCCAGAACCTCTTTCCGAATTGATTGACAGATCCAGAGCTGGAAAGACTTCCCTCATGCGTGCAGTCAAAAGCAGTGGAATCATCCGAGCTGCAGCATTTCCATTCACAGCCCAGTTGCCAGAGTTTGTCATGGAGTGTGCTAGGTCTTACCATCCATTATCCAGATCAGTCCGAGATGTTGCGGGAAAACAATAATCCGGTTGGACGCACAGTTCATCAATTATTGTTTGAAGATTCCGGCACGAAAGGTGGTGACTACTATTAGCATACAAGATGTCGGCAACAGATGGGAAAAGCATAAAGTTGACTGCATAGGCATAATGAACAACAGATACATGAAGAAGCCCAGATCTCCTTCCAAGTTCCCGAGAACTCTTCCACGATCCAATCTGGTACAAGAGGTGGATGATATTGCCAAATTGTTATGCAGGGTAAATGGCGAAGCGAACGCTCACAACTTCCATGCATGGATGTATGCTTTCATCAGGACCATTGAAATCAACAAAGTAGATTCAATAATCAATTGGTCAGAAATCATTAGCGACAACATTGGTGAGCAGCTCCGGAATGTGAGGCGTACTTACAGCTTCAAAATGACTTCCTATTTGGTATATGCAAAGAACTTCACAAGGGATCTTCTCCAAGCTAGAAAGATGTGGTGTTCTTTCCAAGGACCCTATTTTCGAGTGCTACCCACAACTTATTGTACCTGCGTGCAAGAAAGATTACAAGGTGGTCAACGATGGATTCTTCTACGAATTCATTTGTAGGCTGGACGGCAATCTAAAGGCCAATAGGGTGAGCAACGGCGTGCGGGCGTGTGTCAAGATTGGCGTATCTTTATTCCGTTTGCGGATTTTACATACCTCAAGGTCACCGGCTTTTCTGGAGAACCAGTTAAGTTGCCCAGATATCCGAGTGATAGATTGGTCATCATGGAGTTGAGCAGACAAATTATGGAGATGCATAACCTACGAGAAGCGGCACAAGTCTACGTGCTTCTTCCGATCATTGTGAGCCATTATAGCCGAGCATTCATAACGCCCGAGGAATTGAAGTGGAGATGTTCTCTGAGTACGAGCAAGAGTTTTTCCCAGCACAGCTGAACTTCGATCCATTTGGAGTGGCAAGGAAGACAATGTCCAAAAGTACGTGCACGTGCCTTCATTGAAGATTTCTGGATGAAGTGTAGAAGCGAGTACGAGGTTAGAAAGAAAGATTTCAGCAGGTTATCAGCGCGGCAAGTGTTTGACTTTGGATTAGCACGGATACCTGTAGATCTTAAAGATGATGGGCCTGTGTTACTTGACACATACCATCGGATGGGAGAAAATAGAGTTGTACTTCAGGAGAACGTAGGGAGCTGCCATACAATCGAGGAAAGGTCTATCGTTGTTCTGGTCAATACTTCAAACTGGTTGTTGACAAAGGGATACTACCTTGATGAAGCATTGATGAATCAAATCACGGGCAACTTCGGCACAGGAGATTCCCTCAAGAGGAAGCACGGAGGAGAAAGCAGCAGAAGGCCTGAGAAGATTAAAGTGCACAGAAGGTCTCATTCGAAGGAGAAGATCACTTCTATGGCTATGATGTTAGTTCCGGCTTCTCCAAGTACTTCACCGACTATTGCACCTCAGCAGGATACTGTCATTCCTCCGTTGAATCCGGCAACATTCATCTTCTCTCCTCAGCCACTCCGTTCAGTGCGTCTTCCTGAAGAAACGTTGAAGCTGCATATGGCAGAATTTGAAAGAGCTGTCTTTGGATGACTCAGAGGATGGCAGCCACAACACTGTAGTGGTTTCAGATGGAGAGGAATCAGAGCGCGAGATAGTGGTACACTCGGCAACTTCTCATTCTCCGAGAAGTAATTTCTCAGAATGGTTGACTTCACAGTTAGTTCCAGAGGCTAGAGAGGAAATCAACTTGGAGGAACACGACTTGCAGCTACTCCTGAATCTAGGCGGAAAAGATAGAAAACCTAAAGTTGCTAAGGTAACTTCAAGGGCATGCTCTCCAACCCAGGGTGAATAAAGGGTATGGGTCTCTTGCCATTCTCGAGAGACAGTGTTTTCGGTATCACTTCTAGGACGTCTCCTCCAAGATGTTTCTTATAAACTCCCTCATCCGCCCCATTGTTCTCTATGGGTGCAGTGCTAGCAGGGCCCTCCCTTTTGGACCGATTAGGCTTCCGCTGAGAGGATTCAAACTCTCCTCCTTCGCCATTTCATCGATGCAAACAGACAGTCCCCCAAGCATATTATTTTGGTAGAGTTCGGAGCCCGACATTTTCGTCTGGAGACTATATTTGACATATCATCCTTTCTTCACCGTATCAGGAGGTTTGGAGATCTCTCCGATGAGCAAGACAAGTATCCATATCTCGCCTATTGTTCCTCTGTGAGTACTACCCAGACTGTGGGCCGTTATTGGTTGCCGAGACTTCTGCCCTGTTGGACTCAGTTGGTATACAGATTGATCGTCTCCCCCCCTTCCAGTATTATCTGAATGCTCCCAATCATCTCTTGCCCACCAAGCAAGTGTTGAATAGGTCCATCCGGAGGATATCTATAGGAGCTTCATTCAGACTACTTGGTGAACCCCACAGGGGTTTGCGCCCTCAAATGTCCTTTTATGCGAGCACTTTCTTGAAATCGAGAGATGGACTCATCATCGCCTCGGTACACCTCTCGTCACTGGGTGCATGCCCTCCGTATACTTTTGGGCCAGTTTCGAGTCGGCTCCCATAGACTTCGGTGCGAGACTGATCACCACATTGATCGGGAGGATAGACTTTGTAGGCTCTGTAGCCTTCATGAGGTGGAGACAGAGACTCATTTCATCTTTCGCTGCCCCATATACTATGAGATCAGAGGACGATTTCACTGTCTCTTCAGAGGGATTCAGACTCTCCCAGCCTTCTTCAGATATATCGACCAGCGGTGTCTTGCCCTTTACATCCGTGAGTCTTTGCTGCTACGAGACCGGATTCTTCATCCCCCTCCGAGAGTCATCCCCATGAGACGAATTACAGCCTTCTTTCCGGTTCTACCCGCAGGTGGAGGAACTAAATGGCAAAGCCTTTCTGACCCAGATACCGTGCATAGATCAGTTCGTCCCCGGTTGGACCTTCACTCTTCCCTCGATCACCGCCAGCAGAATCGGATGCACACACGTACGTGCAGGGCGCGTCCAACTCCATTCGTACCCCAGGCCGTCGCGTCGCCTTAGATCTCAAAGCAAGGAAGGAGGTTTTCACCCCCCTCTTCGGGTTGCCAGTCCATCAGGAGCTTCTTTTCGTCGGCCTCTACTGTTAGGAGGGGTGTGGCTACCATTCCTGATTAGACCATTGGTCCTCGTTTGCCCCCCCTTCATTCCCTTCTTTGCTTCCCTTGTTTTTCTCCCCCGCTTGCTCCATTGCCCCCGCATGTGGGGGTATTGGCTTCGGGCTTCCTTTCTGTTGTCTTTTCTCTTCTTTTCTGTTTTTGGGAACTCGTTTTGAGTTGTCCCCGCTCGCACTTTGTATATTGTTTGGGCTGCAATCCCATTGACCTACTTTTGTGGTCATTCATTGGACATTAATATATTTATCTTTATCTTTATCTACACTCTTGCACCTATTTTTTTGCCAATCCCTTTCGAATTCAATGTTTTTGATAAAAATAAGAGTTTTTTTATAGATTAAAAGCATCAGAATTTTTTTAATAAATTAAATCAAAATTGAGGATGTCCCCTTCCAAGTCTCCTAAAAATTTTCAGGACATCCAAGAGACGTTATCAAAATCGAGGGGACAAGTAACAATGGAAAAATATACAAAAAGATTAAAATAAATAAATTTTTGCCTATTAAATAAGGAATAACCACATAGTATGCATCTAAAAAAATGACCATAAAATAGTGTTGATAATCTATATAATGCCTCGGGAGGATATATACATAGGCTGGGGGAGGGGCCTACTTTGGATAGGCACACTCCCTCGGCAGTTAGTTAAACCCAATGTTACATGCCATGATAAATATATATTATTACATCGAAAATTTTAGTATTCATAGTCATATTACTTTCCATAGAGAACATCTAACTCAACATCATGATGTAGTATATTAGAACCACGTGTAGTAGCACTCCCTCTACCACTAGCTACACAACACAATCTCTCTAATGTTTTATGCTTTGTCATTTAGCACCCTTATTCAAACCCTTAGGACCTTGATCGGGCTTTTCTTCTAAATTAGCATTTGTGTTTGTCATGTTGAACATGTTTATAATTCTTCTTTCTATTTTTCTACATGTTGCTTTTGGGATTTCAATGTTCATACTTAGCTTTGTGTTTGTCATGTTGAACATTTTTATGATTCTTCTTTCGTTGGCTAGATTTTATGCATAGCGAAAAACCTAGACAGATCATGAGATAAATCTTCCACATTTACCGGTGAGGCTCCGGTTCAGATTTGTTCATAAAATATGCTAGAATCTATATGGGGTTTTATTTTAACTATGCGCAGCTCATGAACCATAGTTGTATAACTCTGCGTGAGCAAGTAAGCAAATCTGTTTAAGAAAGGGAATATTTATAGAAGAAAGAAGTAAAAGAAAGAAGTAATGAAACACAGGGACGAAATGGAGAAGATGTGCAACCCAACCAATAGATAACAAAGATGATTGCATACACATAGAAGAAACCAATAGATATTAACGGACAAAATTATAAGCAAAGGCACTTAAGATCTAGATCTAAAATAACACAAAGTCTATTAGAAGATCTAAGATAGAAGGCTAGAAACAAATTGCACCGTGACACAAAGTTCTCCGAAACCTGCTCCTTTTTATTCCTTTGCTTCAAGTGGCTATCAGGGGTTTCAAAGGCACAAAAGTCTGGAACACAAGAATGCTGCTTACAAACTCGATCTTTTAACCCATATGTTCTTCCTTTATTTATAGCATGTAGAGGGGAAATTACAAATAGGAAGCTTTTAGTTGAATGGCACATGTGCAAGTCAGAAAGGAAACAGCTGACAATCTCCCTCCTGGAATTCCTCTTTGCATGACATGCATGATTAGCAATTGAAGATAGAACCTTCTATGTCTGCCACCTATTTCTAGGTAGTTGACTTTTTCAAGTAATGGTTTTTAAACCAATCACTTAAGTTTTATAATTTAATTGACCGCTCAATTACTTTGTCGGAAGAAATAAGAAAAAGAAGAAGAAAGAGGAAAGCTTTGTAGTCTTGTCCTTTTTCAAATTCTCCGCATGTAGTTGATTCTTTTGCCTTGATTCTCACCAAGTGGATCTGGGAGCAATGGATATGGAAGCGGTGAAAGCGGCTTAATCTGGGCTATTGACTTCAACAAATCTAGAAGCTACACATGATTTATTGAGCTTTCTCTTTCATCCTATTTTGCCATGGTCGAGCAATCTTTGAACAATTCTTTTCCTCTTTATTCGGCCAGAATTCTTCACAGCCAGTGTAGATCTGGAGATTTCTTCAGATTCGGAGGATATATTCAATGTATTAGACATTGATTTAAGCTCCCTTTCTCTTATAAAAGCACTTGTGATGAATTCCTGCAATTAATTCAGACAAAGATGGCAACCGGAACATGAACAGTGGATTTTAATCATAAAAATCTGCATATATCAAGCCTACTGCCCCAAATTTGATGTTTTATTTGCATGCAGAGCAAGCATGAATTTTACCAACTTCACCTGAGCACCTGTATCACTTATGCAAACAATTATCTAAACAGAAATCAACCTCCTTCAACCTGTGTGCCAATTCTGTAAGCTTTTAGCATTAATTACACCTTCGAGCAAAAAGCCTCTCCAAATGGGGCGCACTTTTTGTCTAGGCTGCACTTCTCTACTTGTGAATTAATTAATTCATCCATATGATAGCCCCCTTATATAATCTTCATGATTCTATAATCAATTAATGCCTTTCCTATTCACGACAATTAATTAGTTAATTAATAAGCTTTATTCTTCAAATGGGGCGCCTATTTTGTGCATGCTCATGGCTGCCATTAAATAAATTAAATTTATTTAATTTTAGACTTACTTCTGATTAACTCAAGCCTCACAATATGCTTTGACCTTAGCCACTTTGAAAATAGGAATTAATTAATTCATTTAATACTTAAAAAAGTATTATTTCTCTCCCAAATGGGGCGCTCTTTTTGACATGAAGGGGTTGCGTTAAATAAATAATATTTATTTAATTTTAGAACTGTCTATTTACAACTTCCTTTTGTCCACTTCCCTTTGTTGACTTTTCCACAAGTCTGGGCACCAAAATTGGGTGAATAAATATTTGTTAATATTTATTTAATGCATTATTATTCACCCAAGGTGGGTCGCACTTTTGGAATAAGAAATTTCTATTTTTAAAAGTCAATTGGCAATGGGTTTTTTTAGCCTGTAAGGCAACTCTGAAAATCCCATGATGCACTTAAGTTGTTTGAATTTCATAATGGGATTATTTACCCTACAAGGCCGGTAATAAAATCCCATTCATGCCTTAAGTGATTTTTCTTTTATTTCACAATGGGAATTTTTACCCTGCAAGGCAGGTAAGAAATTCCCGCCTGCTTGCTGCCTCTAATTTTCCCATTGTGACTTAAGTGACGTTGCTTCCATGGGAAAAAGTACCCTGCTAGGTAGGTACAAAATTCCCATATGCTTGTTGCTTCCAAAAATCCCATGATTCACTTCAAACCCTCTTTTTCCAAAAATGCGGCCTACCTAGAAGAAGCTTTTTGGTGCACGACTTCGTCTTTTCCGAGAGAACCAGACCTCCGATGGCGAATTCCTTTTGGCACAACGTTCATATGTGGTATTCAGATACTCCAGGCCAAGAATCAAGCCAAACCGGCAAAGGAATTGATCCAAAGAAATTTCACAGAAAACGAAACGGGAAAATACAAAAACACAAAACATTGCCAGAAGTCACAAATAAAGCCCAGATTCATTCCTGGTTAAAACCCTACTGGTATATGGGAATAATGACATGTACGATCACAACAGGTTAAACCAGAGCACAAATTGCCTCAAACGGGGCTCAAAATAATTAAATACAAATTTCTCGTAGGCAAACCCCAACGACAAAATAAAACAATTTTGGGTATCTGGGTATTTGGCGAAAATGGCTAATATGGCTCCTTGGGAATATCTTGACACATTACAGGAACTTTCTAGCAATAAAAACACAAAACAACCCATTATTTTTTGAATAGGGTAGTCTCGGATTTCAAGGTGAAATCTGGGACACCACTTTCTATTTTTCTACATATTGCTTTTTGGGATTTCATACTTAGTTGGACGCTAAGGAGTTAACTTTGTACTCACGCTTGATTGCTAGTACTCACAACAAAAAAATAGCAAAAATCATAAATTTTTACGGAACATTTGCGAAATCTCTATTCTAAAGCCGTTGATATTCTCACCGAGACTTAATTCAAAGAAGTAGATTCTAGATTGCTAGACACTAATCTACGTTGAAGTTCTTGACACAATATGCATTTACTTGGACAAATGTGGGTTTACGGGCAAAATATATCAAAAGTCACACCCCTTAGGTATGGGCATGTTGGCTACATTTTCTGCGCATAGCTGAAAACTTAGGCGATCATGAGATAAATCTCCATCATTTACCAGTGAGGCTCCGTGTCAAATTTGTCAATAAAATATGCTAGTATCTATATGGGGTTTTACTTTAACCATGCAGCTCATGAACCATAGCTGTATAGTTTTGCAACAAGTAAGCAACTGTTAAAGAAAGGAAATATTTAAAGAAGGGATTAATAAAACGCAGTAAAAAATAGGGAAGATTTGCAACTCAATCAATAGATAACAGAGTTGATTGCATGCACATAGACGGAACCAATAGATATCAACACAAAATTATAAGCAAAGGCAACTTCAGATCTAGATTTAAAATAACACAAAGTTTATAAGTAGATCTAAGACAAAAGTTAGAAACAAAATGCACTTGTGACACAAAATTCTTGAAAATCTGCTCCTTTGTATTCCTTTGCTTCAAATAGCTATCGGTGTTTCAAAGACAAAGTCTCGGTACACAAGAATGCTGCATACAAATTCTCTTTATTAACTCGAAGGTTCTTCTCCTACTTATAGAATGTAGGAGGGAAAGTACAAATGGGAAACTCAACCTAAATGAAACATAAATAAAAGTAAAGATAACATCTGGCAATCATCCCCCTCTAATTCCTCTTCAAGTGACACATCTGTCACTTAACTAATAGAATTGTTCCACATAACTTAAAGTAATGGTTTCAAAACCAATAACTTTAAAGTTTTACAATTACATCCGGGAACGTGGAAAATAGAAGAAGAAAAAGTAGAAGAAGAAAGACACACCAGTTGTAACATCTACATCTTCTTTTTGTTCTGATACTGAATATACTTGTCGAACATGTAATTCAACATCTTCCCATCTGTCTTAGCCACAACTTCCTTTTCTGTCCTGAATTGCAGCAAGCCTTCGTTCAATACCCTGATACATGCTTCCACCTCCTCCAAGCTAGGCCCGAACTTCTCAATATCTGACTGCACAGTGCCACCAGCTTATTGATGGAATTCATCGTGAAAGGCTTAACAGCTCCATCAATTCTCCCTTGCACCATCAAAAGAGATCCTTCTAGGGAATTAGGCACTTTGCTAGGAATGATCCTCATGTATGAAGTAACGTTTCCGACCACTTCCTCATTAGTGAAAGCAATGACATTGTCTGGTAAAGATGATGCCATATTCTCAAGTGTCTGCATCCTTTTCAGCATAATTCTGCAAATCTCCAAATGGAAAGATACTACAAACTCAAGTTGCTCCCCCTTCTCAACTGATCCGTCGAGCATAATGCATTCATGCAATCAACACTTCTCTTAGCACTTATTTATTTCGGCCCGAGTACTTAGGTTACTCTTAAGAATGTGTTCATATCTATTGTGCTTGTCACCCAGGTTGCTTGGTGATCGATGCATCTTTCATAACCTTTAGGCGGTGACACCTCTCCGAGTTGTACGGAAGCTTGTAGAATGATCGAGACTTTTCCATTCGTCGATAGCTTCAACACGGTTACTTGCATCTTCTATTTCTTGCATCGATGATCACTCACCGCTTTTGTCTTTGAAATGGGCCGAGTGGAAGATTTAGCAACCTTGCGAATGATCTCGCACAACCGAGACACCCGCTTCTCGAAGTTCAACTTTCTTCGTCTTTTCTTTGTCAAGCTTAATAAATAGAGCATCTATCAATGTCTGCATGTTCTACTTCAATCCTTCTCGTGGTGACTTGACCTATGGGTATCGGTGTCACTCAGTTTCACCCCAAATCTGTGACTACCCTATCCGAAAAAATATCGTACTTTTAAAATAACGGGTCGTTTGTTGTTTTTATTGCCTGAAAGTTCTTGTATTGCGTCAAGATAATCCCAAAGAACCATATTAGCCCTTTTCGCCAAATGCCTAGATGCCCAAAATTGTTTTATTCGTCGTCCGGGATTTGTCTCATGGGAAATTTGTATTTAATTATTTTGAGCCCAGTATGAGGCTATTTGCGCTCTGTTTTAAGCGTATTATGAGCGAATATGTTATTATTCCTATGTGCCAGAAGGATTTTAACTTATTTTAAGTTTTGGGCTTTATTTGTAACTTTTGGCAATTTTTCGTGTTTTTGTGGTGTCCCGTTTTGTTTTCTGTGAAATTTCTCTGGAGCAATTCCCTTGCCGAGTAAGCCCGATTTTTGGCCTGGAGTAGCTGGAAAACATACACGCACATTATGCCCGAAGGAAGTCGCCATCGGATGTCTGGATCACTGGGAAAAAGCGAAGTCGTGCACAGAAAAGCCCCTGCGAGGATGGGCGCATTTTTGGAAAACAAAGGATTTAAGCTGCGATGGGAAAAATATAAGCCGCAGGCAGGGTGGGAATTTTATACCTGCTGGGCAGGTACTTTTCCCATGTTACAAAAGTCACTTAAGTTGCAGACCGGGAAAAATAGAGGCTACAGGCGTGTGAGAATTTATTGCCCTTACAGGGTAAAAATTCCCATGATATAATAAAAGGAAAGTGACTTAAGTGAAATCATGGGATTTTAGTGCCTGCCTTGCAGGATAAATAATCCCATTGTCAAAGTCAAATCACTTAAGTGGATCATGGGATTTTGGTGCCTGCCTTGCAGGGTAAAGAATCCCATTGTGGAAAAATTCTTAAAAATAGAATTACATGTGCAAAAAAGTGCGCCCCCTTTGGTGAGAGATTAAAAGGATTAAATTTGATTATTTTCATTAATCTTTCTTCTCAAAAAGTGCGCCAAGCTTGGAGAAGGTCAACAAGTCAAAGATGGAATAAAAGAAAGGAGTTAAATGCATTAAATTTAATTTATTTAATGGCTGCCCTCTTCCTCTCAAAAAGTGCGCCCATTTGGGTATTATTTAAGGCATTAAAACATTAAATTAATTTCTATTTTCAGTGGCTATGGTCAAAGCACACTGTGGAGCTTGAGTGAAGTGCTGTGTGAAGGATTAAATTGGATTAATTTAATTTATTGGATGGCTGTCCTTAAACATGCTATTTTTAAAAGAGAAAAGCATGATTTTTAATTAATTAATTGCCTTTAATTGTTAGGGCAATTATTAATTATAGAATTGTGAAGGTTATATAAGCATGGGCAGCCATATGGGTGAATAATTTAATCCACGAGGTAAAGAATTGCAGCCGGAGAGGAAAAGTGCGCCCCCATTAGAGGAAGGATTTTGTTCAGACAAAGTGCTAACAAGGCTAAAAGCTTCCAGATTTGGCGCATGCTTTGGAGGAGGTTGATCTTTGTCTGCATAGTTGTTTTCACAGGTGTTACAGGAGCTCGGGGTTGATTGAAAGGATTCATGCTCTCTTTATGTGCAAATTAAACACCAATTTTTGGGGCAGCAGGCTTGAAAAGTGCAGATTTTTATAATTTAAATTCACTATTCATGCTCCGGTGGCCATTTTTATCTGAATAAATTGCAGGAACTCATTACAGTGTGCTTTACAAAAGAAAAGGAGTTTTATCAATGTCCAATACATTGCAAATATCCTCCGAATCGAAGAATTGTCCAGATCTGCACTGTATTGAAGAAATCCGGCCAAGTTAGAAGAAAAGAATTATTCGAGACGAAGATAGACAAAGCCATGGCGAAAGGAGAGGAAAAAGAGAGCACGATGGATTCATGCATTGCTTCCAAACTTGCGGAGACATAGGAGACACGATCTAGGCCCAGAACCTCTTTCTGATTTGATTGATAGATCCAGAGCGGGAAAGACTTCACTCATGCGTGCGGTCAAAAGTAGCGGAATTATCCGAGCTGCGACTTTCCCATGTACACCCCAATTGCGAGTTCGTGATGGAGTGTGCTCGATCTTATCATCCTTCATCCGATCGGTGCGTGATCTTATCATTAGATAAATCTCCCTCATTTAACCGGTGAGGCTCCCGTGTCGATTTGTCAATATAAATGTGTTTTTCCTTCGCAATTTGACGACATCATCTCGCCTCCCGCACCAAATTTGACCGTGTAAGAGTTCTCGGGAACTTTGAAGGGGATCTAGGCTTCTTCATGAACCGTTTATTCATTATGCTCACGCAATCGCCTCTATGTTTCTCCCATCTCTTTGTCAAAGCATCACGAATGCTAATAGAAGTCACCACCTTTCGCCTGACCGGAATCTTCGAGACAATAATTGATGAACTCCGCATCCAAACGAATTATCGTCTTTCCCGCAACATCACGCACCGATCTGGATGAAGGATGATAAGATGTAGCACACTCCATCACGAACTCGCAATTGGGGTGTACATGGGAAAGTTGCAGCTCGGATAATTCCGCTACTTTTGAGCTCCCGTAACACTGTCAAAAACAACTATGCAGACAAAGATCAACCTCCTCCAAAGCATGTGCCAAATCTAGAAGCTTTTAGCCTTGTTAGCACTTTGTCTGAAGAAAATCCTTCCTCTAATGGAGCGCACTTTTCCTCCCGGCTGCAATTCTTTACCTGTGCATTAAATTATTCACCCATATGGCTCCCCATGCTTATATAACCTTCACAATTCTATAATTAATAATTGCCCTAACAATTAAAGGCAATTAATTAATTAAAATCATGCTTTTCTCTTTTAAAAATAGCATGTTTAAGGACAGCCATCCAATAAATTAAATTAATTCATTTTAATCCTTCACACAGCACTTCACTCAAGCACCACAGTGTGCTTTGACCATAGCCACTGAAAATAGAAATTAATTTAATGTTTTAATGCCTTAAATAATACCCAAATGGGACGCACTTTTTGAGAGGAAGAGGGCAGCCATTAAATAAATTACATTTAATGCATTTAACTCCTTTCTTTTATTCCATCTTTGACTTGTTGACCTCCTCCAAGCTTGGGCGCACTTTTTGAGAAGAAAGATTAATAAAAATAATCAAATTTAATCCTTTTAATCTCTCACCAAAGGGGGCGCACTTTTTTGCACATGTAATTCTATTTTTAAGAATTTTTCCACAATGGGATTCTTTACCCTGCAAGGCAGGCACCAAAATCCCATGATCCACTTAAGTGATTTGACTTTGACAATGGGATTTTTATCCTGCAAGGCAGGCACTAAAATCCCATGATTTCACTTAAGTCACTTTCCTTTTATTATATCATGGGAATTTTTACTCTGCAAGGCAGGCAATAAATTCCCACCTGCCTGCAGCCTCTATTTTTCCCACTGCAGCTTAAGTGACTTTTATAACATGGGAAAAAGTACCTGCCCGGTATAAAATTCCCACCCTGCCTGTGGCTTATATTTTCCCATCGCAACTTAAATCCTTTGTTTTCCAAAAATGCGCCCATCCCATCCCGGGGCTTTTCATGCACGACTTCGCTTTTTCCCAGTGATCCAGACCTCCGATGGCGACTTCCTCCGGGCATAATGTGCGTATATGTTTTCCAGCTGCTCCAGGCCAAAAATCGGGCTTACCCGGCGAAGGAATTGCTCCAGAGAAATTTCACAGAAAACAAAACGGGACACCACAAAAACACGAAAAATTGCCAAAAGTTACAAATAAAGCCCAAAACTTAAAATAAGTTAAAATCCTTCTGGCACATAGGAATAATAACATATTCGCTCATAATAGAGTTAAAACAGAGCGCAAATAGCCTCATACGGGGCTCAAAATAATTAAATACAAATTTCCCGCAGACAAATCCCGACGACAGAATAAAACAATTTTGGGCATCTAGGCATTTGGCGAAAAGGGCTAATATGGTTCTTTGGGATTATCTTGACGCAATACAAGAACTTTCAGGCAATAAAAACAACAAACGACCCGTTATTTTAAAAGTACAAAAAAATTTCGGATAGGGTAGTCACAGATTTCAGGGTGAAATCTGAGTGACACTTCCACCATGGGATGCCAATCTGGGTAGATTGCTGCCCCGGAACATCGTAAAGGGTAGAGGTGTGGGAGAAAATGGAGATAGGATCGATCGTTGTGGAGGGGGAGTGGCGGGGAAAGACAAGTACGCCAAAAGGACCGAGGGTTAGTCCTAAGGGAGGTGGAAAGCATATATCTGCGGTGGGAAATGAAGGATCGCTTCTTACGGCGGAGAGGGCACCTGTAGGGAGCCTTAAGAATGGGGAAGGAGGGGAGGGCCTGGGTAAAAGCCTGGCGAAAACGACGTTGAAGGGATTTGCACTCTACATCGTACCATTGGTTCATGGGGCAAGATTTAGTAGCACTAGTGTCCGAGGGACGGATGGTGGAGCTCTTGGCCTCCGCACTAAGCATGTTAGAGAATAGGGGCTCGAGAGGGGAAGGTCGCAAATGTGGGATGAATAGGATCCGTAATCCCCTTTATCAAATTGAAAGGAGATGCGAGGTGGGAAGTGGGGAGGCGGGAGGAGGGGCGGTGGTGGTAGGAGAGCCGGAACCAGAGAGAGATAGGACAACATGATCGCAAGGGAATGGGGAAACAAAGGAGAAGATGAGGGGTGAGATGTTCGGTGGTGAATGATATAGTCTACTACACTAGTGCCCCGCCATAGGGACGACATGTGAAGAAACGTGAATCCGTAGAAAGCACTCGATCTCGTTGAAGATCACCATCCCCGAGATTCCCAGAGCTGGATGAGGAACCGTCCATAAGGTGTGAGAGGGCCATCCGTATCCGCAGAATTACTATGTAAACCAACTAACATAGGGTCAATCCTCACGTAATGCGAGAACATATCTACCGATTTGTCATGGAGAGGGACCTGTAGGTGTCTGGTACGGGCATTAAAATCGCCTAAAATGATAACCTCCCCGCAAAAGTCTATGGCATCTTGTCGTATAAGTCAAAGAAAGGATCACCGTCCAGGCCATTGTGGATGGCATAAGGGGAAGCAGCGGAGGAAAGTAACACACTGCTATATAGAGATCCCTAGAAAACCGAGCGGATCCACTGATACGAATCCACATGAACCTAGCAGACTCATCAAAACCAACCATCGAGATCTTGTTCGGAGGGAGTCCCTATAAAGACAGGCAACCCCACCAGAGCCCCTGACACCACCTGAACCCCGAGTCTCCTGTCTGCAAGCTGATAACCAAAGAAAGCCAATAATACCTGGGAGAGGACAAACAGGGCTCTCGTGTGTCTCTGTGATGAAGAGAATGTCGGCAACCCCGAGAGCGTCTAACATAAGGCCAGGGGAGGACCAAAGGGAACCATTCCCATTCCAGCAACTGATAGATAAGTTTCTGGCCTGACTCCTCTCCCACTTGGCCCGTCATTGGGGAGCCCCTTGGCGGGGTTCCCACCCAGAAGGAGGAGAGTCTCTGATAACAGCCGGAGATTCCCGATAACCGCCCATTTGCCTCGCTTTCCTCGCTGCCATGACTTGCTCCCTAGAGCGTTATGGGGCTTGAAAACCAAGAAAAACTTGTTCGGTTTAGTTGTCACTCCAGTGGTCCTTTATGGTTGTGAGGTTTGGGGCAGCAACATGCTAGATCTAAAATGGAGACAAATAGAGAGAATCCAAAACATTTAATCACAAGTAGTCTCAAAGTTAAAACTTCAGTCCCTTATGAGATTCTTTTAGCTGAAACAAGGACCTTCCTAATGGAGGCAGCAATGACACGAACATTAAGTTATATTAAAAAGGCACAAAGTATGGAGAACCAATTATGGCCCAAATTAGTGATCGAAGAAGAGCTAAGCAAAAGAAAAATACGTGGATGAAACAAAACAAGAAGGCATGAACAAACGGGATATTACAATACAAAGTGACCAAACAACAAGGGGAAAATCAAAAAGTATGTAAGAGAGAAATTCAGGGCAGCCATGTGGACAAAGCAACTTGGGAAGAAAACTTACTATATCAAAGAGTTTAATCCCATGTGGGAACATGATGAAAAAGCCTACATGTGAGCGGAAATCAAGTGGAAGGCGAATATGTTGATGGCCCAATTGAGGACTAGCTCACATCATCTTTGGTGTGAGACCGGTAGGTGGACAATGCCCAAGGAGGATTGGGAAATGAGAATATGCTTATTTTGTAACAAGGGGGTGGAGACAGAATGGCATTACATCATGGAGTGTGCAGCGTAAAGTGACATATGTATCAAGGAAGCCACCCTAAGAGTTGACAAATTAACCAACTTGTTTGAGGCAAGGCTTGAAAAAGACGGCCAATTTTTTATCAAGATCCACAATAGAAAATCCAACCCAAAAAAAGGGTTGGAAAGTCTACAAGATTGATGGGGCAGCCTTTGTGTCTAGTCATGCTAAAGAGGGGCCCTTTTGTTTCAGCTCTTGGTCCCATAGGTTGTTTGGTCTCATGGACGTTATTAAAATATTTAATTCATTCATTGAATCTTGAACCCCAACACAACAAATATAGTTTAAACCCCTTAATTTTATTGACTAAAGTTTTTTTTTAATGGTCGTCCCCAAATTTTGGGATTTTTTTGCCGTCCCAAAACCTTCGCTCCCTTGTCTCCCATCCCCGAGACATAGGTAACTATTTATTTTTTTGCACAGCCATACTCAAGGCAAAAGAAAATCATGGTATTGGTAAATTTGATTCTTCATATCCAAACCCGTCTTATGGCAATTAGAAGTACCAAATTTGGCACTTAGCTTGCTAAAGAAGCCATTATGATAAATTTAGCTTAGTGAGAAGCTCACAAATAGCTTGCAAAGGAAGCCACCTCATTAGTTGGCCTTGAACTTACAAATAGGGAAGGATAAATATGCATGTGAGATATTGCAACACATGGACCCATTGAAGACTATTAATGGAAATTGCAAGGCTCGAATAGAGAGGGAAATCAATGGATATGTCAAGGTAGAGGATTTGAAGATGCATCTCTTGTGTTTCCTTTCCTTTTCCACACTATTTTGTGGCTCTCCCAAGGTTTGACCTTGCTTTATGAGAGAGTCTCTAACATTAAGAGAACCCTAGATCACTAACCTTCTAAAAGACGTTCGGACGTGTAAACTTCTATTTAAAAAAACACATTTATATTAAAAGAAGTATAAAGTACGAATTACAATGCCAAGCAGTTATACTCACACTCAAGGAAATATCCTTAGATTTCCAATAACAAATAAGAGAAGAGAGATAGCATATCTGCAATTTATCCATCATGCGATTTCAAACAAAGGATCGAAGCTTAATCTGTTGTCATTTTTCCGAAGACGAGGTCAAAGGTACGGAGCCAAAGTTGATCAGATCAGAATGATCTAACGCCCAATTAGCCAAAGCGTCTGCCATCTTGTTCTGACCCCTAGGCACATGGTGATATGTGATTGTTTGAAACTGTCTGGCTATGACATTAATATTATCCTGAATTTTGGCAATAAGCCAATTATTGGATGGATGTTGCTCTGGAGCTTAAGAAGTTAACAATGACCTTGGAGTCAGATTCCACTATAATACTAGGACACCCCAGTTTAGTTGCCTCCAGAAGAGCGCGTTGGATAGCCATGATTTCAGCCACATTATTGGTGCAATGTCCCAATTGATGAGCAAAGAAAAAGAGGGAGTTCCCAAAGAGTCATGGGCTATCCCTCCCATACTAGCTGGACCCGGGTTGCCTCTAGCTGCTCCATCGGTGTTTAATTTTACAAATCGGAATGGAGGTGGTTTCCATGTTCTTAGACCAGAAGGCATCCTCTGTTTAGTAGACTGCTTTGTTTGTACTTGCCTATTGCCTAGATTGAGTTTTTGCAACAAAACTTTCCACTTTGCAGGTGGTGGGGAAGGAATTTTCAGATTGTGCACTATAGTTTCTCCAATATTACTTCTAGTTAGTTCCATAACATACCAGTTGTCTCTACTTTCTGATTTGAAAATGCGTCTGTTTCTTTCCTTCCAAACATTCCACAACATAAGAGAGATAGCAGAAGATGCATTCCTTCGATGAAGTCCTCAGGTATCCCTAACTGAATGTTTCCATCCTCTAATAGTATCCACTAGATTCATAGAAGAGTTCCAAGTAACAAATAGACAATCAACCAGTGTATACCATAGAGACGAAGTGAAAGGGCATTGAAAAAGAGATGACTCAGGGTCTCCTCTGCATCTTTGCATAAAGGACACCAAAAGGGTCCAACCATCCCTCTTTTCATCAAATTATCTCCTGTAAGAACCCTTTTATAGATTAAAAGCCAGATAAAGAATCTCACCTTAGGCCATAGGGCAGGTTGCCAAAGATCCACGAAAATATCCTTCCAGGGATGTGGCTGAGGAGCTACCAAAGCTCTATAGCCATCAACTACTGAGTACTTTCCATCCAACTTTTTCCCCATTCCGGGGGTATATGATTCGAAGTGATAGGAAGGATCTTGTTCTGCAGGATTGTTTGAAAAAATGAACTTGATCATTAGTCAAGTTGATTTGCCACAAGGATGGAGAAATCCATTCACTCCCTTGATATGTTGACTTTATATAATGACTCACCTTTTGCTTTCCTTGTCCCTGAAGAGTATCCATAATATTTCTAAGATCCGGTCTTTTCAATCAAAGGTGGGTGACCATCCCACGAATCAGTCCAGAAATTTGCTTGATCTCCTTTCCCAATTTTCCAAAACAAGTGTTTTTTGATGATTTCTTCACCTATTCTGAGAACTGAGAGAATGGGTGAGCCCCGAGAAGGTAAAGAGTGTCAAACTAGTTCGTGAGGCCTCATACCCTGTGTATATTTTGCTCTAATATTGATACTCCACAACTGGTCCGGATTTTGCAGCAATCTCCAATATAACTTTGCTGACAAAGCTTTATTATTCGGCACACTAGATCTGAAACCCAATCCTCCCTCTTTCTTTGGCAAACATAAGGTTTTCCATTTCACGAGATGCCATTTCCGAGCCTGTTGAGTGCCTAACCACAAGAATTTTTGACTAATAGAATCTAACTGGTGCAAAACTTTTGCAGGGATGTTCAAGAGAAGCAAAATATATAGGAATAGCTTGCAACACAACTTTAATCAAAGTTATTCTTCCCCCTGAGGATAACCATCTATTAGTCCAGTTACTAAATTTCTGATGAATCTTAGCAAGTAACCAGCCCCAATCAGTTAATCTTTTAGAGTCCAATGGGATACCCAAGTATTTAAGAGGTAGTGTGCCCTTCTGAAATCCAAGTTTCGTCAGAATGTCCTGTTCCAGCCTGGGAGAGCAATGGAAGAAAATAATTTTTGACTTGTGCCTATTGATATCTTGACTAGTAGCCTTTGAAAAGAGCTCCAAATTTTTATGGATTTGAGTAGCTTCTTTCAAAGACGCTTCCCCCATGATAGAAGAATCATCAACAAACTGTAAGTGGGACAATGGGTCCACCTGTGTAGCCAATTTAATACCCCTCAACTTCCTCTGGACTCTTGTTGTGGAGAAGAGTCTACCAAAAGATTCTGCAACTATAATGAATAAGAATGGAGATAAAGGATCTCCTGTCTTATACCTCGGGTTGCAGAAAATCTAGCTGTAGGAGTTCCATTGACCAAAATTGAGTAAGAAACCAATGAAATGCATGCTTGTATCCACTGAACCCAGAGGGGAAAACCCAAAATGCAAGAGGATGTCCATAAGGAAAGACCAGCTTACCTTATCATAAGCTTTAGACAAATCAAGCCTTAAAAACATAGCTGGTTTCTTTTGAATGTCCATGGAATGGAGGGCTTCCTGAGCGAACACTATCATCAAAAATTTGTCTATAGGGTACAAATCCACCTTGTTCTGGAGATATTACTTTGTCAATGATAGATTTCAGCCTTTCAGCTATAACTTTTGTAATTATTTTGTAGAGCACATTACATAGAGCTATGGGGCGATATTCCATAAGGGTAGAAGCCTCCTCTTTCTTAGGAACCAAAGCAATATAGGTGTGGTTTATGACCTTAAGAACAGTCTTTGCTTGTCTGCACTCTTCCACCACTTCCAAAAGATCTTTTTAATAATGTCCCAAGAATTCTGATAGAATTCTATCGGAAAGCCATCAAGGCTCTGGTGTTTTCCCCTTTTCATGGCCCATACAACAGTTTGAAGTTCCTTTTCTGAAACCGTCTTCAAAAGGAATGTGTTTTCTGCCTCACTAACCAGAGTAAGAGTAATATTAAGCAATTGTTGTTGGGCATACCTATCCAAATTAGTTGCGAAAAGATTTGAGAAAAGTCTTGTATGGCTAAGTGTTGGATTTCTTGTTTATGACCTTAAGAATAGTCTTTGCTTGTTTGCACTCTTCCACCACTTCCAAAAGATCTTTTTAATAATGTCCCAGAATTCCTGATAGAATTCTATCGGAAAGCCATCAGGTCCTGGTGTTTTCCCCTTTTTCATGGCCCATACAACAGTTTGAAGTTCCTTTTATGAAACCGGCTTCAAAAGGAACGTATTGTCTGCCTCACTAACCAGAGTAGGAATAATATTAAGCAATTGTTGTTGGGCATACCTATCCAGATTAGTTGCAGTAAAGATCTCAGAAAAGTACTTTGTATGGCTAAGTGCTGGATTTCTTCTTGTGTATTAGCCCGGTACCATCCTCTTTATCAAGGTAAGCAATGTGATTATAAGAACGATGAGCTAAAAGAGATTTATGGAAGAAAGAGGTGTTTTTATCTCCCTCTTTCAGCCACTTAATTCTGGCTTTCTGTTTCCAGAATATTTCTTCTCTTAATTCCCATTCCGTTAATGCTTGCTTGAGGAGGATTTCCTTAGTTTGCAGTTCCTTTGAGTACCCTTGCAGTCTTACTTGATGGGACACCTCCTGTAAGGCTTCCAAAACTTCCCATTTTTTCCATGGACATTTCCAAAGTCAGAAGCATTCCACTTCTTGAGTTGGTTAGTGAGATGTTGCATTCTTCTAGTAAAGCAAAACATTTTGGTGCCATGCTTGGGCTGGCCCTCCTTCCACCATTTCTCAATTAAGGAAGATGTTCATCTCTCAGCCACATCAATTGAAATCTAAAAGGAGCTCTGAACGGTTGTGATTTGCCCAATTCCAACAACACCGGCCAGTGATCAGATCCTGAGTTTTCTAGAACATTAGCAGTCGGTATAATGTTGCTTTCAAACCATTCTTCAGAAATCAGAAATCTATCCAACCGTTCCAGTATACAATTCTCCCCTACTCTTCTATTGGACCATGTCATTAGTCCGTTTTGGGTTTGAATATCAACCAAATTCATCCTTTGTATAAAGTCCAACATATTAACAGCAGAGGCATCCAGAGTAGAGTTCCCCCTTGTTTCTCATGAGAGAAGAGGACTGTATTGAAGTCTCCCCCTATAATGACAGGTATTCCAGGATGTGCTGCTACAATATTCTGAATAATCTTCCACTGGGCTTTTTTGCTTCCACTTGTAGGGGGCATAAATGTTCAATATTATTCAGACGTGTTAACTTCATCAGTTTAACCCTACTGAGATTTGGTACTATGTGAGAGTACACGTCAAACTGTCAGGTCAGAAATGACCCCAAATAACATTCAATACAACTTTGAGACCCCATTGTTTCATTTAAGCTGAAAATTGAATCTCTAATGTAGGTGGAACATCAAACGAGAAGCCAGATATTGGAAGATTGAAACACTTCCTAGGCTCTAGCAATTCAACTGGCCCGTTTTTGCCATTTAAATTTTTGAGATGTTGAGTCTAAGCTATATGTAAAAGCAAGGCAAGTTGATGCTAGGGTTGGGGATACTGATCCGGTATTTTACCAAATTAGAAATATAAGAAATTCCAGGCAATTTTACCTGTTATTATGGATTATGGAAAGAATTCTACTGTAATTACAGACTAGGCACTGACAGTTGCACCATATTACAATCAGATATTTGATTGAAAATCAAATGTAATCCTCATGGGATTCTACCCTAATAATGAATGCCAACACCTAAGACACTATCCTTATTTAAGCAGCTCTGACTTGTGTAAATGTTTAATATAGAAATTAATGCTTTAATGAACACTTGATTGATTATCATCTATTGATTATTATCATTGATTGATTGATTGATATACTGTTTAGGTGATTAGCATCTTGATGGGTGTTTGTTAACGTGCGTCATAAAAGTTAAGAAACCAAAATGCAATCTTGTAATCTCCAGATGACAGTTTGCAATCTCTACTAATGATTAATTAACACAAAAAGAGTTGACCAGAATTAACAACTCAAGCAGGTTCTGAGACAAGGTCTTGACTTTAAGTTTACAGGGATTATAAAATATCTGACTAACTCATGCTGGTAACGATGAAAATAAACAATGTTTGCTTTCAATTACCAATTGCTACTTCAAATATAGTATATGCTCACCGAACCAACATCACAGCTCCTTATAGCTGATCCAATTTGGATTGATAAGTCATATACTTCTTGATATGTCAACCACACGTATTTTCCTGCCTGGACAAGTGCAATAAATTAAATCTATGTATATACAAACATTCCTAGTCAACCAAGGAAGAAATAAAGCAAATGCAAAAAGAACAAATGGACAACAGGGCCAGAAATATCAACATAATGAAATCAGCAACTGTCAATTACCTTTCCATTTTCAATCTCACGCTGGCCTAGCATTTGATTATCCGGTTGTTTCTGGACAGATTGGCTGCAAAATATGTCATAAAAATATCTAAGATATCAGCCTGTCATTAACAAGTTACCAGCTATGTCACAAGGTTCTCCAAATTTTATCAAAAAAGCTCAAATTATGCCGAACTTTACTCTTGTCGAAGATGAACTCGAACTTTATCCATTATTTTTCCATGGGAAGTTTTTGACATGATTTTGCAATATTTTACAAATATCTGTAATATACATATAATGACTGGAAGTAGCAGACAAAAAGCTCTCTCCGCTGTGTCCCTCTGACATATTTATGCAGTTTTTTCAAAAATAAGAATGATAAAAAATAAAAAAAAATTGTTCAAACTTAAATGACATTTTTTTCTCAAACTTTATCCTCGTCAAACATAAATGTGAACTCAAACCTCGTGACTTAGATTACCAGCCACTAAAAGGTACAGATGCCATTCTACAGAACATTGCTGAATGGAGAACAACTGAAGTAAAACTTTGTTCTGTGTTCCAATTAAGAATCACAGGAACATGAAACAAACAAATTTTTGGTACTATGAGCAGTAATTATAGCAAATCATAATTCATTTAGAATAAATCAGAATCTATAGCCTAATAAGAACATGGTACATGAAGTAAATAAACATCCAGCTTTCACAAAGACCTACACCTTATGCAGACAAATTGCAGATGACCACATGGGGCCCTTTCTTTTTATTCACCATTAAGCAAGGATAAAGTGTTAAAAATACTACAAAGAACCTACGTTCATCAGTACTGACATTTGTCCATGAACAAGAAGTGGCTCTTGATTATTGAATACATCAAGATACTTTCTACTATTCACTAGGAAACATAAACTGAATAATAAGAAATTACTAATTAGCAACAGCTTTACCTATAAAGTTCCTGAGGTTACTTGTGAGACTACCTCACCAGCATTTATTATAATTTAAATGCAATTTGAAACTGTCTAGGCATTGATTTTGCAGATCATAAATAAGTAACGGTTGCCAAAACAAGATCCTGAATGGGTTACAGACCAGTCAACATAGATAACATTTACTCATAAGAAATACTGACAAAAGAAGATATAGACAATGACAAGAAAAACATTGTCACCAACAAAGAAAAAAACTAATTTTAACTTGAGTGATTCGTATAACACTCTAAATTTAGAAAGGAGAAGAGATCCATTCCAATCATTCATAAGCATGTTTTCCAGCTCAATGCAATAAGACTTCCCTTCTTTCCCCTACAAACATTGTAGTTTACCTTGTGATTCACCACAACTCTTGTACCATAGCAACCCATAGTATTGGGCTATGAGAAATTAAATGAAGTGAAATGGTTTAATTTATGTCCAGGAGACCCAACGATCTATGGAACCACAAACACTTGCATTGCCTCAACCATCCAAAGATGTTGAAATTGCAGATTGAGTTGTTTCTTTAAGAAGGTTGTTTACTTCTATTCTTTTTGCTTCAAATAGCTTCTTATCCTTGTTAGGAATTAGCTTGTTATTGTGAACATTAGATATTTATATATTTGTGTGTGTGCAAATATATATTATATATTGTGTGAGTAAATAATGTAAGTGAGTTGTAACTCACGTAGATAAGAGTTGTTGAGATATGTTGAGTGATTAGTGGATCATGAGATATTCTAGGGAATTGTTTGAGATTGAAGTTGACTCCTTGTATTAAGGAGATCAATCTTCTATATATTGTAATCTCCCTTGTCTAATAAAATATCCCGGATGGAATAGAAAAATATTATACTATATTTTTCCGGTGTTATTTGATTAAATCTATGTGTTCATTTTGCATACAATCTGAACTAGAATTTTAATCCTATGTTCCCATACGGTTGACCCGAATGTCCTTGTAGGTTGGCATTTGAAGATGAAATGTTTTTGTATTACAACTACACTTGTGGTGGACAAAACACATATCCTCTCCTCCTTAGGGGTCACCCATCTACCAATCTCACATCTAACCTTGTGAAAACTAGTCCTTATTCGTCCAATGAGTATATTCCCATCCAATTGATTTCAGTCCACGTGTGTGTGATACAGTTGCGGTTAGGGGTCTCAATAAAGAGATGTCTTATACCATGCAGCCCTTAAAATAATCAGTGGAATCATTCATAAAAGCAATAAGCAACACAAAGAATGTCACAAAAATAGGAACTTCTATTATTTCAACAGAAACAATTACACAAGAATGCGTATAGCGATCTCACAAGTCAAGATGCTCAACAAATTCACAAAAAATCTGCAGATCTAAGCTCACTAACTCATAGTCTTTGCAAGTATAACTTACAATGCACCCATTGAGTTGACTAGTCTAGATTGTAGCTATAGTTCACGAGGGAGCCATCACCGACACAAATATGATGGTATGTTTTAGCAGAGGTTCTGGGTTACGGCATCGAACTTGCAACAAATCGTAGTCTACATTAAAAAGTTAAGATGGAATCAGCACTTTGGTGTCCCCGAGTTCACCCCGAAATTTGAGACTACCCTATCCGAAAAAAATTCGTACTTTTAAAATAATTGGTTGTTTTGTGTTTTTATTGCCAGAAAGTTCCTGTATTGTGTCAAGATATTCCCAAGGAGCCATATTAGCCATTTTCGCCAAATACCCAGATGCCTAAAATTGTTATATTCTTTGCCGGATTTGCCTGCAAGAAATTTGTATTTAATTATTTTGAGCCCCGTTTGAGGCAATTTGTGCTCCAGTTTAATCATGTTGTAATCGTACATGTCATTATTCTCATATACCAGTAAGGTTTTAACCAGGAATGCATTCTTGGCTTTATTTGTAACTTCTCGCAACGTTTGTGTTTTTTTGTGTTTTCCCAATTCGTTTCTGTGAAATTTCTCTCGGATCAATTCCTTTGACGGTTTGGCCTCGATTCTTGGCCCGAGTATCCGGAGATCACATACACATGTTGTGCCGAAGGAATTCGTCATCGGAGGTCTGGTTCTCTCGGGCAAAACGAAGTCGTGCACCAAAAGCCTCTTCTCAGGCTAGCCGGATTTTTGGAAAGAGGGTTTGAAGTGGATCATGGGATTTTGGAAGCAAGCAGTGTGTGGGAATTTTGTACTGCCTGTGCAGATACTTTTTCCCATGGAAGCAACATCACTTAATTCACAATGGGAAAATTAGAGGCAGCACACAGGTGTGAATTTCTTACCTGCCTTGTAGGGTAAAAATTCCCATTGTGGATTAAAAGAAAAATCACTTAAGTGAATCATGGGATTTTATTGCGTGCCTTGCAGAGTAAATAATCCCATTATGAAAGTCAAACGACTTAAGAGAATCATGGGATTTTCAAGGCTGCCTTGCAGGGTAAATAATCCCATTGTCATCTGACTTTTAAAAATAGAAATCCTTTATGTCAAAAAGTGCGACCCCTTTAAGGAAATAAAGGCAGCCTTAAATTAATTAATTTAATTAATTTCTCTTCCAATTTTGGCGCCCAGGCTTGTGGAAAAGTCAACAGAGGTAAAAGGACAAAAGGAAGTTGGAAATAGACTATTCTAAAATTAAATAAATAATATTTATTTAATGCAGCCCCTTTATGTCAAAAAATGAGCCCCATTTGAGAGAGAAATAATATTTTTTAAGTATTAAATGATTAAATTAATTTATATTTTCAAGTGGCTAAGGTCAAAGCATCTTGTGAGGCTTGAGTTAACTGAAATGAAGTCTAAAATTAAATAAATTTAATTTATTTAATGGCAGCCATGAGCATACACAAAATAGGCGCCCCATTTGAAGAGTGAAGCTTATTAATTAATTAATTAATTGTCAGGAATAAGAAAGGCATTAATTAATTTTAGGATTGTGAAGATTATATAGCGGGGCTGCCATAAGGATGAATTACTTAATTCAAAGGCAAAGAAGTGCAGCCCGGAGGAAAAAGTGCGCCCCATTTGGAGAGGATTTTTGCCCAAAAGAAAGGTGAAATTAATGCTTTGAAAGCTTCCGAATTGGCGCCTGACGAGTTGAAGGAGGTTGATTTGTGTCGGATAATTATTTGCATAAGTGATACAGTGCTCGGTGAAGTTGGTAAAATTCATGCTTGCTTTGCATGCAAATAAAACATCAAATTTGGGGCAGCGAGGCTTGAATTATGCAGATTTTTATGATTAAAATTCACTGCTCATGTTCCGATTGTCATCTTTATGCAATTAATTGCGGAATTCATTACAGGTGCTTTACAAAAGAAAGGGAGCTTAAATCAATGTCCAATACATTGAATATATCCTCCGAATCTGAAGAATTATCCACATCTGCACCAGTTTTGAAGAATTCCGACAAGGAGAAAAAGAATTGTTCAGACAAAGATAGACACACACATGGCAAAGAAGGATGAAAAAGAAAGCACAACGAAATCATGCATCACTTCCAAATTCACAGACATTGGAGACAGATCTAGCTCCGAAACCTCTTTCTGAATTGATTGATAGATCCAGAGCAGAAAGACTTTACTCATGCGTGCAATTAAAAGCAGTGGAATTATTCGAGCTGCGGCCTTTCCATACACAACCCAGTTGTCAGAGTTCGTTATGGAGTGTGCTAGGTCTTACCATCCATCATCCAGATCAGTCCGAGATGCTACGGGAAAACAATAATTCGGTTGGACGCACAGTTCATCAATTATTGTTTGAAGATTTTGGCACGAAAGGTGGCGACTTCTATTAGTATTCAAGATGCCGACAACAGGTGGGAGAAGCATAGAGTTGAGTGCGTGAACATAATGAACAACAAATACATGAAGAAGCCCAAATCTCCTTCCAAGTTCCCAAGAACTCTTCCGCGGTCCAATCTGGTACAGGAGGTAGATGATATTGCCAAATTGTTATGCAGATAAATGGCGAAGCAAACGCTCACACTTTCCGTACATGGATGTATGCTTTCATCAAGACCATTGAAATCAACAAAGCGGATTCGATAATCAATTGGTCAGAAATCATTAGTGACAACATTGGTGAGCAACTCCGAACGCGTAAAGCGTGCTTTCGACTTCAAAATGACTTTTTATTTGGTATATGCACAACCTCACATGGCATCTTCTCCAAGCTGGATAGATGTGGTGTTTCTTTCAAAGGACCCCATTTTCGAGTGCTACCCACAACTTACTGTACCTGCGTGCAAGAAAGATTTCAAAGTGGTCAACGATGGATTCTTCTACGAATTCATTTGCAGGCTAGACAGGGACCTAAAGGCCAACAGGGTAAGCAAGGAAGCATGGGAAGTTGTATCCAGAATTGGCAGTCTATTCATTCAGTTTGCGGATTTCACATACCTCAGGGTCACTGGCTTTTCTGGAGAACTGGTTAAGCTGCCCAGATATCTGAATGATAGATTGATCACCATGGAGCTGAGCAGACAACTTGTGGAGATGCACGACCTTCAGTCGAAACGACACAAGTCTACGGGCTTCTTCCCAATCACTGTGGGTCATTATAGCTGCCAGAGCATTCATAGAGCTCGAGGAATGGAGGCGAAATGTTCTCTGAGTACGAGCAAGAGTTCTTCCTAGCACGGCTGAACTTCGATCCATTTGGAGTAGCCAGGAAGACGATCTCCCAGGAGTACGCACATGTGCCTTCATTAGAGGATTTCTGGATGAAGTGCAAAAGTGAGTACGAGGTTAGAAAGAAGGATTTCAGCAGGCTATCAGCACGGCAAGTGTTCGACTTTGGATTAGCACGGATACCTGTGGATCTTAAAGATGATGGGCGGTGTTACTTGACACATACCATCAAATGGGAGGAGATAGAGTCGTATTTCAGGAGAACATAGGGGGCTGCCATACGATTGAGGAAAGGTCTCAGCGTTGTTCGATGAATACTTCAAACTGTCATTCTTGTGAAGGGATACTGTGTCTTGGCGAAGCATTGATGAATCAAATCACGGCAACTTCGGCACGGAGATTCCCTCAAGAGGAAGCACGGAGGAGAAAGCAGCAGGAGGCCCGAGAAGATGAAAGTGCACAGAAGGTCTCCTTCGAAGGAGAAGATCACTTCCACGGCCATGACGTTAGTTCCGACTTCTCCAAAGATCCAAGATTTCACCGATCATTGCACACATCGGCGGAGACACTTTGTCATTCCTCGGTTGAATCTGGCAAGATTCATCTTCTCTCCCACCACTTCGTTGCTCAAAGACTGGTTCTTGAAGAAACATTGAAGTTGCAGATGACAGAGTTTGAAAGAGTTTTGTCTTTGGATGATTCAGAGGATGGCAGCCACTACACAGTCGCAGTTTCTAATGGAGAGGAATCAAAGCGGGAGATAGTAGTACACTCAGCAACTTCTCATTCTCCGAGAAGTAATTTCTCAGAATGGTTGACTTCACAGTTGATTCCAGAAGCTAGAGTGGAAATGAACTTGGAGGAACACAACTTGCAGTGCTCTAAAGTCTAGGCAAAAAGACAAAAAACCTAAAGTTGATCATTGAGGAGTCGGGGCGGAGGTTTGCTTTGAGATGTCGGCCCGGCGAAGGGGAAGAAAGAGCATGAGCTCACGGCAGAAGACATAACAGTAACCAGAGTACCTATCGGTCAAGCCACCACAGAAGGACTAAAGAAGAATACACAGAGACATTGATAGATGCTCTATTCCTTAGGCTTGACAGAAAAGGCGTAAAAGAGGAGCTTGAGGCAAGTATCTCATTGTGTGAGATCTTTGCCAAGGTTGCTAAATCTTCCACTCACCCATTTCACTCGAAGGTGTGAGTGATCATCTCGATGCAGAGATGGAAGATGCAAGCAATCGTGAAAGCTATCGGCGAATGGAAGAATCGATTATTCGTCAAGCTTCGTGACAACTCGGAGAGGTGCCACCGCTCAAGGTTATGAATGATGCAATGTGATCACCAAGCAACCGGTGACAAGCATAGTAGATGTGAATACGATTCTTGAGAGTAACTTGAGTACTTTTGCTGAAATCAATAAGTTGCTTGGAGAAGTCTTGGTTGTGGAAAATATTGTATGCTGGACGGATTAGGGGAAGCAACGGAGTTTGCAGTATCTTTCCGTTTGGAGATCTGCAGAATTCTCTGTGAAGAGGATGCAGGCACTTGAGAGTAAGACATTGTCTTTACCAGACAATATCATTGCTTTCATTGAGGAGGAAGTGGTCGGAAATGTTACTTCATACGTACGGATCATTCCTAGCAAAGTGCCTAATTCCCTGGAAGGGTCTCTTCTAATGGTACAAGGGAGAATTGATGGAGCTACTAAACCTTTCACGATGAATTCCATTAGCAGACTGGTGGCACCACAGTTGGATATTGCGAGGTTCGGGCCGAGCTTGGAGGATGTGGAAGCATGTATCAAGGTGTTGAACGAAGGATTGCTGCAGTTCAGGACAGAAAAGGAAGTGTGGCTAAGACAGATGGGAAGATGTTGAATTACATGTTCGACAAGTATATTCAGTATCAGAACAAAAAGAAGATATAAATGTTACAGCTTGGCTTGACTTCTTCTTCTATTCTTTCTTCTTCTATTTTCCACATTCCCGGATGAAATTGTAAAACTTTGAAGTTATTGGTTTTGAAACCATTGCTTTAAGTTATGTGGAACAATTCTATTAGTTAAGTGATAGATGTGTCACTTAAGGAGGAGTTAGTGGAGGATGATTGTCAAATGTCATCTTTACTTCTTGTTTATGTTTCAGTTCAGTTGAGTTTCCCATTTGTACTTTCCCTTCTACATTCTATAAGTAGAAGAAGAACCTCCGGGTTAATGATCAGAATTTGTAAGCAGCATTCTTGTGTTCCAGACTTTGTGTTGAAACCCTTGAGAGCCACTTGAAGCAAAGGAATATATAGGAGCAAATTTCCGAAAACTGTGTCACGGTGTATTTTGTTTCTAGCTTTCTATCTTAGATCTTTGAATAAACTGTGTTATTTTAGATCTAGATCTAGAGCTGCCTTTGCTTATAATTCTGTGTTGATATCTATTGGTTTCTTCTATGTGCATGCAATCAACTCAGTTATCTATTGATTGGAATGCACATCTTCCCCATTTCTTCTCTGTGTTTATATAATTCCCTTCTTCTATAAATATTTCCTTTCTTAAACAAATGCTTACTTCTGCAAAACCGCATGTCTGACTATGGTTCATGAGTTGAATAGTTAAAGTAAAACCCCATATAGATACTAACATATTTTAATTGACAAATCGACATGGGAGCCTCACCGGTAAATTAGGGAGATTTATCTCATGACTCGCCTAGGTTTTATGCTATACGTAAAATCTAGCCGACAAACACTAGGGTTCAATTGCACAATAGACAACATACTAAGATTTAGGAACAAAAGAGCCATATCACAAAAATTCCATAAGTCAATTAGAATAAACAAAATGTAATGTCCCCATTTTTGAAGACCCTTAGCCTATCTTTCCCCGTGGGCTTTGGGATGTTGCAAGGGGAAAATTATATTAAATAATTAAATAATATTGCTTGGAGAGTGATTTTTATCATTTGACATTATAAAACAATAATTATTTAATTATTTAATTATGTAATTTATTTAATTTAATTCCCAAAATGCAAAATTAAAAGAGAAATTAATTAAATACTATTTTGGTGGCTTTTAATGTTAAAATCACTCTTAGAAAGGGGACACCACACCTAGGGAGGATTAACTATTTTTATTTAATGATTTCCCTCTCGTAGGGACTTCGAATTTTGTGTTTCTTGTTTATAAAAGGAGAGCTTGGGATCATTGTGAGACTTATGTTGGATTGATCATTTGATTTCACTCCATGCTTGGAGTATTGGGATGTATGCCCATGAAATGTATGCCCTAGTTCTTGCATTGTGCTCTCTCTCATTTGGATCCATTATTGAAGAATATTGAAGACTCATTGTTCTCTCCATTGTGCTCTCTTGTGTTGAATGAATTTATGCATTGTCTCTCCATTCTAAGCATTGGCGACTTGTCTAGAGTATTGGCGCATTTTATTGAGAGTAAAATCTGCATGTTATTGAATATTGTGAAGGGTTTTATGGTGCTTTATGATCTGCTGGTTATTATTGCATTAATTAGAGCCATAGCGACTTGCATAAGTGGTTGTTTGGGCATGTTTGGGTGTCTTTGAGGTAGATCTTCAATCTGATCTGTATTGGCATAGTTTTCTAAGTGTGGTACAACTATTTTGGGCATGTTGAAAGGTTAGAAAGTGCTGTAAATAATTTATGCACTTTGTTCTAACCTTGGTGATTTGCATTCAGATTTTGGGGGCTATTTTTAAGGTGTTTCAGTGATCTAAAAATTCAGATCTAAGGTGCAGTGGAAAGCCCTAGATTTCTAGTTTATTTTGCATCTTGTTTCATGCAAAAACTCCAAGTATTGAGTAAGATATTAATTTTTGAAGTTTCAGCTGTTCTCGGTGCATTTTAATTGTTTGACTGCTGTTATAAAAATCATATCTGCAGTTTGGGGTTTGGGGTCAATTTAATATTGAATGTGGTTGTAGAAATAAGAAGAAGGTGATTTCATAATTTTTGGAGTGGATTTGATGCCTTAAATGTGTTGTGCGACCTACTTTTTAGGGAAAAATTAGGGTTTCGTGTTTGCTATGTGAAATCTGGTTTTAGAATATTATTTTTCATACTTTTGTGGCCCAAAATCTACGGTTTGAAAATTTTTGCTTGAATGGTTAAGCGGGAAATAATTTTGGAAGATTGCAGCAGTTGGGGTTTGAATATTAATTATTTTTCAGCTGTTAAAAATCTGATTTGAATGTGTTTAAATTCTGATTGTTTTCTTCCAATTTATCCCACCACCTTGGCTAGTTCCAACCCCATTTGGGTTCGAAATAGCTGACATTGGGATATTTTAGGTTGAAGCAAAAGGGTTTTCCCATTCTTTGCTTAATCTTGATAAGTATTTCTCCATTTTCCAAATTGTCCTAGAAGGGGACATTACACAAAACTATATCAAAGCAAAGATAGAAAAAGGAAATATATCGAAATGCTTTCTATTAGGATCCAAGATCAACCTTCTTTCAAATAGGATTACATAGTTTTATACAAAATATGATGACTGTTGAGTTACCGGTCCTTTCATCTCCTTCTCGTATATTCAAAGGCTTTTCATATTCTCTACTTATGCATAGCGAAGCTATACATTCTAGCTTTTGTCTTATACTAACTATATACATACAAAAGGATTGCGAGAATCATGAAATATATCCATGTCAACTTGCTATTACAAAAATTTTACTATCCAACAGTATGCTTATATTTACTCAAGACCCATCTTACAACATACTTCAAAACAAGTGATTCATATGGCCTTAGGTGTGCCCCAATCCTCTATCCAAGAATACGATCGAAATGGTAGCTCAACTCAATGCACAATGAGCCATCTCCATTATGAGTTAGGTGAAATCAAGTCGGCTTCCGCGAACAATGTTGAACTTTTGAAATTAAGAAAAATTTGCACCATGTTATGCCCTTGCACATAAAAACGACACAAAAGCTCCTCCATTGAATTCTTGCACATTATCACAATATGTATCCAAAGATCTTACATTTGGGTAGTATATGTGCATCAACAAGACAAACACATGTTGGTAATGCGAGCCTTTGAAATTGCTCCATGGGATGTCACACACACAATAGGTGATTTTTGTACACACCAACTCGTTCGAAAGCATCCATGCTTACACTACTAAAATACATGCTTGTGCTATCTCCTGAAAGATACTATAGACTCAAGAAGATATCCCATACCTTGCCCGATTCCCCAAGACTTGTTGCAATCATAAAGCAACTATGAACTATTAAATGGCACTTGCACATGTCTATAGACTTGCACAAAACTATTACAGTCATATGTGTGTTACAAAGGTAGGCATAAAACAACAATAAACACTTGCATGCATTACAAACACAGTGAAACCAAAACTTTCACAAAACGAAACAACATATACTTAGCAATTTGACTCGCACAATGCAACATTTAACTAAATTTCCTAGATAACATATTTTTGGGTGATGTAAGATTACAAGTGAACCTTAATGCTTTTGCATCAATATGCTTATTCATAATGCTCATAAGTTGGGTTGAATTTTTGTAAGAGAGTCTTGTCATTTCTTTCCTATTTTCTAAACTTTGCATTCACATTGTTTTTAATTTCTTTATTAAGGTTTGAGCATTCATTTAAACTTGTATCCATTCTACTCATCCATTTGTGGTTTACTCTAAGATATTGATTCTTCCCCTCTGTTGGGCCTTGCCCCAATACATCCCATGTACAGTGGTAGGTTTGAGCGATATTATTGAAAAACATCCCGAGTTTACCTTCAACATCCCTCGTTTGGGTTCTCAGAAAAGAAGAACAAGACAAATCTTGGTCACCTAGGGAGAATCTAGACATAACCCAAAGTCAAAAATGCATTTTTAATTTTTTTCTTATTTTCTCTAAAATTATCTGATTGAAAAGTCATTGAGGAAAAAGCCAACAAATAATCATCCTCTGAGAGTCAACATAACAAAGCACTAGCGATTAGCATATCACGCCTACAAATAATTGGGGTTGGAAGAGCCTAAATATAGTCTTTGGTTGTTGCGAAGTTGTAACAAAATGGTGGGTGAGGAGGCATGGAAGCCATTTGCGGTGGAAGGAAATGATACATTTTGTGGTCCATCATCCATTGCAATAGCACCATGGTAAGCCAATGTAATGTCCCCTTCTAGGACAAGTTAGGAATTAACACAAATCTGATCACACACAGCTGTAAATAATTAATATTCAAACCCTAAACTGCTGCAATTTTTAAAAATTCATATCTTTGACTAGAGAAGTCCAAATGAGCTGAAATTTTGGATAATGGACCACAAAAAATGAAAAATAATATGCAAAAATCAGATTTTGCACAACCAACCCAAAACCCTAATTTTGACCTAAAAAGTAGGTCGCCCAGCACATTTAGGGCATCAAATCCACTCCAAAAATTATGAAAACATCTTCTCCTTATTTCTCCTAGTTTCTACAATCATATGCAATATTAAATCAACCCCAAACTGCAGATCTGATATAAATATCAATTTTCAATACCCTAAAAGCTCAGACAACTGAAATATTCAAAAATTGTATAACTCCTTCAATATTCCATATTTTCTCCTCAAATAAAATGCAAATAATTCTATAAATTAATATATTTCCAAAGTACTAAAGATCTAAATTTTATGGCACCCGAAAACCTCCCAAAAAAACCCCAAAAGTGTCTCAATCAAGTCACTAGGGTTAGATGGAAGACATAAATTACTTTCACTCTTTCTACACTTCAAATAACAATCCTACACTTGGAGAATTATACCTACATAGATCATATTATATTTTACCTTGTTCACTCACAAAACATACTAAAACAAGTCCCTTATCAAGTCGTCATTGTTAGAAAGTATGAATCATACAAAGAACATACTTCAACACAAGAGAACTCAACAATGGAGCAAGAGAAAATACTTCAATTGATCAAAACCAGCTCACTAACTTCCCACGCAAGAGAGAGAGAAAAGCATCAATGGGCATGCATCCCAACTCCAAGCATGGAGCATAAAATAAATATCATTATAATATCAAGGTCTAACAATGATCCTAGCACTCCTTTTATAACCAAGGAAGCACAAAATTTGAAATCCCTAGAGAGGGAAATTATTAAATAAAAGAAGTTTATTTCCCCTAGGTGTGGCGTCCCCTTTTAAAAAGGGTGATTTTAATGTTAAAAGCCACCTAAATATTATTTAATTAATTCCCTCTTTTTTTAATTTGCATTTTGGGAATTTAATTAAATAATTACTTGCTTCCATAAATATTAAATAATTAAATAAATATTGTTTTATAATGTCAAATGATTAAAATCACTCTCCGTGCAATATTATAAAATTATTTAATATAATTTCCCCGCAACATTCCTAAAGCCCACGGGAATGATAGGCTAAGGGTCTTCAAAAATGGGGGACATTACAACAATCATGGAAGTAATGTTGTCATTTATTAAAGAACACACTTGAGCTTCAAGTATGTTATTCTATAGTTTAGAACTTCAGACTTTAGGTTAACTTTTATTTCTTTATTTTTATTACTTTTAAAACTCTTGGTTAATATAGTTCGTATTTAATTTATAGGCAGAACTAGTATTTATTATTTAGTCTTTAGTTAGTATTTAATATTTAGTATGTAGTTAGCATTTGATATCTTGGTATTTCATTTAATTTGGTTATAACAATATGTAGTTAATATGCAATAAAGTATATATAGACAATAAAATTCAACATTTTGTTAGTATTTTGCATTGTTGCGCGAGAATCATCTTCTAACAAAAATATGCGTCTTGTACTCATCTCGGAGATTGGTAATCGTTGGTACTCATCTCAAAGACTTGCATTTTAGTGTTTATATATATATATTGTACTCTTGACCTTAGATATGATGAGATGATAAATATATATATCAATATAAATACTTTTATCTTTTGTCAACATCTAATATTTAAAATTTAAAAAGGTTGTATTGTATTTCTTAGGTTGTATAATATTGTTTTCTTCAAAAATTTACATGTTATTTTTTTCCATCTCTTATTTTTCTTGAAAATGGTGTACCCTTCCTCGTCTCCTCCTACTAGTACCCGTCCTATTTTTCTTATATGTGATTCAATCTCCTATTTATTTTTCTCACACAAATCCAAGATGAGTTGTGGGACATATGATTCAATCCCTCATTACTCATTCTAGGCTAAGAAATATTTAACATAGTGACACTAGGAAATATATCACCAAAGAGATAATCCAAGAATCAAACATCGTGGATGTTAAATGTGTTCCATAACAATCCCTTCCCAACTTGGACATTCTCATCATTTGATACTTTTACCAAGGAATACTCTAACCTTGCACTAAACCCATTTACCCTAAAAATGATTATATTTCTACTTTGGAAAGGCTATTGTCTAACATGTTTTCCTCCCTTGGCTTATATGTCATTCACATACGTCTTGATGACCTTGTCTATATTTGGGAGCAAAAAATATCTTATTGTGATTGTATTTCTTATTGATATATTTGCCTTTTCGTGATTGTATATCTTGTTGATATATTTATTTTTCAAAGGACTAAGGTAGAACACTTAATGAATTTGAGGCAAGTGTTAGAGCAGGTCAAAAAGAAGGGTTGTTGATCACTATGAAGAAATGTACTATCGAGTAAGAGCAGTTGATTGTCATGTCTCCTTTTCAAAAAAAGTATGATAAATTAATAATATAACTTAAGTGTCGAAAAAGTAACTTTATAAAAGACACTTATGTTTTATTATTATAAGAAGTTACTTTCAAAAAAACATGTGATAATGAAGGAATAGAAATGGAAAGTTGTTTTTGGAGGATTTTCCTTGGGAAAATGAAAGTAAAGTTATAAAAGAGTGTTGAGGGGTCATTTGGACACATCTTTTTACTCTCATCTATTTGGACATTGAAGGTTTGAGCTGCTGCTACAACTTCTGCATTTGAGGACGAAAACCCTCCTTTGCAATCCACATCTGAGGATGAAACTCTCTGTGTATTCAAATTTGTGGACAAAAACCCACTAATCTTCTGAGGTAGTTCCAATCAAGAGCTACATTTGGGCTTATAATCAACAAATTTGCAAGATCATATCAGAATTATCAGCCAAGGCACAATTTGGATCAGATTTCAGAGATTGGCAGCTAGGGCATCATTTGCAGATCATATTTTCAGAGTTTCTTGTGTTGGAACAGCCACCAATCAGGTGATATTCGCTTGGGACAGTTTTTGCACAATTTTAGGGTTGGGCGAAATTGTAGGGAGGTGGAACAAATCCCTTAGGAGGCTAGTTCAGTTGTGAAAAGGGTTATTTTTGGTGTTAGGGCTTGCACAAGGCCTAAATCTGCCCTAGGGCATCATTTCCAGCCTTCCAATCTTCAAATTTTGTATCAAACAGTCAACTGTTTTTATCTTCCATTTTCAGTTACAAAATAAATAAAAATAAATTCAGATCTTTGTTAAAAAAATTATTTTCTTGCATATACATGTGCCTTGTGTAATGTCCCCAATTGGACAATTTATACCCTCAAATGAAATAACAACAAATCCGATCTAAAACAACAAATTATAGAACATAAAAATGATAAAATACTGCAGATCTGAATTTTATATGGAAAAAGTGACCAGCTCTAGGAAAGATTATTCCACAAAATTTAAGGAAACCCACTTGAATCTTATTCAGAACAGATCAGAAATTTTATATATGCAAGAACAATGAGAAAACACCAATTTTTTGACCAATAAGAGGGCTGGAATTTACTTATAAAATCTGCAGACATACAGGTACAAACTTAATTGAATTTGGAGTTCCCAAGCCCAAAAAATATCTTTCCCAACTGATCTTGTCTTCTAAAAATCTGATCAAGGAACAAAAAATCAGATCTAATATAAATATGCCCCGGTGAGCTTAGAAACATCCACAATGTGGGTCGCTCCACTATGTAAGGACTGGAATAAAAAGGTAGAACTCAGCAACGATATTCCCCTTCAAACTCTCGCTCAAAACAAAGTAGATATGTAATTTTGACCCTTAGATACTGCTAGAATTCTGAAATAGAACATTGAAAATTGTTGGAAACCCCTGAGTAGAGCTTCCTCTCTAAAAGGGAGAAGAGTTTTCGTTCTTCTTCCTAAGCTTAAAGAGGGATTTCATCCTCTCAAGCAAAACTACAAAGGGTTTTCATCCTTTGGAGTAAAATTGGAAAGCATGCAAGCTTAGACCAAATATCAGAAATTATAAGATGTCAAAAATGCCTTCTAAATGCATGGCGATCTCCTTTTATAATTTGCTTTCGCCCATTAGCCACCCAAAACCACCAATCAACTCACTTTACCTCATTTAATATTTTCCCCTTGCTTTATTCCATCTCACCATGGGTCCTGTTGCTTTGTTGTTATTTGTGAATAAAGGAAAATTTCATATTGATGTATTTGTTTTGGTAAGGGTTTTAAATAAAAATCAGTTTGTTGCATATTTGGTATAAAGGTTTGTTGGAAAACCTAAACTATCTTTATTTATCCAAGAAAGGGACATACACCGGTATCAAAGTATAGAACTTCCCACTGGAGGGTAAGAAACAAAACAATTGTTTTTACGACTTGTGTATCCGACAAAAATCATGGAGTTAATGAGTAAAGATGATTTGGAAACAAACCTTTGCAGAGTAGGGAAGAAACTAGAACCAATGTTTTAAAAATCAGAATCGAAGAGGGTCGGACCGGACCGAAACCGACCAGTTCAAACTTTATGAGCTAGTTTAGTAAAAACACATAAAAATTTATATTTTGAATTAAACAATATATTTGAAAGATTAGAAACCATGATTCCAACAATTACACACAAAATATGCAAAGCTTGCTCTTGTATATATGTAAGAAAGGTGTTTATACTTATAACAAAATGGCCACACTCCACGTCCAATACACAATACATATATCATATTATATGAGATTCCGAAACAAAATACATAAATAATGAGGCTCTAAATGGCCTCCATAGTCTAAGACTCCAAAAAAACATGTTATGATCATTGATACATTACAAATACTACAAGTTACAAAACTCTAGAAGAAACTAGATGACATCAATGATCAATCATCAAATTTTGCATCATTGCACGAGAATGCAATCCTCGTGGTCATCCTCATCAATATCATCACTATCCTCCGGCTCTAACTCACCCATCCAAATCCTCAGTACATCTGCAACAACTGTATTGGCACGGGGAGTAGCATGAGTGCGACTAGTGCTTGCTATGTCTCGTGACGGTGGCGGCGGTGTTGTTAATGGCTCATCATCCTGATCCAAACCCATCCACCCCAAGTCATCGGGATCAAACTCGTTGACTAACTCACCTCTACTCAATCTGAGGTTGGATCTATATCATCTCAAACAATGGGATCTCGTCATCGTCTTCGGTTCAAAGAATCGGGTCATTGCACCTTAGCCGAAGGTTGTATTGCACAAAGACAAGATCATTCAACCGTTGTTCCAAACGGTTTCTCTTCTTCATGTGAATCCACTCAAAGATAGACCAGTTGTGCTCGCACCCAAAGCACTACAAGTTTGGCTCAGATCCTAATTGCAAACTTTTGCAATTGAGGACACTGACTACCAAATGAATCCCACCAATGTGCTGCAATAAAAAATGTAAATGTTTAATTATTAAACAATGACGATAAAAACACAAAGTTAAAAATTAAAAGTAAAACTTATAACTTAAAGCGTAATTCAACAAATTAGATTGTCTTATGATAAAAATCCGTGATTATTTATTAAAAAGTTTAATCAAATGAACTTCAAAAAACTTAGAATTGTTTACTTGGTCCACATCTCTTGCAATCTTTGCAAGGTTTTTCCCAAAGGTATGTGTGACTTTGCTAAAGAAACTGATCTGTCGATGAACCTCAAGTTGTTGCCTCTCATCAGGGACCATGCACTCTAGGCACTCATACAACCCATCTTTTACTTCTCTTGTTTGATCTTCTCCAATCTGAGCTCTGTAATGATATTTTGGGTTCAAAAATATCTAGCTACATGTATAAGGTGGAGTTGATTGTTCCATCTATTATTTATAATCTCTCATATAGGCCCATACTTAGTTACCTTGTCTTTGTATGCTGCCCTTATTTGCTCCTTTGACTGATCCATAGCCTCATAAATATAGCCCATGGCTAATTTTTCTCCATCCACCAACCACAACATCTTAACATGAGGCTCAACAACTTTCACCTATGTTGTTTTTTTCCAAAATAAATTGTCAAAAACTTTCTCTCTTGTGTCTTTCCCATCTTGTTTGTGGATCCACTTTGACTCATTCCATTCATCACTTGAAAACATCTTTTTCAAGTTTTGTGTTTGGGAAAGAAGAGATTTCAACATGAGGAAGTTTGTTGCAAATCTCGTGATGGTTGGCCTTACAAGTTCTCTGCCCTCAATGTTTTTTCTCATTAGGTTCAATACCCATGAGTGATTGTAGATGTATTTTGTAATGTTTTTGGCATGCTCTACAGTGTTCTTGATCCAATCGTATTTTCCTATATCCTCAAGCATGAGGTCTATGCAATGTGCAACACATGGAGTCCAAAATATTGTTGTGTTTAGTCTCTAACATCTTACTAGCAAGAACATAGTTAGAGGCATTATCTGTTATGATTTGTACAACATTTTCCATCCCCACCTCTATAACAACCTCATCTAAAAGCTCAAACAACAAATTTGCATCTTTCACCCTATCAGATGCATCAACTGATTTCAAAAACATAGTACCTTGTGGACAAGAGGCAAGAAAATTTATTATGGTGTGGTTCTTGCCATCACTCCACCCATCTGACATAATAGTACATCCTGTTTTGGCCCATGATGCTTTACAACTCTTCAAATATTCATCTATGGATGCAACTTCTTTCTTCAAAAGAGATCCTCTCAAGTCATGCATATTAGGGCCTTTGAAGCCCTTACCAGTAGCAACAATGGAATCAAACATAGGCTGGTAATAAGGTGAGCGAACAACATTGAAAGGGATATCTGCATCATACCACCATCTAGCAATGTATTCAAAAGTTGCTTCTTTGTATTGCTTCTTCCAATGGTTATCCAAGGTGGGTTGATTTTCTGTTGGCATGGAGGCACTAACAGGTGTGGAAGATGGAAAAAAGATTTGAATGTTCTTTCTTTTTTGAGGTCGGTTTTCTTGACTATGAGTGGATGGGGGAGGCATATACCGAAAGGGGTCTATGTAATATCCCCTCAGCAGATATTATCCATTATACAAATTAATTTACTCCCTATCGACTCTTAAGGACTAAACCTCATAGTTCGACCTCAAATAATCCAATGTTATCTTCATACAACCTAAAAAGGGTCGGAGTGAGCCAAGGTGGTGGATTAGATGGAAGAACCCTCTTAGGAAATAAATCACTTCAAATCCAAAATTGATTACAGCAGTAATTAATTAATAAATGCACTAGACGGCTGCAAATTTCAAAAATTATCAACTCATTCACCATCCATTATTTTTTTATCAAACCAATGCCAAAAGATTCTTAATATTTTTAGCTTTCCAACAAGCTATAGATCACAATTTTTGGATTAATAGAAGGCATGCAAATCAACCCACCAAATATGAAACTGTAGATAAAACCCTGGCACAAACAGCTGAAACTTGGAAAATTCATAACTTGCTCAATACTTCATCTTTTGCCGTGAAGTAAAGTGCAGACTAATCTATAATTCAAGAGTTTTCCAAAGAACTAAAGATCTGAATTTTTATCCCACCAAAACCCTACAAAACAACCCCCAAAATCCTAAACCCAATCGCTAGGGTTAGCATAAAATATGTAAATTATTTCCAGCTCTTAGAAATCTTCAAAAACATCCCACAATGGCTGCCCACACTTAGAAAATTAAGCCAACTCAGATCAGATTACAAATATCGCTTATTCACTCTTAAAACATGTCAAAAGATGCTCAAATCAAGTTGCCATAATTAGAATAAAATCAACAATAACCAACAGATTATAAAGCACCATAAAACCCTTCACAATATTCAATAACATGCAGATTTTACTCTCAATAAAATGTGCCAATACTCTAGACAAGTCGCCAAAGCTAGAAAGGGAATCACCAACAAGTAGATTTGCAAATCTAATATCAAACCAAAGACAATAACTCCCACGTAAGAGAGAGAGAACATTAATGGGCATGCATCCCAACTCCAAGCATGGAGTGAAAATCAAATGATCAATTCAACATAAGTCTCATAATGAATCCAAGCTCTCCTTTTATAAACAAGGAGGCACAAAATTCGAAATCCCTAGGAGAGGGAAATCATTAATAAAAATAGTTTATCCTCCCTAGGTGTGGCGTCCCCTTTTCTAAGGGTCATTTTTAAAATTTAAAAGCCACCTAAAAGTTATTTAATTAATTCCCCTTTTAATTTTGCATTGTGGGAATTAAATTAAATAAATTACATAATTAAATAATTATTGCTTTATAATATCAAATGATAAAAATCACTCTCAAGCAATAATATTTAATTATTTAATATAATTTTTCCCTTCTTCCGCATCCCAAAGCCCGCAGGAAAAGATAGGCTAAGGGTCTTTCAAAAATGGGGACATTACACTCTAACATGGACAAGGGGTCGAGCAAAAGCCTTCAACATTTGTTTGGCCCAAGGCATGTTCCCTCCTCCCTATTTCAGCTTCCATCTCTTTTTGCCTAGCCTTGTCTTCTTTATGTTTCTCACTCAAGTTTATCATTTCCAACCTAATAAAGCATCAAAATATCGGTGCATCACATGGGGAAACTTGGCCTCTTTGACCAGCTAAGTGTTGTTTCAACCTATGAATCCCCCGATGTGTTTCTTACAATATTTACAAAAACTTGATTATCAACTATGTTGAGATGGTTCCATGTAGGGTCTTTAGCTCGGGGGGCCATTGTAAATGCAAAGAAATCAGAAGATGCAAATAAAAAAATATCAGATTTCTTATTTAATAAAATTTACAAATAGGGGCAAATTTAAAATTTAACATACCTTTCAATGTGCACACAAATGAGGTGAAGAAACACTCCAAGCTTGTATATGGGTTGCACCCTCCAAATGTAGATGTGAAGACCACCACAAAGAGCCCACAAGCAATGCCAAACAAACCCCAAGCTCACTCCAAATCAACACTCTTCAATGCTGCCCCAAGCCTCCAAATCCTTACAAATGAGAGAGGTGCTCACAAATAGAGGTGAGGAAGTCTCTATATGGATGTCAATATCACCACAAAGAGCCCACAAACAATGGCAAACAAGCTCCAACTTCCAAGCTCACTCCAAAACTAAACTCTTCAATCTTATGCTCACAAATGCTCAATGAGAGAGGTGTGAAGTGAATAGAGGGGGTGTCTATATAGCACCAAATTAGGGTTTAGGTGCTTTAAAAAATATAAATTTTAATTAAAAATGTGATTTTTATTAAACCATCGTAAGGCAACACAACGCCACAACTCGGCCGATTTTGGATGTAAACCAAACTGTTTGATCGATTTGGGGCCAAAACAACCAGCCTGCATAAAACCGACCAGGTTTGGCCCCAAACCGTCAACCGATCCGATTTTTCAACCGGTCGGTGGCTAAAATGTTCAAACCGGTCGGTTCAGCCTCCAGTTACCGGTTATGAAAACATTGACTTGAACAACAACCTCATTTGAAAAAATTTCTACTCGGTATTTTGGAGGAAGTGGCAAACTATTTGTCCATGATAAGACAATCAAAATATAAATCTATGTTTTGGGAAATGAATCCATCAATGACTCATTTGGTTAAGCCCAAGTTGTTGAGGCACTCAGATCCGGTTGTGAGACTTGTAGTTATCACTTGTATTAGTGAAATTACTAGGATAACAGCCCCGAAACAACCATACAATGACAACACCATGAGGGAAATATTTCAGCTGATGGTGGAAAGTTTTGAGGGTCTAGATGACATCAAAAGTCCTTTTCTTTAGGAGGGTCACTATTCTAGAAACTATGGCAAAAATCAGATCTTGTGTTCTATTGTTAGATCTTGAATGTGATGCTCTTTTTCTTCAAATATTTAAGTTGATGATGGTAAGTTTTGAGGCTCTAGATAACATCAAAAGTCCTTTTGCTAGGAGGGTCACTATTCTAGAAACTATGGCAAAAATCAGATCTTGTGTTCTATTGTTAGATCTTGAATGTGATGCTCTCTTTCTTCAAATGTTTGAACATTTCTTTGCTACTGTTCATATGAATCGGGCAAAAAATATTGTTGCATCAATGTAAACAATTATGTCGTTGGCTCTAAATGAGATGATTATATTTTCCAGCCACTTCTAACAATTTTATTAGCCAATGTGAGAAAGGAGCGGGAAGTTTCATCGGCAGCAAGTACATTGGCTAAAAGTGTGGTTGATCAATGTGAAGAAAAGTTGAAACCATACTTAACAACAAAAATGATAGTTGATAAGATAAGATATGATAAATATATTAATGTCTAACGAATGACCACAAAAGTAGGTTAATGGGACTATAACCCAAACAATATAGAAAGTGCAAGATGGGAAAACTCAAAACGAGTTCCCAAAATCAAGAAAGGAAAATAACCAAAACAAACAAGAACCCGAAGCCAAACCCCACGGGTGGGGGCAATTAAACAAACAGGGGAGAAAGAAGGGAGAAGCAAAGAAGGGAATGAAGGAGGGGGCAAACAAGGACCAGTAATCTACTCAGAAATGGTAGTCACATCTCCCCTAACATTCGAGGCCGACAAAAAAAAACTCCTAATGGAATGGCAATCCAACGAGGGGGCTAGGGTCCCCCTCCCTTGTTGAGATATGAGACTAAAACGACGGCCAGGGAGACGGGTGGAGTTGGGCTGCCCTCTAGTACGAGTGTGCGGCCGAGCCTATTGGTGGTGACCGGGGAGATGTGAAGGTCCAACCGGGGACGAACTAATCTATGCACTATAATTGGATTAGAATGGCTCTGTCGATTAGTTCCTTCACTTGCGAGTATAACCGGAAAGAAGGTTGTAATCCGTCTCGTGGGAATGACTCTCGGAGGGGGATGAAGAATCTGGTCCCGGAGCAGCAGAGAGTCACGGATGCTGAGTTGCACAATAACTCTCATAAAGAGGGCAGCGAAGAACCTTGGGATCCAACCATAGTTGTCTAGGATAAGGACATGGAGATGTGTTGTCATTGATGAAAATCCAAAAAGAGTTAGATACAACAGAACCTCCAAAGGTCAACGAAGAAATTGTGTTAGTGGAGCATGCGAAAGAAGAAAATTTAGAGTTGCAAGAAACTGAAAGGAAACAAACCATGCAGGAACACGCACCATCCTTCGAATTTCCAAAAGGTGAGCTCCTTGTTGGCAATCTAAGGTACGGAAATGATGAACATAATTCAGATTTGTTGTTTCATCCTGTGTCACTGAAAAAATCTTGTTTTCGTAAAAAATACTAAAATGGGTGATAGTGTATGGGATACAATGTGCAATATGGGACATGTGGACTCTTTAATTCAAGATTGTTTTTGTGTACTGGATCCAAGTGATCTTTTGAAGGTTACATAATGGAAAGAGGATATTTTCTCTCAATTCCAAGTAGTTTGGACAAGTTTCTTTGTGGTGGAGAGCATGCAAGCTATTTCATCTTTTGGTAAGCAACATAGTCTTTATGTTTATATTCAAAGGCTTCCAATACAAACATAGTTTGGTGTTCAATAATGTCCCAAAGATCGCTATTAGATAGAGGTTTCAAATATGCCATAAAGTTGAACATTGGCTGTAAACATATGCCATTATTACTCCCCATTTCTCAAAGACTGATTTGAGATCTAGCAACCATCAGATTTCTGTTTGCAAGGATTATGTGCACAAGACAATTTTTAGATGTCTTATTGGACACTAAATTCTTGGTCATGTCATTCAATTTGACTTATACATCAACTACTGTCCAATCTATGGTAAATCGGTATTCAAGATTCGGTTGAGACAATTTGTTTTGATATCTGTTGAGAATATTTTTATATGCAGCCAAATAGGGAAGGATCATCTAAGGCACCTAAAATTGATCATGGGAATTCTAGAGCAACAGGCTCTAGTTGTAAAAGAATTTAAGTGTGAGTTTGTGGTCACAAAGATTCCATCTTTGGGCTTGTTGGCTAGATTATATGCACAAATAAAATCTAGGCAGTCATGAGATAAATCTCCCTCATTTATCGGTGAGGCTCCCGTGTATGATTTTTATCAATTATGGATCTAAGTAACTGTTCGTGGGTTTTACTTTAATTGCAAAGCTCATGAGCCATAACTAGGCAATTCTGCGCAAAGTAAGCGTTATATAAAGAAATATTTGCAAAAGGGGGAAATAATTGAATCTTGGAAGAAAGCAACGAAGATGTGCAATCTAACCAATAGTTTGCGAGTTGGTCTCATGCACATGGATAAAAAAATCTCACAATACGTGAATTAAAAAAAAGGAAATTTTCAAATCTAGATCCGAGATAACACGAGTTTATGCAAAGATCTACACGAAGTAAGAAACAAATGCACCGTTGACATAAAGTTCTCCGAAAATCTTGTCTTTTTCAATTCCTTAGCTTTCAGAAAGATATCAAGGGTTTCAGCTCAAAGTCTGGAACACAAGAATGTTGATTACAAATTCTGATCCCTTAACCCATAGGTTCTTCTATTTATAGTGCATAGAAGGAAATTACAAATAGGAAAGCAATAACTGAACTGACACATGTGGAAGCTATAAAGAAAACAACTGGCAATCTTTCCCCTGAAATTTCTCTCTACATGACATGCATCTGAAGACTAAATCAAAGCTTTGCATGTCCGCCACTTATTCTCAATTAAGGACCCTTTCAAATAACTAAAAGTAATGGCTTTTAACCAATTACTTTAGTTTTACAATTTTGTCCGATAGAATAAGAATAAGAGAGAGAAGGGAAAAAGAAGAAAAATGTGTCGGCCATCATACTCTACGTTGTTCCTTTGTTCTGAAATTGAATATACTTGTCAAACATGTGACTCAGTAACTTCCCATCTACTTTAGCAACCGCTTCCTTCTCAGTCTTGAACCGCAGCAATCCTCTGGACAAAGTAGCAGTGTTAGCCTTTACCTTCTCTAAACCAGGCCCATACCCCTCAATATTTGCATGAAGCTTTATGAGTCTGCCAATTGAATCTAACGTGAAAGGCATGACGGCTTCATCAATCTTCTTCTGCACAACCAGAATAAATTCTTCACAGGAAGCAGGCAATTCATCTGGAATGTTCTCTGGCACTTCTCCCATCTCATTTTCCAGCAACTGCATCCTTTTCAGCATAAGCTTGAGGATCTCCATGCGGAAGGAAACTGCGATCTCTAACTGCTTCCCCTTTCTATCAATCCATCAGGTACAATTTGCTCTACAATTAGCACATCCTCTGCAATGAATGTATCTTCGCTAAGGTATCCAAAAGACTTTCAAAGAACTATGTTCTCATTTTCTATCCCTTTCATTAGTTCCTTTAGCTGAGATAATGCCCTGTGCATATTATCCAATCCGGCTGGTATTCCCTCGAACTTTTCTGAAGCTTGGTGAATAATTTGCTCTTTCCATTGAGCAATAGCTTTGACCTGGTTCCCTGCATCTTAAATATCTTCAACCAGATGGCTACATACTTGTTCTTGCACTAACATGGGCTAAGAAGAAGGTTTAGCAACCTTAGTGATGATCTCACATAACTGGGAGATCTGCATCTGAAGCTTATCTTTCTCTGCCTTTTCTTTGTCGAGCTTAAGGAATAAAGTGTCTATTAGTGTCCGTGTATCTTGCTTTAGTCCTTCCGTGGTGATTTTCCCCAATGGTACCTTAGTCACCGATATGTCTGCAACAGTTAGCTCTCCCTTTTGTTTCCCTTCAACTGGAACTGATAATTCAACGAACTTCTGTCTTAATTCTTCAATAATCAACCTTGAAGTCATTTTAGCAACTTTAGACCTTTTACCTTTACCTTCCAAGCTCAAAAGCAGTTGCAAGTCTTCCTCTTCCAAGTTGATCTCCTCTCTGGCTTCTGGGACTGTCTGCAAAGCCAACCACGATGAAAAATTGCTTCTCGGGGAATGAGAAGTCACTGAGTGTACCACCATCTCATGCGCAGAGACTACTGCTTTACATTCAAATTTACCACAATGTTGTGGCTGCCACCCTCTAAATTGTCCAAAGACAACGCTTTTTCAAACTCTGCCATCGGTGCTTTCAGCTTCTGCAAGGAGAGGTGAAGATTTGAGTGGTTGAGGAGCGAATATAAATGACGCTATATTCAATGGAGGAACGAAAACATTTGTCTGCAAAGGTGCGGCGGTCAAAGTGCTATGAGTTAACGCTGGAGAAGCTTCATTTGAAAGTGGTACTGGCACGATAGTCTGTAGACTTGACCTTCTCCAGTACCTGAGACTTCTTGTATACTTTAAGCTTCTCTGGTCTCCTGCTACTTTCACCTTCATGCTTCCTTTTGCTGGAGTCTCCTGTAATAAAGTTACCTGTGATCTGATTCATCAAAGCTTCGTCCATGCAATACCCCTTCGTTAACAACCAGTTTGAGGTGTTAACTAGAATGCGAAGACCTTTCCTCAATCGTCTGACAACCGCCTATGCTTTCCTGAAGAGCAGCTCTATCTCCTCCCATTTGATGGTATGTGTCAAATACCACATGCCCATCATCTCGCGAGATCTGCAGGTATCCGTGTTAAACCATAATCAAACACTTGTTGCATGCTGATAACCTGCTGAAATCTTTCTTCTTGACTTCATACTCGCTTCTGCACTTCATCCAAAAGTCTTCCAACAAAGGTACATGCGAATATTCTTGGGAGATTGTCTTCTTCATTATCCCCTATGGATCAAAGTTCAATCATGCTGGGAAGAACTCATGCTCATATCCAAAAAACATTTCTCGCCGATTCCCTTAGCTTTATGGATGCTCGTAGCTATAATAACCCACCGCGACTGTAAAGCAACCTATAGATTTGTGTCACTTAGATTGTAAGTCATGTGTTTCCACGAATCACAGCGTGCACAACTCCATGATAAACCATTTATCGCTTGATACCTTGGTAACTTAATTGGTTCTCCTGGAAAGCCACTCACCCTGAGATACATGAAGTCTACAAACTGGATGAAGATACAACCATGTTGGGATACAACTTCCCAAGATTCTTTGCTCACCCTGTTGGTCTTCAGATCACTATTTAATTTACAGATGAATCCGTAGAAGAACCCATCGTTGACCACCCTATAATCTTTGTAGCATTCAGAACTGTCAACTGTGGGAAGCACTCAAAAATTGGATCTTTCGATAATATGCCCCGCCTATCCAATTTGGAAAATATACCCTGCGAGGCTACTGCATATACCAAATATGAAGTCATTTTAAAGTTGAACGTTTGCCTCACACTTCGGAGCTGCTCGCCGATGTTGTCACTGATGATCTCCGCCCAATTGATTATTGAATCAACTTTGTTGATCTCAATGGTTCTCACAAAATCATACATCCATGAGTGAAAGTTATGGGTATTGGCTTCTCTGTTTAACCTGTAGAGCAATTTAGTAATATCATCCTCCCGCACTGTATTGGATCATGGAAAAGTCCTCGGGAACTTTGATGGAGATCTGGGCTTCTTCATGTATCTGCTATTCATTATGCCCACGCAATCTGCTTTGTGCTTCTCCCATCTATTGTCGGATGTTGGCTAGATTTCCCGCATAACATCAAACCTAGGCGGTCATGAGATAAATCTCCTCATTTAACCGGTGAGGCTCCCGTGTCGATTTGTCAATATAAATGTGTTTTTATCTATCGTGGGTTTTACTTTAACCACTTAGTTCATGAACCATAACTAAGAAGTTCTCGCAGCAAATAAGCAACTGCTTAAGAAAGGAAAATTATAGAAGAAGAAAGTAAAGGAATTACACGAAAGAAATGAGGAAGATGTGCATCCCAATTAGTAGATAAGCAGCTAATTGCATGCACATAGAAGAAACTTAATAGATTTGAACACACGAATTATAAAGCAAAGGCAGCTCTAGATCCGATCTAAAATAACACAAAGTTTACTTAAAAGATCTAAGATTTAAAAGCAAGAAAACACAAAGACGTTGTGACACAAAGTTCTCCTAAAACCTCGCTTCTTTGTATTCCTCTCGCTACAAGTGGCTCTCGGGGTTCAAAGACAAAGTCTAGAACACAAGATCGCGCTTACAAATTCCGATCAATGATTAACCCGGAGGTTCTTCTCCTACTTATAGAATGTAGGAGGGAAAGTACAAATAGAAGACTCAAACCGAACTAAAGTATGAACAAGTAAAGATGACATTTGGCAATCATCCTCAACTAACTTCTTCTTAAGTGACACATGTATCACTTAACTAATAGAATGGTTCCACATGACTTCAAGTAATGGTCAGAAAACCAATAACTTAGAAGTTTTACAATTTCATCCGGAACATAGAAAATAGAAGAAGAAAATAGAATAGAAGTCGTGTCACCAATGTAAATGTTTACATCTTCTTCTTGTTCGATATCTCGATATACTTGTCGAACATATAATTCAAAGATCCTTCCATCTGCTTTAATAGCCACTCGCTTCTTCTCTGTCCTGAATTGCAGCAACCCTTCATTCAACACTTTGTTGCATGCTTCCACCTCTTCCAAACTCGGCCCAAACCTCGCAATGTCTGCCTGCAGCGCCACCAATCTACTGATAGAATTCATCGTGAAAGGCTTGGTAGCTTTATCAATTCTCTTTTGCACCATCAGAAGAGAACCTTCCAGGGAATTAGGCACCTCGTTAGAAACAATCCGCACGTATGAAGTAACACCTCCGTCCACTCTTTCCTCAGTGAAAGAAATGATACTGTCTGGTAAATCTGATGTTCTACTCTCAAGCACCTGCATCCTTTTCAGCAAAACTCTGCAGATCTCCAAACGGAAAGATACTGCAAACTCTAGCTGCTTCCCCTTCTCGATTGATCCATCCGGTACAATTTGTTCTGCAACCAATACATCTCCCTAAGTGACTTGTTGATCTCGCCAAAATACTCAGTTACTCTCTCAATCGTATTCATGCCTTCTATGTTTTCCATCAATTGCTTTAGTTGATTTGCTTTGCATCGCTTCATAACCTTTAGGCGGTGGCACTTCCCAAGTCAGCACGTGCTTGATTTAATAATCGATCCTTCCATTCGTCAATAGCCTTTACTTGATTGCTTGCATCTTCCATTTCCTGCATAAGATGATCACTCACCTGCTCTGAAATGGGCTGAATGGAAGGTTTAGCAACCTTGGCTATGATCTCACATAATTGAGATATTTGCTTCTGCAGCTCTTCTTTCTCCGCCTTTTCACTGTCAAGCCTAAGGAACAAAGCATCCATCAATGTCTGCGTGTCCTGCTTCAATCCTTCAGTGGTAGCTTGACCGAGTGGTATTTTGGTCACCGTCACATCTTCTGCCGTGAGCTCCTCTTCTATCTTTCCTTCCGCCGGAATTGATATCTCAGCAAACTTCTCTCCCGAATCCTTGATGATCAACCTAGAAGTTGCTTTAGCAACTTTAGGCCTTCTGTCTCTTCTGCTCAGATCCTGAAGTAGCTGCAAGTCATGCTCCTCTAAGTTCATCTCTACTCTTGCTTCCGGAACCAACTGCAAAGCTAACCATTCCGAGAAGTTACTTCTCGGGGAGTGAGAAGTCGCTGAGTGCACTACCATCTCCCGCTCTGCATCCTCTCCGTCAGAAAGTGCCACAGTGTTATGGCTGCCATCTTCTGAAACATCCAAGGACAAAGCTCTTTCGAACTCCGTCATCTGCAGCTTCAACATCTCCTCTGGAACGGGTGATGAACGGAGTGGCTGAGGAGAGAAGACGAACGTCGCCGGATTCAATGAAGGCATGGAAGCGTCCTGCTGCTGCGGTGCAATAGTTGGTGAAGTCGGAGTCAAAACTATGGTCGTAGAAGTGGTCTTCTCTTTCTCTTGAGATCTTCTGTGTACTTTCAACTTCTCGGACCTCCTGCTGCTTTCTCCTTCATGCTTTCGCTTGAGGGAATCTCCTGCGCCGAAGTTGCCCGTGATTTGATTCATCAATACTTCATCAAGGCAGTATCCCTTCGTCAGCAGCCAGTTCGAAGTATTCACCAACACAGCTCCAGATCTCTCTTCAATTGAATGGCAGCCTCCATTGTTATCCTGCAGTATAGCTTTATCTCCTCCCATTTGATGGTAAGTGTCAAGTACCACGTTCCCATCATCTTTAAGATCCGCAGGTATCCGCGCTAATCCAAAATCGAACACTTGCTTTGCTGATAGCCTGCTGAAATCTTTCTTTCTAACCTCATACTCACTTCTGCACTTCATCCAGAAATCTTCTAACGAAGGCACATGTGCGTACTCCTGGGAGATTGTCTTCCTGGCTACTCCAAATGGATCGAAGTTAAGCCGTGCAGGGAAGAACTCTTGCTCATACTCGGATAACATTTGCGCTTCCATCCCTCGAGCTCGTGAATGCCGATGCAACCGTAATATCCCACGCTGATTGGGAAGAAGCCCGTAGACTTGTGCCGCTTTCGATCAAGGTCGTGTAACTCCACAAGTTGCCTGCTCAGCTCCATGGCATCAATCTATCACTCGGATACCTGGGCATCTTTATTGGTTCTCCAGAAAAGCCCGTAACCCTGAGGTATGTGAAATCTGCAAACTGGATGAATAAACTGCCAATCTTGGACACTGCTTCCCACGCTTCCTTGCTTACCCTGTGAGTCTTCAAGTCTTTGTCTAGCCTACGAGATGAAATCGTAGAAGTCATCGTTGATCACTTTGAAGTCCTCGCACGCAGTACGAGTGAAGTGTGGGTAGCACTCGAAAATGGGGTCCTTGAAAAGAACACCACATCTATCCAGCTTGGAAAAGACACCCTGTGAAGCTGCAACGCATACACCAAGTATGAAGTCATCTTGAAGCTGAAAGTACGCTTCACGTTCCGAAGCTGCTCACCGATGTTGCTGCTAATAATTTCCGACCAATTGATTATAGAATCAACCTTGTTGATTTCAATGGTCCTGATGAAAGCATACATCCATGTACAAAAAGTGTAGGCATTCGCTTCGCCATTCAACCTGCATAGCAATTTGACGACATCATCTGCCTCCTGCACCAAATTTGACCGTGTAAGAGTTCTCGGGAACTTTGAAGGGGATCTAGGCTTCTTCATGAACCGGCTGTTCATTATGCTCACTCAATCAGCTCTATGTTTTCCCATCTACCGTCGCATCCCGAATGCTAATAGAAGTCACCACCTTTCGACCGAATCTTCGAACAATAATTGATGAACTCCGCATCCAAACGAATTATCGTCTTTCCCGCAACATCACGCACTGATCTGGATGAAGGATGATAAGATCTAGCACACTCCATCACGAACTCTGGCAATTGGGTTGTACATGGGAAAGCTGCAGCTCGGATAATTCCGCTACTTTTGACCGCACGCATGAGTGAAGTCTTTCCCGCTCTGGATCTATCAATCAAATCAGAAAGAGGTTCTGGGCCTAGATCTGTGTCTCCTATGTCTGCAAGTTTGGAAGCAATGCATGAATCCATCGTGCTCTCTTTTTCATCTCCTTTCGCCATGGCTTTGTCTATCTTCGTCTGAATAATTCTTTTTCTTCTAACTTGGCCGGATTTCTTCAATACTGGTGCAGATCTGGACAATTCTTCAGATTCGGAGGATATTTGCAATGTATTGGACATTGATAAAAACTCATTTTCTTTTGTAAAGCACCTGTAATGAGTTCCTGCAATTTATTCAGACAAAAATGGCCACCGGAGCATGAATAGTGAATTTAAATTATAAAAATCTGCACTTTTCAAACCTGCTGCCCCAAAAATTGGTGTTTAATTTGCACATAAAGAGAGCATGAATCCTTTCAATCAACACCTGAGCTCCTGTAACACCTATGAAAACAACTATGCAGACAAAGATCAACCTCCTCCAAAGCATGTGCCAAATCTGGAAGTTTTTAGCCTTGTTAGCACTTTGTTTGAAGAAAATCCTTCCTCTAATGGGGGCGCACTTTTCCTCCTGGCTGCAATTCTTTACCTGTGAATTAAATTATTCACCCATATGGCTGCCCATGCTTATATAACCTTCACAATTCTATAATTAATAATTGCCCTAACAATTAAAGGCAATTAATTAATTAAAAATCATGCTTTTCTCTTTTAAAAATAGCATATTTAAGGACAGCCATCCAATAAATTAAATTAATCCATTTTAATCCTTCACACAAAGACTTCACTCAAACTCCACAAAGTGTGCTTTGACCATAGCCACCGAAAATAGAAATTAATTTAATGTTTTAATGCCTTAAATAATACCCAAATGGGGCGCACTTTTTGAGAGGAAGAGGGCAGCCATTAAATAAATTACATTTAATGCATTTGACTCCTTTCTTTTATTCCATCTTTGACTTGTTGACCTCCTCCAAGCTTGGGCGCACTTTTTGAGAAGAAAGATTAATAAAAATAATCAAATTTAATCCTTTTAATCTCTCACCAAAGGGGGCGCACTTTTTTGCACATGTAATTCTATTTTTAAGAATTTTTCCACAATGGGATTCTTTACCTGTAAGCGCAGCACCAAAATCCCATGATCCACTTAAGTGATTTGACTTTGACAATGGGATTCTTTACCCTGCAAGGCAGGCACTAAAATCCCATGATTTCACTTAAGTCACTTTCCTTTTATTATATCATGGGAATTTTTACCCTGCAAGGCAGGCAATAAATTCCCACCTGCCTGCAGCCTCTATTTTTTCCACTGTAGCTTAAGTGACTTTTATAACATAGGAAAAAGTACCCTGCCAGGCAGGTATAAAATTCCCACCCTGCCTGTGGCTTATATTTTTCCCATCGCAGCTTAAATCCTTTGTTTTCCAAAAATGCGCCCATCCCCGCAGGGGCTTTTCTGTGCACGACTTCGCTTTTTCCCAGTGATCCAGACCTCCGATGGCGACTTCCTCCGGGCATAATGTGCGTGTATGTTTTCCAGCTGCTCCAGGCCAAAAATCGGGCTTACCCGGCGAAGGAATTGCTCCAGAGAAATTTCACAGAAAACAAAACGGGACACCACAAAAACACGAAAAATTGCCAAAAGTTACAAATAAAGCCCAAAACTTAAAATAAGTTAAAATCCTTCTGGCACATAGGAATAATAACATATTCGCTCATAATAGAGTTAAAACAGAGCGCAAATAGCCTCATACGGGCTCAAAATAATTAAATACAAATTTCCCGCAGACAAATCCCCGACGGCTGACGAATAAAACAATTTTGGGCATCTGGGTATTTGGCGAAAAAGGCTAATATGGTTCTTTAGGATTATCTTGACGCAATACAAGAACTTTCAGGCAATAAAAACAACAAACGACCCATTATTTTAAAAGTACAAAAAAATTTCGGATAGGGTAGTCACAGATTTCAGGGTGAAATCTGAGTGACACCACAAACATCTAACATGTTAATCGCAATCACCACCGGTCGTGTCGCATCTTCGTGCAATAATTAATAAATTGTGCATCTAACCTGATTATTGTCTTTCTTGTAGCATCTCGAATTGTTCTAGAAAGAGGATGATAAGACCTTGCACACTCCATAACAAATTCAGGCAATTGAGTTGTGATTGGAAACTCCGAAACTTGAATAATCCCGCTACTTTTAATTGTCCGCATGAGAGATGTCCTTCCGGCTCTAACTCTGTCAATTAAATCAATGATGGGTTCAAGGCCTATGTCTTGGAAACACTCGGAACTTGAATTACCCCGCTACTTTTAATTGCTCGCATGAGAGATGTCTTTCCAGCTCTGGCTCTGTCCATTAAATCAATGATGGGTTCAGGGCCTATGTTTGTATTATTAGTGTCAGCAAATCTAGAAGCTATGCATGATTCTGTTGATCATTCTCTTTCATCATGCTTCATCATGCCTGGAACAATCTTTGTTTGAACTCCTTTTCTTTTAATTCTGACAGAATCCCTTGTAATTGGATCAATTTGTGCAGATCCGACAATTTCTTTTGATTTGGAAGATATATTCAATGTATCTGACATTGATTTGGATTTTGTTTCACAATTGAGCACCCGTGATGAATATGAGCACCTTTGATGAATACCTACAATTAATTCGTGAAAAAAACGGATTCCATGGCATGAAAACTTGATTTTTATCACCAAAATCTGCATATAAAGTTTGCTGCCCTAAAATTTGAGACTTTGTTTGCATGCAAAGCAAGCAAAAATATTTTTTAATTCACCTGGGCACTTATACCAACATGCAAACACTTAGAATAACAAAAATCAAGCTATTCCAACCCTAGGCGCCAAAACTGGAAGCTTCCCGGCAGTGGAAAATATTCTTTAATGCAAAATCCTCCTTCCCTTGGCGCCAAAACCTTTCCGGCTGCAAACTTCATCAAAAAGAATTAATTGCTTCTCCTTTATGGCATCTCATTCTTATATAGCCATCTGCATGCTAATTTTAGTAATTGTCTTTTCCTATTTTTGGCAATTTAATTAATTAGAAGCCATGTTTCTTCCAATTTGGGCGCCCAAGTTTGTATGCTTTTGATTTTTTTATGAATTTATTTTATTTATTTTTAGCATGCATCCTTGACTTCTCTTTAGCTTATTCACTTGCCTTGACTTTCCTTTTATTTATGGCGCCAAAATTGACTAGAAATACCATTAATAAATATCATTAAATACATGCATTAATGTCAAGGTGGGTCACACTTTTGGCAAAGAAGGTTCTAAAAATAGGAAGTCAAAGCAATGGGAATTCCTACCCTGCAATTTTAGCTCCAAAATCCCATCTTCCACTTATGTGATTTGACTTTCATAATAAGAATTTTCACCTCGCAACGCATGTAAGAAATTCCCACTGTCTCCGCTTTGCCAAAATTTTCATTAACTTAAATTTTTCCTTTCAAAGAGTGCGACTTACATGGAAAAGGCATCTTCTCAAAAATGCAACTTGCATGGGTGAATAAACTTCTTTGATGGGAAATGTCACCTTGTTTGGCGTAAGAAATTCCCGCCGCATGCCACCTCTAAATTCTCATTGGCGCGCTTAAGTGATTTTGACTTGATAGGAAAAAGTAACTCGCTTAGAAAGGTTTTTAGTTCATGTTTTGTATTTTCTATTTCAGATTTCTCATAACTATTTGTGGTAGAAGGTGGTGTTTCAAGAGGATGTAATTTAATGCAAAATGGGGACTCCATAAAAATTAAGACCATAACATTGAAAGATTCAAAAAATAGTTTCTCTACATATGCCAAGGAAATTCTTGCCATCATGCATGTTTTGGCCAATTTCAAAAAACATCTAGTTTGTGGTGGATGTGTGGTTGAGATAGACTACCATGGATTGAAGTTCTTCTTGGGACAACTTGACATAAATGATCAACAATTTAAAGGGGTAAGAAAAGTCTGAAATATCCCTTTCAAGGGCTGAAACTGAAAAGTAGGAAATTAGCACAAACCCCAAGATAATCACATCTGATTTTTAAACCAAGAACTGAAAATAAAACCCATATTTGGAGAGCGATCAGATTTTCCGAACAGCAATATGAAAACAGATGAAAAACATTGAAACACTTCAAACAACTTTGCCAAAATAGATATAAGTATTTTAGGCATCCAATAAACCAATAATCAATGAGAAATCTGATCCAAAACACTGCTGGAAATTAATTAAAACCAGAAGTATAGCTACAATAAAATTATGAAATAAGGGTTTAGAAACCCCAAACTCCACATGATTCCAGCTTATAAATAATAAGGAAGACAAATATGAATTCAAATCAGATTGTCGTGCCCTATATGGCACCAAACCCTTCACTAATGCAAGTCGCTCTACAAGGGAGAGGCTTCACAATGCATATAAAAATCTAATCATGCCTTCTATCCTCTCAAATCTTAAATATGTCTTCAAGCCAACAAGGAAGGAGGGTTTCCGTTCCCCAACCAATCAATAGAAGGGTTTCCGTCCTTGTTGGCTAGATTTTTTGCATAGCTGAAAACCTAGGCAGTCATAAGATAAATCTCCCTCATTTACAGGTGAGGCTCCCGTGTAAGATTTTGTCAGTTATATATCCTAATATCTATTTGTGGGTATTACTTTAACTATATAGCTCATGAACCATAGCTTGACAATTCTGCAGCAAAGTAAGCAAATCAAAAATAAAGGAATAATCTACAGAAGAGGAAAATAATAGGAAACGGAAGAAAGTAGAGAGGATGTGCAACCCAAGCAATAGTTTACAGAGTTGATTGCATGCACATAGATTAAAACAAATAGATCATTAAACATAGAATTCAAAGCAAAGGAAACTTTCAGATCTAGATCTATAATAACACAAAGTTTATGAATAGATCTAGAAAGAAAGTAAGAAGCAAAATGCACCGTTGACACAAAGTTCTCCGGAAATCTCTTCTATATTCCTCTGCTTGCAGAAATTAGGAGTTTCAGCTCAAAATCTAGAACACAAGAATGCTGATTACAAATTCCGATGCTTTAACCCGTAAGTTCTTCCTCTATTTATAGTGTATAAAGGGCAATAACAAATAAGAAGCTTTAAATGAATTCCCGCATGCATGCATAAGCTATAGAAAAGGGTAAACAAAGGCAATCTTCCTCCTCAAATTCCTCTTTGCATGACATGCATGATTTATAACTGAAAAATAGAACCTTCTATTTTGCATGTCTGCCACCTATTTACAAGCAATTGACTTCTTCAAGTAACGGTTTTTAAACCAATCACTTAAGTTTTATAATTCAATTGATTGCTCAATTACTTTAGTCGGAGAAAATAAAATAAGGAAAAGAAATAAGAAGAAAGTTCGCAACCCTCTCAATCTTGTTCTTCTTCCTTTTCCACATGAGGTTGACTCTTTTGCCTTTGCCTTTTCTCTCACCAAACCGGATCTGGAAGCTATGCATGATTGTGATTTGCCTACGGGTGCTACCTCTTACATGTCTTCCCCTTTTATCCTTGAAGCTTTTGCAATTCTTTTTCAATACATGCAAAGTGAATTCAATGAAGGCTTCAACTGGAAGATTGGGAGCACATGCACAAGATCCTGGAAGGAATTTTCCATGCATTGATTTCTACACGGATGTGTTGAAACAAGAGGATGACTTTTTTCGGAAGCCTTTGCAATTATGAAATCTGGATCTCACAATTAAATTGGTGATAGGTTCGGGGGTCTATGTTTGAATCATTGACTTCAGCGAATCTAGAAGCTATGCATGATTCTGCTGATCTTTCTCTTTCATCATGCATCAACATGGCTGAACAATCTTTGTCTAAGTTCTTTTTCTTTTAATTCTGCCGAAATCCCTTGCAATTGGATCCATTTGTGCAGATCCGACAACTTCTTCGATTCGAAGATATATTCAATGTACGACATTGATTTGAGCACCTATGATGAATACCTGCAATTTTATTTAGACAAAATGGAGTCCATGCACGAATACTTGATTTTTATCACCAAAATCTGCATATAAAGTCTGCTGCCCTAAAATTTGAGGTTTTGTTTGCATTCAAAGCAAGCATAAATATTTTTAACTTCACCAGGCAATTATACCAACATGCGAGATAATTAACAAGACTTAAATCAAGCTCCTCCAACCCTAGGTGCCAAACTTTGAAGCTTTAAGGCAATGAAAAACACTTTTTATATAAAAATCCTCATTCCTTGGGCGCCAAAACTATCTAGGCTACAATACTTTGCAAAAAAATTAATTACATCTTCATTATGGCAGCCCATGCTTATATAACTCTCAAAGATTCTATTTCTAATAATTGTCCACCCTATTATCACAATTAATTAATAAACAATGATGTTTATTCACCCAAATTGGGCGCCTATTTTTGCATCCTCGTTGGCTGTCATTAAATAAATTTAATTCATTTATTTTTAGCATGCTACTTTCAATTCTCTTTAGCCTTCATGCATTGACTTTCTATTCATCCATGGCGCCAAAATTAGGCGAAAAATATTAATAAATATCATTAATATCATTGTTTAATCACCAAATGGGTCACACTTTTTGGCATGGGTGAATTCTAAATTTAAGAAGTCAACTTCTGATGGGAATTTTCACCCTGCACCGCAGCTCTAAAAATCCCTTCTTCCACTTAAGTGATTTGACTTTCATCATGGGAATTTTCACCCTGCAAGGCAGGTAAGAAATTTTTGCTTGCCTGACCACCTCCAATTTTCCCACTGCAGCTTAAGTGACTTTCTAAAAAGTGTGACTTGTATTAAAAATAGCTTCTTTTGGAAAAGTGTGACTTGCATGAGTGAATAAAACCTTCTGATGGAAAAAGTTAGTCTGCTAGATAGGCAAAAAATTCCCATCGGTGATTTTAGTGATTTTTCTTTTTTTTATAATGGAAATTTTTACCTGCAAGGCGGGTAAGAAATTCCCGCCTCGCCTCGCCACCTCTAATTTTTTTCACATGCAACTTAAGTGACTTTGACTTCATGGGAAAAAGTACCCTGCAAGGCAGGTAATAAATTCCCACCTGTCTGCAGCTACCAAAAATCCCATTGCAGCTTACACTCACTTAATTCCAAAAATGCGACTTGCCTGGGAGAGGCTTTTTGTGCATGACTTCATCATTTTTGGTTAGCAGCTTGCATTTTGAGGTTGATTCCTTCTAGCGTTGTGTCAGTAGATGATCTCCAGATGCTTCGGGCAATTAAACAGACTATACTGGCGAAGGAATTGACCTAGGAAAATTTCACAGAGAAACTACGGAGAAAATCGGGAAAAATGCAAAAGAAATAAATAAAAGCGAAAAACGTTGTCAGAAGTTGCAAACAATGCCCTAAATTCATTCCTGGTGAAAACCCTATTGAGATGAGTGAATACTGGCATGCAAAACTTCAACAGGATTCAACCGGAGCACAATTTACTTCAAACGAGACATTATTTATTCCATAAATAATTAAATAAAAATTCCCACAAACAAAACTTGGCAGAGGGATAAAATGAGTTTGGGCATCTAGATATTTGTCAAAATTGGCTCATATGATTCATTGGGAATATCCTAACATAATACGTACATCTTTCGGTAATAAAAACACAAAAAGACTTGTTATTCTAAAAAAGAACGAAATTTTTTCAAATGGGTAGTCCCAGATTTCAGGGTGAAATTTGGGGACACCAAATCCTAAGAAGATGCCACACACTTGGATTGCTGCCCAAGAGTGGATGAACAATGAGTAACCAACGCACAAGTCCAAATAGAGAAAATGCGCCAATGATAGATGATGCAAATGAGCTCTCTAACCTTCCATTATATCCTCTCTTTAGCACCAAACCCCAAAAGGACAAGGCCAAACCCTAAAGTGTTCTTTTTAATCTTTGATTGGCTTCATTAAATCTCCAAACCCAAATACTTCGTTAAAAGTAAAAACACACATAAAAAGAAATATTAAAATTAGAAAAAGGAAGCTCAATTCTGTTTCCCAAATCTTCCACATCGTTGCCATGGAAAAGGGAATGGCAAGAAGTCCAAAAACAAGTCCTTAAACTTGAAAAAGGGGACATTACAAAGTCTCATATTATGATTTTATTATAGAGGGGTTAAAGAATGTAGCAGTTGATGTTTTTTCTAGAATAACCATTCTTTGTTTTGTCATTTATGATGATTGGAAGGTCTTTATCATGGTAGAATGTGTTAAGAAAATATTTTCTGCTAACATCTTAAAAAGAAATGTTAAGGATAACAAGTATATGCTAGTAGTTGGACCCATTTTGTATAAGGATATAATCTTTCCATTGCTTGAATCAAAGATGAAACAAAAAATGTGGAAGATCTTGCATGATACACCCATGGTGGGACACTCTAGAGCCTACAATATTGGCAGATATATAAGAGAGAGATTCTCGTGGAGGAGCTTTGAGGAGGAGGATCTCCAATGTGTCAGGGAGTACATCAACCACCAACAGAATGAGGTAAAGCATGTCCTTTTGGGAAACTTGTTTCAGCCTTTGCTTATTCCCAATTACAATTGTAAAAGTGTGTCCATCGACTTCAATATTCCCAAGGCACATGATAAAGTTTGCATTCATGTTGAGGATAGGATAAGTGAGTATGCATACTTATTTGATATTTATGTGGAATTCCAAGCACATCAAGTGGCAAAGCTAATTTTTAGAGAGGAGTTTAAGCTAGATGGTTTACATGAAAATATTATCAGTAATAAGGATGGCAGATTTCTCAACTTTTTTTGGAAGGAGTTGTTTTGCTTATCTAGCACCAAGCTCACTTTTGGAATTAGTTATTACACACAAACAGGTGGACAAGTAGAGATAGTGAATTTGAGGATTGAAGGACACTTTAGAGAGCATTTTGATATGAGCCAACACAGAGATCATATTGCCCAAAGGTGTTTACACATTTTAATATGGGATCCAGGAGATATTTCCAGACATCAACAAGGTCAAAACTATGGTCAATGTTGAATTATTATTGTTGAATATAAGGAACTTGTAAATACTAACAAGGTTCAGTGGTTGCAGCTCATGGGTCATTCTTTGGAGCTGAAATTTGATCTTAATAAAAAGTTTTCAGCTAGAGGACAGCAGAAAAGGTTGGAATTTTCCAACGATTTTCAAGATGCAATTAAGGTGGGAAGCCTTGAACTTGAGAAACCAAGAGAAGAAAAATTTCCAATACAAAGCATTTGAAGGCCAAGTTAAGGTACAAACATATATTGATCAAATTTTTCAATTTTGGCTGAAATTTCAGAATAAAATTATAGGAAATGATAAAGTTTTCAAAGAAAAACCAGATGATCCTAATATTGTTGCACAAGGAAGTTTGGCAAAAGTGATTTCTGGTCTAGAATCTTCAGTTTTCAATTATACTAGAGTGGTGCAGCAGAAGCATTTCTTGATATTGAATTGGGATCCTGGAATTTGCAAAGTAGTTCAGTCAAAAGGAATTGAAGAGTTGGATCAGTCATTGCTTGAGGACAAGCAATTTTTGGGATGGGCGGATTGTCATGTCCCCTTTTCAAATAAAGTATGATAAATTAATAATATAACTTAAGTGTCGAAAAAGTAACTTTATAAAAGACACTTATGTTTTATTATTATAAAAAGTAACTTTTTGATAAAGTTTTATTATTATAAAAAGTTACTTTCGAAAAAGCAAGTCATAACGAAGGAATAGAAATGGAAAGTTGCTTTTGGAGGCTTTTCCTTGGGAAAAGTGAAAGTAAAGTTATAAAAGAGTGTTGAGGGGTCATTTGGACACATCTTTTTACTCTCATCTATTTGGACATTGAAGGTTTGAGTTGTTGCTACAACTTTTGCATTTGAGGACGAAAACCCTCCTTTGCAATCTACATCTGAGGATGAAAACCATCCTTTGCAATCTACATCTGAGGACAAAACCCTCCAGTGTATTCAGATTTGTGGATGAAAAACCACTAATCTTCTGAGGTAGTTCCAATCAGAGAGCTACATTTGGGCTTACAATCAACAAATTTGCAAGATCATATCAAAATTATCAAGAAGGGCATAATTTAGATCATATTTCTGAGATTTGCAGCTAGGGCATCATCTCTAAATCTGATTTTTAGAGTTTCTTGTCTTGGAACAGCCACTAACTAGGTGATATATATATATATATATATATATAAAAATAGCAACGATTTTATATTAGATGGAATCCAAATTTACATATATGGGTATGCCAAGCCTGAAAACTTTTGGTCCAAGCCCTAACATTATACAACAAAAAGGCAATTACAATCATCATAGAGAGCATTCCAAGTTGAGAATGTATTTGATATCGTCTTGTAGCTGGTTGGACCACCATAAAGGGGGTGAGCCGTAACACAGGAGATTCTGATTATCAAGCGCCCAATTAGCCAAACCATCTGCAATCTTATTTCTATCCCGAGGAATATGAACAAATTGCACCTCCATAAAATTTTCTTGCAATTTTTTAATCTTCCAAACTTCTTTGGAAATTCGCCAATTTGGTGGGAGAGTGGCTTTGCTACGAGATAATATCTTGATGGCCAATTGAGAGTCAGATCTAACTTGAATTTTCAGCCAACCACACTTTTACTCGCCTCTTGCATACCTTTATAGATTGCTTTCATCTCTGCTACATTATTGGTAGTAACACCCAAATTAACAACAAAAAAGAACTGCACATCACCTTCATGGTGTCTACCAATGCCACCCATAACAGAACTTTGCCTGGATTACCTCTGGAAGCTCCATCCGTGTTCAACTGTCCATATCCCAAGGGAGGGGCCTTGACTTGATTGTCCTTCTTTCTTTCCTTCTTAATATGAAACCGTGGTAAAGTGGCTTCTCTTGGATCCAAAGAAAGTTGATTACAAATATATTCCCATTCCAAAGATAAAGTGTTAGGTAAAGGGATCTTATGCTTGAGAGTTTCAACTATATTTATTTTTGTTTTTTCCCAGATATAGGAACCATCTTTGCTACTTTGCTGAAAAAGTTGGTTATTTCTTTCTTTCCAGGTATTCCAAAGAAGAAGAGAAATCCCACTCCATAGTACCGAAAGAAGCCTTTGTCCTATAGGAAGCATCCTCTGCCATTCTTTGATAACTTGTTCAAGAGAATCAAAATTATGCCACCTCACCTTGAAGAGAGTCGCAAATTGTCGCCAAATATGAACAACCCAAGGGCACAGGAAAAATAAGTGAGTAAAAGATTCCTCATCCTGTAAGCACATAACACATCTGAAAGGTCCATAAAATCCTTTCTTGATAAGTTGATCTCCTGTTAAAACCCTCTTATGAATAAGAAGCCATAGAAAAAAACTCACTTTAGGCCACATCCCCGAGTGCCATAGGTTCTTGAAGAGGAACTTTAGAGGGTGAGGATTGTCAATCACCAAGGATGCATAACCTGAAGAAACAATATAATAGCCTGATGGATCTGGATCCCCATCCCAATTTGTCAGGAAATGGGGATGAGGAAAGAGGACGATTGTTGAAAACACTTTGCAGCAAAAGTTGGTGTTCATGTTGAATTACAAGTGGCCATTTAGAGAGCGGAATCCATTCTTTTTCACCTTCCCAGCGATTGGATGATAATCTTCCGTATTGGGAAACCTTCCTCCACCCAATATTGTGCATTTGCTTCATTATAGGAATAAGCTGAGGATATTGTAAAATAAGAGGAGGCTCTCCATCCCATGAGTTAGTCCGTAATCGGGCATACCACCCATTATTGACTATCCGTAATGGGCGCTTTTTTAAAGTCATGGCCCGCTTTAATAACTCCGTAGGTTAGAGATCCCTTTGTAGGAAGGCCCTTAGCCTATACTTCCCGTAGACTTGGGGATGTTGAAAGGGGAACATTTTTATTAATTAAATATTATTGCCTGAAGCAATAATTATTTAATTATTTAATTATGAAGATTATTTAATTTAATTCCCAAAATATAAAAATTAAATGGGGAATTAATTAAATAAATATTTAGGTGGCTTTTATTGATAAAATCACCCTTTGAAAAGGGGACGCCACACCTAGAGAAAACAAACTACTTTCATTTAATAACTTTCCTCTCCTAGGGATTTCGTATTTTGTGCCTCCTTACTTATAAAAGGAGCGCTAGGATCATTATTATTATTATTATTATTATTATGTTGATTGATCATTTGATGTTCACTCCATGTTTGGAGTTGGGATGCATGCCCATTAATGTTCTCTCTCTCTTGCGTGGGAGTTATTGTGTTGGTTTGATATTCAAGTGAAGTGTTTTCATGAGATTTGCAAATCTACTTGTTGGTGATTGTCTTTCTAGCTTTGGCGCCTTTTATTGAGAGTAAAATCTGCATGTTATTGATTATTATGAAGGGTTTTATGGTGTTTTAGATCTGTTGGTTATTGTTGGTTATATTCTAACTATGGTGACTTGATTAGGGTATCTTTTAGCATGTTTGAAGGATTATTAAGTGCTGGAAATTAGTTGTGCAATTTATTCTAACCCTAATGATCGGGTTTGGGATTTCGGGGCTGTTTTGAAGGGGATTCAGTTATCATAAAATTCAGATTTTAATATCTTTGGAAAGCTCTTGAATTATAGATTAATCTGCACTTTATTCATGGTAAAAGATGAAGTATTGAGCAAGTTACTTAATTTTCCAAGTTTCAGCTGTTTGTGCCGTGGTTTTATCTACACAGCTTTCAGATTTCGTGGGTTGATTTGCATGCCTTCTACTTATCCAAAATTGTGATCTATAGCTTGTTGGAAAGCTAAAAATATTAAGAATATTTTGGCATGAGTTTGATAGAAAAATAATGGATGGTGAAGGAGTTATTAATTTTTGAAGTTTGCAATAGTTTAGTGCATTTATAAATTAATTACTGTTGTAATTAATTTCAGATTTGAAGTGATTAATTTCCTAATTGGTTCTCCCATCTAATCCACCACCTTGGCTCACTCTAACCCTTTTAGGGTTGTATTGAAGCTAACATTGGATTATTTGAGGTCAAACTAGGAGGGTTTAGTCCTTCTAGAGTCGATTCAGTAAAGTAATTTTGCATATTTGGATAATATCCCAAAAGGGGATACTACAGGGAAGCACACACAATTTCTTCTGGGGGGTCCCCACCAGCGTACTTGGCTATCAAAACCAAAGCCCAAAGGTCGGAAGGGTACACTAACATCCTCCAATAGATTTTTTCAGCTAAGGCTTTCATCTGGCTAGGCAATTATCTAAATCCCAAACCACCTTCTGGCTTTTTTTGGCCGACAAAGAGTTTTCCATTTGACTAAGGACCATTTCCTTTTATCCTGATTTCCACTCCATAAGAATTTTTGGCAGATAGAATCCACTTGTTTCAACATCTTGCCAAGAATATTTACCATTGATGCAATGTATATGGGCATAGCTTGGAGAACCGATTTGACCAATATCATCCTGCCTCTTGAAGAAAGCCATTTGTTAGTCCACTTATGAAGTTTTATCTCATACTCGTGAATTAGCCAATGCCAGTCTTTTAACTTGTGAGCCGCTAAATCGAAACCCAAGTATCGTAAAGGAAGCTCCCCTTCTTGAAATTGGAGAATATTTAAAATTTGGTCCTCTTGTTGTCGAGAGCAATGAAAGAAAAAAATGTTGGATTTTCCTTGGTTAATCAGTTGACCAGTGGCTTGTGAAAAGGTATGAAGAACTTTATGGATTTGTTTCGCTTCTATAGAAGTAGCTTTTCCAAGCATCGTAGAGTCATCAACAAACTGGAGATGAGAAATAGGTAGAATATTTTTAGCCAACTGAATACCATGAATTTTCTTCTCCTGACAGGCTTTCTTTGCAAGTCTTCCTAAGCCTTCCGCCAAAATGATGAATAAGAAAGGTGATAAAGGGTCTCCTTGCCTTATACCTCTAGAGACCGTAAAAATTCCGAAGGAGAGCCATTAAGTAAAACCGCAAAGGAGACAGAAGAGATACAAGCATTTATCCATTGAATCCATTATGTAGAAAATCCAAATTGGGCGAAATTTGCACATGAAACCCCAATCAACCCTGTCATATGCTTTAGATAAATCTAGTCGATAAACATAGCCGGATTTTTCTGTATGTCCATAGAGTGGAGGATTTCTGGGCTAGAACAATTTCATCATGAATATGACGACCTGGCACAAAACCCCCTTGTTCAGGGAGATAATCTTGTGCAATAGGGGTTTTAGTCATTCTGCCATAGTCTTAGTGATTATTTTGTACAGAACATTACATAAGGCTATAGGATGGTAACCTGAAATATCCTCTACATCATTACTTTTTGGGATAAGAGCAATGAACGTTTTATTTATTTGCTTGAGAAGAGTTTTGGCATTTCTTACCTCCTCAATCACCTGTAAAAGATCCCTCTTGATAACCCCCAAAATGTCTGGAAGAACTCAATCGGAAATCCATCGGGGCCAGGTGTTTTTCCTTTTTTCATTTTGAAGACAATACTATGGAGTTCTTCTTCCGTAATGGGCTGCATCAGCCTTTCATTTTCTTGTTGAGAGATACATGTAGGAAGGATATTCAAAATTTGTTGTTGTGAGTTCAAGTCTAGGGGTTGAGAGGTGAACAACTGCTGAAAGTACTGCTGAGCTACCTGCTTCATCCCCTGACTCGAGTACACTCTAGTACCATCCCCTTTGATTAGGGAGTGAATATGGTTTTGGGCTCTTCTGGCTTGTACAAATCTATGGAAGAAAGCTGAGTTTTTGTCCCCTTCCTTCAGCCATTGGATCCTAGACTTTTGCTTCCACATGATCTCCTCCTCGTTTCCCATTCCTGTAGTTCGGCTTTCAAACAACATTCCTTTTTGAAGAGGTCTATAGAATACCCCGAATGTCGGTGAATAATGTTAAGATCTTGCATTTGTTCCAAAATCTTTGTTTTCCTATCGTTAATATCTCCAAACTCATTCCAATTCCAAGCTTTTAGTTTAAATTGTAAATATGATAATCTTTTGACAAACATGAACATTTGAGTTCCATACCTTGGCTTTCCTTCCAACCACCATTGTTGAACAAGTTTATCGATATCCTTATGACGCAACCACATAAGCTGAAAGCGAAAAGGACCTTTGCACGGTGAGGTTCTACCTATCTCCAAACATACCGGCCAATGGTCCGAGCCACTGTTATTTAGAATCATAGTCCTAGGTGTATAATCCTTAGCCCACCAATCTTCAGATAGCAGAAATCGATCCAGTCTTTCCAAGATACAATCCTCCCCCTGCCGTCTGTTAGACCATGTCATTATTCCATTAATTGTAGGTACATCCACTAGCTAATGCGAATGAATGAAATGAGTCATAAAGCTCGAACTAGCATCTATATGGGGATTACCACCTTGCTTCTCTTGGATATTTAATATAGTATTAAAATCCCCTCCTAATATGAGTGGTAAACGAGGGAAGGAGCATATAATAGAAGACATAGCATGCCATTGTTGTCTTTTTTCTTCTAGATTTAACGGAGCATACACATTAAAGATTAAAAATTCCTAGTCAACTGTTGTGGAATATACATGTAAACACAAAATACCTTCTTTGGCACATGAATTTAAAATAGTAATCACTTTAGGGTCCCAACAAGATACCAAACCTCCTGAAGCTCCTTGAGAACTTATAGATAAATGTTTAGCTCGAGGCCAGAGATTGTTAGCTAACACATTCATAAGATCAATAGAGGCTTTGGTTTCTTGGATGCAGATCATCGTAGGATGCTCATTATTGATCATTCTTCTGAGTTCTTGAATTTTTGAGGGAGAACCCTTCAAGCCCCTTATATTCCAAGTGATCAGCTTCATTGGGAAGAGCTATGGAGAAATTGGGACAAGTCCCTTACTGTTCTGAATTGCTCATATTATGACCTTCCCTCTGAAGTTTAGCCCGATTTGACTTTCTACCAAGCTTAATATTAGTATCCATTTTTTATTTTTTATTTTTCTCTTGTTCCATGCCCAATGTAGATTCCATTTGGTTTGGCATTGTAGGATCCCTGACTACAATGGCCTTATCCAAACCTTCTACCTCCTTTGCTTGCTGGAGGTGATCTTGAAATTGCTCATGGTATTTGTTTTTCCACTAATAACTTTTAACTAGTTTTTCACTTGCAACCTTGCTAGGTTGAGCTTGGACTATCACCATCTGATTTTGATCTTGTGCATCCTGTTGATCCTGAATTTGTTGTTGCTTGTCCAACTGTGTTTCCGAACCTAAGATTCTAACAATGCATCCCCTTCCTCTTCCTCTTGTTCCTGTAGTGCTTCAAATCTGTTATTGCTACTAGTTTCTGCCTTTTCCTTACCAGTTTTCCTAGCGAACTGTTTCTTCGGTGCAATAAAGTCCTCTTTGGGTTTTTCTTGCTCTTGTTGTTCGTGGGAATTGTACTGACAATCTCTAATTAAATGGCCATACTCATGGCATAATCTGCATCTAAAAGGAATGTTCTCGTAGTCTACCACCTGTTCCCATGTGTCTTCTTCAATGACTAGAGAAATTTTGGCAGGCAGTGGTTTACTAAGATCCATGAGAACACAAATTTTGGCAAACACCATCTACTCCAACTATAAAGAAGTATCCGTCGTCATCATGAACATGCACACCGTGTTTCCAATTGCCATAAAAACAGTTTGGTTCCAAAACTTAGCAAGTAACTATTATCCAATTTTGCCCCTCAAGCAAAACTGAACAAACATGAACTTGCACACTAAGAAATTGGGGGATCATTCAGCCATGGGAGCTCACATTAGGATTCTGACGGTCAGGTCAGTAAGCAGGCTCGACAATGACAATGATGTCGAGGCAAGAAATTGAAGTTAGCTCGGAGTCGAGATAAGCGAAAAAATGGGGGGTCCAAAGTTCGAAGTTTTTGGACTTCGTAGGTTTGACAATTCGGAGTTTCGGCAAATAAGCAAGGAAAAAACAATCGAAAGGCCTTTAAGAAGAGATGGGAGAAGTTGAACACTCCTCTTCATATGGTTGCGTATGGACTGAATCCCAAATGGTATGTGGAGAGGCCACGTAGAGTTATCCCATTGGATGATGATGAGGTGAAAACGGGCCTTATGAAGGCCTTTAAAAAAATGTACACTCCACAGGAGGCTTCACAGATCAAAATGGAGTGGTTTGACTTCACATGAACTTGATCGGTACAAAACATCAAGCAAAGGCAGACAGGGTAACAATAGCACAGGAGAAGCCAGTGAGTTGGTGGCGACTGTATGGGCTTCCAGGACTATTGAGACCACTTGTCATTTGTCTCCTTTCCTAGGTTTCTAGCTCCTCTGCCTCTGAGAGGAATTGGTCTACATATGGTTGGATACACTATGTTAAAAGGAATAGGCTTACCTCTACGAGAGCGGAGAAAGCTTGTAGCTATACACAATGCTTTGCGTCTTATGGATCACAAGACACCTGCGTACAAACAAACCCCAACATTACGGTGGGATGTAGATCCCGAGAAGCCAAGGCAGGTTGAAGAGGACAATATTGTGCAGTGGGGATTGATTGGGCTTACCTTTGAGGACGAGGATGTTAGTACCAACAAGGAAGAGTTCATGGATATTACTTCGATGTTGATTCTGATTTTTAGGCTGATACTTGTAGTTGTCCTCTTTTTTGTAATATTGACATGAGACAATTGTTGGTGTATTTGGCTATGAGATTAATGATATGAATATCAACTATTGTCACTTGATCAATAATAATTTAGAATGGTTTTACTTTTATATTTTATAATATATTTGAAATTTCAACTTGTCTCAAATTCAAAATTCAAATATGTATTATGAATTTTTAATTTATGACATTAACATATTGATATTATAGTATTAAGGAATGTTTTTGATATTTATGAGTTCAAGTTCCACCTTATTTAAATCTCAAATGGTTTTATTCCAACTTATTTATATAATTTAGTCACTATATCTTTATATTTTAAATATTTATATATTTATATATTTATATATTTTTTAATTAGCCGTCCCCCCGCCATCCCCAAAATTTAGAAATTTTTTGCCGTCCCTAAACCCCGTCTCCCGTCTCGAGGTAACCATGGCATACTACAACCTTTGGTTCCCACATACTTCATTCCAAGGTCATTTTGAGAGGTCTTGGTGCTTATTCACAAGGCATTTTAGCTTCCATCCAGTCTATTAACCGGTAACTTGTGACAACATTGGTTATGAAGCAGGTAATGAATCTTCTATGGGAGCATTTGATGACAAAGCTCTTGTTTTTGTTCACTTGACTCTTCCTAAGGATCTTGAGCTACACATGAGCTAAGCCGCACATTCACTCAGGCCTAAGAATCCTAAAATTGTTGATGTTAGACCTCATACCATGTGGGAGTCTGAGTACTCTTACGTCAGGATCTGCAACAGCAGACCATTACCACAATGTATGTTAATATTACAATCAAGAGTCCAAGTTTAAATAGCTTAGAAAGTTGTTTCACAACTAGTTGTCAACAAACTCAAATATAGATGGACTGATAAACAAGTGCATAACTCAATATTGTACGTGCACACGAGGTTTTCAATCTAACAACAATAATAACAAACTCCCAAATCAAGCTTACCTCTCAAATGAGTGTGAACAGCTGCCAAACCTAGCTGGTTAGAAAATATTCTTTAATTACTAGCCAGAGTGAACAAGAACACTCCAACACCTAGTTCCATTGTGCACAATGCAATTTTGAGGTCCAAATCTCCTACACTTACAAATCTCTCTCCTCACCCTCTTGATCATAACATAGGGTAGTCTTTGCTACACATTTTTAAAAAAGCAAAAACATTCAAATATGCTAATAATCCACCAACATTCAAATATTTCAAAATACAAAACCAGGACTGAACATGGCTTGACCGACTAGTTCATTATTTTACATATGTTATTTGTCACATGGCTTGATAGATAGCATATTTTATACTCTTTACACACATGTTTCACGAGGTTCATAAACATGATACAAGACACACGGGACTCTACAATGCTTATAAATGTGGATCTTTCCTCTTACCAAGTAGTTGTGCAACATTTAGGGGCATCCCGTACACTATCGGGGGTTATTGTTTCATTATAGTGCTCATTTATATCCAGGTTATACTTATATTATATATTTTGATATATGCTACTAATCTGAATTTTATGGACTAATACATATGGACTATGTAGGGCTAGTATTTCTTGTTTCATGTGCCTATTGGCTAATATTGTATAACTTGAAGGCCTTAAAAGTTTACTCTTTCCAACGGTCATTTTCACAATTTCGTATCTTTTATGGGTCATTAATTTGCCTATAAGTCAGCCTTAATGCTAAGTTATACATATGGAATCCTTGAATGGAACCATTACTTTCAGATTTACTCTGAAAGTAATGGTTCTGTTCAAGGCATTCCAACAGTCAATTTCACAATTTGATATCTTTTATGCGTCGTTACTTTCCCTATAAGTCAGCCTTAATGCTAAATTATACATACATAATCCTATATAAGCAAGTCAAATGCACTCATTTGCTCATCCGCACTTTTAAAAGCCCACAAGCAAATATTATCCAAAAAAATACAAAGCTCTCCTAAATTTCCCTAAAGCACCAACAGACATTAGGAGCAGCCCCCACACATCTCTCAAGTACTCCAACTAGGTTCTAGAGTCAAGTTTCCCAAGCCAAAGACCTTAAAACAAAATTTAGCACAAGCCATTACAAAGCATTATCAAGTGATCAAGTTATCAAATATAGTTGCATCCATATAGATATCACATATCTAGGTGAAAAACAATGTGCGCTTGAGGCCTCTTAGGAGTGGTGTCAAAATAGGCAGTGTACAAATTACACTTCAACACAAACACTAACCTCTTTGCAGGGTTTTAGCCATGATTAGGGTTTCGTGCCATTTTGGTTGATTATAGAGGCTTTCGCATATTTACACGACCTAATATCTTATAACAAAGCACATTATAATCAATCACGAGGGCACAATAAAGTTGCAAAGCTTCATCGCCTTCTTGGACATAACCGCTAGATAAGGACGGATCCCTAAATAACGGTTTAGTCCTTGGTTACCGTGTGTATTCCCGAATTAAACGAAGCATTTGCAGGACATTTATAGTCTATTCATCATTTTGTCACCCAAATAACTTCTATATCAGCCAAATAGCTAAGTGTGTTCATCTTCTCAAGTTTTACTCCATTTAGCACATGTTCTAATTGATGTATCTTGCAAATCACTATATATATTTTTTTAACATGAATGCTTAATTAATAATTTTAATATACATCTTGTTTCTAACCCTAATCTGGAAATTAAGTAAAGGAATTATTTCCCCTTCCACATACTTACCGTATGTAGATTCTAATCTGAATGCTTAGTAATAATATGAATATACATAATGTTTCTAACCCTAATTTGGAAATTAAGTAAAGGAATTATATCCCTTCCCCATAATTAGTTATTTTTCCGGTGTAATCAATTTCAAGTTGTTGATTTGAACACCCAATACCTTCATTTGAGAATGTTTGATTCCATACAGACCAATAATAAGCAATCAAGAAGCATTTTGAATGTATTTTAAAATTTAAATTTGTATGACACCATCAAATCCCAATATTCTATTGATGCTTGATCTACTGAAGTGTCATATGATGAACTGGTAGCAACAATTTGCTTATCTACAGACCACAGAACCTTTGGCTTAGACTTAAAAGTTAACTTTGACATTCATTGTCATTAATTTCCTACACATTGTCTTAGGAGATGTCTCAAATCATTAATTTATATTGAATATCATCGATCTAATAAAGATGAACACAACCTAGATTATTGCATGCTTAGTGGTTTTTCATCAATTTGGCAATTTGGTATGTAAGACCCTCCCTTTGTGGGTTTCGAGGAGACCTCTTGTGGAAGATGTCTCAAAACTACCCTTCTTATCGATGCCTAAAAAAGAATTTAAGTTATTTTTTACCAATTTGGTGCATGAGTTATTTTTCACCAATTTGACATATGAGTCTTTTTCACCAATTTAGGGTACGGAACTACTTGTGGTGTCTTCACAAGACCTTGTGTTATTCACCACTTTAGGGTACGAGACCTACTTGTTAATTAGAATAGTCAAGAGACCCCTTTTATAGTGTCTCAAAGAGACCCTTGTGATTACCAAAAAAAATGGTTTGCTTTTCAACAATTTTGGTGATTGAAAGTTGTTTTTCACCAATTTAATGTATAAGACCCCCTCTACGTACATTAAAAAAGGACCCCACATTTGAAAGAAGTTTCTAATTGACCTCTTTTTGAACGTCCACAAAAAGTCCATGCATTGTTTTACCCCTAATACGGTAGAAGTTGATGCCCGCGAGCTCTAAATTGAAATCTTTTGAAAAGAGATGTACAGGGAGCCCCAGGCCTAACTCTAAGATAAAGTAGAGATAATCGCCCTGGCTCCAACCTCCCTCTATTTTGTTTGTTCTAAGCAGGATGGAAGTGAGATGCACGATGTAAGTCTACCTTAACTAGATGGATGCTAAGAATCATTCACCATAAGTAGAATAGATAGGGTTAGGAGACATATCTATATGAAGGGAGGGGGCCTTTTAGCCCGTATAGATATATTTTTACCAATTTTGGGGTATGGGAACCCTCCTCTTATCAACGGGATTTGTGAGAGTCATTTTCAATCATTTAATATATGAGACCCCACAAAGAAATTCCAACTTCCTATGTGATGAATGTATAGTCACTCGGTCAAAATATTACTGTTTAACAAAAATATGTCCTGGTCCACTCAAAAATGCAAGCTGGTGAGCAAGATGTTGATGGCGGCGGCACAACTCCTTAACGGAAAGAAAACAGCTACATCCATTTACGAAGTGAAATTCAGTGCGATGGAAAATCACGCCAAATCAACCCTCCCAGTCCCATCTATTCCCAGACTCACGTGACCAGAGCGGAGCAAGTCTGCGCTGCTAATGTGGAGATAATTCTACCCTATGTGGTACTCTGCCAGATTTCTCGTGTATGAGACTGAGCAAAGTGTAAATAGTGAATTTCAGGAACGAGATTTTTTTAATAGAAGTCCTAAGTTTAATGGAAAGGACGTGTGAAATGATTCCTGAACTGTAAGTATTTGTGTTAATCCGAATTTTCGCTAAATCGACAGAATTATCCAAAGATCGCCTTAAATCATACAGAAAAAACACATATGTTCAGATTGTTCGATTTAATGTCCAATTTATCAGAAATTTACGCAAATATATTCCAAATTTTCATCCTGTTAACCACTAGGCCTTCTCAGCCCACCATAACGGCGCAGAAAGCCAAAGGACCTGACTCGATTGCTGTAGCCTGCTTATGTTTGGTATAAATTTAAGCAAATGTGTCCGAAAAATTCCAATCTAACAGAAATTACCGCTGCCGTGTCCAAATTACCCATTATAACATAAACCAATGCAAATATGGTTAAATTTTCCATTGAATAAATGAGAAGGATAGCAAAGCTACCTGAACATGTCCCAGCAGGACTCGATCCCGGGCGGCAGGGGAGCAAAACCGTCCTTAGCAAAAATGCTCCGGTAAACAGGGCCATCAGAAGGCTCTCCGTTCTGCGTTTCCTTTCCTTCTTCGACCTTGTGCAGAAAATTCTTGATCTCCTCCATTTTTCAACAAAGAAAAAATCTATCTCGTTTACTCTCTGTATTCAGCCTAAAACCAAACTCGTTTGCACGGCATTTGAAGCGCGAGAGGAAATTTGTGTTTTAAGCCTAACACAGAATGATCCATAATCCCCAATGATTATAAATTTAACCAGTTGTGCATTATATTACACCGAAATATTTAGTTGGGGACATTAATTGGCAACGTTTCGGGCCGCGAGACACAGCTGTTTTGACATTTAATGTTGATACAGAAACTGGTGTGGGCTTCAATAGGTTTTTTTCTCCCGCCGACTGCTTTAAATGCACTTAGGTATTAAAAGTCAGGACTCACAGGTGAGTTTGTCACTTAGTTGACTTGAACTTTATTATTACAGTTGACAGGTTACTGAGATTTATGCGGTTCCTGCTTTGACGTTACAAATTAACTGGAATTTTACGAGGGTAAATGCTTTTTTGGCGCTTAAAATAAAAACTTGCCAGGTTGGGGATCTGTGCTGGGACCATGGAAGCTTTCATCATACTCCGTTGACGCTGTTCCTGCCAAATGCATTTACCAGCAGATAACTTGGGGGTTTTATGTTTTACTCAAACCGCGCTAAATTGAAAGCGTAAAACAAGATGCTGTCTATTGTGTGGAGGCGGACATTGATGTAGATTGCTCCTGCATTACACTATTTCAACTGTATGGAGGCGGACATTGATCTAGATTGCCCTTGCATTAGAATGTAGCGTTCAACTGTACGGAGGCAGACATTCACGTAGATTGCCCGGGGCGCCTGCATTGCAATGCGGCGTTCTAATGTGCGTGGGTCGTGACGGGTTAAATTTGATGCCCGTTTAGACGTTTTTTAAAGTTTTTAACCTCAAAATACAGCGGGCAAGTTTTTTCGAAACTGTCAATGTCCACATTAAAAAAATTGGTCTTTTTTAAATTTATATATAGTGGAGGGTATAGGTGAGTTGTAGTGTAACCGGTGGTAGATACTTGATAAGATAAAAGGGCAATTACAAAGTGGGAGACCAAACGATCCGAAGAAAGAGCAATGCTAAGAAAATACAAAGGCCCCGAGAAGGTAGGAACTATGGAGAAAACAATCCCAACACCCAAAAATAGGGGTGGGCATGCAAGCGAGAAGAAGAGAAGAAAGAAGGCCGAGGAGAAGAGGAGAAGAAAGTCCATCATGGGATGGTGGAACTAGCTCCACTAACATTCGAGGTGACTCGAAGAAACTCTAGATGAAAAGACGGCCGGAAGAGGAGGCGGCAAAATGCAAGGGTCGCCTACTAAGCTATTCTCTGGACGCTCATAATGTATCTAGAAGATCTAGTAGATCTCGCCTGCCGCCTAGTGTTCGACCTTGTACAAACTCAAGATGATGGCTCGGTGAACTGTGAATGTTATCCTTGGGATGAACCGATATGGAGTCAGAGACAAAGCTAGTCACCCATTGGCGTTTGGTGCCTCTCGCTGAAGGTAGTGTTATGAAGAAGGATGTGATCATCCGGGTAGAGTCCGCTTGTAATGTGGTCGAAGAGTGTGCTCACGAAGCCGTATGGCCTCCTGTATCTATAAAGCAAGACACTTTTGATCCTCATATTTGAAGAAGTCCAAAAGACTTTGTGCCCCTCTAAAGAGACAAGTAAAACCTCCCTCTGAGCGCATAGTTTATAGGGCAATGGAATATAAAGTGCATCTTTGTCTCGAGCTCTTAAAGATTACATAGAGGGCAAACCCTGTCAGAACGATCAAAGTGGTGGTTTGTCTCACAACGGAGTATGGGGTAACCAACTCTGATATGGCCAAGAGCGATGCGGAGCACATGTGTCCAGTGATTACGAGTGTACTGTGGGCAAATAATAAGGCCATCGCTCAACTCCATAAAATGCTCGGAATAATCTTAGGGTGAAGACCCCCCTGGGGTTTCACCTAGGTGGTAAGGATGCAACATCTATAGATATCCTCCCTAATGGCCCTATTCAACACTTGTCTAGTAGGAATAAGGTGGCGTGGTGCATCTAAGGAGTACTGAAAAGGAGGGATTCAATGCTTTCCACCCACAGCTTCAAACCCGACAAATTCCACACTAGGTTATGGCGGCCCGCTTCTTGGTAGATTGAAGCCCCACACCCAACAAATTCCACACTAGGTTTTGGTGGCCTGCTTCTTGGCAAATTGAAACCCTACACCCTCCAATTAGTATGAGCCCATGCTCCTAAATTAGATGTTCCAAACACACATTGCATTGTCAAAAAAAAATTATTCATGTCAAATATAGATATGAGATAGAGTCATCTACCTGTAACCCAATGAAACAAGGGTGGCATGACTTGCTTGCATCGTTTTCTCCCTTTGGAGAGGATATATCGATCAATTTAGTCACTGAAATATTAAAGCCACCGTAAATATTTTACAGTCAACCAAGTTTGGCTTTTCCAAAATGCTAAAGAGACAATTAACGACGGTCATATTTTAAGAGGATTACCATTACATATTTTCGGCAACCATGAAGTAAATAATGACCTTTGATGGCTTAGAGCCACGAGGTAGGTACAAAAAAATCATTTCTTTCATGTTATCTCTCGTAATAAATTTCTACATGTCAAGGAGATGGCTCCATGTGTGTTTTCAACCTTCCTCCGCGCTTCCAAGCTATCTATGAATGTATAAGTTATTATCTCTTTTTAGTATGCACAACCTTCCTTTCCCTTTAACACCTTCTTAGGTCAAGGGAACATTAATCTCACAATTTTAGCTGCAATAAAAAAACATGTAAACCTAAAGGGAATCCCGCCTTTCGGGGTGGGGTGTATCCTTCGTGATGAGAGGGGTGTGCTTATCAAATCGGGTTCTTTTCTATGCCTCCTCACTTCTAGTAATGCAGTTGAGGCTCAAGCATTGTTGCATGGTATAAAACTTGCCCTTAATTGTGGTTGTTCTAAGCTTTACATCGAAGGAGATTCACAAGTCATCGTCCTTGCCGTTTGCAAGGGTAAAGAGATGGCTTGGTGTCTTAATATTTTCATAAATCAGATCATTCATTGGCTTTCCTTCCTATATGAATGGTCTATTCGCCATATCTATCACGAAAATAATCAAGCTGCAGATATCCTTGCTAACTTTGGGGTTGATCAAAATGATGAGGCCATCATTCATAATAAAGCCAAGGCTTGGGAGTTTCTTAATGCCGCCCTTTGTCATGATCGTAATGGTCTCTCCTCACACATGTTTGGGGGCTTTGAATGTTGGGAGGGTTCTTTGTCGCTTTCATTCGTGCCATTGGTTCCCTTTCCCTATGCCTCGTGTCTCTTCGCTAATGGTGTTTCCTTCTTTCCCTCTCGTTCCTTTGTGAGGTGAGAAGCTTGAAATTGCCTTTTTTTACAAAGTGGTGTTTTCTACCGCCTTTGCAAAGACGCCTTTCATATTGGCTCTGCTTCGTTTAGGATGCAGCTTGAGAAAATTTTGGGCATTGAGTATTTACATAGTTTAGGGAGGGCACGGGTTAATTCGAGTTAGCCGGTGTTTTCGTGTCCAATTCTCTCTTGTTGTGTGATGACAAGGATTTGGCGATGGCAAATGAAATCATTTCATCTATCCTCACTACCGCATGGGTTTGGTTGAAGCAATGGCAAATGTTTGTCTTTCTTCCCTATTTTCAATTGTTGGCCCCTCTCCATCCCCTCTTTGGGTAGGCGTTTGTGAAGAATCGAGCATAAGAATCATGTTCTCCTCTAATTCATGGAATTTGTTCATCAGTATTTACCACTCTCAAGGGGCTTCCCTTCTTTGAACTCGCTCTACTCACCGCCTCGTCTCGCCTCCGCCTAAGAGAGTGATGGTTCTAAAGGTCATGCGGGTTCTCGCTTTTCCTTCCTTAAAAGGTGGCGACACTTCGCTCTGCAGACTGGTTTCGCCATGGCCGCAAGCTCTCAAATTCTGTTCAAGTAAAGGAAGGGGTGGAGATTCTTGAAATCTTTGGCTAATCTTTTCTCTAATCCCTTTTTTGGCTTAGTGGTTTTTGTTGGCCCTATTATCCTTGTTCTCATTTGGCCTTTATCTGGTTTCGCCCTCGCTTATGGGGATTGTAATTTTGGTTGTTCTTTAACGTTGTCATCTTTTGCTTATCAGTAGGGTGGGGTCCCACCAACCCTCCTCCTTAATAGCTCCAAATAAAAGCATTTAAATATCTAAAAAACATGTTAACCCTATGTGAGTTTTATTTTTACTTTTTCAATTTGAGCAATATTGCCAAATATGAATAAAACAAGGTGACATGTGACAACTTGAACAAGGTCCAAGCTACATGGAAAAAAACTTGATGTTGGTGGGAACCAAGCATTGTTCTCAAATTTACATGTCTTTTGCTAGTCCGAAATTGAAATTAGACATTCAAAAGGGACGACACTTACCCACACCTCCCGATAAAATTGTTTAGGGTTCATATTATATATTACATGATTAAATAATATTCACAAGTCAAAAGCGTTTAACTATCTAAAAAATATGTTAACCCTATGTGAGTTTGATTTTTACTTTTCAAAGTTGAGCAATATTGCCAAATATGAATAAAACAAGGTGACATGTGACACTTGAACAAGGTCCAAGCTACATGGAAAAAAACTTGATGTTGGTGGGAACCGAGCACTCGCTTTCAAATTTAAATGTCTTTTGCTAGTCTGAAATTGAAATTAGACATTCAAAAGGGATGACACTTACCCACACCTCCCGATAAAATTGTTTGGGGTTCATATTATATATTTCATGAGTAAATAATATTCACAAGTCTCGCAACATTATAACAAGATCATTTTACGAGTCAGACAACAAGCTAGTCCTTGCCATACTGAGCTATAAAACTTTTGGTGATTTGTTATTGCTAGTGAATAGTGTTATGGTAGAACCACTCCATGCCGATGGGCAATACATTTTATTATATTTTATACACATCAATAATAAATGTTTGGCTTTTTTGTTATTTTCTAAGTAAATAAGTTAGATGTAAAAGATATGAAAAGTGTTGGGAATTTGGGACTGCAAAATAGTGTTATGATTCAATAACAAACCCAATCATGCACACAAGATCTAAACAATTCCCCAAAATCTACAGCAGTGGAAGTATAAACTAGAATAATCCAAATCAAAACAAAAGTACACACACAACACAACATGTATTGTGGTTCACCCAATGTGGGCTACGTCCACCAAAGATAGAGATCTCATATATATAATATAACAAGATTACAAACCAACTCTTCAATACAAGAGTACAATTCATCTCTCCAAGAGTATCTTCTCTCCTTCGATCTCTAAACGGATCTCCATGAGTGCACTACAACCGTGCCTCCAAACACCACCAGATCTCACATACCATGAACTGCTGCATCTCCCACAGTGCAACCAAGCTCCCCTGTGAATATGCAAACAATGCCTCTCACATGGGTCTACCAATGTGCAACCATATATGTGCACCAAGAAGTAATTCTCTCCTCCATCTCATTGCATCTGCCACTGCAAACAAAAAGACAACCTCCTCTACATATTTGGATACTATTTGTATCCACAAGCTCTCCAACGAGCTATAATACTAGATTCCTATGGATCAACAATACAATATGATCTCATGGATCTATAATACAAGATCTCACAACAACATGTGGATCTACAAGATGAAAGACTATGTGCTTTGCATACTATGCAAGCCATTACATTTAGACAAGACAATACAAAGGAAATATAGAAGAAGACATAACCACCTTCTCACCATTTAGATGTACCTACTATTTCCTTCTGTCCAACTTCTCTCCATTGAAGCTTTGTCTTCATGCAACCTTTTTCTTCTTTTTCTTCTTCTTCATCTTCAACCAAGGAGAATTAACATTCTTCCTCTATCCTTATGTTCTAACCCTAGTTTTCTAGCTTATATAAGCTTAGACAAACTTAGGGCACCTTAGCTATGCATTTACAACCTTTAGATCAACTTTATAACAAAGTTAGATCTAATTCTCGTGAGTTAAATATAAACTTTCACGCACAGTAATCGTGTCGGTTACCACTGGCACCACCATTACCCGATGTTGACCGGCGCCGTTACCACTCGACGGACGTTGGTTACCTTGATGCTAACCGGTGCCGGTTACCTTGATTGACGTCAGTTACTGAGTAAACCAACAAGGTGTAAATCATGCTAATTGTGAAGCAATTCAGCTCCATAAATCCTAACAAAAAGATGTTAAACTCAAATTTATTAATCTCATAGTTAGTTATCTCAAATTCAATGCCCAACATTACAAAGAAAAAATTATTATATTTGATAATTGATAAGTAAACATTTGTAATATTACAACATTTGAACTTGTGCATTTCTCTCTAGTAGTCCATGACTCACATTGGCCATCCATCTCTTCCTAAAGATGCAAGTGAAATTATAATTTGCGGTTTCAAGGTTGTTATTTAAGGAGTAGTGTCGACTGATATGAGAAAGTGAGCAACACAATGATTCGGTGAAACATCCACGTGGGATGTCATGACCAAACCAAATAAGTCTAGACTACCCCAAAACTAAGTCTTCAAGGTAGACAACTTAATCTCTTTATACTTCAATGTATAACATCATTTTATTATATGAAAATTATGAAAACCAAAAATGAAAATGAAACGTCATTCATGATGTGACCTTAGTTATAAAATTGTCATGATTTTTTTGGATAGGTAGGGGTGACCAAAAATTTAACCCTGGTCACAATCATGCCCGAAAATTCAAATTAATCATGTTCTCGCAACTAGTTATCACAATTAAAGGAGCAATGGAAATGTCATAGGGTTACAAATAGAGGAAATGAGTACTCACATTTTAGGTGGCAGCTTCAAATCCTACAATTTACCCACATTGTGTGTCGAGGGCTTCATGTGTGTTGCCCAAAGGCTATAAACTATTTAACTAAAGATGCATAAACTTTGTATTACAAACATCCGATATGCTACAATGTATATATGCATCAGCACAACATAAACCAATTCTACAAATAGCCTCATGGGTATAAGCAACCCAACAAACGAGTTACATAACCATATGGGAATAAGAATAAGACAAATAATAATAACAAACAATATTCAACCATACACCAAATTAAATTTAAGTGAATAACAAACTAATTACTAGGCAAAATTAACCCATTACCTATGTTTTTACCCAACATCCCCCTTTTAATTCTACACGATCTCAAGCTAACAGAAAAAAATATTTGAATGCCTCAAATTTGTCTCATGTAAGTGACTTTGTGAAGACATACGATGTTGTACTTGTGTCGGGAAAAACTAGAGTTGAATTGCTACACCCTTAACCATGGGTCATATATCGGGATATGGATAGCTGACATGTGGTTAACATAATATCTTATCGTGTCATATCATATTTATTCATGCTCATATATGCTTAGTGGGTAGGCCTCGAGCTCTGGATAGTATAGTAAGGTATATATAGGATTTAGAGAGTAGGATATTATCATCATATTGAGCACTTGAGTCTTATTGTATGGTTTAGAGGTTTCCCCCTCGAAGTGGCTAAGTCATTCTACTTGCATATTAAGATCACATATCTATATTTTGGTGTTCTATTGTGTTTTATTATTGTCACTGACATTCGTATCTATCTCGCAAGTAATTTCATTACATGAATGTTGTGTTATCAAAACATGTTCGTGTATGAAACGTATATGTACCTCAATGTGCTTTGTCCTTTCATGGAAGACTAAATTATGAACAAGTTTTAAAATATCTTCATTTCCAAAGATTTAAGATTTTAGCTTTTTCTTATGGTTGTCCTAGTCCTTCGAGTATGCGACCTAGTCATATTGCTTTCATGACAACGCCTCTTGTTATGTGATACTCATCTTATGTGGAAGATCGAGAAACAAAGTTTTGTTTCTTTCCCCCTATGATATTAGACTAGATCCCAAAAATAATATATATCCAAAAGTGAATTTTCTATCATCAATATTACCTACATGATTTATGTTTGAATATCCTATCAAGAAAAATGTATCATTTTTCTCGTATTCTAGGCCAAAATTGATGGTTCCTTTAATGTACCTCAAAATATGCTTTATTGCTTTACAAAGGACATGTCCTTAGGTCCTGTGTGAACCATGAAAGATAGTTATTAACATAGCTAATATCCGACCTAGTGTAAGTCAAGTAAACCAAACCCCTAATCAATTAACAATAGAGATCGATTCACTTGTGGTGATGGATTTGTATGAGACAATTGAAGTCTTGTCTCCATAGCCATGAAAGATAACTAATAACATAGTTGATATCCGACCTAGTGTAATTCAAGTAAACCAGCACCCTAATCAATCGACAATAGAGATTGCATTCACTTGTGGTGATGGATTTATATGAGACAATTCAAGTCTTTTCTATGTAGGTGTGGAAACCAAATTACAATGCATCATCCAAAACTTCTTGAGCATAGTCTTGGAATATTTCAACTAAGATATAAACATGTGGTTCTCCTTTTTTCATACACTTCCAAGCCAAGACAATAGTGTAATAACCCGAGATCACCACGCGAACAATCAATTAAGATCTTTCTTGGTGGCATCAATCATCTTCACTTAACTACTACTAATGAGTAGATCATTGACATAAACAAAAATCAAAATCGCCCTTACTTTTTGAGGTAGAGATTGGGGTCATAAGGATTCTTCTGGAATCCTTGATGAATCATATGCTCATCTATCTCGACATATTGAGCCTAATGAGACAGCTTTGAGAACATATAGAGATTTCACGAGTCCGCATACATTTTCTTCTTTTCTAGGTACGGAAAAACCTTTTAGTTGAGTTATGTAGACCTCTTCCTAAAAATATCCATTGAGATGCATACACTTTTCGTGTCCATTTGGTGGACTCTCAAACCAAATTATGAAGCTAAATAAAAAATCATCTTAATAGTTTCAATCTTAGTTGTGGGAGCATTCAAAGGCAATGCCTTATTTCTTAAGATACCCCTTTATTACCAACCTTGCCTTATGCTTGTCAATAGCCATTTGCTTTGTAATTTGTTTTGAAAATCCATTTGCATCAAATGAATTTCTTCCATGGTGAGAGATAAATAGGCTTCCATGTGTTATTTTTCATCACATACTGATACCCAACAACCATGGCATCTTTTCGAGGTTTGGACTATAAGGCTTCTTAAATTGTAGAGGGCTTAATAGATTTAACAACTTTAATCATTAAGGAAAAATTTACTTCATCTCGAGCCTTACTACAAGTGAGTGGTCTAGGTGTGGATTTCTCTGGGAGAGTATTAAATTTGGCATCTCGTATCACATTAGTATACCATTTAGGCATATGCTGAGTTGTTCTCGTGGGTGGTGGTCCTGTCAAATCATCACCATCATCATTGTCTTCATCAAAGGGAAGATCATCATCTATTTTCACAACAAGATTGATTTAATCATCAAATGATTTTTCGAAGGAACTTCCTCGCTTTTTTCTCAAAAAAACTCAACATCCCTAATTGATAGATTCTTTTGGTTTTGGATCCATCAATCAGAGTCAAGATCTTCTTCACTACATCCTAAGAAGATATATGTTTACATCTCTTCATATCAAGTTTTGTTCTCTTTTTCTTGGGAATGTGCATGCTTACTTTACATCCAAAAATTTGAGACGTGCAATAGATGGTTTCCGCCTTAATCAAGCTTCCTATGGTGTTACCCCATCAAAAGAAATAATGAAAACTTTATTCAAGAGGAATACTGTCATTTTGGTTATTTTGGCTCAATATGTCTTCATCAAGGCAAAATCATCAATCATGCATCACACCATCTCCATGATAGTACAATTTCTCTATTCAACAACACCATTTTGTTGTGGTGTATGTGGAGGAGCCATTTGTCAACAAATTCCATGAGTTTCTAAGAATGCTTTGAACTTGTTATTGGTGTATTCCCCTATTTGAGGGGAGTACTTTGATTTTACAACCAAACTCGGTTACAATGGTCGCTTTGAACTATTTGAAATTCTCAAATACTTCATCTTTAGTATGAAGGCAATAAATCCACATTTTTCTTGAAAAATCATCAACGCAAAGCATAATTTTTTTAAAATATCATGAATAGGTCTCATGGTCTCAAAGATCAATATGCACTAGATCAAGCTTACCTAGAGCCCGAAATGTTGATCTATGTTATTTTCCTGCCAAACAATGTTGACCTTTATCCAAGTCCTTTTTGAGAGGTGATGATCCCCTCACCATATCATACCGACAAAGTGTGTCAAGATATCCAAATCTGACGTGGCCAAGACTTTTTGTGCCACAACCGTGGTGAGGATGTGATCTTTACCACAAGAGCTTGATTTTCTCTCTAGATAAATTCATGCTAGAACATCTCGACCCATATCGAAGCTCATGCAACAATCTTAGATCTTGTCAACTAATCTCTAATCAAACACATTTTCTTACCACATTTACAATCAAAACTAACCTTAGATTGAGATCCAAGAGTCAATGATTAACAATAGATTCTTTTTCAAGTTAGGGACATATAAAACATTAATTATTCTACAATTACATGTACCAAGGGGTAAAGAAACACTATTAATGCCTTGACATCAGAGCTATCATTACCCAACAAAACATGATTTTTGGTGGGTGTGTCACTCAAAGTGAAGAACCGGTCTTTACGCCCAACCATGTGTTGGGTTACACTTGAATCAACATAAAATATGACATTGTGTGAAGACGATTCTTCATGTGACTGAGCAACGTATAAGAAGTATTTATTGTCAAAGTGATCTTTTTGTTTAACAACATTGCCTTGTTGTTGGGGCTTCTTCTTCATATTCCTATTGTATTAACCTTGTTTCTTATTTTGTTGTCCATGTTGTGATTATTAGTTATATAGCATATAATTCACAGTCGTTTCCAAAATATAGCTGAATCACTAAAATTAGGTTTGAACCCAATTTTTTTGCCAAATCGATGCTCTGATACCAAATGTAACGAACCATTACACCAAAACCTCGAGGCGTTAGTGAAATCCACACATGAGGATCATAACATCCCACCACGTTTCTGTAGAGCCCGACTTGGGTTGGGTTTGCGCCCGCACTCCCATACATACGAGCCCCACTTCATTGACGTTTAGGCACCCCATGGGCCTTGATAAGAACCTTGCATATAATAAATCAATAAATTTCAGAAGATAACACAACACCGTATATATGGGGGGCCAAGATGCCCAAATAATCAATATATGCAAAATATTACCCTTAATGCATGGCAACACCATACAATGCTCCTTAAGGAAGGAGTAACTCCACAATCTCCCAAGATGGGAATCCACTTCGAGGGGGACACCTCCAATATATCTCTACCAAGTAGAAGACTCAACTCATACATCCATCACCCTCTCATAATGATACTTGCATCCTTTAAATAGGATGGGTAACACCTAATCCCAATGTAGGCCGACCCATTACCCAATATAATTAATTCTTATGTGAGCCCATATAACTAACTAAGGGAATGTGTGCCACATGTCAGCATCTCCATCAACCCATATACATTATATTATCATATCCCATGTGAACCCATACATATAAATAAGGGGATGTGTGCCACATGTCGGCATCTCCATCAACCCATATATATTATATTATCATATCCCAAGGTACATAGCATTGCTCTCCTCTTTGACATGTTTCGTCCCCAAAAACATAAGAAGAAGCCATATAATGAGTGCACTTTAAATTATTGCACACTTGTCGCCATGCTCGATCATCCAACCACCCATATGAAATCCTAGGGGGTGATGTTGCTCCAAACCTGATTCCATCCTGGTCCATATGTGTTCCTCCCCGGCATCCATGTATATCCATAATTATTATTCATGTGATTCCATGTCATATAATTATTGTTCCATTGATTCCATGTATAGCCAAAATTATTACTCCTCCAATTCCTTGTATATCCATATAGATTGCTGCCCTTGTGTGTCCTAGCATGTCTCCATGATTTTTTCCTCTCATGATGATGTGGGTGTCTATATGGTGCAACCTTAGTATGCTCAACCTTATCAATCTTTTCCTCCACTTTCTTTTCCTCTTCTAACTTGTTTGCTATTTCTTTTTTCTCTTGAGTAGAGAAACTATTTTTTACTTTTTCATCATGTTCTTCATCCTCTCCTTCTGATTCATCCTTATTCCCTTCTTCACCATCTTCAAATTCATCTTCATGATCCAATTTTACATTAATTTTTTCCTTGCTAAGTGTGATATCTTGCAATGTAATTTTCTTTCTCTTGTACCATAATTTCATGAATTTCTTTTGCACATTAATATTAACTATTCCCAATGTCTCTAACCAAGGATATCTCGAGAACAATATCCATACCATCCATATCTAAAGCATAAAAATCTAATTGTAAAACATATTTATCCATAGAAAGCTTTAAATCTTCAAAAACTTGAATATGCTTACCATCCATTTGAGATTCCTTGATATGCTTTGTTTGCACATGTAGATTTTGAGCTACATCCATATTGATGAAGTTATATTTGCTGCTAGAGTTTATGGAAACAATTACCTTTTTTCTTTGAATACACCCTTCAAACTGAAATATTGAAGCTTCCTTCCTTGGAGATGCACTATCCTGTGTAGCAGCTTCATCATCAACATTTTTTTCTTCTTGCATCATCAACATTTTCTTCTTCTGCATCATCAACATTTTCTTCTTCTTCTTCTTCTTCTTCTTCTTCTCTTCCGATGTTGCTTCTTCTTCTTCTTCTTCTACTACTACTACTACTACTACTTCTTTTTTAACAAAATTGTGTTTCTTTTTTGTTTCCCATCTAGCTAAGAAAATATCCTCCATTTCCTCCCAATCCCAATCCAATAGATCTATATCCAAATAAGAATACCAATGTCGCGCTTTCCCACCAAGATGAAGATAAAAATGAACCCATACTAAACATTCTTCAAAATACATTTGTTTAAATTGTATCCACCATTTTTTTGCATCAATTTCCCCATTACCATAGAAAATTGGTATATCCATGATGCATAAAAATTAGGGTTTCATAAACTTACTCTTTTGACCAATATCTGACCTTATGATTTCGTAAATCATTCAGCCTCAAATATGAAACCACAAAGAAGTAACCCCTACTAAAATTTTGAGAGATTTCCGAAAATGTAAGAAATTTAGGAAAATTCCTCAAATTGCAGCCTATGGAGCAAAATAGTGAAAAACAATAAAACTGAAATAAATCTGTCAAAATAGATCCACCAATTCTGAAATTTCAGTGGTATCACCGTTTAATATATTACCAACAACCCAAAAAAATTATTTCCTAATTCGTCATTATTCAGAAGATATAGACAAAACCTTAGAATTAGGGTTTTAACCCTAAAACGGACACAACTTTTGCAAAACAGCTCCAAAAAATCTGAAATTCGGAGGGAAGATCACTTGAACTATGTATCCACTCCCCACAAAAAATATCTGAAAAATTATAAGTCAATCTCAAGATATAGACGAATCACCAACATTAGGGTTTCATCCCACAAATTGTCCTGGATCATTACTCTGATACCACTTGATAAGAACCTTGCATATAATAAATCAATAAATTGCAAAAGATAACACAACACCAGATATATGGGGGGCCAAGATGCCCAAATAATCAATATATGCATAATATTACCCTTAAGGTAGGGCAACACCATACAATGCTCCTTAAGGAAGGAGTAACTCCACAATCTCCCAAGATGGGAATCCACTTCGAGGGGGACACCTCCAATATATCTCTACCAAGTAGAAGACTCAACTCATACATCCATCACCCTCTCATAATGATACTCACATCCTTTAAATAGGATGGGTAACACCTAATCCCAATGTAGGCCGACCCATTACCCAATATAATTAATTCTTATGTGAGCCCATATAACTAAGGGGATGTGTGCCACATGTCGGCATCTCCATCAACCCATATACATTATATTATCATATCCCATGTGAACCCATACATATAAATAAGGGGATGTGTGCCACATGTCGGCATCTCCATCAACCCATATATATTATATTATCATATCCTAAGGTACATAGTAGCCTTGTTGTTGGGGCTTCTTCTTCATATTCCCGTTGTATTAACCTTGCTTCTTATTTTGTTGTCCATGTTGTGATTATTAGTTATTTGACTTTCGCCACTCAATGATTCCTTTTGGAATGCATTGTACCAATAATCTTTGAATTCATGGCCCTTATGACCATAAATTGGACACTACTTTTGTTGTTTGTTCCTCTTGTTGATTTTTCTACTTTTAGAATTGCTTAGAAGACTTAAATAGTCTCTTCCCTTTTAATACGAAGCAAGATCATGTTATTCTTCTTCTTCATTGCATGCATGGATTCCTCTTGTTGTAACATGTTTACCAACTTTTCAAAAGTCGGTATTTGTCGTGTGACATTCATAGTGGTCACAAAGGTTCAATCGGAGGGGGCCTTGCTCTAAATATGATGGGTACAAGAGAGTCATTCACTACTTCCTATTTTAATGCTCATAGTAAATCTCAAAATGTTGCGTAACACATCATATAAAGGCCTCAATTTTCTCACCACTTTTCAATTTGAGGTTCTGAAGCGACTTTGAGGTGCAAGATAGTGTTTCTATTTTTGGCCTCGTAGATAATACTCAATTTGTCCCATGCTTCTTTGGTTGTTTTGGCATCTCGAATGTGTCATTACACTCCGTCTGAGACTCCAAACAAGATGATCAACTCCACCTTTTGATTGGCATTGTTGAACTACCTTTTACCATTTGCATCATTTTCAAGTCAAGTGAGAGTTTCGTCAATCACATTCCATAAGCCTTTGAATTCAAGATGAGTATTAATTTTGGTCTTCCATGCCATGTAATTGTCACCTTGTAGGAGTTGGGAATCTGAGAAAAAAATTGGGAGCATTGGAAAACATTGTGAGAGAGGATTAAGGGATATTTTATGCCAAACAAACTCCCTTTTCACACACTTGTTAGTCCAATTCAATCACAATATATTGAAATTTTGAAAAATGCTTTAGTCCCAAAAATGGATTTTTTTGCAATTTTTTATTTAGTCATTTTGGCCTCTTTCATACACCCCCATTTATAGTGGAAAGACTTGTAATATTTTTCGCTTTTCATAAATTTTTACAAAAATATTACTATTTTAGACTTTCTAGCCTCTTGTTTGCTTACAAGAAAGTTTAAAAAAAAAATTAAAAATGATGTTTTGACTACTTTCGAGACGGTTTCACTTCTAAATGAGTTAGAGTTTCTCTTTTAGTAGGGCTCTATGTTTAGTGAACCCCTAAATTTTAGGGGTCCAAAGAAAAATATTGTTGTGGGGGTCGACCCCACAAACATATTCTCTCAAAGTGCCCACCGTACTTTAGCCTAGCCGCTTAATCACATAGCCATATATCACTATGGAGACATCACTTTATATTTAAACCAAAAAATTTAAGGTTTTTATACTTTTCTTGGATTATACATAAATAAACTTGAGGAATGGTTAAACAAAACATATGGGGGATATCTAGTCAAGGGCTATGTTGTGAAATTACTTCTATATGCAGATGATTTTATTCTAATTGCAAAAATTGCCAATGGTTTAAGAGAACATTTGAGGGCCTTAGAACTCTTTTTCCAAGAGGTCGGGATGCAAGTGAACACTAGCAAGACCAAAGTCATGATTTTTTTAAAAAGGAAGAAGCAATAGGTTACGTTTATTTTTTAAGACAATCCACTAGAAATAGTGGAAGAGTACAAATACCTTGGAATTGTTTTTCATAATAAGACTCAGTTGGGAGACATGTAGAGCAAAAAGGATTCAGGGAGGATGGAGAGCATCTTACCTACTTCAGACAGGTGCAGGAAAGTGGAATTATGGGATTGGAACACCAAGAAAACCCTCTTCGGTTTGTTGGTCACGCGCTTGTCCTCTATGGGTGTGAAGTTTGGGGAGTAGTGTGTCAAATCACAAGTGGAGGCAACTAGAGAGAATCCAAAAGCATCTAATCACTAGTAGCATCAAAGTCAAAGCAACAATCCCATATGAGATCCTTTTGGCTAAAATAGGACTTTCCTGATGGAGGCATCAACATTAACCCAATTGATAAGTTATTTAAAAAGGTTGAAAACATGGATAACCGTTGTTGGACCAAAATGGTTGTTGAGGAGGAGCTCGACTATAGGAAGAATATGTGGATGAAGCATAACAACAAGTGGATGGAAAAATGGGACATTAAGCCAGAAAATTTCCCTAACACCATGCGAAATAAAAAATTTGCCATAGAAAAATTCAGGATCATGCTATGTGGAAAAAACAAATGGTTAAAGAGTTCAACCCGATGTGGGAACATAGTGAAAAAACGGTATTTAAAAGGTGCTCTTAAGGGTAAGGTTAGGATGTTAGTGGTTGAGCTAAGGATCGAATCACATCGTCTTAGGTGTGAGACTGGTAGATGGATGGTCCCAAAAAATTGGGAAGAAAGAACTTGTATTTTCTGCAATAAAGGGGTGGTTGAAATTGAAGGGCACTTCATTTTGGAATGTGTAGCTTATGAGGATATACGATCACAATATGATTTGAAGGTGGGAAACCTAAATGAGTTATTTGATGAGGAAAGACTCCATAAAATGGCCGACTTCCTTGTCAAGATCCATAATAAAAGATCCGACATCGAAAGAAACTTTAATTTTTTTTAGTGTCGTGGCTCTAAGTCCCTTAAACTGATTGGTCTCATGGATGTCATTAAAAGCCTTTCATTTCATTTCATATTAAAACATAAAAGTATAAAGTAGAAATAAAATCCACGACCCTCCTTTGTGAAGACTCTTTGTCCTACCACATGCCCAAGCTCTTATTATCGTGAATGGGATTGAATTTAATTAATAGCAATTGCACACGAGTTGTAAATTACGCTAGAGAATCCAAATATTTATATATTTATTTTGGCATAGGAGAAAATAATATTGGGGAAAAATTTGCTCAGAAAACATTACCAGATTTTGACACTTTCTAAAGAAAGAGAACGCCTAAGGTCAGCGCCTACACCCGAATTACTTGCTAATATTCAGCTAAGTAAACAAAAAGTGCTTACCTAGACGTCAATATCTATTTTCCTTGTGGATTAAGGCGCCTCAAATGGCGCTTTAGGGTTAGTTTGAAACGCTTTGATTTTTGCATGTAGCTATATATGGATTTGGTCGTCATTATCCTTGATTATCTTGTGCGTGTGTTGAAGCCGCTAATCTCTGCCTCACAAGCTTAGAGAGGTAATTTGACAGATTTTTGCTCGTGGCTAAGCTCTCAAATATTGGCATTGGCTGCCTATACTCCATGCACTTGGCTCTCCACTCACCCAAATTTTCGCTTGGCATGAATTCTTTTTGAACAATGATATGATCGGTGCGTGGGGGATCAAATGTTCCATAAATTCTCACCACCATGACCATGGTTTGCGCCACTGAGGCTTTTCCACATTGTTTGAACTTCAATCTCCTATAATGGAGTTGTGTCCCGTTGTCCCTATCCCTCACGCAAGTTCGCAAGGTGGTGTGATGTGGCACAATGGTCTACGTGGTGTTTGACCGATATGAGGCTGTTTACATCCGTCTCCATTTTCATTTCTGTCAAACTACGTCTCCATTCGTCCAACAAACTAATAATTATTGGCGGTTTTATCGGCCATCATATCAGCGACTCCTATCAAATCCTGTGCACCTGTCACATGGTTCCATTTTCAAAAATCATAGCTCCATCTTTATGAAGAAAGAGATTACCTACCATAGCCCCCTGTTTGAGTGGGTTCCATTCGGTTTCCATGCCCCTGATTTGAGCTGTTTCAGACAAGGGATCTCTGCTGCACAACTTTGATCACATAGGCCTCTCGCAGCAGCTTCCTTCACAGCTTCAACATGTTGATAGAAAACTGCATTAAAAACATACAGTTCCTCCAGAGTTGACGTCCTCCCAGGTGCTTCCCCTGTTTGCTCCAAAGAACGGATTTCAGAGGTGGGTTTACATGGTTTTACATGCTATTCTGTGCTTCTCTGATTTGTGGTTTTACATGCTTTGTGGTTTTGAATGCACAAACCCCTTAGGCTCACATTTTTGTTATTTCATTTTATGAAAGCGTTTGCAGGTAAGTATTGACTGTTGTTTACTGGTTTTACATGCTTTGTGGTTTTGAACACCTACTTGCTAACCACGTACAACTGATAAAATATACGATTTGATTTTTGAATGTGCTCTTGTATTAAGGGCATTAGATCATAACATGACACCAACTACGGTGCTGCTAGGTGTTGGGCTTGAAATGCTTCTAGCTATTAATATAAATAGAACTATGTATTGGTTATGATACTTCTCATACGAAGAAAACCTTTACAGAACTCAAAGGTCGCCAACTGTTTGACGAAATATTAGGAAATAATGAATATTAAGATATTATTCAGCTAGTCTAGGGATTCTCGATTGATAAACCATCTCCTCTTGTTTCTTCATCAATTCCAGTTCTTCACGATCTTTCGAGCCGAGAAAACGAAGGACACTCTTCAGTTGGGATCGCCCTGCACTTCTCCTCAATTGTAATTACCATTGACATATCATCTTATGGATGTACTAGGCAAGTGAGGATCTCCCCATATTCATATCACCATTCTGTAGCTCTTTTTCACCCTCAGCAGTTTGAGACTGTCGTGGCTTAGTATTGTGCAGTTGTGGACGACCACGATTAGGGGAGTGAATTTGTTTACAGTGAAATTAGTAGAAAATGAGCATGATTGTGATTACGTTTAAAGGTTCTGCAAACAAGATAAGAATATGAATTGTTAATTTAGACTGAACAATACATAGTTCTATTTATATTATCGCCAAACTGTTTGACGAAATGTGTTGAAGTGTCCAGAAATATTTGCAGCTCGTTAGTCATGCTTTTCTAGCAGGCTTCTTCTCTAAAACGTCTATCTAAACACGTCCTGCTCTTTTTTGTCATTCTGAGGCTTTTTTCCAATAATTTGGGGTGGTTTGTAGTTTCTGTGCAGAGTTTGAAACTTTACGTTTATCTGATTATGGCACTATCCATTTTAACTTATTCATCAGATATTTAACAGAAAAAGGGACCCACGTTTCCATTGCACAAATGTCTTTCAGTGTTATAGAAATTTAGGGACACTCTTGATAGGTATTATGCGGGCAAAATACACTTTATCTAGGGAAGCTCTCAAAGATCTAGAATGTAAGCTAAAATTTTCAATGGCTGGATTGAAAGGCGTTAGGATTTAATCTTAATTTAATTTAAAAGAGAGATATATATATATATATATATATATATATATATATATATATATATATATATATATATTTTGTAACTCTTGATGGACAATACTTTGACATTAAATAATTAAAAACACCTATAATTGACCGTTGTCCACGTAGCCCAGAAAAACATAGTCTATTTCCATGCCACAGCTTGCTCTGAAATCGTCCTTCAAAGAAGATAGAGGATACCATTCTCCTTCTTTGAGACATTTCTTGCATAAGAATTGTGGGAGCCATGTTTTGAATTTATCCACCCAGGCTGCTGGAGGAGGAGGTAATGATGGTGAGTCTCTCTTCCTTTCTCCTTCTTCTGGTCTATTATTCCTCCCCAACAAACCATTCATGCGGTTGCCCTTCCCCATTTTCAGATTCTAAGGAGAGCTCAACAAACCAGTCATGCTTTTTATAGTGTTTGGATATTATTAACCGTTGTCCCTATCCCTCATGCAAATTAAATGATGGAACACGTTATTTGAATTTTTTGGGAATCAATTTTATAATTTTGAGAAAATTTACATTGATTTTTTTGGGGATCAATTTTATAGTTTTGATAAAATTTACATTGACCCATATTTCATGAGTAGTGGTTCACAATATAGATTGGCATGAAACTATGGAGTTGAATCCTGCAAAATCATATCACATACTGAGACATGTACTTAAAGTAGTAACCAACCTAAAAATCTATATTGGTGTAAAGCTTAATTCTCTCACATCAATGAAACTCCAAAGCTAACAAGGACAGTTGTGAACTTATTGAATAATATTTCTAGAAATTTGTGTATAGCAAATGCAAACCTGGTGTAGAAGCGCAATCTAAATCACGCAATCTACATACCGAGGGCTTCCCATGCCAGGAGCTTCGCTCGACTTCATTGCATTGATTCCATCCTTCAAGTGCCACTCTCAATCGTTCGCTCTTCATACCAGGGTCACCCAATACTGATACATGATCTTCACCACCCTCACCTCCATGCCCACAGATCAATGCTAATATTCCAAGCCAAAACAAGACCACCATGTTGTAGATTATTTTCAATCTCTAATTGCTCCCTAAATTTGTGGTGAAGTGTGGCCACAGTAGCCAGAAATGATAATGCAGAAAAGGCAAAGGGGATCCACCAGGACTTGCAAGTATTTTGATTGGGGGCTTGCAACCCCTAAAATAATGCAGTCAAAACAACTCCCTGTAATACAAAATACAGAGCCAGGAGTTGGTAGATTTCATTCTGGAATGCTCATGCGTGTGGTGTCCTTATGATTAATTTTGTTGCTTAAAACCTTCTCCTCCCTCTCCCACAAATCTAAAGTAAACTTATGAGCCAAACTGTCTTCAATTTCTTCAAAGGTGTGAGTAATACCCACACAATGCTCATTCGCCAATGGTGCGTCCATCCTTACAAGGAAGAGGGTTGAGATTAAAGAATGGAATCAACGTCAGCACATGTGCAAAAACATCAGACTACTGTTGGTGGCGTATAAGTAGTGATCATAGTTTGTTATATTTTGCCCAAAAAAAGAAAGTTATAAAAAACATGGCAGTACAAGATCAAGACTTTGTTTAATGAGAAGTAAACTATTCAAGCATATGAATGAATGACATCCCCGAGTCTGAACCTCATAGCAACAGTTTGAAACTGAAAACTTCACAAAATTTAAAAATATTATATGCTCCACTAGATAAATTCAATAATGTGATTATAATTTTTGTTAGGTATATAATGAAAACTTAAAAGTCTAGAAGGTAAATATTTTTAGAGTAGGCACTCATTTAAATAATAATTTTCATGTGTGTATGTATATATATATTACTTCAATATTGTTTTGGAACTATGAGAATGTAAATAATCAGAACATATAATATCACCTTCTGTTAACTTGCCTAAAATAATACCGCTAGTGACAAAACAAAAGAGGAAAAAAGATGCGAGTGAGGGAAATGCTCGCATCTCTATAAACTCATGAAACGAATCACTGTTTTTTCTTAAAATGTATAAGTTGTGTCCTGCGGATGAGGAAAAGGAGGCCATTCAATGAATGCAACTTATTCAATTAATAGTTTTAAATATATTTTATTTCCAAAAAATAATGAGCATGAAAGATGTTTAACCTTGTTTATTTATGAGGCATTTAAATTTAAATGAAGAATTTTAAAATTGAAGTATTTATATATAGCTAATTCCAATAATACCAGTTCTTACTTCTAAATATACTTATATATTTTCTGTTTTTTCTTTCCTTTTTTTATGTAGACAAAGACAAAAATTTGAAATTTTGGTAATTAATAAAATATTTAACAATTTTTTTGTTGAAAAATCAGAAATAAAGGATTTGAAATAATATATGTTATTTATTATTAGTCCACACCATAATAAGCCCAAGTGGAAAATTTTCAAGATTTTAAACTCGATAGCTTTAGGGGTGTTATTTGGAAGGTTTTCTCGTCATTTTTTAGAAGCATTTACATGGTTCTAAGCAGCTCAACAATACCTGGAAGATAAATAACAGAGTAATAACATTTGGAAAGAGGTGAGCCACAACTAAGGAGTTGTGTTATTAGTAAGCATATAAAAAGATTTTTTTTTGAAATACTACTCTACAGATTATGTGCCAACTGTTTGACAAAATGCTCTATAAAAAACACTAAAATACAACTGTGATTCTCCAAACTGTTTGACAAAATATCATAGAATACTATGAAATATGTTAGTAGTGATGAAGAAGAGCTATCATGTGGTGAATATTTATAAGTATAAAAAATTAAAAGATTTTTGTATATATTCAATTTACCGTGTTTTTTTCGATGGATCATCTTTTTCCATATTTTAAATCGATAATTTAATATACTGTGACCTTATTTCTAAACAATAGACTTCAGGAACTTTAAGAAACCACATACCTAGGCAACATGGGCAGTCCTTATCTTTCATTGAATATTTCATGGATCAAGAAATTGTAGGATCCATCTGCAAGGCTCTCTCTATCTATACATAATCGAAATAAATTATGTGTCTGTTGTCGCCTTCTTCTTGAAAGTTGTTACATTCAGAAGAGCATTCTTTCTGTAAACTTCTCTCGGTTTGTCTGCTCAATACAGGACACACCTGCTCCTGCTCTGCTAACATGCACTTCTTTTTAATGATTTTAGCACTAATTGTTCCAACGCATCTTGCGTCATATCGACAAGTTTTTTAGATCCATTGTTATTTTCAAGATACTTTTGGGATTCAATCTTAGGAATCTCATTCGCTGATTGTAAACAAAGAAGTCTTTTGGAGGAATCTTCTACATCTCTTGCAAGTTGATGCCCTTTTTTGATCTCTGCCTGTATTTCTACCGCCAGGTTAATGTTATCTTTGTCATATGGACCAATACTTACGAAGGTTGTCTTATCTGCACAAGTTTTGGATCTGGCTCGAAACGGGCACTTTGTTCTACTGAATTCATCCCTTGATGTGATTGGCCAACTGCCTGCATTTGAAGGTTCTGGTTCTCTTGCTTGGCCTTTGCTCTTCGAACTTATATTCTTTTTCTGAGATTCATTTTCTTGATCCAATTTCTGGAGCTCACGTTTCAGTATCATAAAATCCTGGAATTTTGTATATAAACTCGTGGTGCAAGAAAGATCGTCTCAAATCCTGCAATATTCATGTCTGATATTCTAATATATTCATATGTGATATTTTAACGGGTATTCATCTGTGACAATTACCTGTGCGACTCAATTGAAGGGCTGCATCCAACCCACATGCCCTTGTCTTCACTCGAATCTATCCACCATTTTTTGAAGTCGACGATATTGTTCATGAAGTTTGAAGGAGGATATTGTTTTGAATCTTTGATAGTGTCATCCCTTCGTACAAAAACATAATACTAGTCCTGGATTCTAGTAATATCTCGAAACTCAATAATTGCAGTTCAGTTTGACAATCCATAATATAAAGACTAAGGAAACATGAAATCAAAGACAATTCATGGTGTCTGCTAAAACTGAGTGTAGAAATAGGCACCCAAAAAGACCACCTTCAAGAGTTGCATCTCAACTGCTGTTGCCTCTTGTCTTCATCTTCCTTCAAGAAATGTATAACAACTGGTGGAAAGCCAATCAAACCTGGATTTGAACAAACAAAAACATTACAGGATAGAATTTGTTTATGTAGATTGCTTTTTTGTGGGATTTTTACAACAGTAAGTTATATATTGCTCATAATTATAGCCTGTGAGAGGGAAATGTGGAAATTTAGCCAGTATTCTCCTAATCATCTCAAAGGAAAATGCGATTGGAACAACAAAAAACCATTGTTAGACGAAAAAGAAACGAATAACAAATTCTGATGCGCTGTCCCTATCCCTCATGCAAGTTCACAAGCTTCTTCTAACCATTATTCTCTTTAATATTATGAAGAACACAAAAGTGGTAAAGATGTACTCACTTCAATGCCAATTTTTATATAGCAACAATTTTCACCTAAATCTGTTATGCGTGATTAGACATTAGCAACATTATTGAAATTTTGTTAGGGACAAAATTTTCTTATGTAAAAGGTGTTCATGCTTTGTATTCCATTTCTTTTAATGGGAGATAAACTCCAAGTTTGACACCCAATATGCTCAACTTCCTTAAGAACGAATATTTAACATTTAATCAACAAGTATCTTGATTAAGGATCATATAACACTTGTTGCAAGATAATCACAATGTGTTTTTGATTGCTTCTTTTTTGCAGAGGGTTAACAATGGAGTCCACATGAAGAAAATTGAACAAGAAAAAAAAATTGTAAGGTAAAAAATAAGACTTTGGGTATATATATTATGTATGGTCAGATTTGGAACGTAAAGAGAGTGAATGGTGTAGATGGGTTATTTAGGTAGTTTCAATATCTATGGATGGGATGCTTCATTTCTCGTCTTTTCATTATGTTATTTATTTTGTAATTATAGAATTCATTATATTGTTATTGAAATTAAGTTGATTTTCTTCTACACCATCTTCTTATGCAACTATAGGCCAAGTGCAATAAATATTGAAACATTGGACGACATTCAAAAAATTGAATCGCAAGTAACGGAAAAGGTATTGATGAAACTTTTAACAATGTTTTTTCATCAATATTGTTTATTTTGATTATGCATGACCATATATTATGTATTAATTTTAATTTTTAATTTTTTAACCTCAAAGAAATCAAATCAAATGAATGAAGATAGTGGTTGTGGAAAAAAACAACCACAAACAAAAAGAATGATAACACGTCTTTAGATGGCCTTTCAAACGGGTAAGGAAATGTGACTATTTGTTATTTATTGAAATATAATTTTTGTAGTGGATTATGTGTTATCAAATGCTTATTTATGACAACATAGTGTTTGTTTTTATAACATAAACATAGATTAACGATGAAAACATTGAAGAAGAAAAAGCATTTGTTGATCAAACAAGAGAGAATTCAGATTTTGAAAAGGAAAAGGGTAAGGATAGTCATGTTGAAGAAGAATTTGACATGGAACTAAACATAGATGACAATAGTGATCAGAATGACGAAGATTATGAAGTAGAGGAGGATGATGAAGATGAAGATTGGGTGCCTAGTTCGAGCCATAAAGCATCCAATGAGTGCAAACATCAAAGATCAGTAAGTAGTGTTATTTAGAATTTTTGTTTTGCATGAATAAAACAATTTTATTCAAGTATTCAACTTATATTAGCATGTCTTAGATTTATTAGGATTTTCCAATTTGTTGTTCTTTTAGTGTCCATATAGTTTTACATTTGCATAATAATTTCAACTAAAGAGTTATAGGATTTTCCTACACATAAATTGTTACTCATAAACTATTTAATTATTGGATGTTAATTAGTATTTGCAGCAGTGTAAAATTATAAAAGAAATTGGAAAGAGGGACAGATTCAAATGCATGGTCTTTCCTTGCTGCAACTATGAAATGCAAGGAATAAAATGGCATTTGAAAGACATCAACTATCACCGCCTCCATGATCACAATGGACTCCCTCCATTACATAGGTGTAAGCCGGGTAAACGTGTGACCACGAAGTATAAAAGGAAAACAAAAAAAAAAGTACAAAAAATGGTTGAAAAGCGAAATGTTGACTGGCACTTGAATAATTCTAAATATATGTACAAATCTAGGTTAATTGAGCGTTATTGTCAGGAAGAAAAGGTGCAATTTTTTTCATCCCTTAGCCAACAAGCTAAAGATATGATTTCCAAGCTTGTAGAGGAGTATGATAGTGTAGAAAAGAGGGAGGAAAGAATGAAAAAAACCCTTTCAACCCTACAATATAAAATGGATTTGATGAAAGCCGATGGTATAAAGTCCGAACTAAATGGAAAAAGGACAAGGTATTTACCATTTTTATTATAATTTAAATTTAAATTTATTTTAATTTTGTTTATTCACATTGCTTTTTATGTTGTTTTAAATTAACTTTTCATTTGTATAGGATATTATCCAAGAAGAATCCATTAATGTTGATCATGTAAGGAAACATGCTTTCATTAAAAACATTAGCAGCATTGTTGGAATAATAAAGTGTCATTTTTCATTCATTAACATGTTGAAATCTTGTGTAAATGTGATTCTAACATGTTTCATGACTTGAATGCATGAATAGGATTCAACTCGATGTAGATGGGGAAAATTTGATATGAAAAAAGAATGTAAACAACAATCCAATGGAAAACAAGGTACGGTTGTAAATTACTAATATAAATAGTTGTGTTTTCTATATATTTTAAGTGCTTCTAACTTAATCATATTGCTAATTTGGCATTTATACCTACATCTTTTATTTACAATTAATTATTATGTTGTTGCACTTGAAAAATTGGGTTTTACCGCTTCAGGGTGATGAGGAAGAGAATAATGTTGAAGCATACACTTCAAGTGCATGGGTACATGAACCACCGATACAAATAACACCTATTTCCTTTAGAACAAAGGAAAGTGAGGGAAATGATATGCATGATAAAGAAAAAATCAACAAAGAGGATCATAAGGGAAAAAATATGGTCGATCCATTGATTGAGGTGACTGATTTTCCAAAATTTGTTGAGGTGGAACTGGCAAACCAAAGAATGAGGTGAAGGACATGGCTGCCTATGAATTCACAATAGGAGAAGAAGTTTTTATGTTCCTAGAGCTTGACCATGTAAAAAAGGTTGGCATTGCTAAAATTCATGCAACTAAACCAGGAACAAAATGCCATGGACGATCTTTAGAAAGGGATTGCATTGTCATATGCATAGAAGATTCATATGTAGATGACGCTCCATTGCATTTTCCACATATTGGAGCAGATACTATTGGTGAATCGAAGAAGACATATTGCATCTGGTTTAAAGATTGCTTGAAGGCAATTAACCAGAAAGAGGATGGAAAAGAGACAAAGGTGTGTTAATTTGTATTTTTATTGATGTTATTGTGTTTTTAGCACATTTGATTGATTTTATATCTAGTATAAGTATACTTATCCATTATGTCATGTTTGTAGAAGATGAATGATATTCGGATGATGACAATGTTGCAAATTGAGGTAAAACTATGTTTTGATGTACATTATTTTTTCTAATTGATTGCCTATATCAATGATGCATTATTTATTTTAGTATTCAATAGAATTGTGAGAGCTCATATTCAGATTTTACCATGCATAGGTGACACAAGGAAAAGAAGAAAATCGTAGGATTTTCCTTTCTAGTCTAATGTTTAAATTTCTTCCTACTTCCCTATACATTTCCTTCCATTATATTATTATGCAAAGTATTCCTCTATGTATTTATCTTTCAAAAATGGTTTGCATTTTCCCTATAATATTTTAGATGATGAAAACATATTATTCAAGATGAAACTATGTACTTTGCATACCAATTTGGCTTCCCTTACTTGATCATTTATAGCAATTACAAGGAGCTTCCCTTACCCCAATATCATTTTACTTATAATTTTCTTTCTTTCTAACAATCATGTTCTTTAATTGTATTATATAGTATTTATATGAATTGATTGTTTGTAGAATGAAGAGGAACAACCAAATAACATTGTGGTAAGAAACATAAAAATCTTATCCAATATTCTTGATTCCATGCAATCCATACATAATACGGTTCATGCTTCATCTAGATTTGGTAAGTAATGTAAACTAAGATTTACATTGTTAATTTCTTCTAGGAGTCAAATATAAAAACATTTAAATATTTTTGTGTTTTTTTTTCGAGTTAATGTAGGAAATAATTTGCATCAATAATCCTTCATTTTTGTAGAAATGTAATAGTGAAGGTGATACTGAAATGCAACTTTCAGAAAGGATCCATTCTTCCCAACAATAGGTGACCACACAATATCTTATTTATAATTTTGATAAACTTATTTTATCATTTACGTTTGCATAGTTTTATTTACTAATATAGCCATTGTTTGTAAACATATCAGGGAAAGAGATTAAAGGGTATCAAGAGTGTTGCATCACCACACACACCTTACGTCGGAGGAGATTAAAGGAAATAAAAGAAAAATTCAAGAATGGATCGAAGCACGAAACTCCATTGTTGTTAACAAGCAATAGAGAAATTTGAAGAGCACTCAACTTTAATTTGTAGAAGTTTTGATTTTACTTTAATTGTAAAATACTTGCCAAGATACTCGAGTTATGTCAAAGAAAAATCAAGTTTAATGTTATGGTTTTTCTCCTTGAATGAGAAAATAATGTAAGATGCATATGTAGTGCCAGTTTTATGCCAAAATCCTCTTTTGGCTCCTACTTTTGACATGACTTGTAAAATGTAAGGAGTTTGGCTACTTTCATTAATATAACATCCAATTTTATACGTTTTTGTTTCAAAATTATTATGTAGTCGTTTTTGTCACAAAACTATTATGTAACAAATATTTGTCCATAAATCTTCATAATAACAATTGATGAGGCCACATATTGGCATGTTTTGGCCCCATCTAAATCCTTTTTGAAGCCTCTTACACATACAATTTTGAGACTTTGATCTCCTCTTGATGGTTGATATGAGATAAAGTTATGATTTTGCATATATTTAGTTTTGTATGTTCATTAAGATCTAATATACTTATTTACTTTGGTGAATCTTGTCTTTTGTGCAAAATGATGTTTCTGATGTCTCCATGAACAAATTACAAGATGCCATAAGCTTTTGAAGTAGTAGGCCCTAGCTTGTAGCACTCTGGTTGTGCTCCTATAGTAGCCACTGGCTAGGCAATGATAAGAGAGAATCATGACATCCAACAACAATGAGGCATCATGAAGTATATGGAGCTGAGCATATGAAGCTGGAAAACGAGTTAACCAAGTGGCAACATTGTTTGGACAAGTTTGAGAAGTCTTTGGGTGATTTATCTTACTCAGTAGCAAGCTCCGACCATGCCCGTAGCATCTTCCAGAACTACCTGCAACAACAGAGCAGTATGCACCTCCAGCTGCCCGTAGCCAAAGAGAACTTATCCAGCTCACACCAAAGTATAAGACAAAAAGTACCAACTATCCTAACGCATCATATGTAATGTTAAAAGTATATCATAAACATGCTTCACGCTTCACGTATGGATTTGTTAAAAATGTATAGACATGATTAGGGTAACTCTGATAAAGAGATAAATGGATATCCTCTATTAAAAAGTGGCAAATTTGTATAAAGATTGAAACTTGCATCATTTATTACGGATGACAACATAGTACGTTGTTGAACTATTTTAATTAAAGTAGAAGGGCATAAGTGGGAAATTATTCCAAAGTAATTGAATGAAACAACCTTGAATAGATACATAACATTATAAAACACAAAATAAACATTAAAAATCCATTTCGTTGAGGCAACAACGTATTACGTTGAGAAACAACCTACTTTGGTATAGATCATGTAGGAGCATAAAAAGATGGTATCACAGTTTTAGATATTATAATGAGCATATCTTGTAAACTAATAATGTGTTTGTTCATCATTTCTCAAGGGTAACAACATAATATGTTGTTGAACTGCTACAATCAAAGTAGGAGGGAATGAATCATATTTCTGCAACAAAAATTGAATATAATTTTTACAACACATAAAATTTAATTTTGCAACAAAAAAAAATATAATATCTGGAATCTTTTTTTTGAAAAGGATAAAATATGATTACAATATAGAAGTCTATGATTCATGGATATATATTTGCAAAATGCACTCATAGATTTTCATATCAAACACAAGCATATAGACATTGCACACACTGTGGTTGAAAAAAAGACCAAAAGGAATATGCCCTATGGACTATGGATTATCAAAATGGGCAAAATATACAAAGACTATATAACAATAGTTGTTCCATAAAATTACCCTTAAATTCCATTTATGTTGGTCTCAACTTCACGTTCTTCAGCAAGCCCCCTTTCCCTATCTCGTTCTGCAACTCTTTTTAATTCATCCTCCCATGTTAGTCGACGTGATACATGACTCTTTTTTACAATAGGAAAACTAGCTTTCCTATTTGTCGGACATGGGTGCCTTCGTTTCAACATCTTCTCTATAAAATCTCTTTCTCGATGAAGTGTATTGTTGAATCCATCATCTACAGGTCTAAATGGTTGTGCCTCGGATGTTGCACACCTAATATAGAAGATATTTGGCTTCCCCTCAATCAATTTTTTGTTTCCACAAGTGTATTCTCTAATAAAGTAAGAAATGACTTGTTTAGAGGACCAACAAGATTGTTATCTACTATTGTTATGATCCTTCTCACTTGTGGGCTCAAGTGTTCATCTTCTTCATTTATAACATGTTTATCTTGTTGCAAAACATGCATAGAGTCTTCACAGGTGTTTGGAGGATTCCAAGCTTGACCAAAAGGATTGTCAACCACATGTTCATCTCCACATGCAACATTTGGAGCACAAATTAAACCCGGAGAACATTACAAATTAGTATAATAAATCATAGATTTGAATAAAAACCAAAATTAATAGAATTTAGATACAATAAATTACTATGTTGGAAAATCTTGAAATTTATTTTGCCCGAATACCCGAACATTAAAGTTTTCTCTCACCAAATTCTTTTTCATCATATTTACTTTAATTACGTGCTTACATAAGTACCCATTCTTTGACACTCCACATTCACACATTGCCAAATGTGGGGTTTGATACCATACTTCATAGTGACAAGTATCATCCGTCTGGCTACGAACCCATGCTAAGCGTGGGTCAGAGGTATAAAAGGTGACATAATAATCAGGAATGGATTGTGCATGCAGCCATTGGTTATTTTCTAGTTTCTCCACTTTGAAGTTACGGTAGAACCCACTTTCCTTACAACATTGACTCCACCAATAATATATAAAAACAACTGTGATTAATTGATGTATCAGCCAATCAACCCTGCGATGAGATGCTTTTCGAATGGAGGATAACCACTTACTCTTAAGTATAGAGTGATATGCCTCTATTGCAACATTTGTTTCTTGCCCAACATGCTTTAAAGTCCGTAGATGTCTCACCCACATTCCAATTCTTAGAAGCCAGTGTTCCTGCCAATATTTAATAAATTTTATCTCATCCACAAATTCTGTAACAAAATCTTGTGCCATTTGAATAGCACTCTCCTCATTATTTGAATGGTGCATTATTTCCCCCAACCTATTAAACATTACACGTCTTTTTTTATCTTCCTTAACCTTGGCAACAAGATTCTTCAACCATGCCCTCCTTACATGCCAACTGCATAAGTATACTTCGCACCCAAAAACTTCTCTGTATTTGAAAATGAATTTTATGAGAATTTTAAAAATTTGATAGCAAACTTAATATCTATAATTTAAATTTATATATTCTAACAATATACACAAAGAGTAATATACAACCTAATAGCATTGATTTCAGTCTGTAGCATCATCTACCATGAAAGCATTTAGTTTCCACTCAAGCATATGAGCATGTGCTCTATTCACCAACTTTTTCATCCATTGGGTTAAGTCGCTAGTTGTAGCTCTTGACATTATGACCCATGCAACTGGTAGGCCCATGTGTTTAGAATCGAATGGAAGGATGTATAGAGTTTGAACTATGGAGAGTTGATAATGCAATAACAATGTGAATTAGTAGATTATTGGTAAGAAAATGTAACATATTTTTTGCAGAAATTTTTTATTGATAAGATTATGTAAAAGAGAATACCTTCATTCCATTGGTCCCAAAAGTGGCGTCCATTGCAAGTATGTTGTTATGGCCATATTTTAACATCCACTCAAGTTGTTGCGGCATTTGAATGCCCATGATAAACGACATGTGACCATCTTCCTCAACATTTCCTTCATACTCTTGGTATTCAAAACATATATTTGGATTTTGATCTTGCCATACTCTCACACTTTGGGCATCATTTCTATCATACATGTACTTTGCTGCTTTTATTTTTGTATCAATATTTTGAACATCATGTGAAGACAAGAAATCATCACGTTTTGTTTGCCCATCAAACAAGGTTAGCTTCTCATGAACCATTTCACGGTGCTTTTGCAACACAATATCAGCTGGCATTCCTAATAACAATAACTTTTCTACCCATTCTTGCAATTCCTTACTAATATGTGGCACATAATAAGCTCATGTCCCTTCAAATTTGTGATTTTTTTGGCCATAACATATATGATTGTTGTTATCCACACGATCCATCTGAGGATATGTGATAAGTGCATATTCGCTTCTTTTCATAAGAATGCGCACATTAAAATTGCATTGGCAGCCACGTTTTATATGTTTACGTCCAGGTCTACTCCCCGTCCCTCTAGTTGGAACCTTGGACTTATCATATGGCAAATCATCCTCTTCTTAAAAGTCTTCGCACCCATAGCTACACCAATATCTGCAAAATTTCACTAAAAGTGAGTCAAAATAAAATAAACATCAATTTGAAAACTGCATTAAAAACATCACCTAACATTTCCACATCGTACATTATATAACTAATGGTGCTATCAATTCAAACCTGGTGTGTACTTTCCCTTATGGGTGATGAATGACTCCAACATTTGTAATAACTTGTTGGAAATGATGTCCGCTGACATTCCCCTTTAATAAAATCATCTACTCATCCAACTTCTACCCATGCAACAAAATCCCCTTCCACTCCATGGTTATCTTTAACTTTTCTCCAAACTACATCTGATGCAGAGAAATAGTCCTTCTGGAGGACATTGGATAGGAATGTCTAACAAGCGATTCCACTTTGAGTCTCTCTGATTATACATTGATGTTAATAAAACTACAAATTATTAAAATTTGGAAAAAAAAAATTGTTCAAGATAACACACTATACAATTAGACAATAACACTAACCATTTGATATTTATATTATAGCTGACGCTAAAATGATAAGACCTACATTCACAAATGTTCAATATGTTCAAGAAATTGAGGATCATTATTAAAAAATTCAGTCAAACAAAAAGAGTAAAAACGACATCAAGAATCTCATAAAATTGAGCTAGCCATCTTAATTTCACTCTCATATCACTAAAAAAACTAGAATTATTTGAATATTGTTTATTGTAAAACCAATCCTTCTCCCTCACATGATCTCTCACTGCCTCTTTCTTTTCAACAAGCAGCCTAAAAGGTTAGAAGTTGGAAACATGCAAACCCAAAAACTCCTCTTCAAAAATTAAAGCATCTTGCACTTCCCTCAATGATTTCCACTCATGTTTTCAATAGGAAAAAGTATGAATGCAACAATAGGAAATATGAAAAAGAAGCATGAAGTATGTAGATCATGATCTATCCTTTTTCTCATGAAAGCCAAAACTATAGATGCACAAAGAAGTTGGTGAATTTAACTTAATAGCCAAAGGTTGTGAAGAACCAAATCATCAGATTAGATAACAGAGTATCTTTTCTAAGTTATTCAAGGTTGAGAATTGTTTAAAATTAGCTGCTGCCTTATAGAAGAGAATCAACCCAAAAATAGCTCTCAAGGGTATCACAAATCATCACTAGCATCAATATGAAAGTATGGAAATCATTTTAGGTCTCAAACATGCCACCACTCTAAACAACATAGGCTAGAACAAATTCATTATCATCAACCTGATTGGAGGAATCATTCATAATATATAATGAATAAAGCTTGTAAAAATAACGTGTTCCATCATTTAGTTTGGGTGACAACGTAATACGTTGTGGTAGTGTCGAAATTAAAGTGTGAGAGAATGAATTGGAAAATATTCCAATTTAATTCAATGAAACAACTTTGAATAGATTATTCAGTGCAAAACAAACTTTAAAAATGCAGGTCGTCAAAGAAACAACGTATTACGTTGAGAAACCACCTACTTTGATATAGATCCTGTAGGCACACTAATATATGAAATTATAGTTTTATATAGTACACCATGTATCTTATGTAGCCTAGTAACGAGTCAGAACATCGTTATCAGGGGTAACAACATAATATGTTGTTAAATTGTTGTACTCACAGTAGGAGGGAATGGATTTAGATCCTGTAGGCACATAAGAATGGTGCATTGCAGTTTTATACACTATAATGACTATATCTTGTAAAAATAACGTGTTCTATCATTTAGTTTGGGTGACAACGTAATAGGTTGTGGTAGTGTCAAAATTAAAGTGTGAGAGAATGAATTAGAAAATATTCCAATTCAATTCAATGAAACAACTTTGAATAGATTATTCAAAGGTAAAAAAACTTAAAAATATAGGTCATCAAAGAAACAACATATTACGTTGAGAAACCACCTACTTTGATATAGATCATGTAGGCACACTAATATCTAAAATTATAGTTTTATATAGTACACCATGTATCTTATGTAGCCTAGTAACGAGTCAGAACATCGTTATCAGGGGTAACAACGTAATATGTTGTTAAATTGTTGTACTCACAATAGGAGGGAATGGATTTAGATCCTGTAGGCACATAAGAATGGTGCATTGCAGTTTTATACACTATAATGAATATAGCTTGTAAAAATAATGTGTTCCATCATTTAGTTTGGGTGACAACGTAATACGTTGTGGTAGTGTCAAAATTAAAGTGTGAGAGAATGAATTGGAAAATATTCCAATTTAATTCGATGAAACAACTTTGAATAGATTATTTAGTACAAAACAAAATTAAAAATGCAGTGTTAAAGAAACAACATATTACATTGAGAAACCACCTACTTTGATATAGATCATGTAGGCACACTAATATCTGAAATTATAGTTTTATATAGTACACCATGTATCTTATGTAGCCTAGTAACGAGTCAGAACATCGTTATCAGGGGTAACAACGTAATATGTTGTTAAATTGTTGTACTCACAGTAGGAGGGAATGGATTTAGATCCTGTAGGCACATAAGAATGGTGCATTACAATTTTATACACTATAATGACTATATCTTGTAAAATAATGTGTTCCATCATTTAGTATGGGTGACCATGTAATAATAGGATTTGATACTTTGATGATCCTACATTGTACACATGTGGGCTAAAACCTATGAAGGGTAGAATTGATCATTGAATGGTATCATTTGAAGACCTTGTTTGATGATAAATCGGGTGCTTAACAGTCTCATAAAGGATTATCTCCACAAGGGAAAACAAATATGAAGTTTTATATATGCATTCAAGGATATTTAAGGTTCATAAAAGAGTGTTGTTGAGTTAAGACAATTTTCATGGAGATAAAGAGAGAGTGTTTTAAACTCAAGAAGAAATAAAGTGTTGAGGTTGGATAAATGGACTACTAGCTAGGAATTAAAAGGTAAATGTGGACAGTGAGGGAAGTCAAGAACCTTACTCAAAGTACTTGTCATTGGTTATATGCTTGGAAGTCAGACTTAAATGCTGATTGGAAAAAGGATATGTGTATGCATACAAAGAAAGATTGAGGACAAGATTGTAGAGAAGAACAAGAACATGAATATGAGAACATGACATGCTCCTTGAGGAGGATTTACCGAGCTAAGAGGTACACCAACTATAATGAATATAGCTTGTAAAAATAACGTGTTCCATCATTTAGTTTGGGTGACAACGTAATACATTGTGGTAGTGTTGAAATTAAAGTGTGAGAGAATGAATTGGAAAATATTCCAATTTAATTCAATGAAACAACTTTGAATAGATTATTCAATGGCAAAACAAACTTTAAAAATGCAGGTCGTCAAAGAAACAATGTATTACGTTGAGAAACCACCTACTTTGATATAGATCATGTAGGCACACTAATATCTGAAATTATAGTTTTATATAGTACACCATGTATCTTATGTAGCCTAGTAACGAGTCAGATCATCGTTATCAGGGGTAACAACGTAATATGTTGTTAAATTGCTGTACTCATAGTAGGAGGGAATGGATTTGAAATTATTTCAAAGTAATTGAATGAAACAAATTTGAATAGTTTCATAACACTATGATGTGCAAAACAATCTTTAGAAATGCATGTCGTTGACGCAACAACGTATTACGTGGGAAAGCAACCTACTTTGATATAGATCTCGTAGGCACATAAGAATGTGGCATCGTAGTTTTATACACTATAATGACTATAACTTGTAAAAATAATGTATTCCATCATTTAGATTGGGTGACAATGTAATATGTTGTTGTACTATTGTAATTAAAACTCTCTCAGGAAAAATCTTACCTTGAATATTAGATTTAAGTATCTGAATCACCATTCAACTTATAATTTCTTTGTTTTCAATTAGCCTTGTTTCAAATAAATCTTGCAAACAATAACCAAAATTTTTATTCCTTTCAACTTTGATAGATGACTATAAAATGATGTTGTGGTAAATGACTGGCAAAGTAGTTCAAAAACTTAATAAATTAATAAACAAGATGAGTTGAACTTATTACTAATTTTAAAAATGTATTGTTCTTACCTGATTTGCAATTTACAGATTGTTTCCAAACTTGCCTATCATGAGCAATGTTCTTTCTCACAACCCACCTTCAGAAATCTCCTTTAACTTCCATAAAATTGAATGAAATATGAGTGTTGTTCTTTTTTGCAATACTTAAATAAATTCATTTATGTAAAAATAATAAAAAAAAAACAACGCGCCAAAAAGTGGAGTAAATAGTTTAATGGATATAATTTAGGTAGCAAGGAATTAATGGTAGCATTCAATAAATATTTGAAATGATGCTTTGAAATGATGTATTGCCCTGCAGGCTGTAGCGTAGCAAATTCATAACAATAAATGTGAATAAATAAGTAGCGTTGAGCAGTCAAGGGAAGTATTGAAATGACTTGGGTTCCGTTAATTTTTTAACTCCGTTAGAAACACTGGAAAGTACCCAGTCAGCAGCCACCTCACTACTCCCTGCAAACTTACGTGAGGGATAGGGCCAACCGTTGTGTCCACGCTCGTGCCCGTGATTGTGCTCCCAAAACTAGAAACTTCTTACTTCTCCATAATTCTACAAATCTTGCGGAAACATGAGTAGGGGCTATCAAGAGGCTGGGAAAACTATGGCTCCTTCCGTGCTCGAACTTGCAACACTTTCTTCTACCTTTCTGCAACCTACACTCTTCTAATAGGTTCAAATATCCTCTTTCTCTAATACCAAATAAAGAAGGAACCTAGAACTATTTAGTTAAAACTACGAAACTCCATATTACAAACTTATAATATGTTATGCAATGCATATTTACGTTGTAGCATATCATTTGTTTGTAATATGTAATTTCGTAATTTTAATTAAACAAAGGTAAGTTTTTTCTTCACTAATTGTGTGGTAATTTGTATGATTCACAACAGATATACACAATTTAAGGCAACCGTATTATACACTATAACCAAAGAAAAATCCTGAAAAAGATTGTTAACACTTTCAATAAAACCCTTTATAACATATAAGTTAAACAAATTCTAAAACATTAGGAAAAAACCCACATCGTGTTAACCACAAAAGCATTCTCTGAAAAGATAAAACATGAGTATTATCATTTGCATGATGAAACACAATTTTTGTAGAAATTCCAACAAACATTGGGAAAAACTACGTATCACTAAATTGACACATGTTTTCCAAAAAAAAAAAAATAGACAAAGCCTCGAGGCTCTGCAAAGCAAGCATTGGATATTTATAGATTTGATTCGACTCTTACAATTGGATATTGTCAAGGATAAAGGTGTTTATTACACAAAAAATTTAATGTATTCACTCTTTCATAAGGATTTCCTTTGTTTTTCTTGGCTAGAGACTACTCCCTTTCTCCGTTTCCCGCATGAAAAGTTTACAATGACCCAACCATCCTTGTGCTCAACCATCCATCTTAACAAAGAGTTATGTCATAGAGGAACCAAACAAAGGTGTGCATATTAAAGAAGTGGTCACATGGAAGGGGCACATAAATTTTCTCGAGTGTGAAAGTAATGTTTGAAGTATTTATAATAACACTAGTCACGTGGTATTAACAAATTTGAGATTATACAACAACTTTTAGGAGACATTTAAAATTGGCGTATTTTATAATTATAAGAAAAATTTAATTTAAATTTAATCATCTTTAAATTGACATGTGGTAAGACATCATCCTACAAAATAAAAGTTTGGGAAACTTCGAACCACTCATATTTTTACTCACTCAAAGTTTCCACCTAAAAACTTGTAAAATTATAATAACAATTATTATTTATTTATTTTCGTTTTCATGAGGTCACTTGCTCATTAAAATAGTGGAGCATAGAATCCCTTCCTAAGGAAGATTTAAAATTGTTGCCACATATGGCCCGTAATGCCATAAAAAATTTTTCCATTTTTTTTTAAAGCAACCACACTAATTTTTCAGATTTTATATGTAAAGCACAACTAAATATTTCAAATTTTCAAGTGTATTGCATAACTACATATTGTGCAGATTTCTAAACAACAATTTCTTCCAAATGAATGACATTGAAGTAAAGAAAACTCATGGTTTCATTATGATCTCAAATGACAATCTTACAAGATTTTAGCAACAATAAAAATAAAAACTTTCTTAGTAAAGACCAAAGTTTACAAGAAGCAATAAGTACAATAATGGTTATTTACAAGAGTGTATAGACTTGACAAGCCACATTTATTTACAAAGTGAAGGCAATGTCCTCCAAAGATGAGAAAGGCCAAGATGGCAAGAGGCTCTACTATCTCCAACTTGAGCTCCAAACTCCAATACTCCTACAAGAATCCAACTCCAAGAGAACATGGCTTGTTTACCACCCAACCAATAGGCATCATCACATGCCTTTCCATGGTTGGAAGTCATGCTAGCCTCCCCCAAGCCCATGGGAGAGAGGAACTAGCTTCCACAATGTGCACAAGTATAATGGGGATTAAACACACAACAAGAAAAACATAAGACCATTCAACCACTTAGACCTACTATACAATGAAAAACAACAACATGAGGAGAACAAGGTCAACCTCCCAAGGGGGAAGAGAGGAAGTAGGATGCCCAAATCAAGGTGTCCAACCATGGAGCACCAACAAATACATATATATATAATACTCCTTATACCTCATAATCATTCATCCTCCTTATTCCTCCTTTATGCTATAGAAATCCTTCTTGGGAGGATTTTCAAACCCAAGAGGGTTTCCTCACCAAGAATGGGGAAAGGTTCAAGCCATATGAAATTTTCTCCCACCTTAAACCATATGAGGGGATGAGAAGGGACCTTCATGGCTTGACCAACAACCATGAGGTTTGAGAGGGAAATCCCTCTCTCTTCCCCTACATTCTCCAAAAACCATCAATCCAAATGATGGTGGAGAGAAAACAAAGAAAACAACAAGAACAAACAACAACTACATTCATCATACACTTCTCAACACATTATTTCACACACATTATTTCATTGATCAAGCATACTTACAAGATAAGCACAACTAAGAAGAAGAAGGTTAAGTATCCTACCTCTATAATGCTTTCCAAGACTCTAAGCTTTTCCCCTTGTCCAAGCTCACCTCCAAGCTCCCAAAAATTCTCCAAGTGCTCCAAAAAAAAATGAACCAAGAAGACCCATTCCTTCCACATGAGGAAGAATAAGAAGAGGAACCCAAAAGTTTCCTCACCAATGGGAAAGTGACAAGTGTCACCCCCTCTCCTCTCAAGAGTCAAAGATTCCAAAAACCAAATAAGTAAGAGTAAACTCACCTTTTATCCCATATCACCCAAAATACCAAAAACTAAAATAAAACAAAGTGGAGCAACTTTTAACAATTTCACACAACCCAACCATCTTACATGGATGGTGACTAAAGAGGGCAAAATGGGAGGGAAACTCCCTCCAAACCTTGGAAATAGGCCCCCTACCTATTAGGTAGGGTCCAAGGGCCCATTTTCATGCTAAGGGAACCCCCAAACTCAAAAGGGGTCCCTAAAAATGCCCAAAATAACCCAATTTCGGGTTTGGCATGCTTGGGCACAAGGGTAGAGGGTGTGGGGTCCACCCAAGGTTCACATGTGGTCCCCAATCCCTTCTACCAACACACACACACTTCCCAAAACCAACACTTAACTTAAGATAAGATCATTAAACCCCTAAGCTAGTTTACTTAATAAAACACACCCTAAACCTAATTAATTTTACAAAACAATATTACATTACAATTGAGGGGTTCACCCATGGTGCCCAATTAAATACATCTATTCTAAGGCCTCAAACATTTAGCATGGTTAGGACTCAGCCCGTGGGCCGCTTGTGCACAATTGCGTAGCTGCCCTGAAACCCATGCTCTCCTATACCTGTCACCTGCACACTCATTGCACACATTAACCGCATCTGTCCAATATAATAAACATCATCTATACATCACAATATCAATCAAACTTATAATGTCCGAACATAATTTACAATTGATAGTGCAATGCATACAATTATCCACATAGTTTTCCATGAATCATCCACAAATAAAATTACAACGACATACACTTAGGTTAGCATGAAAATTACCATCATTAAATCCAAAACACTATATCATTAATCAAATCAACCATAAGAGACTAACATCTAACCAATAAGTCTATCATATAACCCTGTTAGTGTCATCAACATCATAAGAAATATATCAGTATACGAATCTAATCCAATTGGCGCTACGCGCCCAAAATGCCATAATGTCCATGAGGATAAAATATCATAGTAAAATGTCCAAAGTCTATCAGAGTCTCAATCACAACATGTCTAGGAATAAAGGAACCAACATATAACTGGAGCTATAAAAATGTGGGCACTACATGGCCATAAAACAAATTTTGAGTGACATTTTTTTTTTCATATTGCACTTCAAATTGTGCACAATAATACAACAAATATATAATTGGAATGAATGGTAACAATCCCTACACCTCCTCGCTCCATGACATTATGGAAATCAAATAGTTCTTATACAAATAAAATTGTTGAGTTTTCCATTTATTTCTTAGTTTGAGAATAATACTCCCAACCCTCGTATTCAATCCCAAGTTACCTCCCTTTATCATAAGCTCAAGATTTTAGAGGCTTGAACAATGAAAATAGTGAACAAGAATGAGTTGGCTTAAATTTGGGGACAAATTCTTGAGTAGTTTTTAAAAACTCTTTAAGCAAGTACTCAATTGAATGCATTATCATGATTAAAATTTGTTCATTGTTGCCTCACTAAGTTGTTAAATGATATAGCCAATGCTTATATGGGACACTACAATATGAATTTTCATTTCCAAGCCTCGATTCTAGTGTGAAGGTATTTATTGCAACAATGTTTAAATGTTTCCCCTTTCAAACTTACTTCGACCCCAAAAAGCATCGCATGACAACCCTTTATCTTTGGATGAGATCCATACATCTACTAGCAAAAGCATCTATATGTGAGGAAAATATGCATATAGAAGGATTTATTAGAAGTATTACATTGCTAATAATTGTACTTTATATGTACTTTATTAAATCAAAATTTGAATTCAATTTTATTGTAAACAAATAATAGTAGCTACTATGGATTGATTCATTCATTTGTGACAATGGATTTACATGTAGAAAAATAATTATTTATTCATAGCAACATCATCCATGAGTGCTTGTGGTAGGTGAATACAAAAATATTTATTAGTGTAAAATAAATAATGCACAAAAAATAACACACTTAATGATATAGATCATGAATGAATTTATGAAAATATGTTAATAATAATAGTAGTGTTCTTGACAATTTGGATTCTACAAAGCAAGATTATGTCATAAAAGTGGATTTAAAGGTAGTTAATAATAAACAACAATTTGCTTGATTTTACAAAAATAAAGAATTGTGAAGTATTAATGGAGAGTAAATACGCTTTTAAATTCCTTGTATTTATATGTTTCCACATTTTCCATGCACCCCTAACAATATTAAAGAAATATAGTGTGATGCATGATTATACCTTTTGTAGAGTTTCCAATTTGTCATATATTGGTAAACTTTTAAGAGACAACAATCCATGAGAAATACATTTTTTTAAAGAGAGACTTTTAAGAGACAACAATCCATGAGAAATACATTTTTTTATTAAGGATAAATGTTTTTTGACAGGGACCCTACCCTGGTACAACCAAAATAAAGGGTCTTACCACCCGATATATGAAATGCAACAAAAATGAGACAAAGTTTTGGCCCCTAAAAGAAAAAGCAAACAAAAAAAAAACTACTCCCCCTCATGGTTTTCATATGTATTGTTGATCTAATTGTTACATGGTAGGTGGAATATTGCTTAATAAATACTCTTATACTACATATTAAATGTGTGTCCTCTTTTGCCAATCTTCAATCTACTTGTCTTTCTTTCACTTACATATCATTCAATAATAGAATATTTATGTTTAAAACATGTTTGAATCTTCCATCCACCTATCAAGCATATATACAAATAGAGTACTCTCTCATTTCCAATAATAGAAATAAAATAGTGTATTATCACCGGTATGTAAGGCAACTCGCTTGCACACATTGTATAATAATACAAGCACTTTATTTGAGATCCAAAGGCGTTAACCATGGTGAAACCCAAGTTAATGTTGTAAATTTAGCAATAATTGGATAGTTGCAACGAGTGTAGAAGTTGAGCTCTACTTTACTAACAATGGTAAAATAGGGTTTTGTACTCTCATAATTAAATAAACAGAACATTACGGAGAACTGTGCTAAACAGAGCTCTCGCTAATAGTCGTCCTAAAATCAATACCATTATGGGTTAAATCAGCCTTGCACATGGAGATAAATATGTAACCCTAATATCTCCTCATTTTACTATATACAAATTGATTGATCTATATTTGTATCCGAAGCGGGTTCAATCGTCTCTGAGATAAAACTACTATCTCTGAGAGGAAAATATGGCTTAAATTGCTTGATATTTCAAATGTTAACAATAAAACTTCAATTAAGTTTGAGCAATGTTTAATAGAAATAATTATGTTAAAATACAAATTTATTAAACAAGTAAAACTTCCTGAAAAGAATTTACAAGCAATACACTTGATTGTAATTGACGCGTGAGAAATTCAAGGCAAACAAGTAGTTTGAACAGGAAATTAAGTTCAATTCTGATTGACTAAGGGTGAAGGAAAGGGAAATCATCTCTTGTATTCCATTTAACTTGAAGAGAAATTAAAATTGCTTCTCAATAGAGTTCTATCACAACATAACACATAGAGAAATACCTAGAAGGCCTTTCTATCTCCCAAGTTCTGATCTAGATCAACTTCTTTAATTTCACTTGGTTTTCCTAGCTCACCTAGTTTACTAACATTTTATGTAACCCAATCTAGGCTATAAAATCAAAAATATTATTCATTTTGGATTACCATGATATGTATATACCATATGTTGCACGTATTAATAGCTTATCGATGATGTGAAAACATATGCCAATCGAACAATATTCTTCCTAACCAACGATGGAACTCTTAAACTTGTGGCACTCGAGTTATCGTTGGGTGCAAAAAAAAAGATTGCCAACCTGAAAGAAATATGTATACCCCATGTGAGACATGCTACAAAATTGCAAGGTGGGTAAAGACCAAGCATAATAGGAGGAGCGCCATGAACATTAGAATACCAACTATTTTTGAAACTGTCAAAGTGGAAATCAGACAATATTGTAATTGTGAATAATGTAGAGAGGCGATGAGAAATAGGAGGACACCAACGGACAACAGATGAAGCGGTGGGAGGTGAAAGGTGAACTGTCTTGGTAACCAATGAAATATGCCAATAGAACCATTGCCTTATCCAACACATCACAAATAATTTTAAAAAATATTAAGAATTTTAAATAAATATAACAACGAAGATGATCAAAACAATGGTTATCAAGAATGTTAACTTTAGTAAGGCCTATCGCCAATTATTCAAATGGCCAATGCAAGACATTTGGATTATGTTGATTTCCTTGTGAATTTTATAGGTCCTAAGTGGTACGTTGCAGGTCAAGAAATTATGTACATATCTATATTAAATACTTGCACGCTCAATCCTATGATGTTATAACCGTATACACTACAATATTAAATGGATATAAACTGTTGATAATCTAAATTTGATATCAAGTTAGAAGCCAATATTTTTCTCGGTGTATCATACAAAATAGCCCTTGCTCTTTCTTCTAAAAAAATAATGTATAACAACCCTTTATCTTTAAACGAACTCCATGAAACTATTCTGCAAATGTCCAATGCAAGATACCAAGTGTTTTAACCGTTTCCTAATTAGGTAGATGAGAAGTGGAGAATTAGGAAAAAATTAAAGAATTGTTACAGGATGATTATTTTGAACTAATTAATAAACACTAACCATGCACATTCATAATAAAGCATAAATACTTACAACTATTTACACACTTTTTAAGTTTTATAGTTTTATGTTATGGAATGCACAATAATAAAAATGGATGTATGGTTCATTACAGGGGTTATTTTGATTAATTAACTTCCAACATTAACCATATAATATCAAAATAATGCATTAATACTTTCAACTAGTATTAACAATATGTTACGAGTCCAAATACATTGGAGGGAATATGCACTTAACTATACAAAGTGATACATGAGAGATCTAGGTGCACTAACTAGAGAATTTGGGATTACTGAACTTGAATATGCTTCGTTTCTAAGATAACAACTAGAAAATACCCTTATACGGAACCATACAACTCTGTCAGGATCAATTGTATGGTCCTAAACCGATTGTATGGTTGTGGACCTGCTTAGAGATAGGTTTTGTAACTTTTTATGCCCTTCAGTGGTGTGGAAATGTGCATTTTTGTCAATCCTAAGAGTCACACAATCCCTAAACCATATAAAATCAGTTGAATCTAACACAAACCTTGAGCATGGGTGTGAAACCTTGTAATAAGGTTAGTGTTTGGGTTTAAGTGTAATCTGTTCCCCCTCACATCAATGTTATTCTGAAGAGGCCTCAAACCACACATAGTTCTCCACCTAACCCGTAATATTTATATGATTGTAGCTAGTTGGAAACTTAAGCCACTTTGATGTGCTTAAGATGATTGTGATCTTACTAAGACATTGCATTGGGATATTTGAGTGCTTGGAAATGAGGGAAGTTAAACTCCTTGACCTGGTTGAGTGCTTTAGAACTATTGTAGTGTCTACCCTACTTTGGATGTGCATCGCTTTGTGAAAATATAGCGAGTCTTAGGTGCCTTTCGTGCTAGTATTTGCAATGAGATCTCATGAGAGTGCCAAGTGATTTCCAAGTAAGTAAATGAGGTGATGTTAACTTGTTTGTATGGGGTTTCTAAGGTAAATTATAATGAAAATGTTGGACCATGAGGATAAAAAGACCCAACAAAGATAATGCAATTGAAAAAAGTTGGAGGATGTGTCGATTTAAGATCGTATAGGTTAGTCAGACAAAAAACTACATCCTGACCCTACTTTGTACGGTTTTGGACATGATGGTAGTAAGTGAAATTTGAAAGTTACATCATAATAAGTAGAGGTTAAGTTCTTGATTTTATGCATTTATATTCAGAATGTGACAACACATCATTGTATAGGAATAAGCAATTTGGGAGAGAGATAACAAGATGTATTGAGTGGGGATATGATGTGAATTTTTGTCTTAGCAAAGGAACATAGTCACAACTAGTAGTGTTAAAGGGTAAATTGCCAAACTTGAGTGTCTATAACAACTATGTTAATATGATTTGATGATTACTTAAAACACACAAAATGACAAGAATATAGTTGTGTGAAGTGGTATAGGGTTGAATTGGGTGTGTAGACTTGTGAAAATAACTATTATAGATCTTTATAATGTTTTGTCTCCAATTCCACAACTAGAAAATGCTCTTGTGCAAGACCATATGACTATTATACGGCCTTGCGTGTTTATGTAAGGTGGTAACTTCTTCTATGTAGTCTTGAACCCATGTATGGTGGGGTTTTGTAACTTATCATTTCCTTTTCTTTCTTAGAAATTAGTTTCACTATCTATTACTAGAGCTCACACAAATTTGGCATCATTTGTAATAACTTGAAATAACTAGAAACCCTAGACACCTATAAAAAACTTCGTGAGAGCATTAGATAACCTAAAGGATCAGCGAGTGAGTGAGGTTGGACTAACGTTAGCAATGAACCATTGTTGAATCAATCTAATTATTTTACTACGTCCCTTCAAGTGGAAGAAATCCTTATGGGTTTCTCCAAATTTAATTTCAATTGCACGTTCATATCTAAACCAACCCCTATTGGTACCCTCATGTCCCTTGACATAGAGATAGTGGGATAGCTATAAAGTAGATAATGTATCCAACATAGTAGTGATGTGATGTGGTGTGCTTCGATGCTCAGATTATCCCTTTTTCCTATGAATACCTTTGACAATTCTTAGAGTGACGCACTTTTGCTAAGACACGACTCTAGGGCCTTTGGGTGCTTGAAAATTGAGGAAGCTAGACTCTTAAACTTATTTTGAGTGTTTCAACCCTATTTGATGCTTGTTCTAATTGATGTACAAATCGCTGCTTTCTGAGATATTTTGGAGAACCTTGAGTGCTTTAGTGTTGGTATTTATAATGGGATCTTGTGAGAATAATATCTAATAAATTAATGTCATAACAAAGGTGCAAAGATGAGCAAGCTAGGATATGTGTACACACACACACACACACACACACACACACACGTGCACATATGTGTGTGTGTGTGTGTGTGTGTGTAATGACCGGTCTTAGAACACGAGCATTTGTCTTGACACAATAATAAATCCAAAATTTTCATTGCAAAAGGATAAGTCACAAAATTTTAGTCTCTACATTCCCCCACTTTAAGAGTGTAATTTGAAATTGCATATTTAATAGAAAAAAACATACCTAAGTGTGCACACACACTTTTCTTTTCTCAATAGTCATTGTCCTTGGTCATAGTGTTGGCATATTCCATGGTGAAACTTGCGACACTAGGTTTATTCAACATCAATAATAGAACTTGAGATGTAACTCAAATGCAAATAATGTTTATAACTTTGAGAAATCAAACTTGTATAGATTAAAGTAAAGAGATACAAAAAATGGAAGGGATGCACCTATTCATTTTGTAGAGGGTAGACATATTGTTCTTATTGTAATTTGGAGATTTGAATTTGTTTTTGAGATTCTAAAGAACTAGGGGTGATCATTCCCCAAATTTGTTGAATTTGAAGTAAGAGTAGGAGGTGGAGTTGAGAGTGCACGACCAAACATTGAAGAAGAGAGGTACCGAATCACCTCGTTAGGAGGTAAGAGTAGTGTTCATGGTATTTAACAACCCCTATATCTACCCACACAAATAGATAGAGGAAAGGAAGGATAAGCTATGAATAACTTATCCTGTTTCGATACCTTCCAACCCAATGGAACACAACGTTGTAGACATATCTCGACCTAATTTTGTAAATATAACATAAGGTCATAAAGGAATGGATAACCCATTCCCAAATTATGTGTTTTATAACTAAGTCTAATTATACAAATGTTGGGTGATGCAAATAAGAAGAAATCCCATCCCCTAAATCTTGTATATGTCATTATATATGAGTTGTGCAATGAAAAAGGAATGAAGTACTCATTCCACATGTATTGTGCTTTGAACTATATCATCTATGTCTGAAATTGTACAAGAAGTCTATAAATGTTGTTAAAAATATGAAACTTTTGGAAATTTTGGAGAGTTTATCCCCATGTCAGAACATCTAATAAGGGTCTATATTGTAGAGGACGATCTTGACCTTAGTTGTATGGTTCTTAACTGATGTGAATTTTGTCACTTTAATGTACCTTTACTTATTTCTAAGGATTTTTACCCTATAAAAACCTATATTTGTGTCTTGTAATATGTATGTACCACCCGTAGATATAGAATGCATCTTAATGAATGCCCCCTCTTTTGAGTTGCATGTGATAAAACATTTGAGTGTATGAATCAAAAGAAACGATGTGTACCCATATGGATAAGTTTGATAATATGTGTTGGATCACATAAAAGTATGTAGCATGGCCAATGTTAGGATCATGTTCTTACAAAAGGGGTTGCCCATGGGGCACCCCAACATACAAATCAACATGCAAAAAGAAAGAGTAGTAATTATAATGATGTGTTAGATAGTAAACACACCGAGGCAAAGCAATAGTCAATGCAATCAACATAAGTAATAATTTGTAAAATAATATCAATGCATATAGCCATGAAACACGTGACGCCCATGGTGTCACAAGACAAACATGGTGAATGCACACAAGCTGCATACAAATAAGTAAGTGTGTACAAAAAAATAGATGCATATAGCCATAAACACGAGACACCCATTGTCATAAAATAATCAAAGCACGCATGCCACATACAATGAGCAATCAAGTAGTCAAATAAGTAAGTAAGAAAGCCATCTATAAATAAAATATAGAAAATAATAGTGAAAAACATATAGAACATGATAAGTTTGCATTTCATGAACACATGTTAGAATTGTTAATCTAAAAGATATCATATATACAATATAAGAAACTAAGAAAAATGAGGAAGCAAAAGAAACTATAACGAAATTAAAGCACTTGTAGAATGTGGGAGATGCCCCCAAATGATCATCATCATAGGAAAGGGACCAAACTGACCTCTATAATCATGTATTAATTTCGTATGTCCTTCATCAAGCTCAACATACCTTACAAACACATGTTTCCAAAGAGTATATGTAAAAGTATGTTATTGATCAAACTAATATGACAAACAACATATGTAAAGAGTTATAACATCAAGTAATGTGTAAGCCCTTATTGTGTACTTGTGTAAATATTCTTGAATGTTTTTGTAATATGAGATTATTTTAAAGTTTTTGTTTTGTTGAAAATACATATGTATAGGGAAGGGGGTGGTACAAGAGCTACCCAACGAGGGCTTCAATAGGAGGAAGGGTGGAATCATAAGGTGAATGAGGCTTGGTCCTCCAATATGTTATGGTATAATAAGGATAATCCTATATAAATTGTGTAGTAGTCATAGTATGTGTCAAAGAAGACATATGATATGAAAATTATGAAGAGAATCGCGTTCCCTAAAATTCTTAGTAAGAGGCCGAGGAATTAGAGAGACACTAGTGAAAGCATGTGCAATAACATACCTAGAAGGTGGCTTGGGAGATAAAGAGCCACTAACAAAAGTATGTGTGATAGGAAACCTGAAAAGAGGCATAAGAAATAAAGATTCACTAGCAAAATCATGTGTAATAATAGACTTAGTAGGAGACCTAGGAGATAAAGAGTTTCTAGAAGAAATATGTGTAGATGTAGAAGTACCAACCATAAATTTTTAACTAAGTAACATAGGTATTGGGGCCTCATATTGGATAACTTTGATTGTAACAATTTGTTGATTGTGGATGCATTTGACATGTTGACGCATGATATATGGTATAGCCTTAACATCCAAGGGTAACCGAGATGCATATCACATGATCCTAGAGAAGTAGTAACTTAAAATGGAATATCCATAGTAATATCATCAATTGCAAGAGGGATAACGGAATTTCCAAGGTTTTCCTTAGTATCAAAATTGATTTCTTTGAAATTATACCCAAGATAATGAAACAAATTAAAAGTGCACATATTATGTTTAACACTAACTTCAATCAACACACTATGTATAGAATGTTGACTAATAAAAACAAAAATGTATAGTGTATAAGAAACAATATCATAAACCATATCAATATCATCAAAATTAATAATGGGTTGAGTAGGTGGCATATTAGTAAAAGTGTTAACTATAACATTAAATGGATGCTCATAAGGAGGGGGAGGTACAAGATGATGAACACAATGCACTTTTTATTTATAATTATCATTGTTTCAATCATGAAGTGGATCATTTATTATTTTTAACTTTGCATTATCATTAGTAGGCTTAGATTGTTTAGTGCCAATGTCCCTTCAATTGCATTAACATCAATAAGATATTGTATCACATGATCAAGTTTAACACATTGATTAATAGAATGTCCAACATATCTATGATAAGACGAGGATTAATTGCATCAACCTCAATCAATGGAAGGAGAGAAATAAGGTTTCTCTCATGCAATTTTTAAGCACTAAGTGAGGTGTAAAAGGAAATCATGTGAATTTACATCAAGGATATTGTAATTAAAGATTCGTGGGTTGAGGTACAACATTAACAATAGCTTTAAGCACTAGTCTTAAGTTGTCATTAGGTTTTCCTTGAGACATAGAATTATATGCATTGGGAACATTGATGATATATTTGAACTTATGTATGAGAAGGATATTAGCTCGCTCTTTTAATGTATGACATAGATGATCAAATGAGTGCAATTTTTTGAAGATAATTGAATATTGCAAAGGAGAAATAAGGTTGTGTGAATAAATCTTGAATCTCATTATTAGCTGTAATATTGTTCATCTTTATAAGTGTGGTCTTGTACTTGTAAAACATAATCATTGATGTGTCCATTAGAACCTTGTCACATCTTAGACATTTGAGAATAAGAAATATTGTCCCCAATATTGAGACAAATTTGTGTGAGGAATTGATTTTTGGAGAGGTAAAAGCTCAAATTAAACGCATGGGAAGATCATAAAACCCATTGTAATATAAATTCTTCAAGATTTTTAGGAAAGAGTTTGGTAAGTCACATGTCATTGTAAGCATAAACCAAGAAAGTGACATAAAAATCTTGAAGGCGTTCTTCTTGATCACCTTTACCATCAAAAATAGGAATATTAGGTGCAATAAAACCCATAAGAAAGGGATAAAAATCCACCTTAGGTGTAAGTGGCTTATGAATCAATTAAGTAGAATCCATGTTATGAGTATACATAGAGGAACTTTGTTACAATTGAAATATTTGAGCTTGTAAATCAGAACAAGGGTTTCAAGAGCTTATATGCTAGAAAAAGAAACATACAAACCACTATGGGTGTATAGAGGAGATATAGGAATAGAAGTTGACATAGTCATAAACATTTTAATAGTGTGAGGTGGGGCACTAGTTGCCCCCAAAGATATAGGTACCGTCAATGTTTGAATAATATATGTAACTAGAGTAGAAGAGGTGGGTTGAGACACCCCAAAAGGATCATTTTATTAGAGTGTTGTTGATAATGGGATATTTTAACAAAGTGAGAAAGAACTTACTAATATAATTAATATGATTAGGGTTATCTTGGAGTTGTGATAAAAAACTAAAGAGAATTCCAACTTGTTTAGGATCCACGCCACCATCCTCATCTTTGTAATATTCAAAGTGGTGTTCATTGTGTGTCAATAGTGTCATAAGGGACCTAATGAGCATTAAGATCAAGGAAAAGACAAATTTTGTGCATATGGGAAGAACATGAAGCTATAAAGACTCAATGCTTGTGAGTAAGCGAAATATCTCAATATGATTTATAGGTTAATGGTTAAGCCTATCACTACACTTTGGAAGGGCATAAAAGAAAAACATACACAAATATGCAAATTAAACCCAATGGAAACAAAGTATTGGAAGAACGTTTCATATTCAATTAAGAATGTAAGTTTCACCAAATGTTTTAACCATTTCCTAATTAGTTAGATGAGAAGTAGTGAATTAGGAAAGGATTAAATAATTATTATAGGATTATTATTCTGAACTAATTAATATTTTTAACCATGCATGTTCATAATAGAGCATTAATGATTGAAACTATGTTAATACAATGTGATGATAACCGAAAACACAAAAAGAATAAGAACTTAGTTGTGCAAAGTGGTATAAGGATAATCTAGGTGTTCATACTAGGAGAAACAATTTTTCTAGATTTGGAAATGCTTCATCTCCTATTTTGAAATAGTAAAATGCTCATGTGTAGGACCATACAACTATTGCATAGCCTTACCTGGTTATGTATGGTCTTGAACCTATAAAAATGGGGTCTTACAACTTCATCTACCCTTTAATTTCATATAAATGACCATCATTGTTTGTCACTAGGGATTGCACAACTTTTGCATCACCTTTAATAGCCTATAACTAGTAGAGACCATAGACACATGTAGCTAACTTTATGAAAGCATTAGATAACCAAAAGAAGAAATCATTGTGTGAGTGAGGTTGGAGTATCCTTCGTGATGAAACCTTGTTGAACTAATTCAAGTTTTGTAATAGATCCTATCAAGCGAGAGCAAACCTCATGTATTTTTCTAAGTGTAGGTGCAAGCATGTGTGCATATCTAAGTCAACCCCTATTAGTATCCTTGTGTGATCTCTTGAAACAAAGATAAAGGGCTAATTATAGGGTAGATAATGTACCCAATGTGGCAATAATGTGATGTGATGTGCTTCATATGCTTAGACTATCCCTTTTATCCCTTTTATCCCTCGAATATCTTTGACAATTTCTAGAGTGACTTTCTCTTGCTAAGACATGGCTCTAGGACCTTTGAGTGCTTGGAAATGGAAGAATCTAGACTTTGAACCTAGTTTGAGTGATTTAAACCTATGTGGTGGTTGCTTTAACGAAGGTGAAACTGTTGTAGAGATATTTTGGAGTGCCTAGAGTTCTTTAGTGTTAATATTTGCAATGGGAGCTCATGAGAATGTCATGTAAGTTATGAAGTGTAATTTACTTGCTTATATAGGCTTCCATAGGTTAAACATTCATATTAAGGATGACCTAGGAAGATGTGATGATGCACATAAGATATTCAAATTGAGAAAAAGAGTTATTCGATGAAAGGGTCTAGGATTGTACAAGTTAGTCAAGACCATACACCACTATGGCTCTTAGTTTTATAATTTTGCACAAGTAAACAATGATGTGAAATCTAAACTTAAATCATTGTGCAAAAATGAGAAATTCAGGATATATATATATATATATATTGGGACTAGAATGTGAGCATTTGTCTTAAGATAGCAACAACGCCAATTTTGTCATTTTCAAAGCGTAAATTTCTGCCCCAAGATATCTATAGGGAAATTTCTAGGGAGAATTATCATTCTCATTCTCTATATACATCATCCATCCCGTGTCAACATCGGTTTCCATTTATATAGTTATATATAGGGGGCCGTCAGCCTATACTATATCTATAGGGGCATCACATAATCCATCTCAACCTATAGCCCCCAGGGGTTCCCATTTCCATATCTAGAACTTTAATCCCCCCTCTCTCTATATTTCTTTAAGATAAAATAGGGAGGGGGCCAGAGGATAATATATATAGAGAGACATCCCCAATGATGGCCAATTTAAGTGTGTGCATTGGGATGAGATCAATTTACTTGTGAATTTTACAAGTACTAATGACACCTCATGGGTGACAAAATTTTACATGTCTATTGAGAAGCCTTGCATGCATAAGTCTAAGGTAACATTACAAGGCATGGAAATATTAAATGTATACAAAAGGATCATGGCCCAAAGTTGAAGGCAAGTTGGCGGTCGATCATGTTGTTCAATGTCTCATAAAAACCATATCAAAATCCCCGAATATTAATCTCTACCACCTTATACATATCATTAATAGAGATGAAAAAACATGCTTTACTAAGAGCACATATATCCATTATGTATATAATGTGGTGATGATTTTGTTCTTATATGTCATGTTCTTGCGCCTTTAGGAACATCTAATAGTTTATATTGCTAAATTTTGAGTGTATTGTTTATTGAATATATATCTCATTGTCTGTTTAGTAGATTAAGTATGAGCCACAATGTTAATTAATTTTTTTAACTAGATACAACTTCCGATGACATGTTCCAGATTTAATATGAATTTTATGAAACACAAGGTACTTCATCTACTATAAAATATATTAATAGTTTCTCATCTCACCTCTAATCTACCAAGAGTTCAATCATGTACATCATCGTGGTGGTTTGCAAAAGGTGTTTCTCAATTATCTTTATAAGAACTTAACACATGGTAGTCTATTTAGTCATGACCATGAAATGTGTTCCAAAAATTTTCATGCTCGATAGAATTTGTTGATGTCCATTGTGTTTTTTAATGCTCATGTTGTTATGATACTCAATCTAATTCCCTCTAACAACAATATCATAAAAGTAGGACTCAAGGGAGGGAAATAAATGCCTTCCAATAAGAAATCAAGGTTTGGAATATGATGATGGTTTTTATCATAAGAATGATGTTCTTATCTAGGGGAACCTTCTCCCACTTCGATGTTACCCTCTTTGCTTTAGATGTATCTCCCTTTTATGCACACCGTCTCATTTTGATGAGTGTTTTTGTTTCATTTAATTCAAAACAACATAAAATGATGTCTTCATATTTTTTCTTGCTTTATTTTTCGCAAGTGAATTAGCTAGATGTATTTAGAAGCATGTCCTGAAGCAAATGTGGTGGAGAAAATATTAGGATATGTATTTTTTGTCACTTGATATTGCACCCTTGCAAAAGCTAGGGTCATCACCTTAGGGAAACATTAAAAAACCTTCAAATTGTGGGAAAATGGATCCCTGTAAGGTCAATCTCTAGGGAAAATTTGGTTCCTTCTATTATAATCTATTTTAACTGATCCAACCAACCCTTAAAACCTTCTACTAACTAGTTCTAACCAAGAATTTCATAGTAACCAAAGTTAGAAGATGAAATACTTTGAATGGAAACTAGGTGATTGCATCAAACGTAATAAGGTACCAATCTTGCTTGAAAGGACACAAAGATAACTCAACATATGAAGGCTCAATTTGCACACAAGAACTTAAAATGGGATGATAAAAATAAGACTGAAACTCTACAAGAGGACTGATATTTTCACATTCAACACATATGCATCCAAAGGAAAGAGATCACACTTGAAAAAATTATCAAGAACTCACTCATTCATTATCCCATGAGACAAAAGGTTCCTAAAATATTCATAAAACTCTGTTAAAATGTTTTGAAGCATTATTTTTAGTGCTCAAAAGGGAAAAATGTCTCGTAATTGGTAGGAAATACCCTTTAGTTCATGTAACTAACACAATTTATAGAGAGGAAGAGAAGAACAAGAGAGATAAGATTCCTAGAATTAAAAAAATTACCCACCAAGCCCAACCATTAAAGAACCAATCAAAATTTAATGCGTAGACCAAGTATGGGCACCATAACCTTCTTGGATGATGCAAATTGGATCATTTAATATTGGGCGCTATATAGGATGCAATTTAATATGGGCTAGTGTGACTAATATTTATTTGTTTTTATTTGGGCATCATTACTTTAAGAAAAAAACCCCAAAAGGGCCCTAAATTTTGTCAAAATTTGTAACAAATAGATTACACCAAAACCTCGAGCCGTTCGTGAAATCTGCACACCAGAATCATAACAAAATTATCTCTTTTAATCCTCCACAATTATCTATGAAATCATTCCCAAAGTGAATCTCTTTTCATGTACTTTCTATAGATATCATCAGGAGGTGAAATGGATCTCTAGATCAAAAGTTATGAACTAAATCCAAGTCCTAAAACATGTTGGAAAACCTAGATATGAAAAATGTTATGAGCCCCTTGTCCATGTTTTAGGCCCAAAATTATCTTGATCATGACCCAAAACTAATTTTATCGTGTAGTGATCCTAAATAAATTCCAACATACAATTTTGTCTTATTTGGTAACCTATATCAAAAGATATGAGCATTTAAAGGTCCCCATGCCATTCTCGCATAGTTATTTGCCATAGGGCCATCAAATTTTACATTTGGGTCACCATTGTTACGTGTTAACTCCTTATTGGATTTAATAGTCTCCTTTTTGTTCCATAACATTTTTCTTCCTTCCATGGATTTTTAGTGTTGTGTAGCTTTCTAGTGTTGTGCAGATTTCTAGTGTTGAGGCCAAAAATGGTAGAAAATGACTCTCTTTTGATATTCTTAGAAGAGTTAGGAGGTAACAAACTAAGAAAGTTTGAAATAATTTAAGGCAACCTAAGTCTAAAATTTAAATTAATTTATCAAAATGAAGCACGTGTGCTTATTTGACAACATGTTGGTGACCTCTAGGGACACCTACTTGCTACATGTAGGAAACTAGTACCCTTTATCAATTCCATTGGGCACGAGTCTTAGAAAGATGTCACTAATCTATCCAACTAATACAAGCATGCTTTAATATCGATAAAGGATTTTTCACACCTATTTGACCTTAACAATCCTCCCATAGTATGCACTCAACATGTGTACTTAGCTCTGTGCTACAATCAACACTTTTAACGTCCACAAAGCTTGAATGAACTACCTTGAACTCCACTTTGAACTTTGATTGATAGGAAGAAACATGATCTGCACCAAATTGCATGTTTGATATATTTTACTAAGCTCATCTTGGCCTATTTAAACCATGGGAACTGTAAAAGTGCTAGCAAATTGTGCAACACAACACTTTTGTAAGGAATATCACTATAAAAAATTTATGGAGGGAATCTCAATCAATGATCATAAAAAAGGATAAAAGAAGGGGATCCTCCAACAAGAAAGCAACAATGAAAAAATAGAAGGTATGAGAGAAACTAAAACAACTACGTTCAAGGAAAAACATGACCTTTTCAATAAGAGGGTTTAAGATAAGTCACATTAATTGAGATTTGAAGTACCTCCTCATTGAGCTTTAAAAGTTCACGTGAATTAGATTTCTTAGTAATGATGGATGGAATACTCCATAGTGCATCAAATGTGAAGTGTCTCCTCGGTTTGACTCTGTTTGCATCCCACTTCAAAACAAGGTCTCCTTCTTTAAAGGTCTGCATTCGGATTTCTTATCAAACCATTGCTTGGTCAAATTTTGATGTTCTTCCAACTTGATCATAGCTTATTGCCTCAACTCTTCCAACTCAAAAAAATCTATCATCATAACTATTTTGTCATCTTCACCTTCCAATTCCAACTGATGGGATAGTTCTAATGAAGGAAATTCAAGAGATAATGGAAACCTAGCCTCTCTTTCATACACAAGAACAAAGGGAGAGTTACCTATTGCTCTCTTAGGCATGATTTTGTTAGCCTTAAGATAATTCTTGATATTTTTATGTGACTGTGATGCAACGAGGATGAGAAAACACCTTCAAATCACCACAATTATTTTCATGGATACAAAACATGTAATTCTTCATAAGGTTGTACAATTCCCAAACTAGGCCAAAAGACCAAAAACTTGTAAACACTTGTTCAATCTATGTTTTCACTATTTACACACTTAATTAACCTCATTCCCTATTAAAACATCACCCAATAACACTCATTAATTCATCAATCCTCTAGTTTACTCATTTCACTGTCATACACAAGAATATGGCTTTTATCCCTCAAATAGATAAATCTTGTTGTCTAGAACCTTCCAAAAGAATAAAAAACATTTTTGTGTACCCATTAAGGGCCTTGTGCTTATTTGAAACTTTTAGGCTCTGTCTCTCACTACACTTCCTAAGAGGGAGGGAGGGTGTAAAATTGATTAATCTTGAGAAACCTTAGTTGGGAAAGACAGTGAATCTAGAAGAGGTTGTGAAGACTCTGGCTGGAGTAGTTAAAGAAATATCTTATAAGCTTTCCAGAGTAGAAAAGGGAATAGGACAGAGTTATCAAGGCCAACACAAACCTTAGGGCTAAGATAGATTTGGAAATCATCCTAGAGGTGATCACATATTAGATGAAAGAGGAAAAGGGCCCATGGGATCAGGAAATAAACAACCACAACCTAGAGAAAATAAGTTGGTCCCTAATCCTTTGACTAGCTAGGGTTTTCATGGTAGAAGAAGACCATGTTATTGATTAGTGTGACAAGTGTTTCTTACCACATCCCCCACAGTGATCTAAATAAGGAAATTGAAGAGGCAGATGATGATGAAACTTATGGTGATGTATGCATGATGGAGTGCCTTGATAATCCATAACAAGGTGCCACTTCAACTGAGTTGATAAGTGTTAGGACTTGTAGAAATTTTTGGGATTGCATTCACTTTGGGTATCTCCTCTTCCTCCTAATGATGATATTGAAGTTGATATGGTGCAAGATTTTGATTTACCTAATCATGATTTTGAATATTTGAGAGCTTTAATGATTAAGAAGTATGATGGGGGAATTCCTTCGAGGAAGACAAGAAAATTTTGATGAATGCAGTGGTTACTCAGGAAAAGGAATACAATCTCAAAAGTAGAGTTATCAAAGGGGGAGGGCCAAAAGCCAAGCCAAAAACTCCACTTCTCACTAATATCCCAAAGGATCCCCCTAAAAAGGATACACTTAGCAAGGGCCCAGTCACTCCAAATAAAACTTATACCCCAGCTCATGCCCAAGTTGTAAAGAGTCTCATACCACAAGAAGGGGTAGTAACTCTCCCTCCCAAGACAGTTTTACCCAAATACATCCCCTATGATATAGCCCAAATTTTGAGTCAAATCAAATTCACTGTGCCTATTGTTGAATTGCTTAGGATCCCTAAGCATAAAAAGGGCATTTGAATATTTGGGATTTAAAGAGGAGGTAATACTCCAAAACAAGAATGTGAATAATGTGGATATTCCCCCATCATTGTAGAGCTGGAAGTACCATAAGCATTAGAAGAATTGGGAGAATCATCTTAGTTATATCACGGGTACTTCTCTTGTTCAATCTCGCTTGATGTTGATCCTTTCTATACTACTTTAATAATCAAATACAAGTTAGTGCACAACTACATGTTCAATTCAAGGGCCTCATGTAATGTGATGCCTTTTGAGGTAATGAATGAATTGAATATAAAATTGACAACATCTTTTGGAAAGTGCACTACTATGGATTCAAGGGAGGTGTCGGTGATTGGATATGTTAAAGGGTTGGTAGTGCAATTAGTAGCTTACCTAGGAAAATCCTTAACCATGAATGTAGTTATTGTGGATTGTCCTGCCAAGTGGGGAATGTTATTGAAAGTGGGATGCTAGTGTGGGGGAAGTGTACAAGATGGATATGTCATATGCAACCATACTAGTAGAAGGAAGCCTTGTAAAATTGTATGGTGAGAAAAAGATGTTACATCTGATTGAAGACCCTAACAATGCTTCTTATGAAGTATTATATATAGATGTAGATGTTGATAATTTTGTGGGCTATGCAGATTTTAAAGAGCATAGCATTGATAAGTGTAAATGTCCTGAGAAAATTGGCTCTCCTTGGATTTTGATGTTTGATGGAGCTTGTTCTAAATTTGGGAACGGTGTTGGTGTTGTCCTTATATCTCCAAATCAGGAGGCTTTCAATTTTTCCTTTAAACTCATATTTGAGTGCACTAACAATATTGCAAAATATGAAGCACTAATTTTGGGTTTAAGGATTGCTTAGAGGTATGGTATCAAGGACATTATTTTTAAAGGAGATTCGAGTTGGTAGTCAAACAAGTTAGGAAATTGTATGCAACCAAGAATCAAAGAATGAAACAATATAATCATGCAGTTTGGGATTTTATTGAAATGTTTGAATCTTTCAACATAATATACCATGACAAAAAGTAGAATGCTATTGTAGATAGGTTGGCAGTATTGGGATCCAGATTTGAAAATTGTATAATGTCTCCTTATTGTGAGTATGATATAGAAGTGTTATCAAGACCATATGTCCCTGAAAATTTCAAACATTGGTAGGTTTTTGAAGATGATTCCTAGGTTCAGAGGTTCTTACAGAATGAAGGAGAGTTTACAAACCAAAATGTGGACTGGGAACCAATGGTTTGTATTTATGATGGTAAAGAGACTCTATTTGGCAAAGACATTATTCAATTAAATACCAATACCATTCCAAGAGGTTTGGTTGCATTTTAAAACTTTGATAATGTTGATAGGATTGTTAATAGACATATGTCAGCCTCAAGAGATGTGGAGGAAAACAACTTGGGGACTGATGGTAAACCTAGAAAAATATGGCTAGGTAGTGACCTGAGTAAAGAAGAAAAGCAATCTTATGTCCAGTTGTTAAAAAGGTACCAGGATTGCTTGGCATGGTCATATTCAGAATTGAAGGCATATAGGGAGGATATTTTCCAACATGAGATACCATTAGAACCTAATGCCAAGCCATTTAGGAAAAAGAAAAGGCCAATCAATCCACTCATTTCCCTCAAAATGCAAGAAGAGTTAAAAAATTAAGGGATGGAGGCATCATACAACCAACAAGATATTCTTCATGGGTGGCAAACCTAGTGCTAGTTCGAAAGAAAAATGGAGATATAAGATTGTGTGTGGACTTTAGGAATTTGAATAAGGCCTCAATCAAAGACAACTATCCATTGCCTAATATGGATAACATGTTACAATTGGTTATTGGCTCTGAGCTGTTGTCTACTCTAGATGGATTCTCAGGGTATAACCAAGTGGTAGTAAAACAATCAGAAAGAATCAAAACTGCTTTCACCACTCCATGGGGTACCTATGTGTATGTGAGAATGTCATTTGGCCTGATGAATGTTGGAGCTACCTTTCAAAGAGCTATGGATGTAGCATTCTCAGGTTACATAAATGATTTTATTGCTATGTACCAGGATGATGTGACAATATTCTCAAGAAAGAGGAGTGATCACTTGCAACATTTGGAGAAGATGTTGCTTTGAGATGTAGAGAGTATGACATCTCATTGAACCCTAAGAAGTTCCATTTTGGGGTTCAAAAAGCAAAGCTATTGGGGCACATTGTATCTAAGGAAGGGGTCATGATTGACCTTGAAAGAGTGGAAGCTATTGGCAAAGTTCTTATTCCCAAAACCAAGAAAGGAATTTAATCCTTCTTTGGTCAGATAAAATTCATTAGGAGATTCATTTCCAATTTCTTCTAGATGACCATCCCCATCACAAGTATGCTAAAGAAGGATTAGATTATCAAATGGGAGGAGGAAGTTATCCAAGATTTTACTGGAATCAAGGAAGCACTAAAGAATGCTCCTATCTTAGCATCTCTTGATTACAAAAATGCTTTTCAAATGTTTTATTTTGCCTCTAAAAATACCATTGCATATGTATTATTGCAGAAGGATGAGGAGGGAAGTGAAAGGCCAATTGCTTTCTTTAGTAAAGCACTGCAGGGGGATGAGTTGAAATACACCATCATGGAGAAGCATGCCTTTTCCTTGGTTAGAACAAACAAAAATTTAGGCCATATATCTTAAGTTCCAAAATCATAGCTTATGTTCCCCATACCATGGTCAAGGACATCTTGTTAGAAATGGAAATATCAAGTAAAATATGTCGATGGGTGAACAAATTACAAGAATATGACATGGATATTTAGACTACTAAGTTGGTTAGAGGTCTAGGCTTGGCAAATATAATGACAGAGAGCACTCTGCAAGTGATGGAGGTAAATGAAGTTAAGGAGAGATATATGCATGTTCATGATAAATTAGTTAGTTATTCATGGTACAAGGACATCATATTTTACCTTAGAAATTTGGAGTGTCCTAGATATTTAGATTAAAAAAAAAGGACACTCAGGTTAGTCTCCTAAAAGTACATCATCACTGATTATGGGTTGGCATGGAAGAATCCTGAAGGGGTTCTCCTAAGATGTATTTTTGAAGATGAAGCTCTCAAATTAATTACAAATTTTCATGGGGAGTTTGTAGGGGGCATTTTGTTGGAAGAGTAACTGCCCATAAGATCTTGAGGGCTGGTTATTGGTGGCCCACACTCTTTAAAGATACAACCTTGTTAGTAAGAAAATGTGAAAGTTGTCAAAAATTTTCAAGAAGAATGAAATCTTCAGTGCTCTCCCTTTACAACTAGTATCAATTGAAGCCCCTTTTAAACAATGGGGTATGGATTTTGTTGGGGAGATATTAGATCCTTCAAGTGTAGGCCACAAATGGATATTGGTGGCCACTGATTACTTCACCAAGTGGGTCAAGGATATCCCTACTAAGAAAGAAACTCATTAGATTGTTATGGATTTTATCCTAAATCATATAATTTATAGGTTTGGAGTACCTTAAAAATAGTTGTTGATAACACCATGATATTTCGAGCCAAACCATTAGTGGCCATGTGTCAAGAGTATGGGATAAACCTAACATATGCATCTAACTACAACCCTCGAGAGAAATGGACAGGTTGAATCAAGCAACAAAATTTTGCTTTGAAGATAATTAGAAGGACACTAGAGGTTAATAACAAAAGAAGATGGGGTGAGCAATTGAATTTTTTTTTTTGGGAAGATAGAATCACTACTAAAAGAGCCACTGGAAAGAGCCCATTCGAACTAGTCTATGGAGTTCAAGCCCTTCTCCCCCTACACATGCAATTATCTTCTTACCAATTCATTTGGAAGCTTGAGGATAAAGAAGTCAGCCCTTATGATGCAAGAATTAATCAGATTGTTGAGTTAGATGAAGAAAGAAGAGAATCCCACTAGAGACATTTGAAGTTCAGGGAAAAGATTAAAAGATTATTTGAAAAAAAAGTAACTCCTATAACTTTCAATGTGGGAGATCTTGTGTTATTATGGGATAGCAGACATGAAGAAAAAGGAAAACATGGAAAATTTGATGCATTATGGATGGGCCCTTATTCCATTGATATCGAATTGGTGAACACACTTTCTTCTTAAAGGATATGGATGGAGAATTACTTGAGTTTCCTATTAATGACAGGAACCTGAAACATTTTCTTGACTGATTTCCAAATCAAGGTATGCATCAATGTACAGTGTATATTATTTTTGTTTTATTTCTCATTTTTGTGTGTGTTTTTGTTTCCCTTTTTGTTTTCCTAGTCTATAGTGACCAGTTGCCCTAGTTTCTCGGTATGTTTTGAGAGATGCATTATTATCACTTGACCTAGTGCATATGTTACTTGACTCTGTAGTCCAATGGATTTTAGCACTTGGTCATTGTGTGTGTGTGTGTGTGTGTGTTTGGTTCTTGTGGTACCCATAAGGGATGCCCATCCCCGAGTCGGAGTGAGGTGTTGGTGCTCGAAATAATCTCACCCCTTTTGTTTGGAAAATGCCTTTGAATTTTTTTACATTTTCTATTTTCCCATGAGAAGTGCAAGTTCAAAAGTTATAGTCATGTTAAATTCATTTGAAAATCCCGTGTGTAGGTTGTTATTCCTTTTTTGGTCAAGGATCGTGTTAGACATGTTGTTCTTGAAAATCCTTGCAAAAAAATTGATCTTGAATTGGTTTTAAATTAGGAAAATTACCTTTGTACACTATTCCCTAATCATATTGCAAATTTCATATTTGGCTCCGCCACCCGATGATACGTGGCATGTTCCAGTTGGTCATGGTATGGCGGGTTTAATTTGCAAAAACTTGTAACAATTTTATAGCATTCAAAATTTACAAATTAAGCCCTAAGGCTGCGAATATTCCTCCAAATATTTGCATTCAAAAGGTGCAAAAATAGAAATTTACTCTACCTTCAGGAAATACACTTGTCACAAATAGGTTGAATGCGGGGAATCGGGGCATGGTTGTATTTCCGCACACTAAGGTAATAAAGTATAAAAGTTCAAAGAATCTCCCAAGGCCCGCCAAGGACACATGGCTCTTTCTCATGCAAGGAATGAGGAAGTGGGTCATCGAAGAAAATTGGTAATTTTGGGCTCAAATGAAAAAGAGAACAAATTTTAAGAAACGGCCCATGCTGACTCACACCATTAAGATGTAACCATGTGTCAAGCTTAGGATGAAAGTCAAAAGTGGGAAGTCGGGTCAAATAGTTAAATGTGTATGCGTTTATGACATGAAGCAAAAGTGCAAAGAGTTTCCCCAAGCCCGCATTGCATAAGGCTATTCCACGTGGATGACTCATATTTAAAATTGGGAAAAGTGAAATGGATGACCATGATGCAATGCATTAATGTCTACCACCATCAATGCATTTTCACACAAATCAAGGAGGAATTTTGAAGTCTTCAAACACATTGATATTTTTGCTATCATTTGTTGAGATTTGGATGCCATTGTTAGCATATTTCATTAAGGAACACGTGAAATCGATCATGGAGCTCGGATTGAGGACTAGAGATTGAAAATATTTCAATCAAAGTTGAATTGCATAGGTATTCACGAGAAAATTGGTAAGAACTAAGGCACTCCCATACTCTTTTTTCATTGGCAAGGAAATTTGAAGTAAAACTAGGGCATTAAAGATGAAAACCATGCCGTTTGGGTTTTTGGTTGTGTCCGGAATCACTAGTGATATGGATAAAATCACAGACACGGATTTAATGAATGTCAACTTAAAAGAGTTTCTATAAAGATTGAATAACCCTAACAAGAGTAAATCTATGAAAGCAATTCAAGATAGTGATATTGCTTTAGCTGGTGCTATTCCACCTTCAGTACATTGCCTAGAATTAGTATGGCTTTGCGCTATGAATTACAACCCAGAAAAGAGGGAAGTATTGGATGGAAGTGGTGAGGCAGTGTTGACTTTGACACTGCATGACCATTAGAATAATGCTCAAATTGCATGTAATAAGAAATCCAATAACCTTGGGTATTGGTTTAGCCTTACAAGATTATAAGGCCAAGAAAAGGATCTATGTCAGGCTCATAAAGTAGAGAAAAAGGAAACCACTTGAATCCCTAAAATATTGGTTAGGGCATAATTTGTTGAAGAAGAAGAGGATGTGATTGTATTATTGAGTCGAATGGTTGGATTGGAGACAAGAATGAGTTCAAGGAATGGATGTACACCTATATGTGGATAGTTTTGGAGAAGAAAGGGGCATTTTCTAGGAAACCTTCATTGCAAAAGCACTTCATGACCACATGGTTTCACTGACAACAAAAATAGAGATGGGTGATACTTTGCAAAATTATAATTTTACATGATGACTTATTTGATTTATAATATTGTAGGACATAGGTGTTTCCCTGGCCTCTTGCCACGTGCAACTTTTAAAAATTCCAAATGCATGAGATTTTCCCCTAATTATAGTTGGTTAATTGGAAAGGAAATGTGAGATTGGTTAATGATGCCTTCTTTGCACCAATCATATGTTTATTCAGGCTAGAATGGGAATAATACAAGATTTCTGAAGAGGCTAGACAAGTAATCATGGAATATGGATGTTATTTCATTCAAGTACAAGAAGTTTACATACATAAGGGTTAGTGGATTTGAAGGTCAACCATGTAAATGCCTAGGTATTTAGATGATAAAATGGCCTTGTGTGAATTGGCAAGACAGTTGACACCAGTTCACAAATTAATTCTTTGGAAAACACAAGACAAACATTAAGTTTCCCATCAAGGTTGGAAGGTACTCATGCCCTTCAATTATAAAAGACAAGTTAATTGAAGATGAGATGAAAAGGTTTAGGATGGAAAAGTTTGAGGAAAGGTCCAACTATGACATTAGGTGGGTGTTCAACAATCTTGCAAACACTTTCGAACATGAGCCTTAATTTGAGGACTATTGGATGAATTGTAGAGATGAGGAAGAGGTTAGGCTAAGAGACTTCTCTAGAATGACCCTTACCCAAATTATAGATTTCAAGATTGTTGTTATCCCTAAGGGAATTGTGGATGATCCACATATTGTGAGTAAATACTATCTTGATCAAAAGGTGGAGGGACAACCGATAGCCCCTTTAAACTGGAATGAAGAGGAATCATATGATTCATATACCCAGATAACTAATGTAATGAGGAGAACAATGAATTGGTTAGCCCAAAAGAACATTGATTTATCAATTCAAAGCACAAGAGTTCTTAATAACTTTAGGCATTTGGGAAAATTGAATTATGACCTTCCTCCCCTGAAAGAAGGAGTTGACAGAATGGATCCCTTGGGAGAAAAAGTTCCTCAATTACCTTAAAAAGGCCTACTTCAGAGCTTATAGATGAATGGACTTCTACTACTAGTGGGACTGGTACTTCTATGTCTCTAAGTTTCTAAGACAAAAGATTGAGGAAATGCTTCTAAAATCTATGGAGAATGCTCCTATCACCTTTGCATTACCACTTCAAGAAAAAGGGAAGGGTATGGCTACTCATAGGAATCCTTTAGATGTTTTTCCAAAACCCCACAGTGTTGATAAGTTGATGAGTGGGGCCATAAGCAAGTGGCCATTCACAATCTAAGCCACATAATGAAGAAAGAAGAGCAGCACCAGACCTTAAGAAGTTTGAAAGGGCACATAAGAGACACAAATTGTGTACAAGCCAATCCTAGTGAGAGAAGGTGCTCATACACCCAATAAACATAAGTGTAGGGATGTAGTGATTAATCACCCATAACATGAAAGAATTGATGTTTTCCGGTGTACGACAGATAGCATTAGTGCCACATGTTGAGTAGTCAGCGCCTTTATTGTCACCTGTATCTTTGGAAGGAGTGACAATTAGGAACACTCAAAATCAAACAAGTCAAGGCAATGTCTTATTTAATCCAGAAGATAGTGAAGTCTTGGATCAAGGTATGAAAACATCTAAAACCATGTCAGTTGAAAATGTGAATATACCTTTATTTGAACAATCGCGAGAGTCAGCAGAGGCTCGGGTAGAGATAATGGATGTTGATATTGACAAGGAATTTTCCACATTGGATGCATTTGACATATCTATTGATGAAAAAACATCAAATAACGTAAATAATCTTCAAATAAGTGAAGAAATGGAAAAAAATTACTCATGTGCCAACCACTGAAATTAGAATTCAAGCATCAGAAGTTTCTTCTACAGATTAGGTGGTTTCATATTCAAATAAGCCAGAGATGCTTAGTGAAAAGGGTGTAAGTATTGAGATATTAGTAAAATAAGATTCTTCCCATGATGTCAAGGCCACTAAGGATAGTGAGCCATATTAAACAGGGAAATCTGTAGATGAAAAGATAGTAGAGGTTACACAAGATGTAACTGCTAGGGATGAAGTTATTGTTGGTATGGATGTACAAATTTTGGGTGAGAATAGGGAACCAACATTGGGAAGACAATCCACCATGACACAACCTGAGATATCAACAGAGAAAAAGGATGATGATGTGTCAACCCAACAAGTCTCCAAAGAAGGTGGAAATATTAGAAGGAAAAGGAGAGCCTGCAAGCAAGATATTGGTTCAAGAAATTCCCAGGGAGAAGCTAAGTTTAACATTGCATCAATTAAATAAATAAGGAAATAACATATCCCAATTACTGATGTAAGTCAAAAAGAGACTGATCAATCCCAAACTCAAGACCAAGAGGAAGACAATCAAGGGAAATTCAGTACAGGGTGAGAGAAAAGAAATAACTATAGAAGTAGATCATGAAAAGCAGGTAGAATCATTAACCCAAGGTGAACAAGAGATGTCCAAGAAGTTGGTGGTTTTCCCAAGAAACCCCAACAATAATTACAAGAAACAAAAGCTGGGACAAGTCTTGCAAAGGGCTAGATAGGGAGTTGATTTCAAAAGAAGAAAAAGAAATTGTCCTTGTTGAGGCCATAGATCTCACGGCTCTATATTTTTCAAAACCAGTGAGAACCTAAAAAAATCTAGGGTTCTTACCAAGACTCATATTGATCCACTAGGATCTAAAACTTTAGAAGTGGCAATCCCTCATGAAGGAAAAACCAAAGACAATATAACAACTAGTGACTACAGTGTTCAACTTATTTCTTTAGGAAATCCTTCAAGAGATCAATTAAAACAAGGAGTATCAAAGGTAGTAAATGACTTGTTACAAAAGGTTGATGAGGACATGATAACTAAAAAACAATTGAAAGAACAAGTCAAAGCTTTGAGTTCTAGTCTACAATAATTAATTGGGTAGTCTAGTCAAACTCAAGCAAGTACCTCTGTCAATACCCCTGAAGGAATGGAAAAATTGATAAGGTTGTTAAGAAGGTTCTGGTATGGACACATGTGTCATGACCCACCTCGGGACACCGAAAAATGGACCAAAAAGATGGTAAATTTTTTAAAAAAGAATACTAACAATACATATCTGATTTCCATTATTAATTTATTTTACACTATTTCAGTTTGCCCAATTAATTAACCACTAGTCAAATTTCATCTTTAATTATTTATTTCTACTAAGTGTTTTCTAGGGTCACTAAAGAAGGTCTATACACCCCTCATTAATTTTATTTAGTTTTCCCTTCTTTAAGTTTAATTGCCCCCACATCCCCTTTAATTTATTTTCCCAAACCCATTTAAAATGCTCATGACTTAAAAGTGAATAGGGTTGTTTGTGAGCCCTTGGATCAAATCTGATCTTGACCCTTGGTTTTGAAAATACCCTAAAGTTTGCCCTAATCCTCTCTTTGTTATTTTCTTCTCTTTCTTTTCATTCTTTTTCTCATTTTTGTTTTTGTTTCTTCTTGCAGATTGTTGGAGAGCTATGGAGGGGAATGCATTATTACAATAATTTTTTTGTGTGTAACAAGTATGGCCGCATGTTATTATTATTTTTTTTTAATAAGGAGGGGGAAATGTTAATTTTTCAGGGGTGGAGGAGGAGGTGGGTTTTGGGGAGAGAGGAGGACGTGAAAAGGGGCGCGATTGTGCAGGAGGGGAGTGTGGGGAAATGACACGTGGAGAGGGGGCAACAAAGAGGGCGTGGTAGTGGTCTGCAGGTCAGGTTACCGCAGAGGCTGAGGGGATGGAGGGACAGGCGCGGGAGAGGAGGAACAGGCGTGGGGGACAGCCGAGGGGGACAGCGGTTAGGGTTTTGGGAGTGGCCGGACGGGTAGGGGAGGGGTTCGGCCCTCCCCCAAACAACATTCATTCACAAAAAACCCCCTTTTTTGTTTTTTTGTTTTTTGTTTTTATTAAAATAAAGATATTATATATATATATATATATATACATTTAGAACTAGTTATTATATATATTTTTATATAATATTTAATACATTTTTAAATCTAAATGATTATTTATTCATATATATATATATATATATATATTCCATAATGTGTATACACTTCACTTTATAAATCTGCAATACAGATTTATACTAAGACTATTAATATTTTAATTCTGAATATGATTTTTTTTTTTTTTGTACACAATGATAAATAATGGTGATCTCATCTTATAAAATAACAGATTTTAATTTTATTATTTTGATGCAAAAAGGAACTTAAAATTTTCAACTATTCACATTAAATGATTTACCTATTTTGATAATGCAAATGATGAAACCAAAATTTTGAAAAGGAAGATATTGACTAAACTAACACTTAGTGAGAGAGATAGGCACATCAAATCTACTTCTACCTCCATTCAAATAAGATGACCAAAAAGGAGAGTAAAACCAGTCTTATTCTATTCTCCAACTTTTCAAAACTTGTAAAAATAAGGGTGTTCCAAGAATGATATTAAATCTTACATTTACACAAGTTTTCAACATTTTACAAGGATGAAATCTACCACAAGAATAAATGAACTATCCAATAACTTGTTTTTCCCTCAAATGGAGGTTCCATAGATTCATAAGAATACAATTAATTTACAAGATTTCATATAGAAAAAAACATTCTTTCTTTACACAACCTTCCACTTCAAAAGATATTCAAATCAATGCTTATTAAAGGAATGTAACTATTTTCTATTCAATGCATTTTAAAGAAGTATAAATATTTTACAAGACTTTATTTGTAACATTCCTCAATACATCATATTTCAAACATGCTAAAATACATAAGAAACAACCTAACAAACCCCTTCCCAAGATTGAAGGAAAGTTTACAACAAATGAAGTTTCCACCAAGCCATATCCAAAAGAGATACAAAGAGGTAATGTCCACAAAGAGAGAGAAGATGCCAAAGGAACTCCAACTACCACCAACTTTCATCATGAGATCCAACTTCATATGCCTTCAAGGAATCCAACAAGGAGAAGAAGCTTGTTTTACCACCCAACCATAGGCATCATTACATGCCTTCCCAAGGTTGGATGCATGCTAGCCTCCCCCAAGCCCATGGGAAAGAGGAAAACTATCCACAACTATGCACAAGAGAGAGGGTGAACAAACAACATTTCATCCACACAAAAATAAGACAATATCCAAAACAAGACTCCAACTTTGTAAAGATGAAAAGGAGGAGAACCCAAGTTCTACCTCTAAAATGGGGAAGAGAAGAAAGTTCTCCAAAAGTTGTAACCATCATTAGATGCACAAAAACAAGATCTTCATACCCTCCTTATTTCTCCAATTTCATTCAAGCCCTCCTTATTTCTCCACCCTTTCACCAATCCTTCTTGGAAGGATTTTCAAACCCCAAAGGGGTTTCCTCACCAAGAATGGGGAAGGAGGTTCAAGCCAAATGACCCACCTTCCCCACCTCAAACCATTTGAGGGGAGTAACTAAATCCTACAAGGCTTGCCCATCAAGCCTATAAGGATTGAGAGGGAAAATTCCTCTCTTTTCCCCACAAACTCCAAAACTCCATCATGTCATATGATGGAGGGAGCAAAATCAAATAAACAACAATAAAATATTCATGCAACAACAACCATTTCAAAATAACAAATAATATCTAGCATGTTATAACAAATACAATGAAGCTCAAGAAGCCTACCTCAAAGAAAAAAATCTCTCCAAATTCAATCTCTTCCACTTCTTGACCCAAGCAAACTCTAGCTCCAAATCCACAAGACTCCAAGCAAAAGCTCCAAAAAAAAGTTCTCTTCTTTTCCCATGAGGGAGAATTTGAAGAGGAGCAAGCAAAAATCCTCACAAATGAGGGGGTGACATGTGTCACCCCTCTCCTCCTTCAAGGTCAAAGATGCCAAAGATAAAAGAGAGAAAGGATAAAATGACTTTTAGCCCTCTTCTCCCAAATTACTCAAAATCATAACAAAACAATCTTGTGCAACTTTTAACAAAGCACACTTATCCAAACCCCTTACATGGATGTGACTAAAGGGGAGGAAAAAGGGAGGAAAACTCCCTCTAGCCTTGAAAATAAGCCCCCTACCTATTAGGTAGGGTCCAAGGGCCCATTTTCATGTTAAGGGAACTCCCAAACTAAAAAGGGGTCCCTAAAAATGCCTAAAATAACCCAATTTCGGGTTTGGCAAATTTGACACAAGGGTAGAGGGTGTGGGGCCCACCCAAGGGTTCACATGTGACCCTAAACCCTTTTTATTAAGTACATCATTAAACAAATTCAAAACTTAATGTAAGTGGGGTCATTAATTCCCTAAACAAGTTTACCACACAAACCAATTACCCTAAGCAAGATTAATAATACAAGACATATTACATTACAAATGAGGGTCACCCATGGTGCCCAAAACAATAATTCTAATGCTAAGACCTCAAGAAATAAACACGGCTAGGACTTAGCCCCATGGGCTACTTGTGTAAAGTTGCGTAGCTGGCCTGAATCTCACGTTCTCTTGTGACATGTCACCTACACACTCATTGCACACATCAAACACACCTGTCCGATAAAATGTGAATTAACTTCTAATTCTAACTAACATATCATCTCTTTGGAATTAGAAATGCGACAACGTGCACAATTATACACAATTCACCATAGGTTAGACATAATGATAAAGTGACATGTATCCATAGAATCCCAACATGCAACAAACTGAGTATCCATCAATATAATTGCATTCCAAAACAACATCACATCAATTAGTATCCATGACATCATAAGATAATGCGACAACATAATAATCAAGCTAAATTGGTGCTATACGCCTAAATCTCCATATATGTCTAATAAGATCAAATCTCCTAATGTAATGTCCAAAATATATCAAATCTCTACCAAAACATGTCTATGAGTAATGAGAAACAAGTAACTGAGCTATAAAAATGTGGGCACTACAACATGGGTGAATAAGTTGACAAAGAAGGGAAAATAAGCAATTGAAGAAGCTAGGAAAAAGTATGAAGAACTCAAGAATAGGCTTAATGAAATTGATGAAATAATTGAGAAATGTGATAATGAAATCTTCTACTTTGAGGGAATTTTTCCCAAGATGGACCGCATAACTCGGCTCAATGATGAATTAGTTGAAAAAGAAGGGATTGTGCTAAAGGAATTCAAAGGAACTCAACATGCTATGGAGGAATTAGCAAAGATCAGGGTGGAGATTTTGAATGGGATCAAAGAAAAAATAGAAGTTAAAAGGAAATGGGTCGATGATACTTTAGATGCCATTGATTTAAAACTTGAAGATATGGTCTTTGATAAATTCAAGAAGAGATATGGTGATCTAAAAATTGATTTCTTGTTCAAATATTTTGAGAAAAACATCCAGAAAGACAATTTCTCCTATGAAGTCATTAAAACAATGAGAAAAATTGAAAACAGAATTACAGAGCTAAAATCCAGGCCACTAGAATACAAGCAAAAATGGGCCACTTGTGTGGATGCAATAACAAGACAAACATTGATCTTCCAACACCATACATGACTAGATGAAGATGAAATCAATGAGATTTTTCAAAGATATGATGCATATGTGGCAAGGTTGCTAGAAAAGAAGAAGCAGGAGAGGAAACTGAAGAAGAAAAGGGTGCAAACATAAAAGATGATGAACAAGCTTAGGCTTGTCATTCTTAAAATTGTATCTTCTTTCCATATTTCATTTGTGACTGGTGTTTTATTTGATATTTTTGTTTCATGAAGGATGAATATTACTTTGAAAACTCATTTTTCTCTAATATCAATTGTAATTTGATACAATGCATTAGATTTTTATATTGCTTGGATGAAATTTTATGTCCATTTGTAAAAGCATATAAACTATTGAGATGTTTGTACTTTCTACATGTTAAAAAGGAACAAAATGGGGTTCTATAGGGGCCCATCCCATGATGAAGAAGGTGGTGTACATGTTTGAAAGTAAAGACACCAAAGGAAAGACAATGTTCAGATGTCCTTTATTCCTTCTTTGAAATTTCCCCCTAGTGGAGGGAGTTTGTTCAATAGTTTGTTCTTCCTCAACATGAATTCATTTGAGCCCTGTGTTGTCTAGAAAAATACAACGGACCCCGCTAGATCCCGGGACATCCCCATATCCATCAATGACTCAAGAGTCATTATGGGATTGTTCATGATCTTTTCTAGCTTGATTTTCTTTTGATAGGAAGACACCCAGTCTAGAAGATCCAAACCACCCGTGAAGAATGTTGTCTTCCCTTTTCCCTTGTGAAGGGTAGACTTACTAGGAATAGATTGAGAAGGAACGTCTGGAGTGGTTGGAAGAGCAAGAACTGCACCTTGGGGGCCAGGCGAAATAAGAGATCTTGAGCTAGATTCAAACTTCCATCTCCTTGTGAGGGGTGGGAATTCTCTTAGAGAAGGAACCACCGAGGTCTTGAGAATTCATGCTCTGATAAAGGATCACAATGCACTGAACGAGTGGAAGACCAAACAACAAACCTGCCCCTTGTTGTCTCTGTAGAAGAAATTTCTACTCTAGAGTGACGAGTAGATAAAGACATTTCCTCTTCTCCATCAGAAATGATAATTGGGGTTGGGAGCTTGAATCACCCCTTCTCTTACCCAAAGACGATACTAGTATTGTGAATTTTGTGATGGCATGAGTCCGGCATAAAATTTCTCCAAAGAAATAATCCTCCACTCCAGTTCATCTATTTTATGAGAAATGGCAGGCACCGTATCAATAGAAGACTTGTCATACAACACATAAGACTCCTTGGGGATCTCCTTCAACAAAAATTCTTCATTACATAAAAAGGGACACTAAAAATTAGTCTACTCGGACACTTGAGGCCTCTTTTCAATCCAGAATCTCTTTAAGTCTTCAGGAGCCTTCTGATGTTCCCACCGAAAAAGATGAAAATAAATGGATTGAAAGGATGAGAAGACAAGATTGATTTTGATTAACCTCAGGAGGAGTGCAAGCTAAACCTAGTCGATAAGTCAAAGGCCCTCTAGTATCCCCTGGATGTGCTATATCAAACAAAGCTCTGACAAAGGCTTCATCCGGACCATGTAAGTTGAAGATTTGGTTTAAATCTTGAAAAAATTTCTTTTAAGATTGTTCGCCATAAGAACCTTCACCATTTTGCTGATAAGAACTATGAAAAAGTTTTTACCTTTAAGATAGGGAAAGAAATGCATATTGGTGAGAGGGTAGAACTGAGTTTTATAGTAAGAATGGTGCATATTGATTTAGTTGAGAGAAATCTTCCCATTAGATGAAGGAATATTTTTCTCAGCTCACATGAAGAAAAATTAAGAGTTGAAATGAATTAGGAGTGAGAAAAATTGATGAATTAATATGATTTGACAAGAACCATGTGTGATGATTAAGCCAAAAAGACGTGAAAATAAGTGTGCAACACCCAAGATGGATTCTTGGAAAGTAGATAAGAGTATCTATCATATCAGATCACCTGGAAGTGCTCAAAGATCATCAAAAGTGACTATCTAATCACCAAGTGAAAAGAACAATTAAATAATTCACCAAAAGTGGTGACATGGTATCCCAGTCATACAAAAATAGAACAAATTGAAAAAGGATCGTAATTCTTACACCTACAACACTAAACAAAGCATTTTCAAAATAATAACGTGGTTTAAAATATATGTTGTAAAGGGGAATATTCCCTTGAATATTCATGCTTTTGGGGAAATTTAGAAAGCTAATGAGTGGATAGAATGGTATAAATGTGAAGAAAATAATCACGCAGAAGGGGTTAAAATCTTTTAAAAATTATTCAAAGAAAAAGGAGAACTGAAAGAAAACCATTTTCCTAAGAACTCATTAGAGAAACTGTTACTTTCTTTGAGCCTTCAAATTTAGTCATGTCAAGATGGTTGCAAGTGTACAACCATTGAAAAACATTGAGACTATAGATCTACTTTCCCTTGTTGATAAATTTGATGAGCCTTGAACTAATTGTGTTAATCATGAGCATTGTTGTATCTGTCATCAAGATGATATATTGTAAAATAGTTATTCATGCTCCCATTGCAATCTTATTTTAGAGATCCTTTAAGTCACACATAACTTTATCATTCTGGTAGCATTTTGGAAATTGCAATTGCACTGTTGAGAAGAGATTTCATTTCATTTGTGTAATATTTTTTTTAAATCACTATGTCTCCACTTTGTTAAATGTTGCTTGTAAGTCTTTGAGTGTATCTTAGGTGTGATAAATTGTGAATCTATGATGTTTTATTAAGTATTCAACATGAGTTTTTGTGTTTGAATCCTTAAAGATTGTTTGAAATGTACATCTTCTTGTTAAGGGGTCATTGTGAGCTATTTGAGGTGTTTTTCTTGCACTTGGTAGATCTCCCAACATTTATTGAAGTTTCTATGAAATCTGGTATAATCAACTTTATCCTACTTAATTCCCCAAATCAGATGCATCCAAAACTAACTAATCCTACTAGAATTACCCATGCTTGCCTCATTAAAGCCAACAACATGCTAAAACAAGTTATTTCCTTATTGTCTTTAGTAGTTTGAGCTTTATTTAGAAGACGTCTGCATCCAAAACCGGTATAATCTGGTATAATCAAATTTATCCTATTTAATTCCCCAAATCGATGCATCCAAAACTAACTAATCCTACTAGAATTACCCATGCTTGCCTCATTAAAGCCAACAACATGCTAAAGAAAGTTGGTTCCTTACTGTCTTTAGTAGTTTGAGCTTTGTATAGAAGATGTCCAGACTGTCTCGAAGTGACAAATCGTGAGAATTATCCTTTTTTAATTAACCATGTCTTCTCAGAGTTGTTTTTCAATTACTCTACAAAAGAGTGCCAAATATTGTTGATACATCCACTCCACTCACAATTACAGACTACATAATGGGTCCTCTCACCCTGGCTAAAGGTAAAGCCTAAAGTAGGAGGGTAGGTCATACCCTCAGCACGGTGCTACTTGACTCCTCTAAGCTCGAGTGATAAAGAGATGATGAGATCCTTCCTTGGCTACAAAACAACAAAAATCTAGATCTATCATCCTCTAGGCATCCTTCTCATTCTATTGATGTTGCTCGACCATAAAGGGAGGACTGATTTGGGTACTAATAGTATGAACATCCGAGTAAGAAGCATAAACAAGACAAGGGCACATGAATGGTTAGAGTGCAAATGCGCGTTATGGATGTTAAAGTTAGTGACGGATCTTGAGTTGGTACATGTGTTAGTCACTATACGCGTTGAGGTTGTGTGCGCTAGGGAAGTTCCAAAGCAAAATCCTATCATTACAAAGGAGGAGGTACTACCCGCAAAGTATCTAGATTCTGTGCATTAGCAGGAGGTTTCTCAAGAAACCATGGAGGTGATTAAAAATTTTAGGGTGAGATATAATGTTTGAAAGAAAAGTCATGAAAGTGGAACAAAAGAAAACAACTAAGATTCCTTAGAAGGATGTTGATGATTTAAAGGAGGTTTGCAAGATGTTACGACAAGAGAATATCATTCCTTTACTAGGGGAATGGTTAAGGGGAAAGACTCGCACATTGGAGTTGAGCGTGAAAGACATATTTTGCATGCTAACTTGCCTAATCATAGTCTGGATTATGACAAGGAGATCACTCTGAATGCTATTATTGATGGATGACTTTTAAGTAACATTTTGATTGATACAGGCACTGAAGTGAATGTACTCACATTGGATGCGTGGATTCAGATGGGGAGACCACCATTACAACCATCTTCAAATGTGTTGTTTATGGCAAACATGACTAAAGCCATGCCCATGGGAGTTTTAAAAGATGTTATGATTATTATACAAGAGGCCAAGTTTACCGGGAATTTGAGGTCTTGGTGATTGCAGGAAGCGAGATAATTTTCTATCATTTCTTAGGCACCCATGGTGTTATACAAACAACATCAATCTACAATTCAATAAAGGCTACACTAGTTTTGAGAATAAGGAAGAGTGTGTCATCATTCCTATGATAGACAGGAAAGTTACACCTTATGTAGAGTCCTTAAGTGAAGAGGATTTGAACAAAATTTATGTACGCACCATTAGGGATCCCGAAGTGCTCGAGCCATCAAGGGAAGGGGTTATCCAATGGGATGATGCGCAGAGTCCATGAATGATACTACAAGTGTTGCATGTGACAACCGGGCACGCGACACTTATGAGATGGTTGGGTGTGAAGTAAGAAGTGTAGTTACACACATAAGCAGGTCCCATTGTGTTAGGCATTTAGAAAGTAACCAAGTACCAAGGTACACTAGTGAGGGAAATTCTGAATTATTTTTGCGCATGATGGAAGCTCAATGAATAGATTAAGTCGAAAGAATGAATGTGTTAGTTTATAATCTGCGTGGGACAAGAGTGCACTAGTGGATGGTTCATAGGGATAATATTTTGGAGTGGCGAGAGGTGAGAATCACCTTCTCTGCAAGATTTATCCGTAACAATGCACCTACCAAGATATGTGAATTTCATGGGAAGGATGCTCAACACCATGTTCAATAGTGTGAGAGACTCTAAATAGAGGGGAAAGAGGCCTTACCACCTTCATTATGGGTGCATTAGTTCTACTATACCTTGCAAGGCTGCACACGCACATGGTATGTCTATGCCGAATTGAATAGAGAGATAAGAAATTGGCAGAACCGACTGTAGGTATGATTCAAACCTTTGACTATTTTTCCACTAAACCTCCAGTGAATGAAGTGTTACAGGTTATGAAGCACTTAACTATGGGAGATAGTGCAAAGGTGGGGAACTTATTTAAGAGTTCTTTGCGTGAGTTACACCCGGAGGTGCACTTTGAAGAAGAAGAGATTGATGCAAAAAAACTTGGGTGTGCCTTCCTAGAAAAAGAGAAAGGTAAGATGGTCTATGTGATCAATGATGAAGAAGAGGAGAATAAGGATATTGAGCATACGGAGGGTATGTATGAGGTCTTAGAAATCTTGATGAGAAGGTGCACATGTACCATGAGCCTATGAGAACTAAGAAGGTAAACATTGGAATATAGACCAACCTAAGAAGACTATCATTGGTGATTATTGGTTTGATTCGAGGTTGCTAAGATCATTGACTTGTTGCATGACTTCCGTGGATTTTTTCCTAGAGGCTATCATGATTTGAAAGGTTACATTTATCTTTAGGCAAGATGAGAATCAAGCTAAAGGATGGTGTGTGCCCGGTTAGGAAGAGGCCTTATAGGATACATCCTAACTTGCACATGAAGGCGAAGGAAGAAATTGACAAAATGTTGAATTCTGGAATCATTGAGCCCATCGAGGAGTCAAAGTGAGTTAGCCCTATGGTGATCCGTATTAAGAAATATGGAAGAATACGAATTTGTGTGGATTTACAGAGGAGATTCTGGAAGGCGTTGCAGGGTGTGAGATTTACTCCTTCATTGATGGATTTTCTAGATATCATCAAGTAAGGATAGCTAAAGAGGATCAAGAAAAGACAACTTTCACCACAGAATGGGGAAGTTTTACATACATGTTTATTCCTTTTGGATTGAAGAATGCTCCTATGATATTTACGTGCATAGTTGTGCAAGCATTCCAGGATTTCATTCATAAGTTCTTGTAGGTTTACTTGGATGATTGGACATTTTATGGGCTAGTGAAAGATCATTGTGATAATTTTAGACTTATGTTTGAGAGGTGCCGGTAGTTGAGCATCTTTTTAAACATTAAGAAGTGTGTTTTTGCTATACCTTTTATGACTTTGCTGGGACATATCATCCGTAAGGAAGGCTTATTGGTAGATCTTGCTAAAGTTGCTATTATTTTGGGCTTAGAGGAACCTACTAATCAGAGCGAGGTGCACCGATTCTTGGGCACACATGATATTACAATTTTTTTATCAAAGGTTATGCTAATATTGCCATGACTTTAGAAGAATTTTTAAAGAGTAAAGGAGAGTTTCATTGGGATGAATCACAAAAACGCATGTTTGAGACATTGAAGGAACGACTTACTACAACACCTATTCTCGTGCTTTTGTTTATGGATGAAATATTTTCATGTGCATGTGGATGCCTATGGCATGGCCATTGGTGTGGTATTAGCCCAGCCTAGAGAAGGTATTGTTGATCATCTTATTTTCTTTGCAAACAGAAGTTAACACCAGTTGAATAGAACTATATAACTATAGAGCGTGAGGCCTTGTCCATGATCTACACGTTGCATAAGTTTTGACAATACTTGTTGGAAACACATTTTATTTTCTATACATATCACATGGAATTGAAGTAATTGGTGAACAAGCTCATTCTATAGGGGCGCATATGCCATTGGATTTTGTTATTTCAAGAATTTGATTTTACTTGTGATGGTTAAGCAAGAAAAGAGAAATTTTGGACTAGATCATTTATCAAGGATTAATATAGGAGAGGATGCTCATAACATTAAGGACACAATGTTGGATGCACAACTATTCATATTGAACCATGTGCCCTCTGACTTAGAAGATATTTTTGTATTTTTGTGAAATGGTGTGGTGCCTAAGGGAATGAAGGCTTTGGCAAAAAATAGCTTGTCATCTGCATCGCACCTTACATGTTGATTAGTGGAGACTTATACAAACTAGGTTGAGATGAAGTTTTATGCCGGTGTGTAAATGAGAATGAGTGTGAAGCTATTATGGAAGATGCTTATGGTAGTATTGTAGGAGGGCATTATGCGGGAGAAGCCATCGCGCACAAGATTTTATTGGTTGGTTTGTGGTGGGAAACATTATATAAGGATTGTAAAGAATATTGTAATCTCTGTGATAATTGCCAATGCCTTGGAAAGCCAGGCCTAGATTGAAAAATTCTTGCGCCACCGTGGAAAGCTTAAAGTGCATTGGTTGGGACCATATATTATGACTTAAATACTTGATTTATGTACTTGCCAATTAGAGGTGTTGGATGGGACACAGTTGCCCGGTTACTTACACAGAATAGGTGAAGTCCCGCAATAAATAAGTCTTCTTGGTGTTTGTAATAAGGTAGTATTGCCATTAGATTAGGTTTCCCTTAATGCACTTCATTTATATGTGTTTCCTTTCATCATTGCAATGCTTTGTCAATTTAGTTCAATGTTTTGTGTAATAAGCGCGCTTGCACGCTAGAAGTTGATTACTATCTAAGTGTTTTAATGCGCATACCCTTAGTGTGGGGTAGAGTATATACATGGTACATGGACCAAGTTTGAATGTTATCTGAAGATGGGTATGCATAGAGAGATATTGTACAGGTGCTTGAAGTAAAGGTGCGTATAGAGAAAAATTACTCATGAATGACGACCACATATGGATAAATGGACACACAGTGTAACGTGAGGTAGCTTGCAACAGTGGAAACTACTTAGTGAAAGGCACAATGGATAAGTAATTCGGTGCATAAAGGTGCGTGAAAGGAGGTATGTGGGTCGAAGTAGTAGGCATGCCGAAGGTTATAGTTGTGGTGCGTAAAAATCAACGTGGAAAAGGAAAGAAACATAAATTTAATGTGAAGTGTGGTGGTAGGTGGTAATCAATAAATGCGAGAGATTTTTCAAAATCTATATAATTAGGTGTTCTAAAATAAATTTCACCTTTGCAATCAAGAGCATTCGAGTGAGTTGAAGAAGAATGAGATAGCAAGCGATTTGTGAAGAAGAGCAGAGCTTCAACCAATCAGTTTGTCATTTTTATTAATGGAATTTTCTGACACTCCTTGGGAGAAGGTGTTTGAGTGACACAAAGGCATGTGAGAAGGATAAATTAACTGTTAGGGTTTGGATTTGAGCTAGGGCATGTAGATTTTGAATTTCGAGCTTGAATCGATTCTGAGAACATACTTTTATAGCTAATATGGCACCCAAACGAGCACCTGGAGTGGCCACAAGGGGAAGGAAGCAAAAGGATTTTGAAATCAAAGTGGAAGATGCCCCAGAGCATTTTTCATAGATGCAATATATGAAAGGATTTTTTATGGGTCGCAACTGGGAATCACATGTGTGCCAATGCAAAGTAAGTGACTACAATCATAGAACCAAAGATAATAAAGATGAGTTGGATAAACTGCTAGTAGTGAAGATAGCCATGAGGACAGAAAATGATATGGCAGTATATGATGATGCGGGTGAGAAGTTGATATCAAAGGTAGGAGTTTTACAACTGTATGAACTCCCTTATTTTGGAAAACCCGAGAAAATATACCAATGGCTGATGAGTAGAGTCCATGAGGACTTATTTTACTTCATCAAGTGTCAAATGAGGCTTACCGCACCCCTGATTGGAAGGTTAACAAGATTGAGGAGTTTGGGTATAGAGGTTAACAATGACCTCACTGACAAGGAGGCCATAGAAGAAAATAAGAAAGTGTTAGGATACATGAAAGGAGGGCGCAGGATGGATATCCCAAAGTTGTAGAAGTATTAAGTGATCCAGGAAGTAACACACCTCCTGACAAAATTGAACAATCAAGAGTGTTGGTCCCAAGTCAACAAGGCCTGGCTGCATATAACCAAGAAGATGTCAAAAGGAGTGGTGTACAACTTGGCTGATTTTATTTCTGAAACCATTATTGATGAGGCACAACAAGGTGATAATTTTTATTGGTGTTATACTTCATCAATTGTTTTTGTGGAAATTGGAGTGCCCGATTGTCCAAGAGATAAAATATGGATTTACCTAGAGAAGAAGAGATATTTTGCTTAAAGGTTTGAGAAGTACACATGTGATGGGACCCTTCAAACAAAGATAAAAAATGTGGTATGAGTTCCTGTGCATTGCATTCAAAGAGGAATGGAGAATACCAAAGGAGATTCCTATGGTATTGAGAAAATAGGTACATTTTTCAATATATCAACACTTCAGTATCACATGTTTCTGATTTAGGGATGGAAAGTGGAGCCCCTAGTGCAAGCTCCCATATGCCTTCACCGCTCGCTACTTTCAAGCATCTCAGACACAAATTCTTAGAAGTGCACCAATAATTTTTAACGCAGATAAGGTAGATTGTGACTACCATACACTAAGAAAGACTTATGTCTATCCAAGTAAGTCTACATATATCGAGAAACTAATTTCAAATGATATTAACATTAAAGTTGTGAGCTTGGAAATTGGGAAGGTTGGTGCGGATTTGGTATACATATGCCTTAAGCCAAAGTTAGAAAATAGAAAATATCCGGAGAATAAATTCTTGCTCCCTAGACTCGCCTACAAAAACACACTGTGGGCACACTTGAAGATGAAGAAGACACTTTGCCCATTAGTGAGGAAGAACAGGAGGAGGAGCAAGTGCAAGAAGACAGTGGTGGCTTGGAGCATAGGAGGAAATAACCCAATGTAGGGAAGAAGAGAGAGTGTGAGGTAACCCTCCATTACGAGAAAGAAGTTAAAGAAGTGGAAATGAAGATAGGAGCAGTTGATATTGGATTGGGTGTTGTGGACCCACAATACAAAAGGGTGTTGAGAAGAACTAGAGCACAAGGCATGGGACCTTCACAATCATTGAGGAGATCGCCTAGGACTTCTCATGTGAAGCCAAAACTAGTGAAGAGAAGGCACAAGTATATCCCCACTAAAGAGGTCGATGAAGAAGAAAAATTTGAGGATAGCGCATTGACAACTCAAGTACACATCGAAGATGTACAGAGCCCCGGATGAAGATATGCAGCCCGGTTTAGAAGATTTTAAAGATCGAACATAGACAATGGAAAAATTAGAGTTGAGATAGGTGAAGATAAGCATGGATCATCAAGTGTGCTCTTCATCGCTAATGTGAAATACCAACAATTGATTCAGCATCCCTATTCCAAAAGGTAAGTGATAAATAAAGGGGAAGGAGGAAGAGACATATGAGACTCCATCCATTGGGTATGTTGATGACCCAAGTAAAATCATACGTGCATGGTTTCAAATAACTCGGAGCCCAAGGACTTGTATGGATGAGAGCTTATGGATGCATGAATGGAGAACACATGCACATGAAATAAATTATCATGGAGCATGCAGACTCATATGGATGAGTCTAATTTCAACATGTGTGAAGAATGGTGTGTTTCATGCGGAATGAAGAAGGTGCCCCATTCGTTCCATGTGATTGTCAAGCCCCTATCATGTCTAATGAGCGGGTAAGTAATGCATTAACTAATGTATATGCGAAGTTGCACGAAGGAATATTGATAAAGATGTAACTATTAGAGAACTACTAGATGCTAACAAGGAAAAATAAATGAAAATATAATGCGTGATAGAAGAGAAGGAAAAAGCTGAGGCGAAGGTGGAAGCTTTGGTCAAGATGGCTGAATAAATTGGAGACAACATTTTGAAAGTAAGGCTACACCTAGAATCACAAGTTCCATAAATTTTTCCTTTTGTGATGCACTACGTACATGTGCTTGTGAAGCTGGTGATAGACAAAGGCCTATTGTGAATGCCAAAGCCAAAATATGCAGCGGAATAGGTAGCAAAGGCCAAGGCCAATATTGTGCCAAAAATTACATGGTATGAATCCATACAGTGAACTTTAAAAGAAGAACTGAAGAAATCATATTTGGCCTTGAATGTGTGTACGGCCCTAGATGTAATAATAAATTAAAAACTCTAGTAGAAGAAGATGAAGTCCTTTAGGCAACAAAAATGAAGAACTTGGAAACTTGGAGAGACTCACACTTGTAGAAGATAAGTATGATGTGCTTACAGCTTCCGAAGTCCCTCATAAGGAAATAATTAAGGAGATTGGGAAACTCATCACGCAACGAATGGATGTGATGGTCTCCAAAGATGGCCAATGTTGTCAGTCTTGTAAATGAAGGGGAGAACATGACATTATATGAGATGGAGGAGTACTTGATAGAAATCCTTGACAAAATGTATAAAGTGTTGAATGACTAGAATGAGCTTGAAGCGAGGGGTAAAGGCGAATATCTGGAGTTGATTTTATTTGTAGAAGGCTAGGGAGCCTATTCTTTATTCTTTTGTACAAGAATTATTTGATCATGGAGAGATCATTTGATATTACCCATTGCTTGAGGGCATCAATGAAATTAGCATGGGGTAATTTTGGGATGAGAAAATATAGCCTAAGTATTGAATGAGCATAAGGATTGGGCATGCGAGAAACAGGAGTGCGTGTGGGGAAAGTGAGGAGTCGGGACTTAGCCATTTTTAGTGATGGACTAATTTTGGACATGGAGTGCAGAGCATGTTTTATATAAAGACTTGTAGAACATGCAAGAATATTTTGGGAAAATGGTAGATCAATCGACATGCATAGTTTTGAGGATATTAATAGGATTATACTTCTATTTATTATTAAATAATATATTATTACTGAGATTTTATGCTCTTGTATATATCATGAAAGGGAACATGGCTATTCTTAGCATGTAGTCTAATTTAAAGGTGCTTAGGCGGTGAAGGAAAGCCCTCACTACCTTTAAATATGTATTGATTTGCACAGTTTAGACAATACCACTTTTGTAATAGAGTTATGTTATTGATTTATGGGCGTGCATGACTATGGTGCCTAAATTATGCATGTATGAAAGCTTCGTGTTTTGCATTAATTAATATAATGGATCTTTGTGGCTAGATATTGATTGTGGACACACCTGTGAATGGTTATTATATGGTAAAGTTAATCTTGATTCTTGTTTGATTGCTCATGTTTATGTTTAGGAACTAGATCTAGTTTATGCATTATTATATACTTAGTTATATGTTATGGATCTGGAATATTTACACAATATTGCTAACTTCTTGAGCAAGCTGCCATAAAGAGGACCTAGTACCCTTGTGTGCTTTTAGTGAGTGCTCAGTCTAGATTGAGTGATGTGTTAGCGCGCCTTAGGCTATTGGAGATAAAAATAGGCTACACCAATGAGATGCCTAATGGTGAGGTATATACCAAATATGCTGTTATAGATCATCCTAATGGCATGGTTTGTCCTAGTTGGAGGAGATGAACAAGAAAAAGAACAACTACAAGTGATGGTGTATTTTCACGGTGAGGATTCTGCATGGTCTCCCCGATTGGGAAATGTATTTTGTAAATGCAATAAATAAATGTAATAAAAAAACATAGAAATGACCCAAACAACTATAAAAATATAAAACCTAAAACCTAAAGTACAACTAAAGTTAAAATGAACTCAGTTGATTAGAGGAGCTTGTTGGACTATGTCGTAGAAGTGACTAGAAAAATAGAAATTAGGAACAACTATGCAAAGGCCCCAAAAAGGATGGATTTGAGCTATCTAGTTGGACTGGAGTGCCTGGAGAGGGACTGGGACACCTACGGGTGCTCTGTCCAGTAGAAAGGGTGCCATGTTCTATGCCAAATATATAGAACTAAGTTTGACAGTGTCTAGAAGGTGGTCTAAAACGCTTGTTATGTATTGCATCGTGTTTTTGCACCGATCCAGATGTCGTCGATAATCCAAGATGTATAGGAGACCTGTAAAAGACCAAAATAAGTATCAAAACCCTAAAAAAAATGCAAATAAATGGGTCAGACTGACCTCAACAACCACATTAATGGGCTTACTAACTAAGTGTTGCACTACATTTTGGACCCAAATGTAGTTTTGGTGTGTGTGTGTGCATCATGTGCCATAGGTGCTCTTGTTCTAGTCACACTTTGTGAAGTAGAGAGAAATAACTAATTGTAGATAATGTAATAGAAGGTGCATGGAATAGAATAGAATCCCTCCCCCTATGCTTGTGTGATGTAGATGAACCAACCTTGTTATTGTGATGGAGCTAATGGATGTAAATGATCTCCAAATGGATGCAACTCTAGGTGGATGATAATAGTGACTAGTGCTTGGTCCCTCATTATGGTCTAATAACTTTATATTTATAGGGTTCTCTTGATATAATTTTGTAATTAACCCCAAATGGTTGACCACCAAAAAGATAAGAAGCTAAAATGGCTAGAAAGTTCCCAAAAGGTGGCGGGAAAGTTCAAAAGGATTGGGGCACCCCTGGTGGAACCAGGGTGCCCATGGGCACATCAATCTTGACTTGGGCACCTTAGTCAAGTCTAAAATAATGCTAAATGACAAAATATGACTGAGCATGTACAGTGCAAAAGGTTGAGAATGACAAAATAAAACACAATATGATGGCCAAAAGATGAGGGATAATTAATACTTTTTCACTCAAAAATCTCTAAATAGTAGTATGAGACCAAAACTAAATAATGACTAAAGTGCATGATTTTGTGACTAAATTTTCCCCACTTTATGTTGGTGAGTGAAAATCTCGAGTAACATAAAGTAAATAGAGATGAGTACCTAATGTCCATGAAGATTGTAGTAGAAAAATGTGTTGAAGGACTAGACAAAGTGTGGAATGAAAAAAAGATGATGGAGCATGGAAACTATAGATGAAAAATGCAAAAAAGGTGATGAGAGTGAACCTAGGGTGGAAACACGTGTGTAATTGTTGATGTGTGTGATGTACCTGCATGGTTAGTAAAGTGTGTGCTACCACGAAGTTTTGTTGTTGACGTTGTTTTTGTTGTTTTGTTGCCCCCATTTGACTACTTGTTTCTCATACAACCGGACCTACAAGGAGAAAATGATCAAGTAGTCAAATATGTATGTATGTAAAAACACAATGTAAAAGATGCATGTAAAAGTATGTAAATGTAAAGTACACAAATGAAAAGTGTAAATGGAACATGTGCACCTAATCCATGTCGAGAAAGAGAGTGTAGAAGGATATCTTGTATTGTCATGATTTTTGGACAATCTGATGCCATAGGCTGAAGAAGTATAGGGAGGAATTCCAATGTATCCTCCAACCTTTAACTACTTCCCTGAATGTGTGTGAAGAGATCTCTATACGTCTTGGTTTTTGGGTGATCCGATGCCATTGGCCAAAGTAGTGTAGGGAGGCACACCCATTGTAACCTCCGAGCCTATAACTACTTCCCATAATGCTAAGGACACCATGTCCTATAAAATCCATTGTGTATGGGATTCGTAGACTGGTTTGAACCCACTCATTGTATGTAATCCACAATTCTAGGGGCAGAAAGTGTACCAAACTAAACCAGTGTAAATGCGATGTGTTAATATGTAAAACCCCAAATGATGCCCCCTCTTTGGGGGCGCATGCGACATCATTGATAGGAGAATGCAACCCCAAAAGAGGACCAACCATATGTACTCTTAAAATATACCTTACAGGGGAAGGGAATGCACATGGTAGAAACCAAGGTGTGCATAAATAAGAAGGCTAATGAAAGACAAGTGTTAGTACAAACAAGCATGCATATAGAAGACAATGTAGAAGCTACGTAAATAGTGTATAAGCTACCAATAAAATTAATGTAAACACACCAAAAGATAAAGGATGTTGGACAAAGTGGGTTGTAAACATGGGACATCACTCATGATGTCGCAAGACACACAAAGGCCATCATGGCCGCATACAAACAAACAAGTGTGCACACCAAACAAAGGGCAAAGCCCACAAACAAAGCAAACAATGTAATAAATAAGTATGGAAGAAAATATCCTTGCATAACAAATGCTTCACATGAAGCACCCATTAGCATGTTAGAAAGATAACTAGTATGTAAAAAGCGTGTATAACCAAGTAATGTAAAGTGCTAAGTACAAAATGTAAATAATAACACCATGAGAGATGAATGAGGATGCCCCATCATTGAAAGGTGTAGGAAGGGTAGAAGGCGAGCATCCATGTTGCGTGTAAGAGACATGTATCTGTGATCACAACTAGAAAAAGATATGAATGTGCATGTGTGGATGATATAGATAAACGACATATAAGTAATCTAACTAGCATGTGTAATAAAGCGACCATGAATAAGCAAATGCAAGCAAGAGTAAAAGTAACCATAATATGTAGTATGTTGTGGATGGATGGAATGAAATGAAAAATGGAGTGATAGGAGTAGTGTGCCCCTAGTGAATGGAAATGTATGCAGTGAGGTTCATTTATTTTTACCCATCAGCAATAAAAAATGAACCATAAACAAGAGTGCGTCATCGGTAAATGGTCGAAATGTGTGTTATGTTTAACGCGTTGTGGTGAGTATGTATACATAGTGATGATGATATACAAAATATAGAAGAGATGTTTGTGAACCTTATAGCCAAGCAAAAATGAATGTATGAGCGATGATTTAGCACTAAATCGTATATCACTACAAGATGGATAGAGTAAGTGATGATGTAGCCTATAGTGTGTGTCACTACAAGATGAATAACATGGAATGGTGATTTATCGAAAGCGTATACCACTACAAGGTGATAAAGCGGTGACCATTTAGCCTATAGTGTATGCCACTATCCAAGAAAGGTCGTTTGAGGAAAGGTGAAATGATAAATGTGTGATGAATGTAAGGTCCATTTGATTTTTAAACCCTCGGTAGTTGAGTATGGACCAAGGAACTAAAGTGCGTCATAGGGTAGTGAGTGAAGTGCGTAGAAGAATATATAGTATATGCAATGATAAGAGATGACCAAATGATGTGTAAAATGCAATGTATAACATGCAATGTAATATGTGTAGAGTGTATGCTATGTAGTATGTAAGAGGAGTGATATATGATGCAATGTTGATGAGTATGATGCGATTTAGTATGGTGTATGATGTATAGATGTGCGAATGTCGAAATGTTGTAGAAAAATTGTCTAATGTTATGCGAGATGTGTGAAATAGACGCAATGTGTGTAGGACCTATAGTGTAGTGTGTGGGGTTCATGTGTAGTAAGCCCTCAATAATCAAGTGTGAACTGAAGCACAAGAGTGTGTCATCGGGTAATGACGATGCTTTATAACGTATGTATGACTATGCAAGATGAGATGATGCTAAGATGAGGTATGTGTGAATGCTTAGGAGTGTGATATAGTACTATGTAAGGATGTGAATGAATGATAATGTAAAAATGAGATATGTGATAGTGATGGGGGGATGTGTGAGATGTTATGCCCCCAAGTATAGAGGATGAAGAATGCAAATCATGTGATTTCATCTAGAAGATCATCGCTTTCAGGATCAAAGTCAAATGGATAAACATTGGTGACTTGATAAGCAATAATGTCTAGTTAAGCATGCAACTAACCATTGAGGTGTAAGTTGTACATACCCATGGTGTATTCCTCATCAATAAATGGGGAAGTGGACAACCGTGCGCATACCAACAAGTGAGATTTTTTTATAACCTAGAAAATAGCTATTACAAATGAAGATACATCCAAAAGGCATAGGGAAAGAGATGTCTATATGATCGGGATCGAGAGTGCCCCCAATATAATCAATCCATGATTTCCCTAATGTAAGTGGTGAAGAATGAGGAGTGTGTGATAGATAGATAGTAAGATGAAAGACACGTAACCCATAAGCAACAATAATAGTGATGAAACCATAATAGAGATGAGAATCATGAGGAGGAGGATAAAGATCCTCAAAAGCAAAACCTAGTCGAGCCAAACCATCATGTGTGCATATAGTGTCATCACATGTAGGATCAAATGGAATATGTTCCCAATACGAGTCATTCATGAAGAGTGTGCAAGTGAATGATGGGCGTGCTAATGTAGGTGGTACACGTGAAAGTGTAGGTGATAGAGTGACGTCCATAGACTAGACAAGCCCCTAATAAGGAATCATAGCAGTAGTAGTAATAAGTGGCATAGAAGAAACTGCATCTATCACACAAATGGTACCATCAAGTGGTGGTAAGTGAGGTGGTTATTCGATAGGTTGGGGCTCATCTGTAATATTTGTGTGTGGAATACAAAGACTAGTATTATGAGCCTAGTCCAAATATTTGAAATGGATCGTTGTCACGAAAAAATAGTGTACTTGATACTCTCATGTAAGAATTTTACACAATTATGGATAGTAGAGGCAACAATTTGCATGGCATGAAGCCATGGCCTACCAAGTAGAAAATTGTAGGAAATTGGGAAATCAACAATGAAAAAGACAGTGTGGACAATCTTAGGACCAACAGTGATAGGAAATGTAATGTGACCGAAACATGGATGGATAGAACCATCATAAGCACATAGTGAAACACTAGAGGGACTAATGTCACAAGTGGAAAGACCTAAAGCTTCAAGGAATGACATAGGACACAAGTTAAGTTCAAATCCATTATCAATCAAAGTGCACTTAACAACTACATTATGAATACGACATATGATATGTAGAGGTGGGTCATTATCAAAAGTGTGAACATCAGCAAGAAGGTTAGAATTGAATACTATGTGTGAAGAGAAAGCATTGGCAAAGTCTTGATAAACCGAGTCTAGATGCATGTGTCAACACGAATGCGAGTAGTAAAGAAAATGTTGGACTCTATGTAGTAAATCAAGATTTTCAAGAAAATAATCGTTGATTGAGATACTCATGATGACCAAACCCTAGGATGACAAGAAATGAATGAAGAACCTAGAAGTGTGAATGATCGAGTCGGGTTCACCAAAATTATTAACTAAAAATAAGAGATAACTGTGTAGTTAATCTAATCTAGAACGAAAAGTAAATGCAGTAAATACATGCAATAAACAAATATTGAAATGAGCCAAACAACTATCAAAATAGAAATGCTAAAACCTAAAGTACAAGGAGAGTTAGAATGAAATCATATGATTAGAGGAGCTCACTAAATTGTGTCGTAGAGGGTGACCAAGAAATAGAAAGTAGGAACGACTGTACAAAGGCCTCAAAAAGGATGGATCCAAGCTATCTAGCTGGACTAGAGTGCCTAAAGAGGGACTGGGGTGCCTACAGGTGCTCTAGTTTGCAAAATGGGTGCCCTGGTCTATGAAAAAGATTTGGAACTGAGTTTCACAGGTCCTGCAAGTGGTCTAAAATCCTTGTTGTGTGTCACATAAGATTTGTTGCACTGCTCCAGATGTTGCTGATAATCCAAGATGTAAAGAAGACTTGCAAAAGACCGAAAGAAGTATCAAAACCCTAAAATAGAAGAACACAAATGAATGGTTTAGAATGACCTCATATGTAATAACAATAGTGGGCTTACTAACTGAGCGTTGTACTATATTTCAGACCCAAATGTAGTTCTGGTGTGTGTGTGTGCATCATGTGCCCTAAGTGCTCTTGTGTCAGTCACACTTTGTGAAGTAGCAAACAATAACTAGATGTAGATAATGTAATAGAATATGTGCATGGGATAGAATAGAATACCTCCCCCTATGCTTGTGTGATGCGATGAACCAACCTTGTCCTTGTGATGGAGACAATGGATGCGAATGATCTCTAAATGGATGCAACTCTAGGTGGATAATAGTAGTGACTAGTGCTTGGTCCCTCATTATGGTATCCTAAGTCTATATTTATAGGGTTCTCTTGATATAATTTCTTAATTAACCCCAAAATGGTGACCACCAAAAATATAAGAAGTTGAAATGGCTAGAAAGCACCAAAAGGTGGTGAGAAAGTTTAAAAAGGATACCCCTAGTGGGACCATGGACACCTGGTAGGACCAAAGGAGCCCTAGTCAAGGCTAAAATAATGTTAAATGACAAAATCTGAATGTGCATACAGTGCAAGAGGTCGAGAATGACAAAATAAAATACACTAAGATGGCCAAAAGATGGGGGTTGATTTGTACTTTCTTCACTCAAAAACCCTCTAAATAGTAGTATGATGATACCGTAATTAAATAATGAATAAAATGCATGATGTTGTGACTAAAATGTGGTCACAAGACCACTTAATGTGTTTGGAATCAGCCATTGAGTAGGAATTTATGGCATGGTCATCGACATATTTAATACATTGAGTTAGTGATTGAAGAGATGAATCACTTGGAATATGTGCCATTCCTTGATAAATATAATTTGTAATACCAATATAACTTAGAATATGTGGAATTCCTTGCTAAATATAATAAATCGCAAATAAGATGATCTTGATGATGTCAATATGGTAACAAGGAGGCTAGGTCCCCTCTTGATAAAAAGTGGATCCCACTAGTCTGTTGGGGCCCTAATCGACACATGTTATGGGTCCCAAATTCGATCACCTCAATCGTCGAAGACCAGAGGATGAAACTCAAACCCAATTTCTTCTAATTACTCTTTGCATGTTACCACTTGTCAATACACCGTTGGTCAACTCCGCAAATGGTCACTTGGTGATCTTGCATTAATGCCATTGTATTACACCTATGCCTTCTATTATGCTCATTACACCCATTCTTGTATGGACAATATCTCCCATGTATAATGTTAGTTGTTTTGGACTGCTTCAAAATGTGCTAGAAAGATGTCTTCGATATCTTCCGTGAGAAATAGGTTTAGGGAGATTTAGGGAAATTTTGAATTATGAAATAATCTTTGGATCACTCCTCCCCACTAAGATGGTTTTGGTCTACCAAAAGTATGCATTCTCATAAATGAAGGTACACCATCCTCATTTCTATCTATTTCTCTCTCTTCTAAGCACAAAATCTTCATGTACCCCATATTGTAACTATTGGAGCTCAAAATTACACCATGCCCTGAATCATGAAGATCTAAGATTTTGAGGCAACATGTCTCCAAGTGTGGGACTTGTGGCTTGAGACAGACCTCCAGAGAAGGCCGACTTCTTTGCTACGTGGATTTGAAAACTCCCATAACACAACCTACTTCTAACACTAAAACAACTCCTACAACTAATTCGTATTCTAACAATTCCAAGGGACCAGGAGAGAGATGCAAGAAAGGTAAATCCTAAGTGAATAAACGATGATAGCACTAGAAGAGGGTTGAACACTCTCCACGAGGAGAATAAATTGGAGAAAACAAGAGAGGAAAAGGCGGGACATACATACCACGTAACCAAACCGTGTAAACTCACCCTTCCCACACATTTACAACACACAAAAATGGAGGAACATGTAAGTATGAAAACATGCTCAATATGCCAAAGGAGGAACAGAAAGGAAAGAACACAAAAATGAGAATAGGTTAGAAAATAACCACAACACTCGATTTCATTGCTTAAAATATGCACGTGTAGTAGTTACATCCATGGCGGAAGGAAAAATTACATTGTAGAGACCAAGTTTGAGGTTTGAAACTCATGGGAAGTCGGTCACCATTTTGGCATGGTGTCATTACAACAAGAGAGGATCCTTTTTATAATGTATGAATTTCATATTTATAGAAAAAATGAGGAGAAGAGAGAAGGAGAGAGAGGTCAAAACAAGAGATACCCATCCACCAAGGACCAATCGCCATAGATGTCTCTGCAGAAGGTGTGGGCAATTAACATGGCTTCTATCACATGCCATCAAATTTTACATAGGAAGAAACGATGCCCATACTTCCTTAAATTATGGTCAATGGAGTGGTTGACTATTACTTAAATAAAATAGGTGTGGATTTGAGATGCCCCGTGACATTTGATGTCTTTTTTTATTCATGGCATTAGTTATGTCTTCCGAACATCATACAACTCTAAACGTTATACTATTTATGATATTCCTTCTTTCTCAACCGTGGATTTTATTGTTACACAACTTTTGACCGTTTGTTCCTTACTTGAAGGGTTTGGAAATTCTCGCAGGTTCCATATGTTATAATTTTCTCCATAATGCCTTTGATGTGTGGCATCATGGTACTGTGGATTTCATTTACGTTCAAAACCTGTGACACACTATTGCCTTGCTCCACAACTTCGCCACAACTTTTAAATTTATTTCATTCGTGAAGAACCAATCCCTCTTCCTTGTACATTGTGATCCTTTCATTATGCCTTAGAATACATACAGGCCTCTATTTCCATATGTTGTGGAACTCCTTATTTTAGAAGTCCACAAAACACTAGGATAGTGTTCCATGGATTTCAAACTTAGCCATTTCTAACTTTTACTTCTTTGCTCGTTGCACTTTGTGATTTTTTGCGTACATTGTGATCTTACTTGAGTGAACTCTAACCTTATCCTTCACCACACAACACCATTTTCCCATAAAATCCATATAATTTCTTGATTGCTCATTCCTTTGTTTTATGGGTTAGGAGAATCAGCATAAAACATTAAGTTCTTGCACCCCACGGTAAACCGATCTAGTCTCACATGGCTTTTACTTGAGAACTAAAGTGGTTAAGTCCTTTTGATGAGTAATTCAAAATTAAAGGGGGTGTAGTTTTATATAATAGTTTAGTGACCTCTAGGGACATCACCTACTATATATGATGAAGACTAGTTGCCTTGAATAATCCGCTAGGCATGAAGTTAAGTAAAACCTTGAGAACTGATTTTCAAATTTAAAACTCGTCTCCTAAATCCACATGAACTTACCATTGAACTGAAGATTATTTGTGGAGTTATGAAATTTTTACACTAAGATGCGAGTCTAACTATTTTATTTCGCCACTAAACCTCTTTGAATTGGACTATGTAAAAAAGGGCCCATTAAAACTATAGAAAAATATGAAAATCATACATGTTCCAAAGGGAAAGATGCAAATTTTCCACAAACACTTGTTTTGCAATAAATAAACCTAAATTATCCTATACTAATCGAAAGTAAAAGGACATAAAAAAACTTGATAAAGGTTGGGAGAAGTAACTTCCTTTTCTTACAAAGTGTGGCCATGTGATCAATTTGGAAATAAACATGGTCTTTAATGAAAGTGGGAAAACTTCTTGTAACCAATTTCCCTTCTCATATCTCAAAGTATCAATGAGAAAACGAATGAATACCTCCTCAAGTTGCTCTACATTTGGTTGGAGGTGTGGAAACTGACCTTTGATACTTTGAAGCTCTTCCTCATGCTCTAAAGTGAGCATGAACAATTGTAACTCTTTTAGTGGCTCTAAGCTAGCTAAGTATCTAATTGGGCAAGGACCGATCCTCATGGTTTTCCCATTTTCTTTGTATTTAACTCCATGAATGGAGCTGATTGAGACACATTATTTATCATTTTGGATGCTTGCAAGTTGGATTGAAATCTGTTTTACTTCTTCTTGTGTAAACATCCATGTTTCCACTTCTCAGGCACATGTTTCCATCTTCTCCACTCTCTGCCCCTAATATGATTTTCCACCAAAAGTGAAGAAATTTTGAGGCATGTAGCACAATGTGGGTCATTGCACTCAGTTGTTTTACCTTTCTCTCTTTGAATCTCCTCCTCGGGCACTGTAGATTCAATTAGCTTTAAACTCATCCTCCTTGGGTCGAGTCATTTCATCCTCCTCTATAGATTGATTGATTAGAATAGAAGGAGGCTCTAAAAGTGAAGGAGGAATGAAATTTAATTGCAGATGTGGTTGCTTCACAAGGAAATTAGAGAAACAAATGGATGAGGGAAGGATTTAGAAGCATAGAACATGGAAAATTGAAGGTGATAGGGAAGGGGAGAATATGGAAAATAAGAATCCTCAAAGGGAGTTATCGATAGCTAGGAACATAGAATTTTAGCTGAGAAGGAGTGGGCTGAAAGGAAGGAATGAGAGGGATGTAAGATGGTAATAAAGGAACACCCCATTAACAGAGTTCCTCAACATTAGGTTTATAAGCTCCCATATTTTCAACCACCGACATCATTACTTTCAAAGACTTAGCCATTACATCCGAGGATTTAGCATACCAAAGGAGGAACAAAAAGGAAAGAACTCATAAAATGTGAGAATAGGGTAGAAAATAACACAACAACCAATTTCATTTCTTAAATTATGCATAAATAATTACATCAATGGTAGAATTCAAAACTACATTATAGAGACACATTTTAAGGTCTGAAACTCATGGGAAGACATCCACCATTTTGGCATGGCATTGTTACAACAAAAGAGGATAATTTTTACAATGCATGAGTTTCATATTTAAAGAAAAAACAAGGAGAAGAGAGAAGGATAGAGAGAGAGAGAGTGATACGACAAAATATGTCTCATTAATGCACAATAAATGATCTTATTTTACTCTCCTTTTTATCAAGTTTGACTGCATTTTGTGACTTTTGTTTGATCTAATGTAAGTTAGGATGTAATTGTCCATCTTTTGTTGAATTTAGTTCTAAAGTTTAAAAACTCTGTAATTCCTAACAAAGTGTGTGGAAATTCAGTTTTTGTAATAAAATAGGTCATAATCAGTCAAAGAACGAAGTATGAAGTGATCAACATGTTTTTGGAGCCTTGGCTTCAATACGGCTTAGTTCTAGAACTTCCAGACTTAGTTCGGAACTCTATCACACAGTTTATGAGCTTTATCACTTAGTTCTAGAACTTTCGGACTTAGTTCGAATTCCAGCACTTAGTTATGGAACTCCTGCGTTTAGCTCCGAACTTTCACGGTTAGATCAAGAACAGTCCCCTTTATTTCTATAACTTCTCCAAAGTTCCTAGAACCAATGGGAATCTATTTATTTTGATGACATCCAATGATAGAGCAATCAATGAGCCTTTCAATCAGGAGGAGATCAGAAGATTTCCATTCTTCATACTTGAATATCCAGGATAACTTATCAGACAACTATACATCCAGCAAGGTTCCAAATTCAACATCTATTTTGGGCATAATTTGGTTCCATCTAAATTAGTAGAACAATTATGGTTGTAAATGCATCTTTGAATGAAATATATATAAAGACACTGTAGATAGATTTAAAAAGAGGAGAACATATACATACAGATACATAGAGATAGAGATATAGAAATATCCAGTACATTTTTGTAAGAAAGAATATTTCAACAATAAAATAGCCACTTCATTTTGAGAGAATATCACTTTGTCAAATCCTGATTCAAGGTGGAGCAAGGGCCCACTCCTCCAAGAACCAGGATTCTCATTTTATTGGTATTTATATTTCTAAAGCAAATAGTGTAGATATGTTAATTATGTAAATGCTTTTTGATTCTTTAAGTTAAACTCTGTTTTATACTCATCCTTGCAGGTGTTATAGACTAGATTTTCATTTCCTTGCAATCTTTTCACAACATTTTCAACCGTGTGTTTATTTCCAAGCAAAGTGTGTTTACTTCTGCATTGTGTGTTTATTTCCAACAATCTATTTATTCTTGTATATGTGTTTATTTCCAACAATTCATTCCAGCAATGAATGTTTGTTTCAACAAGTTTCTTACAACATATAGATAATAAGGCTTTGGCCATGGAATCCTAAAGACACTAAAAAAACCCCAGAAAATAAAATAACAAATACCTACAATCAATTACTAGATCACTAAGATTTTCTTATTGCATATAGCTTCAGACACACCCCTGGTTTGAATATGACATCAACAAAGAGTTGATTAAATGAAGGGAATAACGACACCCATCATTTTTGCACCATTGTTTTCGGGGACCCAATAGTTAGAATTGTCTAATTAGGTGTCAACAAGAGCAACAATCATACATCTAGTAATTGAAGAATCTTCCCTACATCATCATAAAATTTATGAGTAGACCAAGAGACTCCAAGGGTAGATTCCTCCCAAAAATATCTGAACAAGAATCATCAACATCTTCTCGATCAAATAAGGAAGTTGACCAAGAATTAGAAGCACCATTGTCCCCTATTAGACAAGAAGCAAAATTGCCACCTTTGGAATTCTTGGATCAGTCACCAAAAGGAAGTGGAACCTTTAGAAAGAGGATTATATCCCAAGACCCGTTTAGAGCAAGTTTTGATTCACAATTGAGTAGTTAACCTCCTACTCCTAACTTTTCACCTTCCCCAAAATAGATCACATACCATATTGATTGGGAGAAAAGTCTAGAAGGTACTACAAAAATGGCATGAGAAGCTGAAAGAGAACCTGATAGGACCTTTACTTATCTAATTCAGTTGGATGATGATGATACACCCATGAATAATATTTCACCTGCACATTTACCCACATTTAGAGGAATGTCATCTGAAGATCCTGACCAATTTCTATTTGAATTTAAAGTACTTGTGTCAAACTTATGATTACAAAATAGATAATCGAAGCTCAAGTTGTTTCCATCTACCCTGAAGGATGCAACAATGAGGTGGTTTATGGGATTAACATCTAATTCTATTACCACTTGGGCACAAATGGAAGTTTCCTTCCTAGACAAGTATCAAGACTACTAGAGGGAGGAATAGGAAGGAAGAATTTTTCAAAATCAAGCAGGAGGAGGATGAGAATATGGAAGATTATTTAGATAGATTCCTCTTTGTAAGTAAAAGATGTGGATTTGTACTACAAGAAGAGTTAAGAAAAACCATTTTTCTTAAAGTTTTGATGATGAATCTAGGAAACCCTTGATTTGATGGGAGGTGGAAACATTGATCAATTAATAATGAATGATATTAAAGACATTTGTAGAAGCTATTCAAGAACAAGGGGTGGACCTAGAAAAGGAAAAACAATTAAAATTTGAACCCAAATATGAACAAACTGATGGATGAACTGGAAAACTTTAAAATAGACATTTTAGTTCAATTAACCTCCACCATGGATGGATTGCAAGCTAAAGCAAATGCTAAAACTGAACCATTAGCTATGTATTGTCCTAGATGCAGGAAGAAGCATTCAATAAGAGATTGTCCCTAGATAAAAAAGAAATGTGTCTTATCTGTGAATCTAGGGACCATGAGAGTAATGCATTTTCTCTTCTTCCATTTATTAAAAATCAGCTTAAACAAACTAACATTCATCCACATTAGAAGAAGTAAATTTTGTCCAAAGATAACCTAGCTAGGGGCAGTTCATGCCCAGGTCAGTTCCTAACCCTGGATGATGCCATGGGTAGCTCAGAAAGTACCACAAAGTTGGGGACAACCACCTTGGGTCCCTTAACCAACATGGAATCCTCAGGATTGGTCAGGAAAATCTTGGTATGCCCAAGGACACCAACAATCCATGGTTTGGTCAAGGTAACCCGAATGCTTAGTCACAACCTAGGTGGAGCCCTAATAATTATGCTCAAGGGAGGACATATCCCAATCAGAATCAACAATCCATAATGGGTTCCCTAGCACAAAATTCACAAAACAAAAATTATGGTTCAAACACAAATGCCAACACAACCAGTTGCTAATCCCAGAAACAAACAAACAACTCCTATCTATGGGACAAAAACAAGAAAAACCAATGGATCTAAATGCCATGGATTGTAAAGATATTCAAACCAGATCTGGAAAATTAATTAGCAGTCCACCTATTATAATTACTTGAAATGACAAAAGAAATTGAAACCCCTAGTGTGGTTGTTCCCAAGAAAGATGAAAAATAAAAAGATAAGGAGTCATGTAGTAACTCTGCTGAAACTCCATTCCCAGAGAGATTTCAAGAAACTATAGGGACCAAGGAATCGAGTTGGTGTAGGAGTTGAGGAAATTAAATATTGAAATACCATTGTTACAAGCAATCAAGGACATTCAGTTGAACAAGTTAATCAAGATTTTATGTTTAAGAAGACCGGAAGGAAGAAGCAATACCCAGGACTATTAAAGTAGATGGGAAACTTGTTGATTTATTAGCAGGAAAACTCTTACTTCCCAAATATGGAGATCCTGGTAGCCCTGTTATTTCTGTCTCTATAGGGAATAAAGATATACATAATGTTTTGGTTGATTTGGGAGTAGCTATAAATGTGATGACAATGGACACTTTGAAAACATTACCATTAACAGGTATCCAACCTACTAACACCATATTATAGATGGCAGACTAGTCAGAAAACTAGAGGAGTTATTGAAGATGTGGTAGTTATGGTGGAGTCATGGGAATATCCAGTGGACTTCCTTATATTGCAGCCAAAAGGTAAAACACTTGGTTATCCCATTATTTTGGGCAGACCATGGTTAGCTACAATTTATTGCCTTAATTGATTGTAGATTAGGTGATATGACTATCTCAAATGGTAAGAGTTCTAAGAAAATTTCTTTATACCCCTCTACACGACCTTTTATTGATAATCAGAGCAATTTTGGGTTGATGATCATGACACTAATAAACAAAATTTGTCTTCTTTGGCTATGATAACATTGTCAGATCATGTATAGGATATGGAAGATATGATTAATCAACCGTTGAATGAACATCAACTGTCTTTGGAACTATCACATTTAGTTTCGGAACCTTCGGACTTATCTCTGGAACCACAACAATAGTGATCCCATGCAAAAGCAAATAATTTCACTCTAGAGGAATGATATTTCTCTTAGGGAGGAGCAAAAATAGCTACGAAATTAGTAGTTTTAGTTTCAAAGATATCAGGAAATGGTGGGGAATTTTTGGAAAACAACAGTGACGAGGAGTTTGACCATAACAAGATAAGTATCATAACTCTTCCTATTGTCCTTTGTCTAGTATTATTTCTCAAGGGAATTTTGGAGATGTTGTTGCATATCATATGTTATTACCACATCCATGTCCACTAAACACCTTAATGGAACCCTTTCAACAAATCCGCTCATCACACATTGGAACTAAACATGTTGAGATTCATTCGAGTAAAATTTTGAACATTAATAGCTGGATGAAGAAGCTAAATTGTTTGATGTTCTGAAGCATCATACTAGAGATTTTAATTAGGACTATAAAGACATGAAAGGAATCCATTAAATTATTTGCACTCATCACATCATATACTAAAAACATTAAACTAGTTAGGAACCTCGAGAAGGATTAATCCAGCCTTAAGGGACATAGTCAAGTGGAAAATAGAAAAACTATTACAAGTAGGTTTTATCTACCCTATCTCAGATATTCAGTGGGTGTCTCCTCTTAGTAATTGTGCCTAAAAATAACATAAAATGGAGAATTTGTGTTGATTATAGGGAGTTGAACAAAGCCACACTGAGAGATTATTTTCCTTTACCATTCATAGATCAAGTTTTGGACAACCTTGTAGGTAAACAATATTTTCCTTCTTGGATGGCTTTAGTGGATATAATCAAATCGAGTTGCTTCTTGAGAGATCGGGATAAAACTACCTTTACTTGTCATGGGGTACCTTTTCCTATAGGGTATTGCCATTTGGACTATGTAATGCTCAAAACCTTCCAAAGAGTTGTATTAGTAATTTTTGTAGACCTAACGAATGATTGTGTAGAGGTATACATGGATGACTTTACTATACATGGAAACACATTTGATGATGCTTTGAAGAATTTGGATAGAGTACTAACAAGATGTGAGGAACACCATTTGTCTCTTAGTCATGAGAAATGTTTAATGATGGTTGATGAGGGGATTGTATTAGGACACCACATTTCAAAAAGAGGAATTCAGGTTGACCAAGACAAAATCAGGATTATTTTAGACTTGCCTATTCCCCAAACCCCCATAGATATCAAGTCATTTTTAGGGCATGCTGGATACTATAGGTGTTTTATCAAGGATTTTAGTAAAATTGTTGCCCCCATGTTTAGTTTACTTACCAAGGATTGTGAATTTTATTGGGATGAAAAGTGTCAACATGCTTTTGAGGAAATTAAAGAAAAATTAATCACTACCCCAATATTGAGAGGACCTAATTGGGAGAAACCTTTTCACATCCAAACAGATGCCTCAAATAACTCAATAGGTGTAGTTTTGGGACAGAAAAGATGAAGAAGGGAAAATGTATGCTATTTACTACCTTAGTAAAAATCTTACTCCCACTGAAAGAAATTACACTACCACTGAAAAATAATTTCTTGTTGTGATCTATGCAATTAATAAATTTAGACATTATATTATAGGGTACAAAATATTTGTACATACAGATCACTCAACAATTAGATACTTAATGAAAAAACCAGTGGTTGGAGGTAGGATAATTAGATGGTTATTACTTTTACAAGAATTTGATATTACCATAGTAGATAATCTAGGAAAATCTAATGTGGTAGCTGATTTCTTATCAAGATTGACCACTACAGGGGAGCAAGATCCAGTTAAGGACAAATTTCTAGATGAAACAATTGTTTGTTATTTCAGCTTGATACACCATGGTTTGCTGATATGAAAATTATCTTGCAACATGGAAGTTTCCTCCTTATTTCACTAAGAAACAAATGAAGAAGTTGATCAAAACCAGTGCACAATTTAAATGGTTAAATGGAATGTTGTTTAAATGTGGTCTTGATTTGGTTTTACGCAGGTGTGTGAGAGAAGATGAAATATTTGACATACTCAGGGCATGTCATGATGAACCAAGTGGAGGACACTTTTTAGTAAAAATAATAGCTCATAAGATACTTGGCACTGGCTATTATTGGCCATCTCTATATAAAGATGTGAAGAGATATATCAAGCGGTGTGATCCCTGTCAAAGGATGGGACAACCAACCTTTACTAGTGAAATGCCTCTGCAACCTCAAGTAGTGATTGAACCATTTGAAAGGTGGGGGATGGATTTTGTTGGTCCCTTTAGTCCTCCTTCACAAGGAAAGGAGAACATTCTTGTGTGTACTGATTATGTGACAAAGTGGGAAGAGGTGCAGGCTTTAACAAATGCCACTGAAGAAGCAGTTGCTGATTTCCTTTGGCACAAATTATGATGAAGTTTGGTGCACCAAGGAGTATAGTTTCAGATCAGGGGCCACAGTTCATGTCTAATATGATCCAGGCCTTCACAATGTACTATCAGATCAATCATAGGAAGTCATCTCCCTATCACCCACAATCAAATGGACAAGTAGAAGTAAAAATCAAAGAATTGGAAAACATCCTTACCAAAACAGTTGAATCAGGAAGAAGAGATTGGGTAAAGAGACTACCTGAGGTTGTTTGGGATTATAATACAACTTGGAAGACTACAACAGGTTTTCACCATATGAGTTATTCTATGGGAAAAATCCCTTGTTACCTATTGAATTTGAACTACAAACATTGAGGACAACAACTAAAGTGGGTATTGAGTTGGATGCAACACAAAAGGAAAGAATTCTTCAACTCAATGAATTGGATGAGTTGAGAATGGAAGAACTTCAACAGACAAAGATAATCCAAGATCAAAGGAAGTAGTGACATGACACACATATCAAGAAAAGGAAATTCAAGGTAGGAGATTGGGCATTATTGTTTGATTCCAAGTACCAGCAATTCAAGGGAAAGTTGAGAACTAGATGGTTAGGACCCTATCAGATTGAGTAGATATTTGACAATGGCTCTATTCAACTACTTCCCATTGATGGCAGTAGAAGGACACTTTTGGTCAATGGACATAGGCTAAAACTTTATAGGAAGCCTCCTACTAGGGATGAATTCTTGAAGCAGATTGAAGCAGACAAATAATTTGATCATATGGAAGAACCCAGTTCTTCCAAAATGATCAAATAATCATATGCATGGATCCAAAATAAAGGGAAGAGAATGAAAACCAGCAAATGGCATTCTCTTCCCCAAAAAAAAAAAAAAAAAAGGAAAAAAAAAAAAAGGAAGGAATGAAAACCAGTAAATGGCGTTCTCTTCCCCAAAAAAAATCTCTCAAAGATCAATTGAAAACCAACAATGGCGATTGGTCTCCTCAATAAATGGCTAATGCAAAATAAAAAGAATTTGTTTGAATTCCAGTTGTCTTTTCTAACCATTTTTCCTTTTTCACTTTTAGGAATGATGAGTCATCAAGATGGAAGGGATTACATCAAAAAGGATGGTAATTATGTCTTGAACTTATTAAAGGTTAAATTAAAAGTTTGCATGTGTGATTAGACTTGATTTAAAAATTTGGTATGATGAGTCATTTATTGTGCATTATGATTAAAAGCAAGTAATCATGAGGTTGATGTTGATAGAATAAGAAAGTGGTGGTGTATTTATAATTACCTATCATTTGGGTGGAATAAACAAAGTTGAGAAGCAGTTGCAGAATAATTTCAAAGAAGAAGTAGAAGAATTGTATTTGAATTCCACAGCTAAACCCATCAATTCCACAGATAAACACAACAGTTCCACAACTAAACACAATAGTTCCACAGCTAAATCTAGTAGTTCTGCAGCTAATTCTGAATTTGAAGAAAGAATAATTTGAATCGTCCTCTTTTCCATGGGGATTAAAAAGAAGTTAGAGCCAAAGGATGATACCCAACTTCTTGCAGATGAAGAAGTGATAGCCATTTTGGATGAGTAGGGTGGCTGGAGTTCTGAAAAAGTTCTCAAGGTTACAATGATGAATTGGTAAGGGAATTCGTTGTAAATTTAGAAGAATCCAAAACTAAAGTTAAAAGCATTATAATTCCTTTTACTATCAATACAATGAGTAATGTGTCTAGAATACCAATTGTGCATGTCCCAAATCCTGTCAAGGGAACCCTTAAATATCTAGTGGAAACCTTGATACAAGAGGGGAATCTAAGCCCCAATATATCTATAACACCAAGAAAATCATAAAGGGGGTCAGAAGGGCCAACTTTCCCAAACCCTTTGACAAGGTAGCATTTTGGGTAGTTAAGTATTTAACTTGCGATGGTCAATTTGGGACTATGGGAAGAGAAGTCCTTAAGATGTTAATATATCTTAGGTATGGGAATTCAAAACCAGAATATATAGTAAATCTTCCAGGATTCCTTTTTGAACTCCATCTAAAAATGGCTCAAAGGTATTCCTGGGGAGTTGGAACAATCAGACATCATGGGTTAATCCATTTGGTATGCCAACACCATTTTCTTTTGAAGAAAAATGGAGAAGAAATATGGGAAAAGTTTCTTAACAAGTTTAAGCAAAACCTTGATATTATCAGGAGGGGAATACCAACCCCTTTTTCTCCTACAAGTAATTTGGAGATTGATGCCCCTACAGAGGAAAAGAAGGAAATAGGTGGGGGTAATGTACCAAAAGAAGGAGATCTGGAAGAAGGATTAAAGTTGCAGAACCTATTGTGCTTGTCAAAGAAACTCCTTCCTCTGCAATAGTACTAGGAGAACTAATATCTAGTCTCTGATAGTGATAGTTCACCTAAGCTAGAGCATGAAGTGAAAGTTAAGAAGCTCTAGGAGGAAACCCATTTCCAGACATTTTGAAGCTCCCCAAAGAAGAAGAGTTCATAAGAGATCTAGGGAAATTCCAGAAGAGATGGAAGAACATGATGGGTTGGAAAAAGAAGCTGTTGATATTTTGGGCAACATGGCCATGACTCCTCTGAGCCAAGCCAAACTGAGGTGGAGAAGGAAGATGAAATATTTGAAGAACATGCTTTTCAAGAGTTTGGTGAACCAACAACACTGTCACATGAAGAAGAAGAATTGACATCTTGGAAATGGAAAGGAAATCCCTTTGGTAGAAGAGGAATGCTCATTTCCCAATGAAATTTTAGAAAAGGAGGAAAAAAACACTTAAAACAGACTCTTGTTTTTTCCAGAGCAGAACTCATCATCAGAGAGAAGGATGAGGAATTAAACTTCCTCAAACTCAAGTTAGAACAAAGGGAAATGCTCATTGAGCAACTAACAAATCAGCTCACAAATAGGACTGAAGAATTGACAATGTTCAAACAACAGATGATGGAAAAAGAAGAAGAATGTCAATTTTCCAGAAGACCAAGTGCTATGTCAACAATATCTACACAGACTGAACTGACTTACTAGCCACTCAAGCAGTTGTGGGATGATACCTACAGGAACTTAATGAATTCAAAACATCAAATGAGGACTTGAGAAACAAGATGGAAGAAGAAAAGAAAGAAAGCAAGAAATGGGAAGAAAAATTCTACAAAGAGGAAGAAGACAAATTTAAATGTCTTGTAAAAATAAAAATGGTTTGCATAATGAGTGAAAAGTTACTCACATGCAAGAGACCTTCTCCTGCATACAATATATTTTTGGAAGAACAATTTATTCATTGGCAAGCTATCAAGAATTGCATGTGGCCTTCCACATGAAATAAAATATGAATCTGAGTTCATGACATCCTATTCCTCAGCTAGTGCAGAGCAAAAAAATCTTCTCTACGAATTCTATCTTTGCAATCTTATGTTGGAAAAGAACACATGCTTCATGATCAATTTGTATGTAGGGAAAGCCAATGAATGCATTTGTTTTTGTTCTTCAAAATCAGGTTGCATGGAAAGAAAGAGATTCTAGCATCTATTAAAAACTAGTTCATCTGGTCTTTACATGAGGGCTCACTATGGTAAACCATATGCCTTTCTTTATACATTTCAGATCCCATGCCTTTGATAGTTGGTTCAAGGCACACTATCTAGCCAATTTACAGAAAATTATTGATGCCTTCACCTCTTATGAGGAGGAAAAATTTGAAGAGATTTATGATGGATGTTTGAAAAGATGGGAGTTTCTCACAGTTGCATTGAGAATAAGAGAAGTGATATCTCCCACAAACTTAATATGGAGCTTAGAAAGAGCTAAAGCCTTGTGCACACTAATCCCTCAGGTCAATGAAAAATGTAGGGGCATATGGATGGGAATGAGAACAAGGCCTCCCCTTCTTCTCACTCCCATGTCTCCATGGAAAAATAGAGAGCCTCAAGATCCCACTCAATTTGAGGAATGACAGAGGAAAGTAGAAGTAGGATCAGGGTATAGTACTTCTAAACTAAAACACTGGGATATTCAGTTTCAACCATTTGACCTGAGCAGTCAATTGGAATGCAGAATACACAACCCAAGATTTGAAGAGTAAATTTTGTAAGGGGACTTACAAACAAGTAAGTACAGGGAGATGATAAGGCCAAAATATGTCTCGTTAATGCGTAATAAATGATCTTATTTTACTCTCTTTTTTTTATCAAGTTTGACTACATTTTGTGACTTTTGTTTGATCTAATGTAAGTTAGGATGTAATTTTCCATCTTTTGTTGAATTTATTTTAAAGTTTAAAATCTCTATAATTCCTAACAAAGTGTGTGGAAATTCAGTTTTTTGTAATAAAATAGGTCATAATCAGTCAGAGAACGAAGTATGAAGTGATCAACATGTTTTTGGGAGCCTTGGCTTCAATACGGATTAGTTTCGAACTTCCATACTTAGTTTTGGAACTCTATCACACAATTTATGAGCTCTATCGCTTAGTTCCGAACTTTTGGACTTAGTTATGGAACTCCAACACTTAGTTCCGAAACTCCAACACTTAGTTTCAGAACTCTTGCGTTTAGCTCCAAAACTTTCATGGTTAGATCAAGAATAATCCCCTTTAATTCCAGAACTTCTCCAAAGTTCCTAACCAATGAGAATCTATTTATTTTGATGACATCCAATGATAGAGCAATCAATGAGCCTTTCAATCAGGAGTAGATCAGAAGATTTTTGATTCTTCATACTTGAAGATCCAAGGATAACTTATCAGACAACTATACGTCCAACAAGGTTCCAAATTCAACATCTATTTTGGGCATAATTCGGTTCCATTTGAATTGGTAGAACAAATATGGTTGTAAATGCATCTTTGAATGAAATATATATAAATACCTATAAATAGATTTAAAAAGATTTAGAAAGAGAATATACATACGAGATACATAGAGATAGAGATATAAAAGATTCAATACGTTTTTGTAAGAAAAAATATTTTAGCAAAAAAATAGCCACTTCGTTTTGAGAGAATATCACTTTATCAAATCTTGATTCAAGGTGGAGCAAGAGGCCCACTCCTCCAAGAACCAGGATTCTCGTTTTATTGGTATTTATATTTCTAAAGCAAATAGTGTAGATATGTTAATTATGTAAATGCTTTTGATTCTTTAAGTTGAACTTTGTTTTATACTTGTCCCTGAAGTGTTATAGACTAGATTTTCATTTCCTTGCAATCTTTTCACAACATTTTCAACTATGTGTTTATTTCCAAGCAAAGTGTGTTTACTTCTGCATTGTGTGTTTATTTCCAGAAATCTATTTATTCATGTATGTGTGTTTATTTCCAGCAATGAATGTTTATTTCAGCAAGTTTCTTACAACATAGAGATAATAAGGCTTTGGCCATGGAATCCTAAAGACACTACAAAAAACCCCTAGAAAATAAAATAACAAATACCTACATTCAATTATTAGATCACTAAGATTTTCTTGTTGCATATAGCTTCAAACACACCCCTAGTTTGAATATGACATCAACAAAGAGTTGATTAAATGAAGGGAATTGTGTATGCTATACTTTTATTGTTATAAAACTTTTGATCATTTTTTCCTTTCTTGGTGGGTTTGGAAATTCCTGGCAGTTCCATATCTACCATTTTCTCCATAATGTCGTGAAAAACTTATCCTTCGATGTGCGGTATCTAGGTACCTATAGCTTTCATTCACATTCAAAATTTGTGACACACTATTGCGTTGTTCCATGGATTCTACCCTAGCTTTTCAAATTTCTTCCATCCACGCAGAACCAAGCTTGCTTCATTGTGTATCACAATCCTTTCATTGTGCCTTAAAATACCCACGGACCACTATTTCCATATGCCACAAAAACTCCTTATTTGAAAAGCCCGAGGAACACTAGAATAGTGTTCCACGTCTTTCAAACTTAATCGTTCTAAATTTCACTTATTTCTTTTACGAAACCCGATGGTTCGTTCTACATACATTACCACCTTTCTTGAGTGAACTCCAACCTTATGCTTCACCATGCAAAACCATTTTTCCACAAAATCCCCATAATTCCTCAATGGCTCATTCCTTTTTTTCGAGAGTTAAGAGAATCAGAAACATTAAGTCCCGCACCCCACGGTGGTCCATCTAGTCTCCCATGGATTTTCCTAAGCACGAGAGTGGTTAAGTCCTTTTGATGAGTTGTTCAAAATTACATGGTGTGTAATTTTGGACAACAATAACTCATGAGAAAAATAATCATAAAGCATTATTCTCACCTTGATTATTGATCACTAGAGGTAATACACACACACACACACACAGATATATATATATATATATATATATATATATATATATATATATATATATATATATATATATATATATATATATGAGTGAGACTATATCTCCCAACTCGAGGAATATTATGTTGACAAAGGTACATGACACCCCTTTTCCAAAGTATCTCTCCTTAATCCATGATCATAGGAGGTAATGTGTTCCCAATAAGGAACTGCAATCTCTCACATTTAGATCTACATGTGTCTTTTCCTGAACACTCATAAGAAAAAGGAAAAATATACACACAATATTGCATTCTAAAACAGTGTTATAACAAGTCACCACCAGTACAATTTAATGCAATATATATGGATTATAAAAACAATTCCATTATAAGTGTTTCCTAAACATGGGTCTTACAATAATGTGCATATAAAAAAACAAAACAATAGTGATTAAATAAAATGCAACTCACCGAAGTTACACTTTCCATGTTGATTCTGACCACATTGTCTCCCCTTGGAAAAACACTTCGGCTCACCAGAAGACCATTGGTGATGATCAACATCTCGATCATTATTGAATAACCTACCCATTTTCTCAAACATATGGGGTTATTAACGGTGCTTTCCCATTCTCTCCAGCTTCTTCTTGTAACCAACCGGTACTGATATGATAAATGTGATCGCCATCCGCTCCACATCATCTCTCGGCTCTAGAGCAATGATCACAAATTTGAATCCTATGAGTTCTCTTCTTCCGATTCTATGCTTTACTCAACCTTGCAAACAAAGTACTAGAAGAATTTCACACTCTAAAAAATAGTCATTTAGTGAGAACTTGTTGGCCAAACCGGATATGATACCAAACATGATCCAAAACTGGGGTGTTATAAAAAGTTAGTTTTCCCATTCCATCAGATACCTTAAAATTTTCCCGATTACGTGATTAATGGTTAAAATAAGTTACAAAACACAAAAGAAAGTAAAACCACAAAATCATGACAACAATGAACACCGGGATGATGATGGAGTTCATCCCAAAATGGACTACATCTCCGGGTCCACTCAAAAGACAAACCAATATATAAATGATGTAGAAAATACAATTCTTACATTACATATCTTATCTTTTTATTGGATTTGATGTGATTTGTGTACATGTCCATGTAGTCATTCTATTTTGTAGGTTACATGTACCCTCAACGATCATAGTGCGAACATAAAGCGACGGACAAGGATCATAGAAAAACCTAAGCAACACAAAATAAAGCAATTATGAGAATTTTCATGGGCACCAACGCCTAGTTCTTGTCGTCGGTGCCTGGCGCCTCTGCCCTCTTATGGGCACCCCTTTACGGCTTTGTACTGAGTTCTAGATTTTACAAAGTGAGTAGTGAAGGCCTTGTCTGCGGTCTCTTTAGCACTCACACTTAATCATATCACTTCTTTTTCATTTGGAAATCAGCTAAGTCTCCTTATCTCTTCATCTTGCTCGGGTTCTGCAGTTTACATGATTAGTTTCTTGTGTTTTACTATATTTTAGCATTTGTACATCTTATATTACACTAGTTACTCTACAAAAATATTTAGTTCAATTTCTATAAAATCATTTGGTGAACCCCACTCATGGTTGCTTCTTCGGATCCTTATTTTTCACATTACCTTTTCTTTCATGGCTCCTAAGGTTTCTCAAGTCTCCTTCCATCAATTACTTCAAATACACCCACCTTGCAAAGATGTTCTCCAAAAATCCCTAGACACTATGTACCTCCCTTGCAATACACCACCCACTCAAGTAAGTGCCAATTTCAATAGTCTATCCGACGACCCTATCGGTCCTAATGCTACATCCAATAAACCATCTTACAGTCAATTCAAACTTTACACCATGACTTTCAATACGAATTTTAATCTATGGAAACCACAATTGCATATCTTAAAGCTGAAATCCAACATCTTAAGGCCTCTTCTCAAGCTCATGCTAGATCTTCTTCTACACCTCATTCCACTCCTATATCTTCTAAATGTGCTCATATTAGTGAACCTCAAGTTTTACCACGACAAAAACCTCTCAAGTTTGATCTAAATACTTGAGAAACACGGTATCCTTTATAAGCTCGTCAATCACTAGTTAATCAACTTGTAAACTACTCATTGTTACCCTCCTTATCGACTTGCCAAATACCAAGTTATCCCATTTTGCAATCATCGCATACTTAATGGACATCATGATAATGGTTTTTATGTTTTAAAATGACAAATTAAGCACCTTGAGCATCAAGGTTTTATTTCATTTACTACACAACATTTTGCTACATGTTCATCTCCAATCTAAAATCCCAATGGGCTCCCAAATCCAATCCCTCTAGTGTCTAATGAGCATCATGCCATAGCTACTAATGTTCCTTCATCATTACGTCAAGATCCACCCATCCAACCCATTCTAACTAAGAAACCACCTCTCAAAATCTATCATCCATCTTCTCCTCATATCAATTCCTCTATGACGTTACCCATTCCAAATCTACAATCGATAAACCAAGAAAGATCAACCAATTCACCATGTGATAGTTGTCCTCTTTAAGATTCCCCATGTCAACCTAAAACCCAACCCCGATCCTACTCTTACTCCTACCCACCATCGTGATGACTCTATTATTTCTCATGACACATCTCAAACTCTCCCACAATGGCATGGTATCACTTGCATCTTCACATATCTCTCCATCATTAGCACACTTGTGGGGCATTGCACTTTCCTCCTTCTAGAACTATCGCCTGTCTCTAGTGCCTACTACTACACTTCATGCTTTTTGCATCATGCCTAATCTTCCTATGCACTTCCACACCCTTTGATACACACCTTGTATCATCATTACCCTACAACACACTCTAGTTCCATGGTTCATACTCAACTGCCGAGGGTCTAATTCTAAAATGAACCTCACATCCTCTACATTTTACGCTATGTGCTTCATAGTACATATTTTTATCTTCTATTCACACAACTCACTTATTTCTTGATGAGGCACTCTTGCTCTATGGTTCATTCTTGACTGTTGAGTGAGCATTTATAAATGAACCTCATCTCATACACATCCGCCCATTGGGGTGACATTTCTCCTATCATCTTGACATCTTGCATACCATACCTTCACACTCATATAACATTTGCATATCTTTGTTGCATTTACTTTTGTTAGCTTTGTACACTTACATATTGCACTTTGCTTACTATGTTAGCCGATAATCAGCATGTCATTATCTTTATCATATACACATGCGCGTTCACTTGGTCTCTAGATATGAATGCATATCTCTTATAACTCCTTGCAAAATGCATGATGCTTGACACTTAATCCCTTTCCAGTATCACCAAGGCTCATGGGGGCATCTACCTTTACTCCTTTCACACATTACAGGTTCTATTGTTTCATCATTTACTACTTCTTCTTATTAGCACTTACTAGTCCCCGATAAATACACACTTTGACATACTTTTTATCTTCCTAATATGCTAATGGGTGCTTCATGTGTAGAATTTGTCTTGCGCAGATACAATACAACCTCAAAGCTATCTGTCACTTTTTTTGCTTTCTATTGTTTACGAGATATGCCCCATGTCTTGTTTTCTCGTTGTATGCTTATGGTCTGCTTCGCCCCGATTGTCTTGTGACATTGTGAATGATGTCCCATGTATGAAACCCAATTTTCGTGGTCCATCTTGTCTTACTACTTTCTTGTTACATTGTCTTCTTTTGGATACTATCTTATATACTAACTCTTGTTAGTAGCCTACATTGTTTATATGTGCCTTGGTTTCTACCATGCACATCCTATACCCCCAAGTAGGTATCCACTTCAAATTAGTATCAAGTCATCTCCTTTGGGACACATTCTCCTATTATCGTTGCATGCACCCCAAACGAGGAGGACATATATTGGGTCAAAAATCACCCATACAATAGCTCGGATATACAATATAGATCAATATGGTACAAAATCAACAAAGGTTACAGTCACATAACGCTCGAAATCGGGTGGGTCAAGCATAGAACAAACACTAGCGCTCAAAATCGATATAAGCAGCACTGGCGCTTGTGTCCTCCCCTAGGTGTTAATGTCCTAGGGGAAGATAAAGATAGTTTATTAGCACAACACAATATACAACAATTCACAAAGTAGTTCTATAGTTACATGCACAAACCTTCAGTCACAAAATACATGTTATCTCCTACAATAAGTACAATCGAAACTAATCGGGGATAAAAGGAAAAAATCGAGACATACCATCTGTAGTGATGCTTATTAGGAAGATTCATGGAAGGAGAGTAAAACTATACCTCTCTCCTAACCCTTTCCCTTGGCATGAGATCGCCCAAAAACGTGCACTTGGTGTGAGATCACCAAAAAATCGCACTTGGCGTGAGATCACCTAAAAATTCACTTCTAGCATGAGATTGCCAAAAACCTCACATTTAGCATTCGATTAGAAAATTAAAAAAACATGACACTTTTCTATCCTATACTCTCTTACATATCATGTGCACACTTTCCTTTTTACACGCTTTTACATACTTATGCATACTTTACTCAGATTTTCCATATACGCTACTTTGACAACTCTTTCACTCTTCTTTTGTAGGTTCATCATTAATACGCAACAAGTAGCAACTTACTTCATCAAACACGGGTTCTATCAAAGCACATATTTACACATACGCTTCATCCCTAGGGTCACTTCCCTTTTCTAGTCTCTACACTTCACTTTGTAAACATTCACTTGTTCACTTATCCACTTGAATGCTATCACCTACACGCTACAAGATCATAAGGTACGCATCTTATAACGAATTTATGTTATCGATTATTCACTTAAAACTTAAAGTGGGGAAAATGTAAACACAAAATCTATGCACTTGGGTACATTTCTAGGTCCTATAAGTAGGCTAGCATTTACATGATTCCTAGGTAAGAAAATTGGTAATTGACAACTCCTTTATCCTTTTTCTTTGTCTTCTACACTTTTATTGGCTTCATAAATCTGTTACTCTGTCGGCATCTAACTCGTGTTTATTTTTCTATGGATTTAGACATTAGCGGCAAGTTCAAATAGTAGTGTTAGGCACTCCTGTCCTCTTGGGCGCTCCTGTCCCTATTTATATTTTTCTACCCCTTTTGGGCCCCTTTCACTTCTTAATTACATTTTATTACCTTGGGTCAGCCTTTTAGTTGTCAATTACAAAATTTAAACAAGGGAATCATATAAATACATAGTTATGCTTTTAAAATAAGGGACCAAACACTAAGCATTACTATCATCACCTAAGCTTGCATTCAAAAGGCACTAAAGCACTTCAAAGGCATCCATCTAGCATTCATACAAGGGACAAGGGTTGCATCATTTCGCATACACTTCATAGGAGGGGGAAGTTTGTTCTATTCAATCCACACATACAATTAGATTGCTACTTTCTAGCTATGGCCAGCTATCTTTTCTTGTAACTTACACAAGGGCATCCTTGGGCACCATTTCTACACACACTCATAAGAACTACATGGGGTTTGAGATGTAGTGCGAATCCTCAATAGTAAGCTCATGCTTTAGGTGACCACTAGGGTCAGTCAGACTCTACATTTTGCATCATTTTTTTATTGGATTTAATGTGGTTTTTAGATATGTGTAGGTGGTCATTCTATTTTGCAGATTACAAGTTTCCTCAGCGATCATAGTGCGAATATCAAGCAAATGACAAGGCTCAATAGAAAAACCCTAGTGACACAAAAGAAAGTAGTGCCCAATTCAAGTCGTCAGCACCTAGACACCTCTTCCCTCTCATGGGTGCCCTTGTTCGGATCTATTCTTGAGTTCCAGATTTTACAGTGAACAATGACGACCTTGTCTATAGTTTGTTCAAGACTTGCATCTGCTCATATTGTGCTCATGTTTTATTAACTAAACTACTACAAATTAAAACTAAGCATCTACATAGCTCCAAAAGTAAGTTAATCTAACAATGAAATATCAAGATAAGAGCTTAAAGGAAATGCTTCTTTAATACATAAATGAAACTACATGCTAAAATATTTCATACTCTCTATGATTGCTAAATTAAACTATGAACCTATGAAGATCATAAGCAATCCAAATAGTGGTTATAAAGTTTCAATTCCCAAATGTTCGATTTGACGAAAATGGTTAAAAATTCCTCTAAGCAACATGAATAATGAAGGATCCAAGGGTCTAATGAAAAATCATTCATGCACTACGATACAAATGCATCAGGAAAATCGGTGTGCCAAGATAGTACTAACATAGCAAGCATACCATCTTTGTTTGTGGGGTAGATCTAGATGATCCACGAGTCGCTTGAATAAGAAAATGTGAGGAATGAAGAAAGATAATGATCGAGTATCATGCATTGGTCATAGGCTTCATTGTGTACTAGCTCTTTACCACTTTTTGCAAAAACATTATTTTTGCAATTTTTGGATTTATTGAATTTTTACGGATTTTTGAAAATTTTTACCAATTTTTGAAAATTTTGATTTTTTTGCAACTTTTTAGTGATTTTGGATATTTTAGAAGAAATATAGGAGAGAGGATCACTTGAGAGCAAGAAAAATTCCCCAGGGAGAAGAAATGGTCACTAGGTAGTAAAAATATGCCCCGATGGGACGAAAAATGATTATTTATTAAAAATAATCATCCGGACTAGTAGTAAAAAACGGAACCATCACAAAGGTAAAATCACACCTCTCCACCATCATGGTGGGTGAAAATGTATTGCAGGGGGGTCAAAATAGCCATATATACCATGTCGGGGGTAAAACATTATGAGTAGTTATTTGTTACTAAACTCTTGCAAATTTTCTATTGATTTTTCTTCGACCATGGGAGAGATGACGTGAGTTCCAGATCGTAAGAGGCATGCGGACATTGTTCAAGAGTACCAATGGTATCCCAAGGATGGTGCACATGTGAGTAGACCCAAAATTTTTCTTTGTTTTTGAATTTAATACCATTTATTAGGGGAAACATGCGACATGATGTATGCGTGCCTTGGGGCACATATATGATGTCGGGGTGCATGGGTGTTAGGGTTTGTTCTTAGGGCACATGATTGAGCACAAGGGTGTGGTTAGTGGTGTGAATGCATCATCAAGGGCATGAGTGCGCTTGGGTATGGTTTTGCGCACGAGTGTGCGTACGAGGGTTAACAGGAGCGCGTATGTGCTAAGATGAGCGCGCGTATGTTCCATGATATTAGGGGGTTGAGGGAGGCGCATATGCTGGCATAGGTGTGTAGGCATTGAAATGGGGGCACATGTGATATGGCGTGCATGTTCTAGCAAAGATGTGCAAGCACTAGAATGTGTTCGCAAACACAAAAAAGGGGTTTCTATGACCCTTAGAAGAATTTAGGTGATTTTTATAAGAATGTAGGGGTGAATAGAAGAAGATTATAAGGCTTACTTAGAATAAATGAAGTTAATGAGTGGTTGCTTGACCATGTAGGGTGACCTCACTTTGGAGACATGTGAGTGGCAAGTGAGGTTGCGCTCGTTACAGGAGACCTTAAAAGGCAACGACAACGTGAGAGGATCTATTTAGATATGATACTAGACGTGACTAGACTATCCTATGTGGCATATATTACACATATTACCTTGGATCACAACTTGCTAATAGCCTTAGTGGAGAGATGGCACAATGAGTGTCATTATTTTTGCTTCATCACCGACGAGATGACTCACATTGGAGGAAGTGTGGCGCATCCCGAGAGTTTTGATCCAAGGACGACTTATAGAGTATGATGGGGATGCTCGCCCACATTACACAATGCCTTATAGAGATGTTTGGCCTATGAGACATACCTTGAAAGGATATGACAGTTCAAGTATATAAGTGCTTTTGGGATCGTTGGCTATCTCGTGTAGTTGTTTATTTGATGGCTCTTTCAAGCGGCATTTTGCTACCCGACAAGACTAGTACTTCCTTTCCATTAAGCCTAATAGGAGTTATTGATGAATTGATCGGCGGAGAGAGATACTGCTGGGGACAAGTGTTTATTATCACACTTATATTGGGATCTACATCTTATTACTTACCATGGTCGAAGACCATGGGCACATCGACGATGCTTGAGATATGGGCATGGGAACATATTGCCATAGGTCACCCCGCAAGGGTTTTTCGAGTTCAAGCTCTAGATAAGCATTTGATGATGGGATGGGTGCTTTGATCGATGATGACATTCGAGGTCACATTGGAGATACAAACTAATATTGCCACGTATTTTATGAGGTGTAGTTGTGCATGGTTACATGGCATCCTTATAGAGCCTATCAGTGGGTTGAGGATGTTGTAGAGCTTAGTGTAGCAGACAGTTGATCATTTCTTGATTGCTAATGAGATTATATTGTCGAGTGGTACAGGGTGAATCATGTGTAGTGATAATTTGGCCAAGTGCATCGTATCCTTGGCAATGAGATATGGTATGGTCGTCATTCTAAGGATACATTTAAAATTAAACCCCTCATCTGACCACGCTAAGCCAGAGATAGTTTTGAGTAGATGGTGCCCCAACCATGGGTACCTTTACATCATATTGTAGATCTAGGGGAGACAAATGATTATCACAAATGGTACAACTTAGTGCTCCCAGGGAGATTGACGATTCCATAGGCTGCCATTAATGCAGGTATTATAGTAGCTACAAACACCTAAAATCTGCTTATGCGATTTAATACTAAAATTACACTAATTATACTCTTTACTATCATTTCGTAATAATTAGTGCTTTTCCTCTAATCAGCTAACATTCCTCTTCATTCTTCACTCGGATGTTGATTAATGACCTTTCGTTAATTAATATATGCTTCTACTTGGGTTAATTAATTACGCTCGCTACTCTAAATCAATAAATCATCGTTTATTGGATTAAATTCCTCTAGTAACCCCCAAATCATACTAATTTTCCTCTAAATAGCTTCTATAATCTTACATCTACCTATTAATTAATCACCCTTGATTAATTAAAACACCCCTCAACTCCCATGAGTCACTAATGATAAATTAAACTCTTCTAAATCAAGGTTACCTTTTCTAAAGAAACCTTATCCATTCCTAATCTTGCTTTACCCTTATCCCACATGCACTAAGATGCTAAGCTCTCTCAAACCAGAGGGTTATATAAAGAACCCTCCTCCTACCTTTTATTCTTACACCTCATTTGTCCTAGGATAAACTATAGGCATTTGGATTTGAGCATTCTCCATTGATTTGGATTAAGCTTCTCATCTTGCATCCATCCACTCAAAATTGAGTAATATGGGAAGATCTAAAATGGTCTTGTAGCCATTCTTGGTGAGATTCCATTCTCTATTCTTGAGATCACCACAACCACAATTTTTATTTCTTATGATCTTCATAGGTTCATAGTTTAATTTAGCAATCATAGAGAGTAGGAAATAACTTAGCATGTAGTTTCATTAATGCATAAATGAAACTACATACTAAGTTATTTCCTACTTTCTATGATTACTAAATTAAACTACGAACCTATGAAGATCATAAGCAATAAAAATGGTGGTTGTGGCGATCTTGAGAATGAGAATGGAATCTCACTAAGAATGGCTGCAATGCCATTTTGGATCTTCCCGTATTATTCAATTTTTAGTGTATGGATGCAAGATGAGAAGTTTAATACAAATCAATGGAGAATCCTCAAATCCAAATGCCTATAGTTTATCCTAGGACAAATGAGTCAGAAGAATAAAGGTAAGGGGGTTTATTATATAGCTTTCTGAATTGGAAAGGCTATAAAATTGATGAATGTGGGATAAACCCCAAAGATGAAATACAAAGGCCATATATGTTTGATAAAGTACATGCACTTTGCATGGGGTTGAAAGGGGGTTTAATTAATCAAAGGTGATTAATTAATAGAAAGGGGTATGCCTATAGAGGATTTAGAAGAAAGTTAGTATGATTCGGGAGATTTTAAGAGAGGAAATGGTTCAATAAATGATAATTTATTGATTTAGATTAGTAGTTGTAATTAATTAAGAATAATTAATTGACCTAGGTAGAAGTGGATGTTAATTAACGAAAGGTCGTTAATCGGCATCTTGAGTGATAAGAGGGATAATTAATTAGTGAAATATAATTAATTAACAATGATAGAAGGATAGTGGTGGTTAATTGATGAAGTGTCGTCAATTTATGGGAAAGAGGATAGTTAGTGCAATTTAGGTATTAAAATTGCTTGACCGAATTCTAGGTGTCTACACATATCACTACTTATTCATTTAAAAATCATCAAAATCCCCTTATCTCTTCATCTTGCTTAGGGTTTTACACTTAACATTCTTGTTTGCTTGTGTTTTATTGCATTTTAGCATTTGTACATCGTATATTACACTAGTTACTCTCCAATTATATTTAATTCAAATTAAATTATATCAACAACAACAAAGGGCCACAAAAATGTACAAACATGAAAAATCATTCATGCTCCAAATGGAAACATGTAGAGTGTGCACAAGCACTTGTTTTAAAATAAACAAACCTAATCTACTCCTAATCTAACCAAAGTCAAAGAAAAATAAACAAAACCAACTATTGGTTGGGAGAAATAGCTTCCCTTCCTTACAAAATTGGACTATGTGATCAATTTGGCAATTAAAACACATGTTGGAAATGAAAACATAGTCCACACTTCCTTATTGCTCAAATTATCATCTGAAAATAAAATGAATACCTCCTCAAGTTTCTCAAAGCATTTGTTTTTGGAGGTGTTGCAGCTAACCTTTGTTGTCTTGATGATCTCCCTCATACTCTAAAGTGAGCATGAGTGGTGACAACTTAAAATTTGACTCTAAACTATCCAAGTATCTGATTGGGCATATGTTCTTTTGAAAAACTTGGCTAATTTACATGGTTTTCCCATCTTATTCACATTTATCTCCAAGAGTTTAGTTGTGAGACGCTTTCCTCTTTATAACAGTATGTTGCAAGTTGATATGGACTAGGTCTCTCTTGATCTTACACAAACACCTTTGTTTCCACTTTGGTGTGTGAGTCTCCTCTCTCTTCATTTTCTACCCCGACCGATTGTCCACCAAAATTGGGGCAAGTTCAAGGTATGCAAAGAAATGTGGATCATTGCACTCATTTTTCACCTTATCACTTGGAAAATATTCTTCCCCACACCCACAGATGCCAAAAGTTTTGAAAAACACTTTCTCCTCAAACTACAGTCCATTCTGATTTTCTGCCCTCAAAGTCGCCTGCTCTATTTTTTCACTAGTTTTCTTCCTTTCCAAATTTTCATCCTTGTCATCCTCCTAGTTATATTCACACCAATCTTCAACAAATGTGTAGTTATCATTCTTGGAAGAATTGGTCAAAGATGAGGAACTAGGGAGAGGATGCTCCTTAAATTCTCTTGCAAATAGAGATGATTTGGGCTTCAAAATTTTGAATTTAATCATTTGGAGAATCCAAATGATCCTATAAAACATATTATTATGTCCTCGGTTCCTCCTCTTCATGGAAGTAACAAATATCGTGATCTACTTGCCTTGTATGATAACTTGGTTCAGTGCAGGTTATATCATGATTTCTCAAAACATTGTGAAATTTTTATAGAGAGTCAAATAATGCATTGGGTGGAGATGGGAGGGAGTTTTACATATCATAGGGGATTGGGTAGGAGATACTTGTAGATCACCAAAGGGGAACTAGGAATAAAATGATATTCCTATTTTTTGAATGGGCCGATGAATTTTTCATGATTTGCTCTGACCGGGTATGGAGGATTTGAAATAGTTAGAGAAGAATGGAAGCAATGTGGATGGGTTTCCTTTTACTAGCCGAATGAGAATCCTCTTAGCTTGTAATGGAATTACAAAATATTGAGTAAGAGTACTACCTCCTAGGGTTTGGATCAATACAACCAAATATGCATCAAAGAACCTCAAATAATACAAGAATGCCATACCTTGTAAGGGTTTAAATTCTTGAGGGATTTTGAGCCATGTCCTTGAAAATATGATGTTGAAATATGAGATAAAATCCATTGAATCTCGTTGTATTTTTTTGAGGTGTTCCATGAGAGAAATGAAATCTGCATTCTCCTTGAACCAATTGTTTAGTTGTTCTAGTTGATCCCATGTGGAAATGGATTAAGGAGCTAAATTTTATATAACAATATCTTGCTTTACCTATGAATGATGAAACAAGAATCCCAAGGCAAATGTTTTCTTTATAATGTTGGGAATGACACGATAGTTAGCTATTTCTTTAATGTGATCAATAGGAGATTGATCTCCATTTCCATGGAAAAGGGGTAGGGTTTTTAGGGATATTTTGGGGATTTCATCCCACTGCTACAAATGAAGGGGATTAAACTGAAATTAGATAATGAGAGAGATATTTGGAGATCCATGAGAGAAATGGAAACATGGAAAATGAGTGGAAAGGGGAAGGGGACAGTCTATAGACTCAAAGAACGGGTTTCTTGAAAAATGGAGTCACCAAATGACTTGGTCCCACTTGGTGTGCTAGAAATCTTAATGCTCAATAGTAGCACCCTAGGATTTATCATGGAAGATAGTTAGTTTTAGATAACATGGGATTGTCTCCAAGTGTGGGACACTTGAGACAAACCTCCGAGAGAAGGTTGATTCCTTTATCTATCTTAGTGCTAACACTACCTCTAAGCTAACCTATACTAAGACATCCAAGGGACGAAGGGGAGAGATGCAGAAATCAAATCCTAAGATAAAGGGAAGGTGATAGCACCAAAAAAGAGGGTCGATAACTCTCCATAAGGGGAAGAAATGGGAGAAAATGTAGGAGGAGAGGGCAGACATACGTGCCATAGACCCAAAACCACATAATCTAACCCTTTCCATGCATTGACAATAAATACAAATAAAAACCATACAAGTAGAAAAGACACACAATATACCAAAGAATGAATGAGAGGCAAAAACATGATAAAATATGAGTATAGGGAAGAAAGAGAGCCACAACGCAAGATTTTATTACTCAAGGGATGCACATACCATTAAATTCATGACAGAATGTGTTAAACACATCATAGAGACCAAATATGAGGTCTAAAACTCATGAGAAGTTGGCCACCAATTTGGCATCATGTCATTACAATAAAAGAGGGATCTGTTTTACAAGGCATGAGTCCCATACTTATAGAAAATGGGAGGAAGAAAGAAGAGGGAAAAGAGAGAGAGAGAGATACACGCCAAGTCTTCACGCCAACTACCCACCAAACACCAATAAATTCCTCCCAAAACACAAAAGTCTCTAACATAGCCACTCTTCCACATCATCAAATTTACATGAGAAGGCATGGGAATCATTTATCATTAAGTTTGGTTGGTGACGTGGTTGGGAATTTTCTATGAGTAAAATTGTCTTTTCTCATATCATCTCACGTTTACATTTTTCTTCCTCAAAATAGAATTGAATCATGTATTTATTTATGCCAAAATTAATCCCTTGAAGAGATGGTTCCAATACCACTAATTTTGAGTAATTTGGATCTTGGAGTCAAAAGTTATGGCCCAAAACCATTTCCTCCTTGTTCTACTGACTTTCCACAACATTCCACAACTTCCAATTTGAACATCTCTGTGGATTGAGAAACTTACAAGACACTAGCATCTAATCATCTGTAAAATATCTTTTCCACATGTTGCGGAGGTTTATCTCTTTGTTATATGGGTTTTTGACCTACGACCATGTTTCTTTTTTATACGACTTTTGATGTCCGTAAAACACCATGTTTTGGAAACCCGTGAAATGCTAGGGATAGTGTTTCACGGATTCCAACCTTAGTCACCTCTAAACTTGTTTCCCTGTATGGAAAGACTCTTTATGGCATGTTCCCCACTTTATTGTGGATTTTTAATAGTAGGCTTAAACCTTCGTTTTGTGGAATTCCACAACCCCATGGAACACCTTTTTTCTCTAAGTCTCGCATAACACTATAATTCTCACCACAAAGCACTATCTTCATCAAAAATATTCTTAAATCCAAAACCGATGCTCCTTTTTTCTCGTTGGTTAGGATAGCCCATGGAACACTAAGTTCCTACCTTTGTTCCATGGGTTAGAATAACCCGTGGAACACTAAGTTCCTTAATTCCGCAAAACACTAAATTTTAGTGTTCTATGGCTTTTCTAAGAATTTTTTCCCTAAGTCCAAAATTGAATCAGTAAGTTACCAAAATAGCTTAGGGGTGGGGGTATTTTGGACAAAATGACTCCTTTAAAAGATTATGAAAAGCTCTTAATTCCTCCTCATGTTACTCCTCCACAAAATCTTCTCCACGAGCTTGAGTTTTGAGCTCCTTAACAACTAACTCCCATCTCTTCTCCATGAGCTCCTCCTATCTCAGTTGGCTTGAGAGCCTTGAGTGGTGTGTTTAAATGCCATTGGGGTTCTCTTTATATAGTTGTTGGGGCCTAAAATATTAGGATAACTATTTATCCTTTGGTTTGCAAAATCTCATATTAACGAGATATAAACAAAATATTGTTTAAAAATACATGGACAACCCTTTTTATATATTTTCAGAGGTAATGACCCGAAAACCTAGCACACTTCTTGGTGTGCTAATGCAGTGAGTCCTCCCAAACGGATATGTTTTTAAGGTATTAAGATCCCACTTTACCCGTATAAGATAAAACATTCCTTAAATGCATTACTCCCATAGTTTAAATCATCCCCTTATGTAGAATGTCCCACATTACCCGTGGGCCAACCAAATTCCTTTTAAAAAATGATTTCCATCATTTTAGTCCCACACACGTGGGAATAGGAGTAGGGACGGGGTTTAAAAACAAACATTCCCACCATAAGGTCAAGGTTAATGGACCCATTTAACATGTGGTAATATCCCACAATCATGAGATGTGGAGATAAGTGGGGGTTAAATATATCCCTCTCCATGTGGCAAAGTGGTCTCGAGACCACTTAATGTGCTTGGACTTAGCCATTGAGTAGGCATTCATGGCTTGGTCACTAACGTGTTTTATACATTGAATTGGTAATTATAATAACCATGTAGATTAGTCTATATTTTGTTGAGCTAGCTCACTTGGAATATGTGGAATTCCTTGGAAAAATATATTACTCACTAATAAGATGAACTCGGCGATGTCACTTTGGTGACAAAGTTACCTGTCCCCTTCCCGAGAAAAAGTGGGAACCACTTTAGGTTATTGGGGCCCTAGCCGACACATGTTGTGGGTCCCATATTCGATCATCTCGACCATCGAAGATTGTAGGCTAAAACCGAATCCCAATTTTTGACTATTTCTCTTTTTATGTCACCACTTTTTGATATGTCATTGGTCGACTCCACAAATAGTCACTTAGCGATATTACATTAGTGTCACCGCACCGCACCTATGCCTTTGATTTTTCTTGTTGTACACTGATTCTGCGGACATTATCTCCCATACATGGTGATATAGTTGGGTCCCCACCTAACAAAAGTGGACTCAACCAGTTGTTGGGGCCGTAGGTGGCACATGTTGTGGGTTCCACATTTGATCATCTCAACCATCGAAGATTGTAGGCTGAAACTAAAACCCAATTTTTGACAATTTCTCTTTACATATCCCCACTTGTTAATATGCCATTGGTGGAGTCCACAAACAGTCACTTAGTGATCTTGCATTAGTGTCATTTACTGCACTTTGCGCACACGTGCCTTCGATTTTTCCCGTTGTACTTGATCTTGTGTGGAAGGTATCTCCCACAAATGATGTATATTTTGGCCCATTCAAAATGTGCTTTGAATATATGACTCGAAGATCTTACGTAAGCAATATTTTTAGGGATATTCAGGGAAATTATGAAGCATGAAATGAACTCTAGATCAAGTATCATAATAATGAATGCAACTAAAAATGTTTGCATCAACTAAGGTCGTCATTAAATACAATGCTTTCAAATTATTTTTCTTCTAGAGATTGGATTCTTTTATAGCTGCAGGTGTTGTTGGATTTGTGTCCCCATCACAAATTTGAAACATAGATCATTGAAGATAAATGTGTTCTCCACTTGCTAAGACCACTATAACCATGTTTTTTCCATTCAAATTTGTGAAAATAAATGATTTTATTGAATTCATTAAGTAACAATTAGATAGAGGGGTTCTTTATCACTCCAACAAGTTCTTATTTGATAAATTATTGATTGATATGCAAGAACTCTCGATACACCCGCCCTTCTTATATACTTGTTTATATGTGGAAGAATCTTGCACTTTCGTAATACCTCTAAGTATATGGAAGATACATTAAGCTATGTTAGATAAGAATGTTACATGGTAACTAGGTGGTACGTGAAAAGGACTTGCTCTATCAATGACCATTGTTTAGTCGAAAACACCATACATGGACATAACATCCCTATATACTCATTTTTTCCTATTTTCGGATTTACATTAAATGCCATATGTAAATGAGTAAAGAGGGAATGGAAATAAATATTTCGTTATTAATCCTTAGTGATTTATAGGGATGATGTCATATGCACCATTTTTGCAACAATATTAGGTGTTACATACAATAATTTGAATGCAATGACTTTACTCGTAGAAGTGAACCAAAGGCATGGTTTATAACACACATTGGATTTATTTCATTTTATAAAAATGATTTTGTATTTAAAAATTAGCCTCATTTTGAAAAATAAATTTACATGGAAATGATTTGCATAATAATAACAACCTATTAAAAGTCAAAAATTAAAATAAATCCCTTAATGGAAATACCCCTAAATATAATAAAATATCCCACAAAAATAAAATATTATGCTCGCTTTATTTTTCTATTTTTTATAAAAAAGAACTCAAAACAATAATCATCCTCCAAGATTATATGCTATTTAAATGATAAATAGTTAAACTTCTCTATGATTTTAAGGGATTTATTTCTCCCACATGGCTTTTATTCGAAAAGGAAAATAAAGTATTGAAATTATCTTTGAAACCCATGAATGTATATGTCATGTAACACTCTAGTTTTGTAAGTTTGACAACATACTAAATTTCTACCCGGTTATGAAATTAAAAGGAACACTAAGAACTAACTAAATAAGAAGAAACACCTTAGGTGACATAGACCAAATGCAAATGTCAAAGAAATTTGGTCACATGAATGAGATGCTAGTGTTTGAGATCGTAGTAACTAAACACATCAACAAAATTTTCAACATTTAAATGAGTGAAAAAAATTGTCGCAACACCAATGTTTTACCAAGAATTTGAATGCTTCATTAAATTTGTACTATCTTACGAGTTGTAATAAATACCAATACCATGACAAGAATTTGATGGATCGTAAAAGATAATGAAAATGGAAATAAAATGTGTAGAGAAAAATTTGTATTATTATTTAATAAGAACAAATGATGGGATTTACAAATATAAATCCAAATAAGATTCTTCACCTAGTACAATGGGACAAGAGATATCCCATCCTATGATTAACAATATTATGTACGATAATTTTAGACTTTTTTCTTTTTGTACAATTTCTTCGTACTTTTCTTCATTTGACTCTTCCTTGTGCTATTTTTCACCATCTTCATCCTCATACTCTATCTTGACATATCTTTGATCTCCATGATGTGTAGTATCTTATAATGTGATTTTTCTTTCTCCATAAAAATTCAAGGACTTCTTCGCACATTCATGTTTATTTTTCCCGAGTTTCTAACCATAAATATCCCAAAACAATATCCAAAACATCCATATCTAAAATATCAAAATCTAAATTTAATACACATTATTTCATAGTAAGCTTATAATCTTCAAGGCATTGAACATGTTTACCCATTAGTTGAGTGTCCTTGATTATTTTTTCTTGAACCTATAGTTTCTTGGCTAGTCAATGTTAATGAAGTTATACCTACTATTTGGGCTTATAGATACAATACTCATTTTTCTCAATGCAATGAATAAAACACTATAAGGGTTAGATGTTTCATGTTGATAGTAAACTATTTTAAATTATGACCACCATTCCATAGTATTAGTGCTTGCATCATAGTAAGGAACTGCGATGAAAATTTAAACAAAATTTTTGAATTGTTGTTAAAGGGTCGCACCTAAGAAATTAGTCAAAACCATGTTCATGAGTTCAACTTACGATTACCATATTCCATTGATATTTCTCACAATCCTTAGTATGAACACTTTTGGGAATTGCTCTTGGATCCCTATTTCCATCGGTGAAAAAAATGACTTGTGGGGGTAGAAAAACCTTTTGTAATGTATTCAAATTTTTATGCAAAACAATCTACAACATCTTTAAACAAAATCCCCACTTTCCCTAGAAAAGGCCGGATACCATATGTCATGAAAACAATTATAATAATAATATATTATTTATAATTGAATAAATATCTCATAGGTTGATAACCTAAATATCCCATATATTTATAATATAGATCACACCCTTAAGATAAGGAAACACCATACAAAGTGTTTTAACCCTAAAATTTTAGAATATGGGTGAATGAGGCACCTTAATCTAATTTTAGGATTAGGGATATAGGATATAAATTGGTGTGCGCACGCACATGCGTGCACGTGTGTGTGTGTGTGTTGTGCGTGCGTGTGTGCGTGCGTGCGTGCGTGCGCGTGTGTGCGCGCGTGTGTGTGTGCGTGTGTGCGTGTGTGCGTGTGTGCGTGTGTGTGTGTGTGTGTGTGTGTGTGTGTGTGTGTGTGTGTGTGTGTGTGTGTGTGTGTGTGTGTGTGTGTGTGTGTGCGCACGCGCGCGTGCGTGTGTGCGCGCGCATGTGTGTGTGTGTGTGCGTGTGGGCTGCGTGCGCGTGTGTGTGTGTGTGCGCATGTGTGTGCGTGTGTGTGCGTGCGTGTGTTTATATATTTCATATCTAATTAGAATGCATAAAGTACATATATGATCTTACCTTAATCAACAAGTCATTCAAAAATTAAAACACATGAGACATCCAATTAGATTTTGGATACTTTGTAGGATTATTTGGGCTTGGAATATGGTAAAACAAGTAAGATAAATCTAGGAAGTGTTTCTTACAGTGAAACAATATGTCCAAACCCTCGGGGACACTAGTGGTATGTTGTGGGCACTAGTGGTACATTGAGGACACTCTTGTACCACACTTCTTCCCCACGGTTATGTCCTTTGATACTTTCTACAACTTTCACTTTTGTAATATGTGCAACAATTAGATATATAAGCGTGTGTATGATCATGAGCCAAAAATATGTGGGTAAGATCCTAAAAAAGTCTCCTTTCCTCCGAACCTAAATCTCTTGAAAGACGTAATAATGATTTAGTGGTTTGGGTTTGGAACCCTAACACCGTCGGCATAACACTAATTTAAAGAGGCATAAAACCCATGTATTTCACCACCTATTGGAAGTGAAATTGTTTTGATGCAAATACATGTATGCAATAATCATTTTGTCTCATAAACACTTGATGTTCATAGATTAACATGGATTGGAATTCTCTTGGTTTAATTTCATTTGCTATTAACCTAGTGTTGACTAATTTAGACTTGTATAGAGGTTCTTCCTAATGCCTTGTCTTTAATTATGTAAGATTAAGGTGATCTTGCTTGATATTTGATTACGAGAGGATCTCTTGAGAATGCGAAGTGAGTGAATGAGGTACATTTTCTTGGTTTTACACTATTACATGCTATATAATTTTACACTAAGGATGACTTAGGGTAATAAGGTTGACTCAGGAGTGATTACACTTGAGAAAATAAGTTGTTTTTCATAAAGAGGATAGAACCATAAAACACAAAATATAAGCTGTCTGATGGTTTAGTATCACTGTACCCTATTGTCCAAAGGGATAAAATACTATGAGTGGAAATCTAGAAAATCATGAAAAGAAGTGTAAGATGTCTATGAAAGACAAGAGAAGTCATGTAGGTGTTTTAGCGACATAGTAGGTGAATAGGAATAATTTTCAAACCATAAGAGAGTAAGATTAAAAATTTAATCTCTGTTTGTGCACACATATCATGAATAATGGATATAAACCAATTTACTAATGTTAAGCACCAAATCAACAAAATTAGGTGTATGCACCCCCTTAAGATAGTAAATGTTTTTTAGGTTAAAGGAAATATATATGGAAGTGTTTACACACAATTTTCATCTCTCAATTTATTGGTTCACTTGAACAAATGCAAGATTCCTCTAAGAGCAAGGCCCAAACACAATAGTATAGTTAATGTCCTTATACTGAAAATTGAAACCTTAAATCTTAATATATTAAAATAAAAATTAAATTTGAAATTTGTAAAATAGAGAATAGAAAGGAAGGAGTAGAGATGTAAATTTGAAATTTCTAAATTTGAAATTCATGTCTTCACCGCCACATACGTAAAAATAGTTAGTTGATATTGTCAGGTGAATGCATGTATTTTTCCTTTCTCATTTTCTCTCACCAAGTGCCATCAATTCCTGAATAAAATGATTCCAACTTAAAGAGCTCAAGGATACCTTTCCAACGAGACCTATTTTGTATGATTTGGAGCTTTAAATCGAAATTTATGTCCATTTGAAGTTTTATGTGTCGGGATGAATAGGAGAGAGACGTGTGATAGATTTTGATTGCCTTTGGCTATTATCCACGTGTGCATTGATTTTGTTTTGCTCTTATGTGAATTTTTTCATAGATACATTCCATTATGAAATGCAAGCCAATCAGAAAATGCCACGTTCCTTTTCCTTCTTTAAACTGTTCTTTCACTTGATTACTCTTCGTAAAACGTGAGCCAATAGAAAAGCTCCACATGTTTCATAGTTTCAGGATTTTATTTTATTTACACTAGCCACCTCAAAATGTAATCCAATGAAAAGTCTTTATGCTTGCTTCACAATTCGATTGTCCTTTTTCTTAATTATCTCACTTGCACGTGAGTTAATGAGAAAGCTCCATGCTTTTGTAATGTTAGCCTTTTTTAGCCTCGATCAAAACCATGAAACATTAACCAATAGAAAAGCTCTATGCTCTTTGGGATCTCAGATCGTTTGAAAGCTCCGACTAAAAATTACAAAATATTAACCAATGGGAGAGCTCCACTCTCTTCAGGATGTCAGACTGTTTGAAAGCTCTGACTAACAACTGTAAAATATTAACCAATAGGAGAGCTCTATGTACATCGAGTCTTTCAATATTTCTTGCTTTCGTGCTTTCTTTTCACTAGTTCGGGCTGCTCCTTCACATCGTAAATTCAAAATTTCTCGGGAGGACTTAGAAATATTTAGCTTCATAAAGAATGTTGCCATGTATCCTTTTTGATTTCGCAATCTGAACCCAAATCCTTATGAAATTCGGTTCATTCTGCGGACTTGAAGTCCACGAACTCAAATGGCTTGAAGAGTGCCAAAATGCTTGACAAGTGTCAATTTGATACCTCTTATCCGCACCGCATGTCCCATCCAAATTTCTACCATGTGTACCATTGACCTTTCAAATCTATTTCGGACTCGATGAATTATTTTTGTGGCTTATTTCAAGAACTTGAAGTCCATGAAATGCAAAGGTTATGAAAAGACATATAATCCCACCATGTAGCCCTTCACATCGTGAGCATTTAAAATTCTTGGTGATGCAAACATTTGATGGCCAACTGAACATTTTTCAGCCTTTTAAAAGTAACCCACCAATGCTTTAAGATGTGGAATTTTGACAGCCATTTAAAACATCTCAAGCTTTGTAAAAATGGATAATTCCATTTTAACTAAATTTTTTATCTAGTCTTGTAGTTTTATTACTTCATGGTCGAGCTGCATGCTTTTGGGCCTTCGTAGCTTCATTCTTAGAGTAGTTTGGATGATTTTGGTGTTTATTTGCATGTTTCTAACCTTTCGCAAAATATGTAGAGATATCCTAATCACCCTGTTCAACCAGTCCATTGAAATTTTTGTTGAATCCTTTCGTTTATCTTGCTAAGGCACAAGATCTATTACAATTGAAACTTCTCATGGACTCGAATGAAATTTAAAGCACAGGGAGCAATATAAAGCACTTAGAGTAGTTAGATTAACTGAAATTTTATGAAAAAGACAAATTTAATTCAAGGTTTCATAATGGGCAGCAACAATGACTCGTGCTCGGGATGGGCACCCCTTGTGGGTGCCACAAGAACAAAGACCAGAACAGATGCCTAATCCATTGGGTAAGGAGTCGGGAGACAAAATACACGGGGTTGATTGAAAAGATAAATTACGTTATTATCGTGTCTCAAAACCTAGTCACTATAGACCAAAGCACAAAAGGAAACAACAACACAAACAAAGGGAAAAATAACACAATTATACACTATACAATGATCATACTTGATCCTTTGGCTCAATCCAAAAAGTGTTTGAGATGCCTGCCATTAACAAAAACTCTAGCAAATGTCCTTCCAAGTCCTTTAAAATATGTATGTTCTCCAATCCTGATATCAATAGAGTATGGTCCCATCCATAGGGCATCAAACTTTCCATGTTTACCTTTATCTTCATGTCTGTTGTCCCACAATAGGACTAAGTCTCCAACATTAAAATCTCTTGGAGTGACCTTCTTGTCAAATATTTTCTTCAGTTTTTCTCTGAATTTAACATGTTTTTAGTGGGACTCTCTTCTAACTTCATCTAATTCCATGATTTGATTTATCCTTGCCTCATATGGACTTACTTCTCCTCCATCTTCAAATTGTGCATAAACTGATATGAGGAAAGTTGTAAGTGCGGGGAAAAAGGGCTTGAACTCCATAAACCAGCTCAAAAGGGATTTTTCATATAGACCTCTTGGTAGTAACTTTGTCTGCCCATAATGCAAACTTGAGTTTCTCACCCCATTTATTTTTATTGGTCTCTAGTGTTCTTTTAAGGATATTTAGTAGGTTTTTTTTGCTCGATTCTACTTGGCCATTTCCTTGTGGATTATAATTCAATGCATAAGCCAAATTTATACCATACTCATGGCATATTTTTGCCAATGGTTTAGCTTTGAAGCTCATGGCATTATCAACAATTATCTTGGCAGGCATACCAAATATGGATATTATATTATTGAATATAAATTCCATGACTACTTGATGAGTTGCCTTTCTAGTGGTAATGGCCTCAACCAATTACTACCAATACCCACTTATGAAGAGAAATTGAAGAGTATGAGATTTCACCAATAAATTCCAAGCCCCATTGTTTAAATGGAGCTTCTATTTACAAAGGTTAAGGGTAGGGCTAGAGAAGCTTTTTGTCTTCCAAAAATCATCGACAACTTTTACATCTTCAAACCAGCAAGGAAACATCTTTAAATAATGAAGGCCACCAATATCCTGCCCTTAGAATCTTGTGAGTAGTCACTCTTCCAGAAAAATGGCCTCCACACACTCCCCAAGAAATTATGTAATTATTTTGGGGGCCTCTTCTTCAGTGATACATATAAGTAAAACTCCTTCTATATTCTTCCAAGCTAATCCATGATTAGTTAAGATATACTTCTTAGAAAGTAGCTTAAGTGTCCTCCTTTGATTCTTATCGAAGTGCATAGGACAATTCAAGTTCTTCAAATAAAAACTATATATTTATACCAGGATGAATTTCTCACCTTTTGATGAGGGTGTGGACCATCTTCTTGTGGATCTCTACCACATGAAAATTGCTCTTTTCATCAACCTTGCTAAGTCCAATCCTTGAACAAGCTTAGTAGTTTGTATTTCCATGTCATATTCTTGAAGCTTGTTATCACATATGTACCTTTTACTGGATATTTTCATTTGAGACACAATATCCTTTACCATTATGTGAGGCACATATGCTATAATTTTGGAACTTAGAATATAAGATCTAAAGATTTTGGTTGCTTTGACCAAAGCAAAAGCTTGATTTTCCAAAACATGATATTTCAGCTCATAGCCTCGTAAAAGCTTTTTTAAAAATGCAATAGGCTTTTCATAGCCTTACTCATTATTTTGCAATATCACAAAGGTAATATTAAATTTAGAAGTAAATGAAAACATTTGAATTTTTTTATAATATGGACTGGCTAATACAAGGGTAGTCTTGAGTGCTTCTTTTACTCCTTTGAATGCTTGAACAACCCCTTCTTCCCATTTGATCACTTGATCTTTCTTCAACATATTGGTGATAGGAAAAGTGATTTCAATAAAATTAGAAATGAACCTTCTCACAAAATTAATCTTCCCAAAGAAATATTGAATACCTTTCTTTGAAAAGGGGATAGGAACTTGGTCAATAGCTTCTACTCATTCTAGATCAATCATGACTCCTTGGTGAGAAACTATGTGTCCAAGTAACTTAGCTTTTTCACACCAAAATGACATTTCTTGGGGTTTAATGAAATGCCATACTCCCTGCATCTGATCAAGATTTTCTCTAAGTGCATTAAGTGATATTATCTTCTTTTGGAAAACACAATGATGTCATCCTAATATACAATAATGAACTAGTTTATAAAACTTGCAAAAGCAACGTCCATTTCTCTTTGAAAAGTAGCCCCAACATTCATCAACCCAAATGACATCCTAATGTAAACATAAGTACCCCAAGGAGTAGTGAATACAGTCTTGTATTGCTCGATTCTCTCACCACAACCTGATTGTAACCAAAAGAGCCATTGAAGGTAGATAACATTTATGAACCAGTTACCTTCTCAGTAGAAAATAATCCATATTAGGCAGGGGATAATTATCTTTAAGTGAATATTTATTCAAATTTTAAAATTCACACAAATTCTTATATCACCATTATTTTTTCTGACTGGCACTAAGTTAGCTACCCATGAAGAATACCTAGTGGGTTGTATTATCCCACCATCTCGTAGTTTGTCAATTCCTCTTGCATTTTGGTTGCAAGGAGGGGATTGATTGGTATTTTCTTCTGTTTAAAGGGCTTGGAGTAAGGTAATAATGGTATATCATGCTGAAACAAATATTCTCTATAGGATTTTAATTTAGAGTAAGAAGAAGCAAGGCAATCCTTTGTATTTTCTTAATAATTGGCCATAAGCCTCTCTTTATTTTTTACTTAGATTACTTTCTAACCATACATTTCTAGGATCTTTTTGGATCCCAAATTGCACTGTACAACATCTCTTGGAAAAGTAGCAGATTTACAAACTAATCTATCGATCATCAAAACCAGATTCCAAATAGACTAATCCCCTTGGGATTACATTAGTCTTCAGTTGAATTACTTATTTTCCAAATAGAACTTCCTTCCCTTAGTAATTGAGAAATATTTTAATGTGTGAATCATCATCAAATATTTTCCATTGTTGAATATTATCAAGTACAAAAGGTCTAACTAGTACTTCCACTTCAAATTTACAATATAGAGATGAATCCTCTTTGTCATATTGTGAAGCTAGAACTGCCAACCTATCAGCTGCCATGTTTTGGCTCCTCCCATGATACTTAATATTAAAATAATCAAAACACTCAAGGAGATCCCATACTGCATTTCTATACTACTTTAATATTTAATTTTTTATTATATATAGTTTACTTATCTATTTGATCATTAGTTCAAAATCTCTCTTTACAAGGAGATCTTTTATCCCATGCTTCCAAGCAATTTTTCAGTCTCAACAAGAGTGCTTCAAATTCTACTACATTATTGGTGGAATCAAAATTTAACTTAAAAATAAAATCTAAATGATTCACCATTCAAAGAAGTCAGAACCACTCCAATTCCATTTCAAAATTTAGAACATTCTCCATGAAAAGCATGGTCCAGGGAACATTTGCATCCTCAAGATGTGCATTAGCATCCATACAATGATCTTCAAAATCTGCATAGACTATGAAGTTACCCAAAACTATATCAATGAACAATACCTCATAAGAGGCATTCATGAGATCCTCAATAAGATGTATCATCTTCTCTTCTCTGTGTAATTTGACTAACTTGCCTTCTAACGGTATAAAATCATAAGACATTTCCATATGAACACTTCCTCCCACACTTGCAGACCATTTTCTTGATAATAACATGCCCCACTTATTAGGGAAATCCACTATAACCATATTCATGGTTAAATATTTGCTTGGATAGGGAGAAATTTGTACCACTAGAACTCTAACATACCCAACAATAGGTACTTCTCTTGAATCCATAACATATCACTTTCAAAAAGGTGTTGTTATCTTGATATCCAGCTTCACGCATGACCTATAAAGGCATGATATTACATGAAGCTCCTAAATCAAACATGCAATTATGAAGAAGTCGCCCATTACCAATAAAATTAGTAAATAAAGGATCCACATATAATTGGGAGTCAACCAAGGATGTGCCTAAATATACTTTTGGGGGTTCTTCCATTTTATCTCTGGTTGTTTATTTATCTCAACTTCAGCTATGGCATGCGTAGTCACCACATTATTTTTACCCCTTTGAAATCTTATTATATCATCCTTTAATCCCAAATATTCAAATGCTCTTTTCCTATGCTCAAGAATTCTTAATAATTCCACAATTGGGACTGCGATCTTGATCTAACTTAGAATCTAAGCCATATCGCATGCTTTGCGTATTTGGGCAAGGTTGTATTAGAGAAAATGGAGACTATTTTATCTGATGGGATGTTATATTTTATTGCTTGAAAAGGAATAGAAGTGCTTGGCTTTGAAAAACACTAGGACCTTTTTCGTGGCATGGTTTTCCTATGAGCATCCTTAGGGATATTGATTAATAGAGGCATTTTTTTTTAAGAGCGGGGAAGATCCTTTTACTTGTCTATTCCTAAGGGTATACTCTTTTTCTTGAGTAACCACAAAATTCATTAATAGCTTCTTATCCTCCTAAGATGGGATTCCACCATCATACTTCTTGATCATTAAAGCCATTAAATACTCAAAATCATGATTTGGACTTTTCAATGACTGAGCTATATCTATATCAACATTAACTAAAGAAGGGAGGGAGAATACTTGATTTATGCAAGCCCAAAATTTCTCCACAGTCCTAGTATATAATAAATCATTTGAAGTATTTTCTTACACTAGATTTTTTGGAGATTCCATCATTCATATATCTTCAAACTAGCTTCATCATTATTGTATTCATCTTGAATAGGTTGTTCACAAGGAGAGTGATGAAATAGACACTTATCACACCACTCAATGATGTGATCCTTTTCCACCAGATGCAACTCTTGTTGTTAATGGATCAGGGACTTTTTTATTTTATTTGTAAGCTTGTTTCTTATTTCTTGAGTGCATGTGTCTTTTCCCTCTATCTTCACCTAATGATCTTCTTTGGGATATTTCCCAAATATATTTTTTCCTTGTGCTTGATTATAAAATTGATAATTTGAAGCCATTCCTTTCTCTACTCGAGCCAACTTTTATGATATCTCTTTGACTGCTCCAACCAAATTTTTAACCACTTCTTCAAGATCCAAAACCCTACTTTTCTCGAGGTTTATCTGGATTAATTAGATTTACACCTTCCCTCTTTGGAGGCTTCCCAATTGCTTGAATATTATTCTCAATTTGGAAAGCCATAGAAAAATCCTACCTCAAATTTCTAGGTTTTTATCCCTCAAATAATAAGCTACTTTTTTATCAAAAGCATTTGATTATTTGATCAAGCAAGAATCATCACCAGGTCTTATATTAGTTGGCAATCTAGCCATAGTTTTATCGAACCTAGTGTTGAAGTCTTGCACACATTCATTAGGATTATTTTTAATATTTTCAAATTCTAATAGAAGAAACCTGGGGTCAGTTCTATCACCATATTAGAGTCTGAATGTATTTTTCATTTCTAACCAAGAATCAATTGAATTTGTAGGCAACAAATTATACCATTCCCTAGCATCTTCTTCTAATGTATGTATGAATATCTTGAAATAAACATCTTCATTCTCTATTTCATATTCATCCATAACATTTTGAAAAATCCTAAGATGTTGATCACCACTTATGGCGTTATTTCCTCGAAATCTAGGCAATCTATTTCTGATTTCATTTGGTACTTCATTTGGATAGCCCACCATTCCATGGAACCTTATTGGTCTATAAGTGGTAACTACAAAAGGAGCCCTTGGTGGAGGTTGTTCCATATTATTTTGTGGAGGATTTTCAAAAGGAGGATTAAAATGGTATGGAAATGGAGGTCTCTAAGGTAAAGGACTATGATCCACAAAAAGGGAATCCTTTAAGGACTCAGTTTCACAAAATACTTTGTTCTTATGAGTCAACAAACGAGGAAGATGAGGAACACCTTTACTATTTTGAGATGTTGAACCTTCTTGAAATAAAACATGTGAATATGCTTGATAAATTTCTGAATCAGAGCTATCATATGTGCTTGACTAATCCTCAATCAAAGATGGATCAAATTCGGTGGGCTAAACAATATTTTCTTTTGTTCTTTGGCCACCCAATTGATTCTAGATCTGTTTCCTTTTTTATTGTGTATTCTCCAGTTCTGGGAGTAATATTCTATGAGGATCATATTTGAAAAATGATCTTCTTCCTTCCATATTTGTAAATGGGGAGTTAATCAACAAGATTTAAATGATTTCCACTAGTATGACCTAGATTTTATTTGAAAGATGGAGCCACCACCAAGTGCTTGCACCTTCGATGTATAGATTAACTCAAATCTCTTGAAAGGGAAACTTCACAAAGTGGTAGATAAAGCTTTACAGATCTTTATGAATTTTACCAATTTTTCATGGTGGAGTCGGGTTTAGTGGACTATATTTTCTGAATTTTAGCAAATTTCTATAAAGGTATGTATTTTGAACCTCAATTAGACTAAATAAATCCCCAATAGTGCCACGGAATCTTGTTGATAGGTTATTTGAACCTTAATTACAAAAATACCTATCAATTTATATAAAGAAACACTAGAAATTCATACAACCATAGTAAATTTAACTCAAAATATGATCTAATGAGATAAATTTTATGTCCCTGACAATGGCACCAAATGCGTGTTGACGGGAATCCACACTTTGAAAGCTAATTTTTTATCAACTTATATCAATAACTCGATAAATGGTCACGAAGTGAACCGAGACTATCTTGTCCTAGAAAATGGTGCCAAAAGCATGTTGGTCCTCAAATTTGCACCCCTAGTGGGCTAACAACAATTTTATTTATGAAAAAAGTGGGGTATTAGTTTGGAATGGTGGTAGACCGGGTGCAGTATGTCGTTTTGTATTCGGGGGGGTCTAACATCTTCTTTAGGGATCAAGATTTGGGAATATTGAGGGGCACGTATAGAGGAGATGGCCTAGAAAAATTGAGTGACAAAAACCTGCTAAAGATCCTCAAAAGAACACTAGAGACCAATAAAAATAAATGGGGTGAGCAACTCAAGTTTTCAGTGTGGGTAGACAAAGTTACTACCCAGAGGTCAATAGGAAAAAGCCCTTTTGAGCTGGTTTATGAAGTTTAATCCCTTTTTCCCCTACAATTAAAAATTTCCTCAAATCATTTTATGCAACAATTTGAAGATGGAGGAGAAGTAAGTCCATACGAGGCAAGGATAAATTTCTAGTCACTAATAATGCATTTTGAGTCAATATTAAGTCCCGGTCTCATACTACTATTCATATGGTTTTTAAGTGAAGAAAGTACAAATTAACCCATGTCCTTTGGCCTTTTTACGTTGCTTTTGTCATCAATTCTAATCCTCTAACCATACTTTTCTAGTCTGTTTTGTCATTGTGTTATTCTTATTCCTGATCGGGGTGCCAGGCCAGACTGGGCACCCAAGTGCTCTGGTCCCCTCTGGGTGCCCTGATCCTCTTTGTACTTTACTTCCATCTTTTGGGCACTTTCTAGCCGTTTGATATTTCCATATTTTTAGTGGTCAAACTTTTCGGGGTTAATTACGAAATTAGAACAAGAGAACCATATAAATATAAAGTTATGAGACCATAATGAGGGACCAAGCACTAAGCATCTACTATCACCATCTAGAGTTGCATCCATCAAAGACACATAAAGCTACACTTGCATCCATCTAACTACATCATAAGGCACACAAGGTTAGTTCATCTGCATCACACTTCATAAGAAGGGATTCTATTGTTTCCATGCACACATTTACTATATTCTACATCAAGTTATTTTCTCGTTACTTCACAAATTGTGACTAACACAAGAGAAACCTAGGAAATGATTTACACACTCACACCTAAAACTACATTGGGTCCGAGATGTAGTGTAGCGATCGATGATAATTTCATCAATTTCGTAGTGAGGATAGTCTGACCCCTTCATATGCATCTTCCTTTTTAGGGTTTTGATGTTTTGAGTAGGGTTTTGTAGGTGATTCCTTATTACAGGTCTTACAACGACATCAAAGCGCAGCTTCAACGAAATCAATGAGAAAAGAAGCAAATATAGGAGAATATCCAATGACACCTTAGAGGATGGTTTTAGGCCATTTCCATAGACTAGGGCACCCACGGGTGCCCCTATCCCTTTCCAGTAGCCCAGTCCAGTCAAAGAGCTCGGATATGCAATCTCTCGAGCTTCGTGTCATTTCCTCCTCTTGTTCACCTAGTTTACATTGTGACACAACCTTGCACCTTCGTCAAATAATCTAAGGACTTCTCAACCCTCTCTTGCACATTAGGGTTTCACATTTCTATTTACTTAGTTGCTTGAGTCATTTCCTTTATTTATTTAGTTGTTATTTATTGCTTTGTATAACATTAGATTAGGCTCTAATATCCCATTTTAGTTTAATCATTTTGGTGAACCTGACCAATCCAACACTTTCTTCTGATTATGACTTCACCATATCAAGTCATGGCTCAATCATCTTATCCTACTTTTACACCTACTAATATTTCTGGTATAGTCACTACTGTTGCTAACTTTATGCAAGTGTGTACTCAACATCCCCTCGCTTTGTCACACCTAAGGTTGATCCCTCCATCAATGTAGTAACTACTCATCATACTCGTCCTCCTATGGCTCCACCCACCTCTATTCCTCCACCCATCACTTCGGCAGCTCCTCCTACTGCTTCTAAGGGCTATGACATCATCGAACAACTTAAAAATACAACCGTTAAGATTTTTCTTTATGACTTGTTACGCAGTGCACTTGAATGACGTCAAACACTAGAAGCATCCCTTTGTTGCATTCACATCGAAAGTTATAAAAATGCAATCAAATTTTCACATCTTATACAATCTATTCGAATCGCCACATGCTATATCCTTCACTGATGAGGATTTTTCACCTTTTGCTAAAACCAATCCATGTGCACCCTTTCTCATTACCGTCGTCATTAGCACTACTTACATCAAATGATTACTTATTGATAATGGATCAGCCATCAATCTATGTGCTTATTCTCTTTTAAAATAACTAGGTATTAACAACAATTTCATTTCTAAGAATTCTACTCTCATTCGAGGATATGATTCCACCACTCGTACATGTTTGGGGACTATCTCATTACACATTAAGGTTAGACCTAAAATTGTTCTCACTGACCTCAATGTTATAGATTCTTCATTCCAATTCAATCTGTTACTAGGTAGGCCTTAGATCTATGCAATCCAAGCAGTCCCATCTATTGTTCACCAATGTGTCAAATTTTTACATGATGGATATGAACATACTATTTCGGTAGATCCTGAACCTTTCAAATTATATCGCATAGACCCCATTACGGCTATGCCCATCCCTCCTACATAGCATATCCCATATAGTAGTATTGATACATATGACATTGGTCAGTCTAGTGCTTCCCACTTTTCTACCACTCCAAATACCCCAGTCATTTCTACTCATACTATTGCCATCATTTTTCCTATAACACCTATCTTTGTCCCCGCTACTACTTACATGTTGAGGTGTCATCACCCATTCCTCCGCCTAGTATAGCTCCTAGAAATATACTTTACAAAGCTATACAACTTGATAACACTACCACAGATGATTATGAGAGATTTGATGATGAAGTTGATGTTATAGAACTTACTGATGAAGCATTAGGCCAGCTGAATTTTACCCCTCTAGGCGTAGATGACTCTTACTTTGAAGACACCTTTGTGGCTGATGGCCCGGGTGAATATAGATTCAAGACCCCTCCTAATAACACTATGATATTATATAATGGATCCATTAACACTCTAGACGTTGTTCCACCTTCCACAACACAATCTGCATCTCCACCACCACCTTTCACATGCACCTTATTTATCAACAATTTCTTTTGGCATAACATCCCACTCGATCACTTGTTTAGGTACTATTTCCACACTTGAGGGCCTAAAAACTTGGTTTGAAACTTAATGACATCTTACCATCAATTCACTCACCTCATCTATACCATGGTTATTGTCATATTACAGCCACCTATGGCCTTCGTGTGTTTCACTTGACAATCTTTGGTGCCCACACTTCTCCATTGACACTAGGGAAATCTTGGATTGACTATATTGGTGGTACCTTAGATTACAACCACACTTCTCTCACATTTCCTATGCCATTTGGAAACATTTCCATTGGTAACGACTCATCTCCTACTTATTCTTAGAATATTTCTTGTTGGTACACACATGACTGTCCACCCATGCCCTTCATCGATGAAGAATATGCAATCAATGTTTACACACTACATCGTAATGGCTCTTTATATGATCCACCTCATTATATTACATATCATGTCTCTAATGTGGAACCAGTAGGCTTCAATCCCGACAACGATGATCTATTAGACAGTGTCACATGATTATACTCACCAATGCACTTGGGTGCATCACATTCACATAATCACCCCCAACCCTTATCTTAGTATAAACACATCTCCCCTACGTATATCATCATGCATCACTATCCTAGCACATGAATGTTCATCTACACTTTATCATTAACCATTACCCGATGACACACTCTTGTGCTTTGGTTCACACTTGATCAAGCTGAGGGCATCCTACACATGAATCTCACACATTACATGATAGGTACTACACATTGCATCTTTTCACACATTCTATGGTACATCTTGCATCTTGCATATTACATTTGGCATTTACTCCACATCATCCAAAATTTGACATCATTGCATATACATATCTACACACCATACTAATATTCATCATACATGTCTCACACTCCTATTGTCTATGACACTACCATTTCATACTATTCATCCTACATAAGCACATCTTCACACTATTAGACTATCTATACATCTTGCATTGCATTTCTATACATTGGGCATATCACACACTTTACACATCACATGATCGTCTATCATCATCACATATATCATATCTCCTCACACGCGTTGCACTCACTACCTGATGAAACACTCTAGTCTCACGGGCCATCCTAGACTTTTGAGGGTATACATCACAAATGGATCGCATCACATTCATGTGTTCACTCATTCAATCTTAATTTTTCTCATGCAACATTCTTGTGATTAGTGATGTACACTTTAGGCTATAGGGTCACTTCTTCTAGCATCATCTCGTGATAGGATACATCATCACTTTCACTTACATTTTTAGTGGTATACGCTTTAAGATAAATCACCACCACCTTTCTATTCATCTTTTCGTGATATACGCTTAGGCTATAGAATCATGCACACTTCAACTCTATGTCACAACTCATCACCTCACACTCATCAAAGCACACTACACACAACACATAATTCAATCATTTCTTGATGACACACTCGCATTTTTGGTTCATTTTTTATTGTTGAGGGGGCATACCAAATGAACCTCACTGCATACAACTCCATTCATTTGAGGGGCATGTGGATCCTATCATCCATCTTGCACTCCATTCCATCCATCCACAACATGTTGCATATCTTGGTTTTTTTACTCTTGTTTGCATTTGCTTGTACATAGTTGTCTTATTACACATGTTAGATATATCTCTTGTATGTCAATATCTTTACCATACACACATGTCATTCACGTCCAATTCTAGTTGTGATCATAAATACATGTCTCTTACATGCAACATGGATGTTGGGCTACTACAAGTCCCATAGTGTCTACTGGGGCATCCACTTTCATCCACTACATGTTTTATTGTTTCATTTTGTACTTAGCACTTTCCATTATTAGGTTATACATGTTTGGACATACTTGCTTTTTTTCTAACATGCTAATTGGTATTTCATGTGCAACATTTGTTATACAGGGATATTTTCTTCCATACTTGTTTATTTTTTGTTATTGCTTGTTATTATTTGTGGGCCTTGTCCTTTATCTGTATGTACACACTTATTTTATTTGCAGCCATGATGGCATTGAGTGTCTTGTGACACCATGAGTGGTATCCCATGTTTCGCATCCCACTTTCCGTGGTCTATGATTGTTTTCTTGGGTTTTTACATTGTCTACTTATGATCTAGCTTACATATTGTTTGTTCTCTACATGTATGCTTGTTCATACTAACACTTGTTTTCTAGCCACTTGTTTGTGTGTGCATTAGTCTTTACTGAGGCACATATCCTTTCCCCTTGTGGGGCGACTTTTATATATGCGATCGGTCATTTTTGGGGCCACATCCTCCTATCCATGGTATCACATGTGCCCCCAAAGAGGGGGGCATCATTTGGGGTTTACACGGTACGGTACTGACAACTCATCTACAAACATCGTCCTTGCACAATTCAATTTATAGCGAGTGGGTTCAGACTAGTCTACAAACCCCATGCACAGTGGCTTTTACAGGGTAGATTGTCCTTAAAATTTTGGGGAGTAGTTACAGGTTGGAGGATACAATGGACTTTCCTCCCTACACTACTTCAGCCAGTGGTGTCATATCTCCCAAAAACTATATAGTATAGAGATCTCTTCACTAATCTAGGGAAGCGATTCTACAGTTGGAGAATAACACAACTTTCACCCAACACTTCTTCAACCATAGTGGCATGAGATCATCCAAAAAACTTGCACTTCACCCACAAGCTACTAGATATCCTTTTCACACCCTTTATCTCATCACGGATCAAGTTCACATGTTCCTTTTTCATTGTCATTTTCATACTATTTTTACATGATTTCATACATATACACATGTACATGTGTATTTGACTACTTCATTGTCTTCTCTTTTGCAGTCCATCTCGTACGGGAAGTAAACAATCAACAACAACACACACATGGCAAGTACATCACACGCGCACTACTAACCATGCATATACACTATACACATTGGAATCTACACACACTTCTACCCTAGGTTCAATCTCATAACTTTTACATTTTTCATCTTTACTCTCCATGCTCCATCCTTTTGTCACTCCACACTTTGTCTAGTTCTTTAGTATGGTTTTTATAGAACTCTACATGGATATCAAGTACGCATATCTATCTACTTTATGTTATCGAGCATTATTTTCACCAACATAAAGTGGGGGAAAATGTAGTCACTAAATCATGCACTTTGAGTCAATATTTAGTCTCTCATATGGTTTTTAAGTGAAGAACTTAGTAATTAACTCCTATCCTTTAGCCTTTTTACTTTGCTTTTTTCGTCACTTATGATCCTTCGATCATACTTGCCCAGTCTATTTTTTCATTATGCGTTATTCTTATTCCTTACTAAGGCACTTAGCTAGGACTGGTTCTCCCAGTGCCCCGGTCCCCTCCGGGCACCCCCCGATCCTCTTTATACTTTGCTTCCATCTTTTAGGCATTTTATAGTCATTTGAGCTTTCCATAGTTTTAATGGTTTGCCTTTTCGGTGTTAATTATGAAATTAGAACAAGATAACCATATAAATATAAAGTTATGAGACCATAATGAGGGACCAAACACTAAGCATATACTATCACCATCTAGAGTTGCATCCATCAAAGGCACCTAAAGCTACATTTTCATCCATCTAGCTCCATCACAAGAAACACAAGGTTGGTTCATCTGCATCACACTTCATAGGAGGGGAGTCTATTGTTTCCATACACACATTTACTACATTCTACATCTAGTTATTTGCTCGCTACTTCACAAAGTGTGACTAACACAAGAGCAACCTAGGGCACAATTTGCACACACACACACACACACACACACACACACACACACACACACTAGAACTACATTGGATCTAAGATGTAGTGCAATGCTTAGTTAGTAAGTCCACCATTATGGCCATTGAGGATAGTCTGACCCCTTTATATGCATCTTTCTTTTTTAGGGTTTTGATGCTTTCTTGGGGTTTTATAGGTGATTCCTTATTGCAGGTCTTACAGTGACATCTGATGTAGTCCATTGACTTTAGTGTCAAAAGAATAAAATACAAACAAACATCCATGGACACCTTAGAGGAGGGTTTCAAGCCATTTCCACAAACTAGGGCACCCATATCTCATACCAGGGTGCCCACCAACACCCCTATCCCTTTTTAGTCACCCCAATCTAGTCGAGAGCTCTTGATATGTACTTTCTTAGGCTTCTTTGTAGTCATTTCCTCCTCTTTTTCACCTAGTTCACACTGTGACATAGTCCCACACCTTCATCAAATTATGTAAGAACTCCTTAACACTCTCTTAGACATTAGGATTTTGCATTTTTATTTACTTAGTTGTTTAAGTCATTTCCTTTATTTATTTAATCATTGTTTATCTTTTTTGCATAGCTTTAGATTAGGATATAATTTCCCATTTTAGTTTAATCAAAATAAAATCATGAAATTAGATGAATTCAGAAGATATTCCCACCAAAAACATGTTATATTCAGAGAAAAAATGAAGAAAATACTTGACAAGAAGGTCACTCCAAGAGCTTTTAATGTTGGAGACTAAATCCTATCAGGATAAAGCAGACATGAAAAGAAAGCTAAATATGGAAAGTTTGATGCCCTATGGATGGGACCATACTCTATTGATATAAGGATTGGATAACATACATTTTTTCAAAGGAATTGGAAGGACATTTTCTAGAGTTTCATGTTAATGACATGAATCTCAAACACTTTTTAGATTGAGCCAAGGGATCAAGTATGATCATTGTATAGTTGTGTTGTTTTTCCCTTTGTTATGTTGTTTATCCCTTTATTTATGTTGTTTCCCTTTTGTGCTTTGGTCTACAAAGTGATCAAGTATCGAGACATGGCAATATTCTCGGTTTTAATGTAATTTATCTTTTTCAGTCATCCTGTGTATTTTGTCTCCATGACTCCTTACCTAATGGATTAGGCATCTGATTTAGAACACGTTTCATCAAGAATCATGGTCCAGGGGAACATTTGCATCCTCAAGATGTGCATTAGCATCCATACAATGATCTTCATAATCAGTATAGACTATAAAGTTACTCAAATCTATATCAATGAACAATACCTCATAAGAGGCATTCATGGGATCCTCAATAAGATGTAGCATCTTCTCTTCTCTCGTAAAGTTTGATTAACTTCCATTCTAATGGTATGAGGCATATGACATGTCCATATAAGCACTTCCTCCCACACTTGCTGCCCATTTTCTTGATAATAACATGCCCCACTTAGTAGGTAAATCCACTATAACCATATTCATGGCTAACTATTTTCTTGGATAGGGAGAAAGTTGTACCACTAGACCTCTAACATACCCAAGAATAAGTACTTCTCTTGAATCCATAGAATAGCACTTTCAAAAGTTGTTGTTATCTTGATATCCAGTTCATTCATGACCTCTAAAGGCATGATATTACATGAAGATCCTAAATCAAACATGCAGTTATGAAAAAGTCACCCATTAACAATCAAAGTAGTAAATAAAGGATCCACATCTAATTGGGATTCAACCAAGGATGTGCCTAAATATACTTTTGGGTGATCTTCCATTTTATCTGGCTATTTATTTATCTCAACTTCAGCTATGACATACAGAGTCACCACATTATTTGTACCCCTTTGAAATATGATTATATCATCCTTTAATCCCAAATAGTCAAATTCTCTTTTTCTATGCTTAGGAATTCTTAATAATTCCACAATGGGACTCGCGATCTTGATCTAACTTAGAATCTGAGTCATATCACATGCTGCATATTTGGTCAAGGTTGTATTAGAGGAAAGGGTGACTATTTTATCTGATGGGATGTTATATTTTATTGCTTGATAAGGAATAGAAGTGTCTGGCTTTTAAAATACACCAGGACCGTTATAAGGCATGGTTTTCTTATGACTATCCTTTGGGATATTGATCAATAGAGGCATTTTTTTCAAGAGCGAGGGCAGTCCTTTGACTTATCTATTCCTAATGGTATACTCTATTTCTTGAGTAACCACAAAATTCATTAATAGCTCCGTATCCTCCTCAGATGGGATTCCACCATCATACTTATTGATCATCAATGCTCTTAAATACTCAAAATCATGATTTCAACTTTTAAATGATTGAGCCATATCTATATCAACATTAACCAAAGAATGGAGGTAGAATACTTGATTTATGCAAGCCCAAAATTCCTCCATGGTCCTCGTATATAATAAATCATTTGAAGTATCTTCTTGCACTAGATTTTTTAGAGATTCCATCATGCATATATCTTCAAAACCAGCTTCATCATTATTGAATTCATCTTCAATAGGCTACTGACAAGGAGGGTGAGGAAATAGACACTTATCACACCATTCAATGATGTAATACTCTTCTCCAACTTCAACTCTTGCTGTTATTGGATGAGAGACTTTTTTATTTATAAGATTGTTGCTTATTTCCTGAATGCATGGATCCTTTTCCTCTATCTTCAGTCTAATGATATCCTTTGGGATAGTTCCCAAATCTATTTTTTCCTTATGCTTGATGCTAAACTTGAGAATTTGAAGCCAATCCTTTCTCTACTCGAGCCAACTTGTATGATATCTCTTTGACTGCTCCAACCAAATTTTTAACCACTTCTTCAAGATCCACAACCTTACTTGTTTGAGGTTTATCTGGATTAATTATATTTACACCTTCCTCTTTGAGGCTTCCCGGTTGCTTGAATATTACTCTCAATTTGGAAAGCCATAGAAAAATCCCACCTCATATTTCTAGGATTTTTATCCTTCAAATAATAAGCTACTTTTTTTCATCAAAAGCATTTGATTATTTGATCAAGCAAGAATCATCACCAAGTTTTATATTAGTTGGCAATCTAGCCAAAGTTTTATCGAACCTAGTGTTGAAGTCTTGAACACATTCATTAGGAATAATTTTTAAATTTTGAAACTCTAATAGAAGAAACTCAAGTTAGTTCTATCACCATATTAGAGTCTGGATGTATATTTCATTTCTAACCAAGAATCTATTGAATTTTCACCCAACAACTTATACCATTCCCTAACATCTTCTTCTAATGTATGTATGAATAGCTTGACATAAACATCTTCATTCTCTATTTCATATTCATCCATAACATTTTGAAAAATCCTAAGATGTTGATCTCCACTTATGGCATTATTCCCTTGAAATCTAGGCAATCTATTTCTGATTTCATTTGGTACTTCATTTGGATAGCCCACCATTCCATGGAACCTTATTGGTCTATAAGTGGTAACTACAAAAGGAGCCTTTGGTGGAGGTTGTTCCATATTATTTTGTGGAGGATTTTCAAAAGGAGGGTTAAAACGGTGGGGAACTAGAGGTCTCTAAGGTAAAGGAGTATGATCCACAAAATGGGAATCCTTTAAGGACTCAATTTCACAAAATAATTTGTTCTTATGAGTCAACAAATAAGGAAGATGAGGAATACCTTTATTATTTGCAGATATTGAACCTTCTTGAAACAAAACATGTGAATAGGTTTGAGAACTTTTTGAATCAAAGCTATCAGATGTGCTTGAGTAATCCTCAATCAAATATGGATCAAATTCAGTGGGCTAAATAATATTTTATTTTGTTCTTTTACCACCCACTGGATACCAAATTTGTTTCCTTTTTTATTGTGTATTCTCCAGTTTTAGTAGTAATATTCTTGTAGGATCATATTTGAAAAATGACCTTCTTCCTTCCATATTTGTAAAAGGGGATTTAATTAGCAAGATTTAAATGATTTGCACTAGTATGACCCAGATTTTCTTTGAAAGACAAAGCCGCCAAAAGTTCTTGCACCTTAGATGTATAGATTAACTAAAATTCTCTTGAAAGGATAACTTCACAAACTGGTAGACAAAGCTTTACAGATCTTTATGAATTTTACTACGTTTTCCCAGTGGAGTCAGGTTTAATGGAAAACCTACTTATAATGAGAAAATTTTGAACAATACCTTCAGAATGGACTATATTTTCCTAATTTTAGCAAATTTCTATAAAGGTATGTATTTTGAACCTCAATTGGACTAAAGAAGTCCCTAGTAGTGCCACCAGAATCTTGTTGATAGGATATCTGAACCTTAATTACTAAAATACCTATCAATTTATATATATAAATACTAGAAATTCATACCGCTGAGAAAATTTAACTCAAAATATGATCCAATGAGATAAATTTTATGTCCTCGACAATGGCGCCAAATGCATGTTGACTAGAATCCACACTTTGAAAGCCAATTTTTTTATCAACTTATATCAATAACTCGAGAAATGGTCACAAAAGTGAATCGAGACTATCTTGTCCATGACAATGGCACCAGAAGCATGTTGGTCCTCAAATCTACACCCCTGGTGGGTAATGACAATTCTCTTTATGGAAACAAGGTGAAGAAATTGCTTGGAATGGTGGTAGACCGGGTAGTATGTCATTTTGTATCCATGGAGGGTTCTAACACTTTCCTTAGGGATAAAGTTTTGGGAAGATTGAGGGGCACATACAAAGGAGATGGCCTAGGAAAATTGAGCAACAAAAACCAGCCAAATATCCTCAAAAGAACACTAGAGACTAATAAAAATAAATGGGGTGAGAAAATCAAGTTTTCATTGTGGGTAGACATAATTATTACCAGGATGTCTACAAGAAAAATCTCTTTTAAGCTGGTTTATGGAGTTAAACCCCTTTTTCTCCTACACTTAAAACTTTACACAAATCAATTTATGCAACAGCTTTGAAGATGGAGGAGAAGTAAGTCCTTATGAGGTCATGATAAATTTGTAGTCACTAAATTTGTGGTCCTTTCTAATCCTCTGACCATACTTTCACAACCTGTTTTGTCATTATGTGTTATTCCTATTCCTAATCGGGTGCCTGGGCAGATCTGGGCACCCTGTGCCCCGATTCCCTTTAGGTGTCATGATCCTCTTTGTTCTTTCCTTCCATCTTTTGGGAACTTTCTAGCCATTTGATCTTTCCATATTTTTAGTGGTTGGCCATTTCAAGGTTAATTACGAAATTAGAAAAAGAGAACCATATAAATATAAATTTATGAGACCATAATGAGAGACCAAGCACTAAGCATCTACTATCACCATTTAGAGTTGCATCCATCAAAGACACTTAAGGCTACAGTTGCATCCATCTAACTCCATCACAAGGCACACAAGGTTGGTTCATCTGCATCACACTTCATAAGAGGGGATTCTGTTGTTTCCATGCACACATTTACTACATTCTACATCAAGTTATTTTCTCACTACTTCACAAAGTGTGACTGACACGAGAGAAACCTAGGAAACAATTTGCACACTCACACCTAACACTACATTGGAGTCCGAGATGTAGTGTAGCGATCGATGATAATTTCATCAATTATGTAGTTGAGGACAATCGACCCCCTTCATATGCATCTTCCTTTTTAGGGTTTCGATGGTTTGAGTGGGGTTTTGTGAAATATCCCTTGTGGGATACCACTTAAAAATGCACAAAATATTAAAAATTTATAGTTAAATAAAATACTTTTGATTTATGAAGATTTTACAAGTAAGGATAAATAACTAAATAAAATCTATATCTCCCTAAATATTCATTCGAATTACTTGAAAATTTGAAGAGGGCTTGATACTATTATAAAGGACATAATAACACTATTTTTGAATTTTTACATAAATTAAAATGATGCCATAAAAAGCACATCATGCCCTAGAAAGATGGAAACTTCAGAGGCTCGTAACTCTCCAAATACCAGAGCAAAATTTAAGGGTCTTTGGTAATAACATTAACAAATAAAGGAGCTAATATTTCCACCTTTAGATCTGGTAATGGCCGATTGGAAAAACCTCCAAATAAAGGCTGCACCTTCACATATGAAAACATCCATCTGGAAAACTCCCCAATAAAGGTTGCAAGTTGCTTCACTTGGAACGGGTCGGAAAATGATGGAGGCACCTTCAATGTGTTGCCATGCTCAGCCTAAATGGTTACCGTGAATATGATCTGGAGACCCTCTCATTATCTTCCCCAAATGCCCCCAAGACCCTCAAGATCCTTCCTCTAAAACCTATGTTAATGTCTCTGCCACATGACCCTAAAAGCGGCTCCAAAATGAAAAACTAGGGTAGATCTCTCACTACCGAAGAATGCCATGCTAGCTAGGGACGGGTCTCTCACCACTGAAGCTAGGGTCCTTGTGGGATTTGAATCCACAAGTTGTAAATGCGCAACAACAACATTACACGAGAAGGGGTCAATAAAATGTATATCAAAAGTGGTCTCCTTTCTCTCCCAGCTCCTTATATACATTCCAAGGCAAAAGAGCCCCAATAGACCAAGTCACGTTTCATTCCACGGAGGGGTCAATAAAATAAAAGTAACTAAAGTTACTTTTTCCCATTTAAGTCACCAAGGTCCAAAGTGACCCCAAACGCCAAACACGACTATTAGTACCATGCGGCCCCTTCTTAGTAGCCCCCAAAGATCCCTCGCCCCTTGGATATGACCACGGCTTGGACTCGCTTGACCCTTAGGCCTTTGGCATAGGAAAAGGGGACATTATAATCCTCCCTTCCTGAGAAATTCTTGACACCAAGCATTAACTGTCTCTATCGCAACAATCAATATCACACCGTAAGTTTCTCCACCTCACCCTACCGTCCACCAAGGATCCGTGTAATCCAAGGTAACCACGAAACTGTGAAATAGAATGATACCCAAAATGTCTCTCCACTGGTGCCCGCACTAAAATTTCCAATCAGTCCAATCCCTGCCAATGCAAGGCTATCATCATGAGATCACTCACGGCCTCTCCAACCAACTCCTGGGTATGAAAGTCCACTATGAATCCTAAAGAATCCCTCATATCAGCCTGTGAAACAACCTGTTTATGCACAAATGGTGCTAACTCACCTACCTGACCCACACTCATGTGAGAGCCAGGCTCCTCATATTGTATCTTGATGTGTCCCGTGGAGGAAAAGTCCCAAGACTCCAAAGAAATAGTCAACCAATAATATCAGCTCCATATAGTCCACCTCTTGCGCTGAATGTGAACCTATTGAATAATCATGGGTCAATTTTGTCTCTCAACTAAGTAATATGTGGGTGAGGTGCTCACTGGGCATATAAGCAACAAAAAGCATAGGATTTTTGTCCCATGTCGATTAAAAAAACATGGTCCCGTAAGCCGATACTTGTCATAGTGACAAATCAGAGTATATGCTCAGTATAAAGTTGAGGAGATCCTCCCTCAACCTCTCGCCATATGAACCTCTCGGACATGAGCCCGCAGTCTCATCAAAGCTCAAGCACCTACCATAGAAGAACAATGCACATGTCACAATATCTCCATCCTCCACCATGAATATGACACAAGGCTCCATCTTCCCGAGAGAAGATCATCTCATCCTCCAATCCATAGTTGTCGTCCCCCCATATGTGGCCATCCGAGAATCACACAAGAGTGTCAGTTCTTGGAGTACTCAACAAGAAAATGAGATCTCCAGTCTACTGAAACTTCAGATGACCAACATAATGATAAACTCAGATGATCTGAACATGTAGTCCCAATCTTTGTAACTTTCTCATGTGCAACATTTCTGGTCACACCCACATCCATCATTCTCCACATCAATCCACAATAATTAAACTCCTCACCAAGCTGGAACGTCCTCTCCATCCCTCAATCAGTAACCACCCTAGGTGCTCCTGTAGGTAATCACCTCAAAATCACATTCATGCCCTCAGATTTAAAATTCAGCTCCATCATCTCGAAATTTAGTCCGAGACTCACCAAGGAGTGAAGCCATTGCACTCTCAACACTATGTTGGTCTCTCCCATACCAATGATGTGGAGATCCTTGGTAATTGTATAGTTACCCATCATGATCCTCACTTGGGAACCCGCCGTGTTCCCCTCATAGACTCTCCATTGGCTATAACACCGTTAAGGCCCTCAAAATCCTCTCTGTCTATAATCATTGCCTCTCCACCAACGAGGCATCAATATAGTTGTGGGTTGCCCCAATCTCAATGAGTACTCCAACTTGCCGACCCCGCATAACTCCTCTAATCTTAAATGACTTGTACATCGTAGTACTAGACAATGCTATAATCTCCTAAGGAAAAGTCTCCTCCTCCTACCCCGCATCAACATTATCCAACACAACCCAATCTCCATCATCCATCTCACGAGTCTCTATCTCCTCACCTCTGTCACCCTTGCTCTCCTCATAAGTCATCATGGTGTGCTCTGTGTCTACAACAAACAACCCATCGGAATAAGAGTAATCAAATATCCCACTTGTCTCATACCTTGTGATGTCACCATGACCCACAAGAGGTTGTGTTCCTTCACAATTCGACCGCTGCAACGATATGCTTCTTTCTTCACCAATCACATCTTTTGCGATCTGCCCTTGTATACCCTAAAATTTGATTTCTTTGTTTTCCTTAAAATTTTTTTGTTTATCCACATGAGGGATGAATGCAAATTTCCCAAAATATGGAAGCCAATATGTCCAATGAATGATTCTAACTTCAAGTAACCCAAATGTACAACACATTCAAGTACTTCACATCATTAATGACAATAAAGAAATGAGTTACCTTCTTTGTGCAAGACATATCTTTCCATGGACATAACTCATCAATTCCTGTATGTTGGGAATACAAATGGTTGCTCCCTCATCATACTTTATTCTCTTTCCCCATATTTTCATTTCACCATAAATACAAGAGAAAGGCAAATCAATATTATAACTCATGCATCCATAAAATTTATCATAAGGAACTTCATACCCTTTGTTGTACCCATGGATTCTCATCACGAGAGAAGACAACACATCTGAAATAGCATAATTGGGGCTGCTCATCATACCTTTGCAACTCATAATTTCTGATATAGGATCAACATCTTCATTCTCCTTTGATTTTTCAACCCATGCATCATCGTTTCCTTAACAACACGCAACCATCAGTATCCCAAAACAACCTTACCTCTAAGCAAATTCAACCATAATAAATACACCACATACCTCATGTCCTTTCAATATCATGGGCCCCTACATTATTTTCTTTGCCAACATATGTTTATTGGTTGAATCAAGAGCAATGTGAATGGAAGATGTGTTTATTCCATCTAGCATACCTTGAAACATGATTATGAAATAGTCTTCCTCAATCATCCAAGCATGTAAATGTAGTCCAAAATAATAGAAACATGGCAACATAGGAGAACTAAACAAGCTAGGAATATGGTAACCATTCTCATACCTTAGGATCCTAAAGTCAAGAATGCACCTTGAATTCAACTCTTATTTTTAACAACAAAGTGCACCTTGATTCTTTGAGCACTTTGAGGACCAAATGCCCCCACTAACCCTTCCAAGGGTTCCACCATGTAGCTGGTATAAAAATCAGTCATGGGCTCTATTAATATAACATTTTCTCATCTCCTTATGACTATTGTTATACATAGTCCAGCAGTGAAGATGATTAAAAATCTTCTCTTACCCTTTTTAGCAATCGAAAAACCAACACTAGTACCTTGAGAGTTACTCTCCTTCTTGAACCGAGTCCCCAATGAAGGAATCGTGCTTGCCAACATAACACACATTTGAATTCCTTCTTTGGCTTATGAAATTAGTCACAAAGTTTTCAACATCGTAAATTAGATAACCGCCACATACTACCGTGATCCCATAGTGTATAATTCCCCTAAGCCCTTGTATCATGTAAGGTCTGTCATCTTTTCTTCTCTTGTAGAAACCTCCAAAACAACACCATCCCTATTGTGATTCATGATTTTAGACAGAGAATAAGTGGAACAAGAATCAACACCTTTCACAATTTTATGCTCATTACTTTGCTTGGTAAACCCATCCCATATGATAATGACTTATTCTTTGAGGATTAATAGGTACTTTTGGATTGAAATATCTTTTTCAGTTTTGCAGACTAACCAACCATGTTTGTTCATACCTTTCAATGCCATCAATGTCCTCTGTGTGTTCAAGATGGACATATGTTGAGCTGCCCCCCCAACATTGTTGCCTGAGTGCCTTTCAAGGCCATCAAAGTCCTCCATGTGTTCAAGATAGACATATGTTGAGCTACCCCCAACATTGTTTCTTGAGTGCCTCGTGAAAGTATCTGAAAGCTGATCAAAAGTTGCTCCTCCTCCTATGCCATTTGCTTCATAGAGTCTTCTTTCGTGCGTGTAGGCTTCCTTGCATCATTTACGAACATCTTTTCCTTGAACTCTTGTTGGTGTTGTCTTGTTTGGGCGGCTTATCAATCTAGCAGCTCTAGCTCCATTATTCCATTCCTCACACCGTTTTAGAGTTTCCATTACATCCTCTTTGCTTGCATATACAAATTCCTTCTCCCAAGCTAGAATAATTTCTCCAACAAGCAAAGTTTCACTAATGTGATTATTTTTCAATGGAAATCATACCTCTTTCTCTAGAAGCTTCTTCTTCTTCAAGTGAGTTCCTTTCAGTAACTTAGGTACCTATATATGATGATCTTGCTTGGGTTTGCTACCAATCTTCATTATGTAATAATCTGAAATGGCATATTATCTCTCAAACACTTACTCAAAGATTGATATTTCCTCCAACAAGAATCCTCATCAAACACCTCTATTGGTCACCCTTTATCACTATTCACACCATGTTCCTTATTGTCCCTAGGACTGCTTTGATTCACATTCTGAGTGAGTTGACTCAAATAAAGGTTAGTGGCTTCTTGTTGTTTCACCATGTTGGTGAACATTTCCTTCATAAAACCCCTTTGAGATCTTTCCAAACTGCCATATTTAACCAACACAGGCTAGAGGAACAACAACTCTAATACCACTGAAATATCCCTTATGGGATACCACTTAAAAATGCACAAAATATTGAAAACTTGAACCAAATAAAATACTGATTTATGCAGATTTTTACAGTAAGGACAACAAACTAAATAAAATCTATATCTCCCTAAATATTCATTCGAATTACTTGAAAAATTGAAGAGGGCTTGATATTATTATAAAGGACATAATAACACTATTTTTGGAGTTTTACATAAATTAAAATGCTGCCAGAAAAAAGCACATCGTGCCCTAGAAAGTCGGAAACTTCGGAGGATCGTACCTCTCCAAATACTAGAGCGAAATTAAGGGTCTTTGGTAATAACATTAAACGATAAAGCAAATAATATTTCCACCTTCGAGATCCGGGAATGGGTGACTAGAAAAACCTCCAAATAAAGGCTACACCTTTAGATATGAAAACGTTCATCCGGAAAACCCCAAATAAAGGTGCAAGTCATTTCACTTGGAATGGGGTTGCAAAATGATGGAGGAGCCTTCAACGTCTTTGCCACGCTCATCCCAAATGGCTTCCGAGAATCCGATTTGGAGCCCTCTCGCTTATCTTCCCCAAATGCCCCCAAGACCCTCGAGATCCTTCCTATGAAACCTTTGTTAATTTCTCTTCCGCACGACCACGAAAGCGGCTCCAAAATGATAGAATAGGGTAGATATCTCACTACCAAAGGATGCCCCGCTTTAGCTAGGGATGGGTCTCTCACCACCGAAGCTAGGGTACCTGTGGGATTTGACTCTATAAGTCAGTAAATGCGCAATAATAGCGATTCATGAGAAGGGGTCAATAAAATGTATATCAAAAGTGATCTCCTTTCTCTCCCATCTCCTTATATACATTCCAAGGAAAAATATTCCCAATAGACCAAGTCATGTTTCATTCCACGGAGGGTTCAATAAAATAAAAGTAACTAAAGTTACTTTTTCCCGTTTAAGTCACCAAGGTCCAAAGTGACCCCAAACACCAAACATGACTATTAGTACCATGCGGCCCCTTCTCAGTAGCCCCCAACATCCCCCACCCCTTGGATATGACCATGGTTTGGACTCACTTGACCCTTAGGCCTTTGGCATAGGAAAAGGGGACATTACATTTTGTACGTGATTCCTTATTACAGGTCTTACAACGACATCTGGCGCAGTTCAGTGAAATCAATGTGAAAAGAAGCAAATATAGGATAATATCTAGTGACAATTTAGAGGATGGTTTTATGTCATTTCTGAAGACTAGGGCACCCACGGGTGCTCCTATCCCTTTCCAGGTGCCCGATTCTAGTCAAAGAGCTCATATATGCCCTTTCTCAAGCTTTTGTGTGGTTGTTTCCTCCTCCTGTTCACTTAGTTTACATTGTGACACAACCCCGCACCTTCGTGAAATCATCTAAGGACTTCTCAACCCTCTCTTGCACATTAGGTTTCAAATTTCTATTTACTTAGTTGCTTGAGTCATTTCCTTTATTTATTTAGTTGTTATTTATTGCTTTGTATAACATTAGATTAGGATATAATATCCCATTTTAGTTTAATCATTTTGGTGAACTCCGGCCGATCCAAAACTTTATTCTCATTATGACTTCACCATATCATGTCATGGCTCAATCATCTTAACCCACTTTTGCACCTACTAATATTTCTGGTATAGTCACTATTGTTGCTAACTTTATGCAAGTGCGTACTAAACATCCCCCCCTCCCGCTTTGTCACACCTAAGGTTAATCCCTCCATTAATGTAGTAACTACTCATCATACGCGTCTTCCTACGGATCCACCCACCTCTATTCCTCCACCCATCACTTTGGCAGCTCCTCTTGTTGCTTCTAAGGGCTATGACATCATCAAACAACTTAAAAATATGCCCGCTAAGATTTTTCTTAATGAATTGTTACGCAATGCACTCTGAATGGTGTTAAACACTAGAAGAATCCCTTCGTGTCATTCATATCGAAAGTGATAACTTTGTAGTCATCTTTTCACATCTCATACAGTATCTTCGGAATCTACCACATGTTATATCCTTCACTGATGAGGATTTTCCGCCTTTTGCTAAAAGCAATCCATACACACCGTTTCTCATTACCATCGTCATTAGCACTACTTGCATCAAATGAGTACTTATTGATAATGAATCGATCGTCAATCCATGTACTTTTTGTCTTTTAAAATAACTAGCTATTAACGACAATTTCATTTCTAAGAATTCTAATCTCATTTGAGGATACGATTCCACCACTCGGACATGTCTAGGGACTATCTCATTACTCATTAACATTGGGCCTAAAACCTTCTCACTAATCTCTATTTTATAGATGTTTCATTCCAATTCAATATGTTAGTAGGTAGGCCTTGGATCCATGCAATGCACACACCCCATCTACATCTTGCTCACCAATGTGTCAAATTTTAACATGATGGATATAGACATACTATCTAAGCAGATCCTAAACCTTTCAAATAATGTCACATAGACCCCATTACGCTTATGCCAATCCCTCGACATAACATATCCCATATGGTAATATAGATACATATGAGGTTGGTCGACCTAATGCTTCCCACTTGTCTATTGCTCCAAATACCCCGGTCATTTCTATTCATACTATTGCCATCATTTCGCCTACAACATTTATCTTTGTCCCTCGCTAGTACTCAAGCCATTGAGGTGTCCTCTCCCATTCCTCCGCCTAGTCAACTCTTAACAATACACTTGAAAAATTTAGACAAATTGATAACACTACCACATAATCTTATGAGAGCTATGATGATGAAGTTAACGCTATAGAACTAACTGATGAAGCATTAGGCCAGCTGAATTTTACCCCTCTAGGCGTATATGACTCTTACTTTGAAGACACCTTTATGGTCATGATGATTGGCCGCGAATATAGATTCAGACCGTTCTTTCTACCAACACTATGATACTTTATCAAGGATCGATTAACACTCTAGATGTTGTTCCACCTTCCACGACATAGTCTAGCATCTCCACCACCACCTTTCACATGTACCTTATTTATCAACAATTTATTTTGGCATAACATCCCACTCGATCGCATTTGTTCAAATACTATTTCCACACTTATGGTCTAACAAAACTTGGTTTGACACTTAATGACATCTTACCATCGATTCACTCACCTTACTTATACCATAGTCATTGCCATATTACATCCTCCTATGGCGGCGTTTGTGTGTTTCACTTGACAATATTTGTTGCATGCACTTCTCCAATGACACTAAGGAAATCTTGGATTGATATATCGGTGGTACCTTAGATTACAACCACACTTCTTTCACATTTCCTATGCCATTTGACAACATATCCATTGGTAACGACTCATCTCCTACTTATTCTCATAATCTTTTACATTGGTACACACATGATTGTCCACCCATACCCTTTATCGATGAAGAATATGCAATGAACGTTTACACACTACGTTAAAATGGTTATCTATATGATCCACCTCATTCTCTTGCATATCATATCTCTAATGCAGCACCAATAGGATTTAATACCAACAACGAATGTTGAGTAGATGCAATATGACACTAAGAATAGGGCACATAGAATATTCATGTGTGGGAGCAAGGCATATTTGAAGGCACGAAAGGATAGGGAAGGAAATGCACACGAAAGATAGATTGATTCGGGACTTAGCCATTTTCATGGTTACAGGCTATTTTTGGAGATAGCGTACGGAGCACACAACGGGATGGAGACTTGCGCGACACGCAAATGCTATTTTGGGAAGAGCGTATACTAAGCGCCATTCATGGGTTCAAGTTAATAAATGGAATACTACCGCCGAGCTTAACTATAAGAGGTCTATTATTAGCGCACTTGTATGTGTGCATGTTATTGTAAAGGCGCATAACTATTTTCAACATGCGGCCTATTTTGGGAAGTGCATAAGCGGTGAAGGGAAAGTCCCCACCCTTATAAATATGTATTAATTTGTGTAGTAAAAGAGACACTATGTATGAGCTATTATGGAGTTATGCTGCCTAATTTGATGTGCACATAAACTTATGATACTACTTATTGTAAGAAGCTTCGTATTTACTTGTGTTTAATATAATGGAATGTATTGGGTGAATAATGGTGTTAAACATGACCAGAATCGTGCTTACATGGTTGATTTCATTATGTTTATCATTTGATTCATGATTCTTTAAAGATCTAGATCTGGAATATGTTCTATGGAATGTTTATGCTATTTATGGATCTAGAATACATTATATTTTCATCATGTTCACATCTTGCATAAGCAACTCTAAGGAGGGTCATTGTACCTTTGAGTGCTTCGGGTGAGCGCTAAGCTCGCCGGGGTCATGTGTCGGCGCGTTTGGGTTATTTGTGGTAAATTCTAGGCTACATCATTGGTTTTGTTGTCGGAACCTCTTTTCGATTGTTTTGGGATGGTTCATAAAGAAGACGTATCGGTTGACCCTAGCAAGTGTTGAGGAGTGGATAAAAGATCTAAAAGAAGAGTACGCATGAAGGTTCAACACTAGATCTAAGTTTGACGAATGCACGTGGGTGGAAAAAATCAGTATGATTGTTTGTATAAGAGCTTCTTTGCTATTTTCCCAAAGAGAACTATATGAGTAGCTGGTTGCTTATGCATCTAAATGGAATTGGAGGTATCGCATACTTGTCGGACGCAGAAGAATTCCAAGCCCTATATGATGCTGATCTGATTTGGACATGCGTTGTGGATACTTGGTTCCATGGTGTTTTGAATAGCTATATTCTGGAGTACTCAATTTCCACTTATTTCTCCCCAAAGGTAGCTGAGTTTATGTTATCCCACTAGAACTTACTTACATGCAAGGCATTCTATCAGCGATCAAGATCTTGATAGTAACCCTAAACTTGGAGAAAAATTTGATAGCTAGCTAAACCCCACCATGCGTAGGGGTAGGAGCAAGTTTGGTGAAAGATGGTGGACCTAGTGGCAAAAAGGTAGAGAGAAGAAAGGTAGCTTAAGTACAATGAGGCTCACAAGAGGGAGATAGAGAAGCAGCGTGACATTGTAGAGCAGATGGCATTGAGGAGAGAGATGACTCGTGAAGGATTTGGAGCTCACGTAGAAGGCGTGGAGCCAGAGCATTAGGAACTCCCCCATTTGGGCAAGCATGACAAGGAACCCTCCTCGACCTCACACAGGAGCACGCCACAGAGACGACTGGGCCGCGGCAGAGCGCATCCGAATCTACTGTAACCTAGCCCTTGCACTTGGTTTTCAAGTATCTAGTACATCCAATAGTCAACAAGCTAATTTGGGTAGTAGGGAAACATGAGTAAGTCACATAGGAAGTACATCTATGGTAGGGAAAACATCTTTGTTGTTGTTTGGAGGTACCTTTTCAAGTGCATCATCTACATAGAATTCAAGCACGCAAAATTTGGGGCTCACTTATGGGAGTAGTACCACCACATAGACTATATGAGTTCAGTATAGTACTATTGTTGGGACACAGGGAAGTACATCATCTGGTCCACTTCTCTCACAAAGTGGAGGATCGAGAGGGTATAGTTGGCTCTATTTCGGTGGATATGGTGGCTCTGGAGGCAGAGGTAACATAGGAGGTTCTGGATCAAGTGAGCAGGGTCCACACCAACCCCAAAATATTTACATGGAGATGTCTCTTTGTCTTCCAGAGTATAGGGGCATAGAAGATGTTGTTGAGCACGTGCACATGTGTGAGATGATGTGACACGCAAAAAGAATCGTGGCTTATGAGCACAAGGTAAGTCAATTTGCAACTACATTGTAGGGACACGCACACATTTGGTACATGAAGTTTGACCATGATCAAACTTGCGTAGAATATGCATCATTCAAATATGCATTCCTTAAAGAGTTCTATATTCCTGAATTTGAGCGGAAGAGTATAATAAGCGTGCTCAAGGATATTAAGCAGGCACTACCGAGAGTGTTTGAGAGTATGATGCTCATTTAAAAACACTTTTATCTAAGCTTTCTTATAATATTCACGCAAGCCAACGTGTACAAAGTGGTTCGTTGGCCCGATCACACCTTTTAGAAGGGCATTGTCACATAAGACATACACTCGATCCGGTAAAAACACTTGAAGAAGCTTTGCACGCTAAGGCAGTCGGGAGTATAGACACTGGAGTTAGCCCATTCTTAGAAGCAAAAATTGCAGCTATGAAAAGTAGTTGGAGAAACTATCGGTGAATTCGGCACATGAGACGCACACTGGGATTTTGTGTATAGACTATGAAGTGTAAGGGCACACCAAAGATAGTTTCCCTATAACAAGATGTGTTTATTATTGTTATTCTATGAGATATGTCATTTGAACCATGACCCTAGTTGCTTCCCATTATTACAACACGTGATAAGGAAGAATGTATCTTGTTATTTTAAACTTTTCCAGACCACGACTCACAATACAGAAGATTGCAGGTTGATTGGTCAGATCCATGATGCTATAGATATTGGTGTGCGATAGACAAGAGTATCAGATAACTCTAGGGTAAAGGTGAGCACCAGGATCGGAATCACAATCAAGCACACTATGATTGGAATGAGGGGCGCTATGAAGGAGGACGTGGTAGAGGTCGAGGATACCGTGGTGGATTCGGGGTCAAGCTCGTGGTGGTGGATGAAGCGAATTCCTCGTGGAACATGCTTTACATGTGAATCACCTGACCACTATAGGCGTGAATGTCCTTATAATATTACATGTTCTTTCTATGGGAAGAATCATAGCTATGAGGAATGCTTGGATCTATATGAGCATCTTAGCAAGTAGCATAAACATGAGAACAAAGGCGCAGGGATGGTTAGGATACAACACGTTGTGGAAAATCAGTGGATGCCAAAGTTGGCACCAAAACCTGAGGTATTACCTATGAAGATCACTACATGCGCTGAAGTTACATGTGCTAGAGAGGCGTTATAGCAAAATCCTACCATCACTAAGGAGGACGTTTTGCATGCAAGGTATTTGGATCCTATGCACTAGAAGGAGGTTTATCAGAGACCATGGAAGTACTCAGAGACCTTCAAGGGGAAATACAATGTTTAAAGGAGCAATCACAAAAGATGGAACAAAAGAAGGTAGTAGAGATGGTCCAGTCAGATATTGATGACTTGAAGGAGGTATGCAAAATGTTGCGCCAGGAGAATATCATTCCATTACTAGGGAGTTGGCTAAAGGGAAACACTCCACGTGCAAATATTTTAGAATGGTAAATATGGAAAGTTTGATGCCCTTTTTCAAAGGACTTGGAAGGACTTTTTTTGAGTTTCCTATTAATGACAAGCATCTCAAACACTTTTTAGATTGAGCGAGGATCGTGTATGATCATTGTATAGTTGTGTTGTTTTTCCTTTGTTATGTTGTTTATCCCTTTATTTGTGTTGTTGTTTCCCTTTTGTGCTTTGGTCTACAGTGACCAGGTTTCGAGACATGGTAATATTTTGGTTTGAATGTAATCTATCTTTTCAGTCATCCCTGTGTATTTTGTCTCCCGAATCCTTACCCAATGGATTAGGCATCTGGTTTGGTCTTTGTTCTTGTGGCACCCACAAGGGGTGCCCATCCCTAGCAGGAGCCATTGTTGGTGCCCATTCTAAGCCCCTGAATTAAATTTTCCTTTTTCATAAAATTTCAGTTAATCTAACTACTTTATGTGCTTTATATTGCTCCCCGTGCTTCAAAGTTCATTTTGAGTCAAGGAGAAGTGTCAATTGTAATATATCTTGTGCCTTAACAAGATAAATGAAAGGATTCAACAAAAATGTCAGTGGATTGGTTCAATGGACTAATTAATCAAAGTATGAAAGCTTCGGGCTCACTGGTGATCAGGATATGTCTACATCTTTTAAAAAGGTCAAAAACATGCAAATAAACACCAAAATGATCCAAACTGCTCCAATAATCTGAAGCTATGAAGGCCCAAAACATGCAACTCGACCATGAAGTAATAAATCTAGAAGACTAGTTTAAAAATTTAGTTAAAATGGACTTAGCCATTTTTACAAAGCTTGGGACGTTTAAATGGTTGTCAAAATTCCTCATCTCAATGCATTGGTGGGTTACTTTTAAAAGGTTGAAAGACGTTCATTTGGCCGTCAAATGTTTGCATCACTAAATACTTCAAATTCTTGCGATGCAAAGGGATACATGGCAGATTCTAGGTCTCTTCATAGCCTTTGCATTTTGTGGACTTCAAGTTCCCGAAATAAGCCACAACAAAATAATTCATCGGGTCCAAGACAAAGTTGAAAGGTCAATGGTACACGTGGCGAAATTTGGATGGGACAAGCAACGCAGATCAAAGGTATCAAATAGACACGTGTCGGCATTTCGGTACTATTCCAACCATTTGAGTTTCGTAGAATTCAAGTCTACTAATGATTCAATTTCATAAGGCTTCGGGTTTGGATTGTGAAACCACAAAGGATACGTGACAATATTATTTATGAAGATAAATGTTTCTAAGTCCACCCGAGCAAGTTTGAAGTTGCGATGCGAAGGAGCAACCCCAAACCAATGAAAAGAAAGTGCAAAGGAAAGAAATATTGACAGGCTGAGGTACATGGAGCTCTCCTATTGGTTAATATTTCATAGTTGTCGATCAAAGCTTTTAAACAATATTACATACCGAGGAGAGTGGAGCTCTCCTATTGGTTAATATTTTGTAGTTGTTAGTCAAAGATTTCAAATAGATTGACTTCCCAAAGAGCGTGGATCTTTTCTATTGGTTAATGCTTCGCGATTATCGATCGCGACTAAAGAAAAGATCGACATTACAAAAAGCATGGAGCTTTCTCATTGGCTCATGTTTCACGAAAAGAAAATAAGCAAAAGGAAATTCTGAATTGCAAAGCAAGCGTGGAGATTTTTCATTGGCTTATGTTTCGAGGTGGCTAGTACAAATAAAATAAAATCCCGACACTATGAAAAACATGGAGCTTTTCCATTGGATCATGTTTTACAAAGAGTAATGAAGTAAAATAACAATTTAAAGAAGGCGAAGGAACGTGGCATTTTCTGATTGGCTCACATTTCATAATGGAATGTATCTACGAACAAAGTCACATAAGAGAAAAATAAAAGCGATGCACACATGGACAACAATCGAAGCCAATCAAAAGCTATCATGTTTCGTTCTCATGTTCACCCCAACATGTAACACTTCAAATGGCCATAACTTTCAATCCACATATCCAAATCATGCAAAATTGGTCTAATTGGAAAGGTCTCCTCAATATCTTCAAGTTGACATCATTTGATTCAGGAATTGATGTCATTTGGAGGGATAAAATGAGAAAGGAAATAAACATAAACGCACTTGGAAATATCAGCTAATTATTTTTGCCTATGTGGCAGTGAAGGCATGAATTGATCCCAAAATGCTAACTAAAAATTAGATATTTTCATTTAGACAAAATACTTTCCCACTTTAATCAAAGATCTTTCTGTTAGAATGAGGGGGAAATTTACTTTTTGTTTTGGGGGGGGAAATGGAGTTGTAGAATTAATAAAAATTGTATAAATACGGGGGCTTTTCCTCATATCAAAAGGATCCAGCTTCTTCTATTCTCTAGGGGTTAGTTTTTTCTATATCTAAAATAAGGTAGAGAGATTCAATTGTAAATATTGCATGTTTCCTTTGTGAAATGCATATTGATCTTAGTTTCCCAATCTTATGTGTCAAGGTGGTTGTCATGTGTATCCATTGACAAGCTTTGAGAGAATTCAACCGATGTTCCCTTGCTAAGAAATTCTAAGATCTGAATGAAATATGTCCACTTTTGAGTTTAAATTCTATCTTCTGGGTTTTGTGTTTGGAATTGTCCATTAATGAGTTATATTTTCTGCTACAATCTTGTGTTTTTTGCTTAGATTTTTCGTACACTAGATCAGTCCATAGTGGTTGTGCTTTGGTCATTTCTTCAATACTATGTTGTGATGCTCTGCAATATTGAATGTAATTGTAAAATCCTTGCCATAGCCATTTTGTGTCTTGATTTTTGTTAGCCTTTGAGTGTATCTTAGGCGTGCGAGAGTATGAGCAATAAATACTTTGTTAGAATGCTTGCATGAGTTCTTGTGTCAAGTATTTTAAATATTGTGTCAAAGCTTTGCATTTGTTGAGGATCAATGAATGCAAATATGCCTTTGTAGAAACTATGACTGGCTAATTCAATTCTCTATGCTTTTCCTGAATTGCAAGTTGATCTAAACGTTAAATTCTTGATTGCAAGGAATCTATCTACCTATAACCTACCCCATTTTATCTACCATTCATTGATGTTGCAACTTTGTCTTTAAATATCACTCGAGACCGCCCTTAGCCGCAAACTCTACCACAATTAGAGAATGTAAGAGAAATCGAATCCCACTGCCTTTAGTAACATGTTTCTAAAAAAGTAAACATACACAACATCTTTCGTGATAACTTGTGAGAGTGAGCATCGTGTTCATCGGGCAACGTTTATCCCGTGATTAACCCACCATTTTCGAAAGAAATTGATGGAACAAAGATCTCATCTCCTCTTTCCCATTCAGTTACACCTTAGGTCCTCTCGCCCTAGTTCAAAGCAGGACCAAAAGTAATAGGAAAAGGCCATCTCTTTTGTACATGCCCCTCAATATTTCCGATTGAGAGACCTGAATCCTGCCACATAGCCCTTCGCATCGCAAGAATTTGAAGTGTTTAGTGATGCAAACATTTGACGATCAAATGAACTTCTATCGGCCTTTTAAAAGTAACCCACCAATGATTTGTGATGTGGAATTTTGACAGCCATTTAAAACATCCCAAGCTTTGTAAAAATGCCTAAGTCCATTTTAACTTAATTTTTTAACTAGTCTTGTAGCTTTATTACTCCATGGTCGAGTTGCATATTTTTGGGCCTTCGTAGCTTCATATTCTTAGAGCAGTTTGGATCACTTTGGTGTTGTTTTGCATGCTTCGACATTTACAAAAATGTAAACATATCTTGATCACCAAAGTGAGCTCAAGCTTTCATACTTTGATTAATCGGTCCATTGAACCACCCACTAAAATTTTTGTTGAGTCCTTTCATTTATCTTGCTAAAGCACAAGATCTATTACACCGACACTTCTCCTCGACTCATAATGAACTTTGAAGCATGAGGAGAAATATAAAGCACATAGAGTAGTTACATTAACGAAAGTTTATGAAAAGGAAAATTTAATTTAGGGGCTCGGAATGGGCACCAACAAAGAGATTACATGATAGGGATCATGACACATAGAGATAGAAATCAAAACAAGCACATAAGCTCCACACAAAGTCACACACAAGAGGAAAAAGGCCACACAAGAAAGGATACCAATGTTGGAAATAAGGGACATGTGAGTGTTACACATATGAAATAGGCCAAGGCCACACATGCAAGATAAGTAATAAATAATCCAATGTGTGAAAAAAGTAGACAATATCTAATAGGTGCATATAGTTAGATATATTATTCCCATATAATCCACATGTGTTAGCCCAAAATGCCCGATAATATCATATATCACATTGTAAAATATGAACATAACTAGGACATATGTAATAGAAATGTAAACAACTATGTAATAATATAGAACAATAACACTTAATAGTGTAAAATATGTCCCTAGATTAATGACGCCATTGGACAAAGGGAAAGTTTGATATCTAAAAACAAGTAGAGTCTTATGTGTCTTGCATCATGATCATACACCTCGTGAAACACATGTGTGAAGATAAATATAATATGTTATTTACCACACATTTGATAAATAATGCATACATCTTAATATTAATATTGTACCACCCTCTATCTCCCATATATATAGAGTCTAGAGGGGGCCCTATCTATATAGAGAGGAGTACCGAATAACTACTAACTACCGGTCAGAGGCCCCGTATATAGAAAATGGAATAGAATAAATAGTTCCCATTCCGAGCCTATGAAGATGAAGTGTCGGCGTCTGATTAAATAATGCATACAAAAAGTACAATCTAGAAAATCATGTCATGCTTAAGTCCTGATTTTGTATTTTTGAAATATTATATATATTTTGGATTTTTGAAGGATTTAAATATTTTTAGTTTTAAATATTTTATTTTAAGTATTTTTTTGAAGATGTTTAAAGGTACATTATTTGATGATCAAATCATACACAACATACTAGAAGCATTAACATGAAGTTTATGAAGTTGATGGCATCCTAGTCACATGCCATGTATCCAAATTATCTAAAGAACTAAATAATGTGTTAATAGTATAGATATCCCCACTTGAAGGGGTAATAAAATATGTCTAGTACATCCATTAATATCTTGAGAGGTGGGTTGTAAATGTTTCTCATTTTATCCTAAAGACTTAAGGCTTTCCATAGTACATAAATATTCACTTGAACCATTTTCAATTGTAACACTATTGATATGTTATTTATTGATATGAGATCGAGAAAATAGTGCATTGTTATCCAAAACATCATTCATAATTTAACTTTGATCAAATGTAATAGTTGGTCATGGAGGTAAATTAGTAGTGATAGTTCTAATTATTGCATCCAATGGATAGCTATAATAAGCTAGAGGAGGACACACATTATACGCATGATGAAACTCAAAATTACCTTTAGGCTCTAATATATGGTGAGGTAATGGGTCATTGAATATATTAAGATTTGCATTCTCATTGACATGAGGTCTAGACTCCATGGGATTAACATCAAATTCAATATTTTTATTATCAATAAGATCTTGAAATACATGCTTTAGAATGATGCATCAATTTATAAAATGGTCAATACATTGGTAATAGTCATAATACACATTAGAATTGAAAGATTTAGATTAAGGTTTATTCATATCAACCTCCAAAGAAGAGGGAGAGACAGAGGTTACACTTGAACCAATTTTTAAGTAGAATATGCAATGGTGTTTGTATTTCCATGTAAGAGGAGTTTGCAATTGAAGCTTAGTTTGCGAGGATATAACTTTGATTGTTACCTTTGCTTCATTCTTTTTGTAATTTATTTTAACTTTAGAACCTTATTTTCCTTACAACTTAGTATTAGGTGTAGATTGTACATTGGGCACATATTTAAGATTTTTCAATGCTATAAGTTTGATCTCTTGTTCCTTAAGGGTATGTCATAACTCATTAAAAGATCAAAACTTTTAAAATTTAATGGATGTTTGTAAAGGAGGTAGTAAAATATTTTTTTTGAATAGATCATGGAGCTCATTATCCATAAGTGAATTATTCATCTTCATAGGCATAGTTATGGACAAAAATCATGCACTTTGAGTCATTATCTAGTCTCGATCACATACTACTATTTACATGATTCCTAAGTAAAAAAGTACTAATTAACCCATGTCTTTGGCCACCTTTCTTTGCTTTATGCTTCTTCTTTTAGTCTTGCACTTGTACTTGCTCAGTCTATCTTTTCACCTTTCGAAATTTGTCATTTTGGACACTAACGCCCAACCAAGATGTCAGCGTCAGTGCCCCTATCCCCTCTGGGTGCCCTTGTCCTCTTTGTACTTTGGTCACACTTTCTGGTCCTTTCTAGCCATTTAAGCATCTTATATTTTTATTAGTCACCTTTTCAGGGTTAATTATGAAATTCAAGAAAAGGAATCATATAAATATAAAGTTATGTGATCATAATAAGGGACCAAACACTAAGCATCTACTATCTCCACCTAAGGTTGCATCCATCAAAGGCATCTATAGCTCCATTTGCATCCATCTAGCTCCATCACAAGGGACAAAAGGTTGGTTCATCTAGCATCACACTTCATAGGAGGGGAGTCTATTATTTCCATGCACACATTATTTACATTCTACATCTAGCTACTTTCTCGTTACTTCACGTGATTGGCACAAGAGCAACCTAGGGCACAATTCTACACACACACACAACTACATTGAGTCTGAGATGTAGTGCAACGCTTAGTGATAAGCCCATCATTTTGGCAATTGAGGACAGTCTAACCCCTTCATTTGCATCTTTATTTTTTTAGGGTTTGATGCTTTGTTTAGGGTTTTGCAGGTGATTCATTCATTTCATATTTATAGAGACATTCGGTGGAATTCAGCGACATACACGCAACAAAAGGTGAACAAGTGTGAACCTCTTGCAACACCTCACAAAAGGTTTTCTGAGCATTTACGCAGACCAGGGGACCCAAAAATAAGACCAAGGCACACATGGGAGCTCTATACTCCTCCAAGTGCATGCAACCTAGTCAAATTTGTCGGATCTTTATTTTTCTAGGATTTTGTGTGACGGTTCTCCACCTCTCGTTCATCCGAGTCTTCACTACGACACGGTCCATTGAAATCTTTGAATCAACTAAGGCTCTTCTAACCCTCTTTGCACATTAAGGTTTCATATTTTCTAGCTTAGTTTTCTTGGGTATTATTTCAGTATTTCAAGTATTCATTTATTTACTGCAAACTTGCATTAGATTAGGCTATTATATTACATTTTAACATAATCATTTTGGTGAATCCGACCACTTTCATGCTTAGGATCCTCATCTTTCTCTATCATGGGTCGTCAAATTCCTCAAATTTATTTGTCTGATTTACTTAAGATACATCCTAATTTCCAAGTTTTTCTGAAAAAAACCTTAGACACCATGTATCTTCCTCAAGATATGCCACCACATAAAATAATTCCTATCTTTGATCATCTATCTAACGACCTAGCCTTCATGATCCTCCATCTAATCAATCCATGTTGGAATCAATTCAAGCTTTGCATTATTTATTTCTAGAAAAATTTCAGGTTATGGAATCCATAATTGCATCTCTTAAATCTGAAATCCAACATCTTAAGGACACTTCTCAAGATCTGTTTGTTCTCCTATAAATCTCATCTCACTTCTATGTCTTCTACATGTGCTCATATCAGTGAGCCTCGCGTATTACCATTACCAGATCCTCTCATGTTTGATTGCAATGTTAAGCAACACAAGATTCTTACTGAGCTCCTTAGTCATCAATTGATCTCTTTACCATCTACTCAAGGCTATCCTTCTTACTGACTTGTAAAATATTAAGATCATCCATATTGTAATTATCATCGAATCAATGGACATAATGACAATGATTTCTATGGTTTACAACGAAGAATCAAACACCTTGAGTGTCAAGGATTTATCTCATTCACTTCACAGAGTCATGTTACATTGTCCCCTCTAATTGTTACATCTCAATGGGTTCCTAAATCTGATTCATCTATGTCTAATGAGCATCATGCCATCATTACTCAGGTTCCTTCTACAATAAGTCAAGCACCTCCTAAGAAACCACCTCTCAAAATCAATATAACACCTCCTCCTCTCAAGTCATATGTGGCATCACCAAGTCAAATTATGCAACCACCTCTCAAAATCAGTCCACCTTCTCCTATCAAGTCTTCTGTAGCATCATCAATACCACCAAAGCTACCACCATTCAAGGTTCCTCCACATCCTACTCCACTTTCATTTCCAATTCATTTTTTCAAAGCAATTACTCCTTCTACCGAGGGTCAAGACACATTTATGCCACCATTGCATGGTCCTACTATTAATTTTTCTCTACAGGATGCTTTTACCGCTTCATGCAAACTTGGTCTTTGGTAGGTGACTCTTGATGACACACTTATATTCTTATGGTTCTTATATGACTGTTGAGGGATATCTTCCAATAAGAACCTCATTCCATCGCATAATCACTCGCACATACATACATTTACAACCATGACGCATACAACAAAATTATCTATCATTTACCACACTGCTCAATCAATCATTCATTACCTCTTATAGTTTAGAACCATCACTCTTTTCCTCTTAAACATGTTGCGTCTCATCCTTTACACTCATCATACATTCAAATCATCATTACCCGATGATGTAATATTGTTCTTCAATTCACACTTGATTGTTGAGGGCATCCTATACACATGAACCTCACTCACTGCATAATAGACACTACACATCGCGCATCTTCCCATACCCTACATTTTTATACATACACATCATCTTACATCTTACATCTTACATCTTACATCATCTACGCATATGGCATTACCTTCTACACATCCTACATTACACACTATACATTACACGACGATTTCTCATCACCGCATCTGCTACACATATTACACATCCTACTCATCTACTTTTACATGCTACACTCACTACCCTATGACACACTCTAATCTCATATTCCATAAAGGACTCATTAAGGGTATACATCACAAAGGGACCACATCACACTCACACAATAAATCAATCAATCTTTCTCTCATGTGACATTCCTAACCTAGTGATATATGCTATAGGCTACATCATCACTTCTCCTAACATCCTTTAGTGATATACACTTTAGGATAGATCATCACTTCTTCCATTATCTTGTTGTGATATACACTTCGGGTACATCATCACACATTCTCACACCTCGTCTCTAGGTCGCATATCATCACTACGCATTTATCACATCACGATACACACAACAATATAGTTCGAATATTTCTCGATGACACACTCGAGGGGCACGCGGCTCCCATCATTCACTTTGCATTCCAATCCATCCATCCACATCATACTGCATATCTTGGTTGCATTTACTCTTACTTACATTTACTCGTATATGCTCACTTTATTGCACATGCTTTAGATAGGTATCTTGTATGTCTTTATCATCCAATATGTGTGTTCACTTACTTTAGTTGTATCGCAGATTATATAGGGCCATTACATGTAACATGGATGCTTGGTACAATACCTAGTACCAATCCCACAGTGGCTCCTTGGGGCATCCACTTTCATACACTACAGTGTTATCATTTCATTTTGTTCCATAACACACTAATTTATCATATTATACACACTTTTACATACTTTTTATCCTTCTAACGTTCTAACAGGTGCTTCATGTGCAAAATTTGTTTTGCAAGACTACTTATTACACCATGGTTATCTATTATATTGCTTGTACTTTCTTGTCATTGTTTGCCATTGTATGCGGGCTTTTCCCTTTGTCTTGTGTGCACACTTGTATGCTTTTGGCTTAGTCGGCCTTGATTTTCTTGTGACACCGTGAGTGGTGTCCCATGTTTCAACCTATTTTTCGTGGTCTACATTGTCTTCTTGGGTGTTTACATTATCTACCTACACATTGTCTGCCTAGTTTACACTTCGTATTATACATGCATGTTTGTTCGTACTAACACTTGTTTCCTAGCCATTTGTTTTCATGTTCCTTGGTTTCTACCAAGCACATCCCCTTCCCCTTCAGGGCACAATTTTAGCGGTCGGTCCTCTTTTAAGTCACATACTCCTTCTGTGATGTCGCATGCACTCCCAAAGAGGGGGCGTCATTTCGCTGAATCAGTCACCCCATACAACGGTCTACAAACAATATACAATATAACACAATATCAGTACAACACAATTCATGGCTCAAAATCATACTTGGGTCCTTAGTACAACGATGCCTTTCCTGGAGCACCTATAACTAGAGGGATTACACAGCGATTGGGTTCAACACAGTCTACAAAACTCATACACAACGACTTTTACATGGTAGATTATCCTTAGCACACGCGTTGGTACACATCATATGCAGTGGTGTTTTATTCCAGGGAGTAGTTAAAGGTTAGAGGATAACACCAAACATTCCTCTCTACACTACTTTTTGTGGCGTTGGATCACCCAAAAAACCAAACAGTACATAGATCTCCACAATTTAAGGAAGCGGTTAAAGGTTGCAGGATAAATCAGACTTTCCTCCCTATACTTCTTTGCCAATGGCATGATATCACCCAAAAAAATCACACTTCATCGACATGATTCTTTCTACACTCTTTTCCTCATCGTGGATCAAGTGCACATGTTCCTTTTTCACATTCTTCAACATTTTCTTTTACATACTTCTTATACATATACATGTGTATTTGACTACTTGATCATCTTCTCTTTTGCATGTCCATTCATATGGGAAACAAGTAGCCAACAACATTTGTTGAGTTGTGGAGCTTAATTGCTTCACATTAGCATGCTTTATTAACTTGTTGGAATACACAAGATGATCTGGTGTCGATCGGTAGACCCGACGTCGAGTCACCACCGAGGATTGATATTGGTGAGGAAGGAGGAATTGACTTGATTACCCATGTGTTCTTGTTTTATTTAACTTACGGAATTAGATCTAACCTTTGATATAAATTTGATCTAATGATTGTAATTGCATAGCTAAAGTGCCCTAAGTTTGTATATGCCTATATAAGCTAGAAAACTAGGGTTAGAAGATAAGAAGGAGAATTGTAAGAAGGAATTCTTAGAGAGAGAAAAGAGAAGCTTGTGAGGAAGAAAGTACTGTACATCCAAGAGGTGTGGAAGATTGTATATATTCATTATATATTCTCTACAAAGCTTTGAATAATAAGATTGGTTGTTTCTTGGTGGATGTAGCCCACACTAGGTGAACCACATTATATCTTGTGTATTGTTCTTCTAGTTTATTTCTGCATTTATTGTTTGTATGCTTATATTTGAATAATATATATGTACAACTAGTGTGATTAACCCCAAAACTGGTGTCAGAGCTTTTTTGTTTTAGGGTTTTGTGTGTTGACAGATTTACTCACAGAGGATTTTTGATTGAGTGGGAGCTACAACAATGGCAGAAGATAGAAAATATAGAGTTGAGAAATTTTACGGCCGTAATTATCAATTATGGAAGATGCAGGTGGAAGATTATCTATATCAAAAAGATCTATACTTACCATTGGATGAGAAGGCAATACCTATAAATATGACTGATGAAGAATGGAAAATTCTTGATAGAAAGGCTCTGGGATCTATAAGATTGATCATGACAGCATTTGTGGCTTCGAATATTACTGAAGCAATAACCACATTAGAGTTGATGAAATATTTAGCTAATTTATATAAAATGCTTCAACTAAAGTTTATTTGATGAAGAAATTATTTAATTCTAAGATGCAAGAAGGTGAATCTGCATCAACTCATTTGAATGATTTCCAATCTGTAGTAAATCAATTAAAATCAGCTAATATTTTGTTTGATGGTAAAGTGAAATCACTTTCATTCTTATGCTCTTTGCTAGATAGTTGGGATAAATTGGTAATGGTTGTTAGTAATACAACGTCTGCTACTAATATTTTAAAGTTTGATGATGTGGTTAGTATAATCCTGAATGAAGAAATACGTAGGAAAAGTACAAGGAGAATTATCATTTGGTAATGCTTTGAATGTAGAAAGCAGGGGAAGGCAAAAGGAGAGATCCAAGAGCAAGAGTAATGGGAAATAAAATTCTAAGAAAGGAAAATCTAAATCCAGAGGTAAAGGAATAACCTGGTGGAATTGTGGAAAGAAAGGACATGCGAAGAAGGATTGTTTGTTCAAGGAAAATAAAGAGAATGTACCGAGAGAAAGGTAACGAGGAAAATATTACATCTTCGAGGTAATTCAAGATGCTCTTATTCTCTCCTTGGATGATAAAATTTAATCATGGGATTTAGATTCGAAGCTTCTTTCCATGCTACCCTAATAAGGGTTATTTCAGAAATTATGTCTGGGGTAATTCTAGGCATGTTTATTTAGGAGATGATGAACCATGCAATATTATTGGTAAAGGATAAGTTCATTTAATATTACAAAATGGAAATACATGGATATTGAAAGATGTGAGGCATGTTCCATGCCTCGGGAGAAATCTTATTTCTGCATGATAAAACTAGGTGAATCAGTTGCATGGTTACATTCACACCGACTCTTGGAAAGTTGTCAAGGGATCGCTTGTTGTAGCAAGAGACAAGAAGGTAGGAACATTGTATTTGTCTACTTGTATTACTGATTCATTTTATGTGTTATCTACTTTAGATTCAGATGTAAGCATGTGGCATAATCGGCTAGGCCATATGAGTAAAAAGGAATGCAGATCTTAAAGGCAAAGGGTAAGTTATCAGATTTGAAAGATGTAGATCTTGATTTATGTGAGCATTGTATCTTTGGAAAGCAAAAGAGAGTGAGATTTCTCAAAGTTGGGGCAACAAAGAAGGATAAAAAATTGGAGCTTGTGCACTCAGATGTGTGGGAACCACCCCGGTAGCTTCTCATGAGGATCCCAATACTATCGTGACTTTCATTGATGATACCATAAGAATGGTATGTGATTATTGTATTCAACATAAATCGATGTTTTTGAGACTTTTAAAAGATGAAAAACCTTATGGAAAATGAATCAAATTCAAAGTTAAAATGCCTTAGATTTGACAATGGTGGTGAGTACTACAGTAAGGTTTTCAATTTATTGTTCATTAAATAGAATACCTGAAAGAAGAAAGAATGGTTCCTAGAACACCACAGGAGAATGGTGTTGCAGAAAGAATGAACAGGAAAATCATGGAACGTGCAAGAAGCATGAGGATACATGTTGGATTACCCTTATAGTTCTAGGAAGAAGCGGTGACACGGTGGTTTATTGAATTAACCATGTGACTTTAAGTGCACTTTGGATGGTGGAATACCAGAAGAAGCTTGGACTGGAAAAGAGGTAGATCTTTCTTTTCTTAGAGTATTTGGTTCAAAATATTTTGTGCATGTTGATAAAGAAAATAGAAAGAAGTTGGATGCTAAATCCAAGAGATGTACTTTCATTGGCTAGAGAATATTCTAAGATTGTTAGGAGTTGTGACATTGAATGGAATTAAAAGAGAATGTATAGGGATCAAGTTTTGGTACCCAAAATCAAATCATTGGAAAGTTTGTGGAAGAAAAATCATTCTCACATTTAGAAAATACATCTATAGGTACCGATGTCGGTTTTCCTGAACATGTATCGGTTGGATAGAACCGACGTCGGTCACCTAAAGCGACGTCGGCTCTGAAAACAAAAGGACCGACATTGGTTATCGAAACAACATCGACGGAGGTGACCGACATTGGTCACTATCTGAGATAGATAAAAACTTGCAGAATGAGCAAATTGAACCTCTGACACCCCAAATCTCAGTGAGAAGGTCACAAAGGGTAAGTAGACCTCCATAAATATTTTCACCTTCCTTATCTTATTTATTATTGACTGATAGTGGTGAACCAGAGAGTTTTGAAGAATCAATGCAGGATGAGACCCACGTGAATTGGGAGCATGGCATGGATGAGGAGATATACTCCTTGAAACAGAACCAGACATGGGATTTGGTTAAGTTGTCAGAAGGTAAAATAAAATTATACAACAAATGGGTTTATATGATCAAGGAAGAAGAGGGTGGACAAGAAAAGATACAAGGAAAAGCTTGTGGTAAAAGGATTTACACAAAAATCAGGTATTGATTTTGGTGAGATATTTTCTCCTGTAGTTAAAATTACTTCCATTCATATTGTTATAAGTTTAGTTGCAACAAAATTTGCATTTAGAACAACTTGATGTTAAGATGGCTTTCCTTCACGGTGATTTGGAGGAAGAGATATATATGCAACAGTCGCTTGGGTATGAAGTCAAGGGTAAGGAGAAACTTGTGTGCAGGTTGAAAAAGAGCTTATATGAGGTCAAACAAGCTCTGATGCAATGGTATATGAGGTTTGATATCTTTATGCATGAACATGGTTATATGAGATGTGAATCTAACCATTGTATTTATTTCAAGAATATTGGAAATGGGAGCTATATTATTTTGTTATTGTATGTGGATGATATGTTTATTGTAGGATCTAGTATGCAGGACATTGGTGAGCTTAAAGAAAAATTATCTCACACATTTGCAATGAAGGATTTAGGAGTTGTAAAGAAAATCCTTGGCATGCAAATACACAGAGACAAGAAGAACAGGAAATTGTATTTGTCTCAGGAGGATTATATCAATAAGGTGTTGGAAAGGTTTAATATGTAGAATTCAAAACCTGTAAGTACACCTATGGCTAGACACTTCAAATTGAGAAAAGATTAGTGTCCTACATCACATGAGGAGGTTAAGTACATGGCACAAGTCCATATGCTTCAGCAGTTGGAATTCTTATGTATGTTATGGTTTGTACCAAACTAGACATTACACAGGCAGTGAGAGTTGTGAGCAGATTTATGGCCAATCTAGGTAAAGAGCATTAGAAAACAATCCAATGGATTCTCAGGTATTTGAAAGGGACATCGGCATATAGTTATGCTATAAAGGGTCGAGATATTTCTTTATGCATATATGTTAATTCGGATATGGTGGTGATTTGGATGGTAGAAGGAGCACCACCGGATATGTTTTCACGATAGGCGAGACGGTAGTTAGCTGAATTTCAAGATTACGAGAAGGTTGTGGCCTTGTTTATTACAGAGGCGAGAATATGTTGTAGCTACGAAGCTAGCAAAGAGATGATATGGACGAGCGAGGTTCATGGAAGAGTTGGGAAGGGAGCAAGAGGATTGTACAGTTGTATGCAGTGATATTCAAAGTTTAATTCATCTAACAAAGAACTCGGTGTTTCATTCAAGAACAAAACACATTCAGTTGATATATCATTTCATACGGCAAGTGTTAGAGGATGTGTATCGAAATTGGAGAAAATGCATACAAATATGAAGTTTGTGGATATGCTAACAAAGCCATTGTGAAAAGAGAAGAAGTTGAGCTACACTCCACTTCTGTTGGTCTTCGAGTTTGAGACTTGAAGAGGAAGAAATAGGCCAAGGAAAGGATCCAAGAATGGATTTGTATGGTACAATGCAACAATTTATCTCCAAGTGGGAGATTGTTGAGTTGTGGAGCTTAATTGCTTCACATTAGCATGCTTTATTAACTTGTTGGAATACACGATGGAATCGACGTCCGTCGGAAACTAGCATTGGTCACCTAGGGACCAATATCGGTCAAGAAAGGAGGAACCAACATCGATTACCTATGCATGATTGTTTTATTTAACTCACGGGAATTAGATCTAACCTTTGATATAAAGTTGATCTAATGATTGTAATTGCATAGCTAAAGTGCCCTAAGTTTGTATATGCCTATATAAGCTATAAAACTAGGGTTATTAGATAAGAAGGAGAATTGTAAGAAATAATTCTTGGAGAGAGAAAGAAAGAGAAGCTTGTGAGGAAGAAATTATTGTACATCCAGGAGGTGTGGAAGATTGCAGATCTTCATTATATATTCTCTACAAAGCTTTGAATAATAGATTGGTTGTTTCTTAGTGGATGTAGCCAAAATGGGTGTACCGTGTTATATCTTGTGTATTGTTCTTACGGTTTATTTCTGTATGTATTGTTTGTATGCTTAGATCTGAATAATATATCTCAGCATAACTAATGTGATTAACCCCAACAACATCACACACATTGACATGAACAATAGGTACATCACACACATCAACATTTACACATGCGTTTTCTGCCCTAGGTTCATTTTCATCACCTTTTTACATTTTGACATCTTTAGTCTCCACGTTCCATATTTTTATCACTCCACACTTTGCCTAGTCCCTCAACACACTTTCTACATCAATCTACATGGATATCTAGTACGCATCTCTATCTACTTTATGTTACCGAGCAATTTTCTCACCAAGATAAAGTGGGGGAAAATGTAGACAAAAAATCACTCACTTTGATTCATTATTTAGTCTCGATCACATACTACTATTTGCATTATTCCTAAGTAAGAAAAGTAGTAATTAACCAATGTATTAAGCCACCTTTATTTTATTTATGCTTTTGCTTTTAGTCTTGCACTTGTACTTGCTCGAGTCTCTCTTCTCACCTTTCAAAGCATTTTTCAAGGAATCATACAAATATAAATTTATGTGATCATAATAAGGGACAAAACACTAATCATTTACTATTTCCACCTAAGGTTGCATCCATCAAAGACATCTATAGCTCCATTTACATCCATCTAGCTCCATCACAAGGGACAAAAGGTTGGTTCATTTGCATCACACTTCATAGGAGGGGATTTTATTATTTCCATGCACACATTATTTACATTCTACATCTAACTACTTGCTCGCTACTTCACGTGTGACTGGTACAAGAGCAACCTAGGGCAAAATTCCGCACACACAAAACTATATTGAGTTTGAGATGCAATGCAACACTCAGTGATAAGTCCATCATTTTGGCAGCTGAGGACAGTCTGACCCCTTCCTTTGCATCTTTATTTTTTTAGGTTTTATTGCTTTGTTTGGGGTTTTGTAGGTGATTCATTCATTTTGAATTTACAGAGACATTCAGTGGAATTCAACGACATACATGTGACCAAAGGAAAACAAGTGTGAACCTCTTGTGACACCTCACAAAAGGTTTTCTGAGCATCTACATAGACCAAGGCGCCTAGAAATATGATCAGGGCACCCAAATGCACTCCTATACTCCTCCGGATGCCGCGCAGCCTAGTCAAATCTGTCGATCTTTATTTTTATAGGATTTTGTGCAATGGTTCTCCATCTCTGTTCAACCGAGTCTTCACTATGACACAAGTCGGCATCGAACTCTTCGAATCAACTAAGGCTCTTCTAACCCTCTTTGCACATTAAGGTTTCATATTTTCTAGCTTAGTTTGCTTGGGTATTATGTCAATATTTCAATATTCATTTATTTAATGAAAACTTGAATTAGATTAGGCTATTATATTACATTTTAGCATAATCAATAGTGTTGTATCGTAATACATGAGCACTAACAGTCTCATTAGATTCATGCTTAAGTTTTAAAATTTGAGTGTAAGAGACTTTTTCACCAATATCGATTGAAAAGTGGACTAAAAATTGATTGACCAAAGGATTGAAATCCTTGAAGGATTCAAGAGGTAGGTCATAAAACCATTTTAGGGCATAATCCTTGAGAATTTGTGGATATATCTTAGTAAAGAGCTTATCATTGTAAACATAATCTATACATGCTTCATGGAAGGAGTGAAGATGTTTTGGATCCCTTTTACCTTCATAGATTAGAAACTTAGGAGAAATGAAAACCATATTAGAACCACCTCATGTGCTAATGGATTATGAAGTATGTTGTGTGAACCCATGGAATGAGAGTTTCTAGACACACTCTACGCTAACTACAACACCTAATCCTAAAAATTGTGAATGGTCACCATAAAGGAACATATAACAAATGAGGTATGAAAGAGTCCATGTTTGTGTGCAAGAGGTAGTGGGAATAGTAATAGTAGTAATTGGAGTAGAGATATGAATTTTTTTGAGTGACGTGAGGTACCTCTATATGAAGCGTAGATATAGGTGCAATGGATGTAGGCTCAAGATATTGGAAGGAAATTTCCACTTGAGATATATATGTGGGGTAGAGGTAGACATCTTCTTGACTTCATCTATAGTTATATATAATAAAGAGTCAACTTGATCACAATCAAGAGTAAGAAATTATAAAATCCACGCTCACCATCTTCATCAAATTCAAGAGATTGGTTGGAATTATCTTCATTAAGATCTCCTTGAGAGGTATCGATAGTGATGGTCATGATAAATTTGTCAAGAGGGTGTTCAAAAGGAGTGCATAGCACTTGATAACAATAGTTATAAGGGATAAGATGAGAACAATAAGAGATATGTTCCTCTTGTTCATAGAGATGTAATTACAATCATGTTTTGTAGTCATAAATATACTCATTACCATCATTGTAATCCTCATACATATAGATATCAATTTCCAAATCCCGAGAAGATGGTCATTGGTATAAGTATAGCAGAATGGCACAACATGGGTAAAATGACCCATAGGAGCCATGGAATATAGAAATAAAAATGACAACAAGTATGACCAAACCCTGGGGTTAGGTAAGGTTGTGTAAGATCAATCTGTAGGATCACAAGATGATTTAAACCTAAAATTTTAGAAGAGGGATGAACGAGGCACCTTAATCTAATTTTAAGATTAAGGATCTAAAATAAGAATATAGTAGAGATATATAGGTGTGTATTTATATATTTCAAATTTAATTTGAATAAACAAAGTACTTATCTAATCTAACATAAGTCATTTGGACATTTAAACACATGTTAAATATAGTAAAACACACGAGAGGATATCTACTTAATTTTTTTGATACTTTGTAGGATGATCTAGGTCTAGAACAAGATGAAAATAATAGAGAAAGTCTAGAAGTGCTTTGTCTTTGAAATAGATTATCAAAAGCCTCAAGGACACTAGTGGTAGGTTGAGGACACTAGAGCACCATGCTTTTATCTAGGTTTTATAGTTTTTTCATGTTTTCTTTATACAACTTTGATTTTTGGAGCATGTGCAACAATTACATATACACGTGTGTGTAATCGTGAGCCCAAAATATGGTGGGAGGCTATTCTTCCCATAGAATGCACCACATGTATGAAACTGACCCATAAAAATCATCATAGAGACATGCATGGGTGGGACCCGCGCGTCACTAATCACATCATAAGTTTCTTGTTTTTTGAATATACTTGATTGAAATCAAATAGTGGCATGTGGCGAGATAGTAGGTGGGTTGGTAAGAACTTGTGTTTGTAAAGAGTAGGTCGTGGGTTCGAATTGTGTTTTTCAACACAACCAAAATCGCACATAAAAACTAACACACCCAAAATATGTGTGGAGGCTCTTAAAACGGAACTTATTTTCTCCAAACCATTCTTTTGGAAGACCTTAAAATTATTTTACCTTTCATCATTCTCGTAAAGAGTACAACCTGGCAAACCACAGGCTTGGACTAAATACCATTTTTACATACATAGAGGAATCATTACATATTACAATTTGGCGCTCTACCAAACTCGTTATTATTTATATACCGACATGAGGTTGGGACCACCAGTGTGCACAAGTTTCACATCGCCTCCGTTCAGCTAAGGCTTAGGTTTCGTACCACCCTCTATACAGCTAGTGTACACTTCATACCGCCTACGTGCATGCGGTAGTGAACACTCGGGGACGTTGGTCGGACTACTCAAAGCAACACCATCGCATGCACGGTTGTTGCGCACTTAGGACATCGGTCAAACTACTCTGGTTACACTCGGGGACATCGGTCGGGTTATTCCTTGCACAACGGACATGCCAATGAGGGTTGAACCTTGACCGGACTAAATACCATTGATTGAAGAAGAAGAAACCACGATCCTTCTACATGAAAGGATGTTTTGATGCAAATCCGAGTCTAATTGAAATAGATCAATTTCTATAATGTGTTGGAGTTTGAGTCTTGAGACCGAGAATGGTTAAAAGAAGTTTGTAGAACACTATGCTAAGCACTAGCAAATTTTTCGATTATGGGAAATTTTTTGTTTTGCGGCTCGTGTCACGGTCGAATGGAAAAATATTAAAATCGGACCGAGTTTAAAAATTGTAGTTCTCCATGCAATGTCGAGTTTTACAATTTGTTGATGTCCCGATTCTTTCTTCTAAAAATGTCCTTTCTAAAATGTCTAGTGATAGAACATTCAATGCACAAAGAAGATCACTGATGCACAAACCACCGGTGGCATTTAGGAGAATTTGGAGATGAAATAGACAAAAATTAATGATAAACTCGATAAAAAATTGGATGCAATCAAACAGGCCAAGGCCACATGCAAATATATTTTATTCTTAGCAAAATAATCTTAAACTAATCTAAACTCTCACATGCTAAAGAATTTCATACACACTTCCATCAAAACTAGACTTAAAACTATATTCCACTCGTAGAGTATCATTCACATGGGTGAATAACAATATCTTTTCCCCTAATAAAATACCTAAGTTTCCATCAATGGAGGATCATATGTCGCTCCGATACCAAATGAGACAATAGAAGTAGATTTACACAAAAAATAATTGATTAATTATTCAATATACAACATATAAATATATAGGTGGATGTATTCCTATTAACAAGGAGGTTGCTCCAACTAAACGACCTATGAATATCACCTAAACTAATGTTAGTGAGTTGAACCAAGAACTCACTTAACCATCCTAACAAGACTCCAATAATATAACTAACTAAATTACCGTACAGTAAAATATCAAATACCATGGAACACTAAATTGTTAACAATCACATCACCTAGGGGTAGGACAAATATGTCGAGTGAAGATTATAATCTTCCATCACAATACAAACATTACGACACTTTCTCTTACAAGGCAATGTACCACCATTAGCAATCATAACTTCAAAGCTAAAACAAGGATGGCCAAAGTAGTTGACTTGTTTGGCCAGCCATCGATCAATAAAGTTATGTTTGCTTCCTGAATCAATTAATATGGTGAGAGGAATATTTTTGAAATACTCTTTTACCCTCATGGTTTGAGGGGTGGTGACTCATATTAAGGCGTGAAGCAGTATCTCTGATTGAGAATCCTGAGGAGGATTTGTCCAACAATAATTCTTCTTCTTGGATTTCCTGGGCATCTTTCCAGGTTGTTTGATTTGGGAGGTGATTTGACATCCAGGAGGTACAATTTTTATTCCACGCATCGATGGCCCTTAGTAAAATTTTCCTCACAATTGTAACATAGACATTTCTCTCTACGCTCCTGCATTTCTACTTCAGTAAGATATTTGATTAGGGCTGACTTTAGAGGAGGCACCGTGGGAGCACATTGAGCTACTAGATTTTTACTAGAGTGAAACGAAGGTCGGCGCTATGCTTTGTGATTTTATCCTCTTGTAATTTGGATAAGCCCAATTATTTCATCATGGTATTGGTTTTAAACATTTTGACTTTTTAGTGGATTGCCTCCTTGAAGCCGCTGATGAAATAGCTTTTGAAAAACTCATCTAACAAGCCTTTCATGTGATTGGAAATCTCTTGAATTATGTCTAGTAATCACATATTGATCCTGCTTTTGGAGCTTATTGAGCACTCACGTGAAGTCATCATAAGCACTAGGGACAAACCACTCCAAAATGAGGGTTGCAAACCTTGGCTATTCGGGTTCATCATGAAATTTTAAATACCAACGGTACCATTGTAGGGCTTCTTGTTCCAAGTGAAAAGAAGCGATGGGAACCTTGTTCACATAGTAGGTATTGTGGAGACTGAAGAATTGCTTTGCCCTATATATCCACCCAATTGGATTTGTACCATTGAAGTGAGGAAAACCTTCTCTGGGACCGCGTGGCATATTTGGAGAAGAGAAATTGTGTTCCAAAGTGGACTCGGTATGGAGCTTCTTAGTGAGGACAACATTTTGCTAATTGAGTCCTTACATCATTTGTGTGAGCTCGAAATTTGTGCCTTCAAGGTGGTGATTTCTTCCTCCATGTTTTTGTGCTTGCACGGGTGACAACCATGACCAAGAGGGGTTATGGGGTTCCAAAAAGGTTGGTTGGAGTTATATGTTAAACTAACCGGATCAACAAGATGATTGCAATGGTATAATTTCTTTGAGGAGCCAAAAAAGCATTCTTTTGGAGGCTATGTCCTGGGGGCTAAAATAGTAAATTGTATGGGATTTTTTTTAAATAAGTTGGTGTTAGAATGATCTACACGGCTTGAAACTCGGAGTGGTAGGGGTGCCCGACAAGTGAGAAAAACAATTTTGTACTCTTTTTATCGTAGTCGGATTTTCAAGTCGGTGAAATAAATTGGGTATGCGGTCAAGAAAACAAGTCGTTTTCGATTCATGGAAACACGTCGTGTTTTCAAGTTGGAAAAATGAGTTGGGGAGACAAGTCAAGAAAACAAGTTAGGTCTTCAATTCAGGGAAACAATTTGGCGAGACAAGTTGGGGAAATGAGTTGGTGAAATAAAGATGGGGAAATAGGTCAGGGGAATAAGTCGAGGAAACAGGTTGGGGAAACATGTCAGGGAAACAAGTCGGGTAAATAAGTCGAGGAAATAAATTAGGGAAACGGGTCGGAAACAATTCGGGAAAGCAAGTTGAGTTTTCAAGATTGTGAAACAAGATACAAACTCTGCCACACCTTTCATTTTGATTCCTTAAGGTTTAGGAAAAAATCACTACAGCTGAAGCAGTCCTAGAAAGATCTCTAATACCAGATGTAATGAACCTCCTTTTAAAGATTAAGTCGAACAACACAATGTAGTACATATTAGTTTATTAAATAGAAAGATTGAAATTGTATTCCCAGATCGCAACCACAAGCACTTCGAGGGGGCAACCTCCTTTAAGAAACCTCAATATAATAATGTTCATGGATGATTTTCTTGGCCTAAGCACTCCCTCATATACTAGTTCTATTCTAGAAACTACTACTATCCAAGCGTGTGGGATTATTCTTAATAGATCACGGGACGACTTACAAAGCATACACATCCATAGTATCTATTACATTAATAATACAAAAAAAAATGTAAGATGAAGTGATGCAGGAGCATCATTACATGAACCTCAAAAATGAAAAATTAACCTTCTTTAGAGTCATGGAGGATGAGATAGGTGTTTCAAGGCATGATAAAGATCTGAGAAGGAGCTTTAAGAGGCTAAGTTGCTCTGAATTTCAAAATTGTCCTTTTCCCTCCAAAAGGACATTCAAATTTCAAAAGTATGTAAATGAGTCTAATGAGTTTGTCAAGGATATGTAAGTGGTTAAGTGAGTGAATACATGATCTAGATGGTGTAATAAATTCATGAAAATGTTTTAAAGTTATAGAAAGAAAGGATGAGAGTTGAGGAATTAAGGAAGAGAACTTGAATTTTGTAATAAATATAGCCATACAAAATAAGAAGCTCTATTTTTGGTGAGAAATGGTTCATGGTCTTCTGTGTTGGTGAATAACTCCAAGTTTAATTTGCATGCATACTGATATGTTTCTTCTTTGTAATCTTCATAAAGTAAGGCTTGAATATGATCATTGCACTATCAACAACTCTACGAAGAAGTTATTTAGGTTTCCATTTATCATTGAAGGTAATCCTCGATCTGTTAAGAAAGCTCAAGTTTAAGACTTTGTAAGACATGTGTATGGATAAGTTTTGAGGCTAAGTATCTTCAAGTCCTCATGGTAAAGTGATAAGTTAGGTATTGTTATGGCATAAGAGTAAATGGTCGATACTTAAGTTGAGTATGTGTTACTTCCATGATAAACTTGAAAATTATAAGGAATATGACTGTGTTGAACTTATATAGTGGGAGTGTATTTATTTTGCTTCTTTTGTCAAGGTATGGTGTGGTATACTCATTAGTTTCTTATGAACAAAAATAAGTGTAGGGAGTCTCATTACATAGAAAATATGCATGAGAGGGAGTCTTGGTAAAGCCCTTGTGAAGGTGAGGGTTTGAAGTTTATCCCTTGTTCCTACGGACACGGTATAGTGGTGAAAGAATAAAGTTTCAAAGATTGAAACTTGGAGGAACCTCATTAGAACCATACATGTTAGGTGAGTACATGCGGACCACGAGTTCATATTACAAGGCTTGATAGCAGCAAGGAAAACTAATTTTATAGTACTTTTTCTCTTCTTGGGCTAAAACACATCACAATTAGGGTTTTGCGAGGAAACTTGAATTTGAAGCATTAAATCTTTGAATCTAAGCCTATAAATTGGTAGAAATACTGTATACAAGGTCCTCAACCCGATTCTCAAAGAATTTTAATAGTTTATTGGAGGGGTTTTGATATATTTATGATAGTATGTTGTCCCGAGAGGTGTACACATGCCATACCTAATTGTGATTGCCCATTTGCAAAGGAAGTGGGTCCTAGAATAGTACTTTAAGCCTGAAACTTGGAACATAGAAGGAACATGTAAAAGGGTGTCTCAAAATGCTACTAGTTGGTCTTGGAACCCTTGATAATGAAAATTAAGCTTGACATTGTCTTTGAACAAAGCTAGTGGAAGTCTTGGGAGCTTAGAAAGGAAAAGTAAGTTAATGAGAGCAAGCTAAGGAGCTAGGATCTAAATTTTTACACACACCCTATATATGATAAATGGTATTTGACTACACTAATACATTTTTGTGGGTAGTCTCATAACCCTACAACCATGAACATTCCAAAGGAAATGGTCTTAAGAGACTTATAGGGTAGTCCAAGAGCAAGTTAGGGAAAAGATGATCTATTGATCTTTAAAATCAATTTGATGGTTGTTTAACCCCTTGTTGGAAGTGTGTAACAAAGAGGATTAGTTAGAAGACTTGGTGAAGGCTAAAAGGGGAAAAAGTGCATGCTTGAGTTAAGGAGCTAGAGAAGAGTGAAGAAAACTGCTGTTTGGAGAATATGAGAAAAATAATTGCTTCTTGACGAGAAACAAAGTGATGAGGTATATTTTGCATAGTTTAAGGTGTTGGAGATGAGTAAAGGCCTTTGAAAATCCATTCAAGGTAAAATTTGATAAATTATTGTAGGTTCAAGCCATTCTAAGCATGTTGTCAAGATCCTCATTTTGCAGAGTTTGAATAAGATGATGAATTGACCTTCTTAACATAGTTGAATGCATACATGTGTGAGTATGCTTGCTTGGTCTTAAGAGACTTACTATTCTCTAGTAGTTTATTGATGATGATGGCGACTTGTGTCTTTAATTTTTAAATTCAAAAATTGAAAAAATATTTTAAACATTACGAATAGAAATGAAAATTATAATATATATATACAAATGATTTTTAAAATTAATATTATTACACCGAAGGCAATCCATATTAAATGTTGTTGATAATTTGGCGAATGACATGGATTGTAGGAAACAGGGCGTTGACAATACGTTATAAGCTGCTCGGTCAACGTGTGGAACAGTGGCCACATGAACAGTAATCGGCTCCAGTTTTACCTACTTCTCCATCTCTTCTTTTTGGCCTTTCAACATTTCCCCCTCTGCAAAACTACGATTGTTGGAGAAGCAATGAATGAATGTCGAAATTTCTGGTTTCGTTTTTTTTCTGCTACTATTGTTTGTTTGCTAAAAGAATCACCCTAATCATTTTCTCCCTCCCAAATCCAGTTTATCGAAGTCAATTTTACGCTCCAATTTGTAGGTTTTTCTAGCGAAAAGGTTCAAATTTTGGCCCTTGAAGTGGTGTTTACTACACATAAAACCACCATACATTCGAGCAGTTTGACATTTCTGGAGATTCTTTTTCGACATTTTTGGGGGCCTTTCTCATTCAGCCAAGTTATGGCAATCAGGTCCAATTTATGTACAAATACTCGCGTTTTTGAATCAATGAATGACATTCTGAGCACAACAGTCTTCTAGACTGTATCGTGTGCTTTCAAACGCATTTAAACGTGGCCCAATTCACAGCAAAATCGAAAACGGTGTGGCCATTGTTAGGAAATCACAGACTATGCAGCAATGAATACGCAGAAATGTGAATAACAAAATAACAGTTTACAGAGATAGAGCAAAATAAAATATACAAAATACCAAACATGCAAGAGACGAACACCAGATTTACGTGGTAAAACCCCAGCTGAGTGCTTAGGGAAACATCCACAGTGCAAGATATCAAGCTTTATTAACTCAAGATGAACATTACATGCGAACTCGTTATGAGAAACTTTAGATCTCCACAAAAATATATACACCTAATTGGCGAAGTACAGTTAGGATTCCTCCTCCTAAAAATAGAGTGGAAAAACGTCATTAGGATTTTCCCTACGACAAGAGTGGGGGGTAAGCCCCCACACCCCTCCTTTAAGAAGTGAGGTACAAACCGCACTACAAAGGGATCCAAAATTTAAAGTTTGTTGGCACATATCTAATAGCCATTTTCCCCTTCTCATGTTGAATTGTATTAATCTTAAAAAAATCGCAGACAATAAATTCATTATACTACGACACAAGATTTTTGTATACGTTACTTATTAATATTTAAAATTTATTACGCTGAAGGCGTTTCTAAGTTAGAATAAATGAACCAATTATAAAAACATTTCAGTGGCTGATTTAATCGTTTAATCCATTGCTTATCAGCATTTAAAATTCATTATGCTACAACGCAAGATTTTTTTATACGTTACTTATTAACATTTAAAATTTATTACGCGTTTCTAAGTTAGAATGGGCGAGCCAATTCTGACAACATGTTAGTGGTTGATTTAATCTTTTAATCCATTGTTTATCAACATTTAAAATTTAGTACGCCGAAAGCATTTCTAAGTTAAAATGCGCCAATTCTGACAACATGTCAGTGTCTGATTTAATCTCAAACATTCATCTGACAACATGTCAGTGGCCGATTTAATCTCAAAATTCATAACTTAAGCCATATTGATGTTCTCTGAATGATCTCCACTGTTCACGTGTGTATTATTAATTTGTTGGCCTTGCTGACACTTCAGAAGTAGACGCGAAAATGTCTAAAACGGTGTTGCGTTGTTGGTGACTTGGTTATTTTTCCCACTCAGCTCATCCTCGAATGCAACCAGTTTTTGTACTGAGGTCCCAAAAGCAATGCGAATTCGGATTTGGTTCTGGTGGAGTTAAATGTCATAGAGAATCACCAACGAAAGAATTAGCAGATACAGTACGATCTTCAAAACTCTCGGCTTAGATTCGCAAGTGCTTGGTGTAATGCCAAATATTGATTCCAAGATTCAATATTTATGTTGTATTCTGGGGATTCATGGCTCTGACGTCATTCCAGATCGCACTAGGTTTTCTGAATTGGGTTTTCATCACGTTGCAGGTGGAGACAATGTAGAGACACATAAATTGTTCAGTTTTAGTAGGATTGAATCTGCACGGTAGTCGTCCACGTGCGCGTCACGATGACTACTGAGCACGGAGGACCCTGTCACAGAGCCACCATTGATGACAGCCAACATTGTTCTGTTGGTGATTGTTGTGATTTATCCTACATATGAGGTTTCCTGTTATGTGTCAGATGATGGGTCAAACATGGTTACATTCGAGTATTTATGTGAGACAACAGGATTTGTGAGACAACGAGTATCCTTCTGTAATGGATTCAACATCGAGCCTAGAGCTCCTAAAGCATGGCGCGAGATAAAAGTATGTTAAATCCATTGTTTCTTGATTTCTTTTAAATTATCAAATGATGTCTTCCAAATTATTAGAAAGATTTAAATTTATTGTTAAACTAAGTCAACCGTGTAATAATAACAATGCAAACAAATGTATTGGATTTTCTCCATTATTTATTTTGGCCCTTTTAAGTATAAATTGCACTCACGTGAATAATGCGAGTGATATTGAGTCAATAAAGTGTAACACAAATAGAAGATATTATTTGGGTGTTATAATTTGAGCAGTGGAAAAGGTGGTACATGCGGTATTTAATTCTCACTTTTTTATTTCCAACTTTCCATTGATGTCTTCATCTTATCTAACAAATCAAATGTTGTCCAATCGAAAACCTTGACGTTGTTTGTAGCTGGGTTTTGACCTTGAAACCTATTGGATTTTCCCCATTTTTAATTTTGGTCTTTTAAGTGCAAATTGCACTCATGTGAATAATGCGAGTGAGATTGAGACAATAAAGTGGATCACGATAACAAATATTATTTGGGTCTTACAATTTGAGTTGCAGAAAATGTGTGATACATGTAGGTATTTAATTTTCACTATTTCATTTCCATCCATTTGAAAACCTTAACAGTGTAAAAAAATAAAATTAAAAAATAGCAGAGCTTGACGGGTAGATAAAATCTACATGTCACTCTTATGACTAATTGTTGGAGGGCCTCGATTATCAATAATTGTTCACATACTACCTAATTTCTTGCATTTACTTGAGCTTATAACTAGATAGTCTGGCTACAAAGTGCTACACAAAGAAATCAATGTGGTTGGGTTTTGACCCTAAAACCTATTGAATTTTCCCAATTTTTTATTTTGGCCACTTCAATATCAAATTGCATGCACTTAAATAATGGATTCTCAATCTAGAACATTCACTCGCTATACATGTATGGCTAACAGCTAGAGAGACTCAGTTACCGATGCTTATTCTCACATCGCATGTTTTCCTACAAGTACTCCATCTTTAAGCTTTAAAAGGGGGGGCTACAAAGTGCTCCAAGAGGCAAGCACTTTGGTTGATTCTCAAATATGAAAACTTTTGGATTTTTAGTTTATCCACTTTAAGTACAAATTGCACTCATGTGAATAATGTGAGCGAGATCGAGTCGATAAAGTGTAACTAAAATAGTGGATATTATTTGGGTGTTAAAATATGAGATGTAGAAAAGATGCGGTACATGCAGATATTTAATTCTCACTTATTTATTTGCAACTTTCCATTGATGTCTTTGTCTTATCTAACAAATTAAATGTAATCTAATCGAAAACCTTTACGTCATTCACAACTGGGTTTCGACCTTGAAACCTATTGGATTTTCCCCATTTTTATTTTGGCCCCTTTAGGCGCAAATTGCACTCATGTGAATAAGGCGAGTGAGATTGAGACAATAAAGTGGAACACATATAGTTAAGATATTATTTAGGTCTTATTATTTGAGTTGTGGGAAAAGTGTGATACATGAATGTATTTAATTTTTACTATTTCACTTCCATATTGCCATTGATGTCTTTGTATTTTCTATTAAATCAAACACCATCCATTCAAAAGCCATAAAAGCATAAAATTAAAATTAAATAAAGTAGAGCTCCACTGGCATATTAAATCTACTTTTAACTCGTATGACTAATCACTAGAGGGCCTCAATTATTCATGATTGTTCATGTATCACCTATTTTCCCATGCAATTACTTGTGCATTTACTTGAACTTAAAACTAAAAATGGGGTTACAAAGTGCCACATAAAGAAAGTAATGTGATTAGATTTCGACTCTAGAATGTATTTAACTTTCCCCATTTTTTTGGCCACTTTAAGCTCTAATTGCACGCACGTGAATAATAGAGTCTCAATCTAAAACATTTGCTCGCCCACTATGTACTGACATCCACTTAAATGACTCAACGGTCAATGATTGTTAATTGCATCATATGTTTTCCCTTAATTAGTCCATCTTTAAGTTAAAAAGAGGGGCTACAAAGTGCTCCAAGAAGCAAACATTTTCATTGGGTCTCAAACATGGAAACTTTTGGATTTTCTCCATTTTTTAGTTTGTTCCCTTTAAATGCAAATTGCACTCATGTGAATAATGCGAGCAAGATAGAGACGATTTAGTGAAACACAAAGCACCGCTCCTCCCTCCAACCCCTACTTCATCTCCCCTCATCCTCTCTCTTTTCGCTTTCTCAAGTTTCAATTCTTCCATCCATCCCCTTTGGCATTTCCATCATACTTTTCACGTATGATTGCTAGTTTTAAAGCGATTGTTATCTTGGTGGGGATTTGTTGAGTTATTGTATTTTTGCCTTTTAAATAAGGACATTGTGCAACAAAGTTCAAATCACAAAGGGTTTGCTATAACCAATCAATAATTTTTTTATTTTTTTGGGAACATATAGGGTTTGATGTCATGTGTTAGGTTTTTATTATTGAACCGCCCATTATATTAATTGAAATATAAGAGAGTTACAAAAGTAGGGGCGACCAAAAACTTACAGTCCACAAAAAGCCACGAAGGCACCACGAAACGCCTTAAGGGAAAACAGAGAACGCCATGAGGGCAAACACTATATTAAAATCCAGCACAACACTAAGCACATGTCGCCGCTCCAGGGAGGAGGGAGGAGGAGGAGGATAATCTCGATGAGGGATGTAAACTCCACTAAACAACTCCGTCGAAGGGAGGATCAACTTGTCGACCATTCGATCGGAAATTGAATCCGCAGAGGCACCATATTTCCCTAACTAGGGGGCCATCTCACATACTAATTACACATAGGCTCAAGAATTAAGCCAAAGGAGAAAGGAACACTAAACCATCACCTTATGCCTCCCAAGTGGGATAGGTGTCCACCCAAGCCTCCAAGTGCACTAACACAATTTACATACAACCCTTTTCTCTCCAGATTGAAAGACAACAAATTAGTTTAATCCCCTTTTAACTCCACATAGGTGGATTCCTTCCCACACTCCCTCCACAAAGATCCTCACACACTCCCTTTTACCTCCACAAATGGCTCCATTTCCCTCTCCCTACACCATCCCTATGGCCAATTCTACCCCAATCCCTCACAAGATTTCATTCATACATACATTCACAACACAAACATAAACAAGAAATGCTAAAACACATAGTACAAGAGCCTACCTTGCCATTGATAACACCTTCAAACTTCAAGCAACCAAGCTCCAAGCCCTTTCCAATGCAAGCCAATTCCCATGCAAGATCTCCCAAAATCCTCAAGCAAGTAACCCCCAATAAGGCTCGGCTTATGAAGCATGACATTTGGCATCAACTCTTGAATTTTGTGGATAGACAGAAGGTACAAATTAACAAGATTGAATTTCATCTTGAGCTCGAGCTAGGAAATCTAGTCTCTGCGGAAACCAAATCTTGAATAGTGTGTATCCCTTTTTGAGATAAATAGAGAGCTTTGATGCCCGAGTTTCAACAAGTGGGATACTATCTTCCATGATAATGGGAGAGCACCAGATATTTTGGGAATTGGATGAGAGCTTGGTGCGAAATCCATCTCCAATCCATCGTAGCAATGGTTTCACAACTTCAAAGGCCTTCCATATGCTCTTGGTGACGAAAGTGCCAATAATCTTAATAGGTGCCTTGGTGATAATTAAGGTATGTAACCCTATATTATTCCAACATCTTTTTATGTATGGGGAACCTGAAGCAATGCAATGCAAAGCAAAATTTTCTGGCTTGATTACCATAGTCATGTGTTAGGTTTTTAAAATTGTTTCTTTTAACAACTATTATTAATTGTTGTTTGATAATGGTTAGTATCATTGTCTTGAAACTAATATCGAGTTGACATGGGTGATACATGTGGGTGCATGTTCTATGTGGGAATCGTTCCTTGATTTTTTTCCTTGTAGAGATCCTACCATTTTGTGGGTCATGTTTCATTGTATCATTATCAATGCTTTATCTCAATGTAAAAAAACTCCATCTTAAAAAAATGATCAACACAAATGGAAAACATGGTATATTGGGAGCGCAAACTCAAGGACATGGATATCCACAATTCAAATGATAACGCTAATCACTTTTGTTGACGCTTTGTTGACTCTTAATAAAGAGAATAATCTAGACGACCAAGATAAGCTAGAGGTCGTGGTGAGCAAGGGCATAAGTATGTTGAATTCCTACATATGCAAGCTTCGTATTTGCATGGGATGGTGAAGGAGACTCTCCGAACCTTTGATGGCGAGGAGAATATGGCCATCGGGGTTGATGGATCGAGTCTTACCCCTTACACTAATCACTTTTGTTGACGCTTTGTTGACTCTTAATAAAGAGAATAATCTAGACAACCAAGATAAGCTAGAGGTCGTGGTGAGCAAGGGCATAAGTATGTTGAATTCCTACATATGCAAGCTTCGTATTTGCATGGGATGGTGAAGGAGACTCTCCAGAACCTTTGATGGCAGGGAGAATATGGCCATCAGGGTTGATGGATCGAGTCTTACCCCTTTAGGGACGAGACATCACGGTCCCTAGGTAAGCTGCGAAGAGGATAAACTTGAAATTGGGTAAGACATTTTCATTGTGTTTCCTCCTCTACTAGTCATGTGTATTGTGCAAATGATAATGTTTTCCGCCGCAAATGTTCGTGTACGCATTCACAACTAGGTGTTGATGCAAGAGACTTGGTAAACCTGCCAAGGGAAAGAAAAATGTGGATGTTATGGTCAATGGTTGGAGTCTTGCCCCCTTACGCATGGGTCATCGTAGTCCCTCGATAGCTGCGAAGATCTCGGATTTGAACTCGGTTAAAACATTTCAAACTCTGTAGCCCCTCTACCATACTTGTGCATTGTGTGAACATTAATAAAACATCATATATTAAGAGTGCCCACTAAAGGGCTTGGACATGCACACCTTGAACACCACACCCATTTCTCTTTTAGACGATTGGAAAAAACACCCTTGGATTTCTCTTCACTCCGATTCCTTCTACATTGCCCCTCCTCCCTCGATGTTTTGCTCCCCCAATTTAACTTTTTCTACGCATCTCCTCAACTTTCCATCGCACATTTCATGTGTGATTGCTAGTTTAATTAAGTGATAAACTTAAGAAATCCTTATATTAACAATTTCACATAAAAAGGGTAAAAAGATGAAAACCGAAAAAAACGAATCGGCAACGCCTTCAGCTAAAACAATGATTAAACTTGAATTTCTGGAGAAAATATTGACCAAGCAAAATTCTATCCAAAATCGCATACCTATATCCCACAATCTAATCTACTCCGTGAATCCCAAAATGGCCACTGGTAATGTCTTCTCCACCTCAGTCCTGAACCATGGATTTGGAAGCCCTGCTTCATCCAACACATTAAACTCGTGCACTCATCTTGAACTCAAAATTAAACCAGTTGCAGCAAAAGTAAAGGATTCATACCCACTATAATCATGGCTACCAGTAGCAATAATTCTTCGAGTAGAATTGTCTCTGCAGATGAATCACGACTCTCCCTGTTATTTGCTCTGGCTACTCAGGCTGCTTCCCAGTCTCAACGCCGTAATTATTCAAGCCCACTTCAATTTTTTTAATTGTTCTGTACCTGATCAAACACTTCATTTTCTTTGATTGTGCTGCAATTGTTCGCTTCAATTCTTTCCTTGGTAAATGTTGGCTGAGCTTTTATTGGCCTTTTAACTTAGTGTAAGATAAGCTCGAACTGCATTCTGAAGCTTCGTAAACATTTTCTAGGCTGTGGACTTTGATCACATCCTTACGTTTTGTAAACGTGGATTACGCCAGCTGTAGGGAAAGCTTAGATTGCTTTCTTAATATTTGTTAACATTTGTTAGACTGGAGTATCGTAACATTATTTTATCTCAACCTTGCCACGTTAGCCAGATTTATTGCTCAGCTTCTATTATGGTGTAGAATTTGAATCTGCTCATGTTATTAGAAATTTACAGCATTACCATTACACCATAGCCCATTGTAGATAGATAGAAAGAAATTTTAATAATGTCCACCAGACCAAAACAGTCTATGGGACCCCAAAAGCATAAAAGAATAATTGGAGTGAAGAAGCTACCGGAGAAAGAGAAGATTTGCACAGTAGGACCTAAGTTCCAAATTCTGCTATTGTTTTGCCTCTGAAGGTTGATTTTTCTGCCATGGATTTTGGTCAGAAGTTTCCCTTTTTTTTATTGTTCTATCCTTCAAATAAGGTGGACATAGACAACCCTTGTAGGCTGTCCATGTATCAAGCTTGAATGTTGTCATAAGCAGAGCATTCCATGATGTATTGCCATTTCAACAACCATTTTCTGATGTATTTCTTTTCCTACTTTTCTTTTGAGATCCACTGACCCGTCTTACATCTAAGTTGGTGTTATCCGGTTCTTAATTGAGTGATGATCATCTTCATTATCCATTTGTTTTTTACTCATATGTAGGTATTTTGGTCATGTTCATAGGTGGGGTTAAACTTGGTTATATAGTATTGCCTTCTCCTCCCGAGTTGCTTTGTCCACATGCTTAGTTTAAACTTTTCCCTCACATAATTTTTGATCTCTTGATTGGTGGCTGGACATTCATGTAGGTTGATACCCCATTTATCCATCCATAGTTTGTTTTGTTTCATCCATGTCCTCTTTCCTTTGTTCAGCTCTTCTCTCATTGCTGCCTTTGGCCACCTATCCTCCTCCATGTTCTCTACTTTCTTTATGTAGCCTAGGAGATGTATCATAGTAGTTGTTTCTATTTGAAAACTACCTGTTTTTGCTAGAATTATCTCATATAGATTGAATGCTTTAATCTTGAAGTTGCTTGTGATTATATGTTTTTGAATTCTCTCAATTTGTCTCCACTTTAGGCCTGAGATATTGCTGGCCCAAACTTTACACATGTAGAGGACCAATGGAACTACTAGCAGTCCAAATAGGACCCTGGGGTTCTTCCAATCCCACAAATCAGCATCTTTGTACTTGTTTTGAAGAGAGTATAGTGCTCTTCCCCCTCCTTTGATTCTTTTGTACTTGTATTCGAAGACTATCTCAAGTGGGATTCCCTTAAATACGAAGCTCGGATGCTTTGTATCTTTTCGGCACGAGAAGATCAAAATCTTCATTTTGTTATTGTTGACTTGTATCGTGACCTCTTTGCAAAAGAGTTCTAAGGATTTCAAATGATCTCTTAGATTTTGGCTTGTTGCCGTTAAAATAAGATCATCTACATATAAGAGTTGAATTACATAACCAGCTATGTGGACTCTGTCACCCCCTAGTTTGTCTATCCATTCTTCCAATTTTTCTACTATGGCCTTAATCCTAGGTCATATATCAGGATATGTATGGCCGATTTGTGGCTAACATAATCTCTTAATATGTCATATCTCATTTATTTATGTTTTCATATGCTTAGTAGGTCGGCCTAGGTGGTTTATATAGCATAGTAGGGTATATATAGGAGGTAGTAACTAGTAGTTTATCATCATATTGAGCACTTGAGTTTTATTGTATGGTTTGGAGGTTTCCCCCTCGAAGTGGCTAAGTCATTATACTTGCATATTGTGATTATTTCTCTATATTTTGGTGTTACTTGGAGTTATATTACTATTGATATTCAGATCTATCTAAGTAATTTCATTACAAGTGGTATCAAAGCTTCGATTTGGGCCAAAATCAAGTCGAAACTTTAATTTTAAGGACTCACATATATCTTGCAATAATTTGCGAATTTTTCTATCATTTTTTTCTTGGAGTTGAGACATAATAGTAGTAAGCTACCCACAAATTTTCAATTGATTCTTATCCTATTTGTGGAAGTTATTGCAATATTAGGGTTTTTCATAAATTTGCTCCACAAACCGCAATTTTGGAATTTTTCTAAGTTTACATTTTCGAAAAGCTCTCAAAGCATTAGAGGGGATTTATTCTTTGTATTTGTTGATTTAAGGACGAAATGATTCTGAAATTGGACATTTAAATCTTGGTTAAAGAAGTCTATTCTTGAAACCCTAATTTTTGTGCATCATGGGGATGTGATCTTTCTATGGAAATGGAGAGATGATGCTAGAGAATGGTGGGTCCAATTTAAGAAGAATAATTTTTCATCTAGATGGACATGGTTTTGGTTTTCATTTTGGCTTGATGGTCCAACACGGAGTTGGGTCTCTCAATTGAATCAAGAGAGTTCAGATTGGTCTTGGGAGGAAATGGAACAAGTTTCCTTGGCCGGGGGAAAAAGAAGAAGAATAGGATGAGAAAGAAGACAGGATGTTGTGGAAGAAGAAGTAGAAAAAAAGGAGAAGTAAGAGAAAGACAGAGAAGAAGAAGAGGAGGAGGAGGAGGAGGAGAAGATGGAGGAGGAGGAGAAGAAGAAGAAGCTATGGGTGATGTAGAAGGAGAGGAAGAGGATCAAAATGAAGAACAAATAGAGGATAAGAGTTCAAATAGTGTAGCTCCAAAGATGGAAGCTTCAATATTTCAGTTTGAAGAGTGCATCCATAGGAAAAAGAATATAAAGGAAGTTCAAGTGGATGGTAAGAAGATTCAATTTTTTGAAGATTTGAAGCTCTCTAGTCTCAAAGAGAGTTTTCCACTTTCACATACTTGGCACATTTTTAGCTTGGAGAATGTCATTGCACAAAATGTTTTAGCCGAAACAAAAATACCTAAGTTGGTGATGCAACTAGGTTATCCATTTTGTCATGCTTTCATTCAATGAAGAGAATTCAATCAACAACTTATTCAAAACTCTGCAAAAGGAGGATCATTCCAAGCTCTACAAGGCTTAATTCTTACTAAAACTGATACAATCTCCTTAAATGGCCTTATTAAACCATATACCCTGTCTCGTATACTTCAAACAGACTTAAACCAACTTGTATGAGGGCTCATAGTTCAAGAAATAATCTACTTTACTCAAATCCTCAAATCTGTCCTTGTTCTCACTAGCTTCTTAGTGCAAATAAGCAATTTGACCTAAATGGTCTTCACCAAGGGTTCTAACTTCTTCACCCTGTCAATGCACTTCCAACAATATTATATCATTCACAAAATTTGAAGGAAAAAAAAAGAACAATAGTCCTCTAATAGTTTGCCATTCATTTACTTCCACTTGCTCTACCCCTTCACTCACTAGTTTTCCTTGTCACATTAAGTGATTGTAGCTTCTTTCATTTACCAAGGCTTGCCATTTCATGTTCCCCTGTTCAATACCTTCAAAGCACTGTTAGATCCCATTGAGAGAGGCATTCAAACATTCAAAACCTCACACTACCCTTCCTTCCACAAAACTGTCCGTATATGCTCCTTAAGACAAGATCTGGCAACAAGTATGGATGGAAGAATCTAATGATGCCCAGAAAGCTTTATAAATTCCATTAGTTCTTATTTGCATTCCCCAAGGTGCTCACAAATTTTGAGACTCAATTCCTTATACAACTTCTACTGTTCCACTTTTGCAAATTTGCTTCTAAAACCCTCATTAGGTCTTCCTTTATAATTTGTCGTGCATATCTTCACTTTGAGGGAGTTTCATTGCAAAAGGAGATTTTTGAGCACCCTTTAAGGCCTTTGATATTCATGGAAAATCGAAAGTCTTGTCTCAAAAGGTAAATGACACTTCCTTTGTAAATATTCTCCTACAAACTAGGTTTTGCACTGTGTAACAGACCTCCTACAGGACTGGTAAAGAATTCTGCCAATTCCACCGATGAAATCCAAAACTTCCTCATGAAATGCTTCAAGGATTCACTCTACTTTCTTCCTTATCAATTTTGGAGCTAACTTAGTTGTTTGTGGATTTTTAACTCATCTTTCTCTTTGAAACCCTAACTGTGTCTGTGCAGAGCCCGAGAGGGTTGATTTGGCAATAACTTTTAGCAAACTCCAATTTAAAGCTTGAAATTTTACTCAAAAGTCTGTCATACACCTATCTCCATGTCTGTGTTAGCAGTGAGGAACATTTACTTGGTTTTCTTCATCTAACAGAAGTTTGGGGTCTTCACTTTGCATGTTTGACAGGGGATGCAACTCTCAAGATACCCTATGAAGGACCAAGGTATTTTTATAAACGTGAAACTTTACTCTCCACCTACTAATCCTCTGTTTAGACATCCACACACTTCCTTCCCCAATATCATAGCACAACTACTTGCAAAAGATCAAAACACTGCCCCTTCAAACAATGAAAATACAGTTTCAATCCTAAGCTATAAGGTATTGATGCATGTAATAAAGAATAGAAAGTTATTCATCCTTAAAGCTTGAGACAGTCAATTCATTACCTCTTCTTCACGTGTTTGTCATTAAAAGAACCTCTTACCACAGTTCTTAAGTCTCAAAATGTCCATAAGCCTTAATGGATCTATTACACAGTTTCTAGCATTCACTTGCATGTTGAGGACAGAGTAATCCTAATCTATCCACTTGAAGACTTTCTTGATACCCGAGAACCTCCTTTACATACTCCTAGGAAGTGATTCAATCACACAAATGTCTCACAAGCATGGTTTACCAATATCTTGGACAATATACAGTTACAAAAACAGAGTTTATTGCATTAATTAAGTCTTACATACAAAATTTCATGATCCTCTGAGTTCATTTCTCCTCAGTCTCAAGTAATCTCCTCTTCCTACCTTCCTCGGGAGGTCTTCCCTTCCTTTCTCCCCACCAACTAACTCGAATACATCCTCCTTAAGACATTTCACATGTAAAAACCTAACTAACTCTTGGTTCTTGGTGACTCTTTTTCATGCCCATTAACATACTAGGAGGCATTTTAACATTAGTTTAATCATTTATTACTCACACATACATTGGAGGACTTATTATCTACATGACTAGACCCACTTTACACTTGAAAACACCAAGACACTTTATAACTTACCCTTTCCTCTCACATACATGTTTTAGAAATTCAAACTTAGAATTGGAGGGAAACCTGAAATTTTGTACTTATGACTTATTAGACTATCTCATGCTCTGTCTTAGGACCTCCACACATACACACTAGCATTTTTATCACAATTATGACAAATGGAAACATATTTAATGATCTTCCCCTAATGCTCCCGCATCGATTGGATAAAGAAGGCCAAATCAGTTTGGAACCAAAGAAAATTCTTCAGATGCGCAGTAAGAGAATGAAGAGAAGGGAAATTATAGAGTATATCATTAAGTGGAAGAATCAAAACAATGAAGCTACAACATGGGAGGAGGAATATCCATAGGAAAAAGAATATAAAGGAAGTTCAAGTGGATGGTCCAAAGATTCAATTTTTGAAGATTTGAAGCTCTCTAGTCTCAAAGAGAGTTTTCCAATTTCACATACCTGTCACATTTTTAGCTTGGAGAATGTTATTGCACAAAATGTTTCAGCCCAGACAAAAATACTTAAGTTGGATAAAGAAGACCAAATCAGTTTGGAACCTAAGAAAATTCTTCAGATGCGCACTAAGAGAGTGAAGAAGAGAGTAATTATTGAGTATATCATCAAGTGGAAGAATCAAGACAATGAAGCTACAACATGGGAGGAGGAATGTCTTGTACCGGCATCTAGAGATCATCAACATGGAGGATTACGTGTGTTTGAAGCAGTATCAAAAAATTCCCAACATTGGGAACAATGTTTCTTTAAAGGGAGGGGCATGCGATGCCCTTAATCCTAGGTCATTTATCGGGATATGTATGGCTGACTTGTGGCTAACATAATCTCTTAATATGTTATATCTCATTTATTTATGTTTTCATATGCTTAGTAGGTCGGCCTAGGTGGTTTACATAACATAATAGGGTATATATAGGAGGTAGTAACTAGTGGTTTATCATCATATTGAACACTTGAGTCTTATTGTATGGTTTGGAGGTTGCCCCCTCAAAGTGGCTAAGTCATTATACTTGCATATTGTGATCATTTCTCTATATTTTGGTGTTACTTGGAGTTATATTTCCACTGGTATTCATATCTATCTAAGCAATTTCATTACATTGTCAATATACAAACTGAATAAATTTGGTGATAATGGACAACCATGTTTAAGCCCTACGTCGTTACTAAAGCTTTCTGATAATCCTATATGGGTTCAAATTTTGGCTTTAACCTATTCATATAGCCAATGCACTTCTGCCCTATGTTCTTTCGGAACTCTTAAGTTCCTCCATCCTTGCTACAACTTGTCTCTAGGAACTATGTCAAATGCTTTTGTAGAGTAAAAAAAGCAGAAAAAGACTTATTCTCCCTTATTGTCCCACACTTTTTTTATTAGATCCCTGAGACTGATGCAATTGTCTATATTTGAATGCTTTAGTCTGAAACCTGCTTACTTTTACACTCTCTTTTCTTGTTTTTTGGCCCAACCATTGATTTTACACTCAACCATGCTTCCAAACAGCCTTGCTGTTATAGGGTTGATCATAATAGTTTTGTAGTTTGACAGGTTGTTGACCTCTCTACTTTTGAAAGGGGTATGACTAAACTAGTGGTCCACTCTATGGGGAAACCTTCTCAGAAATGTTGTTGAAGATGTCTCTTATGTGAGGTGACAAGATGTCGGTCCCCCATATTAAACATTCAGCCTGTAACCCATCTATATCTCGCGCCATACCACTTGCAAGCATGCTAATTCCTTCTTTCACTACTGTTGTGGTACAGAACTTTTCTTGTGTGCTGATTTCTAGGGGGTGTTCTGGTCTTCCTTATGCTTGTAAAGTTGTCTCACATACTCTAGCCACTGCACCGACATGATATTGTTCTTTGTTTGTTTTCTACTTGTTTTTAGCTCTTTCAAAAATTCTTACGGTCCCATTTCCAAATCTGTATCAACTCTTCCTGCTTTGTTTTCATATATTCCTTTTTTTTCACCAGTTGCATGTATACTTTATTGCTTGCTTTCTTCCTCAGCTCTTTGTAATTTTTCTTTGTTGCCTTACATTCTTTGTCAAACCAAACATTTGCTGGAAAGACGTCTTCTCTCTCCTTCCCTGGGTTTGAATCTTTTGCACTTGTTTGGTGCTTCATGAATTATGTCAACTAGTTTGCTTCTATTGCTGTGTCTCACGTGTGAACTGTACTGCCTCATTTCTTCCTCTTGTAAGCTGACTTTCAATGTTGTTTTGAAATTTTCCCGATTTTATTGAGTCATGTTTATGTTTCCTTCCCCTTATTTTCCCTATGGTCTTCTTGAATCTCATCGTGGTGATGATTGATTCTTGGGATGCTGATTTTTTATTATATCAGCTTGTGATCATATTTGAGATCAATTGCCAATTCATCAATTTCTGTAAGTATATCAGGTTGTGATCGCATTTGAGTTCAATTGGCTATTCACCTATTCGTATCTCTTGAATCTTCAGTCATGTCTCAAGAGCAAATGATATAATCCACCATGCTTCTTGCATTATAGGTCATGCAAGTGTATCCCATGACTTTGACCACGCCCTCATGTCATTGCATATGATAAGCTTGTGTATGCTGCATACCCTTTACAATTCTTCCCCAAATTCATTACATTCTTATTCCCATCTGCTGATCTCCTTTCCCGCCATCTGTCTAAATCTTCTTCTAGCCATACGGGTTGTCGGCTGTGTCACAGTTGTCTCTTAGGGTATTAGCTTGCTTTTTGCTGTCCTGGCATTGAGATCTCTCGTTAGCTTTACCTCGCCGATTTTGCTATAATCTAAGATGACCTTCCCTAAGGCTGCATATGGCTCTTCACAATTTCAATTCATTTTCTTATACGCTTTTGACTCTGGCGGGGCAAAGTAGCATCCTACTATACCGATTATTCTTGCATTTTCAGTGATCTAAATCCAAAGGTATTGTTTGTAGGGATTTTTTTCACTATTTGTATAAATCTGCCTTGTATTTCTTTATTGAGTATCATCACCCCTCCACGTCCTCTCCCCTTTTTAGCTACTTCATTCCATACTGATACTTTTGCGTATCCTACAAAATCTGGGGTTTTGCATCCATTGTGTCAGTGTCTCCATCATGTACTGACTAATCATTTTTCAAACTACTTAAAGAAATTTAAGTTTATAGGAACATGCATGTGTTTTAAAAAAAATATCCTCACAAGGTTGAAGACTGTTGTACTTTGATACAGTGATTCAAGATTTGGTTTCAGAAACATTTAAGTATATCAGCCCTCGCAGATTTGAAGCTCGTAGTCTGGAAGAGGCTTTGATGGCTGGTAGCTTCTTTTTCTTCTCTTTAGGCTCAAATTTATTTACATTATCATTTATTATGCTGCAGTTTTGAGGGAACCTATTTGTGGGCTTTATTTTGGCATAATGTACAGTGGGTATACGTCCTTAATTTTATTGGCACTTAAGGGTAACAGCATAACCTATTTTGTTTTATAATTTTGGGTGCAGTTCCAGATCTTGAAACAGTGCCGTTCAAGGTTTTGAGAAGGGAGAAAGATTATGAAATCAGAGAAGTTCAGGTGAGTGTTCAATAATACAAATGAATTAGTGGTATCTTGGTTGAGATTGCAGAATTTGAACACTTTGTTAGAATTTTTCACCCAAATTTATTTTAGTTAGGTGGAGAGGGGAGAACAGTGGTAAGAATGATGGGTGTAGGGGGCATCTTTATGCACAAAATGGAAGGCATGGGGCTGTTGGCAGAAGAAACACTAAGAAAGAGAAAGAAGAACAAATCTGCACTCCCAGAATGGACGCAGCAGAGTATATTTATTTAGGAGAGGTGGTTACTTTTAGTTAGCAGTTTTCATATACTTAGAGACAGTTCCCAACTGTCTAACCGACGTCTTTTAGTATAAATATTGAACACTCCCTCTTAATGACTAAACCGAAACAATACCAAGTTCGTCCCGAAATTTTACAACTGTCCTAAAGCCTGAATGTTCAGTCATTAGATTTATAGACCGTGTCATAGGTAGTACTTTGAAATCAGCAGTCCATTGTTGTGTTGCGGTGGTTGAATGGATAAGGACCACAAAATAAAAATCTGGTCATTTGAACAAAGGATGTGGCAAGTGGTCCACCGATTCTTCATTACATAATTCACTAACCAACAATGAATCATCAATGGCTGAGAGTGTCAGCCCCATCTCCAGATTTCTAGAATCAGAAACCCGGAGAGTTGGATTGAGAAATATGTTCCAGGAATGTGTACCCTGTTGGAGTCTATACAGAGACTCGTAGCCTGCAATCCAAGTCACCTTGCAACACTATGTAGGTCTCATCCAACCTTTTCAAGAAACAACACACTTCTTCCCACAAAAATCCACATAAATATTGGGATTTTCAGTTAATTGACGAATAGATAGAAGATTCTTTTGTAAAAAGGTACATATCTAACATTCCGTACCAACAGAGGTATGAACATTATTAAATACAATGCATGTATCTCCTATCCCTTCTATTGCAACTTACAAGTGATTCTTCATCAGCTAGTACTACTGATTCAAAACATATATTTGTAGTAAATGAAACATACCAATCCCTGCGACATGAAAAGTGTGCGGATGCACCGGAGTCAATGATCTAGCAACTAGTATCATAGTCATGCAAGCATGATGTCGTAAGGCAATAAAGAGCATGCCCATCATCCGAATCTTGTTCTTCTGCAACTGCTGCCACATATTCCTCATCACATGGCTTTTTGTTCTGTTGCGAAAGATCATACTTCCGCTTATGGCAATCCTTCTTAAAGTGCCCAATCGTGTGACAATAATAGCATTGACTTGATACTTGAGTGGAGGACTCACCGAATGGCGTCTCCACTTTCCTTTTGACCGTGTGACAAGAGCACTCTCTCGATTGGTCACTATTGGATTTTGCCCGCTCCTTTTGCAATAGGTAGGAACTCACCTTGTCAAACATCAAAGTTTGACTTTCAACCATTAAATGGAGTGCCTCCACAAATGACTCATATGAAGAAGGTAAGTTGTCCAGATTAGAGCCACCATATATCATCGCCCACCTTTTTGTTGATGGAAGATAACTGGTCTCATAGGCCTTTCATCTAAAGTAGGTGCTCAGACAGCGATCCACCTTGTAACTTAATAGAAAAGAGCTTATTCTTTAGGTATAAAACCCGACTATTTTCTGACGTCTAATATTTATCCCTCAGACTAGTCCACAACAAACTAGCCCCAGTGGCATTCCGCCTTCTGGTATCATATCATCCGACACCGACAACTTGAGAAATAATAGTCTCGTTATGTCGTCTGTTATAATCAGCAAAGTTCGCAACAGGCCTGCCTTCATTGCCTATGATTATTTTATTACAATCTCGAAATTCTACAAGCGTCAAAATCTTATGGCTCCATACATTGAAATTTGTGCCCGTTAACTTTTGTGAGTCCAGAAGAATCAGGTTTGATATATTTGCCATAACTCACAATGTTCGATTTTCTGACTTTTCCTTCGAAATGCCTTCAAATAGACTTACTGCCCTCTTCCCAACCGCTGTGCCCTTGCAATTAAATGCTCTTCGCGTCTGTTGAAACTTGCGACTGTCAAAATAGCAAGAAACTGGAAATCGCGACCGCTAAAGTAATTGAAAATCGCGACTGCAGGAAAACTTTCGTGACTTATTGGCGAAAACGACCTCTCCCTTTGTATTTGCGACTGTGGAAAATCATTTTTCTTCTTTGTATTTTCCCTCGCGACTATGCACGAATACAGACTTTCTTTCATTCAAGTAGCGACTGGACTTCCTAGTATGGCTTCGAAAATAAAGCCCGCGACTATGTGTGAATACAGACTTCGAAACCGAGCAAAGTTTTATTTCTCTTAGTCTTCTACAACGAGTGAAAAACGAAAATGACTTCAGTTTGTGCAAAACGATTTCAGTTTGTGAAAAACGACTTCAATTTGTGCCCTATTACGGCTTCCTCAAACTTTGTTTCACTCTCCTGGGCTTCCTCGGGCTCTGATACCAATGTTGGCAGAAGAAACCTAAGAAAGAGAAAAGAAGAACAAATTTGCACTCCCAGAATGGACGCAACAGAGTATGTTTATTTAGGAAAGGTGGTTACATTCAGTTAGCAGTTTTCATACAGTTAGAGACAGTTCCCAACTGTCTAACTGATGACTTTTAGTATAAATATTCAACAGGGGCAATCATACCTCATCCTAAGTCAATTTCGAGGGAGCCGGCTATTCTGGCGACAGAATTGCACGGCCCCCATGATCGGCATGCATCATCCATGTGCAGTTGGGACTCACAAAAACCCCAACAGTTAGAATTGTTTTTGGTTTTGTGAGTTTGTATTCCACATAAGAAATTTGTGATTTGACCCTGCAACCTCTGAAATATTAGGGGTCAGGCCTACCAATCCACCTAGCAGATGCCACATAACCCCGTTTGACCTCATTTGTATTTATTTTAATGATTCTCAAAATGTGTGTATACCACAGCTGGTGGGACCTGCGCAGGCATGTATGGATGGACGCATGCATGTGGGCATATACCGCGCGCGCTATTCTGTCGCCAGAATAGCCACGAGCAGTTTGTTCCATTTTTTTGTCCCATAAAAACTCAAAAGGTATCCTATTTTTTTATACTCGTTAGCTCCGGGCTTTGTTGGGAGGTACTTCCTTCAAATGATTGTTTCTACTTGTACTTGGTTTTTATGGTTTGAGATTTAATCACTTTTGGTTTATCCTCTCTTGCTTTGTTTTCTTTGCAATGGCTTTTTGTGTTTAGTTACTTTCATAATCAAGACCTTTTTACCCTTTTACTCTAAATGTACTTTCGAGTCCCATTGACCTACTTTCGTCATTTCCAGACATTAAAATAATTGCTTTCTTTTGCTGCCTCACAAGTCCTAATTTGAATTTGGGCCTGGATTCTAGACAGAGAGATTGACATTAATCTCATAATTTATACCTGGTAAATTACTTGCATCCATCTCTAACATGTTAGACAAAACTCTCTTTATCAAAGTATCTGTCTGCATTCATTTCAAATGCTTTTAAAGCAATGAAACGTGGAGATGACTTCAAATTTGCTTCCTCGTTATACCGAGTCTCGTACCTTTTGTGGACTTTAGAAAGCATGCCAAGACTCAAGATCGAAATGAAGAAAATAATAGAAGGGACCATAGTTGACATAATTAAGATGGGGCTTCAAGGTGGATAAAAGTTTAATTTCTCACTTCTTATTCTACACAATTTCAGTGGCCGAAGCTCAGTACAAGATGAACATCTCAAGAGGATTTGGTCTCAAAAGTAGGATGAGGGTGGTTCTGTTTCATTGCTTGTGAAAACAGAAGGATATTATGGATCACTCATTTGTTAGCAATAAAAATGATACTGTACATTTGTTATATGCTTTGTAATCTATTCTGCTTATCTTGCTAGATTTATCTATGATTGAATGCATTTCACGTATCTTTTTATATTTGTTTTATGAAAACAGGAAAAATGACTTTATAATATCAGTCAAGAATCAAATACAAAAGTCTACAGAAATATTTCTTGGGTTGGATCTACTTGACTTCCAAATAGTCATTGGAATCACATATTTGAGCAGCCCAAAAATTACAAAAATCTACTACTACTGCATAGAATGAAAGTATCATCAACTGGGTTTGCTTTCCATCAACCGGAATCATCAACCAAAATTTGGCTGCTGCTGGAGGTCAATATTAATGTTCATAAAGACCAAAGTAGGTCAATGGGACCCGAAAGTACATTCATTTACAATAAAAATATACTAGGGTGAAAAGAACCAAAGTAGTTCTGAAAAGTAAGTAAACACTACAAGAATGAAAACAATGAACATAACTAATTATAAAATTAGTCCTTATTTAATGCAACAACAAATTGTATGATGCTCTCTTCAGGAATTGAAACCATAAAACCATGACACAATGATTGCATTATCTTTTTTTTAGTTCAATGCAGGATATTTTGCTTGATATTTTAGGCATCTTTGTGTGAGTCTTGATACTTTTTGAACAGGCCTTCTATGTAGCAGAGACAACAATGCCTGGAAAGACAGGATTTGACTTTTATGGATCATCTCAGGGCTTCAATGCTTTAGCAGCGTATCTCTTTGGTAAGGTACAATTTATGGCATCACTTTGTAGCATTGTTTTTTAGTCTGTCGATACAAATAGGTTTGATCACAGTATGATCTAATACTAATATAGTATAGTATTGGGTAATATGCACATGATCAGAACAAAAAAATGAGGAGATGGAAATGACTACACCTGTTTTTGTCCAAAAGGCCCAAATTGATGGGGAGAAGATGGAAATGACAACACCAGTAATCACAAAGCAGGTGTGCACAAGCTTTTTCTTTTTTCTGAAAATCAATTCCTGGTACTTCCCCCTTTTCTCTTATCTTCTGACCCTGAAACATTGAATATCCTTATGACTATCTTAGGAACAAGATCAAGGAAAGTGGCAGATGTCCTTTGTTATGCCCTCCAAGTATGGGGCAAACCTGCCAATCCCAAGCGATCCTTCTATCAGGATAAAAAAATAACAGAAAAAGTTGTTGCAGTAATTGCTTTTTCAGGTAGAGAGCTGTTATTTTTCATTGTTGTCATTTCTGAATTTTCAGTAATGGTCCTGGATAACATCAGAAAACTGTCCATTGTCTTTTTAGTTTTAGTTCTAGTTCGTTCATAAACAATAGATAATCATGTGATTAGTACATTAGCATTGATAAGGGGGAATTTTGGTTCTCAATGGTTGTCAACATGAACTTGTGTATGATGGTAGCGAATCAGGAGTAAAAACGTATTGAGGGGTAATGTTCATCATTCTTCATAACTGCTGCTTCGAGATCCAGTGAGTCTATCCTTATCTAGGGATTTTGAGTTTGGCAGGTGGTAATTTCCTTTTGGTTGCTACTGTAAGATGGGGATATGTTTCTTAACTACTAATTCAAGCGTATGCAGTTCAATAGTTTCCCTTTAATAAGTCTGTAGGATATATTATAGTTTTCAAGGATTTGTGTGGCAGCAAGTGTAGGTTTGCTTTAAGCATCTTGAAAATTTGAGTAATCTTCTTTAGTAGGGGATGGGAGCTTTGAGTTAATTTCAAATTTACCTTCGGCGATCTAAAACATTGTCTCTTCAGGAAATTTTTTGTCTATCTCTGATATCTATTTATCTAAGAATTCGAGGATATGTCCTTAAAGTTGCTGGAAACTCGGCATAAATTTGAACGCATGAAAAATTCAGAAACAGTAAGCCTGAGCTTTGTAACCATGCAATCTGTTGTAGGAGGAAAGAGATTGTGCTTCACGGGTTTATCAGGTTAAGGATGTATGATTGGGTTTTACTTATCGCTTTTGTTGTTTATTGTATCTTTAGCATTTCAAATAGGTCTTTTTGTCACGTGTTCCCATTAAGGGGCCATGTCTGGTCTCAGTTCAAGAACCATACTGATGGGTGTTCTTATTATTCTGTTTATACATTGGTGACAATCTGTTGATTCTGAGCTTTAGATTTCTGATTTGATTAATCGTCCTTGGCTTTTCTTCTACTTCTCCCCGGATTAGATGTGCTTTTTACAGTCTTTTTTGCATTTAAAAAAATTCTATTCATTGTATTTGATATTGTTGCCCATTTCACCCAGGAAATTGACATTTTATGTTTATATATGTTGTTTTATTGTTTCATTAAAGACTGCATCAATTGGAACTACTGCAATTAGCAACTACATTTGCACGGACTACCACTGTGTCCGGTGTTTGGATTGATATGCTTCCTTTTAGACGACATGTAATTCCGTATAGTTATTATTTGATTTGATTTTGAGCGGGTGATTCTCAGAGCTCAACTGCACTCCCATGCTTGTCGTCTGTTCAAGTTTGAGCTCGTTTGTTGTTGTTCATCCACTTTCAGATTTCACTTAATTGCAGGGGTAATCAGCCCATCCATGTGAACTGTAAAATTCCAATAGTCTCACCTCTGCACACCCGACTGGAGGGTTTTCCCTACCCAATTGGGCATTGGATCAGTAAAGGGATTTGACCAATAGTGAGGATTAGGTGAGTCACCCCTATGAACTTGTCTGCTTCATCTGTCTCAGCATTCTTACAGCAAAACATTTGTACTTTGTTTTATTTGAACATTCAGCATTGACTATTCGTTTCTTCCAAATCTGTAGATTGATATGTGTTTTGACTAGATAAAGACATTCTAGATAGTCTTAAGTTTCCTCTTTGGTTTGGTTTTCTCAGAGATTTCCACTAGCAAGATTGTGGCTCTGCATGTAGTATGGATACCATTGTGGTCATGTGACTTGCAAATTCCTCTTCTTGCAAATATGTGTCTTTGTGTTAGAAGTAGAAATGGAGAATGTTGGGCTTATGTTTTACTACATCTCAGGATTTGTCACTGACGAGGAAGTGCAGCGTAGAGAATCTCAACTACGTGCTGCTTTAAGCAAGGATCCTCAGGTGCATGTAAAAGAAAATGCAACAGTAGAAGTTGCACAGGTATGTACATAACTGGTTTGGATGGATTATATAATAATAAATCTTAGGATGGTGAAAGCCGAAACAAATAATTTTTTTTTTTTTGTTTATCATATTTTACTATGGATTGTAGTATTTGATTGAGAATTATTTCCATTGGACAACAGTATAACCCTCCATTTACTCCTCCATTTATGCGGCGCAATGAGGTATCCCTGGAAGTAGAATGGAACCGAGATTAAGTTTACTGAAAAATCTACTGAAAAAATACATCTCATCGTATTCTCCTACTTCTCGTTCCAATGTAAAAGAGAACAAGTACACAATATTGTATATTAAATGTTATCCATGTAAAATCCATGAAATAACAGTTATTTTATGAAGGTGTTAATTGTATTTCAGAGATGTTTGATTGAGAAGGTATGTTCTATTGTTACACAAATTCCCTACATGTGTGCATCGGCAAGAGGTGTCTCAGAACGTAAGAAGTCACCTAGCTCTAGAGTAGGAAGGAAATAGTTGTAAAGGTGTCTTTACATATATATGTCTCGTAAATGATTCTACTTTGCAATTTTTGTACATGACCAAGAAATATGTATATATTATTTTTTAATATTGAATTTATCTGGAGTATAAAATTAAATAAATGTTAGATTAGTCGGAGGCCTAGATTTGTACATAAATTATTTTCAAAATATTTCTTCTTGCACAACATAGTGATAGTTTTTTTTAAAGTAATTTTTCCCTCACATGCTCAATATTTTGCTTTACAAATCATTGTGCGCCTAGTGGCAAGGTGGAGAGATTGCCATGTTGACACCCTGAGGACAAAGCCTTATCGGGATGCTCTCTATGTTAAAGTTGCCTAGTGGTTCTATGCAAGTCCTTGCTGAATTTGTTAGAATACCGATGTCATGAATGTGATTGTCAAGCCTAATGGTGATCTAAGGCTTCTAGTGCTTCTTTGTGTATTAATGGAATCCAATTGTAATGTAAAATCTACTTCATTCATGTTGCATCTCTGCTAGTAAAGTCTTGTAAGAGTTTTTATGAGCCTTGGAGCATCATTCTTATGTAATTTGATCTCACCTAGACTTGTAATAGACTAAGGCGTAATTGTATAGGTGTCCTGAAAATGTTAGAAAGGGGTTTCAACCATTTGAGAAGAAGTGCAAGAGGCCCCAAAAGGATTTCTTAAGTTTTTGTTTTGTAAAACAAGTTACAAAAGATGGGTCTCTCGTTGGACCGAATCAGTCCCAAAGAATATATGATAGAATTGGTCGTTACTAAAGCCATCCTACAAAAACGAGTCATGGGAATAGGTCATGCGAACCACACATGTCACCAAAACAATGGCAACATGTTCATCCAAGATTGAACTGTCATGAATAAGACAAAATCTGAAACCAACATCCTAGCTTGGAAGATAATCGATTGGTATGTCCTCTATTGGGTTTGTACATCGTGTGGAGCTTTCCATGTCGAACGTTGACCATGTATTGGTAAAAGAGCGTCTTGGAGGGGATTCGAAAGGTCATGTAGAGGAAACAAAAGGGACAACACGAAACAGAGATAAAGGGATGCAAAGCGGTAAGATAGGTGTTTTTGTAATCCATTATTTCGAGAGCTTCTAACCACGCATTCTTTCGGCCAAAATAGATTGGAGGCACAATCTCGCTTGTTGGAGTTTAACTACACTAGGTTTCTCTATGGTAAATCTTGTGTGCTCCCCTTTTATGTATTCTACGTGTCATTTTCATGTTTCTATATTCATTTCTCATTTCGTCTTGTAACTTTAATGCAATATGGTGCAATGAACTTACTATATTGGAAGAAGATTCACCATAATAGATCACAATGCAACATATGGCTTGATCAAATTAATAGTGATAACTCGCAAAGAAGAGCATAATAAAGTAGATTTATGTAATATAAGTTTAATAACTAACATCATATTGAGTATATGATTAAGCCACTTCAAGAGGAAATCTCCACAATCCCTACAACATGAACAAAATTCATAATAATATGATCTAATACTCAAGTGGTACAATCTATATATAACATAATTAGGTTATTGGGACTCCATAATCTCTCGTCGATTAGTTATGCCTAATATTATGAATTATAGAAATTATCCAATGACTAAATCAAATTTTATGCATGCCATGAGTCGGGCACACATCCCAAGACATATAATAGCCTAAGGGCTTAGCATGCCCCCCTTCTTCAAACAAGTGTTGTCCTCAATGTTTACTAGTTGAAGAACTTGCCCAAAGAAGAACCTCGTCAATGCCTCCTCTTCTTTTGGGTGGTTTCTTCCACTTGATGAGGTAATATGTTATCACCCTAGTCCAAAGATGCTTCATTTGCGTGCAAAAATCACTTCATTGTGCAAGATTATTCTTCCTTCTTTATCTAGCTAAGGTAATTTTGTTTGGGATAGGATCTTATTGCCGGTTACTTTTTTCAAACAAGAAACATAAAGGATGGGGTGTTTGTTTGTGTACCGAGGTAACTCCAATTTATATGCAACACTACGAGTATTTTGTAGGATCTGATAAGGACCATAATATTTAGGTGATGGGTTGTTATATTTCTTTTGTTGTTTCAAATACATTTTCTTATTCGGTTGTATCCTTAGAATGACATAATCTCCTACACAAATTGTTTCCCCTCTTATGGCATTCGACTTCTTGTTTCATTTTGTTTTGACCCAAGTTTCTCTTTGAGACTAGAAAGTACCCTATGTTGATGTTGATTGTGTTCCACTACAAGAACCATTGGTTGCACTTTCAAGTATAGCCAAAGATGACATGATAGAGAGAGTTTGGTATCTATACAATGCCATAAATGATGACATTTATGAAAAAATTATGGAAAGAAGTGTTATACCACCATTAAGCGAGTGGATTCCAACTAACATAACCCTAGTTTTTCCATAAGATCGGGGTGATAAGAATCGAGACCTAGTTGAGTATGTAAACAAACACGCAAATTAGTCCAAAATTATTTGTATCATCGGATCACCATCTCTTACTATGATCTTTGGGATACCATGTAGCTTATGAATTGTCTCCACGAATGTGTATGCCACTTGTGCTTGCTACAAATGTGTGTAATAATACACAAAAATGGTCTTAGTTAGCAAGTCTATCCATCACGACCACAATGACAATTTTGTCTTTTTATATTGGAAACTGTAGTACCCAAAAATTGATCCTATGACACTTGGCAATATCATTTTGCATTTATTCCAATATTATTTCATTCACCTATTTATTGACCAATTTAAAAACCCATGCTCTATTGTATATCTTGAGTCCAAGATGTCGCATCTATTTAACACTTCAAGAATCATTGCATACATTACTAGATACATTTATAGTTTATCTATAGATTACCTCCTATCTCGATTTGATTCCAACTTTATCTTGGACAAGTTCGTGTGTCAAGGCAGTTTGGTTGGTATATTTGTTCCGCACGCTACAAACATATCCCCGATATTTGCAATTGTCATAATTTCAAATGCACAAGTTAGCTTGATTGGCTTAGGTGTTACTTTTGAGTCAATTGAGTGAGAAAACATTTGAATGGTCATCTACATAAACATATCCTCCTCAAGCCATTAGGGTATCTAGGGATCCCATATGAAAGACACAATCTAAGGACATCGAGGCATTGAAGCACCTTTTCCTTAGAGCGCACCACAACAAAGCTACTCAAATCTGGATACATCTTTATTACTTTCTCATATCACAAATTCAAACACTACAATCAAGCCAAGTGTCAATTGCCAAGTGTAAGGGTCTTTATTACTCTACATGTCATCATAAGATTAGGAGAATTGTGTGTGGCTTGATCCATGTTTGAAGTAATGGTACATAGTTTAACACCCATCACATTAGTAGAGGTGTGGTGAGGTCGGTCTAGCACAAATGATGACTAACTCCTTATTGAGTCAATAAACAAGGAGAAGTAATATCCCAACACTATCCTTGTAGTGATCTAGATACATGAAACAGTGTGTAAAGACAAAAGATCTCGAGTTAGATTGCAACTTTGAGCCCTAAAGGACACATTCGTAGCTCCTGGATAGTTTGGCCACGAATTTGTGTCATACTCGACAAACTTGTCTTGTGCACATTTCGAGGTTCTAAAATTTTATACACAACTTGACAACAATCTCCTCATTCTTCACCCTTAGGGTTTTGTATTTATTTTCTATTAGGGCTTGGTTTTCAAATTTAATTTCTGATTTCCCTTTATTCCAGAACAAAATCTTAGTTTCATCCCTTGCCCTAAGGTTTTATGCATAGTTTTTCTATTAGGGCCTCTTATTAGGGTCCTTTATTGGTTTTCATACCTTTCATATCATATCTCACTCACAACATTTTTCAAAATGCTTAGAGGTTTTTCTTATTTGCATCAATGCAAACAAAAACTTCTTTTTATATTTAATAATTTACCACATATTTGTTAAAATTCAAGTTTCTTTACGTTCCTAAAAGGTGACTTAATAAACGAAAGACACATTTATTTTCAAAAAATTGGAGGCTTTTCTTAATGACATCAAGATTATCAAAAACTCTTTTTGTTTTGCAAAAATTCATCATGGTTTTTAAGAAACTACCATTTCTTTAATCTGACCATTTCAAATTAATGTAAAAAATTTTGGTTTATAATCTCCTCCCTTAGGGTTTCTACTTTGAAATTGATTTTATGTTTCTTCCTTCTACCCTCTTAGGGTTTGGCTTGTGGTTGTGTTATTAGATCAAACTAGCCATGTCTTCTTTATTTAATAGGTATACTTCTCCCAGTCATGAATCATTTATGGATGAACTAATGGACGACTTTACTACAAGGCAAACACTTGAAAAGAATGACACAACAAAAGAAGAATATGATGTTACATTAGAGGAAGATTATAATGATCCCTCTACTTGGTATTATGATAGCTCTTGCAATCCTCGTCCTTCTACTCCCAGGGGAAACTAAGTGTGCACCCTTATAGCTTACAAATGAAGTTTCTTTCTTAAATAATATGAAAAATTCTTCTGATAATATTACTGGTATGGATATTTCTCTTGCACATCATGATGATGTTCATTTAGGTTCTTATGCTAAAGGTGTGGATACATATATTGTTCATGTTCCTAGCTCGTGTTAGCAATGATTTCCCTAATGACATCTCTTGGTCATTTGATGCTTGCCTCGCTCTTAATACCACATGTGTATCTTTGTTTGGTAACAATATGTAATCGTAACCATTAGATGCACTTTATTCAATATATTGACATATCTACTCGTTAACTACAATCCATGATGCAAGCATAAGTGAGTTATAACATGAAGTTAAGAATTTACAAATATCCTCTACTATGATTAACAATTCTCCTTATCTACTAGGATTGCACATGCCTAAGTTTATCTTGTTTATTGGACCTTACAGTATTTACAAATATCCTCTACTACGATTAACAATTGGATTGATCACAATAATGTTCCTAACCAACCAATAACACACAAAACTTACAATTCTCCTTATCTACTAGGATTGCACATGCCTAAGCTATTTCCTCATATATCTAAAGCCATATGTTTATAATGAATGTGTCTTGCTCAAAGAACTCCCTTCAAGCTTAACAAGGTAGGCCTTAACTTGGTTTTGCACCTTAACTTATGGCCTATCAAGACTTTTGCAATTTTACAAGATTAGTTTCTCTTACCCTTTGGATCACACGAAGATGTCGATGTTGCTTTATATAATTTAGACACTTTGTATGAAAATACCTTAATGGGCCCATCCAATAATACGCTAAACACTTCAAAGTATAATGTACCAATCGATATTACAACCAACTAACAAAGAACAACACATGTTTTTTTAAGAGTTTATCGCTTCCTTTACTCAACTCAAAACTCAATAAAAAACATGAATACCTTGTGCACCTTGTATTTAGTATTGTGGCTTATGAAGTGGGTGTGTCATATGATCATTCCCAACCAAATGAGACCCATACTTCCAAGTCCACTTCGAATTTTTGATATGTGCATTCTCATGCCCATGGGACTCATGTTGCATATACTTATTCTAAAGCCTCTACTTCATCAAGTGTAAGAAATGATGCCTCTAATAAAGAGCAACACTCGTCCAAATCATGTAATGGCATACCTTCAAGAGTTTCTCATGCCAACAATGAATATATCAAATTGCAACGCAATAAGGATTATCCTAGCACAATACTATGCAAATTGATGGAGAGGAAGCTAATTGCTTTAACTACCACTTGGTATACATCGTCTCATATGACATAGGGGAAGACCTTTTGAACTACCTTCTGGATCAAAGGGACATGGCACAGAGAAATTCTTCACCTTAAGTAAATGCATTTAACAATCAATTCATAATGGAAAATGGAGGATTGGAAAAAAAAGCACCATGGTCTTCTCATAAACATGATAAAGTCCCTAAGGAAGTAAGCAAAATGCCTAAACAGGTAAGCAAAACACCTAAACAAGATAAGGTATGTATGGAAGAGGAGGCTACAAAGGAAGCAACTCAAATCAAATTCTTATATAACAGACGATGCACTGACCCAATGTTCATATTAGCGATCATCAACACCCAATATTAGAAAAGAAGCATAATTGAGTAGGAGCAAACAAACAATGCATGCAACATAAACTTCATTCACAAACTAGGACATAGTGAAAATGAATTTAATCATACTTTACATCATGAGGGGCCATTGGTGCATATCACTCTACCAATTGTAGTAGGAGCTAGTGTTGTTGATGCTACATTCTTTATCACACCTATTTCTAAAGAGTTCCATACAATATTGGGACAACAATGGCTAACCTAATCAAAGTAGTCGTGGATAGCAATAATGAGAAAATTAATTTTCATTATGATAGAAACCTAATTACAATACCTAGAGATAATTCACATAATGTGAACAACCTTCAAAATAAAGAAGAAATTTGTATGGTCTTGCCTACATTTGACCAACCATAAAAAATCTACACCAAGCAAGGAGCAAGTTAAAACTACTTTCCAAGTATCGCATCAACCAATTTTTAAATGTGGTCAATTGTATGACGACATACCTTTACATCAAAGTATTTCATATCTAGGGTGAAAATACACCAAACACCCACCTACAACTTCTAATTTACGCATATTTTAAGAATATCGGCATATGTGGATACATACGGGTAACCTAAGTTCACCAAATTATCGGATGATCATTTTCTCTAAACAATGTATTTTAATGATAAATCCTATAAATTCAATCAAATGTTCCTAATTCAAATAGGCATAATATTAAATGTTCCATTTGGTCTAACCAATTACAAGCAAGCAATCAACCACTTAAAGAAAATTCATCAATTAACAAACAAATTCCAAGCATCTACAAGCCATCTCATTAAAAAATCTATAACCTAATGCATGAAATTTGGAATTAAAATCATACACATACAACAATGGAAATAAAAGACAAATCATGTATGTATATGTGTATATGTGTATATATGTATATGTATATGTATATGTATACATACATACATATATTGATTAAGAGTTTACAGATACACAACGAAATCCCTAGGTTACTATGACTACCCATGACTCGGGACTTGCACATTTACATATTACTAATATTGGCATTCCAGATACTATATTTCACATGGCTACATCTTAGACTTAAATGATGACTATGTTATCCCTAGCACTATTCCTTTAGATCCTACATGCTTTACACCACTTGATATAGTACATCTATAGAATTATCCCATTGACAAGATGATAACTTTTCTATGATCCCCTTACTTACATTTAGTGCAATCTCTTGTACATATATTCTTCAATGTATGCATGCTCCTTCTCGCTTTGACAACATCAGCATTTTCTTATGGCACAACACTCATTTTTTGACACCTAATTTGTAATTTTCCATTAAGACATAACCTAACTATGTAGTACATTCCAGGGGTTTAATGTGATTGTTGAGGGAATAATCATTACCCATAACCTTTACCCCTTTCATCTTTTGTCTACAAGCCTACGGGCATTAGCACATTACAAGTTGGTACTTTTTCATGTTCTCTTATTAAAAAAATACAAAAGTAATACAATATGACAAAAATACAAAACTAGAACTTGCATGTGACTAGCTTATTCATTATATTAACTTAGACATTGTCATTATTCAGGTTTGACATTTTACACGTCCAACTTCTATACACACTTGCTCCTTATACCTTACATGAGACAATTGCATATGGTCCATGAACACTTATACACATGTTTTGTGGATTCTTAAACTTTATACCCTAAGGGAAACCTACCACATTGGGGCAAACAAACTTTTTCCAAATCATAACTTTTTCACACTAGTCCATTGATGATACATAGATTTTATTGTTTATCTTGCACTACCTTATATCTTTTGACATGTACCCTATTGTGTTATATTCGATGATTACATTGTTTACTCGTGCTTAGTTGTTTTTATATTGATTAATTGTTTGTTGCATGCTTTTATGCTTGTTTGACCACTACCATGGCCCTAGGATCTTGTTTATTCTTTACACACACATTTTCTATTACACATGATTTGATTCATTACTTGTGTCACATACACATTATTTGTTGCATTACTTGCATCACATAAACCTTTCCTAATACATTCCTTAATTTGCACAATAAATTTTCTAATACATAATAGTATCTACACACATGATTCCCGACACACATATTGCTTGAGACAAATTTCTTATGAAACAATTCTCGAGAGACATTTCTTATGACAGTTGCTTGATACGACTATTATGTGCAACATATTGCTTTGACGTATTTCTTATGAAATATTGTGAGACCTATTATTGTTGACACATTGTTTGACAAATGTAGTGCCTAGTGCACATATTGTTTGACACTTTCTCAATACACACAAATACTACTAACATTGGTTTAGTTATCACGATGTCTTTTCAATCGCTTTTGTCTTTTGGTGGGCTCACCATGTTATGTCTTATCGTGTCATATTGTGTGTCCCAAAGGATCCATAGGTGTCAAGTCATGTATCTACTAACATATTACTTTCTCATTCATTATTATGTCCTTAGTTATTGTTTTTATGGATTATAGGCATACTAACTTATGCAAGAGCATCATTCTCATGGCTAGGAGAGTGCAATAAAGCTTGAATAAGCCTATGAAAGGCATTAAGCATAAACAAGACTTGTCATAGTTTTATATCTCCACGGTTGTATTGTTCAAATTCATATTTTGTATATGCATTGTTGTAATAAAGGTGAAAAAGCCTTGTAGTAGTGGTAATAGGTCAAATTGACTAAGTAAGAGTGGTTAAATAGGTGTGAATGAGTTGTCAAGAGATTGATAAGGTCATGAAGACCATAATAGGAGGTTTGCAACGAGTTGTCAGGTGATATTGGATGAATATTATCCATGATTTTTTATGTTTAAGGTGTAGTTGAGTTTTCTTAGGGTGATTTGGTCCATTTTGAAGCTAGTTGAGCTTCTTAGGGAGATAGTATAGGGATGTAAAACAATAATGAATGGAAGAATTCGATGGGAAATACATGGATGATGTTGGAAATAAAGAAGTTTGCTTCATTTAAATGAAATACATGTTTCCTTATGGATCGTGTTAAAAACCCTTACAGGGCAGTGACATACAAACCCTCAATGTTGTTTATTCATGATGAATCTCTTGACTGTTAATATATATAGTTGTTACATGTGCCAAGTATCATAGTAATAATTTTTGTGTCTCTTGAAATTGCATTATTGGAATTTTATAGCTATTTGTCTCCTCTTGGGCTCTATCTAGGGCTTTGTATATTTCTTGACTCGTATATATGAAATTGCCCGAAAATTTCAAATATTTCTCTGTCCCCACATGATCTAGAAGCCCTTCAAATTTCATTGTGATTAGTGAGCTATAGTGGAAGATCTCCTTCATAGAATTTTTGAGCTAGATTCTAAGAACACAGTGTACATGTAAAGGGGCAAAATTGTCGAATGGTGGATTTTCATGATTCTAGACTGATTTGAGAGGTGGATTAAAGTATAATAAATGTGTTTCAATGAATTTGTGGAGAATTATATCGAGGAAAGGCCTTTATCTCGGAAAAATGATAACAAAGTGTACAGATTTTGAATGCAAAGGGACTAAGTTTGGCATATTACTTGATGGCCGTGCCTTTAATTTGGTTGTGGAGGCAATATTAGATTGAATTGGTGTAGTTGGAATGATTCTAGGGAGAATCATGTAAAGAATTGGTCATCATTGCATAAGTATCGGACCACAATACAATTGAGAAATCATTACGTAGAAGGATAAGGAGGTATTTTGGTGTCTTTACACAAATTGGGATATGCCAAGACCTATATTGGTCTCGAGATGGGACTTAAGATTCCATAAAGTAGTGGGATGAGGTTTTGAGAGGAGTTTCATGTAAAATAATGACATCACTCTAATGAAAACTGTTTCGTCATAATCTTAAATGATTTTCCTAGAGTGAAGGAAAAGGTTTCAAGAAAGGTATGTTGGGAAAATTACTATAGAACTAGTGGATGGAGGCTTAATATCATCTCAAGCATGACAAATAGAGTCTATATAATATGGAAGCATGCAATGAAAACCCTGAAATTGCATAATAGGTCTTGAAATGAACATGTATGAACTCAAGAATCCTATAGTAGGGTGTTGACAAGTAAGAGGAGTCCAAGACATTATTTTGATGCTTTTCACATGCCTTACCAGGTATGGTGATATTATACCTTCAATTTCTACATGACTTTATAAGGGAAGTAAAGCATAGTTTAAGAGGACTCAAGTGGCATCACCAGGGGGATGGAGTTAAAGTATGAAATATTCAAGTGCATGTGAATGTTACAAACCCGAATGCTTATTAGGCATTGTTTTAGTGATCATAACTTCTCAAGTTGAGAACTAGAAATATACACCTAATAACCACCTTAGAACGAGGTTATAAACCAAATATGCACCTAGGACTAAAATATGATATTATTTAAATAATTAGTGAATGATCTTTGCAATTCGGTTAGGAGGAAGCTGAGAGTAGATGGTGTATTGAAGGTCCTATACATCTACTTGATGGTCATCTGGTATACTCTTCATCATTTCCCTTAAGACATTGCTCTGACAAGTCCTTGACCTTGCAAGCATGTGAATAGGAGTTGAAGTTTAGAATAGTAAAGACACCTTGATGAGTTTAGCTTTATTTGGCATTATGAAGACTTATGTCATCTAGATGGTGTATGATGAATCATCAAGGTGAAGTAATGGAGAAACAGTCTAAGACAATGTGTATCTTAGTTTGAGACCAAGGTTGAGTGTATAGGAATAAGGTAAAGGGGATGAGAACCATAGAGTCAAGTATGGAGGCTTGATCTAATGAACTACATGGATTTGAGAGGCACCAAAACATAGTCCTTGAATAAGAGAAATAGGAAGCTAAGAGGTTGTATATCACTTGAGATTGAATATGCTTGGAATCTATTCATGAATGCTAATTTAAATAGAGTTAGAGGTATGCATACAGATCAAGGTTTAGTGGCAAGATTGCATATAGAATCCTAGAACATGATATGTGACATGATATGCATGTCTATATGGATTTGCTGAGCTAGGATGCACTATTTTTGGTATTAGAGAAGGTCTTTGTTTTGATTAGCTAATATATTGATGTTGTATGATTTTTGTTTGATTATACTAATGATTGAATGAGGTGTGATTTTAGATTTAGGTGAAAGAGAAGAGAGACTGCAAATAGCCAAGGAAGAAGAAAATAAGTGTGGCAAGAGAAGCCAAGAAACTATAGCTAGCAAGAAGAAGAGTGAGCCAAGGAAATTGGCCTAATGCCACTAGAGCTTGCACAATGAAAGGTTGTGAGAAAGAGAGAAGAAAGAGGTATCGAGATATCCAAGAAGGAGCTTGGATAAGAGAGAGAAAGGAGGCTACAATCCAAGGTGACAGAGACTTGGAATAGAGAAAGAAAAGTTATGGATTTGAAATAGGTAATGGTTTTGGTGCAGGAAATGAGAGAAGTAAGAGTGGCAGGAGAAAAGAAGAAAAAAGAAAAGAAGAAAGCAAGGGAGATAGATGAAATCAAGAGGCAGATTGAACTCCTTAGAGAGAGAGATAGCAAAATTAGGAGAAAATCTAGTTGGTATAGGATATGAAGAGATTGAAAGCACACAGGAAGAAATAAGCTTCATGAGTGAAGCATGGGAAGAATCTTGCAAAGAAGATACATAAGGTGATGAAGAGAATGAGTGGTCTAGTGAAAATGAAGAAGAACCACAAAGAGAAATGAAGGAGAATGATGGAAGGTCCATGCAAAGGACATTTTTGGACACTAATGTCATGTTTAAGTCTGATTTTGTAGGTATACAGGGCAGCCTAGCCTAGGGATCCATTATGGACAAGAGATCAAGCAGAGAGTCCAAGATAAGAGGACAACAAGGAATGCATTTGAAGGCATTCAAACATGAAGGTATGCAGCAAGAAAAAGAGAAGAAAGAACAAGGAATGAGCATAGAGGACCTTGCAAAAGAATATGGATATATAATGCCCAAGTGGCTCAAGAAATCAACATGCAAGCAAGTTTATGAAGCCAAAACAGATGCATATGAAAGCAAGAAGACTAAGGAACCAGTTATTGTTCCAAGGAGCTGCTGGAAGAAGAAGATTGAATTCATTCCAAGAGAGGTAAAGGAGATGAAAAGAAAAGGTAAACAAATTGGATATACCAAGATATGATATTTCATGCATGCTTCAATTTTGCAAAGAAAGTATAGAATGGGCTAATGTGGATGCATGTGAAAGCTCATATGGAGGTCAAAATGAGAAGATGACGGAAAATGAAAACTTCTTGAAAGAAGAACAACAATGCTTAAGTGTTGGACCTAAGTTTGATGATTATCATGAAGATATAGATGAAATTTTGTTGTAGGAAGAGCTAAAAATTTAAAATGATATAAAAAGTTTGTATGCAAGTCAGCCCATGGATGAAGAAGAGATGGAACCATGGAAGAATGATAAAGAGCAGCCACAAGTGGATGAGAAAGAAGAGGTAAAATGTGAAAATTTGAAATCAGATTTTGTTTATTTTGATGATAGTATGGATGATATAAACCTTGCTCAGGAGGTGTTGAATTTTGAACAAAAGGAAGATGGATTTGTTTATGAAAACATGGACCAGCTACAAGCTGAGTTGAATGCATTAGAGTATTCTTTGCATAATGAAGGACTCAATGACTGTCCTAAACCAGTTGAGATGGAGAAATTAATTGACTGGAAGGGAGAAAATAAGTTACAAGGAGAAGTAATAGTGAAAGTAGAAGAAAATTCCACAGTAATAAAGATATATTGGAATGAAAGGCTTGTTGACAAGCCTAGAAATGAAGCAAGCCAAGCACAAAACAAGGATAAGAAGACCAAATTGAGATTGGTCAATGAAAAAACAAAAAGAGAAGAGGAGGAGAAGAAGTATGAAGAAGCTTCAAAGCTTCAAAATTTTGTGACTAATATTGTTTTTTAGTGCTTTATATGCAAGTAAAAAGGAGGAGGAGGTGTACTAAGTTAACTATTTCATGAGGAAGCTCTTGAAAACAAGAGAACAAGTTGATCTTAAAGACCTAGATGAAGATGAACTAGCAATATGGAGCCTAGTGAATGAGAAGCATATAAGAAGAGGCAAATACAAGAAGAGGCAAATGAGTAAGAAGATGAGATATAGAGAATACACTAGGAAGACACAAAGACTAATATGGCCAAGAATGACATGGGACCCAGGTACAATTCAAGAAAGAATGAAGACTAGATAAGAGAGAGGAAGTTGCTCTTTTGAAGAGTATGACAAGCCAAGACCATTGTTATCATTCAATGAAATTAGAAGGCTTATACAACCATTGAGATTAGGAATTTTTGAATGCATAAGTGAAAGAGATGGAAGAGTTTTGGGCAACAACAACAAGATCAAGGAATATGAAAGAGATGAAGATTCATGACCAGGAGCTCATGAAAGTTTTCAAGGTGGATAGCCTGATGCAGGAGCATCATTCTCATGGCTAGGAGAGTGCAATAAAACCTAAATAAGCCTATGAAAGGAATTAAACATAAACAAGGACTTGTCATAGTTTTATATCTCCGTGGTTGTATTTTTCAAATTCATATTTTGTATATGCATTGTTGTAATAAAGGTGAAAAAGCCTTGTGGTAGTGGTAATAGGTAAAATTGACTGAGTAAGAGTGGCTAAATAGGTGTGAATGAGTTGTCGAGAGATTGATAAGGTCGTGAAGACTATAAGAGGAGGTTTGCAATGAGTTGTCGGGTGATATTGGATGAATATTATCCAAGATTTTCTATGTTTAAGGTGTAGTTGAGCTTTCTTAGGATGATTTGGTCTATTTTGAAGCTAGTTGAGCTTAGAGGAAATAGTATAGGGATGCAAAACAATAATGAATGGAAGAATTCGATGGGAAATGCATGTAACAGCTTAAGGAGAATGAATAATACATGCATGATGTTGGAAATAAAGAAGTTTGCCTCTGTTTGAATGAAATTACATGTTTCCTTATGGAATGTGTTAAGAATCTTGACAAGGTAGTGGCATACAAACCCTCAATGTTGTTTATTTCTAATGAATCTCTTGAATGTTAAGATGTATAGTTCTACATGTGCCAAGAATCATAGTAATAATTTTTGTGTCTCTTGAAATTGCATTATTGGAATTTTATAGCTATTTGTCTCCTCTCGGGCTCTATCTAGGATTTATATATTTCTTGACCGTATTGATGAAATTGCCTAAAAATTTCAAATATTCTCTATCCCCACATGATCTAGAATCCTTCAAATTTCATTGTGATTGGTGAGCTATAGTGGAAGATCTCATTGATAGAATTTTCGAGCTAGATTCCAAGAACACGATTAATGCAGGTAAAAAGGTGAAATTGTCAAGAATGGTGGATTTTCATGATTCTAGACTAATTTGAGAGGTGGATTAAAGTATAATAAATGTTTTTGAATGAATTTGTGGAGAATTCTATCGAGGAAAGGCCTTTATCTCGAAAAAATTATAACGGTGTCTGATTTTGAATGAAAAGGGACTAAGTTTGGCATATTACTTGATGTTCATGCCTTTGATTTGGTTGTGGAGGCAATATTATATTGAATTGGTGTAGTTGGAATGATTCTAGGGAGAATCATGTAAAAAATTAGTCATCATTGCAAGTATTTGACCATTATACAACCGAGAAATCATTGCAAAGCGAGGATAAGGAGGTATTTTGGTGTCTTTTCCACAAATTGGGATATGCCAAGACCTATATTGGTCCGAGATGGGACTTAAGATTCCATAAAGTAGTGGGATGAGGTTTTGAGAGTATTTTCATGTATAAGAGTGACATCACTCTAATGAAAACATGACTTTATTGATCTTAAATGATTGTCTTAGAGTGAAGGAAAAGGTCTCAAGAAAGGTATGTTGGGAAAATTACTATATAACTAGTGGATGGAGGCTTAATATCATCTCAACCATGAAAAATAGAGTCTATATAATATGGAAGCATGATGAAATCCTGAAATTGTATAATAGGTCTTGGAATGAACATGTTTGAACTCAAGAAGCCTATAGCAGTGTGTTGACAAGTAAGAGGAGTCCAAGACATTATTTTGATGCTTTTCACATGCCATACCAGGTATGGTGATGTTATACCTTCAATTTCTACATGACTTTATAAGGGAAATAAAGCATAGTTTCAGAGGACCCAAGTGACATAGCTAGGTGGATGGAGTTAAAGTATGAAATAGTCAAGTGCATGTGAATGTTACAGACTTGAATGTTTATGAGGCATTGTTTTAGTGATCATAGTTGCTCAAGTTGAGAACTAGAAATATACACCTAATAAACACCTTAGAATGAGGTTATAAACCAAATTTGCACCTAGGACTAAAATAGTAAATGATCTTTGCAATTCAGTTAGGAGGAAGCTGAGAGTAGATGGTGTATTGAAGGTCCTATACATCTACTTGATGGTCATTAGGTATAATCTTCATCATTTCCCTTAAGACATTGCTCTGCAGACAAGTCCTTGATCTTGTAAGCATGTGAATAGGGAGTTGAAGTTTAGAACAAGATAGACACCTTGATGAGTTTATCTTGATTTGGAATTATGAAGACTTGTGTCATCTAGATGGTGTGTGAGGAATCATCAAGGTGAAGTAATGGAGAACACTTTATGATAGTGTGTATCTTAGTTTGAGACCAAGGTTGAGTGTGTAGGAATAAGGTAAAGGGGATAAGAACCACAGAGTCAAGTATGGAGTCTTGAACTAATGAACTACATGGAGTTGAGAGACACCAAAACATAGTCCTTGAACAAGAGAAATAGGAAGCTAAGAGGTTGTATATCGATTGAGATTGAATATGCTTGGAATCGGTTCAAGTATGCTAATTTAAACAGAGTTAGGGGTATGCATACAATCAAGTTTTAGAGTCAAGATTGTATATAGAATCCTAGAACATGATATGTGACATTGTATGCATCTTTAAATGGATTGGCTAAGCTAGGATGCACCACTAAAAATATGTTTTTCCATGACAGACACATATAATACAAGTTCTCTATTGATTATATATGACATAAATTTCTTTTACAATCATTATCCAAAATTGGACCTCTTGTAACTTTGAATAACTCATCAAGAAGGAGTTAACCATTCTCATGTTTTGCATGAGCCATGAGGTTCTCTTTTAGCTTTGTGCGGAATTTGGGAATATAGTGTTATGTGGGTCCTCAACAAATCTTTGGAATAAAGGAGGTGAGAAGATGATGCTTTGGGAAAGTTTAATCTATGGTGAAGAATTCGAATGTCGCGAGGCTTCCATTTATAAGGAATTTAAGAATGTGGCTAAATCTAAAATTTGTGGGACACTTATTCAATGTTCCACTTGTGTCTCAAAGGCTAGTGTTCATGGACTCCAAAAATCCATGAGACACCGAATAACCCGCCGACAAACAAAAAAATGACATGGAACGAGCGATGGATAATTTTTCCCTTAATTCTCGTTGTGGTTAACCAAATCAAGCAAGATTGATCTTGTTAGAAAGGTCTCATCAACATCTACATTCTAGGATTAACAATTTAATAAATGGATACAGTCTCGGAGACCAAAATATCAAACACGAGTTTAAGGTAAAAGGAATGGTTCTGAACACGCAAATTTATTAAATCATTCCCCAATCACCTGCATTAATGAGGAATGGTGCCCCTTCTCCTTCAGAATCGGGTAGTCTATAAAAATGATCTTTTAAAGGTGCCCAGGGCATTTTGCGAGATAGATTAATGAGTTTTGGTCGATGGTTGGATGATGATTTTGAATTTCCCTCTCTTTTCCCTCCTCTCTTTCTCCCCTCTTCTATATATTGTTGAATAATTTTCATTTGAAAAATTTGGACCCTCTCATAATGCTTGTGCATCCTTCTACACGTGCTACATATGTATTTTGAGTTGTAGGCCTCGAGATCTAGGCCTTGCAATGTGATTTTTCCTTTCTCCTTCATTGTAATGGATTGTGCATATCTTTAAAGAAATAAAATATGTGTTTTGTGGCTATTATCTACCCTATTATGTTTTTAATGCATTATCTTTCCTCTTTATTGCATTTGTGATGTATTGTGCATGTTTTATTCTCTTTTGCAAGGTTCTTTTCTTTTGTGTTCCATGGGAATGAGAGTTTAAAAATTGTTTTGGATTCTGGTAATCATGTACATGCCCTCTCCTCCTTCATTTTCCTCCCATTTTCACTCATCTAAGAGTGTCTTTCCCCCTCTTCTTGGTGTTATCACCTCTCTTTAGCTTAGGATTTCCATTTTATGCATTCCCATCTCTCATTGGTCCTTGTGGATTGTTAGAATAGGATTAGATAGTTACATTTCCAATAATAGGAGTAGTTTAGCATGAGGATTAGGTAGTGGAACCATCCTTCTCTAGAGGTTTTTATCAAGTAGCAAGTCCCACAACTTGGAGTCAATCCCATGTTTCCCAAAAACATTGATTACTCATCCATTCATTCATGACAAATTAGAGGGTGATGTTTTTCGGCAATAACATCTCTCGCACACCCGATGGGACAAAAGAGATAATTTTTGTTCTTTCACTTAGTTTTGGTCTCGTATCTTGGTGAGTTTCATCCTTTTAGAGGATTTTTAGCAACACATCTTGTGACTCAAAACATTTATCTACTAGTTTTAGTCTGTTTAGTGCCTCGGTTTCATGAGAAAGATTCGATAAGGTCGAGAACATCAAGGGAAGAACATTTTGACTACTTGGAGTCACTGTCGAGAAGAAGAAGAGGTAGACCAGTCCATAGATCACTATCACCACCAAACAGAGTCCTCTCTAATCCTCCTCCTGGTAGGCCCTTCTTGTTGTCATCTACTGTCACATTCATGGATCTTAAAAGAAATCTGCCCTTTTCGGTTTTAATGGTGGTATTCCTCTCGACTCAATGCACAACATGATATTCATGTGTTTACGATAAAAAAGTATCCCTTTCTTCACTTGTGAAAAACCATACTACCCCAAACCACCACATCCAAGAATTTGTTAATGTTTGTTCACCATTTTATCACCGAAGAGGATGTTGTAGTTAGACTCTTGGATTTTTCATTCAAAGGAAAAGCTCTCCAATTGTACAAAATTTTAAGTTCTACTTTAATATGAAATTGGGATGAACTTGACACAGCACTTTGCAATCATTTCGAGGACAAATCAGATCACATGTCTTTGATAGAGTAGTTGACTACAACAAAGAGATCCCTAAATGAGCAGATGACTGATTTTAACATCATATTTTAAAGGACTTAGGAAAAATTCCTCAAGTGGTAAGACCTACACCCCAATATGAATTTCTCTATTATCTGAAGGCTTTGAATAGTGATATTTCATTCATGATTCATTCTATGGGGGGTAGAAAATTACCGATGCTTATGACATTGCTATTAGAGTTGAGAATAATCTTATTTAGGCTAGGAAACTTGCTCCTAGACCTCCAATGCCTATATTCCTAGATATTGAGACACCTACTTCTCATCAAACCCCTGAGTTAGCTCCTATTCCAACCCCAAGGAATCAAAGATATAGTCAGGCATCTATTTCCTCAATTATCTCATCGGAGTTCCATGAAGTGATGAAACAATTACAAAATTTTGGGAATGATTTGGTATCCATAAAGAGGCAACAAGCCCAAAATTTCAGACCTTATCAACCTCCATACCAACCTAACAAGTCCCCTTATCAACTCAAACAAACCTTCCTTCCAAGTTGCTCCTCCAAATTAAAATCAATTTCCCTCTACAAGACCATTTCAACCATATAACCCAAATGTGGCTAGTTCATCTCAAGCTTTGGTTCCTATTCAAAATAACCTTGTGCAAGATTATGAGTGGTGTTTCCCTTGTCATCTTCCACACAACCAAGAAACATGCCCCAATGGCATTAAACTAAGCTTTGATGGTGCAAAGTGTATTTATCCCTCAAGATACACCTACAAAGAAAATCAATAGTAAATGGTCACTCGAGAAACACCACTAAGTGATACTTCACTTGTAAACTAGAAAATAGATTATTTTTGTGTTGTTAATCAAGTTGCAGATCACTCAAAGAGGTCATAACTCCATGTGGCGAATAACACAAGGTCAAAGAAAAATAAAATGGATGTAAGGTCTCCTCCTCTCATTGTTCTTAGCCAAAGATGATCTCCTAATCAATCCATGGACTTGGGAGATTTTCTAGCCCCATCATCTTGTAGCATGACATTCAAAACCACGTAACACTACAGATCCATGGAACACTCAAGTTTAGCAAAGAAAAGAAATTCCGCAAGTTGAGAAAAAGGACAAGGGGAATGTCGTTTGTCTAATACACAAACCCACGAGCCTCCCCTTCAACATTATTGAGTAGATGAAGAGAACCAATGTGAGCATATCAATGTGAGAATATTTGGCAATCCCTAGACAAAGGGATCTATCATGCAAGTAGCCATGGTCAATCTATCTATCCCAAGTGAGCCCCCTAAGGAACAAGCCAAGGTCTGTTCTTACTAATGCCACATGGAAAAGGGAGGATCAACCGAGCATGAATTTGAAATATCCTCTCTTCTATGTATCTTTAATCATTGGTAATCATTTAGTTCACAATTGTTTGATTGATCTAGCTACAAGCAACTCTTTCATGTCAAAGCAGATTGTAGACTTGCTAGGCCTTAAGTATGAATCTCTTTCTAAGGGTGTGGTGCGGCTAGATGGGATAGCGGTGGGGACTATGGGGGTTATCATAATTTTCAACCTCACATTGCATGCATACGCCAACTTTTCTATTGCCTAGGATATTCATAATTGATCTACCTCCACTCTTTTCTCTATGTCTATCCAGATACTTCACTGCCAAGATTGGAGGGTCTTTATCAACTGTTTGGTCTCATATGTTCTTCAGAACCAGATATGGCACTAAGGCTACTATTAAATCTGAACCTATTGCTACCTACCATTTAGCACCTTACATTCCCAACCCCATTAATGAAAATTGTACCATATTTGATCAAGAGGATTGTCAAACGCCCAAGATGTGGATACTCAGATTGAGGGCATTCCTTATTTTCTACTTGATAAATGGGGAAATGAATGTCATGGTTTTTATCCATATCAATAGATTGAATAAACTGGTCTTAGTATCTCTTTCCTACATGAGGAAAATTCACTTTTGCCTAGCATTGTTAAACCAAATATTGAAGAGGAAGATGGCATTTGGAAAATGTTCTTTGATGGATCAAGAAGTAGACAAGGAGCAGGAGGAGGTGTAGTCTTTATGTCTCCATTGGCATGAAATATTACTCCTCTTTCAAATTTCAATTCAGCTTATTCCAACAACACAACAAAGTATGAGTCCCTCATCCATGGCTTGTAATGGGAAAGGAAGAAGAACATCAAGAAATTGCAGACCTTTGGGGATAGTGAACTAATAGTGAACCAAGTTAGAGGATCAAATGCAGCCAATAATGAATTTCTCAAGGCCTACAAACACATAGTATGGGATATTTTGGAATATTTTGAAGCTTTCAACATCCATGTCATTCTAAGGAAAGAGAATGAAGTTTTTGACAGAGTGGTTGCAGTTGGATCCAAGTTTGACGTGGTTGAGAACGTTAAGAGAGACAAAGTGGAACCACGTGTCAACGTCATAGTGAGGCCTACTATACCGGATAATGAAATAATCATTTTATGTCAAGTGATTTAATCTAAATTGAATTAAATCTAAATTTTAGAGTAACTAATGGTATTGAAGTGATAAAATACAATAATATATAGGTAATAAGCATACAATAATGTGACAACCCCAAATACACAAGGGAGGAATGATGACTTAGCTGGTCCTACATAACTTGGGAGTGATCTGGATTTCGTATTTGTTAGATCTGGCCGAAAGTGTCATCAAGACTCAATGAGTGTTCAGAACCATAGAAAATGTGTAGGACAAAAGTGCCCACAAGAGGATAGGAGCGCCCCAAGTGTTAGTGATTGATTTGGGCACCTATGTTTGTTTAGATGATCGGTTTTGGTCTTTTTTTGGGCCGGAGGATCTTTGTTGCTGATTTCTCTTTGACATTGAGGTTTTGTTGTAATGTCATTAGTCATACTTGTAACTAGAAAAATAGATTACTACCTTCACATCCGCACAAACCACATCAAATCTAATAAAAATATGTAGAATGTGGAGTCGACTGACCATAATAATTCACCAAGAGTGAACTTACGACCGAGTGTTGCACTACATCTTAGACTCTATGTAGTTCTTTATGCTTGTGTGTGTAATGATGCCCTAGGTTTCCCTTATGCAAGTTACATGATGATAGTGGGCTAGATGTAGATTGTACCGAGTATGCAAGATGTGTGTGATGAAATAGAATGAACTCCCCTCCTATGTTGTGTATGCAAATTAATGCAGCCCTTGTCCCTTATATGGATGTGTTAGATGTATGCCTTGTAATGCTCTTGTGCCTTTGTGCAAGCTTAGGTGGTGATAGATAATGCTTATAGTGTTTGGTCCCTTATTTAAGAGCAATAACTAAGTATATATATGATTCCCTTATTTGAATTTCATAATTGACAACTAAAGATTGACCCAAAGTTTTAAAAAGTGACCAACAGGTGAAAGGACCCAAAAGTAAGAAGAAGATAAAGAAGGGCAGAGAACTCGGAAGGGACAAGAGTGTGTCCTAGTTGGGTGCTAGTTTCTGAGGTCGTCAAAAGATAAATCAATCAAGTGCCGACAGAGCTGCAATATGTGTAAAGCTAGTAAAGTGCAAAAGACAGTAACCAAAAGGCCCAAAGGAGTTTTCAACCACTTATTTTCTTCCTTAGGAATCATGCATACATTAGTATGCTCTAGGACCTAGAAATGTACCCAAGTGCATACATTTTATGTCTACATTTATCCCCACTTTATGTTGTTGAGTGAATACTCGATATCATAAAGTAGATAGAAGATGTGTACCTTGTAGTCCAAAGAGAAGAGTCGCCGATAGCGTGTTGAGTGGACAAGTAGTGTGAAGTGATCGTAATGTGAAGCGTGGTAACTAGGAAAGGGAGGTATACCCTAGGGGTGAAGCATATGCATAATAACGTGTTGTTGGAGCTTGTGTTTGTAGATGTGAGCTACTTCTTGTAAGGACATACCTGTAAAATAAGAACAAAAGAGTAGTCAAAGTCTTGTATGTAAAAAATTAGAGTAACGTATGTATAAGTATGTAAAAGTAGTTTGTAAGAGTAGTGGTTAAGGAAAGAGTGCACTTGATGTATGAGAGAGTAAAGGATAGAAAGTTGTCTATTTGTCTTGGAGATGTTGCCGGATTTGAGTGTCTTGTTGCCAAAGGTGGGGTTTTTTGGCGATCTCACATCGAGAGCAAGTATTTTGGTTGATCTCACACCTAGAGCAAGTTTTACCGGTGATCTCATGCCAAGAGCGATTTTTTTGCGCGATTTCATGACAATAGAAGAGTGTTGGGGAGAGAGGTTTGTTTTTCTCTCCTTTTATGATGCCTCTTGAATAAGTGCCACTTCAGATTGGAACATCCCAATTTGTAACCAATTGTGACCATATTATAACCAAATTGTAACCGATTGAATGTATTTTTTAACTGATAGAAAGTGACTGATAATGTGGATCTGTATTGTAGCCTTCTAGAAATTGTGTTGAACTAAGAAAATGTTTGTTGTTTCCCCATGACACTAAGCACTGGAGGAACACAAGCTCCCACTATTCTTGTTTGTCTTGGCGCTAGTGTCTATCTATGTGTTTGTGATCCAAATATGCTTTAGACCACATTGTGACTATGTGCCTTTGTCATTTTTGTACTATGTTATTTTGTCCCATAGTTCTAAGTTGTTGTAAGGTTGATTTGTTCACCCATTAGATGCCCCCTTGTTTGGGGTGCATGTGACAAATGTAGGAGGATATAGCCCAAACGAGAGGACATAATTCGATATGCATATCTAAGATCGAGATACATACAGTAGGGGTAGGGGATGTGCATGGTAGAAATCAAGGTGCGTGAAAATAATGTAGTCTAGAAACAAGTATTAGTGGAAAAGAAATAGCATGCAATAGATTACTATGTAAAAAGCAACTATGAAAACAAGGGTGACTATGAAAAGTGGGTTGCATACATGGGACATCTCTCACAATGTCACAAGACAATCAGGGATGAGGTGGCCAATAGCAAAATATTATCAAGCATGACAAAGGGCATAGCCCATAAATAATAGCACAAACAATAACAAGTAATAACAAGTAAAAAGTGATAGATAGCCATAGTTGTATAGAGTCCTGTAAGGTAAACGCTACACATGAGGCACCCATTAGCATGTTAGAAATATAAATAGTATGTCAAAGCATGTATAGATTGGTGAAAGGTAAGTGATAGTGACTATAATTATTAAATATTGTAACAATACAACCTGTGAGTGTGTAGTATGAGATTAGCAAAGGTAGATGCCCCCATGAGCCTCGGTGAGACTGGTAAAGAGAAGTGTTGAGCATCATGTATCGTGTAAGAATATGTGATAGTCTTGCAATCACCTCAAGAGACCACATGAACGTGCATGTGTGTATAGAAAAATTATAATGACATACTAAGTATCCAACTAGCATAGGAAACAAAGTGCAACACGTAAGTAGTATAAGCTAGCAAGACTAAGTACAACCAATATTTGCATATGTTATGTGATTGTGATGGTGTGTTGTGATAAGCAAGATGTGTAGATAAGAGGAATTGCGTTGCCCCCTAGCGGATGTGTGTGAGATGAGGTCCATTTAGGAATTCTCCCTCAACAATCAAGTATGAACCGTAGAACTAGAGCACATCATTGAGTGGCAAAGGTATTGCATGTGATTGAGTGTAGATGCTAGGGAAGCTTTATAGTGAATCCAAGAGTGATGGAGGGGGTCATAAAGTGTGATGCCCCCTGAGTGTGTGAGTAAGGTTCATTTAATGCCTGCATTAGTCATGTATGAACATTGAGAACACAAGTGTGTCATCGGGTAACTAAGGTAAATTATAGTTACCAAAGATGTGATGATACTCGAAAGATAGATATAAATCATGGACAAGTAGCCAGCGAATGCGACAAGTGAGGTTCATGGAGGAATTGCACCTCAACAAATCAAACATGAACCATGGAACAAGAGTGTTTTATCGGGTAATGAAGGTAAAGTATGCTTACTAGAGATGTGGTGATGCTAAGAATGATAGATATAAATCACGGGCGTGAGTAGCCAAGATGTGACAAGTGAGGTTCATGGAGGAATTGCACCCTTAATAGTCAAGCATGAACCGTGGAATAAGAGTGTGTCATCGAGTAATGAAGGTAAAGTATGCTTACTAAAGATGTGGTGATGCTCAGAAAGATAGATATGAAGCATGGAGCATGAGTAGCCAAGATGTGAAAAGTGAGTTTCATGGAGGAATTACACCCTCAACGTTCAAACATGAACCATGGAACAATAGTGTGTTATCGGATAATGAAGGTAAAGTATTCTTACAAGAGATGTGGTGATGCTCATAAAGATAGATATGAAGCATGGATCGTGATTAGCCAAGATGCGACAAGTGGTTTTCATGGATGAATTGCACCCTCAACAGCTTAAGCATGAACCATGGAACAAGAGCGTGTCATCAGGTAATGAACATAAAGTGTATTTACCAGAGATGTGGTGATGCTCGGAAAGATAGACATGAAGCATAGAGCGTGAAGTGTAGTACATAAATTATGAGTAGACATTAGAGACAAACAATAGCGATGGTGGGGAAGTGTAATGCCCCCAAGTGTGTGAGGGATATAATGTTATCCAATGATAGTGAAGAGCGAGGGCCCCTTATCTGGTATCCAAGAAAGAGAGCGCATGTGACCTTAGTCTAGGACCAGTGGTGTAGGAGAGTATCTATGTGTATGTGAGAGAGACCGATGTGGTAAATGAGGTGGAGAAATCCCATGGGATAAGGCTTCTCGGGTAGGGGACTTAGGCCGATGGGGTGGACTCATGGACCGGTGAGGACAACGGGGTCCGATATAGGTCGTGCATGAATGGGAGAGCAAGTTACAAAGATGGTTTTAGACTTAAGAGGTGCAGGAGGCCTAGATGTCATGACTGGTGCTAAAATAGAGGAAAGAGTGGGTCGAGGTAATGGTTTATGTGGTGGAATACCTTTGATGGTGACAACTTTCTTATTATGAATGAATTTAAGACATGAGTGGAGCACAGAAGGGATAACTTGGGTAGCTCAAAGCCAAGGGAGACCTAAGACCATGTCACACTCTTTATTTCATATGTAACGAGGAATGATGTGGGTATGGTAAGGGACCTAATACTAATGAGAAGGATGATGCGTCCCAAGAGAATTAGGGACTAGAAATCTGATTTGAGAGGTTGTAAAGTTGATAGCTAGTAAGAGTGCCATAAAGCATGCATTAGAAAGGGCCAGGGTAGACCATAGTATTATTGACTATATGAGTACCAATAGAAGAATTAATATGCAAAGGTGAATCGAGGAATGTAGCATGGTAATCATTATCTCGAGAATATAATGACCGGTGGTGGCGCATCATCGATGTAATAATGAGAAAATCAAGTGGTCCCGATAAAGGGGGATTCACAACATGATATGCATGATTGGAAGATGAATTAGTAGTTGGCTTGTTATGTTTTGGTAAAAGTTCATTGAAAATTTTAAGATTTTGATTATCATTGACTAGTTTAGAAATAGAGAGCTCTTGGAGCTCGATTGCATTATTATAGATATCTTGAATGATATTCTTGAGTTTAAAACAACGATCAATAGAGTGCCATTGCATTGATGGTGGTCACAATGTGCATTTTCATCATAATTATGGCCACATGGTTGAGAAGGATCTAGATTGAGCAGTGGAGGGAGAGTAATCAGATTTCTTTCAACGAGATGTGGTAATAGAACCTGAGGTATGCAAGGTAATTTAGTAAAAGTGTGTCTCATGGATTGCAATTGGAGTTTGGCTGGTGGAGAAACAACGTTGATAATAGCTTTAGCATCGTAGGCATAGTAGATGGTTTGAATGTGAATTTGGCTTGAAACTTGTTAGAGGATGAGCTTGAGGAAGTATCGTAATACTTTAATTTTCCCATAGATAGCAGCTTCCTTTTGCGTAATTTCAGTGTATGCCATAATTGATCAAAGGAAGGAGAGTCCTAAAAAATGACACTCTCTTTGAGTGAAGGTAAAAGACTTTGAACAAATAGATCTTGAAATTCTGAATCAGCAAGGACATTGATCATTTTGGCAAGGTTGTTCTTATAGCGCAAGACATAGTCCGTAAGATGTTTGTTGGATCCTTGCTCGATTTTATCTAGTTGTGCATATGATATCTTAGTGCTGATATTTATAGAAAAATGAGGAATGCATCAGCTAGAGATGTAAAACATTTTATCGAATGGATAGGTAGATCGTAGAACCAATGCATGGCATATTCATGTAAGCTTTAAGGAAAAAAATTAGCCAATAGTGTAAGGCCATCCACATTGTCAAGAAATACAATGTGAAAAGATCGAAGGTTCTCCTTAGGGTTACCATTAAGTGCGATGAAGTTAGTAGGTAGCGGATAAGAGGAGATGGTGGGTGCAAAAGGGCTATAAAGGAGCAGTGAGCAATATAGAGATGGAGAGAAGGATGAAGAAGCTTGTTGCAATTGGAAAATTTGGGTTTGTAATTCATGGTATAAAAAGGCTAGGTTAGGAGTTACTAAAGAGGAGGCATGTGGTGTATGAGAAGTAATAGGGAGGGTAAAGTGATTTGTAGGATTAGGCATAAAAATGGAGACAATAGATGTAGGTGGAAGAGCGGTGGTGGAATGGGGAGAAAGTGTCACAATAGGAAGGGAAGTATTATTAGAGACCAGAGGGTTGAGCTCAGCTAGCCGCATGGCTTCATCAAGGCGTCGAATAATAAAAGATCAAGGTCTTGAGGGTGTTCAATAATATGAGCATGGATATCATGAAGATCTTTGTCGATAAAGGGTTCATAAGTCATAGCCATGTAAGAATAATAGAAGAATTCCTCAAGCAAGGTAGGGTTTGAGTGAATGGGTTCACCAAATGATTTAATCTAAATTGAATTAAATCTAAATTTTAGAGTAATTGATTATATTCAAGTTATAAAATACAAGAATATACGTAATAAGCATACAATAATGTAAAAACCCTAAGTACACAAGGGAGGAATGATGACTTAGTTGATCGTAGGCAACATGGGAGTGATCTGGATTGATTATCCGTTGGATATGGCTGGAAATAGTATCATCAAGACTTGATGAGGGTTAGAAACCCTAAAAATGTGTAGGACAGAAGTGCCCATGGGAGGACAGGAGTGCCCTAGGTGCTAATGACTTATATGGACGCATGTGTCTACTCGGATGCTTGGGTTACCGGTATTTAATGGGCTAGAGGAGCTTTGTTGTTGATTTCTCTTTGTTGTTCAAGTATTTTGTAATGTCCTCACCATACCTGTAATCTACAAAATAGATGACTACCTGCACATGCTCACAAAACACATCAAATCTAATAAAAAAATATGTAGAATGTAGAGTCACGCTGACCTCAATGGTCATATTTTATGATCAAATGTTACGCTACATCTTAGACTTTGTGTAGTTCTTTGTGCTTGTGTGTGTAATGATTCCCTAGGTTTCCCTTGTGTAAGTTACACAATGAAAGTTGGTTAGATGTAGATTGTACCAAATATGCAAGATGTGTGTGATGAAATAGATTAAACTCCCCTCCTATGTTGTGTATGTAGAATAATGTAGCCCTTGTCCCTTGTATGGATGTGTTAGATGTATGCCTTGTAATGCTCTTGTGCCTTTTTGCAAGCTTAGGTGGTGATAGATAATGTTTATAGTGTTTGGCCCCTTATTTGAGAGTAATAACTAAGTATATATATGATTCCCTTGTTTGAATTTTGTAAGTGACAACTGAAAGGCCGACCCAAAGTTTTAAAAGGTTGTTAAAAGGAAAAAAGGACCTAAAAAGTAATAAGAAGGTAAAGAAGGGTAAGAGCGCCCAAGAGGGATAGGAGTGCATGGGCACTTCTATTCTAGCTGGGTGCTAGTGTCTAAGGTCATCAAAAGATAAATCACCAAAGTGCAACAGAGTTATAAGATGTGTAAAGCCAAAGAAAGTGTAAAATATAATAACTTAAAGGCCCAAAAGAGTTTTCAACCACTATTTTTCTTTCTTAGGAATCATGTATACATTACTATGCTTTAGGACCTAGAAATTTACGCAATCGCATATATTTTGTGTCTACATCAAGACCCATTTGTGACTAGCATTTGAGGAAGGATTAATCATGTCGATGAAATCGAGATCCCATTGGGAGAATTGCTGATCTTCCTGGATTGGGTGAAGTGGAAGTGCAACCAACCTCTTTTTACCAGTGAAAAAAACACATTCTTTACATTTTTTTAACCCATTGATGTGCATACAAAACTAATGTGGGCCAAAAGTAACTTACTCTAAGGATTTTCATTTTTGTGGCATTGGAAGAGAAGTTTCCACTAGAGAAACCATCATGAAATTCCACCAAGACCTTGTTCACCTGATCACCATCAATACATCTTAACAACACTCCATCAAGATTCCTTTTGAAGAGAATCCCACCAATTAATGCATAAGGAGTTGATTGTAATATCCTATGTCTTCTTTTTTATTTTCTTAGAACAATAGGTTATGCATTAGTAGACAATAATTTGATCATTCCTTCAATCCATATATGGTCATTGGGTCGATTTCCTTTATTTTTCTAAACCTCAGTGTTGTGTGGAAGTCCCTCATCCATGAAGAAAGAGGTTTCTTGATCATCTTGAGCATCCAAATCCAGCTGCTCACAAAGTTCTCTTCCTCTTACCAGTTTTTTGGCTTTAATAGTCACATCATACTCCATAATATTGGTCACCCATCCAGCTCTTTTCTCATTGATTTCTTCTCCCATAATGAAGTCTCTCACATTGGAGTGTGAGACTAGAACTTTAATGTGATTAGTGGCAAACATACTCTTGAATTTCTTAAGATCTCTCATGATGGAAAAGACATGTTTCTCTATGTGGTTGTATTTTAATTCATAATCCTTCGTGTTTGACTAAAGAATTCCAATGGTTTCTCTAAACCTTGATCATTTTGTGTTAAAACAACAACAATACTGGATTCAGCTCCATATGCATATATGATAAAATCCTTGGAGTAGTCAGGGTTGATAAGTATGGGAGCTTGAGCAATTTCCTATTTGATCTTGGAAAAAAAAAAATTCCTTCTATTGTCCATTTAAAAATTGAATCTTTCTTGAGAATTAGGGTGATAGGCCTAACCAATCCTGCAAAATTAGGAATAAACTTCCTAACAAATTTAATCTTTCCAAGGAATGATTATAGGGCCTTCTTGTGAGTTGGCAAGGAGAGAGAGATGATGGCTGAGATTCTTTCTGGATTAATTTCAATAACATATTTTGAAATTATATGCACCAAATCCTTTCCCTTATGAATCTGTAAAATTACACTTCTTAGGGTTAAGAGACACCCAAAATTCCCTACATCTCTCAAAGAATTTCTCAAGATGATTGATATGATCTTTACTCTCCTTTGAGAAAATGGTGATATCATCTAAGTAAATGAGGATGAAATCATTGATATACCCTTTAAAATAAATGTCCATTTCTCTTTGGAATGTAGCACCTACATTTGATAAACCAAAGGGAATCTTTTGATATGCATATGTTCCCCACTTGGTTGTAAATGTAGTTTTGAACTGATCCTCTTCTTTAACTTTGATCTGATTGAAACTTGAGTAGCCATCCAAAGCATGGAAAACCTTTCAACTCCTGCTACCATTTGTAAAATTTGTTCCATAGAAGGTAGAGGATAATGATCTTTTAAGGAAGCTTTGTTCAAATCTATGAAATCCACACAAAGTCTGATTTCTCCATTCTTCTTCCTTACCGAACTATATTTTCCACCCAAGTAGAATATTTGATAGGAAATATTATTTTTTCCTTAATTAGTTTGGATAATTCCTTCCTCATGAGGGGCTCTATATTGGGGTTGACATGCCTTTTCTTTTGTCTAATTGGCTCGGTGTTAGAATCAATATCTATAGAATGTCGAACAATACTTTGGAGTCAAATGCCTTAAGATCTTTAAAGTCCCATAAGAATATATCATTAAATTTTTGACATAAGGAGATAAAATCTTGTTTTTCATCTTCATCACATACCTTTCCAAGCAATAGCTCCTTGCCTTGTAATAATGACTAATTGATAGTCCTCTTGCCTTGATATTATGTTCTTCTCTTCTCCTCTGAATTCATCATCGGGATTGAAAATATGTTCAAGAGTGACCAATACTTTAGGAAGATTTTTTCCTTAGCTGAATGATTTGATCACCATAGATATCATGCAAATTAGATTGCATTTTTGAGGAGAATTCAACTTCATTTTGGATAAATTGAACAATTTGTTCATCACTATAAAATATCTGCCAATTGACTTCATTATCTGGAATTGATGTCATAACCACCATCTTAACATGTTGTTGATTGCCTTAAATGAGGTCTTCAATTGGTGAAAATTGTGATCGAAGTGTTGCCATCCAGTTTGCTTCTTTATTCAATTTCCTTGCACCACTTTGAAGATTTACAACATCAAAGCTCTCCAAGAGATCACAAACTCTATGTTTATAAGCTTTTAGAAGTTTTTCTTGGTAGCACATTTCCCCCTCACTTTGTGTATGATCAATTTTATATCTCCAAAGATCTATAGGGCTTTGGTTTATCTCTTTTTCGCATAAGCAGACCATGAACCAATGCCTCATACTCTACTACATTGTTAGAACATACAAACCTGTAATCTACAAGTAAAGAAGAATTTCTCATCTATAGGATAAATTAATATAACACCTTCCCCAACTCCATTGCTACTTCTAGAAGCATCAAAAAATATTTTCCATAGTCCAGAAGCATTATTTTGTTGCTTAAGTGATTAGGGGATCATTTTTGAAAAATTTCCCTAAACATCCCTAAATGGTGTCAGTGCAGAAGATCATCTCGAGAGCTTTCCAACGACTATAAGAACGCGACAAACGGACATCGGGAGCTCTAGATATGTCCGGTCAAAGTTCGGTCAACGGAAAGTCAACTCTAGTCAACTGGTCAATAATGGACCAATCGCGTTACCACGACACATGGCGAAAAGGCAAAAGGGAGTTGTTTGTTGGTTTTGACCACCAGGTCTTCGACGAGCATAAAAAATAAAGGTGCTCAGAACAAGAGGCTCAACTTTTATTATGAGGGGAGCCCTACGCCGTGTGGACTAAGGTATTATCGCCGACGTGGTGGGTCCACAAGCCACCACGTGGCTTGCCACCACTCGTCGAATTCGCTCGATTTGCCTATCGAGGGTCGACAAGTGGTATTTTATTGCCACATTTCATTTGGAATGTCATTATATTAATTGGGTCGAAATTATATGATCTTGATAAGACCACTTTTCATATTCTACGCCTTATTTCCAAATGCCATGCATATATCTAAACTTCCCACGCATTAGTTTGAACTGTCCACCATTTAAGGTTATCCATGCATAGATCCTATGGATTGGGCGCTAAAACCAAACAATGCACATCCCCAAGTCAAGCGCCTATTACATAGGCTTAGGTGGCTTCCTTGCCACTTGAAATGCACACCCACCTTCTAATTTAAACCATTAGATAAGTTTCCAAGCGCCCAATGTGGGATTTTATTCCCAAAAGGATAAGCCAAAAGACAAGGAGGGGAATGGAACTCGGGTGGGCCGAGTAAAAGGATAAGCGCCCAGCCATCAGACCAGGAGGCGCACAAACAATATAAATAGGGTGATATTCTATTTGAATAGGAGGAGGTACAGGTCTGTGCAAGAAGCTTAAGGACCAGATTGCAGAGAACTCCATTTTTGAAGGCCGTGCACTCAGATTGGGCATTCGGAGTAAAAAGATGAAATGTAGAGAATTCTGAGATGATTCCAACGATGTAAGGTTTGATCTTTTTTGATGATTTTTAACCTGTTTTTGGAAGCTTTGAATGCAGATTTTAACAGGGATCTTCAAGACAACTAGTTGGAAAACACGAATTTCAATGCACTTCTAGTCCGAATTGTGACTTGGTGTAAACATGAAAAGTGTTCAGAATTCAGATCTGATCTCAGACATATGATTTTTTTCATATAATTTTTTTGAATCTCCATTTGTAGGTGTTTTTCTAACACAGTTGCAGGGAGATCACATTGTGAAAACACTGTAGGAGCCACGGATCGTTCTTGGGACAGTTTCTGCTATTTTTCAGAGTTCTGGGGACATTGATCAGCTCATTTACAGGTTGTGATTCATTATTGATTGTTTGTAAGAGTTATTGTACTTGCATTTCAATATTATTAATGGATCGGTTCAATCTAAACCCGGGGACGTAGGAATTCCGAACCCCGTAAACAATCTCTTTTGTTATCTGAGTCTTTTTAGTTTTTCTGATTATTTATTTGCTATACAAGTTTTCCACACTTCTATGGATGCAAAATAATCAGAATTTAATCAATTTGTGGATTCAAGAATACTTAAAATTGGTTAAGAAAATCACGATCTTTGGAAACTTATAAAGTGATAAAAATACACATCACGTTTTCAGATCAAGTTTGGTATCAGAGCAGTTAGATTGCCGGATTAGCTTCTAATTGTGTTTGAAAATTTGGCTTCAGTTTCAGTATTGATTTCAGTCTTCAGTGTGTAGACATTTTGGGGCTTGTTAATCTTCTTTTGCAGTGTGTAGTTTTGGAAGTACAAGTTGTGTTTGCAGGAACAGGGAATCATGGGCAAGTCATCCAAACAAGAGCAACTGGATGAGCTTGAAGCCATAAACCGCCAACTCCAAGAAGAAAACTCTTTCTTGAGCTAATTTTTATTCCTTAGAAGAGGAAATCGTGCGGTTAAAATCTGAGCCACAATCCTCTATAACCAAGAAAGAGGAGTATGTCAACAAGATGCTTGAAGAGAGCAAGAAGTTGATGGGCTTTGTTAAAGAGTTGCAGGAAGAAATACGGACCAAGGATGCCCTCTTGGAAAAGCTGCAACAAGGTGAACACAAGAACGAAATTCTTTCCAAAGCAGATGTAGGTACTATGACAGAAGAATGCACTGTAAGTTGTTCACATTTTAATTCTTCCTCTCATTTAGTTTCAGATGTTCCTTTGGGTTAGTTTGAAAAACACACTAAGGGAATTGGGTCTAAGCTAATGGTTAAGATGGGATTTAATGGAATAAGCCTTGGTAAAAATGGACAAGGTTATGCTAACCCAGTATAGGTAGAGGATCAGCCTCGGTTTGCAGGTTTGGGTTACTCTAGTGGGAAAATGGAAATTGGAGAAAGTTCCAAAGCAACCAAGGAAGACAAGCTTCCAAATGACCAAGGATCTACACCACTAGAATTGCGGATTCCGCCATCAGGAGGAACAATGACATGTGTAAGAAAACAAGTAAAAGAGGTAATCAGATTCCACCTCCTTCCACTTACACTAAAAATAGCACTAAGGGAAAATCAAATCCTAAAACTTCTAATACACTCTTTCAGTTGGAACAATATAGCTTTGGTAGACAGAAATATGCTTTCCCTTGCACATTTTGTGAAGGTACTAATCATTCTGTTGCATATTGTTGGAAGAGGAAAAATTTGATTAAGAAGTTAATGCCTTTTGTGAATGATAAGGCAGGTGCTAAAGACCAATCTCACCAAGGAAAGGCGAGAAATGGCAAGAAGGTTACCTCTCCTAAACAGGGGAATCATTCTCGTAGACAGAGTTCTAAGAATGGTAAAATGGGTAAGACTCCTAAAAACAGGGAAGTTCAATTTTGTTCCCATTGTAATAGGAATGGTCATGATGTTAAGGTTTGTTGGTTTGTTCCTAAACAACAAAATTGGAAAGTTGTTAAAAAGAACAGTATTGTAAAACCAACAGTGCTAAACCTAACTAAAACTCATTGTGGTACTGAGGAGGTAAAACAACCAAAACGGAAAAACCCAAGTGATTGGTTGGGAAAAACACTCCTTAACTTTATATTTGCACTACAGTAAATTGTTGATAGTAGGCAAGCAAATTGTTTTTCAGAGCTATATTTTAGGGATTCCTGTTGATTGATAAGGATTCATTCCTAAGTTGATATTTAAGCTTTGAAAATGAATGGAAACAACTGAAGAGAAGATTTGAGTGATAGGTTCATCATACTCATGTTTTGTTTTCTCAGATTGGTTGGTAGTTCCATTGTTGAAAACACTATGCAGGGATAGGCATCAGTAGCATGTCTAAATTTGAAACTTGCAGTAGTAATCAGCATAATCACAAAGTGTTAGTTGAACACTAGCTTCTGTTATAGATGGGTGTTATTATCTGACTTATTATTTGTGATGGCGATACAGTGTTTTGGCATATTCATGTTGATTCAGTTGTTGACTATAGCTTTTTTTGGCGTTGATAGTCTATTATATTCTGATAGTGAATACTTGCAGTGGTTACATTCTGCTTTGATGGGCAAAGGGGCACTAGCCTAAATTTGGGCGATTTAGATGTCTTGATATCTCGATCCGTGTTATGGAATTGTACTTTTTGGTAATCGGCCGTATCACAAAGTGACAGTTGAACACTAGCTTAATTGGGTGTTATTATCTAGTCAGATATTTGTGATGGCATTACAGTGGGGTATGACAATTCACAGTTGTGCGTAGAGTTGATGAGGGTCAGCAGCTGCGTTTGATTGAACACTAGCTTAATTGGGTGTTATTATCGATCGCTTATGTGACTAGCTAATCAACTATTTGCGTTTATTTAACCTATAATGTTATTTTGGGTTCTTGTATGTGTTTGTGCAATGAAGGAAGAGATAGCATGTTATTGTGGGTTGATACACAACTTTTTGTGGACAAAAGCCTTTCTCGGTGGGGAGGTGTGTGATCGGGGATCATTTTTGAAAAATTTCCCTAAACATCCCTAAATGGTGTCATTGCAGAAGATCATCTCAAGAGATTTTCAATGACTGTAAGAACGCGACAAACGGACATCGGGAGCTCTAGATATGTCCGGTCAAAGTTCGGTCAACGGAAAGTCAACTCTAGTCAACTGGTCAATAATGGACCAATCGCGCTGCGACACATGGCGAAAAGGCAAAAGGGAGTTGTTTGTTGGTTTTTGACCACCGGTCTTCGACGAGCGTAAAAAATAAAGGTGCTCGGGAACAAGAGGCTCAATTTTATCATGAGGGGAGCCCGACCGCCGTGTGTGGACTAAGGTATTATCGCCGACGTGGTGGGTCCACAAGCCACCACGTGGCTTGCCACCACTCGTCGAATTCGCTCGATTTGCCTATCGAGGGTCGACAAGTGGTATTTTATTGCCACATTTCATTTGGAATGTCATTATATTAATTGGGTCGAAATTATATGATCTTGATAAGACCACTTTTCATATTCTACGCCTTATTTCCAAATGCCACGCATATATTTAAAACTTCCCACGCATTAGTTTGAACTGTCCACCATTTAAGGTTATCCATGCATAGATCCTATGGATTGGGCGCTAAAACCAAACAATGCGCATCCCCCAAGTCAAGCGCCTATTACATAGGCTTAGGTGGCTTCCTTGCCACTTGAAATGCGCACCCACCTTCTAATTTAAACCATTAGATAAGTTTCCAAGCGCCCAATGTGGGATTTTATTCCCAAAAGGATAAGCCAAAAGACAAGGAGGGGAATGGAACTCGGGTGGGCTGAGTAAAAGGATAAGCGCCCAGCCATCAGACCAGGAGGCACACAAACAATATAAATAGGGTGATATTCTATTTGAATAAGAGGAGGTACAGGTCTGTGCAAGAAGCTTAAGGACCAGATTGCAGAGAACTCCATTTTTGAAGGCCGTGCACTCAGATTGGGCATTTGGAGTAAAAAGATGAAATGTAGAGAATTCTGAGATGATTCCAACGATGTAAGGTTTGATCTTTTTTGATGATTTTTAACCTGTTTTTGGAAGCTTTGAATGCAGATTTTAACAGGGATCTTCAAGACAGCTAGTTGGAAAACACGAATTTCAATGCACTTCTAGTCCGAATTGTGACTTGGTGTAAACATGAAAAGTGTTCAGAATTCAGATCTGATCTCAGACATATGATTTTTTTCATAGAATGTTTTTAAATCTCCATTTATAGGTGTTTTTAACACATTGCGGGAGATCACATTGTGAAAACACCGTAGGAGCCACGGATCGTTCTTGGGACAGGTTTCTGCTATTTTTCAGAGTTATAGGACATTGATCAGCTCATTTGTAGGTTGTGATTCATTATTGATTGTTTGTAAGAGTTATTGCACTTGCATTTCAATATTATTAATGGATCGGTTCAATCTGAACCCGGGGACGTAGGAATTCCGAACCCCGTAAACAATCTCTTTTGTTATCTGAGTCTTTTCAGTTTTTCTGATTATTTATTTGCTATACAAGTTTTCCAAACTTCTATGGATGCAAAATAATCAGAATTTAATCAATTTGTGGATTCAAGAATACTTAAAATTGGTTAAGAAAATCACGATCTTTGGAAACTTATAAAGTGATAAAAATACACATCACATTTTCGCATCATTAAGTGACATGGGGTGATGAATTATTCCTTGTGAATGCAATATGTGCCCAACCTAGTTTCCACGACCGTGTCATAAGAATCAAATTCGTAATGTTCATTGGCCCATTCATCTAATAACAAATCGAGAAATCAAGGAGGGATAAGATGTTGTATTGAAACTGACTCATGCTCTTGATCTTCATGTATAAGAAAATTAGATTAGAGGGGAGTAGGGTCATAAGACTCGACATGATATGAGAATATTGGCTCAGTTTGGATACTAAATATAGTACCATATCTAGTTCTTAGGAGCATATGAGACTAATCTGAGGACAAGTAGCCACCTACTTTAGTAAAATATCTTGATAGAAAAGTGGCAAATATAGGAGGTAGGTCAATGACAAAGACAACTTGAGTTACAGTTAGAATTAAACAAGCATGTAGGGTTAAATCAAGATCTTTAATCACTATTAAAATATTTGCAGTCGAGCCATAAAGTAGCGAAACACCCTTAGAAACAAGATTGTACTTAAGAACTGGGATATCAACAATTTTCTTACGCATTACAGAAGTGTTATCCCCAGAGTCAATCATGAAATTATGAACCAACTGGTTGCCCACTATTAGAGACATATAAAAGGATGTGGTCTTCTTAACTTTTCTTACTTGTTATTGCTTTGCTTGTTACAAATTGATCCGGAGGATAGACCTTTCGAATTTCTCGGATCGAGTTGAGGAAGTTACTTGAGAGCTTCATGTAGGATATCTCTTTGTGATGATATAGTTACGGCGTCCATCATTGTCACATTCATATTTGTCTTCTTCATTTGCTCAAAAATGTTCAAAGGAATGTCAGAGGATTTTTTTATTAGAGATGTGATGTTCTCCTTTCTTGATTGTTCCAATGTTGGGATAAATACCTTTGGTTGGGAACACCCTCTTACTCTAAATTAGGTATGATATGAGCATTAGGCAATATGTTCGTACATAAATTTTCCCTAACATCCTTCGATTGTGAAGAGAATTGTCTAGATTAGAAGAAGAGGAAGGTTAAATATCTAAAAATCTCTTTTTAGATCTTGTAATATCAACAACACGAGCATATGGTATGTTCGAATCGCCTTGATTTGATTCATTGCACAAAGCTCATCAGCCCCAAAGAACATGTGGTTAATCTCGGGTTAGCTTCTTGAGCCCCTTTCGAATTAGAGTTGGTTGTCTCAATTAGTGATTCATGTTGATTGGAATAATTTTGAACCTTAAAAGCTTGAGATTGCAATGCATTTGCACAAATATACTAAATATGTGGTTGATTACATGGATAACACCACATTATTTCTTATATCACATTACTTTGCTTTGGAACCAAGATTGCTTTACTTGAGCTAGTAATAGGAAGTGGTTGGAAAAGAGCAAATGTTTGAAGAGGAAAGTGTGGGTTTTGACCTTGGAATATGTCATTCTACTGATTTTTCCCATATCTTTGATTTGGATATCAGTTTCTATAGGGATGATATCTTTGAGTTGTGGGCTCAATTACTTTAGATTAGCATGTTATATTAAACTTGCAAAAAGTACAAAGAATGTCGACATTAGTTATGGATGGAGCGACATCGATCATCTATGACCAAGCAAGAATCGGAAAGGAGGAACCAACATCGGTTAGGGCTAACCAAAGACATCGGTTAGTCTGTGCAGAGTGTTTTATTTAACTCTTGGGAATTATATTTATTTTTAGTATTAAAGCAGATCTATTGATTGTAATTGCATGGCTAAGTTCCCTAAGTTTGTATATGTCTATATAAGCATAAAATCTAGGGTTTAGAAGTAGAGGATTGTAAGAATTGATGATTATTGTGAGAATAATTGTGAGAGAGAATTCTTGGAGAAGAAGGAGAAGCTTGAGAGAAATAAAGTATTGTACATCGTGAGAGGTGTGGAAGATTGTAAATATTCAATTGTATATCTTCTGAAAGCTTTGGATAATAGATTGGCTTGTTTCTTGGTGGATGTAGCCCACACTGGGTGAACCACGTTAAATCTGGTGTTGATTTATATCTCTTGTTTTGTATATTTATTCTAGTAGAATATCTATTTTTATTACATGTATGCTTAGATATGATATATTATCTATACAACCTTGTGCTAACCCCAGAACTAGTATCGAGCTTTATTTGAGGGTTTTATGTGTTGATGATTTACTCACAAAGGGTTTTCCTATTGAGTGGGAACTACAACAATGGCGAAGAAAACAAATACAAGGTAGAGAAGTTTGATAACCAAAATTATCAATTATAGAAGATGCATATTAAGGATTATCTCGTATCAAATATATTTATACTTACGGTTGGATGAAAATTCTAGACCTACGAAGATGATTGATGAAGAACGAAAGATTCTTGATGAAAGGCTCTGGGATCTATAAGATTGATCATGGCGATCTCTGTGGCTTCCAATATTACAGAAGTGACTTCTACGGTAGAGTTAATGAAATATCTTGCTAATTTATATGAAAAACCTAGTGCTTCAAATAAATATTATTTGATGAAGAAACTATTTAGTTCTAAGATGCATGAAGGTGGATCTCGCATCTAGTCATTTGAATGATTTCGATCTATTGTAAATCGATTAAAATCGGTTGATATTTCATTTGATGTGAAGTGAAAACACTTTTATTCTTATGTTTTTTGCACGATAGTTGGGATAACTTGGTAATGGTTGTTGATAATACAACATATGTTAATAATATTTTGAAGTTTGATGATATGGTCATATAATCTTAAATGAAGAAATTCACGGAAAAGTATAGACGAATCATCATCCGAGAATTTTTGAATATAGAAAGCAGAGGCATGCGAAGGAGAGATCCAAAAGTAAGAATAATGGGAAATCAAATTCAAGGGATGACAGATCTAAGTCTAGAGGTAAGGGAATTACTTGTTAGAAATGTAGAAAGAAAGGACATGCGAAAGGAAGATTTTTGGTCAAAGAATAAAGATAACCAACACCCAGAAAAATGTAAAGAGTCAAATAAAGAGGAAAATATTGCAGCAGAGGTAATGCAAGATGCTCTTATTATTTCTTTGGATAATAGAATAGAATCATGGGTTTTAGATTCAGGAGCTTCTTTTCATGCAACCCCTAATAAGGGTTATTTCAGAAATTATGTCTAAGGCAATTTTGGACATATTTATTTCGGTGATGATGAACCTTGTAGTATTACTGGTAAAGGGAAGTTCATCTAAAATTGCAAAATGGAAATACATGGGTATTGAAATATGTGAAGCATGTGTCAAGCCTTAAGAGAAATCTTATTTCTGCAGGGAAACTAGGTGAAGCTAGTTGCATGTTTACATTCACAGCAGACTCTTGGAAAGTCACCAAAGGTTATTTTGTTGTGGCAAGAGGTAAGAAGGTAGAAATGTTATATTTATCTATATTTACTATTGATTCCTTTTCTATTTTATCTACTTCAGATTCGAGATGCATGCATGTGGGCATAATCGGTTGGGCCATTTGAGTAAAAAAGAAATGCAAATATTAAAGGATAAGGGTAAGTTATCATATTTGAAAGATTTAGATCTTGATTTCGTGAGCATTGTATCTTCGGAAAGTAAAAGAGGTTGAGATTTCTCAAAGTTGGGGAAACTAAGAAGGAATAAAAATTGGAGCTTGCACACTCGGATGTGTGGGGACCATCCCGTAGGTTCTCATGGAGGATCCTAGTATTATGTTACTTTCATTGATGATGCTATAACAAAGGTAATTGGTTTATTGTATTAAACATAAATCGATGGTTTTAATACTTTTAAAAGATAGAAAGCCCTTGTTGAGAATGAATAAAATTCAAAGTTAAAATGCCTTAGATCCGACAATGGTGATGAATATTTTAGAAAAGCTTTCAATGATTATTGTTCAAGAAATGGAATATGTAGAGAAATGATGGTTCTAAGAACACCACAAGAGAATCGTGTTACAAAGTAAGAATGAACATGACAATCATGGAACGCACTAAAAGTATGAGGATATATGTTGGATTGCTTTTTGTATTTTTGGCGTAATAGTTGATACAAAGGGGTTTATTTCGTTAATCTGTGGGCCTTCAAGTTCACTAGATGGAGGAATACCAGAGAAAGCTTGGACCGAAAAGAGGTAGATCTTTCTTTTCTTAAATTTTTGATTCGAAGCTTTTGTGCATATTGATAAGGAAAATAGGAAAATGTTGGATGAAAAATCCAAGAAATGCACATTCATTGGTTATGGATTTGGTGATTTCGGATTCTCGTTTTTAGGATTTAAAGAATTCTAAAATTATTAGGAGTCGTGACATTGAATGGAATGAAAAGAGAATGTATAGGGATGAAATTTTGGTACCCAAGGACGAACCGGTTGAGAAATTTTGTGAATTAAAATGAACTCTCGGATTCAAAATTCATACCTATAGGGTTACACAAGAACCGACGCCGTTTACCCTTGACCAAGAGTGGTTAGCTGAACCAATATCGGTTATAGAAGAGCCAACCCGGCATCGGTTAGCAAAACTAGCATCGGTTAGAAGTGACAGACGTTGATTACAAGTGACCGACATCGGTCACTACTAGAATTGGGAATAAATGTCCAGGAGGTCCAAAATGAACCTCTCGATACCCCAAACTTCGTGAGAAGGTCACAAATGATAAGTAAACCTCCATAAAAATTTACACATTTTCTATCTTATTTATTATTGACTAATAATGGTGAACCGAAAGTTTTGAAGAAGCAATGCAGATAAGACCCACGTGCGGTGGGAGCATGACATGGATGAGGAAATGGACTCCTTGTACAAAACTAGAGTTGGTATTTGAAAGGAACGATAACCGATCGTACTCAAGCCAAGAATACATATGATAATCAAACACCACGATCTATAATATGAAAGTAATTTGGCATAATAACTTTACATAAAACCTTTGCAAACAAATGAGCAGCAATATCATATATTATTATGGAACTCAATGCAATACATTGAGAATGGGCCTTGCTTAAATAGGCAAGGAATAACAATCTAAGAACCACCAAGGTCAGTAGATCAAGTCATAAATCAAGGAAATAACTAGTCATCAAAGAACTAGTCAAGACCATAGATTTAGGAGAAAACTAGACATCAAGGATCTAGTCAATACCATAGATCAAGGAAAGAACTATACCTAACAACTAGATAATATCTTCTAATATCTAAATAAGATAAAAGAAATATCCACACACATAAGTGGGTGAGGATAAATACAATAAAGGTAAATAAAGTACCTAGGTGAACATGAGCTAAGGTAAATACCTACTCTAACACCCCCCCTCAAGTGAAGCTAGGGGCCAAAATAGAAGTGGCATGTCCACAATATGAGTCCCGACAACTAGGCCTAATGAGGTACTCATGTACAATAATTGGGAAAAAGGGACACTGCAAGGTACCCAAAACCAGTAATAATAAAGTAAAGAGAGTAAAAACCCGCTCCAAGGCATCCCAAGAAGCTCGGCTCAAAAAACTCGTACAATGTTGAAGAATTTTGGTCAGAATCCACTGCTCGATCATAGAACTCAAAAACAACTGACACTGGGCTTCACTAGAATAGCTCCATACAAGGAGATGACAATGGAGTGATGTCGAAAGTAAAAAACATCAAACATGATTCGATCAATCGCTTCAAATAGGTGTACCACTATCCAAGAACAATAACCAAAGTAACAAGGCAAGGACACAAACTCCAGAGTGTCACGATCCAAGAAAAGCCAAGGTAACAAGACAAGGACATGAAACTCGAAGAAGAAGGATCAACACCACACCCTCCCATACTTCTGAATGAGTGGAGTGACGCTACAAATCTGTATGAGTTGCCCAAAATCAACTACTCAAACACTGACAAAATAACACTAGACTTCACCAGAACAGATCCCCCACAAGAGATACAGTCAACATACCAAAAGTGTCAAAAATACAGATACAAAATATCTCAACAAACAAAAGAGATACACTACACTGCTAAAGAAAAATGCTCAAAACAAGAAGCATCACAATACGAAGGTATAGAAAGTGAAGCAAGAGGCCAAATGGTGGAGGAGCCACGCCCGTAGAGTCCTCAACATGGATGGATGAAGAATATGCCTTACTGCATATGACTTGGTGCAAAATGCACAATGGGTGCATGCAAAAGAACATCGAGAATGTGTGTCGGAGTTGATCATGTCGACAAATGAAATCTCAGTTTATCAAGCTGAGTGAAGATGTAGAACTCATGTGTTGCTCATGATCCTAAAGAAGAGTTGAGCAAACAAATAAAGGAGCTCTATCAATGTGTGATCCCAATGAAGTATCTGCTTGAAAACCAATGTCATGACGAGATTTCCACTTAACATGTGCAATAGAGGAAACAATACCATGTGAATGTCTGCGAATGACTCCGCTAGTGAGACCCATACAATGGAGCATGCGAGAACTAAATGCAGTGGTATGCTTCCCAAAAATCCATGCATGCGATTGAGTAGAAGTAGGATACACAACATGTTATATCGTAATAGGCACGATGTGGAAGAGCATGCAATATGCAAGCTTCATAGGTGTATGAGCATCAAGAACAGGAACAAACTCAAAGACTAACACATCAATGTCAGTGGGTTCAGGAGCAATATTTGCAAGTGGACTAGGAGCATGGATATGGCTGTCCACTATATGATGGTGATGTTGTAAGCTAGCAAGTTTGTTCTGCAGGAAGTGTATTATTATATCCTTATCGTGAATGGGTTATTGTAGAAGAGAATTTCGATTCTTGAGCGATCTATTTTCTTCCACAAATTTTACAATATCCTCTTGAAGTCCACATAATTCGTAGAAAAGTATATCATTCTCAAAATCATGGATTTTCCCAAATAGTAAAAACATGCACAACATCCATCAACCCCCCCCAAAAAAGGAAAGATCCGAAAACCTTCCTACGCGTAAACCGAGATAGATATGCGGCAATAGAAAAAACCCCGTACAAATCTCGAGAAATCCAACAAACCCGAATAAATAAAATCATGTTTTTTTCCTTGGCTCGAATCCCGAGGCGCACTTGTGTGCTTCTCTATAAAAATAAAAAACCATAAAAATGACTACCTCCATAATTGGCCGAGTTTACAGTCGATCTTAGGGTTTTCACACCTTCGGATCCAATGGAAGCCTTTGTTTTGCATAAAAATGCACGCAGCAAAAAAATACGACCAAATCCCAAATATATGAATACACAAATAATTTATTTGTAAAATAAAACTTACAGACGGATGCCAACAACAATCTCCTGCTCTGATACCATGAAAGGAACGATAACCAGATCATACCAAGCCAAGAACACAGATGCTAATCAAACACCACGATCTATAAGATGAAAACAATTCGCCAAAATAACTTTACATAAAACCTTTGCAAACAAATGAGCAAAGAATATCATATATTATTATAGAACTCAATACAATACATTGAGAATGGGCCTTGCTTAAATAGGCAAGGAATAACAATCTAAGAACCAATCAAGGTTGTATATCAAGCCATAAATCAAGGAAATAACTAGTCATCAAAGAACTAGTCAAGACCATAGATTTAGGAGAGAACTAGACATCAAGAATCTAGTCAATACCATAGATCAAAGAAATAACTATACCTAACAACTAGATAATATCTCGTAATATCTAAATAAGATAAAAGAAATATCCACACACATAAGTGGGTGATGATAAATACAATAAAGGTAAATAAAGTACCTAGGTGAACATGAGCTAAGGTAAATACCTACTCTAACAAAGATTTGGTTAAGTTTCCACCATGTAAGAGGACATTGTAGAACATGTGGGTTTACGTAATCAAGGAAGAAGAGGGGGACCAGAAAAGATACAAGGCAAGGGTTGTAGTAAAGGGATTTGCATAGAAGCGGTATTGACTTTGGTGAAATATTTTCTCCTATTGTTAAAATGACTTCCACACATATTGTATTGATTTTAGTTGAAGTACATGATTCGCATTTAAAGCAACTAGATGTGAAGATGACTTTCTTTCATGGTGATTTGGATGAAGAAATTTATATGCGAAGCCACTTGGGGATAAATTCAAGGGTAAGGAGAAATTAGTGTGCAAGTTAAAAAAAATTTATATGGGCTCAAGCAACCTCCAAGGCAATGGTACATTCAGTTTGATAGTTTCATGCATGAGCATGGTTATTTGATATGTGAATCGACCATTGTGTTTATTTCAAAAAGCTATAAAATGGGAGCTATATTATTTTGTTATTGTATGTGAATGATATGTTTATTGCAAGATCTAGTATGCAAAAACATTGGTGAGCTTAAGGAAATCTAGCTCACACATTTTCTATGAAGGATTCAGAGTTGCAAAAATTCATTGATATGCAAATACACGAGACAAGAAGAAAAATAAATTGTATTTGTCTCGGGAGGCTTATATCAATAAGGTGTTGGAAAGGTTTAACATGTAAGATTCAAAATCGATGAGTACGCCTATTGTTGGGCACTTCAAATTGAGCAAATATCAGTGTCCTTCATCACATGAGGATGTCAAATACATGACACGAGTACCATATACTTCAACAGTTGGGAGTCTCATGTATGTTAGGGTTTGTACTTAGACCAAACATTGCACGACAGTGGGAGTTGTGAGTAGATTTATGGTCAATCCATGTAAAGAGCATTGGAAAATAGGCTAATGGATTCTCGGATATTTGAGAGGAACATCTAGCATGCGATTACGCTAAGGAGTTTCAGATATTTAAATATGTGGTTATGTTGATTCGGATATGGTTGGAGATCTGGATGGTAGAAAGAGCACTAATGGATATATTTTCATAGTAGGTGGGACGACAGTTAGCTGGATATCAAGATTGCAGAAGGTTGTGACTTTGTCTACTACAGAGGTAGAGTATGTTGTAGCTATAGAGGCTAGCAAAGAGATGATATGGATGAGTAGGTTCATGGAAGAGTTGGGAAAGGAGCAGGATGATTTCAAATTGTTCGAAGGACAAACACAAGACAATTCATTTGGCAAAGAACTCAACATTTCATTCTAGAATGAAACACATTCAGTTGAGGTATCATTTCATATGGTAGGTATTAGAGGATGGGAAGCTGAAACTGGAGAAGATTCATACGAGTGAAAACCCTGCAGATATGCTAATGAAACCATTATCAAAAGAGAAGTTGGAAATACACTCCACTTCTGTTTCTCTTGAGTTTGAGACTGGAAGAGGAAGAAAAAAAGCTAAGGAAATGATCTAATAATGATGTTGTACAAGTATAGTGCAAAGTAATTTATCTCCAAGTGGGAGATTGTTGAGATGTGGAGGTCAATTACTTCATATTAGCATGTTACATTAAACTTGCAGGAACGCACAGTAACTAACATCGGTTATGGAGGGACCGACATTGGTCACCTATGAACGACATTAGTCAGGAAAGGAGGAACTGGTATCGGTTAGGGCTAACCGGTGTCAGAACTTTGTGCGGGAGTGTTTTATTTAACTCTCGGGAATTATATCTATTTTTAGTATTAAAACATATCTATTAATTGTAATTTCATGGCTAAGTGCCCTAAGTTTGTATATGTCTATATAAGCATAAAAGCCGGGGGTTTAGAAGTAGAGGATTGTAAGAATTGATGATTATTGTGAGAATAATTGTGTGTGAGAGAATTCTTGGAGAAGAAGGAGAAGCTTGAGAGAGAAAGTATTGTACATTGTAAGAGGTGTGGAAGATTGTAGATCTTCAATTATATATCTTTTGAAAGCTTTGGATAATAGATTGACTTCTTTCTTGGTGGATGTAGCCCACACTGGGTGAACCACGTTAAATCGGTGTTGATTTATATATCTTGTTTTATATATTTCTTCGAGAAGAATATCCGTTTTTATTGCATGTATGCTTAGATCTAATATATTATATGTACAACCTTGTGCTAACCCCAACAAGTTAGCTTCTTGAGCTCCTTCCGGTTTAGAGTTGTTTGTCTCAATTAGTAATTCATGTTGATTGGAATAATTTTGAACCTTAAAAGCCTAAGCTTGCAATGCATTTTCACAAATATACTATATATGTAGTTGATTACATGGATAACACCACATTGTTTCTTGTATCACATTACTTTACACTAGAACTAGTGCTTTACTTGAGCTAGCAGCAGGAAGTGGTTGGAAAGGAGAAACTATTTAAAGAGGAAGGTGTGGATTTTGACCTTCGAATATGTCATTCTAATGATTTTACCCATATCTTTAATTTGGATATTGGTTTCTTTAGGGATGATAACGTTGATTAATCCTTGCTTTGATTGTCCTTTATTAAGACCGAGGTAATTTCTATATGATTAGGATTGTTGTTTTTTGAGGTATATAAATTTATTTAATAAATTTATGATCAAGGCCTTAGTTTCATCATCATCATTTTGTTTCTCGGGAAGGGGAGGATGTGGAGGGAGTGGGTTGAGATATTTTCTCAGGGAATGGGAGAAATGGAGGGTGTGAAGCTTGAGGCAACTCAAGAAACAAAGGCATAGGTAATATAGGAGCTATTTTTCTGTCTTGTATCAAGAAATTCTCAGCCCTAATGGCTATTAGATAAGCATAGGGTAATCGGATAACACCCATAGATTGTATTATTATAGAAAAATAAGAATTTAGAGTTATTAAGTAGAGAAAAACACATTGTTGAGTTGGTCTCGAGAGAACTATAATTTCCTCCCATGTCTTTTAAAATTTCAAATTGAAATCAGTCATAAGCTCATTGGGGCTCTCTTGATAGTTGTCAATTGTTCCAAAGTAGGGATATATTTTTGCTTTCTCCTCAAACTGCTGACATATGGTGTTGCAAAGCTCATCCCAATTGTGAATGGAAGTAGGTCTCAAGCTTATATACCATTGAAGTGTTTTTCTTCAAGTGAAGAAGCAAAAATCCTAACTGCAACATCATCTTTTGTAATCAAATGAACCAAATAAACATTGGCAATATCTTGAATGTGATTAGCTAGGGTAGTGTGGTTTTCACCGGTAAGAAATAGATACTTTTAAAAGTAGATACGGGTATACATGTTGGGAATTTAGAGCAAAGGGTCTACCACCATTAAAGCTAATAAAGGGTAAGTTTCTTTGATGTGCCATGAAAGGAATGGGTCTTAAAACTCTAGAGGACAATAAGAAAGGCCTACCAGGAGAGGAGTAGAAAGAGTTCTATTTGGATGAGATGGTGATATTTGAATTTCTCTACCTCTTCTTTTTCTTCTTGGTGATAACTGTAAATATTCAAAACGTTCCCTATCTACTACACTTTGTCTTGTTTGTATTCTTCTCATGAAATAGGAACTTTAGTTGTTGAAACTAGTAGATTTAAACTTGGGATTCACTAGATGTGTTTAAAGATGCCTCCAAAGGCATGAAATCTACTAAGACACACACTAATATCAATAAAATGTTATTAGATTCATTAGAAAAGGTCTCATGGGGCATGCTAGAACCTGTTGGAGCTCAAAATTGCACCCTTTTTGAATCAACATGAGATACCCAAGATTTTGAGGCAACATGGGTTTGTCTCCAAGTGTGGGACTTGCTACTCGAGACAGACCTCTGGAGAAGGTTGAATTCCTCTATCAATTTTTAATGTTAAATCTATTGCTATAGATATAAATATAACTACCTAATCCTAATCTAAGCATCTAAGGGACCAGGGATAGAAGGAGGTTCATGAAAGGGAGATCATAAGCTACATGGAGGTGATAACACAAGAAAAGGGGTAAAGACACTCTCAATGAGGTAGAAATGGGAGGAAATGATGATGAATAGGGAATACACGAGTGCCATAGATAAAAACAACACCTTACCTTCCACTTCCATGTGAAACATAATAGAAATAAACCCTACAAAGTGGAGAAACATACACATCATACCTATAATGGATGAAGATGCAAGAAAATGTAATAAAACATAGGCTAAGGGAGAAGATAGCCACAAAACATAAATTATATTACCTTATAAGTATGCACAGTCCATTACATTGAAGAAGGCATAAACACGTCAGTAAGAATCCAAATATGAGGCCTACAACTCAAAAACACTTATGCAACACTTAATATGATGCCCTTGTATTTTGAGGGGGTCCAACCTTTACAAATGAGCACCATTTGCCAATATATAGAAAATGGAAGAAAGGGAGGAGGGAAAAGAGAGGAAAATTCAGATTTTTGCCTTCAACCACCAAGAATATGCATTAAATTACTGAAAATTAGCATGGGCAACCTATCAAACCCATTCCCCATGATATATTTCTTGTTGGAGAAGGTAAGAGCCCATACTTCATCAATTTTGCTAGTTTAGCTACCTAGGACTACACTTTAATTATTAGGACTATTCTTTTCCCTTTTCACCCACCTATCTCAACCAATTTTTGAATTTCATGATGCCAAAGTGAAGCTCTTAATGAGACATTTTCAACAAGACCTTTTTTTTTAAATTTGGAGTTTTCAAAAGAAAGATATGGCCATGCAGATTTTTGTTGTGTGGGAGGAATGAGACCAAGTTCCTCATGGGTCATGATAGATCGCTTTAATCATTTTTCATTGGGGCGAGAAAGCGCGTGGGCAAGAAACTCATAAAAGTTGGAAATTGTTCCCACTGTGTCACGAAGGCTCGCCTTAGCCAAAATGTCACTACCTTTCTGTCATGTCGTTTGTATCGATCCTTTGGGAATCGACCAACATGGGAACATTCAATTTGTTCCCATCTCCTCCTTAGCCACAACACCAACCCCACTTTTCTCGCCTTGCCACCATTAGGCAAGTTGCTTATGCGAGAAAACTCAAGGAACAGAAGAACACTCTCGAGTTCCTTCAAGGCCCAACTATGTTGATAGAGACTATTTTTTCCCAATTTGAACCCAAAACATGATATTTGGATGAATATGGAAAGGATGGGCTTGAAAAGATAGAGATGGAGTGTCCTTAAAGTTGGATTTGCCTTTTTTTTTGAACAATTTGTACTGCGCCAAGTCCAAAATGGAAGTGTTAGTTATCAAAATAATTTGGGAGGGAATATTTTAGGCAATAGTTCTGATTCACAAATGATTTTTGTTAAGAGTTATAGATCAAATTCAGCAAGGAGTTTCGCTCCCAAATTGATAAATTGAAAGAGGTTATTATCCATGTTTTGGAAATAGGAATTAGACAATTTTGAATTAATGCCATCAAACAAGGCATGTGCTTCCTCATTTTTTCTTTGGTATGTGTTAGGAAATGGATTTGCATGCATGCAAATGACATGCAATAGTCAGGGGACAAATTCCCTCCTCAATGAAGGTGAGGTTTCCTTTATTGAAAAACCAAAACTGTATTTACATCTATACATTCAAAATTGTATGTGGGGGTGTTTTGGGACATCAAATGGAAAGAAGTGTGAATGAGGGAAATGGAATGGAATGAAGGAAATAAATGGAAAGGAATGGATGGAAGGATCATATAATAGTTAGGTAAAAACAAAGCCTAATATTGCATAGAGAATAAGAAGAATGAATAAATAACTCAACTCAAACAGAGTTTGAATCAACTAAACATGAATAAATGAAAAGGAACACACATAAACAAGTAAATATCAAAGCTTGATCACTATGAAAAAAACAACAGATTAATAGCATTGATAATAAGATCAGAGATACTATACACATGCAAGATTTAAACACTAACATCTAATGAACATAAGAACATCAAATGCTACAAGAGATAATGAATGGGACACAAAGTTCATATTTCATTAACTCTAGCAAATGTCTTCACAAAAGAACACAAAGTTTCTTTCTTGAAACAAAGCTTGCACAAAATTATTCTTCTCCTCTCCCAAACTCACCCTTACAAATGAGCCCCTAATTTCCTTTTATAACCCAAAATTTTGTTACAAGGTAGTTAGGGTTTACATGAACATTAAATTAGGGCACCTTAAGTGACTTTGACTTTTTAAACTAACTTTTAAAAAGTAACTTGAAAATAGAAATCACTTAAGTGATCAAAAGTCCGCTAAAAATGAGTTTTACAATAACATAATTTTAAAATAGCATTTTAAATATAAAAAAAGACCTAGTGCCTTGTCCATTAAAGTGGGTTCCACCTATCTCAATTGTATGAGAAATGGACTCTCCCACTTCATTAGATACTAGAATGTTATCTCCTCACCCATTGGTGAAATTAGGATCTGCCACCTTTGCCAATTGAAAAGATAAGAACCTTTCCAATGTATCGAACATCTTATCTTCTTCAGGAGGTTCACTCGGTTGAAGCATAGCCTCGTAGAACACCTACAATTCCAAAATCCTACCTAGCATATTATTTAGGTTGACCATTTTTGATTGAGCATCTTCAAACAGTTCCTCAATTTGATACAACGTTCCATTGAAGTAGAGGAGAATTTGATGGTAGGAATGTACATGTCCTTAAAAATTGTGAGAATTATTCCTCAACATGTTTTGATGAATGCCTTTGATTATGCTCGTCCACAAAATCACAAGGGATTTCAGCTATGAACTCATGAATTGAGGCGAGTGAAGTGAAGGATTCACTACATATGCTTTCGTAATGAATCATGGAATCTTCAAGAAGCATCTTCCGTGACTTGAGATGTAAACACCATAGAAAGCATGTCCCTTGGCATTCAAATTCAAGGATCCCTTCAATGGCTAGAATTGTAGATTCCATACTCGTCATCTCTTGCAGACTAGGCAATATCTCATCTAGATTTGATATGCTAGAAGCAAAAGATTCCTTAAAAGAAAGGATTGGATCTAGGTATGCACTAATGTCTTCATGGAGCTTTATGACCGCTTTGATTGTCTCTCTCCCAAAGATGAGAATTTTCAAAAGCCAGGATTTAGTGACATGGCCCAAAGTGTTTACCTCCTTCGATAGATTGAGTGTTTCTTCATCGGGGCAACCACTACATCAGGTACTAGGAAAGTGGAGGATATTGGATTTATCAGATGTTGAACATAATTCACCAACTGATTCTTTTCGGCCTTGAGTTGAGAATTCTGAGATTTATATTTCTCAAGCCTTCTTAACACAATATCCATGGAATCTCGACCATTGCCATGTCACTTTCCAATGTAGACTTCCCAAGTCCAAGCCTGGATACTTCATAGTTAGCAGACATCATGGCATTATGTTCTTTCTCGACTTGGGAATGGCAAGGTCTACAAATTTGTTTCCATCTCCATCCACCATTATTCTAGAGAACACTTTAGGCTTCTTAGGGATGACATCATTTGAAATCTTAGAAAGGGCATCAAAGTCAATATTGATCACCTTGACAACCCTCTTTCTTTTCTTGACTTCACAGTCAACCCAAGAAGGGGTCTCCTTGACCAATTCTGCACATAGAATCCTGGAGTCTGAAGCAACATTCACACCATTCTCGACATCATTAGATTCTACAAGAGTTATTTCCACAAATTCAATCCCCAGGGAGATAACTTCGACGTTGACCACTTGAACCTCAGGGAGACCTTGAGAAACATCTTTGTGAACTAGGGGTTCAAGAGTATTTGATATTTGGACCACTTGCACTTGAGTAGACTCTTGTTCGTGACATGGCTGAGTAGTGTTTATTATGAGCTTCCTTGAACTATCAATAATGTGAGTAGATGAGTCTCTACTTGAAGTGGATTCTCTTCCTTCAATAAGGCCAGGACCCTTAGATGTTTCTCCTCACGACATCTTCTTTGGAGAAGTGGATTTGGGCAACCATTCTCTCCTTGCTTGATGTGTATGGGTTGATGGCACGAACATTGATTGAGAAGAGGTTTTAGTCAACTAGAGACCTCCTCGTGTTGGAAATTTCTGTGATCTTGGGTATGAACTTGGATGGATGGTAACTTTACAATTTCTCATTCATACCAAGTTATGCTCCTTTATAAAATCGGTTGATTCTTTCCATCAAGAGAACATTCATCTCTCTTGATCTAATCAACTCGAGCAATGGATTTAAGGCAACAACATCATATGAGGGATCAATTAAATCATCACCATCATCTAATAATGAATCTGGAGGATCTCTGATGCGAAAGCCCTAATTTGAGCAAGGTTCGGGTGGGAGAATTCTCACCTTCTTACTTTGTGTTCATCTGAGTAGGCAGCCTAGAAGTATTCTATGGTGGGATTGTGTTGATACTTTGCTCCAAGAGCCTTTTGCATGTATCCATTGATTTCAAATTGGGATATCTTTACAAATGGATGTATGGTAATGAGAGAAAACTCCTTCTCCATGAGTTGCGCACTGAAGATATTTGGATATTGGTATTCCTCAATTTGGATTGGGAAGTGGATGCTTGAACGGTGTTTGTTGCTAAGAAAACAATGAACTTGGAAAAGTTTTTGCATAAGCTCCATTAATGCCCATTTATCATTGACAGACTTAGGAAACTTCCATGGAGTGCATACAAATTCGCTCACATGAATGTAGGAAAAGGATAGGAACTAAATGAACCATGTTCCCCAATAAGAATTTATTGCGACGACATCCTTGGAGAATATTTCTTCCAAATTCCTATTTAGTTTTCTAATCACGCGGAAGGTGAAAGCATCATTAACTCTCCTGAAGTGATGAGAGATATTCTTGAAACTCAATTGTGGATAATAGTGGAAAACACTATTTGATGGACCCATGATGCCTTTTGTCTCTAACCCCAAAAACAACTTCCTTCTAGCCACCACATAGGTTAGGTATGATGTCATGTAGAAATGCCCAATCATCTTCACCTTGATCAACGCTTTTGAAGAGTTTCACTGATGATGGTGGCCCAATCTACAAATTCTCTCTTTGTAAGGATGATGTAGATGAACTGATACATCCATGGGTGAAAAATCCTAGTAGAGGGGAGACCAAAGACTCGGCTCAGAAGAGTGATCATATCACCGATTTCCTCCACAAATTCAATGTGGTACAATTCCTTAGGAAACCGGTCAACACAAGTCCTCTTCATCACTAATCAATCATTGTCGACCATCTTGGTCCACCTGAGGGGTTCTTCATCCCAAAACTCTTGCGCTGAATTTTGAGTGATGTCAACATTCTTAGGGAAATCGGGGATGTTAATCAATTATTTTATGTGCTCTGGTGTGATCAAAATGAAAGGCTCACAATTATCCTTGAATATTCCTTTCTTTCAGATCATAATGTTTTGTGCAGGGGATGACTAGCTCATGGAATTGATCAAACATGGAAAGTTGCTACTTGAGGTAGAGCACTATGATAGAGTCTATCCGAGAAGATATTTTTCCCTCACCTTTCACCCGATCACAAAATTGTGTTACGTTGATGTGGCCAAGATCGGTGTCGGTGATATTGTCATACGTAGATTTGATGGAAGTGGGAGGAATGATCCCTTGGAATTCGTATTTGAGTGTCGACTATTTTGACCTCTCTATGGGTTTCTTTGAATTTCCCATAGATTTGTTAAGTTTTTCGGCCATTACAAATTTTAAGGAAAAAAAAAGAAAGCACGAAAAACAATTTCGGGTTTTAGTCTCTCTAATCATTGTGAGCACAAGGAAAAATATGTCTCTTTATTTATTATTAGTATTTTATTATTATTTGAAATAAAGAGAGTAATCTGGTTACAATTTTACAAAGTGATGATATGATCTCAAGCTTGAAATATAAATCATGCCAAAATGTTATGGGTTCATGCATGAATTGATCCAAAATGCTTTGAGCTCGATTAGAAATTGAGCTCCTGGGCTTGACTTGGTGCAAATAGAGAATTAGGTCGAGCTTAGTTTGCAAGCCAAAACTCAAGCTCATTTTTGTAGGATCGAATAAGCTATTATTGGTCGTTCTTGTTCTATATTTTTCTTCTTGGTTTTTATTGCTTTGTGCAGGGTCAATTTGGATCTCGATCCAATGGTTTGGCCACCGATAAATGTGTGGTATTATCTTCTCTTTACCCCCGCATGACAACTACCTTTTGCATATACTAGAATCTCCTTTTGCCTACGTGGATTTTTCTAGATAAATGTTTGGCCTTTTCAACAGCTATTTTGACTTTTAATTGCCTACATTTTCTTTACCCACACGTGGCCAATGCTATATATTTCCTCTTGCAAATGCGTGGAACTTCTTATTTTTACCCTCGGCTGCGTTTTGGACTGCTTGCTCTCCACCAATGCAAGGATCGGTTTTTTTGGTATTATGTGTGGATCTTTATTTCTTTTTCTTAGCATGGGCAACTGCTCTTATTCCTTGGATGCGTGAACAATGGCTTGCCAGGTAAATGTGTGTCCTGTTAAAGAGTGCATGGCCTTCTTTGTCCTGCAAAATATGTGGAAATGTTTTGACTAGTGCATGGCTATCAAACTCAAATTCATGAGCTCTCATTTTTTATTTGTCTTATACATGCGTGATGGATATCCTTGGACTATGTGGAGGAATGTCTCCTTTTGCCAATGCTTAGGTTTTGCTCTTATTGTATTGTTCCTTTGAATGTGTGGAAGCTACTTTAACTTGGACCAATGCGTGGCCTTTGTATCCTTTCACCCGTAGACGCTTGAGGTGACCGACCGGTGAGGACAACTACGTGGAAATGTGTGGTCCTCCTTGTCTTTGGCATGTATTACCTCCTTCTCAAATAGGTGTGCGTGATCTATTCTTGTTATTTTTTCCTTATATTTCCTAGGTAATGCATTCACAGTGGATGCGTGATGGATCCTTGAAAAATCTTTCTCGAAAAACACTTCTTCATAGGAAAATAATAATAAAAACAAAACTTATTCTCCATCAATATTATTCCCGTGTCTTTTGCCATAGAGTTTCACGGAGGGAAGTTCTAAAGATCCAAGAAGTTTTCTCGATTGTAACCATTTCTTCGTTCTTCTTGTTGAATAATTGATTCCCAATTTCTTAACCAATTTTAGATTTATTCAGGGTAGTGGGCATTAATTGTCAAGAGAATAGAGGAAGAATTTAACCGTTTGCCCATGACAATGGCAAAATGGGTGGAATTCCCCTCCATTTCTCCACATGGGGAAAATGGGAGATATTTTGTCATTTGATTTAAGGTTGGGTTGACAAATAATAAGAGAATTTCCCACAAGCGGGCAAAAATGAAAGCTTTACCAGGAAAGGGAAAAACAAAAGCAAAGAGCTAATTTGGCATTCCTAACAATTTAAAGCGAGAATTTTAATTGCCTTACGTAAATGGGGAAAATGAGAAAAGTTATTCCAAATTTTTTGAACAACTTTTATGAGGATTAAATTAATATTTATTAATTAATCACCCTAAAATTTAATAAAATTAATTTTATTAAATAAAAAGGTAAAACATTAATTAAATATTAATTAATTTATTAAAACACGGTTTGTGACATAAAAGAAAGAATTATTCAAATGGACGAAATGAAGGCCAAAACAATCAGAGAATAAAATGATCACAATGAAGGTGATAAATCATGAGAAAGGAGACTTCCAAAAAAATCACGTTATAATTTTGTGAAGTCAAAATTAGCTGATAATAATTGGCTCTTATTGGGGACAAGGACTTCACAGACACATCAACGGACCCGAGTCCCAAACCAGTAAAGAATATGATCCAAAAAAACGACGCACAAAAACGGATGATAAAAAGATGAAACTGAAAACAGAAATGGGAATGAACAAAACCCTAATTACCTATGTACATATGGGGAACAACCCATTTTTCAATTTTGATAGTGCTTGAGATATTTCCTGCTATAAGGAAGAGGAAAATGATTTCCATCAGGATATGCCAAGTAATATGTGTTATCTCCACATAAATGCCTAATTTTGAAAGGGCCTAGCCACAGTGAATCAAACTTCCTATGTTTTCCTTTTGGTTCACACCTTTTGTCCCATAGAAGAACTAGGTCATTGATTTGAAATTGTCTCTCCTTAGTTTTTTTGTCGAACAATTTATTTACCTTGGATTGGTGTTCTTCAATCCTGTTTGCTACTTGACTTCTCTACTCTTCAAGCTTACTTAGGAACATGATCCTTTTATCCAACGCATTGGCAAAGCATTCATCGTCAATTGCTTGAGCCAATCATAATGTCGGTAACTCCAATGTGTGTAGAAATTACTCGATCTAATACAAAGAATCCATGAAATAGCTACATGCATAATAATTGAAATCAACAACTCTATATTATATTTCTTTATTAATTCATCAAGTTTCAATACACTCCATTATATAGGAGATGTATAATAACAATCCTCACAACAACCTTTGTCTTCATATACAACCATACATCCATATGGTTTCAACCTCTCACCAATATAATAATAAAACAACACTAATTGTTTTATTATTCTAACTTACTAACTTACCACATACTAACCACATTTTACATTTACTATTTACATTTACATAGTAAATGTACTTTCACTAATTTACCATAATAATAATTACACATGTAATTAATATTCACCCATACAAATGGAGCACTAAGATATATTTCCTAACATTCCCCCCCTTAGTGCGAACACGGGAAAAACTTGCCTTTGTACTTGCACTTACTTTCATGATCTGATGATTTTATAGGATGATCCTAAACTTAATAGATGGTTTTTCACGGGGTTGACCATAAACTGAAAATGATGGTTTTAGAATCGGTTTACCACACCAAAAGGGTGATAGTTTTGCATAGGGTTTACCAACAACCAAAAATGGTGGTTTTACAAGTGGTGTACCACAAACCAAAAGGGTGATGGTTTTGCATAGGGTTTACCAAAGAATCGAGAATGGTGGTTTTGCTATTGGTTTACCACAAACCACAAATGAAGGTTTTTAAGTGGTTTACCTACAACCACATCATTATATGCCAAGTACTATTATTAGCCCTCATCACATCTCACTGCAGGGAATAACATAGGAAATTCTGCTAAAATTTGTTGCTCATATATAGAAAATACCAGAAATGTAGAAAACTAGAAATGGAACATTGAGATCATGTTCCCCCCTCAATGTGAAATTTCCTTTATTCTGAAAACCACAATAGGAACACTACAACCAAACACTCTGCCAAAAATACAAAGAAACAACAGGAACACACTGTATAAAAAAATAATCACCATAACTGATACGGCCCCGTCATTGGTGACTGACGAGAGGTCGCTGAATGACCTCCAACCTCCTATGCCTCCTTCCTCCAATAACTTCACTTAGTATATAAATTCTTCATAGTTATAGTCAATTTCATCTGTTATTTTTTCATCTCTAGTTTCCCATTCTACAATTTTGCTTACATCTGTAGGTGCTTTTTCTTTTCCATCTACTATCCTCCATAGGTTTTTATTCATTAACTGCATCTGGATTTTTACTCTCCATGTATGGAATTTTAGCCCATTAAATTTATATAATGGTGTATCCATTTTATTGAATCTAAATATCCAAAAAAAATTGAATGTAGATTTGAATTACCTTTGATTCTCTGATTTCTTCAAAAAAACAACAGTGATCAATGTGCTGTATAGTAAATTGCACGTTTCTCCCAAACTACAAATTGAGTTTTTCTGAAATTTTTACTGTAGCTTTCTGTATAACAGATCATTCCACGTGCAAAATTTTGGAGAAACCCAGATCACAAAACAAAAGTTACGAGATCTTCTTCGAGACAGATTTAACCTGCTCTGGTACCAAATGTAGAAATTACTCTGATCTAATACAAAGAATACATGAAATAGCTACACAGACAATAATTGAAATCAACAACTCTATATTATATTTTTTTATTAATTCACTATTTCAATACACTCCATTATATAGGAGATGTATAATAACAATCCTCACAACAACCTTTGTCTTCATATACAACTATACACCCATATGGTTTCAACCTCTCACCAATATAATAATAAAACAACACTAATTATTTTATTATTCTAACTTACTAACTTACCACATACTAACCACATTTTACATTTACTATTTACATTTACATAGTAAATGTACTTTCACTAATTTACCATAATAATAATTACACATGTAATTATTATTCACCCATACAAATGGAGCACTAAGATATATTTCCTAACAATGTGATGGGAATTCGAGCATCGGTTCCATACAAGAGTTGTAATGGAGAAATTCCAATTTCTCTTTTGGGAGTTATGTGGTCAACCAATAATACATCATATAACTTTTTGTGCCAACTTCTTTGATTTTCTTTGGCCAACTTGCGCATGATAGTAATGATGTTTTTGTTATTGATTCTTGCTTGACTATTTCCTTGAGGATAGTAATCTGATGAATGAGATAAATATATCCCATACCCATAACAAAAACCTACCATCTCTGCAGAAGAGAAATTGGTGGCATTGTCTATCATGATCTTTTGTGGAATTCTGTAACAAACCAAAATGTTCTCTTTGATGAAGTCACAAATTACCGCAGTAGATGTTTGTTTCATCGAATAACTTCTACCCACTTCGTAAAATAGTTAGTTGTCATGAGCATGTGAGTATGACCAACACTTTGGAATTTGGGTTCAAGACCCCAATGAAATCTAAACCCCATTATTGAAAGGGTTCTTCAATGACAACTGGCTTTAAAGGAAAAGCTGTCAATTTAGGTCTTCCAACAAATTTTTGACAAGCTTCACATTTGGCTACCCATTTTTTAGCATCAAAAAACATAGTGGGCTAGTAATAATGTGCTCGCAAAATCTTATGAGTTATTACTGGTCCAGAGAAATGACCACCGCAAGCATGATTGTGAAAGGCTTCAAGCAACCTAGGTTGTTGTTCCTTATCAACACATCTAAGGAACATGCCATCAATACCTTTCTTGAACAAGGTGTTATCCCAAATGACGTACCTGGCAACTCTTAATTTGATCTCTTTTTCTTTAGTTGTCAAATTCTTAGGACATTCGCCATATGTGAGAAAGTAAGCTATATCAGAATACCACTGCCTGTGGTACTGACAAAAACTACCAATGGTAAACTTTCTTTAACTGGTTCTTCCTCAAGGTCATTTCTTGGCTCATTCTCTGCGATGAGTTGGCAGAGTCCTCTTCCTCGAACTAACTTGGTAGGCTTGATGTCCAAGTCATATTCTGGATCTTGGAGACCCAGATTACCTCTTTTAGATCTTGGTTCCTGTTGTGTCAACATTGATTTAATTGCGGTGTCCTAACTAGGACTTTGGTGTGAGAATTCAACACATAGTATCTAAAATATTTCAAGGCTCTAACCACTGCGTATGCATGTTCTCAAGGGGAGTGTAATTCAGTTCATGTTTCTTGAATCCGGAACTCATGAATGCAATAGGAGATTCAATTCCCTCTTGATTATGCTAAGTCAGGATGGCAAAGATCATGTGTGGGGAAGCATAACAATAGACTATGAAATCCTTTTTAAAATCAGGGCACACCAATGTAGGAGATTTTGCAATAGCATCCTTGATTTGTTCAAATGTTCCCTACCTTCCTTCAACCATTTGAAGGATTCTTTTCCCTTCATCATGTCAGCAATTTCTTTGGTTAGCTCGAAAAATATGGCATGAACCTTCTCAAAAAGTTCACCTTCCCAAAGAATGAGTGGACTCTAGGCTTACTTGTAGGTAGGGAAAGATTCTTGATAGCTTGAACGTGTTCAAGATCGATCTTGGTTCCTTATTTAGAAACAATATGACCTAGGAGTTTCCCTTCCGTAACTCCGAACATGGACTTCTTTGGATTCAAGGAGATTCTATGAAGTCTACATCTTTGCAATATTTTCTCCAAATCTCTTAGATGATCTTCTCGCTTCTTTGAGAAAACCATCAAGTCATCTAGGTATATTACGATGATCTTGTTTTTATAATATGCAAATGTCATGTCCATATCCCTTTGAAAGGTTGTGTTGGCATTGATCAAACTAAAATACATTCTTCTATACATGAACATACCCCGGGGGTGGTGAATGCAGTTTTATCTTGGTCTTCTCTAGCCAATTCAATCTAATTATTACCAAAGAAACCGTCTAGCATGGATAGCATTTCTAATCTAGTTATTGCCTGCAAAATATGGTCCATGACTGGTAGTGGATAGTTATCCTTTAAGGAAGCTTGATTAAGATTGCGTAAATCCACACAAATCCTAATTTCTCCATTTTTATTATGAACTGGGACAATATTAACTATCTAAGTTGAATGTCAAATACATAACACTATTCGTGTGTCCAACATTTTTTGAACCTTGTGGAGTATTTACCTTGCTATCTTGGGGTTTTATTGTCTTTACTTCTTCCTGAATGGAGTTGCACCAGGTTTCAAAGGTATGACATGCTTTATTTCCCTAGGTTGAAAAGACTTCAAGTCTTCATATGAGTAAGCCAAGACATCATAATATTTGGTAAGGAGGCTTACAAATTTCTTGCACTCCTTAGGTGAGAAACACTTACCAATGTTGACCGGTGAGGTTTGTCCTTGGTACCAATGTCAACTTCCTCATAGTCAACAAAATTCGTAGGTCCTGCCTGCTCTTTCTCTTTAATAAACCTGTCGTGTTTATCAAAAATTTCTTCAAGTGAAACCAATCCTTTTGGAATTTTATTTCCTTTGAGTTGAATGATGTCATCGTTAGGATCCTTGCTCTCAAATCCTTCTTGAATGGGTGAGGTTGTTGATTCATGAAATGCATAATCACTTCCTTCAAAGTACAACTGTTCAAAAATTATCCCTTTTTTCTAAGAAGGCAATAATTTGTTGATCATCATTAAAGACTTTCCAATTTTCTGCATTATCGGGAACGCTTGGCCTAAAAATCATTTCAATGGTGTATTTGTCTTGATCAAACTCTGAATGAGGGATCATCAATGAAGCTAAGATTGCTAGAGAATTTGCTTTGTCATTCTTTTCACGAGGGACAAATTTTATGGAAAAAGTATCGAAGGCTTCAATCGCATCCCACACTTTATTTTTGTAGTGTCTCAAGCGATCATTTTTACTTGAAACTGATTTTTACTTGCTTCTCCCAATGATTTCAAAAATTTTATCCCTTTTTCTTCTACAACTTGGAGACTAAGGATTAACACCTCATATTCTGCAGTGTTGTTAGTATTTGAAAATTTGATTTTGTAAGAAAAAGGAAATATTTTACCATTTGGAGATATAAGCACCATTCTGTGCTTTAACTTGTTGAGTGACAACTTCCATCAACCTAAAGAGTCCAGATATCATTGGGATCTTGGCAAGTGACCTCAAGCACATGAACCTCTGTAGTCATCATATAATTACCCATACTGGAGTTTTGAAATAGGACTTGTGCGTGAGGATCTTTAGTTTTTGTTACCGTGAACTTTTCCTGAGTCTTTAGTATTAGCTTCTTCATTTCTCCACTGATAGGGATCATAGCATGAGACCAATCCATTTGAATCTCACCACCCAAATCTCTGCAAAATTTCTTTCTTAACAACATACCATATGAAGTGGGAATGTCAACGCAACTAGAATGGTTACCTTGACTCACTTTTGAGGAAATTGAGCTAAAGCCATTTGAGCATCTTTAATTTTCCCAATCAGAGGAACTTGTCTTGTCTCCATGGAGTAACAAGACCCGAGTGTTCTCATACAAGTCAACCCAAGAGCATGTGTTACTTTTGCAGGCATCACATTATCCGAGGCTCCAGAATCTATAATGCAATTACTTAATTTGCATCCATTGATTAGAAAGGACACAAAGAAAGGTTTAACCTTTTCATTTGAAGGTGTAGTGGCCGCCACAATATTTTGAGTCTTCCCATCTTTTGGAGTTTTTAGAATTCCTTTAGATGAATGAACAATAGAGTCACCTTTGATAAACTGGACCAATTTCTCGAGTTGATCCTTATTGGACTTCAAGTACTCTTCTTGTGACATGGAAATTTTTGTTTTATTGATATGATCAATAATATCAAATTTGGGCAAAATGACCATACTTGATGTCTCAGATACAAGTTATTTCAAACTTGATGATGGCTCACTTTTGACCTTTTCTTCAGGCTTAGTTGATACTGATGTGGAAGAAGAAACTTTCTTCGTAGCTGATTTATCAACTAATTGATTTGGAAAAGGTTCTCCTTTCTTTGAGATAGATTTGACCTTGGAAACTTCAATCGTCTTGGAATCTTTAGGAATCTCAGTTGTTTTAGATTCTTTGGAAGTTTCCTTAGTTTTAGATTCTTTAGGAACTTCCCTAGGGCTACTTTTACCTTCCACCTTAGTTGTATTGTGCTCCTTTTTTGAGAGTGTGTGAAGACCGCGAAGGATTGACTATTCATATCTTCTACAATCTCTTTGTATTCATCTTCTTCTTCTGAACGATACTCAAAAAAATGATTATTACTTTCTCTTTTAGGCTCTTCGACTTCAGGTTCAGATTTCCCAAATTATGGCTCTTCTTCGTCAACCTCGACGATTTCAACTTGATCATCGCTTTCCTCAACAACATCACACTTTGAGTTAGTCACGGGAGCTGCTTCAATAGCAAGCCTCGTCGAGCACCTACAATTTTGGATTTTTTGGGAACGTATCCTTTTCTTGGGATGTATTTATAAGTAGGAGGTTTACTACTTTGAGAAACTTTCTTTTTCAAAGCTAACATATCATTTTCCAACTTAATGAGTATAGCCTTTAAAGAATTGGGGTTTCTTGACTATTTCCCTTGGGGAAGTTTTCTTGAATTTTCCCATCATGATTAGATCATCCTCAATTTCTATTGTCGTGGATTCGGTAGGTTCAAAAGTAGCAACTCTATCCCTTCTCAACCGATAACATACTTCAGTTGTTTTGCATTAATAAAGAACCATTTTTGTCCATGTTAAGGTTCGGGCAAATTCTCGGCAGTAGAACTTTGTTCACCATTTTGTTGAACTTAGCCATGAAATTCCTCATGGGTTCTATTGGCTCTTTCTTTTCCTGAGATAGTTGGGCTAAAATGGCATGTTCATCTTCTGCCATTTTAAACTTATCTTCAAACTTAGTTTTCATATCATTCCAATTTGTAATGCATCCATTTGGGAGATGATGAAACCAATCCATGGAAATGTCTTGCAATGTTTCAATGAAGAGGTGAACAACAACATCTTCATATTCTAAAAAAATTGCATATGAACCAAAAGAAGGTGGAAATGTGGTCATTAGGTGAAGTCTTCCCATCTCCATTGAACTTGGGAAGGATCTTCATCGATCCTCATGGGAGGTCATGTTGAGCTAGTAAGGCCAATGGGCCTATGGCATTTCCCATGGTACGTTAGCAGACCATCCTGGGAAAGGTTGTATGCAAGGGTAAAACAATGTGAGATAGAACAAGTGCTTGAATTGTAGTGATTCCTCCCTTACTTGCTCTTTCAGGAATTGATGCAAGGCTTATGGATTTACGGGAGTGTTCCTCCTTGGAGGAGATAACTTGAAACTAAACTTTCCTTGAAAATCAAAAATTGGATCAGATCGACCTTTTGCTTTTTCTCCTCGCATAAACCTCCTTCCTGCCAGTTTGAAATCTTTACTATGAAAGAATCATTGGCACGTTCCAGATCAGCTCTAGCCTTTTCTCTTTGCTCTCTTTCTTGATCTCTTTGCGCCTGAATGACTCTAGTAACTCTCACAACTTGATTTTCTTTATTATCTAATACTATTTAGCGAGATGAAAATGATAGTTGTTTGTGTGCTTTTCCCAAATAGCTTGCCTTAAATCTGATGATATGTCTTCTTAAGTATCTCGTAAAAATAAGATATGGTTACAATATAGGTAAGTTACATGTAATAGTCATACAAATTATTGCCTTGTTAGAAGATGACCGCGTTGATGAACAACGATCAACACGTGTCTAGGAGGTTTTATGGCCACAAGTGTGGGTGGTCTTCTTCTAAGGTCTTGATGCATATTTCTTTTTCAATGGCTCTATCAACAACCAAAAATCGATGTAAGCTTTTGCGATTTTCTCAAGCTACTATCCGAAAGTTGGCAATAATGTCTCCTTTAAAATCTTCATTGACCACAAGATTCGGTTAAAGAATTGGAGCTTGTGCAAAGGGGATAGTCATAAAGATTTAACCAAGCACTGGTTAACAATTCTTGAATCCCCAATAGAGTCACCAAAAATTGTTAGCAAATGGATTCGCATGCATGCAAATGATATTCAACAGTCATGGGACAAAGTCCCTCCTCAATGAAGGTGAGGTTTCCTTTATTGAAAAACCAAAACTATATTTACATCTATACATTAAAAATTGTATGTGGGGGTGTTTTGGGACATCAAATGGAAAGAAGTGTGAATGAGGGAAATGGAATGGAATGAAGGAAAGAAATGGAAAGGAACGGATGGAAGAATCATACAATATTTAGGTAAAAACAAAGCCTAATATTGCATAAAGAAGAATAAGAACAACGAATAACTAACTCAAATAAAATAGAGTTTGAATCAGCTAAACAAGAATAAATGAAAGGGAACACACATGAACAAGTAAATATTAGAGCTTGATCATTGTGAACAAGAACAACATATTAATAATGTTGACAATAAGATCAAAGATACTATACACATGCAATATTTAAACACTAACATCTAATGAACATAAGAACATCAAATTCTACAAGAGATAACAAATGGGACACAAAGTTCATATTTCATTAACTCTCAAAATGTCTTCACAAAAGAACACAAAGTTTCTTTCTTGAAACAAATCTTGCACAAAAGTATTCTTCTCCTCTCTCAAAGTCACCCTTACAAATGAGCCCCTAACTTCCTTTTATAACCCAAAAGTTGGTTACAAGGTAGTTAGGGTTTACATGAACATTAAATTAGGGCACCTTAAGTGACTTTGACTTTTTCAACTAACTTTTAAAAAGTAACTTGAAATTAGAAATCACTTAAGTGATCAAAAGTCTGCTAAAAATGAGTTTAACAATAACATCACTTTAAAATATCATTTTAAAACATAAAACAAGACCTAGTGCCTTATCCATTAAAGTGGGGTCCACCTATCTCAATCGTATGAGAAATGGACTCTCCCACTTCGTTAGATACCAGAATGTTATCTCCTCACCCATTGGTGAAATTAGGATCTGCCGCCTTTGCCAATTGAAAAGATTTGAACCTTTCCAATGTCTCAAACATCTTCTCTTCTTCAAGAGGTTCACTCGGTTGAAGCACAGCCTCATGAGAACACTTGCAATTCCAAAATCCTACCTGGCATATTATTTAGGTTGACCATTTTTGATTGAGCATCCTCAAACAAGTTCCTCAATTTGATACAACGTTCCATTGAAGTAGAGGAGAAGTTGATGGCAGGAATGTACATGTCCTTAAACAATTGTGAGAATTGTTCCTCAACATGTTTTGATGAATGCCTTTGATTATGCTCGTCCACAAAATCACAAGGGATTTCAGCTATGAACTCATGAATTGAGGTGAGTGAAGTGAAGGCTTCACTACATATTCTTTTGTAATGAATCATGGAATCTTCGAGAAGCATCTTTCATGACTTGAGATGTAGACACCAAAGAAAGTGTGTCCCTCAGCATTCGAATTCAAGGATCCCTTCAATGGCTAGAATTGTAGATTCCATACTCGTCATCTCTTGCAAACTAGGAAATATCTCATCCAGATTTGATATGCTAGAAGAAAAAGATTCCTTAAAAGAAAGGATTGGATCTAGGTATGCACTAATGTCTTCATGGAGCTTTACGGCCACTTTGATTGTCTCTCTCCCAAAGATGAGAATTTCTTAAAGCTAGGATTTAGTGACATGGCCCAGAGTGTTTACCTCCGTCAATAGATTGAGTGTTTAGTCGTCGGGGAAGCCACTACATCAAGTACTGGGAAAGTGGAGGATATTGGATTTATTAGATGTTGAACATAATTCACCAACTGATTCTTTTCGGCCTTGAGTTAAGAATTATGAGATTTATATTTCTCAAGCCTTCTTAACATAATATCCATGGAATCTTGGGCCATTTCCATGTCACTTTCCAATGTAGAATTCCCAAGTCCAAGCCTAGATACTTCATAGTCAACAGACGTTGTGGCATTACATCCTTTCTAGACTTGGGGAATGACAATGTTTGCAAATTTGTTTCCATCTACATCCACCATTATTCTAGAGAACAATTTAGGATTCTTGGGGATGACATCATTTGAAAGCTTGAAAAGGGCATCAAAGTCAATGTTGATCACCTTGAAAACCCTCTTTCTTTTCTTGACTTCACAGTCAACCCAAGAAGGGTTCTCTTTGACCAATTCTGCACATACAAGCCCTAAGTCCGAAGCAACATTCATGCCATTCTCTACATCATTAGATTATACAAGAGATCTCTCCAAAACTTCAATCCCTAGGAGATAACTTTGACATCGACCTCTTGAACCTTAGGGAGACCTTGAGAAACATCTTTGTGAACTAGGGGTTCAAGATCATTTGATATTTGGACCACTTGCACTTGAGTAGACTCTTTTTCATGACATGGCTGAGTAGTGTTTATTATGAGATTTCTTGAACTATTAGTAACGTGAGTAGATGAGTCTCTACTTGAAGTGGAAATCCCCAAGACACATTCTCTTCCTTCAATAGGGCTAGGGCCCAAGGATGTTTCTCCTTGCTACATATTCTTTGGTGAAGTGGATTTGGGCAAACATTCTCTCCTTGCTTTATGTGTATGGATTGATGGCACGAACATTGCCTGAGAAGAGGTTTTATTCACTGGAGACCTCCTTGTGTTGGCAATTTCTATGATCCTGGGGTATGAACTTGGATGGATGGTAACTTTACAATTTCTCATTCATACCAAGTTATGCTCCTTTCTAGAATCAGCCGATTCTTTCCATCAAGAGAAAATTCATCTCTCTTTGTCCAATCAACTCGGAGAAATGGATTTAAGGCAGCAACATCATATGAGGGATCAATCAAATCATCACCATCATCTAATAATTAATCTAGATGATCTCTGATGTGGAAAGCCTTGATTTGAGCAAGGGTCAGGTGGGAGAATTCTCGCCTTCTTACTTTATGGTCATCTGATCAGGAAGCCCAGAAGTCTTTTATGGTGGGATTGTGTTGGTAATTTTCTCCAAGAGTCTTTTGCATATATCCATTGATGTCAAATTGGGATCTCTTTACAAATGGATGTATGGTAATGAGAGAAAACTCCTTCTCCATGAGTTGTGCACTGAAGAGATTCGGGCATTGGTATTCCCCAATTTGGATTGGGAAGTGGATGCCTGAACGGTGTTTGTCGTTGAGAAGACAATGAACTTGGAAAATTTTTCACGCAAGCTCCATTAACACCCACTTATCACTGACATACTTAGGAAGCTTCCATGGAGTGCCTACAAATCTGCTCACATGAATGTAGGAAAAGGATGGGAACTGAATGAACCATGTTCCCCACTGAGAAATGACTACCATGGCATCCTTGGAGAATCTTTCTTCCGGATTCCTATTCAGGTTTCTAATCACACAAAAGGTGAAAACATCATTAACTCTCTTGAAGTGATGAGAGCTATTCTTGAAACTCAATTGTGGATAATAGTGGAAAACATTATTTGATGGACCCATGATGTCTTTCATCTCTAACCCCAAAAACAACTTCCTTCTACCCACTTATCACTTACATACTTAGGAAACTCCATGGAGTGCCTACAAATCCGTTCATACAAATGTAGGAAAAGGATGGGAAATGAATGAACCATGTTCCCCACTAATAAATGATTGTCATGGAATCCTTGGAGAATATTTCTTTGATTCCTATTTAGGTTTCTAATCACAATGAAGGTGAAAGAATCATTAACTCTCCTGAAGTGATGAGAGCTATTCTTGAAACTCAATTGCGGATAATAGTGGAAAACACTATTTGATGGACCCATGATGCCTTTCATCTCTAACCCCGAAAACAACTTCCTTCTAGCCACTGCATAGGTTAGGTATGATGTCATGTAGAAATGCCCAGTCATCTTCACCTTGATCAACTACTTGTGAAGAGTGTCACGATGATGGTGGCCTAATCAATAAATTCTCTCTTTCGCGGATAATGTAGATGAACCAAACATCCATGGGTGAAAAATCCTGGTAGAGGGGAGACCAAAGACTCGGCTCAGAAGAGTGATCATATCACCGATTTCCTCCACAAATTTAATGCAATATAATTCCTTGGGAAACCAATCAACATGAGTCCTCTTGGTCACTAGCCAATTGTTGTTGACCATCTTGGTCCACACCGAGGGGTTCTTTATCCCAAACTTATTGCCGACTTTCGAGTGATGTTAGCATTCTCAGGGAAATTAGGGATGTTAAGAAATTCTTCGATGTGCTCTGGTGTGATCAAAAGGAAAGGCTCATGATTATCCTTGAAGATTCCTCACCTTTCGAGATCATAATGTTCTACACAGGTGATGACTAGCTCTTGGCATTACACTGAAACAGGGAAAGTTCTTTGCTTGAGGTAGACCACTATGATAGAGTCTATCCGAGAAGATGGTTTTCCCCTCGACTTTCACCTGATTATGAAATTGTGTTACGTTGATGTGGCCAAGATTAGTTTCAGTGATATTGTCATATGCAGATTTGATGGAAGTGGGAGGAATGATCCCTTGGAATTCGTATTTGAGTGCGAGACTTGTTTGACCTTTCTATGGGTTTCTTTGACTTTCTGTAGATTTTTAATTTTTTCAACCATTACGAATTTGAAGGAAAAACAAAGTAAGCATGCAAAATGGTGTCGGGTCTTAGTCTCCAAATCAATGTGAGCACAAGGAAAAATACGTCTCTTTATTTATTACTATTGTTTTATTATTTTTCTAAATAAAGATAGCAATTCTAGGTTATAATTTTAAAAAGTGATGATATAAGCTCGAGCTTGAAATAAATCGTGCCAAAATTTTATGGGTTCATGTATGAATTGAGCCAAAATGCTTTGAACTCGGATTAGAAATCGAGCTACTGGGCAAGACTTGGTGCAAATAGAGAATCGGGTCAAGCTTAGTTTGCAAACTAAAACTCGAGCTCATTTGTGTAGGCTCGGGATAAGCTTTTATTGGTCGCTCTTGTTCTATATTATTCTCCTCAGTTGTTATTGCTTTGTGTAGGGTCAATTTGGATCTCGAGCCAATGGTTTGGCTACCTAATGAATGTGTGGTATTGTCTTCTCTTTACCCTGCGTGACTGTTGCCTTTGGCATATTGGAATCTCCTTTCTAGATAAATGTGTGGCCTTTTCAAAGATAAATGTGTGGCATTTTCAAGAGCTATTTTGACTTTTAATTGCATGCATTTTCTTTACCCACACATGGCCAATGTTATTTCTTTCCTCTTAAAAATGCGTGAAACTTCTTATTTTTACTCTGGTTGCGTTTTGGATTGTCTTGCTCTCCAGCAATAAGTGGACTGGTTTTTTTGGTATTATGTGCGGATCTTTATTTCTTTTTCTTAGCATGGGCAATTGCTCTTATTCCTTGGATGTGTGAACAATGGCCTAGCAGGTAAATGTGTGGCCTGTTAAAGAATGCATGGCCTTCTTTGTCCTGTAAATGCATGGAAATGCTTTGACTGGTACGTTGCTATCAAACTCAAATGCATGGGCTCTCCTTTTTAACTTGTCTTATGCATGTGTAATGGATAGCCTTGGTCTGCGTGCAGGACTGTCTCCTTTTGCTAATGCGTAGGTTTTGCTCTTATTGTATTATGCCTTTGAATGCGTGGGAGTTGCTTTAACTTGGACCAATGTGTGGCCTTTGTATCCTTTCACCTGCGTGGATGCCAAGGTGACTGACTGGTGAGGACAACTACGTGGAAATGTGTGTTCCTCCTTGTCTTTGGCGTGTATTACCTCCTTCTTAGACAATTTTTTGTGATCTATTCTTGTTATTTTTTCATTATGTTGCCTTGGTAATATGTTCACAATGGATGTGTGATGGATCCTTGAAAAAATCTTTCTTGAAAAACGCTACTTCACTAGGAAAATAATAATAAAAACAAAACTTCTTCTCTGTCAATATTATTCTCGCATGTCTTTTGCCATAGAGTTTCACAGAGGGAAGTTCTGAAGATCCAAAAGCTTTCTCGATTGTAACCATTTCTTCTTTCTTCTGTTGAATAACCGATTCCCAATTTCTTAACCAATTTCTGATTTCTTCGGGTAGTGAGCATTAATTATCAGGAGAATAGAGGAAGAATTTAACCATTTTCCCACGATAATGGCAAAGCGGGCTAGCAATTCCCCTCCATTTCTCCACATGGGGAAAATGGGAAATATTTTTCATTTGACATGAGGTTGGGTTGGCAAATAACAAGAGAATTTCCCACAAGCGGGGGAAAATGAAAGCTTTGCCAGGAAAGGGAAAAACGGAAGCGGAGAGCCAATTTGGCATTCCCGACAATTGGAAGCGGAATTTTAATTGCCCATGGCAATGGGGAAAATGAGAAAAGTTCTTCCAAATTTGTCAAACAACTTTTATGAGGATTAAATTAATATTTATTAATTAATCACCCTAAAATTAATTTTATTAAATAAAAAGGTAAAACATTAATTAAATATTAATTAATTAATTAAAACACGGTTTGCGACATAGCGGGAGGACTTATTCGAAATGGACAAAACAAAGGCCAAAACAATCGGGAGAATAAAACGATCACAATGAAGGTGATAAATCATGAGAAAGGACACTCCAATTTTTTTAAATTTTCACATTATAATTTTGCGAAGTCAAAATTAGCTGATAACAATATGATAAGTTATTCTCTTTGAAAAATGGGTCATGAGGACCATGGAAAAAGGATTGGGTTCAACATATTTAAGATTACGTTGCTTTATAGGTTCCATTATGTTTCAAATTTGACCAAAGTTTCAAGTTTTGATGTTTAGAAAAAAATGCTTTTGATTTCGATGGAGTCTTAGGTTGTTAGTTTTGAAGAACAGTCATAACCGACACATATAGAGTTTTACATTTTAATGTCTTTAGAAACAAGTTTTAACTCAAACATAGTTTCACATTTTAATGTTTTTGGAAATAGTTTGGGACTTGGACAAAGTTTCACATAATTTGTTTTGAAATAAAAGGAGGAGTCAAACAACACAACAAATACAACCTACACTAGTAAAAATGGACAACTATGTTAGGTTTAATAAGGTGGTCATGTTTGTCCCGAATATGCCTTACAATACGTGAAGCCCAAGTATGTGAAATTGAGTATTATCTAATGGTGTGGTTCACAAGTCAAACCCCCTTTCCTTAACTCTAACCAATTTAATAAAGTTTCATGAAAAATGATATTTCATACCTTTTGGGTTGTTGTTTAAGGCTTGGGTATTGGCGGAAACTACACACCTCATTTTATAGTAGCCATGTAAAAGTGAACCCCTCTTAGCCAAAAATGAAATATCCTCCCTCAAATTTATGTAGCCCATTTTTACATAGGCATTTTCCAAATGGCTTGGTAATAACTTTCAAGTCATCAAGACTGTGAAAGTGAAAAACAACCTCTAAACTATTTATGATTCCTAAGTTCAACTTGCAGCTCGTGGGAAAAGGATACACAATTTGAGATGAGGTTCAAATAATCACAAAGAAATAACAAGAGTAAATGTCTTGAATAAACAATATGATAAGGAAATGAATTAAATAAACAATATGATGAGAAAAATTTAATAAATAATAAAGTAATAAAATTATTTGCACATGATGCAATTAGTAATTTCATTTTTTTCTTTAAAACATGATTATAATGCTGAAAATGGATTAGAAGTGTATAAAAGTAGTAAACAAGACCCTGTGAGTTAATGTAAAGAGATGAAAAATGATGCAAAGTGAAAAACCAAGCCACCAAAATATATATGTTAATACACAAAGCGAAACAATTATACACATAATAGGTGCACTACTATATTAATAAAATGCATTAAACTAGAAAAAAAAACAATAAAAATTGTAGAAGCATTACGAGTTTGCGTGCAGGCACAACAAGGAAAAATGTTACGTACCTTAACAAAGGCACTATTCCTAAAGACTAGTTGGTAGAAGGAAAATATTTCATGAAGTGAAGCGAGACATCCTTGCATAAAACACAAAAGTTTCAAGTGTGTCCAACATTTTATTTCTACAAAAAAAGTCTTCCAAGATTACTACACAACAATGATGCACATAAGCGCTAATATAGAAACAAAATTTCTACTATTGTAAGTAAATGCGATGATCCTACAAAGAATGATTAGTAGAAAAGAAGCTACAATTGTGAACAAAGGTTCTAAAATCATGCAAACTAGATGGTTAAAGTAGATATGTTGATATTGTGAGTAAAGACTAGGGTTCATTTTAAGACCCCCTAAAAAAACTTAGAATATTTTGGCGAATCTCCAAAATTGACTTTCGAAAAAATAGCAAATATCCAAAAAGATGTTTCATTGCAAAGGTGATTCGATGTGCCGTAGATTTACGAGGTTTTGCAAGGTTATTGGTAGTGAGTTAGATGAACATCCAACAAGCTATATTAGACATCTTCTAGAGGCGGTCATCTATCAACTTAACATAGATGACACTGGTTTAGACAACCCTAGGTTAGACAAGCATTATTTTTTGGTCCTCTCTACACGATTAGACGTGTGGCATACGGATTGGACATCCCGGGTTAGACGCTCGTCTTACGCATAGTTAGTCGAGATGAGTGTCATTATCTTGGCCATCTCTAGACTATAAGACATGTTGCATACGTATTGGATGGTTATCGCTACTATGGTTAGATGATCATCTCAAACAAAATTAATCAGACGAATGTTTTTATCTTGGTCGTCTCTACATGACCTGAACGTATGATATATCCTGAACCACCCCTTTTTATCGTGAAGGTCTTATTGAACGACCGTCTTAAGACACGTGTGACCTCAACTCTCCACCTGTCATTTTCTACCACATGTCCTGACTGGGAACCCTCAACCTATATATATCACTACGAGGTTCATTTCTTTACTTTTTGACAAAACTTCTATGAATCTACAGTGCTCTCATGACTCCAATTTTCTACAAAACCATCCCATCCCCACAACAACCAACATGCCCAAACCTACATTTGACTCACTCTCCAACCCCTCCCTCTCGTGTAACTTTTCAACAAAGCTTTCAACAATGGCTAATTCCAAAACCACTCCTGCCTCCAAATTACAAAGTACAAAAATCTCATGTGCCCTCAAATCACTGCACTAATGAAACTCAAAGAAACACCTAAATATTGGATGTAGAAAACACAATTCACGGGCTTGTCAACATGCCCCAATTTGAAACAAACACTCTTGTCCTTGATTACCTGATCAATGCTTACAAACACAAGACGAAAGGTTTAACATCCCTTTAATCGGTTGTATATTTTCATTCGCGTGGAGCCCATAGACATCCATCAATTAACTGGTTTACCATATCCACACTAGATGGCCATGACTACCAAGGCTATCTTAACTGATCAGAAAAGAAAAATATTTGGAATCTCATTACAATGTGCAAGTTAATGGTAAGTTCAATTTTATTTTTCAATTAATTATTTTCGTAATATCATTTGACTATCCATGCATCTAACTTTTCTTTTGTGTTGTTGTAGCTACAATTAATCGGTCAAAAATAGGTCTTGTTGTATAAGGTGTTACACATCATTTCTTTCTTGTAATGATATCACTCTTTCAATCCAAGATTTTCTTTGCAGGATAGATCTGGAAATTTTGCATTAGACAATTCAATATTTATTATGGACACTAGCATGGCAACAATTCGATTGGTGCACATATTTTGTCCAATCAAATTAAAGCAAATGTCAACAATGTCTATTCCAATATCAATGCATCTGATAAATCGAAGACTGTATTTTCTTGTACCAATTATCTTCTTGCTTTCTATTAAGAAGCTTTCCACCAATTATAGAACGAGATATATTTTGACTACAACAAACCAAAAATTGCTATCGATAGGTCTTTAAGTTGAAGAACAACATCTAACAATTAGTTTTAACAATATAACAATTAATTATTTTTGAATGCAATAATAACGGTCATAGTCATTTATATTCTGCGCGAGAAGAATTGTACTTACAATAACTCACAAGGAGGTTATTTGTTGAGGTAAATCCCCTCCGAGGATTACATTGATTCTAATATGGATTTAGCGGAATCGACCCCAGTTCGATATACTCGACAGAAAAGAGCTAGGGGTTTAATCACCCCTCCTTTAATACCTCCTCCACCACCTTTGCCTCCACAATTTTCTACAGTATTTATATTATTATTTATAACTAAGCTACTAGCAGGAATACCTAACAAGCTATCTACTTTTTTGTAAGTGTTAAAGTGTTTTAATATTTAAAAATATATATATTTGCAGTAACTTCCGACTTTGACGATGTAGATCATCCTTAGGCTCAATCACAAAGTCGTATGGTCTCTTCTCCAACCATGCCAAGTAATTTTTAATGCTTAATTTTCTTTGTTTACTTACGCAAATATTATATATAGTATTTACAAGGGTATAATGTTTAATTTTGTAATGCTTTGTTTCTTGCAATTAACAAATGAACACAACAGATTTCAAACATGCCTCCTCCGATCCCGCCACCACAGGTTGTACAAACAAAAAGAAAAATTCCAGGGAAGAATATTGCGTTTCTTGTTGACTTCATAGGAATAGTTCACCCTACAACCTCTGAATTTCTAGGTTTTTCACTAGGTGGTATCCAGAGTGCAACCGGTACCCATATTTTGAACCAGATTGAGCTCGATGACGAGTTTTTGGGGTTTGATAGTGTTGACGCTAACGTAGGTAATTATTTTGACACCCATGATATTATAATAAGTACTCCTCCACCGCTCAATAATAAGCACATCAAACTATCCATTAAATCCTAGATTCCCCTCCTCAATCAAGTCATAACCCACCCATGGATGATCAAAAGATAGATTTTGCCTTCAAAAATCTAATATTAGATGGTATGGGGCCACATTTCAGGAATTGGTTATGGTAGATGTGGAATTATTGCGGAAGTGGGAGTACATGGCCAAATTTTTTATCGAAGAATTAAATACTCGTTACCATAATCATGCTCAAAGGCACTCATTGTTCACTATCGTAGAGAGCTAACTAGCAAGGCTTGAAATTTTGCTAAATAAAGCCCATTCTGGTACAATTTTGTATAATAATGATTATGATGATGAAATTTTAGATATAATGTTAACTAGGCTACAACATGTTGGAAAATACCAAGTGTACTACAAACAAATGGGATAGAGACAAAAAATGTTTTAATTGCAAATGCAAAAAAAGAAAAAGCTGTGGTAGGTCATTTTTTACATGTGAAAATTTGTGAAATTATGAGTATTGCAATAAATTATTTATAACTTATCTAATACATTTCTGTTTTTTGCAAGCAAAATATATGAAAATTTAAAGAAAGAAGCAATTGTATTTGATGCGCATTTGAAGAATGCTCACAAAATCTTGAATGCATTTATACAATTGAAAGAAAAACTTTATTATTAAATAAACAAAATAATACATTGAGAAAGATAATCAAGGAGCATGGGATGGATCCAGAAATCTTACTTGAAAGAAAAGATAGATGTTGATCCATCACTATTGTCGTCAGGAGATGTTGCGAGGAAGGAGCGAATATTATTACCAATATCAATAAAGCACAGCGTAGGATTTGCAAAAGTAAGGAGTTATAACACAAAGCATTATATAAATTGAGTAAGCTCCGCCTCCATTGCAAGAAGAAGCTCAAGTTGCCCTACAACAAAAAATTGAAAAAAGTTAGTTTCACCATGTGACAAGTGTGTTATCACAATTCCGACACTTTGACGTAGGAATTAAAAGATAGTGGCCAGCCAATTTTTCCTTTTTTATTCCGTGTGGCAGATGTAAGGACAACTATGACTCAAAATCATAGGTAGAAAAGAGGATTCCCTCGTAATGTGTTCTTATATGACAAAACTTTCTCAGAAGCTTTGAAAAGAAATTGATGACAACCCAAAATTTTGTAATTGTATTGGCCAACAATGCTTTATGAAAACATGTATGTCTTCATAAAGTAATATGCCACTTGTTAGTATGTATATAAGTTTAATTGTGAATTGGAAACTCTATTTACAGTTGTGACACATTTTTGAAAGTTTTGAATAATTTAATATGCACTCTTGTATTTGGATTTCTACTTTCTTATGAATGTTTTTATGTTACTATTTGGATATGTTTTACATGGTTTTAGATGTTTGGTGTGTGTTTGTTTGAGTACAGAAAAGAATTATGTTTCATGCAAAGATAAAATATTAATCACACAGATGGATCTAAATAAATCACTATCCTTCTTAAAATAATAAAACAAAATATAAAAAATGAATTTGTTATAAGTAAGACAACATATATAGTCTAGTAAGGCTAGTTGATACTTATTCGATATGAAATATAGAAATAATCAAATTATTTTTTCAATAGTGTCTAGAATGTAGACAAGAAATTAGGACTCCAGAAATTGAAACACCACTGAAGCAACACGTTCTTCATAAGTGTCCTCAAATTCTATTGAATTGGAAGCGTGTTCGGTGGATATGTTCGGATCCCCGCATTAGTCACAATATTACCTACTCCTCTTCTTTCTATGAGTGAATTCCATAATCCAAGTGCTCTTTCATAAGGAAAAGTTTCCATGGAATAACTCAAAACATACAATCTCAGACAACTTTCTAAATTTCTATCCAATTTGTTACGAACTTTTGATTTTACGAAGGATAATGCACTAAATACTCTTTCATCTTCAACAGATCCTAGGATCATAGTTTGGCACAATTCATATAGTCGAAAATACTCGTTGAAATCACCTCGCAAAATACTGCTTGAATAAAGCTTCTTCCAAATCCTTTTAATGGAACCATTTTTGTTGGATCGTCTAGAAAACGAAATTGCTCTAGCATAGTAAGAGAAAAATGTTGTGACTGAGAACTCAATAACTTCTTTTGTAAAATACCTTCAACTACAACATTGTTTATCTCTTCATGCTTACAAAAATGTTCCATTAGACTATTCATGTATTTTATAAATAAATTATTGATGGACTTTTCAATAACACCACTAGTTGTATTCCAAAACAATGGATTCACAACTCCCATTGCTTCAAGTAATTTATCTTTTTTAAATCGTTCACAAATCTCCATAGATAAAGATTGAGAAATATTTTTCAATTTATTTTGTGTGTCACATAATATTGTTTCATATAAATTATGTGTCACTCGTACTTCTTCCAACTCTAATCCAACCAAATCTTCTCTTCTCTAAAAAGTGTGAAGTGGTATCTCTTTCCCATGAACTGTTATACACAGATGATCATTTATATTAAATTTTAAGTAGCAACTTGGATTCTTAAGGTCGGTTAATGTATTCCAGCTTTCAAAAATAGGTCCTTGAAAACTTCCATTTGACAAATATAAATTATCTAGAGTCATGCATACATGTTTTCTCAGTCGTATGAAGTCAATAATGTAGATGGAATGCTCTTGGGCATGCTTCATCAAAACATTGATCTCATTCAACATTGGCAAAATACCACATAATGTAAGTAAAGTTTCAATATCTTTCGATAGTACAACAAATATTTAGCTTTATCTACTTCCCTATGGTGTTTATACATAAAACCTCAATAAAGGATATTCTTTAAATATTCTACAACCATGCTCATACATGGAAATCCATGTGGTATCTACGTATTTAAGAATATTTTTCCCATCTATCAATCCAATTGTAAATTTTTGAAATTCTAAAAAAAAATGGACTACTCGAAAAATATGCATGCAAATCATGAATGAGCTCCTCCACTCTAAGAACACTTTCGAATGTGTTCACAATTTTATACACCAGATTCATTATATGAGTCATACAATGAATTGCAATCATATACGGTGTAACTATTGTTTGTAGTCGATGCGAGACCATTTGTGCCCCCCTACATTATTGTTGTGTTGTAAGTTCCAACACAAACTAACTTTGTGGAAATGGAAAAATCATCCATACCTGTTATATCCTTTAAAATTGACACCACCAATTTGTAAAGGTTTTCAGAATTGCAATTTTCACCCATTTTATGAATAGCTAGGAGATGGGGTTTTCTTACTTCATTTACAAAAGTATAGACATGAATACAAACCCATGAAATGTTGTCCATGTTGTGACCTCATCAATTGAAAGTGAAATAAACTTTACATTTTTAATAGCTTCTTTCAAATCCTCCTTTTCCACCATAGCAAGACATTTTGCAATTTCCCAACCACTGCTATCTGACCAATGTGATTGTGGAACGTTCTATAATCCAATAACCTGATACAAAATTTATTATCTGAGAAATCTGAAATAGGTCTTCCCTTTTTCAATATATGGAATACCGTAGAAAATTGAATACTTTTGCCAAGCATTTCAGTCTGCATAGATTTTCCTAATTTCACTATAATTGTGTAGCCTTTTCATTTAGATTTTTCAAACATTTTTGTTCTTTTTCATACTCTTCTACATACTTTACATGCAAGCATTCTTTTGCATTTTTCCATTTATGAGTCCTTACTATGTGCCCATCCTTCTAGCTTTTGTGAAATATATATTTTCCCCAGTGTTTTTCAATAGTGTCTAATTTGAGTTACATTGTATGATCTTTCCCTATTTCCAACTACATATTTTACATCGACATTGAGTTGGAATATCGTTACCATTTTTGGCTCCACGGGTTCAATAAAAGGATATTTGGTTGCCTAGTCAAACTTGAAAGTCCTTCCTATTGTCCAATTAGTCCTCTTTCTTCTCACAATTTTTTATTACTTTATTCAACTTGTGCCTCTAGGTATTTTGTAAGTCTGTTATGTTGGTGCTCAAATTAGTCTCACCCCATTTGTCATTGAAATTCCTCAGTTTGCGGCCTCTGTTATGTTTTCTGTCTCCCCGGGCTCAAATGGTGGTTCTCCTGCATTTTACGATTTGACGGGTGAAGTTTCCCGGTCAAAATCACTTCTTGGCATTAGTTGAAATGTGGCCCTTTCTGATTGGATGCAGCTCTGTGAGGCACTTTAAAAATTTTAAGGCTCACTTCAACCCAAAACATGTCCACGTGGTGAGCCTGCGCTTGCTCAGGGTCTCTGCTCTTGGGACCATCTTGAAGTTGCGCCATAAAGACACGTGGAGGCTTCCGCTGGGCCTTCCCATACTTAGACTTTTCAAGCAACTTCCTAAAGGGCACTGGGACATGTGGAGGGACCGCGCATGTTTGGGGTCTCTATTTTTGGAACCATCTCAAAATGTGCCATTGAGACACGTAGCAGGTGGGGAAATGGAGAAACGGAGCTTTGGGGTCATTTAAGGTTTTTTTCCTTTTGTAAAAAAGGGATAAAATTGTAAGTTGAAGCGCAAGTCTGCATTGGGACCCACATCAGAAGCTAAAGGTAGAAGGGCGAGCTGCGGGGAAAATTTGGAAATTTTTCCTTTTTGCCAAAAATGAGGTGAAATAGCATAATCAAGCCGCGGTTCCTCTGGGACCCACTTTGGGACACGTGTCAAGCCCATTTTCTAAGGGCGGAGGGGTGGAGGAAAATGTCAAAATTTTACTTTCTTCCAGAAGTTATAAAATGTCAAAAATGCTCCCATGCCTGTTTCCAATCACATTTTGCCACATGGAGGGCTCAGATTAAAAGTTGAAAGGCGGATCAACAATAGTTGTGCATTTCATTTTATTTTTCCTCCATTGAAGCTCCAGGATGTTTGGAGATGCATTTTTGCATCATTATTCATCAAATTTTTGGCAAATTTGTGTCGTTTTGGTTTACAAAGTTTAATTAAATCAATTTGGGATCTCAATTTGTAAATCTGAAGTACTCTTGAAGTAGATTTTGCTCGGGCTCGTATAAAAACGGAAAATGCCAGATCTAGAAATTACAGAGTAAAATTTTAGAGGAAAAGGAGGGAAAAGGGATGAAATGATGAAAGTGCAGGCATAAAAGGTGAAAAAGGTGTTGCCTCGAGAGTAAAAGGGGTGACTTGTCAAGCCTAGCAGAACGCAGAGGCTCCAAAAATGATTAAAAAGGGATTTCTCACATGTGGAATCAAAATGATTAAAGGGACTCTCAAAAAGTTGTGGCATGGCATCCTAGTCAGTAGTCAAGGTCCCAAGAAACATGATTTGTTCACTTTGTTGGTCCACAGGCAGATTTTGGATCTGAATTTGTTAAACATCGTTGTCAAAACAAATTGGTAACAAGCAAAGGTCCCTCGAATATTCTTCTCTTTTGAGGGGAAAAGGTGTTGCAGTGCCAAGGGTGAAGAATATGCCTCCAGTTAGAACAATGATGCAAATATTTACAATGATTCACCTTTTTGAAAACACCTGGCAACTTTTTTGCAAATCATTAAATCTCACTTTCCGCAATTCATGATCCGATATGTATAACAAATGTGCTTGAATATTCCTCTTTTGGGGAAATTGGATGTAAAGGGTGTATTATAAATGCAATGAGATTACTCTTGCAAATGGTCGAAGTATGAATTCTTGAGAATTTTTTGAGAAATTCATCTTCCCGAGAGACCAAAGCCGAGATTACCTGTTATTTTCTTCTGTGTTAGATTTTCTATCGTGTCAAGTTGGTTGTAGATGTATAGCCATTGACAAGCTCGAGATTGCTCTCACTAAGCTTTCCCTACTAATGAATCTAAGCAATTTTAGAATTAATCTATGTCTAATCTCTAACAATTTTGTGTCTTGCTTTATTTTCATAATTTCGTGTTTATTTAAAAATAAAAATTAATAAAATAAAGCACAATGTTGTGTCCCACTTCGTGTCCCAAAAACGTGAGTAAGAGGTTGGCGGATCGAAAATCAAGGGTGTTCACACGAACACCCCTTTCGTGTGAACCCCCTTCACTTGAACTGCCACGTAGGACAAAGAAACTAGTTCGTGCGAATGGGGGTTCGCGCGAACACCCCTTCGCGTGAACCCCTTGAATTCAAATAATTTTGGCAAAGAAAGAGTTATATATAGATATTTATATAGTTTTGGGCGGCAGATTTAGGGTTTATGGGGGTTCGAGTGAAGGGGGTTCATGCAAACCCCCTTCACGCGAACCCCCTTCACGCAAATCCCCTTCGTGAACCCCTTATGTGGCACCTATGTGGCACATTTTGGCGCCAAATCCATTTGGAGGATAATTTTATGCCAAAATGTGCCACTTAGGTGCCACGTAATTAGGGTTAACGAATGAATAAAATTACAAAATTTTAACACAAAATACATAATTTTATTAGCTTTCTAAAAATATAATTTTCATTTTTAAAAATATGTTTTACTATTTATTTTTTCTATTTTGCTAACATATGGTATTTTAGGACAATCGATCGTACACAATTAACCCAATTTGAAAAATAGCAAAAAATATCAAAAAAATTTGAAAAATTAAAATTACTATTTATTGAAGTCTTCTTCTTACTTGTGAAAAAAATTCAATTTCGATATAAATCTTAAAAGTTATTATCATAAACATTTGTATGACGCCATTTATTTGAAAATATTTTTACTAAATAATTAATTAAAAAAATATAAGTCCAAAAAATATGAAAATTTGACAGCACCTCAAAACTCAAATCTTGAACATATATCTAAAATTTCATGGTGAAAAAATAAATTTTCATTCAAAAAAACCACCCGGGGACAGTCATTACTCTTTTATAACATAAGAAACAACATATGAATAAAATTAAGAAAAAGACCATTTTTTTGCTTTTTTTTGTTTTTAACTTTTTACATGTATTCTACACTCTAAACACAACATTTCATTAGTTTGTGAAATTTCATGAATGTGTACGGTTTTATGGCTATTGCCTTTAGAAAATCAATGAAACTGAAAATTCATGTTTATAATGGTACAAAACATACCAAAAAGTGGGACATTTTATTGTGCTTTTATAACTTAGACAAATAATTTCTTTCATTCCTATTGCAATCTTATAGTGAAATTTTTGTGAAATCACACAGGATCTCGTCCCCGTGATGATCTAATGGTATTCGTAATTTCATTTTAAGAAGAGCCTTCATCTTGGATGAGATAAACAAATTTAAAATCAATTTACTGTCATTTGTTGATAAAGATTGTTTGTAAGTCTTTGGGTGTACCTTAGGCGTGATTAATCAGAAACTTTAGTGTTTAATTGAGTCTTTAAATTTGAGCCTTCGTGTTAGAGTCTCAAAGATTATGTGAAAACATGTTGATCTAGGCCTCCATTGAAGCACACCTTCTGGTTGAAGGAACGTCTTGACTATTCTGGAGCTTTCTGTTGTGAAGTTGTTCATTATTGTGAATTCCCTCCAAAGATCTGGTATAATCAAATTTATCCTGCTTCATCTCCCACCAAAATCATTTAAAAACCATTGATCCACCTGAACTACACCTATTTTCCCCGGGTATCAACAAAGGAACAAAAATCTACTTGCAAATATATGCGAACAATCGATTCCATAATGTCTTTAGTAACCTTAGCCTTGTGTTGAAAATATCTCCATCTTCTGGAAGTGACAACTCATGAGAGTCAGATTTGGTGTGTTGATCATATTTTCCCAAGGTTTTATTTATAAAATTTATGCAAAAGAAAGGTATCTGCATGTATCCTTCAATAATAGAGAGGTTACAAAATAGGTTCTCTTGCATTGTTTGAAAGTCATGACCTAAAATAGTTAGGAAAAGATCAAATCCTTTTAAGGTGTTACCCACTTCTTCAAGGTCCGAGTGCTAAAAAGTCGATAAATTGCTTCCTAGCTACAAATGACATACATAATCATTTATCTCGCTTTTGAGTGTCCTGTCAAATCCATGATGTTGCTCGGTTTGTGAAAAGATTAAATCCGAGTACCAACATGTTCTCATGAGGAATATCAAGGGAATGAATTTTTTCATCAATATGATCATCTCGAAATACATTACTTTTTGAATGTGTTTGAGAAATGTATACATAAATAAGTGTTGCAAAAATATAGTATTAATTATTTACATGATTAATACAACTAAATAAACAAGAGTACAAAGAGTAAAGAGTCAATTTAATAAACATGATTACAATTTATTAAATAGGAGTACAAGAAAAAATAGTATGGAAAATATATGATTAAAATTTTGTAAATTATTAGATAGTACATACTTATATTTTCATAAAATCTTGGCACCAATTTCATTTTTGTGACTAGCCAAAATAGCCAAATAATGTTGTGTTACTCTTTTTTGAACTAGCAATATCCTTCTTACCTTGTTTTCCAAAATCCATGGATATGTCACAAATATTGACTATTGACAAACAACTACAGGGGTTTACACTACATGCCTTCATGATAGAGGGTTGGGAAATAAAGGGGTGCATGGAAAGGGGTTGGATGATGGCGGCAGTGGCTTGGATGATGAGGTGTTGGACGGCAGTAGGGAAGCGTAATGACAAATTGCAAATGCAGATTTAAAGTGGGTGGCATAGGTGTAAGATGGCGGTCTTGGACAGATCATCTATGTTACAAAAAGGAGACACACGTCTTCTTGTTGATAGCTTGGATGGTCGATGTATATGTATTATACCTTTTTGAATATGAGTGCAGTTTGATTTGAAACGTTGGTGAAATACATGCATAAGTTCATTTTTAGTGTAAATAGTAGGCGAACTGACCCATACAAATGACTTGTCGGCTGAAATTTTAGGCAATTTGGGTGGCAACCGACTATTGAAAATTTGCCATTTCTAATTTCCAAAACCCCTAATATTCGCGAGTTTACAAAAATCACCACTAAAAGTTTCCTGGTAGAGGAAATGAACCCAAGAGTGAATGCATTGATCTATATAAAGGTGTAAAATCTAAGAGTTTTTTTAAATTTTCTAATTTTTATAGGGTAATATGGAATTTTGACAAAGATAATAGTTCCTCTACACTGTAAGAAGAACCCAACCCTACAAAACCCTATAAAATCTTAAGAAAAATGAATTATAATATAAATGAGACAAAGGGGTGTCTCACCGGACATGCCATATGTATGCATGTGTTAGATTTATAATAAAAAAGTAGGATCTTACACCACAAAGACCTTATTGTAACCCTACAATGACATCAAGATAAAGCTAAATAAAGGGAAAAAACATGAAAATGCATAAAACAAAGCCAATGAAAACCTCCCTTGTTGATTAGATGTGCTTCAATGTATGTAAATGCTTTGTAAACTATTTTGTGTAAGATAACGACAACATGGTTGTAAAGAATAATTTGATGTAAAAATTCTCCCAAATTGAAAAGATATCCAATTTTAGTAAGATCTTACATTGAGGTTTTTTCTCAATTCAGAAATTTTTCTAATAATAGAAATATCTCGTGAGAAATATGGGTATTTTAGTTCTTACGGGTTTATCTTATAGATTTTAGATTGGAGATATTGGTTAATATTGAAGAATGTGGGATACGAAGATACATAATTAAAAGGTTGTTAATTAGGATTACAAGTAATCAAGTTGGATTAATTGTTCATGGGATTTGATCGTAATTGGATGAGAAGAAGGAGATTTAATCAATCAATTAAGAGATTATTAATAGGATTTGTTTGTGATTTAAGGGAAATTTAGATGTGGTAGATTTATGGTGCTTATAATAGTTAATTTTTATTTTGACTCCACACACCGACAAAGATAGTAATTTTTCCCTCCTTGTTTTCTTCATCTACAACAAATGTAGAAACATGCCCTACTTTCATAGTGTAACCACCTTTTATAGTACATTTATGAAAAATAAAATATCACTAATGTTTAAAGATAAAATTATACTATAAAAATTAATGCTCGCTCCATAAGATTTGAGATGTGCTCAAAATCAAATGATGATGTCATTTCATTATCCCCTAATGCTTTTGATGGTTGACATGTCTTCATAATCCTAAAGGGTCTATAACACTATTCATCAACCTATTATTTTGATAGGCTTTCATTCTAATCAAAATCCATAAAATTTGAATAAAATCATGTCACAATCATAGTCTAAATAGTCCATTAATGAGAATTAAAACTTCAAAATGAGTGGAATTGATCCAAATATATTGTTGCGATCTTTGTATAGTAGTGTTGGCGAAATAATTTGTCATGTTGCAAAGTATTGAGTTTTCACCAATGTTACGGGGCTAAGCCCCTCCTTCTTGTGTATGGGAGGCTCCCATTATTGAATATAAACTACCTAAATTTTTGGGGTGTCCGTGAGGTTGGGGATCACACAAGAATAATCCACTAAACCTGTGGAAAAGTGTTTGTACAAGGTACAAGGAGGAATTTGCAGCAGAGAGAGGTAAAGGGGAGTTAGGGAAATAAAGAGGAGAGGGTTATTGTTGTGAGTAGGCACTAGCAGAGTTCACATACAATAACCAAAGTAGGTCCACATTCAATTATAAGAACACAACAATGCAAACAATGATAAGACCAAAAATCATAGACATAGAATTCCATTGACTCATTTATCAAAGGCACAGACACCTTTCTTTGTTTTACAATATTATCATGTATGCAAAGTTGGAAAGAGAGAGTAGAGGAACATAAGACAAGAAATAGAAGAATTACAACTTTTATTGCTTGATGTAGAAGTGGTAATCTCAACAACATACATTCAATCAATAATTGTTAACCCTTAGAATGGAGAATCCATTCCAATTTATAGCATTACAAACATGTCTCTTCATCTACCCCCTCATGACCTTTCACCCATCCTCATCACTTGTGACCTTTCATATTCCTACGAAAGAAAAGTGAGTCCCTTTTTATTAATTAAAGGGAACTCATTACAATGTTTAACAATACTCACTATAAGTCGATTTAAATGAATAAGACAAAAAGTGAAAATTCCTTCCCAACGGAGAATTAGGACATGAGAGAGAAAGGGGGAGGAGAAAAAAGGGGTTGATTGATCCAATGAAGAGAAGCTTTGACTGATGGAGAATTTGTTGATTCATGATCCCTAAGGGAGAGTTTATAGATGAGCTCTTGTCCTTTGAATTCTATATTGACGAACTCCACAAGTGCCACCTTATCTACTTCTGGAATAAAAATGTAGCTCAACACTTTGATCCATGTCTCAGAACATCATTGATATTCTTGCACTCGACTATAGCCATACTTTTTGATCTCTTGCAATGTCAGAAATAGAGCCTCTAATGTTGGCAAGGGACTCTAAGGTATCTTCATTGAAGGAAAGAGAATCACCTACCTCTTTCTTGACCAACTCTTGAAGGAAACAATGAGTTCTTCTGATGATGAATTCTCAATGAGTGGAGGGAAACCAAGCTTTTACATAGTTGAAACCTCATTCAAAATCTTGAAAGCATTTTGTCCACTAGAGTCAAGTTTGGAGATGAATCTTCTATCATACCATATCTAACATCCATGATGCGGACCCAAACTAGGGACAAATTCTCAACAACTGATGTGAACACATTTTTACTCACGAGGGTGTGAGAGTCGAGGAGCTCATCTCGGACACAAGTGGGAACACTTCATCCTAATGGATATTTTCCTTTTCAATTTCTTTCCTCGTGTTTCTTCACTTCTGAAAAAGTGGAAAGAACATACTTGAGTAGAGAGAGAACCTTTGGGAGAAATGTATTTCCTTTCTCGATGATATTCTCAATCCATCTCTCATTAGCCTTCCCTTGCATCATATTCCTTTGCACCTTCTTGATCACTTCGGGGTCAAAGCTCTTGATTGGGTAAATTTATTCCACATGGAGATGAGGTATTAAATTAGGCTCCAAGAAAGGTTGAATGTAGGCACTGAGAGCTTTCACATGCTCCTCCAATTGCTCAATTATTCATTTGTACTCTTCATTTCAAGCAAGGAAGGGGTAGAGGATTCCTTGAAAAAATGAGAGTCACCCTCATGTGTTGTTGGTCCCAAGGGAATTGTTGTCATCTCATAGTTTGATGGATTCATCTCCTCATAGGATTTACATTCTTAGGTCAAGAAATTTCTACATACTGGTCACCAGAAGTTCCATCAAGATTCTTCCTTTCTCCTCTACTTAGATCTCAATATTTTTGTGATAGCTCTAAGGTTGGGCATTACATCTTGTTGTGTTGTTCTTGGTTCACTTTCAAGCAATTCTTGAATCCATGGGAATGGCTCTTCAGAATGGACATGATGTTGGTCATGGGAGAACTTTCAGAGCTTGATGTAGGATCACATCTTGTTCATTATGGGAAAGTTCCACCACTAGGGAAGACATACTTGGATGCCCCTAAGAGAAGGAGGTTGTGATGGATCACTCTTGCTTGACTCAAGAGGCTTTATGGGATCTACGATGAACCTTACCTTCTTATGAACCCTCCTAGAATATGGAACCTCTATGTACCCTCTTTTCATTATCTTCCTTTTTGAAGGATCATGTTCAGTGGCCCTTGGTTATACTGAAATGAGGTTCGATTGAAATTTTTCTTCCTTAGGGGAGTGACCACATTACCAAATATTTGACCGAGTGTTTAAGAACACTATTGTGAATGACATGGAAGTGAGGATGATTTCTTGTCCTTGCATATAAGGTGCCCCATGAAGATCACCTATCTACATTTCTCATCTCTAGAGAATTTATTGAGTGAAATCAGATTTGGGAAAGATTGTGTACCTTCTCATATGCTCATATAAAAAGGATTAATTCTTGATTCTTCACACAAGATGGCTTGAATACTTTGATGGCTTGATTAGCCCATTTGACTTGCTTCTCGAGAGGTGACGATGGATTCAAGACATGATGTTTCTCAGCTTGCTTGATGATTTTTTTCATTTCATTTTATCATGATGACATCCTTTGATGAATTTTAATTTCAATGGGGCTCTTGACTTGTTTTAGACTCTTTGTTGATCTCGTAATGTTCCTTATTTTCACCTGTTATGTCTTGATATGCTCTATCATGATCCTTGACACAAATGTGATTAGAACGATGTTTAGGATCCTTGCGAGGGTTAATTTTATTTTTTGAGCTACACAACAACTTTACGACCATGTGATGATGGCAAAAACAACAAGATGAGTGAAAATGGAGAAACAAATTTTCCTGCACTTGAAAACTAAAACTTTCTATTTTTGGCATGTGGGTCGAGCTTATATTTGGGAAATTTTTCTTTTTGCACAAAAATTGTTTTCTAAAGCTCCTAATGCACTTAGATTACTTTTTTTGATAATGTTTTTCTATTTTTAGAAAGTTACTTTTTTGAAACCTGCTATTTTGGGAAAGTTTCTTGTTTTACCCTATTTGTTGTTCTTTACTATTTCTGGATGTGCATAATGATTATAGCTTTTTTGTTTTGGGAGGTTTACTATTTTTAATAAGCCTCTATATAGAACATATGCTATTTTTAGAAACTGGACTTATTGGTGTCGATTGTAATGAAATCACCATTGTTGGATTCAACTCTACACCATCTCGTGCTCCAATTTTCATTGTGTTTCTTCCATGTTGGAACTCTTGGAAATCAAAAAGGAAACTTTGGAAGGTAGGGTTTCAGATTTTATGCTATAAAAATAAAAATCATCATCTGGTATGCAATCTATAGTCATAACAAATGTGCCTACGAGTAGAACAATATCTAAAAATCTTAGGTTAAATCCTACTTTAGTTAGAGATACGAAGAAATATCGCTTTCCAAGGCTAGGAAGTTATGGAATGATTTTTCAAGAATCGGTTATGTTTTGAATTTTTTTGATGGTTTGGAAGCAACAATAATTATGGTGACAGGTGAACAATGTAAAGAAGAAATAACTTAAAAATGAGTTATACTTCACTTTCTTGCTTACATGTTGACCATGGTTTGACCCTAGGTTGAATGCAAGCTTATGTTGAGTTAAAAATATAGGTTTAATGGTGAAAGGGGACACAAGGGACATAAAAGGGTGCCTTGGAGTAGTATGATGCCAAGTTTTATTCTATGATGAAGTGTGAGCAAGATGAAAAAGTTGATCAAACACCTATAGAGCATGAGAGAGATCACATGGAGGACCATATGAGGGGCTTGCTCATGGGCACTCATTTTTGTCCCCTCTTTCCCCTTGGGAAAAAGGGATAAGAGGGACACAAAATGGTTCTTGGAGAGATATCATGACAAGTGGCAACATCTGGTCAGGTTGCATGAGGATAAAAATGCCGTGCAAACACCCATGGAACTAAAAAAGGTCGCATGAAAAACCATATAGGGGGGCTTTACTGGGTGCTCATTTTTGTCACCTCTTCCCCCTTGGGATAAAGGTACAAGAGGGATACAAAAATGGAACTTGAGAGATATGATGAAAAGTGGTAGAAGTTGAGCAGCTGTGGGAAATGGGGTTAGCTAGATAAGCACCATACTGGAACTAGAAATGGGCACATGGGGGACCAAAGAAACAGCTTGCACATGGGTGCTCATTTTTGTCCCCTCTATCCCATTGGTACAAAGGTACAATCAAGACAAAAAGAGAGCCATGGAGCAAGGTTCGACACGTGTGACGGCAGTAAAAATTTGGCTAAGTATGGGGCATGTCACACTTTTCATCAAGAGAGAACTTGAAATCTTCATTCCCAAAGCTTAGAATGGTCTTTTGAGGTGAAATTTTATATGAATATAACTCTAAGATACCTTATAAGATCAATGGAATAGGTTTTAGAACTTAATTATTCCTGAAACTTCAAAAAATGGCTCTTTTTTGTTAGGGACAATGGGTGCACGCAAAATTGAAATGTTTCAAGAAACTATCAAGTCTTGGATCAAATTTGATTATTCCACCATGTAGAGGATTATTATATATTTACATTTCCTATTTTTTGAATTATAACTCCTTACATAACTCTTGGAATCATCTAAACAAGTTCAGTTCATAATTTGATTATTCATTCCTTACACCTAAAACACGCTTTTGCACATAATGTCCCTAAACCACCAAATATTCTCTAAATTTACTTCTAAAAAAAACATTAAATGTTATCTAATACCAACTTCGTATGTTTATGAGCTTTTATAACCTTCCCAAAGGATGCACACATGCCTCGAAATGGCCAAAATTGGCCTTTTTAAGCCTGTCAGAGAACTAGTCTTTTGTTGCTCTTTGTTGAATGGAAGATTTGACCTTATCACATCACTTTGAACACTTGTAAATGTTTATTAAATGCATTAGAATAACTAAAAGGTCAAGATGATCATACACACAAGAAAGACTGACAGGAGAGGGATTTGGGAAGGCTTTAGAGAAAAATTTCACATTTGGCTTAGTTGTCATGTTTAAAATTTTGAATTTTGGGGCTTGCAAAAATGCATGACAACAAGTAGTTATCTAGTCAACAAGCTAATGTTTAAATACACCAATCTACAATAATTGTAATACCAATTAATTTAGCACAATTATTATACTTCAACTCCTATCTTTTCACAACCTTAATTATAATGCTTTGCACCATCATGTTCATCTTTCCTGTGCTCAACCTTAAATAAACTTCAAAAATGTCAAATTTTAGTATTCACATTCATCATTCTCAACTAGTAGAACATACAATAATTCTTAAATTGAGCTACACAATTGTATGATCAAATGTAGTGTTGATTGAACATGATATATATTGCATTCAAATTCCTATAAAACATCTCGAATCAAAATTAAATGAACTCTATGAAAGATGATCTATTATAACTAAAATAAAAATGAATCTCTCTCAAAATCTTTATAATATCATCTATGTTACTAGGTGCATGTCTAAATGTAACATGCACAAAAATGAAAACTTGAATCGATTATAGTATTAGGTTGAACTTCATTTCATGCTTGTAGTGTGTAATTTTCTACAAAGCCTAGAACTAAAATAATGGTCCCGAGTGAGAATTTTTCCTTGCATATCTTGATTTTCCCATCCATCTCTCTCTCTTGGTGTGTGTGTGTGTGTGTAATTTTCTACAAATCCTAGAACTAAAATAATGGTCCCGAGTGAGAATTTTCTACAAAGCCTAGAATCTGAAATAATGGTCCCGAGTGAGAAATGTTCCTCGCATATCTTGATTCTCTCTCTCTCTCTCTCTCTCTCTCTCTCTCTCTCTCTCTCTCTCTCTCTCTCTCTCTCTCTCTCTCTCTCTCTCTCTCTCTCTCTTTGTGTGTGTGTGTGTGTGTGTGCATGCGCAGTGCGTGCATGTGTGTGTGCATGTGTGCATGCGTGCGTGCGTGTGTGTGTGTGTGTTATTCATAGGTACATGGGTTGAATAAACTAGTATATTAATAAATCTTATCCATCTTTCAATGCATACTTTTCATATTTGTAATTCTTAAGATCAACAAATTTCTTTGTAAATTTATGTGTTATTCCCTCATGTATACAACCACTTTAATGTGATAGGTTGCCACAATCATTAAATGTTTCAACTAAATATTGTTTAGCAAAAATATTGACTACCGAGTATTTCACATAGAAGATTAGGGAATAGTTATTTTACATATTTCGGTGGAGAATACACCCTACAATCTTGCATAGCATGGTTAGTATGTAAAATGTAATGTCTATAACGAAAAAAACAAAATGCCTAATTTTTTTGATGTGGACCTTATAATAACAAGTGGTGTATGTTTAATTTATTTTGACATAAAGTAGCTTACACGCCTCAAAATGACCTTTGACTAAGTTTCAATTTATCCTTATATTGTTCAAGAAATTTTTATAGATTTTTGGTTAGGTTATTTTTAACAAATGTTTTGGATGTTACTAACATATTTTAAAACTTTTTCTTCTTCTTAATACATCTTTAAGATTAGGCAAGATCCTTTTGTTCTCAAGCCAATTTTTTATCAAATATCTTATTGCTTCAACTAATATTTTGACTTTTCGTTGTAGTCTATTGCTAAATTACCAATACTCGACTAAAGGATCATCTAATCATGTTCTTCTTCATACGACTCTAATTAAGTTTTCTTATTCAATTTCGTGCCTATACTTGTTTCACTTAATATTCGATGTGTATTTGTCACCTTACTCAAAATAACCTCTATTAATACCCGTCTTGCAATATTAGTATATTTATTCTAACTATTCTTACCTCTTAAAATAAATGTTCCGCTTAGAATTTTTACTTTTTCATTATTTTCCCCTCTAATTTCTTTATTCTCAACATATGCATCACATGGCGTATGATTTTCATTTTCATCTTTCAAAAAATAATTGACATTTTTTTGTATATTTTCTTCTCCAATGCAAAAGTTCACACATGTTTAACATGATATCTAGTTGTACATTTTGTCATTTTACCTTCAATATGTTCTAATATCATCTCATCTATTTCAATCAAATACCTTGATGTTTGTTTTGAATGCAGAGGCATCGACCTAGAAAATATATCATTTCTTATATTTTTCGGTGTTATTTCTTCAACCATAGGAGGGGATGCATAAATCAATTAAGATCAAATTCTACATAGCTAGAAAATTCCTCTTCATTTGGAATGAGTTTGATAAGGGTCACTATGTGTTCATTCATATTCACTATCATCATGCTCTAAAACTTTGATACGAGATAGATGTTCCATTAGATCATATTTTTCTCGTGTTTCATCATTTTATACAAATTCACTACCATATCCCACATATTGATTTTTATCATTCAACGATTAATTTTCATCTCTTATTCTACTTGAAGATGTTTTTAGTATTGCCTAAAGCAATGTAATTATAGGTTTCACAATTGTATAACCAATTATTATTATTCATACTTTTCAACCAATTAGGGTTTGTTATCATTTTCATAAACTAATAAACATTTTTCACCTCCATAATAAATATAATTACAAAATTTTATTTATCTTCAATTTGATTGGCCTACACATTGAGATGTTATTGTGGCCTTCAACAATTTCTAGAAAAAAATGATGTCATGATATTTATTACACTGAAACACAGAGTACGACATTTGATTAAACATTTTTGTGTATCTTGTATCTCACTGCAAATGGCTAATAAGTATTGAAGTCCATATCTATGGAAATTGCAAAGAAGGGAGATGGAACATGGCCAACACGGAGAATCAATGATCTCATTTCTTTTCTCTTTATTTAATTTTCTTTTGCAGATTTCCCAGATAACCGTCGAACCGCTCTTTGATTTTGTAACCAGTCATTAGTTGGCAGGAAAGGAGTAATTCCGACAGTCACAATTGGGATCTTCTCAATTCACCGCTCAATTTCTGTGGTGGAGGTCGTTGCTCCTCCAAAATGTACAGTGGAAAATTCTGTGTAGATGAGAGAAGCTGGTCATTTCCTCTGTTAACGAGAGCTTGGAAGCGGTGTGCAAGATGGCGTAACTATAATTGTATGTGCAGAGCTTGTGTGGTTGTTCTTGTGGGAATGGAGCATCACCATCAACAAACTAAATTCATGATACCACTTTCTTATTTAAATCATCCTCTATTTGTCAATCTTCTGGAGGACGCCGAGAAATTGTATGGGTTCGAGTACAAGGGATGTCTGAGAATAACATGCACGCCTGGAAATTTTCTACACACAATGCGAGCGATCATGAGCAGCTTTGGGTAGATCGTCCTCCTATTAAATACGTGGGAAAAGTTCATTTTACAACGTTCACTTAGCTGTAATTTGTTTTTGGTTGATTGACCCATTGCTTGCAAGATTTATTGGCAAGCCTGCATATGATTGGAAGTTGTGACTCAGTTTGAATGAGTCTTTTTGCTCACCGCCCTCAGGTAATATTATACAGATACTGTCAGAAATACAAAACACTGGAACTGGTTGTTTTTTCTATGGGTCATCTCCCAGCTAATGTGAATAATAAATGTACTACAACTTAGATCATTGGTGCAAAATTTTGACACATTAATATTGTATATCATGATGTCAACTAGCTCCCATGTTATTAGCACTGCCCAAGGCAATGTAACTATAGGTTTCACAATTGCATAACCAGTTATTATTATTCATACTTTTCAACCAATTAGGGTTTGTTATCATTTTCATAAACTAATAAACACTTTTCACATCCATAATAAATATTAGTAAACTTGACAATAGAGAGTACAACATTTGATTAACTTGACATTTTTTACATATCTCATATCTCGCTGCAAATGGCTAATACTGGAACAAATTAGTTTAAGGACGTGTTAATACATAAAGGAAATGTTGAAAAATAAAACATTTCAATCGAAATTCCCATCGTCGGATATGCAGAGAAGGGTTCTCGGCATGGGAAGTTGAGGGGACCTTTATCGCCATGCCTTTGCGCTATAATTGTCTGGTGATCTCTCCAGCATTGGAACCAAGGTCATTTTATCTCGACCAGTAAGATTTTCAAAAAATGGGGCCCCACCTCGCGCCTAAGGTATATCAACGAAGAAACTCTACAAGGAAATCACATAATCAGAGGGAATATTATCATCTTCTTCTACAGTTTCGAGCATGGATTCAAACTACGGTCACAATCCGCGCCTTCAAACTCTTTGGGAAACCTGTAATCCATGTAATCTGCGAGCTTAAGGCCTTCAAGCCGTATCTTTATTAGGAGATCCAATCACAGAGAAAATGTTGTAGAGTTGTTATTGTGGGTCAAGAATATGAGAAAATTGCATGTATACTGTGAATTTGAGCAAGAACAATGCCCACAGACCACATATCAATGGAAAATTCATAGGAGGATGATTTTAGGAGCAACTCGAAGCTCGGTATGGGAGAGAAACAAATTAAGGATTCAGGGGCTCTCCCCTCGCATTACCTTCCCGCATGTTGATTGCATGACCAAAGTCTAAAATTTCGATGATTCTTTTTTTTTTGGAAAGGAGCAAATTTTCAGGCTTGAGATCGCAGTGACAATACCCTTTGTCGTGCATGTGCGAGAGGCCTTTGAGAACCTGATGGCACACATTCCTCACTTGAGTTTCCAAGAATGGTTTCATTCTTTTGTTAATCATGTTGAACACATTGGGTTTTTATGAACTCCAACACCATATGCAGATCCTGCGTTGATCAGTGTAAGTGTCGCGCAGTTTCACGATGTTTAGATGTTTCAGTGATCGTAAACACTTTGCTTCTTCTCGGAACAAAGACTTTTTCCAATCATCACGCATTATGTCATGCAATTTCTTTACCGACACCACTTGTTCTTGATCGCTATGAGTTGCACCCTTCTTAACACCCTTCCACACACATCCAAATGTTCCTTCTCCCAACTCCTTTATCAAGTTGTACTTGCCCATTGACAAGACCGGAGGCTATCCTCCACACAAAATGCACCACTTTTACACTAAGTATAAAAATGTCCCTTTGTAAAAGTGGTGCATTTTGCGTGGAGGATAGCCCTCGCCTTGACAATTGCTATCTGCCTTTTTTGGTTTTTATTTCACTATACCAAACATTATTCAACACACAATTAAGGTAAACTTGTGAAATAATTCACAACTTTGACCACTCCACATATATTTTGAATCCTTACACCAACCAACATTTGGACACCGCTTGCCAACTACTCATGTTTCTCTAAATGCAACCACCACACCTCCTATGAGATCATTTCAATTTTCACCTTTAGCATGATACATGATCATTTTAGCTACGGTAGTACTTCACAAAGATTGTTTCTCTTGTTAAATTTAATTCCATTAAATTGGACATGTTATTCTCAAAAGATATATTATTTGTCGAGGAAGTACATTGACCTTGATTAGCATTTTTATGTTGCTCTCTTAAGTGTTTGTTTTTTCTCCTTTAATTTCAAGTTCTTCATTTGTTTGCTCCTTAATTGGTCTTTTGTGGAACTACCAAACTCTATGGTTGATCTTTATGCTTTGTAATTAAAAAGGATCAAAATTCAAACATTTTTTTTTTTAATGTTTGAGACAAGGAAAACTAGAGAATTTGATGGCTATTATGTATAAATTCGTTTTAGAGCTTAACATGAAAAATATACAAAAATGGTAGACAATAATAATTTAATAGTTTTGTTATAATGAACTACAAAGGGCATATGCCCTTTACAAAACTAAGCATGCCCTTTACTGACCATGAAAGGTAAGAATGAGCAAAAACATTAATTTCCTTAACCATTTGCAATGGGTGTACACCATTTGTATATTTTACATTATTTCTTGAGTTTTCTTCTCTTGTCATCAACCTTTGATTTTGGCTATGTGATTCGAACCCAAGCTTTGGAGTCTGAGACCTACACTCGATCAACCAATATGGCTTTTGGAGAGTTTCAAAAATTTAATCATCTTCATGGGCATATTTTGTTTTGTCAATTTAATGCATTTAAAAAAATTATATAGGTTTGTAGAGGAGAGAATCTAGTTTTTGAAAATATAAAATTTTAAGCTTAAGTTATTATTTTTAATTATTACTTAAATTTTACATAACATAACTTATTATAATTCATTTATGTAGTGTTACTAATAGTTTAATAACTTTATGATGATTAGTCAAGATACTACAAACCTTATATTTCAATAATCTACACATTATTGGTTATTATTTTAAGAAAATGAAATCTATCAAGTTAATATCAAAAGGTTGTGTCTACGCATACGTTTTCATTTTTCATAATTTTTTTAATTGTAAAATTATTATATTAATTGAAAATAAATATCAATAATCTTTAACATTTTTTGAATCCTTGTGTGAAATTTTATTTAAAAATTCATTCAAGGAATAATCAAACAAGAAAACCATATGTAATTGATGCCATCCATCAAGCATCTTAAGATGCGACATTCTTAAAGCATTCACCTCTTTTCTTTAACGCTTGCACCAAAAATATTTGCAACATCTAATATTGGTGCATCAACAATCCATTCACAACTTTGAATAAAAATCACAAATTTTGTAGAATTAGAAGGAACAAGACTTATAACTCGCCAAAAAGAGATATACCCTATAAAATATATATATCGATTGACAAAATGAGCTTCCTTAGTCATAAATTGCTACAAAACATTAATTTTTACTTTGTTGAGAATTTCATGAAAAATTAGACATGAGTTTTGGATGTTGGTGTAATACACACACACACACACACACACACACACACACACACACCTTTTATTTTAGTTTATTTAACTTTATTCAAGGTTTGTTGACTTAGTGATATGGATCCAACTGCAAGAGGTTGAAATGCCTCCAAAACACACACACACACACACACACACAATTTGCAAAAACTCTAGAAGCTTCAAAATAATTTCTTTCTCATTCCTGAATCCATACTAATCTTTTACAACATTACAATATGCTTTTTATTTCCCACTATCTTGAAGAAAAACCCTAAAACATAAAAACCCCTAAAACACAAAAAGAATCTTGAAAAGTAAAACACCTCATATGGCCCCAAATTTTGTGTACAAAATATGCCTTCATAACTGAAGGCTTACGCCAAATATTGGCTTATTCCATAAAGCGGAGAAAATATATTAAAACTCAAAGTTCTAGACAAATCCAAAAAAATCCAATCAATTTTAGACTATTAGATGAAGGAATTTGGCCCCAAAAGTATACCAAAATTGCACCCAACGTTTATAAAAATTTCTTCATGACATATTACTAATCAAGATCTACCTCCCTAGAAAATTTCAAGACAATCTAACGATCGGATCAAAAGTTATGGTCTCTGGAAGTTATGCACCAACATCACTTAGTCTACTTTGCACACCTCCTAGGCTTAGATTAAGATAAGTGGCACTCATAGCTTGACCACTTGTCTCATGTGTGCCTATTTATGTGGAGGTTGTTGCACACATGTCTATCATATAGTCAAAAGTAAAGTTGGACTATAACTCTTTCTTTTGCTATATATAGACCACTTCTATTTGTAAATTAAAGAAGCTTATTGATATAAAATTCATTCGGTTGATTTATTGGCAATACTATGTTTCTATTATTGCTTATTATTTGCATTAGCTTCTAGAAATTTTGAAGTGAGTTCAAATTGAGGAGAGTTCTGGTTTCACCTATTCTTTCATGGTTTCAGAGTGATACTCCTTCAATTGGTAATTGTGGTGTTGAAATTTTTGCTTCTTCTTTTGATCCATATACTTATCCAGATTCTTTGTAATATTTTAGGCATATTAACTAGCTAGTATTCAAAAGAAACTATTTGGGTTTTTTATTCTTTCCAAAAACCTCCTTTTTAACCCTTTTAAAATTATTTTTGAATTTGGGGATACAATTATTCTTTAGTTCTTCCTAACATTTTTAATGAAATCTACATAAAAAATATGCATTGAACAACTAGTTTTTTTCAATGCACGAATTGTTTTTAGTGAAGTTTTAAATTTCATTTCTATAAGACAAGCCACAATAAGCAGATTCTACATAAAATATATTACAAATTTATGTACGTAGGAGGCTCAACTCATTTATTTTCATATTCTTCATGTCATGATATTTTCGTAAAGTCTTAAGTTTTTACAATTTGAATTTACGGTGCTCTGGAGCGTCCATTTCAAGTTTACGCTTCTTGGGCAACCCTTTAATTGCACATACCTACACATGATATTTCATAAAGATAAAGTTTGGATATTATAATAGTGAGCATGAAAAGTGACATGATGATAAGTATTAGTTTATAAAGCATGGACTACCAAGAATTCCAAAGTTCAAATCCCTTCGGCTACATATTTAGTTTTAAGAGCCTTATTTAAGTTGTTGGTTGCCCCACGTGACCCTCTCATGTCTCTAAATCAGTCACTTGCACCCTAATCAGCCTCTATTTTCTTATTTCATCCCTCACACGACTTACAACTATCTTTTATAGCCTAGCACCATGTGTAAATTATTTCACATAGCTTACACCTTTGAGCATCATTTTTTGAATAATTTTTTTCCAGAGGCTGTATTCTCTACTTTGGAAGGCCTACATTTTTTTTCAAATTGTGTATTTTTAATGCTCTACATATTGGACCAATTTACAAGAAAATGTAGTTTTTGCAAACTGTTGTTGTCTTGTCCTGGTTTTTGAACTTTCAGTTGGCCATATCTTTGATTTATGTGTCAAATCAAAATGTTGTTTTTAAGTGCATGTTTTTTCATGTTCTTCAAAATGGTGGGTTCATATTTAATTCACATTAGACTAGGATTCTACTTTCAACATAACTTTTTAATATATTGATTGTATTTGTTCTATAAATCACACTATTTTAAAAGTGTCACCTATTTCTTAGTCGGGGTTCATATTTGTGTATTACAACAAAATTTTGGGTTTGACTTATTTCATTCTTCACTTGCACGCCTACCATTATATTGAGAAAAAAATGTAAGAACTCCATTCATTCTTCGCTTGAACACCTACCGATTAGTGTGTTCGATCTTTGAGGTTCTTCCAAGGTGTTTTTACTTGCTTTTATAAATGGATTCCATCCATGACTTCCACACTCATGCATGTAAATAATAACATGCTTTCAAAAACACCATACTTTTTCAAAGTATGTTCACTTCAAAAATACATGGTTACAAAGAGAATAAAAAGAAGAAAAACATAACTCTCTATTACTCACACTAATTTCTAGAAAATAAACCCTCCTTCATTCATTCACAGAACATAGTTACATGCATACAATGCCAAATTGACACCACGGATATACCTATCATCATTGAGAATAGTCTACCTTATGTGACTTATTCAAATCCTATTGAGACGTCATAATCCTCTGCTCTACCTAATCACAAGCTACCAGGGTTGAATTTGAAGCACCCATTATTGCACTTGTTGCAACCCACACTTCAATTTCACACTCCATTGTGTTTGTCTTATCTGAAAAACATAAAACTGATTTTGGATCCCATGCTCTCTATTCCATGATTCATTTTGGTAGAGGCATAGGTAAACATTTACAAGGCATCACTTCCCATATCCAACCTATTCATTGGATTGTTTTCCATAAAATTAGATATATAGTAGATTATTTTTCATCGAGTACACTTTGTGCACACTCACATGTTTTTATTTTCTTCACTCTTCATGAGGATATTGAGTGATACATGAGTTCTTCTACAAACCTTGTCAAGTATGAGAGACCTAAGCCTACTTCACTCAAATATGAAATTCATGACACTTATAGATATGATTCCTCATATATATCGTTTGTACACATGACACTAAATCATATGAAAACATCTTCATTTACCATCCATATTCATCTAAGATGGATTTTAGATAAGTCATGATAACATCATCAATGTGCTTTACATGGACTCTATAGGCATGGATCTTCTCTCGTTTAGCTACATAGATCACACACTTTGCTCATTTTGCCTAGAATTTTCTTTTATCTTGGAAAAACTCTAATTTTATTATTTGGCATTTATTCGACAGTTAGATAGCTTCATGTTTTGAGTTATTATGGTGTATTGATCATCTTACCTGTCTTATTTGGTTCTTTCAAGATGTATACTTGCACTAAGTTACAAAGTGTCATAGTTTTTTTTTCACAACCTAGTCTACCTTCATATGTTTGTTCCTTATTTTACACACCTTATCTTAGTATGTATTCTTATCAATATTAATGTCATGTTATCTGTGAAAGACCCGCTTTTATTGTTCAACATCTTGGCGGTCGGATCGTCTCCTTTTAGTGAGCATTTTCTGGCATACCCAACTTTTATCATCATTTAGTGTTCAAGTAGTGGATTTAGACCACTCATGCAGATATATTATTTTGTCCACTCCACCCATTCAACATTATATGGGGTGTAGTCACATTACTTCTTCGGGTGTTGTTTCACTTACTTACCCTTGACACATTACATCATCTACTTTAAACTATAGATGGCATTCTTGATGTAGTTTTTGTACTTTCATCACCTTGTTCGACAAATTGGTAGTATCCTTAGAGCTATTATGGTGTATATATTGTATCTTATCTTTTCGTTGATCGAGTAGTGGACTCAAAACACTCATGTAGATTTCGGCTTTTCACCATTTTTATCACTTGCACTTCTTACATATTATTCAGTGATAGCTTTCATGCCATCTAATATTTTTTAGTGATGGCTTCCATCCCATCTAGTGCAGTCTTTACAAGACTCAATTTGTTTTTTTAGAGTTATTTATTTTTTATCTCATTTTTTCCAAGTTATACTTATTGTACATGAGTACCTTATCAAGCCTAGTTGTCGACCCATTTCTTTATTACTTTTGACTTCTATAAGTATAACTTGGGAGGGTTTTGATACAATATTTTTATATATGCACCTTTTATTTTTATTTTACTTTGTTTGTTTAGCTTTATTTAAGATTGGTTGATTTAGTCTACTTTGCACATGGGCATGTGCACGAAAATAAAGGGACCCAAAAGTGACGTAAACACGTTTGGTAGGCATTTTGAACATGACGTGCTCATGTTATAGCTCGATCATGTTATAACACATTCAATCCATAATGTGAGCACACTTTTAAGATGAAAAATTGATTTTTTATTAAGAAAATAATGTGAGCACATTTTTTTCTTTGGCTTGGAAACCACCCACCCTTTGGTTTGGATATCTAAGATTAAGGGTTGGATTTTCTATTCCATGACTGAATCCATGTTTTGCAAAAAAAACATAGGAATCTTGAGTGTAAGCCTGTTTAAGTGTGTTTTAAGACAATATTTCAAAAAAATGACAATGATGTCAAGCTTTGTCTTAAATTTGTGTCGATGCATTTATTTCTAAAATATGAATAGTTTAAGGTTTTGATCCTTAATTTCTTTTAGTAGTGTCTTCATTTTTCACCAAAACACATGTATTATTTTGTTTGATATGCTCATCCAAATTTTTAAAAATTACATTGATACTATAAACGCTTCCTTTCTACACACATTCAAAATAATAATAAATAATTTTTGGTTATTTTTCTCAAAATTAGGGGGGTGTACACATGATTGTTTCCTTTCGGATGTGTCCACTTTGAAAATTAGTAAAAAATAATATATTCATTGAAAAAATAGGAAAAAATAGTGGGACCTAATACATGATCTTAGCTAACTTTCTACCAAAGGGATTTGTAAAATATTTTACTGAAACTCGAGAAAGGGGGCACACACATGACACTATGTTATGTTTTTGACACAAATATAGGACCAATTTATGTGCACAACATATTTTACCCTCTTAATATCTAACATTTTAGTAAAAATAATAATTTATAAACTAGATTATGAGAACTACAATTCTTATTTGTATCAAATTGTCAAATTTTGAGCATAGACATGTCAAATCCCTTGTTGAAGTTCATTTTTTGTTGATTTCAAGAAAAAAGAGGCCACATTTAACCCCCTTTAGACCTCCATTTCCATGCACATACCCACACCTCATAGGCTTAGATTAGGATAGTAGCACTTATAGCTTAATAACTTGTCTCATGTCTACATATTCATGTGGAGGTTGTTGCACACATGTATATCATATAATCAAAATTAAAGTTGGATTACAACTCTTTCTTTTGATCTATTGATTTAATAACAATGGAATTAAATCTAATTACAGAGTAACTACTGTAAATAACAATGTACAATTGCTAACATACAGTAAGACGCAAGCTAATAAGCATGATAAATATAAAACTCTAAGCAAAGGAGGGAGATAAGAAGATTTATCTGATATCCACACAATATGGAAGTGATTTGGGTAGGGTAAAGTGTTGAACAAATCAGTAAAGTGTGTCGTAACTACTCGTTGTAAATTCAGGGTGTAGGAATGAGGCCGGACATGGGCGTCTGTGTGGTAGGGCAAGGGTTCTTGGGTGATGAAGACTAGATCTGGGTGCCTGTGACTATGCAAATGCTCAGGATCAGATTTTTATGTGTCGCAAGATCTTCATTGTTATTCCTTGTTGATCACCCGATAGTCACTCCTTGATTGCCAAAGGTACCTATAACTCTGCAATAAATAGATTCACCTGCACATACCCACAAACCACATTAAACCTAAAAAGGGAAATGCAGAATTGGGAGTTGAACTAACCCCACCGTCACTCGATAGAGTGAACTTACGACCAAGTGCTACACTACATTTCGTAATCTATATAGTTCTTGTGTGCATGTGTAGTAATGATGCCCTAGGATGCCCTTGTGCAAGTTACACAAATGATAGCGGGATGTAGCTATAATGTAGTAATGTAATAGTATGTGTGGATGGAATATAATAGAATTCCCATTCCTATGTTGTGTATGTAGAGTATGTAGCCCTTTTCCCTTGATTGGATGCTAGATGGATGCATTTTGAGTGCTTTAGTGCCTTTGGAATGCAATATTAGGTGATGATATTAATGTTTAGTGTTTGGTTCCCCATTTTGAATACATAACTATGTATTTATATGATTCCCTTGTTTGAATTTTATAATTGACAACTAGAAGGCTGACCCATAAGTGAAAAAGATGCCCAAAAGATAAAAGAGACCCAAAAGGAGTGAGTAAGATAAGAAAGGGTCAAGGGCACCTAAAGAGGGACAGGAGCGCCTAGGCATTGTTGTCTTAGTTGGGCGTTAGTGTCTGAAGCCATAGAAGATAAATAAGTAAAGTTCTAACTAGGTTGTAGGGTGTGCAAAACCAAAGAGAAAGCAAGAGATAAAGAAAAGAGGCCAAAGATAGTTGTCAACTACTAGTTTTCTTGCTTAGGAATCATGTAAATGTTAGCATGCTTTTAGGACCTAGAAATGTACCCAAGTGTGTGATTTTGTGTCTACATTTGCCCCCACTTTATGTTGTTGAGTGAATACTCGATAACATAAAGTAGTTAGAATATATGTACCTTATGAACATGTAGGGAGAGCCCAATAATGTGCCGAGTGGACAAGTGAAGCGTGGAGTGATTGCAAACCCAAGTGTGGAGACTAGGAAAGGAAAGTGATGAGACTAGGAAAGGAAAGTGACCCTAGGGGTGAAGCGTATGTATAAAATGTGCTACCAAAACTGTGTGTTTTGGTGAAGTGAGTTGCTCCTTGTTGTGTATTAAGGATGAACTGGAAAAAGAAGAGAAAATGAGTAGTTAAAGTCTTGTATATGAAAATTTTTAGCAAAGTAAGCAAAAGTGTATAAAAGCAAGATAATAAAGGAAAGTGTGCACTTGATGTATAAAAGTGTAAAGGATAGAAAAAGTCTTGAAATGTTGTGGAGAGAAAGTTTTTTGGGTGATCTCATGCCAAGAGCAAGTTTTTTGGGTGATCTCACGCCAAGTATGAGTTTTTTTGGGTGATCTCACGCCAAGTGTGAGTTTTTTGGCGATCTCACGCCAAGAGTGAGTGTTGGGGAGAGAGGTCTAGTTTTACTCTCCTTCCATGAATCTACCCTCATAAGCACCACTATAGATGGTACATCCCGATTTAGTTCCGATTATCCCAAATTAGTTCTCAATTGTTTTTATTAAATTGTCAAGGAAATAGAATGCATTATGTAATTAAAGGCATGTGCATGTAACTTTAGAATTGCTATGTGAATTGTTGTAGATTGTGCTGATATGAGAAAATGATTGTATGTGCCCTTAGGACATTATTGCTCAGGGGAGGACACAGGTGCCCAGGCACTATTGTCCGATTCTAGGTGTTGTGTCTTCCCTACGATTCGACTCAAATCTAATTCTCGGGTCATTCTGTGACTCAGTTTGTGTGTGCTTTTTCTATAATATGTGGATCTAAATTTTAGCTTTGAGCTATCAGAGAGTGATTTATTCACCCAATGTATGCCCCCTCATTTGGGTTGCATGTGAAGATGGTAAGAGAATGCGGCCCAAAGGAGAGGACCTGATGTTGATCTGAAGTGGATACCTACAGGGGGTAGGGGATGTGCATGGTAGAAACCAAGGCACATGCAAACAAAGTGGGATAATAACAAGTGTTAGTAGTAAAATCTAGCATGCAAGAGAAGACAATGTAACAAGCAAGTAGTAAGACAATATGGACCATGAAGAGGGTTTCATACATGAGACATCACTCATAATGTCACAAGATAAATAAGGGATGAAGCAGCCAATAACATATAATGATCATACAAGACATAGGGCATAACCTGCAAATAATAGCATACAATGGCAAACAAGATCAAACAAAATGTATCATATAACCATGGTGCAGATAGTCTTGCAAAGAAAATGCTTCACATGTTAGCATGTTAGAGAGAAAATAAATAGTATGTCATAAGCATGTATAAATCAACGAAAAGAAAGTGTTGGTAATAAGTAGTAAATGATGAAACAATAGAACCTATAACGTGTGTAAGTAGTAGTAGATAGATAAATGCCCTCAGGGAGCCTTGGTAGGACTGGTGAAATTTAATGTGCCAAGCATCATGCATCGTGTAAGGAGTTATAATAGATCTGCATTCACCTCAAAAGACCAAGTGAATGTGCATGTGTATATAGAAAGATAATGACATACTAATAATCTGTCTAACATGGAAAACAAAGTGTAACATGTAAATAAAATAAGCTTAGCAAGAGTAGATTCAACCAAGATATGCAAATGCAATGTATGAGTGTGATGGAATGATATGCAATGTGTGAAGATGGTAGAGCAACATGCCCCCTGTGGATGTGAATGAGATGAGTTTCATTAATAAAATCCCACTCAATAGTCAAGAATGAACCTTAGAACAAGAGTGCGTCATGAAATGGTATGAGATTATAAATGCTAGAAAATGTATCAGAAGCATAGAGCATGAAGAATGTAGGCAATGTGAGGTTCATTTTAGAATTAGACCCTCATAGTCGAGTATGAACCATGGAACTAAAGTGCATCATAGGGTAATGATGATACAAGGTTTGTATCAAAGTGTGTAGGGGTATTAAGAAAGAGTTAGACATGAAGCAAAAATCATAAGGTGTAGTAGGAGATGATAGAAACCTGATGATATTAGGATGGGGGAGAAAGCGTTATGAGCCCCAAGTGTGTGAGTGATGGAGTTCTATGTGGTGATGTGAGAAGGACCATGTCATGGTGGCAAAGTTTGAAATGTGTCCCGACCATCAATGTAAGGATTAGCTTATTTGACAAAAATAATTGGACGTTGAAGTGAAGGAGGGTGGAGAGGGACCTTGAATGGTGGTGGATTATTTGGGATTGATAATGTTATAGATGACTTAGTAGGAGGAGATAATGGGTTAGATAGTTTTGAATATGGTCCGAGACTGGTTGTCTTAGTTGAATAGGCAACATTTGACTTACCGGAAGGAACATTAGAAATGATGGAATGATGCTCACTAGACAAAGATGGATCAGATTTGGGAGCCCAATGAGTTTTAACAATTGGAGATGAGCATGCAGTAGAATTTTGTGTAGAAAATGAAATGAAACCATGATGCTTAAGGTGGCAAATTCTTCGTTTTAAAGCATATAAATCATTGTCATTATGTCTATTGATTTGATGATAATTACAAAATGGGATGCCTCAAGGTATTTAATAAGGCGATAAAGAGGGTAACAATGAGTAGTTGGCAATTTGATCAATTGATGATTGAGGAGCTTAGGAAGAATATCATGTTGCTTAACATTTGAATCAAACTTGAGAGGTGTTGGTAGTGGTAAGACTTGGGGTTCACTTATATGAGCATGTAGAAGACATAGAATTAGGATGAGATGTAGAAGAAGAACTAGCATGGGCTTGAGAAACATCCTTGAGATGTTGGATTTCAGCTTTAAGAGATGTAATCGTTGTTTCCATAGCTTGAATTTTGTCTTGAAATAAACAATGTAAAGCTTGAATTGACTCTAAGATGGGTTGATTGGATGGAGGATTAGGACCGATAGAGTCATTAGATGACAATCGAAAATGGCACTTACTTGAGTGGGTGGTGTATTGTGAGGGAGATATATAGTGTCTAGGGTTTTTGGAGAATAACTTTGCAAGGTGGATGCATTTGAAGTAAGTCATGCAAAGATATTTGAGGAATTTTAGGAGCCATGAAAGAATATTAGATAGAATAAGAAAAATGAGGATCCAAGTGTATGATCACAAGTGGGGTTCACCAAATGATTTAATAAAAATGGAATTAAATATAATTACAGAGTAATTATTGTAAATAATGATGTATAATTGCTAACATATAGTAAGACGTAAGCAAATAAGCATGATAAGTATAAAACCCTAAGCAAAGGAGGGAGATAAGAAGACTTAGCTGATATCCGCATAAGTTGGAAGTGATTTGGGAAGGTTAAAGTGTTGGATAGATTGTAAATTATGTTGTAAATACTCACTCTATAAATTCCGGGTCACAACAATAAGGTCGACACGAGTGCTTGTGGTAGGGCAAGGGCGCTTAAGACTGGATCTCGGTGCCTGTGACTGTGTAAATGCTCAAGATCTTATTTTTGATGTGTCATAAGATCTTCATTATTGTTCCATGTTGATGCCTTAATAGTCACTCCTTGATCATCAAGGTACTTGTAACCTACAAGAAAAAGATTCACTTGTACATACCCAAAAACCACATCAAACCCAGAAAGGAAAATACAAAATGGGGAGTTGGACTGACCCCGACACTCACCCAACATAGTGAACTTACAACCGAGCACTACACTACATCTCAGAATCCATGTAGTTCTTATGTGTGTATGTAGAAATCATGCCCCAGGATGCCCTTTGTGTAAGTTGTACAAATGATAATGGGTCAGTAGCTAGAATGTAACAACATAATAGTATGTGTGGATGGAATAGAATAGACTTCCCTTCCTATGTTGTGTAAGGATAGTATGTAACCCTTGTCCCTTGAATGGATGTTATATGGATGCCTTTTGAGTGCTTTAGTTCCTTTGGAATGCAAGCTTAGGTGATGATAGTAATGCTTAGTGCTTGGTCCCCCATTTTGAACACATAACTATGTATTTATATGATTCCCTTGTTTGAATTTTATAATTGACAACTGAAGGCTGACCCATAAGTGAAAAAGATGCCCAAAAGATAAAAGATACCCAAAAGATAAAAGATACCCGAAAGGAGTGGGTAATATAAGAAAGGGTCATGGGAGCACATAAGGGAAAAGAACGTTTGAGCAATGTTGTCCTAGATGGGTGTTGGTGTCTGAAGCCATAGAAGATAAATATGTAAAGTTGTAAATGGGTTGTAGGGTGTGTAAAACCAAAGAGAAAGCAAGATACAAATAAAAGAGGCCAAAGATAGTTGTCAACCACTAGTTTTCTTGCATAGGAATCACGTAAATACTAGCATTCTCAGAGGACCTAGAAATGCACCTAAGTGCGTGATTTTGTGTCTACATATATATACACCACATTTATTTGTAAATTAAAGAATCTTGCTAATATCAAATTCATTCGGTTGAATTATTGACAATATTATGCTTTTATTATTACTTATTATTAATATTAACTTCTAAAATTTGCAAAGTGAGTCCAAATTGAGGAGGTTTTTAGGTTTCACATATTATTTCATTAGAGGTATATTTATGATTTTAGTTGGAGATTTGGGATAATTTCCTCTTGTTAGTGATATATCACCATACGATACTAATAAATGTGTCAATTTGTTTCATGAATAATTTAAAACAATTGTTACTTCGGATAAAATATATAAATATGAAGGAGAAAATGAAGAATTAATATGTTTCAATAACTTCTCACAAATCTAAGAGATACACATTTGATGATTGACAATATGAAGTTATCGATGAGAAGAATTAATGTTGGATTAAAAAAATCTAGTAATGAAGAATTTGACAATAATATACATTTATTCGTAATAATAATGTGGAGAACCACAAGAGATGAAAATTACGGTTTGCGTTCAAATGACCTATCGCACATATCATTCCAACCAAATATGGAGCCAATAGGGGTCCAAATGATGAACTTGATATGGAGTTATTAATTGTTAAGGATGTAAGGGTCATGTTAACCTTCAATCCTTAGATAAAAGTAAGTTTTGTAGACTAAGAGATGCACATTTGACAATTGACAATCTAACATTATTGATGACAGAACTAATGTTGGATTAAACAAAGCTAGTAATGAAGAATTTGACAAAATTATACATTTATTCACAATAATAATGTGGATAACCACACTAGATGAAAATTACATTTTGCGTTTAAATGACCTATTACACATATCATTCCAACCAAATATGCAATAACAATACACCAATAGGGGGTCCAAATGATGAACTTGATGTGGAGTTATTAATTGTTAAGGATGTGAGGGTGATGTTAACCTTAGATCCTTATATAAAAGTAAGTTTTGTAGATGGATCTCTAAGGTATATTTAAAGCATAATGTACAAACTTGGGAGTGTGCCATCGAACCATTGACATATACATTATGGGGGAGTTTGATAGTTACTCTAGAATACCATTTAAATATTAAAATCTAGATACAATTCCAATCGCACCAATATAAAGGGGGAGCACACACCAAGTACCCTTATAGTTGGCTTGGGCATTAACGATACACATATCATAAGGTTGGACTCTTTTAAAAGCTACAATTGATACATGTAACAAAATGAAAGTATGATGTTCCTATTGGTGTCTATCTCTCATGTAAATTTTTGAAAGGACTAAGAATATTACCATCATTTACATATGACCACTATGAAAAGATGAAAAAAGGAAAACACTTTTTCAAATGGAAAGCTATGGAAGAAAGACTAGAACCTTAGAAAATAAATAATGTTCTCTACTCATTACTGATTTATTTCTATGAATTTGTCATTTTATGTGATGTGCATGTCACATTTTGATTAATATTAAATGTTTTTTTTTTTTTAGTTATCTTATGTATATTATATACATTTGAAAGAGTTGAAAATGCTACATTTATTATCATTTAATGTGACATATATTACACATTTAAATTTTAATGAAAAACTTAATATGATATGTTGGAAAATAGAATGATACTTATACCTATCTTAGATAAATATATGCAAATATGCCATTAGATATCATTTTATTGGCAACGATAGAATGATATCCAATAAAATAATATCTCTTGACGTCTTTTGCATAGATTTATCTAAGATATGTATACTAGTGTAGAGTTTTGAGATATTTTAAAAATAAACTATAAGAAAAATAGGAGAAATAATGTTTTCACACCCATTAAAGTTGGAGAAAAAAGCTTTTGGAATTTTCACATGATTCTATACGAATACGTTTTTCAAAAAAATTAAATATGATTTTGATATTTGTGTTGAGATAAAAGTGAAATGTCTACATGTACGAAAAATGAAGGGCATAAATAAAACAAAAAAACTCTTCTAAATTCGCATTCGCATTTATTTATTTTCCCATGCAAATCCCATCTATATTAAAACTCTATAACCTTAGTTTATTTTCAATCAAAATAAAATATAGATATCTTTTAACATCCACAAGGTAAAGAGAAACCTATGGGACATTAAAACCTACCATTTTTGTTTTAAATTTGTGCCCATTTACTATTCAAATTGATAATGAAATCTCCCATTTTCTCCACCCTCTCCTTGGTAAACATATCATGTAACAAGGTTGTCATTAAAACACTTGCATATTTGGCCCGGATGTCATTGTAAGCATTACACTAAAAATAAAGTATTTTTCTACGCCTCCAAAGTACTCCCACTAGTGCAAAAGAAAAACTCTCTCTTCCTATGTCTCTTTTGTCCTTTTCCACCTACATGTTTCACATGGAAGGCGATGTAAATTTTTCCTTAATTGAGCTATGATAAACATGATGATCACAATTGGAGTTAAATTTGTCAAGGGAACATTTCTTCTTCCTCCCTAACACTTTATCCCACATAGACTTGCAGAATTTATCTATAACAAATGCCTTTATTTCTTTGTTATTATTGGGACATGCATTCAATTCAATGTGTTATTTCCTCATCCACTTGTTATTTGCATTCATCCACAACTTCTTTTGTTGCACGAGATCTGATTAAAGACCACCTTGAGCCATCTACTTGCCTCCATCTGCCCAAATATTTAGATATCTTAGGTGTAATGAAATTACTAGTATAATTCAGATTATGAGCAATAATAGAACACCAAATAACACAATATTTCAGAATAATAATCTCAATATGTAATTATAATAGCTTTGCCACTTCGAGGGGGAAACCTCCAAACCATATAATAAGACTCAAATGCTCAAAAAATAATGAACTACTACCTACTGATCCCTATATATACTATTCATATGCTATGGCCTTCACCAAGGCCGACCTATTAAGCATAAGAAAGTATAAATGATATAATAAAATGATATGGTAAGCCACAAGTCAGGTACTCATATCCTAATACAAGCAATAGGTTAAGGGCGTAGCATGCCCTTCCCCTTCAAACCAATGTTGTCCTCAACGTTGAATAATCCTGGATGTTGTTGCAGAAAACCTTCATCCTCCCAGGTTACATCTTCTATGCTCAGATTCTTCCACTTGATCAGATATTCCTTAATGTCTCTAGTTCTTAGCCTCTTAGTACGTGTTTGTAGAATATTCTTTGGCTCCAAAATGATTCTTCCTTCCTCATCAAGTTCTGGTAACTCTGTCTGGGCTTCAAATTTATGTCCAATAACCTTCTTCAGGCATGAAACATGGAATACTGGGTGTATGTGTGAAGATGGAGGCAACTCTAGTTTATAAGAAACACTGCCAATTTTTTGTAGAACTTGATAAGGGCCATAATATTTAGGAGCAAGTTTGTTGTCCTTTTATGTTGCTTTAGGGACATCTGTTTGTAAGGCTAGAGATGTACAAAAACCCAATCACCAATTTCAAAATGTCTTTCACTACGGTGTTGATATGCTTGTTGTTTCATCCTGTTTTGTGTTAATGCTAAATTCTCCTTCAAACTAGCCAAAACCTGTTGTTGATGTTGAATGTGTTCCTCAACATCTCTAACCTTAGTTTGCACCCTCAAGGAGGAAGTGATAGAAGGTGGATGGTAACCATATAATGTTAAAAATGGGGTCATTTGAGAAGAGGTATGAAAAGATGTGTTATACCACCATTCTGCAAGTGGTAGCCATTTAATCCACCTTTCCTGCTTATCTGATACAAAACAACGTAGATACCCCTCTAAGCATTTTTTGACCACTTCCATTTTCCCATCAGTTTGAGGATGATAAGATGAACTATGAGCTAGTTGAGTACCCAAACATGAAAATAATTCTGTCCAAAAATTACTTGTGAAAATAGGATCACGATCACTTATAATTATCTTTGGGGTTCCATGTAGCCTTTGAACTGTCTCCAAAAAAATAGTTGCGACTGTATTGGCTGCAAAACGATGTGATAGGGCAAAAAAATGGGCATATTTTGTGAGCCTATCCATAATCACAAAAATAACATTCTTACCCTCTGAACAAGGCAATCTGATGATGAAATCCATGGAGACATCCTCCCATCTTTGGCTAGGAATTGGTAAGGGTTGCAACAGACTTGGCGTCTTAATTGTTTCCCCTTTGTTCTGTTGGCACACTAAACACTTTGATACAAAATTTTGTACATCCCTCTTGAGTGCTTCCCAAAATAATTCTCTTTTTATTCTATGATATGTCTTCAAAACCCGTAGTGTCCTCCAATAGGCGAGGCATGTAGCTCTGTAAGCATCTTGTGCTTCAACTAAAAATCTTTACTCAAGTATAACTTGTCCTTATACCATAGGGCATTACCTTTCCACTCAAATTTGTTAGATGTCATAGATCCTTGCTTGATATTCTGTATTAGAGATTGTGTATCCTTGTCTTGATCCCATTTCAATCTTGCTTCATCCAACCAATCAGCCGTCAACATGGACATTCCACATAATAAGGCATCTGTGGATGTATCCCTTCTAGACAATGCATCGGCTACTACATTTTCTTTACACTTTTTGTATATGATTTCAAAATCATAACCCAACTTTTTTGTTACCCACTTTTGTTGTTCCTCAAATGATAACCTTTGCTCCAAAAGTATTTGAGACTATCATGATCAATTTTTACCTTGAAGTGTCTACCCATGAGATAGGGCCTCTATTGCTTGACCGCATGAAGAATAGCCATCATTTCTTTCTTATAGACATGTTTAAGAAAATATTTTCCTTTGAATTGGCGACTCTCAAATGCAATTGGTCTTCCTTCTTGCATTAGAAATGCTCCCAATCTTGATCTTGAAGTGTCACATTCTCAAAGGTTTTGAGAAGTTGGGAGTAGCCAAATCTGGGGTGCTGCACAAGGCTTCCTTCAACTGCTCAAAGGATTTAGTGGCTACGTCTGTCCAATGGAAGGCATCCTTCTTTAGCAATGCAGTGAGTGGGGTTGTTATTCTACCATATCTCTGCACAAATATTCTATAGTACCCTGTTAGTCCTAGGAACCCACAAAGATTTTTGAGAGTTTTGGCCTTGGCCATTCCACCATAGCTTTGATCTTCTGAGGATCAACTTTGACGCCTTCATGGGATACAATGTGACCCAAGTACTCTACCTCTTGTACACCAAAAGAACATTTGGATGGCTTTGCATAGAGAGTATGTTTCTCCAAAACTTCCAACACTTTATTTACATGTTGTAAGTGTTCTTCTCATGTCTTATTGTAAATCAATATGTCATCAAAGAAAACTAATACAAATTTCCTTTAAAATGGCCTAAAAACAGTGTTCATCAAGCTTTGAAAGGTTGAAGGTGCATTTGTAAGACCAAAAGGCATTACCAAAAACTCATAATGGCCCTCATGAGTCCTAAAAGCCATTTTATGAACATCTTCCTCTTTTATTCTAATTTGATGGTACCTCGAACGAAGATCTAATTTTGTGAAATAAATAGCACCATGCAATTCATCAAGTAAATCATCAATTATTAGAATAGGAAACTTATCTTTGATGGTATACTTGTTGAGTTCTCGGTAATCTGGACACATCCTCCATGTTTCATCCTTCTTACATACCATGACCACTGGTGAAGAATATGCACTCTGGCTAGGCCTAATGATACCTACCTTCAACATTTCCTGAACCATTTTCTCGATCTCACTTTTCTGGGAATATGGGTATATGTATGGTCTAATGTTAGGTGTTTGGCTCCCTAGAATCAATTGAATGGCATGATCATGATCCCTAATTGGTGGTAGTCCCTTTGGAATTGCATCAAAAACAAATGAGTGAGCATCAACAATCTTCTGAAGATCGGGTGGCATTGAAGACTCTGTATTTTGTACTTCTATGGAAAATAAATTTGCTATAAATCCATCTACTCCTTTTCAAGAACCTTTTGCATCTGATGAGAGCTAATAATATGTGGATACTTAGCTATCATCCCATTCAATTTTATTGTCCTTCCATCCAAATGAAATCACATGAACAATTCTTAGAAATTCATCTCTATAGTACCTAAGGTTATGAGCCATTAGACACCCAAAACAATATATGCCCCTCCCATAGAAATATCAAACATAGGTGAGTCTAACATGTAGTCTACCATGGAAAGCTTGATCTATGGCACTTTTCTATGCACTTGATTGTCCCACTTATCCGTAATCATAACTTGTATTTCTAGAGCTAGGCAAATAAAACAATTGAGGCGAAACTAACTTACTATTTATGAAGTTATGAGTACTCCTCGAGTCAATCAACACCATCACCTTCTATTTTTTGAGATAGCCAATAACCTTGAGTGTTTGAGGAGTACTAATACCTAACAATGCATGGCAAGAAATTATAGGTTGGTGATCCTCTACTTCATCTTCTACTAGTTCCTTAGCCTCTCCTATAATTTCAACATCCTCATCATCCTCATTACCTCCTTCAATATAGAACAACTTCTTCTCGCACATTTTTGTCCCAGTCCATATTTGTTATCACAGGTTAAAACATAATCCTTTTTCTCTCTTTTCTTCCATTTGTTGAGGAGCCACTCTAATTGGCGTAGAAAATGAAGGGGAAGAGATACTATGGTTTCTAGTGTTAATGAAAGGCGGCCTCCTACTACAAAAACTTTTTCCTTAGCTCGACATGCCATGATAATATAATCAGAAAGCTTGAGTGGATTAAACATACGTACCTCATGCTCGATGTGGTCCTTAAGACCCCCAAGAAATAAGTCATTCAGATTCTCTTCTGGAATATTCTCCACCCTTAAGGATAGGTTCTGGAATTGATGCACATAATCTTTGACTAATCTTGTTTTTCGTAACTTTGCTAATTGACTAAAGTAGTTCTCTGAAACACTGGAACTATAGTGCAATTGTAACTCCTCGGTAAAAACTGTCCAAGTGACACCGAGACCATTCTTCTGCCTCTGAGCACATAACCATCGATACCAAACGAATTGGTCTGGTTTAAGATACAGGGATGCCAATGTCACATTTTGTCTTAATGGTGTTTTATGTAGCTCAAATAAGTTCTCCATTTGATTTATCCAATTCAGGGGATCCTTACCATCAAATTTGTGCATATCCACTTTCAAAGATCATGTTTTGTGGTTGCGAATAAGTTAGATTCTTATTAAATTAGAAAAGTGATCCAACATGGTTGTTTTGTCCATGATTTTGAACTGAAGGTCCTCCTTGGTTGATATGGGATGGATTTGGGCCATACTATTTACCCTTTACATGTTGCATGATATCATCCAACCGACGATTGATTTGGTTTATGTCTCCTTTAGAGGCCATCTCCGATTGTACATTTCCCACTCATACTCAAGTTGGCTCACCTTATGATAAACTGAGAGGTAAACCCTAGTGCTGAGGAATTTGTATTTACCTTTTCTGAATCCATCTCTTTAATCACTATCCCATCTTTATCTGGGGTTTTACAAGGAGTAACCGAATTCTTTTTTACTCTTGTGGAAGTCCCCGCCATGATATCAAACCTTAGGGTTTAGGGTTTCTATACAAATTTGGCTGAACAGAAAAAACACAGAGAAGATACTAATACTATTTTTTTGAGATATTTCTGAAAATGTAAATAACTTGAAAAAATTCTATAATTTGCACCCTAGGGAGTGATTTTATGAAAAACCCTAAATTTGTAATAACTTGTGCAAAATAAATCAAAAAATTCTGAAATTTTTAGGGAACCTTACTTGAAATGTTTTGCAACTTTGGTAAAAATATATCCCACCAATTCACTCTGGTTCGAAATATATTGTGGAAACAAAAAATTAGGGTTTTTGCCCTAATTTTGCCCAGATCGCAACTCTGATACCACTTGTAATGAAATTACTAGTATAATTCAAATTATGAGCAGCAATAGAACAAAAAATAACACAATATTTCATATTAATGATCTCAATATGAAATTATAATAGCTTCACCACTTCGAGGGGGCAACCTCCAAACCATATACTAAGACTCAAATGCTCAAAAAATAATGAACTACTACCTATAATCCCAATATATATTATTCATATGCTATGGCCATCACCAAGGCCGACCTATTAAGCATGAGAAAGTATAAATGATATGGTGAGCCACAAGTTGGCACTCATATCTTAATACAAGCAATAGGTTAAGGGCGTAGCATTATGAGATCCGCCATAACAATGGCTTCATTGGGACTGCCCTTATTTCAGTTAAAAGAATCTCATATGAGACTCGATACTTTTAGTTTGAACTTGTTTGTGGTCATACATTTTTTAATTCTCTCTATTTGTTTCCATTTTGAGTCTGAAAATGTTCTTGGCCCATAGTTCACACTGTAAAACACTAATGGAAAATAAATAATAGACCAAAAAGAGTTTGAGTAGTTTTCCAATCCCATAACTCCACCTCTCTCGCATCTATTTTGTAGGGCATATAATTCTCTCCACCCTCCCAAAGTTCTCTTCTTCCTACAAGTTTCCCAACAAAGCTTGTTATTGAAGTCAATCCCAAAGTATTTATATTCAATTACTTCTTCTAGAATATTTCCTTAAAAATAAAATTCAAGTTAATTTTCATCATTTCTATTGGAGAAGGCCATCATCTTGGTTTTATTGGTGTTGAATTACATGTTCACTTCTTTGTAAAAATGCTCAAGGGCATATAAGTGCTCTTGTAACCCCTGAGTAGACCTGATAATGAAAATAAAGTCACTTGCATACAAAAGGGGCCTTAACACGTACTCTCCCAAAAGGACTCCCTCCCCACTTGAAAAATTTAACAACTTTTCAAGTTTGTCTATATATAAGCCAAAAATAGTAGGGGATAATGGGAATCCTTGTTTAACTTCAATGTCACTTCTAAAAATCTCTAAAATTCATACTTGAGTTTTGATTTTGACTTGCATCTCTTCATAGAGTCTATGTACAACTATTCTAAATTGTTGTAGAATACCAAACTCCTTGATTTTGTACCATAGTTTATCTTTAGGGACCATGTCAAAAGCCTTTTTGAAGTCAACAAAACAACAATAGACTTCCTCATTTTCACTCCATATTTTTTCAATGATATTTCTCAAAGTAATTCCATGATCTATTGTTGAGTGTTTGGTCTTGAAACCTGTTTTCCCTTTTACTCTCTTACCTTTTTCTTCCAACCACTTATTAATTTTTTTCGCTCAACCAAGTTTCCAAACAAATTTGTAAATAAGGTATTTATCATTATAGTTTTGTAGCTAGAAGTATTGTTGATATCCCCACTCTTAAAATGCGGTATCATAAGATTGGTAGTCTAGTCGGATGGAAATCCATGTTGAATGATTTTGTTGAATATTTTCACAATGTGAGGAGTGAGAATTTTTACCCCCATTTTAGGTACCTTGCCTAAAACTCAACCAAATCCTTGGTCATTCCTCGAACTACATCATGTGGATCAAGGGCGGGGCATGTTTTACTCATTTAATTATTTTGCATATTCAAACCAATGAGTGGTTGTGCTAATATTTTCGGTTTGTTTTTTTGTTGAAGTTCCCTCCAAAATAATTTTGGGTTATTCTTCCCTAAGTAGGTAAAATATTCTCTCCTTGTGCTATTAAACTTGCCCTTTTTATTTTTATGATTTTTTTGTACAAATTTGCGTTATACTTATCTTTTCTGGCTTTTTAAGAGCTCTCCATGCAAATTTTCATTCTTCATCGACTAACCATTCATCGAAAAACAATTTATTTTCCCCTTATTTTTTACTCGTTTACACCTCTTAAGCACCCCCGTATTATGTTTGTTAACTTGTGGCTTTTGAGGCCTTCTAACCTTGCTTTCTCCTTTTGCATTAATTGTCTTAGTGTTTCCTTAAAGATACCACAATTTTCTTGCATTAAGAGAATTCTTCCCTTTGTTGGAGGTTGTTGATGAGATTGTGTTTTCATTGCATGCCATTTTTTCCAACTAAGATACCATTATGCAAATTGGGCGATGGTATGATTTTAGATCCATAAAAAGAATCATCAATCTTAATTTCTCTTATCCTTTCAATCAAACTTTGTGAACAAATTGCATAATCAACAACACTTGCCCCATTGTAGGTTTTGCATGTAAAATTTCCGATTTCTTCCACCTACCCATACCATTGCAAATAAGCAAGTCAAATGTAACAAATTTTCACCAAAATGATTAATGTCCCTGTTATCTTTTGAACACCTTGATCACTTTGATAGCTTTCCTCTTTGGCAACATATATAAGATTATAGTCTTCCTTACTACACAATATGTTAGATTGTTCATTTGTTGTTCTGACATTAAAATGATCCCCTAAAAGAAGAACTTCCTCTTGTTGGGAATACATTGAAATATCTTGTTTTAAAGTTGCATATGGATCATTTCCATCTAACCCATCTTTCTTGTAGGTTTTTGATCCATGTGGAGAAAAATAACAAGTTGCAATTCTAATGTGCCTTCCATTTTCTAATATTTTGAACCATATGTATTGTTTATTTGTGCCTTCTCTTTCCTATTGAATGTTTCTACCATATACTTATCTTACTAGAGCATTATGTTTTCATAACCCTTATCATTACTTATTGCATTATTTTACACCGTAAACTTCATATATCCTTTAAATGTAGGAGTATTGCATCCACCGTGCTCATGAGTTTCTATGAGCCATATTGTGTCTCTTCTTTTGGCATGCACACTAACCTAGCCCCCTCATCCAAGAATAGCCTTTACAATTCCAACAAACTAATTTTAAATATTCTCAAGGGGACTATTTGTTATTTCCTTTGGCATTGAAGACTCGGGTATAATCCTCAAATCTTTTCACCCATGCTTGCTTTGACATACCCTTTGATGTTATACCTTTATCTGCTCTTTATTTCTTTACGCCACCCTACTTTTTGTGATTATGTATTTTGAGGCATTAGATTGACAATAATAGATTTTCCATTATACAACCATGCTCTTTTACCTTCATCCCTTGCTTCCTTAACTTTATCTGATTCTCCCCTTCTCTCCTCTACTTGCATTGGGGTTAAATCTTCATCTAGAAAGAAATATGAACCCTTCAAAAGTCTCTTTTTGCTTAGAAGTTGATGTTTGTCTTCTATTCTCATCATGACAACTTTGATAGGCCTATAACTCTTTTCACTTAACTTTCCAACCCTTCTTGCTTGACAAATTTTCCCTCTCCACTACAACTTCTCTTTTAGAAAACCACTTGTATGATTTAGAGTACTATGGTTTTTACCATAGTCTCTTACTACTTTAATAATTAGTTGTTAGGCTATATTATAAGGGATTGGGCCCTCCCAAAAAAATAATCTACATGGTCCCAATCTTTCTTTAAAATCCACCGCCCATTTTTGAAAAGGGCAATTCAATAATATATATATTTACTTTCAAACATGTCAAATTTCCATGTATCTCCTAGTATACTCTCATTTCTTATCTCAATAATATGCATGCATACTCACATTTTTGTCCCTTCTGGGGCCAATAATATGTTCCCCACCTATGGAAGAATTTAATATAAATAGTTTCATATAAACATATATAAAGAAGTGTCATGTTTGCATATATGCCCCATATTTCTGTATGTAATAAGTGTTGAGAGGGTTCTTCGTATTATGAAGTTGTTTTATGATGTTTACAAGATTTATATGAGCATTATAATATACCGTGGAAGCCAAAAATATATTAAATGATAATAATGAAGAATATATAATATTTTACACAAGGAAAATGCATAAACACCATGATATATATGTAAATATCCACTAATTACTAGTTAAGAATGTAAATAAGTGTTAACCAATGGTTACCACGAGTCATTATGAGTGAAAAGACATAACTTTTGCCTTTTAAAGGCTATATAATGATGTAAAATGAGGGGGGAAGAGAATATCATGAAAATGAGTGAGAAGAGTTAATATAAACATGAAGAATAAAGAGAGGAATCAATGTAAGAAGTGAGAGATATGAATATAATCAATTCAAACATATAATTCTGAATTTTATGTAATTGTGATCAATATATATGTGACATTTGTGGTTTGAACCATTGATGTGTTGAGTGTTATGTTTATTCATGTTTAATAAATGATAAATACTTATTTTATAAGAGAGATCTACCCTTCTTTGTGATGTTAGATCTATCATTATTTGTGATATTCTCTTCCCCCTCATTTTACATCATTATATAGCCTTTAAAAGGTAAAAGTTATGTCTTTTCACTCATAATGACTCTTGGTAACCATTGGTTAACACTTATTTACATTCTTAACTAGTAATTAGTGGATATTTACATATATATCATGGTGTTTATGCATTTTTATGTGTAAAATATTATATATTCTTTATTATTATCATTCTAATATGTTTTTGCTTCCATTGTATATAATAATGCTCATATAAATCTTGTAAACATTATCAAAAACTTCATAATATGAAGAACCCTCTCAACACTAACATACTTGTGTAATGAACATTTTAAGTAGACAATATATATCACGCCCTTATCATTATTTTAAAGGTGTGTTAATAATGAAAATTCAACATTACGATATTTTTGTAATTTTAATAAATAATTAAAATCTGCAAGTATTGTGTAAAATAAAAAATAACAGAGAAAATTTCACCAAAAATTGACACAGACGTGATAATGAGTTTGGGCACTTGAGGCCTACGTCTCGGGTCTAGTTGAATGGGACCGATCTATTAAAATCTTGAAAATAAATCTTTACAATGATTTCTACAAGAATTTGACCTTCTCATAGTAATCCCTCTACCAAAAATAATACTAGTCTCTTTTTACATTCCTCAAAATTCCTCTCCTAGCTCAAGATATAAGCTTTACAATAATAACACAGTCATCAAACAATGCCTAAACATATACAACAGAGCCCATTTTATAACACTTCACAACCCACCTGAGCGTAGTGGCCGGTTAGCACTTATCCTTTTACTTGGCCGACCATAGGTTCAACCCCCTTTCCCTATGACCATGCATTTGCATTTTCTATTTGTGGGAATATCCCACATTTCCGCGTAAAAAGGATAGGGAGTTGTTTAAAAGGGGTGGTTGTGGTAATTAACATTGGCTTTAGAGCCATTTTGGTTGGGTCATGTATTATTAGCCTGTTGAAATGGCTAAGTGCTTTGGCATTTGTTGCCCATGAAGTTGGGCATGAGTAGTGTGCATTGGCTCATGTGAGGATAAGGTGTGGAGGGATAAGGTAAGTGAAGTGGATTAAGGAAATACATGGCAGTGGTTTTGAATATATGTATGTGTAGGTGGAAGGTTATATAAAATGTGATGGAGATATGATATATAAACGGCCTTATGAAGAGATATAAGGGGGAGTGTGGCTCGGTGGATAGGTCGACTCGGTGGCATTTAGTCGAAGTCGGCTATCCACCGAGCCCTTTATAATTACAATATAACAATATCCCACATTATCTAATGAATACATACATAAAGAAAATATAACAAAAGCTCCTGTAATAGCAATATCAAAAGGAGGCCAAGACACCCCTCCATAATCGAGTGTGTCGAACTTGGATGAGGGCCCCTAGCAACAAATAATAGGGCCCACCTATCTGTCACTGAGTGTCCAAGACCGACGTTAAAAAAAAATTTACTCTTTCACTCATATTGTCCACGTGTCACATTTTCATTGGTCCACTTGGTGAGTGTGCATGCATTCAACTTGCACAATCTCAAATTTGCACCAGTTGCCCAAAAATTTCAGAGCCATAACTTTTGCATATGTGCTCCGATTTCTACAAACAAGATATCATCAGAAAGATCAATTTTTCTCCATGCAATGAAACTACCCATAATTGATTCTAAGAAGATTTAGATTAATTTTTCTCAGTGAGGATCCTCTGGATCATTCCTCCCCACTGAGAAAATTTTGGACCCCAAAAGTCAACTTAATTGGTAAATAGGTGAGGGTACTTCTCCCTCACCTTTCAGTTTCCATCCATTTCACCTTGTTCGGATGCATGCCTTTGAACCCAACATGAAGATATTCAATATCACCCCTTCACAAAGTTCTAACCTTCCTATCCAAAATGATATCATCCTATGCAACTCATCGAGATACTCAGGTGCAAAATCATCAATGGAAGGCATAATGTTAGCATCATCATGATCAATAATCATAGGTGGTTCATACAATTTCAAGTTCTCAACATTTACAACTGAATAAATTTGCATATATGGAGGTAAATCCAACCGGAAAGCATTGTTACCAATTTTCTCCAATATTCGAAATGGACCATACCGAATAGGTTTCAAATTTTTACCTTCACCTGTCAACCTTTCCTTGCTGATGTGAAGCCAAACTGAATCACCAACTTGAAACTTGTGATCAGTTTTGTGTTTATCATGCCTTGCTTTGTACTTAGCTTGAATTTTCTCCAACTGTTCTCTAACATATTGATGAACTTGTTGTATTCATCTACACAAATATTTTAGCTTTGTCAGAATCACTTAAACCATTAACAACAATATCCTATCCAAAAGAGAAATCTAATGGAGATTTAGGCAGATAACCATAACAAGTCTCAAATGGAGACTTCAAAGTAGAAGAATGTAAGGCACGGTTATAAGCATGTTACACATAATATAAATGTTCATCCCACAATTTAGGATGTTTACCACAATAGCCCCTAAGAAAATGTACCACTTGTGTTTCACAACCTCTATTTGACCATCGGTCTATGGATGGAAAGCAATGCTTTTTTTCAGTTTAGTGTCCATTAAACCCCACAAAGTTGACCAAAATTCCCCAAGAAATCTAGAATCCCAATCTGAAATAATTGAAGTAGGAAATCCAAAATGAACCCATACAAACTGAAAGAATAAATGTGTAGTTCCTTCACCAGTTATTTGTTTAGTACATGGAATCAACACACACATCTTGCTAAATCTATCCACAACCACATATAAATAGTCATGTTTCTTTCATGACATGGGCAAAGCCTCCTAAAAATCCATGGAAATACTTTCCCATGGCCGTGTAGGGACAGGAAGAGGAGTGTAAAGTCCTAATTTCTATGTTACTTGGCTTTCTCATGGCACAAAGAACACATCCTTTTATATACTTGGTTACATGTTCATGCATTCTAGGCCAATAACAATACATCTGTAAATGTGCAACTTGTTTTACCAACACCAAAATGACCAAAAATAAGAGAAGTATGAGCTTCCCTAATCATATGCACACACTCATTTTCTGGAATACAAAGTTTACCAGAATGATATAAAAGTCCATCATGCACATGATAATCCATTTCTCCTACTTGTTTCCCACTCATTAAATCCTCATACACTTCTTTAAAATCAACATCATAAACATATTGTTCCTTATAACTATCATGAGCCAAAGAACTATGTTGTAAAAGAATAGATGCAACAAACAACTGGAGGTCTAGATAACATGTCAACAACCTTGTTTTGTATACCTTTTTTATACCTGATCACGAGATGAAACTACTGTAAAAATCCCATCCAATGGAAATGTCTAGACTATTGTAGCTTTGTTTGTGTTTGTAAATACTAAAGGGGTTGATGATCGGTATGTATAATTGTTTCTTTTCCCATTAAGTAATGCTTCCATTTCTTTACACTCTGCACCAAAGCATACAACTCTTTATCATAAGTTGGATAATTTCTTACCACACTCGTGAAGGTTTCTGAATGGTAACACACAGGTCATTTGTTCTGCATCAAAACTTCCCCCATTGCATAGTCACTAGCATCCGTCTCAATCTCAAATGAATGTTGCAAATCTAGAAGTGCCAAGACCAGAGCGGTACTAATTTTCTCTTTCAGTGCATCAAAATCCTTTATTGTTTTCCTCCCCACTGAAAGACCTGTTTAATACTTGTCAAAGCATGCAAAGGAGATGCAATAAATGAGAAGTTAGAAATGAATTTTCTCCAATATTGTACTACACCAAGAAAACTCCTAACCTCTATCACATTATTGGGTCTAGGCCATTTCACAATAACCTCTACTTTTGTAGGATCTATTTTCAATTCACCATTTCCCACAACATAACCCAAGTAAATTAAAGATGTTTTTCCAAACTCACATTTTGACATCTTCAAAAATAATTTTTCTCCCCTTAATGCATCTAAGACTTTCTGGATGTGAATAACATGATCATCCCAAGACTTACTAAAAATAAGAATATCATCTAAGTAGACAATAACGAAATCATCAATGAATGGTCTAAAAACATCATTCATAACTCTCATGAATGTTTTGGTGCATTGCACAATCCAAAAGGCATCACTAACCATTCAAATAATCCATGTTTCATTTTAAAAGTAGTTTTCCATACATCACCTTCATCAATTCTTACTTGGTGATAACCACTTCTTAAATCTAACTTAGTGAAGTAAATTGCATTCTTTAATTGATCCAGTAAATCATCTATTCTAGGAAGAGGGTAACAATTTTTCACCGTGATCTTGTTTAAGGCATGAAAATCAACACACATTCACCATGTGCCATCTTTCTTTGGCACCAAAATAATTGGTGAACCACATGGAGATGTACTTGGATGAATAATACCTTTGGCCAAAAGTTCCATCACATGTTTCTTGATTTCCTCATTTTCAACCACAAACAATCTATACATACCAATATTGGGAAGAGGTGCATCCTGTAGCAATTGTATCTCATGTTGAACCCCTCTTTTGGGAGGTAGACCTTGTGGATCTGAAAAACATCATCATAGTTAGAAACAATTTTTACCAATTCATTATGATGTTTAGGATCACAATCCTCAAAATCCTTTTCATGATCTTTCTCTTTGGCTTTGATCACCATGAGTACAAAACTCTTGCTTGAATTAACAAGTCTTTTCATCTATCCTACAATAACCAATGAAAGATTTTTTTTTACACGATGAGCTCTAACAATATACTCAATTCCATCCTTTACAAGAAAGTATTTATTTTCTTCCCTATAGAAGATTGCTTTACGATCATATAAATAAGGACTTCCCAAAACTACTCCACAAATATCCAAAGGAACTACATCCAATTCAACCTCATCAATAAACTTGTCTGTAATGGAAAATCAAATCTACAAGTTTTAGTTACCTGCAGCTTCACATCATCACAAACCCAACCCAAAGGATAAGGCTTAGGATGCGGATTAGTTTTGAGTCCTAGTTTCTTAACAACCTCCTCTGAAATCAAATTAGCTTGAGATCCACTATAAAAAAGAGTATCAATTTTTGTATGTTTTGAAATAACTCTAAGGTGGAAAATCTCATTCCATTTCTTTTCATCATGCATAGATTGTTGATTAGAAGAAGATGCAACATTTGAAGTACTAGTGTTGGAAGAAGAGAAAGAATGATTACCTTGAAAACTCATGGTCGTGATCTTGGTTTCATCCCTGAATCAAACCCAAGATCATGAACCACAATATTCATTTTCTTCTCTTTTCCTTTCTTAACCATCCATTTAGGCTTAGTTTCTGGATGTAATTTCCAACACCTAGACTCATCATGGTTCTTTTTACAATGATTGCAAAATGGTTTTTCATCTTCCTTCTTAACAATAGAATTTGTTTTTTTCTTACCCTTTCCTTTTCCTTGTTCTTTCAAACCTTTTCCTTGTCCTTCGATTGCTTGTTCTTTTGTTTAAAAGAAGAAGAGGAGGACTCCTTAGTCATTTTCCCTCATGCTTCCAAATGGGTTGCTTGAACACACACTACATCAAGATTAGTAGGACCTAAAACAAGAATCATATGCCTTAGGTAACTATGCAATCCACCAATATATTTAAGCAATGTTTCTTGTGTGTTTAGGGAAATTCCAAGAATTAGAGCCCTTTTCCTAAATTCTTGTGTGTAGTCTTGAACACTTTGTCCCTTAGTTTGTCTTAATGTTTTCCAATCCATCATAGCTTGTTTCTTGTAACCAAGAGGATAAAATTGTTGTCTAAGATTTGAAACAAAATCAGACCAAGAAGTGATTTCATTACCTTTGGTTTCCTCTACTTCTTGAAGCTTACTCTCCCACCATATGAGTGTTGTGCCACCCATCCAAAGAGTTTCCAAATGAATCTTTGCTTCATCATCCACAATTCTTCTAACCCTGTAATATACCTCTATCTGCTTGATCCAGTTATCCAACTTCTCTGCATTTAGCTCTCCAGTATACATTGGCAATTCAAACTTGATATCTAACTTTAATGAAGGAAAATCAGATTTTAAGGTTCACCTTTAGGAAATCTAGAACTAGAGCTTTCTTCTTTTTACCTTCTCTAGTTGCCTTTTCCCTTTGTCTATCTTGGTACATTTCTTCCACCATTTCCTTCATCTTGTAGGAATGATTGAAAAATTCTTCTTCCTCTCGATCCGCCATTGTAGGACTTCGAGATCATCTTGTACCAATTTTGGGATCCCTTCTACTAGCTCTCCTTCACCCTTCTTAGATCGGGACCTTGTTAACATCCAACACAACAAAACTTGCAATCCAAAACCAATAATCCAAAAAATAAGCTAAAACCAGCTCTGATACCAATGATCTAAAAATCCAAAGCAAACTTGCACACATACACTCAAATTTTTTTTTTTTAACGATTTTTAATGAAAATTTGACATTACGATCTTTTTGTAATTTTAATAAATAATTAAAATCTACAAGTACTGTGTAAAATACAGAAAGAAATATCATAGAAAATTCACCAACAATTTGACACAAGACGTGATAACGGAGTTCGGCACTTGAGGCCTACGTCTCTCGGGTCCAGTTGAATGGGACCGATCTATTAAAATCTTGAAAATAAATCTTTACAATGATTTCTACAAGAATTGACCTTCTCATAATCTTCCTCCAAAAATAATACTAGTCTCTTTTTACAATTCCTCAAAATTCCTCTCCTAGCTCAAGATATAAGCTTTACAATAATAACACAATCATCGAACAATGCCCAAACATATATAATAGAGCCCCCATTTTATAAAAATTCACATCCACGAGTGGCTCATTCGAGCGCTTATCCTTTTACTTGGCCACCCGAGTTCAAGCCTCATCCTTGACATTTGCTTGTTTTTCTATTTGGGCTTATATCCCACATAGCTCATGTAAAAGGATAGGTGAGTTGTTTAAAAGGTCAGTGGGAATATAACATTGGATTTAGAGCCATTTTGATTACATCATGTATTATTAGCCCATTGAAATAGCTAAGGTTGGTGCATTGCCCATGGTTTGGGCACTTAGCTATGTGCGTTTGGCTCATGTGTATCGTGGTGGAGGGATAAGGTGAGTGAGCGGTGGTTAAGGAAATGCGTGGCAAGTTTGAATTATATATGTGGCGGATTGAATATTATGTGTAGGTGGCCATTTATATAAAATGCATAAGAGATATGAGTTATAACCGTGCTTATGAAGAGATATAAGGGGGAGTGTGGCTCGGTGGATAGGTCGACTTGGTCGGGCCGAATGTCCCATCCACCGAGCCCTTTATAATTACAATATAATCAATATCCCACATTGATCCAATGAATACAGTATGAAGAAAATATATACAAAATCTTTGAATAAGCAATATGAGAAGGAGGCCAAGACACCCCTCCATAATCGAGTGTGTCGAACCTGGTTGAGGGCCCCCAACCAACAAATAGTGGGGCCCCATTCCGTCATCGAGTGTCCAAGACCGATATTAAAACAAAACTTTTATTCTTTCGATCATATTGTCCACATGTTGCATTTTCATTGGTCCACTTGGCAAGCGTGCACACGTTCAACTTGCGCGCAATCTTGAATTTGCCAGTTGCCCAAAAATTTTAGCGAGTCATAACTTTTGCATACATACTTTGATTTCTACAAACAAGTTATCGTTGGAAAGCTCAAATTTTTCTCCACGTAATGAAACTTCCCGTAAATGATTCAAAGAAGATCTTAGATCAGTGTTTCTCAGCAAGGATCCTCTGGATAAAATATTTTCATATTTTGAACTTTAACTTATTTAAACGTCAAATGCTTTGATTTTTATTTTGTACGATAGTTTATAAATACACTAAACAAAACCAATGTTCACATTTTAAAATAAAAACTAATGTTCACAATTAAATAATAACATTGACTATGATGTTAATAAATGTTATCCAAATAACTCTCCTAGTTATTTGGGTAACTGGTATTAATATTCTAGCTCTCAAGTCCTTACTAAAGGTTGTGTGTGCTCAGGTTCAATTTACACAACTCCTTGGTCATGCAGCTTCCTTGCGTACACATTCTTTTCCTCAAGTGCCCTTATGCACTTATTCTCTCCTTCCTTTTCTTTCCTCTTTGTTCCACTCCTCCCTTGCACCCACCTTCTGCGCTTTCACCTTCTTCCTAAGTAGCTTCTTTCACCCCGCACATGCGCCTCAAACTAGACTTTCTTCAATCAGCTAAGTCCTTGATCTCCTCACTGCCACCGCCTTTCTTTTTATAATAGTTATGTGCCTTGACCATGCATTCTCTTCACACCAGTTTTCCTCATTTCCCACGCATTACACTGTGCACACCTTCCCCTTCTTCTGCGCCTTCTCCATGCCCCTCATCCTCTTTGCACTCCTCTATGCCAAGGTCATCTTCCAACATGCCTGAATATGTCATGTGCAAACCAATCAAAGCATGTCAATAGGGTGTTGAATCCTTACAACAAATCAACAAGTGACACATGGCAAAAATGAAAAATATTTGCATAGTTGGCCATCATTTCAGCCAATCCACATGCGCCACGTGTTTTTCGTGCACCGATGACTCTCTAACATCTTCTAATAGCACCATATATTTTTCTACAGAGCTCAGATCGGCATGCACCTAGACTTGTTAGAAAGATGCTGACATCAGCTACAATGCTAGAAATTCAAATTCAAATTCTTGGTGGATCTGGTAGGTGAGAAATGGGAAAACATCTCTCTTGAGCATTAATGAGTAGATCTGATTGCTCCAACCACCCGATTTGATATGATCCACCCTCCTTTCTTCTTCAACATGCCAAATAGGCTTGGGGAAGTGTATTTCATAGATCTCTAGGTGGATTTGTAGGCATTGAATGCTTCTTGTTGGTGGTTGTGTTTCAAATTCAGTTTTCCCCTTTCTTCCTTCTTCCTCCATGGATTCATCTATAAATGTAAGAGATAGACTCATTTGTTATGTTGGACACTCTGATCCTTACGCATTTTTCTAAGGACTCCATACTTTCTATATTTTGAGTTGCAGACCTCTAGATCTAGCTCTTGCATGTGGATATCGGCCTCCTTCATCATTGTAATAGCTCTGTGCATTTCTGGAAGTAATAGAAGCATCATTTTGTGACTATTCTCTGTCCTAACATGTTTTCATTCCTTCTTCTTTCCTTTTCTTTTGTGTTGTGTGTTGGTTGTGCCATTTCACATCCCTCAGTAGTTCTTATTTAGTTGTGTTCCATGAGAATGATCTGGTGAATACATGTTTAGTTGTGCTACTCATGCCTAGCCTCCTTTCACATGCATTTCCTTTCATTCTCACTCAGAATAGATAGTGTTCATCCCTCTTTTCTAGTGCTATCACCTTTTAGTGTAGTTTCCTTTCATGTCATCCTTCTATCCCTAGGTCCCTTGGCATTATTAGCTTAGTTTTCCTTTCAACACTAGGAGTAGAGTAGTAGTAGAGAAATAGATAGAGGAACCGACCTTCTCTAGAGATCCATCCCAAGTGCGCAAAGGTCCCACAACTTGGGGATGGTTCCATTGTGGTCTCAAACACCTCAGCCCTTCCAAGATCCGAGACATGGGTGCACGTTTGAGAAACCAATAGTTTCTAGCACACCCGATGGGACCAACATTGAAAGCTCAAATTTCATATCTCTAAGTTCTGGTGTGTGGACTTAGTATTTCAGCCTTTGAGGCTCATTTCAACACATCTAACGACTCCCAACATTTTAAGATCTTTGTTTTCAGCAGTCTTGAGCACCTTTCATGAGAAGAGTGCACACAAGAAGAAGTGCAGTAGCTGAAGATTCTTTTGAGTACCTCTAGCTATCCCCGAGAAGAGTTCATTCCAGAAAATCCACGCATGCATCTCCATCTCTCACACGCCACACCCATTCAACTCCTCCTCAAAATAGACAACCTATGCACCCCATTGATGGCGCATCAACAACCTCCTCCACTTAGAAACTTTGCAAACTTTGCTAGAGGAAGTCCCTTGCTTGGCTATGCAACATGATATGCCAAATGGCACACTCAAGAGTATTCCATACTTTACTAGTGAGAATCAAGTCACCCTCAGAGCATATCCAGATATAGCAAAAATGTGTGTTCACTCTATTTGATCACACATGATGATGTAGTAATTAGGCTACTTTGCAACCTCTTTCAAAGGTAAAGTGCTTCAATGGTACCGAGGCTTGAGACTTGGATCTATCACCACCTAGGATGAGCTAGGGAACAACTCTTTGTAAATTACTTTGAAGATAAGTCAGATCACCTATCTCTGGTGGAGCAAACTACAACAACAAGGAGGGTGCCCAATGAGTAGATGACTGATTTCAACATCAGATTTCAGAAGACTTGGGACATAATCCCTCTTGTGGTAAGACCTACAACCCAACATGCTTTCCTATATTATCTGAAGGTGCTCAATAATGATATTTTAGTTATGATCCAATCCATGGGAGGTAGGACTTTACCAACTACTTATAGTATTGCAGTAAGGGCAAAAAATAGTCTTATTCAGGTGGAAAGATAGCTCCTAGACCACCTATGCCCTTGTTCCCAGAAATGTCACAAGCACCCACCTTTCTGTGGCCCTATTCCTATTCCTGAGAAAAGCATGCAACCGGTTTCCTCAACATCCTACTCTCCAACGCAAAAAAAAGAAGATGAAGAATTGAAGGCCTTGATTAGAAATTTATCAAACAAAGTCATATCATTAGAAAAGAAATAGGTGCAAGCCTATAGAGGAAATTCTAATCAAGCACATGGCCAAAGCAATCAGCCTTGGAATCAATCATATGGAAATCAAAGATACGCCCAACCAACAAAATGATAGATGGCATCCCAATGCACATCTACCCTTGCAAGTTGTTCCTCCCACGCCTTCTCTTCCAACACCCAAGTGAAGTCGGGTGCTTGTTCCAGTTCATAAAAAATTTGGCACAAGAGTCAGAATGGTGCTTCCCTTGCAACATGCCTCATAGTCAATATCATTGTGCCAATGTTGTGCACACCCAAGCCTTCATGATCCAAAATGCTTCAATTGTGAGCCTTCAACAAGTGCCCCTTGAAGCAAAAAACCAAGAAAGACCAGAAGCTCCTCCTCCAGAGAAAAATTTGATGTTCTTTGGCATGGAGGACTTCTGTGTAATCAACCAAGCTGCAGAAGATACAAAAACAGACCACACACCCAAGTTGCAGACAACACAAGATACAAGAAGAGGATGTTAGAGTCAGCACATGAGTCCCACTCCCAACAACAACACAAGCAGATCCTCAAAAGTAGAAAGATGTAGACAAGGCATCTTATAGTAAAAGTGTCTCTCAAGTCCCTACACAAGAGGTCCCCACACAAAGCTCCTTCTAAAGCAATGCGCGCCTCTCCTTTGGTAGGTCAAGCCTCTACTCTAGCTAAAGTCCAGGCTTCCACACCTGAACACTCAAGAAGGGATGTTGTTCCCCAAATGCATAAGACAGGGGGCCTTCCATTTAGCATTGTGGACCAGATGAAGAGAACAAACATAAATGTCACAATGTGGGATGCCCTGACCATTCCATCTCAAAGGATCTATTGCATGAAGCTCTGGCATAACTCCCACACGCACTGATCCAGCTATGTGTAAAAGCCACACACTTCTATCAATGTCTATCAAGAAGAGGAGAAAAAAGTAAGTAAAGTTGTTAAAACCCCACCCTTCTATATGTCCTTGATCATAGGAAAACACCTAGTGCATAATTACATGATTGACTCAAGTGCTAGTACTTTTTATTATGCCTAAGAAAATAGCCAATGTCTTAGGTCTGAAATATAGCCCTTTGTCTAAAGGAGTCCTACAGCAACTTGATGGTTCAATTATCACCACCTTAGGAGTCATCAAGGATCTTGAGTTAACCCTCCATGCATGTCCAAGCCTAACCATTACTCAAGATGTGTCAATCATTGACCTACCTCCTTTGTTTTCCCTATGTCTATCAAGAGACTTTACTACTAAAGTGGGTGGTTACTTGTCTTCTGATTGGTCTCATATGTTACTCAAGACAAGGTATGGTACCCGGTTTACCATACAAGCTGAGCCTATATTTTCCTATCATGTAGAGTCATATGTCCCATCCCCTCTCCAAGCCAACTGTTTAATCCAAGAAGAACAAGCTTCAGCTTCAAGAGAAGTCTCTTCCACCCTCTGTTTCCTTGACCTAGTACTTGATGAATGGGTGAGAGAGGCACCATAAATTTGATCCATATGTTGAAGAACTGGAAGCTTATGAAACTGGGCTTGGTACTTACTACATTCTTGAAGAAGAAGTTATGTTTCCATGCACTCAAGAAAAAAAAGTTGAGCAGGTCTATGGAAGTTGTACTTTGATGGATCTAGAAGAAAATGGTGTGGGTAGGAGTGGTTCTCATTTCCCTAAGGATGAGAAATTATTCTTCACACATAGGTTGTAGTTTGCATGTTCTAACAATGTGGCAGAGTATGAAGCATTGGTGCATGGCTTGCTCATTGCTGAGAAGAAGAAAATTAAGGTGTTGCAGATCTTTGGGGACACAAAATTGGTTATCCACCAAGTTACCAAAAAATTCCAGAAAAGAATAATATTCTCAAATCTTATAAACATAGAGTTTGGGACCTCCTTGAGAGCTTTGATGCTCTAAATCTGCAGGTGGTGCCACAAAAATGAACAAGGAAGTTGACCAGATGGCCACACTTGGTTCACAATTTTCTCTCCTTGAGGACTTTGTCAAAGGAAACACTCAACACATCAAGATGGTGATTAGACCATCCATTCCATAAAAACAACACCAAGGAAAAGTGTTTGATAGTGATGCACAATCATCCAGTTTATCCAAAATGAAGTTGAGTTCTCATCAAGCATGCAAGCTGACTTGCATGACAACTATGGTGACCAAGTGATACAACTGAAGACAAACAAGTTTCCTAAAGGGTTGGTCACCTTAGAGAAAAATGTTTAGCCCTGATGATGAGTTCAAGGGTGAAGAAAGGTACATGCATGCATGCAAAAGAAGACTACTCCCTAATCACTATTGCACATGGGAAAGAGTTATTGCTCAATAAAGACTTGTGCACATGCATGAAGAGAAACATGCCTTCATCTCTCTCTCAAAAATATAGTGATATCTTCTCATGGGAGTATGAAGACCTCAAAGGTTTTGATCCAAGTGTTTCTCAACACTCCATTGACCTTGATCCTGGTATCAAGCCCATCGAAAAAGAAGAATGACCAATCAATCCAAAGATAGAGCCCTCATGAGAAAGGAATTATCCAAACTCATTGAGGAAAAAATTATTTTTCCTATCAAATACTCTACCTGGGTCACAAATCTAGTTCCAGTGCATAAGAAGAATGGTGAAATCAGACTTTGTGTTGATTTCAGAGATTTGAATAAGGCATCTCTAAAGGATCATTATCCTTTTCCTTCAATGGAGCAGATTCTGCAGAACTATGGCTCAGTGCGCAAGAGATTCTCCATGCTAGATGGATATTCAAGTTTCAATCAATCCTTGGTCAAGGAAGAGGATCAATTCAAAACAACATTTACAACCAAATGGGGAACATATGCATATCAAAAAATTCCCTTTGGTCTTTTCAAACATGGGTGCCACATTTCAATGCATGCCATGGATATTTCCTTCAAAGGATACATCAATGAGTTCATCTTGGTTTACCTTGATGACATAACAATCTTCTCAAAGCAAAAGCGCAGATCATATGGCACACCTAGAGAAAGTCTTTGAGAGATGTAGAAAGTTTTTGGGTGTCTCTTAACCCCAAGAAGTGTAATTTTTGTAGTGGCACAAGGAAAGCTTTTGGGCCATGTGGTTTCAAAGGATGGCATCACAATTGATCCTGAGCGCATTTTTCAGCCATCCTAGCTCTTTCCTCTGCCAGCGCACAAAAAGGCCCTACAATCCTTCCTTGGCAAGATCAATTTTGTTAGGTGTTTTATCCCTAACTTTGTAGGACTGGTTCGCCCATCACCTTGATGCTCAAGAAGGACATAGCCTTTAGATGGACAACAAAAGGAAGAGAAAATCTTCAACAAAATCAAGCAAGAAATTGCTTGTGTGCAACAACACTCATCAATCCAGATTATTCAAAGGATTTCATCCTTTATGCTTATGGCATGCTGATGTGAGTGTTGTTGTTGTCCTAACACAAGAAAATGAACAAGGGCTGGAACAACCAATGGCTTTCTTCAGCCAAACATAAAGGATTATGAATTAAATATAGTCACATGGAGAAGCAAGTCTTCACCATCATGCACGCACTCAAGAAATTCAAAAGTATGCTCACCACCAATCATATCAAGGTGTTAGTCTCCCACTCTTCTATCAGAGACTTCATCATGGGAGCAGAAATCAGTGAGAAAAGAGCACGATGGGTGACCAAAATCATGGAGTATGATGTGACTATCAAGGCCACAAAAAGTTGGTAAGAGGTAGCACACTCCATGTAGGTAGATTGTTGAGGATGCATGCATAATGAACCTAAGGCTTCATTATTTCTGGATGAAGGACCTCCACACATAGAACTTGAGTAGAATATAGACCCTGCACGCATGACTGGATGAAGGACATGATCACATTCCTTTCTCGAGGGCACATACCCTCCTAGGTTTAAACAAAGCAAAGAGAAGACATCTGAGGTTACAATCTATCCCTTATGTGTTGATTGATGGACTTCTCTTCAAAAGGAATCTTGATGGCATGTGTTGTTAAGATGTATCAATGGCACGCAGACTAAAAAGTGTTAGCATAATTTCACGATGGATTCTCTGGTGGACACTTCTCTACCAAAACTACAACAATGAAGATCATAATGGCAGTATCTTTTGGCCTACCCTATTTGTAGATGCACACAAGTGGGTCACAAAATGCAAGGAATGCACTTTCTTTGTAGGAAAGAAAATATTGACAACACTTCCCCTCCAACCAATCCAAGCGGATCAACCTTTTTGCAAATGGGGTCTCGACTTCATAGGCATGATCAATCCACCTTCAAGCACTGGACATAAATGGGTGTTGACAAGCTACATGATTACTTCACCAGATGGACAAAAGTTGTCACACTTAAGGAATCAACCGAGTCAGTCATCCTTGACTTTCTCAAAGGTATAGTCACAAGGTTTGGCATTCCTCAAACCATTATCTCTGATAATGCAAAAGCCTTCCTTGTACTAAAATCACTGATTGGGCTCTAAGTCTGGGCATTTACTGAAGACTTCTTCCAACTATTACCCTCAAGGAAATGGTCTGGAAGAATCAACAAACAAGAACCTAATCAGAATCATGAAGTGCACAATGAACATCAACCAAAGACAAGTGGCATACAAAGGTCTCACGCACACTGCTCTAGGAAGATAGAATCACAATTAAAAAGGCAATAGGAACTTCACCTTATAAGCTTGTCTATGGTAAGGAGGCTACCCTTCCTTTGACACTAGAACTAAATTCATTAGCACTTGCTTTCCCAACAACTGGAATTTGAAGGCGCAGACAACCAAAGAGAAATCAGAATGGCAGAGCTGGTTAATCTTGAAGAACTAAGGAACTCTGCCATGATCAAGCTAGAACAACATCAACAAACAAAAAAGAAATGGTTCGACAAAAAGGCTAGGCCTCAAGCTTTCAAAGTTGGGGACTTGGTTTTAAAATGGGATGTTGACAGAGCTAAACCAGGGCACCATTCAAAGTTTGATGCACTTTGGAGTGGCCCATACATCATCAGTTCCTGCAAGAAGAAGCTAACTCTTTCAAGTTAACTCATCTTGATGGAGGCGCATAAAATCCCAGTAAATGGGATCTATCTCAAACCCTTCCATTAAGTTTTTTGCATCATGTTGTATATATTAGAGTAGTTTCAATTCCTCCAAGTGTGTTGCACACATTGTTTGTTTGTACATAGTTCTTTCTTCTCTCACGCTGCTTTACATGCACACTCTTCTTGCTTCCAAAATCGATGCAAAAACTTCTTCATTAGTTGCAAGATTCAAAATAGAGTCAAGAAATGATCTTCAAGTGACTACAGGGGTAGTTTCATGATTACATAAAGACTCCATGCCCAATGGATGCTTTAGGCTACTGATCTTCTTCATCTAGCAGGAAGATGGCCCCAAAAGTCACCAAAACTATTATCCAAATAACTCTCCTAGTTATTTGGGTAACTTGTATAAATATTTTGGCTCTTAAGTCCTCATTGAAGGTTGCACACTCAAGTTCAATTGGCACAACTCCTTGGTTGCAGCTTCCCCTTGCACCCTTTTTTTTCCTCAAGTGCCCTTGCGCCTTTCTGTTCTCTCCTTCCTTTTCTTTCCTCTTTGTTCCACTCCTCCCTTTGCCCCTTCTTTTCACTTTTTCCTTCTACCTATCATCTTCTTCTTCACCCCTCCCTCATTCTCTCTCTCTCATCTTCAATCCAGCTAAGTCCCTCCCTTGCACCCACCTTTTTTCATTACTTCTTAATTCTTCACCCTCACCATGCTTGCTTCTCACCAAGTCCCTCATCTTACTGCCCATTACTTTGTAATAATTACACCTTGACCATGTGTTCTCTCTCACCAATTTTCCTCATTTCCCCACGTGCATGCACATGTCCCCCCCTCCTGCCCTCTTCCGCATGCCTCCCCTTCCTCATGCCTCCTTTGCACTCCTCTATGCCAAGGTCATCTTCCGACATGCCTAAATATGCTTATGTGCAACAAACTAGTCAAAGCACACTAATAGGGCCAATCCTTGCAACAAATCAACAAGTGACACATGGTAAAAAAACAAATATTTGCATAGTTGGCCATCATTTCAGCCAATCCATGCATGCGCCACATGTTTTTTGTGCACCGACGACTCTAACATCTTCTGACAGCCATATCTTTTGCTACAGAGCTCAGATCGGTGTGTGCCTAGACTTGTCGAAAATTTATTGACATCAGCTACTATAGTGCTAGAAATTCAAATTCAAATTCTTGGCGGATCTCGGTAGGTGAGAAATGGGAAAACATCTCTCTGAGCATTAATGAGTAGATCTTGATTGCTCCAACCACCCGATTTGATATGATCCACCCTCCTTTCTTCTTCAACATGCCAAATAGGCTTGGGAAGTGTATTTCATAGATCTCTAGGTGGATTTGTAGGCATTGAATGCTTCTTGTTGGTGGTTGCATTTCAAATTCAAGTTTTCCCCCCTTTCTTCCCTTCTTCCTCCATGGATTCATCTATAAATGTAAGAGATAGACTCATTTGTTATGTTGGACACTCTGGATCCTTACGCATTTTTCTAAGGACTCCATACTTTTTGTATTTTGAGTTGCAGACCTCTAGATCTGCTCTCGCATGTGGATATCGACCTCCTTCATCATTGTAATAGCTTTGTGCATTTCTGGAAGTAATAGAAGCATCATTTTGTGACTATTCTCTATCCTAACGTGTTTGCATTCCTTCTTTTGCCTTTTATTTTACGTTGTGTGCTGGTTGTGCCATTTCACGTCCCTTGTAGTTCTTTATTTAGTTGTGTTCCATGAGAACAATTTGGTGAATACGTGTTTAGCTATGCTACTCATGCCTAGCCTCCTTTCATGCATTTCCTTTCATTCTCACTTAGAACAGATAGTGTTCATCCCTCTTTTCTGGTGCTATCACCTTTTAGTGTAGTTTCCTTTCATGTCATTTATCTTCTATCCTTGGTCCTTGGCATTATTAGCTTAGTTTTCCCTTTCAGCACTAGGAGTAGCAGTAGCAGTAGAAATAGATAGAGGAACCAACCTTCTCCAGAGATTCGTCCCAAGCGCGCAAGGTCCCACAACTTGGGGATGGTTCCATAAATGACCCATTAATAGTGATACATGTTTAACAAACTTATATGCGAACTAATATTGTTATATACAACAATATATGATCTAACCATATAACCGTAAGTATTATTTACTACACGATAAATATCAAATACCCTCTAATGTGAACACTAATAATTTCCTAACATTCCCCCTTAGTGCGAACATGGTAGGAAAACAATCACACTTCTTCGCAACTCGCGCTGTGCATGCTCATGATTTGGATGGTTTTTCAGAGAGCCAACAACCTTCAAGGATGGTTTTACTAGACAACCACCAACCAATAAGGATGGATTTTTAGGATAACCAACAACCTCAACAAGGATGGTTTTTCATGACAATCAACAACCTTAACAAGGATGGTTTTCCAAGGACAACCATCAACCTGCACATACATATGGTTTTATAGGACAACCAACAACCCAAACATAAATATGGTTTTACATGACAACCAATAATCCATATATTATGATGTTGTTTTTTCTTGTGCTTTCATCTGTTCTTACTATGTTTTTCCTTCAGAGAATTATGTAGGAAACACCGCTCACTAAATACAAATTTGAAAAAGGAGGTAGAAATGGAAATGAAATATTGAGACCATGTTCCCCCTCAATGTGAATTTTCCACTTATTCAACACAAAACAAGAACTCTAAAATATAATCACACTGTACACAACTTGAAACAAGAACTCTGAAAATAATCACACAATCTGAAACAAATTGTAACTCTGAAATGAAAGCAAACTCACACCACAAAAATTTCGCCACAACCGCTTTATGAGGCCCCATCGTTGGTGACTGACGAGAGGTCGTTGATCGACCTCCTTTCTCCTGTGCCTCCTTCCTCCATTATATGTGTTGTTAACTCAATGAATATGAACATGAAGGACATTTGTTTCGACATTGAGCTTATTCTTTTTTTTTCCTCTCGCAATGTGAAACAATTTTTTTTCCGGGCGTCGGGTAATAATGAAAATGCATCCGTAAGGCAATTTTCAAACTTTTGACTCTGACTCACAATAAAATTTTGACGAGACACTCGACAATGATACATTTAGACAAGGCGACAATGACTCAAATTTAACTAGACGACACTTTTGGATTTTTAGACTTCTAAAATGACAATAACTTTGAATTTTATGACAAAACATAACACTATTGAACGCATTGACGACTTCTTCTAACATAAACATGACAAGACTACCTTTAATACTAACAACAAACATTTAATTGGAAAATTTGAGTCACGCCTATTGTGTTAACATATAAAATTATATTAAACAAAACTATACATTGACACTATATACTAAATGTGTATAAACTCACACTAAGAATTTGACCAACCTAAAAAAATATTAAATGTATAAGATTAACCTAAATATGGTTTGATACGACTATAAAATCATGCAGACTTGATGATAGAGCCACTAACATGAAAGAATCTACGTCGTTTTACCAGGAATAGCAGATCTTGTGATGAGGAAGACAACCGGTCTACCCCGCAGCCTTTGATATGATGGCAGAATGATAGCTGTCATAGAGCTGAGGCGTCAAAAATACTGATGCAAGATGTTTCAAAGACATTTGAATCCAGAACTAAAGTATGAGATGCAAACCGTGCATGAAGGCTTTTAGAATTTCATAGTAAATAATGTTACGGAATTTGAGATACACGCAGACCTCAACCAATTTCTGATGCAATCTCTGAATGTGCCTCTTCAAGAAGCTCTGTGAATTGCTGGGTGCTTGCTTCATTAACACCTTCCTTTGAAGTTTGATGCCTTGCAGTGGTATTTTTGCAAACGAACATTGTACAAGATCAATCAGTCATCAAATGAACAAAATGTTATTATGATAGTCACTAAAAATAGATATTGCTCCTTCAAATGGACAGAAATCACGATATGAAAATATTTGTAGAGCTTTCCAAGGAAAGGATATGCGCTAGAAGACCAGAGTAAGGTGGAAGAAAGAGTTTAAATGTAGATCCGACCAAACGATACAAACAAATTTTTTGATGCAACCAAAAACGTGGCACTACTACAGCTGATCCAAAAGGAATTTTTTCCAACCTTTACAATTTTAGGCACGTTGATACGCAACAAAGATAATCTAGGTACGTATCTGATGTCGTTCAACACAATAAAATGTGTTGAGATCAATGCCAAATACCGTGAGATCAGAATAACCCACACATAGAGCTAAACACTGACCTGCGAACTTCCTCCTACGTATTGTATAAGTAAACTAATCTCACTATCAAAAAGAATTAACTCATATATCTTAGGCAACTATATAGATTAGCAATTGCAAATGAGTTGCAAATTACGCCGGAGATAGTAACAATATTTAGTTTATTTGAGTTGTATTTTGGATTGATATTGCATGGATGTCTATATGTTGTTGCAAAGCTCTTATTTTGCTATTGTCCATATTTTTGTAAGACACAATTATGATAGTCGCCAAACTAAATCACATTTCATCATTTGGTCAAACACCAAACATTTATCTATTAAATCTTTCAAATCTCAAAAACTTTGAACAAGATATATGACCAATATTATTTTCCAAAAAGTAAACTATAGAATTTACTTTATGAAGAATAAAATCAAAATCAAAAAACTTTTGAATCTCAAAAACTTTGAACAAGATATATGACCAATATTATTTTCCAAATAGTAAACTATAGAATTTACTTTATGAAGAATAAAATCAAAATCAAATATCTAGGATAGTAAATATCTAGGACTGTAGAAAAATATCTAAAATCCGGCAACCTTTAAAATATCTAAAATCCGGCAAGACAGTAAATATTGGAGCCGCCGGAATTTGACACTTTCCAGCAAGGGCATCTTCAAAGTAGACGCCTACCGCGAACTAGGACGTTGCCCGTTAACAAATCTTAATCTCCCATTACAAATATGAACGTGCTCGATACCACTGATAGATTCTGAAGAAGTTTTATGAACTAACAGAGCCAAACACACATAGAATAAAGGTAACTATATTATAATAGATTCAACATACTCATGGTAATATTACAAAGGCTATTATATAGCCATAAAATAACAAACCAACTTCCTAATTAATAGGAAGTACAAACAAATGACCCGTTAATAGTGATACAGGTTTAACAAACTTATATGCGAACCAATATTGTTATATACAACAATATATGATCTAACCATATAACCGTAAGTATTATTTACTACACGGTAAATATCAAATACCTCTTTAATGTGAACACTAATGATTTCCTAACAACGACAATGGATATGGTTGGTGTTGTGGGCTTAATGCATCTTGGAATTGCTTCCATGACTCTAACAATATGCATTCAGTTAACAAATCATTCTTGCCTATGTTGGTTGTTCTTTCTTGCGGTAATATATTACAATCCTTATACCAATAGGGGCAACATTACAAAGAGAGGTGACCCTCTCACTAACACAATGGTCGATTAATTACAAAGTACATATATTTGTTATCTTACTACTCTAAGTTGAATATACCTCTTTAGTGCATCTTAAAATTATTTCAACGACCCTACAAATCTTATATACCTTACTAGCTAAATTATATATACCTCTCTAATGTATTTTGAAACCGCTTCACCACTCTACAATCCCTCATATTTCTAGTATCATAGTAACACTATACCTCCTCCTTTTGGTGCTAGTGCAAGAGCAAGAGCAAGATATAAATACTTTGAAAGGAAACAAAAAAAAGGAAAAAGAGGTAAGTGGAGACTCGATCTCACGACATGGCGGCGCTATACGGAGCAACCCGCGTTAACATCTAGATTTCTTAAAAGCCGTATACAAATTCCTCGATTCCAGCAATAACAAGAATTGGACCCTTTCTCGCCCTTCAGCTCGAATTGGACCTGGAGAAAGATCTACCACACTTGACATAAAACTCTCGGTAATTGTAGTGCCCGAAATTCTTGCAGGGAACCAATTTATCCGAAAAAACTTCGCTGGATACACACAGCGGAAAAAATGGCGAAGACGGGTGCGGAGGATGACGAGGTTGTTAAGGCCGCAGAAATTGCACTGCAGGACTCGAATGACAGAGTGGTGATGGCGGTGAAGGTGTCCAAGAGCCGCGGGATCTGGGGTGTCGCCGGTCGCTTGGCCCGTCACATGACAAAACCCAGGGTTATTGCTCTAACCAGTAAGTTTTTCCATCTTTCTTCTCAAAATGTTAAAATCTTAATTGGGAGTAATGTATGTGTAATTGGCGCGAGTCTTGTTCGAAGAAGGCGATAACGTACAATTAGCACCAATTGGGCCTGCTTAACCGCAATTAGGTCAACGTTACCCTGGTTATACCTAATTGGGGGCAATGCTCTCACGAGTATATTTATCTTCAGATTTCTCAATTTCGTTCTCCTCAAATTTGCCACAGAAAATGTGACAATTGAATTATATTCACCAAACACAAATGTTGACAATTGAGTTCTTCCTGTTAGAGACTTCAAGCTTCCGTAATCCATACTGTTTAATAAAAACAAGTTTCGAGGAAAATTTAGGTACACAATTCTGTTACAAATCGATGTAGCCTATCATCAGGATCCGAGCGGCTTGTTGAATGATCTATTTATGGCCCATTGTCAGGAAACAAGCGACTTGCTGATTCCGAGGTCACGACTGTAAAGTTTGTGGCTGACTTTGAGGGTTTTTAACGTTTTGAACAATTGTTAAGAGTCTGTTTTCCCATTTGCTTTAGGTTGAAGGCGATCTTGTAATGAGGCGCAAATTGTCCAGAAATAAGACAGGAATAAAGCTATTATAGGATAGCAGGATGAGGATAGAGCGTTAAGCTGTTTCAGGAAAATAGAAACAGGATAATAAAAGTTTATTTTATGAAGATAGAACAAAACAAATAATGCCACAAAAGTAGACAGTTTTGCTGTTTCAGAAGAATAAAGTAAAGATTGCTTTAGGATGAAGCAAAGATAGGCTAGCTTTAGAGAGGTTTTTCTTGCTCATAAATATGGCAAGATGTATTGTAGTAAGTTTCACACTTAATTGAAGATATGCTTGTTTTCAAAATTGGGAGTGGCTCACCTGTGAGCTTGTGCTGTTCTGTTTAATGGCTGTAATCATAACAGAGTTATACTTCTTGTTCTTAGTAAAAGTTCACTTTTTAATTTTTTTCCCTTTCACAATGTCCTTTGGAAGACCATGCAAGCTATAAATATACTCCATAAACAGTTCAGCAACTTGTGAAGTTTATTGTCATGCACGACATAAGCTGAAATGAAATGGGCATACTTATTCAACTGATCAATTGTTACATAAACTGAGTTCATTCCCCATCCCTGGTAGGCCTGCAATGAAGTCCGTGGTAATGTATTCCTATTTTTGTTTGGGAATGAGAAATAGTTGCAAAAATCTAGACTTTTCACATTTTCAGTTTTGTTTCTTTGGCAAGTTTCACTTGCAGCCATAGTTTTTCACATCTTTCAGCCCCTTCCCCTGTAAAAAAATGTTTTATATATGCCATATTAGGTCTTGAAGAAGCCAATGTGACTAGCAACAGGCAAGGAATGACACTCTTCTATTACCTTCTTTTTAAATTTAGAATTAGGTACAAGATATATATGATTCTTATAAAAATCAGATCAATTTAAAAGATATACTTGTTGTCCTACTCTTGGGCCTTTCTATGTCTTGTAGTGTAGCAACAGCTCTGTCATCTTTTCCATATTCAGCCAATCTCCAACCCAGTTCAAGCACAGATACTGCATGCAGCTCATGTAGCCTAGATAAGGAATCTACAACTATGTTATTCATTTCCATTGTGTGTTGAGTTTCAAAATTAAATCCACCTAGTTTTCTGATGCACTTTTTGTTGTTGTTGTCACTACATTTGTTTGAGATAATAGATACTTCAAACTTTGATGGTTCGTTCAGATGATGAAGAGCTGGCTCAATAAATACCACATGCAGAATGGCCAACCCATTCTTATAATAGATGCATAATGACTTCTCCTTGTGATTGAATTTTTCTACTTTCAAAAGTATTAGGTTACTGATTTTGCATGGGTGCAACCCCTATGCCTGCGTCAGAAGTATCATATTCCACCATGAAGGGTTGCGAAAAATATGTAAATGCAATCACAGGGCTAGAAGTCATTAACTTCTTCGTTTGTTGGAATACAGCTTTTTCTGCCTCTGTCAATTTGAAATGATCTTTCTTTGTCATTTAAGTAAGGGATTCCATGATGCATTGTAATACACCCAAAATTTGAACCAAAAAATTTCGTTGCATCAGTCCCAAGTTTCAAAATTTGACATCTAATGATTACAGTTAATGAATTAAGAGTTGCATCAGAGCATGGTGAGACCACTTGTCCGCATGTTTCCATATTTTTAAGTCAAAGTTTAATGATCTAAGTCTAGATCAATACCAATAATAATTTGTCACCTTGAATATCTACAATGTTTAGACTTAACCTCAAGTCCTGTCTTTGTAATAGTTTGCATGATTTCACTTATTTGTTGAAGTTCAATTCTCTTCAAGAGATGTTCACTATATGATTTTAAACACCAAGTTTATTTTATAAGATTTACAAATACCTTAGTATCTTCATAATTTCTGTGTTGAATCAGATTTCAAGTCTATTCTCATTTTACTTTCTTAGTTACCTCCAAACACTATAAGGAATAACTTCCTTTAAAAATCCGATCCTTAAGTCTTTGTGTGTTTCTAAACTATATTAGATTAGAATCCAATCTCTATTTCAAATTAAGTCATGTATGAATGTTGTTAAGAGCATTCATTGCATAACAACATGTTTCAATAACTTATGGATATCATGTAGTAGCTCAAGAAATACGATCAACATATTTTCTAACATGTATTCGTAGTTGAAATAGTTCATTAGTTTGTCACATAATATAGTGAACACCTTATAATCCAAGTATAAACAAATCATGCCTTTATTTCCTTTCCCAAGAATAGTTTACAAGTAATAACTGATTTACAATTTTCTAAACGTATTTCTACCTTTCACTTTCTTCAATATGGAATATGAAATCAAAGATCAAATACAATAGTAGGAATCAATATTAGTCATCAATCCAAATGATCAGAAGTGCCATGTCTCAAAAAGTGCAAATCTCAATAAAACAAGTCCTCAAGATTGCCGAATCCAAACAGGTACAGCTGACGTGTCGAAACCAAAGTGAGCTGCAATCATGGTATGGAGTGGAACATATGAGCCCAAACATTGCTGACCACATGCTGCCACATTCATTGACTCAAACTGTCTGGGAACACCTTTGAGCTGAGATAGATCAACAATTGGAATATATCCTCAAGGGGACCGCAACTCAATCAACATGCATCACATGAATAAGTGTACAAGTACAAATTAAACCTGACCCACACAAACACATAACAATGTACAATAAGTTTTTCTTGTCACAAGCATGCAACTTAAATGACTTTTTCGGAAAATAGATTGAATTAATTGTTTACCTATATGAATTTCTTGTACCATTAGTCACTGATGAGCATACATGGGTTACTTGCGCATGCGTGAGTCCTTGTATTGCCGCTAATCTCTGACCGTACGATGACTGCATACAAAAAGGCGAGTCTCTTGCTCTTTCTTACAAAGTGTCGTAATTAAAAGAAACTTTTAATATCAGAACAATCTTTTGTTCAGACATATATAGAGAACTGCTGTAGACATTTATTTTGACGTGCAATCAAACACTGTACAACATTTAACATTACAGTTAATGTACAATCATGCACTTCACTCAAATAAACTGAATGTATAAAATACATGAAATTCCTACTATAGTCACTGTACAGAGTTAACAATAGCCATTTTATGATTAAATAGAAGAAGAAAATGTAAAAACCTGAAAATGTAAAAACCTGTAACTATCATTGTTACTTATACATTAATATTTAGAATCACATTAAGATTACCAGTCTTTTAGCAAATTCAAGGAACCTCAAATTGACACAACATGTTCAACATTTGACTGACGAATTATCAGTAACTTAACAAAATTTCATCATGGCTGGCACAATCAACAAAATCAATCACTGTGTCTTTTGCAAGAAGAATTAAAGACACAGTCACGAGTCATTAACACATTCAAGGCCAATCAAGATTAATATCTTAATGTAGAAGGTTAAGAGAAAAATCACAACTGAAACCAACAAGTGCGAATCACAAGTCATAGATTTATATCACACTGCTTTAGTTATAGTATGATTAATACCTTAGTCAAGGCCATTAAGCCCTGTGTCCACTTCCAACAAAAGCTCAATATGAAACAAAAGGGTAAGTCACATCATATTGACTGTCACAGACTCACAACCATGATCAAGCAAGAAAATATCATATTTAAAGTTGATATTCTTAGATCTTATAAGAGTTTTCTACTATGTAATATCAACCAACTAATGACAAGTGTTGACTGAAAACTCATTGTAAATGCAGACCTAACAGAATAGCATATCGATTACAAGGTCAATCAAGGTGTATGGTTCTGACCCAAGTTATTTACCGCTTCAAACTTCAAGATTCAAGATCAAGTTTATTTACATAAAATGCAAGCATGGTGGTTGTGGTTGTATCTATCCATATTGGTGTGTATTAATGCGAATATCTACAATTACAACCATGAATTTTTATGCCATCTATCAAAACCAAGTCACAAACCATTTACCCTCTATTGTTTTCTCAAAGTGAGTAGAAACCCTTTATTCTTTTTACTTCTTCGAGTCGAGCAATGTATGAGACAAAAACAATCATAGTTACCTAAGATGGCGGGATGTAGGGATGGGGTTTCTAGGATGGCAAAAAATTTACAAATTTTGGGGACGGCTAATAAAATAATATGTAAAATTTATATATATTACAAATATAACATGAATAAACTAAGACTTAAAGCTGAAAGCCTGAAGGTTGAAACCATTAATCCAATTATTCATCACATAAGCCAAAATGCTATATTTAATATTTATATTTCATATTGAGTCATTGACATTAAGTTACTAATTGTTCTCAAGTACTTTCCATTAAGATGCATATGCAATGGAGATATATACAAATTGTGATAAATATTCATGATTAATTTTCTAGTTCCAAGTATCTGCAGAATTTCATCAGGGTATAATTATATTTATCTCCCATTAGTAGTCCAGCCAGATGCTTGTGTGATCGTCTTTGTACAAGTGAATAGCTCTTAATATACTTGGCAGTAGCTTACTGATCCAAGACAATGGATTCTGAATAATGTAAGACAACACAAGACTTTGATGTCTCGAATCTTGGATGTAAGATTTACCCATTGTAACTGCTGCGTGGTTGGAAAGGAATAGTTCAGCAAGATGGCAAAATAAAATATTGTGTAATTTGAGGAAGTAAAATATACATGATAAGTGTGGGAATAAGCCCTCTTAATGTGTGTTGCTGTAATGACCCATTTTTAGAATTAATTAATTCTAAATACCTGAAGCCTATTTTTATTATTAGGATGAAGTGAAAATCAAGCCTTTAATTTTGCATATTCCTATTATTAGGATGGGCTGCCAACATGGGGGAGGAATTATATTATTTTTAATTGTTTTGGAGCATGCATGTATTTCCAGAAGGGGGCACCCACTTTAGAGAGGGATTGGAAGTTATAAAAGCAGATTTGGGGTTTGTTATTGACACATCTTGGAAATTCATCAATTTTTTTGTCTGTGCAAGTAGCTTCCGCTCTGCTTCCTTAATAGAGGACAAAAACCCTCCTTTACATAGATTTGAGGACGGAATCCCTCACTTCTTAGCTGGGCAATTCCATTTCAGGGGTTGTAGTGACAATTCAGGGTGCAAGTGTTCCGCCAGTTCAACTCCAAACAATTGTATTAAGACATTGGTATTTTTATTGTAGCTGGTTTCTATTCAATAAATAAAACACTATTTTTTACGCATTATGGTTTGTTGTTTTAATATAAAAATCAGATTATTGCTGTTGTCATAAAAGACAATTTTTTATACTAATGCCTAGGGTTTTGAAGAAATATCCAAAATTTTAAAATTATTTTCAGGATATTACGGTGGTATCGGAGTGAATTTCCTCCAACCATGTGGAAGGAAACAAAAAAATGCAGCGTTGAACTTCATGCAGGGTAGTGACAGAGAAGTCATGTACCAACAAAGGGAGAAAAAGAAAGCTTTAAAACAGCCAGAGGAAGGATTAAGGCAACAAGATCTAGAGATTGTTTTAAAGAAAAGACGAACAATATTCTCGCCAACTTGTGGACCAGATAGAGAAGGAATCCATGACAATATTTATTCAAGCAAAATTTTCACAATGGGAAAGAAAATATAGATCCCATTTAAGAGGTGGTGGTAAAAATAGAAAAGTACAAAATTGAGGCGGCCATAATCTTTGACTAGTATCAAGGGATACCTGATTATCTTAAATTTGAAGTTTCCTTTGATGATTACTTGAAGTTACCCAAAATGAGGAATCCAATTAAAAAAGGTCTATGTGAATACATAAGAGGGTTGAAGAAGAAAGAACAACTAGTGTTGCAAGAAATTGAGAGGAAACAACCCATGAAGGAATTCACCATACAAGAGGAAGTTGAAAAGATGTTCCTGTTCAAGAAGCACCCATCAATCTCCCAAAGATTGCGTTCATGCCATATGAAGGGGATTTGTAGAATAGCTGTAAAAATAAAAGTGAGGAAGTCAGGGGGAAAGGACATCACTTGTTGGATGCAACGAGCTCAAGATGGAAGAAGATGCACCAAATCATGAACGATCCTCTAACTTCCAAAGGGTAAGCCATTGATTGATTTTTAGAGTAGCATTATGGATGGATATGCATTGGAGGAGAACATTTTGATTAACACTAATTCGGGAGTCTCGAGTCCCAAAGATGGAGGTGTTGAGGGTATCTCAACAATTCCTATTTCGGCACAAGAAGATGAGTACTTTGATTACAGACTAAGGTATAAGAATAGTTTAGATCTGTTACTCCCTATTATGTCATTTCAAGATAGGGTGAAAGATACAACTTGCAACATAAAGCATGCACCTTCAACAAATATTAATGTTGGCATTGAGCTTGTTGAAATTTTTGGAACGACAATTAATGATAAGCGAGTTTGGACAAAGGTAGTTTGCACAATCATTTATGCCGACATCACATGAAGCATTAAGGGTTGGGAATTGCAAATTCCCAAGGTGGATTTGGGATCCCGACTTGCAATTGTTTGAGGGCAAGCAATTCTAGGAAGGGCGGACCGTAATGTCCAATTTCAGAATTAATTAATTATGAATACTTGAAGCCTATTTTTATTATTTTTTCGTAGGCTAAGGGGAAATTAAAATAGGAAAATAAATTAATTTAAGTGTTCTAAGGATATTTTTATATTTTAATTGGAAAAATGAATAGAAGGTTGACTTATATTATTGGGCACTAGAGTTGAATTAATAAATAAAATGATAAAGGGGGCGCTAGAGTTAGAGAAGGCTGTATGAGTACCAAAGTCCTAATTTTAGGATGGGAGGTGGATAAAGTGTTTTGAAATTTGTTTTAGGATGGGCCGCCAACATGGGGGAGGAATTATATTATTTTTAATTGTTTTTGGAGCATGCATGTATTTTCAGAAGGGGGCGCCCACTTTAGAGAGGGATTGGGAGTTATAAAAGCAAATTTGGGGTTTTTATTAACACATCTTGGAAATTCATTAATTATTTTCTGTCTGCAAGTAGCTTCCGCTTCCGCTTCCATAATAGAGAATGAAAGCCTTCTTTACACAGATTTGAGGACGGAATCCCTCACTTCTCACTGGGCAATTCTATTTAAGGGGTTGTAGGTTCAACTCCAAACAATTGTATTTAGACACTGGTATTTTTATTGTAGTTGGTTCATATTCAATAAATAAAATACCGTTTTCACGCATTATGGTTTGCTGTTTTTATATAAAAATCAGATTATTGTTGCCGCCATAAAAGACAATTTTTATACTAATGCCCTAGAGTTTTGAAAATATCCAGATTTATTTAAATTATTTTCGAGAGATATTACAATTGTAGCCGTGACTTGAAGACAAGTCCAAATGCAGTTGATAACAAGTCTTTGATATGCTTATAAAAAAAAAAGGTATTTGACATGGAAATGGAACGTGTAATTTACGTCAAAATAGGTTGAATTTTTATGTTTTAAAAATGAGTATTTTTTTCTGCAATGAAAATGTGTCAAGCCATAGGAGTCGCCAGATGCCCCCGGGACATCCCTCAACTGTCCTGCCCCGCATCCCCTACGCCATCCCCTTTTAAATGAAGCACTTAGGATATCCGAGACATCGGGGATGTGTTCGTTGAACTCAGTGAACGTCCCGAGACATCCCCCAACATTTTTGATTTGCACGGGATATGCGGAAGGGTGTTTCGTCCTTGTCCCCAAGCACTTGAAAAGTCTTAGGCGTCCCGAGATGGCTTGGGGACGTGGGTAACACTGATAACAATAAACTAGGGTTTAGAGGGTAAATGTATGTCCATACTGATTCATCACGCAGCTCGAAAAGCTTTCCTCCGTCGGCCGATTTGCATGTCTTAGACCAACTTACTCTTCAAACCCTTCTTCCCATTCACGACTGACCCTTCTTAACTTCTTCCAGTGTCTTTTATAACGATAATGAACTCTAATAATGGCCAAAAAAATTGCATTGTCTCCCGTTTGAGCCCTCAAAATAGCTCAAGATTGTTATAAAAATAGATACACTAAAACCTAGCATGCCCTCAAATGCTTCCATGCATAAGTAAACAAAGAAAGGATTACAAAGATGGTGATTGACCACAATGATGGACTGATTATCTTCATTAAATTTCTCATACAAAAGTTCAAGCACAATTTCAAAACCATTTTGATAGGGCTCTGCCATAGCATCCGACCTCATAATGTTATGATTATCTAAACAATTCAATTATAGATTGCAATTTAAACCCTAATTGAATCCTTAATCATAGGTTAAACTCAAGTTTAATTGAAGTTCCAATAGCTTTCTCAAGAAGCTTCCAAAAACCAACGTATTCTTATCCCATCGAAATCTCAATACATTATCCATTGAATATCCGCATAAATTAATTATCGTTCGATAATACAAGTTTGTATCTAAGTCCTATGACGTAAGCTTCTTATCTACGTTGCACGGATACCTGAACCCCGAATCCTGCAGGATACGTATCCGATACGGATACGGGTTGATACGTCTTTGGATCCGCCCCGGATCCGTACGGTATACGCCCGAATACGTGGTGGATATGTCTGTACGTATCCGCCACGTATCTGGGTGTATCCCGTACGGATCTCGGGGCGTATCCGGCTCTAAAACGTTTTTTTTAAGTTCTATTTCATTTTTTTTTAATGTTTGACTTTTCATATGTATGGCAGCCACATGAACAATGAAATCATAAATGTAAAATCTTAAGTATATTGTTTGTTTTGAAAATTTGAACATGGATCTAGTTACTAGTATATTTTTCAAATTTCAAGTTTTGTTCGTATTCATGTTAACATGATATTCGTATATCATATGTATGGCAGCCACATGATCAATAAAAATGCAAAGTCTTAAGTATATTGAATGTTTTGAACATTGATTCAAGTTTTGTATTACTATTTCAGTTTTTTATGGACTAAAAAATGAGTAAAATGAGTAGATGTACATATATATATATATATGTATGTACGGACGTATCCAAGACGTATCATATCCAAGGGTTTTTTAAAATTGACGTATCCGCATATTGTATCCGTATCCAAATGGATACTCGTATTCGTATCCTGGCAATGTAGCTTCTTATAAATTTAACCAAGGTATGTGTCAGAGTGAGGTCCGTGACCCACTTTAATATTGTAAGATTTGCTTATGCTTTTGCCACGACCTTAAGGTCCCTTTTGTAACGCCCACAAATTTACCCGCACGAAACCCAAGACAACCAACAGATGACTTAGAAAAATTACTGAATGGTTTTTTTATAAAACAATACCGGTTGCAAAGTTTAACATAGTTCTCGATTAACAAAAGATCGTTTCAAAACCAATTAAATAATAATATTTAAACTACAGTTTGGGTTTACAATCCCCTTAGTTTCCTCCTTAATTATTTTAATAACCTTACTCAAATGTCATTTAATAATTTTATTATTTTGGGCTAAATCTAATTTGCCCTTCCATTTAAACAAATGCTATTAAATTTAATCCCCAATTATAAATGTTGTCTAAGTATTAAGGGAATGAATTTACTTTAATTATCACAAGGTCATGGCCTCTTTATTTTTAAAAGTTACCAAATAAATCATAATGGAATACAAGTTAAAGTTAACTTCTACACCACTTAAGTGGCCCCATTCAAACTTGACCCATGCATTTAAATGATGATTTCACCTAACTCCCACCTAACTTTTGTAGGGAAAAATCTTGGCCATTGGATGGATTGAATTTGGGCCCTTAGATCTAGGATTCAAAAAAATAACCCTAATCATCTCTATGGAAAGTTTTTATTCTTTCATTTGACTTATTTTCCTCATTTCTATTTTGCAGGTTTTAGGGAAGGAGAGGAAGCCATGGAAGAGGAAAAAGGAGCTTGGGATGGATACACACAACCCCAAGTTTATTTTATTTTATTTTTGTTTATTATTTCTATTCTACCCTCTCCTAGGGTTTAATTGAAAATTTTCTCTTTGTTGTAAATCTATCCATTGTTGTAAAACAATTTTCTTTTGTATTTACCCTATTTGGGCAAATGGGCATTTGCCCCATTTTACAAATCTGGTTTATAAGTTGAGAATACACTCATTTTTTTGAGTATATATACATATGTATATATCTCCATAAATATGAATATATATATATATATACACACATATATACACTTGTGTCAAATTTCGTATAATATTAATAAACCCGAAATTAAATATATATATATATATATATATATATATGTCTTATTTATTTATAAATATTATTTAACAAATAACATGGCCGCAAAAAAGCACATATTGCGTTTAATGAAGAAGTTTGGCCGATTAAGTTGAAAGAAGGTAGGTTTAATGTTTGGTGGCGGCTCATTCACCCACCACCGTATATTCTTTATTAAAAGGGGGCCGCCGACATCACCCCCATTCCCCACTTAATAAAAACAAACCCACAACCGCATGGGTATAAGCGGCCCTTACAATTTTGTTTTAACATTTTTTTGTTTATAATTTATTATATATATATATATAAATTAATAATAATAATAATAATAATAACAATAACAATATTATTATTATTAATATCATATTTAATATGGACTACTATTAATTTCATTAGAATACCAAGTGATTATACACAACTAGTTTTTTTTTTTGTAAGAAGAATTAGACAAGGTAAGTTTGAGATAAATATACTTGTGAGGGAATTTGGTTAATTTAACTCAATTCTAATTATATTTAGGTATAGGTATTATATAGATACTTTTATTTTGTTGGATTCAAGAGACCAAAAGGGAGTTGGATAGTATTGTGTTATACAAGACAAAATACCGTAGTTTTCTAACTATACCAAAATGAATAAAATGGGAAACATTTTAAACTTCTTATTCAACCTTATTTGCTTTGTAAGGGAACAATTTTCGTTCAACATAGCTAGAAATTCCTTAGGTTTAGGTGTTGCAATGTCAAGTCCTTAGGTATAGGTTGAGTCTAGGAGTTAGGTCTCGGGTCCAAGTAACTGTCTTGGTAATCGAGTCTACGGACTTTATCAATATTGCGAGATACAACTGAACAGTATAACAGAAACCCAAAGCTCACATCCAAGTAATCACATCAACATCATTCACATATTTGCAAACAAGGTAAAAATGAATACTAAGACCAAAATGCATATCAAAACCAAATCGCAGCATGTTGACACTTGACAATCAAGTCTCAAGTTGAACTTTAGCAGTGATCAAGCTCGTCGATAACATTGATAAGGTTTATTAATGTGACTGCCTTAGGGTGTCCACATTAATAAACTTATCATCAAAGTGACTAGACAACTCTACAAGCCGACATATCACAAAACCCAAAAATAAAGTACGACACATACTAATGCAGTACAGAAATCATGCCATCATTGATATAAAACTATAAACATGGATCAACAAACTACACTGATTATGTAATCACATGATAACCATTACGTAAACAGAACACATCAAGACAACAAAAATGGACCCATAGATGTATACTAGCTGGTGAGGTAGCTTGCTTCAAGGTATGCCCATAAAGTAGGAATCTACTTGTCATTCCACCCCATACCATGACCAAAAATCTTTCTGTATCTGCACACATATGCATAGCACAGAAAAGATCAATAGCATCTGTCGGGCAATGACAAATCAATAATCAATAATAAATCACAGCTAGAAATAATACTACATAAAGTGACTGATAAACTGAATCATTTAACAGGATCTCATCATAAATGAATTTCCATAATAGTAATAAAATACTATAACTGAATCAATAATAATAACATCAATGTCAAGTAATCAATGGATTAATGCAATTTTTTTCAATGCTTCTGACAAAGATGACAAACATGATCACATGTTAAAAATCAAAACATAACAATGTCTCTGAAAAGGGGATATGACTCGCATCCAAAACCTTTGGCAACAATGTCTATAGGAATCACACAACCCAATTAATTATCTCAACGGAGCTACATTCTTAGGAGTTGGCCAATCAATGAGGGCTTAAATCTTAGTAAGATCAGCCTCAACTCTGTACTTGCTAATTATATAACCCAAGTACACAAGCTCACACTTTGCAAAGTCACATTTTGATTCCTATTGCAAAATGCACGTCAAATTACCCTCCACATTTGTGTTATAAACAATGATATCATCAAAAAAGAAAAGAAATATCTTCTTCAAATAGGGCTTGACGGTTTGGTTCATTGGACCTTGAAATGTAGTCGGGAATTGGCTAGCCCAAAAGGAATCATCCAAATACAAGGTTATGCAATCGATATCATATAACACTCTGTAACAGTGTAAACCAATAGAACATAATTGTAGATGAACTTGAAGCACAAAATCCTCGCAAATGGCAGTATCATCATTATGAACATTTGTATAGACAAGGCACAAGATACTTGTAAATGACATTATCTTCATTATGAACATTTGTAATGTATAGTCTTTTCAAAATACACCGGCAGTGCAGTAATGGAAATCAGGGTGAGCTTTCTCAAGGATTAAGCATGATTGGGTATGATAGGTGTGTCAGTTGTCAACATCTGCCCAAACATGTAATGTATTTAGGCATATGATATCATTGTTTAAATGGGCTACTCCATAACTTACCATAACAGAGATCACATAAGTGTATGATCCTTAGGAAGTAGTCCATTATGATATTATAACTCATATGCCTAGATTTTTGATTGTTCTTCACTTTAATTCTGGCAAATATCTAACAATCTTTGAAGGTGAACCCTTCAGGATTTTAATGTGGCATGGGAGGCAATATGTCAATTGTTAAGAGTAGAATCTATCAATGTTGGTTTCTTTCATATGGAGTAGGACACTAACAATACTACCACCATTGTAATGTGTTTGATATGATAGGATGCACGATCATTTTCAACACATAAACACCATAAAGAAGAGAATTTCTTTTGGCTTTTAGTTAGTGGCTAATGAACTATTAGAAAAAAGTTGTTTTGATACAGCTAGCTGTTTGAAAAACTGTATTTAGATTCTAAAGTTTGCAATCAATCCAACACACTTTCTTATCCAACATGAGCAGCAACATATAAGCATAAAATAACAGAATTGTTCTTTTCATGTCCGCAATTGCAAATAAGCCACACTGTATATTAGCAATCATTTAAGACTTTGTGTTAAGTAATTAAAAGGAAAGAGGCTAGAGGGTAAGAAGCCCAAAATGGTCAATTACATTCACCATTCCTTCCCCTTACTAACAAATGCCTACGGTGCCTGTGTGCTAAGTGGGGCCACTTGCCTTGTGATTATTACCAAAAATACACAAATAAATATGTCGTTATGTTTTGATTAATTTACACCTAATGACATGAATTAACTTAAAACTAATGCATATAATTCAGATCCTATGAGTCTGCAATAAAATAGTAATCTGAACCTGATTTTGTTGATAAGGGGGAACTGTAAAAGAGCATGAGTAAAGGAAAGACCTAACCTAGTTCAGTTCACTGGATGTCTCCACAAAGGGGACACAAATTGGAAACATGGTTAGAAGGACATCGTCAATAAACCCTGCAAATTTTGCGCACTGGAACTGTGTTTGGGTCAAGTTCAGCAGAGCGGTCAGAATCAATACCGAACCTGTCTACCAGTGGGCGAACTTGTCTTCTGCTGCTCAAAACCACTAACAACTTCTGGCACTTCTTTGCTTGTCTTTGTACTATTGGAATCTTGCTCGGTAATCTTGTGATGATATGTGATAGTACAAAATCGACTTCTCTTTTGATAAAATCTTAGAACCACTTGAAATTATAGGGGAAGATAAGCCTAGGACTAACCCGGAATGTTGGGAGGACACCCCACTGTGTAAAGGCATTGCAGTATTTATTGAGGATCAGGGCCCATGTAGTTCTCCCAAATTGAGTGAAGTTATTCATGCTTCACTCGCATTCATACATGCTCAATCAAATGCAACTAGATATATCAATGTACAACTAGGATGATCCTTCTTTTGGCAAGAGACAACAACATGCAACTTTGATTTGGGAGTACTTCAGACTTACAATTCTGCTCTTGGAGTGTTCTTGAGAGATATGATGTGTATAAGCCTTTTGTATAATGATCTACATGGTTTGTTAGGTGACGAGATGTAAATAACCTTTACGGTCATTTGTATATATATGACTCTTTGTTAGTTTCACACACAAGCTGACCTGAAAGTCGTACCTAGGCCGACCTGATGAAAGTGCCCAATTTGAAAAAACTGACAGTTGCAAAGGAGAAAGATAGGTGTTTGGCAAGGGACAAACATGTTCCGTATTGAACCTGTCTACTAATGGCCGAACCTAACCTGTGGGTCTAAAGACATGGATCTAGAAATGGAAAAACGCTTACAAAGGGTTAAGATGATTCTTGAGCAAATTATAATCGATCCAGAGTGTCCAAATTTGATAGTCCAAATTTGATAGATGAGGTGACCAAGGGGATGTTAAGCTAAACCGGAGGAGGAAAAGGATGTCAAGAGTCTACTGTTGCCCTGACCTAATGTGTAGGTCAAAAGACATGGATCTGGAAATGAAGAAATGTCTATACAGGGTTAAAACGATTCCTAAGTAAATTAGAATGATCATGTGTGTGCAAGATTGACAAATGAGGTGAACAAGGGGACGTGAGTAAATCCTACAACAATTAATAATCAATCTAAGATTTGTATCTTATATGCACAAAAGTAAAACAACAAAACAATTACTAGGTGGCGTGCAGTTGAGTATATGCTATGCTACATATTTGATATCTTTGTAAGATGTCATTTCTAGAATAGAAGGCACCTAAATTTGATAAATTGCGTGAAAAAATACCATCTAGTGCTGGAAGGACTAAATTAACTACAGTTAACTGTCTTGTTAAATTAGTAGCATACTTAAATCACAATGTTGAAATATCTAGTAAAAGTACTGATTTTAAAAATCTGAAGGACTTAAATTACTTTTCTTGTGGACGTAATCCCCTTGGCTCTAAATCAAGTTAATATTTATAAAGAACAATTTTTAATGATTTAAATGACAGAAAACTGTAAGTGTGTACAGTATATGCAATTGACAAGCAGAATAATGCTTGAGAAGGCAATGTGATGCAGTTCTACTAAAATGTAGCAATGCAAAGCAGAATAATGCTTGATATTGGACGGTATATTGGTTACCAAAAGCTCATCATTTGACAACAAAGATGAGCAAATCTATCAAACAGCGCATGTAAACTTTTATTTAAGCGCCAAAACCTTTTTGGCAGTTATGTACCCAAAGAGAACATATTTTGGTTTTCTATGAAAAAAATAATTTATGTGCTCTTCTAATTTAATATATCTTGCTTAGAAATGAAATGAAAATATGGTATATTTTTGATAGGGAAAGGCCGGCTTTTCATACTTATTTCAATACTTTCAGCTATTTCTACTTAAAATTCTCAACTTTTCTGCTCTATGGACCACTGCCCGCTGTTTTAATTTTCATGACCTTATTTGCTATTCTTATAGCGACTAGGTGGGGAGTGAAATCAAACTGATCTACTGTATCTTTTATGCGAACTGTCTTTTAACCTATGTGAGCCGGCAGGAATTTACATATTATGTAAATTCACATATTACGTAAATTTACATTTTTGCTATTTCTATAGCAACTATGCGGGTAATGAAATCAGACTTATACACTGTATGCTTGTGGTGTTCCAGCAATCACAAGAGGCATGACTACTCAAAATGCTAGATAAAATGGGGGCATTCGCACACCCATGATATAAGAGTATAGGAGGATTGAACCTGCAAATCCAGAAAGTGATGGAGGAAATGCTTCTCCAAAAGATGTGAATAAACATGTAACTTGTATTGATATGAAATGGATTGATTACATAGAGGATAAATCATAGTTACCAAATCTGTCTGGATCTACACAAAATGCAGCTGGATCCGGCTTTTTAGCCGACCGGATATGTTCGGTCCAGGTTGGCCATAATATAGGGAAAAGAGAGTAGTTTTTGCAAAAACAGTCACCCAACAACCTTGTATATTAAATAATATAACATTTCACATTATGTTATTTAAGTTTTTCATTGTATTTGCCAATTTTGGATATTTATAAAACTACGCTCTTATATAATATGTAATATGTATATATTTTTGAAGGGATTTTTCTGAACTTTTTCAAAAATTCCAGATTTTAAGGATTTTTGCCCTCCCGAATGGACCCAGATTTCCAGACTTGGTAACAATGGGGTGAATCCCTTATCTATAACAAAGTAAATAGCTTCTCGCACAAGCTACCTACATTTCTGTTTTCACTAGATTCAGTGAACCTTCTAGTAGCTTATCATACAAACCACACGCCCTTATTAATTACTTACCTAACACCACTACTTAAATAATATCATGTGTCCAAATGTGAGATATATAACAAACAGCTAATTTACATCATATAACAAAAATATGTTATGTTTAGTAACTCAGATACCCAGAAATGCCAACCAGGCTAGTGTACCTGTGTATTGACGTACCGACTATTGGTCCTAGTAGTTGCCTGAAATGTTTCCAAAACTCCAAAACAATCCCAGATATGGCTCTACTGTACCTGCACTGTTTGTGTAGTGTTTAAGCAGTGCTTGAGCTGTACATGGGACGTTTTTCGACTGTTTCAGTAGTGCTTTTGTTTTTTAAACTCCAAAAATAAAAATAAAAGCAAAAACACCAGATTCGTTTCTGTTTCAGTGGTACTTGAGAGAAACCTAGATGATATATTCTAGAATCTAGATTATAATCATGTACATATGAAAATTTAAGCATGTTGAATGTTTTGAACTTTCATGAATACAAAGTATTTTAAGTGTTTTATTTTTATGGACAAAAATGAGTATTATGCAATTTTTATATATATTTATATTTTTTTAATAATATATTGTATGGACATTTCCATGTCATTTTGTACCCAAAGTTTGTTTTTAAAATTGGCATTTCCGCATTTCAAACCTGTACCCGTACCCATTTCTTGGCAACCTAGTTTAGGAACACAACAATCTTTTCCATGAATGGACTTGTGCGAGCTAGGAGTTTGCATACCATGTAAGTCAGCAGAAATTAACATAGGACTAAGAGTGGATTCATGAAAGTATTCTTTGGAGACAATCATGTACCAGTATGCTCATGTTGGAGAGAATTTGTTTTCCTGGTTTCTGTAATTGATCAATGAGGGCTTGTAACTAAAAGGAAGCCAACATTTTGTTTATACAGGGAAAAGTTGTCTCTTTGGCTTTAGTGCACAGTAAATTGAAGTTCTTATCTAAAAGAGAGTATTTACTTCCTCTCTTGTTTATGAAGACTGCTTGCTTATATCCAGAAACATTTCTAGTTTGATGGTTTCCTTTGTGAAAGATCCCCAAATGGATCTTGCTTGTTCTTCAATGCAATTTAGATCAATTAAGACACCAAAAGCTGATTTATGACTTTTTATAGCATTCACACTAATACAGATCTGAATTTATGAAAGAAGTGCGACTAGGGTTTTGAATAGAAACTTAGCCTAAAACTGAACCCGAACTGTTTTGAAGACTGTGCAGCAATAAATATAGCAGTTTCAGCTGTATTCTAGCAAAGGCGACTAGTTTTGATGATGGAAAGTCCACATAGAATCACTATCAGCCCTATCTATCCTTGCCCTAACAAAGCTCAGAACTGTAACAGTTTATTATAAAGCAAAATCTGATGTTTTTGAACATAAAACAGGCTGGAATTTTATATCAGTAATCTGCAGACAGTGTGGACTGAAATGATACCCTAAACTCCACCGAAAATACTGAAAATAGATTATTTAAAGCCACAGAATTCAGAGTAATGAATGACAACGCTGTTCAGATCTAAAACATCACCTGTACAATACAGATCAGCCCATACATGGGTCGCTCCACATGTAGAAATTGCAATGACAGCTGCTGTCAATAAATTCTTCAACCCTTGATTGCAAAACTCAACAACTGAGAATGACTAGAAATCCTTTGCAAGCTCTATGGAAAATCCAGTGTAGAAATTCCTCCTAATCTCCAAGAGGGTTTTCGTCCTCTAGAGGCAATATACTAAGGGTTTCCGTCCTTAGAATATTTTAATACAAAAGCACCTGGCTTAAGATCAAATTCAGAAATGATAAAATGATTACATGATGCTCTACCCAAGCCGCCCCTCTCCTTTTTATAGGAAAAATATTACAAAATGACCTTTTCATCATCCAATGAGAAAAGAGTGCCAAAATACCCTAAAAGTATACCCAAACCTAGGCGCACTTCCTCCTTGGACAAATAAACATTAAGTAATGGCCCTCCATGCCAAGTCGCACTTTCCTTGGGAAGAGTAATAATTTTTATCCTTTCTAAACTTCACTTTCCTTCCTTTGTCCAAGTCGCATTTTTTGCCTAGGGATGACAAAAATAGCATGGGTCTCTTTTCTACTTTCCCTAGAAAGGATACAACATAATATTAGACCCAATGCACCTATTTAGAGATTACAAATTTATTATTAAGTCAAATAAATTAATACAAGTGCTTTATTAATATTTTTGCACTTTGTAATAACTTATTGTGACTTAAGTCACCCTTATGTTTTTCCTTTGGCCGTCGGGTTGACGAAATGGGCCAAAGGTCTTCGATTGGGAAAAGGGGACATTACACTTTGATTGGTAAAGCGGGGATTTTAAGAAAAGAATTAATTCTTCTATTTATTTCAGGAAAGCAGCTTTTTATGGTTTTGATGCTTTCTTGCCTATGTATTGTAACTAACAGTTATCTTATCGCAGCAAGGAGCTCTAGTACAGGTCAGAGAGTCAAGGCTGATTTGCATGTCTTGAAGCATTCCTCGGGAGGGGCTCTCCGAGTGATGGTCATAACCACTGTATATTTATTCTAAATGTTGTTGGTTATTAAGTCCTGCTCTAGACATATCTGCAAACTTCATGAAAGCATCACATTATTGGAGAAATTCCTGCATTGGACTTTTATTTTCCTCTGCTCTTACATACAAGTGAATGCCACTTTATAAATGCAGTGTTTTCACCTTTTAAAAAACTGGGTTTAGCCTCTGGTGGCATTATATGCCGATGTTGAAAAGAAACAAATTTATGGTATTAATGTGCTAGAAATTCAAACTTATATAGAGAAATAGCCTTTTCCTAGTTTTGGACAATTAACATTTATTTATCAAGGTTCATTGCTTGGATAATGTCAATCAGGACAATGATAAATGCAGGAGTTGAATGGATGGGAAATTGAATAGACTCAAGTTGTATGTGAAGGATTGTAGAATGAGAAGCCCTAATGTATTATAATGTTTTAAGTATTCTTGTCCATTGCATTGTAAATTAAAAGAGTTCCAATCATGTGTGTTATCATTAATATGTCATCTCTTCCCGAATTCTTGTTCATAATTTGCTTGTGCATCATGAATCAAAGTGGATGTTTTTGCTATTTGTTAGGATAACTTGTATCATTGCTAGCTCTTTAGTTTTCACAGAAGGATGAAAGCCTAAGGTCATACAAAATTAAAATATCAGTAGTATAAAGATGTAATGTTGTCAAATGCCAGAGCAAGTTCCATATACCAATTAGGTATGATGGCTAGCCAAGGACGTAAAGCATATCCTTTACCTTTAGTGGTGGTTGAGGATGTCAAGGCCGAGGATTGAAAATCAAAGAAGTTTGTAGCAGTGGTGGAGTTTTCTATTTGTACGAGATATGTTGAATGCTCAAGCTGATCCCTAACAGTTGGTAGGGAAGGTGTTAGTGTGCAATACAAGTTTACCATTTATCTTTTCGTAGTTCAAAGTTCAAGTCTAAGCAGGTATTTGGCTGAAGCGTTTGGCTATAATAACATCAATGTAGACATTGTTAATCTATTGGCAACATTGAAAGAAATCTTTTTGTTTGCTCATGTGTTGTGGGAATGGCCGTTAAACTTGGTTTTGCGAGCATGGGATATGTAGCAGCTTGAGCTATTATCTATTAACTCATGTTTGGCTTCAGATGCAGGCTTTCCATAAACAAGTTGCAGGTGCCTCACTTGTTCCATTTCAAAGCATCTATCTGCATTGGAAAGATGTGTGATTTATATGAGGCATCAAGTCATATATGGGACATTAGTTTACAGCTGGGGTTGATATATCAAATGAGCACATAAGGCAGATAATTATATATGATGAATAAAGATTGGAGTGGTGATAATAAGATATCTGATGCAGACATTCAACAAAGGGATGAATTCATCGGTGTGTAGGTTGACATTTCATTGATGTATGTTATAATTTATTGATGGAATAGTGGATTTTTAAGTGATGAGCCTAGCTGATATCATTCACGAGAACATGACATCACTAAGGGCATAACATGGTGACATAGAAGCAATTAAGATAAATATTTTCATCCTCAGATTTTAATAAAGCTCACATGACTATATTAAAAGGGTCTTGAACCATTGGTTACTTTATGGGAGAATGTTTTTAGTGGAGAGTGCTGAATATAGCTGTGTCAATGTTTATCCAAATCCGACGTTTCAAGTCACACTATTGGACTCATCATTAAGGAATGAAATCTTTGCTTGGAAAGGAGAAAAAATATTCCTGTTTAAATAAGCTTTTGTTTGTTCTCAAGCCTCAAGTGCAGATAATGGCAATAAGGAATGGATTATTGATCCTAGTTGCAAAAATCACTTGACAAGTGATGGTAGTTTGTTTACATGTCCTGAAAAGATAAATGGTGAAAGAATACGTATTGCCGAGAATTCCACTTTAGAAGTTGAAGGGACTGGTACAGCTAGGGTTTCCAATGGAGTCGTATAATGTACAATATGTTACTTGATTATCATGCGATCTTTTGTTTGTTGTTCAAGAGACACAACAAAACAAGAAAGATGGTTTTTGGCCAAACTTATGTGTTGTCAAAGACATCAAACACAATTATGAAGTGGTTGCAACATACAATTTAGACAAGGAAACCAAAACATATACTTTCAAAGGCTTGGACAACAAAGCCAACACTAGGGAGCATCATGTGTAGATTGCAAAAATTGACGATGAAAGGAATTTATGCCATCTTCATGTGAGACAATTAAATTTACGTAGCATTTGTGATGAACAAGAGCACGATGGTTCATGAATCATGGACTTCCTCAAATTACTTCTAGCAATGGTGTATGCGAAGGTTGTGCTGTTGGAAAACATCACCATGAGAAATTTGAGAGAGCATTCAATTGGTGTGCAAAGGCACCATTAGAACTTGTTTGTTCCAACCTTTGCACAATGAATCAGCCAATGAATTAGAACTTGTTTGTCCAGTGCAAGTGTAAAATATATTCTCACATTGATTGATGACTTTTCTAGAAGAACTTGGGTTTATTTTCTGAAAAAGAAATCCTGTACTCTTGAGAAATTTGTTGAATGGAAAACCATGGGAGAGTGATAGTCGGGGTACCTTGTGAAAATCTTGTGATTAGACCAATGAGGAGAATATGCTAGTAAAGCCATGGAGAATTTTTGTAAGAGTAATGACATTGTTTAGAAAACAAAAATAGAACTATCTCCTGAGCAAAATGGTGTAGCTGAATGAAAAAATAGAACAATCTTCTGGGCAAAATGGTTTTAGCTGAATGGAAAGTAGAACCTTAATTGAAATGGCACAATGCATGCTTTAAGCTAAAAGGATGAAAACTATATTTTGAGCAGAATCAAGCTAATTGTGCCAACTACATCTTGAATAGGGTCAATACAAATGCTGTGAGAAATATCACTTCACAAGAAAAAGGAGTGGGAGGAAATCAGTGATTTCACATTTCAGAACTTTTGTATGCATTACATGGATTTATACTTTGGATGAGAAGAGGAAGCAACTTGATCCTCAAAGTCACAAATGCATCATGGTGGGATATTTAGAATAATCCAAAGCATGTAGGTTATGGTATCCTATCAAAAGAGATGTAATGTTGGAGATATACCTTAGGTTAGTACATCATAGTTTGTGATATATTGCTCTTAGTTTATTAGTCATAATATGTGCGTGTATAAGTTGTAAACTTGTAACTACTCAAATAGAGATTAGGATGAGTGAGTGAGAGTAGGGAGAGATGATAGTAGGCTCCTCATTAGTAGGAGATCAAGCTTGTATAAGAACCGCTCTGTTTATGAATAAAATTAATCCATTGAGTGAATGCTATATGGTATCAGAGCAGATGATTCCTGTGTAGTGATTGTGAAGGGTCAGACCTGTGTTGCATTGCCCCTGTGGATGAAAGTTCTATCTCTCTGTAGGTTGCAAAGTTTAAGCCTTTTTACCATTATTAAGGCAATTTCATTTTTAAGGTAATTTTGGTGTAGACTCTTGGTTTTCTATGTGGCTCTTCCGACGCATGTGCAGGTCTGCTATCTTCCTGCAAATATTCTGTGTTTCATCAATATACCATGCATATCGTGCTCAGCGTTGACCTGGTTGCTTTGTGGATCTTGACATTTTTTGATGCTGTAGATCTGTGTGCATCTGACTGCATGTGTAGTCATTCCGTCCGTCGCCTGTGCTAGCTCCGACAACTGCCATTTCCATGCACAGGCAGCATTTTTTTCGTGTGGTTGCTTAGACTCATAGTCAAGGCATCTGTGGACTCTGTGCATTCTTCATTTGAATGGCTTGAACAGCCCCATGTCTTCTCCCATCTCCACATACGCTGATTCTTCCCACCACTGCTCTTGTGCATCAATCCACCTGTCATCTCCTTCGTGCATCTATGAATGCTCCAACAGACTTCCATGTGCACCGACCATCCCCACATCCTTGTGTGTTCTCAAAGAGATCTGTTCTCATCCAGAACCATCCCTTCAATCTATCCCGTGCAATCCATCAATACTGCACTTTACCACCAAGCAAACTTTTTCAATGTCAGTATCGGATAAGCCTTAAATAGCTTTAAGCTATAAGACATGAATATCAAATAAATTTGTTTATAGCTTGGTTAGGTTTTATTTTTATTATATAGACATTTAGCTCTTGTTTTTTATTTTATATAGTTTGTTTATAAACTTTAATAGTGTCTATTTAGGTTTGTAGTCTAGTCTATCATTTCAACTTTCAAGCTAACATTTGATGTTTTTTAATATAGAGTTTTAGGTTGTAATTGTTGATCAACCCCGTCCCGTCAATCTATCTCATGCAATCCATCAGTACTGCACTCTACCACCGAGCAAAGTTTTGTCTTTAGTATCGAATAAGCCATAAATAGCTTTAAGGGGATATTGAATAAATTTGTTTATAGCTTGGTTAGGCTTCATTTTTATTATATAGTCATTTATTGAAATATCCCTAGTTGGGATCTTACCACAAAATTGACAAAACACAGAAATTTGCAGCAAATACTAAATCTGATTTTTCTGATTTTTATGTAGAAAATTACAGCTAGGGCAGCGAACAGTAAAATGTGAATAACTCTCAAAATATCCGTTCAAAACACTTGAAAATTTAAAGAGAACTAGATAATAATATAAAGAACACAAGGGAAATATTTTTGGAATTTTTCAGTCACTATATCGCTGCCAGAAAATTACAGCGTGCCTAAAATAGCCGGGAAACTTCGAAAATTAATATCTTTCCGAATACAAATGCAATAATGGTGAAACTTTGGAAATAACATATATAAATATAGTAGATGATTTTCCAACCTTCAGATCTGAAAACGGCCAGCTGGAAACCCTAGAAATTAGGGCTGCAATTTCCCAAACAAGTCGCCCCCTTTGGAAAATGGTCAAAACCCTTGTGAAACCCTCTATAGATGATGCTGAATCCTTCCTCTATGGCTGCCGTAGGTCTGATCCGAAAACCAGCTGAAAATCTCCACAAAAACTCTCAAAAATCCTCAAACCCTAATTCTGAAAATTCTGAAAATATCTCTGTAAAACCAGCCCTGAAATCTGCTCCAAATGACAAGCTAGGGTAGATCTTTCACTACCGAAGAATGCCCTGCTAGCTAGGGATGGATCTCTCACCACCGAAGCTAGGGTTCCCATGGGATCTTACTCCACAAGCTAAAAGTTTGCAAACAGCAGTTGCACCATGAAAAGAAATATAAGTGTATGCATGAATGACTATCCTTTCACCCCTCTTCTCCTTTTATAACCTTTTCATGTCAAAGAAACCCTAAAACCCCCAAGGCGCACTTTCCCATGGAGAGGGCCCATTTAATAAATATTTTAAAGTTACTTTTTTCCCCCTAGGCGCCTTGGCCCAAAAAGGCGCCCCCAACAAAGAAATATAACATTAAATGCAATACATATCCCTCAAGTCGCCAAAAAGGTACTTTAAGTGGCCCCAACGAAGAAACATAACATTAAATGCCAGAAGTGTCCACTTAAGTGATCCCAACGACAAAATAGAATACAAAGGGCCCATTAGACCCTCCCAATGCCCAAAATATAACAAAACCCTAGTAGAAACCAGCATAACCATCCCCAATAACCTCCAAAGTCGTTAGTCCCTTGGGAATGACCAGGGCTAAGACCAAAATAGGGCCGTTAGGCCAACTGCTCGGAATTGGGGACATTACAATCCTCCCCTCCCGAAAAATGCTTGACCCCAAGCATTATCCTCCTTTGTGGCCGTAGAAACCGACCCACAAAGTAAGTGCCTCCATCTCACTGCGCAAATCAATCAAAGATCGGTGTGATCCTAAGTGACCAAAACACCACATATAGTCATCATGCTCTCCATGCAGTGTAGACAACAATGCTGTCCCTGAAGTAGAATATTGCCCACCTTGACTCTCTACTGGTACCCATACTGAAACTATCAATCTGTCCAATCCCTGCCACTGCAAAACTGTCATCATGTGGTCACCCACTGTATCTCCTGTCGACTCCGTCCCTTGGCTAACTAGCACATGCTCGTCATCCTCATAAGCAGTAAGACATATAGGAGTGTTATCCCCTATCAACTCTAGAAATAAGGAACATGCATACTCTGATTTGTCACCATGACAAACTACACATCCTTGCACAAAGTTGAGGATATCTTCCCTCAACCCATGCCATCTAACCCTTTCCCATATGAAGTTGAAGGTCTCATCAAAGCTCAAGTGTCCAGACATGGAAGAATAATGCACATGTCGCAGTATCTCCATCCTCAACCATGAATCCGACACGAGGTACAATCTGTCCTGATAGAAGATCATCTCATCCTCCAATCTGTAGTTATCATCCTGTATGTGACCATCCAGAATCTCACAAGTGTGTCGGTTCTTGGAGTACTCAACAAGCAAATGAGATCTCCAGTCTACCGAAACCTCAGACAACCAACATAATGATAAACTCGGATGATCTGAACCTGTAATCCCGATCTCTGCAACTGCCTTATGTGCAACACTACTGGTCACACCCATATCCATCATACTCCACATCGATCCGCAATGATAAAACCCCTCGTTATGCCGGAAAGTCCTCTCCATCCCCTCAGCTGCAACCACCCTAGGGGCTCCTATCGATAATCCCCTCAAAGTCACATTCCTGCCTTCGGACTTAAACTTCAGCTCCATCGTCTGGAAGTTAGTCCGAAACTCACCAAGAGAGTGAAGCCACTGCACTCCCAACACTACGTGGGTCACTCCCATACCAACAATGTGGAAATCATCGCAGAATCGTGTGTAGTTACCCATGGTGTGGAACTTTCCGTGTGCATCTCATATACTCCCCATTGGCTACAACAATGTTGAAGCCCTCAAAGTCCTTCGTCTGTAAACCATGTCTCTCCACCAATGATGCATCAATAAAGTTGTGGGTAGCCCCACTATCAATGAGTACCATAACTCGCTGACCCTGCATAACTCCCCTAATCCTGAATGCCTTGTACATCGGAGTACTAGACAATGTGGCTATAATCTCCCGAGGGAAAGTCTCCTCCTCCTGCTCTGCATCAGCACTATCCATCGCAACTCCATCCCCATCATCCATCTCGTGAGTCTCCAACCCCTCACCTCTGTCATCCTCACTCTCCTCGAAGACTTCGATGAAGTGGGCCTTCCCTCTACCTCTGCAATCATGTCCTGGGACCCAAGGTGTGTGGCAATCGAAACATAGTTTCTTTCGCCTCAACTCATCTCTGTCTTCTCGGGAAATGAATGGCTTCTTAGCCACCTCCTGCCTCGGTGGAGGCTCCCTCTGCTGAAGTTCGTTTGATCCAGATGGAGGTTCTCTTTGCTGAACGCGAGGTGGAACCCTCGACTTTGGAGTGGATAACTCCAAGTCTCGAGATCTCCTAATAGCCTCATGCAAAGAAGAAGGCTCAAATGCCTTCACAAACCCTGCTAAGGCGCGTGGTCAACCTCGCTGCAAGAAGAGTGAAGTCAACCTCATCTCTGAAACATCAGATACCATAACTGATAACCTCTGAAAATCTGCAATGTACTGATCTAGAGAACCTAGTCTGCCTCAAGTGAGTCAACTCCCTGAAGTGCCTATCTGGGTCCCTCCTGTCGAACCTGCTCATCAACCTCTGTGTAAAATCTGCATAGGTAGTGATATGCATGTGCCCCTGTGTGATCAATCCATGATGCCACCAGTCATGAGCATCTCCCTCGAGGTGTAGGATAGCAAACTTAATTGCATCCTCTTCACGCATGGGATTCAAGTCGAAGTAAGTCTTCAACTTCTGAATCCAAGATTGGGCGGTACACTTCTTAGAGCCATCGAAGTGTGGAATAGAGATTTGTCCCAATCTCCTCTGAAACTCAGGTACCTGTGGTTGGTAATCTCTCCTGGGCCTGCTACCAATCTTCATTTTGCAATACTCTTGAAATGGCATGTTGTCCCGGAAACCCTCACTCAATGTCCGGTACTTCTCCCAACAAGATTCCTCATCCACAATGTCTGTGGGCTGTCGTGTCTGCGAAACTTCTGGATCCTTCAAGAAGGAAGGCTCGTGGAGTCCCAAGGGCCTGGTAGATGCATGAGGGGACCCTTGTCCCGAATGTCGACTCTCACTTCTATTACCATGTTGACCCATATTGTTGGCCTCTCCTTTCTCCGCATGAGTCTCAATTCTTCCCTGTGCTAACCTCTCAGTAAGCTGGCTCAAATAGAGGTTGGTAGTCTCCTGCTGCTTCACCATGTTGGTGAACAGTTGTCTCATCAGATCTACTCCCATCTCTTCACTGTCTCTGTCTCTGTCTCCCATCCTTTAACCCTAACAGGCTGGAGGAACAACTGCTCTGATACCACTGAAATATCCCTAGTTGGGATCTTACCACAAAATTGACAAAACACAGAAATTTGCAGCAAATACTAAATCTGATTTTTCTGATTTTTATGCAGAAAATTACAGCTAGGGCAGCGAACAGTAAAATGTGAATAACTCTCAAAATATCCGTTCAAAACACTTGAAAATTTAAAGAGAACTAGATAATAATATAAAGAACACAAGGGAAATATTTTTGGAATTTTTCAGTCACTATATCGCTGCCAGAAAATTACAGCGTGCCTAAAATAGTCTGGAAACTTCAAAATTAATATCTTTCCGAATACAAATGCAATAATGGTGAAACTTTGGAAATAACATATATAAATATAGTAGATGATTTTCCAACCTTCAGATTTGAAAACGGCCAGCTGGAAACCCTAGAAATTAGGGCTGCAATTTCCCAAACAAGTCGCCCCCTTTGGAAAATGGTCAAAACCCTTGTGAAACCCTCTGTAGATGATGCCGAATCCTTCCTCTATGGCTGCCGTAGGTCTGATCCGAAAACCAGCTGAAAATCTCCACAAAAACTCTCAAAAATCCTCAAACCCTAATTCTGAAAATATCTCTGTAAAACCAGCCCTGAAATCTGCTCCAAATGACAAGCTAGGGTAGATCTTTCACTACCGAAGAATGCCCTGCTAGCTAGGGATGGATCTCTCACCACCGAAGCTAGGGTTCCCATGGGATCTTACTCCACAAGCTAAAAGTTTGCAAACAACAGTTGCACCATGAAAAGAAATATAAGTGTATGCATGAATGACTATCCTTTCACCCCTCTTCTCCTTTTATAACCTTTTCATGTCAAAGAAACCCTAAAACCCCCAAGCGCACTTTCCCATGGAGAGGGCCCATTTAATAAATATTTTAAAGTTACTTTTTTCCCCCTAGGCGCCTTGGCCCAAAAAGGCGCCCCCAACAAAGAAATATAACATTAAATGCAATACATATCCCTCAAGTCGCCAAAAAGGTACTTTAAGTGGCCCCAACGAAGAAACATAACATTAAATGCCAGAAGTGTCCACTTAAGTGATCCCAACGACAAAATAGAATACAAAGGGCCCATTAGACCCTCCCAACGCCCAAAATATAACAAAACCCTAGTAGGAAACCAGACAACCATCCCCAATAACCTCCAAAGTCGTTAGTCCCTTGGGAATGACCAGGGCTAAGACCAAAATAGGGCCGTTAGGCCAACTGCTCGGAATTGGGGACATTACATTTATGTCTTGTTTTACTTTTATATTGTTTGTTTATAAACTATAATCTCGTCAATTTAGGTTTGTGGTCTAGTCTATAGTTTCAAGCCAACATTCGATGTTTATTAATATAGAATTTTAGGTTGTACTTGATCAATATTTGCTGTTTTTGATCTATAGCCAGTAATCAAGTAAGTGGTCAATTCTACTGTATTCAAAATTTGAGCTTTTCCAGTTTAGTGTCATTAGTTATTCTATGTATGTCTAGTGAGCTCAATACTTGTGTTATGTTAATCCCAGGTCTGAAAAAGCATGCGTGTGTCGTGTAAAGTCAAATCCAAATATCTGTCTTATTGTAAGGACACTTATCGGGAGAACTTGACACCTAACCATATGTGTTTGTCCATTCTAGGGGAAGGGAATTTGTTCATTAGCTCTAGAGGAAATGAAGGAAGGAGGCCCCTTTCCAATCTCGAGTTTGTCACTAACTCCGAGGTTGTTGTCTGCTATAGTGGTAAAACAAAGTGCCAAAAAGACTCGCATAGCTGAAGAGTTGTTTCCTTCAATGGTAGTGGTGATGTACTTTGGAATCTGGATACATACGTTTCAGCGTAAACCCAGATCCAAATCGACCAAAGCCATGGATGGTGTTCAGTGCAGTGTTCACCATATTGTTGTTTGTGATATAGTGGCAGTTATCAAGTGCAGTGGCTACATATGCATTGATCAGTGAGGTGGACAACGCCCACCGGGAGGCGTAGTGAGGACCCAATCCAAGTATTTTGATTTATGCTTCCTCGGTGAGGCCCAACCAACCAAAGGAACAAAGAAAAAGAGGAAGTGGAGGCCCATGCCACACTTAACATGAATAGAGTGTTTGTTCCTATTTACTTGTTATTATAAAGGTCAATTAGGCTCGGTGTAACTGATCATGTTGTGAATAATTGTGTCATTGTTCACAATTTTGGAGATTGGATAATGTGTTTGTCCATATCCACATTTGTTTGTACGATCTTGGATATGTGTGTGATCCTATCCTAGATTATAGTGGTAGCGATGCCATTCCCACTATAGTTGTAATCTGTATGAACTCACTGTATTTCCTAGTTCATACTACCCCTCTTGGATTGGCAATATGTTCACATTTATCATTGTTGGCTTGGTGATAAGTTTCCATCCATTGTTGTTCATTTCGAATGGGATTATGTCCTAGTTCTCATGTAGTACTGTTCTGTTCCCATTGAACTATGTATATACTGGGGGGTGAATGTTGGAGGTATATCTTAGGTTAGTATATCATAGTTGTTGATGTATTAGTCTAATGCTAGTTTTGTTAGTCATATTTGTGTGCATACACATTATAACAACTCAAATAGAGATAAGGATGAGTAAGTTAGAATAGGGTGAGATGAGAGTTGACTCCTAATGAGTAGGAGATCAAGCTTGTATAAAGACCTCTTTGTTTAAGAATAAAAGTAATGTATTGAGTGAATGCAATAGTACTAAGTAGAAATGTCATATTTGACGAGAATATCTCTTATGAGGGTGCCCAAAAATGTATTTGTTGTAATGATGAATCTTAACACGAATTTCACATTTTATGAGTATTTCTAATGATGGCGATGAAGAAGAACCTAGGATTGTGAATCAGTCTCTTTCCATACTCAACATTGAAAAAGTGTTATGGAAGCTGAAAAATAGAATTATTTTGCTACAGATGTACAAGAAAATACATGTGAAGATTTGTGCAATGAAGAGGACACCCAACACTGAAACTATTGCAGCATCCAGTGATAATTCCGTTAGTATTCCAACACCACAAGGAGATTATCAACCTATAGAAGCCACTGAAGACCATTACAATCAAGGGGGAGTGACTGGTTTTCCAAGATGGGCTGCTCAAGACACTTGAAGAAGCAAAAGAAGACAAAGGAGATAGCAATGAAAAATGGAGTACCTTAAGCAAAAATAAGAAAGCTAACTATGCATTACTTGCAAAAGGAAATGAATACTTGTGATCCTCAATTATACAAGGAAGCTAAAGAGAGATACTAATGGAATCAAGCAATGAAAGAAGATTACAGTTCCTTGATCAGAAAAAAACCTTGGGAGCTAGTGCCCTATCCACCTAGGAAAAATATGGTAAAGTGCAAGTGGATCTACAAAACAAAGTATAGCCACTGTGGATGTCACATTGTACAGATATTTGGTTGGAAGCTTATTATATCTGACACATATAGACCAGATTTTTCCTTTGCAGTTAATATGGTGTGCATGTTTATGCAGGAGCCCAAGGAAAGTGATTACAAGTCGTCAAAATAATCATTTGGTACGTCAAGGGTACTATTCACATAAATTTTACCTACTTAAGGGGGTTGAGGAACACCTCATCAGTCACATTTGTTTAGTTTTGGCCGGAGATGTTGATCAAAGAGATTCCAATGTTGGATATTCATCCCACTTGGGATTTGGACCTATAATGTGGGCACGTATGAAGCAGAAGGAAATAGCTATATCTACAACAAAAGTTGAATATTGAGGAGCAGTTGATGCAGCTTAAGAAGTTTCTTTCTTGAGAGTTTTTGAAGGAGCTCAGGTATACAAAAACATCACCAGTAATTGTGTATACAAATGACCGTGGTAGCTTTTGTATTGCAGAGAATTCAATTGAGAGGCAACTGACTAAGGAATTATATCAAGGAAGGATTGTTGCAGCTAAAGTTCATACAAAGCTAGCTACAAATTGTGGACATCTTCATGAGCAGTTAGCTAAAGCCAAGTTTTCAGTGTTGCAGAAGGAAATATCTATATCAACTAAAGTTGAATATCGAGCAGCAGTAAATGCAGGACAAGAAGTTTCCTTCATGAGAGTTTTTGAAGGAGCCCGGGTATCCCCAAACTTCACCAGTAATAGTGTATACGATATTGCGGACAATGGTGGAACTATTTCTACTGCAGGCAATTCAATTGAGAGGCAACACACTAAGGAATTATATCAAGGAAGGATTCTTGCAGCTAAAGCTTATAGAATGCAAGTTGCAGACATCTTCATGAAGCGGTTAGTAAAGACAATGTTTTTGAGTTGCACCAGTTGCTTCGGCTTTCTAAAGATGGTGGGGGGGGAGAAAGGGAGCGACTCTATCCTATAGTGGGGAAGACTATTGGCCTAAATTATGCCATCTTCCTCAATGCCCTCTAAGGAGTAAGGAGTGACTTAGAGAGAATGTTAGAGTGGGGTGTAAATCCCTTTATAGGGCCTACACAGGTTAAGGGCCTATATATGTATTGTAGAAAATATTTAAGGCTTACATGAGTTAAGGGCCTACACATGTATTGTCGAATATATTAAGGAACTACATGGGTTAAGGGGCTTTCTGCTAGCAAAAATATAAAGGAAGAATATATTTATAAAGGGACATGATATTATCCCATTGTCAACAATTCAAATTGTTTTCTTATTATTATATATGAAGTGATATCTTGGGATGCTTTGGGGATTCCTCCCGTCTCTTGTGTTTGTGATCTACATGTGCATGTGATGGATAATCTCTTCTACTAATCATAAAATATTATACTTTACACAGTCAATATCTTGTGTATGTAGATTTTACGAGTAAAAAAGTGAGGACAATAGATAGTGGATTTTACGCGCGTTTTTGGTGTTGCAGAAGGAAATATCTATATCAACTAAAGTTGAATATCGATGAGCAGTTTATGCAAGACAAGAAGTTTCCTTCGTGAGAGTTTTTGAAGGAGCTCAGGTATCCCCCAAACTTCACCAACAATAGTGTATACAATATTACAGACAATGGTGGAACTATTTCTATTGCAGGGAATTCAATTGAGAGGCAACACACTAAGGAATTATATCAAGGAAGGATTGTTGCAGCTAAAGCTTATATGATGCAAGTTGCAGACATCTTCATGAAGCGGTTAGTAAAGACAATTTTTTTGAGTTGCACCAGTTGCTTGGGCGTTCTAAAGATGGCGGGGCAGAGGCGGAGGGCGGGGGTGGGGGAGGGAGTGACTCTATCCTATAGTGGGGAAGACTGTTGGCCTATTTTATGTCATCTTCCTCTAAGCCCTCTAAGGAGTAAGGAGTGACTCTGAGAGAATGTTAGAGTGGGGTGTAAATCCCTTTATAGGGCTTACACGGGTTAAGGGTCTATACATGTATTGTAGAAAATATTTATGGCCTGCATGGGTTAAGGGCCTACACGTGTATTGTAGAATATGTTAAGGGACTACATGGATTAAGGGCCTTTCTGTTAGCAAAAATATAAAGGAAGAATATATTTATAAAGGGACATGATATTATTCCATTGTCAACAATTCAAATTGATTTCTTATTATTATATATGAAGTGATATCTTGGGATGCTTTGGGGATTCCTCCTTCTCTTGTGTCTGTGATCTACATGTGCATGTGGTGAATAATCTCTTTGACTAATCATGAAATATTAGACTGCACACTGACAATATCTCATTTATGTAGATTTTACGAGAAAAAAGTGAGGACAGTAGAAAGCATGAAGTTTTCTTGTTTTTTAGTGATTGTAAAAAAAGCACTTCCTGCCATTTACATAAACAAATGTCTCTCTCTTTTCTGCTCTAATATCTGATTTCAGTCTTTGAATCCTGCCCCCATAGATATCAGGTCAATGCCCTCTCCAATATAAAAGAGAATGTATGCTTTTAACACTGAATTTTTCACCGAAACCCTTGATTGTATCCTGATTTTCTGCCGAATGTAAAGCGACAAATGGTTCTCTCATAAGATTTGTGTTTTTGAGATTTATGTTCACTTTTGCCTGAAAGTGATAAAGGGTCAGAAGGTGGAAATGGCTTGAAACAAAGAATAGGCGACCTTCACGTGGACTAAAAGCAGAGAACTGCTCCAGGAAACCCAACAGGTTGTGAGATGATAAAAATGCCTTCTACTTTGACAGGTGGAGAGCAGATATGGATATAAGATTTTTGTACAGGGGATGCAATTGCAAGCTATGGAAGCCCAAGTTCGTTGATTAATGCTAACTGAAGGAACGTGGTTCAGAGCCCACTTCTTGGTAGCTCCTCTAAGACATGGTCCGGTGAAATCCCAAGACACATCTCCAAATCCTCTTGATACAAAGCTCATCAGTAGGTATGGCTGCTCTTGCATCTGAAACTAATCTTGGAAAAGGTTCATTTTACTTAACCAAATAGTGATGCAGATTCTGATTAAGCAACGCCAATTTTCAGAATATAATTCAACGGGTATCTTGCTCACATAATCTGCATAAGCATAACACATCGAATGGAAGAACCATATATCAATTAGCCATACATGCAACAAGAATTACACATTTAATTATTGTAATGGAGAAGTGCAACTGCTAAGAAAGGACACAAATTTGCATGGCCAAAATCCCATAAGTGATAGAATAACAATTTTACATTCCAATTTATGTCTTTTTGTATAATCTTTGGTTGCATAGCTACCTCAACTGCCAACCAATTCCTTTTAACTGTTTTCCGCTTTCACTCCATTGCTTTACCTGATATTTAATCTAATAATAACTAATTCATCATTATAATGTGCAAATATTGATACAACTTGACCTTGGACTTATGTAACGTATACCTAACTTACCATGTTTACCTTGACATTGGAAACTTATAATTTTGACAACTTATAATTTTTCTAAGGCATAAATAATTGCTACATGACCTTACATTTTATGCCCTAGAACATTTGACAAACTAAAGTACTACATATACACGATTTGCCAAACATTAATACATTAAACAATTGATGGCTTTTCTCTAGTGAAAACACCCCAGAAATTGACAATAACATGGCACATTAAACAATTGATGGCTTTGTTCTAATGAAAACACCCCAGAAATTGACAATAACATGGCACATTAAACAATTGATGGCTTTGTTCTAATGAAAACACCCCAGAAATTGACAATAACATGGCACGACATAACTTCTCTAACGCGATTACATATATTGCACAATGTGCCCTTTAGAGTATAATTCATACAAATGAATTAGTTATATTTTTGTCTATGGAGCAACTTTGACAAACTAAACACTTTGGCAATTCGGTGATCCCTAAAAGATGTAATCAAATTTGTGATTTGGAGGCTATGAAAAATCTGCCTTGAGAACCTTTGTGCACCATGTGCCCCTTTAGAGTATAATTCATACAAATGAACAGTTATATCTTCGTTTATGAAGCAACTTTGGTAAACTTAACACTTTGGAAATTTAGTGATCCATGGAAGATGATATCAATTTTGTGATTTGGAGGTTTTGAAAATCTTTGCACTAGCTGAGTTAAAAATGGAGACTAAGAAAAAATGTGGCCTTGTTTGCTCGGAAGGGTTGTCTCCCATTGGTAAAAATGGGGAATAGGAAAATCCAAATGACAATTTGTCCCTAGGGAAAAGCATACAAATGCGCACTTGGTGGTGTTCTTCTGTCTTAGGTAGATAATATACACCTTTCCATGAGTCATAAGTGTCCACAAATGTTTTTGTAGTTTAGGATTCCATTTGAATTGATTGTCTCATATTTGGAATGAGAAGATTCAAGAAAATCATAGTTCGCATACTGCACTCGACGCACCAAATTTTTTTGACTCGCAATATTTGGCCAATACTCTGGAATACTTGGCAACGTAAAGAATACTCAAATTTCTGTAAAAACATAAATTTTAAGCAACACATATGAGCTACAAAATGTATCAAATGAGCCCATAAAATGTTGGAGAAGTGTTTTCTATTATATTTGAATACAAATACAATACAAAATTGCATCATCATGCGAATACAACAACCGATAATAAGTAATATGAATTTATGATGATTGACATTGAAAAATATCATCATAAATTTCATATCTATCTGAAGTTACAATATATAATAAGTTACATTTTCCTCTTCCCCAATCTAGAGAAATATTGGGGAGAGGGTCTAGTGCCTCTACTAGTCCCCACATTCGGCAAGCGTCTCCTCGCTCCTCCTGAAGGTGTGATTCTAGCTCGAACTTGGAAGTAGATGGTAGTCTTTGGTGGCTCCTCTGCATGTTGAGATCACCTCCAAAGATGTCATCCAATCCAATATCTCTTGAGAGTCCTGCTAGTGTTTCTCCTTCCATAGCCTCCCTCTCAAAAGAAGCAATCTCGTCCTCTATGAATGTAGGGATTTCCTCTTCTCGCACAATCCACTCGCTTGTATGGATCTATCTCATCCAAATCAATAAGTTCCTCCGATGTGGCCTCCACTTTTCTTATGCGAAGCCCAAGATTGTATTGCACAAAACCAAGTCATTGAGCCGTTTTTGACTCAACTTGTTGCGCTTCTTCATGTGAATGGCCTCAAACAAACTCTAGTTGTTCACATTCAGAAACGCTACAAGGTTGAGATAGAATTCTAAGGGCTAGTTTTTTAAGATGCGGGGTATTCCCTCCCCAATCCTCCCACCAAGAACCTACAAACAATATAATAATTTTTTTATAAGTAATTAATAAAATCAAATTTGTAACTAATAAGTAACTTGGTGATCATTCTAATTTTTATTGCCTGGTGACTGCGTGGCTCTCCCTCGAATAGCTAGCACCGAAGAAAAGAGCCTCACCCTAGCTTGTTTGTAACTCTGCAGCTCTAAAATGACGAGGTCCCTCGTCTCAACATCTGGTATCATCCTCTCAATACATGTTGAAATGCCCTTCATAACCTCTCCATTCACATCTGTGAAGTTGTCGGAGAAAAAATACTTGGGGTTGAGGTAGTACCCCGCTGCATGAATAGGTTGGTGGAGTTGATTGTTCCACCTCTAATCAATAATCTCCCAAAAGGGACCATATCTGACGATATCCCCCTCGTAATAGTTTTGGTATAGACTCTTTGGCCCTATCCATGGCCTCATAAATAAACCCCCTTGGGGTTTTGCTCCCCATCAACCAAATGCAAAACCCTCACCAACGACCCTGACACCTACACACAAATTAAAATGCAAGGTTACAAACTTACAATACAAATAAAGTAAAAAAGTGAAAATAATATATTTATTTTAACAAATTACAATAAGGGAATGAAATATAAATCAAGGTTGAGATTACCTTAATGATCTCTAAAGCTCTCTTTGCAAAGATATCATCAAAAACTATCTTTGCAACTCTTTCTCCGTCAACTTTCTTTGAATATTGTGAGTCTAGCCATGCTTGACTCACAAACATTTGTTTCAAAGGTGTCAACAAACTAGAAATACTTTGCAACGTCAAGAATTTAGTTGCAAACCTTGTGACACCGACTTGAACAAGTTTTTTCCCTTTGTGTGTTCTCTCATCAAGCTCAGAACCCAAGGGTGATTGTATATGTACTTTGTTATGTTTTTGCATCTTCTACAACCGGCCTCACCCAATCAATTTTGCCTGTCCTCCAAAAGAAGGTCAAGGCAATGAGTTGCACAAGGAGTCCAAAAGAGTGATGGATGTTTCTCCCGTAGTAGTCTCTCACGCGCCACATATGTTGCTACATTGATGTGACAACTTACACAACACCACCTCTAATTCAACCATCTCTAACATAACACTCAAATTATCTACGTTTTTTACTATGTTAGAGGCATCAATAGACTTCAAAAACACCATCTCACCGTTTGAAGCCACTAAAAAATTAACGAGGGTGCGGTTCCTTCCATCCGTCCACCCATTTGAAAGAATGGTGCATCCGTATTTTTGCCATTGTTTCTTTTTCTCTTCTAGAATGGTAGTGGCATTTCAGAATCGCACCTCGGAAATTTCCCACTCAAATCTTTTGGAGAGGGTGCCTTGTACCCTTTCCCCTGCGCAATCACAACGCCGCACCAAGGACTCCCAAGTATGGGCTCTTTTTTGCCACATTGAATGGCGATTGTTGTAGTACCAGAAATTTGCACAAGCTTTATTCGCTTCCTCGTGCATATCTTTGTTCTAGGTTGTACCTTCCAATGAAGGTTGTGCTCCATGTGTGTTCCTTGCCACAAAAAAGCTCTGTATGCCTTTGCTCAAACTTGATGAAGATGCACCTCTTCCGGCTTATGCATGGACCACGAGTAGAGCCCACAATTGTTGCCGCATCATCCTCTAAATCCTCTGTCATTGCAGCCCCAAGTCTAATAGCTTGTGTTATGGCTGCCTGCACCCTTGCCCTCTCTAGTTTCTTCTCCTCTAGCTCTGCCAGCTCTGCGCTCTCATCTCTCGCTTTGCCTCTTCCATCACGTTGGGGCAAACCACAACATCTCGGCAAACAATAGATGCAAGGTGATATTTCAAACGATTGATGCCTCCAGACATTTTTCTGCCACAAAAATTGCAAATAACATCATTTTCACCTAAGTCATAGGATTCGCGAATTTTGGCTTTAAAAAAAATTCAGCGAATTCAATAAAAATTTAAAAAAATTGTTCAAAATCGTTTAAATTCGCTGGAAAAATCACTGACGAGTGCGGGCGAGGTCTGCGAAGCACGTTTGGACGCTGGAAAATGCGTCTGAGGTCGCGCACTGTGTCGGATGTGCCCTTCTGTCCATTCGTCCGTGTCAGCTATGCCATGACTGTAAGTCTTTGTGAAGTTTTTTTGTTTCGCATGAGTGAAGTCGAGGGTTCTGCCAAGCCTACAAGGTGCAGCCAACGATATTCCACTCAGACTTCCCATTGGATATTTTACTTATTCTCGTCCACGATCAGGGCTTCACGGTTTTTAAATATATGTTATTACTAACCTACTACCATTGTATAAATTTAAATTTAATTCCGTATTATATTTGTAATAGAAGTCACGACTTTAATTTCCATATTATGTTTTGGACTAATTAAATCCCAATATGTTTACGCTTTTAGCTATACACTATATTTTACAATAATCCATTTTGTTAGGGGGTCTAGTTAATTGTGATGTTATATAGCACACACGTTGACTAAGTAAATTGGGATCTCATTAAAATATAAATATTTTGGGTTGTCTATTTCAATAAAAATAAAGCCACAATTTTATTTAGATAATCTTAGTTACATCTTCAAAAAGGTGAAATATTACGATTAGAACATGTTACATGTAAGATTTTAATTTAGTATTTAGTTTGATACTTATGAATTTAATATTTGTATATATCCACTATTCTTGTATATTTATTATTTATTGTTTATTTTTATTTTTATTTTTTTTAAATATAGAAAAATATATAATTCGAATTTATTGACGATTTTTTCCCGAACTTTATCGGTTGACGAATTTTTGTCGAATTTTATCCTCGCCGAACACGAACATGAACACGAACCTGGTGACTTAGATTTTCACCACCTCCACGTACACCATACTTCCATGCTTTGGTACGAGCATTTTTCAGAACGGTCCCTGCGAGTGATGCTGACCTAGATGCCGAATTTGATGCCATTGTTAAGCTCTAATCTGCAACACAATGCACATTTAAAAAATTAGAAAAACGTAACCTTAATTAAATAAATAAAAAAACTGTATGAACAACAAATTTTTGTAAAAGAAAAATATACACACCTCTGGCTGTAAATGACTATAAAAAATTACAAGCATTCGATTTTACATTACATGTATTTAGAATTACAAAACGAATCAATTACAATACACATACATAAAATTTAACTAGTTTAGAATGAATTTGCGTAAAAAAAAATTCATACCTCTGGCTACAAATGAGTATAAAAAAATTACAAGCATTCGATTTTACATTACATGTATTTAGAATTACAATATGAATCTATAAAACATAAATAATATACACAAAATTTGAAAAAACTTGAAAGAATTAAAAAAAAAAAAAAACCTACCTCCAAATGCAATTCTCCAAATTCTCTCCAAAATCCGCTCAACACAAGCAATGCAAGCTCAAATGGTTGTGTGAGTGAAAATGAGGGAGTGGAGGGCCTTAAAAAGAGCAAAAACCGTGTATTTGCAACGTTTTTTTTGAGTGTAAAAGCCGTGTTCCATGTATATACAACATTTGGCGAGTTATATTCACGGACTCGCCGAGTTAACTCTGCGAGTACTTGCCACAACTTGGTGAGCCAAAATAGCAAGTTTTAATGGCAAATATTCGGTTGCATAAATGAATGGCGAGTACTTGTCGAGTTTTCCAACTATGAGTAAAACAATTTGTGGCTTGTCTTCAAAACATCTTGAATCGTTTTGCAATCTTTTGTTTTGAGAAATGCATCTTATATCACATCAAGATTAGTAACGAGGTTATAAGGAATATATCTTCCTTAAAAGCCATAAAAGCTAACATCTTTACAAAGGCATAAACAAAACATGTTTACAAAAACACATAACTTCGACTTTGCAGTAGAGTGAGACTTCTACTTGAAAACCTCAACTCCCCTAAGCTGAGTGGGGAAAGGTCCTCATGAAAAGTAGCTTTACATCTTGACCTCTATTGAAATCTATGTTGCTAGGAAACGGAAACGGAAACGGAAACGGGTACGCAGTGCGGTCTCAAACGCTGAAACACTCTTGATTTTCAAAAACTTTGGGTAGATGCAACGTTATGGAAACATCATGCACAATATATTATAATTTTTTTTTAAATATATATATATATATATATATATATATATGCATAGTACTCATTTTAAAATTTTAGTCCATGGACCATAAGAGATAACTGATAAAGCACTCAAAATATTTTGTATTCATTGAAATTTGAAGTTCTAAAGATTCATCATTCAACATGGTTACAATTTCAATGTTTCATATATACATGATTATAATCTAGATTCTAGAATATATCATCTAGATTTTCTTCATAATCATCTCCATGAATACCACTGACAGCTTTGCTATCCATCCCTTGTGTAAAAGTTCGTGAATCTTCTGTTGAATGTTATCATTGATGTCAAAGCTTGATGGTATGCATTGATGTCATGGGGAGATTGTTTGAGTGTTGTCAAGGTCCGTATGGTTGGTGTCAATTGTTGGTGATGTCATCTTGAGGTGAAAGAGAGAATTTGAAGACAACATGAAGGTTGTCATGATCAGCTTGTAGAGTGCAGGTCAGCGTTGAAGCTCAAGTACAAGAGGCCTAGTCAGAAGGCATAATGGAAGATGGATGAAGCATGTATGTTTGTCAGGCATTTCAAGGTTATTTTATCACTATATGAGCATGGTGGCTTGGTGAGATGAGTGCATGGATAGAGGTGTGAAGGTGTTGAAGCATGAAGACCAAGGTGTAGAGAACAAGGTGTACAAAGCATGACCTAATGAGGTATGAGGTTCGAGTTTCCATGGCAAGTATGGGCATATAAGCATTTTCGAGGTGTAACAAGTTGTCCCGTGTGTGTTCATGAAAATTGAGGTCAGGGCTTGAAGGAAAAATCATGAAAAGTGGTTTTGAGGTATGCACCTAGATCACTTCTTGAGCTCTGCCTATCCTAATGAGGCATGATGATCATTTTTCAGGGTGAGTATGCAAATGCAAGCATGGATAGAGGTTATGCATGTTGTTTCGTGGTTTGTTGGTGCAATTTCAAGTCATGGTTTGAAGGAATTAGCAAGAAAATGTGTTTTTGGTCTTATCGAGCTCATAAGAATTGAGAATCCCAACTCAAGAGGCACTCTCAGATGCTCATTGGCACGTTAATCCTCTGCATGGGAACCTGAGCTGTTAGGGAAAGATGAGGAAGGGTCCTAGCAAAGATTTTCTGGACATTAGTTTTGGAATTGAGGTCCAGATCTTTATGAACAATCGTTAACACCAAAACTGCTCTTAAACCCTCCTAAAACCCTAGTAAGGACTTGATATGGAAGATCTTACTCAAACAGCTCAAAATGGATTGGTTTGCCTAGTTTGATGATTGGAGCATGTAGTGGACTCTCCCAAGGCGGTATTGTTTTGTCGATGAGAGAGAAAATATGCAGGTACAAGTTTATTTTCCTCAAGAATTTGCTATAGGTCTCAAGTTTTTCATTGACCAAGATGAACAAATGGATGTCTGAGGGTGTTGAAATCCATACTACAGTTCTATGATCATTTCTCGACATGTTTCAGTCTTTAAGTGTGCCCATGAAGTCAATTTCTCATGACTGGTTCTTAAGGAGTCTTGACAGAGGTTCTCAAGAAGCTTTCATGGTGTAGATGAACAAAGTCAGAGCTATTCATGCTTAGAGGAGGTTAGAGAAGTTCATTGACAATGTTCTTGAAAGGTTTTTGTGCTTTGAAGAAGATATTGATTGCTCAAGAAAGTCATAATGCATCGTTATGCAAGTGGACTTAATGCTAGTAGGTCTTCTTGAGTTCTGAAGGAGTAAAAGGCCAATTGAAGTCATTGTAGAGACCAAATGAAGCTTATGATGTAATTATTACATGTTTTTCAAATGTTCTAGGGTCTTGGCATGGCCGACCTAAATGATTTTCATGTATGTATGACCGACCTAGTTGTAATGTTCTTGAGTCATGTATATAAAGGCAAGACAATTTTAGGACTAGTGAATGGATGAGAGAATGAGTGAGCTATAAGTGCTTGAGAGAGGTGTAAGAGGTCTTGTAGACCATAAGGAATGTGTGTATATTGAATATATGAAGATGGTTAGCTTGTAAAAGTTAGTTTATCCATGCCTAAGTCAAGGTGAAGAATAATAATGAGCGAATAAGCATACCATGCATATTTGAGTTGTGATCAAGAGAAGAAGAGCTGAGAGAGTGTCATCATTTGTTGATCAAAGAACAGAGGGAAGGTGGCAAACATTCGGAGGTGGCCGAGTTGGTGCTCAAGTCACTTAGCCCAACATTAGTTTTTTTCTTTGGCTCTTGGCACATGGTAGAACTCTTACTGGCGATAGACTTATGAAGAGAGGTTTTTATGGGCCTTTCAAATGTACACTATGTTGGAATGAGGAGGAAACTAGACATCATCTCTTCTTCCTTTGTATGTGGGTTATACCTTTATGGCAATCTCTTGTGAATATGTTTGGTAGTCATTACCAAGGACTTCATTCTTTTGAGCAACTGATGAAGGAATGGCAAGATGGTATTCCAAAAGGACAAAACTTACTCCCTGCCTTATGGATAGGTATCTCTTTGTTACTTTGGAATATATGGAAGGAACGGAATAAAAAATATTTCAAGCAAGAGATCACAAAAAAGGGGTATGTTTGGCAGAAGACTATAATTAATATGGCAGAAACTATAAAACAAAAAGTCTCCCTTCCCTCTGCTCTCACTTCGAATGGAGTAACATATGTAATTTTCTATCTTTTCAGCTTACTTGTTGCTCACTTCCTGCTTTTACAATAAAAAGAAAGAAGATAAACAACAAAATTGGGTTCCTCCTCCTATGCAGGTTGGTAAATTGAATATAGATGGGGCTTATAGGGGAAATCCGGGAAAGGCGGCAATGGGGGTATTGGAAGAATGCATGACAGGAGAATTGCTTTCCTCTTTGCTGAAAATCTGGGAACTACTACTAACAATGTTGCTGAGATCAGAGCTCTCTGAGAGGTTTACAAGAGGCCATTAAGTGTGGATGGACTCAGGTGCAAGTGGAATGTAATTCCAAGATTATTGTCAGGATGCTTGACTTTTCAAAGAAACTAGGGAGTTCACATTGATAGATTGAACATGAAAAAAGAAAAATCAAAGGCTTACAGGCTAATTTTCAGCTGCTGCAAATCAGTCACATTTCTAGACAGAAAAATCAGGTGGCTGATGTTCTAGCAAACTGGGATTTGGACAATCATGACATCGGAAGCTATAGAGATCCCCCTCCATGGTGGCCTGAATGAGATCAACAAGATATGCATGCTATTCTAAAACTTGATAATCTTTCATGACGTTCATTATGTTTATTTTGTTTCATAATGCTTAGGATTGGACTAATAGTTTCCGCGCCCGACAGTCAAAAATTGTACGAATATTTTCCTTATGAAATAATATTTTGTATTTACAAAAAATAAATAATAAACGAACTTTTGATTTCATTTTAATATTTTATACCTGTGAGAAGATTTTAATGGCAACATGTTGTAGTTACTTGGCATCATGGCCATGTACATACCACCACATGATCAGGGTTGTGTACTTGTCACATAATGCCTCCATTTCACCCATGGTACCATTAGACGCAGACAAAGATCCCCATTTCATAGCTGGACCGCACTAGCTATAGCTGGATCAAGAAAAAGCCCCGAATGTTGCCTTAGTTCCATTTGCAACTTCTTGGTCATTATATGGTGGTTGCCTATCAGGTAGCCCAAGTATTTCACTGTTATAATATTTGGGATTCAAGGCATAGGCAAGGAGATGCAATGGGGTGGTCATTTTATTCCACCTTCTCATGATCACACTTTTAACTTGATTGTAGAAGATTTCTTCAGGATCTTGCTCTTTTTGTTGTATGATGTCTCTAATTTTTTCAAGCATAGAGTCAATGCCATCATAGATTTCCCTATGCAAGCGTGATCTTTGTTTGCATATCTAATCATGGATAAAATAGGCTCAGTAAAACTGAGCAAGTATGCAACCTTTGCCCACCAATCATCATCAAGTATCAATGATTTTATTTTGATGGCTCGTTCTGTGTTTCCTTGCCTCCACACGGACCAAACATCATCAATCACCATATTGCTTAAGGCTTGTTTTACCTTCACAAGTCGTCTCAAGACGAGCGTGTGAGAGACAAATCTTGTTTCAACAACCTATTAAAATAAATTAAAACAAGTTAATAAAATATAAAATTAAATTTAAAAGAAATTCAATTGATAATTTCATAGAAAGTTAGCAAATAAAAATTAGAAACTAGTAAATTGTTCCCTTACCTTCAACAACTCCAACCTTGAGAACCTCCTAAAGATAGCCTGGGACATATGATGATTTGTGACAAACATCTGAATCTCATTTGCCTCTGTATAAATTTCCTCTATCCATGGTATTTTGCCAATCTTCTACAACATCAAATTCAAGGAGTGTACTGCACAAGGTGTCCAAAATATGTGCTCATATCTCCCCTCTACAATCAACCCTGCTGCTCTACAATTTTTGGCATTGTCTGTGATGACTTGGACAACATTTTGAGGGCCCACCGACTCAATAGCCTCAATCAAAATATTAGCAATAAATTGCACATCTTTTACTTCGCCCTCACAATCAACAACCTTTAATTTAGGGCACACTGCAACAATGTTGATTAGGGGTTTATTTCAAGCATCTTTCCATCCATCTGAAATAATAGATACCCCGAGTCCTTCCATGAATCCCTAATTGGCTGCAAAGAAGTATGTATATGGTCCACTTCTTTTGCCAACAATGATGTTCTAACCTTCTCATAACTAGGGCTTTTGTACCCTTGTGGTGCCTCATTAATACCTCTCACCATTTGTTGCCAATATGGTGACCGCAACACATTGAAGGGCAACCCACATGCATAAATGCATTGAGCAACCAACTCATCAGCAATTTCCCTTTTCTCATTTGCAAATGCTTGCTCTAATGGACCTTTGGTTCTCTTTCGTGAGAAACTCTCTTCCTCTATGGAGTTTCAACTTCAAGTGGTTGGGTTGGAGTTTGAATGAAAGGATGGTTTGATGGGGTGGGTGGTTTTTCTAAACCCCTCCTTTGCAAAGGAATGGTTTTAGATCTAACTCTTGCAGCTTGCAAGTCAGCCTCCTCTTGCTCTTTCATATATGCCAAAATTTGTGTCTTTTCAACCTTGGAACATTTTCTAATCCCCGTTCCCGTTTGCCCCATTAAATGAGCTTTGAGTCGGGTATATGAGGACTTGAAATGCATATTGCAATGACTGCATATCCAAGATCGAGAGCCACTGCCAGCAAGGTACTCCACCACTTGCACATGTCTCCAAAGAGGAGCTTTAGGATCTTGTTTTGTGGGATCCACACCCCCACTTTGGCTTGCTTCCCCATGCCCTCCCCCTGAAGCTGAACTGGATGCCATTTATGTTTTTATATCTCAAAGACTCAAAGTTCAAACCTACAATGAAAAATAAAAACAAAAACTTAGATAACAATAAATAAAACTACACCCTACATATCCTATTTTGCTTTTGATCACCAAGTTCACCGTATAGGCACGAGGTGAGAGCATACACAATGTTCAAATTTTTAATTAAAAAAACAAAATAAACTTAAAAAAACAAAAAGAATTAAACCCTATGCATCCTATTCTGCTTTTGATCACCAAGTTCACCGTATAGGTGCGAGGTGAGAGCATACACAGAGTTCGGATTTTTTAATTAAAAAAAGCAAAATAAACTTTTAAAAAATAGCAAAAAGAATTAAATTATTAAACCCTATGCATCCTATTCTGCTTTTGATCACCAAGTTCACCGTATAGGCACGAGGTGAGAGCATACACAGAGTTTGGATTTTTTAATTTAAAAATACAAAAAATCTCTTAAAATAGCAAAAAAAAGAAACCCTACGCATCCTATTATGCTTTTGATCACCAAGTTCACCGTATAGGCGCGAGGTGAGAACATACATAGAGTTTGGATGATATTTTTAATTTAAAAAAACATATACTTTTTTAAAAATGCAAAGGAAATGTTACATTTTTTTTTTTTTTTACGTAGAGTTTAAAAATTATTAAATTAAAACTACATATTGATATCATGATCAATGATCATGAATGATGTGTGCATTATGCACACATCATTTGTGATCATTGATCACATTAACATTTTTTTTAAAAAACTTGATTTTTCCTCCTTGAAGTTGATCCCTCCTTCCAAATTTGCTTTTAAACTCTTTGATGCTCTTAGCTCTTAGTAGCACCTCCTAAACTCTTCCTTCAAGCTGCTCCTTGATGTCTCTTTGCTCTTCACAATGCTAAATGTTAGTTTAATGAAAACTGAATTTAGCAAGAGAAAAAAAGAGAGTGTGATTTAGAATGGACCAAAGATGTCATTATATAGCTTTTAGGAAGTGTCTTTAGCAAGTTTGGGTGGGTAGATTAGGTTTAGGTATAATAAATGTTAGGAATTTCTTTCTTTTTAAAATTTTTAAAGCTTTTAAAAAGGAAAACCGGCGGAAACGTTTCTAGCAGGGTATGGGAGGCCCAGGGGCGTTTCCTGGTAACATAGCTGGAAATTAATAGCAATCAATTGAATTGCTTACCGAAAAGAAATATAGCTATCTCTCGTTCATCCAATTGTGTCCTCAAGGAGTGCCTCACCACGAAAGGGAGACACTGAATAAGCAATTAAATTCAGCTCGAAACCACACCCCAAAGGCCTTGGCAGAAGTGCATGTCCAAAAGGCCCAATCAACTGTTTCATCTCTCCCACAACGATTGCAAAAAGAATATGTGGCACCAACTTTTTATGCCTTGTTTTGATTGCCAAACCTTGGCGTAGCATTAAACAACCCAAAAATGTGTGTTTGAAAGAAGACCACAATATCCAAATATATTGACACCACCTTTGCCATCGCACTTTAGGATCACTCACCCTCACTGCTTGCTCAATCGTGGAGAAATTGAAGAAGTGTGTCATTAATATGTATAGATCTTGGTCACAAATTGTTCACAAATTAACATAGTTGTAGAAGGTCAACACATTACTCCGTTTTCAATTTCTCCAATAAGGTCCTGTCCCTATGTGGCTGCATTTTAAAGAGATAAATTTCAGGGACGATTCTACATGGTTTTGATAGGCTGAATCGTCTGTTCCATTCAAATTTTGCACTTGGTTTAAATCACACCAAGTTTACCATCGTTGTAGCTCAGGATTCCAATGATCTTCACAACAAAAGAACCCTTTTCTGGACATTTTTTTGGCAGCAAACCAAAGTAAGAGACCAAACTGACCTCTTGGGAAATGAAATGTCCAAATAAATCTTGATGCTAGATCGCAAGCATCCCATGGTCCTTCATAGTGCCATTGAAGAAAGTCAGATACAACTTTCCAAGCAGCCTACACTCTCTTACGCGGGGCAGATCTTGAAAGCAAGAATGCCTTAGCATTTCCAATTATGTCATAAAGTTGAAAGGGCCCTGTGAATCGTTGACTATTCTCAGCAGTTTCAACCTGGTGACGGAGTAAAATCTGCCATGGTGCTGCACCGTCGCTCCTTATTTAAAGCCCGGTGGAGACTCTTCATGGGCCTCTGCAAGTGTTAGTGAATGCAGTTCATTCAGATCCTCTTCATTTACATTGATCTATTTGGCAGGCATTTCCTCTTGCTCCATCCTTATTTGTGATTGCAGCAGGCACTCGTCATTACTTATTGGAGGTGGCTAGAGTGTGACACCAAACTAGAGGAATTACCTTACTAAGCAGCACTTAATTTTACCGATGATTCGACCTTAACTCCTGAATTGTTGAGGGCACTATTTTTTTATTAGACAATTTGCAGAATTTGCTGGTGAAGTGATCAGCGAGGCAAATAAGATGTATTTCTTATTGGCTTGGATCAGCCTCTAATCTGGCTGAACCAAAATCGAAGCTTGCAAATCCAACTGAGATTATCCGTTGATTATTCCCTTTGGCATTCAGCTATCTATTGCTGATCAATGGGAGTTAATGTGTAAGTTTGAAATGTTCTATAATCTTATTTCTGTCTAGCCTCTGAAATTGGCTTTTGTTTGTAGGCAATGTGGATAGGCTGGCGTGTTATGTTTCCTTTAGCATTTCTACTTTACAGCTTATCAAGCAAAAATGCATGTTTTAGAAATAAAAATGGACAGAATCATTATTCTTATAATTTTTCTAATACAAGTTGATTATCTCTTTGCCTTGACAATCTGAATTCATTTTTGCGAGTAAGGTGGGTTGATAACCTTCTAAGTTGTCCCTTATAATCATCTAACACATGGTTTCTCACATAATTGTTTTTTTGTGTCCCTGAGCTGCAGCCTGCAAAAGTTTATAAGTTGAGGCATCTTGTAAAAGTGGAGGTCATTCCAAGTGATGTTACTGGCTGCACATTTGTGTTGGTAATTCATTCTTCACATATTGCATGCTTGCTTTTTTTTGTGTAATACTCTTCAGTTATAGATTATAAGAAATTTTGCTAGTTAGAATGTCTCTCTCTCAGTTTTCTTTCCAAACCATCTTAACTCTACTCGAAAGTACTCTTTAGGGTTTACTCGTGACTTTATTTTCCTTGACATACTTTTTTCAGGGTTTTGATAACCTTAAAAGTCAAAGTGTTTCCCCTTCTCAGTGGACGATGCGTAATATCAATGACAGGTGATCAGTTTCTTGTTTCTGAATTTACCTTTTACTATATCCTGTAAATTATATTTGGATGGTTACTGGTAGACATATATTTATTCACATGTTACTTCTCATGCAGGAACCGTTTACTTGTTTGTATTTTGAATATGTGCAAGGAGATACTTGGTCGGCCTCCAAAAGTCATTGGCATGGATGTTGTTGAGATGGCCCTGTGGGCACAGGTATGCTTTGTACATAGTCATCACACATAAAGCATCCCATTTTGCATTGCTTAATAGTTGATAGCAGTGACAAGGAAAGCTTGATAGAAATTTATTATTTTTCCAACTACAAATGTCTTGCGTGAATCTGTTGTTGACATGCAAGTAAACACTTTTGATCATAGTGGTCACTTGTACACTTTCTCACATTTTTGAGCATGAATCTTCTATCAATGCACATCTCGCTCACTCAAATGGGTTGAGCAAACTTTGGCATGAGTGATTTAGTCAATTGAACTATCACTATCTTCAACAACTTAGTAAGCAGAATATGGTCAGTGGACTTCCATAGATCTCTTTCACAAATGGCATTTACCAAGGCCTTGTCCTTGGAAAGCATTCAGAGACTAAGACTAGCACATGGAACGCATGGTATGCATCCAACGTTGTCCAACTTGTTCACAATGACATTTCAGGTCCTTAGCCATCCTTGTCCTATTAGATATGTAGATACTTCCCCACTTTCATTGATGATGTCTCTTTGAAGAACATGAATTAACTTCCTAAGGCATAAAAATTAGGTGTTCTGGAAATTTGTGGAATTTAAAGCCGTAGTTTAAAAGCAATTTGGAAAGTCTTTCAGTGTACTTGGTACAGATATTGGTGACAAATATGTCAACATGGCATACATATGCAACATACAATGTCCTATAGCCCACAACAGAATGGAGTTGCTAAATGGAAAAATTGCAGTTTGAAGGAGATGGCAAACAACATGATTCAAGCTAGGGACTTGCCTCTATAGCTTTGGGAAAATGCCATCAATTGTGCTTGCTACATTTTGAACCGCACACTCAATCAAGTAATAGAAGGAAAAATTCTCGAGGAAGCTTTGAGTAGGCGTAAACCTTCAGTAGAGAATCTTTGAGTGTAATCCCTAGGACATTCCCAAGGACAAACACAAGGCAATGCAATCTCAAAACAAGCCTTGCATTTTTGTTGGTTGCCCAAAAGTGTCAAGGGGCATTGATTGTTTGAGCATGACACACACAATTTGATTATTGCTTGGAGTGTTCAATTTGAAGTACAGCTTAACAAACATTTGGCTCCTAACCCCCTTCTCTAGTCATCATGCTTCTTCCAATGCATTTGAGGACTTTGCCAATTTTGATGATCTTGATTTTAAGCATGAAGATGGAAATCGTCCTCCACAACCACTGCCCTCAACACTAGCTCCTCATGCGCTTCCAAAATGGTAGACATGATATTGAGTCTTTTTGAATGAGACTTGTTAGACACTGCCATTGTTTCATGGTGACATGATGGTGTCATTTGCTACAAGTTTAGATCCGATCACCTTCAAACAGGAAAGTAGAAAATAAGAGCGAGATTCAATTATGCAGGATGAAGATTCTTTGTAGACGAAGAGTAACACTTGGGACCTAGTTCCTCTTCTAAAAATAGAATTCTGGTTCAATGTAAATGGGTTTATCAGACCGAGTATGATGTAGACAAAAATATCGATAGGTATAAAGTTTGCTTGGTTGCAAAATGTTTCTCCCAAGTCTAAGGATTCAATTATTTAGAAACCTTTGTTGTTAGATCAAAGATGAACTCAGTTAGAATTATGGCATTGCCCTTTCTCTCACAACTTCTCAGGGTTGTGAAGTTCATTAGACAGACGTAAAGAGTACATTTCTTCATGGGGACTTGTAGGAAGAGATTGACATGGAGAAATCCCAAGGATTTGACGAGGATTCTTCACTTTGTGTAGGCTAAGAAAATCCTTATATGGTCTAAAACAGCCCCCAAGGCTTGGTATGAAAAAATTGATCAATTTGTACTTGAACATGGATTCCCTAGACGCCTCTCCACATGGAGTTAATCATCATTGATTCAGGATGTGAAGACTTCACTTCATGAAGAGTTCGAAATGTCAGACGTCTTTTTGCACTATTTCCTTGGGCTTCCGATCACTTCTAAACTGAGTACGGTATAAGTGTCTTACAACCCAAGTATGCTGTAGACCTTTTCGAAAAGTTTTGCATGCTTGATTCCAAGTCCTCACCTACACTATTTCTCTTAGGTGTCAAGTTGTCAACCACATATTCCATGCCTTTGGCAGATGCAACATTGTATGTGCAGTTGGTTGGCAGTTTCATTTGCTCAACACACTATAGGTTTGGTATCTCTTTTGCAATTGGCCTTGTCTATCGGTTCATGCATGAGCATCATGAGAGCCGTTGGAAAGCTATGAAGCTTATTCTCAGATATATAAGGACACATACCATTTGGGATCTGGTATTCAACTAGAAGATTACAAAACTAGTGCACTTCATAGGCACCGATTGGACTGACGACATTCACAATCAAAATTCCACCTCATGATATATTTTTATCTTGGCTTTGGACATGTTGTTTAGTTGAACAAGAAGAAGTCATCCATTGCCCTTTCCTCCACAGAGGTTGAGTACAAAGGAGTTAATGCTACTATAGAGTCCATTTGGATTCATTAGATTATGTCAAATCTTTAATTTCAACTTGAGCAGCCCGCAACTCCTTGGTGTGATAGTCAAAGTGCAGTCCACGTCTCCAAGAGTCTACTGGAATATCAACGCAGCAAACACATCGAATTCCACATGCATTATATACGGAAATTGATCCATGATGGAGTAATTGACTTGCAGTATTGTTGAGTAGAGAAGGTGACAAACATCTTCACCAAACTTGTAAACCATGCCAAGTTTGTTCAACTATTAGGCATGGTGGGGGCCGTGGAAGTTGTTATTTGTGGGGGATAGTTGTAAATTTCCCCTTCCTTCCCTTTAATCCTCAGTCGATCTTAAGGAGGGATGTTAGATTACATATTGATTTGAGTGTAGTCACGTCGGTTTGTGCTTTTCTCCTAAGGGCATTTAGCACTCCACGCACACCCGTGCAACTTGCACACCTTAGAGGCATCTTGGGGCAAGCAAACACCCTCACACATGTTAGCATGCTTTGAGTATCTAGTGTATGTGGGCTAAGAAGGTCAATATGATTATCCTCTTTCTCTTCTCAACAATATAGATTAGGATATAAGTAGAAGACCATTCTAGGGCCAACACAAAACCCAAGATAGTAAACCAAGAGTACGAGTCGTGGATCTAGAAGTCGGTAATCCACACGCTATCAAAGGCATAAGGCTCAAATGGGTCTTATTAGGATCCTAGGTTGTAAGAATAAAGATAGTAAGCAAGTGCATGCCAAAGATCTAAACTAAGGTTGTAAGGCCAAGTGGCATATGTTGGTCAGGGCCAATATCAATAATAATGCAATAGATAAAGAATATGCTACTCCATCTTAGTCTAATACTTGATACACCAAACATAATTAATCAAGCCAAATATAAAGGAAAAGGAAAGTTTATAGATACCTTTTGAAGACATCATTGGCGCATTAACCCCTCAACGGTTAATAACACCTTATGCGAGAGTTATAGTAGGAAGATCACAAGAGGTATAGGTAGAAGACCTAACTAGACCAAGGATGGGAACTCCAAAGACTTGGATAGCCTTGCAGGTGCAACTCCTATTTTTTGGCTCCTAGTAAGCCAATGCTTGAAAGTAGACTTCCAAGTATAAGTTCCACTAAATTTTAAACCTTTAAGACCGTCTAGGGAAACTTAACGAGTGATTATTTGTTGATTCCTTTTTAGAGAAATGACAACAATGATGCCTATTTATAGGGGAACATAACTTGAAGTCATAGTCTCTCACAGTCGATGCCATATGCTAGTAGAAAGCCATGCCGGATGGCATTGACTCGGTTGTCACTATTCAACACAAAGGTTCTAAAGGGGAAAGAGCATGGAAGTGGAGCAAACGCTTGAGAGTAGATGTGAAGGTGATTTGATAGGGATTTGGAGGTGCTGTGAGGCGGGTGTGAAGGTGGTTGTAAGAGGGTAGTGATGCATGTTGACTCTCTCTCTAGTACACGTAACCAACCCGCTCGTTCTGGTATGCCCTTTAAAGCATGTATTCAGGGAGATTAATGTGCCAACAACTTGCAAAGAGAGAAATCATTAGTAAGAATGAAAAATAAGGTGTATACATATGCCTCAACCAAAGATCATTGTGTGTCACAATAGTGTAATGCAAGATGGTCTTTGGGAAAAAAACGTGCAACATTGAAATCAAAAGAAATGACAAGTAAATGAAGTAATAAGTGATAAAAATATGAACTCAACCAAATGAAATATACTTACATTTCCGTGAAAGTGAATGCATGTTACCTCTCATCTTTGCTATGGAAGGCACAAATCTCTGCGCAATGCCCCCTTTCTCGAATTAATTAAATCGGAGGACTCGAAGCCTATTTTTATTCCCTCGTAGGCTAGGGGGATTAAAAAGGAAATAATATAATAATAATTCATTAAGTTGTCCAAAAAGGTACTTTAAGTTATAACTTGGAAAAAGGACACTTAGTGTATTATTATTAAAAGGGGCCAAAAAGAAAATATTAATTACATGGCCAAAAGTAATTAATAATTATGAGGATGGAAAAGGTGAATATCTAATTAAAAGTAATTTTAATTACTTTTAGGGTTTTGGATGAAAAAGAGCTTATTAAAAGAATTGATTGGAAAAATTGAACAATTTCACAAACGCTTGTTTTGCAAGTTTGGGGCAACAACTTCCATTTTTAACACAAAGGACAAAAACCCTCATGTGCCAGGGCTTGGGGATTTGGTAATTCCATCTAGGGATTACACCAGAGCTTTCAAATTCAGAGGAAATCCATCACACAGGTACAGACAAGCTGATTTATGGTTGTGTATGGGGCTGCAATAGTTCAGAAAATTAATAAAATATTCTCAGTGACATTTCAGCTTGATGTCACTATTCACGATGTCACTATTCACATCACTATTCATTGCTGTACTTGCAATTATAGTTTGTTGTACCACTTGCAGTACACTTCCAACCTTGGCATCATTCTTTTCGGGAAAATTCTGCTGACATCACACTCACAGGGATTTATTATTGCTGCCAAGGGTCTGCCGTACCTTCCAGCAAGGTGCTGTACTTCCAGAATTCCTCTTTCAGCTAGGGTTTCAGAGAAAATTCAGTTTTCATGCTTTCTATGCAATTTCAGGTTAGGGTTTGATGTAATAAATTCATATTCAACATATTTGAATAAATATTGCAGTTGGGTATTTTCAGTTTTGCATATTTCGGTGATTTATTATTATTTAGGGTTTATATCAGCATTGATACTAAAAAAATTACAAAAAATCAAAATATTGATTTTTTTATAATAGGGATATTACCGGTGTTACGCGGGGACGTGTCCCCCAAAAATATGAAGTTTGGGACGTCCCCGGATGTTTTGGGGACGCCGGGATGGGGGCGAAATGTTTCCCCATGTTTCCGAAGAGGCGAGGGGCGGAAACGTCTTGAGACGTTGGTGAGCAGTGGAGATGTCTCGGGGACGTGGGGGATGGTTCGAGGACGATAGGGGCGTCTAGACGTCCCGGGACGGCTAGAAGTACGATGTCCGGACGTCCCCGCCGTCCCTCCGGAATTTGCATACCTTTTAAATAAAAACACATTTTAAAGACTTTTAATTATTATTTTTTAATTGAAAGGTAATTCTAACTTAAAACAAACATCCTAACCTAACCCTAACCCTAAAAGTGTCATTCTATGTTATAAAATGACACTATGGGCTCATTCCATATTCACACTAAGCAAGAGCAAGAAGTATTTATAATTTTATTTGCTTACAATGCTTGTTAAAGTCTCTAATTTTAAAAATTTAGATTCTATTTGCATTTTTAGGGGCTGTTTTTTAGCTTTTGTATCTACATTCACAATGTAATCATGTTTATAGTTTGTAGGATTTTACAAAATGCATATTGCATAGGGTTTGGTTGTAACTGGTTAGTTTTTTTAAAAATTACATTTGTAATTCCATTTTAAAATTTAAATTCTATTTGCATTTTTTAGGGGCCATTTTTAGTTTTTGTATCTACATTCACAATGTAAGCATGTTTATAGTTTGTAGGATTTTACAAAATGCATATTGGTTAGGTTTTTTTAAATTACATTTTAAAAGTTAAAAATAAAACATATTGCATAGGGTTTGGTTGTAACTTATGGTTGTTTTCATTGTTTATAAATTAAAATTAAAATTATGATCATTGCTTATACTTATAGTTATCTTTTAAAAAAAAATTAATTCATTACATGATCATATAGTTATGGTTGTTTTTATTTAATTCATTGCAGCAATCATCACCATGAGTTCTTCTTCGAGTATGAGTATGAATCAGAGCAGGAGAGGGTTGAACAGGAACTTGAGATAGGTGGAAGTGTTGGTGATGCCACAATGGGGGAAAGTGGAGAAGGGAGACAAAATGTAGTGGCAACGACAACTGGTAGTGCTACCAATTGCCCCTCTCAAATGTTGTCCAGAATTTGCCATTGGACCATTTGATAAGAAGAAGCCATTGCAACAATTTGTTGAGATAGTTGAGAACCCCAAGTCTGGAGGGGGAGTAAACTATGGAAGTGCAACATATGTGCACTGACTTGGCATGGCAGCATCACCAAGACCAATGCACACTTGTTGCACCTTACAGGAAGGGGGTTGGCATTTGTAAGGGCCTTTCACTAGAGTAGAGAGCAGAGATGGTGAGAATTTTCAATGGAAATACCACAGACAATGTTCCAAAAGTTCGTGGTACTAGCACTGTGGCTAACACTCCTTTGAGCTCTCATAGGATTGGCAAGAATAGTAATACTTTGGCTGGTTCTAGTTTTGGAATGTCAGAAGTGGAAAGCAAGAGGAAGAGAAAGGCCGTGGGGGCAGCCCCCAATCCAGTTGTAGACATGTTTGATTCAAAGGCAAGGGAAGAGGCAGATGATGCTATTGGGAAATTTTTTATATTGCTAGGATCCCATTTAATGCCGCTCGCTCTCCTTATTACAAGGAGGCTATGGCTAAGGTTGCAAAAGGTACAAGTTATGTGCCTCTTGGAGACACCAAACTAAGGACAACAATCTTGGATAGAAACTATTCCAAGGTTAATCTGTTGATGGAGGAGATGAAGGTCACACGGGTGTCACATGGATGTAGCATTATCATGGATGGGTGGGAGGATATCAGACACTGTCCTCTCATCAATATCATTGTCTTGTTGCGAAGATGGACCATACTTCTTTAGAGCAATTGATTGTTCTGGGAAGCGGAAAGATGTTGAGTTCCAGTTTTAGATTATGAAGGACGCCATTGAGGAGGTTAAACCTTCAAATGTTGTACAAGTCGTCACGGATGCAACTTATGTGTACAACAAGCTAGTGGAGCAAGAGTATAGACATATTTAATGGACCCTAGGTTGTGTGCATGCCATGAACAATGCACCGAAAGACAGGGAAGATTCAATGGCTCAACTAGATGCAGGTGAATGAGGCCGGGGCGTGCGTGAAGTTCATATGCGATCACTAGACATCATTGGCACTCTTTTGAAGAAGGAATTTAAAACCAATACACCCACTTTGCATCCTATTTTATTTTATTGGAGAGAATGTCCGAGTTGCAGGAGCCCCCATAGTGCCACAAGATTGGACTAGGTGGCATGAGTCCAAGACAGAGCAAGGGAAAAGAGTGAAGGACTTGGTGTTGAGGGAAACATTTTGTGTTTATATGAAATACAACATATCAATCATAGCTCCAGTTTTAGTGTCATCAAATATGGGGATTCTAACAACCCCAATCTTGGTGAGATCTATGAGTGCATTGACAACATGCTTGGGCAAATGAAGGCAACTATTCGGGTGAGGGACCCCACTTTGGAGTTCTACAATGAACATATATAGCCTATTATTCAACAGAGATGGGAGAAGTTGAACACCCCTCTTCATATGGTGTGTATGCATTGAATCCCAAATGGTATGTGGAGAGGCCAGGTAGAGTTATCCCTTTGGATGATGATGAGGTGAAGAAGGGCCTTATGAAGGCCTTTAAAAAATGTATAGTCCACAAGAGGCTTCACAGATCAGGTTGGAGTGGCTCAACTTCACTGAACTTGATGGGTACAAAACATCAGCAAAGGCGGACAGGGTAACATTGGCACAGGAGAAGCCAATGAGTTGGTGGCGATTGTATGGGCTTCCAAGACTGCTGCGACCACTTGCCATTCGCCTCCTTTCCCAGGTTTTTAGCTCCTCTTGCCTCTAAGAGGAATTGGTCTACATATGGTTGGATCCACTTTGTTAAGAGGAATAGGCTTACCTCTGCAAGAGCGCTTGTCATGTGTACATTGCACGTGATTTGCGTCTTATGGATCGCAAGACACCTCAGTACAAGGAGACCCCAACATTACGGTGGGATGTAGATCCCGAGGAGCCGAGGCAAGTTGAAGAGGACAATATTGTGCAACGGGGATTGATTGGGCTTACCTTTGAGGACGAGGATGATAGTTCCAACGAGGAGGAGTTCATGGATGTTGCTTCAGATGTTGATTCTGATTTTTAGGTTGATACTTGTCCTTTTTTTGTAATATTGACAATAGACAATTGTTGGTGTATTTGAATATGAGATTAATGATATGAATATCAGCTATTGTCACTTGATCAATCATAAATTAGAATGGTTTTATAATTTATTTCAGCTTATTTAATTTTGAGTCTCAAATTCAAAATTCAAATATGACATATGTAACTTACATTAACATATTGATATTATGATATTAAGGAATGTATTTGATGTTTATGAGTTCAAGTTTCAACTTATTTAAATCTCAAATGGTTTTATTTCAGCTTATTTATATAGTTTAGTCACTATATTTATATATTTTTTAATTAGCCGTCCCCTCGCCGTCCCCCTCGTCCCCAAAATTTAGAATTTTTTTGCCATCCCGGAAACCCCGTCCCGCCGTCCCGGAGTCTTAGGTAACTACGGATATTACACAATAGTGTAATGCAAGATGATCTTCGAGAAAAGAGCATGCAACATTGAAATCAAAAGAAATGACTATAAATAAAGCAATAAGTGAAAAAAATATGAACTCAACCAAATGAAATATAGTTACCTTTCCGTGAAAGTGAATGCATGTTACCTCTCATCTCTCGCGTGGATGGTGCAAATCCATTTAGGAACTCTAATGATACAAGACTAAAATGAGAGAATAACAATGCAAGTGTACATAAGTTAGACAATAAGTAGATTTACAAAAAATATGGGAAGAGAGCTCATAGGAGGGCACTGGGATAGGTCCATGTGGCCTATACTACATCAAAAAGGGGCTAGTTGGGAAATAAATCAACCAAACTGGTAGGCTTAAAGAGTAGGGAATAAAATAGAAGAAATGAAGATCTAGGTTGGAGTCGGATAGTCATATATAGGGAAGACTAAATCAGGTCCAGGGGAACCCGAAAGGCGTTAAAAAGGTGCTAGTCAAGAAATGAATCAACCAATCTAGCGAGGCTTGGAAAAGAGAATAAAATAAGGAGGTAAAAAGTTGTAGGTTATGTCCTCGATAGCCTTATAAGGGAAGAGTAATTAGGTCTAAAAGAACCTAGAAAGCGTCGAAAAGGTGCTTGTTTGGAAATTAATCAATTGATTTAGTGGGCTTGTAAATAATGAATTTCCAAAGTTCCAAACATAACAAAGATAAATCCAAGAAAGAAGATAACAATGATTGAGGGAGAGTATCCTGAAAGCCCAAAGATGTTGAAGATACTCAAGTAGTGATGTTATAAGGGGATATCCTAAAACCTTCATGCTTGTCACGATCTTTAACATGTTTGAAAAGAGATGGAGAAAAGGATGTAGAAAAGATGGGAGAGACTTAGAATCTAGCTTGTCCATCAAGGGGAGATAGTGAAAAAGGGAGGAAGAATCGTGACACCAAGGCGAAATCAAGTTCTTTACTAGAATCAAGACACTCTAATAAGATTGGCATGACTTAAAGTTTTTGACATCAAGGAGTGAGGGAACCTAAATATGTATGTTTCAGCCCGGAAAACTAGCTAAGTATAAAGATATCCCATGTCAGTATATGAGATGCAAGGAAAATAAATGTTCTTACCTTCCCGGGGCATTTTCTCACTCTTTAGGACCTCACATAAGGAGCCATAGGCATACTACAGTGATTAGGTACTTGCATGAAAAGGCAGGGGCACTAGTGATAAATATGTAGCCTCCTACCCTAGTAAGGAAAACCTACTACACCCTAAAGGACCTCAGGCTCTATGAGGAGCCAATTGTGGAGTTTGATCTTTCAACTAGGATAGGGGGTGTGTCAAATGATCACGTGTTTTTATGTTTATGATTGACTTTCGATTGTATAATTTGCCTTTATCTATTGCCTTTTGTTTATTTTTTCTTTTCTAACACGACTTTTGATTTTTTTGGCTTTTTTGTTCGTCCTCCATATGGATTTGGAATGCTGATCAAATGGGTATGGAAGATGACACACACTAGAGAGCGTACACCTAACCACTATAATGGAGAACCTACAAACCAAAACACTATGATATCTCTAGACTCACGGTTTAAAAAAGAGTACTATCTTATAACCGACCTAAGTGTGCCCAATAGCGAGTGTGTAATAAAGGGTAGATAATGAGCTAAGATTGGGTTGTTTGAATTAGGATGTATAAATGGGTGATACCGTAATAAATAGATTTGAGACTTTTATCACGAGAAGAGAAGATGTTGATGGAAGACAAGTAGATAGATTGCGATAAGTGAGTTATAAGAAGCACAATTGACTCTAGGAGACAAAATGAAACTCTTGATCATTGCAATTTGTTTTTAAGCGGACGCTGAGGTATGGTTGGGAGCCTAATGTAACAAGTAGTAAATCATAGTAGATGGGTATTTTTGAGGAAGGCTTGGCTGATTTTTTAGGGTTTAACAAATGCCTCTCACAAACCGATAGGAAAGAGACGTAGTATGAGAGGTAATAACTTGTATTATGTGGGGATGTGCCTCCCAAAAAATAGATGCCCTAGGAATTGTGGGGCGGGGGGAAAATCCACCCCCCCCTCCACGTTTCCTGTGATTGAGTAACATTCTTGTAAAAATAATACGGTGTGAGGTGCTAGTTGATAAATGAATCGATCGGACTAACAATCGTGTAAAAGAAAAAGTTGTGTAGTACTAATTGGGAAATGAATCGACTAGACTTACATTCTTGTAAAAAGAGTAAAAGTGAGGTGCTAGTTGGGAAATGAATAGACCAAGCTAATAATCACGTAAAAAGAATAGTATGTTTCAAGATTGAAGATATTGTGGACACCTAACTTCGGTAATTTATCATTTGGCAATGACAACTTCGGGCGTTGCACATAAAACATGACTTTTGTGTACATTCCAAGCCTAGGTGACTTATCCCTATCTCCTTTGAATGACTTGCTTCTCTATTCACATTGCTCGATTGCTCATAGAACCAATCACATTAGTCCACACCAAGATAATCTCTGCAAACACCCGTCCTAAAAAGTTGCAAAGTTCCACAAACATCCTCGTACTTCATATGAATACATATGCATTGAATCCCAAATGGTATGTGGAGAGGCCATGTAGAGTTATCCCTTTGGATGACGATGAGGTAAAGAAGGGCCATATGAAGGCTTTTAAAAATGTATAGTTCAGAGGAGGCTTCATAGATCAGGTTGGAGTGGCTCGACTTCGTTGAACTTGATGGGTACAAAACTTTAGCGAAGATGGACAGCGTAACATTGGTACATGACCAGCCAGTGAGTTGGTGGCGACTGTATGGGTGTCCAAGACGTCGATACAAACACTTGCAATTTGCCTCCTTTCCCGTGTCTCGAGGAATTGGTCTACATATGGTTGGATCCACTATGTTAAGAGGACTAGGCTTACCTCTGCAATAGTGGAGAAACTTGTTGCTGTACATAGTGCTTTGCGTCTTATGGATTGCAAGACAATGAATACAAACAAATCCCAACATTTTGGTGGGATGTAGATTCCAAGGAGCCGAGGCAGGTAGAAGAGGACAATACTATGCAACGGGGATTGATTGGGCTCTCCTTTTAGGACAAGGATGATAGTTCCAACAAGGAGTTCATGGATGTTACTTCAGATGTTGATTCTGATTTTTAGGCTGAAACTTGTCCTCTTCTTTTTGTAATATTGACAATTGTTGGTGTATTTGAGATTAATGATATGAATATCAGCTATTGTCACTTGATCAATCACAATGGTTTTATAATTTAAATTTTATTTTAGCTTATTTAATTTTAAGTCTCAAATTGAAATGATTTTATTAAATTATGTATATTTATTAATTAATAAGTTAAATCTATTTGATATTTATGATTTTAGCTTATTTAAATCTCAAATTGTTTTATTTCATCTTATTTATGTCTCAAATGGTTTTATTTCAGCTTATTTATATAGTTTAGTCACTATATTTTTATATTTTAAATATTTATTTATATTTTTAATCAGCCATTCCCTTGCCGTCCCCCTGCCGTCCCCAAAATTTAGATTTTTTTGCTGTCCCGCAAACCCCGTCTCACCGTCGCGGAGTTTTAGGTAACAATGTTTTAATCAACCAAAGATTTTAAAGAAATGTACCTTTGGTGTCTTGCCTGGCCAAGGCTCATGTGGTGTGATCCTTTGCATTGCCTTGGATGGGCTTCAATCAAGTGTGTAGATAACTGTGCTGACTGCTTTTTCTGAAAAAATCCACCAGCATATTCTTACCCCTTAGCATACATTGAGTCATTTCTGTCACCCCGATTCTTCCTCTTCATAACTTTATTTTGTTGCTGATATAAGGGGAAAAAGATTGGCATTGCACTCTTTTTGCACAAAAATTAACATATGCTTTGCCACAAAACTCAACTCCATTATCAGTAGGTAGAAACTTAATTTTCAAATTTGATTTCCTTTGGGAATGTTTCATTTACCCTTCAAACAGGCCAAACATGCTGGTTCCTCAATCTGGAATTAAGGAAAACCAGTAGCCATATTATATTTCTGTAACACGAAGTGATGGATTCCATTGAGGTGTTTGTCTCTTTAGTGCCGAACTTTAAATTCTGAATTGGATGCAGTCAAAACATAAAGCTATTAATCTTAAGCTCTGTAACCCCGCTCGCAAGGACTTTACCAACACTCTTCTAACTACAGATTTACCATCAAAAATAGAGTCTCCGATTGCCCATAACTAGAGATTTGACTAATAGACAAAAATGCTGAGCCAAACTAGGGACATTAAAGACATTTTGGATGTGAGTTTTTTTCTTCATTCAAGCTGATATTGACATCTCCATGACCATGCATAAAATCTAACATGCGATCACCAAGTTTTACTGAATTTGTCACCTTGAGTCTTCATTTACAAATCAATCATGCTGACTGCTTTACTGAATACTAGCTCTCAAATTAAAGAACCAAATATCCCATCCTAAATGATTGCAATGGGACACTATTAAGGCACACTCCTCTTCATCAAGGAAATTAGCCTATCCAACTTTTCACTTTTTCTCTACCATTGCCAACCTTTTCCTACAATCTTTTTTTTTTTATGATCGCTCTTTCTACATAAATAACACCTAGTACTAGACTTGGAAGTGTTATTACGTGAAGTGATGGAAGATTTTGAAGAAAATTGTTGATTGTGTTTCTTTCCTTTAGAATTTTCCAACAAAGCAATCTCTACTATTGACTTCTCTTTTGAGCCAAAATGTCAATTCCTATTATTATGTAATAGTTTTCCATACGATTTATCAAAATTAATATAATCTTATAGCAGTTAAATTGAATGTATTAAATGGAGGAGGAAGACTTCAAAGAACAATTTACCAGTTCTTTGTTATGTACTTTTTGGTTCATGACTTTAGTTAGATCCTTTGTGTCTTTTAATATCAACAAATGACAAATGTTATTGAAGACGCTCACTCTTTCTGCATCCTGAGTGAAAACATCAAGTTCTTGAAGTAACATTTCCTTGTGATATTGGAAATCTCATACTCTTTTGTTTCTTTCATACCTCTACAACATCTGTGAAACTTGATGCTTCAGCTAACATCTCATCAATATCAGATAAAGTGAAGAACTTGAAGGCCTTCCTATTCTTTGGAACAAAATACTTATTGTGATTTAATGCAGCCTCTTTTTCTTGATTCTTGGGTAATTCTTTTTGATCACCCTATTAAACTCCCTGTACACAAATATGCCTAACATCCTATTTTTCCAAATGGTGAATTTTTGACCAGTAAATATTTGGGAGTCCAACATTATATGATTATTTTAATTTAAATTTGCCATTGCCATAACCAGCAATAACCACCAAATACCAACACAAATCAAGACGTACTCAATATCAGAGACTTCTGCCTTTGTATTTCAGAAATTACCAAATTTGAAAATTATTTATGTGAAATGAAACTAACCAATTTATCCAAAAGCTGAATACTGTTATGTACAGCTAAAAACTGGCTTGAAAATTATGCCAGAGACCCAAAAATTAAAAACTACAAAAATCTTCTAAAACAGTTCTTGTTGGAAAATTTTAGATTTTTATTTTTTGCATATGTACATTCTGTACGATATAGTGCAAATCCATCCTCAGAAACTGTTCTATCAATACTGCACTCACAAACTTGGATTTCATGTAGTGCTAATTCATCCTCAGAAACTGTTCTATTAATACCACACTCACAAACATGTATTTCTGCATCTAAGCCACCCGAAATGCCTTGGAATTTGTGATTTTTTCTCTATCAGAATTCTACTGTTTTGATATTAATTGTAGATTGTTACTTGAGAATTTGACAATACAATACCTTTACTACCCGTCCTTCTAGCTTCCCAAAATCCTCCCACACTTGCAACTTTAATACTGATAGAGTAATTCAAACAAAATTGATTAATGCCACCCTGCCCCGCTCCGCCCTGCCCCCTATTCCTAACTTCTGTAAAACACTTTTCTATTTTCATACTGTGCATTTATTTCCTCTGTCAATATACTTTTGTAATACAAGTACTTGACTTACATTTATAATCATTAGATTAAATTTTCTAAGACTGTGGGCTATGGGCCTATTAACATGGTATGGGGATCTGAACTTGGATTTCTTCTATATGAGTGTACCACATTTGAAGTTACACTGCGACCCTTTGGACACCTTAAAAATATTTTTAATTGGTTGAGTCTTCTGTTTTATCATTCATGAAATAAGAAAAGAAAAACAAAATCTTCAGTCCCGTGTAAAATTGTTGGTAGAGATGTTATCTCCGCAATATTTCCTTTTTTAACTTGTCAGATTGATTGCTGTTCGTAAATTACATGCTGTCACAAAACTTCAATTGGCACCAATCATGAATGATGTCCATGCTGGTCTTCAATGTGAGAGCTCACAGTTTGTGATTTACATCTTATGTGTTTGTTAACCATATATGTATTTAAATTGTCCTTGATCTATATGTGATATATGGCATTGGATGCATATTTCTATTTTTTTGTGGTTTTCTTTCCTGTATAAGAACAATAAATGCTCATGATGTAAATTCAAGAACCTATTATTCAAGTGAATTGTTCTGCACTGAGTGTCTAGGATTTAAACAATCATTCCAAAGCATACCATTTTCTTATGAACTTGGTGAAAATTCGGTTTGAAATGTACTTTTCGGTCGGACAGTATTTTTCTATTTTTTAATTAGATAATTAAAGTGCTTAAATTAAAAGAACTTCAACCTTAAAAATGAAATAACAAACACTAATACCTAAACACATAAAGGAGCTGCATAGATAATATATTTATTTATTATCAGTGTTACCTAAGTTTTTGGGACGGAGGGATGGGGTTTCCGGGACGACAATTTTTTTCTAAATTTTGGGGAAGGCTAATTAAAATATATATAAATATTTAAAATATAAAAATATAGTGACTAAACTATATAAATAAGCTGAAATAAAACTATTTGAGACTTAAATAAGATGAAATAAAACCATTTGAGATTTAAATAAGCTGAAATTATGATTATCAAATACATTTAAATTATTAATTATACATAATTTAATAAAACCATTTCAATTTGAGACTTAAAAATTAAATAAGCTGAAATAAATTATAAAACCATTGTGATTGATCAAGTGACAATAGCTGATATTCATATCATTAATCTCAAATTCAAATACACCAACAATTGTTAATATTACAAATAGAAGAGGACAAGTTTTAGCCTAAAAATCAAAATCAACATCTGAAACAACATCAATGAACTCCTAGCTAGAACTACCATCCTCGTCCTCAAAGGAGAACCCAATTAATCCCCATTGCATAGTATTGTCCTCTTGTACCTACCTCTGCTCCTTGGGATCTACATCCCATTGTTATGTTGGGGTCTGCGTGTTCTCAATTGTCTTGCAATCCATAAGACACAAAGCATTGTGTATGCGATTGCATAAGCTTCTCCGCTCTCGCAGAGATAAGCCTATTCCTCTTAATAAAGTGGATCCAACCATATGTAGACCAATTCCTCTCAGAGGCAGAGGAGCTAGAAACCTGGGAAAGGAGGTGAATTGCTAGCGCTACACTATCCATCTTCACTTCACCGAAAAATCCTATCCATCTTCGCTAAAATTTTACACCCATCAAGTTCGGTGAAGTCGAGCCACTCCAACTTGATCTGTGAAGCCTCCTCTGGACTATACTTTTTTTTGTAAAGGCCTTCATAAGGCCATTTTTCAGCTCATCGTCATCAAAAGGGATAACTTTACTTGGCCTCTCCACATACCATTTGGGATTTAGTGCATATGCAACCATATGAAGTTGGATGTTCAACTTCTCCCATCTATGTTGAATGATGGGCTGAATATGTTCATGGTAGTTCTCTAGAATGGGGTCCCTCACCTGAATAACTGCCTTCATTTGCTCAAGCATGTCATCGATGCACTCATATATTTCACCAAGATTTGGTTTGTTAGAATCCCGTATTTGATGACACTAAAAATGGAGCTATCATTGATGCGATGTATTTCACATCAACCCAAAATGTTTCCCTCACCACCACTTCACTCTCTTCCCTTGCTTTGTCTTGGACTCACTCCACCTAGTCCAATCCTAGGTCATAATTATAAATTGCAGGGGCTCCTGCAAATCTCAAACATCCTATCCAACAAAATAAAATGGGATGCAAAGCGGGTGTCAACTGGCTTGAGAAATTCCTTCTTCGACAAGCTTATAAAGAGTGCCAATATAACGTGTGGTGATTACATATGAACTTCTGCACATATGTAGTCTCATTCACTATTTTGCTAACCTAATGAATCTTCCCCATGTCTTTTGGTGCATTGTTCATGGCATGCACACAACACGGGGTCGAATAAATACGATTTTAGGCATGCGCCAATAGCTTACTTGTTGTTCTACACACAAAAGCTGCATCTGTGATGGCCTCGTATAACATTTGAAGGTCCAATCTCGTCAATAACATCCTTCAAAATCTGAAGTTGGAGCTCAATATCTCTTCACTTCCCGAGAACAATCAATTGCTCGCAAGAAATACAGTCCATCTTTGCAAGAGACAATGATATTGATGAGTGGACGTTGTCTAGTATTTGTTCACCCATTCATGATAATGCTGCATCCATGTGACACCCATGTGACTTTCATCTCCTCCATCAATAGATTAACCTTGGAATAGTTTCCATCCAAGATTATTGTTCTTAGTGTGGTGTCTTAGGAAGCACATATCTTGTACCTTCTTTTGCTACCTTGGCTATTACCTCCTTGTAATAAGGAGAGCAAGCGACATGAAATGGGATCGCAACAACATAATTTTTATTCCGATAGCATCATTCGCCTCTTCCCTTGCCTTTGAATCAAACATGTCTACAACTGGATTGGGGGTTGCCCCCACGGCCTTTCTTTTCCCTCTGCTTTCCACTTCTATCATTTCAAAACTAGAACTAGCCAAAGTATTTCTGCCAGTCCTAAGAGAGCTCAAAGGAGTGTTAGCCTCATTGCTAGTACCACGAACTTCTGGAATGTTGTTCGTGGTATTTCCATTAAAAAGTCTCACCATCTCTGCTCTCTGATCTAGTGAAAGAGCCTTACAAAGACCAACCCCCTTCCTGTAAGGTGCAACAAGTGTGCATTGGTCCTGTGATGCTGCCATGCCAAGTTAGTGCACATGTTGCACTTCCATAATTTACTCCCCTCTCCAGACTTGGGGTTCTCAAGTATCTGAGAAAATTGTTGCAACGACTTCTTATCAAATGGTCCAAGGGCAAATGTGGACAACATTTGAGAGTGGCAATTGCTAGCGCTACTGGCCGAACTACCGATTGCCATTGGCACTATAGTTTTTGTCACTTCTCCACCTCCCCCAATTATGTCATCACCAACATTTCCACCTATCTCATGTTCAAGCCTTCCTCTTTTGATTCATAACCATACTCAGAAGAACTCATGGTGATGGTTGTTGGAGCTGTAATGAATTAAAAAAACAGGCATAACTATATGCAATGAATTAAAAAACCCGATAACTATAGGCAATGATGATAATTTTAATTTATAAACAAGTAAAACAACCATAACTATATATATTGTGCAATGAATTAAAAAACAGAGATAACTATATAGTATATGCAATAATTAAGAAAAAACACAACATTCATAACCATATGCATTGTGCAATGAATAAAAAATAGCTATAAGTTATAACTACATGCAAATTGCAATCTCAATGATTTTAAAAGAACAACCATAGGGCTCTTAGGCCCATAACTATATGCAAAAAGAAAATAAAATAAAAAACAAAAACATAAAAACTGAAACATCAAACATAGCCATAGGAGTATTAAGTTTTTCATTTTTGTATCTACATTCATGTGTATCAAAGTTTTTGTATTCCTAATGTTATTGTTTCTAAGAATGTGTATCATACTATCATGGTAAAGTTAAACCTAGCCAAACCTATTCAATGAATCAACAATCAAGAGTTTTATGTTTTAAGATTTTAATTTGTTTTTTTATCCCTAACTAGTAACAACCAAACCCTATGCAGTATGCATTTTGTAAAATCCTACAAACTATAAACATGATTACATTGTGAATGTAGATACAAAAACTTAAAAACAACCCCTAAAAATGCAAATAGAAGCTAAATTATAAAAACTAGAGACCATTATCAAGCATTGTAAACAAATAAAACTATAAACACCTCTTGCTTGCTCTTACTCTTGCCCTTCTTCTTCCTCTTGCTCTTGCTCTTTGTACTTTGGAGGTGGACCCGGGTTCTGTTGGTCTTCAGAGGGAGTCTGATGATGTGGCAGGGCCCTTGACGACATATGGCCGACACCTTTACAAAATGGGGAATCTCATGACCTGACTGATCCTTAATGGCATATCTTGTTTCCCGGATTCCCAGTTCTTCACCTGCAGACCTCACTGTGGTGGCGCTAGTGTAGTTGATTACGTCATGACTACCCCTGACCTTCTTCCCTTTATCCACCACTTTTTCGTCTCCCCCATTCCCCTCGCTGACCATGCGGCCCTCTCATTCTCCTTGGAAACTACTCCCCTAGACCCCTAGCCCCCCTCACTGCCCTCCACGTACCACTCTGAGACTTGATGAGGGTGACCCCATAACCTTCTCCTTTCATCTCCGTCAGCTTCTCCCCCCCTTATCCCAATTCACTATGCTCCCCACTGACAAGATGTACAACCTTCTTGCCATTGCTATCCACGAGGCAGCCTTGCTTTCCTACCCCCATTCCACCTCCAAGCCCCTTGGTACGAGGACATGCCCCATGAACCAATGATATGGTGACAACTACAAAAACCTTCACCCCCAGCGCTGTATGGCCTTTACCCATGACCTTTCGTCCTTCCTCCCTCAAAATTGCCTATCGTAATCTCCTCCACCACAAGAAGCGTACCTTTATTGCCCACAGAAGAAGGGATCTCCGCACCTCACTTTTGCATTCCCCCAAACGCTTTTGCGTACCATCATTCCCCGACGCCCCCTTACCCCTGGACCTTGACCCCCACACTATGTTCACCCACACCTCCACCCTTTATGATATCCCTGGTCAGCCCCAGACCCAAGTTGTGTCCCCACCCTCCACCTGCCACATCTTCACCTACACAAATGTTAAGAAGGCCATTTCGATGATGAATCAGAGCAAAGCAACAGATGAGGAAGGCTTTCAGGCAAAGTTTTTCAAGCATGGGATCAACATCAACAACTATTTAGTAGACCTTTTCAATTAGGTGGTGTGTACTGGCTTCCTGCAACCTTGGTCCCACCATATTATCCATCCTATTCACAAATCCGGTCCTACCTCTGATCCTAATAATTACAGGACAATTATGGTGGGTCACACTTTCTCCAAATTGTACGCCACTGTTCTCCACTTGCAGCTATCTGAGTTTCTTGAGTAGTACCAGTGTAGAGCTAGAGGACAGTAGGTTTCAGGACAAGGTACCAGACTATTGATCACATTCTCACCCTTCGTGCTATCATTGAGGAAGCACGTCATCGTTCGTCCAGAGTCTTCTGTTGCTTTGTGGACTTTTGGAAAGCCTTTGACTCTGTTCCGTGGGAAGCCCTTTTCCACAAACTTAGAGACATTGGTATTTTCGAAACCCTTCTTGTCGCCATCACTCGGCTGTATGAGGAGGTCTTGGGTCGCCTTCGTACTACTGCTGGGCTTTCCGACTTCATCGAAGCACCATCGGGGTTAAGCAAGGCTGCCCTCTCTCTCCTACTTTGGTATTTATATTGATGAGTTGGAGGAATTTCTTTGGGACCACATACAAGACGAAGACGGTTGTCTTCTTCACCAAGTTTTGATCTACATTCTTCTCTTCGCGGATGATGTGGTCCTTTTGGCTTCTTCTCACGGAGGGGTTACAGAGACAACTTGATGCTTTAGCCCTCTTCTGTGATCATAGACAACTTACAGTCAACCTGGGTAAAACCAAGGTTATGGTTTTCAATGTGCTGAAGACCTCCGATTTCCATTTCTTCTACAGAGGGGAGGAGCTGGAGATCACCAACTCCTACACCTATCTGGGGGTTCTCTTCTCTGGACCTTGCTTCAGTCTACGCCCACTATTCAACCCCGCATCAACAAGGGGTATGGTTCCCTTGCGATCTTGGAGAGACAGTGCTTCCGCCACCACTTTTAGGACACGTTATCCAAGATGTCTCTCTCGACTCTCTTGTGAGACCCACAATTCTCTATGGTTTTGAGGTTTGGGGTCCCTCCTTGCTCGAGTCGGATTGGGCTTATTGAGTGAGTTTAGATCCTTTTGCTCAGACGGATCATCAGATGTAAAGAGATTGTTCCTCATAATATCATCCTTGCTGAGTTTGGGGCTCGCCCTTTCAGACTAGAGGTCATCTTTGGTCTCGTCTCACTCTTGCACCGCATCTAGGGACTTTCTGATTCTTCCACAGAAGAGATAGGTACATCTACCTTGCCTACCATTCTTCTGAGGCCATTGCTCTTTCTAACCGTAGTGGCCGTGTTCGCTGCTGGTATGTTGGGGCCTCTCGTCTCCTTGGATCCCTTGGGATCAACATGGACCATCTCCCCCTTTTAGGTACTCCATGGATGCTCCTGCTCACCTCCTTCCGAGCACGCAGACCTGCACAAAATCATTAGAGACAATATATACGACATGTTTATTCAAGTTACTTGACCAACCCCGGATGAGCTATGCTCAAGATGGCCTTCTACGCCAATCACTTCCTCGAAGTCAACAATGGACTCATCATTCGGCCCACCTATATCTCCCAACATTGGATGCATGTTCTTTGCATCTCCTGGGCCAGTTCAAAGTTGGCTCCCACAAGCTTTGGGTCGAGAGCGATCACTAGTTGGATCGGTCCGAGAGGATTTGCCAACTTTGCTCCCTTCAGGAGATTGAGATAGAACACTTTATTTTCCGATGCCCCATCTACTATGAGATCAGAGGGAGGTTTCATTGTCTATTCTGTGAACGTCCAACGTTCACGACCTTCTTCAGGTATTATGATCAGAGGTGTCTCGCTCTCTATTTACAGAAGCTCTTAAGCTCCGTGATGGGGTCCTCCATCCTCCTTCCAGGGAGACTACTACTCGATGGATCACATCTTTCTTTGTTGTGCTCCCGGGTGAGAGGGGCACCAAGCGGGGACCTGATCCTAGTGGAGATCCTCATATTAGATCTGTCAGGACTAGAGGAGCTTCTTCCCAGACCAGAGATATCCGGACTCAAACACAGCCAAGGGCCCCCTCTCATAGGCGACAGACCACCAAGTTCACCTAGAGAGCTCGACTTTCCACGGATCATAGGCGTCTCAGACAACCTCTAGTTCCTGACACCAGACATCAACACATCACCAAATTCTTTCCGGCTGGCCTTGGCGACAGTCATGAGGGTTGGTGTCGAGGCTTTTCCCTCCACCCCCTCTCCTTCTTTGTACTCTCATTCTTCTTCTTTTGTTGTTTTCGAGGCCCTTTTGGGTATCCCCGCTACCTCTACTTTTGCTTTGTATGGTGCAATCCCATTTACCTATTTCTGTGGTCACTTGTTGGACATTTAATATTATTATCTTATCTTATCTATCTTAAATCCTCTTCTTCCCTTTACTCGCTCGCTTTGCTCAAGTGTGAATATTGAATGTGATATGGAGTGAGGCCATAGAGTCATTTTATAACCTAGAAGGTCACTTTTAGGGTTAGGGCTATGTTATTATGTTTGTTTTATATGATTATTACATTCCATTAAAAAAAGTCAAAAAATATTTTTTATTTAAAGAAAAACTTTCAAAAGACATGTTATGACGTTGGGAATGTCCTCGATTGTCTTGGGACGCCCGTCATTCCCCCGATGTCCTCAACATGTCCCCTAACTTTTATGGACGTCCTTGGGATGTTTCGCTTCTTCTCCTACATAGTGAAAACATCAAGGGGCGTTCCCCGCCCCAGTCCCAGCATCCCCATGATGTCCTAGACACCTGGTTTGCAGGGGGCGTGTCCCCACGTAACACTTGTTTAATATTATGTGCAATTAGTTTTTCGTCACAAATATCATGCATTTAAAATATTTATTATATATGCATTATATTCATTAATTTTCTGAACCAAACCGAACTGAACCTTTTATAAAATTCCAAACTTTTGAACTTTTGCCCCTTTGGAACTATCATAATTTTTGAACATGGTTACAATGTCCTAAAGATAGAGGGTCAGTAGAGTTCATTCATTGATTTAGAAAGAGGCAATATCAAGCTTGTCATTATAGTTGTAATTACACTATCTGTATTGTGGGACTGCTTTAAAAACTGCAATGTCTATTAAATGTTTGTACTCTACTATACATTCTTGGTGTCTATGTTATAGTACCTTATGAAGCTTCTAGGATTACTGATGATGTTTGTTACGTGTTGAGATTTGTGTTATTCTGGTTTGGCCTTACTAGCTTTCAATTTATAACATGATGGGTATTTGATACTTATGTTTTTGAGAATCATTATTGATATATATTTATCACAGGCAAATACAAAAACAGTTCCAGTCAAAGTAAATGCACAGGACGAAGCAATGGAAGATGTCGATAGGCCGAGTGACCTGAAGGTGACAGTTGAGCAGGACCTTGTTTCACAAGCAGAAGAGGATGACATGGAGGCTCTTCTTGGCACGTTCGTATATTCTCTCTTTCATTAACCTTCTTTATAATCTAGGTATCTTATAAGCTACTATGTATGAAATAATATGGAAACAGGTTTAATATCTGTTTCCTTCTTAACACTCCAAAGCCGGAGTGGAAAGTTATTTCATTTGATGTTGTTCAGTTGGCTGCTGAGGGTCATTTATTGATTTCCAGCTGCGTCATTACTTTAGATGAATAAAACTATCCATTAATTCTTGTTTGCTAAATGAGGATTTTTTCGTGGATCCACAACCATTGGGACACAAACAAGGGCCCAGTCCCTGGGCAGTGCTAGAGCACGTGCTACCCAAGGGGGATTGACCTTAAATCTCGTTGTTTACAAATATGCTCAATTACCACAACACGTCAACACCTTGGGTAGATGACTGAATACTATCGTACAATAAAAATATACTACATTTTTGAGGCAAGATATTCTCATAAACTTGCTACTGAAATTATTTTATCTAGGTTGCTATGAGGCTTTGTTAACTTGCAGGAGTGTGGAACTAGACGCGTTAGCATTTGAATATTTCTTCAAGTTCTGGCACAACTAAATAGTTTTTGCAATTGACAAAATTTAGCAAAGGAGTTTATAGATAATGAGTTTAAATGGAGACAAGTGCATTTTATCAAGGCTTAGGGAGCTAAATGGGGGTAATATAAGAGTTGCAAGCCATTTGGATAGTAAATGGTGTAAGCATCCCTTGATAATTTGAATTGAATAAACAATCTGTTACATAATTTTTCAATTGACAAAATTTAGGAAAGGAGTATATAGATAATGAGTTTAAATGGAAACGGGTGCATTTTAGGCTTACTGACCTAAAAGGGGGTAACATAGAGTCATAAATCATTTGGATAGTAAATGCTTAAAGGTCCCTTGATTATTTTGGTTGAGCAAACGGATTACACCTCTATACATTCTTATCCCTTGATTATTTTGGTTGAACAGACGGATTACGCCTCTTCACATCGTAAATTTCTTACCATGTTGTCTAGTTGGCATGCCTGTCAAGAAACAAAGTCTGTCAAACACACTCATCGTACGTAAATATGGAAGAGACAAACAATGTTGAACTCCACTTCTACTGAAAGCATTATTTGTGAAACTGTTCTCTTTGGTGGAATTATTTTGCAGAACATAGAAACAAGGTTCCTCTCATAGTGCCACAGAGCAGTACCGCACAAGATTCATCTATATAGCAAGGTAGGATTGACTATGGTATGGAAGATAATCTGAGCGCAACCCTGATTGTCTTGTGCAGCAGTCCTTTGCACTGTATTTGCATCTCATGTACTAGATAATTATTGTTGTTTCTCAGTCCAACATTCCCACATTAAAGACAGCAACTGTTTTTTTCTGAGCTTTGGGCCAGCAGTCTCACAAGGAATGGTTGGAAAAAGCATTTTAAGCTACCTGTCCCATAAGGGATGATTCCATTACTGTGACTAAGATGTTTGGCTACCAGTCCCATGAGGGATGTTGGTTGCCTATTAGTCAGCAGTTACGCAAGGGGTGATGGCAGACTGTGACCTAACAGTCTTGCAAGAGATGGCTGAAAAACATTTAAAAGCAGTCCGCAAGTGATTGTATCAAAATAAAAATCAATATCGATTCCAATTAAAATTGCTTTTTTTTGGGAGAAATTTTATCTGATTTACTTTCAATGCAAATTTGAAGATGGAGATGAAGGTTTAGTGACGCCTTGTGAGGATGAACGCCAAAGGATGCCTATCTGTAGATCATGGTTTGGTGATGGTTGTCACTCAGGCCAGACCCATCATGTTTTGCTTCTTGACATTTGTGATACGTGTATGGGTATTTAAGCTTGCGACCTTGTATTCCATCGTTGTTCGTAGTCATCCTTTGGGACTGTAACCTCATTACTTTTAATGCTAATAACCTTACAACTTTTGATCTTAAACCTTGGACTGGCTGTTCTCGTATTTGTTTGGTGCATTATTTATGTTTCGAGTTGTCCATATATCCACAATGCTCGTGTTGCTTCCTTAACCGAATTCTATCTACAATGTTGCATGCCATACCCCTTTGTGAAAACGACCTATTTTTTTCTCTCCATTGTTTTGTGCATGAAAGCTAAGTAGCCCATTTTGGTGCGATTCAGGTACGGGTATGAAGTACCTGCTACGTAGGTACGGCGATTTTGTTGTGCCTTGGGTACGTCCGTACAAAAAATATTTAAAAAATAAAAAGTATAGAAATTATAGCTTAATAAATCATAAATTAGAGACATTATCCACATAAAAAAACAAAACAACCACCAAAATGAAAATATTATCCGAATGGCAATTGTCATAATAATTGAATATATCAAATGTTATGTGCTGATCATAATTAATTACATCAAAATTAATATTCACAGCCATCTTGCTCTTCATCTAGAGCATCAATATCGACATCATGTGGTTCGTTATTTATTTAATATTACCACTGCCGAGTACAAACTCCCTTGCACTTGATATTATTACACCTTTGTAATCAGGAAAAGCTGCAGAAAGGACATCAAAGGCTTCCTTATCCCTTTACTCATCTCCAAATACAGGAGCAACAATCCCTTTGTTTGCAATGTAGATGTTTATATATGATGCTGCAAGTCTGGCTCCAGCAATTCTAGTTTACACATGCCATTGATATGTTTTAGAAGGACCAATCTTTCCTCAAAGTTCTTGCTTGCAGAAACATAACTATCAATATTAACCCCTAATGCAATTTCTTCTTCCCTTACAGAACAGAACCATCTCTGTAGATCCATGGCTTGTCCATTGAGGAAGGACTGCAATAATATTTTTCCTTGAGAAGCTCCAGTAACAATACTCTAAAGTTTTTATTTTTAGATATATTTTTATGTGGACTTTGAAAAATAAAATAAAAATTTAAAAAGATGTTTTAGACTGTGGGTACCCCTTGGTTATGTCGGGGTATGTCTTGGTTGTATGGGTATGCTGGTACGTCTGCAGATCTTGTATCCGTCTAAGATATTGGTACGACAAGGGGCCTAGAAACCGGTGCGAAATGTACCAGGTATGGAGATGCGTTCGGATACGTGGGTGGGAGCGGGTAGCGTATGTCCGGTATCCCCCAGGTATGGTCGAGTACGTTGCAAACGTGCTCGACCAGAATCGGGGGTACTGCACGTACCCTGCTTGCTCCCACCCACGTATCCGAACCAAAACGATTTTTTTAACATCTTTTAAAAACATTTAATAATAAAAAGTATAAGTTTCTTTTATTTAAAACCCTAAAAGTTAACTAGAAACAATAAAACAAAAGTAAAACACAAAAACAAAACATAAAGCAAAGAAACTTACCTCTCCTTCCTCATTTCATCTTTGCCTCTCTAAACTTTCATTTTGCTTGTTTAGGGTTTGATACTTCAACAACAAGCATTGCAAGTATTTTCCTAAGTTGGTAGGAGTGTGTATTCGTTGTCAAGGCCATTGAGGAGCTGCAAAGGAGGAGGATTTGTGGTTTATTAAGTGAAGGTAAGGTTTTAAGTTTTATTATTTAACTTCTAAGTTTGTTTCTCATTTTTTTTTTTTTGTTATTTAATCTTTCACACACTTCATGTTTTTGCTTATGTTCATTATTTTATTTTTTCCCAATTGAAATTTTTATTTTTAAACCGTTTTTTCTTTTTAATTTTTGAAATTTTCAATACATGCTATCATGTTATGCCCTAGGGCAAAGAGTTTAACTTTTAAGTTTTATTTTTAAATTTTAGCCATTGTTTTCTTTGCTTATGTTGTTGGTTTTGAACCTTGTAGGTACATCTACAATGGCAACAAGTTCCACCTCTTCTAGGGCAATCTTTGATCAAGGAATTTGACCTAAATTCGCCATTATGAAGGCATGCATCAATTCTTGAACAACTTCCAGGTGGTGGGTGTTTTGTTTGGAAATGCAACGAGTGTGAATCAATATTCAAAGGCTCTTATAGTCGGGTGAAAAACCACTTGTGTGCAATACCGAGTCATGGTATAAGAACATGCAAGGGGAAAAATAATGTTGGGGTGCCAAAAGCACAAGTTTTGGCATATATCAAAGAGCAAGAAGATGCAAAGGCAGCTTTGGCTTTGAAAGTGGGTCATCCATTGGCCAAAAGAGGAAGTTCATCTCGATCAACGAGGCCTCTTGTTGCCCCATCAAGTAGTGGATCCCCAATTGTGACCATGCCACATCCATTTGTGACGCCTACCTCCATGGATGATGAGGATTCACCCCTTTCACGAAAGAGAAGTAAGACAAAAGGACCATTGGAAAAGGCCTTTCAAAATGAGAGCAGGGATATTGCAGATGAACACATTGCAAGATGTGTGTATGCAAATGGACTTTCATTTAATGTTGTGAGGTCACCTTATTGGCAAGAGATGGTGAAAGCAATCAATGAGGCCCCAAAAGGGTACAAATCACCAAGCTATGAGAAGATCCGCACCACCCTATTGGATAAACAAAGAAAATATGTGGAAACCTCCTTGCAACCAATTAGAGACTCATGGGCCAAAACAGGTGTGTCCATCGTTTCTAATGGATGGAAAGATGCAAGAAACCACCCTTTGATCAATGTTTTTTAAAGCAGTTGATTGTGAGGGGCAAGTGAAGGATGCCCAATTCATTGCCAACATCCTCTTCGAATCCATTGAGGTGGTGGGCCTCAAAATGTTGTCCAAGTCATAATGGACAACGCCAAGAATTGCAAAGCCGTGGGGATGTTAGTTGAGGCAAGGTATGGGCATATTTTTTGGACACCATGTGTTGTGCATTCACTCAATTTAATGCTAAAAAGTTGGCCAACAAAATAGAGTGGATTCAACAAGTGTATGCAGAGGGTGAAGAGATCCAAATGTTTGTGACCAACCATCACTAGTTGCAAGGCATCTTTAGATCATTCTCGCATTTGGAGTTGCTGAAGGTAAGGGAAGCTACCTTTCTTTTTCTTTAATTTAAATATAAGTTTTTTATTTTTAAAATATAGTATAATTAGTATTCAAAAGTTTTCAATTTTCTTTTTAATTTTTGTTTCTCATTCTTATTAGGTTGTTGAGACTCAATTCGCATCACACACAATTGTCTTGAGATGACTTGTGAAGGTGCGAGAGGCACTCAGCAGGATGGTAACTTCCAACCTATGGGCTGTATGGAGGCAATCAAACACTATATGGGCTCAAAAAGTGAAGAGCATGATCTTAGATGACACTTGGTGGGATCGAGTAGAATATTTGTTGAGTTTTACTGAGCCCATTATGAGCATGATCCACTTTATTGACATGGATCAACCATGTCTAGGAGAGATATATGATGGTATCGACTCAATGATTGAGAAGATAAAAGCCGTCATAAATGCAAAAGAACAAGATCATGAGGAATTTTTTTCAAAGAAGTGCAATCAATCCTCATTGAGTGGTGGAACAAAATGACCACCCCGCTACATCTACTTGCTTTTGCATTGACTTTTAGATTCTACAGCACAAAGATCCTTTCTTTGCCGGGAGGATAACACCATATAGGGATGCGGAAGTCAGTGAGGGATATATGACAGCATTGTCTAGGCTCTTCCCTGATCCTGAGGCCCAGGACATGGTTATGATAGAGTTTGGCAATTTCATAGCAAAAACAGGTCATAGCCTTCTCGCTCTTCGGAGCAAATACAAGATGGATGCTCATATGTGGTGGTACCTCCATGGTCATGCATCGGTTTACTTGCAGCCTCTTGCAATCAAGGTCTTGACACGATAAATTTTTTATTCTCTTTCCTTTTTTTTTAACTTTTAGTTTTTTAAAATTTAAGTTTGAGTGTTTAAGTTTGAACTTTGCATTGACTTTGCGTTGCCTCAATAGGTTGCAAGTTCATCTTCCTCTGAGCGCAACTGGAGTACATATAGCTTCATCCACTCACAGAAGCGCAACAAGTTGGGGGCTAAAAAGGTTGAAGATTTGGTATACATACATTCCAACTTGCGCCTTTTATCCCACAAACAACTGTAGTATAAGGAAGGGTCAACAAAACATTGGGATATTGATCCAAAGATAGTTGACTTGGATGCTTCCATTTCCCACCTACCATTAGATGATGAGGGATTGGAGACTTCTTTGGCACCGCGAGACCTACATGCACAAGGGGGTGCAACTGGCAGTGGCCCTAGTGGGAGTGGTTCGAGTCCATGTGGTTCTAATGAACCACATAATGATGATGATGTTAATGCTCTTGATGAAGAGGAATATGATGAATATTGAAAGATAGTTTGAACTTTAATCGAAAGATGTTAGTGTAATAAATTGAATTTAATATATCATGACATTCACATTGTGTTTAATTTAAGTATTTAACTTTTAAGCTTTTAAGTTTCTAAGTTTTAACAAATTATGACTTGTTTGTTGTGGTTATTTACTTATTTAGCTTATAACTTATAAGTTATCTACTTATCTTGTCTTTTATCTTGTCTTTCATATGCATAATATGTGGTTGATAACTTAATTCCTATTTAGTAGGCTGAAATTTATATATTTTTAATTTTTATATATTTTTGTACTGCTGTATCCGGGGCCAAATTTTTTTTTGCCGTATCCGCATATCAGATACTCCGTACCCGTACCCGTATCCAAAACGTATCGGCTACTTAGGTATCCGTACCACATGCCGGGAATATTGTATTTACAATTTTTTGTTCTAGCCAGCTAGCATGAAAGGGAAAAATATTCATAGCAATTCTAGTCCTTGATTATCTTCGTGTTGAATCCTTTTGTGATCAGTACTGATCTATATGCAACTGAACTGGATAAACTAACTGTTGCATTCTTGCCATAATTATAGAAAGGTTGTAAGTTTTATTAAAGGCTCTCCTGATTTTTTCTGTCCTGTTTATTCTTAATGCACAATCATTGGGATCTGATCCTCTGTTGCCGTAGGGATCTTAATCAAAGTGAACATGTTGCATCTTATTTGTCCTTGATGTTTTTTGTTCTTTATATGAGAATTAATTTCGAATTAATGTACAGTCTCTGAGAGGAATATAAAGTGTACTGCTATAAGTATATAATAAATACGGAATGCAATATACAGTTAACCTGAATAACCAGATCTCTACAATGCCTTTACAACTGTGTTGTTCTCAACTTTGTGGCTATAAACAGGTTTCATTTTGTACTGTTCTGAAAAGTAAGTTTTCTTTGAATCATATACTGACAAATAAATTGATCTTTTTCGGCATTTTTATTTTTCTATAATGTATGACAGGTATGTCATGGGGATCGATGAAGCAGAGGCATTTTCTGAACGTTTAAAGCGGGAACTACTTGCTTTGGAGGCGGCAAATGTGTATGCTATCTTGGAGAGCGAGCCTTTAGTTGAAGAGGTAAGAGTTTTGTCTTGACAAACATGATAAAGTAAATCTTTTTCGATTAAATGAAATTTATTGGTAGGGATAGTTGTTTGGGGGGCGAGTAAGGAGCTTAAGTGTGGCAAGGTTGGATGCAGCACTTGGCAAGCATCTTTACATAGTTTCTAATATATTACTAAACTTTTGTATTCTTACCTTGATCCATATTCTTAAGCCACTGTTACCTTGATTTGAAACATGCTTTCAGGTTTTACAAAGCCTCGAATCAGCTTTGGTTTCTGTGGATGATATGGATGAGTGGCTTAGCATTTTCAATGTGAAATTGAGGCACATGAGGGAGGATATTGAATCGGTAGGTGGCTTATGTTTCTAATTTTTTGTGTTAAGGCTTCATTACTGTTTTCATGGGGCATTGAAAAATAGTACCGGGATTAAAAAAATGCTGTTTTGCATTATGTTCTTTTGCACAAGTGACTGGGATTTCTTTGTCCTGCATTGTGAATTCAAGGTTTCCAGTCGATGAGTAATGTTCTGTGCAGAAGTAAAGACATGAACAATTGTATTAAAATCATAAGTTGCTATTGGTTCCATTTTCTTGTGCTCGAACAAGAGAGTCTGAATTTTATTAGAATGTTATTGTGGGATATATATATATTTGATACGTAAACAAGGGTTGACGGGTCCCTTTCCAGATTATATTAAATGTATCCAAAGATCTTCATGAGAGCTCAGATTACAACAGATCATATAAGTTTGGATGACGATCAAAATTATTGCTACAGTTGGCAGCCTATGCCAGCCAGAGAAACTACATCATTCACCCAAAATTTTGTACCTATACATAGCCATAAGCAAAACTGAAGGCCCATACCGCACTCCAAGAAAATAGCAACACACTTACATAGATTTCAGGGATAGCACCCAATCAAAGAGTAGGTGCCAAGGGGAAATCAGCACTGCAACCAGCCACCTCCTCTGCTGATCTGCCATCCATATACTGCTTGAGGATGTGGCAACCTCTGAGCATAGTGGTCCTTTTTGCCCATACCTGCCCATAGAGCCAAGAAACTATGCGCTTGACCTGCCCTGGTTTTCAGCTTCAAAAATAATCTTGGGACGCATAGGAAGGATGGGGTGCTGGACTGGAGGGAAATCCAGTTTAAGGATGAAAACCCCTTCAGAAACTTTTGCCTGACAATGCCCAGCGACCTTTTCTGCAAAGGAAGCAACGACCACAAACCTACTTTCCATCTCCCTGAAAGGTGAATGTGAAACGAACTCGAGGAGTCTATGCCCGAAGAGTAAGGAATATGATTGCCGAGATTCAAGCTATCTAAAGCCGCATCACAACCTTGGCGGTGCTTAGCCCTCATGAAAGTGGTAGTGATGGCTTTTGCGATGGTCTTATCAAGGACGATATGTAAGAGATTGTCCAAAAATACTGATGCCAATTCTGCGTTTATATTTGCGTTTAAACTGAACAAAGGATGGGTTCAGTTTAAATGATAAAGATGATGCGGAGTTGATGGTCAGAGAGAGGAGTCGTGAATGTCATTTCCCTGTTCATACCAGTGAGGAGGAGACGGAAAACATCAAGTCTTCCATGGCGATGGAGGCAACAAAGGGAAGATAGGCAAGCGGCTGGAGGGGAGAAGGGGAAGGTGAATGAAATGAACAAAGGGAATGGATAAAATAAGGTGGCACGAGTGGAAGGGTAGAGAGGGACAACTAATTCACCAAAACGCCCACCCCTAGGGCACCCAGTATGGATATGACCCACATACATACCTGAAACGGTTAGGGTATGGCCAGGTAGGTCCGGGTATGGCTGAGTATGTCTATTGACGTTCTTGGCCACACCTGGACCTGCCTAGTCGTATCCTGGCCATTTCTAGGCCTCAAACAGTTTTTTTTTTTTTTTTTTAGATTTTAATTTTTTATTTTAACACACTTTAAATTTAATATATCATTACAGCAGAAATTACAGTTTTTGCAGCAGCATTATTCTACAGAAGGTACCAAATACAAGCCATTAAAAACATGGACAAAAATAGCATGTATGAGATAAATGTAATAAACACCTTGACAAGATATGGTAGGGATGATGCTTGTGCTCAGGTACAATGACATTAGGAGTAGTTTATTGTGGTTATTCAGCTTGTTTGTTTTTCAGTTGCAGAATATGTGGTTAATTCCTATTTATTAGGTTGGAATTTATATATTTTTTGATATTTATATATATTTTCTACGGCTGTATCCAACGCCATATCCGGGGCCAAATTTTTTTGCTGTATCTGTGTATTGTATACTTTGTATCCAACATGTATCGGCAACTTAGAGGGACATACTAGGTGTCTAGGTGGAAGGGTGATTAAGCAATGATGGATATCGACGTCAGCAAAAAGAAGGGGGCAATATGAATGGTGAAGGGAAAGTTTAATATGAGGCCCAAAGCTAATCATTGAAGTAAGAGGAGACATTACTTAGGAAACTGGGGTAGATCGGATGGAGGATTTGGGATATCTTTAGAAAGAATCTCCTGTAACACATGCCATGGAGAAGTAATGTTATCAACTTTTATTGTCTATTTACTCCACCTTGAAGTTGGCAAGTAGATCTGCAACTTTATTGGCTTCGCAGTAACAATGTTGAATGTTCCAATGTGAGAAATTTTTCAATAGGTGATGGGCTTGACGAAGAATGCCATCAATCCACCAGGTCTTCGACTTGCCTGAGGTTATGGATTGAACCATAATTTGAGGATCGCCTTTGATGATGATGCGATCAATGTTGCAATTAAGGGCCATTTATATCCCTCTTACCAATGCGGATACTTCTGCTACATTGCTGACGGGAAGCTGAAAGGATCCAACCTTGATTAAGGAGCCTGGAGAATCCCAATTGATGCAACCTGCTCCACAAAAGCCTGGATTGCCCTAAGAAGCTCTGCTGAAATTGAGTTTGAAGAAACCTGTCACTGGCAGCGACCAACGGGAATTAAGATGTCTTAGATAGCTCTTGTTAAGAGCGAATGCCACAGAGGTTTAATGGGAGGGATGGAAAGGAGAGGCTAGGTAGTAGTTATCGATATCCAAAGCTGTGAATGAGACTCCAGATTGCTTAGCATTTGTCATCACTAATTTGGAGATCGCCGATTCGAGCCTATTGATGACTGATGCGAGGGAGCAGGATTCAACCCTGAGAATTCTCTTATTTATCTCCCATCAAATGTGCCAAATGAGAATAAAAGAACCACTAAGTCGGGTAGAAGAGAACTGATCGTAGCAATACAGCAGTGGTCAAGATTGAAGTGTTTGAGCGAGAGTGGCAGTGAAAGTCAATCAAATATTGAGCCTGAAACAGATCCAATCTCGATATCTTTTGGCAGAGGAATAGTGCAATAGAAGGTGATCAATATCTTTCTTGCTGTCCTGGCATAGGAAACATATTGTGGTGCCATGGTGATCCATTGGTTGTCTGTGTTCTAGGTGAGGATTTTCCTGCGAGCAGCCAACCAAGTGAAAGCTCCCACCTGTGGGAGACACTCACTAGCTCAGTATCCACACCTAATTTCCTCCTCTTGCCTTTCAAGTGAAGGATGACTTTATAACCTGTTTTGACCGAGTATTCACCTGGTTTAGTCACCACCCAAATAATGGTATCTGCTTCAAGGCAAAAGTGAGCTTGTATGGTATTATTAAGCTCTTTGATGAATCAGTTCACTGCCTCTTGTGATTAGTGTGGGATATTTTATTTTTAATACTCGTGTCCTTATTGTTTGGATTTTCTCTATCACTTAAGTTATGGACTAGGCATCTCTAGTTTGACAGCAGAACATAGAGATATTAGCCCCAGGATTGGTATGCAGTCAATCAAGCCTACCACAGGGGAGTCCAAGTGTGGGACAAAATATTCTATGCAATATGCATGAATAATGTTGAACTACACAGGACTATGTTTAATTGATTATGTCACCAGGACTGAGTGAAAATTGTGTTGTGACTAAGCATCTCAATTGTGAAATTGTGGAATAGATTGTTCAAACTCATAATTCTGCCAAAAGAATCTCATGCACATGATGACCTATACTCCAAATCATAGCCTCTGTTTCTTTAATCTAATAGGCCCTTATCAAAGAAACTTCTATAGGTTACCATTCTTTCCTCCCAACCTTGCTGGAATTGTTACAAGAGTATTCAAATGTAAAATTACTTTGTCTATATGATTATTATAAATTGTACTTATCCTGTAGTTTTGCAATATGATTATCACAAATAGAGCAAAGAAAGTCGGGTTATTTCCAAATGATGCAATTACCCTACAAATGGAGACATCATTTTGTAAACATATTTGACAACAAAATAACTAGTCTCCTTTATTAAAAAGACCCTTCACTGAAATTGCGTTCTTAGCTTGCACCGCATGGATAAAATTACATCAAGGAATGAATAATAAAAAGATAGCGTCCATCGTCTAATGGATAGGACAGAGGTCTTCTAAACCTTAGGTATAGGTTCAAATCCTATTGGATGTAATATGGATATAGAAGCCTCCTCTCGGGCAGATAGATGGGCCCTAGCCGCCACTCGGCCAACCCCCTCTACTAACCTTGACCTCACCTCCTTTCATCGGCATAAATGACCTACGTCCAGATAGCCGGATAGATAAGATAGTTCGGTGGGGGTGGGGGCGGGGAGTCCCCTATCTATAATGGTACTATAACATGTAACCTCCTTCATCCACCTAAATAAAGAAAACAATTAGAGACTATATTTAGAATAAGGAGCCTCAAATTGAAATTGCTTGACATTACCTCGATATTCAATCAAGTCATAAGACATGATTGCATTTGAATTTATTCAGTCAAATACAAATGTATACAACACCAAGAAGAGTGATAGATAGACCATAGCCAAACATTTTCGGAATTAATTTCTAGAAAATGGAAATCTCTCACCAAACGTGAACAATATTACTCCAAAAATGATTGTGACTTTCAAAAGGCCTTCATAATTATGGTCACCAACCTAGGTGAAATAACAAGGTACAAGAGTTACTATGTCAAGCCACATGTTGTTTTAATATATGGAGCTTTTAAGTACACGTTGGATGGGCAAGATTTTCTTCTTTACCAAATTGTAAAAATCTTTACTCACACCCATCACCTACCTTTGGTTGTGTCACCTACTCATGAAAGCCCCAAGGCCCTTGGATATTGTATTCCCCTAGTCAGCACATTTTCAAAGGTACAATTCTCTACAGAATAGATTTGCGTGAACCACCCGGTTCCTCCAACAATCTTCTTTCTTTTTACTAATTTTTCTTCACAACTTTCTCCATCTTTTCTTCAGCATAATTTGTTCTATATAGGCCTAATGCATTGTTTCGTTTGTTGTTATCCTATCTCACTAGCCATGCCCCCATACATCCTTTCCCTAGTAGACTTAAGTCCTGGTCCCCTCATGGTCCTGAAAACAAGCCACAGTTCATCATGAATTCTTTCTGTAATGATGAGATATATCTTAAGGATTTTGTTCCACCCTTCACTCGTCTGTTCTACTACTTTGTTCACCATGCCTTTGGCATGGGAATTTCAGCCATGTAGCACCACCAATTGCGAGTGCTTTGCCACGTCACCTATCTAACCTTCAGCTCATACCAATAGCTTGTTTAAACTGGCAGTTTTGGGAGAAGCAACCTAAGATGTGCATGCCAAAGCAGCCCTCCCCTCTACGGGCTCGCTGAATGACACAATACCTCTAGAACTACAAAATGGAGACACAATTTATATGGGACCAAAATATTTGCATCTCAACTATTTTCCTTATGTCTCTAATACCATAATCTTGAAGATCCGAATCAATACTTGCAGTGTTTCACCGCATCTAGGTACACAGCGCATATTTTCAATGGGTAAGATGAAATTCAAAACTACATGCAGTGCTGTTAGTAAGACTAAGTGTAAGCGCATGAAAGACTTGATGAATAAAGACAATCTATTGAATGTTAGCATCAAAATATCCAAGATTTCACAACTTCTCTACATGGTGCCCTAACACAGCTTCCACCTTCAACATTTGCTAAATTGGCAGGCATTAAAGGGTTTTTAAATCATTTTGAGCTCATATTCAATACCTCGTGTGGACAGATTGATAGCTTTACTCCTTTATTAAGCACTTAGATGCAACTTTACTCCAATGTCTCCCATGGTCAAATTGATATATTTACTCCTTTATTAAGCACTTGAATGGAACTTTACTCAAGGGAGAAGGCTGGCACCTCTCAGAAGCCCTAAGCTTATGGCATTGGCTGTAAGAAGCATTCCACAATTTTGTAAATGCAGCTATCAAATCAACTAATATGTTTTCATTTTGAAATAGTTTGGTGTTGGTGAATTAGCTATGGAATATCTATGCTTCGTACAGGTCAGTTCTGCCCCATCATTGCTTCCTAATTTGCTTTAAGCTGGAGATTCTTGGTGTAGGGCTGCATACTTCCAACATTATTCTTTCTCTGATACGATCTAAGCCCTATAATAGCCTTAATTATTTTTGAAATCAACGGCAAGCATTAATCTGTGACTTCACCATATGTTTTGTCGTTCCCTATGAAATTGCCAATGAATGACCAAGATTGAATCTCACAAGATCAACGATTGTTGTTGTTTTGGAGCTTGATGCCATATATTACATTATGCCCTCTGAATCACAGATGAGCGACCAAGATTGATGTTAGCAAGATCAATGGCCATTGTCGATTAGTAACTTGTTGCATTACTAACCTTGAGGAATCGCAAAACACCAATGGACTGTTCTGATTTCATCTTAAGAAATCAACGATTTGTAGCGTTTGGCCAACCCTTTTAATCTCACAGATAACCTCCACAACTCTGATGAACCTTTGTAATTGCAATTCAGTGTAAAATTAATACCTTAGATAAACCCCACATTTTTACTCATTGCGTTATCAAAAGCCACCCATTATTGGGCACTATACAATGTGAGTGGAAAATCATATTGTGTATCTGCCATATCTGCATATGCTATTACCCCATGATGGCCATATTTTGATTAACAATCTTTGTGTGAGCTCTGCAGCTCTTATTTATGGTAAGAATTCCTTTTCTTCTCATTATTGTTGTTTACCACTACACTTCTCTTATTGTATGAGCTTTAAAGTGGCATCGTGTGGTACCAATAGGTAAGATTTGAAGAATATCAAGGGCTATTGTTGGTTTGTGATTACAAATTGCATTAATCAACATGAATCTTGAAATTTTGAAACCGTGAATAATGGCTTTGACCATGGTTTTGCTAATGCAATAATTGGCAGAACCAATATAGTGTATGCAAAGGAGAAGAGTATTACATACTTATTCACATTGCAAATAAGGTAACAACAATCATCAAAGTATCCCCTCTTAATATTTCAAAGGGTTCAGTGACTTAATTGTTTAAGCCTTTAAAAGACACAAATGTATCTCAACATTGGCCCCAGTTTGGGGACATTTACCTCCTGCAGGTACAGTGAGATCCCATTAAAACTCTTGGTGGTGCAGATCTGACAACAACTCATCACAATATATGAAAAACACGCAACCATCCAAACTATATACAACACTAACATGGAAATATATACACAACCTCACCACGGAAGAAAAGGACAAAAAAGGTTCAAGATAAAGGAGAACATCTGACAACAAGCACACCTATCTTAGGAAAATCGAGCAACTAAGATGCACAGGGAGAAACAACACGAGGAAAACAAGTACATGCCTTATACACACTGTACAAAGTTGACGTGATGTGGATCACTGCATGAAATGTTTTTAAGTGCTTCCCAGTCACAGGCAGCTCTATTAAATCCCCATGTACATCTCTGAGGTAGAATGCATTCTCACCATATTTAATGTTGATGAGCACTCATAAACTTATAGAGTACCAACGTTTATTTCTTAGACTACAGTTTCTATATTTTACGTCATGTGTTTGTAATAAATAGAAAGTACTTTATAATTCTCACTCACTTGTAGATTTTCTATCTTAGGTGAGGATAAGATAGGTCACCCTCTTTTCTAGGAATAAAGTTTGCTATTTACTTTGATTTGCTAGGCCCCCTATGTTGGTTGCACCCAACTTAATAGGAGCCTCCTAAACATTAGTGATGAATGCCAATCCCTTGACTATAGGATAGTGAGAGTCCTAGAAATATGGTGTAATCCCCTGTTTCAAATTAATGAAGATTTGGAGTATTGTTTTGTCACAGTCTGTATAGATGCTCTAACAGCTCCGCTTTGTTCTTTTGTGGATTCCACTAGAGAATCCATTATAAATGTCAATTGAATAGGGTCCATTCCATAAAAGATCAAACTTGCTATGCTTCCCTTTGCAGTCAAATCTGCTATGCACAACTACACCATATCTCTAATCGTGAATTTTATGGGAGAGACCTTGTCAAATATTTCTTTGCTCGTTCTTTGTATTTGATGCGTTTTCATGTGCATTCTTTCTCATTTTATCAAGCTCCATTAGCTGATCTAATCTGACTTTGACAGGATTTGGATCATCCACTTCAATCTCTCGCATCGATTTGTATACTGAAAGCTCCAATTTTCTAAGTAGCTGAAACGTTTTGGATATGGGAGCGGGTATGGAGTATCCGATACGCGGAAACGGCAAAATTTTTTTGACCCCGGATACGGCGTAGGATACGACAATACAAAAACTATATAAAAATTAAAAAATATATAAATTTCAGCCTTCTAAATAGGAATTTAATTATTAACCACATATTATGCATATGAAAGACAAGTTATAAGCTAAATAAGTGAATAACCACAACAAACAAGCTAGGATACCGATAAAACTTAGAAACTTAAAAGCTTAAAAGTTAAATTAAAATACTTAAATCGAACACAATGTGAATGTCATGAATCTCATGATATATCGAATTCAATCATAGATCGATATTCAAAGTTCAAACTATCTTTCATTGTCAATATTCATCATATTCCTCTTCATCAAGAGGATCAAGATCGGATCAAGATCAGCTACATCATCATCATTACGTTATTAGATTAGAAGAATATTTAATTTTTAATGTTATTAGGCTTTTAAAACATGAAAAATAAAAAAACAAATTAAACAAGTCGTATTTTGGCTTGGGAGCGGCCAGGAGTGGCGAAAACACCGTGGAAATGCCCGGGTATGGTCTGTGCCGTGCCGGACATTTCCATAGTCTTTTCCCCGCTCCCACGCCGCTCTCTAGTACGTTTTCATAGGCCTCGGGGTGCCGTACGGCTTCTTAGCCAATTTTTTAAAGGCAACACAACTTTCAGTGCATATGCTGGTTCAAAAGGGCTTTTCTCTGTTGACTTCTTAGGAGTTATCATGTCAGCCCATATTGCAAATCCGAGCTTCTCATTCCACCTTTTCTTGTCTATCTCAAAGGTCTTAATGATTTTCATGAAGTTTTTATTGTTGGATTCTACTTGTCCATTCCTTTGTGGATTGTAGTTTGAATAAGAAGCTAAAGTTATTCCAAATGTGGAGTACATATCAGCCCATCCAGCAGCGTTGAAGCACATGACATCATCATCCATATTCTTGTGGCGTACCCCAAACCTTGTGATGCCATTGTTGTGAAGAAAGTCTATCACAACTTATAAGTAGCATTTCTTGTTGGGATAGCATGAACCCATTTGGTGATGTAAAAGGTGGCTACCAAGAGTCACTTATATCCATTACTAGACTTCTTAGTGATTTCGCCAATGAAATCCATTCCCCACTATTGAAATGGCGCTTCAATAACCATTGGCTTCATAAAGAGTGCACCTAGAGCTTTTCTTCTCCCTGCAAATCTTTTGCATTGGTCACACTTTCTCACAACCTTAGCTACATCCCCTAACATGTTGCCCACTGATATCATGCTCTGATAATCCTATGAACTGTAGTTTTGACAGTGTAATGGTCACCACAAAGTGTCTCATGGAACTCTAGAGTTCGTGAAAATCTGGAAGTTCAGTGAAGGAAATCGAAGGCACAATCACGTTTTTCAGAGGGCAGAGTCACGTTTTTCAGATTTGTTTGATTATTCTATTGAGTTCGTGAAAATATGGAAGTTCAGTGAAGAAAATCGAAGGCACAGTCACATTTTTCAGAGGGCACAGTCGAAAATCAAGGGCATAATCGCATTTTTCAAAGGAGGGCACAGTCGTGTTTTTCTTTCAAAGGAAAATACCAGTCCACGAGCCAGTAAAACACAGTCTTTTCCGCCCATTTCCGTAGCAGAGCCAAAGTCGTGAAAAAACGTTGTGGTAAGGCAGAATGTTTTTAGAATACAGTCGTGATTTTTGACCACGAAAATAGCCATAAAAATACACGAAACTAGACAAAATACAGTCGCAAAATACCAGTCAAGGAACAGTCGCAAATATAAGGAGAAAGACAATGTTATAGATGGAAAGAAATCAAGAGGGCCTGAAAAGAAATCGTAATGGCTGGAAAAGCCAGAAACTGAGGTCAAGGTAGCAAAAACGAGGTCAGATTACAAATTTCTGGGGTTTCACTGCATTTTCAAAACCTCCCTTGCATATTTAGAAAGTCTAAAAACTCTGAAACTGAGACTGCTCGCTCGTATTTGCCTCTGTTTGGATTCATGGCTCGTGGGATTGCTCGCGAGGGCACAAGAGGGCTCATTTCTTGTATCGTGGCTCTGTTCCTCGTGCACACAGTCGAGGCTCACGAATACCCTTGCTCACAAACAACCACCAGCAGCTGCTCGAATCACCCAGTCTGTTTTTCGTGATCTGTACACGAGGAACTCATGGGTGTTTTGCTCCTGCTCACTGTTGTGTTGTCTTCTGCCTTGACTGGTATTAGGCTCCTTGCGGTTTTCCCTAGACAACATTGGTCTCTCTATGCACAAGGTAACTCAATTTGGAGGATCTGGAGACTCTACTCCTCTAATCGTATCACCTCTCCAGGCAGTCTACCCATCACTGATGTCTCCTACTTCCCCCGCAGCGCAGGTGCCCAGCCTTGGGTCTAACGACCAGGGTCAACATGAAGGCAGTCTCCCCAACATTATTGCCGAACTGCTTCGCAGGTTAGAGACTCTGGAATCCTCGAACAGAACCCTCCAGACTGAGGTCTTCGGATTAACCTCTCGGGTTGAAAAGGTTGAAGCGGACAATATCTCTTTGCGTAAATAGCTAGCGGAACCCAATGCATACACAAAACCTTATGCTGTTAATGATCAATTACAAGTTGAGCTTTCAGATTTAAAACATAAGCAAGAGGAAATTAGAACTCAGCAAGAAAGTCTGCAAAAACAAACTGATACCTGGGCCCAAGTGGTGAAGAGTAAGGATAAAAATCCCCCTTTAACAGCAGTTGAAGAGGTGGTTCAGGCCAAATTGCTGGAAGAAAGAACTAGGCATTCCAGGGAGCTGAACCTTAAAGTTAGAGGATTGCCCCCTCCCTCTTCTGATCCCTTGGCCACTGCTTCGAAGTTCCTCACAGAAAACTTGGGGCTGTCTGAGGTGCAACTTGATAGAGCTTGGTTTGGACTGGATTCTACTCTTTTTCTCCGCTTCAAATCCGCTGAGGACCGGCTTAGGGCTCTCAGGGCCAAACGGAAGCTATTCTCTCTACCCAATAAGGTCTTCCTTGATGAAGATCTTACCAGGACACAAGTTGGGGAGCTCAAACGCTCTAGGGAGCAAGTCATGGCAGCGAGGAAAGCAGGTAAATGGGCGGTTATCAGGAATCTCCGGGCTGTTATCAGAGACTCTCCTCCTCCTGGCTGGGAACCCTGCCAAGGGGCTCCCCAATGACAGGCCAAGTGGGAGAGGAGCCAGGCCAAAGCAAAGACTTATATATCGATTCTTTGGAATGGGAACGGTTCCCTTTGGTCTTCCCCTAGCCTTATGTTAGATGCTCTCGGGGTTGCCGACATTCTCTTTATCACAGAGACACACAAGAGCCCGGTTTGTCCTCTCCTAGGTATTACTGGCTTTCGCTGGTTATTAGCTTGCAGACAGGAGACTTGGGGTTCAGGTGGTGTCAGGGGCTCTGGTGGGGTTGCCTGTCTTTATAGGGACTCCCTCCGGAACATGATCTCGGTGGTTGGTTTTGATGAGTCTGCTAGGTTCATGTGGATTTGTATCAGGGGATCCGCTCTTTTCTAGGGACCTCTATATAGCAGTATGTTACTTTCCTCATCGCTTCCCCCTATGCCATCCACAATGGCCCGGACGGTGATCCTTTCTTTGACTTATACAACAACATTAGCTAGTACTCAGTTGTAGGGGAGGTTATCATTTTAGGTGATTTTAATGCCCGTACCAGACACCTACAGGTCCCTCTCCATGACAGATCAGTGGATACATTCTGCACACAGAGGATTGACCCTATGTCAGTTGGTCTACATCGGATTTCTGTGGATACAGATGGCCCTCTCACTGCTTATGGACGGTTCCTCCTCCAACTCGGGGAGTCTCAGGGGATGGTGATCTTCAACGAGATCGAGCGCTTTCCGGATTCACGTTTCTTCACATGTCATCCACATGGCGGGGGCACTAGTGTGGTAGACTATATCCTTACCAGCCCGGACATCTCACCCCTCTTCTCCTCCTTTGTTTCCCCATTCCCGCGCGATCATGCTGTCCTATTTTTCTCTTTGGTCGCCAGCCTCTCCTACCACCACCGCTCCTCCTCCCCCCCCCACTACCGCTTCAAGGCTCTACTTTCAATTTGATAAAGGGGATTACGGATCTTACTCATCCCACATCCGCGACCTTCTTCCCTCTGAGCCCCTATTCTCTAACATGCCTAGTGCGGAGGCCAAGTACTCATGCCTTTCCTCTGCCATGTGGGAGGCTGCCCTGAGATCCTTTCCCAGCTCCACCACCCTTCCCTCGGCCACTAGTACTACTAAATCTTGCCCCATGAACCAATGGTACGATGTAGAGTGCAAATCCCTTCACCGTCGCCTTCGCCAGGCTTTTACCTAGGCCCTCCCCTCCTTCCCCACTCTTAAGGTTGCCTACAGGTGCCTTCTCCGCCGTAAGAAGTGATCCTTCATTTCCCACCGCAGATATATGCTTTCCACCTCCCTTAGGACTAACCCTCGGTCCTTCTGGCGTACTGTTCTTTCCCGCCACTCCCCCCACAACGATCGATCCTATCTCCATTTTTTCCCACACCTCTACCCTTTACGATGTTCCGGGGCAGCAGTCTACCCAGATTGGCATCCCGCCGCCTGGTAATCCCTTCACTCACCGTAATATCAAAGAGGCAATAAGGATTTTGAATTGTAGCAAGGCAGCTGATGTGGACGGTTTCCAGGCCGAGTTCTTCAAGCAGGGTTTTGAGGTTTTTGGTACCTATTTGGTAGATCTTTTCAATCAGGTGGTTAGCGTGGGCTTCCCTCCTACCTGGTCTCATCATATCATTCACCCGATCCACAAAGTTGGGTCCATTTCTGATCCGAACAACTACAGGACTATCATGGTGGGCCATTCTTTCTCCAAACTCTATGCTACAGTCCTCCACAGGTTGTTGTCCGAGATTTTGGAGCAGAAGTAGCTCAGAGCCAGAGGTCAGGCTGGTTTTTGCCCTGGTTACCACACCATCGACCACATCTTCACCCTTTGGGCTATTATTGAGGAGGCTCGTCACTGCTCTTTGAAAGTCTATTGTTGTTTTGTAGACTTTCGAAAAGCTTTTGACTCCGTACCTCGCATGGCCCTCTTTCAGCGACTCCGAGACATTGGTATTTCTGAGACTCTTATTGCCATCATGCGCCTCTATGAGTCCATCCTTGGTCGCCTTCGTATTGCACATGGATTGTCTGATCTCATCAGAGCACCATTGGGGTTAAACAAGGGTGCCCCTTGTCTCCTACCCTCTTTGGCATTTACATTGATGAGTTGGAATCTTTTCTTCGGGATCACATTCGAGACTCTCCTCCTTCGACGTTTCATCAGATGCAAATAGACGGTCCCCCAACATATTATTTTGGTAGAGTTCGGAGCCCGACCTTTCCGTCTGGAGACTATATTTGACATATCATCCTTTCTTCACCGTATCAGGAGGTTTGGTGATCTCTCCGATGAGCAGGATAGGTATCCATATCTCGCCTATTGTTCCTTTGTGAGTATTGCCCAGGCTATGGGCCGGTGTTGGTTTGCCGAGACTTCTGCCTTGTTGGACTCGGTATCCAGATTGATCGTCTCCCCCCCTTCCAGTACTCTCTGAATGCCCCCAGTTATCTCTTGCCCACCAAGCAAGTGTTGAACAGGTCCATCCGAGAGGATATCTATAGGAGCTTCATTCAGACTACTTGGGTGAACCCCCCTGGGGGTTTGCGCCCTAAGATGTCCTTTTATGCAGAGCACTTTCTTGATTTCGAGATGGACTCATTATCTCGCCCTCGCACACCTCTCGTCCTTTGGGTACATGCCCTTTGTATACCATTTGGGTCAATTTTGAGTCGGCTCCCACAGACTTCGGTGTGAGACTGATCACCACATTGATTGGCAGGATAGACTTTGTAGGCTCTGTAGCCTTCATGAGGTGGACACAGAGACTCATTTCATCTTCCGCTGCCCCATATACTATGAGATTAGAGGATGATTTCATTGTCTCTTCATAGGAACTCGACTCTCCCGATCTTCTTCGATATATTGACCAGCGATGCCTTGCCCTCTACATCCATGAGTCTTTGCTTTGTTACACGAGACCAGATTCTTCATCCCCCTCCGAGAGTCGTCCCCATGAGACAGATTACAACCTTCTTTTCGGTTCTACCCATTGGTGGAGGTACTAAACGACAGAGCCTTTCGACCTGATATACGTGCAGCATAGATCGGGCCGTCCCGGTTGACCTTCACACTTCTCTTGATTACCGCCGCGTAGAATCGGTTGCCTGCACGTACGTACGCACAAGGGGCGGTCTAGCTCCATTCGCCCCCTTGTCCGTCGCGTCAGTCTTAGATCTCAGCAGGGAAGGAGGTTTTCGCCCCCATCGTCGGGTTGTCAGTCCATCAGGAGCTTCTTTTCGTCGGCCTCTAATGTTAGGAGGGATGTGGCTACCATTCCTGATTAGACCATTGGTCCTCGTTTGTCCCCCTTCTTTCCCTTCTTTGCTTCCCTCGTTTCTCTTCCCCGCTTGCTCCATTGCCCCCGCCTGTGGGGGTATTGGCTTCGGGTTTCCTTTCTGCTGTCTTTTCTCTTCTTCTTTTCTTTTCTTGTTTTTGGGAACTCGTTTTGAGTTGTCCCCGCTTGCACTTTGTATATTGTTTGGGCTGCAGTCCCATTGACCTACTTTTGTGGTCATTCGTTGGACATTAATATATTTATCTTATCTTATCTTATCTCTAATCAGCGTTTGAGATTATTCTTTATCAACACATCTCATCAAAATTCCTTCGGGTTCCTCCAAGCTAATCCTTGGTTGGTGAGCATAAATGTATGAGCTGCTAATTTGAAAGGCCTTTGAGCTTTGCTCATATTGGGTGGGCAATTCATGTTGCAAATTAGCTTTTGCCATTAGCTTATCCAGGGTTTCCCTTTCAATAGCTTGGTGGTCTATACTTATATATTGAACTCCTGCAACTTGTTGGCCCACCTACATTAATTGCTAGAGGACTCCTTTTGGTGAATATGTCCTTGACTATGGTGTGGGGTACATAAATCTTGACCTTAGCACTCAATATATAAGCCTTTAAAGATTTCACCACTTTGTAAGCTTGCTTCTCCATGGTTGTGTATTTCAATTATGCATCTTTTGCTGTAGAGAACTATTGATTTCTCATGTTCCTTGTCATTCTTCTGCAATAGTACAATGACAATTGTATGAAATTAAGCAAATAAAAAGATTTGAAATTCCTTGCTGTAATCAGGTCTGATAAGAAGATGGGCCTGCTTTAGAGCATCTTGTATGTTGTCGAAGGCATGTTATGAATCTTCAGCCCCCTTTAATGACTTGTCTTTTTCAACATCCATGTAATGGGGATAGTTGTTTCAGCGATATTTGAGACAAATCTTTTACAAAGTTGATTTGCCCAAATAGGATTGTTTTCCTTTTTTAGAGCAGGGCAAAGATATAGCATCAATGTCTTTTAACTTTTCAGGGTCTATTCTGATTCCTTTTGTGGAAACTATACACGCTAGTAATTTCCTGTCTTCTACCCCAAACAAAGACATCATAGAATTTAAAGATATACCATACTTATTACTATTTTTGAGAATGATCTCCAATTGCTTGATATGGTCTTGTTTTTCTTTGACTAAGCTGTCAAATTATCTTGATACACCACAGATTTCATTTGTCAATCCAACAAAAGCATAATCCACGGACCTCAGAAAAGTTGCTCTTGCATTCATAAACCAAAAATGTATTGTGACATATATGTATGGGACCTATGGGGTAAAAATGCAGTTTTGTGTCTATCAACTTCCTTGACCAACACCTGCTTGTAACTTGAAAATCCATCCATCATGGATGGTAATTCAGGTCTAGACACTCTTTGCAACAAATGGTCCATGTTGGGCAGTGGATAATTGTCTTTAAGGGACATCATATTGAAAAATTAAAATCCACAAATAGCTTAACGAAACCATACCTATTTTTGATCGGTACCGACTTTTCTACCCATGAAGAACTGACTTAATAATATCCCCTTCCTACAACTTATGTAACTCTCTCTCCATTTTGGGGTCAAGGTAGGATTTATGGGCCTTTGCTTTTGCCTAAATAGCTTGGCTTCAGGTTTTAAGAGCGATCTCATGTTTTAACAAATCTTCTCTATATGCCTTCAGCTCACCATAAGATGACTCAAAACAATCCTTGTTCTTTCTTAACAGTTTATGAATCCTTTCTTTTCTTCAAAAGAGAGGTACTTACCAAATTTAACAATCCTTGGGGCTATTACACTTCCCAAATTTCCTTCTTCAATCTTCCAGGTTCAATGATATCCCATACAACATTTCTATACTGCTTCAATCTCTCATTTTTTGTTGTATATCTCTTTCTCACTTGGTATACTACCAATTAAGAGTCTCCCCAAATTTGTAGACATTTAATTCTACACCTAATTGCAAGCGTCAGTCCTAACAACACTGCTCCATATTCAACAACATTATTTGGGCATTGAAATTCTAGCTAGCTTAAAGAAAATCTGTAAAATTTTCCTTGGGAGAGCTCGATACCACTCTAGCATGAATACCAACCCTAGAACATGCCCATCAAAGTGCATGTTATATATTTCATTAGTTTGTTCTTTAGTGGATGAAATTTGGGTGCAAGGGTCTATCACATTCTCCACCAACATTGTGATTCCTACATAGTTTTCCAATTGAACATAACAATATAGAAATCATTTAGTGCCCTAGTAGGGTCCTCAATGATGTGTAACATTTTGGGTTTCCCACAGAACTTGATTTTTTCATCCTCCAAAGTCATAGTAGCATATGACATATCCATTTAAATACTGGCCCCAATTGATGCAAACCCATTTTCTTGATAATAACATACCCCACTCAGGAGGGCAATCTACCATAACATCCATAACCAGAAACTTCACTGGGAAAGCAGCCTACTGGACTATCAAGCTTTTGGCTCATCCAATCACTGGAACTCTTGAATCCTTTGCATAACACATTCCATAAGCTTTACTAATTCTGATTTTTAATTCATTCATGAAAGCTAGTGACATGATATTGTCATTCACAAGTAAAGAGGTGTAAAAGGGTCCACATCAAATTGGCTTTCTGCAAGAGCAGTCCCCAAAATACACTTGGGGGCCATCTTCCTCAACTTCTTAGGAGGCTCTTTATTGAGAGTTTGTTTCAACTGAGCAATATGGGCACCAATTTGGACTGAAGCTCTATCTGTATGTTTAGGAACTCTCTTTAGTTCCACATCAGGGATTTGAACTTTCAGTTGATTAAACAAGGCATTTGACGACAGTTGAGTGCTCCTTACATGCCACGAGAAATGTTGTATTTGAGAGATGCAACAGTACCATCATGGAAATGGTGCATGGTATGTTGAAGGATTCCCACGTGGATCGTCCATATTGGGCAGAAGCTTTTTGCATAGCAGTTTTCTTGCTGAACCATGCACCTCTAGAAGCATGGTCAGGGTATAAGCCTTCTATTTCCCATCTTCGTGTTTTAGATTACACAATATAGATGCACATTCCAAAGAAGAAGAGGAAAAAGTTGGACGAAAAAGTGGTGTTTATGCATGTGTGTTTGCTTTAAAAAGGTCCAAAAACTGTATTTTGGCCGAAACAGTAGTCTGATTTTGTGTAAGGTTCGACCGAGGTTGTGAATGTGTTTGAAGAGGATGAGAGATTCATTTTGATTATTCATACACCCTATCTCCTCTCTCATTCCCACAGATTCTAAGCTTAGTGCAACGACTTACTAGTTAAAAGTTCTCATTACAAAGGCAGAAATTTCATTTATAAAGACGGCCACCGAAAAGTATTAGATAACATGGAATAAGTGAGAAATTCATAGAGAAGTTGTACTTTGGCTGCTAGGGTTTGATTGCCATTCATTTGGCCCTGACCTAGACCCCATCAATTGGTATTAGAGCAAGGTCTTTTCTTGCCGGGTTGAGTGTGTGAGGCTCTTGTATGAGTCCATTGCAGGTTGTGAAAAAGAAGTCTGTTGGAGATAGTTGCAAGTTGTGAAAAAGAAGCTTGCATAGAAGAGAGGATAGGTTTGTTGCAGGTGTGAGAGAAGTCCTGCAAGTATAGAGAGTGAAAGAGAGGCTCTTGTTTGAGTCTATTGTAGGTTGTGAAAGAGAAGCCTGCTTGTTGAAGATATGGCACACAAGAAGGGAGGAGCACCATGAGTAGAAGACTTGGTTGAGATGTTGAAGGAAGTCCAGGCAAGATTGGACATGATGGAAGATGCACAAAGTGAAGATGTTGCAGCAGTAAGTGAAGAAGAAGAGATGATGGAGATGTTATTATCCCTACAAGCAAAGTTGGATGTCTTGGAGAGAGGACAAGCTAGTAAAACAAAGAGACCAACAAAGGTCAAGGTGAAGGAAAGAGGTAAGCCCACTTGCAATATACTTTTGTTTTGTGGTAAAGAAACTCTTGACGAATGCATGAGATGAATATAGCATTGAAGACCCCATGAGGGTAGAGGTTGCAAGTGCTAGATTATGTGGAGTTGCAGCTATGTATTGGAGAGTTCTCCAAGAGAGAAGAAAAGAGAAAGGAAAGAAGAAGATAAAGAGTTGGGAACATATGGTTTCCAAGATGATGGGTAATGTTGTGCACCCTAGAATGCAAGAAGAATGGTTGAAGAAGCTTAAAGATTGAGGCTTGAGCATGAGGAAAAGAAGAAGATTGCCTTGAGAGGCAATGAGAGAGGGAAGTTGCCATGTGAGCAGCTCAAATCTATTTTTAAAAAAGCAAGAAGGATGAGTAAGTGAAAGAGATTCTTCCAAATGGTGTTGTGAAGAGTGAAGAGAAGAAGGTTGCCTTGAAGGTAACAAGAGAGTGAGGTTTTCATGTTGGAAACCCAAGTCTGTTTTGCAGGACAACAAAGAGAAAGAGGGTTATGAGCAGCCCATAGAAGAAGAGATCTTCATGAATGAGGATGTAAAGGTGATAGATTGTGAACTGGAAAGAGGAGATCCATTATTTGATGATGGGAAAGAGTTTGTGGAATCCCATAAGTGGGAAGAGGCTGAGTTTTCATTGAAAGATAAATATAAAGAATTTCATATTTCTCTTTTGTAGGGAAGAAGGGCTGAGGACAACAAAGAAGAGTTTCAGGTTTCCATGAAGGAAACAATGGAGGTGGCTAAAGTGCACATTAGTGCACATGAGTTGAGTGTGGTTGAAGACCATGCATATGAAGAGGAAGAAAATAGAAAGAAGAATGAGGAAAGAATAGCCATGGAGGTTGTTGAGAATGGGCTTTTCGAGTCCATCATGTGAGCACAAGTTGTGAGAAGAATGTAAGCAATGGAGAAGAGTTGGACAACATGTCTATGAGGCGTGATGAAGAGCTGGAAAAAGTGTTTGTGGGAACTCTTGATTCCCTTAATGTGTTTGTTCAATGTGCAGGTCCAACAAAGGTAAAGAATGCAGAGAAAAGGAAAAAGTGTGGTTTAGTCCAGCATGCTCATATGTATGAGAAGAAAAGTGAAGAGGTAGAACAAGAAGGTAATGTTGCAATAGCAGTTGAAGAGCTGGTTGGTAAGGATGTGGTAGTAGAAGAGGATTGTCTTCAAGTCATCATGGAGACAAGAGAGAGTGGAAATTAATGGTACAAGAATGTTCTCAAGAGGACATACGCGGGGGATTTCATTTGCGGCCAATAGAGGTGGGAGAGAAGACCCTCACAAGGGCAAGTGGAAGAGATTGTTATGATAAAAAGTCACTCATGTGGCAATGGCATAGAAGCAAACATTAAGATAAAGATGGTGGACATGTTTCTACCAAGAAGATTGAAGAATGCAAGTAATGTTGCACATGTAGGAACAACCCACCCACATAGGTATTGGTGAAGAAACTCTTATGAGTCAAGGTATGCATTGTTCTCATATGGACAAGGAGAGTGCAAGGTTCTTTGCACATGGCATGGATGAGGTGAAGAAAGAAGATTGCAATCAGCCTACAGTTGATGTAAAGAGTTCAAGCATAGAAGAAGACAAGGATGAGATGGAGCAATTGAGTTTGTTACCAGCCCAAGCATGTGATGAAAAGTATAAGGTTGTAGTAGAGATGCAGTTTGAAGATGATGGGATGGAGGAGATGCTTCTACAAGCCTTAGAAGCACATGGTGAAGAAGATAAAGAGATGATGAGAGCCTAGTTGGGACAATGTTCCACAAGGAGATGGTCTTTTTGAAGACACATTGAAGGCTGTAAATAGCGAAGAAGATGATGTTGCAATAGAGATAGAGGAGTTGCTTGACATAGCAATGAGGACAATGAGAGAAGAGAAAGAGTTGGCAGCCATGAGAAAAGAGGAGCTGCAAAATCCAACAACAGGTTGGATAGTGATTGAACAAAGCCTACAAGGCTTTAGGAGGAGGTGGTTGGATGGTAGTGGGTACAAGCCCACAAGAGAAAGCAAGATGCAAGAAAGAGCATCTTGGTGGAGGTGGTCGGACAAAGGTGGGTTTCAGCCCACAAGAAGATGGGAAGAGAAGAACAAATATTTGGAAGAACTATGGTGGGATAAAGCCCACAACACAAAGATTAATGAGTAAGAGTGAACCCATTGGGTGGAGGAGGACAGTTTGTGCCCAAGCAAGGACAAAGAAATGGAGAAAGAGATACAAAGTGAAGGAGAGAAGTTCAGAGACCAGAAAAGAGTTGGAAAAGAATAAAGAAGACCTAAAGCATGCAGAGGTATTTGGCTGCTTGGAAAGGTAAGTCTTGGTCACAAGCCTCAGTGATCAAAAGAGTGGTTCATCCACTCAGTCAGTCCTTTTGATTAGGAGATCACCATTTTTCTAGTTGGGGTGTTTGATGCAAGGGCATATCAGCCTTGGAAGTAATCTTGCGTCACCAAACCAAATAAAAAAGAAGAATAATAGCTTTTTCAAATTTTGGCTTCATTTTCCCTTGTTTGCATTTCGTCAAACACTTGGCATACGCAAATTATTGGTTGGAAGTCCTTGAAACATCTCACCACAAACAAATCATCTTGGTGTTGGAGTGACATGGTGTAGCCAAAACCTTTTGGGGAAAGAAGGCTTAGGTTGGGAGTTACATATGTTTGAAAATTAGTCAAGAACACTCATGACAAGACCAAATTTTTGTTTTTGGAATGGCTGTTCGAATTTCTCATAGAGGAGTTTTGGGATGCCCTAGAGGTAAGAAAAACACAACAAATAAGTGGAGATAGGGCAGCCACAAAAAAAACAGAAAACAAGCGAAAGAAGAGCAAGGAATAGGGGCAATTTGGAGAGGTCTAGGCTGGGAGAACCGAGAAAACGATTGGAGAATCTAAATACATATTTGTAATGGGTTTTTCATGTGTAAGGTGCAACGAGAACGTCCAAGAGATATTCCTTGTTTGTAGAGAGTACGACAGGTTTGAAAATACACTTAAGTGTTTGGGAAAATGCCCGAAGCATCTATAATGTTGTAATCCAAGAGTGTTGTTGGGCATGCAATAGGCCCATTTGAATTGTCTATGATCTGAAATTCATGTGATTAGAAAGCTAAGTTCATCCCATGGAGTTTTGTGGTGTTTATGCATGTGTGTTTGCTTTAAAGAGGCCCAAAAACTGTATTTTGGCCAAAACAGTAGTCTGAGTTCTGTGTAAGGCTCAACCGAGGTTGTGAATGTGTTTGAATAGGCTGAGAGATTCATTTTGAGTACTCATATGCCCTATCTCCTCTCTCATTCCCACAGATTCTAAGCTTAGTGCAATTCACTAGCTTACTAGTTAAAAATTCTCATTAAAAAGACAGAAATTCCAGTTTTCAAGCAGACGGCCACCGAAAGGTATTGGATAGCATGAAATGGGTGAGAAATCCATAGAGAAGTTGTACTTTGGATGCTAAGACTCGGTTGCCATTCATTTGGCCCCGACCTAGATTGCATCATGAGGTCAGAATGCAATTGTTAGTGAAAGGTCATCTTTTTCTTAAAGAAGCCGAACAATTTGACCCCAAAGATTACTCTGATCTGGCTGCTCTTATGATTTGCTTAAGAAAATTGTAACTTTTTTGTATTTTTCCTGCACATTTTCTGATTCTTCTGTACCGGCTTTTTGTAAGTATCTTTCAGTTAATATATGAAGCATGTATTAAAAAAAAAGTCATAGATTTGAAAAATATATATACAAGAGGCTTGGTATATATGGTTAAAATATGAAGCTCATTTGAAAGTCTAATTCTGATTTAGAGAAAGTAATTTCTTAAGTCAGATCTATTTTTAAACTACCATTTGGACTGGGAATATGGATTTGATGGTTCTTGTTAAATTCTGGTAAGGGTAATATGGCAGGAGGGCAGAGGCTGGAAATTATTTAGGAGAAAACCAGTGGTAACTTAGCATAGAGTTTTCCCATAGGATCAGAAGATGCACCTAAATCGAATGCTTTTGGCCATGAAAAATACAAACTCTCTAACGGTTTTTCTTATATTCAAAGATTCACCAAAAAGCAATATTGTGCATTTCTTTGCTAGGTGCTCTTTGGTTGTTTGAACTTTTGCTTGGGCTGGTGAACCTTATTTTCTTTCATAATCTTTGAAGTGCTTGAAGGGATCATATCATTTACTCTTGGTTTGATATTACTAGCAGCTTTATGTATAATACCTAGTACATGTATGTGACCTTGAACCTAACGTCTGTTTCTTGGTATAAGATCTTTTGATATTTTTTCTTTACTTGTGATTTACAGATAGAATCTAGAAACAATAAGATGGAGATGCAGTCTGTCAATAATAAAGCTCTCATTGGAGAACTTAACAAGCTTCTTGAGCGCTTACGTATACCTCCAGAGGTATGTTATACCTAAAGTCTAGTAAGCTCTTTGAAGTTTAACAAACTTTTTCTTTACTGCCATTGAAAGTGGTTTTGGGGTTTTATCTACTTATTTCTCTCATGTTTGATTTTATAGAATATGTTTTGCTTGGCCGGGTACAAATTCTGTTTCTGAACTATTGTATCTGAGACTGCTGTGGACAGAGGAAATGTATTTATCGTGGTTGGTACTGAATCCGAGGGTTTGATTGCATTTGCAGTATGCATCTTCACTGACAGGAGGTCCATTTGATGAGGCACGGATGCTGCAAAATGTCGAGGCTTGTGACTGGTTAGCTGGTGCTTTGCGTGCCCTTGAGCCACCTAGTTTGGATTCTAACTATGCAAATATGCGAGCGGTATGTGCAGGGTATCTGGCCAAAAATTTGGTGTTCTACCTGCATTCACTTAACTGGGATTATCCTGTGTATCAAAGACTGTAAATATAGTCTAATAATAGTTGTATTTTTAGTGAGTCTATCTCATTGTATTTGCATCATTGTTCTTCTCTCAAATTACCACAAAGTGTCATTTCCTTTTTTAAAGAGATGATATAGGTTGCAGGATTATGCGATTTCTGGATTTGATAATGATGTAATGTGCAGGTTAGAGAAAAGCGTACAGAACTTGAAAATTTGAAAAGCACTTTTGTACGCCGTGCATCTGAGTTCCTAAGAAACTATTTTGCTAGTTTAGTGGATTTTATGATCTCTGACAAAACATACTTTTCTCAGGTAAATTTGTTTCCACATACAAGCGACTAGATGTGTTTTAAGGAAACTATTTTAAAATAGGAATCCTAAATCATGGGCATGATTGATACTTGCAAATATCCTTTTCTGTATTTGCAGAAAGGCCAGTTGAAAAGGCCTGACCACGCTGATTTGAGATACAAGTGCCGAACATATGCAAGGATGTTGCAACACTTGAAGGTCTTCTGTTTGATTGAGCATTCCATGAAGCTATGTAATGTTTGTTTCTATATTATCTTGTCTTTGGGATTATATCTAACGGATGACCTCTCCAGAGTCTTGACAAGAGTTGTTTGGGTTCACTTAGAAAAGCTTACTGCCATTCTCTCAACCTGCTGCTTCGACGGGAGGTGAGAGTACAGCTCATATGGAGGAGAGCCTCTGTAATTTTGAATTTCGGAAATATACAATTCAGTTTGGATTTTGTGCCTATTGTATGCATTGTTGTAGGTGTGAGAATCGCTTTTGTTTTGTTAACTGTGTAATGACCAATTGAATATTCTAATGGATCATCTTAATGGAGTATGTAAGAGGTGCATAAGGAATACAGATTGTTGTATAAAGCTCATTGTTCAAGAAATGCAGACCAGTGGCATTACTTCATCAAATTTAACGCATGTCTTGCATGTTTCTCTGTCCACGGTTTTTATAAAATCAACTTGCTGACATCTTCTACATAATGCATATTATACCTTTGCCTGTGTTTCTTTGCTCGAACTCAACTTCTCCTTAACTTCATTTATGACTGTTTTTCCTACAGCAATATACAATTGGCTATAAAAAGTTAAAAACCATATTTGGTTCACATAATCATTTTCATGGCTCCGGATGAGCTTTGATTGGCTAGCCCACTTTCTTAAAATGTTAAACTTGTTTGAGGAATTTGAATGTGCACCCATAACTTAGGACCATTTTGCTGTGAGTAGAGAAACAATATTTTATTTGAACGTACATGTTTTTAACGGTATAGTGGCTATTATACAGGCTCGTGAGTTTGCAAATGAACTTCGTGCTAGTACAAAAGCATCAAGAAATGCTACAGTGTGGCTTGAAGGATCTTCTGGTTCCAATTCAGGAAGCAATGCAGACACTTCTACTGTTTCAGAAGCATATGGAAGAATGCTCACTATTTTTATTCCTTTGCTTGTAGATGAGGTGTGTCATCTGAAACAATCCTTGCTTTAAATTTTTACATTATGAATGTGATTTAATGAGTTCGCGTTTGAATCGTCTTTCATTATTGCTGCAGAGTTCGTTTTTGCATCATTCATGTGCTTTGAAGTTCTCCTCTTGTTCCCCAGGAACCCCTTCTAGTGTCAGCATGGGAGGATCCAATGATGATGAAAATGACGATGATCTGAGTCTTATGGACCTTGATGGGAACGATATTAAGCCAAGTATACTTCATTTTCCGAATGTTGGAGATTATTGTAGACATTCTCTATAAAATATTAATCTTCGTGTCAAATTTCTCGTTTGGTGCCAGTTTTGTCATTCAGGATTCCATTTTTCAATAAAGGGAGTACACTGTTCTAATCCATACCGGGTTTTTGCTTCTTATATGCTAAATTGTCTCTGTTACAGACCAAAGTTCTATGGAACTGGATTCCTTAAACGAAGCTCTTCAAGAATTACTTGATGGAATCCAGGTAAAGTTAGAATCTTGTGTTTATGCTCTGCAAAACTTTTGAGATATCAATTCTGGACGGTACTGTTACTATACTAATCACAGTGGAAGATGTAGAGGCTGATATAGATATGAACTGCGTTACTGATTCTCTTATTCTTTCATTTCTTATTTTTAACAAGAGAATTGTAATTGAAAAACTGCTTCACCATGGTACCCAATGGCGTTAAAATTAAATTAATTTTTATGCTATTGACTAATTAATGACTGTAAAGTGGTCCCACCGATATTATGTAGTAAACAAGCAGTGGGCACTAAACAACGTACGAGAAGTGTAGAAAATTATATCTCAAAATTATATTAGAATACAATGATCATGGAATGTCTTGAGATATTGATGATAATTTCGTAATCACCCTGTACATGATCCTGCTCTCTAAATCTTTCAATGTGTACCCTAAAGGCAATTGTCCATCTATATTGGAAAATACTCATCGTTGAGAAAGATTATGAATGAAAAATGATTATAGAAATAAAACCCTGAATGCAATGCAATCCTAGGCAGGCCTACGGGTGTCTTAACTTATTAGCTGGCATGTCTGCTAAACCACTCTGGTGCATGTGTGTGTGTGTGTGCGCGCGCATGGACCTACACTTTCTCACACACACACACACTGCATTATTTCCATACGAGTCATTTTATTGTAGTCAAACCATAAAAACTGGCCCAAATGGCTGACTGTAATTCACATAATAAGCAGGTTTGACCTAACCTCAAGTATTTTTGCCGAACCTTAAATTTTTTTGGAGGGCCAAATGTACTGGACCGGATCTGCTAATCTCCCGTACTGTGGACACATTGAATGCAACACCATTAATCATTTTTGTTGTGTAAACTATGTTTTCCAGCTTGTGTGATTTGAAAACTGTGATGGACATGGTAAATATTGTAGCGGTAGTGCATATGCGTTGGATCTTGGTTGCTGCTAATTGTATTAATGATCGTGTGGCAATTTTTAATTTTGATGATGTTTAAATTGTCGCTTTAGATGCTAGTAGCACTAGGGCCTAGACTATAGAGACCAGAGAGCGATTGCCACTCTTTAAATATTTTACGATAGTAGGACGTATTGGATGTTGAAATATTGTGAACATTGGGCAATGACCGTTGAAATATCTGTTCTATATCTTTGTTGTATTCTAATTTTACAATCATGCATATTTTTGTATGTTTTATGGCTTGGAAGTTGATGGAACCCTTTGGAAATTCTGTACTTTGGCAGACCTTTGATCTTCTTGAGCCCACCAAAATTCTGGAGGTTTTTACTAAGGTAAGCTAAATCAGTTGTTTGTAATGTCCCTTTCTAGGGCTGAAACTGAAAAAAGGGAAAATAGCACAAACCCAAATGAGAGTAATCTGATTTTTATAACAACAGTTTTAAAAATATATGAAACCCTAGCAGCAAACTGAATCTACACCTTTAGGGCATCAAACACCCTCCAAACAAGCTGAAAATAGGTGTATAAATCCTCCTAAATATTGTATTCAATCAATGGAATAAACATCAAGCCAAAGTACTTCAAAACATGTGCAAATTATGAAATTATACCCAGCTGTAATTAAATAAATGACAGCAGAAATACAGCTCACAATAAGGGCTGGAAATGGAGATTCCAATCCCCAAAAATATCATAAAAGTGTGAAATCAGCCTTATAAATTATGAGGAAGATGAATATCAACTCCAATTGCCAAGATGTGCCCTAGAAGGCACTCAACTCCTCCAACCAAGTCGCTACCCTAGGAGAGGGTCCAAAATTGATGTAAAAACCTTAGTAGCTCTTCCTCTATCAAACCCTAGCTGAAAACCAGCAACATCACTTTCCTTGAAGACCTTAGGAACCACCAATTGAAGAGTTTTCGTTCTTCAATTTGAACAAGGAAGGGTTTTGTCCTCCTTGTATGCCACACCAAAGGATTTTCGCCCTCTAGTGGAAAGAAATTGAGCAATCAGCCCAAAAACCAAGCAAGTATATTTTTATGACAAGATAGATGCCCAAAATGAGTCCAAGCGACCCCTTTTATATCCTTTTGGTGGCACCAAAATCAATTAGGGAGTCTTCCCCCATAACTGACCTCATAAGGATGTTTGCTTTTAACTTTATCTTGGCTTTTCACCTCTTCAACCCAACTGACCTGACTTATAAGAGAAACTATGAAAGAAGAATGCAAATGCTCACGAAAAAGACTGAAAAACATAGCAAAGACTTCTCTTGTTCACTTCTTGCCCACGGGAAGTGGAATGGGCTAGAAGTCTCCAAAACGAACTAGTTTGAAAAAGGAACATTACATTGTTTCTGGGTGGTCCCATAAACAGATTTCAGGCATAGGAAACACAATGATCTGCACTGAAACACTCTTGCTGGGGTGAATTTTTGACTGTTGGAAATATAAATGTAGGCCCCAAGTTGTCTTCTGACAATATGGTGACAAAGTATGACCTTTCAATTTGCTTCAAGAATTATGATCTTCGATGCAGACTAACTGTACTTCAAACTGGTTCTAGCCCATTATATTGCAGTGAATGAGTGGTTACAGACCTTTTGACTCTTGAATTCCTTGGGAACTCTTTGATTACTCCGGTGGATTATAGGATTCCTCTATGTAACAACTCTTAATATTCCTCCAAATGACTTATATTTAATCCGAATGTCCCTTGAAATGCCTTTGGATGACTCTTCAATCAACAATATAGAAGTCTATTGCCGGAGATAATTCTCCCCCCAACATTGAGAATGGCAATGCTTGAATAGCGTGTTCTAGAAAATCATGCTTTCTACTCTACAAACACCTTAAATTGTGGGCTCATCGCTCGATTACAAGGGTTGTCTGCAGGATATTATTCCTCTGCTTGATCTAGCTTGATAACTCATCTCTTCATGTCGCAGGGTTCTAGGCTTGTGGAAATGATTGTAATGCACCAAAACCAAACCTCAATTTTTTTGTTGGATTTCCCAAAGTTACCCAATTGTTATTGACTAATGTTGAATCGGAGTTGCATTGGATCATCGTGTTAATTCCTTGGTTATTATGTGCTTATCTAAATTTAGATCAATACATTATTGTTTGTCACTTTGTTATTCTTCGAGACCTGAAATTCTGAATTCATAAGCGTATACATGATTTGCTGAGCGTATTCTGAAACAGGAAGACTAGAATAGTTGTGTAAACTTTCACATTCTCCCCAGCCTTCCAAATGGAAGCAATCTTTTTGAACCAGAACCTTAAACTACAAATCGCCAAACATAAGATCCATAAAAATAGATTCTTCTATTGAGGCCTGGCTTTTGAAATCAACCTAAAATATTGTTCTTGACAAGGACTTTCCAATGTTCTTTTCATCCATTGCCTTATTAATCCATTTAGTGGCAGAGAAAGAGAATTTGGAGCCTTATTGGCTGAATTACTTTGGGTGTCACCGTAATTCCTCTAGATCATTACTTGTGAAAATCTTTTGTATAATAACTCTCATATTTCTTCTAGATAACACAAGGCATTACCCTGATAACTATTTAGAATTCTGTGGGAAGTCTCTGAGAACTCTGCAGAGGTTCTCTAGAATCATTGTCAATCAGTGGACAGTGCCCACAATTAATATCACGATTTTGTATGAGATCATTTAAGGCTATCACCATAACCTCTATCCGTGTTCAATTTTTTTAATGAATCCCAGGTTTGTGGGTTAACCCACAGACAAACAGTAACTACTTCTTGAGTTCTAATATTTCAGAGTGGGAGGATACTTTACAGTTTATCATAATGATACATCTGTGGTATAGCTCGACCATGCAAAGCTTCAATTTTCGCATTCTTCAAGAGTTTATATCATCTTATTGTTTTACTATTGTTCTTTTCTTGATATTATGCCTTCTGGATTTGGGTGTGGGAGCTTTCTGCACATGATTGCAAATACCATGGCAAACTTACTGCATGATATGATGGATTGGATCATATCGTTATTGGTTTTACAAAATTTTGAAGGACTGAAATTAGAATGATGATAATTTCCAAGAATTTTTGTGTCATACCAGTGTGCTATTTTATTCACTAGTTTGTGTTCTCTTATAGAGTCATCAGTGCATTATTTGTATGGTGAGAAGGAAAAGCCCGTTGGACTACATGTATAAGTACCTGGCTTTTGTTCCGGTTCTTACATATAAAAATATACTGTAATCTTCATTGTAAACTTTGTTCTTGTTTCCTATTTTCGTTGTTTTAAGAATTTCAAGATGTGTCATTCATTGGTCTATAGATTGTGAGTTGTGGACTCTAGTATTTTATGATTTTAAAGTAAAATGCTATAACATAGAGTTGTTCCAAAAACCGTGTTAGTTTTTTTGTGTACTTCAGGTTTTATAGTGCATTGCTTAGTTTTGGATGGGCAATAAAGCATTTGATGCATGCTTTTGTCATTGTTTGGAATCAGGACGATTTTTATGCAGTTGTGGACTGGGCTTACAAAATTGATCCTTTGCGATGTATCTCCATGCATGGAATTACTGAGCGGTATTTCTCAGGCCAGAAGGCTGACGCAGCAGGTTTTGTGCGCCGTTTGCTTGGTGAGCTACAAACGAGAATCACATCACAATTCAACAGGGTTGGTTATTTCTTTTTCATTTTCTATATCAAAACTTATAACTATTCTAAGTGGTATTCCTGAAAAGAAGGTTCATTAACTAAGTGTTTCCCTGTGCTGACAGTTTGTTGATGAAGCTTGCCATCAAATTGAGAGGAATGATCGCAATGTGAGGCAAGTGGGTGTCCTTTCATATATACCAAGGTAAACCATATTGTCTGTCTACATCTACAACTCATTATGAATTGTGTCTATGACTATATATATATGTATATCCAATTTATTAGTGTAAAGGGACTTTAACACAGTTTGAAGGTACACATTTGGTTCGCCACTTTTTCATTCACAACCAATGCAGATCGTAGATTGATGTATATGAATTAGTATCATGAAATTATACATACACACACATACATATATGTATATATGTATGTATCTATATCCAAATTTATTTGTATAAATGGATTTTAAGAAAATTTGAACTTGTACATTTGGCTTTCCACAATAATCACTCATAACCAATGTAGATCTGAGAATGATGTGTAGAGATTAGAATTACAAGATCTTCATGGAGTTGCTAGATATCGACTTTTCTATATGTCTAGCTGATGATTTGCAAATTTGAAGTATGTTTTCCTTATAAATGCCAGGCGCTACCTGATGCCTAGATGAGGGTGGGGAGCAATAACTAGATGTGGCATGGATAGTATCCTGATATGCATGACCATATTTAGGCTGTATACATTGCATTTAATGATTTCAGTTCATTTTATCACCTCAAACACCAGGTTTGGGCCTGCATCACAATCAGACTTAAGTCGAGCATTTCATAAAAATAAATATTCTCAATTTACATAGCTTAAGCATTTATTGCTATTGTGTTCAAAAGAACAATCGATAAAATATGCAATCGTCATAGTAGGCATCAAGAGAAACAAATATACATGTATGCATAGAGAGATGTATTACCATATTATGATTTTAATGGATTTACACGAGCTGCCATTTATGTAGCTCACAAATGTTTTTTACGACACATGAAATGTTACAATATGTAATTGCTTTGGAGTCTGGACTCATAACCAACCTTGTACATGTCAATGAGTGTTGACAAGGTGGTCAGTAACCATCACTATGTTACTATTACCTGACACTGCTGTATTGTTATTCATACACAATATATACATGGTTTTATTGTTTTCCTCGTATATATATCATGGTAGCAAAAAAATTCCAAATTGAAAAACAAACAAACAAACAAACAGTTTTTCTAGTTTATGTTGCCCTTACATAATACATATTAAAACCTCAATTTTTTGGAGTGGGTTAAGATTCGCCCACAGGCTCTGTAACCTTAGTTGATTCTTAATCAAAAGTTCTACATACTTTGAAATATTTGCGTGGAAACTATTCTGTGTTATCTTTTTCCCGAAAATGCTTTCTCTTTAGTGTATTTCATGATTGTCTGAACCTCTCAAATGTTATTTTTAAGAACCTGGCTATGATATACGTATCATAGTGGCGAGACTTGAACTTGGTAAGAGAATTTCACAGTCGCTCTCAGACTCCGTGAAATAACTTGGGTATTTTGAAAAAAATACCAAAAATAGCTTCTTCACCAAAAATTAAGAAAAATCAGGTTTACCATTTTTGAGTGAGTGAAAAGTCAGTATGGGGGAGTGGATTGAGTGAGAGAAAGGTCATTTACATCTCTTAATGTGACCTTAAACTTTTTTGATGTTTTTTAAAGTTTTCTTTAATGCATTTTTGTTGTTTTTAGTCTGTCAGACTGGTGAGTCTAATAGACTCGAGATTTAAGTGACCGTTTACTTTTTGTGTGTTTTAAGTTTTTTTTTTTAATGCACTGTTGTTTAAGTCTGTCAGACTTGCCAAGTCTAACAAACGATCAGATTCGCGAGTCCCACTATCATCCTCGGCTGGTCAGTGCTACAGACTTGCATCTGCTTCCTCAGATCGTGACTCAGCAAGTACTTGTCATGACTTGGCAAGTTTCAACACAATATATTTGTGTGTGTAGGCATGTAGTATCATAGCTCAGGATCTCTAGAAAACTATTTTAGTATTTAGTATCGTATCCTAGGTTCTCTAGAAAACTATCATATCTGTATCAGCGAAGTCACAAGGTTTGTGTTTGTGTTTGGCGAGGATAAAATACAAATGAAATTTGTGAATGGATTAAAAAAATCATAATTTTGGAAAATAGAATTGTGATTTTTAATTTTTAATTTATCATTAAGTTAAAAAAATAATGCAAGATTATGCCAAAATAAGCAGTTTCTTACCTATCTGAGTATGTGCTTATTGCCTGTCATATTTAGTAACTCAGATAGAGTTATTAGTTAGGATGTAGTTCTCATTGTGCTTATTCCTGTAAACGTTAGTCCAATTTATTCCTAGACCTATAGTACAAGGGTCTAATCACAAGAATAATATCCCGCCTACAAGTTTTTCTTTCTAAACAATTTGTTGTAATAAAATTAGTCAAACAATTTGTAGTAAGAAAATTATTCCTGGGAATACATAGTTCCTGTGACCTTTAGTAAGAAAATTAGGCCTGGGAAGACTACCAACTATATGAAAATCAGAGAACCTGGATGACATTGACTGGAGAATCACAACTTACAGTCTGACTCTGTTTATGATAGTTGCCCTTGTATACAGTAAGGCGTTTGTTGGTTGACTTGGGATGGAATCTGACCACCTGAATTTTAATTGTAGAAGAAGCTTTCTTCCTGTCCCGGGCCTCTGGGGATACAGGTCTTTATATTGTGAAGTTTGAACCAGTGTCTATTTTTTCTCTACGATACCGTGTACTACTGTGCATGGTGGCCTGTTCTGGTACAGTATGTTCTGGGTAGCAGTGTGGGTCCAGTTCCTCAGTGGGTTCACACAGGGTATGGCAACACAGTCCTGGGTATGGCTGGATTTGTCCTGAGATGAAACCAGCTGTAAACAGGCCTGTGTTGCTGTATCTTGGGTATATCTGGTCAAAACAAACATTTGTTTTTGTTAAAAAGTCAAACATGGACTTAAAAGAAAAACATAACCCACCCTAAAATATGCTACTAAACTCTTTTAAACAAACACAATACATTTACCTCTCATTGCATACTTACCTCTTATTGCACATTTTCTCACTCACCATATTTTCAAATTTTTAGGGCTGAAACTCCATCCTTTTGCTAATCATCAAGTGTTGATGTTCTTAATGAAAACATTGAAGAGCAATTTGATTATGAATACCATGAATATGCTGATTTATCTTGATTTTTGTGTATACATTGTAACATTTGCGCAATGTACTTGTTCTAAGTTTGACCACTGAATATCATGACATTTGGCATTGAATTAACGTCATGTTTTGTTGTTATTTAATTTATTTTGTTTATTCTGCATATTATACGGTTAGTTTTCCGTATTTGGATATATTTGTACATATTTTTTGTATGGCCTTACCCAAAGCCATACCCGGGTGCAAAAAATATCACTGTATCAGCATACCGGATCCCCATTCTTGTATACGTAACAGTTTCAGGATCGGCTACATAGATTTTTCCTTCACGTACATGATCTCATTTATATTGTATTATATAACTATATGCCCTCTTTCTTTTAGATACTGGATCTGATTGGAAGGGGAAAAAATGACTGGTCATAAAATCATCTTTGTACTTGTCAGGTGTATTATGCAGGTCTTACAAGAGGAAGCTTGCCTTATCTTTGTGATCAACTGTATTATTCTATGATCTAGTCGCTGCATAAGTTCTTGCTATACTCTGGTACTTTGATTCCTGAATTTTGTCAAGAGAGTTTGCACTCATATCTAGGAATGTCCAGAGATGAATGGAAGCCTTACTCGCAAGATTTTTATTTAATTCTTTGAAGGCTACTTTTTTTTTCTCTGATCGTTACTAGCAACTTTCCCACAATACAAGCGCAAGTGATAATGCCAATTTGTTTTTTATTTTCCATTTTTCGAGGATATTTGTTACAATTTATTATGAATAATCTGGTTAATTCTTGTTGTTCTCAATGCTGGTAAGTGGTCCGAGAAACAACATGTTGAGTTTACCATTTTTTCGTTTTTAGGCGTGTTTCTAATCTGATGAGTATTAGTAATTACACCCTTCACAGATAACAGTAAGTTTTAAGACAAGTTACAAAGATAGTTTATGTGTGTATGTTGTGTAGCTGCTTGGAATCAGATTAGCACGTGAATAGCGTATATGTTTTTAGTTTAATTAAAACAATTTTTAATTTATATAATCCATTTTTGAACAGATTTGCAACACTTGCTGTTCGTATGGAGGAGTATATTCAAGGACAATCTAGGGAATTAGTTGATCAAGCATATACAAAATTTGTAAGTATTCCCAACAAGTTACCTTTCTTATCATTTCTCAGTTTGTTTTTGCAAAAGCACATTTCTCTATCTTTCCTGGATTTTTGTTTATTGTCTATTGAGAATTGAACATGCGGTGGCTTTTGGCAATGCAATACTTATACTTTTCACAATTGTTTTTATGAGTTTACAGAAAGGGAGCTGAAAAATAACTGAATATTTGTGAACAAATCATTTGCATCAGATTGTAATCCCATAGTTGGTACCAAGTTGTGGCTGCTGCAGTCAACCCCCTATTTCTGGGGGATGGGTAATATCTGCATGCTAGTAAGATTTGTTATCTAGCTAGTGTATGCAAATGTCTTTGCTTGACGATGACAGCTACCTTTACATACTACTAAGGTTTATGTTATCCCTTGGTCATGTTATGGCACGTTTGATATCGATGTCTGTTCAATTATGCATATTTCCCCAGACGTTTTGGTCGTGTTTATGTTTGTGCATGAAAAGGAGATCCATATTATTTAATTTTTGTTGTCGACATTGTTGATGTTCTAAGACTAATTTTCTCATCCAGCCTATTGGCATCTCTATTGATAGGTTACGTCCTTTTAGGTACTCTTTGGATGACCCTCCTCTACTTCTTCCCTTAAAGGAGGTCATCATTAGAGTTGTCAGAGAGGATATCTATAGGCATTACATCCAGGTCACTTAGACCTCTCCTTAGCCACTCAGTTCCACGCTTGCCTTTTACGTTGAGCATTTCTTGCATGTGGTGGACGGTGGCATTTGTTGACTCGACTATCTCCAACATCATTGGTCGCATGGCTTGAGGTTTCCCCTTGACCAGTTAAGGATATGCTCATGCTAGTTGCTAGGTTTCCCCTTAATCAACATATTCCATGTGGGGATAGGATTTGTCATCTTTGCCCCTCTAAGAGTTTGAGATCGAGGAGCACTTCATTTTAAGATGCACTTTTTATCATGAGATCTCGGGGAGGTACCATTACTTTCATAGAGACTCAGGAAAATCCCCATCCACTTTCTTTTGGTATTCGGATCAATGGTGCCTAGCCCTTTTTCTTTCAAAGGTTGTCACCCATTGATATAGGTACCAGCAGGGAGCCCCTACGCTGATCACTTCATTATTTCAGCCCCTCATAGAGATTGGTGGCATTAAGCGACCTTTGATATCTTTGTTGCTTCACACACTTAGAGGGGTAGATCATCTCTATGCATCACTGCTCCGAAGGTACCCCAACACAATGGCTCTCGGTGACAACTATCCACTCTTGCTCAATGTCACGGATCTGCTCCTCAACATCATGGATCTACTTCTTTGTGACCACCTCCCAGACTATGCAGGAAAACACACTACAAGTTTCTTAATTGCCATGGGAGCTTCTTACGCCTTATATGTTAGGAGCGTTTGCTTCTTGCTAGGATTACCCAACTTGGCTGCCTCAGCTCTAGACATTCCTTGAGGAGCATTATCGGATCTTGTTACACCTAAGGCATTTACTAAGTTGGATTGAGGGTGGTTCATTTAGACATTGGTCGAGACTATTCGATGGCGGTGATGGAGTGTGGGTGGTCGTTGATGTCCAACTTGGTCCCGACCATCCATGTCACAAGCCTCGAAACCATGATTGAAAATTGGAAACCACCCTTCCTGTTGTTTTGGTGTCAACCAAGCTCATCAAACAAACATAGGGGATTGAACAACATTGTATAAGGTGTACAATCAAAAACCTCCACAGATTAAACGAATTAAATGCCACGCAATCCAAAACCTTGACACCGTAAAAATACAATAAAAAAATAGCAAGCTCATTTTCCTCGTATTTTCTCAAAATTTTCAGTTTCTTTCGGTTTTTAAAGGGCCGATTGTTGGCGCCCTAGAATTGTGAGTTAACAACTATGCTCCACGGGGACGCGTCCCTGCCTTTTTTAGGCTCGTCCCCATACCGGGGACGTTTCGGAAACTCGAGGATGGGTAGGAAATGTCCCCTACCCGTCCCAATCTGTAAAAAAATAGGGGATGTCCCGAAACTTCAAATTTTGAGCAGGGGATGGTAGGGGATGCCTAGAAGTCCCCGGTATGTCCAGGGGACTTGTACCGGACTTCACAAGGCGTCCCCTACATCCCAGCAAAGGTAAAGTTAATTTTAAAAAAACACAAAGTTACTTAAAAAAGGAATATGGGGGCCCACAAGGACCCCCACACTCATTTCTAACTAACCTAAACCTAAAATAACCTCTCTTACAACTAAAACAAAAAAGAAGCTCATTTTTGTCATTTCCCATCTTGTGAAGGAGAAGACAAAGAAAGAAAACAACAGAGAGAAGAAAAGAGAACATTAGTGAGAAGAAGGCAAGAGAGCAATAATCTACAATGAATTCATTTAATAGTTTTGTATTGCTCATGCAACAACGTGTCTATGAATAGAGAACATAGAATAATATGTTTTGGTGATAAACAAATTGTGGTATTATGTTGAATGGTTTGTTGTGCAGCAGAGGGTGTATAAATAGAGCATTGAGTAATATACTTTTGTGAAAAACACGGGTATTTACCCAATTCTTTGAACTATGTGTATGAATACATAATGTAGAGTAATATGTTTTGGTGAAAAACATTGTGGTATCAGTTCAATGTTGTGTTGTGCAACACAGGTGTACGAATAGAGCATAGAGTAATATGTTTTCCAAAAAAGACTGTTTTTGACTCAATGTTGTGAAAGGTGTGTGACTACAAAACACAGAGTAAAATGTTTTGGTGAAAAAGAGTGTGTTATTCAATGCTGTGTTGTGCAGAAAAGTTGTATGAATAGAGCATAATGTAATATTTCTTGCTGAAAAAAACAGCGGGTTTTTTACTCAATTCTGAAAAACCCTATTATCATGACCGCTCCAATATGCCTGCTCAAAAGTGTGACAATGCATTTGCTAATTGTCTTGATGATGCATATGATTGCATTTGAATTGTTAGACTTTTGTGCAGGTGTTGTGTATTATATACTTTTTCTATGTTTCAGATATTTTGTTGTTGTCTAGTTGAAACTTGCAGCCCTTGGGCATTTCATTGTAATTATTATTGTAATTGAAACTTCAACTTTATGTGAAATCTCAATTCAGCTCCAATTTTATGTATTAAGGTTCTATAATGTGTGTGATGAATGCTTTATCAATGTTATCATATGAATATTTGAAATTTCCTATATTTTTTTATATTTTCCTTATTTACTTCATTATTAACTTTCTAAAATAACACCAATGCCGTGTTGTGCAAGTTCAAACATCATCTCTCATCCCCAAAATATTGCAATGAATGGACCCACTATAGTGTATTATTGTTGATGTTGACCTACACACCCAAAAGCCTTTGAAGAAAATAGAAATAAAATTTCCTTGCTTTGGGTATTCTTTTTCAATTAAGAAAATGATGGTTTATGATGTCCTAAGCTTACTCAACAAAGGATTTCATGCTAAAGAATAAATAGATTTATTTACTCTAGCTCCAGCAGCTGCAATAGCTGTAACAAAAATCTAAGAAAATTTGTCCGTCGGTAATGGAAATCTGTAGGTTGAGCTCCTAATTCGAGGAAATTTACAATAGTAACATACTTGACCTTATGGAGAGCACTCATCTTGAGGTGCTGCATATAAGATCCTATATCTTGTTTATATATTCAAACAAGGTTCGGTTCGAATCCGAGTGGTGGCATTCTCCAATGTTCCATGATGGAAAAGGTAAGTATAATTATTCATTGTAACTAGCAATCACACCCGGGTGGTGCACTAAAGATGCCAATAGGGAGGCACTCAAGAAGTTAAAGTTGAAGTCACATATGGACCCACATGTCACTTTTTCTTACCATCACCACATCGTCTATTTAATGTAATGTTTGTTGAACATTAAATCTATTTTAATAGCTACCAACTTGAAAAGGCTTGCTTTTTATTGGATTTGCAACTTTTAGGGATTACTACAAACACATTATTGTGTTTTAATAATGTAAGTGTAAAAGACAAACAAAAAATGGTAAGTAGACGTTAAAACATGGTATATACTTCATGCAGGAGCACCAACTCAAGGGCCTGGACATCCACAACTCCAACGACAACGCTGATTGGTTTTGTTGACACTATGTTGTCTCTTAATGGAGAGGATAAGTTGGATGACAAGGATGAGTTGGAGGGCATAGCAGGAAGGGTAGAAGCGTCTTAGACCCAAACATATGCAAGCTTCCTTTATGCAGGTAGTGGTGAAGGAGGCTCTGCAAAGCCTCCAAGGCCGGGAGAATGTGGATGTTAGGGTCAATGATCTGAGGTTTGCCCCCTTAGGCATGGGTCATTGCGGTCCCTCGATAGCCTACAAAGAGCTCGGCTTTGGAATCGGGTTAGACATTTTGAGACTGTGTTTCCTCCTTTACTAGGCATGTACATTGTGCGAACAATTATACTTTCCGGTGGGATTGTTGGTGAGCTCATTTGCAACATCATGTGGATCTATTTGAAAACAAACTTGTGAAAACAAACACCATCACTTATAACAAAAAGGATAGGACAACAACAAATTATCCACAAACAATATTGCACAATATCGGCTGTTGAATTTGTAATGTTAACAAGTAATTATGTTGACAGTCGTTTCTCCAAACTAGACCGATGCGAGCAAATTCTGACAACCGGTCAAAAAATCATAATCTTCAAACTTATACGTTCCCTATTTATAACCTTGGATGAGCTAGAGGATTGAAGGAGGTGTGCAAACAAACAAATATTTTTCCTCTTTTGCCAATGCCTCAAACATTAATTACACTTGATAGGCGTTTCCAAATGGAAGTCTTGATGGTTGTGATTCAAACACATTAGGGAAATAGAATACCGAGGTTTTGTGTCGGTGATCATTGATGGATGGTGTCATCAGTACTATCGATGAGGGGAATCCTTAATTGCTAACGAGAAACCCTAAGTGCAAATGTGCATGAAGTTGACAACATAAGGAATCCTAAAAACAAAATTTCCGTATCTAACATATGTAGAGTTCGAGATTAACCTTGCAAATTTCTCATCGAAGTATTCATTGACCATGTGTTGCTTTTTGAGATATCTCAAAAGTATGTTGCCTTAACTGCACCTTTTGCACATTCAACCGCTTTCTCTTCAAATGATCGACAAAAATGGCATGTGGTTCATATGTGCTTGGCCGTAAGAAAGATGCGTTTCCCATTGGTTCCCCCAACATTTTCCCCCACCTCAAGACTTCTCCCACAAACCCCTTCTTCATTACCCCTCTTCCTCTCCCACTTTTTTCTCCCTCCAATTTTACTTCTTCGACTCATCCCTTTCGGCTTTTCCATGACACATTTCACATGCGATTGCTAGTATTGGCCCTTTCATAGTGATAAACGTTGACTCAAATGATTCCTCTATCTCTAGCATGGTCGAAATGTGTGATGAGACTACAAATTTCATTAGCCTATGCTCTAGGGGATTTGTACTCCTCCGCATGACTATTCGTATTGTTACCCCACCATATGGGTTTGGGGGATTTACTATGTTAGGTTTACCACACGTTTACTTTCAATGCTTTTATTTGTCTTCTTTTATTTAGTTCCCGATGTTCCTAGGGTCCTTTTCTTCGTAGCACTTCTTATGGTGTTTGGGTGTATTCTTGAGTCCCATTGACATACTTTTGGTCATTCATGGACATTGGCATAATTTATTTATTTCTTTCTTCCTTTCTTCCTTTTGTGTACATGCTTAGGGGCATGGTTATTAAATCTAGTCGGATCTCGTAACAAATCCAATCTAATCCATAGTTTTTGGACATAATCTGTCTAATATGGTCCCCATCTAGATTTCTTTTCTTAGTGTCCGATCATCATATCAGTCAACCATGATGGTTGAGACTTGTATAGATATATCGAGTTGGAGTGAGATGAGAGATTCATAGATTGGAGAAAAGACAAGGGTGAATTGAAGTATATTATACAAAGTTAGGGGAGGAGGTTGAGGGGAGTAGATATAAGTTGAGGATAGAGGACATGGAGTGGTATGGCTAGAGGGGCCAAACCTAGTAAGAAACTACCTATATATAGAGAAGTTAGGAGTTGCCTTTCTCTATATTCTCTATATTCTATAGAGAAGTTGGGAGTTGCTTTTCTCTATATTTCTTTGGTTCACCTCTAGGATTCTCTCTTCCTAGAACTTTCTATTGCTAGTCGTTGTTTACTTCAGTCCCATTGACCTACTTTTGGTCATTTGTGGACATTAATATAATTTCTTTCTTTCTTTCTTTCTATATGGAATAGGCCGTCCCTCTATATAAATATATAGAGGTGGTCAAGAGATAGTCATTATAGAGACGGGCCCCTTATATATCTCATCTATCTAGGACGACCTCTTCGTGTACATCTATGTGGCAATGACCCTACAAAAATGTACCATATGTTTTTGGGGTATTTCGCATGTTTTGAAGGTGTTTCTAGTAGCACAAACCTTTAAAAGAAATAAAAATGAAGAACGTGTTGGCTAGATTTTATGCAAAGCGTAAAACCTAGGCAGTCATGAGATAAATCTCCCTCATTTAACGGTGAGGCTCCCGTAAGATGTTTATCAATTTGGTAAGGGTGAATCCTAATAACTATTTTCAGGGGTTTTACTTTAATTCCCTCAGCTCGTGAACCACAACTGGGCAATTTTGCAACAAGTAAGCAACTGTGATGATAATATTTGCAGAAGAGGGAAACAATAGAATTAAGGAAAGAAGAAAGGAAGATGCATTGATTTAACCAATAGCTATCAGAGTTAGTCTCATCCACACAAATTAAATAAACATAGTAAAACCACAACTTTCAGCAGTAAGGGAAAGAAATAGCTTCTAACCTAGATCTAAGATAACACAAAGTTTATCTAAAACCTCAAATAGAAGTGACGAGCAAAGCACCGTAGACACAAAGTTCTCCGAAAATCCACCTTTTATTCAATCACCCAACTTTCACAGAAATCACACCAAGGGTTCCGACACAAAGTCTGAAAGCTCAAGAATGCTCTGCTAAACAAATTCTGATGAACAAATTGTGATTCTTTAACCCGTAGGCTCTTCCTCCATTTATAGGGCATAGAGGGTAAATACAAATAGGAAACAATAAATGAACTCCCGCATGTGGAAGCCATAAAGGAAACAACTGGCAATCTCTCTCCCAGAATTCCTCTTTACATGACATGCATCTGAAGACTAACTCAAAGTTTTGCATGCCTGCCACCTATTCTTAATTAAAAGGATCTTTTCAAATAACTTAAAGCAATGACTTTTAACAAATTACTTTAGTTTTACAATTTTGTCCGAGAAAATAAGAAAAAGAGAAGAAAGAGGAGAAGAAAGAAGATATGCCAGCTGCTACACTTCACGCTTTCCCTTTGTTCTGATACTGAATGTACTTGTCAAGCATGTGATTCATTGTTTTCCCATCTGCTTTAGCAATAGCTTCTCTTTCAGTCTTGAACCTCAACAACTCCTTGGATAGAATATTAATGCTTGCCTTCACCTTCTCCAAACTAGGCCCAAATCCTTTGACATCTGCATGAAGTCTCACTAGTTTGCCAATTGAATCCAACATGAAAGGCATGACGACTTCATCAATCTTCTTTGGATGACTGGAAGAAATTCTTCCAGGGAAGCTGGTGACTTGTCTGGAATGTACCTTGTATAGTAATGAATACCATCAATTTCCTCCTTTGTAGTGAAAGCAATTATGCTCTTTGGCACTTCTTCCATCTTGTCTTCCAACAACTGTATTCTACTCAACATAAGTTTGAGAATCTCCATGCGGAAAGACACTGTCATTTCCAACTGCTTACCCTTTTCTATCAATCCATTAGGTACAATCTGCCTGCAACCAACACACTCTCCGACAATGAATTTATCTTGGCCAGGATCTCCAAGTGGCTCTTAGCAACTGTATTCTCATCCTTCATACTTGTCATCAGTTCTTTCAACTGAGACAATACCTTGTGCATACTTTCCAAGCTAGCTGATACCTCCTTGAATTGCTCTGACGCTTGGTGGATGATTTTCTCCTCCCATTCACCGATAGCTTTGACTTTATTACTTGCATCCTCAACCTCTTCGATCAGATGACAACTCACCTGCTCCTGTACTAGCACTGGTTGAGAGGAAGGTTTAACAACCTTAGTGATAATCTCACATAACTGAGAGATCTTCTCATGAAGTTTGGCTTTCTCTGCTTTCTCCCTGTCAAGCTTGAGGAACAAAGTATCTATCAATGTCTGGGTATCCTGCTTCAGTCCCTCAGTGGTGACTTGCCCCAATGGCACTTTGGTCACTGATATATCTACTGCGTTAGTTCTCCCTTTTGCTTTCCCTCAGCCGGAATAGATAGTTCTGCAAACTTCTACCCTGATTCTTCGATGACCAAATTTGAAGTAACTTTGGCAGCTTTAGACCTTTTGCCTTTTCCTCCCAAGCTCATGAGCAACTGCAGGTCTTCCTCTTCCAGGTTAATCACTTCTCTCGCTTCTGGAACTGTTTGCAAAGCCAACCAGGATGAGAAGTTACTCTCCGGGGAATGAGAGGCATCAACTTGCATTACCTTTTCTTGTTCGGGCCCTGCAGTATTAGAATTCAGCACTGTATCATGGCTGCCTCCTCCCGTGCCATCTAGGGAAAGTGCTCTCTCAAACTCTGCCATCTGTGCCCTCAATTCTTATAGGAGGAGGTGGAGAACTGGGTGGTTGAGGAGCAAATACGAATGATACTGATTTTAACGACAGAATAACTATGTTTTCCCAGGGTGCTAGAACTGCTGAAGTGCTTTGTGAGTTGATGCATGAGAAGCTTCATCCGTAAGTGGCACTGGTTTAATAGGCGAAGACTTGCCTTTCTCCAATGCCTAAGACTTTTTGTGCACTTTTAGCTTCTTCGGTCTTCTGCTGCTCTCACCATCATGCTTTCTTTTGCTGAGATTCCCGTGCTAAAATTCCCCGTGATCTGGTTCATCAAAGCCTCATCCAAACAATATCCTTTTGTTAACAACCAATTTGAGGTGTTAACCAAGACTGCTTGAAGACCTCTCCTCGATTGTCTGGCTACCACCTACACTAGCTTGAAGAGCAACTTTATCTCCTCCCATTTGATGATATGTGTCAAGTATCACATGCCCATTGTCCAAAAGATTTGTAGGTATCCTTGCTAGACCAAAGTCAAAAACCTGTTGAGCTGTAAATCAACTCAAATCTCCTTTTTGACTTCGTATTCGTTCTTGCACTTCATCCAGAAATCCTCCAATGAAGGGATGTGCGAGTATTCCTGGGAGACTGTCTTCCTTGTTATTCCATAAGGATCAAAATTCATCCGAGCTAGGAAGGACTCGTGCTCGTAGCAAAGAAACATTTCAGCTTCAATACCTCTGGCTTTGTGAATAGTCTGACAACTATAGTGGCCCACTGTGATTGGGAAGTTGACCGTCGGTCTATGCTGCTTTGATTGTAAGTCCTGCAACTCTACGAGTTGCCTGCATAACTCCATGATAATCCACTTATCATTAGGGTACCTTGGCAGCTTGACTGGTTCACCTGAGAAGCCACTAACCCTGAGATACGTGAAGTCAACAAACTGGATGAATATACAAAGATACTGAGAGATAGCTTCCCAAGCTTCTTTGCTTACTCTATTGGCCTTCAGATCACCATTTAGCCTGCAAATGAATCCATAGAAGAAGCCATCATTCACTGCCCTGTAATCCTTGTAGCACTCAGGAATCACCAGCTGTGGGTAGCACTCATAAATAGGATCCTTTGAAAGAATCCCTCTTCTATCCAGCTTGGAGAATACTCCCTGTGAGGTTGCGGCATACACAAGGTATGAAGTCATTTTAAAACTGAATGTCTGCCTCACACTCTTGAGCTGCTAATGATCTCTGCCCAATTGATCATAGAATTAGCCCTGTTGATCTCGATTGTCCGCACGAAGTAATACATCCATGAATAGTTCTTTGTGTTACCCTCTCCATTAATTCTGCTTAGCAACCGGGTGATATCATCAACCTCCTATATCAGATTCGATCTAGGAAGGGCTCGTGGAAATTTGGATGGCTGCCTGGATTTCCTCATATAGCTTTTGTTCACAATACCTATGCAGTCCATCGTGTTGTTCTTCCACCAATCAATAGCCTCCTGCATGCTGATTGTAATCACTTTGGATCTGGAGGGAATCTTGAGGCAGTAGTTGATGTATTGAGTATCTAGTCTCACCACCACCTTTCCTGCTGCATCTCTGACTGTTCTGGATAAAGGATGATAGAATTTGGCACATTCCAAAACAAATTCGGGTAACTGGGCTGTAGCTGGAAATGCTGCAGCTTGGATAATTCCACTGTCCCTGATAGCCTGCATGAAGGATGTCCTGCAGTTTTCCCTGTATTTGTCAATCAAATCAGTGATAGACTCATGCCCCATGTCTGTATCGTTTACTTCAGCCAGTCTAGACACTATGCATGATTCTGCTGGATTACCTTTGCCATCCCCCTTCATTCTGCCTGAACCAACTTTTGTCTGAGATCTCCTTTTTCCACTTTTACTAGGAACTTTTGAAATTGTGAGAGCTGGATCTATTTGTGCAGAAGCTGCAATTGCTTCCCCTGATTTTGAAGATATATTCAATGTATCAGACATTGACTTCTGCTTTCTTCTCACAAATATTGGCACAAGTGAAGTATTCCTGTAATCAATTCAGACAAATATGCAATTCATCACCCTCATATTTATTTTAATAGCATGTGGGCAACTTTGAATTCTAGGAATGACTCCGGGTGCAAGCAGATATAAGTAGGCTCAATCATGAGTTCAAACTGGAGACTGGAATCAACATGCATGAGCTTTGGGAGGGTTTTGGGAGACACTGCATGCAATTTTGTATTATTTTAACATGGGTTGTGTTTGGGATAAGCATTGATCATTCACGCAAGTTTCTTTTAAATATTTTCAACTCATTACAAGAGGCTGCGTGGATTTTGGAAAGGAGAGGCAGATAATAAGACAAGGCAGCATGGAAATAAGATATGGAAGGTAGCTAAGGCTACGACTTGGTTTGCAAATTCCTTCTAATTTTTGTGTGGATTTTGCATAAGAAGGATTGTGTGGAATTCCAAGGTGGAGGATGCTTTTAAAATAGAAGACAGCAGGCTGACGTTTCACGATAATCACTTAAAGGAAAAGTGCGTGGAAATTAGAAGAGAAAGCTGCTTTATTTCAAGTGGAAGACAAAGACATGGAAATCCACGATTTGGCTTTAATGATTCTTCTTCAAAAAGTGCGTGGATTTTAGAAGACTGGGCTGCTCTTTTCACGACAAACATTTAAGTGATTTTGCCCCTTTTAAGAATTTCGTGGATTTTGGTAGTCAAGGATTATTTGCAAAAGAAGACAAGACACTGGAAAACCACGATTTGCACTTAAATGACTTTGCATTGGCTCCTTAAAATAATTGTGCTGATTTCCAGAGTGAAGGCTGCTTGCAACAAGAAGACAAAGGCATGGAAATCCACAATTTAGCTAAAAACTTCATCTTTGGATAATTGCATGGAAATTTGATGATGAGGGCAACTTGCAACAAGAAGACAGAGACATGGAAAACCACGATTTAGTTAAAAACTTCTCTCTTTGACAATTGCTTGGATTTTGGATGATGGGGGCAGCTTTATTTATGACTTTGCACAAAGAAATCACTCCTTCCAAAAACTGTGACTTGTATCCAAGCTGCTGTGTTAAAAACCAGCAATTCATAATTAATTACACCTTTGTCTGAGGCCATGGATGACTTCTAAAAAAACCTTAGGCCAGGAAACTGGGTAGGCAAAATGAAAGAAAAGGCCAAGGGGAATTGCCAGACAGATCACGAGAAAGACCAAAACAAAACACAAAAGAAATAAATAAAAACAAAATACTTGATGTAAGTCGCAAACAATTTTTCAAAATTAATTCGCTAATTAGCTAGTTTGTAAAATAAATTCCCCGGGTGAATGCTCCACTTAGAGGTGAAAGTAATACTAGTGTGGTAACAATGATGGGGTGAAGTGACTTATATAACCCAAATTCTCTAATTTTAGCTCAATCTATTTTTAAAAGAACTATTTTTATTTAAAAATAAATAAATAAAACACTTTTATAAAATTAGACTAAGTCTGGGAAGGGAATTGAATGAGCTTTAGCATGTGGGTATATGACAATCAATGCTTTAGCATATGGGTATTTGACGATCACCGTGTTATAACTTCATGGGGACATTTATGAGCAACGTGAGCAACCACAGGCAAAACAAAACATGAAAACGTGACCCGTCACTTAAAAAGAACGAAAAATTTAAAAGGGTTAGTCCCAAATTTCGTGGTGAAACCACGAGGACACTAGAACGACGCAACATTAACCCTAAACCAACTAGTATATACATAAAATAAACATTTAAGTATAAGCAAAAGGCAAATTGCCATGTCTAAATGTAAGCTTATACTTTAAATCTAGGTTACCGGAAACGCCGGTTTAGGCGGCCGGAGCGGGAGCGGGAGCGTCCGGGAGCGGGAGCGGGAGCGGGAGCGGCCAGGAGGGAGCCGGGCGCCGTGGAAACGCGCGGGCACGGCCTGCGCCGTACCCGGGCGTTTCCACAGCGCCGGCCCTCTCCCTGGCCGCTCCCGCGTGGAAAAACACGCATTTTTTAATTTTTTTTATTTTTTTCCATGTTTTTTTAACGCCATAGAAGGCCTTGGGAGCGGGTACCGGAGCGGCGAGGGAGCAGCCAGGCCTGCGATTTAGTTTTTTTCCTTTTTTGGCGCGATTTTGTTTTTTTCCTGTTTTGGCAATTTTTTCCGTTTTTGGATTTTCGGTGAAAAAAACGCAAGTATGGAAAAAAATTTGCCATTTTTGGAAAGGGTCCGGGAAGATGTAGCAGCAAAAACTTGGATGAGCCATAACTTTCATTCTGTGGCTCCGTTGCAGGTGTCGTTTTCTCTAAAAGTGTATATTTTCTCGAGCTCTATGCATTGATGGCGATATTTTTCTTATTTTCATAAAATCCATTTTTGCACCTTTTTGGACCAAGCAACTTCTTGCAATCTTCTGAAAGAATCTTCTGAATTTAATTTTATTCGTTTTGTATATACTGTACATTATTATAAATTTATAGTTAATAGTATAACTTGTCTTTTATCTTGTTTTTCATATACATATGTGGTTTATAATTAAATTCCTATTTAGAAGGTTGAGATTTATATATTTTTTAATTTTTATATAGTTTTTGTACTGCCGTATCCTACGCCGTATCCGGGGTCAAAAAAATTTGCCGCTTCACAGATCGGATACCCCGCTCCCGCTCCCGTATCCAAAACGCTTTGCAACTTAGCTTTAAATTCTATTTTACGTATATAATTTCAAGATGTTTGAGAGTGGCTTGAAACATCTAGGAGCTATAATGCAAATTCTAGGTTTTGGAGGGTCCTATCAGATTTTAGACTTAGCCAGATTTCAAGGTTTCAAACCTAGCCATATCTCATGGTTTTAGGATTTTAGGGAGACATGGATAGGTATAATAGAAAATTGTATGGAAATCTCTCCTAAAATACCACGAGCTGATCACATCCTTTCTGGCACACTCATTAGGATGTGCACTTGGGGAGATTGACACACCAATGAGTTATGCAAGAGAGATCATGAGTAATTGAAAAGTATAGGTGTAAACATGTATAAACACACTACATGCAATGCCAAAACACATACTCTCATTTATGTCACATGATTCATGAACATGTGAAATTTTAAGCATGTTGAATGTTTTGAACTTTCATGAATACTATATTTTTGAGTGTTTCTGTACCTGTTTCCATTTCCTTGCAACATAAATAGGAATGCCAAAAAAATGTTTCATATCACCAAAAAGTTCTATGGATAATTTTTTTCTTTCGATTTCAGCCAAAACCCATAAAATTGTCAGAGTTCAGCAAATAAAAATAAAAAGTATCTGTTGAAATAGTGTTTTTGATGTAATATCAGCTAGGGCTAGGGATCTGGATTTTTATATTGCATAGTTTAATGCGAAGTTGCATGGGGACGTGTCCCCTAGATTTTGGGGACGTCCGAAACCTTTCGGGGCTTGTAGACTTTTAGTGGGCACATCCTGATTTTTAAAAAACTTTTTAAATAACAATTCTGACACTTACTTTAGAAAATCTGTTATTTTGCCAAAAACATCGAGGCCTAATCCTGAAAGTACTCTAAAAACATTAATTAAAGTGAAACCCTGAATCTCATTGAATAAAGTTAAACTCTTTAAATATTATTTTATTTATTATTTTAATAGCTGTCTCCCTGCCATCCTCAAAATTTGGGAATTGTTTTGACGTCCCGCCCTCACAATCCCCTTGTTTCCCGTCCTCGAGACTTAGGTAGTTATGGTTTAATCCCTGGTATTACCTACAAGTTACATCTGATTTGGAGTTTAATCCCCACGACGAATCCATGAGCCATATAATCCCTGTAATATATTGGAAGAATGGCCAAAGTTGACTGTGAGTAATCTGCTAGCCGTCAAATTTGAGATTAATTCCGTGCTTTTTTTTGGTCCAGGATTGTGGAAGGGTCTGTATATGTGAGTGTTTTGAAGGGTCTGGAAGGGTCGGTGTATATGTAGATCTGTGTCATCCGCCATTTTCCATTGACCGTTAATCTCCACACTCTCCGCCATCAATCATTCCAGCACTGTTCGACGTTGAGGCTGCAGAAATTATTTAGTTCTACCTTTAAAACTTTATGTTAAGTTATATTGATTATTTTTACTTCGTAAAATTCATTAATGCTAGTTAGTAAGTAAGAAATTTAGTTAGTATTTAGTACTGACTTAGGTTAGTATTTATTACTTAGTAATTTAGTTAGTATTCAAGTATTTATTAATTTAATATTAGCGTATATTTATTCAGTATTAGTATATTATCCACTATTGTATAGAGTGTTAGGATTTTTTGAACTTTAAATTATTGATATTTAATTTTTATTTTGTTTGAAAAAGTTTGAAAGTTTTAAATGTTACTAGTATCTATTCGATTTTAGATTTTTAATTTTGTTTGGGTTAGGGTTTTTAATTTTATTTTTAATTAGTTTTTATAAGGTTTTAGGTTTTTAAAATTAGTTTTTATACATTCTAAAGGTTTTTGATATTAATTTTTTATTTTATGAACTTAATCACAATTTATTTTCCCCAAATTTATCGGCCGTTGAAATTGTTTTGAATTTTATCCTCGCTGAACACGAACACAACCACGAACCTTGTGACTTAGGTTGAAGGTATGCACGAGAATTCTGCATTCTGCCAATCCTTCTGATCCTGCACAGGTAGCTTCTTCTTTGCTGAGTTTTCATACACAGATTACAGTACGATAGACATCCACATATTTCTCACTGTGTTTTTTTCCTTATATTCATTAGACACAAGCAACTGTGGTTGAGTGGAAATTACCCATTTCTTTATGCCTGCAAGTATGTATGGTGGTTCTAAATGGGATGCGCTGCCTAGTAGCTTGATAGTTAAGCATGGGATTAGATAAACTAGGGTTCTAGTGGTATAAGTGCCTCTGAATCACCTTTGGTATGCAGCAATGATGATTTAATTGATGAAGACCAACATTAATTTCGTTAGGTATTGAGGGACATATATTACATTACCAAGTACACATATTGGGCCAAACATTGTCCAATTTTAAAGTGGGGAATGGAATTTCATAGAATTTTGATTTCATTAGAGTATTTTGGAAAAGCAAGTTGAATCTACTCTCTTTTGACTATATTTAAATCTGGTCATATGTTTTTAAAAATAAAAGTCAGTAATAAAGGGGGCTAGCCGGCCTTGGTTTTAAATTACTTTTAAATCTAAGTGCTAAAGTCAGTTAAAAAGGGGGCCAGCTGATTGTGGGTGTTATACCGATTGAGAACAAAATATCAAAGTACTACAGTATGACAATGTTTGGGTTCCCTTGACCTTCATCATTTTATATTAGGTATTTTGACCAAGAGGTGCGTTGGTTGGACCACAACCATGAAGGCATGGATCGTACTAACTAAAAAAGTAATTAAGTACACTGCTCATGTTGACATATGTAATCAAGCAATAACTGCTGACTACAATTGCTTAACTTATAATAAAACAATTAATTACAATTAATCTGACTACATCTATCCCCCTCTTTATACATGTTGGCATCCACTCTGACACAAATTGTAGTATATGACTCGAGAACTATACGAAGGATAAGGGACAAGGAAGGTGTCTGAGTGTCTCTGATTGCAGATGGGCTGAAGTGGATGGAATGGGTGCTGCACAAGATGGCTTTGCTGATCTTGTTGGTGCTCCAGCCAACCTGAACATGGAAGATCCCACTGTCCCAACCTTGAGCCACTTCATCTGGCTTGAAGAGGTTGCACCTCCTGTTTTCTGTACAACCATCTTTACCACTTCCTGCATCTTCCCTGAAGCTCTCTACTGGAAAGTACAAGCTGATCTCAGTTTGCCTCTGCTTCTGATATTGAGCTTGCAAATCTGCAATTTCTTGCTCCAGCTGACTTTTATGTGTTCTCAGGCGAGCCATCACCCCATACAATATCAATTCACTCTTTCGTAGGTCATGGTCATTCCAGTTTTGATTGCTTTAATGCCCAAAATTTTCCTTCAGAAAAACATGAAAAGAATAGGTAATATTTTTTTCTGAAATTAAAACAACACTGGTCTGTGCAAAAGATAGTTGGCAAAGGAAAGGGATAACAATTAATACTGCTCCAGGTCATTGGGTTAAATTTAAGCGGTGTTCTAATGGGATCCATATAATAACAAAATGTTCTCAGGGTCCGTAATTCATCATATCTAATTTAATTTTAGGTGTCCAATACTTAAATTACTTCTATGGCTAAAGTCTATTCTACTTATGTCAAGGGAAGGTTTGTCTTAAGTCGTCAAGTTACATCACTAGGGATGTCAAGTGACATTCCTCAACATGGGACCCTCTTTAGACAAGAAATTTTTAAAAAAGGCACCCAAATATTAGTGTAATAATAAAAAAATGAGTTGATTTGTATTCAAAATGAGCCAAAACCGACCAAGGAAAATGTAGGATTTAATCCCACCCTTTGGATCTTTAAGATCCTAGCCGTGCAAAAACTAAAACCCCAATAGAAAAGCTCTTAACAATCCTTATGCTCCTCAAAAGATTCCTTACCCCAATCTCCTCTCGCTTGGTCTCATGGAAGGAGGGAGGAGGGAGGAGGAAGGAGCAAGGAGGAGAGAGGGAATGGTGGAGGTAGGAAGTATGGAGGAAGCCATGAGAGGAAGATTGACCTTCCACCAATGGTGGAGGCTTCCTTTCTTCCCATTTGTCCCTTCTTCCACTTACATGGCCTCCTTCAAGACCTCTCTTTTGCTAACTATTTAGGGTAAGATAATTACCCTCACTCCCTCCCTTTTCTTAAACTCTTAAATGTAGATCTTTTGCTTTTCATTCGTGAAAGATTGGAGCTGAGGGCTAGGGGTTGGCGAGGGTTTGAATCCATCCATGCCCCTTTGTTTATAAAGAAAAAACCATGGGAGTTGGTGTTGAGCCATGGGCGGTTTGAACCATTCTGCTCCCTCTTCACCCCAACCTCCTTACAATTTAGCAAGGGTAAACAATAACTAAGGAAGGCGCTTGGTCTTTGCTGGCCCCTACCTTTTTGAAACCTGTCGGGGCTCGACTATGTTAGCCCCCTACCTTCCTCAAGCTGTCTTGAGTCCACTCCAACTTGACATCTTGTGAGTTGTTTGTGTGAACTCCTCTTATAGACCAAGGTGGTGGCTTGACATTGTTGGCCTCTCATCCCTTCCACCAACTCTCCCAAAAGGTTTTCCTTTAGGCAAGGCTGTCTACACAATCCTGCCTCTTCTCACCTTGTTTTTAATTTTGTTGTTTTATTTAGCTACATTTGATTTTTAAAACTATAGTTATCATAGAAGAAAAAGTTGGGAAAAACTTGTGATACTAAAAAGTCATTGCCCTCTGCCTGTAGAAACATGCTGAACAGAACCATGGTGCCATGTTCACCCCAAAACTGTCATCAACGGTAAAAACTGGCAAGTTTTTGAAAATGTCGTGAAAAAATATTATTCAATAACTCAGGATTTTGGCCTTTTTCGAAAAGTTTTTTCTTTGGGACTGTCAACCTGATTTTCACACTCTAATCCAGAAAATTACAGCGTATATGTAGTTTGAAACATTTTCAAATTGAAGATTCAAAGCCCTAGTCTGCACGAATACAGTTAGGGAACATTCTCCTCCATTAGGGTGCAACATTTTGCAGTTCTTTTTCTGATTTCCATCTACACAGCAGCCACACAAAATAGGTATTTTTTTTGTTCTTAAATTTATTAGTGCTATGGTTAGTGTTAAAACTGCGAAATTTAAACTTTAAACCTAACCCTTTAATATATATACATATTTAAATTTTTAACCCTAACCCTAACCACAATCCTTAAAAAATCGGTTTAGGGTTTATGGCTTTTAGGATTTTAGGTTTTACTCAATACCAACCTTAAACTTTCTGTTTTTTCAATTTTTACTAATCCTATTCCTATGCCTTGTTAATTATTTCAGCTAATGATGTTGTGGGAAAGGGCTTTTGCATGTGTATATTATAAATCTGTACTCAACTCGTCAAAGCTGAAATGTAACATTTGTGGGCATGAGCATAGTATTGATGTATTCACACATGATGTGCAACCATGACATCGTATTGATGTATTCCTATGCCTTGTTAATTATTTCAGCTAATGATGTTGTGGGAAAGGGCTTTTGCATGTGTATATTATAAATCTGCACCCAACTCGTCAAAGCTGAAATGTAACATTTGTGGGCATGGGCATAGTATTGATGTATTCACACATGATCTGCAACCATGACATCGTATTGATGTATTCACACCTTCAAAAAACCTAATATTGGTGGCGGCAATGTGGATGCCATATTTGTGCTATACACCACACCTAGAACTCAACCAAGTTTGGAGAGCATGAAGTGGAAGAAAAATATGCATGCACAAGGTAGAAAGGAAATAGCCAAGTTAAGGTTCTTCTCTGCCATACCTTTCAATGTTACAAGCTCTTGCTATTGGCAAGTAGTGATTGATGTAGTAATTTGTAGTGTCCCCAATTGGACATTTTTTACCCCAAATGGTTTCAAGGAAAAACCCACACTCAAATACATATTATAAAAGATATACTCAAAATTTATGATGCAGATCTGATTTTTAGCTAGGAATGGCGACTTGCATAAGAGAGGAAAATCACTCAAAACTGATGCAAAACTACTGAATCTTTAGCTCAAACAACTCAACAAATATTGCAAAGATGAAATCATAAAAGAAATACCAGATTTGGTCTTCAAAATAGGCTGTATTTATTTTATAAAATCTGTAGACAGCTGCCCTCAGACACAGTTGGAAAGTGAACCAAAAATTATGAAAGTGGGCTGATTTGGCCTCTAAAATCAGAGTTATGATCAGCAATCCAAATCAGATCAGAAACAGCCCTAGAACACTTCAAATCAGATCTCCAAGTAGGTCGCTCCACCTAGAAATGGCCACCCTCAACTCCCAATCAGATTTTTCCTCTTTCATTTAATGCTTTTCCCACTTTATTCCATCTCCTAAGGAGGTTGCATTTTCCATAGGATAAATAAACATTATCAAATGCCTTTTTTTCCTTTTCTAATTTTATTTTATCATTAAGTCTATAATATTAATAACTTACTATAAGTTCCTTTATAATATTTTTCTTTTTTTCTTTTATAGGCACTTTATAATAACTTATTATGACTTAAGTTCCCCTTGTGGTCGTCCCTTAACCGTCGGGAGACAAAATGGGTTAAGGGTCTTAGACATGGATTATCTTAGGAAGTGGGACATTTCATAACTATTTTGGGCCCCGACTTTAAAGCCCCATGATACGAACACCTTAGGGTTGATATGTTAAAAGAAATGGTTCAAGATGTGAGTGATGTATTTGCTTGAGCATCGTAAAGAGTGGTTAAGGACAAACGCACTAATATGTCCGATGAGTGGATGGATTTAAGGAATTGTGCGTTGAGAACTTTCCTTGTGACACCAAGGAGCGACATGGTCTTCCTCAAATTTGTGGATGCATTTGACAAAGTAAATTCAACACATGGTTTTTTATTTGATTGACGAGGTCATGACCAAGATAGGGCTACAACATGTGCAAAATAATGTTGCTAATTGTGTGGTTGCACACAATTTTGATGGAGTACCCTACTATGGTTTGGAGTCCATCCACCCGCACATTGCCTTGATTTAACTTTGGAAGCTATTGGAAAAATTCTACGGGTTAAGTTTGTAGTAGAGAAGGGTAGATCAATCATGAAATATGTATACAATCACACTAGGATTCTCAACATAACGAGGATTTTTATACATTGAAATGAACGTGTTCGCTTGATGTGACTAAATTTGCAACCCACAAGCGTCCATTGCAAAATCTATATACATAGAAGATGAACCTGAAACTGTTTCACTCAAGTGGGTAGAGTCCTACTTCACCAATCACATAGGGAATGTATTATCATTTTAGACCTTGCTTTTGACGATTACTTTTGAAAGTTGCACCTTAGATTGTGCAAATTTCAGATCCATTTGTCATATTGTTGAGAATGGTTGATGGTGAAAAATCCTTCATGGATTATCTTTAAGAGCCCATGGATAGGGTGAAGGAGGCAATTAAATAAAATTTAGAGAATGATGAGGATAAGTACATGCCAATATAGGAGATCATTGATGCTAGGTGGGACCAACATATGCATCAAGTACCTTCATGCCGTTGGATACTATTTACATCCATTATTCTATTATAGCAAAATATTCAAGGATGATGTAGAAATGAGAAAGGGCCTCTTCAAATGCATTACGACTTTTTTTCTCTAATGTGAAGGAGTGGCAAGCAAATATAGTAGAGTTGCAAATTTACCATTGGGGAAAGGAATTTTTCTGATATATGTGTTGCCGATTCGAGAAAGATTTTCAAAACTAGGTTTTAAATTTGAAATTTGATATTTTTATTTAAAGTTATAATAAATTTAAATTTATGAATGTCATTAAAATTTAAGATACATTATGGATTTGTGATATGTTTTGGTTTTGCAAATATTTAAATGTTAGGGAAATGGTTGGATTACTTTTGCAAGGAAGGTATGTCAATGTGAACTTTGAGCCATCTCTGCAATTCTTTTTTGTAAATGTTCTTGAGCATGTTTGAACACACATTCCAAGAAATGCAACTGCTTGAGCCAAAACGAATGAATGATTTTGTGCTCGTGCTTCGCAACCTTCAACATATCCTTAAAAAAAATTGAGGTTAGATGTTACTTAGTTGCTTATTTTAAATTTTAATGACTATTGCAATTAATCTGAATTTCTTTTGAACGCTTTTAGTAATCATGTATTATGAACTTATATCTTCAATAATATTTGGTAGTGTCAAAGATGATCAACCAATCCATCTTGACAAAATTGATCTTGAATCGGAATGAGTTGCCTCCGATAAGGAGCCACCATTTTCAGAGGAGGTTTTGGCCATCTTGGATGAGGCATTGAATGACCATGATCGAATATCTTGAAGAACTAGGATATGGGAGCTTCAACTTCGCATTATGTAGCCTCATAGCTTCATAGTATTTTGTTTTGTATTGTAAGTTGTGACTTGTAATTGACTGAGATTATGAGACCCATTCGAATCTAGGCTTGAGATGTTTACAAATTTTGTGATTGGCAACATTTAACAAATTCTGGTTACATATATTATGTTTATTTTCATCCCTAGGCAATATATTTGGCATAAAATTACAAAATTGTTTCCCTCCTATTTTTACGAATATTTCAGCATCTTTTAGTTTGTCAAGTTTATTTAGAGTTTTTCTTGTATTACTCTTGAGTAATTGAATTCCATTTAGACTTTTAGTTTGTTGTGCCATTGGTGTGTAAATGGACTGCTACTATGGTTGTTAGTATTATAACATTATATATATTTTAATTGTGTCAAGCTTCATTAATTATATATTAGGGGCATCTAAACTTTAGTCAGATTGTCTAAATAGTTGTTGAAGGCATGTATTAGGGGAATCTAAACTAATGCACTTAATTAGCTCTGTAACGGATTATAGTTTCAAATTTCGATCAACGAGCTAGGAGATATGACACAAGGAAGTGGCACTATTAAAATGGTAATGTCATCAACATAAATTTAACTAGTTGTCCACATTTGTCTGCTCATTTCCACTTCTAAGGTGGATACATGTCATCTCCATGTGGATTGACCTTTCGGTTCCCATTTATAACCCCTCATTTACCATATTTAGCAACTGTTCAGTTTTTACATTGTATACCTATAAAATAGAAAGTATAGAGAGAAGAACATAGAGTTTAAGGCATACATCTCTCCTTTAGAGATTGCCTTGTATATACTCTTATTTGTAGTAAAATAGTTATTTGCAATTTCAATTTTGTCGATTTCAGTTCTGCTTCTATAACACATTTAACTACATAGTGTGTGTGTTGTCTACCAAACTGCATATTTAATTGGTATTAGATCGATTTCTTTCATTCTTGAATGTCCCATCAAACAAGATCAGAATACAAGAAACACGATCTCAAGCCATGTGCTCCTTTTGATTATCTTCCTTCTCGCCAAATGACTTGAGACGATGAAGGAGGAAATGGAAGATCCTTTCAAAAATCGCTTGATGAATTCCTTGAGAGGCAGAGAAGGAAGATGATACACAAGCCCCTAATCTTTTCTCATGAGTCATACCCGAGGTCAGTGCCCACTCATTCATCAAACAAGGCTTTCCAGAGTTTGCCACCCTTAAATATAAAAAGTAAAATTTAAAATTCCTCGGTTTGAAGGAAAAATTAATGCTGATGAGTTGGATGAATGACAGGACCAGCTGAAATCATAGTTCTCTCAGAAATTATTTCGATACAATGAAAAGATAATTTGTACTCTTGAAGGCTTCCTCGATGTCAAAATGGTGGGAATCATATTGATTTCAAGATGAAGACACCGTGAGTTGTCTCCAAGGAAACACTAGAAAAAATGTGGGATGATTTTGTAGAAGCTATTAAATAAGAATACCATGGAGTTAGAATTATGATGACTAGTTCTAAAAGTTGCATCAATCGCACAGGACAAAGGTGCAAGACTACACCAATGAATTATATGCCTTATCGGCAAAAGTTGGTACACGTGACGCTGAGAAGCATAGAATTCTCAAATATTGTTGTGGTTTATAATCTAACATTCAAAAAGAGATGGAGTTTGTAGACATTGGGACACTAGAAGCAGCCTACCAATTTGTAGTCACTATCTTTATTAATTTTGAGTTTCTGCATTGTATAGCTATAAAGTAAATAGTATAGAATAAAGAACACAAAATTCAAGGCATACGCTCCCCTAAAGAGATTACCTTTGTAAACACTCACATTGGCATTAAAATATTGTCTTGTTTGCAATTTCAGTTCTACTTCTAGAATACATCAAGTTCCATAGGTAGGGCATTGTTGACGATCGAACACATTTAATTATCAATATGTATATATATGCATCTAAATTGTGTGTGTGTGTGTATAAAATACTTACATAAATATAAAAGAAAAAGACCACTATATATACCCACCGTATCTATATGTATACATTTAAATTAAGCACAAAATAGTTTTTATAAAACGTACACCTAAATATATACTCATTGTTTTCGTGTGTATATACACACACACAAACACGTCTTTCTCGCAAATATAAAGGATAAAACTACAATGGCATACTTGTATAAACATTGTCCACCGTATTGTATGCATATGTACATTTATTTTACAAATGACATTTTATTTTTCCCCTCCATAAACATAAAAGAATTAAACTAGATAAGATAAGATAAATATATTAATGTCCAACGAATGACCACAAAAGTAGGTCAATGGGACTGCAGCCCAAACAATATACAAAGTGCGAGCGGGGACAACTCAAAACGAGTTCCCAAAAACAGAAAAGAAGAGAAAAGACAACAAAAAGGAAACCCGAAGCCAAAACCCCCCAAAGCGGGGGGAGAAAACGAGGGAAGCAAAGAAGGGAATGAAGGGGGACAAACAAGGACCAATGGTCTAATCACGAATGGTAGCCACACCCCTCCTAACATTAGAGGCCGATGAAAAGAAGCTCCTGATGGACTGACAACCCGACGAGGGGGGTGGAAGCCTCCTTCCCTGCTGAGCTCTGAGACTGACGCGACGGCCAGGAGGACGAATGGAGCCGGACTGCCCTCTGGTATGTGTGTGCATCTCGATTCTGCTGGCGGTGATCGAGAAAACTGCTGGCATGTGTGTCCAGTGCTTCTCGTGAGTTTCATGACATGGACTAACCGCCTCTCGTAGATCCTAACTCTAGCGATTGTAGCGGAGACTAACACCTATGGGTTTTGGTCTAACGACAATCGTGGTCCAACAAATGGTATCAGAGCGACAGTCTTGAGTTCAAAACTCACTCGGGTAACGCTGAGGGGAGATTGTTGGCATGTGTGTCCAACGCTCCTCGTGAGTTTCGTGACATGGACTAACCGCCTCTTGTAGATCCTAACTCTAGCGATTGTAGCGGAGACTAACACCTATGGGTTTTGGTCTAATGGCAATCGTGGTCTAACAAGAAGTGTGATTGAGAGAAGTGTGAGGGTCCAACCAGGGACGAATTGATCTATGCACTGTATCTGGGTCAGAAAGGCACTGCCGTTTAGTACCTCCACCATTGGGTAGAACCGGAAAGAAGGCCGTAATCTGCCTCGTGGGGATGATTCTCGAGGGGGATGAAGAATCTAGTCTCAGAATAAAGAAAAGACTCACGGATGTAGAGGGCAAGGCACCGCTGGTCGATATATCTGAAGAAGACCCGGAGAGTCTGAATCCCTCTGAAGAGACAATGAAATCGTCCTCTGATCTCATAGTATATGGGGCAACGGAAGATGAAATGAGTCTTTGTCTCCACCTCCTGAAGGCTACAGAGCCTACAAAGTCTATCCTCCCGATCAAGGTGGTGATCAGTCTCGCACCGAAGTCTGTGGGAGCCGACACGAAACTGACCCAGAGGTATACAAAGGGCATGCACCCAGTGACGAGAGGTGTACTGAGGGCGGATGATGAGTCCATCTCTGATTTCAAGAAAGTGCTCTGCATAAAAGGACATCTTAGGGCGCAAACCCCCAGGGGGGTTCACCCAAGTAGTCTGAATGAATCTCCTGTAGATATCCTCTCGGATGGACCTGTTCAACACTTGCTTGGTGGGCAAGAGTTGACTGAGAGCATTCAAAGAATACTGAAAGGGGGGGAGACGATCAATCTGGATACCAACTGAGTCCAACAAGGCAGAAGTCTCGGCAAACCAACAACGGCCCATAGCCTGGGCAATACTCACAGAGGAACAATAGGTGAGATATGGATACCTGTCTTGCTCATTGGAGAGATCACCAAACCTCCTGATACGGTGAAGAAAGGATAATATGTCAAATATAGTCTCCAGGCGAAAAGGTCGGATTCCGAACTTTGCCAAAATAATATGCTGGGACCGTCTGTTTGCATCTGATGAAACGACGAAGGAGGAGAGTCTGAATCCTCTCAGCGGAAGCCCAATCTGTGTCCAAAAGGGAGGGCCCCCAGACAACAAACCCATAGAGAACAGTGGGGCGGATGAGGGAGTTCATAAGAAACATCTTGGAGGAGACGTCCTGGAAGTGGTGCCGAAAACACTGTCTCTCGAGAATGGCAAGAGACCCATACCCTTTATTCACCCTCGGCTGAAGAGCGTGCCTCATACTGAATCTAGGCCCCGAGAACTGGACTCCCAGGTAGGTATATGTATTAGTAATTTCAACCTCCCCGCCCTCAAGAAGAAATGGAGGTGTGATGTCCGTAACCCGTCGAAGACCATGACCTCGGTCTTGCCTCAGATTGACCGTCAAATGCCGAAGATCACAGAATAAAGCAAGTGCATCAAGTTGTCTCTAAAGCCCCTTAGGAGAAGAGGCGAGTAAAACAATATCACTGCAAATAGAGAATGGAAATCAAGACGTGGTGAAGAAGGTAACCATCCCCTTCCTGAATGTGATCCCGAAGGAAAGATTCCAACTCATCAATGTAAGTGCCAAAGAGGGTAGGAGACAAGGGGCACCCCTGTTTAACCCCAATGGTGCTTGTGATGAGATTAAACAATCCGTGTGCAGTATGAAGACGACCAAGGATGGACTCATAGAGGCGCATGATGGCAATAACAAGAGTCTCAGAAATACCGATGTCTCGGAGTCACTGGAAGAGGGCCATGTGAGGTACAGAGTCAAAAGCTTTTCGAAAGTCTACAAAACAACAATAGACTTTCGAAGAGCGGTGACGAGCCTCCTCAATAATAGCCCGAAGGGTGAAGATGTGGTCGATGGTGTGGTAACCAGGGCGAAACCAGCCTGACCTCTGGCTCTGAGCTTCTGCTCCAAAATCTCGGACAACCTGTGGAGAACTGTAGCATAGAGTTTGGAGAAAGAATGGCCCACCATGATAGTCCTGTAGTTGTTCGGATTAGAAATGGACCCAACTTTGTGGATCGGGTGAATGATATGATGAGACCAGTAGGAGGGAAGCCCACGCTAACCACCTGATTGAAAAGATCTACCAAATAGGTACCAAAAACCTCAAAACCCTGCTTGAAGAACTCGGCCTAAACCGTCCCACATCAACTCGCTACACGCTTCAAAATCCTTATTGCCTCTTTGATATTACGGTGAGTGAAGGGATTACTGTGCGCGATGCCAACTGGGTGATCGCTGCCCTGCAACATCGTAAAGGGTAGAGGTGGGAAAAAATGGAGATAGGGTCGATCGTTGTGGAGGGGGAGTGGCGGGAAAGACAAGATGCGCGGTAGGACCGAGGGTTAGTCCGAAGGGAGGTGGAAAGCATATATCTGCGGTGGGAAATGAAAGATCGCTTCTTACGGTGGAGAAGGCACCTGTAGGCAACCTTAAGAATGGGGAAGGAGGGGAGGGCCTAGGTAAAAGCCCAGGCGAAGGCGATGGTGAAGGGATTTGCACTCTACATCGTACTCATTGGTTCATGGGGCAAGATTTAGTAGTACTAGTGGCCGAGGGAAGGGTGGTGGAGCTGGGAAAGGATCTCAGGGCAGCCTCCCACATGGTAGAGGAAAGGCATGAGTTCTTGGTCTCCACACTAGGCATGTTAGAGAATAGGGGTTCGTAGGGGAGAAGTTCGCGGATGTGGGATGAGTAAGATTTGTAATCCCCTTTATCAAAATGAAAGGAGATGCGAGGTGGGTAGTGGGGAGGGGGAGGAGGGGAGGTGGTGGTAGGAGAGCTGGCGACCAGAGAGAAAGTTAGGACAACATGATCGGCAAGGGGAATGGGGGAAACAAAGGAGCAGAAGAGGGGTGAGATGTTCGGTATGGCAAGGATATAGTCCACCACACTAGTGCTCCTGTCATGGGGACGACATGTGAATCCAGGAAGTGCTCGACCCCGTTGAAGATCACCAACGCCTGTGACTCCCCGAGCTGGAGGAGGAACCGACCATAAGCTGTGAAAGGGCCATCTGTATCCTCAGAAGTCCTATGCAGACCAACTGACACAGGGTCTGTCCTCTGTGTGCAAAGCGTATCCTCTGACCTGTCGTGGAGGGGGACCTGAAAGTGTCTGGTACGGGCATTAAAGTCACCTAAAATGATAACCTCCCCTGCGACAGAGTATTGACCAATACTGTCGTATAAGTCAAAGAAAGGATCACCATCTGGGCCATTGTGGATGGCGTAAGGGGAAGCAGCCGGAGGAAAGTAACAAACTGCTATATATAAATCCCTAGAGAATCGAGCGGCCCTACTGATGCGAATCCACATGTACCTGGCAAACTCATCAAAACCGACCATCGAGATCCTGTTCTGGAGGGAGTCTCTATAGAGACAGGCAACCCCACCAGAGCCTCTGACACCACCCGAAGCCCGAGTCTCCTGTCTGCAAGCTGATAACCAAAGAAATCCAGTAATGCCTGGGAGAGGACGAACCGGGCTCTCGTGTGTCTCTGTGATGAAGAGAATGTCGGCATCCCTGAGAGCATCAAACATAAGGCCCGGGAAGACCAAAGGGAACCATTCCCATTCCAACAACTGATAGATAAGCCTCTGGTCTGACTCCTCTCCCACTTGGCCCGTCATCGGGAGTCCCGTCCGGAGGAGGAGAGTCTCTAATAACAACCCGGAGATTCCTGATAACAACCCATTTACTTGCTTTCCTTGCTGCCATAACTTGCTCCCTAGAGCGTTTGAGCTCCCCAACTTGTGTCCTGGTGAGATCTTCATCAAGGAAGACCTTGTTTGGGCATGAAAACAGAACCCTCTTAGCCCTGAGAGCTCACAGCCTATCAAAAGTTGTCCTGAAACGGATGAAGAGTGTGGAGTCATAGCCAACCCAAGCTCGTTCTAGTGTAATGTCAAGGATCCCCAAAGTATCTGTGATGAAGGAGTTACCAACCGTTAATGGGTCTTGTGTCGGGGTGGGGGGTGAGAGACCCCTCACCTTGAGGTTTAGTTCCTCGTCACGCCAAGTTTAGTTAACTTGGCTTGCATAACGGCCTCAACCGCAGCCAGAGGTGGGGGAACACTGCCTTTCCCACTAACAACCTTGGACCATGATTCTGTTTCCAGTTTTAAGGAGGCCTGGTTATTTTTGATTTCCTCCTGTTGAGATCGGAGGTCTACAATTTCTGCGTGTAGGGCATCGTTAGGAGAGCTAGTATTATCCGTGTTGGTGGCTAGTTTTTCTCTCAAGATGACATTCTCAGATTCAACATCCGCGACCCTGCCAATAAGTGTACAGACCTCAGTTTGGAGTTGCTGATTGGCAATTTCGACCTTCTGGATTCGATTAAGGAGTTCCAATAAGATGTCCGCTGTGTTGTTAGAGGTGTTCCCCAGGGGATTCCCGACCATGCCGCTGCCAATAGGAGTTTTCGGGGCCATGATTGAAGCTAAACCGGTAGGGTAAACCACCTGAAGAGGGGAGAGGCTGAGAGGCGAATCAGGGAGCATACCAGACAACAGAGACGACCCCACAGTTAAACCAACGATAATTAATCTCCTGTTTCAGCGACTAAAAACAAAAGCCCCTGAAAAGTGGGCCAAAACTGTGTATGCACGAGCAGGCAGTCCCGTAAATTCAAGCAGTCAAAAGTTTGGAAGAAAACTCGAGCAAAGGGTTTTCGCAAGCAAAAATGTGATTGGCGGCACAAGTGCAGTGTGCACAACAAGGAATGTATCTCGGCATGCACTATGAGCGAACTGCACCATGAAACTTGACTGTGATTCGTGCCCACTCGGGAATGTAACAAGGAGGAGAGTGCAACAGTCGTGAGAAGCAAAGCTCGAGAAAACGAGTCACAATTAGGAGACTTGTGCCCACTCATGAGAAGTTCACCCAGTTGTGAAAACGTGCCCTTTCTTTCAAAGATAACCACAGTCGCGAAACACGCTACAGTAGGATGTCGTCGATATCGTGAAAACATGCCCTCGAATCATGAAAAACGAAGCACGAGACCTTGGATGCCATAACCACAGTTGTGAAGCAAAGAGATCCCAATAACACGTGAAAACGTGCCCTTGATTCACACAATCGTGCAGAGAGAATTCACACAGTCGTGCCCTTGTGCAGAGTGCAGAGAGAATGGAAGTTGCCCTCGATTCACACAAGAGGAATAGAAGCGATAGGTGCTTACGGCTTTACGCATGTAAGTGAGTAAAGTTATATAAAAGAACATTTCCTCTTCTTTCTTTCTTTGTGTAAAATGCAAGGTAGAAAATCAATCGTGACACCAACGAAATTTCCAATCTCACAAAATAGACAATCAACATTTTCCTTTTATATCCAACATCGAAAATACAACTAATAATCCATTATGATATTACGGCTAACACTTGTACATTTGTCCTTCCTACTATCAAGGTCAAAGTAGCATTTCTTCTCCATAAATAGTTCTTCCCAAAGCACAAAGTCACATGCAATGCTCCCGCTGGCCAAAAGAAGGAAAACAAGATATTGCAACCATATGGTGTCATCGATAGGTGATCCCAGCCAATCCCCTAGCTCATGGTGGGCCAACATCTGTCTATGGCCACCACAGTAGTAGTGAACTGTGGTAATCCCTAGGGTTATCCACATGGGAAGAGATACCTATAACTTTCTAACCACAAAAAAAAAATCCAATTCCTTCCTATTAGTAGAGCCAAAGTCACATGCCCTCCAAACACTACGAAGTTGGAGAGCAACCAAGAGCCCCACAACTCCTTGGGCTGGTCTAGGAGGCAGCCTTTAACACCCTAATCCCCATCTCATCCTTTTCTTATACCCCAAACCGTTAATATTTTTGTTCTCAAAAAATTGTCAACATAACATTAACCAAAACAAAAATAACAATTATATAAAATCTCATGTAAAAGGAAAACCTAATTCCCATTTGCAATCTTTGAGTAAGAAATTTCCTAAGATAGCAAAATAATAAAAATCAACATTGAACGACAAAAAACCTTCAAAATCCATTTTTCCATCACCTAACAAAACAAGCGACATGGATAAGTTGTGTATGTGGGCATCTTGCTATTGGCAAGTCCTTTTATCTTTCTTCTAGCTCTCCCTTCCCCAAAATGACTAAAATCTCCCACAATTGGAAAATTTACTTTTTTATAGATTCGCTCAAACCCATGCCGAATGTGAGGTGAGATGTGTTCCTTCCCATGGGCTTCCTTTCCTTCTTAATACCCTAATGCATCTATTTAGAACCCCTTAGAAACTTCTTATCTTGATTGGGGACTTAATTAGGTCTTGAAGTCTTCAAACTAACTTGAGGGGGACCCGCCTTTTCAACTCATATTTGCACAAAATAAATTTGGTCAAATCACATTTTGGATAAAGTTGACTAATTAAATCCAACTTTAATATTGATAAAATAAAGGCAAGTCATTATCTCTTGGTTTGAGATTTCACTCACTAATCAAGTTAGTATTATTGATTTTTCATTTCTCATTTCAAGAGTCCCCTTATTAATTGCAAGGGCTGGGATTTCCTAGACCTTTGAACTATTCAACGGCTGACAAGTCATTTAATTTAGTCGATCCACTGTCAAATGAGGGTTAATGGATGATTGAATTTAAATATTTAAATTCAGATTATTGATTTACATCTCCTCTAAGGTTTAACCTAAACAAGCTTTAATAAGAATTTAAGAAATTCAGTTTAATATTTCCCTAGGCATTCAAACCCCTTTAACAAATCTGTCAAGCTACGGTTAGGGAGTTTGGTTAAGGTACGATTAATCTGGGTAGAGGAATTGGCTAACTAAGAGTAGGTATGGGGTGCCAGGATGGATTATTGGTGCCCGCTAATTCCCTTTCACCTTTTTGCCTTACCTGTTCCCTGCATATTTAGGTACACATCAATAGGCTCAGAACATGATGTGCATTTACAATAAGACTATTTGTCATATTTGGTGAATCTGAAAACATATTTGTAATAATATCAAAGTGAAAGAAAACCAATCCATTTATATCAACATTTATCTCTGGAGAGCGATCAAATCAACTCAGAAAACATTAGATTCAAGTTCACCAATTGATCAAAATAAATTCTCATAAAATACCAACTGATATAACACATGAGATATTGTATTGTAGTTATAAAACAACTTGATAGTCAATAACAATAACCCATCCAAGACCAGGAGCTCAATGTGATTTCCATATAATCAATATCTCCATGAGTACAATTTCATTATAAGGTCCACAACAAAAAGGAACTGAAGCATGCAGAAACAACATGATATATCCCAATAAACCCCTAACATACCAAATTCTGAACTTAGAAAGTAAAGGAAAGTCTGCATAACATATTAAGTACAACTGATAGTAGCACCCATCTGCTACTTTGAGGACAGTATTATGAGAACACTGTACCCCAAGGACGTGTCCCGTGTTTTTGGGGCTGTCTCGTATAGGGGATGTTTCGGGCATGCAGAGATGGGTAAGAAACATTCCCTAGACGTCTCCAATGTTTTACTCATTAGGAAATGTTCTTGGAATGTGGAAAAATTTGAGTGGGACGGCTACATCCCAGCAGTTTCAAAACACATTTTAGAAAAATAAATGAAAAATTACAAATGGCGATGGGGGGGCCACAAGGACCTGCCACACCCTTACCACTAACCCTTAACCTAAAACAACCACACTAACGACTAAAACTAAAAAAGAAGCTCATTTTTTCCATTTTGCATTTTGTGAAGAAAAAGACAAAGAAGGAGAACAACAATGAGAAGAAGGCAAGATGAGACAAAAGTTGATGAGGAGGCACACAAGGGTGGTTGGGGTTCCATTGGATGAGGCTGCCCTCATGGTTTCAGTGACAGACTTAGACTCCAATTTTCATGCAATTTTAACAAATTTTCATTAGGGACGGCGGTAGATTTTCTATGTTTTTGTCATCTTGTAGTTGAAACTCAAGCCATTGGGCATTTCATTGTGTTTTTTATATATATCCACATTAAATCTCAATTCAGCTCTAATGTTATGTATTAAGGTTCTATCATTTTATATGATGAATGCTGTATCAATGTTATCAAATGAAAATTTAAAATTTCCTATTTTTTAAATTTCCCTTTTAATTTTTAATAGCTGTCCCCTACAAATCGACAAAAAAACCATCCCGGAAAACTTTGTGGAACATAGTATGAGAATATAAAGCTGGTCAAAATTACACCTCACAATTTTACTCTTCTTCAACTTCAGATTTTTTGTTTGATCCTCTAGTAGGAGTTATCAACCACCTCCTTGCAGCCTTTGTCTTTTCTCTTTTTGAATCACCAAGAGTATTGATATTGCTATATCTTGTTCCTCTCCCTAGCACTGATAACAACTTCTACCTGTATTCGAGCTCAAGGCCATTAATTTCTCTTCTGACGTCAGTGTTCAGATTTTTCTTCCTCGCAAGTGCTTCTCCCATGGCTCGTACCTTTGTAAAATTCTTTGTTGTTCAGCTTCCCTACTTTCATGGCATGGAGGTCTTGGAGAATAATATAATGCTTTGTCAATAGGTCTTGATAAATTGCACATTAACTAGTCAACTTTTTCCCTACAGCCTAGGTTGTCCCATACAGTGTCTTGAGACACCTAGTTCTGTTGGGACTCTTCGTGTGTGCTCTCGCATTGACAAGTTTCTAATAAATGTCAACTCGTCATTAGACAAAAATATTGTTGACTACTTTTGCATAACATAAAGCATTAATTTGACTATAGAGGGGCTGAGTTCCTTTTCAAAAGTCTCTAAAATTTGTGTTAGGTGCTTAAGTTTATATAGCTGGTTTTTGAAAATAAATATTTTTGCATAAGCAATTCTTATTATTATTTTTTTGGTCAGTTACCTTTTTGGAAAAGGGTTGTGTTTTGGAATTTTTTAAAAAAGGTCGTCAAATGGTATTGGTAGCAAGTCATATGTCTGTGTTTTTGAAGTGTTTAGGTAAGAAGGTTTGTTATCTACTAAGAAGGCACATATCATGTCTACAAGGGAGTTTAATACTGGATCGAGATGAATAGGAGGGCTTTTAAACCAAAATGCTTAGTTTCTGAAAGGTAATGTCTGGAATATCGAATGCTGTTTCATCAGATTCGTACAGATGAATGTCAGAAATTTTGCTGCTTGGCATCCTAAACAAAAGGTGGTCCTAACATACTAGAAGCTTGCAGTGTCCAGTTGACGGGACATGATTAAAGACACAAAAAGGTAGTGGTAGAACATTCTTATGATGACAAGAGTAGGGAAGACGTAATTATTTTTTCTTTAGTAAGCGGGGTGATATGATCAGTGTAACATGGTCAGGCATCCTTGGGAGCAGGAGACCTACAGGAAATCCCCTCAACATCTCTGTCCTCAGTCAGGGGTGCCCAGATGGCCCCTAACCCAAAGTGGAGGACTTTTGGGCGTTCCCACAGCTGTAGGAAAAAGAGTTCTGAGCCCCAAAATATCTTTTAATTATATTAACCCCCACTTCCTTTGTGCGGTCCCTTGAAATTTTGGGAGTCTATCCACTCGTGCACATATAGGATATAATTGTATGAGACCTTGAATGCCTACAACGGGTTATAAATTGAGAATGTATCGTGTAACTTGATTATATCTTAGAACGGGTTAGTGGCAGAATATTTGTCAAATTCAAGGACCACGTCCCCAGCTGATTTCTGTTGGACAAAATATAAATGATAAAGAGTTGGTGTAAATAACATCAAAGGACTTAGTAAAACTTTCCGAGGGTTCTGTAACTACATCAAAGAGTATGAAAACAGAAAACCAACATTGAAACCATCTAAGGTTGTTAAAGAAAGCCCAAATAAAAATGAAATTCAAGACAGATTCATAAAAGAATAACTCTGCTACCAAAGAGTTTGTCTTGAGAGCTTTCCAATGGTATCTAATATAACACTGGTTATATCATAGGAAAACATTAGATTCAATTTACCAAACTGAATTCTTGACCTGCCAATGTCATCTGACCTGTTGTTAAAGAAAGCCGTAAAAATGAAATTCAAGACAGATTCATAAAAGAATAATTCTGCTACCAAAGAGTTTGTCTTTAGAGCTTTCCAATGATATTTAATATGACAATGGTTATATCATAGGAAAACATTAGATTCAATTTGCCAACCTGAATTCTTGACCTGCCAATGTCATCTGACCTGTGCTTACTATAAAATTATAAATATTCATTTGTGGAAAACGTTTTCATTATAATTTAATGATAATCTCCTTATTTGACTTTCTCTTCTGCAACAAATTATGAGAATTTTTGCCCTAATTACAAAAATCCTAGTGCAGACTTTAGCAGTATGGTGTAATGATGTGATCAGTATGGGTAGCTCCTAAAAGTACCATTTTTGATGTTATTTTGTGTGATCTAATCCTGATTTGACTTATGATTAACTGCAATACATTAAAGATGTTTTTGAGGTTTTTCTTTTGCCTGGATCAGAAGGAATCCTACTGATGACATCAACAATATGGCTAGTATACATCAACATTCTAGAAGGTTATATCCAATGGGGGTATAGTGTGTCTAGTATAGATCTCTTTGTGACAAAATTTTCCACCTAGATATCTGGATGTTATGGCAAAATACATGACAAGACCTAGTACCTATACATAAAAACCTATGTTGCCAGGAAACGGAAACGGGTACGGGTAAAAACGCATAAACGACAATTTTCAAAAAACCTTGGATACAAAATGCGGCGGAAACGTCCGTACAATATATATATATATATATATATATATATATATATGCATAGTACTCATTTTATAATTGTACTCCATGGACCATAAGAGATAATTGATAAAGCACTCAAAATATTTTGTATTCATTGAAATTTGAAGTTCTAAAGAGTCATCATTCAACATGGTTACAATTTCAATGATTCACATATACATGATAATAATCTAGATTCTAGAATATATCATCTAGATTTTCCTCATAATCATCTCCATGAACACCACTGACAACTCCACTCCCACTAGCTCCACTCTCCATCCCTTGTGCAAAAGATCCCGATTCTTCTTCATCAATACCAAGCAGTGAAAGTTGGCTAAGAGTAGCAGTAGAAGCATCAAAGTCACTAGTCTCAGGATCAATATCCCAAAGTTTGTTGGGACCTCTAATATAGCCTTCAGTCTTGTGTGATAGGATGCACAAATTGGAATGTACATACACTAAATCCTTAGCCTTCTTGGATGCTAACTTGTTCCGTTTGGCTGAGTGGATGAAAAAATGTACTCCTATTCCACTCTGCTGAAGAATTGCTAGCCACCTGTTAAAAAAAAACAGTTAGAAATTTTCAATTAGTAATAAAATTAATTTACTAAGAAGTAAGAACATACATTTTTAATTAATAAACAAACTTTTGATTTCATTTTAATATTTTATACTTGTGAGAGGATTTTAATGGCAACAGGTCATAGGTACTTGGCATCATGGCCATGTACATACCACCACATGAATGGGGTCAGGTTGTACTTGTCACTTAATGTATCTATTTCACCCATGCTACCATTAGATGAAGAGACAAAGACCCCATTTCATAGTGGACCGCACTAGCTACAGTTGGATCAGGAAAAAGCCTCCGGAATGCTGCCTTAGTTCCACTTGCAACTTCTTGGTCATTATATGGTGCTTGCCTACCAGGTAGCCCAAGTATTTCACTGCTATAATATTTGGGATTCAGGGCATAGGCAAGGAGATGCAATGGGGTGGTCATTTTATTCCACCTTTTCATGATCACGCTCTTAACTTCATTGTAGAAGTTTTCTTCAGGATCTCTCTTTTTTTTTTGTATGATGTCTCTAATTTTTTCAAGCATAGAGTCAATGCCATCATAGATCTCCCCTATGCAAGTGTTATTTGTGTCTACATATCTAATCATAGATAAAATAGGCTGAAAGTATGCAACCTTTGCCCACCAATCATCATCAAGTATCAATGATTTTATTTTGATGGCTTGTTCTATGTTTGTGTTTCCTTGCCTCCACACGGACCAAACATCATCAATCACCATACTGCTTAAGGCTTGTTTTACCTTCACAAGTCGTCTCAAGACGAGCATGTGAGAGGCAAATCTTGTTTCAACAACCTATTAAAATAAATTAAAACAAGTTAATAAAATATAAATTTAAATTTAAAAGAAATTCAATTGATAATTTGATATTTCATAGAAAGTTAGCAAATAAAAATTAGAAACTAGTAAATTGTTCCGTTACCTTCAACTCAACTTTGAGAACCTTCTAAATATATTCTGGGACATATGGTGATTTGTGACAAACATTTGAATCTTATTTGCCTCTGTATAAATTTCCTCTATCCATAGTATTTTGCAATCTTCTGCAACATCAAATTCAAGGAGTGTATTGCACAAGGTGTCCAAAATATGTGCTCATATCTCCCCTCTACAATCATCCCTACTACTTTATAATTTTTGGCATTGTCCATGATGACTTGGACAATGTTTTGAGGGCCCATTGACTCAATAGCCTCAATCAAAATATTAGCTATAAATTGAGCATCTTTCACTTCACCCTCACAATCAACAACCCTTAAGAACATTTCCCCTTTAGGGTACACTGCAACAATGTTGATTAGGGGTTTATTTCGGGCATCTTTCCATCCATCTAAAATGATAGATACGCCTACGTCCTTCCATGAATCCCTAATTGGCTGTAAAGAAGTATGTACATGGGCCACTTCTTTCGCCAACAATGATGTTCTCACCTTCCCATAACTAGGACTTTTATACCCTTGAGGTGCATCATTAATTCCTTTCACCATTTGTTGCCAATATGGTGACCGCAACACATTAAAGACAACTCACATGCATAAACACATCGAGCAACCAACTCATCAACAATTTCCCTTTTCTCATTTGCAAATGCTTGCTCTAATGGACCTTTGGTTCTCTTTCGTGACAAGCTCTCTTCCTCTAATGGAGTTTCAACTTCAACTTGAATAAAAGGATGGTTTGATGGGGTGGGTGGTTTTTCTGAACCCCTATTTTGCAAAGGAGCGGTTTTAAATCTAGCTCTTGAAGCTTGCAAATCAGCCTCCTCTTGCTCTTTCATATATGCCAAAATATGTTTCCTTTCAACCTTGGAACATTTTCTAATCCCCGTTCCCGTTTGCCCCATTAAATGAGCTTTGAGTCGGGTATATGAGGATTTGAATTGTATATTGCAATGATGGCATATCCAAACTCGAGAGCCACCACCAACAAGGTTCTCCACCACTTGCACATGTCTCCAAAGAGGAGCTTTAAGATCCACACCTCCACCTTGGCTTGCTTCCCCATGCCCTCCCACTGAAGTTGAACTGGATGCCATTTATATTTTTAAATTTTATATCTCAAAGAATCAAACCTACATTGAAAAAAAAACATAAACTTAGATACCAATAAATATAACTACACTGTACATATCCTATTCTGCTTTTGATCAACAAGTTCACCGTTTAGGCGCGAGGTGAGAGCATAAACAGTGTTCGATTTTTTAATTTAAAAAACAAAATAAACTTTTTGAAAAAGCAAAAAGAATTAAAGTTTTAAACCGTACACATCCTATTCTGCTTTTGATCACCAAGTTCACCATATAGGTGCGAGGTGAGAGCATACACAGAGTTCAAATTTTTAATTTTAATTAAAAAAGTGAAATAAACTTTTAAAAAATAGCAAAAATAATTAAATTATTAAACCCTATGAAATATAATGCATCCTATTATGCTTTTGATCACCAAGTTCACCGTATAGGTGCGAGGTGAGAGCATACACAGAGTTCGGATTTTTTAATTTAAAAAATACAAAAACTCTTAAAATAGCAAAAAAAATAAAACCCTACACATCTTATTCTGCTTTTGATCACCAAGTTCACCGTATAGGTGCGAGGTGAGAGCATACACAGAGTTTGGATGATATTTTTAATTTAAAAAAACAACATACTTTTTATTTAAATTATTAAATAATTAAATAATTAAATTATTAAACCCTATGAAATAATGCATCCTATTATGCTTTTGATCACCAAGTTCACCGTATAGGTGCGAGGTGAGAGCATACATAGAGTTCGGATTTTTAATTTAAAAATACAAAAACTCTTAAAATAGCAAAAAAAATAAAACCCTACACATCTTATTCTGCTTTTGATCACCAAGTTCACCGTATAGGTGCGAGGTGAGAGCATACACAGAGTTTGGATGATATTTTTAATTTAAAAAAAACAACATACTTTTTATTTAAAAATACAAAGGAAATGTTACATTTTTTTAGCATAGAGTTTAAAAATTACTAAATTAAAACTACATATTGATATCATGATCAATGATCATGAATGATGTGTGCATTATGCACACATCATTCGTGATCATTGATCACATTAACATTTTCTTTAAAAAAACTTGAAAATACCTAGTTTTTCCTCCTTGAAGTTGATCCCTCCTTCCAAATCTGCTTTGAAATTCCTCCTTGATGCTCTTAGCTCTTAGTAGCACCTCCTAAACTCTTCCTTCAAGCTGCTCCTTGATGTCTCTTTGCTCTTCACAATGCTAAATGTTAGTTTAATGAAAATTGAATTTAACAAGAGAAAAATGAGAGTGTGATTTAGAATGGACCCAAGATGTCATTATATAGCTTTTAGGAAGTGTCTTTAGCAAGTTTAGGTAGGTAGATTAGGTTTAGGTGCAATAAATGAAGTTATTTTTAATTTTTTAAAAGTTATTATACTTTAAAAATACAAAAACTAGCGGAAACGTTTGGGAAGTTTCAACAGCGCTTTCGTGCACGTTCAAGCGTTTAGAAACGCTTTAGCGTAAACGCCACCCCTAAGGCGTTTCTGGCTTCACAAATAAAAACCTAACAGTCCAGGACAAATGAATATCAACAGAAATTACATTGGAAAATGAATGTCCATTGACATTCATTGTCTATAGTACTTGCTAATTTGTGAATCAAACAAATCGTAGTTACCAAGTCCGGAAATCCAGATATGTTCGTAGGGCTGAAAATACGAAAATCCGAATTCTTGAAAAGTTCTGAAAAATCTAGTGTGAAATATAAACATCTTATATATGCAACTTTGATAGATACAACAAAAATCATCAATAACATAATATTAAATGTTTATATATTTAATAATAAGGATGTTTATATATGAAAAAACAGGGCTGATCCGATAAAACTTATCTAGAGCCGCTGAAAAATCCTGATCCGGCTGGATTTTGTGCGGATCCACTCGAATTTGGTAGCCATGCAACAAGCCCATTTGCATCATTTAGTCCATGACCAATAACGTATCAAATTAGTAAACTTATGCATAGAGCTTTCAGTAATGTAGATGCTAATGATCAATCATGGTGTCATCTATAGATGGCTTTGCAGTTGTATCATGCCATGAAAATGATTTATATGTATCTTTCTAGGTACAAGCCTTCACTTGGTGATTTACAGACACTTAATAACAAGAGAATATATAGAGATCAAATCTCATATCAATACATATTCGTGGGATAATACATGGGCTCACAATAATAAAAGGATATACAAATGTCCTATGAAACTCATACAAATGTATATCTTTAAGACAATTTATAGACCCCAATAATAGGAGCATTTATTAGAATCTTGATTGAAGTTCCATTAAATGAAATGCAACAATTTATGGATACTAATCCTCATTTTTTTGTCTATTGATTGTGAATTTAGGAGCATGTTTTCATTGTTAAAAGCATTTATATCATTCAAGAACAAGTACAACAGTATTAAGAACAACAAAATTAAGGATTATTGGTCAACCATCACAATTCATTATTAGAGTCAATATTAGCACCACCTTCTACAAAAAGTCAAACTAGTGTATAATCCATAGTCAAAGCAAATACCTTAATCGGTGACATTTAGTTTCTTGTTTATCGGGCGGTAATTGTTAAACTTACCTCTAAAAAAGGTCAAATATATTCCTTACTGCAACATTTGCGAGCCAACAACAAGCATTTCTGGTCAACCCTTGATCTAATTTGTATTCTTGCCTTGTCTTATTTTGAGATTATCCTCTAGTAGTTTGAATAGTCATTAAACCTATAGTGAAGGCTAACTCGGGGCTGTAAAACATTCTCGCATATCAATATCCATCGCACAATAAACAAACAAATACATCACTACCCACCAATTTTCTTGGATTTGAATCCCCCATCACTCATCTCGGCGGGTAAATCAAAATTCATTTTCTTTTACCATCTATAAAGCTTATTGCCACATGTTAGAGGAAGAATTGTCAAGTCAAACATGGTTACCGCAAAGTTTCAAAACTTCTATCTTGGGGACCGTAAGCATTAGATTGTATATTTTTGTACATTTCTATTTGGAAAAAAATAGTTTAGTATTATTAACATAATTAGAAGTCACACATGATATGCATAATGTATTCCCTTTCAATATTATGGATATGCGGGTGCCTTCAACCGGAGAGAAAAGCGCTTTGTCTACACTCTCATAAGTTGAAGATGCACAATGTAAAGGATGGGTTACATATTTTATTTCTTCTCGTATTATGTTCCAAACTCGTGTTGTCTAGTTATAATAGTTTTGATTCATATGATATGTTATGCATGATTCCATAATGAAAATATTTTTGCTTTGATAATGTACTATTGAATATATATATATTTTTGAAAAGATAAACAAGGGTCAAGGGTCCCTTTCCATTTACATACCAAAGATATTCTTTGAAAACTAACAAAATTGTACTATATGAACTCGCCAAAGAACTATCCCGATACAACTAAAAACATACATACAGTTTTTAAAGAAAAAGCTACATCCTCGAAGATGACTCAATCATCCGAGTCCGACGAAACGTTCACGACTTCATTCATGTTGAGCTCCATTGTGCCAATAGCTTGAAACCCATCTCGCTCCACCATAGAATCCAAACCGGCCGGAGCGGCGAGCCAATTATATTCCTTAGAGGCTGAGCCCTAGAGCTCTTCCCACTAGCAAGGAGTCGGATTTAACAGAGTTGAGAGGGCCCTACAAGTCCAAATAGGGGATCCTCAAAACCTCGTCCTCCTTTTGCTTGCAAAATTGGATCATAGTCCCCGCAAAACCCTTGAGGATTTCAAACCGCTTACCCACTCCATGAATGCAGCCCTGCGACCCATCCGGCTTGACACATGCAATGCCTCTCCGAGAACAGGGGCCAAAATGCAAGATATGCATTCTCCACAACCTCCTCCATACCGATTCTAGTGAGTCTGCCTAACCCATTTGCGACCAATCTCCACCGCCATGGCCTTGTCGGGATTGACAATTAGGAGATGTTCCACGAATGTGGCAACCACTTTGGAATTGACCTGGAGCGTCCAATTAATTGCAAGTAATTATCTCCAAGTATTCCTTCAATGGCCTCTAAGGACTTCTCAAAGTCGATATTAAAGATCAATGTCACCTTTTCCACCGATACACCGAAAAGAAGGCCATCTCGTGTTCCGGACCTACAAACCGATTTAAGGGTAAGCGTTAGAGACTCCATGTTGTGATTAATGCTGAAATACTCGACTAAAAGGAAAGCACCGCCTCCCAACTTATAACCCTCACCACCCGCCCACACAAGAGATCAATCTCTTGTCACATTATGGATAGAACTCAACAACCCTCATCAAAAAGACATTCCTCTAATCCTTGCCAATCCTTCGCATTACAACTTATGATTTCCCCCACAAGCAACTCCAACCCTTATTGGATAATAAATCCGCACACCTATTACCTTTCTAAAGATGTGAATGATTGACCATTCCTCAATTTTACTCAACCAAAATAGAACTTTTCTTAAAATCAAGTTGATTTTCCAAGAGGAGGCTTTTCTTTTAATAACAAAATTAACTATTACCTAGGAATCTCCTTCGATTTTTAACTTGCCAATTTTTAGATCAACTGCCATTTTTAGACCTCTTTTAACACCTGAATTTCAGCAAGGTTGCAACTTTCCACTTATAAACGATAGGATCCAGCTGAAAACAATTCCCCTTTTTCATTTCTTATAAGGCATCCGGCACCAAAAAAACTCGGATTACCCTTAGAGGCACCATTAAAATTTAATTTATAAAATCCGGGTAGGGGGAATCCATCCAGTTAATGATCTTCTAACCGAGGTTAGGACACTGACATAGGACGAGACAACAGATGGAAATGTTATTTTTGGTCAATTATTTAAGATTTCCTTATCTCTTGAAGAGAAATGACTACCATTGTTCCAATGGATGGAAATATTATCGAAAATGGCCAACTCCAACCGATTTAAAATAGCCCTAGCTGAGCTAATTTCCTCCCGAAAGATCCTTTTATTCCTTTCCCACCAAAGATGCCAAATCAACAAGAAAGGACTACAACCCCAGATGGAGGCAAGAGCCTCATTTTTCCTTGGCCTAGGCCAAGCCAGGAGAATAGATGGCAAAGACTCCAGTTGAACCCAAGGGAGGTTCAATTTGGCACAAAGCCAATTCCAACATTTGATTGCAAAAGGGCAATGGACAAGCAAATGTTTTAAATCCTCCTCCCCGTAACACAAACCGCACCTAGTAGGACTTGCCGATCCTTTTGATTGTCTCCTTTTTTGAGTTAAAATTCTACCCTTATAAGCTAACCAAGCAAAGGCACCAACTTTTGGAGGGCAAATTTTGGACCAGCAAGCAATCCATTCATTTTCTTCAAAACCAGCTTCAATCACTAACTTCCTATATCCATAATGAACAGAATAATTACCTGATTTAGAAGCAGTCCAAATAATTTCATCATTTTGGGGGAAATGAAAACTCTCTCAATGCCATCTCTGATTTAAATTGGGCTTTAGTTCCTCTAAGATGGGAATGTCCCCCACTTCTTTCCAAGAGAAAATGGGAGAATCTGGAGAAATCTTGACCCCATAATCCTTCACTTTATCACCCCAGAGGGGAATTAACAACTCTTTAAGCTCTTGAAATTCCGGAATCCTTCCCAAGGCAGGGAAGCCATTCCAAGAATCATTCCAAAAATGGCAGATTCTCCATTGCCAACCAGCCAGAGACTGATTGAGAATAAAATTGCCTCAGCAAGAAAGAATGAAATTCCATATGTGGGAGCCATGAGGCGGTTGATCAATAGATAATAGTGTAGCAAGGAGCCCCTCTCCCCCGCCCCAAATATTTGCTTTCAAATATGATACCTATAGGAGAATTGGGTTTAGAAAGAAGATACCATACCAATTTAATCCCCAACGCCAAATTTTGTTTTTCTAAGTTAATTATCCTTGCCCTCCACATCTCTTAGGTAAAGAAATGGTTTCCCATTTAACCAATGGAATCTTCTTGAATCCTCAATTCCCTCGCCATAAGAAAGATTTCATAATTCTAGTTAATTTTGATAGAACCACTTTTGGGATTTTCAAAACTTAGAGCATATAAGTTGGGAGGAAGTGAGAACAATTTTGATAAGAAGAAGCCTTCCAAAGAAAGGATAACCACTTCCCCTTCCAGGATCAAGACGGTTTTCAAAGGCCTTCAACAATTTATCCCAAATACTCGATTTGCCAATCCCCGTGAAGAGAGGAATTTCTAGATATTTTCGAGGACGCTTGTCTAAATTAAAACCAAGAATCCTTTGATCCTCAATATCAACCTTCTCAAGGTGTTGAAAAGAAAATTACGACTTTGGCTTACTAATCACTCCGCCTAAATGCATTTGAATATGATTCCAATAGATCCCTAAAGATTTTGGCTTCCTGGATGGAAGCTTCACCAAATAAGAAAGTATAATCCGCGAATTGTTGGTGGGATAAAGGATCAATGCCTTTAGCCACCTTTAAACCAATGTTACGCAGGACGCGCATCCCCCTTTCCAGCCTGCCCTGGGGCGCCCTTGATTTGGGGATAGGGACGAGACGCTTCTCGGCGTCCCAAAATTCAAAAAAAAGGGGGATGTCCCCTAAGGTTAGGGGACGTCCCTGGTGCAACAACAATTAGGGGACGACGTAGGGGACGCCGTGACGCCCCCGAGACGTTTACGAGGACGCTCGGGAACGCCATGACGCCCCCTATGCCGTGATACATTAAAACATAAAAACTAAAAAAATTAATTTAATACTTTCTTTTATTCTTTTTATTTAGTTGTTTATTTTTTTATTCTTTGCAAGACACCTATGTACAAGGAGACCCCAACATTACGGTGGGATGTGGATCCCGAGGATTCAAGGCAGATTGACGAAGATTGACTTCTAGTGAAGAGGAGCGGTTCACAAGTGTTCCTTTAGAGGGCTCTGATAGTGATTATTGAGTTGTCATTTTGGTTATGTAATATCATATAATGATATATGTACTTTTGAGTTATATGACTACGAGTCTATGACATAATATTTGATAACATATGTAGGTGTACTCTTTTCATGTTGATTATTGAAGACTTGTTTTTAATTTTCAACTTTCATTGTCATATTGAAGTTTTGAACATTGAATATATAGCATTTTGGGCCTTGGCTTATGTGATGAATAATTGGATTAATCATTAATGGTTTCACTCTTCAAACTTTCAATTTTAAGTCTTAGTTTATTGAATTATTCATGTTATATTTGTAAAATTAATAAATTTTATATATTTTATTAGCCGTCCCCTTGCTGTCCCCCGGTTGTCCCCAAATTTTGAAAACCTTTTGCCGTCATGGAAACCTCATCCCTACGTCTCGCCGTCTCGGATACTTCCCTCACTCACCGTTGACTGAATTGATCTGCCTAGAGCTTCTGTAACTGTGATGTATAAAAAGAAGAGAGCGGATCACCCTACCCGATCCCTCTATTACTCTCAAAGAAACCTTCAGCTGAACCATTGACCAATATCAAATAACAGGGGGAGGAGATACTTCTAAATATCCATTCACAAAAAGACCTCAAAAAGCCAAATGCAAGAGGAATATGTATTAGGCATCTCCAGCTTCACCCTATCATAGGCTTTACTTCTATCAAGCTTAGTAAGCATCGCAAGATCCTGTTTATGGACAATGAATGCATCAATTCATGAGCAATGATAACACATTCAGTTTTGAATCTCCTAGGAACAAAACCACTCGCTCATGAGAAATCAAAGAATCTAGGAGAGGCTTGAGTCTAACAACAATGCATTTAGAAATTATTTTGTATGAGGTATTGCAAAGAGAGACATGGCGAAAATCATCAAATGAATTAGACCTTTCCTTTTTAGGGAAAAGGCTTATAAAGGTGCAATTGAATATCTTTAAAATTCTCTTTGATTTTTGAGATTCTTCAACATCCGCCCACACATATTTACCCACAATATGCCAAAAATCTTGAAAGAAATCAGCCCAAAATGCATCAGCCTCGTAGCTTTGTTATTCTCTGTGGAAAACACCACACTCTACAGCTTCCTCAAAGGAAAAAGGAGCTAAAAACATTCTATTTTGATCCTCGACTAGACAAGGAATATTCCTAAGGATTTCTTTTTGATCCTAGAAGGATGACAAAAGATCACCCCCAATAAATTAGAAAAATATGCAACAACCTCTTTTTAATACCATCCTGATCTCAATTCTCTCCCAATCATCATTTTTGATGCTCGAGATAAATTTTGAGCTTCTTTTCGCTCTTCCGATGCATGATAGTATTTAGTATCATGCTATCTCCTTAAGCCAATTCTCCTTGGATTTTTGCTTCCAATAAATTTCTTCACGCAAGAGCAACTCACCAAGATCAGCTAATAACTCTTTTTCCTTCTAAAACTCCTCCCGACCCATGCCTCTTGATAAAAACATGTTCATTCAAATCCTAAAGTTACTTTTCCACTCTAATTTTTCTTGGAAGATGTTTTTGAAATGATGTTCATTCCATTCTAACAATTTGACTTTGAGCAGCTTTTAATTTATGAGAGTGGATAAACATTTTCGAGCCCCGAATCTTAAAGGAATACCACCAAGCGTTGATTAAATTAGGAAGGAGGGGGTCTCTAAGCCACATTAACTCAAAATTAAAAGGCGATTTTTTGGGAGGTTCATCCTGATTAGAAGAAAGAAAAATAGGATAATGCTCTTAACCAGACCATGTGATAACCAAGCTTTCTAAAAGAATATTTCCTTGCATCCAAAGAGGACTAACTAGGAAACGATCCAACCACTTAGAAATACTGCTAAAACCTAATCTCTTATCAGACCAAGTAAACCAACCTTGCTTTGGTTCAATATCCAATAAAGAATTGTTTTGGACAAAAAATGAAAATCTTGTTGAGATTGAGCATTTCTTACCAGACCTCCAACTTTCTCTCTGTTTGACAAAATGGCATTAAAGTCACCACCCAAAATAAAGAGATGATCCTTCCTAACCTGAATTTCCTCAAAAAACTCCTTTCACAACAACCTTTTACTAGCCAAATTATTGGGTACATAAATGTTAAAAAGAAAGAAATCCTCTTGATCTCCTAGGGGAGAAATTCGACATAATTGCCAATTCTGCTTTTGTTTTACCACTTCTAGATTAGTTTTATATGATTTCCAAAGGACACCAAGACCCCCACATGCCTCTAGCATCCACAAAAGCACCAGACCAATCCTTCCAACTCTTAGACCCAAAATTCAACAATTCACTCGCCGTCATTTTTGTTTCCTCCGTAAGAACAATGCTTACATCTTAGGAGAAAATGCAACGCTTCACCAAGCATCGCTTGTTAGGGGCATTCAAGCCCCTAACATTCCATTAAAGGATTTTTATGGCTTCTTGGGAAGCAATTTCACCTTCCCACCTTTAGGATTTCCAAATATCAGAGTTTTCTGTTTACCATTAGCCACTTTGCTTTTGGAAACTTCCTGTTTTGATTTACGCCCCTTTTTTCCGTTCCAACTACAATTGGTCACTTTGAAACCAATTTGGAAAGATGCCAAACAAGTGGAAGTTAACGGAAGATCCAACTCCTCCTCCATTTCCTCCGCCCCTACCTCGAGAGCCTCCTCATGATCGGACTTTTGCTTCTTCGTCTGCTTCATCCTCGAAAAGTCTCGATCCATTCATTTAACTCTTTTAAAGAAGAAACCTTACCCGAGCTAAATCCTTCATTTAAATAGAGAGAGAAGTTACATCGAATCTTTCACCACCCTTTGTGTCCAAAATTGTTTTAGGGGTGAGAGCTTCTTCATTTACAATCTCTACCCCCTTTGAAGAAGAAGGATTATAACCTGGTTTGCTATTCAAGCCAAAGCATAACCGAAGTCTCGCTTTGTCATGGCATCGCCACTTAAGATGACCCGTCTGATTGCACTTGAAACATTTGGGCTGTATTTCTTCATAATCCACCCTTTGATGCCACTCGCCAAAGGAGATTTGATTACTATCGAATTAGGAAGATCGCTCTCTAGGTCCAACGCCATGCAGACTCTAGCATAGGAACAAATAGAACTATCCAAGATTTTTGGATCAATTATTATCACTCCACCAATGTTTTCACCGATCTTAGATAGAATCTCCGGCTTCCAATACTCCAAAGGCAGCTCAAAGAGCTGAATCCACACCGGAGTTTCACCAATCGAGGAAGACAGAACAACGAAATTCTGAACCTAGGGCTGGAGGTAAATACCATTTTCTCCCATAAGCCCATCTCTCTTGCGTAGGGATTCGCTTTCTTTGTTCCTCACTTCAGTAAAGAATAGAAAAGAAACCGTTGGGGAGGAAAGAAATTTGAATCCCGTTGCCTCATTGCTATCGCACCATCGGGAGATTGCCTCACAAAGCCATCTCCTCGGGAAATTTAGCAATAGGGGCACGACTTCCCAGTGATCGCAACTTCTTCTTCCACCTTTGAGTCAAGAATCACTTCCATCTGCCTTGCATCATTCCTTCCGATCACCTCTCCTTCGAGCTCCGATGCGAAGGAACATTGAAGACCAAACGGATTCTTCTAGTCCTTCCTAAATTCTTCTCAATTGAAGGCTGTGACTCGCCACCTTTTCGCCGCCTTCGATGCCTTTTTTATTTTCACTAATTCATGCAATCCTCACTCCCTCTAATCACCGATGCACTTGTCGCCTTACTACCCTTTCAATCACTAAGCATCTATTAACTAGTTACACCTCTATGCACTATTGAGTATTTATTAACATGCAATTTCTTTTATTGCTATATGATTTTGAAATATCCACCATGTATTGGAACAGGTTGAAACTATGTTTACAACTTTGGAGCGCATAGCACAAATTGACCCAAAGCATGCAGATATTGTCCTGCTTGAAAATTATGCAGCATTTCAAAATAGGTATCATGTTGTTTCAACTTTCAGCTATATATTTCACTCCACATCCCGTCTTTTATTCAAGATCTTGTAGATGTGTTTGTGCTCAGAACATTGTGCATAGGTCTTAGGTGTTTGAGGTATAATTTTTTTCTTCCATTTAACTGATATTGAAGTTATCATTTATTGTCTAGCCTTTATGAGCAGGCCAATATGGTTCCCACATTAGCAAAGTTCTATCATCAAGCAAGCGAAGCATATGAGCAAGCATGTACTCGATATATCAACTCTATCATAAATTATGTAAGTTTACTCAGCGTATTGAGAATACAGCATCGAAACAAAAAAACATACGCAACTCCGCATGTATTTTCTTTTCTTTTCTTATAAGTGAAACAAAACGACTTCCATTTTCCTTTGTTTGTTATAAAGTCATGTATAGGTAGATCATCGTTTATCACAGGGAGACAGCTTTGCTTCTTGGCTTCTTTAAAAATATTTATGTCTCTTGGATTTTTTAAAGATATCTGCTAGCTTGTGCCACATTCAAATTGTGTCTTGTATCATTTGGCTTATCCTATGCACATTTATCTTTGCAGCAATTTGAAAAGCTATTTCAGTTTGCTCAGAAAGTGGAGAATTTGTTGTACACAATTACACCAGAAGAGGTATGTTCATTGACACTAAGGAGTAAAATGTGTCTTTTCCTGAGATAAATTTAGCTAAACCAAGCAGCAGCCTGAATTGACCCATTAGGCTACAAACTGTTTTCCTGTTTCCTACTCACCCTTATCTCTACTCAATATAAAAATATATTAGCCTTATAACATGGATGGTGATCTAAATGGTTTGAGAATTTTGGCATTTGATATTAATGGTAATAATTATTATGAGATTTTATGTCAGTACATAATACTACAGTGTCATCTACTATTCCCTGGCTGTCACATATCTCCCGCCTTGGAAAACTCTTCATTAATGATGAGTGCTAGTATTTACATAATGTGTTACATGTCGAGTATTATAATAAGTGTATTGCTTTCCTCCTTTGGGTCATAGCGTAATTGCATCTCTCTATCATAGACAGTGAGTTATTTGGCATGCATTTAGTGTTTGTGTTTAACATCATATTCGAATGTAATCTTATGTAATGCAAAACAACATGCTAATGTCTTCCTGGGTGGTATTATTAATCTTGCATTGCATTATGTGTTAGCTGTAGAAACTTTGTTCAACAGAGTTGTGCACCCTTTCATCATGTTGTACATGTCCTACGCTTTCTGACACATTTATTTATTTTCACTGGTCAACAGTGAATAAGTTATATCCACAACAAGGTGACTTAATAGATTTTTCTGTTTTGTTTTTTAAATTTTGCCCTGAACTGTCACCTGGATCAGTATCACTTACAGAATTAATAACACAAGTACGTTATTATGAAATTCAAAAGGATTATGTAATAGTTTATGAACGTATATAATCCTTTTGAATTTCATAATAACGTACTTGTTACCTTATGTGAATGAAATACTATGAGAGACTACAAAGTATAATTTCATGAAATATATTTGAGTTTGTGCATTTAAAATATATGAATCAGAAATATAGAAAACCATAAATTTTGAACACCATGCATGATTATTATTATTTTTTTAATAAGAAACACTTGTCTAATATGGAAGAACATCAGTTTGAACTGTATCAGCGAGTGACCTGCAGCATAGAGTCGGTAACGCCAATGTATACGGACAGAAAAACAGAGCTCTGTAGCAGTCTGAGAGTTTCAACGATGTGATGCTAGTGTGTCAAATGCCAAATGAACTCAAAATTATTTCGTGATATGTGTGGAAACCTGTAAAAGAATAGGACGTTGTTACCCACTGATTGCCTTGATCTGAGATATGGAATAACAGATACAGACAGTTTGAAGTAAGGTCATTATACATCCCAGAAAAAGACACTTTGGTGACTGTTTGAAGGGTTTTAGGACAGTTAGAGGGTATATGGATCTGAGAGTAATATAGTAAAATGAGAGCTAGCTGTTCTAAGGCGTCTGGTTTAGAAGGATGAACTAGCATGGCAGGTTTGTTAGACCTTGTGAAGAGTAAACAGTAAGGATAACTGCACATAGATATGCAACTAGGAGAAGAGTCTGTGAAGGAGCGATATGTAATATAGTATGGGTATGCAAAACAGATTGCAGTATGGTAGATAGAAAACATTGTCTCTAAATAAGCATAGGTGTGTTGATATGATATTCGTTTATCATGGCAACTGCAAATTAGATCTTTCTTTTGTTTATAGAAAATGAGTGTGCATATCACGAGAATAGGTTTTGAATTACAAACCAATCTACAAACATACTCCTTTTCCTTGATAATCTTAGGGGTTGGAATCAAAAGTTTTGATGCCAATGTTATGGACAGGTATCCCACTCACCCTCCTCTATGCGGAAAATACTAAACTTGTAAAATTACATTGACCACCTTTACATGGATTATGGTCTAAAAGGTTTAGGGTATACTTATTTATATCCTATGTAGCCGGTACGTACCCTGCAAGGTATGGGTACGGTACATACCGCACTGCACGCAATACGGGTACAATACACAGGGGGTACGCCTAGGGTACCTCCTGCAATGGCCTCAATGCTGCATGCAACTAGGAAAATCCATCAATGCTGCATGCAGCCCTCAAGCAAGGAGGAAGATGGCAAGGTAACGATCATTGAAAAGTAAATCAAGAAGTAACTGTAACTAAGTCTCCTTTATTGTGCTGAAGGATTGGCCTGTGTAGTTAGCCAGACCCCCAGCAAGACTTGGTATTTAACATAGTGGTTGTATAATACTTTTGGAAAAATAAGGGTGGCATGTGTAATCTCCTCCTGTCCTAAATATATGCTTCTGTTACTTTCAAAACCCTATATATGCTTTATATATACACAATTTTATATTGGTTATGTCAATATGTGTGATGAACTGAATATGGGTGGAACTGATTTGGGTTTAATGAATCCAGGAAAAGTAAAAATTGATGTCTGCACTTAAAAGAAATTTGAATCAGTAGTATTTGGTATGGCTTGGAATGAGCGAGTTTGTGGATTTTGCATTATATTACATTAGTGGTATCTAACATTGGCTTAAGTTTGGGCATCATGTGGATGTATACCTTTAAAAGAGCATCATACAGATAGATACCTATAAAAGATACAGGTGGCATTAAAAGATCTTTCACAACCACTGCACACCCACAACGGACCCCAGTTTTGTATTGATACGAAGCTATGTTTTATAAGTTTCAATCTTCTAGATCTTTTTAAAACAAGAAAGATATGAAAGGGTGGGTGGGTTAGTAGCTGCTGGTTTGGGATTGGAAGAAGCTTGGTCTGCAAAGAAGTCAGTTGTCTTCTTCTATGATGGGTATGTAGTAAGCACGTGTTGGTAAGAGCAGTGGGTTTATTAGGGAGCACTAGCAGGGCTGCAAGTGGGAACTAAGTGCTGCAGCAGAAGGTGGCCAAAATCTCCTCTCCCTTTTTGGCATTACGAGATTTCTGTAAATTTAATTTGATTCTGATCTGTGGTATTGTGTGATAATATGCTTCTTAACTTGAGGTGCTGTTGAGCTTAATGCTATCAGTTACCGCACTTTGCTGCATTTTTTTCTGGGCTAGAGCCCTTTCTTTAGGTATCCTTAGAAAAATATAAAAACAGAATAAGCATAACAATAGTGCAGTAATACCTAAGACTCTAGGACGGCAGAATGCGGGGACGGAGTTTCCCGGACGGCAAAAAAATTCCAAAATTTCAGGACGGCAGGGGACTGCTATTAAACTAATTATATAAAACTATAAATATTAGAAATATATAGAAAATAATATATAAAATTATAAATATTAAAAATATATAGAAATTTTCTAGAAATTTTATGAATAGCAGTTCATATTTATATATCAGTCGACCATGTGCATACGGTACACGTTCAGACGTCCATGTTAAAAACTCAGCAGCATACATATAGCTATACTAATGTTATATGTCCATATAACTTTTACTTTTAATATGTATGCTATTGGTTTTCATAGTATGTTGTGACAGTCCACCATGTGCGTTTGTGCTCGAAAATTTCTGTATTCATATGTCACTCTTGATTCTTAATATGTCTTTGTAATACAATCGGGTTATGGTTAACTGCAAATGTTTCTAAAGAGAAAACAACAAAGAAACTAATTAATTTTTTTAATTTTTTAATTTTTTAAAATTTGAGCAAGAAAATAAAACCAAGTCCTTGAAACATCCCGGGACGTTCTGACGCCCCCGACATCCCCAAAAGGGGGACATCCCGAAATGCCTTCTCGATATTCAGGGACCTCCCTTTTTTCCCGCCCTTATGGAAACATGAGGGACATTTCCCCCTCTTGCCATCCCTGCAACATTCGGGACGCCTGGTTTTCGTGGGGGATGCGTCCCCGCGCAACACCGCAATAGTGTCATAGTCTTCTAGGAGGCACTAGAATAGTAATCTCTCAGTAATGTCCCTTTTTCCCATTTGAGAGCTACTAATTGGTCTTCGTGCCATTCCTTCTCCATGGCAAGGAAGTGAAGAAGACGGAGGAGAATCTTGAGCTTCTATTTGCATTATTCTTCTAATATTTTATAATTTCTTTTGGAGTTTTCCGTTTCCCCTCGTAATGAGGTTGGCTGGGTTTAATGCCTTTAATAAGGCTTAATGAAAGATTATAATGGTTCATTAAGAGGTCGGCCTTTCTAATTGAGCATTGGCACCAAAGAGGAAGATATAAAAGGAGAATAGAGACTTCATTGGCATCTAGTCTTGGCGCATTTTAATATACTTGGGCAAAGAGAGCTAGTTGCTCCTTGGTCATCCACTTGAGGGCGAAAACCCTCTTGTGAGGCCTTATTGAAGGACGAAAACCCTTCATTTGGCTTGGGTGAAGGACGAAAACCCTTCATCATTGTTGAGTCTTGAAGAGAAGAGCTGAATTGAAGATCCATTTGTAATTTCCAGCTTGTTATTGAATTTTCTAGGGTGGAGCGACCTACCTTGGGTAGGGTTTGAAAACATTGGTGAAGAATTTGAGAAATTTGGTTTTGTAATTTGATTTGCCATATTTTTAAAGGCCGGAATCTGAAGTTTTATGAATTTAGAGGGTTTCTAGACCCATATTTCATAATTATTTTGTGGCTGCAATTTCCAGTGCATATTTAATTTCTAGCAGTGATTTCTGAAGTGTTTCTTGGTTAATTTGGCTTCTAAAATTCAGTAAATCATATATAAAATATTGGCGAATTGATTGGTGTGGTTTTATGGTGATTTTGGCAATTTTTGGTGCAAGTATAAGTCGCTGATTTTATATTTCAGTCTGCTGCAATTTTATTTTCAGATCTGCTTTTTTGTTTGAAACCCTCAAAAGGGGACATTACATCTCTACCTAGCAAGGTAATCAAGTTAGCTCGAAATGGAACTGTCCTCCTGTCACTATGTTTTTAGAATTGAAGATAAACTTTGAGTGCATAAAACCCCGAAAACATGACTAAAATCTCACATAAAAGTCAGATGCTGACAAAAATCATTGAGGACATACCCCTTATCATTACCAAACCAAAACATTTCAGAAGGCAGCCAGAGTTAACCAGTTAGCTCAAAACGGAACACCACCTGTCCCCGTTACTATCTCTTTAGAATCCAAAATAAACCAAACTAACATCTTTGAGTGCATAAAAACCTCAAAAACATAACTAAAATTTAGCATAAAAGTCAAATGCTGCCAAAGATCATTGGGTGGTACACCCATTCATCATTATCAAAAAGCTAAACATAATAGAAGACATCCAAAGTTCAATTATAGGAGTCGATGGACTCTCGTGATCAATGCTTCCATCCTTGTCCACCTGAATTGCAATGGTGGTTTTGCCACCAACATTCGTTTCCAACCATGGCCCTTCCTCTTGAAGTCCTCCACAAATGGATTGATAGAGACAAAATGACAAGTTTTGAAGAGCCCCAACATCCTCGTGGGCCTCTCGCTGCAAATGTCATAAACACAATGAAAGAGTTGAATCACCAAATCATCACACCCCTGCAGCCCCCCATCCACCTGCTGTTCATGAGATGGATTTAACACAGCTTTATCGTGAGATTTCAGTTGTGCAAACAAGGCATTTAACTTACTCTGCTGGATCATCACTAAAATCGTTTTCATTCGCAGACACCCACTGTTGTTTATAGAAAACATAGGGGGATCAGATTTTTTTATGCTCCATGGCACCCATTGAGGTTTGAGGAACACTGTGGAAGATTTCATGTTGAGATTTAATGCTAGCAACATGCTCCACCACAATCTTCAACTCATCAAAAATACTATTTTTCACATTCAACAAATTGTCCTGCATATTACTCATAGTCCATGAGCTATTGAAATCATTGATGGCAACAACTTTTTTGATAATAGAGGATCCGGAGCGGGAATGTTTGGGGTCAGGCAGAGAGGGAATGTTAACAAGAGAAGTTGAGAAAACATTTGGGATTTTTACCTTGCCCACCACTCCCAACTCTATCATATTTTTCAAAAAATTGACTACCCATGGTAGAACAGGGCAAATCTATTATCAAACCACTCATCAAACTCGCCAGTAACATAAACCCTCGTTTTCTTGGCTTTCCAAGACAGAGGAGTGGCCTTTTCTTGGCTTTCTCGGAGTGGCATTTTCTTGGCTTTCTCCAAGAAAGATAGGTCCCAAACCGGGAAAGATCGGAGATGCGATGAGATGAACTTGAAAGCAAGGATACCCAATCGGTTTGCAAACAGCAAAGACTCTCCTTCTCCTCACCATGATTCCGATTCCCCGTGTCCTTAACAATCCCCAACACACCACCAAACAAAAGAGGGAAGGAGAAAGGATGTCTCGACGATGGGAGCATCAGCAAACCATCTAGACAAACCTCTCACCCTCTCGCTCTCTCTCAATTTCTCAACTCTGCAATCCCACCTCTTTCTGCAATGTCTTCAACCACGCAAATACACCCTATAATCAAGATCACTCATCCCGAGAATAGCTGCGGAAAAATATCAAAATTATGACACCATAAGAAATCGCAGGCTTGCTAACTTTGGGAGAGGAGATGGCAGGTTGATCGACAGAAGTTTCACACGCATCATGAGAGGCATGTGAAACCGCACACATCAAACGGCCATCTTTCAAGAGTGCACAAGATAGATTGTGGTAGTGATTCAATTAGGGTAGCCAAATAACGAGTGCCCAAACTCACATTAATTTGAATTTAGAAGTATAGATTAATTAATAAGTGAGATAAGAAAACATTTCAAATGCAATAAGAGAGTGGGAGAGAGGAGGGAACCCCTAGGACAATTCCTAGAGCGTCTTAATAACACATTCAACAAAGGCTTGAAGGCCTGCTCCGAACCTTCGACAATGAAGATTTTGCAGCCACTAGACCATTCCGTGCCTCATTCTAATGAGGCAGCCGACTTCAAGTAGCTCGCAGCCCTATTACACTTCCTGGGGACTACCAAGGCTATTAATCTCTCGAATGTCGCTACCACCTGCTTAAGCCGCCAATCTTTCAGCTTAGCTCCTCAAACTCACATTATTAGCAAGAATTTGTGATTCTGCTTAGACAAAAATCTGCAAAATCTGATGTGGTTAAGTAATCGCTAGTACCGCCATATAGCTAATGCTTCCTTTCCAGGCTCCAAAACTGAAATTCATATGCCCTTGAGACTCGCAATGGACCACCGCAGCTCCTGCCATCCTTGGGTTGCCCTTTGAAGTACCATCACTATTTAACTTCACCCACGAATGGGTAGGACGAGTCTATATATGCTATGTTTCTATTTTTCTAAGGGATGTGCATAATTTATTAGAATTTTTACATAAGAGGACCTCTGTACTCACATACTTGAGCTTTGAGGGTTTGGTGCTTTGTGTACCCTTGTACCTATGCATGCAACCTTTATAATTTTAAACAGTGTTTTAAAAACCGGCCAAACCAGAACCGGAACCAGCCGGTTCGACCGGTTCAACATTTTTAGGCATGAACCGGTTTAAAAACTGGACCATTCGACCGGTTTGGTACCGAACCGGTCCAGTTCCAACTTGAACCGGCCGAGTCGTGTAAAGATGCATGCATACGGTGCCAAGTATAAAAAATTCAATTTTTAATTAAAATTTCCGCTTTTAATGCCTTTCTTACTTGGAGTTCGTGCCATTTTCCTATAAACACCTTTCTTGCATGTTATATACTATATACACGAGCAAAATTTGCATATTTTGTGTGTAGTGTTGGAATCATGGTCTCTAATCTTTCAAATATATTGTTTTCATTAAAATGTAAATTTTTATGTGTTTTTTAGTAAACCGGTTCATAAAGTTTGAACTGGTCTGGTCCAACCGTCCAACCGGTTTCGAGTTTTAAAACACTGATTTTAAAAGTAACAATTGTCCACGTTCGATCCAACCACAATTGGTTTCGAGTTTTAAAACACTCATTTTAAAAGTAACAATTGTCCAGTGTCTGATTTGTTGAAATATGGAGCATTATAAAGAACACATTTCGTTATTTAGTTGATAATTGTTCAACCAATTTGAACCACCTCTTGCTTATTTAATAAATGTTGTCACACTTGTTGATCGCGCATTCAACCTTCTCTACATTCTTTCTTGTCATTACATATTCTAACATTGGTATTAGAGCGACTAGTGCTCGTTAGAATTCGAAATCTGAGGAATCTTGGCAAAGAGCACGATTTTGAGATTACAAGTTCGAGGAAACCTCGTGGCAGGGCACAAACTAAGGGAAATCATTCTGCTAGAGCATGGAATGAGGACATAAACCCTAGACATTTGTCTAAAAGCGATTTTTGAAAATTCTGTCCGGTTTTCTTTGTATTAAGTAGTTATGGTCACGATTTATACAATTTTTGCTGGTTGCGTTTTGTATTACGGATTCTAATTGCGATTTCCATAGTAAATAGTGGTCGAACCGTCTCTTGTCCCGGTCGTGATGTGCGTTTATACACAAAAACCTCTATTTTTTAGCACGGTTTGTCTAGATGTGATTTGTGTATCTCTATTTTGGTAGAAAATATGGTCATGGTTCAAGAAAAAGACATTAGTTTGGGCACGAGAATTCGTGTATAATTACTGAGATTTCATGGGTGCTAGGGCACGAGATTCATGCATACCTAACATTGCTCAGGGCATTGATAACTTCTCATATATATTTGTGGGTTTTGTAGACCAGATAGTCAATCACGCTTTGTCGTATATTTATTTTTGCTCCATTATTATTCGGATTTATTTGCTGGTTGGGAATTGGTGTGAATGGAAAATATTTCAAACTTGATTTTGCCGGAGACACAGAAATTGATGGGCACAAATTTCAAAGTATGGAGCCACAAAATTTTGACACTTTGAGAATTTTGTGATTGTGATAAGATACTCACGGATAGCAACAAACCCGTTGCAAACTTCATGGATTATGACAATCGTCATAAGGAGGCTCTATTACTTTTAAAAATTGTCGATCGATGATTTGATACATGCGGTATGGAATACCAATACGGCTAGTACGTTGTGGACCAATTTCAAGGATAAATATCAAACGTCAGAGAAGAGTCGTTTTATACCTGAAGAATATGCTCTTTTGCTTGAAGTTATCATTATCACCGAAGTACAACACCTCTCGATTTACTTGCATGTGAATGAAATGGGAAATCAATGTAATTGGATAACATGGAATTATCTCTAGGTGTGGGACCATGAACTTGAGACAATTCTCCAGAGAAGGTTGGTTCCTCTTCCTAATCTAAGCACTAAACTACTCCTAATGAAGGAAATGCAACTATCTACTCCTATTCTATAATTCCAAGGGACTAGGGAGGGAAAATGCATGAAAATGAAGAAATCCTACACTAAGGAGGAGCACCAAGAAAAGGGTGGTGTGGACAATTTCAAATGAATGAAAATGGGAAAAATGGGAAAGGAGAGGGTGAACAAAGCACCACAGATCACAACAACATTCAATACACCAATTTTCATAAGCACAACATCATTCAAACCTGCAATGAGAACAATAAAATGCACAAAACACCTAGAAGCATGAAGAAAAGCAAGATAAAGCAGCAGAAACCCAACTAGGGAGTGAAACAGCCACAAACTTGATCTTTATTGCTTCATAAATTTGCACAATACATCATACTAGAGGTAGAAGGCATGATAATCATTACAATGCTAAAAATGAGGCTTAGAGCTCTAACATTTACCTAACAGCTGAGAAAAAGAGAGTAAAATTTCAAAAATGTCCAACCACTACAAAATGAGCTCCCATTACAATATATAGAAGTTTGAAGAGAGGAAGAGAAGAGGGAAATCCCGAAATTGTGGTTGCAACCACCAACAAAAGGTAGTAAATGCTCTGCAAACATCATGGAGATCCTTGCAAACCCATTCCTTCATTGTCCCTTAGCTTGCTGGAGAAGAAATCTGCCCATACTCTTTAAATGTTGGTAGTTGGATGCCCGGAACTGCTCATTTCAGTACTGGATGTCTTCCACTTTTTCACAAACTTACCCCCATCTAAATTAAGAAATCCAATTTTGTGGGCGTATAGGATGTCGAGACCTTTCCGAAAAGTCCAATTTTGTGAAAATCGGAGCTCCCAATCAAAAGTTGTGGCCATATTACTCTCCTCAATCTTGGGGAATTCGTGGTGCCATTATTGGCTTACCTTCGCTTTGCTTCGGGTTTTTATGACTGCATTACTTAGAAGCAAGTGCCCTCATTTCTCCGCACATCTGCTTTTGGTTCCCCTTAGTTCATCATGGTTTTCGAACTACTTAACTTTGGGCTTGCTAAGGGCCATTACTGAAGTAATGGGGGTGCATATCCACGCAAAGTCGTTACACAACCTTTAGTATCAGAGGCTTTAAAAGTTGCTCTACTTGCATTTTTAGGTGAGCATTGCTTAGAAGTAATGCTACTTCGTATCCACACACGATCGCATGCTTCTCTCCTCTGTATTGTGCGGATTTCTAATGACTTGGCTTGGCCTTTGGGGTAGCTTATTACTCAAGTAATGCCCCCTTGAAATCCTGCACAACTCTCCTTTCTACCGCCTTAGTTCTGCGGTTTTTATGGATTACTTTACTTGCACTTCCGACCCCTCATTACTTAGAAGTAATAGGGGGTCGGATCCCCGCAACATTGCTTTTGGCTTAGCTTGTTCCTACTGGTTTCCGGGGTGTCTTTCTTGCTCGGGTTTTCGACCCCGATTTCTTTGAAGTAGGCGAGGGCCGTTTTTCCGCAAAACTAGCCCCTCGCTTCCTTTGTTGTTTCATGGGGTTTTAACCCTACTTTACTTTGGGATTTTAACCCCTCGCTACTTCGTAGTAGTGCCGACCACTAACCCCGCAACACTACCAACGCGCCAAGTAGCTCTCGCTTATGAGCTCGCCAAGCTCCTCACAATTTCATCCATTTTTCCAATCAACTCCCATTTAACTCTTAAGTCTTTCTTCTTCCTGGTTGAGTCATTTTGCCAGAAGGCAAAATTTGGTCAATAGTTATATAAAGGTGGATCAATGTTTGAGCATCCACTTTGGATGAAAGACCTTCGAGACTAGCTATTTTCCATCAACAAAAAGGTGGATGATGATGAGATGGTGGCTCAAGTTCGAATAGTCTACCTTCCTCATACGAGTCATTTGTGGAAGCTCTCTATTTAATGGCTAAAAGTCAAACTCTCACGTTTGACAAGGTTAATTTCTACTTGTTGCAAAATGAGCGAGACCGACACAAAGTCATGAGTCCGGTTCTAGAGAATTTGAGAGCTCCTTTGCTATTCAATCCAAAGGGAAGTAGAAGTGTCAAGATGAAGGCACATCCTCCCCTAAATATCAAGTGAAATGTTACTATTGTCATAAACTTGGTCATGTCAAGAAGGATTGTCGGAAGAGACAATATGCCCTTGCCAAGAACAATAAAAAGCGAAAGGGGCAAGCAATTGTGACAACAATTGAATGTGAGTTAGAAGATGAATATGTTGTCATGGCATCGTGCTCGGTTGGCATCCCTACTGGTGCTGGTTATTTGATTCTCGAGCATCTCAACACTTCTCGTGTCAACGTGATCGGTATGTAAACTTTCATACAAATTTTTTTCTTCTTCCGATTCAGCTTACTTTAGGGAATGGGAGATCACATGTCAGTAGAAGGGATCGGGGATGTTCTATGATGTCAATGATCAAACCAAACTTACGCTTAAATATGTTAGATATGTCCCTAACATGAACACGAATTTATTATCTACATGTTAGTGACAGCATAATCCTAATATTGTTGTAAGCTTCTCTCGTAAACAATGTATTGTGTTTAATGTTAAACAAAACAAAGTCATACTCCGGGTGTCGGGCATGGTGGACTTTATAGGTTGGTTGACCCCGCCATGGTTAACTTACACACCCTAGTCAGAGAGAGTAATATCGACATTTTGTGGCATGAGAGATATGGACATCTCAACTTCTAGTATCTTGCCCCAGAGAGAAAACATGGTTGTTGGTTTGCCTCATACCAAGAGAAGCAGACATGTGCAGGATGTTTTGCAAGAAAACAAAATCGGAAGGCTTTTCCCACTAAAGGTGTTGTTATCCAAAATAAGCTCATGCTTATTTTTGGTTAACTGCACCTATTTTTCCTCTTTTAGTGATTCAATCCAATTTTCAGATATTCTAAGCACTTAAGGTTTCCTGAAAACATCTTCATCAGTGGGAAATTTCTTCCCTTTCCAAAGATATAAAGAAGTCCTTCTAACTCCTCATATTTTGCAAGTTACGAGCGGCGGGCCTTGGAAGGTATTTTTGCCCAAAAGCGGGCCGACATGAGTTTTAAGGATTTTGCCAATGTGGAGAGGCGGGGTGGTGGGAGATATTGAGACTTTTCGCCCAAAGGAAAATGCGGGCCGTCGGGCCCGAAGAGGAAAATTTGCCCAAGTGAATTTCGGGCCAAGGGAGTTTTGGAACTTTTGTGCTTTTTGCAAATAGGGCACAAAGTGAATTTCGGGCCCGCAAGCCCGTGGGGGATCTTAAAGCCAAATGAAGAAAAATGCCTAAGGCCCGCAAAAGGACACGTGGCCATGTTGAAAAGTCAAAGCGGGATGGCGGGTCATGTTGGAGGCAATTTGAACTTTTGCCCCAAGAAGGCGTAAAGCGAAAAAATGAGCTGCGCCTCCGCCGATGCCCAAAGAGCCACGTGTCAAGCCTCACCGCATGCGGGCCGCCGCCTGGAGTGACTTTTGCCCAAATGGTAAAAACAGATCTGTCGGGCTCGAAATGATTTTTGCCAAAAAGTGAATTGGGGGCTGCGGGGCAAATTTTGCATTTTTGCATTTTTGGTGCCAAAGGGCACAAAGTGAGTTTCGGGCCCGCAAACCCGTTCTGCTCACTGGTTTTCACCATTTTTGTACATGGACCCGACTCAAACATTCAAATGGACATATCTTTCACCCAGTGCCCGAAATTCAACAAATTTGTCACCATTGGAAAGGTCTCAACCTCACCTACGCCATGGAAACCTGAAACTTTAATTTCAAAGAGGTTTGGTGGGTGAAAAATGGGGAAACGTCTTCGTGCCATCAATACACGATCCAATTGCTCCAACAATTAGATCGAATTTGATTTGATCCACCGTTCTTTCTTTCTTCAACACGCCGAGCAGACACAAAGCGACGGGTATGACAGACTTGGGGCAGATTTGCAGAGGCATTGATGGCCAGTAGTTGAGCTTCAAATTAGTTTTCCCGCCTCTCTCTCCTTCTCTCTGTGCTGAATCTATAAAAGAAGGGGCGGGGCTCATTATAAAGGGTTGGACATTTCTATTTTGTGCCCTCCCCGAAAAGTGAATTTGTGGAGCTTTCAAACCTCCCATTCGAGTTGTAATACAAAGTTTCTTGCCTCTTGGCCGTTAGTAATGTATTTTATCGACTGAGCAATAATATATGTCTCAGTGGGCAATTTACAATCCTTTCATGTGTTCATTGCCTTTTCTTCGATCTTTCATTACATTTTGGTTACCTGTGCATGGTGTTGTATTGCATTCTTGTGGTCTGTGTTAAGTTATAGAACGAGTGTCTAACATTCCTTTGGTGCATTGCCTCGTTAGCTTAGGTTTATTTTCTTGCATCTTCTCAACCCTGTCTCCTTGGTAAGATAGAGTAGATTTAGAGTAGATCCTCTGCAATTTATTTTATGCACCTGAACAGAGGAATAGGAACCGACCTTAATCCGAAGAGCTCTCTCAACTTGCAAGGTCCTAGACTTTGAGAGATGCTCCATGTTGTGCAATCACACCGAGAGTCTCAACTCATCTAGTTGGAGCACTCGGGTGCCGTGATTTTGCACTAACAGTGTTTGGCGTACAAAGGGGATCTTAGATCTTGTTCATGCAGATCTTTGTGAGCCATCATAGAATCCTCCCACACCCTCGTGCACGCTATTTTCTCGTTGTTGGTAGATCACTATTCCGTATAAATGTGGGTCTACTTCTTGAAAAAGAAGTCTGATTGTTTTGCCTCTTTCTGAAGTTCAAGGCATTGGTGGAGAACCGGGCTAGCTAGCGGATCAAAACATTGAGATCCGACAACGGGGGAAAATTCACTTCTAAACAATTTTCAAATTTCTGTAGTCAAGAAGGAATTCATCGACAGTTGATAGCCCCATATACCCTACAAAAAAATGGGGTGGTAGAAAAGGCTAATAGAACAATCATGGAGATGGCACGACACATGATGCATAGTAGAGGAGTTTCATATAGATATTGGGGAGAAGCAAGAAAACACGACCGTGTATATTATGAGTGGGAGTCCATGCAAAGCTTCACAGATAATCACACCAAAGAATCTTGGTCCAAAATCAAACTTGAGGTATCAACTTTTCACATTTTTGGTTCAACCGCATATACTTTGGTTGTTGATAGTAAGAGGAGTAAATTAGACTCTAAATGTTCCAAATATTTCTTTGTTTGTTATAGTGATCGATCTAAAGCTTATAGGTTGATTCATACTTCCACAGTTCCACTAATAAAATCATTGTTAGTCGGAATGTGGATGTGAAAGAAACACAGCTTTCTTTCTTTGCAACAATGCGCAAGAGGGCTGCAATCAACAAGAAGGCAATAATCAGCAAGAGGTAACGGAAAATGTTTCACTTTCCTTACCCATTGATGAGCTTGGTTCTTCGAATCCTCCTCCACGGACTCCAATACAACCGGTTATTTTTTCCACTGATACACTCGTGTATCAAAGACGCAAACTTGAGTGAAGGCCTAAGTGGTTTTACTCCACCCTCCAAGATGTGCAGGAAGGTGAATTGTCCCATTCAGATGCGCAACCACAGAGGACTGATAAGAAGGTTGATTATTCAAAGCATGCTCAATTTGCTCTCTTTTGCCCTTCTCAATATTCATGAGCCACAACGATATTCTTGAGCACAAGGCATATCTGAACGAGAAACTGGCATGCAAACAAAGTATGATGCCTTGATGAAGAATAATACTTGGATGTTGGTGCCCTTGCCTCCAGGGAAGCAATCCATTGGCTGTAAATGGGTGTATAAGGTCAAGTGCAAGGTTGATGGTACTTTGGATAAATACAAGGCTCATCTTGTTGCGAAAGGCTTCTCGCAAGAGGAGGGGATAGACTATGAGGAGACTTTTGCTCCTACTGCAAAGATGGTCACTTTTCGGTTGCTTCTTTCAGTTGTTGCTCAATTTGGTTGGAAAGTATTTCAGATGGATGTCAAGAGTGCTTTCTTGAATGGAGATTTGGAGGAAGAAGTATATATGACACAACCTGAGGGTTTTCGGGCATGTGGTCATGAACATCTAGTATGCAAGCTCATTAAGTCCTTGTATGGGCTTAAATAGGCTCCTTGAGCCTTGTATATAAAGATAGATAAACATCTACGGATTCTGGATTCAGAAGGAGTCTTTCTGATCCAAATCTCTATGTCAAAAGTGATGGTGATGACATTGTGATTCTTATTGTGTATGTTGATGATCTTGCCATCACAGAAGTGGGAGTGTTGTGATTCAAAAGGTAAAATCAGATTTATGTGTTGCTTTTGACATGACTGATTTAGGCCTCCTACATTATTGCCTTGGTGTAGAATTCTGGCAACATGATCATATGATCTTTATCTCTCAAGTCAAATATGCCACAAATCTGTTGTAGAAGTTTCGAATGACTGAGTGTAATCCTTCTTCTACGCCTATGGAGGTTGGGCTGAAATTGTCAGTCCATGATGACCCACCACTAGTCGATGAGTCACTCTATTGACAGTTGGTACGTAGCTTGATATACCTAACAACCACACAACTAGATCTTTGTTTGTTGTCAGCTATCTTTCGCAGTTTTTGTCTAAATTGAAACTCATTCTCTGGGGAGTAGAAAAACGAGTTCTACGATATGTCAAAGGAACTCTTGACTTTGGCATACTATATCAATGAACCCCAAATTTTCGACTACTTGGTCATACTGCAGACTGATTGGGAGGATCGCTGGATACTCGCGATCTACTACAGGGTATATCTTCTCCTTTGGTCCAGAGTTGTTTCTTGCGAGTAAGCTTCAACCCACTCATTGCCATCTCTTCTACCGAAGCGTAATATAAGGCAATTGTTAGTGCTAGTCATGGCCGTTTGGCTTCGATTCTTCTTGATTTCTATCAAGAGATTTTATATTTTCTTTGGTCATTAAAAAAATCCCTATTAAGCTTTTTTGAGACCTTGCCCATTAATTACCATTCACGTTTTTCGTAACATTTATCTCACTATAGTTAAGATGTTAGAATTGCTCATTCAGTAATTAAAGGTCCTCACTAAACACTAACAGTCCGTAATCCATGGGTGACACTCGTTAGAAATATTGGTGCATGACATTAATACTACGTAGCTTGGCAGACGCCCCTGGGGACAGCAGTACCGCCTCACGCCCTGGTACGGGGTTTTGGTTCAAACGAGGGATACAGGTAGGGTTTGAACCTTCTTTTTCGCTTCCATTTTTCTGCCCTCGAAATCGTAGAAATCTGCCAAAAAATCGTATAGGGTTTTTGTGCCTGCAAATCGTTGAAATTTGGAAAAAATACGGTAATCTGTGGTTGCAGAACTGAATGTCGTGAGGGGCACTTTGGAAAGCTTGTGCTCGAAATCAGAAATTCGTGGGTGCACCAAACCTTGTCGTATTTCCCTGCATCACAAAGCCCTGCCGTATTTCCCATGTTCATCACCGTCGACGGTCAAGCTTGCTTTTAGTTTTATATATACGAGCTTATAAATTATATCTTTTGATGCTAATAGTTGAGCTTTAATTATTTTATATATTTTAGGTTTTTTAATATAGTTCATATTATTAGGTTTTATAAATATAGTTACGTATTATAATTTATAAAATATATATATTTTGATTTTTAAAACTCAAATGGTTCATGTTTTGTTATATATATATATATGCTTTATAAAATATTTATTTATTTATAGTTTTATAAATTTTCTATTAGCCAAATTTAATCACAAATTTTATCTTTTTTTTAGCAACGAATTTCTTACAAATTTTATACTCGGCGAATTCGAACATGAATTCAAATGCGTTGACTTAGGTTTGAACTATGAATATCATGACAAAATGTATTCAATTATCAATACATTTTAACTTTTGTGACTATTTCACTTATGTATATTTCACTTATTTAATAATTTGTTTAATCTATGCATGTGTAAGGCTGGAATTTTGCTTATCTTGTTACTTTTAAAAATATATTTAATATTTTATATGTATATTGTACTGCCATACCCAAGTATCATGCCCGGGCCCCCAAAAAAATTGCCGTATCAGCGTACTGGATCCCCGCATTGCACTCCGCACTGCACTTCGCACCGCTACCTAGCATTAATATATTTGTGGGTTATTATTATTGTTGTATGAGAGTTTCAAGAACTCACGTAAGTAGTAGATAAGTTTTTATTAGATTATAGATTGTATTATCTCTGACCAAATTTTTAATTTATCATTTGGAATCAGAGTAGGTATCCCCAAAGACAGTATATTTTCTATATGACTAATCAAGGGAAGTTGAATATTGGACTTGTCCCTGTTGATGGTATTTTCGTATATAAAAATATATGTAGATTTTGTTTCTTAGAGATAACACATGGTGCTTGGTAGGAAAAGTGACTGGAAGAAGACTTTGTTGATCACTTGCTGAGTTTTGTGAATTCATTTCTCCCTATTGAAGCCATGCGTCAAATGTCAATAGTACCCACCTTTGTGTGGTAAGGGTCTGATCTGATAGAGCTTGGAGCAATTCCTGCTACCTGGATACAGTTCTGATTTAGACAGATCTGCCAGCTGCGATCTGTGTTTCCACAACTCTGCCCTTGTGCATCTGTATTGTCATCGCCTATACACTTCCAATGCCAACTTCCAGCTGCATGTATGCTTTCAACGCTATAGGACTGAGCTCCAAGCATCACCTTTAATCATTTCCTCATCTTTGAATATCCGCTGTTTTGTACTGCAGACTGCGATTAGATCTCTGCTATCATCAAAGGCTGTACTTTTGTGAGGCTGTGCCCATTGTCCACAAGTACCATGAAGCCATTGTTGGCATAAATCGGTCTGTTAGCTCCATTCATGCAATATTGTGAGTTAGATATAAAGTTCAAAATTTATTGCATTCAATAATCTCAATATTTTGAATCGAGTATTATAAGGTGTAAGTGTTAGGTCTATAGATTTAGTTCTTGATTTCTAATGTAGGTTACTAAAATCTTGTTTAGCTAATTCTTAAAATTGTAATATAGCTTTTTAGCTATGATTAGAATTTAATATAGTGGTGATTAGATAATGATGAGCATTCTCTAAAGTCATATAGGGTTATTTAGTGTTGTCATAGTCATTAATCAATTAGTATGTCTTTATTTAGTCAATAGGGTATTGTTTTATCATTGAGTTGTTTTAAGTTCAGAGATGTCTTAAAGGTTGTGCTGTAATTGTCTAGTGTCTAATAGGATTAATAAAATAAGTTGTGTATGTTGTCAAAGTAAAATATCTCTTTGTTGTAGCAGGCACATTATTGGGGGTACCTGACGTCCTTGAGTCAGTTGAGTCTGGAGGGGTGTTTACTTACAGCCATGGAAAATTTGAGGCTTATTGAAAACTTTGAAGGCAGACTTTCACACTTGGCAAGTTAAAGCTCAGCTATTGTTGATAGACAAGGGTCTGTGGAACATCGTCAACGAAAAAACACCGAAACTGAGTTATGCTGATGGAGGAGCCAAATGAGATATCAAGGATGTGAGGGCAATAAAAATCATTTGTCTTGGATTTTTTGATGCCTATCTGTATTATATAGACATTTCCAAGACTTCCAACTTCATTTGGGAAGCTTTGAACATACTGTTTGGATTGCAAGCTGGGAGCGCTACAGTGACCTTGAAGTAGGAACTGTTCGGACTCAAGATGGAAGAAGGTGACATCATGGTTCAACATATCAATAAGTTTCGTTCCATAATGAATCAATTAGCTAGTATTCAAGTTAAAGTAAATGGATGCAAAGGTTGTCTTATTGAATAGTATGCCAAACAACTATTCAAATGTAGGTTTCACTCTGAGCAAAATAAATCTCAGCCTAGAAAGCCTGATTTCTTCTCTACTTGAAGAAAACAGAACCAAAAGATTTGAGTTAGAGATAGAGGAAATGTAATGATGGCTAAAAATAAAGCCAACACATCTTCTAGGAAAAACATATGAGAATATAAGGCTCATTTATAAGGTGTCTAACTCTAAGTTGGTTGTAACCGGTTGTATCTACATCAACCGTTTTGTAACTACTTCATTTATAATAAATAGACGGACACACAATCTCAAATGTGTGCAATCTGCCTTCTCTTTATTTCTTCCTTGTATACGTCTTCTAACAGTGGTATCAGAGCGAGACCAAGTGAGGAAAGAGAGAAGGGAAGAAAATCAGCCCCATTAGGCCAAGGAATCTGAAGAGCGAAGTCTGAATCGAAATATAAGGTAATTGAAGGCACAATCGTATTTTGAAGGACATAGTCGCAGATATAACTCATATTATTCAAAGAAGAATACAATCGATTCAAAGAAGAACACAGTCACGGAAGGAAGTCACGTTTTTCACAAGACACGTTCGTTTTCGTGAGAGTAAGTCACGAAAGGGCTTGTCGAACTCGTCTCAGAAACACGAACAAGGGCAAATGTGTTTTGCACATGCTTGTTGGGAATAATACGATTCTCAAAAATGTGAGCAAGGGCATAGACGTAGGGAAAGAAAGACACAAAAGCAAAACATAGTTACCAATAATATATAGTCACGAATTTCAGGGGTTGAGGGCATAAAATAGTCTTAGAAATTACCAAAGATCTAAAGACAATACCTGCGCTAGGGCACGAAACTTCAGAATCGGTATTTTTTATTCATTTCCAAAAATACATAGTTGTATTTATTCTATTTATTAAAATGGAAATGCTCGTAGAAAAATATTCTGGTCTAAATTTGCATACATGGAGAGTGAAAATACAAATGCAACTTATGAATAAAATTTGTCAGGGCATTGTAAACGGAAAGAGACAACACCTACAGATGCATCAAAATTGTTAGATTGGCAAAGCAAAGATGATAGAGCGAAAGCTATTATTGGCCTTGCTCTCTCCGACTAAACTTCATCATGTAGACCTAGACAAATCATCTAAGGAAATTTGGGATGCTCTAAATAAATTATTTGGAGCAAAAGTAGTTAATGCCAAAATTTCCCTAAAACTTTAGTTATATAGGTTCAAAATGGATGGAGTCTCTATGTCAAGCCACATCAATAATCTAAGGTCCCTGATTAAACAACTAGCAGAAGTCAAAGCTCAATTGAGGATGAGGATGCCAAAGCTATCCTATTAAATAGTTTGTCTTCAAAATACAACAATGCAGTTTTTACCCTCAGTTGAATTCAATCTCAATCTCTAGATGATATGATAACAACTCTTCTAGTTGAAGAAAAACGAACTACGTAAGATGCAGTAAGGTCATTCTCAAAGAAGAAAGTGCATTCTATTCCATAACTAGAAACTCTCATAGAAGATCAGATAAAGATAACCGAGAGATTGAATGTCATTATTGTAAGAAAAGAGGTCACACAACATGAGATTATTGTGTTCAAGCCAATGATGTGCTCAAGGGTAAAGTCATATAAATACAAACAAGATAGCCATGGTCAAGACCCACCAAATGTAGAAGGTAGCGAGGACAAAGTGACGAATAAACAATATAAAGATGCTCTAAACTTTGAAGGCAAGGATACAAGGTAGACGAAGCTCGGTATGGATGGTTGCTCAGATAGTTCGGGAGACTGTGGATCTTGGGAATTATACCCTCATGAGGGTCATGAGACAACTTGATGGAGCTTGTGGATGGCTCAGTATGGATGGTTGTCCAATAATTCGGGAGATCTGTGATTCAGGAGTTCGGGAGGTGGAATCTGCGAACTTGGGAATTCAGCTCGGGAGCTACACCTTTACGAAGGTCACAAAGCAGCTTGATGGAGCCCTACCTTATCATAGCATTGCTTTCAAAGTGAAAGTGTCTGAAGATTGCGTAGTTCTGTTTTGTTCTAGTTTTGTTAGATTGTTTGTTTTTGCTTTATGTAGAATAAGCCTTAAGAGGGGGTATGAGAATATAAGGCTCATTTATAAGGTGTCTAACTCTAAGTTGGTTGTAACTACATCAACCGTTTTGTCACTACATTTATAATAAATAGACGGACACACAATCTCAAATGTGTGCAATCCGCCTTCTCTTTATTTCTTCCTTGTATACGTCTTCTAACAAAACAAAAGGTCCAAACCTCCAAAAGACAAATACACATGCTTCTATTGTAAGAAACCCGGATGCCAACTTCTGAATTGTAAACAAAGAGCACAAGATCTCTTGGATGGAAAATTGAATCAAAAGGCCATGATTGTTGAGGAGAGTGGTCAGGAAGAATACACTCCCCATTTGAGTGGTGAATATTCTTCTTGTCCAAGTGATGAGGAATATGTGTACTGAACATAAATAGGGGTGTGTGTATATGACTGTGTGGGGTGTACTAAAAATAAGACTACCGCAAACAGACGAATAGATGCACAATAGTCTACTGTGTATTTTTGTTGTATACTTCTTCAACAGTTTGCTGGTGAGAAGCCCAACACTTACTAGAAGTGAAAGCACGAGCCATTGTGCTTACATATGTAGGTGATCACAACAACATACATCATGAGTAGCTTGAGTGCATACCTTTAGTATGTGTAAACATACGTTTCTGTTTTCAGTTTGTGTGGTTTGATTCTTTCCCCATGTTAGTACTAAGTGGGGAATGTTAAAAATATTAGTACATGGCATTAATATATTTGTGAGTTATTATTATTGTTGCATGTGAGTTTCAACAACTCACGTAAATAGTCTGTGAGAGTTTTAATTAGATTATAGTTTGTATAATCTCTCACCAAATTTATTAGACACCATTGTCTTTGTTGATGATTTTGTCTTTAATATCACTCATTTCTTTATGAGAAAGCATTGGTCTCAAGTCTGAGAATCAATGTATAGCATGTTTTATAAAGAAACAATGTGCCTTAATTATTTGACACCCAGCTTCAAGAAGTTATTTGGGAAGCATCACACTCATTCTAGAGAAACAATGGTGCTAGATGCATGGTATAATTTTTGTGAATTCTGTGACAATGATACAAAATTATAGGAAACATGAGAAGTGTCATGCCATGAAAAAGGGTCTCTGAATGTACTATGCATGGATCAATCGCCAGCACATTTTCAGACACGATGGAGGATCCATTTTGATATGAGATTGCTTCATACATAGGTCATACAAGTAAAGTAACTAATTATTTATTTACTAATCATCCTTAATAAGTACTCCTTAATTATAATGTGTGTGAGAATATATGCCATCCTCACTGTTGATTTATTCATATCACGTGATGTAGATACAAATCAAAATCTCTTTACATGGCATTATAGACAAGTAGATAGCTTGTGCGTGTATACTCCAGGACAATATTTACATGGGACATAGTAGGTTTTCTTGCTAAAAACTCAAAATTGTTTTCATTTTGTATGTTCAATCTTTTCAACATTATTCTTATGTGAAATGTGCATAAGCTATTCTTGGCATTGTTTTTCCTTGTAATGAGAATTTCATTGTTTTGGTAATATGTTTTTCCGATCAAGCAAGAGTTTACTGCTAATCTGTAAGCAAGCCTGCCTATTCTGCTGGACTTCAAGGAAAAGTCTAATGTATGGGATGTGATCTATCATGTTCTTTACCAGGTACCTTTTCAACTTGGATTGTCCAAAATGGATCTCCGAAAACTTTGAGATCTAGCCTTTCTGGGGTAAGTCTCATTTTCCATAGCTGGATGGTTGGGTGTGGGATAAGCATTACATTTAACGGATGCTTGTTTCTCATTTCTTGGTTAATGGTTCCAACCATATGGCCTTCGAGATGTTGCAATGAGTTCTGATTATTGCCTTTGTTATTTCTTGAACTATTAATTTTGGGTGCTATTTAAGGTGGAAAAGTCTCTTCAAGCAATGTATAAAAAGAATGCAAAAGAATTTGACCTCAGAGGAGCTGCTTCCTTCATTATGGGATAAATGCAAGGTATGCCATATATTCCATGCACGTCAGACATAAAAGCTTCCTCCAAAATTTTGGTGTTTGTGTTATATAAAACAATAATATTTGAAGGAGGTCGGAATGGAAATTCTTTTCTTTTTACTGGTGAAGCATATTTATCTTTTGCTGTTGGATGTTCTTATTAGTATATTTCATGGTCTTTTATCAAATAATATGCTACAGATTAATGATGCACATCCTGACTAAATGTTGAGCTAGTATTTTTCTTTAAATATCTCAAGCTGATAAAATCTAGTGTGTTTTAAAAAAAATAAAAAAATCTTACTAGTAGTAAAGTGTATGTGGCCTGCTTGAAATTCTGTGTTACTCATAATATCTGGTTTTACTATCCCAGGCTGATTTTCTTGACAAGTATGAAAGTTTTGAAGTGATGATTGAAAGTGTTATCCCAATGAAACATTGAGTCCATCATTTGCAGAGATGAAAGACCTGTTTAACACAATCTAAGTATCTCTATATTATAAGTTCCTATGTATTTATCTTCATTGATTCTTTGGAAATTTAGAGTCATTGGCTGTAGTTAATTTTTTATTGTCAAGTCCTAATGCAATTCAGCTTTGGAAAAAATCAGTTGCCATTATTTGTGGAGTTCATACATTAAGGCTCTGATGTCATTGGTGTTGATTAGATACATTTTGAAAGTGCCAATGCAATTATTCTTTGAAAAATCTACCGAGCCACTATTTGGGCAATACGGTGGATGGAATCCAATTTGTGTTTGTTTGTAACTTCAAGGTTTCCTGATGAGATTATCTTTCTGAGACATAATATTCACAGATTTTGTGTTGAAATTATAGTATGAGAACTCAATGAGTATTAGCCTTGCAAATTGATGTCCAAATGGATATATTTATCATTTTCAAATGTACAATTTTACACAAATTTGTATGGAGAATGGTATCTTGCAGGACAAGGACTTTAGTTCTGCCAAGACAAATCTTTGCAGATAAGTATTGTGTGATCTATTTCACCATATATGTGGAATTCCATATTTTATGATGGTGAACGTTTTTTAGGGTGAACATGAAAATTGAAGTTCTCACCAAAAATTAGCTTTGTGGGTCGATGTGTGCATTTAAGTGCAGGTTGAGAAAACCCCATTTTTGAACACCTCTTGCATCTTTTAATTTAAATTTAGTATATGAAACATGTTTATGGTACTTTTTACAGATGTGAGGGATTTTCCATTATTTTCACGTCTATATTGTACACACATATTTCGTTTTGTAGTATTTTTTTCTTATACACTATTACTTAGATACATTTATTAAAACAAATGGTGTCATAAGCCTTTGTTGAAGTATTGAGACATTATTAACAATATATTGATAGATATTTTTTAACACCCACAAGGCCAAAAGAAGCCTATGGGATAGTAAACCTTGACATTTTTGCTTTCTGAAATTTTGACTGTCTACTATAACGAGGCTGCTGTTAAAACACTTGCATATTTGGTCCGGATGTCATTGTAAGCTTTATATTAAAAAATAAAGTGTTTTTCTGATTCTATTGTTCCATCGGTGCAAAATACACAAATTCTCTCTTCCCATGTATCTTTTAGCCTTTTTCACCTATCTTTTTCACACCAAAGTCGATGTGAATGTCTTTAACTGAACTATAAGAAACTTTTTTCTCCAAAGGATATGAATAGATCTGGACAGCCCAGACTTAAACATCCAAACTTGGACCAACAAAAATAAAGAAAAAAAAACTTATAATATTGGCACACGTTCAACCAACTAATAATGCACGTAAGCAGATATTTTCATAACATGTAGTAGAATTGGTTAACAATAAGTTAAAATGTAACGGTCATGTTTTGAAGATATGTTTTGAGCACCAATTAAGCTAAAATGGCGATGAATGTTGCCAAATACACAAAAAGGATGGTGATGAATGTTGCTATAGACAAAAAGAGGAAACGTTATTGGGTGGGGTCCAATAGTTGGGATAGTTGTTGAGAATGGGAACTTTATATGTATTTATTTCTTCAAGAATAATTCAATACTTTCTAGTTAAATACTATTTTATTTTCTTCCTCCTATGTATTGGGAAAAAATGAAACACTTATTTACTATATCATATATTCGTTCGAAATGATTTAAGAGCCTCTTTTTCAAAAAAGTGTTCATCTTTATAATAATTACATCTTTTATTTCATATTTTTGTGTGCAATCAACCTTCCACGTTGCATTTAACATGTACAACCATAAGTTCTATGCAACATCCATTCACAACAAATAGTAGATGTGATATTCACATTGGAAGTTTTCTTGGGTCCTACTTCACACTCTAAAAACTATTACATTATGTGCATTTATTCCATTGTATTTTAACTTCCATTAGAATGTTGTACTTTAAAGGTTTACAAATATTAAGCTGCACTATAACATAAAAACATAATAAATTAAAAATTGAATTTAAAATTGCTTAATGACATGATTAAATAAGCAATCCAATCAAAAAGATACTTGATGCAATACCTCCCTCCATGTAATGCCATCTTTTCATTGTATTTTCTCTTACACAAGATTATGAAACCAAATGTTGTTGCATTGAGTTCCTAAAATTTTGTCAAGGTAAATATAAGTATAAATAACAATGTTTTCTTTAAAGTTGAGTAAGGAAATGCAGTCATTCACATCAACAACCAACAATGATGTTAATAAGAGATCCACATTCATTGTAACATCACCTTAGTAACATTAGAATCATAAAATGGTACGTTTATATTGTCTAAACTCTTGACATTTACCCACAACTGAAATAATTTCTTATAATTGTATATAAGCATAGAGATACAATAGCTTGGGAAAAGCAAAGGCAATTTTAAAAGAGAATTAAAATAAAGACCAATATGACTTTGAAAGAGTATATAATGAGGTGATGTAATATCAACCTAGCACTCGTAAAGTGTTGTACAACCAACATGGCTATTGCACGACTCGTAAATTGAGAGATGTATAAGGAAAAACAAAATGTTGGTCATCTTCATGTTCATATTTCTTCTCACATACAATTGATAAAAACATGGGTTGATTATCAAAATCTTAACTTTATATTGGGCATTTATAAATACACAAATTGAGAGGATGACAAGGGCCAATGAACAGCCATTTAGAGTGTGTTCTTGGTGTTATCTTTATAACTTTAGAACTCATTTCATTACAATATGATTCAAATAGTGCTGTTTAAATATTGCTTAAATATCAAAATGGCCAAGAGTATGTCTACTTGAATGTAATAGTGAAGAATGAAATGAAGCCCATTTGCAATTTAGGCATAATAACAAAAAAACAAAAACAAACTCAGTGTAAATTTAAAATGCACTTTGAGTTTTGGTTTGAAGTATTAAAATTTGATTGTTTGGCGAGGAGTGATTTTTTATAATTCAAAAAATTATGTGAACGAAGATTTGCATGCTTTGAGGTATTTAATTGGAAAGAATTTTGTTTGTTTGTCTGATTTTTTTTCTACTTTACTAATTGTTTTGAAAGTTCGTGGCTATAATAATTTTGGGTATATGCCCCAAAGATTGAAGGGAAAGAGCTCAACTCTTATATAGTAAATGATCAAAGAAAAAATGGTACTAAGTTTTTCATTAAAAATATTTTAAACACGTAAACATAATTGTGAATAATAAGGGTAATGTCATAGATGTCTCACCATTGAAAATAATGTTGAAAATAAAAAAATAAAAAATATAATCAACCCTTGGTTGCTAAAAATAATGAGAACTTGCAAAACTTTAGGCTACAAGACCTTCCATAGGACTTTCATGCTTGCTTATTAACACTGGAGAGTTGATGCCGAAAAATTGTGAGCTCCATAAACTATATTTTGTGAACCATTAATGTTGGATCGGTAACTGCAATTGATTTGAAAGTTTTTTCTTATATCTATTGAATTTGGCAAGAGTTGCAAGAGATGAAGCATTTTGTTACATTTTGGGAATGACCCAATATATTTGGGGAATTACTTAAGACTTTTTTATAACACTTCTTGAGACGGAATTCGTTGGATTTACTCGAGTTCCATGAAATGAAGGTGAACAATTGAATGAGAGCTTCCTAATTTGATTAAATTCCACATATGTGAAGGGAGAAGCAAGTATAATGCACTCGGTATAGTCTCTTCCATAATGATGATGTGCTTGATATCCTAATTAGAGCCTCCCTTTATTTTGACTACCCTATAATGTCAACACATGTGAGATATGCTTCTTTCCATGATGGAAAAGATTGTTAAAATGATGAATAAAATAGTAGTTACATTGACGAATTCAATACATATTCTAAGGAAAGTGTTGATGAACCCATGCTCATATCTACTTTTGCAAAATAAAAATTTGATCAACTAGAGTTTTTGGGTGCACTAGCAAGGCTAAATACGGTACTACAACAACAATATACAATAATTACTATAATTTACACCATAAAAATCCAAAGCCTCAAAACATCCATGATACAAAATGGCATGGGAAACAATGAAACTAAGAACTACATCAAGTAAATCTCATCATGGAATTTATTAAGTTTTCAACACGTATACATTACAAAATAAGACATATCCATTCCACGTAATGTAAATTGTGGTGTATAACTATTTTCTATGCCTCAATACTAGTGAGATATTATTAATTGCAACTCAAGAAACTCCATTAATCCAAACAAGATAACCCATATTGATAGAGATAAGCTTGCATTTATCTATATATATGACACGAATTCACGATAGAATAATGGCTTCAAACAAGTGGAAAAGGCTATCTTAAATTCATGATATAATAATGGTTTGAAACAAGTGGAAAAGAATATTTTATTCATAGTAGTCAAGAAACTCCCATTAATACATACATCAAAACCCATAATAGTACAATAAGCTTGCAATTATACAAATATATCATAGGAAGTCGCAGCATAGTAATGGCTACAAATGAGTGGAAAAAGAGATATTACTAAATGTGGATAAAGAAATCCTATTCGTTTAAACAAAAACCCATATTGGTACGAATAATGCTTAGTTATCCAAAGCTATAACAATAACTTGTGGCGTAATAATGGCTCCAAATGAGTGTGTATGTTGGGAAAAAGATAGGTTCCTAGTTGGGTTCTCAAATATAGGGATCCGATCTAAGCCCAAACACATGATATAGATATGAAGATGCTCAAAGAGCACTAATGTCGTAATTCTGGATGATAGTGACCCTAACCCTATTATAACTATAGGTTTCCAAGGCCTATATCTAAGATAAAGATAATTATCCTACTAGATTAAGAATAAGAGTAATCAATGGATGGATAAAGCCAAGGGGCATAATATAATAAGACAATGCAATAGATCAAAGCAAACATACATCTACTCTAGTCTATAACAATGAATGACCAACATACAACATACATGTGCAAGATAAAATACTAAGAAGGGTTATAAATACTTACTTGTAGCGTGTGTGTGACTATTGATGCATAATCCTCCCCAGAGACAACAACATTGAGAGAGAATTGTTATGGGTGGAGAAGGGAAAGCTCAACAAGAAGATCTCCAATCCTAACTCACTATGGTGACCCAAATGCAAAAGAGGTAAGCTCCAAGACTCTAAGTCCAACAAGTAGGTGCGAAATAGTGCGAAAATATGTGAGCTATAAGTGCCTTCATGTATGATAAAAGTGATTATTTGGTGGTGGTTTATCAAAAAGAAGGAAAACTATATACATCCAACGCCATCGCCCACAAGCATTAGTGTCGACCTTGAAAAGCAAAAACTAACACCATTGTCCATGGGTCATGGCATCTCGCTTGGGGGAAACCCTAAGGTCAAAAGGTGAAAATCATGTGAGATGGAGGCCGAAAGTATATAGGGGTAAATGATGAAGGTTCATAGTGATCCTAAAGTAGGGATATGTTGTCATGCAAATGTGTTGCATAAAAATTTCAAACTTTCAAGCATGACAACTAAACCCAAAATGTGAAAAATTGCTCCCGAGTCTTCCCGAACCCCTCTCCGAGTCACCTGTCTTTTGTGCCATGCCCATCCTAACCTTGTATGTCCCCACATTGTGTAAAATAAGCTTGTGTATGTGTTTGAAATGAGATAAAAATGGTCATTCATCTCATACAAAGAAGTGCTTCCAACGACTAGTTCTCTAAGTAGGCCTATAAAGGCTAATTCCTACGTTTTTAGGACCAAGTGTGCATCCTCTAGGAAGGAATGAAAATCCCATACTCATCCGAGGTGGTATTGAAGAACTATTGACATTTTGGAACTTATTTAGGAAGATTTAGGGAAGTTTTGAAGGTTTAGGGACAACTGTGTAACAACGGGTTTCTAAGGTGTAAGGAGTATGCAGTCTAAAACGAAATCTGATCTTCGCCGCATGATTACAAGATTTTTATAGGAGTTGGAAGGAAAACAAATAGGCATAGAAAATCTTGTTGAACCTCTACATGATGGAAGTTTCAAGGCTTTCACAAGGCTCAAGTATCTCTCGGGGTAACTCAATATGTGCGGACACACCTGTTGTCCCGAAGAAAAAGAGCAATTTTAGCAATTTTTATGCATAATTGAAGGATGAGATCCATCCCATTGTTATTGGAATGTTGTTGGGAGTCAAAATTATATAAGACTTTACAAAAGAAGACTTGTAACTTCGAAAATCTCATCGACAAGTTGTCTCTCTCGCAGTACACTTCTCGCATCTACCAATTTTTCAAGTGACACTTGTCACCTCCAGTTGATGTGTACTTTTGTCCATATTGTCCCCATTCCCAAGTGGATATAGGTGACAAAAATTCACCCCTCCTCAATTCTTCCTCCAGTTCTTCACATGACCACGACATGCACTCAGTAGGGAATATCTACCTATTTCTAGCTCCTCCCATTGTGCAATGAGAAAGCACCACTTTTCATCACCAGTGAGAGTGCATTTTTGTGTCCATCTTGTCCCATTCCCAAGGGGACAAAAAATGTGCCTCTCTCTAGCACTCCCCTTATTTTGCATGTGACCATTTTCAAGCTTCTTGGTGCTTAACTAGTCTTTCCCCATCTCCTCCTCACCGAATCTCGTGCTACCGCTTGTCATCACCAGGTGAGGGTGCATTTTTCTTCCTCTTATACGCAATCCCAAGGGGATAGAGGGGACAAGAAAATACGCCCCACTCTAGCCCCTATCAAGGTTTTCCATATGATCTCGGTCTCATCTCCTTAGGTTCTAAATGGTGATTTTCTTTATTTCCTCATCGTGTAATCAAAAGGTGACACATGGAAAACCCAAAATGAGCTGAATTTTCTTACACCTCTTTTCCCATTCCCAAGGGGATAGAAAAAATGTTCCCCAAGCCATAATGTGCAAACCCTACCCTTTCAACCAAGTGTCGCTTTACATCCGATACTCAAAATAACTTCTACTCACCTCATTTCTTCATTGGTCCTACCCTAAAAACCATTGTTGATTATTAGAAACCTCCAAAAACCTAAAAACTCAACCACCATGCTTTTAAAATCTTTCTAAGGCAGCCATGAATACTAAAATGGGGAAAAACTCATAACTCTCAAACTCGCAAGCATACTCTAGTGAAAGTTTCTCAAATGGTTCCTCATTCTAGGTGCCTTCAAGAAGACAGCTTAATGCAAGGTGAATGATGCCCTAATTTTTAGTAGCAACAAACCTTAGTTTTGTGCCCTAGAATCTACTTTTTCAATTGTCAAGCATTCCGACAGATCGATCATAGTGAAATTTGGAGCATGAGGTCCCATAGATGAACCGAATCCAGTGAATACATTTTCGTTGCAAATTGACATGGATGAGTGATAATTCTAAAAATAGTAATTATCTGGTGCCCTCACTTACTAAAAATAGAAAAAATAGTAAAAATAGTAAGTTCTCTAATATCAATGCACTCGAAAGACAATGAAGATGATTGAAAAAGTAAAACATATCATTTGAGCGAAAAAACAATTTTCCCAAAAAAGTAAACAAGCAAAAATAAACTCGCTTAAAATAGAAAATTTATGAAAAGGGTAAAACATCTTCAACGAAATTGAATTGAATGTATCGTGAGACTTAGAAGGTCAAATTTGAGCAAAAAGGAAAAATCCCAAAATAAAGCAGTCATGTTCCCACCGCTAAAAATAGAAAGCATCGCTTGGATGCGTAAAGTTACAATTGTCCCTAATTTCACTTATCTCGCTACTTTTTGACATCTTCACATGGTTGTTAGGTGATTTCATAGCTCAAAAACAAAACTCACTCTTCACAGCACATCCCGAAGCATCATTTTGGTCACAATTGTGTCCAAGGTCAAGACAGAACATAACAGTATGCAATGTAAAAGCCATAGACTTTGTGTAGTTGGAAAATATTCAAAAAGAGTCAAGAGATCCGTTGAAATTCAAGCCAAGCGGGTCATTATAACTCATCAATCAAGTTGGATCCACCATCATCTCTCCAATGATCTGCTTGAAATGAGTTATTTGGGTGGGTTGAGGTGAGTTGATTCAAGTGAACTAGATGAGATAAACGAGCTAAATGAGCTAAGTAGTTGAGGCAAGTCAAGTGATTTGGGCGAGCTGAATGAGCTAGCCAAGATAAGAGATTTATTCAAGTCATCTCGAGTGTAGACACCAAAATTGGGTCACACTCCCCTTGGTCCCCTTTAATTAATTAACGTAACGTATTCACCTAACCATGACCCCTTACCCCGCATTCATATTAATTTAATTACTTATAATTGAATTAATGCTCATCCTCACACTATTAATTAATTTTATTAGTTTAATTAAATTAATTTACACCTCACCTAGCCACATCACCTAGACACCTCATCATGGACTTATTCTTAGTCTATTAATTAACTAAGACTGAGTCTCCACTTATCTTAACCAACTGGGACTTAGTCTAACCCTAAAATTAAAGTCCTATTCCTTCTCCAACAACACTCTCACTTATCTAAGTGTTAACCTCACTGAGACGAGGACTAATACAATGAGCACACCAAAATTAGCAAGGATTTTCCTATTTTTGGTAAACCTAGGATTTTCCGCCTTAACCGACGCCGGTTAACCCTCAACCAATGCCGGTCACCCTAACCGTCATCGGTTACCTTATCTACAGTTTTGTAACATTTTACCCAAGTTGGTCATTCTCGAGTTTCGAGAGATCTATTTCACAACAACATGAACCAGAGACTTCTCAACATCCAAACGACGGAATACAATCAATAATAATGCACTCCAAACAAGCACCAGATACTCGTCTAAAGGCATTACTACAATCATGGGAGTACTCGGGAGGTATTACCGCAACACCGACCACAAAGCTCTTCACGGATCAACCACTGGCCATCCTTCACCAACCAGCCTGCAAATACAAGTAAATGTATTAGAGTTGCATCATTATGTACTTACTTAAAGTGTAGGTTCATTTTATTTTCTATTACATCTTGTTCTTTCCGCATTCCCGCATTCCCACCTTCCTACCAATCTATGAAACCTACCACCCAACACCTTCTACTCCTCTATATAGACCTTTAGGCATTCCTTATTCTTCCTAGCATTATTACGAACCCAACCATCCTCTCTCCATTCTCTCAGTGCAATCACAGAGAAGTCTAAATCTACATTTTATTTAATTATCACCAAATTTCCCTTATCGACACCGGTTATCTTAACCATCATCGATTTCCCACCGCACAAACATTAGTCACCAAACCGACGCTGCCATCGTGTCTCTGTTAACTTGCACTAAACTCGCCCTAACATCCCCAAACCTCATAAAATATCATCCAAACGTTATACCTCACATACAACCTCATACCAGACTTTCCCAACTCTTTGCGCAGAGACAAAGGGAGCCTAGACACCATTTTTGAAATTCTACTATTTCCCATCCTAAACTGTCACATCGGTCATACCCGAACAGGACATCACCACCCCGATCGACGCTCGGTCTCTATGCATGATAAAACAAATGCATAGACTAACAAGCTTACTAATCACTCACAACCAACTCAAACTTCACTAAATCTTACTGAGACTCTGTCTATGACCCTCAGACCACCTGCCCAGCCTGCAACTTGACCCATGACCTTCACCAGTTTAGTTATCAAGTATTTAATTAGATTGACACGAATAGTATTCTGAGATACCTAAATCAGAACACTAGCATTAGATTCTTTTATTTGCATGTTTAGTTATTTCATATTGAGTTATATATCAATGGATTGACAACCGTCGAGGAAGTATCACACTTCCTAGATCTAGCTTATGCTAGGCAAACCACTTACTTTTGCTATTAACTGTATCTTGTGGCCTTGTTTGTATTATAGGCAGTTCCTCTTATGAGAAAGGAAGCTCACACAATCAACATTGGATCGAAATTAGAAACGCATGCACTTAACCTTCAACCAACGTGATAACATGTATTCCTCCATGACCTATTTACCTTTATCTGTTTCATATCTATAACAATCCGGTGAAACATTTTGGCACTTGCCCGGTGGGACCCATCAAGGGTTCTTTTGCATTGTTCATTCCTAGGTAAAAAATTGTGTGTTTATTTCCCTTTGAAAAGTATTCACATTAAATTTTCTTCTCTAGAATCTTCTCCTTCTTTCTATTTTCTAAAAGAAATTGTGTTTTTGGTGCTCTAAAAAGAACACGTCTTCCTTTCTATTGTATTGCATTTAGTGAAAGAGCATTCCTCTTCTGTTCTCTATTTGCTACATTGAACTAAATTGTGGATTTGGGCTTAAAACATTTGCATTTCATTTTGGTATGTCACATTGTAGCTCACATTAATTTGAGGGCAACCTATATACTGGAAGTCATGCCCAACTGATGGTTGACTAATTCAATCGTAGTTCACTTTGCACATTCTCTATACCAAACCACTTAAACAATTTACACATCTTCTTAAACATCATCCTACTCGGAAGAAGCTATCAACGATCAGAGGATTGATAGTGGGCACCAAGTTGGTTTCTCTGTCCAGTCATTATCTCAGAGAAAGGACCGCCCCACCAAAAATTTACCTGAAACCATCCTTAGATCTTGGCTTTTCATAGGACACCTTCTATTAAACCAAAATCTTTGTTCTATTCACAAGTCAGTCCTAAATAGCATAAGATGGAACATAAAATTCATCAATAGGATTTTGTGTTTGCTAGTTTTTGTTTGAGTTGTGAGGTCGTATTATCCATTTTTTTCTTCCTTTCACACTCCATAATCATAGTTGGTGTATTTTGAATTTTTCTAAGTGTGTTAGGGTCCATCATTTCCATACTCAAGTTTCTAGGTTAGTATTTTATCTGATCTAAGTCACTAAAATCACCTTTCTCCATCTTTTTAAATTTCACAAAGACGGGCGTTGGTCCAAATGATCGTCATCATTTTATTCATCTGTCTATCATCGGTTTAATTGATCGTCAGCAGCTTTCTATTTTTTTGGTCATTTTACCAAAAATAGCACTCATCACATTTTTGTTCTTTCTGGGGTTTCTCAGATACATCATCATACCTCTAAGTCTTTGAAATCACTATAAAACCAAAATTTTCTTCATTTTCATTAGTTATTGCCACATTTGCAAAGCTTTTGATTTTTCACAATAACCAGATGATCGGCCACCCTAATCGCATATCGGTTACCCTCTCTCCGTTGACATCGGTTCCCCAATCGCCGGTTCTGTGTGTTTAAATTTTCGCTTAAAACAACGACCAATTTTCACCTCCCTAACTATTTTCTCCATTCCTTCGTTATTCTATGTCATCTACAAAGATCAGATTACCAGGTCTACTCTAAGCCACATGATTTTGAATCTTAGCCAAGCCAATGCCCTCGTATTCCATGCTAGCCTTTAGCCTCTCCCGCCTAGCCCATCACCACCTTCCATTTTATCACCCATGGATCCTAGTCACTATCACCATCAACACCGGTGACGAGGAGTTCACAAAACTCCTTGATCAGAACCCCGCCACTTTATAGTATTACTTAGCCCATTCATCCACTCATGACTCATCTGGGAAACTCATCTACGACATGCCCGTATCCATCTCACATATACTTGCACCCACTTTTACCTCCGCCACTATTAGCATTACCCTAATCGCCTCACCTTATCACATGTTGTTTTTTAGTTTGACCCCGCCTCATCAATATCTACTTTACCTACGACATCTATCATACCCACGACATCTCGTATCCTCGGCATCCAACGTGCCTACATCAACCACCCCAAGATGCATGCCTGTGTCTTAAACTTCCTATATACCTATCACATCCCGACCACCTTTGGTGTCGACAACCCACACTCCTTTCCAATACCTTGTCCTCTCTATCCCCAGGTCCCTTCCACCAATCGCTACCAAGTTCTTTACATCCACCCCACCTATGTATACATATTATCAAAACCACTTATTTCCTCTACCGCTTACTCAAGGTACTTCCCCTCTGCCTCCATTCCTCTCATATCCCTTTGTCACAATTTTCGTACATGACACCGCCACACACCGGGATGCCATCTACCTCATACCAATCTTATTTACCCCCTCATACTTCAGGGGGTACCCCATCATCACAACCCACCAATGAACTAATCAAAATTATGATGGACAAGATCCGGACATATCGAAGCATCTATCTCAGTTCGTAACTCTCTAACATATGAAAATATTTGCAATGATCCTATTCACCCATCCATTCCTATTCACTTGTACCCTACGCATTGGAACCATTCCTATTCACTTGTACCCTACGCATTGGAAAATTCCAAAATTCAACTGGTTTAATAGCAAAGAAGATCCGCACAACACTTGCAGTCTTTTAAACATGTATGCTACTTAGATCATTCACGATGATGCATTGCTCCTTCGGACATTTCCAATGTCATTGATAGGACCCGCTTTGGATTGGTATAGTTATTTACCTATACATTCTATCCTCTCATTTAACCAGGTTGCTCAATATTTTCTTGACCACTTTTCTATCAATATTGTCAAGAAAGTCACCATGATTGACTTATATGCCACACGCTAGTATGAAGACGAATCTATCGCATATTTTTTCGCTCGATGGTGCGCCTAATTAACCAACTTACATTCCAATTACCTTGGAAAGAGCTAATAGAATTTTTACTAGGGCTTGTACTAGACATATATCACTAACTCTCTAGGTCCAGACCTTCCGCACCTTTGATGAGGCATTTACCATGACCTCGGAAGTTGGAAATCATGCCCTTGAAGAAAAGAAGCTACAATTGCGTAACAAAAAGCTGCGTTCAAATCAAATGATACTTCTTCTTCTTCCAAACCCCAAAATACCTATTCTAAAACCAAGGGTCTGCCAATGCAGTTGTTTTAAAATATGGCCCATCTCATCCATCTAACCAAGAAAAACCTTCGTCTAACCTCTCCCCCATCCAGACCTTTCAGTTTAGAAGAGAGCAACACAAGTATGCCCCCATAGGAGAGCCTTACTCTACCATTTTAGAAAAACTCTTAAAAGTTGGAGCCATTACCCTTCCACCCATCAAACCACATACTGGTTTTGACCCTTCTCACCCTGTGCCTACATGGTATAATGAAAATGATTACTACAATTACCATCGCATTCAAGGTCATAGTGACAGTAATTGTATCACTTTCAAAAACATTGTCCAAGAAATGTTAGATAAAGGAGATATCGTCTTGGATAATCCGAATGCACCAGCTAACCAGAACCTTCATATCTTCAAGAATCCATTCCTGAATCACACCCCCTCATCCAACCAAACCGGTGATTCATCGGCCAATGACAATAATAACTGCAAGGTTCATGTTGTTTTTGACATCTTACCAGGTCCTTCCACACAGTTTCCTCCTACTTCATCTATTGAAGAAATTCTTGCACAAGCTCCTTCATCCACATAGGAACCTGTGTCATCTAGTCCTTTACCCACATAGGAGTCTCCCTCATCTTCCCCTGCGCCCATGGAGGAGTCCACCATATCTACCGATTCATTTTCCCCATGCACCTCTCAATCTAACAAACAACCCGCAGTATTAACTCTCCTACCCACGGGAGAGTCATGCTTACCTTCCTCTTCACCAAAAGAAGAACCTACCTCATCCACCTTACCTTCTCCCCAACATGTGGATGACCCATTGACAGTGTCCCTTTCGGTCGAAGATAATTCTCCACCGGATTTTAAGGATCCACTTACTTTTCTCTCGTCTCTTTTACCCATAGAGTTAGAAGCTAATCACTTCCCTGTTTCACTCACCAGATTTATTTACGGGAGTCACCATGAAATAAACAATGGTTCCTTCTACTACCATTCCATTCTCACGTTTCAGAAACCACTTATACTACGTTAATCATTCCATGCTTTGGGGAACCTTCGAATGCATGTTTTCACTCAAATGTAGATGTCATCCACCGATACTTCTACCATTTAACCCAAAGTTTTTAGAGAAACAAAATCCGTCATACCTAAAGTAGTCGTAACAACATCTTCCACATCACCCTCTCCCACACCTACACCTCTACCATTACCTCCACAACTACCTATGCCTAAACCATTTACACCTTCACCTATATCCAAAGCTACCCGTACCTTAGGAGTCATGCCGACATCAAGCCTAGTCCATCCCCTTGTCAAACCGGGATTTATACACATCCTCACAGGCCAGCACAAAGACTATTCCCCACCTAAAAAGAAGAACCAACCTTCTAGGCTACTTACCACTTTCGCCCACTACCCATTTATCACCTTCACCACTTCCATCCATCTTAGGACCTCACCCATCTAACTTGGCCAAGAAGCCTCCTACCTAAGGTAAACTAAAATTACAACAATCCACCTCCTTATCACGAGCCTCTCGTTACACCTAACTTACCTCAAAACGTACACCTTTTCTCGTCACACTGTATTCTTCTTACAACCTATACCTGCACCACTTCTAGTAGCCTCATCACTACCCATGATATTTCCTTCTCTTCAACCAATACCTTCCACCTTGCTTTGCTTCAAACAACCTTCACCGCACCTCTATTATCACCTTGGCTAACTTGTCGCCTTCCACAATCGCCTTCCCTTCTAAATCATGCACTCCTTCTTCACCTTTACCCAGGAAGGTGAAACAAAAATCCAAGAGCCCATTACCCTCCAAAGAGGTATTCAGACCTACAACACCTTCAACCACTAGCTCATCTACTACACCTTTACCCAAGAAGGTGCAATCCAAAGCTAAAACAATACTACCTACCAAACTAGTGGTCAAACCTATTCCACCTTTGATTCCACCTCCTGTGGCACCTCTCCCACCAAAATCACTCACACCTCCATCTCGACCCACACTTACTTCGCATTGTGATCCATTGGCAGGATCTTACGCCAACATCTTAGCAAATATTTTAGAGACCTTTGTCATCACATTTCCACCACTTAGACCTTACGAACCACTCAAACCTAAACCAACAGGGTTTGATGATACACAAATTTACACCTACCATCATGTGCCAGGGCACAATGTAGAAAACTGTAAGGCTCTAATGACCGTTCTTCTCTAATTATTCCCTCCTGAAGAAAACTTTGACGATGATGATCTTTTAGATGAGGACCTTGTTCCACTTTCACCCATCACCAAACATCCACGCCCCTTCCCTATTCAAACCTTCACCTCCACCTCCACAACCCTTTTATTCTCCTCCAACATTCGAGATCAATATGGTCCACATAAGAGAGCTAGCCAAAGCTCGCCTTAAATGTCAATGTGGTGCCTTCTTTGCACAACTCCAAGATATTCCCACACCATACTTTTATTTGTCCTGGCTTGCTACACCTATCACGACTCAACTGCTCCCTTACCCCATATTAATATGGTTAACATTGCCACTTGTGCCTAGAAATACAAAGGAAAGGAGAAAAAAACAAGCCCATCTCGCCAATCATGTGCCCATTGTTCCATTTGCACCCACACCAAAGATCACCATCCGTGGACCCACATACCCTATTTCTGACGGGGTTTCCCATCGTACAATGATTAAATAATTACACCAATCTCCTCTCAAAATTTATCGTATGAGCTTGTCCAAACCTCTCGAGTCTCATTGACATGCCCGTAGACACCAAAATTAGGTCATACCACCCTTATAGCCTCGTTAATTAAATTAGCCATACCTTACATATTCATATCCCATAGTGCACAAGATTAATTGAATTAATTATTTGAATTAATTTAATAAATATCCTCACTTGACCACCTCACCTAGCCACATCACCTAGACACCTCATCATGGACCTATTCTTATCATGTTTCTTTTAACTAAGACTTAATCTCTACTTACCATAACTAATTGAGACTTAGTCTAACCCTAACATTAGATGCCTATCCTTTCTCTAATAGCAGGCCCACATACTTAAGTGGAAACTATCATTTTATACATGCAACCAACAAGCGAACTTGGCCAAAAAGATAGTCAATATCTACTATTTTAGCAAACCTAGGATTTCGCACCGTAACCGACACCGCTTAACCCTAAACCGATGTCATTTAACCTAAACTATCGTTGGCTACCACATATTCACTTTGATAACCTTGTTCTCTGCAGGTTGAAAGAATTACTTGAGTTTGGAGAGAGAGAGATCTGCATGCAAGCATAAACCAGAGCCCTCTCGCACATCCAGACACATTCTAGCCAGCACCAAGACTGATATGAAGAAATTGGCATTCACGGTAGCATTTCGGGAAGCACCGCCATGGCACCGATCACCGGTTTAAGAGATCAACCTTTAACTTCATCCAACCACTAGGTCTGTAAATACAAGTAAGTGCATTTTGATCTGTATCATTCCATACTTAGATCATCATTTCTTTAACTTTCTCCTTTAAATCCTATTCTCTTTTGCATCCTATCATTCTTGCCTTCCTATCAATCCACCCATCTAACCACCCATAACCTTTTGGCTCCCCATATTCAACCCCCAGACATCTATGAGAATTCTCAGCACCTTTACCAACCTAGCCATCTTTCTTCTATTCTCTGTGCAATCATAGAGAATCTCCAAAAACCAAATTTTATTGAGTTTCTACCATTCCACCTCTACCGACGCCGGTTAACCTAAACCGTTGTCGGTTTCCCTCTCAACTGGCATTGGTCATACTAGACTGACTTCAGTCTCTATAACTGGTAATCCTTCCTGTAATAACAACCTAATAACCTTCACCCAAATAACCCAAAACCACCCAAAATCTGATCCTGACATGTTCTAATCACCTTGGCTACCTACCCAACCTTCGATTTGATCATAACCCAACATGTTAGATTAGATTTGCTTATTGTATTTGAATGAGATACCTAAATCATATCAACTACAATAGGATGTTATTTGTTTACGTTATTTCTTGCATTAAATTGTATTAAATAATGGATTGACAACCATCTAGGAAGTATCACACTTCTCGGATCTAGCATACACTAGGAAGTCCACTGACATATATTGTTTAATATTCTTCTTATGGTCTTGTTTTACATTCACAGTAGTTCCTCCTAGCAAAAAGGAAGTTCTTATGCAACCAACATTGGTTCGGGAAATCGAACGCTCGCACTCTACCTTCCACCTTCACTTGTTGGTTGGATATTTTGTCAAGCCAAAATATGAGGTTCAACCACAATACATGGGATTAAATCCCTCCTCAAAGATAGGTGAGGCTTTACTTTATTACTAATCTAAAACACAACAGAAATAATATATACAATATTCACACTATTCTAACCATTGGGGTTGGGATAGAATCCTGAAATCCATATCCACACAAGGTGAAGATGTTGTAGTTTTAGAAATGGAATGGATTGGAAAGGAAATTATTATTATGGAAGAAACACAATGGAAAGGAAATGAGAGGAACGTATTTTATTTCGAGCAAACATAGATCACGAAATAATCATACGAGTTTTAGATAACAAATGTAATGTTTGAAACAATTAAAATAATCGAGAGTGCTAAACAAAGAATAGCTTAAGATTCTGAACATAAGAACAATATCTTAAGAGAGATGAATCTCACAACACAAATTTTTCAAAATAGCATCATTTTCTATTCCTCAAATGATTAAAAGAAAACACAAAGTTTTTCTTTTCACAATAGTTCTCAATATTCCAAAAATCTCAACCCTTTGGAATGCATAAGTATCCCTTATTTATAATAAAAAGAGTTGAGAGAAAATAGGATAAATCCTAGAAAATAGTCTTTTAATGAGAGTCCTATTTTGCTTGACTCTCACGCAGGAGACCAAGTCAAAATTTGCTTCCTACATGACGAAACGAAAATGAAAAAGACATGTCGATTTCAGGATTGAAATGACATGAAACATTATGCCTATTCTGTTTAATCATCTTTGTCTTCAATTATCTATTAACCCCTCAAACCATACCCAAGCACACCAATCCTAGTCACCACATTTTACCTAATACAACTACCACCTCCTACCCTATTACAATCATGACTCACCATCCTAAAAGCATCATTTCACCTACTTACCTATCCTTTACGCGAACGCCGCCTTCTACCCCCATCACTCTACATGTATCCTCCCTTCCCCCCTCTCGCCTATTTTTCTTGCCCACTTAACCTTTCTTACCCACATTTTTCATCCACCACGACCATCATCGCTTATCCGTAACTGACATCGGTTCACTTAAACCATTGTCGGTCACCTAATATTGGAAAGACGTCGGCAAAGCAAACCGACGTCGCCCACCCTGGGACCGACGTCACCTCAGCGCGCGCCCAAATTGAAACCCACCCCTCGTCTACGAAAATCCCTAAAATGACCTACACACCTACTCTACCCTACCCAAACCTAACCTAACTTCATTGCCAACCCTATTTAAGCTACATTGACCTTCCCCTCCCTCATTTACTTCATTTTACCCACAAATTCAAAAAAACAACTTCCACCCAAACCCCTTTTAATCCAAACCGATTTAACACATTATTTTCAACCCAAAGAAAAAAGATTGAATCCTACCTCATCTCGTGCCTTCGGCGTGGTGGTACATCCGGCCTTTGTGCTAGTGGCCACCCAAACCCTCTCCCGCCTCTTCCATGTGCCAAATCAACTTCTCACATCGCCACTAATCAAGTAGCTCCAATCGATCTCGTGGACCCACCTACCGAATGCCAATCTCAAGCTAGTCACTCACCAACTCATCTCAAAGCCCTCGTAATGTCGCTTTCCACTCTTACTCTCCTGCTTTGTCATTTTCCCAAATGAAAACACGTTAAAATGAATCTGTAAAATACGTATTTTTCATTTTATTAACCCTAACCCGACCTGACCGACATTTGTTACTTTACAACCGGCATCTCGTTGCTTGCCATTACCATTTTCAGCCCATTCTACGCATTTTGACCTCAACTCATTATTTTCGATACCCTTTGACCTTACCCACACTTATTGCAACCTACCTACAAGCCCAAACTACCCCTACATTTCCTTAGTTGCATCTAGGGATTTGTTATTTTACCTATACCTTGGCCTTACCCGTGCCATGACCTATTTACTGGACCTGACCTAATTTGTGTGACGATTGACCTTGTGTACTCGTTATACCTTGCGATGTTGTTTAGCCCGATGATCTTACCTTTCCTATTATCGTGTTGTTTATCGCTATGCCCACCTTTGGTGTACTGTAACATACCTAATTGTTCATGTACCGACCTATGTTGTGTTTCCGCACCATATCCTATGCCTTGATACCCGAATCACTTCAACCTTGTTGGGATAAACCTTTCGACCTTGGACAACATATATTTTGCAAGCTCCTCAACCTAGTATAGTGTTGCAGCCTATACATGTGTGTGCATTCGATTGCCATTACCTATTACTCGATTTGACCCCTACCTATTACCTATTACCCGAGTTGACCATTACCCTTTCCTAAAGCACCCATACTCTTCCCCACCTACCTTAACTCACACCAACTACACATTTATCAAACCACTCACCACTTTTGTATAACACCTCATCGAGCTTGGTTTGAGGGGGATTACCTTCACCCACACCTAGGGCAACCCCACTCTCACCCACACATGGGACAATCACTTCTTGTTTTTGTCAACATCGCTTACCAATACAAGCTACGCAACAAAAGGGGCAAAATGTAGACACCAAAATTAGTTCATACAACCCTTATAGCCTCATTAATTAAATTATCCATACCTTATATATTAATATCCCACAGTGCACATGATTAATTGAATTAATTATTTGAATTAATTTAATTAATATACTCACTCGACCACCTCACCTAGCCACATCACCTATACACCTCATCATGGACCTATTCTTAGCATGTTTCTTTTAACTAAGACTCAATCTCTACTTACCATAACTAAATGAGACTTGTCTAACCCTAACATTAGATTCCTATCCTTTCTCTAACAGCTGGCCCACTTACTTAAGTGGAAATTATCATTTTATACCGCAACCAACAAGCGAATCGGCCGAAACGATAGCCAAGATCTACTATTTTAGCAAACCTAGGATTTCCTTCCGTAATCGATGTCGCTAACCCTAAATCAATGCCGCTTAACCTAAACTACCATATATTTACTTTGGTAACCTTGTTCTAGAGTTTGGAAGAATTACTCGAGTTTTGAGAGAGATATATGCATGCAAGCATTAACCGTGAGCCCTCTTGTGCATCCGGACACATCCTAGCCGGCACAAGACTGATATGAAGAAATTGGCATTCACGGTAGCATTTTGGGAAGCACTTCCATGGCACTGATCACCAGTTTTACAAATCAACCTTCACCTTTATCCAACCACCAGTTCTGCAAATACAAGTAAGTGCATTTTGATCTGCATCATTCCATACTTACTTATATCATCATTTCTTTAACTTTCTCGTTTAAATCGTATTCTCTTTTGCATCCCATCATTCTTGCCTTCCTGTCAATCCACCCATCTAACCACCCATAACCTTTTGGCTCCCCATATTCAACCCCCAAACATCTATGAGAATTCTCAACACCTTTACCAACCTAGCCATATTTCTTCTATTCTCTATGCAATCACGTAATCTCCAAAAACCAAATTTTATTGAGTTTCTACCATTCGCTTCTATTGATGTCGGTTAACTAAACCGTCATCGGTTTCCCCTCTCAACCAAAGATCAGGCCATACTAAATCGACGTCGGTCTCTCAGAATCGTAATCCTTCCCGTGTGAAGAACCTAATAACCTTTTCCCAAATAACCCAAAACCACCCAAAATATGATCCTAGCATGTTCTAATCACCTTGGCTACCTGCCCAACCTCCATGATCTGATCATAACCTAGCCTGTTAGATTAAATTTTCTTATTGTATTTGAATGAGATATCTGAATTATATCAACTATAGTAGGATGTTATTTTTTTAAGTTATTTCTTGCATTAAATTGTATTAAACAATGGATTGACAACCATCTAGGAAGTATCACACTTCCCAGATCTAGCATACGTTAGGCAAAAGCCACGACAAATATTGTTTAATATTCTTCTCATGGTCTTGTTTTACTTTCACAGGTAGTTCCTCCTTGCAAAAAGGAAGTTCTCACATCGATCTTGGATCGGGAAATCGAACACGTGCACTCTACCTTCCACCTTCACTTCACAGTATTCCTCCCCACCTTTACCTTATCTGCTTTGTTCATACGTACGTAACTTATTGATGAAAAATCCAATATACCATCTACACTCGCACCAAAGATCACCATTCGTGGACCTCATACCCTATTTCTAACAGGGTTTCCTATTGTAAAATGATTAAACAATTGCACCAATCTCCTCTCAAAATGTCATTGTATGACCTTGTCCAAACCTTTGAGTCTCATCGACAGGCCCTCATGGAGGTTCTGCAATCTATTGAGGTTTTACCTAATGATCCAACTCTTGTGGCCTCTCTCACCACTTCATCCCCTTCCTTTGCACCTACTACCACTCATCAAGTAGTCATTCTCAGTTTCTCTAACGACGAGATTGTACCTCTCCAATCAGATGATCTTGATCCCGCACTATTCATTTCTCGTCTATATTGATAATATACTTGTTTGACACGTTACGATTGATGGCAAGCATAACATCAACATTATCTCCTCCCATGCATACAACCAAATGTGCATCCCTTCCAATTACATGCATAATAACCCAGTTATACTACGTTCATTCAATGATGCCATAACTTCGACCCTTGACACCATCATTCTCCACATTTGTGTGCGCCCCCTACCATTCTCGGAATTATTCTATGTCTTAGAGGGGGAATTCTAGTACAACATTCTATTTGGCTGACCTTGGATCTGCGTCATGGGTTGTGTTCCTTCAACCTTACACCGTTGTGTAAAATTTTAACATGAAGAACATAACTATACCATTCCAGTTGACCCTTCACCATTCTAGACCTATAATATGTTTCATCGACCTAATGATGTCCTTGTACTAGTTGAGGCATCTACCACCATTTCCACTTCTCCTTCACCCACACCCCATCCACCAACATTTCCACTACCTCTCACACACCTAACTCCTTTATTCCCACTATTGCTGCAGCCTTTGCAACCGATTCATTTGTTAACCCATCTACTTCTCAACTAACCAATGCTTCTTCTTCGCCACTATCTAGTAATTCCTCCATTTCATTACCCACATATCGACTACCTATCCCTTAGAAAGTGTTTTTCAACATCTCACTCTAGGGGAGTACCGCTTGTACAACATCAACACATTCCTTACTCGTCAAGAGTGTGGTAACCTTTGCTTTAACATCCCTGTTATGATCACCGCATAGGTGAGGTTTTACCTTACGGTCCTCCCCACCTTTACACCAAATTAACATATGGGGGACTTGATACTTCTACTTACTCACCCAAGTCACCTTCCCAAACACGAATATTTTCATCTGACCTTCAATCTCTCACCAACCGCTTCTTCGCCCACACCTTCCTCCATTGTTGTGCATGGAAGGGTTTTGGATTTGGTTTCTATAAGGCCACCATACTTTCATCTCGTGCACCACCCGTAAACACAAAGACCGTAGTGGTATTGGCTTTTCTGAACCATCTCCCAAGAAGGCCCGAGTCAAACACATTGAGGACGATAAACCTTCTTCACCCTATTCACCAACTTCACCTACAGAGTCTATGGATCCAAAATCCATTCCTCCCCATTTTTTTTTTGTGAACACCATTTCCTTGGGACCTCTAACTTATCAATGAGATGGCAAGGCTTCCTCTTCCCTTCCCTTCATGTATCTTGACATGATCGATGACGATACAAAATCTATTAATGTCGTTCAATGTCAAGACGACGAGTCTATTCTCACCTACCTTGGTGCAAATGATTCATATATTCACCGGTCGTAACCTTCTGAGACACAAACCATGTTAAATGAGTCGACCATCAAAATCAATATTAACACTTAGGACGACTCGCACATTCTAAAGATAGGCCAATCTTTATATGTTGCTAAGCAGGAATCTTTAAGTCCTTTCCTTCGGATCATAACAATGCTTTTGCTTGGTCCTACTCTGATATGCCTAGTATTGACCCAAACATTGTGGTCCACAATATCGTCACTATACCTGAAGCAAAAATCGTTAAAAATAAGCTACGGAAAATGCATCCTCGCATTTCCCTTCTTGTCAAATAATAACTTCGATGCTTCTTTCGGTTTCCTTCATCCTACCCATTGATTACCCTCAATGGATCTCTAACATTTTTTATTTTACAAAAGCAATAATAAGAGTCCACATTTGCATGGATTTTGTGACCTTAACTTAGCTTTCCTAGCGATGATTTTCCTCTACCTAGTATTGACCAACTAGTTGATCTTACCACCAACCATGAGATGTTATCACTCATGGATGGTTTCTCGGTTATAACCAAATATTACTTTCCCTAGAAGATCAACACAAAACCACCTTCATCACTCCTTGGGGGACCTTCTGCTATCGTGTCATGCCTTTTGGCCTTAAAAACATTGGTGCTACATATCAGCGGCTATGACTTATATCTTTCATGACATTATGCATCGCATATTGGAAGATTACGTTGACGATATTTTTGCCAAATACAAACATTAGGTTGAAAACCTTACATTCCTTAAGGTCATCTTTGATTTTCTCATCAAGAACCATGTTCTCCTTTAGCGTAAGAAGTGTGTCTTCACGGTTATCTATGGAAAGATCCTTGGTTTTATTGATTCTTTACATGGCATAGAAGTTGACCCGCTAAAATAAAGTCTATTCTCGACATGCGTCCACCTACTAACCTTCACAACTTCATAGTTTGTAAGGCAAGTTGCAATCTATTCGTCACTTTATTTCGTATCTTTTTTACCGTTGCCACCCATTTCATCATCTCCTAAAAAAGGATGTCTCCTTAAAATGGGATGATGAATGCCACAAATCCTTTGACGCCTTGAAAAATACCTCCTCCAAAAACTTGTGCTCATTCCATCTAAGGATGACCATCTATTTTACCTTTACATTTCTGCCACTGATCATTCCTTGGGTGTCATGCTCGCTCATCATGACGAGAAAGATACGTAACAAGTAATTTATTATATAAGTTGTACACTTTTAGACTACGAGACTAGATACACTCATGTCAAAAACTTTTTAGCCTTAGTTTTTGTTGCCACTAAACTTCTCCATTACCTACTTAACCACAAAACCTTCCTTGTCACCAATATTGAACCCTTACATCGCACGTATGCCAAGCCCTATAAATGTCAACGTGTTGCACATTGGCTCATGCTTCTTGTAGATTTGGAACTCGAATTCGTCCATCAAAAATATATCAAAGGAAAAACCATCGTTACCAACTCGTAGACACACCTCTCTCTCTGGAAATCAATCCTCTAACTTATATTTCCCAGATGAATCCATCACTACCCTCTCTTTAGATGATACCATTTACTAGATGACCTTATTTTTTTATGGTTCCAAATGTCAGTGTGGGGTTAGTGTCGAGTTATCCTCATTGATCTTGATGGTGAGCCTATTCCATTATCTTTAAAACTAGATTTTGATTGTACTAACAATATCACCAAATATGAAGCACTCGTATTAGGTCTTCAAACCGCCATCACCTTAGACATTAAATCAATTAATATATTTGGTGATTCTCAACTGGTTGTAAACAAAGTTAATGGTATATACTAGTGTCTTAATGAGATACTTCAAAAGTATAAGCATCATGTTGACATAAATTTGACTACCTTTAACCATTATGACCTTTAAACCACCATGTGTTCCACTTATAAATTTGTAGATATCATGGCTTTTCTTGCTTCTCAAATCCCCGCTTTTCGCCTCCGAATCAAAAATATTTGACACAAAGACAAAGGCAGCAATCACCTTCCTATCTATTTTGAGATGTTAACCTTGTCGGAACCATTGAACCTGACCCACATGACCTTTGGTATAAGTAGTTTGCAGACTACCTTTCCCTTTCCATTTTACCTCCAGATGTTACTCACAATGAACAACGAACCTTTCTTAAAATTTTCTCTTGCTATGTCATCATGGGTGGTCTTCTTTATAAATGTGGCTTTGATGGTATCCTCTTACGATGCCTTACAGTTCTGAAATTCCCTACACCATCAAGGAAGTTCACGATGGAATTTTTGGGGTCACTTCAATGGTTTAGCTATCGCTAAACGCATTCTCCTCCTGGGCTATTACTAGCCAACCCTAAACCGTGATTGTTGTGACTATGTCAAGTGTTGTGTGAAATGTCAACAACATGCTAATCTTCATCATACCCTTAGTTACGCCTTACAGGTCACACGAGATCTTTGGCCTTTCTCTTAATGGGGTTTGGATCTTTTCGGAGAGATCAACCCTCATTCTTCCCAACGTCATCAATGGATTATTACCGCTACGATAAATACACTAAATGGGTAGAATCCATGCCTCTCATTTCTACGAAAGTTGAGAAAATATGTGAATTCATCAACCATCACATCATTTGTCGCTTTGGTGTTCCTCACCGCCTCATCACTGATAACGGAAAACAGTCCAAAACAAAACCTTACGAAAACTTTGTGATGCCTTTGACATTCAACTCATCTTTTCTTCACCTTACTACCCTCAAACCAATGGCCAAGCGGAATCAACCAAAAAAACCTTAAACAAAATTCTTATGAAATTAGTTGATGACACTGGAAATGGTTGGCATACACACATTCCTTTTTCCTTATGGGCTTATCACACTAGTATTCATACCTCAACTACGTTGCCATGAATTTCTCTTTGTCTACATTACAGAGGTTTCTACGCCTCTCAAAATCCAAAGGCCATCTCTTCGTATCTCACTAAAAGACATGCTCAAAGATGATGATTTTCACCTAGATATTTTGGCACAAATCGATTTATTAGACGAACGTTATATCGATGCTCTCGATCACCTCCAAATCTACCAAACACGTATCAAATGTGTCTACGATAAACATGTCCACGAATGAACCTTCCAATTCGGTGACCTTGTCTTCAAGGAAAATAAACATGTAACAAAAGAGGAGAAAAGTAAACGGGAAAATTTTCTCCAAATTAGCTAGGACCCTATATCGTTACTCATACTTATGGATCGGTGTTTATTGTTTGCCTTTACTTGAAGGTAAACCCAACTCGATCCCCTTAATGCCTTGCATCTTCGACCATTCTATTGTTGAATCAAGTCCTATATCACCTTCTTTTTTATTTCAACGCAAGTCCCTTGAGCACCATTCACCTTCCATTTACCTATTTTTAAGGGTCAACGATTAACTAAGAATCATGTGATTACCGTCACTTTTCAACCTTATCTTCAATATGAATATCACTACTCTACTCATGGCATGATTCTCATGCAAAATTTTCATCTTTTTTTCAAGATGGAATCCCATGGTCGTTCATCACTTAAAAATCCATATCTCATAGCTAACCCATGAGTACTATAGTTTTGTCTTCATAACAAGAGCCTATCCTTCTCTATAGTCTTGTCGATGACCAAAAATTCCAAAAAAAAATGGGACTTTCAAATTCAAAACTCCTTGAGTCAAACTTCTTGTAAAAAGATTAATCCCTCAAAAAGGACATCTAATATTTCTAAATTGTTGCTCTAAATAGACTACTCCTCGAATGACAAACTATATAAAGCTAGCCATATTGTACATAGTCCATCACAAAAATAAGACTATTCCTGCAAAATAAAATAAACATATTCTTAAGCTTCCCGCATCGATTAGCTTCACGAAGACCTCAAGGAGATATTCTACTCATCCTACATAGACTTCCCGCATCAATTAGTCTATAAAAACAAAAGAAAAAAGAAAAACTAATTTTTTTGTCATGGACTTGCCTATTTTGATCTCGGGTCTCTTGCCAAAAAGGCATGTTGTCACACACCAAGTTACGCTAAACCAACCTTCTTTCACCTCACCGCCTTGCCTTTCTAACCTTCCACCTACTCAAGGGACATGTCGCAAATGTGAAATTTCGTGATCATGTGACCTTCTTCACCAAACATAAATAGTCAATCAAGCAATTCCTTTTAGGTTCTTCCGTTCATAAGCCAATTTTTTGTATGATAGACTCATCAAGGTTCTTATCAATCAGGTACCACTTTTGTCTCCTCCTAACTATTCACCTCTTTTCTTACTTCTTGATCCTCCTTTACAGACCAAACCATTGACACCTACATGTTAGGAATTTTTTTTCACCAAAATCACCCACGCCTATTCAATGCCTAGATGACAACCATGCATATTCAACCTATACTCAATCATGCCTAAACCCTCACTCAACCACCCATTCATCTCCCTTATCATATTCTTCCCTAGTTTATGGGAGAAATACATTGGCCTAAGGCCCCCTTTTACGTCGGGGTTATGTAGGTAGCACTCTGAGGGCATGGGGCCCTTGGAGGTTAGCTCGGACACTCTTTCCCTAACCCATTTCCCCCTTTCTATTCACATTCTACCTTAGTTTCCATTTTACACAAAACTTGGAAATTACACAATCATAAACATATACATATTTACCATTTTATAACATCACTCATTTCACATTTCCATGATATCAAACATTTGGAAATTTACACCACAATATACATATACATCATCATTTATTTTCCATAATACCAATAACTTGGAAATTAAATCAAATGCAAAACACAACTCTACCATGCCTAACTCACCTAAACTCAACCATGCCTATACCTGACTCCACCATGCCTAACTCACCTAGACTCCATCATGCCTATACCTGACTCAATCATGCCTAAGCCACCTAGAATCCACCATGCCTAAACCTGACTTCATCATGCCTAACTGACCTAAACTCAATTATGCCTACATGACCTCGACTCAATCATGCCTACTTCACCTAGTTTCCATCAATACATAATAACAATGGAAATTAAAAACAAGTACATCATCCATCCAATAAATATCATCAACTGTATAAATGGGAGAGTCTGTGTATCAATACATATATACATAGATATAAATAAATACAAGTATCTCAAAAAATCTCATATACAATCTCACGTCTTTGACACGTAGGCCGACATATATATATAAAAAAATCAAAACAATGATCATATCAAGTGACTAATCGTCACCCCACCTGATATCCTCTTGACTCAACCTTTCTCCTCCTCCCCACCTATCACCTACCCTTTCAAGCATCTCTACACCCTCCATGGGTCTCGGTCTAGTCTCCTCTAGCCTCACTCGTGGCCCTCATGTGAACTCTTAACCTCTCCTAGCCAGTCCATGGGCTTGATGCCCCTATACTCCCCGAACTATGATCTACTCTTCTCACTCACTAGCTTCCTGTTGAGCTCTCAACTTGGCATATGAAGGGACATCTATATCAGCGTTATTAGGTGATCCTGATAGTTGCGCGCTCACCTAGGGTATCCCTTAACCTCGCCATTGACACATTCTATGGTGGTATCATGGGTCTTACTGCAACCTTAGAAATCTTCCCTACTAATAATGGCCTCAGCCCTTGTCCTAATGTCTGCCCTCCTATCAGTGCCACATGACTCTATCTTGGGCAAGGTGTGCTCATAATATGGGACCTTGTCCCTGGGCCTATGGGGGTACTTGTACTGTACTTGCAACCTCGGGCCTCATAAGACCACAACCTGTGCTCGGGAAGTGGCCAAATAGCCCTATAAACCTATCACATGTGCCTGTATAAGGTGCTCAATGCTTGAACTCCATCACCATCTCCACCCTATCGCGAGTGCCTATCCCTATGCTACCTGGGCTGCAGGGCCATCACCTAAGCTCGTAAAGTGGATACCTATGCCTCCCCCTGAGTTTCCCTAAATACTAAAATTTGTGCCTTTAGGGTGACCACCTACCCTTGGAATACATATATCTCATATGTTATTGTAGCTAGATCTCGGATTCCCCGCCTCGGTGGTGATTTGTAGTCATGTTGTGCCCCACCACTACCTATACCCATCGATGATTCCTACATCATCAATAGATTCATCTTATGTCTATTCCTCCTCCTGTCATTTAGGAACACTCGGATGTGGTGGAGATAGGGGCCTCTCCACGTCATCTCTGTGGTATTGTGGAAAGGGTGGAGGCACATCCTGTGGTAGCTCAAACGCCCATCTAACCCTGTCTACAGTATATCATCTCATGCTCTGCTCGGCACGCCACCCCTTTATCCACCTCAACAACTGTAATCCCTCCAACTCCTCTACCATACCTCTGTATGAAGGATAGCCAATGTATGGTCTCCACACAATATCAACCCCCGACAGACCCTCCAATAACTTCTTGTAGTATATCACATCGTATGTCGCCCTCGCCACCCTCGACTACCCACCAACTAGTACCCAACATCTATATCCAAATCTAAGCAAGCCACCCCCAAACCAATCCTGTCATGGTAAACCCACTAGGTGCACACACATGATGTGATCATATGCCTAGCAGTGTAGTAAAAAGTACAACACATCCCGAATCACCGCAATATCCCATAAGCCCATAGCTCCCTATATAACTAAACTAGGAAAGTCGTGCCCAAGCAAAGCAGACCCGCTCCTCTATCATATCTTGAAGCACTCCCATCAATGCTTATGGGAATATCCCACCCTCGAATCTGAAAAAAAAAAACATACCACCTCCATCATCAGTACATACAACCTCGTCTCATGTGGGTAGGCTGCATACATGTCCCCATATGTGAGACTCGCATTGTGATAGGTCAATAGGCCCATTGCCTTACCAAATAATGCCACTATCAGCTCCACTAAATCCTCATAGATGAGATGGAATAAATTGGCTCCCCCATAATAGGCATCCTCAATATCTGGTACACGTCCTCTAATGTAATGGTCATCATCTCACCCATCGGTAGGTGGAAGGTATTGGTCGCTAAATCCCATCTATCGATGAGAGTGACCATCATACTATGATCTCAAACTATCCGCCTATAGTGTCAGACCCCGATAATTCCAACCTCGGTTATATTTTCCCACTCCTCTCATGGTCACATTGGGTTGCATCCATACTAATAGAGGTGGTACTCTATCCCACATCCTAAGCTGATCTCTAGCCTGCATCATCCAACACAACCATGTCAAGACTTGACTACCTCAAATCACATATTACCCACCAAACCATACCCAACCACATCAATCGTGCCTACCCCCTTTACCTAATTCACCTACAAGCCTACTAACCCTTATCATTATTACCCATTATCTCGTTCACTTCACCTACTTACCTATCCCATATCACCAAAATCATATTTAACCTCTTCTACCTACATTCATCTTCACCTACCCCTTCTTCACCTATTTTCCTTTCCTACCTAGCCCTTCTTACCCCTATTTACTCTTAACCTTAACCGTCGTTGGTCACCTTACTTGACCATCGCCAGGGTTTTGTCTCGACCATCATCGATTTTTAACCAAAGGTCGGTCACCTAAGACTTGACCGATGCCGCCAAAGCCAATCGACGTCGGCCAAACCTAAGATTGACTTCGGTCTCTGTCATGTGGCACCCAAAATAAAAAATCATTCCCCCATTATTAAAAATTCACAAAACAACCTAAATACCTACTCCCACCCACCCAAACCTATCCTAGCTTCATTCCCCATCCTATTTAACCTACATATGACATTTCCACCCTCATTTCCTTCAATTTTACCCAAAAATTCAAAATTACACTTAAGACCCAATTTTTTTTTTTAACAAAACAATTTCAACAAGACTATTTTTAAAAAATGACAGATTCATATTTCCTCCTACCTCATCTCCCCACCATCTCCATGGTGGCATGTCTGTCATTGTCCTATGTGTTGTTCCACCCGCTCCCTCTCCCACCTCCGCCATGACCAATCAAATCCTCACCTCCACACGAATTGAATCAATCAAATCGATCTTGTGAAACCGCTAATCAAACACAAATAACCCACTACATGGCTTGCCAACTCATCTCAATGCCTCGTACTATCATTTTCTAGTCTTCCTCTTCTCCTCTGTCATTTTCTAAAAGCGGAAAAGTCAAAATGAATCCGTAAAACAAATTTTATTTTTTTAGCCCCAAATCGACATGACCGATGTCATTCATGTCATGCCCTAGCCAACCAATGTCGGTTACACCATAACTGGCATCGGTCACCTGTCATTACCTTTTGAGTCACCTCATACCCATTTTTCCTAAAAACATTATTAATCCCACAACTTTTTAACCTTACCACTACCTCTTACACCCTACCCACAAGCCTACATTACCTATATATTTCCTTCACTACGTTTAGGGACATATTATTTACCTTTACCCCAGCCTTACCAAGACCCTTACCATCATACCCTACCTACCTTGAACCACCTTTTAGTGATGTTTGAATTTGTTTACTTGCTATACCTTGTGATTTTTTACCCATGTTGTTTAGCCTAATGACCTTACCTTGCCTATTGTCGTGTTGTTTATCCCGACCAAATCTTTGGTTTACTGATCATACCTAAGTGTTTTTGCACCTAACTTAAGTTGTGTTTCCAGACCATATCATGTACCTTGGATACCTGAATCACTTCAACCTCGTTTGGATAACCTATCAACCTTAGATGATGTAGATTTTGAAAGATCTTCCACCTGGTACCATATAACAATCTATACATGTGTGTGCGTTACCCATACCCATTACCCATTACCCATTACCCATTACCCATTACCCATTACCAAGATGACCATACCCTTACCTATAACTAACCTACCCTCATTTTCATCACTTACCCATTTATCAAACCACTCACCGACTCCATCTAACACCTCATCACCTCTTGGTTTGAGGGGGATCACCTCCACCCACACTTGGGGCAACCTCACCTTCAACCCTACCCGGGAAACTCCATTCTCACATATATTTGGGTCAACCATTTCCTATTTTGTCGTGTTGCTTACCAATATAAGCTACGTGACAAAAAGGGGAAAATGTAGACACCAAATTTGGGTCACACTCCCCTTGTCCCGTTTAATTAATTAACATAACATATTCACCTAACCATGACCCCTTACCCCACATTCATATTAATTTAATTACTTACAATTTAATTAATGCTCATCCTCACACTATTAATTAATTTAATTACTTTAATTAAATTAATTTACACCTCACCTAACCACATCACCTAGACACCTCATCATGGACTTATTCTTAGTATATTAATTAAATAAGGATGAATCTCCACTTATCTTAACCAACTAGGACTTAGTCTAACCATAAAATTAAAGACCTATTCCTTCTCCAACAACACTCTTACTTATCTAAGTCTTGACCTCACTTGATACCTGGATCGACAATCGAGCATGCCAAAAATAGCAAGGATTTTCCTATTTTTGGAAAACCTAGGATTTCCCACCAATCGACGCTGCCGGTTAACGCTCAACCGACGTTGGTCACCCTAATCATCATTGGCTACCTTATATACGCTTTGTAACCTTTAACCCAAGTTGGTAATTCTAAATTTTGAGAGATATATTGCATTCAACAACATGAACCATAGACTTCTCAAATCCAAATGATAGAATACACTCAATCACGCACCCAAGTAAGCATTGATACTTGTCCAAAGGCATTACATCAATCATGGAAACACTCCAAGAGGTATTATCATGGCACTCGACCACAAATTTCTTCATGGATCAACCACTACTATCCTTCACCAACCAGCCCGCAAATACAAGTAAGTGTATTAGAGTTACATCATTTTATACTTACGTAAAGTGTAAGTTCATTGTCTTTGCTATTAGATTTTCTTCTTTCCCACATTCCACATTCCCACCTTCCTACCAATCTACTCAACCTACCACCCACCACCTTCTTCTCCTATGTAGTGACAGGTTAGGCATTCTCGATTCCTATTGGCATTATTATGAACCCAACCATCCTCTCTCCATTCTTTGTGTAATCACAAAGAAGTACAAATCTACCTTTTATTTAATTATCACCAAATTTACCTTACTGAAACCGATTATCTTAACCATCATTAGTTTCCCCGCACTAAGCATCGCACACCACACCGACATCGGTTACTATGTCTCCTATCAACTTGCACTAAACTTACCCTAACATCCCCAAACCTCACAAAATCTCATCCAAACTTTATACTCCACCTAAAACCGCACAAAGAATTTCCCAACTTTTTATGTAGACACAGAGGGAGCATAGACACCATTTTTGACATTATGTTATTTCCCATCATAAACCATGATCAGTCATACCTAAACCGACATCACCACTCTAATCGGTGTCGGGTCTGCTCTGTAAAACTATCGTAGACAAACAAGCTTACTAATCACCCAAAACTAACTCAAACTTCACTAAAACTTACCTAGACTTTGTCCATGACCCTCGGACCACTTTCCCAACTCGCAACTTGACCCAAGACCTTCACCACTTTAGTTATCAAGCATTTAATTGGATTGACATTAATAGTAGTCTAAGATACCTAAATCAGAACACTAGTATTAGATTCTTTTATTTACATGTTTAGTTATTTCATATTGAGTTATATATCATTGGATTCACAACTGTCAAGGAAGTATCACACTTCTTGGATCTAGCTCATGCTAGGAAGTCCACTTACTTTTGCTATTAATTGTATCTTGTGGTCTTGTTTTGTATTACAGGTAGTTCCTCCTAGCCAAAAGGAAGCTCACATAATAAGCATTGGATCGAAATCGAATGCCACTCAACCTTTGGCCAACGTAATAATGTATTCCTCCACAACCTATTTACCTTTATCTGCCTCATATCTACAACATTTTGGTGAAAACTAAGTGATCCATTGCACACAACCATCTCTTTAGGGGCATCTAATTATGTGTTCTTAATGGCAGAGCTTTCCCATACTTGCAAGAGGTGATCTTGCATCATGTTCCTAGAACTTCTCCACCGAAAAACATTGTGTTGAATCCGTAAGATACATTCTCATAGAGTCAAGAAATTATTGAAAGGGAGGTAAGAACAACACAACAATTTATCTCTCATGAACTTGAAGCTATATAAATAACTTTGAAATACAAGCAAAAGAAGAAGGCCTGATAACTTCCCACTTCTTCAAAGTGGCACCTCATTTAACCAAGATGTAGAAGTTTCTAGGAATATGAATGATAATATCATCGAGGAGATGAATCCATCGACTATGAGTTAGTATGCATCTCATTGGGTCAAGTTTCACACTAGGTGATTCTCGTCTATTCAAGTAATCCTCTTCTCACCTCCTTTCTTGCAGCGAAGAGTACATGCGAATAATTGAGCAATTGGAGAAACAAGTAAAAATCTCAAGCAGCACAATCAACCCTTCCTTGATCCCAATTCAACGCTCTTTTTTTCTTGTATAATACATTCCTCCGATCAGCGGTGTTGATCCTGAAGTGATAAATAAAAAGGTTATATGATGTAAGGGAAGGCTAACGAGAAGTGGATTGAGAAGATCATCAAGAGAGGTAATGTTAGATGTCATATCTCTATTAAAGTACAATATTTTCATCTTTTCAAAAGTGAACAAATAGAGGGAGGATAATGTGAAAGAGAATATCCACTAGGATGAGGTGTTCCCACTTGTGTCTGAAATGATTTCCTTTGACTCTCACACCCTTGTGAGTAAAAATGTGTTTCAGATCATGAGAGAACTTGTCACCAATTTTGGTCTACATCATTGATGAAATATACAATGATAGAAGATTCCATCTCCGAAATTGACTATAGCGAACAAAATGCTTTCAATATTTCAAATGAAGCCTACAAATGTGTTTAGAAAATTGGGTTCCCTTCACTCACCGAGAATTCGTCATCGAAGAACTCATTGTTTCCTTACACGAACTAGTAAAGAAAGATAAAGGTGACCCTCTTTCCTTCAATGAAAATAAATTAGAGTCCTTGGCCAACATAAGAAGTTCCATCTCTCGGAATCGCAAAGGATCACAAAATATGGCTTAGTCAATACAAGAAGATAAATGATGTTCTCGGGGCACGGATCAAGGTGTTAAGCCGTGTTTTCATTTCGTGAGGTAGACAATTTGACACTTGTGGTAGCTCAATTCATAAAATAATTCAAAGGACATGAGCTCCTTTCGAAACTCTTCCACGTGTATTGTGAATCAACAATTTCTTCATCAAAAGGAGATTCTTCATTAGATATGGAAACTTCCTCCTTCTCTCTTCCTCCCTTTTTTCTTCTCTCCCTTTATAATTATTCATTGTATGAAATCATGATAGTTTGTCTCAATCACTTAAGTGAATTTCTAAAGTTGAATTACTAAATTCCCTTCGATTTATTAAAAGGGAACTTATTTATCATTTCCTAGGAAGATGTAAAGTCAAAATTTGAATGAGGACATGAAGAGTCATGTGGGGTGTAGATAAAGAGGAAATATGAAATGTTATAATTTGAAATGGCTTCTCCATTTCAAAGGATCCTCAAATCCTAGATTTTAAAAGTTTAGTTTTATGTAATAATTGTGGATTTTTGTTTGGATGTTTGGATTTGTATTTTAGACACGGTTATGCACTTGGGTACATTTGTAGGTCCTAAATGCATATTAACATTCATATGGTTCCTTAGCTTAAAACTAGTAATTGATAATTGTATTTGGTCTTTTTCCTTTGCTTCTTATTTTCTATTTGGCCTTTTACACCCCACAAACCAATTAGAACTATACTTGCTTATCTTTTATGACTTCAAACACCACTTGCCCATCCAGACACCAACGCTTAGGTTTCCTCATCCCCTCTCAGATCCCCTGACCTCTTTCCACCTTATTCTCTCTTTTTGGGCCTCTTTTATCTTTTGGGAATCTTATTTTCTTATGGGCCACCTTCCAGCTTTTAGTTATGAGATACAAACAAGGGAATCATATAAATAAATAGTTATATGTTCTAAATGAGGGGCCAAGATTAAGAACTATTACTATCAATTAATATTACACTTAAGAGGCACCTAAAGCACTTCAAAACATTCATTTGGAATTTAATCAAGGGAAAATGGACTACATTTTCTGCATACACTTTAACATAGGAATGGGAATTTCTAGCTAGAACCTGTTATCAAGTGCATTTTCACAAGGGTATCTTAGGGCACGATTCTTACACACACATATGACTACATGGAGTTTGAGATGTAGTGTTACAATCAGGTTGTAAGTTCAAGAGCACTGAAGATTGCCAAGATCTGCTAGTTCAACTCGTTCAGATGAAGAAAGAAGTCTCTGAGTCCATGAGAGATTTTTTTGCAAGGTTCGATAGATTGACAAGAAGAATCCCAGAAGATGTAGTTCCCCCTAAAAATAACTTGAAGAGGTTCTTCATCAATGCCTTTCCATCGGAAGTTGGTTTCTTCCTCAGAAGAGCCCAACCAAACACACTGAGGGAAGCTCAAGACTTTTCCATTGAAACTGATGATGACTTAATCCTCTCTGGAAAGGTGAAAGGCCCAAATGGGAAGCAGAAGGGTCAGAGTTCCAGTTCGGTCACAACCGACCCTATGTTCCAGAAAATGGCAAATGATCTGGTTGCCTTGAAGAAACAATTGTCCCAAATGACAACGAGAAATGCTCCAAGGAGGCAAAATTTCCCTAATAGACAAAGAATTGCACCACCTCCTCGCCAACTTTCCCTTGAAGCACCTCCTATCAATGCTATCTATGACACCAGAGAATCAAGAGAGGATGTTGAAATTGATGAACTTGAAGGAGAAATAACAGAGGATTACGAAGGCTACCTCGAAATTGAAGAAGTTGATATGCACAATGTCTTGTTTGAGTTTTTTTATGATGGGGAAGAAGAAGAGGACGCCCAAGCTTCTCATGTGTTGTCTTCACTCGAGCTCAATCCAAGAAAGATGCTCTACCCTCCGTGGCTCAAAAGGAAAAGAAAACTAAAGAAGATCCCACTCCAACAGCCACACAAAAGAAGATCATCAGCAAAGGCTCACCATTACCACCCTCAATGGATTCAACCAAAATGAAACCAGGCCAAATGGCTGCTAGAGATCAGGTTGTTATATCTAGTAAGTCACCTTTTCCTTCTTCTAGCTCACAAGTTATTAAAAACACTCCTCCCTCCAATGAATTCTATTCTAAGTCAGCTAAAATTCAGACCATAGCTTCACCTTCACCTCCTTCTAAGCTGATGGCCTCACCCTCAGAAGACAATCCAATTTCCAAGTCAGCCAAAGTTCCTCAAAGACCCTTACCATGTAAACCTTCCCTCACTCTAGGAACTTCCCCCTCATCCAACATTGTCCCATTTGATTTTTTGGAACATGCAAGTAAAACCAAAGTCCAACTCTCAGAGTTAGAGTACTTGCAAACACACCCAACCCAATTTGACAGATTTATTAATGCAATCTGAGGTAGTAGATCTATATCTTCAAGTTCCATTTCTAAAGGACTCCTTCCAATGCCATCCACACCTCCATCTCAAAACATGTTAGCTCTCAGTGCTAGCCAAAACATCTAGAGTTGAGCCTTTTTATTTGTCTCTCCTCATAAATGGTTTTGAGTTGAACAACTGTATTATTGATTCCAGAGCTTCTGATAACATAATGCCACTCAAAGTTACAAATTCCCTTGGCCTAAATTTGACTAGAGTAAATGGAGCTTGTTATTCCATGGAATCTAAACAAGTGCCACTGATTGGAAGAATAAAGGATGCACAAGTAGCTCTGATGACTTCCCTGATAAGAAAGTGCTTCTAACTATTTTAGTGGCAGACATCCCAACATCTTTTGGCATGCTTCTGAGTAGAATTTTTTGTAGAGACCTAGGTGGAGAAATTAAAATGGATTGGTCATCTGCTACTATCCCTGTAAAAGGTGAAATGAAGAGGTTGCTGCCAGTTAGGAAAATGAAATATACTGTGTAAAAATCTGAAAGCCTAGGAGCTAACATTTTGTACCAAAATACCAGGCAGATGAATCACTGGGTGACAACCGAGGAGGAAGAAGATATTCTGATCTTGATAGGGCTAGACATGCCTTCCCAGAGAGATTTGAATTTTGAAGAAGCACTGAGGAGATTTGAGTTATAGGAAGGCAGCCCCGAATCACCAGATGATGCTAGACCAAAAAGAAGAGGAGATGGTTCTCAATAAATTTCAAGAAGATAAATCATCTTGCATGCTTTTATAGGATGAGGAGTTATTCCCATTTCCATTTGGGGATGAAGATGATCCCAGTTAGGCCATCTATGGAGATACAAAATCAGCTTGTGATGAGCCCGTGAAAGGACTGAAAGAAATATTTGTACAAGAAATGCTTGAAGTCGTAGAAGAAACTGAAGATCCCGAGCTCAGTCTCGAGCTCCTGATACAAGCCAAAAATATTTAGGACAAGCGTGAAGCTGATTTGGAAGCCTTAACCAATGTGAAGGTTGGCCACATTGAGATAAAGCCATATGAAAAATACGATGCCATTCTGGAACTGATGGTTGATGGATGCAATAATGAAATGGATATATTTTCTTTCCCATTTGCGGATGAAGACTCTATCCATGATGAAGAAATTGAAGCAAGGATTTTCGAGGCCTCTGAAGATGAATCTCTTTTTGATGAAGGATTTTTGGAGTGCATCGATTCCCTAGATGATGAGGTAATCCCTCTAGATAGTTTCCTTGAGCTGCATCCTTCAAAGGGATACAAAGATGAGCTACGGAAATGATGAATCATAACTCTGTGCAAGAAATATTGGAAGCAGTACAAGTTGAGGAAGACCCCGAACTGATTCTTGATCTCTTCACTCATGCCATGGACATACAAGACAAGAATGATTTTTCCTCCAATCCACCCATCAATACTCAAATGCCCCATAGTGGAGTAGAGATAAAGGATGAATCAAATGTTTTTCATGGAGAAGATTCCAATGAGCATAGACCTAGAAAAGAAAGTAACTCAGAATATCCAATAAATTGGAACCAAAATCAGCTTTGGGGCAGCAATGAGATGCTTGATGGAGAATCAACTATATGGATAAACATGGAAGGAAACTGGCACTATCAAACTGATTTCAAAGAACATGAAAGCAATGGAATTTCCAAGCAAGGACCTGAGCATCATGAAGTTCCCATGGATTCACTCCTACCAAGTACACAGTAAATGTAAAAGCTCCTGGATTTCATAAGCACGAGGAGGGAGGCTACTTTGGAACTCACAACGGCTTTGCGACATAATCCTTTAGTGTTTCCTCTTTAGGGGTAACTTTTGAGAAATGAAAAGTGCATCAGTGAAAGTGAAGTTGTCCCTCACCTTGTAACATAGTTTTTCTTTTTCCCTTTTTTGTTGTGTGTGTTTTTGTTTCCCCTTTCTATTTTGGTGTTTTGTTTGTGTGTCCTCTTCTTCCTTCTCTCTTTCCTCAAAAGTTGTACATGACTCTACAAGGCCCAATGGATAAGGCACTGGTCAATGTTATATGTTTTGAAACCTATGATTCTGGATCCTCATGTCATGTCTTCACCTTGCTCAATCCACGCCATGTCCCCAAGCTAGAGCCAGTTGTTGTCTTGCAAATGTGTAAAGGGGAAAATTGCAAGTTTTCAAGCAAGACAACTTTCTCCTATCTCAAAGTTTCCATGTTTTGATCATACTTGTTAACCAAAATAAGCTCCCTCTTATTTTGGGTTAACTAGCTTCCTTTTGTGCCTCAGTCAAATTTTTACACATTTCAGGCACTCAAAATTTTCTAGGTATTACTTCATCAGATAGGATTTTTCTTCCCCTTTCCAGAAAGGTAAAGAAGTCCTCCTAACTCCTTGTATTTTTTGAGTTATGGCTTGGCGGAGTTTGGAGGGGAAATTTTCCCTAGGCGGGCCCACGGAGCTTGGGAGAGTTTTGTGCCAGGAAGGCTCAGGCCGGCGGAGCGGAGTTGGAAAATTTTCCAAGGAAATTGGCAGGTCAGCAGAGACAGGGAGATAAATTTTACACTTAGCCCTTTTGGGGTTAAAAGGCACAAAGACAAATTTTGGCCCATGCGGCCCGATGAAGGAAGGAAGCGCATTCACAAGGCCAAGGAGAAAATTTTGCCACTTAGCCTTTTGGGGAAAAAGGGTTAAAGTCAAAATCTGGCCCGCAAGCCCGCAAAGGAAAATGGAAGGAAAATGACTAAGGCCCCAGCACCAATCATAAGGCGCCACGTGTCTAGTCCACGTGCAGCCGCTACGGCGGGGTTGGGAAGAAGTTAAGTTTTTTTTTCCTTTTTGGTCAAAAATGTTGAAGGCAAGAAATGAGCCCATGATCCCATCAGTGAATTGGGCAGTGCCACGTGTCTCGGAGCGGCGGGGCTGCGAGAAGTTTGGGAAAATTTCCCATTTTCGCGAAAGGGGAAAAATGTTATTCTGAAGCCCATGGATGAACCAGAAAGCACCACGTGTCATCGGGGTGGTGGGGCATGGAGATTTTGGGAAAAATTTTCCAATTTGAAAAAGAGAGAAAATGCCAAATTTTGGCCTGCAGACCCGAATTTTGCCCTAATTTTGCCAATTTTGCCCTAAATCTTCAAGAGGCCATATTTTTCAATCTAGAGCTTGGATTTTCACGTTTTTGGTATCAATGGAAAGTTGGTGAAATTCTCCACACGATGGATACTTCAATTTTAAATTTTGATGGAGTTTTGTGGGAGAAAATCGAGAAAACATCTCGACATGCAAAAAAATGCAAAAAAGTTTCACCCGAATCTACTCCAATGTTCTCCTGCCACGTGGATGGCTCAAAGTGAAAAGCATAGAAGGTGATCTAACGATCCATATTTAAACTGAAATGTTTGTAATGGTTTCTGGTTTTTCCCCGCCATGGTCATTTTTCTACAAAAGAGGAATCTGAAACGGTGCGAAATGATTGGATTTTTATTAATCGCTTCTTGGTCATTTGGGAAGTCATAACGCGCCTTTTCTATTTCTTGTCCTCTGAGAGTGATTGTAGGGGTTGGGAATCAAATTTGGAAATTGAAGCACATTTTTGTAAACAGAGGACAAAAATGATTGTTAGTCTTCTTCTATTCTCCTCCTCTGCATTTTTCTTCTATTCCCACTCGTTGTACAAGTTTCAACTCTGAGATCAATAAAAAGGAAGGAATTTTATGTCCCCTCGATGGAAAAATCGATTGGTGCTTTGTGACCAGCATGTTTTATTTTGTCTTGTGCTCGAAATTGTAAATTTGTCTTTCTTCTATTAATTAATGCATGTAATGAAACTTCCAGTTGATGTGTGTGGGCATCTGACACTCTACCCACAACATTGATTTCCCCCTCCTTCATTCTCACTCCCTCCCCTTTCTCAGATCGATTTCTGCTATAGCAAGGAGTTGTTATTATTGCCATAGGGACAGTGGAGTGTTCCTGTGGATCTCTGGTTGAAAAACCACCATAAATCCACTTTGGTTTTACATGCTAAACAATGGGAGCTGCACCATTCAAATGTAGAGGGACTTAGATTCCCATAGCATTGGCTTGAAATCCACAAATTTGTCTTGTGAGACAAATTTTCTCACCAATAGGTCTTACGTTCATAAGTCCACCTTTAGTATGGTAGACTTGTTATGGCTCTTACCAATTCAGTGGCTCTTTTGGTCACCTCTTACCCTTCACCTCCTTCATTACTTGTTGATTCTCCTATATAAGATTAGACCATTGACACCTAAATTTTAAGAATTACTCTTTTACCAACACAACCATGCCTAAATGACCTAGACCCAATCATCCCTAAAACCTACCAAAACAGCCCTTTAGCTCATCTTATTCTTCCCTAGCTTTTTGGAGAACTACATCGACTGAAGCCCCTTTTCGTTGGGGCTATGTAGGAAGAACTTCAAGGGCATGGGGCCCTTAGAGGTTAGCTCAACCACTCTTTACCCTAACCAATTCCCCCCCATTGTTTTCAATTAACATTTCACAATAGGTAGTTTCCATTTTTTTACAACACTTGAATAATAAATAATTAAAAACATAAATACCGCGCTTTTTACAACATCATATCATACATCCATCATTTCACATTTCCATGATATCAAATATTTTGGAAATCTACACCATAACATACATATACATCATCATTTATTTCCCATGTTACCAATAACTTGGAAATTAAATCAAAACCAAAAACCTTAACTCCACCATGCCTAACTCACCTAGACTCAATCATGCTTATACTCAATCAACCATGCATAATCGACCTAAACTCAACCATGCCTAATCGACCTAAATTCAACCATGCCTAAAAACCTAGACTCATCCATGCCTACACGACCTCGACTCCACCATGCCTAATTCACCTAGTTTCCATCCATACACAAATAACAAAGGAAATTACAACACAAGTACATCATCCATACCATAAATCTCATCATCTATAACAATGAAAGTCTCGTATATCGATACAACTACATATATGTATCTCAAAAAATATCATGTACGTCCTCACCATCTTCGGCACACAGGCCAATATATGATAAAAAATATAAAAACTCTCATGTACATCCTCACCATCTTCGGCATGTAGGCCGGTATATGATCAAAAATCTCAAAACTCTCATGTACATCCTCACCATCTTCGACTTACAAGCCGATATATATATATCAAAATCTCAAAAAATAAATAACCATACTAGGTGACTAATCGTCACCCCACTTGAGACCCTTAGGGCCAGTCTCATCTGTCTCCTCCTCTCTACCTATCTGACACCCACGTCATCATCTCTCCACCCTCCATGGGTCTCGATCTAGTATCCACTGCCCGCACTGGGTCTAGCCTCTCGTGAACTAGTGGCCTCACCCTAACCCTATCTATGGGCTTGTCGAACCCCTGTACTCTCTTCACTATGAGTGTGGGATCTCATCCTCTCACTCGAGGCATGTTGTGCCTTGTACTCTATATAGGAGGGGACATCTATCTCGATAGTCGTCAGGTGATCCTGGTAATACCGCGCCTCGTCCAGGGCATCCATGAACCTTGCCATCCGAACCATCTAGGTGGTGCTATAGGTGTCACAATGACTGTGTGAGCTATGTCCTGCTAGGGCTAGCCTCGACCACTTCGTGCCTATGTACCCTTTCCTCCTCCCCGTACTTTGGGACCTTATCCCACTCTACATGTGGAGGTGCCTGCATTGTAACTCCGGGCATGTAGGGCCACATCTAAGCTCGTGTAATGGCCAACTCACCTTGCAAACCTGTTATTTGCATTTTTAGGGTGGATACCAGGTCCCCTGTCTCCATCACCACCTTATGCAGCACTGTCCCTAAGAAACCTAGGCCTACGGGCTACCACGTGTGCCTTTAAAGTGGAAACCTCTCGCCATGATCCCGTGAGTTGCCATTCTGCAATACTCCAAGCTGTGTTAAAAGGGTGGCCACCGGTCCTACAAGGTATCTCAATGTACTATGATAGTAGCTAAGTCGATGCCTGCCTCAGTGGTGCCACCCGTAGCTGTGCCACCCACTACTTCATGTATATGTTTATGACCCCGACATCATCAATCTACTTTTCCACCACCTACTCCTCCTACCATGTTGGCATAATTGGTTGTGGTAGAGGCATAGGCCTCTCCACTCATTTCTCATGTATTGTGGTAATGGTGGAGGCACATCTTGTGGCATCCCAAACTGCCACCTAACCCTGTCCACTGGTATCATCTCATGTTCACCGGCATGGTGCCCCTTTATCCACTTGAGTAGCTACAGCTCCTCCAACTCCTTGGCCATGCACCTATATGAAGGAAAGCCAACATATGGCCTCCAAACAATATCAACCCCAGATAACCCCTCCAACACTCGCCATAATATGCTACATCATGGGTGGCCCTCGTCGCCATGTTCTCTCCACCAAGTGGTACCCATTTCCTATAACCAACCCTGACTAAACCACCCCCAAACAAATCCTATTGGGGAAAACTAACTAGAGGTACACATATAATGTGCTTATACAACCAACAATGTAGAAGGAAGGTACAACATAAATTGAATCTCCATAACCTCCCATAGGCCCAAAACTCTCTATACAATCGTACTTTTAAGAATGTCTCGTGCCTAGGAAAAAATACCGCTCCTCCATCATGTCCTAGAGAACCCCCATCAGTGCTCGTGGGAATCTCCCACCCTCCACATTTGGCAAGGAAAAACAACATGCTACCTTCATCAACAAAACCACTAACCACATCTCCCGAGGATGAGCTACATACATATCCCTATAGCTCATACTCATGCTATGGTACCTCAGCTCTGCCATCATCACTCTAAAAACAGCCACCATCGGCTCCTCTCGATACCTATGACGTAATACAATATACATCCAACCCAACTATCGGTAGCCACAGGATCTTTTATACATCCTATAGGGTGATCGTGATCTCACCGTCGTCAGTAAGTGGAACTTGTTGGTCGTTGAGTCCCATCTGTCAATGAGTGTAACCATCAAACTCGATATCGACCTACATGCCTATAGCGCCGGATCCCACTTAGACCAACATCGGTCCACTCGCCTCCACTCCTCCGCAGATCACACTCAATTGTATCACTAATAATAGAGGTGTTACTCTGTCCCTCATCCACAATCCGATCCCTAGCCTACATCTAACAAAACCACAACATTATTACAAACTTGACAACCTTCACTTATCTATTAACCCCCCAAACCATACCCAACCACACCAATCCTACTCACCCCATTTTACCTAATTCACCTACCAGCATCCTACCCTATTGCAATAATGACTCATCATCCTAAAAGCATCATTTCACCTACTTACCTATCCTTTATGCCAACGCCAACCTTATACCCCCATCACTCTACATGTATCCTCCCTTCCCCCTCTCGCCCATTTTTCTCACCCACTTAACCTTTCTTACCTATATTTCTCATCCACCACCGACCATCATCGATTATACATCAGAACCGACATTGGTTCACTTAAACCATTGTTGGTCACCTAATATTGATGACATCGGCTAAAGAAAATGTTATCCAATTTTACGCACATGGAAAAATTGGAAAACAGGGCCTTATTGCTATCAAATCACGACATTGGTCCCATGGACCCACTTCTGGTCATCAGTGTCAAATCGAAAATAAAGAGACGAGTTCATGAGTAGGAAATGTAAGTTCGGTTGTCCAACTTTGGCTTGTCATAAAAGAGTCTCGATAGGAGCGGATAATGTTTCGATGGTTGGCTCATTGAGGCAGAGAAATGACGAGCTCGACTCGGTTTAATTCAACATGGAGAGATTGATGCTTCCTTGTTGGATTATGAATTCAGTTTTAATGACTCGACAAAGACAATAGCTGCCTCAAGATTTGGTCGAGCTTCTTCCATGGAAGAGAATTTCCAAAATGAAAAGGCGAGACAACTCAATTAAAACCTTATCTCATTCTTCTACTACAGCGGCAAGATTTTACAACAACTGATCACGACTATGGTCGCATGCAACCAGAACATCAGGATCAACACCAACGGTTCCTTGGGATCACCCTGCGGCAGCTGTCGCAATCAACTCTCTCTGGAGGCCACTCATTTTCTGAGATAAGTTTTACTTCTCTACCCTGTAGCTGCTGCGTATAACCAATTACTTCCTCACGGCACTTTCCTAGGATAATTTCAGTTCTACGCTCAAAGCGGCCGAGCATTCGATGCACAGGGATGTTGCAGTATAGTAGAAGCCCGTTTGAGCAAGTAAGTTGTCCAATGTTGTTATCTGATCAGCATCGTATGCATCCTCAAATTCAGGATTTTCCTTCAAGATATTTTTATGAAAATCAATTAAGTGACAGTAAGAATGTTACCGGGAGACTTGATTAAATTTATTTTACAATGCAACTCATGGAAACGGATCTCATAGAGGTGGAACTGTTTCATATCAGAATATTCATGGAGCATAATTTGCTTTGCAATTATATGAGCATCTTCAGCGAGTCACTAAGTTGGCGGGCACAAAGGATTCTGTCGGGATTATCACACCTTACAAGCTACAGCTGAAATGTTTGCACTGAGAGTTTAATGTTATCCTCAAATCTGTTGAAGGAAAACTCGGCAGGAGAAGATTCATGAAGATCCCGCGCGCTGGTGGGAATAGTGGAGAAATTGGGTCGGATTGCCAAATCTGCGTGGCGAAGTTGAGGCCGGGGCCCGTGAATTAATTTGGCCAAGCCGTTGGACGTGGGAAATAAGGCAAGCAATGCCAAGGGGAAATGACGTGATGTCAAGCCAAAGAAGAAATCCCGGGCGTGGGAGAAGTTTGAGTCTACAGCCAAAAAATGGGAGAAATCCGGTCAAACTGCCAGGCGTGGAAATATAACCGTGGCAAACCATGACCAAACTTCCGTGAAGGGGAGATTCGGGCAAACACTGCCAGGCGTGGAGATTTGACGATGGCAATCCGTCATGAGACTTCCGCATGGCAAGAGAATGAAAATTCCGCGCAGCTTGGAGTGGTCCGAGTCTTTGTGCGAGTCACACGGAGGGTGAGTCGGAGAACGTGGGAATGAGGCAGTGGAGGTGTTTAATAGGATTGACGTGGTTGTCTGGTCAGCCGTTTTGTAAACAGAGATGGGCGAAGGAGGCTCTACACGTTCTGCCTACCACACTGAGCATTCAGTGGTCGCAAGACAAGCTCCCACGCACAGTTGCAGAAAACAAATATTCACTGCCGTGTACGATGGATTGGAGTCACGCTATTCAAGGCTTCATAAAATTTTCCCGGGTCAGGAGATGAAGGTTTATTACGGTGCAGAATGAAACGATTCGTATTGCTCAGCATTTCTTTTCCTAGAAACGAATTAAATGTGAAGTTCAGCTCTGAAAATACCCGGTCGGCCGTTTTGTTGCATCCTTGTTACTTGTAAATGGTCTCTTTGAGAAACTCTACAGGCAGCAGGCATTTTGCAGTACAGTAGAAGCCTTTTGAACGCTTCCAGCAAACAGTTCTGTGGCTTATCCTTATTCTGAACTCGGACCTATGGCAGCTGCAGGAAACAAATATTCACTGCCGTATACGATGGATTGGAGTCACGCTGTTCGAGGCTTCATAAAAATTTCCTTGAATCAGGAGATGTTGGTTTATTACGTGCAGAGTGAAACGATTCATATTGCTCAGCATGTTTTCTCCTAGAAACGAATGCGAAGGTCAACTCTGAAATACCTGGTCGTCCGTTTTGTATGCCACATCTCTGTCACTCGTAAATGGTCCCTTTGAGAAACTCTGTGGGCAGTAGGCAATATTTATACCCTTCCATTATATACGTCCAATCAGACAATAACAGTTTTCTTTTACCAGGTTCAGAGAAACTGTGTTATTTTTAACAATGGACGATTATACTGTAGTTTCGAGCTGGATTTATCTGCTTATTTCTATTAGCTTTGATCCACGACTAAGGGAGAATTCATATGGTTGTTACCTGTACATTTTTCCAAGGTCCTCTTGGCTGCCCCAGTTGTTCAATGTATTTTTTGAAGGGCTTCTGTTATGTGTTGCAAATTGTAACATAAAGGATCTTTTTAGTTCTGGAAAAATGAGTATATTGTGTAGCTCACAGCTACCTATGCCATACTAAGATCCCAATAGTGGCATAATTGTTGATTGGAGCTGAGATTGCCGAGTGCACTACCCGAATACCGAAGGGCTCTTTGGCCAAAAAATCAGTCTTAGGGTGTCTAGTGACATGTTACAGGCATGAGCCTGGGTCATCATCATGGCAGCACTAGGTCTTTATTGATAATGGCATTTTCTCATCGTTTGGAGGGTACAAATTGTGCTTATTATGGCAGAGTCAAAACATTCTTACTACAAGTGTTATATGATGAGGAAGAATCCTAAGCATTGTGGTAAAACCATTCTTTTTAGAAATATTGGGTTAAGCTTGGTATTCAAGTGAGTTTGAGCCCAGGAAAGGCAAGATCATTTGCTGGATGAAGAGCTCAGTGACTTCGCAGGGAGCTCGTGGTGATGTTTCATGAAGTTTGAACGTGGAATGCATAAATGGCTTCGAGTTAACAGAGCAAAATGATAAGAATCGAGTTTGATAGCTCACCATTCGAAGGACTCAATGCAAAAGAGCGCGATTACCAAAGCAAGGAAAGAGTTAGTGCGGGGTCAAAAATCGAGTGCAACACCGAGTTAGAGGATTCGAAGCTCATCGAATTTGGTTATGTGCAGATTCTATCCACATGGACCCCCCTCCTCTTCAAGTCAAACGGGTCAACGGGGGGGTCCCAACATTATGTTAATTAAATTAATATTTTTATTTAAATATTTTAATAATAATATTTATTATTATTATTTAAATATTTTATTTAAATATTCTTTTAATTAAATGAGAAGACTTGGTCATCAGGCAATTAATGACCCATGATGGAACCTTCTCAGGTAGTTCAACTAACTGTAATAAATACATCATGGGCCTTCATTTTAGGAATGTAATTATGACCATTTCCTCTTCTTTCTCACATTTTCTTCTATAAATGTAAGTTGGAAGCTCATTTCAAAGGGTTCCAATGATTCGCATAAGTTGACAGTTAGATATCTCAGGCAAGAGTGTATACTTTTCAAGGGTCCTCTCTCTTCTGCAAGTTGTTCTTGTGTGTTGAGAGAACTTTCAAGCCTCCTCTTCAAGACTGTAATGGCAACTATTGCCTCTTCTGAATGTATGATGCATTGTGCATGTTATTGAAGCAATAAAAGTGTGTGTTTTGTGACTAATCTCGGTCCTTTCATCCTTCTATGCTTCTTTGTGCCTTTCTCATACTTGCAGGTACACTGTGCAAGTTTAAGTTTCTATTGCAGGTTCTTGGAGTTCTGTGCTTATCGAGTGGTGAAGTATTGCATGCAGTTGAGTTGTGGTGTCTGTTCACCCTTCTTGAGTTCATCCTTCTTCACTGGGAAACTGGTATATTTCTCGGTCTGATAAAGTTTAACAAAAGGAACGCGTGTCTCTTAGCCTGTGGTATCCTGTACCCTCTCTAAGTTGCAGTAGGTGAAGTTGACCTGTGGTGCACACACCCTCTTCAAATTAACCCTTCCTAAATCTGAAGACACCCTTTATTCGGTGCATCACCATCCCTAGTATAGTTTCATTTCTGTAAAACTCTTTCCCTAAAACCCCATGAAAATGTTAGCATAGGACTAGATAATCGTTTTTGTTACACTAGGAGTAGTACAACGCACTTAGTTTAGGAAGAGGAAGCCGGCCTTCTCCGGAGGTTCACCTCGAGCCCAAGTCCTGACTTGAGGTGATCCCATGTGTCCCAATCGCACCAAACGTCCTATTCACATCTTGGCCATTCGGAGGGCGGTGATTTGGCGACAATAGAAAACCGACATCGCCCACCCTTATACTGACGTCACATCTCTAGCGTGGCGCCCAAATAGAAACCCCCCCTCATCTACGAAAATCTCTAAAAACCACCTAAACACCTACTCTACCCTACCCAAACCTAACCTAACTTCATTGCCAACCCTATTTAAGCTACATTGGACCTTCCCCCTCCCTCATTTACTTCATTTTACCCACAAATTCAAAAAAACAAATTCCACCCAAACCCCTTTTAACCCAAACCGATTTAACACATTATTTTCAACCCAAAGACAAAAGCGGATTGAATCCTACCTCATCTAGGTATCTTGTTGGCAAGGTGGTATGTCCGGTCTCTGCACTAGTGGCCCACCCAAACCCTCTCCCACCTCTGCCATGCCATAAATAAACTTCTCACCTCGCCACTAATCAAATAGCTCCAATCGATCTCGTGGACCCACCTACCGAATGCCAATCTCGCGCTAGTCACTCGCCAACTCATCTCAAAGCCCTCATACCATCGCTTTCCACTCTTACTCTCCCCGCGTTGTCATTTTCCCAAATTAAAACACATTAAAATGAATCCGTAAAATACGTATTTTTCATTTTATTAACCCTAACCCGACTTGACCGACATCCGTTACGCTTCAATTGGCATCGGTTTCCTGCCATTACCATTTTCGCCCCATTTTACACATTTTGACCTAAACTCATTATTGTAAGATACCCTTTGATTTTACCCACACTTATTACAACCTACCCACAAGCCCAAATTACCCCTACATTTCCTTAGTTGCATCTAGGGATTTTTATTTTACCTATACCTTGGCCTTACCTGTGCTTGTGACCTATTTACTCGAACTCCGACCTACTTTGTGTGACAATTGACCTTGTGTACTCACTATACCTTGCGATGTCATTACTCATGTTATTTGGCCTCGATGATCTTACCTTTCCTATTATCATGTATTTTATCCCTATGCCCACCTTTAGTGTACCGTAACATACCTAAATGTTCTTATACCTGACCTATGTTGTGTTTCCAGACCATATCCTATGCCTTGGATACCTGAATCACTTCAACCTTGTTGGGATAAACCTATCGACCTTGGACAATGTACATTTTGCAAGCTCCTCAACCTAGTCTTTGTTACAGACCTATACATGTGTGTGCATTTGATTTCCATCACCTATTACTCGATTTGACCCCTGCTATTACCTATTACCTCGAGGTTGACCATTACCCTTTCCCAAAGAACCCATACTCTTCCTCACCTACCTTAACTCACACCAACTACACATTTATCAAACCACTCACCGCTTTCGTATAACACCTCATCGCTTCTTGGTTTGAGGGGATCACCTTCACCCCACCTGGAGCAACCCCACTCTCACCCACATATGGGATAATCACTTCCTATTTTTGTCGGCATCGACGCTTTACCAATACAAGCTCGCGAGACAAAAAGGGGCAAAATGTAGACACCAAAATTAGTTCATACCACCCTTATAGCCTCGTTAATTAAATTATCCATACCTTATATATTAATATCCCACAAAGCACATGATTAATTGAATTAATTATTTTAATTAATTTAATAAATATCCTCACTTGACCACCTCACCTAGCCACATCACCTAGACACCTCATCATGGACCTATTCTTAGCATGTTTCTTTTAACTAAGACTCAATCTCTACTTACCATAACTAAATGAGACTTAGTCTAACCCTAACATTAGATTCCTATCCTTTCTCTAATAGCATGCCCACTTACTTAAGTGGAAAATATCATTTTATACCGCAACCAACAAGCAGAACTAGCCAAAAAGATAGCCAAGATATGCTATTTTAGCAAACCTAGGATTTTCTACCGTAACCGATGCCGATTAACCCTAAACCAACGCCGGTTAACCTAAACTATTGTCGGTTACCATATATTCACTTTGGTAACCTTTTTCTATAGGTTGGAAGAATTATTCGAGTTTGGAGAGAGAGATATGTACATGCAAGCATGAACTAAAGCCTCTCGTGCATCCGGACACATCTTAGCTAAAACCAAGACTGATTTGAAGAAATTGGCATTCAAGGTAGCATTCCGGGAAGCACTTTGTTGTGTACCGATCACCAATTTTGCATATCTACCTTCACCTTCATCTAACCACCAGGTCTACAAATACAAGTAAGTGCATTTTGATCTGCATCATTCCATACTTATTTATATCATCGTTTCTTCAACTTTTTCCTTTAAATTCTATTCTCTTTTGAATCCTATCATTCTTGCCTTCCCGTTAATCCACCAATATAACCACCCATAACCTTTTGGTTCCCCATATTCAACCCCCAAACATCTCTGAGAGTTCTCAACACCTTTACCAACCTAGCCATATTTCTTCTATTCTCTCAGCGATCACAGAATCTCCAAAAACCAAAAGTTTATTGAGTTTCTACCATTCCGCCTCTACTGATGCCGGTTAACTAAACCATTGTCGGTTTCCCTCTCAACTGGCATCGGTCATACCAAACCGACATCAGTCTCTGTAACTGGTAATCCTGCCTATAACAGTAACCTAATAACCTTTTCCCAAATAACCCAAAACCACCCAAAATATGATCTCGACTTGCTCTAATCACCTTGGCTACCCTGCCCAACCTCCAGTTTGATCATAACCTAGCTGTTAGATTAAATTCGCTTATTGTATTTGAATGATACACCTCAATCATATCAACTATAGTAGCATGCTATTTTTTTACGTTATTTCTTGCACTAAATTGTATTAAACAGTGGATTGACAACCATCTAGGAAGTATCACACTTCCTAGATCTAGCATACGTTAGGCATTCCATTGGCATATATTATTTAATATTCTTCTTGTGGTCTTGTTTTTCATTCACGGGTATTTCCTCCTTGTAAAAAGGAAGTTATTGCGATCAATTGGATCGGGAAATCGAACACGTGCACTTTACCTTCCACCTTCACTTCATAGGTATTCCTCCCCACCTTTACCTTATTTGTTTTGTTCATATTTATGCAACTTATTGGTGAAAAATCCAATATACCATTTGTACCCACACCAAAGATCACCATTCGTGGACCCTCATACCCTATTTTTAACAGGGTTTCCTATCGTAAAATGATTAAACAATTACACCAATCTCCTCTCAAAACGTCATTGTATGACCTTGTCCAAACCTTTGAGTCTCATCGACAGGCCCTCATGGAGGTTCTAAAATTTATTGAGGTTTTACCTAATGACCCAACTCTTGTGGCATCCATGATCATTCCTCACCATGTGGCCTCTCTCACCACTTCATCCCCTTCCTCTCGCACTCTTACGACTAATCAAGTAGTCACTCTCGGTTTCTCTAATGACGAGATTGTACCTCTCCAATCGATGATCTTGATCCTGCCTATTCATTTTTTTGTACATTGATAATATATGTGTTCGACGTGTTACAATCGATGATAGTGCCAACATCAACATTATCTCCTCCCATTCATACAACCAAATGTGCATCCCTACCAATTACATGCATAATAACCTAGATATATTGCGTTCATTCAATGATGCCATAACTTCGACCCTTGACACCATCATTCTCCACGTTCGTGTGCACCCTCGTACCATTCGGAATTATTATGTCTTAGAGGGGAATTCCAATACAAAATTCTACTTGGCCGACCTTGGATCCGCGTCATGGGTTGTGTTCCTTCAACCTTACACCGTTGTGTAAAATTTTAACATGAAGGACATAACTATACCATTCCAGCTAACCCTTCACCATTCAAGACATGTAATATGTTGTATCGACCTAATGATGTCCTTATACTAGTTAAGGCATCTACCACCATTTCCACTTCTCCTTCACCCACAGCCCCATCCACCAACATTTCTGCTACCTCTCCCACACCTAACTCCTTTATTCCCACTATTGTTGCAGCCTCTATAACTGATTCATTTGTTAACCCATCTACTTCTCAACTAACCAATGCTTCTTCTTCACCACTATCTAGTAATTCCTCCATTCTAGCTACCCGCATATCGAATACCTATCCCTTAGAAAGTGTTTTTCAACGTCTCACTCTAGGGGAGTACCGCTTGTACAACATCAACACATTCCTTACTCCTCGAGAGTGTGGTAACCTTTGCTAACATCCCTGCTATGATCACCACATAGGCGAGGTTTTCCCTTATGGTCCTCCCCACCTTTACACCAACTTAACATATGGGTGACTTGATACTTCTACTTACTCCCCGAGTCACCTTCCCGGATGTGAATATTTTCATCCGACCTTCGATCTCTCACTAACTACCACTTGGCCCACACATTCCTCCATTGTTGTGCATGGAAGGGTTTTGGCTTTGGTTTCTATGAATAAGGTTGGCATACTATCATCCCGTGCACCACCCGTAAACAAAAAGAGCGCAATGGTATTGGGTTTGTTGAACCATCTCCCAAGAAGGTCCGAGTCAAATGCATTGAGGATGATAAACTTTCTTCACCCTATTCACCAACTTCACCACCTTCACCTATGAAGTCTATGGATCCAAAATCCATTCCTCCCCACTTTTTTTTCATGAACACCATTTCCTTGGGACCTCTAACTTATTAACGAGATGGCGAGGCTTCCTCTTCCCTTCCTTTCATGTATCCCGACATGATCAATGACGAAACACATTCTATTAATGTCGTTTAATGTCGGGACGACGAGTCTATTCTCACCTAACTTGGTGTAAAAGATTCGTATATTCACTGGTCGTTACCTTCTAAGACACAAACCATTTTAAATGAGTCGACCATCAAAATCAATATTAACACTAAGGAAGTCCTGCACATTCTAAAGATACGCCAATCTTTAGATGTTCTTTGAGAAGGAAGCTTTTAGTCCTTTCCTTCAAGATCATAACAATGCTTTTGCTTGGTCCTACGGATATGCCCAAGATCTTGACCCAAACATTATAGTCCACAATATCATCACTACACTGAAGAAAAACTTGTTAAACATAAGTCAGTGGAAAATGCATCCTCTCATTTCCCTTCTTTTCAAATAATAACTTCATGCGTTCTTTCGGTTTCCTTCATCCTACCCATTGATTACCCTCAATGGATCTCTAACATTTGTTAGTGTCGGAGTTATCCTCATTCCTTTTGATGGTGAGCCTATTCCATTATCTTTCAAACTAGATTTTGATTGTATTAACAATATCACCAAATATGAAGCACTCGTATTAGGTCTTCAAACTGCCTTCACCTTAGATGTAAAATCTATTAATATCTTTAGTGATTCTCAAGTGGTTGTAAACAAAGTTAATTATATATACTAGTGTCTTTATGAGATACTTCAAAATTATAAGCATCATGTTGACATAATTTTGACTACCTTTGACCATTATGACCTTCAAACCACCCTGTGTTCCACTAATAAATTTGTAGATATCGTGGCTTTTCTTTCTTCTCAAATCCATACTTCACCCTCCGAATCGAAAATATTTGTCATGGTACAAAGGCAACAATCACCTTCCTATCTATTTTGAGATGTTAACCTTGTCGGAACCATTGAACATGACCCACATGACCTTTGGTATAATTAGTTTGAAGACTACCTTTCCTTTCCATTTTACCTCCGGATGTTACTCTCGCATTGGACAACGACCCTTTCTTAAAAGTTTCTCTTGCTATGTCATCATGGGTGGTCTTCTTTATAAACATGGCTTTGATGGTGTCCTCTTACGATGCTTTACCGAGTTCTAAAATTCCCTACACCATCAAGGAAGTTCACGACGGAATTTTTGGGGGTAACTTCAGTGGTTTGGCTATCGCTAAATGCATTCTCCTCCTAGGCTATTACTAGCCAACCCTAAACCGTGATTGTTGTGACTATGTCAAGTGTTGTGTGAAATGTTAGCAACATGCTAATCTTCATCATACCCCTAGTCACGCCTTACAGGTCACATGAGATCTTTGGCCTTTCTCTCAATGGGGTTTGGATCTTTTCGGAGAGATCAACCCTCATTCTTCCCAACATCATCAATGGATTATTACCGCTACTGAATACTACACTAAATGGGTAGAAGCCATGCCTCTCATTTCTACGAAAGATGAGAAAATATGTGAATTCATCAACCATCACATCATTTGTCACTTTGGTGTTCCTCACCGCCTCATCAATGATAATGGAAAAGAGTTCAAAAACAAAACCTTACAAAAAATCTGTGATGCCTTCAGAATTCAACTCATATTTTCTTCACCTTACTACCCTCAAACCAATGGCCAAGCGGAATCAACCAAAAAAACTTTAAAAAAATTCTTATGAAAGTAGTTGACGATACTGGAAAGGGTTGGCATACAAAATTCCTTTTGCCTTATGGGATTATCACACTAGTATTCATACCTCAACTACTACCATGAATTTCTCTTTGGTCTACATGAGAGGTTGTTCGCCTCTCAAAATACAAAGCCCATATCTTCATATCTCACTAAAAGACATGCTCAAAGATGATGATTTTCGCCTAGATATTTTGGTACAACTCGAGTTATTAGATGAACGTCATATCAATGCTCTTGATCACCTCCAAATCTACAAAAATGTAACAAACGTGTCTATGATAAACATTTCCACGAACGAAACTTCTAGGTCGGTGACCTTGTCTTGAAGGAAAATAAACATGTAACAAAAGAGGAGAAAAGTAAACGGGAAAATTTTCTCCAAATTAACTTGGACCCTATATCGTTACTCATACTTATGGATCAGGTGCTTATTGTTTGTCTTCACTCGAAGGTAAACCCAAACCTGATCCCCTCAATGCCTTGCATCTTCAACCATTCTATTGTTGAATCAAGTCCTATATCACCTTCTATCTATTTCAACGCTCATCCCTTGAGCACCATTCACCTTCCATTTACCTATTTTTAAGGGTCAACGATTAAATAAGAATCATGTGATTACCCATCACTTTTCAGCCTTATCTTCAATATGAGTATCACAACTCTACTCATGGCATGATTCTCATGGATAATTTTCATCTCTTTTTCAAGATGGAATCCCATGGTCATTCATCACTTAAAACCCATCTTTCATAGCTAACCCTTGTGTACTATAGTTTTGTCTTCATAACAACAGCCTATCCTTCTCTCGTAGTCTTGTCGATGACCAAAAATTCCAAAAAATAAATGGGACTTTCAAATTCAAAACTCCTTGAGTCAAACTTCTTGTAAAAATATGAATACCTCAAAAGGACATCTAATATTTCTAACTTTCTTCTCTAAATAGATCGCTTACGGTCGAATGACAACTATATAAAGCTATCCATACTGCATATAGTCCATCACAAAAAGAAAACCATTCCTACAAAATAAAACAAACATATTCTTAAGCTTCCCGCATCAATCGCCTTCACGAAGACCTCAAGGAGATATTCTACTCATCCTACATAGACTTCCTGCATCAATCAGTCTATAAAAAAAAAAAGCAAAAAGAAAAAACTAACTTTTTCGTCATGGACTTGCCTATTTTGATCTCAGCTCTCTTGCAAGGCATGTTGTTGCACACCAAGTTACGCTAAACCAACCTTCTTTCACCTCACCGCCTTACCTTTCTAACCTTCCACCTACTCAAGGGACATGTCGCAAATGTGAAATTTCGTGATCATGTGACCATCTACACCCACAGAACAGTCAATCATGCAATTTCTTTTAGGGTCTTCCGTTCATAAGCCAATTTTTGGTATGATAGACTTGTCAGGGTTCTTATCAATCGGGTACCACTTTTGTCTCCTCCTAACTATTCACCTCTTTTCTTACTTTTTGATCCTCCTTTATAGGACCAGACCATCGACACCTACATGTTAGGAATTTTTTTTCCACCAAAATCACCACACCTATTCAACCTAGATGACAACCATGCATATTCAACCTATACTCAATCATTCCTAAACCCTATTGACCCATTCATCTCCCTTATCATATTATTCCCTAGATTATGGGAGAACTACATTGGCCTAAGGCCCCGTTTTATGCCGGGTTATGTAGGTAGCACTTTGAGGGCATGGGGCCCTTAGAGGTTAGCTCGGCCACTCTTTCCCCTAACCCATTTTCCCCCTTTCTATTCACATTCTACCTTATTTTCCATTTTACACAAAACTTGGAAATTACACAATCATAAACTTATACATATTTACCATTTTATAACATCACTCATTTCACATTTCCATGATATCAAACATTTAGAAATTTACACCACAACATACATATACATCATCATTTATTTTCCATAATACCAATAACTTAGAAATTAAATCAAATGTAAAACACAACTCTACCATGCCTAAATCACATAAAATCAACCATTCCTATACCTGACTCCACCTTGCCTAAATCACCTAGAATCCATCATGCCTATACCGACTCAATCATGCCTAAGCCACCTAGACTCTCTGTCATGCCTAACTAACGTAAAATCAATTATTCCTACATGACCTCGACTCAATTGTGCCTACTTCACCTAGTTTCCATCAATACACAATAATAATGGAAATTAAAAACAAGTACACCATCCATACAATAAATATCACCAACTATATAAATGGGAGAGTCTTTGTATCAATACATATATACACATATATAAATAAATACAAGTATCTCAAAAAAATTCATATACAATCTCACGTATTTGGCATGCGCAGCCGACATATATGTTAAAAATCAAAACAATGATCATATCAAGTGACTAATCGTCACCCCACCTGATATCCTTTTGACCAACCTGTCTCCTCCTCCCCACCTATCACCCGCCCTTCCAAAGATCTCTACAAACTTCATGGGTCTCGGTCTGGTCACCTCATGGCCCTCACTCGGGCTTGGCCTCTGTGAACTCGTAACCTCTCCCTAACCGTGTCTGGGCTTGATGGCCCCCTGTACTCCCTGAACTTTGAGTCATGGATCAACTCCACTCACTAGTTTCCTACTAAGCTTAGTACTTGGCATATGAAGGGACATCTATATCAGCAATTATTAGGTGATCCTGATAGTAGCGCGCCTCACCCAAGGTATCCCTTAACCTCACCATTGACACATTTTGTGGTGGTATCATGGGTCTTGCTTTATGACCTTAGAAATCTTCCCTACTAATAATGGCCTCAACCCCCGTCCTAATGTTTTCCCTCCTACCTGTGCCATAGGACTCTATCTTGGGGCATGTGCTCGTAGTATGGGACCCCGTCCCACAGGCGTGTGCGGGTACTTGTACTGTACTGACAAACCTCGGGCCTATAAGGCCATAACTCGTGCTTGGGAAGTGGCCAATCGACCCTATAAACATATCATATGCACTGTAAGGCACCCACCAACTCCATCACTATCTCCCACCTGTGTGAGTGCACATTCTGTCTTTACTACTGGGCCTCTGGGGCCATCACTGAGCCTATAAAGTGGATACCTATTCCTCTAACCCCGTGAGTTTCCCCTATAGTACTACAATATATTCCTTTAGGGTGGCCACCTACCCTTGTAATGCATATCTCTCGATTTGTTATCAAAGCTAGATCTGGATGCCCTAGCCACGATGGTACTACTTGTAGCTGTGTTACCCACCACTACCTATATCCATCGGTGACTCCCACATCATCAATACAACGATCTCGTGTCTTCTCCTCATGTCATGTAGGAACACTTGGATGTGGTGGAGACAGGGGCCTCTTCACGTCATCTCTGCAGTATTGTGGAAAGGGTGGAGGCACATCCTATGGCAGCTCAAACGCCATCTAACCCTATCTACAGTATCATCTCATGCTCGACGGCACACCACCCCTTTATCCACCTCAACAACTGTAATCCCTCCAACTCCTCTACCATGCCTCTATACGAAGGATAGCCAATGTATGGCCTCCACACAATATCAACCCCGATAGACCCTCCAACAACTTCCGTAGTATATCACATCATATGTTGACCTTGCCACCCTTGCTACCCACCAAATGTTACCCAACATCTATATCCAACTCGACCAAGCCACCCCCAAAGTAATCATGTTGTGGTAAACCCACTAGGTGTGCACACATGATGTGCTCGTATGCCTAATAGTGTAGTAAAAATTACAACACATCCCGAATCATTCAATATCCCATAAGCCCATAGCTCCCTATATAATTAACTAGGAAAGTCGGTGCCCAAGAAAAGAAAACCCACTCCTCTATCATATCTTGAAGCACTCCCATCAATGCTCATGGGAATATCCCACCCTCAGAATCTAGAAAAGAGTAAAACCTACCACATCCATCATCTGTACAGGAAGCCTCGTCTCATGTGGGTGGGCTGCATACATGTCCCCATATGTGAGACTCACGTTGTGATAGGTCAATAGGCCCATCGCCTCACCAAATACTGCCACTATTAGCTCCACTAAAGCCTTAGATGAGATGGAATAAACTGGCTCCCCACACTAGGCATCCTCAGGATCCAGTACATGTCCTCAAAAGTAATGGTCATCTCACCCATCGGTAGGTGGAAGGTATCGGTCGCTAAATCCCATCTGTGGATGAGAGCGACCATCATACTATGATCTCAAACTATCCGCCTATAGTGTCGGACCCCGATAAGTCCAACTTTGGTTATATTTTCCCACTCCTCTGTGGTCACCTTGGGTTGCATTCGTACTAATAGAGGTGGTACTCTATCCCACATCCTAAGCTGATCTCTAGCATGCATCATCCAACACAACCATGTCAAGTCTTGACTACGTCAAATCACATATTACCCACTAAACCATACCCAACCACATTAATCGTGCCTACCCCCTTTACCTAATTCACCTACAAGCCTACTAACCCTTATCATTATTACCCATTATCTCAGTTCACTTCACCTACTTACCTATCCCATATCACCACAATCATATTTTACCCTCTTCTACCTACATTCATCTTCACCTACCCCTTCTTCACCTATTTTACTTTCCTACCTAGCCCTTCTTACCCCTATTTACTCTTAACCTTAACCATCATTAGTCACCTTGACCATCACCAGTTTTTCCTGACCATCATCGGTTCTATTTAACCGGTGTCGGTCACCTAAGACTTGACCGATGCCGACCAAAGCCGATCGACGCTCGGCCAAACCTAGATTGACTTAGGTCTCTATCGTGGCACCAAAAATCAAAAATCATTCCCCATTATTAAAAATTCACAAAATAACCTAAATACCTACTCCCACCAACCCAAACCTATCCTAGTTTCATTCCCGATCCTATTTAACGTACGTATGACGTTTACACCCCTCATTTCCTTCAATTTACCCCCAAATTCAAAAATTACACCCGCACCCAATTTTTTTAACCGAAACAATTTCAAAAAAACTATTTTCAAAAAAATGATAGATTCAGATTGCCTCCTACCTCATCTCGACACCATTTCAATGGTGGCATGTCTGGCCGCCGCATCGTGGTCCACCCGCTCCCTCTCCCACCTCTCATGACCAAATCAAATCCTCACCTCCAAACAAATTGAATCAATCTTTTGAACCTAACGATCAAACAAATCACCGCGCTACATGGCTCGCAACTCAAGTCTACACCTCGTAATGTCATTTTCTAGTCTTCCCCTTCTCCTCTGTCATTTTCAAAAAGTGGTAAAGTAAAAATGAATTTGTAAAACATTTTTTTAATTTTTTAGCCCCAAATTGACATGACTGATGTCATTCATGTTGTGCCCTAGCCAATCGATGTCGGTTACACCATAGCCAACATAGGTCACCCGTCATTACCTTTTGAGTCACCTCATACCTATTTTTCCTAAATACATTATTAATCTCACATCTTTTTAACCTTACCACTACCTCTTACACCCTACCCGCAAGCCTACATTATCTCGTATATTTCCTTCACCGCGTTTAGGGACATATTATTTACCTATACCCCGGTCTTACATGTACCCTTACTTATATACCCCTACCCGAAGCACCTTTTAGTGATGTTTGGCTTTGTTTACTCGCTATACCTTGCGTTGTTTTTACCCATGTTGTTTAGCCCGATGACCTTACCTTGCCTATATTTGTGTTGTTTATCCCGACCAAACCTTTGGTGTACCAGATCATACCTAAACGTTCCTGTACCTAACCTAAGTTGTGTTTTCGGACCATATCTTGTACCTTGGATACTTGAATCACTTCAACCTCGTTTGGATAACCTATCAACCTTGGATGATGTAGAGTTTGAAATATCTTCCACACAGTTGTACCGTATCACAATCTATACATGTGTGTGTGTTTGATTTCCATTACCCATTACCCATTACCCAACATGACCATACCCTTACCTATAACCAACCTACCCTCATTTTCATCACTTACCCATTTATCAAACCACTCACCGACTCCATCTAACACCTCATCAACTCCTGGTTTGAGGGGATCACCTCCATTCACACTTAGGGCAACGTAACCTTCATCCCTACCTAGGGAAACCCCATTCTCACATGTATTTGGGGCAACCACTTCCTATTTTTGTTAGCGTCGCTTACCAATACAAGCTACACAATAAAAAGGGGAAAATGTAGACACCAAATTTGGGTCACACTCCCTTTGGTCCCCTTTAATTAATTAACATAACATATTCACCTAACCATGACCCCTTACCCCACATTCATATTAATTTAATTACTTACAATTGAATTAATGCTCATCCTCACACTATTAATTAATTTAATTACTTTAATTAAATTAATTTACACCTCACCATGGACTTATTCTTAGTCTATTAATTAACTAAGACTGAGTCTCCACTTATCTTAACCAACTGGGACTTAGTCTAACCCTAAAATTAAAGACATATTCCTTCTCCAACAACACTCCCGCTTATCTAAGTCCTAACCCTCACTTGATACCCTTGATCGAAAATCAAAGCATGCCAAAAAATAACAAGGATTTGCCTATTTTTGGCAAACCTAGGATTTCCCACCTTAACTGACATCGGTTAACCCTCAACCGACGTCGGTCACCCTAACCATCATCGGTTACCTTATATACAGTTTTGTAACCTTTTACCCAAGTTGGTCATTCTGAGTTTTGAGAGATCTATTGCACAAAAACACAAACCAGAGACTTCTCAGCATCCAAATGATAGAATACACTCAATCACAGACCCAAGTAAGCATTGAATACTTGTCCAAAGGCATTACATCAATCATGGAAACACTCCAAGAGGTATTATCATGGCACTGACCACAAATTTCTTCATGGATCAACCACTACCATCCTTCACCAACCAGGCCTGCAAATACAAGTAAGTGTATTAGATTTACATCATTTTATACTTACTTAAAGTGTAGGTTCATTGTCTTTGCTATTAGATTTTGTTCTTTCCCACATTCCACCATTCCCACCTTCCTACCAATCTACTCAACCTACCACCCACCACCTTCTTCTCCTATGTAGGTTTGATGCAGGTTAGGCATTCTCGATTCCTATTGGCATTATTATGAACCCAACCATCCTCTCTCCATTCTTTGTGCAATCACAAAGAAGTCCAAATCTACCTTTTATTTAATTATCACCAAATTTACCTTACTTTGTACAAACCGATTATCTTAACCATCATTAGTTTCCCCCGCACTAGCATCACACACCACATTGACATCGGTTACTATGTCTCCTATCAACTTGCACTAAACTTACCCTAACATCCCCAAACCTCACAAAATCTCTTCCAAGCCTTATACCCTACCTACAACCTCACACAAGAATTTCCCAACTCTTTATACAGACACAGAGGGATCATAGACACCATTTTTGACATTATGTTATTTCCATCCTAAACCGTGATCGAGTCATACTCAGACCGACATCGGTCACCCTAATCAAAAGTCGATGTCATTCGTGCTGTAAAACTGCATGTAGACCAATAAGCTTACTAATCACCCAAAACCAACTCAAACTTCACTAAAACTTACCTGGACCCTATCCATGACCCTTAGACCACTTTCCCACTGTAACTTTACCCAAGACCTTTACCAGTTTACTTATCAAGCATTTAATTGGATTGACATGAATAGTAGTTTGAGATACCTAAATCAGAACACTAGTATTAGATTCTTTTATTTGCATGTTTAGTTATTTCATATTGAGTTATATATCAGTGGATTGACAATTGTCAAGGAAGTATCACAATCCTCGGATCTAGCTCACACTAAGAATTCCACTTACTTTTACTATTAACTGTATCTTGTGGTCTTGTTTTTTATTACAGGTATTTCCTCCTAGCCAAAAGGAAGCTCACACAATCAGCATTGGCTCGAAATAAGAATGCCACTCAACCTTCGGCCAACGTAATAATGTATTCCTTCCTCCACAACCTATTTACCTTTATCTATTTCATATCTACAACAATTTGGTGAAACACTAAGTGATCCATTATAACAACCATCTCTTTAGGGGCATCTAATTATGTCTTCCCCAATGGCAGAGCTTTCCCATATTGAACAAGAGGTGATCTAGCATCGTGTTCCTAGAATTTCTCCAACGAAAAACATCATGTTGAATATAGAAGATACATTCTCAAAGAGTCAAGAAATGATCGAAATGGAGGTAAGAACAACACAAGAATTTATCATTCCTTAACTTGAAGCTATATAAATAACTTTGAAATACTAGCGAGAAGAAGAAGGCTCGATAACTTCCCACTTCTTCGATGGCACCTTAGTTAACCAAGATGTAGAAGTTTCTAGGAATATGAATGAGAATATCATCAAGTAGATGACTCCATAAGACTATGAATTAGTATGCATCTCATTGGGTCAATTTTCACACAAGGTGATTCTCATCTATTCAAGTAATCCTTTTCTCGCCTCCTTTCTTGTAGCGAAGAGTACACACAAATAATTGAGCAATTGGAGAAACAAGTAAAAAATCTCAGTGCTCACATTCAACCCTTCTTGGATCCCAATTCAACATCTTCTCTTCTTGTAGAAGACATTCCTCCGATCAGCGGTGTTGATCCCAAGTGATAAAAAACAAAAGGTTATATGATGTAAGGGAAGGCTAATGAGAAGTGGATTGAAAAGATCATCAAGAGAGGTAAGACAACGTTGCTAGAGGTCATATCTCTAATAAAGTACAATATTTTCATCTTTTCAAAAGTGAACAAATAGAGGGAGGATAATGTTAAAGAGAATATCCACTAGGATGAGGCGTTCCCACTTGTGTCTGAGATGAGTTCCCTTGACTCTCACACCCTTGTGAGTAAAAATGTGTTTACATCAGCTACTGAGAACTTGTCTCCAATTTTGGTCTACATCATTGATGAAATATAAAGTATTATAGAAGATTCCATTTCTGAAATTGACTATAGCAAACAACATGCTTTCAATATTTCAAATGAAGCCTACAATCAGTTCGAAAAATCAGGTTCCCTCCACTCACCGAGAATTTTTCATTGGAGGAACTCATTGTTTCCTTCCACAAACTAGTCAAGAAAGAGAAAGGTGACCCTCTTTCCTTCAATGAAAACAACTTAGAGTCCTTGGCCAACATAAGAAGTTCCATTTCTGCAATTGCAAAGGATCACGAAATATGGATTAGTCAATGCAAGAAGATAAATGATATTCTCGGGGCATGGATCAAGGTGTTAAGCCACGTTTTCATTTCAGAGGTAGACAAGTTGACACTTGTGGTAGCTCAATTTAGAATATAAGTCAAAAGACATGACCTCCTTTCAAAACTCTTCCATAGGGATCGTGAATCAACAAGTTCTTCATCGGAAGGAGATTCTTCATTAGATATGGAAACTTTCTCCTTTCTCCTTTTTTTCTTCTCTCCCCTTTATAATTATTCATTGTATGAAATCATGATAGTTTGTCTCAATCACTTAAGTGAATTTCTAAAGTTGAATTGTTAAATTCCCTTCGATTTATTAAAAGGGAACTTATTTATCATTTCTAGGAAGATGTAAAGTGAAAAGTTGAATGAGGACATGAAGAGTCATGTGGGGTGTAGATAAAGAGGAAATATGAAATGTTAAAATTTGAAATGGCTTCTCCATTTCAAAGGATCCTGAAATCCTAGATTTTAAAAGTTTAGTTTTATGTAGTAATTGTGGATTTTTTTTTGGATGTTTGGATTTGTATTTTAGACACGAAATTATGCACTTGGGTACATTTGTAGGTCCTAAATGCATATTAACATTCATATGGTTCCTTAGCAAGAAAACTAGTAATTGACAATTGTATTTGGTCTTTTACCTTTGCTTCTTATTTTCTATTTGGCCTTTTACACCCCACAACCTAGTTAGAACTATACTTGCTTATCTTTTATGACTTCAGACACCAGTGCCCAACCAGGACACCAATGCTCAGGTTTCCTCATCCCCTCTCAGATCCCCTGACCTCTTTCCACCTTATTCTTTCTTTTTGGGCCTATTTTATCTTTTGGGCATCTTATTTTCTTATGGCTCACCTTCCAATTTCGATTCTGAGATAAAAACAAGGGAATCATATAAATAAATAGTTATGTGTTTTAAATGAGGGGCCAAGATTAAGAACTATTACTATCACCTAATCTTGCACTCAAGAGGCACCTAAATCACTTCAAAACATCCATTTGGAATTTAATCAAGGGAAAATGGACTACATTTTCTGCATACATTGCATAGGAATGGGAATTTCATTTTGCCATCTCGCATATTCTATTTACATTATTACATCTAGCTACAACCCATTATCAAGTGCATTTTCACAAGGGTATTTTAGGGAGCGATTCTTACACACACATAGAACTACATGGAGTTTGAGATGTAGTGCAACAATCAGTTGTAAGTTCACTCTATTGGGTGAATGTCGAGGGTAGTCCAAATCCCCATATTGTATCTTTCTTTTTTGGATTTGATGTGGTATTGTGTTTTTTTGCAGGTAATATCTATTTTTCAAGTTACAAGTACCCTTAATGACCAAGGTGTGGCATACAGGGTGATCAACGAGTGTTATTTGTGACACTTGTGCGACACAGTTAAAACTAGGTTCCAGATATTTTTACAGTTACAGATGCCTAGTAGCAAACTCGACACCTGTGCGCCATGTCTCACTTCTTTATCGTGATCTAAAAGATTTATTTTGAGCATTGATGACACAAATCACCTCATGTTTAATAGTTCTACCAATATAGAACACTTCGAGATTAGGTACACATCAACTAAGTTCTCTCTCCTTCCTCTTTTCTTAGGGTTTCAAATATTACATCTTAGATTGCTTGTGTCAAATATGTACTTTAGCATTTATTATCATATGTGACTCTACAATATTAGATTTAATTAATTCAAATTAAATTAAATTACATTATTTTTTGAACCCACATTCGAACACTCTTGGATCCTCACTTCTTCCTAGCTTCACTATCCTAGGATCCTCTCACCATGGATGTCTCCATCCATGCCTTTTTACAGGCTAATCCTAATTGTGTGAATAAAATCAGATCTTTTGTTACTAATACTTACATTTAAACTCACACTTCTTCTAAATATGTATATCATAAATTTACTACAACTTTATATTTTAATGAGGAACATATTACTTTTACATCGATGAAATTCCTTCTCAATATATCTTAGATAATGATCCCCCCTTTATATTCATGTTTGTATCAATAATGTTGGGGTTAAACATTCCTTAGTTGATAATGGATCAAGGTTTAATATTCATAATCTAACATGTATTCACCAAATTAGCCTCTCTGAATACTCCTTGGTTCCTTCATTTGTTTCTATTCATGGCTTTGATAATATTCCTAAAAGGGTCTTAGGTACAATCACACTTCCCATTATTATTGGGCCATACACTTTTTTTGTCCCATTCCATGTAATGCCTAATAATCTTAATTATAATATTCTTCTCGAGACGGCCTTGGATCTATGCCATGCATGTGGCCCCTTTAACACTTCATGTATGTATTGAAGTCTTATACTAGGGTGTGGTCTATGAAGCCTTAGCATATACCTCTCCATTTTCCTATTACAACACTATTGATCATTCACCTAAAGCCCCTACTTTGGCCACCTCTCCTCCTAACTTCAAAAATATGGTCCTGGTATTGGTATATGCTTCATTATGGTTTCAATGGCACCAGATTAGGAAAACATGAAAAAGGATTCAAATAACCTCTTTACATTCCCACATAATCTACAATAATCAACATATGATATCTTCCTCTCTGTTCACTCCTTTTATTCCTACCACATATCCTCCTGCGTTTTACACTATTTCACATACTCACCATCACAAAAAGTAATTTCCATCTACTCTCAATAATATAACTTACTTTGGTAAATCTACTCCTCTTAACACCAATATTGATACTCCTAACACATTACCACATCCACCACCATGACATGGTTTCTCTTCCATCCTCGGATAGCTCTACCTCACTTGCACACTTGGGGGCATAGAATTCCTCCCCCATTCCACCATTATTGGTTGTCTCTATGATCTACTTCTAACTTCTTTATTACATTGTACATTTTGCGTTTCACACTAAATCTTTTGCAAACACTTTCACCATTGGTACACACTTTGTTTCGTCATTACCCTATGACGCACTCTAGTTACATGGTTCATAGTCAAATGATGAGGGTATAAATAAAAAATGAACCTCACACCATTCACGTTTCATGCTCTATGCTTCATGATACATCTTTCTAGCGCATACTTTCAAACCATTTCCCAATGATGCACTCTTTTTCTTTGGTCCATTCTTGATTGTTGAGGGTCTTCTATAAATAAAATTCATCTCATACTCATCCATATTCACTAGGGTGTACACTGCTCCAATATCATTCATATTACATACCATTCCATCTCACCCATAGACAACATATTGCATATCTTGGTTGTACTTATTATTGCTTGCTTATACTTACATGTACACTTTGTTTCCCATTCTAGATGAATACTTAGTATGTTAATATCTTTTCTATTTACACATGTGCGTTCACTTGTTCTCTAGTTGTGAATGCAAACTTCTTATAGGACTTTACACACTGCAATGATGATTGACATTGTACCTCTTACCACCCAAACGAGGCTCCCGAGGGCATCTACTTTTCACACATTACGGTGTTATTATTTCATTATTTATTGATTCTACTTCGTAGCACAATACTTTCTATTGGTATATTTGGCATACTTTTTATCTTTCTAGCATGCTAATGAGCGCTTCATGTGTAGCATTTTCCTTGCAAAAATATATGACACCATGGTTGTATGATACATTTTTCTTATCGTTATTTTCTATTGTATGCCATTGTTTGTGGGCTATTCCCTATTTCTTGTTTGATCATTGCTTGTATGTTTTTAGCCGCTTCGTCCTTGATTGTCTTGTGACATTTTGAGTGATGTCCCATGTTTGAAACCCACTTTTTGCAGTCTCTTTCTTTTATGCACATTTTTACATTGTTTTTCTATGACATGTTTGTTACTTTTTCTACTAACACATGCATCTATCTATTTTATTTGCATGTGCCTTGGTTTCTACCATGCACATTCCCTCCCCCTGTAGGGGTACAATTCAAATCAGCTTCAAGGCCTCTCTTTTGGGCTGCACACTCCTACCGGCATCACATGTACCCTAAACGAGGGGGACATACATTGGGTGAATAAATCAACCTATAAATCATCTCAAAGCTACAACACAATACAATACAACACATAATTGGCACATGTTACATTTATGGGAATGACCCAGAATCTGACTTGGGTCCTCATCACAACACAAACACCAACGCTTGGGCTCACACAGAGTGCCCGAGCGCCCGTGTCCTCCTCCACAGGGTGCTAATGTCATGGGGACAATTATAATAATTTTCTCATATCGACATGGTTTATAGTATTCTACGGAGCGGTTTGAAAGTATCGTGGACAATCCTCTAGTAAATATAATATAGTTCATCTCCTACATGCAGCTTCAATTGGTACAATTGAAAAAATCGGGGATAACATGAACAAAGCAGAACACACCATCTATAGTGGTATTTATTGGGAAGAGTTATGGATGGAGAGTAAAACTAGACCTCTCTCCCCAACACTTGCTCTTTAGTATGAGATCGCCCAAAACTCACTTTTGGAGTGAGATTGCTCAAAACTTACTCTTAGCGTGAGATCACCCACAAAATCACTCTACACAACATTTTTAGGACACTTTTATATCCTTTACACTCTCTATATTAGGTGCACACTTTCCTTGTACATACTTTTACACACTTTTACATATTGATGCACATTTTTATCTGATTTATCATAAACATGACTTTGACTACATTCATGCTCTTATTTTTTCAGGTTCATCCTTACAACACATAAAAAACAAGTACAACATGGTATAATGCATATGCTTCACCCCTAAGGTCACTTTCTCTTCCTAGTTTTCCACGCTTCATTTCGTGTATTATTCCACGATTCACTTGTCCACTCGACACGTTCTTCATCTCACACTCTATATGGTTATTAGGTACACATCTTCTATCTACTTTATGTTATCAAGTATTCAGTCAACAACATAAAGTGGGGGAACATGTAGACACAAAATTGCACACTTGGGTACACTTCTAGGTCCTAAATACATATTATCATTCATATGGTTCCTAAGGAAGAAAACTAGTTATTGTGATTGTGTTTGGTCCTTTTCCTTTGTTTCTTGTTTTCTATTTGGCATTCAACACCCCCACAACCTATTTAGAACTTTACTTGCTTATATTTTATGACTTCGGTCACCAACGCCTAGCCAGGACACTAGCGCCTAGGCACCCTTGTCCCCTCTTGGTGCCCATGGCCTCTTTCAACCTTACTCAATCTTTTTGGGCCTCTTTAATCTTTTGGGCATCTTATTTTCTTAGGGTTCGAGTCTTCCATTTGTCAATAACAAAATTAAAACAAGGGAATCATATAAATATATATTTATGTGTTCAAAATAAAGGACCAAGCTCTAAGAACTATTACTATCACCTAATCTTGCACTCAAAAGACACCTAAAGCACTTAAAAACATCCATTTTGCATTGAATCAAGGGACGATGGACTGCATTTTCTAGATACACTACATAAGAAGGGGAAGTTCATTTTTCCATCCACACATTCTATTTACATTTTTACATCTAGCTACAACCCACTATCAAGTGCACTTGTGCAAGGGCATCCTACATCACGATTCTTACACACATAAGAACTAGATGGAGTCTGAGATGTAGTGTAACTCTTGTTCATAAAATCACTATGTTGGGTGATTGCCGAGGTCAGCCCGACTCCCCATATTGCATCTTTATTTTTTGGATTTGATGTGGTATCGTGGGTTTTACATGTAATATTTGTTTTGTAGGTTACAGGTACCCTCGACAACCAAGGTGCGACATATATTTGATCAACAGGAGCTATTTACAACACAATAAAAACTAGGTTCTAACCATTTTCACATTCATGGGTGCCCAGAAGTAGCAAACTCGACACCTAGGAACCCCGACCCACCCAGCGTCCATGTCAAGCCTTGTCCGTGATCTACAAGATTTATTTTATCATTGACGACATAGATCACCTCTTGTTCAACAATTTTACCAGTCTAGAAAACTTTAGAATCAAGCATAGATGAACTAAGTTCTCTCTCCTTCCTCTTTGCTTAGGGTTTCAAATATTACATCTTAGATTGCTTGTGTCAAATATGTACTTTAACATTTATTATCATATGTGACTCTACAATATTAGATTTAATTAATTCAAATTAATTAAATCATGTATCACCAACACAAGAAATAAAATATACATTTCTTCCATTTCCCTTTCTCATGTGTTCCTCTATTCTCTCTCTTTTCTGCACTTTGTAAGCATAATGATCAAGAAGGAAATTTGCATCCTTGATTGATGAATCAAAAGAACTATGTGTCTCGTGGTTTGTTAGTCTTGCTAGTTTCTTACATTGTTGATTTCATCCAATTGAATGTTGAACTACTCTAGTTATTGTATGTGAACTTTGTTATTTCCTACTCACAATAATCATATTCTCTTTCCTAAATTCTCTCCTTTACCCCTCATCGTTATTAATTCCTCCCTTATACCCCATGCAAGCATTTTATCATAGGTTCAGTGAAGTGTTCTGTGTGATCCCCAACCTATTTGGCCACCCCACAATAGTTATATAGAATTATGATAGTTTATATTCAATAATGGGAGCCTCCCCATACACAAGAAGGAGAGGTATAGCCCCGTGAGTGTTGGTGGAAACACATAATTTACAACATGAAAAATTATTTCACCAACAATTTTTTTGAATCTACTGGGGAGATATTTTCCCATGTGCACCCATAAATATCTCTACAAAATAAAAAAATATATATATATTACAAAACCAAAAACAAAAAAATAGGTTTCAAAGAAAAATATATTTTTGAAGACAACTCACAAGGAACGAATATGTGTCACATTTGTTTCCCATCGCAATGGTGAAGTTTCGAGATTGATGTCCAATACCAATGAGTGATAAAGATTAAGAAGAAGAAGAAGAATACCTTGATATGTAAATTTTTTATCAGCCATCATTCTGGAACATTTCTTGCAAAAGAAAAGATTCTGTGATAGTGAAGTTGTTTCTTGCTTCAAACAAAAACCCCGCAATCAACTAAGGGAAAAAAAAAGACCCATACTATTTTTGCAATAGTCATGAAAAGACTATCTAGAATGGATAAGATTGATGTTTTCAAGATCCTACCATGAAGTCCTGGTGGTTCCAATTCAAGTGTGCTACTACTAGAGGAATACAAATAGGAATCACACCTGCTGATGATCATGAATCCAAGAAATGGATGAGGAATATTCATAAGAGATATGAAATGTTGTATGAAGGGCATGATGGTGGAGAATCTACTGAAGGTAACATTTTCAACTTCACATAGCTAACTAACAAGTTAAGAACATTGTCTTTCGTCTCCCTTCCTCTAGATGATTTCCTTGCATATGGAGATGAAGAAATGGATGTCTTGAGAAGAGAGTTTGTGCAAAATCTTCTGAGTGTGGAAGAAGGAAATTATGATCCCAAAGCCTACCATGAAGTTTGGAATTATGCATTGGCCTTGTAAAAAAGGTATGAGCATCTTGAAACACTTCATAATGTTGAAGAAGAAGAAACTCATCTTTCAAAAGAAGATCTTGATGATTGTCCACATTATGAGGTGTTCATTCCCGGAAGATTCTTGTGCACCTTTGATGAATTATTTGTTCTTGAACCTTCCACTGAGAATCAAATTAGCACCTTGGAAGATGATGAAGATGACATGATAGTTGAACCTCTATTCATCAACTCATTCTAGCTCAAGGCACAACCCATCGGAGAAATAGTGGATTCAAGAGAAGAATATTCTTTTTGTATGATAGATGATCCAACACTTTAAGAGGAATCCATCAACCATGAAGAAGTACGAGAACTTCATCCTTCATCCCAGACTCAAGATGATGAATTTGAGGTAATCATGGATAATCTCTTTTCCAATTTTGACTCTTCAATTGATGTACAAATGTTGAATGATGAAATGGAGATAATTGAATAATCAAATTCCCTTCTCGATACAATCATGGATGAACAAATGGAAGAGTCCAATTTCTTTCTCAAAGCCAAGGTGAATGAGAAAATTGATCATGACCTCTCCAAGGATTTGACTCCACCATCCTCACCAAAGGAGTATAACATTGATCATCACAATGAGTATGGAGTTTTTCCATTTCCTTGCAAATAAGAAGATTCTATAAGGAATGATCAAGATGGAGTTGAATATTCTTCTCATATTTTTTGCTCCAACATGGTATTCTCTTTCCTATCATGAGGATGATCTAATGGATCTTGAGCTCAAAGGTGTGTCCTTCCCATGTAGCATGGATCTCTTCTCCTTGTCTGAGAATGATGAAAACAAAGTATTCCATATCTCTGCAAGCATGTGAGCCTCGGATGACAATAAATGCAAAACAGAAAACGAGGATGTTTTAAATGAATTATGGCTATGTGTGGGTCATATTTTAAATCATCTCCTTGAATCACAATGCAAAGAATATTCTAATGAAGATGATAATGATTATATGGCAGACTTAGAAGAGAAATCAGTGTAAGACATCTTGAGGACTATGGAAGAAAATAAAGACCCCTAACTCAGTCTTAAGATCCTAATTCGGGACATGGAAATACAAGATAAGTATGATTCAAGTTATGTTTCTTCTTTCAATGCAATGATATTATAAAGTTAGATGGAACAAATAGATGAGATCGATGTTCTTTTCAAAGCCTTAGTAGATGAGCATGAATTTGAAGGTAATATTTCACCTTTCTCACTTTGTGAAGAAGAGTGCATTCATGAGAAATCAAATATAGAGGTAAGTATGGAATCTCTTATGGATATTACTTTCAATCATGAAGACAACACCTTTGCCATGGAAGATGATAGCAAGGAAAATGTTGAGATGATTTGTATTGAAGGTAATTGTTCGAACAAAATTTTGAACAAAATTTCATACCCTACCAATTTTGAACAAAATTTCATAGTGCAAAATTCATTAAAGGGTGATGTATGCTTCTATGATAAAATCAAGGATTGCAATTTTGAAAATGATGTCAAGGTCAATTTTGAGCTGGTTTGTATTAAAAACAATTGTTTTGGACAACAAAATTAGAAAGTATAAGAGTCTTGCAAAAATATTCGAACCATATTTCTCTCACCATTTCCAAAACCCCAGCTGGTTTTGAACATGAATCCATGTTTTGTTTTTCTCTCGAGGATGATGAAGACCTTCATACCAATGATGTGGCCTCAATTATTGAAAGTAATTGTCCAGAATAATAAAGTGAGAGGCTCAAAGAAGTTTCTGAATGGGAAGAACATTAGCTTGTTCTCACTTCCTCTAAGTTCCTCACGATTCAATATATGAATTCATGTTCCAACCTCCATTCGAGGATAATGAATATTTCCATGAAAAAATCAATGATTCCATTTTTGATAACATGGATAAGTGGATACATATGTTCACAAATCATAGGGTCAAGCTATAAGAAGTAAGGATTCCAAGAAGGTAACAAAGTCTTCATTGAATGTAACAATTTTTTCAGTGAAATACACATACGAATATGGAATCTAGGTCTCTCCTTCTTCTCAAACAAAGGCAAATCCATCACGAGAGCATGGCATGATCATATAAAGGTCTTTAAGCTTTGGAGGTCTGAATTTAGTCTGTTGTTCCATGATGGTGTGTACTTCTCCCAACCCATTTCTGGGTATGTGTACATTCTTTCCCTACCTCTATAAATACCCCCTGTAATATAGTTTCCCTTTCCTTTGTGTGTTATTTTCCACTTTTGGTTTGTTTCCCTTTTGTCTATGTGTTTATTTGGAAGAAATGACTCCATAAGCCCATTGGAAAAGGTAATGGTCCACACAGTGTCTTGGGATTCTCGGAGTTCTTGTTTGTTTTTTCCTCACTCTTTTTGATTCAAAACAAATCCCCAAACTAGATCCAACTATTGTCATGCAAATGTGTTGTATAAAATTTTTAAACTTTCAAGTATGACAACTAAACACAAATGCAAAATATTATTCATGAGTATTCTTGAACCCCTCTCTAAGTCACTCCACCTTTTGTTTCATGCCCATCCTAACCTCGTATGTTCTCCCATTATGTGTAATAAGCTTGTGCAAGTGTTTTAAATGAGATATCAATGTTCATTCATCTCATATGGAGAAGTACTTCTAACAAGTAGTTCTCGATAGGATTAGAAAGGTTAATTGTGACCTTTTCAAGACTAGTGCGCATCCTTCGAGATGAAACTAAAATACCATACTCATCTCAAGGTGTTATTGATGAGATATGGAAATTTTGGAACTGATTTAGGAATATTTAGTGAAGTTTTGAAGGTTTAGGTATAACTTGTGTAACAACATGTTTTTAAGGTGTAAGGAGCATGCGAGACTAAGAAAAATCCTAATCTTCATCAAATTATTTCAGGGAGTTTTGTAGGGATTTGGAAGTTAAAAAATGGGAATTAGAAATCTGGTTGAAGCCTATACAATATGGAAGTTTCAAATCTTTCACAAGGCTCACGAATCTCTCAGGGAAACTCACTCTTTGCAGACACACCCTATTGTCCCGAAGAAAAAGGAGACATTTCAGGGAGTTGCGTGAAGAATTGAAGGACGAGAGCCATAAAATTGTTCTTGGAATTTTTTTTGGAGTAAAAAAATAGTATTTCACCAAAAAAGACCTCTTGGAGATCTAACAATCTCGTTGACAAGTTATATCTCTCGCAAGTACGCTTCTAGCAGTTAGCCAATTTTTCAAGTGGAAACTTGTCACCTCCATGTTGAGGTGTAATTTTATGTCCATATTTTCCCCATTCCAAAAGGGATAGAGGGGACATAAAAATGTTCCCCTCCTCAATTATTCCCCCAAGTTTTTCACATTACCACAATAGGCACTCCATGCAAAGGTTGTCTACCTATTTCTAGCTCCTCCCATCATGCAATGAGAAAGATCCACTTGTCATCACCGGGTGAGAGAGAATTTTGGTTTCCCTCTTATCACCATTCCCAATGAGATAGAGGGCCACAAAAACGTGTCACTCTCTAGCACTTCCCCTAGTTTTTCATGCGATCATTTTCAAGCTCCTTTGTGTTTAACTAGTCTTTCCCCATCTCCTCCTCATCGAATCTTGTGCTGCCACTTGTCATCACTAGGTGAGGTAATATTTTTCTTCCCCTTTTTTCCAAATTCCAAGGGGATAAACGGGAAAAAAATTTTACCCCACTCTAGCCCCTGTCAAGGTTTTCCATATGACTCGGTCTCAGCTCCTCGTGTGTCAAATGGTGGTTTTCTCTATTTCCCCATCTTGTAATTAGAAAGTGAAACATGGTTAGCCTAGAATGAGGAACATTTTATTGTACCTCTTGTCCTAATTTCCAAGGGGAAAATGGGGACAGAAAATTTTCCCAATCCATGAAGTACAAACTCTACCTTTTCAACCAAGTGTCGTTACTTACATTTGATACTCAAAATAAATTCTGCTCACCTCATTTATTCACTAGCTCAACCTTGGTATCCATTGTTGATGATTGGAAACCTCCAAAACCTAAAAACATAACCACCATGCTGTTAAAATCTTTCCAAGGCAACCATGAATGCTAAATAGGAGAAAAATTATAAACCTCAAACTCTGCAAGTAAACTTCGATGAAATTTTATTAGTTATTCCTCATTCCAGGTGCGTTCAAGAAGAAAATTACTGTAAGGTTAATGATGCCCTAATTTTTAGGATTATAAAACCCTAGTTTTGTGCCTTAGAATATTAATTTTCAATTTCCAAGCATTTTGGTGGACGAATCACAATGAAATTTGGAACACGAGGTCTCGGAGATGAGCCAAATCCAATCAAGACATTTTCATTGCAAACTGACATGGATGAGTGATAATTATAAAAATATTAATTATATGGTTCCCTCACTTACTAAAAATAGAAAATCATCAAAAACATTAAGTTCTCTCATATCAATGCATTAGAAAAAGATGATTGACTAAACAAAACATACAATTTGAGAAAAATATTTTTCCAAAAAAACAAAAAAGTAAAAATATACTAAAAATATATATTTTTGAAAATGGTAAAGCATATTCAATAGAAGGTGAGTGAATGTGTCATGAGACTCAAAAGGTCAAATTTGAGCAAAAAGGAAAAATATCTCAAAATAACAAGTCCTTGTCCCACTTGCTAAAAATAGAAAGTCTGAGTTTTGGATGTAGAAAGTTGTAGTTGGCTCCAATTTTTCTCATCTCACTACCTTTGACATATTCATATGGTTGTAAGGTGATTGTATAGATCAAAAATGGAAACTCACTCTTCTTCAGGTATCCCAAAACATCATTCTAGTCATAATTGTTTCTAGGATCAAGACATAACATATTAAGGTGCAACAGGTAAAAGCCATAGACTTTGTGTAGTTTGAAAATATTCAAAAAGATTCAAGAGATCCATTGAAATTAAATCCAAGTGGGTCATCATAAATCATCAGTCAATTTGAATCTACCATCATATCTCATGTGAGCATGTTGAGTTGAGTTAGGCGAGCCGGTTGAGCCAAGGTGAGTTGGGTGAGCTAAGTGAGCCAAGTGAGATGGTTGAGCGGAGTTATTTGGGTGAGACAATGTGAGCTTATTGAAGTGAGGTGGATGATATAAACGAGATAAATGATCTAAATGAGGTAATTGGTTGAGACAATTCAAGCGAGATGAGCAAGTTGAATGAGCTAGTAAAGACAAAAGAGTTATTCAAGTCATTTAAATGATCTATCGCAACATCCATATCTTCGGGGGAATCCAAGTATCTGGAATTTATTGCAGTATATTTGATTTGTTTTCTCTTATTGGGGAAGTCGATGTGTTTTTCTATTTATTTATACATTTCAGTAAACCTTTGTTGGGATTTATGTGACTATTATCGATTTGATACCCATATTAAATATGGGTTTATAAATATGTATAAATAAAGTGAACCATTGTTTTAGGAATAGTTGTATTTTTAGTTTGTTTATATACAGAATCATCTTATCATCAAATGATAGATGTTTAGTTCTCTTGAAGAGGTTCACGAAAATTTTCACCTTCCTGTGTTTCTTAAATTACTCGCTTCATAAACTGCAACCCGATTTGGGTAATGTGATTTTACTTGGTATGGTTGAATTTGGTAATATTGGTTTGTGTGATTTCTTGGAATCAAATGACCCTAGGAATTTATATATATCTTCCTGGAAAATCTTGATTGGGTTTTAACTTCAATTCTAGGCTTAGATGTAATTTAACCGTAGTTATTCAAATGTTGGTAATGACCTAAATAATTGTGGATTATTTTCGATTTAGGGACATCTATTTTCTGTTTGAGACTTATAGGAATAAAACCCCACCATTATTTGGGTAATCATTGTGATTATATTTATATAAGCACATGTTTTGAGTCTTCACCTTGAGTTTCTATCGTGAATACTAGTTCATGCAGATAAAATGACTGTAGCAAGTGGCAGATTTTCTACTCCTTTAAGTGATTGTTTGGAGGTGAGACTCTGGTTGAAATGAATAACATTCATTGTTAGTGGATTCATGCCAAGTCTCGAGCACGAGACAGAATAATCTTATTTAAATTCACAACTTATGCTTTATGTTGTTGAATACGGATTTGTATCCACTAAGTCATTTGTAAACAACTTCTTTGCAAGTATTTAACCTAACCTTTCAATCTGTTAAAACATTGTTGATGGCAAGGCCTATATTTTTATAAAGTAACTTTTTTACTTGTCACTTTGTAAGATTTAAGGTAAGCAAGTTTTCTCGGTCTTCTACAAAACTGTAGACCTCTTGCTTGAGGATAGGTAAATAGACTATCAATACTCATTTGTGAGTCAATGCTTGTTAAGAGTTCCTTAATAAAAAAATTTGATGGCTCATTATGCTTGGGTAACCAAGTCAACAATGTTCTTTGATCAAACTAGGATTTTTGAGTAAAATGAGTAAGATATGTCGAAGTGAAAGATAGATGATATATGAAATATCTAAGTTATAATCGAACGAATGATGGATTGTATCTTGATTAATAATTAAGACTGCAAAGTCTTTATCTTAAACTAGGACGTCTTTGACAGCAAAAGCACATTTGAAACATTGTTTAAGTTTTCGGATGATCAAATCCAAATGTGTGACTATGAAGTATATACTTCGTATCTTGTGTTACCGATGTCTGATTATATTTAAGAACTCATAACTTCGTTATGAGGTGAATGTTTGGCTAAGTATGTATTCTTTGTCTGATGATATAGCTAAGTATGACTTATATCATAATGGATGCTTAGTTTATACCAATTACAATGAAAGGCTAAGGAAGTATGGACTTATATATATATATATATATATATATATATATATATATATATATATAGACACACACACACACACAAGTATGATCAAGTTTCGGTTGTGGCCTTACTTGAATTTGGATCTTAATACGACTGAATGTAATAGGAAGTAACTCAATTTGATGTGTTGTATTAAATATTATACAAGATTGTATGTTGAGTTATGAAGTATATTTTCCTTAATTCTTACAAGTTATTATTGTATATAACTTAGAGATATATGATGAAAAGGCCTATACCTTGTTAAGGTATTATTGGACTAATAAGAAATATACTTGATTGTAGAAGTTATGTGATGGACTTCTATGAATTGGATATAATGTTATCAATGATATAAGTATGGGCTTATATGGCTATAATATTATTATTCCAGCTTTGACTCTTCTTGAGTTGATTGTAATTAGTTATGTTGATTGGATTAAGTTATGTTATTAGAATGGATTGAATATAACTCTGCAGTGACATAAGTATGGGCTTATATGGTTGTGGTATTATTATTCTAGTTTTGGTATTACTGGTAAGTTATGAATTGGTTGGAATATGTGCAGTTGAGTTATTATTAATATATATTGGTTGAGTATTATTTATTATAACTAGCATTGTATGGTTTTAAGGTTGCTTAACTTGTTTGGTTTGTAATGATAGACCATTGTGTATTTACATTACCCAAAAAAATGAAACATAAACTATTAACCTTGAGGTATGATTTATGCATGATGACTCTATTTTTATGTGGTTAAAGAAATGAATGTTACGGATTACTGTAAAATGGGAACAGTAAATGAATATAAGATTATAATGATTAAGTTATTCTTGAGTGGTTGCAATTAAGTTATAGTATTTAATTAAAGTAAATCCTTTTGTATTTCAAAAATTATTTCAGGAAAGGTTATAATTCTTATTTGTGCTCATTTAGGTCAGTTAAGTAATTGTAATCTAAATGCAGTTTTTCCTTTAATGAAATACTAAATGGTTTAAGGTGTAAATTTGGGGTAAGGACTATTCATGCCAGTTTGTATAAAACTGACCATGATTCCATCATGTAGGTTAAGAGGATCATCGAGCTGGTAAGAAATAATTAGTTGGCTTGATTTGGTTGGTTGTACTATCTTCATTAATGAAAGGATTGTAATCTTAATGATCTATGTGAAAGACATAATTTGAACTTATGATTAGTTCAGGAAAAATGAAAATGAAGAGTTGGCTAAGAAGACTACAGTGATAAAATGAATGAACCCTATTTGATATGGCACCTTGGACTTCAATAGTGAATGGTTGATGATGTATTAAAAATGTATGACTTGTTCAGTTATTATATGAACATGAATTTAATAAGATGACTTGTTCTATATGAATAAGTACTTGAGACACTTTGTTGTAGAATCAATAATGTATTAGTTATAAATTCTAAATCGTTGATATTTTTATTAATAAGTGTGACTGTGAATTATTTATCAAGGATGTAAATTAAGTATAAATGTTTATATATTTATTGCATATGATACTACTTCAAACATTGAAATAAATTCTATGACATTGATCTGTTTAGTAGTTACCAAAGATCTCAAGCCTCAAAATAGCCCTAGTCAAGAAGTATGAAATAGGATGAGTAATTGTCTAAAGGGGATTACTAAGGTTCTTCTTACAATCATATAAAGGGAATATGAATATGTATATACGTCTCCTAATGAATGATCATAAGTTGTCATTTGATTATATGATTGAATAAGTAATGTTGAATTGTTTAAATAATTACATTACTTTGCATAAGTACCTTGATAAGAGAAAGAAATGGGTACTTAAGGAGTAATCACTTGTAAACATTTACATTGTTGTTTACCAAAATTAAGGGCACAATATAATAGAGAATATAACACCTTAATCTAGAAGCTAAAGTGTTCGGGACACTTAAGCTAAATTAAGGCAAGCCTAGGTGATACAGATATATATCCTTGGGGAAAAGTAAATATAGGTCATATAATAAGTATTAACTCGGAGATGTTAATTATTGACAAGACCACATGATTGGGTTTTCAATCATATTCAAAAATGGCTAATGTAATCCCAGGTGCATGAATTAAATAAAATTTGTACCACACTTATTTAAGGTAAAAAGGGACTCCCTTGAAGGTTGTAGAGCCTATAGTCCATTATGTGAACTACCAACTGATAGGTGGATAATGTGATGATAGGCTATTGTTAATATCTGTTAAACGCTAAGTACATAATAATGTCTTAGAAAATGTGTTAATGTGAAAGATACCTAATAGTATTCGGGAATCTTTTCTTAACCAAATAGGAACCATTCGCACATTGATTAACATGGATAGAGTTGTTGTCATCTTTAACAACATTATATAAAATAAGATGTTATCAATGTGGTGGATTACTTGGTTCCTCTATAGCAGAAAATAGTGCATTGATACAAAATAAGTATGTTGGTATATTAACAGAGAAAATATGTTTACTTTCATAATAAGAAGAAGATACATATGCATGTATGTTAGACCCTGATTGACATAAAGGTGCAAGAGTACACCTGGATAACCTGATTCAATAGAATAGAATAAGTGTTATTAAAAGGGGCTAATGAAAGTAATACAGAGTATCATAATTACTGAGTAATTATGTATCTTTACATGATTACACATAAGGGTAAAGTACAACATTGATAGTTGCTTACTCCCTTGATAATGAGAGACAATCATTTATACAGATTAGAAATGAATCATTAAATGTGCAACAATAAAGTCTTGGAATGCAAGATATAAGTCAGTGAGCTAACTTAAATCTAAAATTTATAGGTAGAAAGAAATGTAAAGTACTTAATGGAACTACATTCAACCTAATGGAATACAATGGTGTAGGACCCTAAGTACGATTCATTCGTGGTGAAAGAGTTATGGAATCTAGGGTAACTTGTCATGAGTAAATTAATTAAGATATAATGTTCCAATTTAGGACCCTTGGTAGGTCAACTCACTATGGTCGTTACATGGTCATATCTATTTAATGATGGTAGTCACTATTTGGATACTATTTTTTAGCAGTTATATTGAGTTGCCTCATCAAGACCCTGAATTGTGACATGGTAATGCATTAAGTAAAAGCTTTGCTATAGTTACAAGTTTGGATTATACCTCATGAACACATATATCAATGCCAACTTAGAATTTCTATGAGAAGGGAATTGGTCTAGTAATTATGCAAATCATTATGGGGAAATCACTTTCCCACAAGCATTCTAAGTTGTCATAGTGGCACGTCTTCCTCTTGGTAATTCCAAATTTGTACCTTGTACAAGACTTTTAGATGTTTATAACACCATTATTGAATGCTAAACCATATAACTGAATATTTGATGAGGGTGAGATGACAATTTACCAATGATGAGTGTGACGTCATGGAGCTGAGCATGGAATACATGTCTCTAAAACTTTGCACAAAGTAGTGTAAGGTGTTGATTTTCACCAAGATCTAAGTTGTGGGATGTCGGATGGGATTCTATGGTAGAACCCAAGTAGACACTTAGAGAGCATCACTTAATTATCATTTCTGATAAAGGAAAGACCAAAGGATACATTTGATGTATTGGCTCACAAAGAGCATTGGCGAGGATCGATTAAGATCTATATACCCTCATACAATTGCACATGGTTTATGACAATTATCGGAAATGGATTGCATTAAGGTTTATGTTGGATTTAAATATATGGGTATTTAAATCATGAAGCATAAAGTTATAAAAAAATCCCTAGATGTGAAGTGACAAAAGTGGTCATTACATAAATGATCTATTACAACATCCATATCTTCATGGGAATCCAAGTCTATCTTCCCCAATGGTAGATATTTCCCATATCAAACAAGAGATGATCTTGCTCAAGCGAGAGATGAACATTGTGTCGACTCACTGAAGATCCATTCTCGTGGATTCAAGAAATGCTTGAAAGTGAGTAAAGAACAACACAACAAGCTACTATGTCAACTTGAAGCTATATAAATAACTTTGAAATCCAAATGAAGGAAGAAGGCCCAGAAAATTCCCACTTCTTATATGGCACCTAAAGTAACCACTATGTAGAAGTTTTTAGGCCTAAGAATGAAAATTTCATCGAGGAGATGACTCCATCAAACTACGAATTAGTCCACATATCATTGGGTCAAGCTTCACACGAGGGTGATTTTCATTTGTTGAAGGAATTATCTTCTCGCCTCCTTGTTTGGAGAAAAGAGTACAAGAGAATAATTGAGCAATTGAAGAAACAAGTAAAAACTCTCAGTGCTCACATTTAACCTTTCTTATATCCAAATTAACATCTTCTCTTCCTGTATAATACATTCCTCTAATCAGCAATGTTGATCCTAAAGTGATCAAGAAAGAACAAGGTCACATGACGCAGGGGGAAGGATAACGAGAAGTGGATTGAGAAGATCTTTGAGAGAGGTAAGATAATGTTGTTAGAGGTCATCTCTCTAATCAAGTACATTTTTCCATCTTGTTAGAAGAAAAGAAAGCGAAGGAGGATATTGTGAAAGAGAAGATACACTAGGATGAGGTGTTCCCGATTGTGTCCAAGATTAGCTCCTTATACTCTCACACCTTTGTGAGTAAAAACATGTTTAAATCAGTTGTTGAGAACTTGTCTCCAATTTGGGTCCACATCATTGCTAAAAGATACAGTATGATAGCCGATGTCATCTCCAAACTTGACTATAAAGAAAAACATGCTTTCGATATTTTGAATCAAGCCTACAAATATGTTCGAAACTTGGGTTCCCTCCACTCACTAAGAATTCATTATCGAATAAATCATTGCTTCCTTCCAAGAAATAGTCGGAAAGAGGCATGTGATCCTCTTTCCTTCAATGAAAATAACTTAGAGTCCCCTGGCCAAAATCGAAGTTCCATTTTTGAAATTGTAAAGGATCACAAAAGATGGATTATTCAATGTAAGAATATAATTTATGTTCTGGGGCATTAATCAAGGTGTTGAGGTGTATTTTTATTCCAGAGGCGAGATAATTTGATACTTGCGGTAGCTCAATTCAAAAAATAATTCAAAGGACAAGATCTTGTTTTGAAAAATCTTCCACGAAGGATCATGAATCAACAAGTTCTTCATCAAAAGAAGATTCTTCATCGATATGGTAACTTCCTCATTCTCATCTCTTCCTCCCTTTTTCTTCTTCTCTCCCCTTTCTAATTCTTCATTGTATGAAATCATGATAATTTGTCTCATTCACTTAAGTGACTTTCTAAATTTGAATTGTAAAAGTCCCTTTAATTTATAAAAAGGGAACTTATTTCTCATTTCATATGAATATCTAAAGTCACAAGTTGAATGAGAACATGAAGAGTCATGTGTGGGGTAGATAAAGAGGAAACCTGATGTTATAAATTGAAATGGCTTCTCCATTTCAAAGGATCTTGAAATCCTATATCCTTGATCCTCAAATCCTAGATTTTAAATGTTTAGTTTTACCCTGTAGCAATTGTGGATTTTGATTTAGATGTTGGGATTTGTATCACCAACACAAGAAATACAAGCTAAATTCTCTCTCTCTCTCTCTCTCTCTCTCTCTCTCTCTCTCTCTCTCTCTCTCTCTCTCTCGCACTTTGCAAGCATAGTGATAAAGAAGGAACTTTACATCCTTGATTAATGAATCAAAATAAATGTGTGTTTTTGGTTTCTTAGTATTCTTATTTACTTACTTTTTGATTTCCTCCATTTGAATGTTGAACTACTCTGGTTATTGTGTGTGAAATCTATTATTTCCTACTCATAACAATAATCCTCTCTTTATGAAATTCTCTCCTTTATTCATCATCATTGTTAATTCCTCCCTTGTACCTCGTGCAATCATTTTGCCACAGTTCGGTGAAGTGTTCTTATGTGATCCTTGAGCTATTTTTTCACCCCACAATAGTTAGATAGAATTAGGATAGTTTACGTTCAATAATCGGACCCTCCCCATACTCGAACGAGGGCGTAGCCTCGTGAGCATTAGTCGGAACACATAATTTTCAATACGACAAATTATTTCAGTAGTAGGATAATAACATGCAATAAGAATAATAAAGTGTACGTAATGAGATATTTAGACATAATGGGTGTAATGTGTGAACAAAGGGAAGAAACGAGAAAAATTAGGGTAAATTTGACATTACAACATCATCTCTCAAATATTTTGGTCTATCCCATGTAACTAAATCCGATAACACCCCTATCCCGGTAGGCTCCTTAATGCACTCCGCTTAGGAGGAAGATGCATCAACGCCCCCTCCGTAAAAGAAACAGTTAGCAAGCATAAAAAATGAGGTGTAAACATATGCCTCAACCAAAGATCAACGCATGTAGGTGTTGGCCATTGAATGTCCACCTATCCCACTACATCTACTTTATTATTCTTATTGTGCATTATTATCACTACTTTCAGTCACCATGAACCTTCATCATTTACCCCTATTTAATTTTTGGCCTCCATATAAGATGTTTTTCACCTTTTCACCTTAGGGTTTCCCAAGGTCGAAACCATGATAGCGGTAAATGAAGAAGGTTCATGGTGACCGAAAGTAGTGATAATAACGCGCAATAAGAATAATAAAGTAGATGTAATGAGATAGGTGGACATTCAATGCACTTAGGATTGGATAAAATAGAACATAATCTTGCCATGTGACACTTAATAGTCAATTAAGACACACCAAATGACCTAATGAGAAAAGGGAAAATCAACTATTGTTGCAAAAATTATTTTTAGCTCAAATTTATTTATGTGGATTAAGTTGTAGAGAAATGATTTTTGTTGATAAATTTTAACCGGGAGCTCCAATCCAGAATAGTTAGGTAAATCATAAAGCTTGTTCGAGAGATCTATACATTGGTTTTAATTTAGGTGGAATTGTTGAGTACTTTATGAATAATTTCAAATAGATTTTTGTGGCCCCTTGTGCTTTACATTACAAAATTATCACTTGTGAAGGTGCCTCCGCTCCTTCTTTCTGCAATCGGCTTCCAAGTGCCTTTGAGCACTCCTTAATTAACAATGATTGACCTAGTGTATGAAAATGAGTATTTTGATTGGTTATATTATAAACATGAGCGAATCCTCTCCCACATGTCATTATTCTCTAATTTTTTCACTTTTGCACTGTGTGGGGCCTCTAAAGTGTTCTTTGCTTCTCATTGAAGTTAATTAAGACTATTGTTATGCGGGGCCACATTCGATAGGTTTTGCGGTGTCCCAAATGTCTTGAATGTCTTAGGGAATTGGAGACCTTGGAATATATGTACCCTTTTTAAAAATATTACAAAAAAATATGATGTTTTTAGTTTGTATAGATGTTTTTTTATCAAAAATATTGAATTATAATCTTAAAAATACCTAAAATACATTAAATAATGTTTAAATCCTTAAATTTCATTAAATAAATTTTAAATATTTAAATAATAATTCTTATATATTATTTTAATAGTTTTCCCCTTTCCATCCCCAAATTTTGGAAAAATACCAACTTAGAAACCCAATCACTCTGTCCCCACATCCTCGAGACTTAGTAAACTATGATCATGACCCATGGATATGTTATAGATTGTAATGATACCATTTTTCATTTAATCTCTGAAGGAACTACTTGAGTAATGCATGCTTTCTCATTCCCCCTCTCTCATTAGGTCTTCTTAATTCCAATTTTCCTCCAATTTAACTTCTCGGAATGTTTTGAAAATATGTAAAAATAGATGAAGTATTTTCTTCATCAAATCATCCCTTGGATTTTCAAAAAAATTGGCGTGTCTTGTTTGGGATTTCTTAATCCCCTTTAGTTGTTTAGGTCATGTAGGTTACAATTTTTCTTTGTTTTGTGTTTAGGGTCATGAATAATTATAGATCAATCAAGGATTTTTATAGTTTCGGATCTAAGAGAGAAGCCTTTTTAGTTAAGCTCGAGTCAAAATTAATGAGATGGTGGATGGAAAGGAAATTTTTAGTAGAGTTTTATGTGTAATTAGTCTGGTTATTTGGATTTCCACTTAATAATAATGTGTCTAGGTATAATGTGTCTAGGTAATCACTCGGTTATTGGGATTTTCACTTATTTATAATTTCATTTGTGTCCATTAACATTTCATTTATTGTATTTTGAATTGCAACATTATGATAAATAGTTAAATCTTGGTGTATATGGTTTATTATTTGTCTATATTGTGGGGGTTTGGGTCAATTGTGTAAGTTAGTGCTTCCTTTATGGTTATTTTTGAATCCTTTAATGAAATTTGCATATTTATCCCAACAGATAAAGGAATTAGATGAAGTTAGAATGATCACTTTGCATTTTTTTATCAAATTGTTTTGTATCTTTGCCTTATAAGATCTCCATTTTCATTGTGCACATATTTATAGGTATCTTTGTTTTGAATATGGTATCATGCTTTCTAGGCCTACTCTATATTTGTTCAAATCCCTATAAGAAAACTCTATAAAATATGTATATCATGAGTATTTCTACATTAGAGAAATTATGAACCATGTTTTTATCTCGTAAGTGTTAGATTAAGCTACTAGTGACATTTATTTTGGTGTTAAGTCATGGAGGTTAAAATTGTAGAAAATCCTTTAAATGAATTTGAGTTTATTGTGCGAAAAATTATAGTGTCTCACCCTTGGCCTTGTAGAACCATAAGAAGTAGAGAAGTGACTCACTTTCTCAAATTTTTGGTCTTGAGTTTGACCCTATTTGTTAAGATATTTCACTCGTTTATCAACATATATATATATATATATATATATATATATATATATATATATATATATATATTATCTTCACCTGAATCCTTAAGGTGGAAATTTGGCCTCCAATTTTTAAACATAAAAATCCATTACTCCTCAATTAGAATAGCTATAGAGAATTTTATGTCAATAAATTATTAACTTGTAAAAATTTCATAGATAAGAAGTGTGACAATTTTAGTTTTTGAGTAAACTAACACAAATATCTATTTTTAATTTCAATTTGAGGTACTAAATTAACACCGTTGGGGCTCAAAATTACACCACCGCTCAATCATGAAAGCTCCAAAATTTGAGGCAACATCGGATTGTCTCCAAGTGTGGAACTTGCGGCTTAAGACAAAACTCGGAGAAGGTTGGCTCCTCTATTATGTGGATTAGGAGAACTCGCAGAACATAACCTAATCTAATAATAATATCACTCCTAAGCTATCCTATTTTAAAACATCCAAGTGAACAGGAAAGAGAGATAGGGAGAGATAGAGAGATATGCAAGAAGAAAAACCTAGGCTAAAAGGGGTAGTGATAGCACCAGAAAGAAGGTGAAACTCCTCCAATTCTAAGTGACACAGATGCAAGTTTGCATAAAAAGAGACCATGAAGATGTACATAGTTCTAATGAAAACAAGTGAAAGAATACAAAATAGACAAGTTTTCGAGATATTCACACCAAACACAAAGTATTTGAAGGAAAGAGAGAAACCACACTTGCATTAATCGATCCTTTATCGTTTACATACAGAGCCGAGGAAAGAAAATCTCAATTCATGAGTTACGAGAGGTCAAAATCATGAAGTCTCGAGTTCTCCAAGGGAAAATATGAAAATATACAAAGGAAGGACAAGATAATAATAACTATTTCAATGTGCACAAGCCATTATATTTATACAACTCGTAAAAGGGAGAAATAGAAATATAAGAAGAAGAAGGGACCACCATGTTGGATTACTAATCTTTGAAAATGTGTTGGACAAGCATGAGCGATATGATTTCTTACGAGTTTGACTTGCAATACGAGACATGGGTGCCCTTTGAAGAAATATAACAACCACAACATGGTACCTTGATTCTATCGCATTTCATCGTACTATGTAGAACGATGTCATGCTTCATTAAATTTTGGTTTTTGGGATGGTTGGTCATCTGGTTCAGAAACATGCATGACTTTGAGATCCTCCATGGGATTTGTTATTTTAATGGTTTCCATGGATTTAATTCAACTTTCCATGCTTCTTGAATGATGTAGGATCCTTATTTGTTTGGTGGTGCTTGAGTGTTTCTACACTCCATCATCGATGTTCCTTCTATGTTACGGAAGTCTTTCTCTCTTTCTATGAGGTGCTTTACCTACGGTTATGTTCCTTTGTTCTATGGTATTGATAACCCGTATAACAATATGACTTAGAAACCTTCAAAACACTAGGATAGTGTTTCGTGACTTCCGACCTTAGTTGTTCTAAATTTAATTTTACTTACCACGTAGGTCTTTAAACTTATTTGTGCACTATAACTTATAACTTGGTAGAATTTGTATTTGGTTATGTGGGATTGACAAACTCCGTGAAACTCTATGTCTTTCGAGTCTTTGTGACACTCGTTTTCATGTTGTTGAACCATAATTTCTTTCTCACTTCATTTTCTTCACGAACTCTATTCTTAGCCAATTTTCTATCTTTACGTGGGTGTGCAGCCCCACGATGATTTGTCTTTCCTTTAACCTTCAAAGCATAGATTTCCTTAGCACCGTGAAAGAATAGAAAACTCTGTGAACCAATAACTCTTCCAAAATCCACCTAAGTCCTAAGTGCTCATTACTTTATTATGTGGGTTAGGAGAACCCATGGAATATTTTGTTTTCACATTCAGTGGAAGACTAACTTAGTGTTAGCGGGTTTTCCTGAGAAAATTTGTGGCTAATTCCATCTTTGATGAGTTGTTCAAAATTACATGGTATAATTTTGGACAACATTTTGAGACCTCCAGGGACATCTACCTACTAGAGATGATGAAGACTGGTATATTTGAAGCATCCATTGGATATGGAGTCAAACATAATCTTAAAAGTGATCTCAACTTTTAATACTTGTCTCCTAGATTCGTAAGACTCAGCAATGATTTGGAAATGCTCGAAATAACTAATTTTTGCATATGAAACCTACTCTGAGTTATCCCATGTGTGACCACAAGGGGCTTCCAAAAACTATGTATGAAAGGGAAGATCATACATGTTTCGAGTGAAACATGAAGATATTGCGCAAGAACTTATTACAAACAAAGACGGTCACCACAAGGATTGAGGAAAAGGCATTGAATCAAAGTGATCAACACATAACAAAAAGGAGGGAACCTCCAACAACACACAAATATTTACAAGTTACAATGTACAGACCTAATGGAAATGTTTGAGATAAATCTCATTGACTAGGGTTTGTAATGCTTCTCCATCAAGGTTGGACAACTCAAAAGAGTTGGCCTCTTTATAGGAAGTGATGATGTATGGACCACTCAAAAGTGCATCAAACTTAGAGTGTCACCTTGGTTTAGCTCTATCTACATCCCACTTGAGGAATAAGTCACCTACTTTGAAGGCCCGCACTTAGATTTCTTGTCAAACCACTATTTGGTTGACAACTGGTGTTTTTCTAACTTAACCATGACAAATTCTATCGCTCTTCAAGTTCAATCAGTTCCGCCATTCTAATTTCTCTTTGATATATACCTTTCAATTCCAATTGTTGAGCCAACTCCAATGAAGTTAATTCAAGTTACAATGGGAACCTAGCTTCTCTATCATAGATAATGAAAAATGGGGAATTGTCAATTTCTCTTTTTGGAGTAATTTTATTAGCCTAAAGAGCACTCTTCACTTTGGTGTGTCACTACCTTTGATTAACCTCCATAGTCATCTTCATAATCCTGATTAGGTTCTTATTAGTTGATTCCGCCAAACCATTACCTTGCGGGTAGTAATTTGAGGAAGTCTTAAAATAAACTCCATGTCTAAGAGCCCAATTAGAGATCTTGAAACTTAATAATTCCTTGGCATTATTAGAAATAATGGTTTAGGGAACCACAAACCTTGTTGCAATATCCTCTATGAAGTCAAGGATGAATGATTCAGTAGCCTCCTTGAGTGTTGTGGCTTATGTCCACCTGGTGAATTAGTTTGTTGCTAAGAAGACCCATTTATGATCCACACTTGATGGAGGATTGATCATACCTATAAAATCAATCCCCACTAAGAAAAGGGTTCATCCACTTGAATAGGATGAAGGGGAAGGGCCACCATATTCTTCTTACCATTGAAGAAGGCACATTATTTACATTTTCGACTAATTGATGTGCATCTACAAATAATGTGGACTATAAGTATCATGTTATGATAATTTTCATTGATGTGGCCCAAGTGAGAAGTGTTCGCCAAAGAAACCATTATGGAATTCCACCAAGACTTTATTTACCTATTATCCTTTAATGTACCTTAGTGAGACACCATCCAAATTATTCCTAAATAGAATCTCATCTATCAACACGTAGGCAAGTGATTATAACCTCGGGTTTTTTCTCTTTTCTTTACTCAAACCAAGAGAGTAACCACCAATTGCTAGACATATTTCCATACCTTTGATCTAACTATTACGAGACAAGTTGATCTCCTTTTTCTTGTGGATACTCTATGTTGCGTAGAAACTCAACATTATGTGGACCTCCAACATCCCACAAACTTGTAATACTCCATAGATCTTCTTTTTTAGGACATATAAATTCTTATGGATTCCTTTTTGGTTTGTCCTTGCTCTTCCTCCATGAAGAAAGAAGCTTCTTGATTATCCTAAGCATCTAAGGTAAGCTACTCACATAGTGTTATTCCTCTCACCAATTTTGTGTCTTTTATGGTTACGTTGAACTCCATTATTTTGGTTACCCATCCGGATCTCTTATGACTAATTTCTCGATCCCATTAAGAAATATCTCATGATGGGATGTGAGACTAGGACTTTTATGCGATTGGTGGCTAACATGGGATTGAATTTTTGAGATCCCATAAGATGGAAAAGGCTTTTTTATGAATGACTATACTTGAGCTCAAAATATTTCAATGTTTGGCTAAAGAAGGCCACATGATGCTCTAAGTCTTCATTATTATTTTGAGTGAGAACCACAACTACACTAAGATCAACACCATAAGAATACATCAAGTTGGTACAATCGTGCATGTATCAAGTTGGTACAATGTACCCAATCTACTTCCTCTTGCTATCACCATAAAGACCTCTCACCATTTTCACACCTCGCTTGAAAACCTGTACATGCACACCCGCATCTATTAGCTTGCTAATAGATAATAAAATTCTTGCTAGTCCTGGGATATGCAAGACACCATCAAATATTCTATTTCTACCATCGAAAATTTCACTGAATACTACCATGACCAACAATTTCAAGGAAAGAATTATCACCCAAATACACCTTACCACCATCATAGTTTTCATACTTATTAAACCAATTTTTGTTAGGAGTCATGTGGAAAGATGCACCTGAGTCTATCAACCATGCATTATCACTTGCACGAGTGGCCAACGCTGCAATAAAGGCATCTCCATCTTCTTTTTCGGACTCAAAATCAAAATCATGCTTCTTCTTTTTCTTTTTCTTTTCTTCTTTGCATTCCCTTCGAAAGTGTCTAGATTTGCCACAATTCTAGCATATCACTTTGGACTTACCAGGGGATTTTGATCTCCCCTTATTCTTGGAATGGCCACGCTTCTTCTCATCTTTGCCTCGTTCTTTTGTTCTTCCTCGAATACTCAAAGCCTCTTTGGCGATTAGAGAGACCTTCCTTCTCATCTCTTCGAAGAGTAGAGAACCAACAACATCCTCCATCTTCAGAGTGACTAAAGTGCTCCCAATGGCAATGACTAGGCTATCCTATGAGTCTGGCAGCGAAACCAACAACATTTGGCACCTTTCTTCTTCGTCCATTTTAACCCCAACCGAGCTCAACTGAGTCACCAACATATTGAATGTTTCCAGATGCTCAGATATTTGTCCACCTTCTTCCATTCTCAAGGAAAACAACTTCTTCATCAAGAAAATCTTATTTACAAGAGACTTAGCTTGGTATATCTCACCCAGCTTTTTCCAAAGCTTCTCTGAAGTGGATTCTTCATGGACATTTATCAGGATCGAATCTGCAAGACATAGTTTAATAAGACCTTTAGCTTTTCTATCCATTACATCATATTGTGCAAATGGCTGGATCCGTAGGCCTATGGACCTTCTCATCCACCACATCCCATAGATCTTGATCAACCAATAGATCTTCCATCTTTAGCTTCCATATTTCAAAGTTTGTGCCATAAAACTTCTCTACGTCAATCCTCCCAAATGTGCTTGCCATTTGGAAAATATTTGTAACTGTGATAACAAAGTATTCTTTGCACAAGCTCCCACTCAAACCCGGATTAGCACAAAAAACCCAACAACCCACAACTGAAACCAAAGGTGATCAGACTCTGATACCACTTGATAGGAAATTAAGAGTAATGGAACAACTTCCTATGCTAATCTTGAGGAGAGATATTATGCAAAACTTTTCAACATAATAAAACAGTTACAAAAATATCAGCAATATATTCATAACAAAACACAAACACCATATATACGTGGGGAAAATCCTTTCGGATAAAAAACCCCACACTCCAAAAGCCCACTCAATGTATTTCAAATCTAATAACAAGATTACATACATTTGTAAAGCAAGTTTCTTACAGGAGTATCACCATAAACAATTCTAGGAGGATTAAAACTCACTACTCCAATTGCTTCTCCAAGCCTTCAATTTATAGACCTTCGGTTATACAAGAAACCATCTATGGTTTACAAAACCATGTGCCAAACCTCTCATGAGGTGGATAGCATTAAAGAGCAAGATTTCGGTCTAAAATTAGGCTCCCACGTCCACAATAATCTCCCTATTTTTGACCTTTACGAGATGTCATAAAATCATCATAATATCTCTAAAAATAGTCCTTCCATGATATACTATCATATGGGAATCTTTTGACAACTCCTATTTCTATTTTTAGAGCATAGACAATGTGAAACAGTTGTAGGAAAATCTTAAATGAATAAACCAAACAAGGTTGAGACACCTTATTTCCAACATCGACCCAAACAAAAATTGTGTTATTTGAAGTAAAATAATAAATTATAACAAGTACCAACATTTAAAAACCATCACGTTATTGTTTTTCACCATTTTCGTTGTGTCCGATATATGGCTGAAATTGTGCTATGTTAGTAGTAAAAGAGAACAAAAAAAAAACATAATTTTACGGTTCCATGAAAAAAATCGTAAATGAATGGGGTACTTTTAATGATAAATTCTAAATAAGGAAAATACTTCCTATTTGAATATCATATATGTACATGGATTAAATTGAATTTTGGAAATAACCATTATATTAGGTGAAAATGAAAATGCTATTTGGATATTCGGATATTGAAGAAAAATAATATTAATTTTAATTTAATGCACAATTTATTTGAAATACATACTTCAATCATTTTGTTAAAATATTTTAAATAAATACTTACTCCTCATTTTTAATAAATTTACTTTATAATATGACATAAAATAAAATAAAAATTCATTCTTAAAATATATAAATAAAACATAGACAACCTAGCAATAAAAATACATTTATAATCCAAAAGAGAATTTTTAAAATGTCATATTATTTTTTATGGAACAAGTGAAAGAGAAAGCCACAAATCTAGAACAGCCGAGTAGGTTATTTTCTTCCTAAATTTCCATTTCATCTTCTTCCATCTCCATCTCCATCTCCATCTCCTGTAAATCCCAAATCGCACAACATAGTTATGATTACAGATCTGACTCTCGCCCAAAATCGCCGCTCTCTTCAACGGAACCGCCGGTGGAAGAAGAAACATCATCGTCGCCACCCAAAATAACATTATCACGTAGCAGAGCAGGGACTCCATCTGCAGGGAATCTGCACCCACTCCAAACCGAACCATTACTAAAAACAGAAAAACAAAACCCCGAAAAAAACAAAAAAACAAAGCTTTAGGGCGAAACAAGAATGAATCAACGGACCCTTAAAAAGCGCTGCAGGCTCTGCTCCGCCGCCATGACAATGCAGCTTGGGGTTGGGCTCCTTCACTCGAATCAGATCGTGCCGTAACGCCGCATTTTCCACACTGTAATAACTCAACGACTGCTTCAACTTCCGACATTCCCCTTCCAAAATACGACATTTTGCTTGCAGGGTTTTCTCATACCCTTTCTTCCTCTCCCGCGACTTTGCAGCCGATTCTCTATTTCTATTTCCAAAATTTAAACACACAAAAAAAAACACGACCGGCTCAGATAATTCCTCTGTACAAAAATTTACATTACTCTGCAATGCAGCCCGCCATCTTACCGTTTGCGTTTCCGTGTAAATGCATCCTCTTCTCCTCCTCCTTGGATTTGTCCTTCGTTTTTCCCCAGGTCCACGTCATCCGAGGTTTCCACGTGGTCGCCTAGCTGGATCTGAGCTGTTATATCCACGTCATCGGAGCGGTCCACGTGGTGGGCTTGCTGTGGAGGAGCGCAGGCAATATCTGCAAGGAAGGAGTTTATGTCGATAAATCCCACATTTTCTTCGTTTCCGTCAGGAAAGTTTTCAAAATCTTCGTCACTAAACAGAATGTCATTGAGGGCGCTCAGCTGAAGCCCGACAGAATCTTCGTTAGATGCCGCTTCGATACTTCTCCGGAAGGCGCTGTTGTCATCCCTGTCAAGAGACGGCAACAAGTTATCCGTGCAAAACTCTTGGAACAGAAAATCGTCGAGGCAAATCCCAGGCGAGTCCGGCAATTGCTGAAGAATCGACTCCCACTCGATCTCCGTCTCCGTCTCATCACAGAAGTTCAAATTCTCCATGCCTAATGCCCACGGACTCACTGTATCATTGGCCAAGGGCGTGTCTCATGTGGAGCAATATATATACATATATATATATATATATTATTTTAAAGGATATATATACAGTTTCCTTCGAGTGCAAGTAACCGCCGTCACCCAATGAATATACCACATCATTCGTCCAATGAAAATCCAGGTAAAGGTTGACGTGTCCTTCTCATACGGACTTTTTTTTGCACCTTTCATGGAAAGCGCGTTGCTGGAAATGTTTGAATCGGCAGAACGGAAATTTCCATGTTGTTTCCCAAGATGGATATATTTGCTATAAATGGTGAGTATTAGGTTCGGCGAGACCTCATCTATAAATTAGTTAGTTTTTAAAAGATGGATTTTTGAGGATATTATCTTTCTAGTGAAAGATTTTAATAACGTTAATGAGACCAAGTAATCTATGGGACTAAGCATTATAACATAATAAATGTCTTTTGTGTAAATATAATTGTTTGATATTAGGATTTTTCTATTGGTTTTACAAAATTTTCAATTATTTTTAGATGTTGGATCTTTTATTATACAAGTTTGTTAAGTTGTGTACTATGAGGTCGCCATCATACTTTATGAGAAAGTCACTATAGGTTGCACATTTTATGATGTAGTGTCAATTTACCTCCACTACCCTCTTGTTATAAAATAGGTATGGTCTCATTTACTACTTCTCCTTATGACTTGTCAGTTTCATACCTAAGATGATGCGAGCTAATCTTTAATTGAGTCATCGGCATTTTCACCTTCCACTTGATTTATATTCCTATATAAATCTTTCGTCATGTTCTCATATAAAATTAAACATTTTGATATACAAAAATTTCCCTTTAAATTTTATGGATGAGTTGATAGGTTTCGTTGTTATATAAACAAATAAGTTCCATCTTCATATTAATTTTTGATTTTATATTTTAGTTTAGATAGATGTGAGATAACTAATTGATAGGCATATTTGTTGTTCCGTAAGAGGAATATGAAAAAATAGCTTCAAAGAATAATACCTCTGTAATTAAACCAAATAATGTTTTTGAATTAATTTTTGTGCATTTTAAAAAATAAGATGGCACATATCAATGAATAAATTGTGTCTTATTATTATGTTTATGTAAACTAAAACAGTTAAGATAGTAAATGAGTATTTAAACAAGGTCATGAAATGACTAATATCCATGCAAATGTTAATGAGGTGTAGTTAAGAAAGCCCTAACAATTACTAGTGTATGATATTATTTGATTAAAATAAAAACAATGAATGAAATGAAAATATGTTGATGTCAACAAATGACCAAGATAGATTGCAATCATATTGTCACTTGGAGAGAATTGCCCTTGATTAATAACATGTAAGCCGCCATGTCTCAAAGAAAACACATTCATCATTTGTATTAGATTATATATCTAAAACCATAAAAGCATATCAATCACTTTAAATTAATGACAAATATCAACAACAATTTAGAGACTAATAATATGCATACATGTATAAAATCATAGAGTAGACACAAATCAATTGAAAAATAATGCTCAATCCATAAATGTTATTAACTAGTTGTTTCATGTAATGTAATTAATTCTTAATCCATTATAATAATATCTCACTATGTGAGAATTGCATAGAAATATTAACATATGAAAACTTATAGTGATTCTTGGCAAGCTTGTCTCTGTCATCTAGAGAAGTCTATAAGCTCATATCACTAGTAATGAACCTCCAACTTTGCTCTTTCTCTTACAAGTTCTACCACTTTCTTGTCCAATCTATATTTCGATAGGGAAATGTATTATTATAGATCGATATTTTCTCGTATGATATATTGTGTGTGCTTAATCATTTAACTTAGAAGCGATAGTAATGGTTCTTGCGTAATGAAAGATTTCTAAGAATGGCCCATCAATCCTAAATACACTAACTTAAAATCCATGCCTCATAATGTTATGGGGCATATGTTATTCTATTGAGAAAAGTGGCAATGCCAAGTTTGTAAAAGTGTTGCGAATACATTTCAACATTGTGGTCTAATACAACCTTGTTAAATTCCAACTATACTAGATTGATGGTCATAACAATTAGGGAAGAAGTGATGACCATGCATTAATGACCTCAACATTTCACACAAGAAAGGCAATGTAAAAAAATTCAAAACCAAGGGAATGGTTATGCACTTTCTTGTCACGGAGAGATATTGTAGTGATTCATCAAACATCAAACATGTCATATGTCAAATTATGGAGAGAGCTTAAATTATTAGATATTTGATGTTCATTTCTGGATAAGAAATATTGTATGTTATTTTTTTGGATAAATCCGCATAAAAAGTTTTAATTTGAACGTTTTGAGCCCTATAATAGACTCATCAACAAGAAGAAGCATAAGCTTGAGGAAGGGAATGAAAATAATCTAATCCAAATATGCTAAGAAGAAGAAGAAGTAAAATATAAAAAGGAGGAAAAAGAGATGTTGACTATTACCAATAAAATAAAATACAACCGAAAAGGATAAATCATGACATAATAAACTAAAAATTAAAAAGGGATAAAAAAGTTCAAAGATCAAAAAATAATCCAATGTAATATGTTTAGATTATTAACCTATTATTTAAATAATTGATAAAATTATTTAATTAACTACTAATAAGTAAAAAGAGTAAGAAGGTAAAACAGTAACAATTTTTTCCAAGTTCTACTTTTCGCAATTAGAGTGAAGAATTTATTCGTAGCCAATTTCAAGAAGAGTAGACATGAACTAGAAGAATTTATTGGTAGCCAATTTCAAGAAGAGTAGACATGAACTAGCACATCTTAGTTTGTTAAAATCACATTTTCCAATCATTTTAAGAATGTAAGTGTTAAACATTTAAAAGTCAACATGAGTGAATCTTTTCATATCTCTAAATGAAACAAACAAAAAAATCACATTTGAGAGATGCCCAATTATATTTTTAAGACCTTTAGTCCACAAAATTTAACTTTATACTAAAAAAATTGTACTATGAATTCCTAAAATCTTATTGTATTGTCATTTAAATTGAAAGCCACACAATACAAGGTATATTCATATTAAGAAATGGTTATACTTGTAAAATAAAAATAAGATTTCCCATTCATCCCATTGTTTCTATTTTATTGGGATATTTTTAAGGGTCTTGTCATTTCATTGTCTTCATGGACCAAAATATACAATATTTAAACAAAAATTTAATTTGTATACTATAGCCAATGTCAATGTAAAAACTAAAATATGTTGGCGAGTATAGAGAAGACAAATAGTAAAATTGCCAACAAAAGTAAAATATCTCAATTGCTTGCATTGCTTTATTACAATTAAATGTAGATCATGAGGTATTTTCTTCCTTAATTAGAATACAATTATCTCAAAATTGAATTCATAATGTTCGCTCATCATGTGAATAGACTTGATTTGATGTTTAAATCATTTTATCTTCCTATTTAAACTATACACTTGAACATACTTATATGTTTTGAATTATATGTGTTCATGTCCTGTTACATCTTCCAAATGCATTGGCATCCTCATCAAATTTGATTCAAATTGTGACTACAAAATCTAAGAACAAGAAAGAACAAACATATGACTAAACCAAGATAAAAAAGCATAAAAATATCTATTGTGTTTCAAGAGATTTTTAAACCTTAAGAGTTGAATGTAATATTGCATAAGACATGATTTTGAAACTTCCATAAAGATATAGGACTCATGAAAGATAAAGAAAGTAATTGGTAAATTAGGGTTGATCTCTATACAATGTAAATACAATCACAAGTCAAATTCAAGACTATAGAAGCCAAATTTATGGCATAACACTAAATGCATCTCTTGAAACATGTATAGTAAAAACCATTAAAAAGTTACTAATAATTTGACAATGTGAGACTATAGGAATCTTTTCCAAGGAATGCCATAAGCTTTTGATCCAAAAAAGTTTCCCAAATCCATCAAAAATAGAAATATTTGTAAGATACTTGGTGATGAAAAGATATAAATGAGTCACACAACTTGATGTGAGTTTATAAAATAAGGAGATATTAGTTTTTAATGGGGTGGGATAGGGGGACTCGCATGGCGAAAAAGTGTGAATGTGTGAAGGTTAGCGGGAGGGTTATAGACTGCCTATATCCCGATGGGGAGGGTGAATTGAGAAATGGAAAGGTGGATGAAGGCTCTTGGGAGGTCAAGGAGGTTCAAGATGGAGGCATAAATGGTTGGTCATGGGGGAAGGAGAGTTTTGAAGGGCGAGAGTCTAGGGTTCACGTGAATTCAGGTGCTTTCAAGGAAAATGGATTTTTTTGTCCTATGTGAATTCAATCCCTCCGGGGGTGTCCAAGGAGCGCCGAAGCTCCGGGCATGAGGGGAGGTTCGGGATTTCCTCAAAAGGAAAATGTTAAAATATCTCGAGTCTGGTTTTTGGTTTTTTTTTAAGAAGGATGTGTCGGAGGAAATTCCATATTTGAAGGTGGTCTTTGAGAAGGGTTTTCGTCGAAAGGGAGTAAGCTGTCAGAGGAATCCCTTGCTTCTATTCTCTATGAAAGTTAGACATTAAAGTTTTGAAGGTGGTAAAAGTGGTTGAAGTAGAATTTTCTACCTTGGAATAAATTTGTGACGAAATGGGAAATAGGGCATTAATTTGTAAATTCATAAGCTTGTGGCCTTCGAAGGATGAGCTCTGGAATTGGATTGAAAATAATTGGGATTGCAGAGAGCACCTTGTTATGATATTACTTACAAAAAGGTTTTTTAGACATGTTTTGGAAATTCTGAGGATAGAGACAAGGTCATTTTTGGGGGACCATGGTTTTAAACAAAGTTGGCCTCTATTTGAGACCTTGGTCCCCTCTTTTCAATCTGGAGGAGGAACTTGTTAGGAAGGTTCCTTTGTGAGTGAGGCTTTACAAGCTCCCTCTAGACCTATGGTGGCAGGAGACCTTGAGGTCAATAGCACGAAGCCTTAGGAGAGCCGATTAGTTTAAGAAAGGAGACGAAGATGGAAACTTTCTCTTCTTACATAAGGATTTTTGTTAAAATTGATCTATCCAAGCCCTTAGTTCAGGCTATGAGGATCAACATGCCTAAGGGAATTTAGTTTTAGCCCATTGATTTTGAATTATTTCCGTTCTTATGTTTCAAATGCAGGGGATATTGGACACAAAATGAATAATTTCCCATTGAAAGGTAACATGTTAGAGAAGAAGCTTTAGGAGAAGGATACCTCTAAAGAGAATTGTAGAGCTAAGGGGAGGGAAATCCTATGTGTATAAAAATGAGGATAATTTTAAGTGGGAGTCTCCAGGGGTGGAGAGGTTTCTCTAGTTAAGACTGGGAAGGAGTTTCCTTAAGTTAAATGGTGTGGAGGCTTCACAAGATTTAGACCAGTTAAAGGGGATGAGGAGATAATTTTTATCAAGGAAAGGAGATATCTCGGGATTGCTCATTGGATCAAGAGGATTTGGAACTTTTTATGAAAGCTTTTAATTGCTCTAGTGGCGGGAAATAATATTTCTTTGAAGCTTAATTCGAGTTGATCATGGAGAGAGGAAAATGGTTTTTGAATCCAATAAGGAAAATGAATTTCCCTCGGAGGATACTAAGCTATATTTAGAGGTGGTGTTGAAATAAATTTATATGAATGAGAATATTTATGCAAATCTGCTAAGAAATTAGAAAGATTGGCCTCATCTCATTCCAAACCGCATCCAGATACGTGTTATGCAAAATCGGTTGATAGGTGTTCTAATGCTCTCAAAACTCAATTGGAAGCAAAACTAAATATAGATATTGGAAATCAAAGCACCTTAGAGGATTTTGTGTCTAGTGGGAGGGACTCTCCTTCCACCCGGGGCCATGAAGCTTCTTAGTTGGAATGTCAGAGGATTGAATTCCTCTAACAAAGGTCGTTTGGTGAAGTGGCTTAGAGAGTTAGAATCCCCGGATATTTTCATGTTGCAAGAGACTAAGATGTCTAAGGATGATTTTGAAGTGGTTAGAAAGAAGTTTTGGTTCAACAATAGGGAAATCTATGTAGAGGCAGAGGGAAATTCAGGTGGACTAACAAATTCTTTGGAACCCTAGTAGAATCTTATGTTATATTATGGAAAAATGTAAGTGGTTTATTGTAGTAGATTGCGTAGATCCGAGGTATAATGTTAAATTTGTGTTTGTTAATTTTTATAGGCCTATCTTGGTCGAGGAAAAACATAATGCTTGATTTATTTAAGCAATTTGTTGAAGGAGGAGGATAAAATGAAAATTTTAGGAGGAGATCTTAATGCAGTTCTAAATTTGAAGGAAAAGAAAGGTGGGAAAAATTTTCTTCCTCCTAGATCTTTATATTTCGAGATATTTTTGTAGTGGTTCGGCCTTGACAGATGTGGAACCAAAATATGGTGGCTTCACTTTGTCTAATAGAAGAAATGGATCTAATGTTATATTCAAAAGGTTTGATAGGTTCCTGATCAGTTCAAATTGGGGATTGGAAAAATATATTTTCTCTTCGACATTTTAAAAGTAGTGGTTCGATCATGCCCCCAAAGAACTTATCATTATCTCATTGATGGTGGCCTAGTTGGGATTCCATTCAAGATGGAATTCATGTGGTTTCTTGATCCATCCTTTGAGGAGAATCTAAAATCTTTGAGGGGGATAAAATTAGATGGCAAGAAGAGGTTTTGTCCGACAAGGAAAATGAAGCATGTGAAAACAAAGGCCAAGAAGTGGAATAAATTTTCTTTTGAAAATGTGTTCCAAAAGAAGAATGAGTATACTTCTAATTCAAAATCTTTCCAGGAGGATATTATGAGAGATAGTGCTTCAAAACCTTTGTTAGCCATAGAAAAGGAAGGGATTTATCATTTGGATCATATTCTTCATATGGAGGAAGTGTATTGGAAGAAAACGTAAAGAGTAAAATGGTTGAAAGAAGGTGACAGGAATCCAAAGTTATTTCATCTCTCTACTATGATTAGGAGAAATGTGAATAGAATTGAGTAGCTTACCCTTACTTGGTGAAGTAAATTTTGATATGGACATGATAAGGGGGAAGGGGTGCCCTTTTTAAACATTTACTTTTGGATGAGGATGGATATTGGCATGATGAGGAAGAAGCCTTATTATCCAATATCCCCAAGGTCCTGGAGGAAGGTGATGCCAAAAGGATAATGCATCCTATATCTCAGGATGAAGTTTGAGATGTTGTTTTTTGTCTTGGGGCTGAAAAATCCCCTAGGCCGGATGGTTTTCAGATAGGTTTATTTCAAATATTCTGGCATATCATGGGTTGGGATGTTTGGGTTGTGGTGGAGGAATGTAGGAAAAAGAGAGTTGTCTTAAAAGAATGGAACTCCACTTTTCTTGCTCTTATTCCTAAAAAAGAAGATGTGAAGTCTTTTGACACATTCCACCCGATAGCCTTATGCAATGGGATTTATAAGATTATTTCAAAGGTTTTTTCATTAAGGTTGAAATCATTTCTTACCTATGTCATCTTGGATAGTAAGAATGGTTTTGTTGAAGGAAAGAAAATTCTGGATGGAATTGTGGTGGCTCATGAAGCTATCCATTCTCTCTCTCATAAAAAAACTTAGGGATGATAATAAAGTTAGATATGATGAAGGCATATGACAGAGTGAATTGGAGATTTCTGGAAGAGGTTCTTGCAAATTTTGGTTTTCCTCACGACTGGATTCAATTGATTAGAAGTGGATTCTCAACCCCAATGTTTTCGATGTTGATAAATAATGTTCTTCTTTGGGAACTTTTATTCTTCAAGAGGTCTCAGAAAGGTGACCCAATTTCTCCTTTTTTATTATTATACCGAGAGTCTTTTCGGGGCTATCCAAAGTGATGTAGTGAAGGAGTTAAAAGGTCTAGATATTTCTTCAAATTCAACCCGTGTCGAATTATCAATTTTTGAATGATATTGCACTATTCGGGGATCCTTCGGTGGCGGAGGTGAGGAAATTCCAGGAGATTCTAGATCAATATAAGAAGGCGGCAGGTCAGAAGGTGAGTGCTCCCAAGTCTGTAATCTTCTTTATTAATGTTGATCCTATGTTGCAATGCAGGATTGCAAATATTTTTGGCTTCTCTATTGGTTCCTTTCCTAGTTCATATTTGGGCATGCCACTGATTGGTGGGGGGGGAAATATTTGTGGAAGCATGTAGTAGATAAGATCCGGATGAAGGTGGCCTCTTGGAAGGGGAAGTGGTTAACCTTAGTAGGAAGGGTGGAATTAATTCGTTCATCACTTCAGAATTCCCCACATATTTCATGTCACTCTTTAAAATACCTGAGAAAGCGGCCAAGTGTATTATTGGTTTACAAAGGAATTTTTTATGGATTGGTTCTGAAGATAAAAAGAAATTTTTTCTGATGGCATGGGATGAGGTATGTCTCCCTAAGAAGGATGGGGGTTTAGGTTTTAGAAACTATTTGACGATGATTAAAAATTTGTGGGGAAAGCTTCTCTGGAGAGTATATGAAGATAGAGGGCATATGTGGAGCGGGATCTTGGTGGAAAAATACTTGGAGGCTCGGGACTTGAGAGGTTTTTTTCCAACAGGGGATTCCTTTAGGATCGGTTATTTGGAATTTTATTAAAAGTTGTCATAAATTTGTAGTCTTAGATCTGAAATGGCAGCCCCAAAAAGGCAACAGGGTGAATCTGTGGGATGATAACTAGATTTTGTTGCGTCCCCATCTCTAGGATTGAATCGGTGATATCGTTAAGAGATGAAGCTATCTTGAATTGGGGGTCCAAAGTAGAAGGTTATATGGGTATTACATAAGGGGTCGAAGTTGGATATCCCCTTCCTGTGATAGATTTGTGAATATGGATGGTGCGGTTTCTCTTTTCAGGATTTTAGGCTCCACTCCTTGCTCTAATGATGCTTCAAAGGAAAGACTTATTTGGTCAAGGTCAAGGTCGGGGTCAAGGTAAATATATGTACAACAAGATGTATGATAGTCTTATGATCAGAGAGGTTTCGGGGTCTTTTCCGAAGGATATTGTTTGGATGAAATAAGGCTTACCTAAAGATAATTATTTCCTGGCTTGCAACTTTGGGAAAATGTTTGACGTATGATAATTTGATGAAAAGGGGCTTTCATGGTCCGACATTATGCTTTCTTTGTGAGGAATGGGATGAATTTGGTAGCCATCTCTTCATTCACTGCTCCTTTGCGATTCAAATTTGGTCCATCATGTGGCATCAATGGAGTATTGCTTGGGTTCTTCCAAACTCGATGTTCAATATGGTTTCACAATGGAAACAGAAAGTAGGTCATAAATGTTTTCAAATCTTGTGGAACTTAACACCTGCAACAATAATTTAGAGTTTGTGGCTTGAAAGGAATAGAAGAATTATTAAAATTTCCAAGCTTTCGTGCATCAACTTTGGAAGGATCGAGAGTCTTTTTCTGAAATTGTTAGTATTTGGTGTAAGGATTTGGATTACGAAATAATGAAGATATGTCCTTTTATGGTAAATGGCCTTCTATCCCTTGGAAGTTTGCTATTATCCCTCCTGATAAGGGGAGTGAGGAAATTATATTTAAATAATGGAGGCCTCATGATGAGGATTGTATTAAGTTAAATTTTGATGGAACTTCTAGAGGCAACCCTAGTAATGTGGGTTGCGGATGTATTTTCAAGGATTCAAGATGCCAACATGTATTGCTAGTGGTCATGTGGATTGTGGCATTTCTTCCAATAATGTCATAAAGGGTACGACCCTTCTTTTTGGTTTAATGGAAGAAAAAAGTGGAATTGGTGGCGTCTTTGGATTGAGGGGGATTCCAAGACCATCATAGGTTTGGCTCAAGGTGAAGTCCCTAAAGCCTGGTTGTTGAGACCTGTTTGTGCAAATATCAAATCCATTCTTCCTTCCTTTTCCAAGGTTAAATTCTCACATATTAAAAGTGAGGGGAATAAGGTGGCATATTGTTTGGCTAATAGAGGGGCCGAATTATGGGAAATTCATCACATAAGGTGTCAAGTCTGGGAGACATGTTTTCCCAATGATGTCATGTCCCTCATATCGAGGGACACATGGTTGACGATAGGTGGATAAGTGATTTATGGTGAATGTTGCTGACCATTGATTGCAAATTATTTTGGATTGATGATGATTAAGGCGGGAGATCTATATAGGGATTTTTGTACTCATACGTGTTGATTTTTGTGTGGAAGGATGACATGTGTTCAAAGAGTTTGATTTGGAGGATATAGAGATCTTTGAATTTGTCTACCTCTTCTCCCTCTGCCTAGGGATAGTTGCAGGTATTCAAATGCGCCTTCTTCTCTTGTTCTTGACCTTGTTTGAATCCTTCTCATGAACTAGAGAGGATTAAATTGTTAATATTTCTAAGATCAATAGATATGTCGAATAGAGTCACCATATGTGTTATTGCAGAGCCTCAAAAGGCTAGAAATTATTATGTCATACACCAAACCTAACAATATTTTAAGTTTAAGCTTTCAATGCTTGTCCCATTGGGTGTGCCAGAAAACTGTTGATGATTATCTTTGCAAATGAATCACCAAAGTCATGGGAAATCTTAGAGATGTGGGACTTGGCCCCTAAGATAACCTCCATATTTTATAGAAGTTGGATCTTCTCTACTTTGTGTTGAGATAAGGGGTTAAAGAGAAAATAAAGCAATGCATAAATTTAATCTAAGGCGATGCACCGAGAATTTTAAAAAGCACAGAGATAGATATCTAAATAACTACTAGATTAATTAAAGATAATTCAACATGATCAACTATTCTAGAGATATCTCGAACTATCAAAGGTTGAATGACACTAAAATATGACCTTGTAAATGATAAATAATTATGTAAAGATCTAAGGGCATGTAACACGATAGATATTTAAACATTCATCTAAAACTGAAAAAGTAACAAGAAGAAACAAAGGACACAAGAATATTGCAAAGTTGCAGGTGCACAACACAAGAACTCTTATATATATATATATAGAAAAATAGTACATAAGGCCAAAATGGCATGGATTACAATGTTTCTTTACAATAGAGCCTTCTTAAGGCCAATGGACACAATAGATTGAACCTAAATCCTTCTTCCTGACCTTTTGGAACTTCTTTTCTTCTATCTTCTATGTATATCTCTATATGGCACAAGAAAATTCCTTTATAGACCCCACGACTCTTGCTTCAATGTGTCTCCATTAAGATTTCCATGCCCGTATTTAGTTCTTACCTATGAGATCTTTGAATTTTGGAGCAGATCTCAACTGCATGCTTTGGGACCGAGATCACATTCACTCCACCAAACCTCAAGCCCTTTACTTCTTTGATTGGTCCTTTTGATGGTGGTGGATTCCTTGTATGACACGTGGGGATCACGTCTTTGCTTTAAGACTTCTCCTTTTCTCTTTCCTTTTAAACTTACACTGGTAACACATGGAGGATTGTCCACTTCTCCATTTTATCTTTGATTTTTCAACCCGCCTAGGGCTATTGAGCTGCACTTTATCCACGTGGAGGATCTTTTATACTCAAAGACCCCGATGCTTTTTGGATTCTCCAAAGTGTGCCAAAGGGACACATGGATACCCTCCACATGCATTTCCATACTTAGGAAAAAAATGGCCCCAACAAAATGCAAAAGAATGTAAAAAGGAAAAGGGGCCGAGGTGACAAAAGGTAACATTAATATAAGAGCCTTGAAATAATGTAGAAATAATTCTACAGTTATGGTGACTCACCAAGGGACTCCATGCCATTCATGGAAGAATCCAAAAATCCCTCCGTAAAACTTTGAAATTTCATAATGTGGCTCGAAGAAACGCTACTCAGAGTTGCTTCAAAGCAGCCTAATACTCGACCCATTTAGACTTTTTCAGGTAAGTCCTTCATTGCAGATCCTGAAAGGCTCTATCTATCTCAATAATCTCCTTGTGAGAGAATGTTTAGAGATCCTACACCATTGTGTGCAAACGGAACTCCAACTTTATAATCGGGTTCAGAATGGCCTCCACTTCAGCAACACTAGAATCATGTTTTAAAGACTGAAATATAGTCTTATCATGTTGCTTAGTTGTAAGAAGCTATTGAATCTGATCCTCTAATAGGATAATGGATTCATTAGGGAAGGGAGACAAGAATCCCAATTGGAATAATTCTTCAATGTGTTAATTCCAATCTTTGATCCCTAATTGGAGTTGGGCTAGGAGATTATGGCACTTGGTAGTGGCCTTGTTGCACCTCAGAATCTCACTAATTTTTTCCGTGACCTTCCGCCTATCTGTAATACTAGCCTTTTGCAGGGTGGAGTCTAAGGAGTCATATAATTTTTGAACTATAGTCTCGTGATTCAAGGACCTTGGCGGATAAAATATTGTTGATGATCGAGACCAAGGACTCCACGTTGGTGCACAATATTTTTGCATCGAGATATGAATCAATGCAGGGCCCTAGATCTTTTCCATGGTGGAAATCCTCATACAAAGCAGGAAGGTGTATAGCCCCTACACCAACGTGATGATTCCCCCTTTCTAAGGATGTTGAGTGAGCTTACAATTCAAATCCTTGACCACGTCCTCTAATGCCTTGCACTTTTTTTACAAGTCGCCCTTTTCTGCCTTCGAGGTGCGCAACATTTCTTGGAGTGAAGTGACCTCTATATTTTTAGAATCAACCTCTTGATGTAGGAGCTTCCTCTCTTGATCGAGTGAACTAGCCGCACACTTGGATGCTACAAGTTTAGCTTCTAACATTGTGGTCTTTGCTTAAGAAGCTGTAAGAGATTCCTTTGATGCTACCTCTTTTAACTCCTTGTAGAGATGCTCTATTTCTTTGCTCTCCGCCCTTGATTTTGGTAGTGAGGCGGATCATAGTGCTTTGTGTTTGTAGGAGGCTAGCCTCCATTTTATTTATCTTATTGCTTGAGCTTGAGATAACCTTGTGACCATGACAGCTTGTTTCACTCATCAACTTGACCTTATCTTGAGGCTATAATCGAGTAAGGTCCACCGCAACAACATTGATGGAATAATCATCGGGTTGCATATACTCAAAGGGGTTTTAAACATTGGGGCCATCTAAGCTATGGTAAGGGAACTCGATGATGGTCATACAATGAATGCATCTAATTCTAATCTCCTACTACCATTTATTTATTTTTATTCCTCTCCCTCCTATTATCTCAAGCCACTTTGGCCATCTCGGTCTAATTCACAAATTCATAGGAGGAAGGACTACCCCACTGTAAATGATAATCTTGGAAACAAACCGTAAGGGATTGTAGCTGATCGTGGGGGCTAGGAAGTCACAAGAGCCATAAAAGGGCCCGTCATAACTCGGGGAGAGAATGTGGGAATGGTGGATGGTGGTTGAGGAAGAAGAGAAGAGCCTAGAGAAGGAAGAGTCTCGGTTGGGGTGGTTAACGTAGGAACTCTCCTAGCAGAGGAAGTGAAATGTGGAGGATATGGAAATGGATAAACGTGAGGAGAAGAAGGGAAAAAAATAAGGAGAGACCTCAACTATTTTCAACTTTTTCTTCGGATGGCTCGAGGGTGGTGAATCCAACAACGGTTGTAGAGGGTGAGACCGTAGGTTAGGCCAAAGTGAGCCCTGGGCTGGACCCAACACTAGTTGAGCCATTAACCCCTCAACCCGAGGGCTTGACACTTTGTTTGAAACATGGGTGTGTGTCCTGTAGGATCCAAATAAGGAGTGAAAGGAGGGGGCATGGTGGCATCTCGTTGTCCGGAGGGGCCAAGGGACCCCACCATATACCGTATGAGCTATTATTTGGTGAGCGCAACTACCTCCTCACCGCCTCGATTCGGACCCGTGCTCGCATCCTAGTATTCTTCACATTGCTCATCGGTGGGTATGACCTCAAAATTGAGGGTCATTTTCCCAATTTCTTGCCTATATTTCCAATAGGCTTCAATTTTATCTACATTCTAGTCCTTATTCTTTAGGGTTGTCCTTAATCCCATAGTCATAGTAACAATTGGGTCATACCAGTACATCACTAGATGAAAAGACTCCCATAGTGGGATAGGGATGTCTTTCAGCTTGACATAAATGTTAAGAGTGTCTTCTTAGGAGACCTCCTATCTTCAAAACACTTTCTATGTTCATGGTGGCAAGATTCCGAGACTCTGTTTTGGGATGGGATGTCAGCCATCCGCCCATTCGGGTCATATCTCCACGTGTCTTGAATGAAGGTGAAGGCGTAGGAAGCCAACTTCTATGTGAGAAGATGCTCTACTTGGCATTTGATGATGTTAATCCCTCCCTTGCTCAAAGGGAGGTTGAACAATGCTTTCTTCTTCCGACGTGAGCCGAACTCGCATTGAGAAGCACTAGCTTCTGGTTACCTCCAAGGCAACCACTCACTCCATGAGAATTCTTGGAAGCATGAAGGATTCATCTCAGAATCCATGCAACTGGATCATTGAATATTGTGCCCCAAAGAAATAGTCACAGGATGTAGGGGTCTACCAGATGGCTCGAGACCAGTCATTCATCTGTTATAAACCCCCTCTAGGTCAAACTCAAGTAGAAGGGGCACAACAAAATAGTTGGTGAATTCATATGCATCCGAGGAGTGGGACAACACATGAGTCCATGCAGATATACCGTGATGATATTTTGGGGTCCACCTCCATGTCCCACAATGTTAGGTTTATAAATTGGCTAAGGGGCTGGAGTTCGTACAAAATGAGGTGGAAAAAATAGGAAGAATACCTAAAACCAAAATTAACAAGGAACATGACCAACTTCTCACAAATAGATTCTCAGTAATGACCTCGACAAATTCAAACCGATATGCTGTTCCTTCTTCACATATCTCATCTAAAAAACGGCCGCAACTTACCATTCATGGATGTTTTTGTCTGAGTCTTGGCCAAAAATGAACGCCAACATGGAGCTCGCGTCTTGAGAGTCTTCTAAGAACATCTTCAGGGGAATGGGGAATCCTAGTGTCCCGAACTATTTGAATCATCTTGTCACAACTCCTTGTTGAGGAATGTGATTTTTTTGGCATTGAGCCTAGACATTTTGGAGCTTGGGAATATCATAGAAGTTGGTTGTTTTTTCATAGGGCGGGCTAACATATCCCTAATGGTCTTTGGTGTAATCACTACCTGTATGTTCCTGCCCTTATGATGTTGGAGTCAGGGTTGAAACACCGTGCAAACATCTGCACAAAATATGGATGTGGGTGAACGAGAGGCACCATATATTGTGCAAGCATGGTGGTCCAAATCCTAGAGCCAAAAGACTTAGAATCTCCCAAATTCAAGTATTTGGTATGGGTTGCATCCCTTAGAGCCTTTGGTTTCTTGGTGAGAACAAGATCAAACACATCATCTATGAAATTCATTACTATGGACGAGTCACTAAATTGCATTCCCCTATTAGGGAAACTCAACCTCGAGTGGAGAGAGTGGTGTGGCACCGGTTGCCTGCGCATAATATTTTGGTTGTGGTAGGGAACCGTGAGGCTGCAATGGTTGTTTTGAATGCTGAAAGTTCTAGTTCTTTAGAACTAGGGACCCTGGACACTTGAACAAGAGACTCGTGGCACTTGGAATGAAACTTTTTATGCTCAAATATTGCCTTAAATAGACTCCTTGAATCCCGTGAAGTAACGTCTCGCATGTTCCTTGGGTCACATCATATAATGACACTTTTGGTTACATGACCCTTAACACCGAATTCTACGTTTCTCGAGAGATTTTTCATTAACACCATGATCCTCCTCATTCATTAATCCAAAAAACCGTTGGATCATTTACTTCGGAAAAGCAAGAAGGTACAACACCTTCCAAAATTTCAAAAAGGGGAAGAAGGGTCTTGACCGGAGATATGTGTCCAAAGACACTTATTCGAAGGGGTGAGACCGTGAAAATGAGGCAAAAATAAAAAGAAAGAGGGGGTTGTACATATGATACAAAATTTTACAATGTTGAAACCTTAATATAAGGGCTTAAGATGGATCCCATTCACCGGAATCGCGGAGGTTCACCTTATACGCTTTGAAGCTCAAAAGCATTGTGCTACTTGCATGCATTGATTTTGAATGGTCCCGTCCATAGAGAGTCAAATTTCCCATGATTTCTAGGCTTTGTGGCCCTCGTGTCCCATTTCCAAACTAAAGTTTTGATTCAAAATCAGGCTCATAATTCTTGATCAAACCAAGTATTGACAACATGTTGGTGACTAATCATGGATTCATGAGCTGCCTCTCATTTTTCTTGAAGCTCCATCAGATCCACGAGTTTTACTTGCATCACCCATGTTCCTTGATATCAATTTATTTCAATAATTTCAATTCTGGGTCTTCCACAAAGTGATGGGAATTATGACGATTTTACCATAGACCAAAGCATATGGCGAGGCTTTTAGGATTTTCTTGGGCATGATTAGAACATCCCATAAGGTTGTCTTGACGTACTCATGCCACAATCTCTTATGTTCATCCTCCATCCTCTTTATGATCCTAATTAGGTTCTTGTTGGTGGATTTTGCCAAACAACTACCCTTTGAGTAGTAGTTGAAGGACGTCTTTAAATAGATTCCATGTATCACCATGAAGTCGGAGACACTTTGCCCCCATAAAATCTTTGACATTATCTCGATATGATTGTGTGGAGGGGTCCAAAGCATGTAGTGATATCTCGAGAGGAGTTCCAGGATCATATTATCGGTGGCTTCGATGAGGGTCGTCAATCATTGCCATTAATAATGTCAATCTAGGGCTAGTGTCGATGGTTGCATGATGCATTAAGAGAAGAAGATCTTGGAAAGCAGCTCCCTTAAACACAATCCAAACTTGCATAAATTGAAAGCACACATGCGGAAATTTAATGCACACTTGCGAAATCAAACACACTTGCATAAATGAAATCACACTTGCAGGAATAAAACACACTTACATAAATTGAAATTACTTGAGTTAAAAATAAAGGAAAGAGGAAAAGACACCTGTAGGTTCACAAAAGAAATTACATAACATAAAAAATAGAAATTTACAACAAAAGGAAAACTGCAGAAATAAAGAAATAAACATTAACACATTGATCCATCTTCCTTGGAATGAGTTTCCAGCTCATTCCTTGGAAGAGGATTTAATTCATACTTTTAATTCAGAACTTGTAGAAAAACTTTACTTCCAAAGATTGGAAAGAAAGAACAAATCTTGATTACTTGGGGAAAAGAATTACATATCTAAGTGTGGAAGGTTGCATTTATAATTCATGCATCCAACCAACTCCTTATTTTAGGAAATAAAATATGATCTTATCTTTATTCCAATCCTAACAACTAAGATCTCCATCTCCACAAAATATGGAGAGAGATATATTATTGAAGTCAAATCTTATCTTGCTTATTTTAGGAAGATTTGCTCCCAAATCTTCTCCTTGCTTTTTGGTAACAAGAATCATAATGATTTTATTCCTCTAAATTATTGGAAGGAATATTTTCCTTAAAATATGATTTTGACCAAATATATTTCTCGGATTTTCCATTTGACTTTCTTGTTTTTGATTGTGGAACTTTTGACGCTTGTTTGATACATTTTTTCCTCAGAATGTAGTTCACAATAAGTTAGATTTCTCTTGATTGGTAAAACTGTAACAAATTTGAATGTGGTTTTTGTTAAATAAATTTCTATGAACAAAAACCTCTCTTAGATTTTCCATTTGATTTTTCTTTTTCTGTTTATGGAACTTTTAATGCTCGTTTGATACACGTTTCCTCATACTTGCAGCTCACTAAAAGTTATATCTCTCTTCATTGGTAAAACTTGTAACAAATATGAATGAGGTTTTTGTTAAACACATTTATATGAACAAAAACCTCTCTCATATTTTCCATTTGACTTTTCTATTTCTGTTTATGAAACTTTTAGTGCTCGTCTGATACACTTTTCCTCGGACTATAGCTCACTAAAAGTTATATCTCTCTTCATTGGTAAAATTTGTAGCAAATATGAATGATATTTTTGTTAAAAAAATTTCTATGAACAAAAAACTCTCTCATATTTTCCATTTGATATTTCTGTTTCATTTTATGGAACGTTTAGTGCTCGTATGATACACTTTTCCTCAGATTGTAGCTCACTAAAAGTTAGATATCTCTTTATTGGTAAAACCTGTAGCAAATATGAATAATATTTTTGTCAAGCACATTTCTATGAACAAAAGCCTCTCTCATATTTTCCATTGGAATCTCTGAGTTTTTAAAATCCCTCAAAAATAGTCATTTCGTTGATGTAAGTTCTGGAACTAAAGCTGTCATTCCTTTTATGCAAGTTCTGGAAATAAATATGCAAGTTCTGGAACTAAATGTGTTTTTTCCACAAATTGAAAGTTCTAGAACTAATTGTAATTCAATTTATACAAGTTCTAGAACTAAATCTGTGAGTTCCGGAACTAACTTTGCAAGTTCCACAACTAACTTAAAACAACTATAACTTTTGCATGCGACCTCGGATTGAGATGATTCTATTTTTGAACTTGCATAATTTTTCGAGAGGAATCTGAATATGAAATCAGATTTGATTTTAAATGTACTATTCATGATCAATTCCACTTTTCCCAATACTAGCATTATCTTTCCTTTATGGCTTGCATACACAAGACTTTGCATCTTTTCCCAAATAATCAATAGGATTAGTCAACAAGATAGATAACAAAATATTTATAAAGAATGAACAAGATATATATCCTATACTCTATCTTAAACAAACTATAAGTTCCTATATTACATTTAAATCCACTTTCAAAGGTAACTTGGAAGGACAAAATAATGGTAATTTATGGCCTCATTAGCTTCCTTGAGCGTAAGCGCCTCCGCCCATTAGGTGAAGTAGTCTGTGGCAGTGAGAATCCACTTGCGATCTACACTTGAAACTAGGTTAACCATTTCAATGAAGTCTAGACCCCATTGTGTGAATGGTTCCTCAACTAAAATAGGGTTAAGTGGTAGTGCGGCATTTCTCTGGAAGCCTATATAGAATTGACAAAATTTACACTTGCTCACCATTGCATAACAATACACAAACAAACCGGGCAAAAATTATCCTACCTGTAGGACCTTTATGGCAATGATTTTGGAAGAGAAGTGACCTCCCGAGCTCCCATGATGTAACTCATGTAAGACCCTCTCGGCCTTCTCCTTTTCTAGGCATCTAAGCAAGATCCCATCAAAGTTTCTTTTGAAAAGAAAATTATCAATTATGGTAAATTTGGATCCTTGTTGTCTGTAATATCTTCTTTTTGAGGAATGCATCTTGGATACTCACCCATCTGCATGAAATACATCCTATCTGATACCCAGTTTTTATATTCATTTTCTTAGATACGAGCACCATCTCAGATTCTTCATTCGTTAGGACTAATGGATCTTGTGCGAGATACTAACACATACCTCTTCCTCGTACCAAATTTGTGGGATTTATTTCAATGTCATATTCTAGGATCTTAGTGATCCAGTTGGCCCTTTTATCAGTTATCTCACCCTCTATGATGTATTCTTTGATGCTTGGAGTGTTCCACCATGATTGTGATCTTACTATTGGTAATGAGGTGTTTAAATTTCTTCAAAACTTTGAAAATGGCGTAAGCTTGTTTCTCCACAAAGTTGTACCTTGTCTCATAATCATGGAGAGTTTTTGATAAGAAAGCAATTGGATGTTCATCTTCTTGTTACTCTCCTTTCTACATTAACATGAATGCTACATTATGCTCACTCCTATATATGTACATGATGAAATCCTTTGAGAAATTTGGGTTCCATAGCACTAGTGCAGATGCAATTAATTTTTGACCTCCTCGAAGGCTTGACAACCTTTAGTGGTCCATTTGAAGTTTAGATTCTTTTTCAGCATCAGTGTGATTGGGTGGATCATTCCAAAAAAATATGAAATGAATCTGCTGATAAAGTTTATCTTTCCTATGAAAGATTGTACTACCTTCTTGTTGACAGTAGAGATAGTTCCAAAATGGCTCCGACTCTTTCCGGATCGATTGAGATCCCATATTTTGAGACAATGTGTCCCAAGATTTTTCCTTGTGGTACCCCAAAAATGTACTTCTTCGATTTAGAGATTTTGAATTCCTAATACTTCCTGAATACAACTTCCAGGGCATCGAAATGATCCTCTACTATTTTGGTAAACACCGTGAGGTCATCTAAGTATATCAGGATTACCTTGTTAATCAGTTCTCTGAATGCGATATCCATGGATCTTTGAAAATTTGACCCAACATTGGTGAGTTCGAATGACATCTTTTCATATGCAAAAGTTCCCCACTTTGTTGTAAAAGTGGTCTTATGTTGGTCTTCCTCTGCGAGCCATATCTGGTTGTAGCCTAAAAAACCATCCAACAAAGAGAATCTTTCTGAACCTACTACTATTTGTAATATCTTCTCCATGGAAGGTAAGGGGTAGTGATCCTTAAGGGACACTTTATTTAGATCCTTGAAATCCACACAGAGTCTAATTTCACAATTTTTATTCATTTCCGTACCAAATTGGAAACCCATGTGGAGTGCTTGATCAAGAAGATTATTTTAGCCTCCAAGAGCTTCCTGAGCTCTTCGGCCATGAGAGATTCTATTTTTGGATTCATAGGCCTCTACTTCTGACGCACAAGTTTAGTCCCCTCTTCTAGGTCAATAGTATGTTAGATGATGTCTTTATTATAACCATGTATGTCATCATAAGCCCATGCTATCACTCTATCATATTTATGGCATAGAGCCACAAGCCTTTCTCTTTATTTTGAGGTGACTAACTTCCCAACCTTTAGCTTCTTCCCATTGGCTACTTCTAGCTCAGCATAGTCTTCCTTGACTTCCACAAACTTCCTCCTATCTGTATTAGCATCATCGAGTCAAAGAGATTTTCAATGTTATCAGTCCCTTTGGAAGCTTGCTTGTTTCGAGCTGGATGACTTGATCTCCGTATGCTTCTTCAATTTCTAGTTGTAGTTGGTCTGCAAACTCTTCAGATTGCTTTGTAAGAAGAGAAAAATATGCTGATCACTTTCAAAATCCTACCAATGATCTACATTATCAGGTATAAATGGGTGAATGATCAATTTCATCACCTCTTTTTTGTCAATAGATCCTGGTTGAGTCGAATCATGATCCGATCTAGGCCATTCTATCTAGCTTCAATGTTTTGGTCCCGAGGGATAACCTTAATGTTAAAGGCCTCAAAGTATTCAATAAGATCCCATACCTTGTGATGGTAGGACCTCATTCTTGGATTCTTTGTTGCAGGTGGTGTTTCTAACTTGTGTCACTACTAATTCAAAGTCCCCAAAGACTCTTAGTTGTTGTATGCCCTCTTTGTGTGCCAATGTCAAACCATGAACTAAAGCCTCATATTCTACTTCATTGCTGGTGCAAGTGAAGTGGAAGTGAAATACCTAGAGTATATTTCTTCCGCTTGGTGAAGATAGGCATATTTCGGCTCCCAAGCCATTCCTTCTTCTAGATTCATCAAAATGTAGAGTCCACATTTGGGAATCCTTCATGAGATTATTTTCATTTTTACTATCTTCCCTCATCATCTTTGGGATTCTGGATTCTCATCAAAGATCACATAAGTACCTAACCCAGTGGAGTCAAAGTTTCTAAAGGGGTCTCTAGGTGAAAATTCAACCAAATAGCTTCCACTTTGAGGGTCATCTTCGTCTATATATGATTCTTCTTCTCGGGTGATCATAGTATGTGAGGCTTCAAAACCTGAGGCCACTTGATCCATTATATGTTCCTCCGTACGAGGGGCTCTAATAGTACCTTCATTTTGGATCCATACTTAGTCCACAGAATTAGATGAGACCAATCCAAGGACATGTAGCCTCCAATTTTAGCTATGAAGTCATGGGATAGACAGAGTCCAAAGACCAATGGAACATCAATCACCACTATATCCTATGGAATGGTTATGTTTGGGTAGGAATAGAGTTGTAATGGGAGACTTCTAATAACACCAATTATTTGAACTGATTTCCCATCCAGTTACATGACTCCTCTTCTTAGGGCTCATATTTAATTCCTAAGTCATCCGCAATTGCTTTAGGCATCACCGTAGTGCTTGTGCTAGATTCTATCATGGAATTGTGTAATAATTTCTTACCAATTATAAGAGTCATGAAGTGTTCAAGTATGGGTTTAACTACTTTCTTCCGGTTCATCAAGATTGACTCGCTTTTAAATTGAGTTTTTTTGAGTTTCTCTTTCCCCTTCATGGTCGCACTCGGACCACCATTAGATTTCGAGTTTCTTGAAGCAATTACTTCGTCTCTAATGCCTAAGATATCCCATAAGGTTACATTGGTTGGTGCCATTTTAAGTTGCTTGACTACATTCATTGACCCAAGTGGATGTAATTTAGAGACTTGCTTGGTATTTCATTCTCTCACCACCGATGGAAGGTACTTTGATTCTAAGTGATTGCTTTGGAGTCTCTTTTCTCTGTCATGGGCGAGGGACGGTGAACATCGATGTTGTTTCCTTGCTTCATTCATTGTTGTAGGAATAGGGTTTGTAGCTTCTTTCATCCGCCTTTTTGGAGTAAGTCTTATAATATGATTTTATCGTAGAATAAGTAGATACTTCGTTTGTGAATACAAATTCTTCTCCTTTGATCCAAGAGAAAAGTGCATGTTCGGTGTAATCTCATCTTCTTGTTATGTGGACATCCCTTACACTTGTGTGATAAAGGCTGCATTTTAAATTCCCGAGAACTGGTAAGGTCTCGCCATCATTGACCTCATAGCCTTCCACCACTCTTTTCTCTGCTACTTTTTGTTGTAGATTCCCTTGGGGAAATCTCTTGGCATATGAGGGGTATTACAAGGAAGCACCAAGCATTGGGATCTTCCACCAAATTATTCTATCCTGGAATCATTTCTCTCCCACTATTGGGTGGAAGTGTCTAGAGTCTTTGTCGAGACTGGAAATATTTGGTTAGATGGCTACACCACGGTGGTTTCTAGGCATTTTGGTGCTACGGAGGATAAGTGGGTCTACCCCTTGGTAGCCTTGATAATTTTGTCTTAGGTACACGCCTTGATTCCTCTTAATATTGAATATCTCATTAGAGAAACTCCTAAGGATTTTTTTACTTCCTCAATCTCCACAGAAGAAGATGATGGTGCAATGAAAGGGGTGATGGATCCTTGAGAGGATGGGTAGTTGTATATGGATGTAGGAGTTTGGGAAAAGCTTGAGGCCTACACTTGAGGAAGAATAACTATCTCGGGATACACTAGTAAAGGGATCTTTGGGGGAATATTCCCAACATCTATCAAATTATTCTTAGCTTTGATTGCAAGATCATATGGTTGCAGTGAAGAATCCCCTACTAATGACTTAATTGCGATGGAGATATCCAAGTTTAGAGACTTCGATAAAAGACAATAGCCATACCTATAGGTGGTCTAGCTAGAACTAGAATCCTTTGCCATGTCTTATGGAATCGATATTGAAATCAGTCATAAGCTCTTGTGGACCTTTCTTGATGTTGATAAGTTGTTGTAAGAGTGAAGATCTATCTCCTTTTTCACTGAATATTCTAATGAATACATTTCCCAATTGATCCTAGGTACCAATGGAGTTAGGGGTCAAGGATCTATACCAGTTGAGAGCTTTTCCCTTAAAGGAGGAAACTAGTAATATTAAAGCAACAAATTTGCTCGGTGATGTAATGCACCATGTAGATCTCTGTAACATCTTGAAGATGTTCCTCCGGGGTCTTGAAGTCTTCACCGCTGAATTGTGAAGTGCCTTGGTGCATTTGGTGGGATGGGATTCGATGTTGTGGATGTCCTGGAAAGATGAGTGGACTTCCTTGATTCCATGAGACGAACTGTCTTGGAGGAGGAGGTGGTTGATGAGCCATTATGATATTCCTGAGAACTCTAGTGGATTGTAAGAAGGGCCTACCAAGTGGAGGTGTTGAAATATTTTGATTTGGAAGAGATGGAGATCTTCAAATTTGTCTCCTCTTTTCCTCTACCTAGGGATAACCGCAGTATTCAAATGATCTCGAATATCAAATTTAACTAGAATTGTGCACACACATTTCTTTACTTTGTATTGATTTTCAATGTAAAAATTGAGCATTATATCCTTTTGTATTTTTAATAAAAGAATTAAAACTGCGCAAGTCTGTGTAAATATTTAAAGAAATGAAGAGAATTCACCAAAGAATTTGACACAAGAATTGATAACGGAGTTCGGCGCTTGAGGCCTACGTCTCCGAGTCCGGTTGAATGGGACTGATCTATTAAAACCTTGAAAATAATTATTTACAAAGAATACTACAAAATTATGACCTTATCAAAATCTTCCTCTGTAAAAAATAATAGGGGTTGCTTTTTACTTCTCAAAATTTCACTCCTAGCTCAAGTTATGAGCATTTCAATATTTTTGCATAGACCCGAATGCTATTCAAATAAAATAACACTCCTTTTATAATGTTTCTAAGCCCACTAGCATACCGGCTGGGTGCTTATCCTTTTACACGGCCCACCCAGTTCCATTCTCCTCCAAACGCATTTGTCTTATCACCAAGGGAACAAAATCCCACATTTGGCGCATGAGGAATAGGGGGGGTTTAAATGGTTGGCGGTGCAAGTTTTAAGTGGCTTAAGAGCCACCTAAGCCGCTTGGGAAGTGGGCGCATTTGTTGGAGGATAAGGATGGCACATGGATAAGACATAGTTTTAGGTGCCTTGAATAATGCTTATGGAGGTTAAGCCAAATATAATGCGTGGAATATGGTTTCAATTAAAATGTGTGGAATATGGATATTTAAATAAAATGCGTGGAATATGGTAATTGCATAGTTTAAAAGGCATATCAATTAGTCCCACATGCATAGAAAAATGCAATTAGAGGCATATATATACACAAGTTGGTATAGTGATAATATGAGAAGGAGGCCAAGACACCCCTCCATAATCAAGTGTGTCGAACCTGGCTAAGGGCCCCAACCAGTAAATAGCGGGGTCCATTTGTCCGTGAACGAGTGTCCAAGACCGGCGTTCCAAAAACCACTTTTAGTTCGTCACACAAATTGTCCACATGTCACAATATAATTGAAACACTTGGCGAGTGTGCACATGTCCAACCTGCACAAAACTCCAAATTTTCCATTGCCCGAAAATTTCAGCGGGCTATAACTTTTGCAAACGAGCTCCGTTTCCTGCAAACAAGATATCGACGGAATCGTATAATTTTTCTCCACGCTTTAAAAATGACTACAAATTATTCTGAGAAGATCTTAGATTAGTGTTTCTCTGTGAGGATCCTCTGGATCATCAAATGCACCTTCTTCTCTTATTCTCAACCTTGTTTGAATCCTTCTCATGAACTAGAGAGGATTAAACAATCAATACTTTATTGAGATCGGTAGATATGTTGAATAGAGTCACCATATGTGTTATTGTGGAGCCTCCAAAGACTAGAAATTGCTATGTCACACACCAAACCTAGCAATATTTAAAGTTTAAGCTTTCAATGCTTGTCCCACCAGTGCGTGCCAGTGGAAACTATTGATGATTATCTTTGCAAATGGCTAATGAAATTTGTGGGAAATATTAGAGATGTGGGACTTGGCCCCTAAGATAACCTCCAAATTTTATAGAAGTTGGATCTTCTCTACTTTGTGTTGAGATAAGGGGTAGAGATAAAATAAAGCAATGTGTAAATTTAATTTTGGGCGATGTCTTTGAGACATTTAAAAAGCACAAAGATAGATATATAAATAACTACTAGATTAATTGAAGAGCATTCAACATGATCAAATATTCTAGAGATATCTCGAGCTATTAAAGGCTGAATGACACTAAAATATGATCCCGTAAATGAGTAGATTTATGTAAAGATTGAAGGGCGTGTAGCATGATATCTATTTAAACATTCATTTAAAATTGAAAAAGTAATAGGAAGAAGAAAATGACATAGTATATTGTGAACTTGCGGTGCACATAACAAGAAATCTTATATATATAGAAAAATAGTACATAAGCCCAAAATGGCATATAATACAATGTTTATTTACAACAAATCCTTGCTAAGGCCAATGGACACAATAAACTCGAACCTAAATCCTCCTTCTTGGCCTTCCAAAACTTCTTTTTTTCTATCTTCTATGTATATATATTTCCGGCACAAGAGCATTCCTTTATAGACCCTGCAAATCTTGATTCAATGTGTCTCCATTAAGATTTACATCACCTATATTTAGTTCCTACCTATGAGATCTTCAAATTTTGGAGTAGATATCAACTACATGCTTTGGGACCGAGAGATCACATTCACTTTGCTAGACACTGGAGCCCTTCACTTCTTTGATTGGTCATTTTGATGGTGGTGGCTTCCTTGTATGAAAAATCGGGATCACATGTTGCTTTGGGACTTCTCCATTTATCTTTCATTTTAAACTTGTGCTAGGCGACACATGGAGGCATGTGCACTTGTCCACTTTATCTTTAACTTTTCAACCCTCCTGGGGCTCTTGAGTCGCGCTTTAGCCACGTGGAGGATCTTCACGCTCGAAGAATCCGATGCTTTGTGCCTTCTCCAAAGTACGCCAAAGGGACACGTGGATACCCTCTACATGCGGTTCAATACTTAGGAAAAAAATGGCCCCGAAAAATGAAAAACAATGCCAAAAGGAAAAAGGGTCGGGGAGAAAAAGGTAGCATTAATATAAGAGCCACAAAATAATGTAGAAATCATTCTACGCTTTAATGGAAGCAAAAAGTGGAATTGGTGAAATATTTGGATTGAGGGGAATTCCAAGACCATCATAGGTTTGGCTAAGGTGAAGTCCCTAAAGCCTAGTCATTGAGACTGTTTGTGCAAATATCAAATCCATTCTTCTTTCCTTTTCCAAGGATAAATTCTCACATATTAAAAAGAGAGGGGAATAAGGTGGCAAATTGTTTGGCTAATAGAGGTGTCAAATTATGGGAATTTCATTACATATGGTGTCAAGTCTAGGAGACATGCTTTCCCAATGATGTCTTTTCCCTCATGTCGAGGGAGGCATGGTTGATGATAGGTGAATAGGTGATTTATGGTGGATGTCACCAACCATTGATTGCAAATTATTTTGGATTGTGGTGGGGAGATCTGCACCGGGATTTTTTTACTCACACGTGTTGAGTTTTGTGTGGAAGGATGGGAGGTATGTATATTTATAAATGGTTAGAGGTGGCTATTTTCATTACTTAAAGCATAATTGTTTCTTCTCACCTTCCGCAAAGGTGGCTTTCGAGCTCGTCTCTGGATTTCTTGGGATGTTAGCATGAGGAAGTTGGGGGATTTTTTTGTCATCCTTAGTCACAAAAGAAAGTGATCTCTTATGGGTGAGGCCATGGGTGCGTCTTTCTTGACATGGATGGATGGAAAGATAAAAAATCCTGCTACGAGGAGCTAGCTAGTGAAAGTTTGGTCATTGCGAGAGAGTTTTAAGGAAGATGAGGAGGTTGAAATCTGTGATAAGATGAGGAAATTAATGCTTGATCCAAATCAGTTCGTGGGTTGTAGAAATGCTTTTGAGGTTGCCCAAGGTTTGAGTGTGACAAATATTTTGTCAAACTCTTTGAGGAAATTTATTCTTCACTGGGAACGTGTAAATTTAGAAGATCGTATTATGAGTATGTAATTCCACACTCATGTTTTGGCTAAGGGGTGCAAGAGATTTCTCGAGGGTTGGAAGTAGTGGCTGAGTTCCAAGGCATGAAGTTGCCGGAGTGTGCTAAGGTTGTGATGTTGGAGTATCACATGGTTCCATCTCCTTCTTCTTCTCCTTCACCAAGCTGAGAGGATTCCGTGTTGAAATTCTTGTAGAGATGTTGTCAATCGAGAAGATGGAATAACAAGTTCTAGTATGGATTTTTTGGCTCATTGGTGGATTACGTGCGTTTGTGTCTTGGGCTAGGATTTTTTTTTGGCATGTGCGTCTGGTAATATGTAGATAACATAATTTACAAGATTGTTTGTGAAAGCTTACTAGAAGCTTCTATTAAAGTTTTGTAATATGATTTGTATGGTGCACGATAATGTGCCTAAACTTACCATGGGAGTCCATTGATGATTGTAAATATCATGGACTGGATCCAAATGTTTTTTTGCGAGTTAAGGCCTTTCATCACCAATCCGGCTATGAGAATTCTTCACCGGGAACTCCTCGTGCTATGATTATTTACTAATGCACAGCCTTTAGTTTGGTGGATGTAATCTGGAAACAAAGCAACAAATGTAACACAAGAATACCATCGACTATGATAAGACGAAATGATGAAAAATCTGAAATATCAAAGTAAATTATAATATTAACATGAAATTGTTACAATCTCACCCATGAGGTACTTCAAGTGTTATTGACTTCACTTGCCTTTCACCAAGACTATGGGAGAAACTTTACAATTACACCTCTTAATGGCTTCTTCAACACACCTTTAAACTGATGGCTTCCTTTGCACACTTCCTACAATATTTCTCACTACTTCCTTCTATGCTAAATGAGGGGGGTGGCCTCTCTATTTATAGAACTTCCAGGCTTATCCATCTTATCTCTAAGATAGGATAAGAAATCCACTCTGACGAATCATATTCCATACCTTAACTCTTATCTGTACATGTAAGCTTATCTTTTAAGATAAGATAAACCTTATCATTTTACATGGGTTCCACATTTTTAGACTTTTTACAAATAAAATACACAAAATATTTATGACCTCACTCCTTGTCCTTATTACCAATATAATATTTCTAATTCCTAATCATGTAGACCCTACTTCTCTACTTACCCAAACTTTGACATTTTAACATTACCGAACCACTTACGACAAATATTTACTTTTTACCACAACATTCCTATTGTACTTTGATTGTTACTGTACTATACATTATTGGCGGTGTCGTACTGGCATCGCCGTTATCTTCTATCGGACACTACTACTAATTATACTTAACAACATCCTATTCCTAATACATACATTAATGAAATAGAAATTACGGAGGAAAATTTTAGTGTCGATGTGCCTTCTCCTAGGTACCAATATATATATATATATATATGAGTTAGTATCTCATTAAAATTGATTGCAAAGAAATAAAAATCAATGAAGTAATATCTTTGAAATGATCAAACATCATAATTATAACACCTTTAGTTTGATTAGGAGAGCACATATGTATAATTAATTTTTTTATAAAAGATAAGAAAGAAACCTATTATGGTGCAAAATCTAGTTTAAAATGCTAACAGATTGAATATAATATTACACAAGTGATTATTTTTAAAGTATCATAACGATATAGTACTCTCCTCAATTAGATAAAATAGGTGGTATACTAAGTGTAACTTTATGCACAATGAAAATCATGTTCACAAATTCAAGCCCCAAAGTATGAAGTTATTCACCCATATGTAATGAAGATATTGTCATGCATATTTTTTCTAAACAATTTTGCAAGCTTAATTATGGAGAAAACAAACTATTTACAATTTGTTAATAGTAATTTGAAAACATAGGACAATTTGAAGATTTTCCAATAAATGTCACAATATATTAATCCAAACCATCATTCCTAATTGTATAAAAATAATGAAACTTATAAGATACAATGCTAAAAAGGTATAAACGAGTCGCTATCTTAGTAAAATTTAGTGCACCAAAATAAAAATAAATGAAATAATATATTTGAAATGTCTAATATTTGTAAAGATTTCACCTTCAACTTGACCATATTCATCAACATAGATCATCTGGACTGAGAATCCTCTCGGATAGCTCGGATAGATAAATTCCACTAGCTATGAGTCGTGTCATGTCATAATATTTTGTATTGTAAACAAATACCATACTTGTTCCCTCTAAAAAAAAGATAACATAATGGTCTATTTATGAAGAATATTTATAATCCATATTTTGATGAAATGTAGTTCATATATTCTCTTCTAATGTTCTCTCCAAAACTTTCACCCTTGATGAATGTAGACTAAGTGAGAAAGACCTATCACTCATTGGCATATACACAAGTTTTAAAAAATAATTTTACTAAAGCAAGACCAAAGAATGAAATGAAAATATATCACAGAAAACAAATCCCAAGATAGAGTGGAACCATATTTTCACTTGCATATAATTTATATTTACCACTAACTTGCATGATAATATCTTTTAAGATAATTGCTTAAATTATCTAAAATAAAATGGTGATGTATTCAATCATGCTTAAAACAACCATAAGCCTTATCCAAAAGTATCCAATGCAGTGATTTTAGTATAAATGTGTTGTGAGCTTTTGTATCCAAATTATTTCTAAACCAACAACTTCATTCATGGATTTCACTATTTTAATCAATCTAGAGATAAAAAAGGAAAAGATAAAAGCATCCACTATATAAAAAAATGAGATACAAGTAAAATGGGGGCCACATATAGAATAAAAGATTAAAGTTTTTAATGCACTTGTGTATGTTCAATATAAAATGATGAATTGTAACATGTTTTATAAATTTGTAAAGACAATTGCACAAGTTGAAGACAACTATGTATAGAATAGAATATTAATGCTTTTAGTGCACTTTTGCATGGCCAATACAAAATGATAATTTGTAACATGTTTTATAAATGTAAAGACAATTTTACAAGTTGAAGACAACTATACGCATCATGGGCATTTGTATATCTATAGTTTAAAATATAGTTCGAATCACCAAAGATTAAGTAACTAATATTTTTGCAATTTTTATTGTAATGTTAGTAATAAATATGTAACATCAACACTAAGACACACATATATAATTTAGAGAAAAATACATGAGATTGAAATTTTTTAAGTTACTTTATAGTTCATTATCTAAAATTGACCATGCCAAGGAAAGGTAAACTTCAGCCCTCAATTGATATCCCATTCCACCCCAACCATCAGTCAAACAATGCAAAATGGTTTCAAGCAACAAGATACAAGTAGCCAAGTCATGAGAACATACTAAGATACCATGTTTTTTTATCCCACTTAACTAGAGGTATTAAATCTTCAAACACACCATGATGAAAATAAAAATAAATCAACATATAAGACAATTGTTTACCTTTTTAATGTCGATTGTACATTTTTCTAGTTGTATCTATAGATATCCCAAAATTACATACTTGTTTCCAGCTTATCCACTTTTATTATCCTTCATAGCCTTTAGAATTGATTAATTTAATTAATTAATTCATGCTTCAATTATATCACCCTTAGAATTAATTAAGTTAATTATATTACCCTTTGGAATTTATTAAATTAATTCCTAAACCTTTTGCTAGTTTAATTAACATTTATTAAATAAATGATTAATTATCTTACATTTCATAACTTATTAAATTGTAAAATAAATCTATTTTCCTTGTCAACCTCCACATGGACTTCACTTGGACTCCATTCCACTATCCTAGTTTACTCCACTCCACTTCTAGAATCCTACAAAGGCAAGGGTAATAAGATTGTACGTACAACCACCTTATCAGATGAAATATTACTACCAACCAAATAATCATTTCCCCTTCAAAATTATAACTGCACAGACCAAATCCACTTGCTATTTCAGGAAGTGCATTCATGATCCTGGAACTCATTCAAACTATGATCCACTTTTCATGGCCTCTCCCTCAGCTATAAAAACATGCCATATCCTTTGCAATAATCCTCTTTGAGATCCTTGGAAGCTTTGTGCAATTTGTATCCAACTTCTGCCAAAATTGCCACCCGCATCCTCGTGTTTATGAACTCATAGCATTTACAATTCTACATTTGGAGAACAATTCAAGAGCATCCACAATCCTTTAAAATACAAGATTCTACAAGTTCAAGTACTTCACAATATTACTTGAGGTTTGCAAGGAAAAGCTTGGAGAGAGGTATACTATTTATTTGTTATCTTTCAACTTTTGCTAAGATTTTCACTACTCACATTCTACACGCTTGATGTGAGACCCACATCACATTAATATTTTTAGCTTATTTTTAGTAGTATAATATTTTCTATGTTTTTATTGTCTATATCTAACCTTGCTATCACTTTAAAGTTACATCAAAGAAGGAAACATACCAAAAACTAGGTTTCGGTTTGTGTTTACTAATTTTTGATCATTTCTAGAATCCTTGTAGTAGCATTTCATCGCTTTGTGCTATCATGAATGTGTGTGAGGTAGCGTGTATGTGCACGCATTTATGTATTTATGTGTGAGTTAGCATTTTATCCATGCACTAGTGTTACAAATAAATTTACATAGCACATGTAGACACTAAATCATGCACTTTGGGAAACTATTTAGTCCCAGGTTTCATACTACTATTCATATGGTTCTTGAGTGAAAAGAGTAATAATTAACCCATGTATTTGGCCATCTAACATTGGTTTTATCTTTCTACTTTTGATCTTACACCTACACTTTCCCAGTCTATATTTTTATACTACATTTTCCCTATTTCTTCGGGGTGCCTAGCAGACTGGGCACCCTCAGGCCCCTTCCAGTGTGCCCCGATTCTCTTTGCACTTTCCTCTCACTTTTTGGGAACTTTCTAGCCATTTGAGCTTTCTATATTTTTTTTTTGGTTGGCCTTTTCAGGGTTAATTACAAAATTAAAGCAAGAGAACCATATAAATATAAAGTTATGAGACCATAATGAGGGACCAAACACTAAACACTAGTATCACCACCTAAGGTTACATCCATATAGCTCCATCACAAGGGAAAATGCTGGTTCATCTGCATCACACTTCATAGGAGGGGAGTTTATTCTATTCCATGCACCATTTACTTACATTCTACATCTAGTTATTGCTCGCTACTCACAAAGTGTGACTGGCACAAGAGCACCTAGGGCACAATTTCCACACACACACACCTAGAACTACATTAGGTTTGAGATGTAGTGCAATGCTCAGTGATAAGTCCATCTATTTGGCAGCTAAGGACAATCCAAACCCTTCATATGCATCTTTATTTTTAGGGTTTTAATGCTTTGTCTGGGGTTTTGCAGTGATTCCCTTATCAGTAGGTTTACAAAGTGACATCCAAAAAGTTGATATACATGCAACCAAGGACGAACATAGGTGAACATTCAACAACACCTTAGAGGAGGTTCTTTGGTCATTTCTCGTAGACCAGGGCACCCAGTGCGCCCTATCCCTATTTTGGGTGCCCTAATCTACCTAGACAGTCAAAATCTACATTTTCTCAAGCTCTTGTGTGACGGTTTCCTCTTCCCTGTTCAATCAGGTCCACTTTGTGACATAATCCCATGAAATATGTGAATCAACTAAGGATTTTCTAACCCTCTTTGCACATTAGGGTTTCATATTTCATTTACTTAGTTTCTTGGGTATTTTTAGTATTGCATTTATTTACTTATTTACTACTTCTATAACATCATATTAGGCTACAATATTACATTTTAGTTTAATCATTTTGATGAACTCAAATTTGATATTCATGCTTAGGATCTTCATTTTTCCTCTATCATAGCTCCTAAAGTTTCTCAAGTTTCTTTGTACAATTTAATTAAGATACATCCCAATTTCTAGGTTGTTTTGCAATGTACCTTAGACACTATGTATCTTCCTAAAGATACGCCACCACATAAAATAAGTCCTATATTCAATCGTCTATCCGACGACCCTAGTCCTCATAATACTCCATATAATAAATCCATGTTGACTCTATTCAAGCTTTACATTCCTTATTTCAAGACAAATTTAAGTCTATGGAATCCACGATTACATCTCTCAAATCTGAAATCCAACATATTAAGGATGCTTCTCAGGCTCATGTTTGTTCTTCTTGTACATCTCATCTTCATTTGATGTCTACTACATGTGCTCATATTAGTGAACCTTAAGTCATACCATGACCAAATACTCTCACCTTTGATCGTAATACTAAGAAACATGATATTATTACTGAGCTCCTTAGTCATCGATTGATCACTTTACCACCTACTCATTACTATCGTCCTTATTGGATCGAAAAATATCAAGGTTGTCCATATTATAATCATCATCAAATAAATAGACATAATTACAATGATTTCTATGTGTTACAATGACGAAATAAGCTTCTTTCACGTCAAGGCCTTATCTCATTCATTACACAACATTATGTTGTATGCCCACCATAAAATAATGTACCCAATGGGCTCCTAAGTCTGCTCCTTCTATGTCTAATGAGCATCACACACTACCACTTCTCATGTGCCTTCTTTGGTCACCAAACAACGCCTATCAATCCATTCAAATTACACAATCACATCTTAAGTTTTGTCTTCCGTCACCTCCTTCTCCTCGGTCATCTACAATGTTATCAAGTCAAATTAAGAAAACTCCTCTTAATTATGAGCTCACTCCTCCTCCATTAAAGGTATCTGTGACATCACCAAGCCATGCTCAAGAAATCACCTTCTATAGTTAAACTTATAATTACGTCATCCACTATAAAAAAATGCCTATGTGGATGACTCAGGACTCGATGAAGCTTACGACGATGATGAAACATTTGATGGTCACACACTTTTATCACCTCAACACCCTCTCACTTTTGTTAAGGAAACTAATCCTTACATTGATCCATTTAACATCTTCAACTAAATCTCCATCGTTTACAAACCACTTGATACATTTGTATCATCAATACTTGATGACACACTCTTGTGCTCTGGTTCACACTTGATTATTGAGGGTTTCCTAAACACATGAACCTCACACACTTTGCACATTAGACGCTATATACTCTATATGACACATTGTGCGTCTTACTCACCACATCACCTAGTTTCATCACAACATCTACTACTCATACGCTGCACTCACTACCCAATGACACACTCTAGTCTCATGATCCATACTAGATTGTTGAGGGTATACATCACCGATGGACCTCATCACACTCACATGTTCATCATTCAATTATATCCCTCATGTGAGATTCCTAGTTCACCGATATATGTCATAAGTTATATAGTCACTTCCACTTGCATGATTTAGTGTTATACGCTTTCGACTACATCACCACTCCCGATCATCTTGTAGTGATATATGTCGTAGGCTACACCATCACTTACTTTAACATCATCATCATGGATTCTAATCATATTTTAGTGATATACGCTTTAGGATAAATCATCACTCCTTAAATAATCTTATCATGATAAATGCTTAGACTATAGTGTCACACACATCTCGTCTCCTCTATGTCACATGTCATCACTACACATTCACCACAACGCACTACACACAATGCATAATTTGACTATTTCCCGATGATGTACTCTCGTTTATAGTTCATTCTTGACTATTGAGGGGGCATTAAAAAAACTCGTTGCATGCAAATCCATTCACTTGGAGAGGCACGTGGATCATATCATTCACTCAGTATTCCATTCCATCCATCCATAACATACTGGATATCTTGGTTACTTTTACCTTTGCTTACATTTTCTTGTATATGTTCATCTTATTACACATGCTAGATAGATCTCTTATATGTCATTATCTCTACCATACACACATGCGTGTTCACGTCCTTTTCTAGTTGTGATCATAGATATAGAGATTCTACATGCAACATGGATGCTTGGCACACTACCAGTCCCATAATGAGCTCTTGGGGGCATCCACTTTCGTACACTACAAGTGTTATTGTTTCATATCACACTACTTTATCATTTATATACGTTTTTGACATACACTTTATCTTTCTAACATGCTAATGCGTGATTTATGTGTAACATTTTTTTACAGGATTATTTTCTACCATGGCTATCTATTTGTTTGTACTTGCTTATCTCTATTTGTTATTTTATGTGGGCCTTTACCCTTTGTTTTATGTGAACACTTTCTTGTTTTTTTGCAGCCACTACGACCTTGAGTGTCTTGCGACATCATGAGTGATGTCCCATGTTTGCAACCCACTTTTCACGGTCTATGATTGACTTCTTGTGTGTTTACTTGCATTCTAGCTTACATATTGTTTGTGTAGCTTACATTTTGTCTTCTACATGCATGTTTGTTTGTACTAACACTTGTTTCCTAACCACTTGTTTGTGTGTTCCTTGGTTTCTACCAAGCACATTCCCTTCCCTGCAGGGCATAGTTTTAATGGTTAGTCCTCTTTTGGGCTGCATTCTCCTATTCGTGACGTCCCATGTACCCCCCCAAAGAGGGGGCATCATTTGGGTTCACACAATGTACACAACACAATACCGATACAATTCATTTTTCAGTTTTTGTCCATGACACAATGGGTTACACATCAAGTGAGTTCAAACCAGTCTACAAAAATCCATACACAATGGATTTTACAGGGTAGATTGTCCTTAACATTCTGGGGAGCAGTTACATGTTAGAGGATAACTCAGACCTTCTTATCTACACTATTTCATCCAGTGTCATCGGATCCCCCAAAAAATAGACAATACAAATATCTCTTCACTCTAGGGAAGTAGTTACAGTTTAGAGGATACATCAGACTTTCCTCCTAATACTTCTTTAACCATTGGCGTGAGATCTCCCAAAAACATCACACTTCATCGATAATTACAGATCCTTTCTACACCCTTTTTCTCATCATGGATCAGGTGCACATGTTCCTTTTTTATTTTTGTACTTTCATTACATGATTTTTACATACATACATGCATCTTTACACATGGTTTTACACATATACATGTGTATTTGACTACTTGATTGTCTTCTCTTTTACAGTCTATCCATATGGGAAGCAAGTAGTCAACATCAACAACAACATCACTCGACATCACACACATCGACACTAACATGTAGGTACATCACACACATTGGAATTTACACATGCACTTCTGCCCTAGGTTCACTCTCATCACTTTTTACACTTTTGCATCTTTAGTCTCCATGCTCCACGTTTTTTTCACTCCACATTTTGTTTAGTCCTCGGCACAATTTCTATATCAATCTACATGGATATCAGTACACATCTCTATCTACTTTATGCTATCGATCTTTCCACTCACACACATAAAGTGGGGAAATGTAGACATTAAATCACACAATTTGGGTAATTATTTTATCTCGGTTTCACGCTACTATTCATATGGTTCTTGAGTGAAAAGAGTAATAATTAACCTATGTATTTGACCATCTTGCATTTTTTCTCTATTTCTACTTTTGATCTTGCACCCATAGTTTCCTAGTCTGTATTTTCATATTGCATTTTCCCTATTTCTCGATTGGGGCACCCAGTGTCCCCTCTGGGTGCCCCGGTCCTCTTTGAAATTTCCTCTCCTCTCACTTTTTGGGTACTTTCTAGCCTTTTTAGATTTATATATTTTTGGTGGTAGGCATTTTTAAGGTTAATTATGAAATCAAAACAAGAGAACCATATAAATATAAAGTTATGAGACCACAATGAAGGACCAAACACTAAGCACTAAAAGTATCACCACCTAAGGTTGCATCCATCGAAGGCTTCTACTACTCCAATTACTTTCATCTATCTCCATTACAAGGGACAAAGGCTCGTTCATTTGTATCACACTTCATAAGAGGGGAGTTTATTCTACTCCTTGCACCATTTACTTACATTATACATCTAGTTATTTCTCGCTACTCACAAAGTGCGGTGCGGCACAAGAGAACCTGGGGATGATTTCTGCACATACACACCTAGAATTACATCAAATCTGAGATGTAGTGTAACACTCAGTGATAAGTCCATCCATTTTGTAGTTGAGGATAGTTTTCCCCCTTCATATGCATCTTTATTTTTTAGGGTAATGATGTTTTGTTTGAGGTTTTATAGGTGATTCCTTTACTACAAGTTTACAATGACATCCAACGAAGTTCAACAACATACACGTAACTAAGGGTGAACACATGTGAACACTCATGACACCTCGAGAGGAGGTTCTTTGGTCATTTCCGTAGACTAGGGCATCTAGATTATAGACCAGGGCTCCCCAAGCGCCCCTATCCCTACTACAGGTGCCCCAGTCTACCCAGACCATCCATATCTACATTTTGTCAAGCTCTTCTATGATAGTTTCCTCTGTTCATTTGTTCTCCACTCGAACACAATCCCATGACATCTCGTGAATTAGTAAAGGATTTTCTAACCCTCTTTTGCACAATTAGGGTTTCATACTTCATTTGCTTAGTTGCTTGGGTATTTTTAGTATTGCATGTATTTATTTATTTACTGCTTCTATAGCATCAAATTAGGTTATAATTTTACATTTTTTTAATCAACACGTACTTCCATCAGATTACACACAATTGTGTTCTATTGCATTTGTTTGTGTATCTTTACACGCACTAGTGTTACTGTTAATGCTAACGCACTAAAGTGCATGTGCTAGTGTGCCCTTACTATTTTTTAAAAATTCTATACTATCCAACAAGTTCTTTTAATTCCCTACTATAGAATTAAAAATAGTAGTCTACATCATGCTAATATTAAGGCCCACTTATAGAAGCTACACCTTGACCAATGGAATATTAGTAGGGAATATTTATAGGAAATATTAGTATTAAGGCCCACCTAATATTTAATCCCCTAGTATAGTCTAAATCATGCTAATATTCCTCTAAAATATTTTATAAGCTTGCACATCTATTAATTAAATCAACTTGATTAATTATCTAAGCCCCCTTTATCCACATAAGTCACTAAAGGACAAGCTAAACCCTCCTAAAGTTAACTCAACCTTATCTAAACCCCCCTTATCCACAACTAACTCAACATCTCTATTATCCCACATACAAAGGGATGTAGTGATTCCTTTATCCATTGGGCTATATAAAGAGCCCTCATCCTACCTTTACACTTACACCTAAATTCCTTGAGAAGACAAAAGCAAATCACATAGAAAATAGACTATAAGATTCTTTGTTATTCTTGAGAAATTCACCATTGAAGAGCTAAGCCTCCTTTCTTGCATTGCATTCATCCAAGTTCTTAGGTCATATGGGAATAATCAAAGTGGTCTTGTAGCCATGCTTTGATGAGCTCCCATTCCTAATCTCGTGAAGATCAAACAATCAACTATTGATTGCCATTGAATTTACATAGGTTCATTTGATTTTATTGGTAATGATAAAGAGTGGAGGTTCTTGATAATTGGCATGCTAGTTTGATTTATGCTTCAAATTTCTAATGCAATAATGTTGTTGTCTAATATTTCTTAGCTCTTATCTTGATGGTGTTTTATATTTTGATTTATAATTGTTATAGAACTATTTAGGTGTTAGTTCTCATTTTTCTAACTTAGCTAAACAAAACAATGCACACAATTATGCACATAAGGCCAAAATGGCATGGATTACAATGTTTCTTTACAATAGAGCCTTCTTAAGTCCAATGGACACAATAGATTGAACCTAAATCCTTCTTCCGACCTTTTGGAACTTCTTTTCTTCTATCTTCTATGTATATCTCTATATGGTACAAGAAAATTCCTTTATAGACCCCACGATTCTTGCTTCAATGTGTTTCCATTAAGATTTCCATGCCCGTATTTAGCTCCTACCTATGAGATCTTTGAATTTTGGAGCAGATCTCAATTGCATGCTTTGGGACCGAGATCACATTCACTTCACCAAAGCTTAAGCCCTTTACTTCTTTGATTGGTCCTTTTGATGGTGGTGGATTCCTTGTATGACACGTGGGGATCACGTGCTGCTTTAAGACTTCTCCTTTTCTCTTTCCTTTTAAACTTACACCTGGGTAACACATGGAGGATTGTCCACTTCTCCATTTTATCTTTGATTTTTCAACCCGCCTAGGGCTATTGAGCTGCACTTTATCCACGTGGAGGATCTTTTATACTCAAAGACCCCTGATGCTTTTTGGATTCTCCAAAGTGTGCCAAAGGGACACATGGATACCCTCCACATGCACTTCCATACTTAGGAAAACATTGGCCCCAACAAAATGAAAAAGAATGTTGAAAGGAAAAGGGGCCGAGGTGAAAAAAGGTAACATTAATATAAGAGCCTTGAAATAATGTAGAAATAATTCTACAATTATGGTGACTCACCAAGGGACTCCATGCCAGTCATGGAAGAATCCAAAATCCCTCCGTAAAACTTTGAAATTTCATAATGTGGCTCAAGAAACGCTACTCGAGTTGCTTCAAAGCACTAATACTCGACCCATTTAGACTTTTTTCGTAAGTCCTTCATTGCGAGATCTGAAGGCTCTATCTATCTCAATGATCTCCTTGTGAGAGAATGTTTAGAGATCCTGCACCATTGTGTGCAAACAGAACTCCATCTTTATAATCGGGTTCGAAAAGGCCTCCACTTCAAAGAACACTAGAATCATCTTTTAAAGACTCAAAGATAGTCTTATCATGTTGCTTAGTTGTAAGAAGCTATTGAATCGATCCTCTAATAGGATAATGGATTCATTAGGGAAGGGAGACAAGAATCCCAATTGGAATAATTCTTCAATGTGTTAATTCCAATCTTTGATCCCTAATTGGAGTTGGGCTAGGAGATTATGGCACTTGGTAGTGGCCTTGCACACCTCGTAATCTCACTAATTTTTTCCGTGACCTTCCGCCTATCTCTGTAATACTAGCCTTTTGCGGGGTGGAGTCTAAGGAGTCATATAATTTTTGAACTATAGTCTGTGATTCAAGGACCTTGGCGGATAAAATATTGCTGATGATCGAGACCAAGGACTCCACGTTGGTGCACAATATTTTTGCATCAGATATGAATCTGAATGCAGGCCCTAGATCTTTTTCCATGGTGGAAATCCTCATACAAAGAGGAGGTGTATAGCCCCTACACCAACGTGATGATTCCCCCTTTCTAGGGATGTTGAGTGAGCTTCCAAGTCAAATCCTTGACCACGTCCTCTGATGCCTTGCACTTTTTTACAAGTCGCCCTTTTCTCGCCTTCGAGGTGCGACATTTCTTGGAGTGAAGTGACCTCTATATTTTTAGAATCAACCTCTTGATGTAGGAGCTTCCTCTCTTGATCGAGTGAACTAGCCGCACACTTGGATGCTACAAGTTTAGCTTCTAACATTGTGGTCTTTGCTTAAGAAGCTGTAAGAGATTCCTTCGATGCTACCTCTTTTAACTCCTTGTAGAGATGCTCTATTTCTTTGCTCCTGCGCCCTTGATTTTGGTAGTGAGGCGGATCATAGTGCTTTGTGTTTGTAGGAAGCTAGCCTCCATTTTATTTAACTTATTGCTGAGCTTGAGATAACCTTGGTGACCATGACAGTTGTTTCACTCATCAACTTGACCTTATCTTGAGGCCATAACTGAGTAAGGTCCGCCGCAACAACATTGATGGAATAATCATCAGGTTGCATATACTCAAAGGGGTTTAAACATTGGGGGCCATCTAAGCTATGGTAAGGGAACTCGATGATGGTCATACAATGAATGCATCTATTTCTAAGCTCCTACTATCATTTATTTATTTTTATTCCTCTCCCTCCTATTATCTCAAGCCACTTTGGCCATCTCGGTCTAATTCACAAATTCATAGGAGGAAGGGACTACCCCACCTGTAAATGATAATCTTGGAAACAAACCGTAAGGGATTAGAATCGATCGTGGGGCTAGGAAGTCAGAAGAGCTCTAAAAGGGCCCATCATAACTCGAGGAGAGAATGTGGGAATGGTGGATGGTAGTGGAGGAAGAAGAGAAGAGCCGAGAGAAGGAAGAGTCTCGGTTGGGGTGGTTAACGTAGGAACTCTCCTAGCGAGAGGAAGTGAAATGTGGAGGATATGGAAATGGATAAACGTGAGGAGAAGAAGGGAAAAAAATAAGGAGAGACCTCAACTATTTTCAACTTTTTCTTCGGAGGGCTCTGAGGGCTGGTGACTCCAACAATGGTTGTAGAGGGTGAGACTGTAGGTTGGGCCAAAGTGAGCCCCTGGGCTGGACCCAACACTTGTTGAGCCATTAACCCCTCAACCCGAGGGCTTGACATCAAGTTTGAAACATGGGTGTGTGTCCTGTAGATCCAAATGGCTAAGGAGTGAAAGGAGGGGGCATGGTGGCATCTTTGTCCGGAGGGGCCAAGGGACCCCACCATATACCGTATGAGCTATTATTTGGTGAGCGCAACTACCTCCTCACTCACCGATTCGATCTCGACCCGTGCTCAACATCCTAGTATTCTTCCCATTGCTCATCAGTGGGTATGACCTCAAAATTGAGGGTCATTTTCCCAATTTCTTGCCTATATTTCCAATAGGCTTCAATTTTCTCTACATTCTAGTCCTTATTCTTTAGGGTTGCCCTCAAGCCCTTAGTCATAGTAACAGTTGGGTCATATATGTACATCACTAGATGAAAAGACTCCCATAGTGGGATCGGGATGTCTTTCACTCAACATAAATGTTAGGAGTGTCTTCTTGGGGAGACCTCTTATCTTCAAAACACTTTTTATGTTCATGGTGGCAAGATTCTGAGACTCTGTTTTGGGATAGGATGTCAACCATCCACCCATTCGGTCATATCTCCACGTGTCTTGGATGAAGGTGAAGCCGTAGGAAGCCAACTTCTATGTGAGAAGATGCTCTACTTGGCATTTGATGATGTTAATCCCTCCCTTGCTCAAAGGGAGGTTGAACAATGCTTTCTTCTTCTCGACCAGAGCCGAACTCGCATTGAGAAGCACTAGCTTCCCTGGTTACCTCCAACTCAACCACTCACTCCATGAGAATTCTTGGAATCATGAAGGATTCATTTCAGAATCCATACAATTGGATCATTGAATATTGTGCCCCAAAGAAATAGTTACAGGGATGTAGGGGGTCTACCAGGATGGCTCGACCGAGTCATTCATCCTGTTATAAACCCCCTCTAGGTCAAACTCAAGTAGAAGGGGCACAATAAAATAGTTGGAGAATTCATATGCATCCGAGGAGCGGGACAACACATGAGTCCATACAGATACCGTGATGATACATTTGGGGTCCACCTCCATGTCCCACAATGTTAGGTTTATAAATTGGCTAAGGGGTGGGAGTTCTGGTACAAAATGAGGTGGAACAAATAGGAAGAATACCTAAAACCAAAATTAACAAGGAACATGACCAACTTCTCACAAATAGATTCTGTAATGACCTCGACAAATTCAAACTGATATGCCTGTTCCTTCTTCACATATCTCATCCAAAAATGGCCGCAACTTGCCATTCATGGATGTTTTTGTCTCGAGTCTTGGCCAAAAAATGAACACCAACATGGAGCTCACGTCTTGAGAGTCTTCTAAGAACATCTTCAGGGGAATGGGGAATCCTAGTGTCCCCGAACTATTTGAATCATCTTGTCACAAATCCTTGTTGAGGAATGTGATTTTTTTGGCATTAAGCCTAGACGTTTTGGAGCTTGGGAATATCATAGAAGTTGGTTGTTTTCTCATAGGGCAGGGCCAACATATCCCTAATGGTCTTTGGTGTAATCACCACCTGTATGTTCCGCCCCTTATGATGTTGGAGTCAGGGTTGAAACACCGTGCAAACATCGCACAAAATATGGATGTGGGTGAACGAGAGGCACCATATATTGTGTGAGCATGGTGGTCCAAATCCTAGAGCCAAAAGACTTAGAATCCCCCAAATTCAAGAATTTGGAATGGGTTGCATCTCTTAGAGCCTTTGGTTTCTTGGTGAGAACAAGATCAAACACATCATCTATGAAATTCATTACTATGGACGAGTCACTAAATTGCGTTCCCCTATTAGGGAAACTCAACCTCAGGTGGAGAGAGTGGTGTGGCACCGGTTGCCCCGCATAATATTTTGGTTGTGGTAGGGAACCGAGAGGCTGCAATGGTTGTTTTGAATCATGCTGAAAGTTCTAGTTCTTTAGAACTAGGGACCCTGGACACTTGAACAAGAGACTCGTGGCACTTGGAATGAAACTTTTTTATGCTCAAATCTTTCCCTAAATAGACTCCTTGAATCCCGTGAAGTAACGTCTCGCATGTTCCTTGGGTCACATCATATAATGACACTTTTGGTTACATGACCCTTAGCACCGAATTCTACGTTTCTCGAGAGATTTTTCATTAACACCATGATCCTTCTCATTCATTATTCCAAAAAACCGTTGGATCATTTACTTGGAAAAAGCAAGAAGGTACAACACCTTCCAAAATTTCAAAAAGGGGCAGAAGGGTCTTGATAGGAGACATGTGTCCAAAGACACTTATTCGAAGGGGTGAGACCGTGAAAATGAGGCAAAAATAAAAAGAAAGAGGGGACTGTACATATGATACAAAATTTTACAATGTTGAAACCTTAATATAAGGGCTTAAGATGGATCCCATTCACCGGAATCGCCAGAGGTTCACCTTATATAGTTTCAAGCTCAAAAGCATTGTGCTACTTGCATGCATTGATTTTGAATGGTCCCGTCCATAGAGAGTCAAATTTCCCATGATTTCTAGGCTTTGTGGCCCTCGTGTCCCATTTCCAAACTAAAGTTTTGATTCAAAAATCAGGCTCATAATTCTTCTGATCAAACCAAGTATTGACAACATGTTGGTGACTAATCATGGATTCATGAGCTGCCTCTCATTTTTTGAGCTCCATCGATCCACGAGTTTTACTTGCATCACCATGTTCCTTGATATCAATTTATTTCAATAATTTCAATTCGGGTCTTCCATGGTGATGGGAATTATGACGATTTTACCATAGACCAAAGCATATGGCGAGGCTTTTAGGATTTTCTTGGGCATGATTAGAACATCCCATAAGGTTGTCTTGACATGCTCATGCCACAATCTCTTATGTTCATCCTCCATCCTCTTTATGATCCTAATTAGGTTCTTGTTGGTGGATTTTGCCAAACAACTACCCTTTGAGTAGTAGTTGAAGGACGTCTTTAAATAGATTCCATGTATCACCATGAAGTCAGACACTTTGGCCCCCATAAAATCTTTGACATTATCTGATATGATTGTGTGGAGGGGTCCAAAGCATGTAGTGATATCTCAGAGGAGTTCCAGGATCATATTATCAGTGGCTTCTGATGAGGGTCGTCAATCATTGCCATTAATAATGTCAATCTAGGGCTAGTGTCTGATGGTTGCATGCATTAAGAGAAGAAGATCTTGGAAAGCAGCTCCCTTAAACACAATCCAAACTTGCATAAATTGAAAGCACACATGCGGAAATTTAATGCACACTTGCAGAAATTGAAACACACTTGCATAAATGAAATCACACTTGCAGAATAAAACACACTTGCATAAATTGAAATTGCTGAATTAAAAATAAAGGAAAGAGGAAAAGACACCTGTAGGTTCACAAAAGAAATTACATAACATAAAAAAATAGAAATTTACAACAAAAGGAAAACTGCAAATAAAGAAATAAACATTAACACATTGATCCATCTTCCTTGGAATGAGTGGCCAGCTCATTCCTTGGAAGAGGATTTAATTCATACTTTTAATTCAGAACTTGTAGAAAACTTTACTTCCAAAGATTGGAAAGAAAGAACAAATCTTGATTACTTGGGGAAAAGAATTACATATCTAAGTGTGGAAGGTTGCATTTATAATTCATGCATCCAACCAACTCCTTATTTTAGGAAATAAAATATGATCTTATCTTTATTCCAATCCTAACAACTAAGATCTCCATCTCCACAAAATATGGAGAGAGATATATTATTGAAGTCAAATCTTATCTTGCTTATTTTAGGAAGATTTGCTCCCAAATCTTCTCCTTGCTTTTTGGTAACAAGAATCATAATGATTTTATTCCTCTAAATTATTGGAAGGAGAATTTTCCTCAAAATATGATTTTGACCAAATATATTTCTCGATTTTCCATTTGACTTTGTTGTTTTTGATTGTGGAACTTTTGACGCTTGTTTGATACATTTTTCCTCGTAATGTAGTTCACAATAAGTTAGATTTCTCTTGATTGGTAAAATCAGAATAAATTTGAATGTGGTTTTGTTAAATAAATTTCTATGAACAAAAACCTCTCTTAGATTTTCCATTTGATTTTTCTTTTTCGTTTATGAAAATTTTAGTGCTCGTTTGATACACGTTTCCTCATCCGCAGCTCACTAAAAGTTATATCTCTCTTCATTGGTAAAACTTGTAACAAATATGAATGAGGTTTTTGTTAAACACATTTATATGAACAAAAACCTCTCTCAAATTTTCCATTTGACTTTTCTATTTCTGTTTATGAAACTTTTAGTGCTCGTCTGATACACTTTTCCTCGGACTATAGCTCACTAAAAGTTATATCTCTCTTCATTGGTAAAATTTGTAGCAAATATGAATGATATTTTTGTTAAAAAATTTCTATGAACAAAAACTCTCTCATATTTTCCATTTGATGTTTCTGTTTCTTTTTATGGAACTTTTAGTGCTCGTCTGATACACTTTTCCTCGGATTGCAGCTCACTAAAAGTTAGATCTCTCTTTATTGGTAAAACCTGTAGCAAATATGAATAATATTTTTGTTAAACACATTTCTATGAACAAAAACCTCTCTCATATTTTCCATTGGAATCTCTCGAGTTTTTAAAATCCCTCAAAAATAGTCATTTCGTTGATGTAAGTTCTAACTAAAGTCGCCATTCCTTTTATGCAAGTTCGAAATAAATATGCAAGTTCGGAACTAAATGTGTTTTTTCCACAAATTGAAAGTTCTAGAACTAATTGTCATTCAATTTATACAAGTTCTAGAACTAAATCATGAGTTCGGAACTAACTTCGCGAGTTCCACAACTAACTTAAAACAACTATAACTTTTGCATGCGACCTCAGATTGAGATGATTCTATTTTTGAACTTGCATAATTTTTCGAGAGGAATCTGAATATGAAATCAGATTTGATTTTAAATGTACTATTCATGATCAATTCCACTTTTCCCAATACTAGCATTATCTTTCCTTTATGGCCTGCATACACAAGACTTTGCATCTTTTCCCAAATAATCAATAGGATTAGTCAACAAGATAGATAACAAAAATTTATAAGGAATGAACAAGATATATATCCTATAATCTATCTTAAACAAACTATAAGTTCCTATATTACATTTAAATCCACTTTCAAAGGTAACTTGGAAGGACAAAATAATGGTAATTTATGGCCTCATTAGCTTCCTTGAGCGAACCGCCTCCGCCCATTAGGTGAAGTAGTCTGTGGCAGTGAGAATCCACTTGCGATCTACACTTGAAACTAGGTTAACCATTTCAATGAAGTCTAGACCCCATTGTGTGAATGGTTCCTCAACTAAGATAGGGTTAAGTGGTAGTGCGGCATTTCTCTGGAAGCTTTGTATAGAATTGAAAAATTTACACTTGCTCACCATTGCATAGTAGTCCACAAACAAGCTGGGCCAAAAGTATCCTACTTGTAGGACCTTTATGGCTATGGTTTTAGCTGAGAAGTGACCTCCCAATCTCCCATGATGTAACTCATGTAAGACCCTCTCGACATTCTCCTTTTCTAGGCATCTAATCAAGTTCCCATCAAAGTTTCTTTTGAAAAGAAAATTATCAATTATGGTAAATTTGGATCCTTGTTGTGCTGTAATATCTTCTTTTTGAGGAATGCATCTTGGATACTCACCCATCTCGCATGAAATACATCCTATCGATACCCAGCTTTTATATTCATTTTCTTAGATACGAGCACCATCTCGATTCTTCATTCGTTGGAACTAATGGATCTTGTGTGAGATACTGACACATACCTCTTCCTCGTACCAAATTTGTGGGATTTATTTCAATGTCATATTCTAGGATCTTAGTGATCCAGTTGGCCCTTTTATCAGTTATCTCACCCTCTATGATGTATTCTTTGATGCTGGAGTGTTCCACCATGATTGTGATCTTACTATTGGTAATGAGGTGTTTAAATTTCTTCAAACCTTTGACAATGGCGTAAGCCTGTTTCTCCACAAAGTTGTACCTTGTCTCATAATCATGGAGAGTTTTTGAAAAGAAAGCAATTGGATGTTCATCTTCTTGTGACTCTCCTTTCTACATTAACATGAATGCTACATTATGCTCACTCCCATATATGTACATGATGAAATCCTTTGAGAAATTTGGGTTGCATAGCACTAGTGCAGATGCAATTACTTTTTGACCTCCTCGAAGGCTTGACAACCTTTAGTGGTCCATTTGAAGTTTAGATTCTTTTCAGCATCAGTGTGATTGGGTGGATCATTCCAAAAAATATGAAATGAATCTGCTGACAAAGTTAATCTTTCCTAGGAAAGATTGTACTACCTTCTTGTTGACAGGTAGAGATAGTTCCAGAATGGCTCCGACTCTTTCCGGATCGATTGAGATCCCATATTTTGAGACAATGTGTCCCAAGATTTTTCCTTGTGGTACCCCAAAATGTACTTCTTCAGATTTAGAGAGATTTTGAATTCCTAATACTTCCTGAATACAACTTCCAGGGCATCGAAATAATCATCTACTATTTTGGTAAACACCGTGAGGTCATCTAAGTATATCAGATTACCTTATTAATCAGTTCTCTGAATGCGATATCCATGGATCTTTGAAAATTTGACCCAACATTGGTGAGTCCGAATGACATCTTTGCATATGCAAAATTTCCCCACTTTTTGGAAAAGTGGTCTTATGTTGGTCTTCCTCCGCGAGCCATATCTGGTAGTAGCCTGAAAACCCATCCAACAAAGAGAATCTTTCTGAACCTACTACTATTTGTAATATCTATGCTCCATGGAAGGTAAGGGGTAGTGATCCTTAAGGGACACTTTATTCAGATCCTTGAAATCCACACAGAGTCTAATTTCACCATTTTTATTCCTTTCCGGTACCAAATTGGAAACCCATGTGGATTACTTGATCAAGAAGATTATTTTAGCCTCCAAGAGCTTCCTGAGCTCTTCGGCCATGAGAGATTCTATTTTTGGATTCATAGGCCTCTACTTCTAACACACAAGTTTAGTCCCCTTTTCTAGGTCAATAGTATGTTGGATGATGTCCTTATTATAACCATGTAGGTCATCATAAGTCCAAGCTATCACCCTATCATATTTATGGCATAGAGCCACAAGCCTTTCTCTTTCTTTTTAGGTGACTAACTTCCCGAACTTTAGCTTCTTCGTATTGGCTACTTCTAGCTCAAAGATAGTCTTCCTTGACTTCCAAAACTTCCTCCTATCTCGTATTAGCATCATCGTAGTCAAAGAGATTTTCAATGTTATCACCCCTTTGGAAGCTTGCTTGTTTCGAAATGGGATGACTTGATCTCCGTATGCTTCTTCAATTTCTAGTTGGAGTTGGTCTGCAAACTCTTGATTGCTTTGTAAGAAGAGAAAATATGCTGATCACTTTCAAAATCCTACCAATGATCTACATTATCGTGTATAAATGGGTGAATGATCAATTTCATCACCTCTTTTTGTCAATAGATCCTGGTTGAGTCGAATCATGATCCGATCTAGGCCATTCTATCTGCTTCAATGTTTTGGTCCCGAGGATAACCTTAATGTTAAAGGCCTCAAAGTATTCAATAAGATCCCATACCCTGTGATGGTAGGACCTCATTCTTGGATTCTTTGTTGCGGTGGTGCTTCTAACTTGTGTTACTACTAATTCAAAGTCCCCAAAGACTCTTAGTTATTGTATGCCCTATTTGTGTGCCAACGTTAAACCATGAACTAAAGCCTCATATTCTACTTCATTGCTGGTGCAAGTGAAGTGGAAGTGAAATAACTGGAGTATATTTCTTCCGCTTGGTGAAGATAGGCATATTTCGGCTCCCAGACCATCCCTTCTTCTAGATTCATCAAAATGTAGAGTCCACATTTGGGAATCCTTCATGATATTATTTTCATTTTTACTATCTTCCCTCATGATCTTTGGGATACTGGGATTCTCATCAAAGATCACATAAGTACCTAACCCAGTGGAGTCAAAGTTTCTAAAGGGGTCTCTAGGTGAAAATTCAACCAAATAGCTTCCACTTTGAGGTTTGTCTTCGTCTATATATGATTCTTCTTCTCGGGTGATCAAAGTATGTGAGGCTTCAATACCTGAGGCCACTTGATCCATTATATGTTCCCGCATGTACGAGGCGCTCTAATAGTACCTTCATTTTGGGTCCATACTTAGTCCTCGAGAATTAGATGAGATCAATCCAAGGAAATGTAGCCTCCAATTTTAGATGTGAAGTCATAGGATAGACAGAGTCCCAAGACCGACAGAACATCAATCATGACTATATCCTATGGAATGGTTATATTTGGGTAGGAATAGAGTTGTAATGGGAGACTTACAATAACAACAATAATTTGAACTGATTTCCCATCCAGTTGCATGACTCCTCTTCTTAGGGGCTCATACTTAATTCCCAAGGCATCCGCAATTGCTTTAGGCATCATCGTAGTGCTTGCGCTAGAGTCTATCATGGAATTGTGTAATAATTTCTTACCAATTATAAAATTCATGAAGTGTTCAAGTATGGGTTTAACTACTTTTGCTTCCTTACGTTCATCAGTATTGACTCAGTTTTAAATTGAGTTTTTTTGAGTTTCTCTTTCCCCTTCATGGTCGCACTTTCACCACCATTAGATTTCGAGTTTCTTGAAGCAATTACTTACATCTCTCGGAATGCCTAAGATATCCCATAAGGTTACATTGGTTGGTGCCATTTTAAGTTGCTTGACTACATTCATTGACCCAAGTGGATGTAATTTAGAGACTTGCTGGTATTTCATTCTCTCAGCCACCAGATGGAAGGTACTTTGATTCTAAGTGATTGCTGGAGTCTCTTTTCTGGTTGCGGGCAGAGGGACGGTGAACATCAGATGTTGTTTCCTTGCTTCATTCATTGTTGTAGGAATAGGGTTTGTAGCTTCTTTCATCCGCCTTTTGGAGTAAGTCTTATAATATGATTTTATCGTAGAATAAGTAGATAATTAGTTTGTGAATACAAATTCTTCTCCTTTTATCCAAGAGAAAAGTGCATGTTCAGGTGTAATCTCATCTTCTTGTTATGTGGACATCCCTTACACTTGTGTGATAAAGGCTGCATTTTAAATTCCTGAGAACTGGTAAGGTCTGCCATCATTGACCTCATAGCCTTCCACTACTCTTTTCTTTGCAACTTTTTGTTATAGATTCCCTTGGGGAAATCTCTTGGCATATGAGGGGTATTACAAGGGAAGCACCAAGCATTGGGATCTTCCACCAAATTATTCTATCCTGGAATCATTTCTCTCCCACTATTGGGTGGAAGTGTCTAGAGTGCTGTCGAGACTGGAAATATTTGGTTAGATGGCTACACCGACGGTGGTTTCTAGGCATTTTGATGCTGCGGAGGATAATTGGGTCTACCCCCTTAGTAGCCTTGATAATTTTGTCTTAGGTACACGCCTTGATTCCTCTTAATATTGAATATCTCATTAGAGAAACTCCTAAGGATATTTTTTACTTCCTCCATCTCCACGAAGAAGATGATGGTGCAATGAAAGGGGTGATGGATCCTTGAGAGGATGGGTAGTTGTATATGGATGTAGGAGTTTGGGAAAAGCTTGAGGCCTACACTTGAGGAAGAATAACTATCTCGGGATACACTCGTAAAGGGATCTTTGGGGAATATTCCCAACATCTATCAAATTATTCTTAGCTTGGACTGCAAGATCATATGCTTGCAGAAAAGAATCCCCTCCTAATGACTGAATTATGATGGAGATATCCAAGTTTAGAGACTTTAGATAAAAGACAATAGCCATACCTATAGGTGGTCTAGCTAGAACTAGAATCCTTTGCCATGTCTTGTGGAATCTGGTATTGAAATCAGTCATAAGCTCTTGTAGACATTTCTTGATGTTGATAAGTTGTTGTAAGAGTGAAGATCTATCTCCTTTTTCATTGAATATTCTAATGAATAAATTTCCCAATTGATCCCAGGTACCAATAGAGTTAGGGGTCAAAGATCTATACCAGTCGAGATCTTTTCCCTTAAAGGAGGAAACTAGTAATATTAAAGCAACAGCTTGCTCAAGTGATGTAATGCACCATGTAGATCAGTGTAACATCTTGAATATGTTCCTCTGGGGTCTTGAAGTCTTCACCGCTGAATTCAGGAAGTGCCTTCAGTGCATTTGGTGGGATGGGATTCGATGTTGTGGATGTAGTGGAAAGATGAGTGGACTTCCTTGATTCCATGAGACGAATTGTCGAGGAGGAGGAGGAGGTTGATGAGCCATTATGATATTCCTGAGAACTCTAGTGGATTGTAAGAAGGGCCTACCAAGTGGAGGTGTTGAAATATTTTGATTTGGAAGAGATGGAGATCTTCAAATTTGTCTCCCTCTTTTTCCTCTACCTAGGGATAACCGCAGGTATTCAAATGATCTGAAAATCAAATTTAACTAGCAATTGTGCACACACATTTCTTTGCTTTGTATTGATTTTCGATGTAAAAATTGAGCATTATATCCTTTTGTATTTTTAATAAAAGAATTAAAACTGCAAGTACTAGTGTAAATATTTAAAGAAATGAAGAGAATTCACCAGCAATTTGACACAAGAATTGATAACGGAGTTCGGCGCTTGAGGCCTACGTCTCCGGGTCCGGTTGAATGGGACTGATCTATTAAAATCTTGAAAATAATTCTTTACAAAGAATTCTACAAAATTATGACCTTCTCACAATCTTCCTCTGTAAAAAATAATAGGGGTTGCTTTTTACTTCTCCTCAAAATTCCACTCCTAGCTCAAGTTATGAGCATTTCAATATTTTTGCACAGACCCGAATGCTATTCAAATAAAATAACACTCCTTTTATAATGTTTCTAAGCCCACTAGCATACCGGCTGGGTGCTTATCCTTTTACACGGCCCACCTGGGTTCCATCCTCCTCCAGTGCATTTGTCTTATCACCAAGGGAACAAAATCCCACATTTGGCGCATGAGGAATAGGGGGCGGTTTAAATGGTTGGGCGGTGCAAGTGTTAAGTGGCTTAAGAGCCACCTAAGCCGCTTGGAAAGTGGGCGCATTTGTTGGAGGATAGGTGTGGCACATGGATAAGACATAGTTTTAGGTGCCATGTTTAATGCTTATGGAGGTTAAGCCAATTAACATGCGGGGAATATGGTTTGGAAATTAAAATGTGTGGAATATGGATATTTAAATAAGATGCGTGGAATATGGTAATTGCATAGTTTAAAAGGCATATCAATTAGTCCCACATGCATAGAAAAATGCAATTAGAGGCATATATATACACAAGTTGGTATAGTGATAATATGAGAAGGAGGCCAAGACACCCCTCCATAATCAAGTGTGTCGAACCTGGCTGAGGGCCCCCAACCAGTAAATAGCGGGGTCCATTTGTCCGTGAACGAGTGTCCAAGACCGCGTTCCAAAAACCACTTTTAGTTCGTCACACAAATTGTCCACATGTCACAATATAATTGAAACACTTGGCGAGTGTGCACATGTCCAACCTGCACAAAACTCCAAATTTTTCCAGTTGCCCGAAAATTTCAGCGGGCTATAACTTTTGCAAACGAGCTCCGTTTCCTACAAACAAGATATCGATGGAATCGTATAATTTTTCTCCACGCTTTAAAAATGACTACAACTTATTCTGAGAAGATCTTAGATTAGTGTTTCTCTATGAGGATCCTCTGGATCATCAAATGCACCTTCTTCTCTTATTCTCAACCTTGTTTGAATCCTTCTCATGAACTAGAGAGGATTAAACAATCAATCTTTGTTGAGATCGGTAGATATGTTGAATAGAGTCACCATATGTGTTGTTGTGGAGCCTCCAAGACTATAAATTGTTATGTCACACACCAAACCTAACAATATTTGAAGTTTAAGTTTTCAATGCTTGTCCCACCAGGCGTGCCAGGGAAACTATTGATGATTATCTTTGCAAATGGCTAATGAAATTTGTGGGAAATATTAGAGATGTGGGACTTGGCCCTTAAGATAACCTCCAAATTTTATAGAAGTTGGCTCTTCTCTAGTTTGTGTTGATATAAGGGGTTTAGAGATAAAATAAAGCAATGTGTAAATTTAATTTTGGGCGATGTGCTGAGACATTTAAAAATCACAAAGATAGATATATAAATAAATACTAGATTAATTGAAGAACATTCAACATGATCAATTATTCTAGAGATATCTCGAGCTATTAAAGGCTGAATGACACTAAAATATGATCCTGTAAATGAGTAGATTTATGTAAAGATTGAAGGGCGTGTAGCATGATATCTATTTAAACATTCATTTAAAATTGAAAAAAGTAATAGGAAGAAGAAAATGACATAGTATATTGTGAACTTGCGGTGTGCACATAACAAGAAATCTTATATATATAGAAAAATAGTACATAAGGCCAAAATGGCATATATTACAATGTTTATTTACAACAGATCCTTGCTAAGGCCAATGGACACAATAAACTGAACCTAAATCCTCCTTCTTGGCCTTCCAAAACTTCTTTTTTCTATCTTTTATGTATATATATTTCCGGCACAAGAACATTCCTTTATAGACCCCACGAATCTTGCTTCAACGTGTCTCCATTAAGATTTCCACCACCCATATTTAGTTCTTACCTATGAGATCTTCAAATTTTGGAGTAGATCTCAACTACATGCTTTGGGACCTGAGATCACATTCACTTTGCCAGACATCGAGCCCTTCACTTCTTTGATTGGTCTTTTTGATGGTGGTGGCTTCCTTGTATGACACATGGGGATCACATGTTGCTTTGGGACTTCTCCTTTTCTCTTTCATTTTAAACTTGTGCCTAGGAGACACATGGAGGCATGTGCACTTGTCCACTTTATCTTTAACTTTTCAACCCTCCTGGGCTCCGAGTCGCGCTTTAGCCACGTGGAGGATCTTCGCTGCTCGAAGAATCCTGATGCTTTGTGCCTTCTCCAAAGTACGCCGAAGGGACACGTGGATACCCTCTACATGCGCTTCAATACTTAGGAAAAAAATGGCCCCGAAAAATGAAAAACAATGCCAAAAGGAAAAGGGTCAGGGAGAAAAAAGGTAGCATTAATATAAGAGCCCCGAAATAATGTAGAAATCATTCTACAGTTTAATGGAAGCAAAAAAGTGGAATTGGTGAAATATTTGGATTGAGGGGAATTCCAAGACCATCATAGGTTTGGCTAAGGCTGAAGTCCCTAAAGCCTAGTCATTGAGACCTGTTTGTGCAAATATCAAATCCATTCTTCTTTCCTTTTCCAAGGATAAATTCTCACATATTAAAAGAGAGGGGAATAAGGTGGCAAATTGTTTGGCTAATAGAGGTGTCAAATTATGGGAATTTCATTACATATGGTGTCAAGTCTAGAGACATGCTTTCCCATGATGTCTTTTCCCTCATGTCGAGGGAGGCATGGTTGATGATAGGTGAATAGGTGATTTATGGTGGATGTCACCAACCATTGATTGCAAATTATTTTGGATTGTGGTGGGGAGATCTCGCACTGGGATTTTTTTACTCACACGTGTTGAGTTTTGTGTGGAAGGATGGGAGGTATGTATATTTATAAATGGTTAGAGGTGGCTATTTTCATTACTTAAAGCATAATTGTTTCTTTCTCACCTTCCGCAGGTGGTGGCTTTCGAGCTCGTCTCGGATTTCTTGGGATGTTAGCATGAGGAAGTTGGGGATTTTTTTGTCATCCTTAGTCACAAAAGAAAGTGATCTCTTATGGGTGAGGCCATGGGTGCGTCTTTCTTGACATGGATGGATGGAAAGATAAAAATCCTGCTACGAGGAGCTAGCTAGTGAAAGTTTGGTCATTGCGAGAGTTTTAAGGAAGATGAGGAGGTTGAAATCAGTGATAAGATGAGGAAATTAATGCTTGATCCAAATCAGTTCGTGGGTTGTAGAAATGCTTTTGAGGTTGCCCAAGGTTTGAGTGTGACAAATATTTTGTCAAACTCTTTGAGGAAATTTATTCTTCACTTTGGGAACGTGTAAATTTAGAAGATCGTATTATGAGTATGTAATTCCACACTCATGTTTTGGCTAAGGGGTGCAAGAGATTTCTCGAGGGTTGGAAGTAGTGGCTGAGTTCCAAGGCATGAAGTTGCCGGAGTGTGCTAAGGTTGTGATGTTGAGTATCACATGGTTCCATCTCCTTCTTCTTCTCCTTCACCAAGTTTGAGAGAGGATTCCGTGTTGAAATTCTTGTAGAGATGTTGTCAATCGAGAAGATGGAATAACAAGTTCTAGTATGGATTTTTGGCTCATTGGTGGATTACGTGCGTTTGTGTCTTGGGCTAGGATTTTTTTTTGGCATGTGCGTCTGTAATATGTAGATAACATAATTTACAAGATTGTTTGTGAAAGCTTACTAGAAGCTTCTATTAAAGTTTTGTAATAGGATATGTATGGTGTATGATAATGTGCCTAAACTTACCATGGGAGTCCATTTATGATTATAAATATCATGGAATGGATCCAAATGTTTTTTCGAGTTAAGGCCTTTCATCACCACTCCGGCACTATGAGAATTCTTCACCGGGAACTCCTCGTGCTATGATTATTTACTAATGCACACCTTTAGTTTGGTGGATGTAACTGAAACAAAGCAACAAATGTAACACAAGAATACCATCGACTATGATAAGACGGAATGATGAAAAATCTGAAATATCAAAGTAAATTATAATATTAACATGAAATTGTTACAATCTCACCCATGAGGTACTTCAAGTGTTATTGACTTCACTTGCCTTTCACCAAGACTATGGGAGAAACTTTACAATTACACCTCTTAATGGCTTCTTCAACACACCTTTAAACTGATGGCTTCCTTTGCACACTTCCTACAATATTTCTCACTACTTCCTTCTATGCTAAATGAGGGGGGTGGCCTCTCTATTTATAGAACTTCCAGGCTTATCCATCTTATCTCTAAGATAGGATAAGAAATCCACTCTGACGAATCATATTCCATACCTTAACTCTTATCTGTACATGTAAGCTTATCTTTTAAGATAAGATAAACCTTATCATTTTACATGGGTTCCACATTTTTAGACTTTTTACAAATAAAATACACAAAATATTTATGACCTCACTCCTTGTCCTTATTACCAATATAATATTTCTAATTCCTAATCATGTAGACCCTACTTCTCTACTTACCCAAACTTTGACATTTTAACATTACCGAACCACTTACGACAAATATTTACTTTTTACCACAACATTCCTATTGTACTTTGATTGTTACCGTACTATACATTATTGGCGGTGTCATACTGGCAGCGCCGTTATCTTCTATCGGACACTACTACTAATTATACTTAACAACATCCTATTCCTAATACATACATTAATGAAATAGAAATTACGGAGGAAAATTTTAGTGTCGACAGTGCCTTCTCCTAGGTACCAATATATATATATATATATATATATATATATGAGTTAGTATCTCATTAAAATTGATTGCAAAAGAAATAAAAATCAATGAAGTAATATCTTTGAAATGATCAAACATCATAATTATAACACCTTTAGTTTGATTAGGAGAGCACATATGTATAATTAATTTTTTTATAAAAGATAAGAAAGAAACCTATTATGGTGCAAAATCTAGTTTAAAATGCTAACAGTTGAATATAATATTACACAAGTGATTATTTTTAAAGTATCATAACGATATAGTACTCTCCCTCAATTAGATAAAATAGGTGGTATACTAAGTGTAACTTTATGCACAATGAAAATCATGTTCACAAATTCAAGCCCCAAAGTATGAAGTTATTCACCCATATGTAATGAAGATATTGTCATGCATATTTTTTCTAAACAATTTTGCAAAGCTTAATTATGGAGAAAACAAACTATTTACAATTTGTTAATAGTAATTTGAAAACATAGGACAATTTGAAGATTTTCCAATAAATGTCACAATATATTAATCCAAACCATCATTCCTAATTGTATAAAAATAATGAAACTTATAAGATACAATGCTAAAAAGGTATAAACGAGTCGCTATCTTAGTAAAATTTAGTGCACCAAAATAAAAATAAATGAAATAATATATTTGAAATGTCTAATATTTGTAAAGATTTCACCTTCAACTTGACCATATTCATCAACATAGATCATCTGGACTGGAGAATCCCTCTGGATAGCTCAGATAGATAAATTCCACTAGCTATGAGTCGTGTCATGTCATAATATTTTGTATTGTAAACAAATACCATACTTGTTCCCTCTAAAAAAAAGGATAACATAATGGTCTATTTATGAAGAATATTTATAATCCATATTTTGATGAAATGTAGTTCATATATTCTCTTCTAATGTTCTCTCCAAAACTTTCACCCTTGATGAATGTAGACTAAGTGAGAAAGACCTATCACTCATTGGCATATACACAAGTTTTAAAAATAATTTTACTAAAGCAAGACCAAGTGAATGAAATGAAAATATATCACAGAAAACAAATCCCAAGATAGAGTGGAACCATATTTTCACTTGCATATAATTTATATTTACCACTAACTTGCATGATAATATCTTTTAAGATAATTGCTTAAATTATCTAAAATAAAATGGTGATGTATTCAATCATGCTTAAAACAACCATAAGCCTTATCCAAAAGTATCCAATGCAAAGATTTTAGTATAAATGTGTTGTGAGCTTTTGTATCAAATTATTTCTAAACCAACAACTTCATTCATGGATTTCACTATTTTAATCAATCTAGAGATAAAAAAGGAAAAGATAAAAGCATCCACTATATAAAAAAATGAGATACAAGTAAAATGGGGGCCACATATAGAATAAAAGATTAAAGTTTTTAATGCACTTGTGTATGTTCAATATAAAATGATGAATTGTAACATGTTTTATAAATTTGTAAAGACAATTGCACAAGTTGAAGACAACTATGTATAGAATAGAATATTAATGCTTTTAATGCACTTTTGCATGGCCAATACAAAATGATAATTTGTAACATGTTTTATAAATGTAAAGACAATTTTACAAGTTGAAGACAACTATACGCATCATGGGCATTTGTATATCTATAGTTTAAAATATAGTTCGAATCACCAAAGATTAAGTAACTAATATTTTTGCAATTTTTATTGTAATGTTAGTAATAAATATGTAACATCAACACTAAGACACACATATATAATTTAGAGAAAAAATACATGAGATTGAAATTTTTAAGTTACTTTATAGTTCATTATCTAAAATTGACCATGCCAAGGAAAGGTAAACTTCAGCCCTCAATTGATATCCCATTCCACCCCAACCATCAGTCAAACAATGCAAAATGGTTTCAAGCAACAAGATACAAGTAGCCAAGTCATGAGAACATACTAAGATACCATGTTTTTTATCCCACTTAACTAGAGGTATTAAATCTTCAAACACACCATGATGAAAATAAAAATAAATCAACATATAAGACAATTGTTTACCTTTTTTAATGTCGATTGTACATTTTTCTAGTTGTATCTATAGATATCCCAAAATTACATACTTGTTTCCAGTTTATCCACTGTTATCCTTCATAGCCTTTAGAATTGATTAATTTAATTAATTAATTCATGCTTCAATTATATCACCCTTAGAATTAATTAAGTTAATTATATTACCCTTTGGAATTAATTAAATTAATTCCTAAACCTTTAGCTAGTTTAATTAACATTTATTAAATAAATGATTAATTATCTTACACTTCATAACTTATTAAATTGTAAAATAAATCTATTTTCCTTGTCACACCTCCACATGGACTTCACTTGGACTCCATTCCACTATCCTAGTTTACTCCACTCCACTTCTAGAATCCTACAAAGGCAAGGGTAATAAGATTGTACGTATGACCACCTTATCGATGAAATCTTACTACCAACCAAATAATCATTGCCCCTTCAAAATTATAATCGCATTTACCAAATCCACTTGCTATTTCAGGAAGTGCATTCATAATCCTTGAACTCATTCAAACTATGATCCTCTTTTCATGGCCTCTCCCTCAACTATAAAAACATGCCATATCCTTTGCAATAATCCTCTTTGGAGATCCTTGGAAGCTTTGTGCAATTTGTATCAAACTTCGCCAAAATTGCCACCCGCATCGTCGTGTTTATGAACTCATAACATTTACAATTATACATTTGGAGAACAATTCAAGAGCATCCACAATCCTTTAAAATACAAGATTCTACAAGTTCAAGTACTTCACAATCTTACTTGAGGTTTGCAAGGAAAATCTTGGAGAGAGGTATACTATTTATTTGTTATCTTTCAACTTCTGCTAAGATTTTCACTACTCACATTCTACACGCCCGATGTGAGACCCACATCACATTAATATTTTTAGCTTATTTTTAGTAGTATAATATTTTCTATGTTTTTATTGTCTATATCTAACCTTGCTATCACTTTAAAGTTACATCAAAGAAGGAAACATACCAAAAAAACTAGGTTTCTGGTTGTGTTTACTAATTTTTGATCATTTCTAGAATCCTTGTAGTAGCATTTCATCAGCTTTGTGCTATCATGAATGTGTGTGAGGTAGCGTGTATGTGCACGCATTTATGTATTTATGTGTGAGTTAGCATTTTATCCATGCACTAGTGTTACAAATAAATTTACATAGCACATGTAGACACTAAATCATGCACTTTGGGAAACTATTTAGTCCCAGGTTTCATACTACTATTCATATGGTTCTTGAGTGAAAAAGAGTAATAATTAACCCATGTATTTGGCCATCTAACATTGGTTTTATCTTTCTACTTTTGATCTTACACCTACACTTTCCCAATCCATATTTTTATACTACATTTTCCCTATTTCCTCGATCGGGTGCCTAGCCAGGACCGGGCACCCTGCCCCTTCCAGTGCCCCGATTCTCTTTGCAATTTCCTCTCACTTTTTGGGAACTTTCTAGCCATTTGAGCTTTCTATATTTTTTTTGGTTGGCCTTTTCAGGTTAATTACAAAATTAAAGCAAGAGAACCATATAAATATAAAGTTATGAGACCATAATGAAGGACCAAACACTAAATACTAGTATCACCACCTAAGGTTACATCCATATAGCTCCATCACAAGGGAAAATACTGGTTCATCTGCATCACACTTCATAGGAGGGGAGTTTATTCTATTCCATGCACCATTTACTTACATTCTACATCTATTTATTGCTCGCTACTCACAAAGTGTGACTTGCACAAGAGCACCTAGGGCAAAATTTCCACACACACACGCCTAGAACTACATTAGGTTTGAGATGTAGTGCAATGATCAGTGATAAGTCCATCTATTTGGCAGCTAAGGACAGTCTGAACCCTTCATATGCATCTTTATTTTTAGGTTTTAATGCTTTGGTTTGGGGTTTTGCAGGTGATTCCCTTATTGTAGGTTTACAAAGACATCCAAAAAGTTCAAAGATATACATGCAACCAAGGACGAACATAGGTGAACATTCAACAACACCTTAGAGGAGGTTCTTTGGTCATTTCTCAGTAGACCAGGGGCACCCAGTGCCCCTATCCCTATTTTGGGTGCCCTAATCTACCTGGACAGTCAAAATCTACATTTTCTCAAGCTCTTGTGTGACGGTTTCCTCTTCCTGTTCAATCGGTCTCCACTGTGACATAATCCCATGAAATATGTGAATCAACTAAGGATTTTCTAACCCTCTTTTCATAATTAGGGTTTCATATTTAATTTTCTTAGTTTCTTGGGTATATTTAGTATTGCATTTATTTATTTATTTACTTGCTTCTATAACATCATATTAGGCTATAATTTTACATTTTAGTTTAATCATTTTGATGAACTCAAATTTGATATTCATGCTTAGGATCCTCATTTTCCTCTATCATGGCTCCTAAAGTTTCTCAAGTTTCTTTGTCTAATTTATTTAAGATGCATCCCAATTTCTAGGTTGTTTTGCAATGTACCTTAGACACTATGTATCTTCCTAAAGATACTCCACCACATAAAATAAGTCCTATATTCAATCGTCTATCCGACGACCCTAGTCCTCATAATACTCCATATAATAAATCCATGTTGGACTCAATTCAAGCTTTACATTCCTTATTTCAAGACAAATTTAAGGCTATGGAATCCACGATTACATCTCTCAAATCTGAAATCCAACATCTTAAGGATGCTTCTCATGCTCATGTTTGTTCTTCTTGTACATCTCATCTTCATTTGATGTCTACTACATGTGCTCATATTAGTGAACCTTAAGTCATACCATGACCAAATACTCTCACCTTTGATCGTAATACTAAGAAACATGATATTATTACTTGAGCTACTTAGTCATCGATTGATCACTTTACCACCTACTCATTACTATCGTCCTTATTGGATCGAAAAATATCAAGGTTGTCCATATTATAATCATCATCAAATCAATAGACATAATTACAATGATTTCTATGTGTTACAATGACGAATAAGCTTCTTTCACGTCAAGGCCTTATCTCATTCATTACACAACATTATGTTGTATGCCCACCTAAAAATAATGTACCCAAATGGGCTCCTAAGTCTGCTCCTTCTACGTCTAATGAGCATCACACTACCACTTCTCATGTGCCTTCTTTGGTCAGTCAAACACCGCCTATTCAATCCACTCAAATTACACAATCACCTCTTAAGGTTTGTCTTCCGTCACCTCCTTCTCCTCAGTCATCTACAATGTTATCAAGTCAAACTAAGAAACCTCCTCTTAAGGATGAGCTCACTCCTCCTCCATTAAAGGTATTTGTGACATCACCAAGCCATGCTCAAGTAACCACCTTCTATAGTTAAACTTATAATTACGTCATCCACTATAAAAAAATGCCTATGTGGATGATCTGGACTCGAATGAAGCTTACAATGATGATGAAACATTTGATGGTCACACACCTTTATCACCTCAACACCCGCTCACTTTTGTTAAGGAAACTACTCCTTACATTGATCCATTTAGCATCTTCAGCTAGATCTCCATCGTTTACAAACCACTTGATACATTTGTATCATCAATACTGATGACACACTCTTGTGCTCTGGTTCACACTTGATTATTGAGGGTTTCCTAAACACATGAACCTCACACACTTTGCACATTAGACGCTATATACTCTATATGACACATTGTGCGTCTTACTCACCACATCACCTAGTTTCATCACAACATCTACTACTCATACGCTGCACTCACTACCCAATGACACACTCTAGTCTCATGGTCCATACTGGATTGTTGAGGGTATACATCACCAATGGACCTCATCACACTCACATGTTCATCATTCAATTATATCCCTCATGTGAGATTCCTAGTTCACCGATATATGTCATAAGTTATATAGTCACTTCCACTTGCATGATTTAGTGTTATACGCTTTCGACTACATCACCACTCCCGATCATCTTGTAGTGATATATGTCGTAGGCTACACCATCACTTACTTTAACATCATCATCATGGATTCTAATCATATTTTAGTGATATACGCTTTAGGATAAATCATCACTCCTTAAATAATCTTATCATGATAAATGCTTAGACTATAGTGTCACACACATCTCGTCTCTATGTCACATGTCATCACTACACATTCACCACAACGCACTACACACAATGCATAATTTGACTATTTCCCGATGATGTACTCTCGCTTATAGTTCATTCTTGACTATTGAGGGGGCATTAAAAACTCGTTGCATGCAAATCCATTCACTTGGAGAGGCACGTGGATCATATCATTCACTCAGATTCCATTCCATCCATCCATAACATACTTGGATATCTTGGTTACTTTTACCTTTGCTTACATTTTCTTGTATATGTTCATCTTATTACACATGCTAGATAGATATCTTATATGTCATTATCTTTACCATACACACATGTGCGTTCACGTCCTTTTCTAGTTGTGATCATAGATATAGAGATTCTACATGCATCATGGATGTCTTGCACACTACTACGATCCATAGCAGCTCTTGGGGCATCCACTTTCGTACACTACAAGTGTTATTGTTTCATATCACACTACTTTATCATTTATATACGTTTTTGACATACACTTTATCTTTCTAACATGCTAATGCGTGATTTATGTGTAACATTTTTTACTGATTATTTTCTACCATGGCTATCTATTTGTTTGTACTTGCTTATCTCTATTTGTTATTTTATGTGGGCCTTTACCCTTTGTTTTATGTGAACACTTTCTTGTTTTTTTGCAGCCACTACGACCTTGAGTGTCTTGCGACATCATGAGTGATGTCCCATGTTTGCAACCCACTTTTCACGGTCTATGATTGGCTTCTTGTGTGTTTACTTGTATTCTAACTTACATATTGTTTGTGTAGCTTACATTTTGTCTTCTATATGCATGTTTGTTTGTAATAACACTTGTTTCCTAACCACTTGTTTGTGTGTTCCTTGATTTCTACCAAGCACATTCCCTTCCCCTGCAGGGCATAGTTTCAATGGTTAGTCCTCTTTTGGGCTGCATTCTCCTATTCGTGACGTCGCATGTACCCCCAAAGAGGGGGGCATCATTTGGGTTTACACATTGTACACAACACAATACCGATACAATTCATTTTTCAGTTTTTGTCCATGACACAATGGGTTACACAGCGAGTGGGTTCAAACCAGTCTACAAAAATCCATACACAATGGATTTTACAGGTAGATTGTCCTTAACATTCTGGGAGCAGATTACATGTTAGAGGATAACTCGACCTTCTTATCTACACTATTTCATCCAAAGGTCATCGGATCCCCAAAAATAGACAATACAAATATCTCTTCACTCTAGGAAGTAGTTACGATTTAGAGGATACATCGACTTTCCTCCTAATACTTCTTTAACCATTGGCGTGAGATCTCCCAAAAACATCACACTTCATCGATAATTACAGGATCCTTTCTACACCCTTTTTCTCATCATGGATCAGGTGCACATGTTCCTTTTTCATTTTTGTACTTTCATTAAATGATTTTTACATACATATATGCATCTTTATACATGCTTTTTACACATATACATGTGTATTTGACTACTTGATTGTCTTCTCTTTTACAGGTCCATCCATATGGGAAGCAAGTTGTCAACATCAACAAAAATATCACTCGATATCACACACATTGACACTAACATGTAGGTATATCACACACATTGGAATTTACACATGTACTTATGCCCTAGGTTCACTCTCATCACTTTTTACACTTTCGCATCTTTAGTCTCCATGCTCCACGTTTGTTTCACTCCACATTTTGTTTAGTCCCTCGGCACACTTTCTATATCAATCTACATGGATATCAGGTACACATCTCTATCTACTTTATGCTATCGATCTTTCCACTCACACACATAAAGTGGGGGAAATGTAGACATTAAATCACACAATTTGGGTAATTATTTTATCTCGGTTTCATGCTACTATTCATATGGTTCTTGAGTGAAAAAGAGTAATAATTAACCTATGTATTTGACCATCTTGCATTTTTTCTCTATTTCTACTTTTGATCTTGCACCCATAGTTTCCTAGTCTGTATTTTCATATTGCATTTTCCCTATTTCTGATTGGGGCACCCAGTCCCCTCTGGGTGCCCCGGTCCTCTTTGAAATTTCCTCTCCTCTCACTTTTTGGGTACTTTCTAGCCTTTTTAGATTTATATATTTTTGGTGGTAGGCATTTTTAAGGTTAATTATGAAATCAAAACAAGAGAACCATATAAATATAAAGTTATGAGACCACAATGAAGGACCAAACACTAAGCACTAGTATCACCACCTAAGGTTGCATCCATCGAAGGCTTCTACTACTCCAATTACTTTCATCTATCTCCATTACAAGGGACAAAGGCTCGTTCATTTGTATCACACTTCATAAGAGGGAGTTTATTCTACTCCTTGCACCATTTACTTACATTATACATCTAGTTATTTCTCACTACTCACAAAGTGCGACGGCACAAGAGAACCAGGGGATGATTTCTGCACATACACACCTAGAATTACATCAAATCTGAGATGTAGTGTAACACTCGGTGATAAGTCCATCCATTTTGTAGTTGAGGATAGTTTTCCCCTTCATATGCATCTTTATTTTTAGGGTAATGATGTTTTGTTTGAGGTTTTATAGGTGATTCCTTTACTACAAGTTTACAAAGGTGACATCCAACGAAGTTCAACAACATACACGTAACTAAGGGTGAACACATGTGAACACTCGGTGACACCTCGAGGAGGTTCTTTGGTCATTTCCATAGACTAGGGCATCTAGATTATAGACCGTGGCTCCCAAGCGCCCCTATCCCTACTACAGTGTGCCCCACTACCTGCACCATCCATATCTACATTTTGTCAAGCTCTTCTATGATAGTTTCCTCTGTTCATTTGTTCTCCACTCGAACACAATCCCATGACATCTGTGAATTAGTAAAGGATTTTCTAACCCTCTTTGCACATTAGGGTTTCATACTTCATTTGCTTAGTTGCTTGGGTATTTTTAGTATTGCATTTATTTATTTATTTATCATTTTCTATAGCATCAAATTAGGTTATAATTTTACATTTTTTTAATCAACACGTACTTCCATTGTATTACACACAATTATGTTCTATTGCATTTGTTTGTGTATCTTTACACGCACTAGTGTTACTCCGTTAATGCTAACGCACTAAAGTGCATGTGCTAGTGTGCCCTTACTATTTTTAAAAAATTCTATACTATCCAACAAGTTCTTTTAATTCCCTACTATAGAATTAAAAATAGTAGTCTACATCATGCTAATATTAAGGCCCACTTATAGGAAGCTACACCTTGACCAATGGAATATTAGTAGGGAATATTTATAGGAAATATTAGTATTAAGGCCCACCTAATATTTAATCCCCTAGTATAGTCTAAATCATGCTAATATTCCTCTAAAATATTTTATAAGCTTGCACATCTATTAATTAAATCAACTTGATTAATTATCTAAGCCCCCTTTATCCACATGAGTCACTAAAGGACAAGCTAAACCCTCCTAAAGTTAACTCAACCCTATCTAAACCCCCCTTATCCACAACTAACTCAACATCTCTATTATCCCACATACAAAGGGATGTAGTGATTCCTTTATCCATTGGGCTATATAAAGAGCCCTCCTCCTACCTTTACACTTACACCTAAATTCCTTGAGAAGACAAAAGCAAAGCACATAGCAAATAGACTATAAGCTTCTTTGTTATTCTTGAGAAATTCACCATTTGAAGAGCTAAGCCTCCTTTCTTGCATTGCATTCATCCAAGTTCTTAGGTCATATGGGAATAATCAAAGTGGTCTTGTAGCCATGCTTTGATGAGCTCCCATTCCTAATTTCTTGAAGATCAAACAATCAACTATTGATTGCCATTGAATTTACATAGGTTCATTTGATTTTATTGGTAATCTAAAGAGTAGAGGTTCTTGATAATTGGCATGCTAGTTTGATTTATGCTTCAAAGTTCTAATGCAATAATGTTGTTGTCTAATATTTCTTAGCTCTTATCTTGATGGTGTTTTATATTTTGATTTATAATTGTTATAGAACTATTTAGGTGTTAGTTCTCATTTTTCTAACTTAGCTAAACAAAACAATGCACACAATTATGCACATTTTGATTATCTCGTAACACTTGTCATTAAAAACATTACGTTCATGTTGATGTGCTTAGATTTATCTTGATGGCTATTGCTATTGTTATTGGTATTTGTGTGGTTGTATTTGGAATGAGGCTTGATCAAGACTTTAACAATGATGGATTTTTTTAATTTGGGTCCATTTCTTGATAAATTCCTCAAAGATGTTGAGGCAATACATCTACATGTGGAAAGATAATTTTTACTAAGGTTTGACACGAAAATAATAACTAATTATTTATCTAGAATGAAACATAGGAACTGAATTGTGATTCCTCTCTATCACTATAAGAATAGTGCAAAATTTTTGTTTGATCGTCGTTTCACATTACATAAATCCATCATAGTGATCTCAGAGTCAAGGTTAAAGGAAAATTGTTGACGAAATTCTCTCGATAGGTCCACGAAAGTGGTTATTGATCCCTTTGGAAGGTGTAAGAACCATTCCAAACCCTGTCCTCATATACTTCTAGGAAAGAGACACAATAGAAATATATCATTATATGTCAATTCTTAGCATGTCATGAAGAATTCCTTAATATGCTCTAATGGGTCATTTTTGGCGATGTATTTGTCAAATTTGGGCATCTCAAAATATTTTGGGAAGGGTATGTGTAATATGTCCTTATAGAAAGGGTAAGGACACAATTCATCAAAATTCAATTGTTTGCATTGTTGTTGCATGCCCAAAATTGTGTCTTTCATCATTTTCCATTATCAAGAAAACGGTGAGTTATTTTGTGGGATGTTATCAAGTTTTGAATTATTTTTCTCATTATATATTTTGGTAAGGTTTTTGGATGAATATTCACTATTCTTCTTTGATTATTTTTCATTAGTGTCATTAGTGACTTTGGAAGATATGAGAGCCAATTTATTTTCCATTGCATTGATTTGATCGATCAAGGCTTGATTTGGCTCGGGGGTCGAAGCACTAGATTTTCCTTTATCATTCGAGTTTATTTTACTTGGTCTGGCATCATCATTGTTATTTTTTTCAAGTTGTGTATTATATTTGGATTTAGGTTTACCTTGTAAAGTTTTCAAAACATCATCATCAAATTTCAAGGTAGTTTTACTCGATTTCAAGGAGACAAAGTAAACATTTCTCTTTATTTGTTCGTAAACAATTTTAAAGTTGGGCTTGTTCCTTGAAAGAGACTTTATTTTGGTGGTCCTCAATTTTTCTTCATTCTCATCTTCAAAAGTAGTATGTAAATGATTTCATTCGTCTCTTCCGAATGCAGGACTATAGTCTCGGTGTCTTGTTCCTACAATTTTTTAAAGAGGGGAGGAACAAAGAAAGGTTTGATTGAATACTCAACCCTAAAAAAGTGAATGCTAATATGGAAGATATTTAGGGATAAATTTTAAGGTACCTCAAACCTTAGCAAATTAAATTCTAAGATGGAAGAAGGGTTTAATTGATTTAACAACATAACCCTTAACAAAGTGAATGCTAAGATGGAAGCGAGTGACAATGAATATCAAGATAAACTCAACCCTTAACAAAGTGAATGCTAAGATGGAAGAGGGTTTGATTTGATTGAACTTACTTAACCTCTAGTAAATTGAATGTTATAATGGAGGAGGGTGACAAAAATATTGATTATACTTGACCTCTAGCAAAGTGAATGCTAGAATGGAGGAGGTTGAAAATGAAAGTTGATTTCTCGACCCTTAGCAACATGAATGCTAAGATGGAAGAGGATGGTAAATGCGTTTGATGTGCTTGAATTTAAAAAATTGAATGTTAGGATAGACGAGGCTTAGTGATGAAAAGGAAAGACTCAAATATCAACAATGTGAATGTTGAGAAAGAGGTGTAGAAATGATGATGCCTAAAATTTAACAAAGTGATTGTTAAATTTATAAACATAAAATGGGTAAGTGCTTAAAGTTTAAAAATTTCTATATCAAACTAAAAGACACAAGGGAATGATAAAAATATAAAATCTTGATGAATGATAAAATCTTTATGATGCTTGATCATGATAAAGTATATATTACAATGTTAAGACTTAGGTTGAAAATGAAAGTGCTCGAGTAAGGACGTGGGTATCCACAACTCAAGGATTTACTTTGATGGGAAATAATTTGATTAAAATTTGGGGAAGGGATCCAAATATTTATGACTAAGGTAAGATAAAATGAATTCGAGATGAAAAATCCAAATGAAGGATATTTGGAGGATTGGAAAAAGCGACGATGAAAAATCTAAGTGAGGGATATTTGGAGGTTTCAAAAAGGAGATGGTAAAAATCCAAATTAAGGGTATTTAGAAGATTTGAAAAGAGATGAATGAAAAATCCAAATTAAGGGTATTTGGAATATTCAAAAGATATGAAAATGGATCCAAATAAAGAGTATTTGGAGGATTTGAGAAGAGATGGTGAAAGATCCAAATAAAGGATATTTACAAGGTTCAAAAAGAGATAGTGAATGATTTAAATGAAGGATATTTAGAATATTTAAAAGATATGAAAATGGAGAGTGAATGAAAGAGTGGGGAACACAAATTCAATAAAACGTAGAAAGAAAAATAAAAATGAAAATGATTTTTATGGAAGGTGGGCCTCTAACTTAGATTGACTTGGTCAGGTGAGGCTTCCTATAGTAGCATTAATTCTATAGTAAATATTCCCTACTAATATTTAGACTAGGGTCTCTAACTTAGTTCTTTTAATTCTATAGTAAGGAATATTAGCATGATTTAGACTAGTGCTAGTATGCCCTTAATATTTAAAAAAAAATAAAGATGAATATTAGTAGGGCTTCCTATAGTAGGGGCACTAGGCTTGGTAGAGGAATATTAGCATGATTTAGAATATAGTAGGGGATTAAATCAATTAAATATTGATTTATTGGTTAAATGAAAGGGGAAGCTAATTAATTAGTTTAGATAGAAGGGAGGGATTAATTAACGGAAGGTCGTTAATTAGGGTATTTGTTGGATAAGTGACTTAATTAATTAGCGTAGTGTAATTAATTAATGACAATAGGAGAGAAGGTGAACGATTTTGACGGTATGTCACCAATTTGCAGGAAGGGAGATAATTAGTGCAATTTAAGTATTTAAATTGCTCGGGTGTAATTATGGGTGTCTACATTTGCCCCTCTTTGGGGTGGCGTAAAGCGACACCACTTCAAAGATAGTAGATGGATAAAATTTTGAAGGGGTAGAAGAAAAATTAGTAGAAGTGAGAGATGCCCCTCGAGTGTCGATGGGGTGATGAAGGAAGACGATCGACGATTGAAAAAGGTGAGAAATAGATAGAAGAATGGGCGGGGGCAGAATGCCCTGAAACGAAAGATTAGGGGTGAGAGGAAAGTGATGTAGAAGAAATATGGAGAAGTGGAGAGAAGAACTTAGCCTCTAGCCTTTGTATTGGAACAACTTCAGTGTCATCATATTGCCAAAATATCTACGTCATCGGTCCTTATGAAAAATATAAGCATACGAAAAAGTAGAATGACATGAAAAGCCATACTACGAACAATTGTCCATTGCTGAAAACACCAACTCCATGCAACATACAAAATGCAATGCAATATGAGAAGGAAACAATCTCATGTAATAGGGAAAACAAGTACGAACACACATATCCAACCCAACAATGGTCAAGACATTTGTACAAATGTTTTGTTATCAAGATGAAGAGATCCAAATGTTCGTGATTGATAGAAAGGGTTAAAAATGATGCCCAGTAAGGATACATGCAGGGAAATGATAATGGACACCGGGTCCAAGTAGAAAGCTTTGTGCAAAACGAAACAAAACTAGGAAACAAGACGTGCCCCAAAGTACAGAGACAAAGCAAGCAGCTAGCTTTATGAATGGGTGTGAATCGCGCGTCTGCAAGTCGTGTTAATCGGTTAAGATATGAAACAAACCAAGAGGATATAGGAAGAATACCATGACAAGACACAAGTTGCAGCCGTAATAAGTATGCTACCTATTTTTGCAGTTTTTGTTTTTTTAATTGTTTAGGATTTTGTGTGAGAATTTTGCCATGTTTTTGGATATTTGAAGTGATATATATATATATATATATATATATATATATATATATATATATATATATATATATTGTTTTCTTTGTGTAAAATACGGTGGACATTAGAAGAAAATAGAAGGAAGTGCCTAGATGCAAAAGAAAATTCCCCAGGGGAAGAAAGAAGCAACATGCGACAAATAATGTCCCTGTATAGTGGAAAAATTAATAAAATAATTATTTACGAGAGTGTGGAGGAGAAGAAAAATCACCTAGGAGCAATAAAAATTGTCCTAGTGAGAAGAAAGGGGTACTAGATGGCAAAAAATGCCCCAACACGGTGAAAAATAAAAGAAAAATAATTATTTAATTAAAATAATTATTCAACGGTGAACAAAGGAGAAAATGGCGGTCAAAACAAGCCTCTAGGCACCACGGTTGGTGAAAAACAACTTGATATACCCCACTTGGGGCGGGGGTAAATCACTGCAACCAATTCATTTGTTACCGACCACTACTGAGTTTTTACCGCGAGGCTCTGACAGCGATGAGGATGATGGTGATAGCACGAGACCAATTGAGGCGGCAGACACAGTCTGAGGGTATGAGCGACACACCGACGATGGCATCTTTATGAGTATCTCGAACCCTCTTTGTCAATTTTTTAATTAATGCCCCTAGAAGTAGGAATTAGGGTTAGAGGTCACGCCGGTGCAAACTCCTGAATGGTGGTGCGAGGCACACACAAAACATGCTTTGACGTGTACACATGTATGCTACAAATGTGTGCACTCATGCACCCACGAAACAATGGTGCACACATAGAGTGTTCACACATGTGTGCATGCACAGTACCCAAATGATGGCTCAAACGCCCTTAGACAAATTGCGCGCATGAGCATGCACCAAAAGGGTGGTGCATACACCCCAAAGGTCACACGGACACACTAGGAAGATGGAGGATAGCCAGAAAAATACCAAAAATGATGGTATTTAGAAGAAAATTTAGGATTTGTGGGTTAACCCTAAAAATGATAGGTAGAATTTAGAGGAAATGTTAGTAACTAACGAATGAAATGATTTTTGTAGAGATGATTGCCAGTGCTTTAGACACGTGAGTGTCATTCACAAATTACTGAGTTAGAGGGGAGCATGCGTCGGTGAGACCGGCATGTGGTAGCCATACTTCTAGAGGTAGTGGGCCTAGGCCTTTTGTCTCGGATGCCATCAATTACATTAGATCATGGGCTGCTTATTGCATTGGTCAAGCGATGGCATAGTGAGAGCCAGTGTTTCAGACTCCCTACTATGGAGAGATGACTGTGACCCTAGAGGACGTGTGGCAGATTCTTCGCATGTCTATCTTAGGTTCATTGATTGAGTATACTAGCGACCTTAGATAGATTAGGGCAGCTATGAGTGACTTATTCAACAGAGATGATATACCACATGACGGTATGATAGTTACATTTCACGAGTGCATAGTGGATCCGACACTACATCGGGGTCCATTATATGTGATGTCACTTATCAGTGGGTTTTTCTCACTAATAAGACTGGGATATCCTTTCCTGAGGGTCTGATGACACTAGTACATGGGATTTTCAGTGGTGAGCGTTATTGCTTGGGGACAGTGTATACTAGCACACCTTTACTGGGACCTACATCTTATCACCTACCACCATCAGAAGATAGTGGGGCCTACCTCGTTGCTGCAAATTTGGTCATGGGACCACATAGCCATCGGGCACCCCATAGGCACTCTACATGTTTGAGCTCCAGAGGATCCATCTTATATGGTGTGGGTTTCAGTAGGTGGCGACGTACGAGGTCACCTAGGTAGTTTATACAGATATCACCGAGAGTTCGATGAGTTTACTGAGATAGAGATATCATATGGAGACCCTACAGGTAGATACAGTGGCCAAAGGATGTAGTAGAGCTCAGCGTTTGTATAGTAGAGCATTTCCTTCTTGGCAGTCGTAGTTACATCATTGAGCTATATAGGGTAGACAGATGCTAGTGATAGCTAGGCATGGTGTAGGGGGTTCCGTAGCTAGACATATGGTATGCCCATTGAGATTCGAGAGGTGAACATGGGGCCACACATACAAGTGACCTAAGCTAGGGCTAGTTTCTTACAGGTGGTTCCATAGGTATGGGATCCAGTGCGACAGGTTAGAGATCCAGGCACTACTATGCAGATTACTAGACTTGGTACACTATTGTTTTACCCCAACACTGACTATCCCAGAGGAGGCCTAGGTAGCAGGTGCTTTAGACCACATTGAGAGCTTCTTCATGGTAGTGATGAGAGAGAGGGTGTAGCAGCCCATGACCCAAAAGATCCATTCGATGGGTTACCACGTGATGAGGAGGGTGTCACATGGAGTACACGAGGACCGAGGCCACAGGGACCGAGACATGCACCTGCACAGCTTCCTAGGCCTACGATGTGAGCGCAGGGACAATCTTCCAGGCCAGTGCATGGATAGGCCCCAGTGGCACGAGCAACCACCCTACAACATCAAGATTATAGCGAGGCTCTCCAGCAGAGAGACCAGGCAGAGTAGAGTAGAGAGAGACCAGGATTGAGACCTGAGTGTGATAACGACAGCCAAGTGAGATCAAGCTCAGACTCAGACTTTGATAGTACTAGCAGAGAAGGATCATGCTCGGGCCCAGGGTTGGCTTGGCTAGGGAGATGATAGTGTTGTTCACATTCAGCAGATATGGTATATGGCCTCACAGATGGCTCAAGTGACAAGCCTATATCAGTAGACACAGGCCCAGCTGCATCCCATGATACTAGAGTGAGATAGGCTGAGAGCAGAGAATGTAGTGGGCCAAGCAGAGATAGTGTCTTTCTGATGCACAGATGGTACAGTGGTGATTTCCTAGATGCATAGAGACCTAGCTACAATAGAGGGCAGAGCATCCTACTACAGATCGTTGTACTTTGAGGTAGTGTTGGCTGAGTTGCGGGCACCTTCTTATAGCCAATAGTCGAGTAGAGGGACTAGATTCCGAGAGGCCTCAAGCCTCAGTGGAACAGCCACGGCTAGTGAGACCTAGTGATGCTCGTGCCATGCCACCACCATGAGACAAACCAACCACCCCATCGGAGGGCTCGAGTCAGCCTTGATGATTGTATTTTTACATACGCCTCTTGATGAAGGCTATGAGTAGATTGTGCTTGATGTACACCATTCTTTATTTGTATAGCAGTTTTGACACATGCCTCTGATGAAGGATTTTGTATTCGGTGATTTGATGTATATCATCTCTTTTGTACACCTCTGATGAAGGCATTTTTGATGTATAGTAGTGATGTATACCCATTTTTGATACAGATATACCACACACATGTATATACATATGGACATTCTTTTGACATGACATGCGTGTATGAGATGTTGGACATTTATTTGTTATTTCTTGATGGAGTTCATGGATAGATAGATGTGTTTGTGATGTATCCTGATTTGATTTGACATGTATATGTGTTTTGATTTCCATATGATAGATCTTGTAGTTATATCAAATGTATTTGCTCATGTGATGTGCCAGACTTAGTGGATGGGATGATACGATGATATGGGTGTGGGGGGGATAGATTTTGATATTTGCGATCCCTCTTGCCCCCATTTGATGATACGATATGTGATTATTAGCTTAGCATTCATGTATGATGTATACTTATATTTTCTTGATTTATGATGTATAGATGATGTTAGATGTGATAACAAAATGATGCACATGCAACAAGCAAACACAATCAAATGCTAACAAAGAACATAATGAACCAATACAACAATGTACCATGACTCACTAGCATGCAAAAACACACTTCAATATGCACAAGTAAGAATAAATATAATCTAATCAAGAAAAGATGAATCCTAACAAAGTACATCCAAGCAACCAACAAAACAAATGCACAAGCATGAAACATCTATACAAGTAACCAAGCAAAGAAAGAAACAAGACAATGCAAGTAAACTTAAAGTAAATGTTTTTGTAAGATTTGTTTTGTGAAACAATTTTCTATTGTTTAGAGTTTTGGGAAACAATTTTCTATTGTTTTTGAGTTTTGAGAAACAATTTTCTATTGTTTTTGTGTTTTGAGAAACAATTTTCTATTGTTTTTGTGTTTTTGATATTTTTGAATGTTTTTGTGTGTTTCTAATAGTTTTCTATTGTTTTGCATTTTGAGAAACAATTTTCTATTGTTTTGTGTTTTTGATATTTTTGAATGTTTTTGTGTTTTTCTAATAGTTTTCTTTTGTTTTTGTGTTTTGAGAAACAATTTTCTATTGTGTTTGTGTTTTGTGATATTTTTCAATGTTTTTGTGTTTTTCTAACAATTTTCTATTGTTTTTTTGTTTTGAGAAACAATTTTCAATTGTTTTTGTGTTTTGTGATATTTTTGAATGTTTTTGTGTTTTTCTAACAGTTTTCCAGAGCTATGCACAGGTAACTAAGAAAGCGTGGATGCCCCCAACATTAGATGGGAATATACAAGGAAAATGCCATGTGCTTATAAACAGGAAGGTGAAGTTACATAAATTCCCCCAACGGAATAGACAAAGACCATGCCCTTCACAGATGAATAAAAGGAGATAAAGCCGGATCAAGGCTTGACAAGATTGGGCTCATAGGGAATCTCGAGAGGTAGACATGGAACTAGCCCTAGGCTAAGTAAAAGTACCCCCAGATGCAAGATGCTTGTGAACAATGAATCCTCTCAAGGCGTCGAAACCGCCACCCAAGGATTTATCCAAAGTGCCACAATTGTGTGGTTTTCACTTATGGATGACCTACTTTCTCTTTTTCTTTTTCTCTTTTTTGATTTTTTTTTTTATTTTGATTATTTTACCATGTTTTGATTTTCTGATTTTGCACCATGTTTAAGCATAGAACCACTTAAGGTGCATGGCATTCATGGGCTCGTGGAGCTCATCACCATTGGGGTGAGCAAGTTTATATGCTCCTGTGCCATACTTGGCCACGATAACATAAGGTCCTAACCAATGCGGTTTGAAATTTCCTTTCTTTTCTCGTTCACCCTTGTGTTGAATTGATTCTCCTTCATGACCAAATCACCAACCTCAAACTGATGAGGTATGATTCTCTTGTTGTAATTTTTGGAGACTCTATTCTGATACACTTTGAGGTGATTAAGGCGTGGATGCACTTCTCATCTAGGAGCTCTAACTCAGCCAGTCTAGCCACCGATAATCTTCATCTTTATCCAGATAATCCCTAAGAGAGATTCTTAGGGAAGGAAGTTCAATTTCTAATGGGATGATAGATTCCGTCCCAAATACCAGAGAATATGGCGTCGCACCTATAGGAGTGCAAATAGAGGTCTTGTAAGCCCAAAGAGTTAGGTGGATTTGCAAATGCCAATTACGACTTGTCTTACCATTTTCTCCATTATTCACACCAAAGTCTTATTTGTGGCCTCGGCCTGTCCATTACCTTGGGGATAATATGGTGTAGACCATTTTAACCTGATTTAGAACCGATGACAGAGCCCTTTACCATTTTATTCTTGAATGAATTTCCATTATCAGTAATAATGGCTGCAGGAATGCCATACTGGAAAATGATATGATTCATGATGAATTTGGAAATCTAAGCTCCTGTTACATAGGTTAAAGGGATGGCCTCCACCCACTTGGTAAAGTATTCAATAGCCATGATGATGTGGGTATGACCATCAGATGAAGTAGGGGTAAGCTTCCCTATCAATTCAAGTCCCCATTTAGAAAATGGCCATGGGGTGGTGATAGGTTACAACGGCTGTGATGGAGCATGGATGAAATTTCCATACTTCTGACAAAGTACACACTTTTTGACATAGTTGCAGTAATGAGTTAGTTTCCATGGTGGGCCAATAGTAGCCTACTCTTAACAATTTATTGGCCAAAACCACTCCATTAGTATGTGCTCCACACACCCCTTCAAGTACTTCTTTGATCGCTTGCACCGACTCTGTCATATCAAGACAACGTAATAGATTCCCATCATACCCACGACAATAAAGCGTACCTCCTAAAAGGGTGTAATGGGCTATCTGGTGAATTAGGATTTGTTTCTCGGAATGGGAGATGTTAGGAGGTAACATGTTGTCTTTGAGATAGGTAAAGATGGGCTCATACCATGGGGAATTAGGACTAACAACATCACAAGCCAGACATGATTCTAGCATGTCGTACGCATCATGGCATAGATTTTCCACAAAGAATGGCATGTCATTATTTCCCAATAGAATACGGAGCATAGAACCCATTGTTGTCATAGAATTTTTAGATCTATTTTTCGCTCTTGGAATTTTTTCAAATGTGATGCGCATAAAATATTTTTTCAGAGTTTCTATAGCTTCTTATAAGGTATGAGTTTTTCATCCTTAAACTTGTATTCATCATTAACTTGCTTGATAATTAACTGAGAATCACCCACAACCTTAACATGATGAATGTCCTATTTGATGGTGAGCGTCATCCCTGTGATAAGTGCCTCATACTCTGTGATGTTGTTCGTGTAAGGAAAAACCAAGAGAAAAGCTTGAGGTATGGGGTCGCCAGAAGGAGTAATGAGAACCACACCTACCCTTGAACCATGAAAAGTAAAATACCCGTCAAAGTGTATCTGACACACAAAAAATTCTTCAATGTATTGTAGTGAGGCATCGACATATCTAGATTCAAAGGTTCGAGTGCCTTTCAAAGGTGCCTCTTCGAAAAGATCAACGAGTACTTGTCCCTTAACCGACTTCTAATGCACAAAATCTATTTCAAATTCACATAGTAGAATGATCCAATTAGCCATTCTTCCTATGAGGGTGGCTTTAGACAACAAGTACTTGAGCGGGTCAACTTTGGATATAAGCTTGGTTTTGGTATTCAATAGATAATGGCAAAGTTTTTGAAAGGTAAAAACTATAGCCAAACAAGCCTTTTCAATTTGGGGATAGTTGAGCTCATAAACGATGAGAGTGTGACTGAGGTAGTACACCACTTTTTCTTTGTGACCAAGGTCATATTGGGTGAGCAACACACCAATAGAAAATTGAGTAGCAGAGATATAAAGCAGGAGTGGCTCACCAGGAGTTAGAGGCATGAGGACATGCAGATTGGCCAAGTATTGTTTAAGCAAGGTGAAGGCTTGCTATTGCTCTGGTCCCTAGATGAAGGTGACATCCTTTTTAAGCAAGTGGGTGAATGAATGACACTTATCAACAAGTTGAGAGATGAAGTGGTTAATAGCCTATATTTTTCCTTGCAATTTGTGTAGTTGCTTAATGTTCTTAGGAGGAGGAATTTCAATAATAGCAGACACTTTAGCAGGGTCTACCTCAATTCCCCTTCTTGATACAATGAAACCCAACAATTTTCTTGATAGCACGCCAAATACACATTTCTTTGGGTTCAGCCAGGACCTTGTACTCTCATAGGTGCTCAAAGATACGCCACAAAATAATAGGGTGATCCTCTCTTGTCTTAGATTTTCCAAGGATGTCATCCACATAGTCTTCCATGATATCATGGATCATATCATGGAAAATTACCGTCATTTCCCTCTGATAAGTAGCTCCTACATTTTTGAGACCAAATGGCATTACCTGATAACAAAAGGTACCCCAAGGAGTTGTAAAAGCCATCTTGTGTTGATCTTCATCAGCTATCTTGATTTGGTTGTATCCTAAAAATCCATCCATAAGAGATAACATCTCATATCCTGCTATTGAATCCACAATCATATCAATATTTGGCAGTGGAAAATCATCCTTAGGGAAAGCCTTATTAATGTCTCTAAAATCCATGTAGATTATTATCTGAATAGGATTTTTCTGGACAGGACGATGTTGGATATCCATTTAGAATAATCAATAGGCTAAATGAATCCTACCATAAGCAATCTTTCTAATTCTTCTTTAACTAGTAGGGCTACCCTTGGGTGCATCTTTCTAAGCTTCTGCTTAATAGGCTTAGCATCTGCATGTACAACTAAGTTGTGCACGACAAAAGTTGGATCTAAGCCTAACATATCCTTATAGGACCATGCAAATACATCTATAAACTCTCGTAGCAGCATGGTGAACATTTTCTAGTTCCCCGTGTTGAGAGTGATGCTCCCAATTTGACTATTTTTGGGTCCTCTTCTGTACCAATGTTTACATCGATAGTTTCCTCTACTAGTAACTTTGACAAGTCCTCCATACGCGTAGGATCGGGAGGAAGGTTGAGATCTTCATCCAAGGATGTCTCCATGAGATTTTCATCCTTGGTGTGGTCACTTTTATTGTCCTTTGATTTTTACACCTATTTTTCGGCCAGTGCCTCAAAGAGGTTTTCACTATGCGACTTGGACTTTGATTTTTTCCGAGGCTTTGTGTTGGAACTTTTGCCCTCACTTTTTCTTAAGTTTTGCTGACCACGAAGCTCAGCCTCCTCACCGAAGTAGGCACATGTATCCAAGTCAATATAGAAGCCCTTTTTGTGGTCTCCAATGGGAATTGTATCCCAAATGCCCATGAACTCTGCGATAGCTTCATCATTCTCAAATAGATCTAGTGACATATGACGTTGTTGGTCCCATTCAATAAGGGAAGGGTAAACAAGGTCAAGTGTAGGTTTCGTAGGGGTTATGGTTAGGATAGCGATATTCATGAATAGGTTCGTGGAGGCAAGATCCTCATATTGGATACAATGGGAATCCATATCACTATCTAGATAGTCATAGCTATCCTCACGTTAAGAGAAAGTAGCATCTTGATCATTTGGATGTGCTCCATAAGGGAGAATTCTAATGCCATATCTTTCTATTTTAAAATATGGGACAGGTATTGGTTCTCATTTTCCTTGCTCATTTCTTCCACATCCTAGGCCCTTGTAGCCCATGGAGTACATCATTCTACTAGATTTCTCATATTTAGGGGTTTGATAGCAGGTTGGCTGAGTATCTTAGGACCCAAGTCGTAGGTGGATCCAACAATTTTTCTTTAGCCAACAAGCCTCCAGGTAAAAATGACCCAATAGTTTTCTCATTTCTAGGTCGTCTAAAATGATAGTTGGGTCGACCTCTAGTCTTAGGTGACAATGAGAGGTCTAAAACTAAGAGGGCTTGTTGCACATTATATTCTCCACAACCATATTCTAGAACCTTCATCTCCCATGAATCAAAAGGATAGGTTGATGTAGAGGCACCATGGGCGCAAGAACTGAGAGAATCTGAATCTACTTGAGACTCCATGGCTTCAGATTGGAGAGGGACAACTATATCGGTGGAGGGACACACATATGTACCCTTATGTGTAAAACTGTTGAGAGCTCTACGGTGAAGGGGGATCGAAATCTCCTTTTATTGTGATCTATGTCCTTCATGCTTCAACTTAATGCATTGATGGAACGTTTATGGAACAGACTGCATGACATGAATCTATGGTTGTCCTAGAATCATATTATACAAAAGTTCCAAGTCCAGGACATGGAAATTTATTTAATGACAAGTGGGACCCACTTCTATGGGCAACGTGATTGTTCCTGCTAACTCCCTTTCCATGTTTTCGTAAGTGGTGATAGTGATGATGTTTGACTCCAAGTCTGCTTTACAGTATGTCCTAGCTGCTTAACCAACTTCAATGTGTAGATGTTCAACCCTGATCTGTTGTCCACAAGAACCCGTTTGATCTTCTTTCAGGTATGACTACCTCAATATACAAAGGGAGATTATGCATTGGATTTTTAGTAGGGATCTCCCTATGATTGAAGGTAATGTGTTCAGTTGGTACAATGTTTGCTACTGCGGCTTGAAGATGTGTAGGATCTACCTCTAGTGGCACTCCTAACCCCTGAAGAGTTTGGTACAAAATGTCTTTATGTACATTTGATATCTTAAGAAGATCCAAGATCAAAATCTTGGTAGATGTTTTCTCAAGTTGCTCTAAGAGGTTGTACCTACCATTTTGCGGGGTTGATGGAGAAGGTTCAAGAATCACAAGGTGGGCACGCCTTGTTACCATGGTGTAATCCTTTCCCTTGATTTGAATGGTGTTGACATGGTCATTAGGAGAGTGAATACATCCAATAAGTGAATCATAATGATTGTTGTCTTTCTTGGTATATAAGTAATTTGTTGCTTTATAACTTTGGGATGACTCCCTCGATCCAGCTTTGACTCTTCTGATTTACCATGTTTGGGAATGGCTTTTTATATATCCCCATCTTTTCGTTGGGTGTCTGAGTTTTCTCTAGGTTTTCCACCTCTATCTCCCCATTGTTGATGAGGTCTTGGATATAGTGATGAAGTCATAGACATTTTTCTGTTTTATGTCCCTTGACATGATGTAATTCAATAGTCATGCTCCTTATACCATGATGGTTTTGGAGCATTGTCATCAAATGGTTGTGTCGTAGGATATGTCACCATGTGAGCCACATCCAATTGTTTTAATATAACTGACAAAGGCTCATTGAGAGGAGTGAACATTCTTCATTTTGGTGGTGGTTGAATAGGTCCTTTGGTCAATTTAAAAGGTTGACCGGTTTGAACTATTTGTACACGTTTGGAATTTGTGATCCTGTCTCCCACCACGTTTTTGTTTTTGTTAAATATTTTTGGCTTCTCCGTAGGTTTAACATTTTGATTATCCTTAGATTGTGACTTAAGAGTTCCTTTAGCAATAAGGGATTTCTCTATTTGAACACCTTTTTCAATGACCTCCTCGAAAGTGCAAACATAATGCATTTGAAGGTGGAAAGCAATGTCTGGATTTAGGTTGGGCACAAAGATACTTACCAGTTGTTTTTCAGGGAATGTGCAAGGGAAGCGATTGGCTATCCCTCTCCACCATTGTAGGAAGTTGGTGAAAGTATCATTAGGGCATTGTTTGGTGCCACATAAATCTACCATGGTGATATCACTTTCTATGTTGTATGAGAAGTGATGCACAAACCTCTCTGCCAATTTTGGCCAGGTAAAAATAGACCCACAAGGCAAATGAGTAAACCACTCCAAGGCTTGACCTCCTAGACTCTTGGGAAAGATTCATATGAGATAATTATCACTATAGGACACCTCTTGACATGCCATATAGAAATATTTGACATGATCTTGTGGATCTCCCTTTCCTCTATATTTGTCAAATTTTGGCATGTCGAATTTTTAGGGAAAGGTTGAAGTGTCATAGCTTTGTCAAAAGGATGGGGACATAGTTCTTCATATTGATACTTTCTAATGCTCCCCACATTGCTCTCTTGAAGACTTGTGAGTGTTGCTTTCATAGATTGCACCTCTTGTGCGAGCAATTGTTCTTTAGTAGGAGAAGTAGGGATATATACACGATGATAATCCGTATTGTCTTCTCCTTGATTTTCTCTATGGAGTTCACTGATTTTGACCTTAGGCCTTGGTTTTGGACATTCTTGCTTGCTTCCTTTTGTACATGAGAGGTTAGCAAGGCTAATTGTTGGCTAAGGTTACTAATTTTTTGTTGAATGGTGACCTCTTCTTCCAAAGGTTCCTCTTCTTCCTCATATTGTGGAGGTTCTTCAACATTCTCGTGTCCTGACCTGATTTTATGTGGCACTTTGATAAAGGGTATTCTATGTCCCACTACATTATCATTTCTGCATTGGAGGTAGAAGCATGTCCATGTGTTAAAATATCCTCCATGTTGATAAGAGGTCGCTCCTCCTCATTAGCGTTATTCATAGGTGGGATTGTTTCATTTGTAGTGGGCATTTTGGCCCCCAATTCTACAACCCATGCTAGCACCCTATCCTTGTTTCTAAAAAGGAACTCATCTAATAAGGTGGGGTCAAAGTCAAATTCTGCATGTGGGGACTCCAATTCATCACCACTATGATCAACCATGTCTTCTATCTCTTTTTCTATGGAAAATAGAGGCCCTAGATCATGTCCAATAAAAGGGTTTGACCCTTGTCTGTTTGAGGCTTCCCAAGCTTGTGCTTGTTGTTCCTCGTATGTTTGTTTCTTGAGTCCTAATCATGTTTTGGGAGCCATGATTTGCAATAGTTTCACTAAGGTAAGTTGTAAATGTGTTCAAAAATTTGTGTTCACACCTAAGTGAAATGTAAAATGATTGTCAAGACTATGAATTAGTAACAATGTGAGAATACCAATGTGATAGAGTGATAAATCAACAATGACACAAATGTTTCGTATCTAAGCCTATCAAATGAATGAAGTACTTCCTAGACTGTGCTTCAAAAAGTAGTTGGTGTCATAAGATAATTAACAAGATGTCCTCACTTATGCCAAGTTCAAGAGAATGAACAAGACGTAAGTAAATACAAGAAGTTAATGTGACCTCCTAACAAGGTATACTAGAAGAAAGCTCAAATTCGATTAATACCTATATCCCAAAAAGTGCCAGTTACAATTTGTGAGTGACACAACAATGTCACCAAGATATGTTAACCAAACTTTGCGAGAAAGTAAGGTATTGATATCAAGATGATATTGATATAACACGCACAAGTGGTAACACGTAGCACTCTTCAAAATTGAGGTAGTAATAGAGTTGAACTAAAATCTTAAAGTATAACTAAGAATTGTTAAAATGTGTATAGCGTAACCTTACAATATAGATATTTAGGTCAAGTTTACAAGAAACAAGATGTAAATACCAAAATTGTAGTGATACGATATAAACAAGGTAACCTTTCTAAGGAAAATCAAGATGATGAACCACGCATAACTATAATGACGATCTGAGATGGGTGTCAAGATCACAAAGGCCACCAATGATATGAATATGCCTCCACACACTTAGACGTTTAACTTACCCAACCGTAAACATGGATGGGCGTAAAAAGAAAAAAAAGTGGCGAAACAATTGATTGAAAACACAAGGTAGTCACCCTTCTTTTGATCAACAAAGTGTCAAAAGAATGTGAAGGAAGTAGATCAAAATGGGGATGAAAAATGTTGGCTTTACTTCACAGAGTTTCACCTCACCTTAAGGCAAGTGAAAAACTAAGCAAAAGTAATGTGTCACACGTTTCATGATGAAAGATGGCTCACAACTCAACACTATTTTGAAATGGTCAAAGTGGGCTCCTAGCCAAAGAATATCTTCCTAGGTGGTTCTCTCGCCCTAGGTGTTACAAAGTTATCTTAAGCGAGCACGATTTACCCAAATAGTCCCGACTATCTTAGGAGTATCTCGGCTTTACTTTACCCCCTTCGAGCACAAAGGGAAACTAGTGCGTCCACGTGTGCTCTCCCTGGGGTCACCATATGGACAACCGGTAACACTATCTCACAAGGAATCACTAGTCAAGTAGGTAGTGTAGAGCACTTCCTATTTCTTCCACAAGGTTCCCTCTTGTGTAGACCCCTAGAGCCACCCCCATTGTTGTAGCTTAAGCCGTTATGCCAAAGGGGTTATGTTCCATTGAGCGAGATAGGGGACGTGCCCTTTTATGAAACCCACAATACAGCGTTTTGAATATGTTATTATTTTTATCTTGTTTAATTAGGTGTGGTTTTCTTGAACACCTTTTGGCAACCTGTATGATAATTGTATTAGTATTTTTGACTTTGTTTTGATTCTACCTTTCTTTGAAAAGCGTGTGTTTTGGTCCTACATAACGAGTTTAGTAGTTTTCCATAAAAAGAGTAAACATCATTTCTGATTCTCAAGATCGTCCAAGGATGCAAGAGAAGAGCATACGTGATGTTTCCAAAATCCAAGAAGATATCAAATGGAAAAACACTTTAATTCAAACACATCAAGTTAACCCATTCCAATTCAGATATTCTTAACAATTTCAAAGCATCAAAAATACCTAAGAATCGTTTATGATTCCCAAGATCGCCCCAAGGGACGCGAGGGAAGAGCATACGTGATCTTATTATTATAAGAAAGCATGCCAAGTTTACCTAATCTAACAAAAGCATGTAAACACACCTTGAAAAAAGTATTAATTAGATAAAACCTGCAAGAAAGTTAACACCTTAACACCTTAATATCAAGAAAAAAAAACACCTACACCCTTGTTTAAGTGTTTGTGTGTGGGTTAGGGCGGATGTGCCCCTCTGTGTTTTTCAAAATTATAGTGTACTGTGCCACCGTAGAAAAGCGTATGCACCAGATCAAGGCGTATGTGCCAGGGAAGGTAAAAAATAGTATAAATATCAAAAGAGCACTGCGCCACTAGATAGGTTCATGTGTCACTAGACAGTGTGTGTGCCACCGCAAATTAAAATAGTATCGTTTTGATAGAGCACTTGCGCCACGAGGAAAAGTTCTGCGCCACTAGAGGGATGCTTGCGCCTGGGTTAGTGTGTATGCGCTGTCCAGCAGGTTTTACGTTCAAGTGAAGGTACAATATGAAATAGTGTCTACACCTGGGTTAGTGCGCATGCACCCTGGTTAGGGTATGTGCACCGGGGTTAGCGTAAGTGCGCGAGAGTCGACAAACAAAAATCAAGCCTTAACAGTACACTGCGCCACCTGAGAGATGCCTACGTCAAGATAAGTGTATCTACACCCATGTTAGTGTGCCTACACCACTCTTACAACCAAAGTATGGCAAAAAACACAAAAAAGCTCACAATACTTCAAATTTTAACAAGTTATCTTGAAATTGGCAACAACCCATTAAAATGATAGCTATAAATGAGAACCTACACATATAATACTAGCAAAAATCCCAAGAAATTGAACATTATTTACTATATGTGCATATCAAAGGTTAGCCAAAAATAATAGAATTCAAGCTAAAAATGCTAAGGGACATAGGACCGGTCCCACCAAGCGTGCCATATGTGTGCATGGTTTTGTTTAGCTAAGTTAGAAAAATGATAACTAACACCTAAATAGTTCTATAACAAAGCTAAATCTAAATCTAAAAGACCATCAAGATAAGAGTTAACAAGTACACTGCGCCACTTCGAGAGATGCCTACGTCAAGATAAGTGTATCTACACCCATGTTAGTGTGCCTACACCACTCTTGCAACCAAAGTATGGCAAAAAACACAAAAAAGCTCACAATACTTCAAATTTTAACAAGTTAGCTTGAAAATGGCAACAACCCATTAAAATGATAGCTATAAATGAGAACCTACACATATAATACTAGCAAAAATCCCAAGAAATTGAACATTATTTACTATATGTGCATATCAAAGGGTTAGCCAAAAACAATAGAATTCAAGCTAAAAATGCTAAGGGACATAGGACCGGTCCCACCAAGCGTGCCATATGTGTGCATGGTTTTGTTTAGCTAAGTTAGAAAAATGAGAACTAACACCTAAATAGTTCTATAACAAAGCTAAATCAAAATCTAAAACACCATCAAGATAAGAGTTAACAATACACCTGCGCCACCTGAGAGATGCCTACGTCCAAGATAAGTGTATCTACACCCATGTTAGTGTGCCTACACCACTCTTAACCAAAGTATGGCAACAAACACAAAAAGCTCACAATACTTCAAATTTTAACAAGTTAGCTTGAAATTGGCAACAACCCATTAAAATGATAGCTATAAATGAGAACTTACACATATAATACTAACAACAATCCCAAGAAAATGAACATTATTTACTATATGTGCATATCAAAGGGTTAGCCAAAAATAATAGAATTCAAGCTAAAAATGCTAAGGGACATAGGAACGGTCCCACCAAGCGTGCCATATGTGTGCATGGTTTTGTTTAGCTAAGTTAGAAAAATGAGAACTAACACCTAAATAGTTCTATAACAAAGCTAAATCAAAATCTAAAACACCATCAAGATAAGAGCTAAGCAAGATTAGATAACAACATTATTGCATTAGAACTTTGAAGCATAAATCAAACTAACATGCTAATTATCAAGAACCTCTACTCTTTATCATTACCAATAAAATCAAATGAACCTATGTAAATTCAATGGCAATCAATAGTTGATTGTTTGATATTCAAGAGATTAGGAATGGGAGCTCATCAAAGCATGGCTACAAGACCATTTTGAGTATTCCCGTATGACCTAAGAACTTGGATGAATGCAATGTAAGAAAGGAGGCTTAGCTCTTCAAATGGCGAATTTATCAAGAATAACAAAGAAGCTTATAGTCTATTTGCTATGTGCTTTTCTTTTTTCTTCTCAAGGAATTTAGGTGTAAGTGTAAAGGTAGGAGGAGGGCTCTTTATATAGCCTAATGGATAAAGGAATCACTACATCCCTTTGTATGTGGGATAATAGAGATGTTGAGTTAGTTGTGGATAAGGGGGGTTTAGATAAGGTTGAGTTAACTTTAGGAGGGTTTAGCTTGTCCTTTAGTGACTCATGTGGATAAAGGGGGCTTATTAATTAATCAAGATGATTTAATTAATAGATGTGCAAGCTTATAAAAGCTTTTAGAGGAATATTAACATGATTTAGACTATAGAAGGGGATTAAATCAATTAAATATTGATTTATTGGTTAAATAAAAGGGGAAGCTAATTAATTAATAATAATTAATTAGTTTAGATAAAGGGGGATTAATTAATGGAAGGTCATTAATTAGGGTATTTGATAGATAATCAACTTAATTAATTAGCATAGTGTAATTAATTATTGATGATAGAGAGAAGGTGAGCGCTTTTGACGGTATGTCGTTAATTTGTAGGAAGGGAGATAATTAGTGAAATTTAAGTATTTAAATTACTTAGAAGTAATTATGGGTGTCTACATGTAGATGTATTGCCTCAACATCTTTGAGGAATTTATCAAGAAATGGACCCAAATTAAAAAATCCATCATTGTTAAAGTCTTGATCAAGCCTCATTCCAAATACAACAACACGAATACCAATAACAATAGCAATAGCCATCGGGATAAATATAAGCACATCAACGGGACTGTAATGTTTTTAATGACTGTGTTACGGATAGTCAAAATGTGCATAATATACAAAACAGTCAACCAAAAAAAAAAATTGAAACAACCCATCATCATTCTAGGTCGAGAGGCTCCCCCTCCCCGTTACCAAAATGACAACAATTAAAACCTTAAGGAGAGACTCTTTCAAGTTTCTAGCTCTAACCCGAAAAGTGCTAATATGGTCACGTACCCCATCACTAAGTCTTTTATTGAAGGAGAACCTAATCCTTCTTGGTATAAACCTAATACCTATTGTGATTTTCATCGCATTGATGGTCATCAAATAGATAGATGTGTGTGACTTCATCATTACATCCAAGACCTCATTGATAATGGAGATATAGTGATCAAAGACCCAAAACCAAATAAAACACCTAATGATAATCGAAAGGTGTTTTCCAATCCATTCCCTAAGCATAGTGTAAATAACAAAGTTTTTGAACAAGTCTAATCTTTAAACAATGTCGATTTCAACTCAATAATTTCATTTGTTGAAGAAATGCCTCCTACTATTGCTACCATAAAATTTCAACCTCGTAATAATGTGGTGGACATATGAAAGAAGAAAATTTTAGTTCCCGACAAATCAACCATCCTCCTCATCCACTTGAGCCTTAATCAATAAACCCCACGGTTCCAAGTAACCCAAAGCCAACATCTAATGCCAAATCTTCCACGTATTGTCCTTATAACCTATTAAAAAGTTTGTGTCAACACCTTCTCATATCTCCCTCATTGAGTTATTAAAATCGTAACCTAAATTTTAGGATATTCTCACTTGTGCACTCCATGAAGTGTGTGCTCCTAAGAATATTAATGTTCAACAATTTGTTTCCAAGAAAATTTGTCGGGGAACAAATTTATGGGTTTCTTGTCAATACTCTGGAAATCTAAGTACCTCTACTTAAATAGTGCAACTTTTATATATGCATGTGCAAGTAATGGTGGGTTTTATCTCGGGTTGGCCTTGTGGCCGGGGATCCAATAGGGGAACTCCATTGACCACAGTGGCAAAGCTAGCAATGGCTTGCTTGGGAGGAATTTTCTAGGAGATCGGGAAAGGGAGTGAGAACATTAGATAAGAGAACTAATGTTGCAAGTAGAAAATCAGAGTCTTGCATACATCAGTTAGAAGTTTCATCACATGCATTAAAATTAAGAAGAAACAATTCTGCAAATAACAACAAGACCAATTAGAATTTAATGAACACAAAGTATCAATAAATCCCTTAGTAAAAAAAGGCTAGAAACTCCTTCTTGTATTGATGCTCAAGCAGAAATTGTACATAGTATGAGAATGGAAGACATTTGAGAATAGGGAGAATAAAATAATTTTCTATCTCTTTGCTCTTTTCACAAGGATCTTGCTCTCATGAATTTTCAAAAAATATCTTAAAAGACCCTCAAATGAGGAGTGCATTACAATTTATAGAATAATAACAACTCTTCATCTTCCTAGTGATTCTTCATATACCCCCCAATGACTCTTCATGTGTCTCGACATGAATTAAGACTCTGCGCCTTCTTAGGAAAACATTAAGTCCCTTTTTATAACATAAAGGTGACTTATTACATTGGAAACATTAAGACATACAAAAAGTGCAAACCCCAACATGAAATTAGAACATTGAAGAAAGATAACGTTGGGAGGGAAGAGAAGAGAGAGAGAGAGAGAGAGAAAGAAGGAAGAAGGAAGAATAATTTTGATGAAGAAATATCCTGCCTCTAATAAATTTCATTGATCCTTCCAGATGACTCAATGGAATGCTCTAATGTGATGAACTTTGAATCCTGAACTCTTTGCACCCTGAGAAACTTCCTTTGGATGACGTGTGAACACTGTGAACTAAGTGTTTAAAAACATTGTCGAATGAATTCATTGGTGACCATGAGCATCACTCATGAAGATTCCCTCTGAAGGGATTGAAGCCTTGGAACAAATCTTGCCAAGTTGAATGAAATATTTTTTTGATGACCAAAAATTTTACCTCGCACATGATATACACTGTGACCAAATCATGAAGTGAGTGTCGAAAGACACTATCAAGTTCCCTGGGATGGATCTTGAATTCCCTATGAGAAATGCCCATGGATGATCCTGAATGATGATCCCCTTTGCAACATTGATGTATTCTACCAGCATATGTCCTACTGAGAATGATACATTTGTCTCATCGGTGCTAGGTACCAATGAACATACTAGAAAAATTGTGAATTGTTCATCAACACTTGTTATTCTTGAATGGAGTAACTTACTATTTTTAGTAAGTGTGAAAATTCTTCTCCAAAATCCAACTGCAGCTGCAAATTTGAATATTCAACCCTCAGAATGCTCCTTTTTTGAAATTCACCCTATGGAATGACTTACTATTTTTAGTAAGTGCCATTGAGATGAATTACTATTTTTAGTAAGTATGAAAAATCAGCTCCTTTGAACCTCAATTGGATATTGCAACTCGAATTCATCTTCCTCCTTGTGTTCATCTCACCTTCTTGACCAATTTGCTATTTTTAGTAGGTGTTCGTGAGAGAACTTAATATTTTTAGTAAGTGTCAATTCTGGACCGAGATGACCATTTTTAATGATTTTTGCCTGCAATGCCTCTTACGTGTTTCTGCATCCTTCACATCTTCTTCAATTGGTGACTTTCCTGAAATAATAGTCTCTCATGTAGAAGGTCGGTGCAAGTAAGGCCGATCTTAGCCGAGGATGGGTAGACTTGCGGTGTCTTGGAGAGGTAAACTTGAAAATTTCAACACAAGGGTATCATTGTCATGCTCAAAAATTTTAAATTTTCTTGTTACACATATACATGAAAAAAAATGACTCTATCTTGGGGACATGGTATGGACTAAGCACAATGAATACGTGACATGAATAATCCCAGAATCTCAACTTTACAATAGAATGACCAATGCCTTATCCATGCGGCCCTACAGAGTCATGTAAACTTACAAAATATAGATAACCAATAAGAACACACACACCAAAACAACAAAAAGGAAACACACAACACTCATGGAAAGGGAAAGATGTACACAATAGAAAGGGAAACACACCTAACAATAACCTATGGTACAACACATGGGACAACCTGCTTTCACTAAAGCACTTTCCTTTTCAGGATTCAGCCTCGAAGAGGCAACACCGAATGATGATGTTACTGTAAATCATTGGTTTGGTTCCAAAAATAGCCTCCTCTCTCAACCGCTTATGAAAGCCGGTGTTTTCACACTTGTATGTACACTTTGTAGGAGTGAGCCTTCATGAGACTTTTTATGCTCAGGTCTTTGCTCAAAGATTCCATTACACGCATTTTATTTGAAATTTGTTCCTATGTTTATCCACACTATTTCTTTTTCTTCTATCATATCATTACTACTCCAAGTCTGATTCTTATTTGAATAGATTGAGTACCCTGAGTTTTCTTTTTCCACCCATTCACATTCCTGGACATCCTTTCTACAATAAGCCTTGAATTTACCTTTTTGACTCATATCAATGTGAGGTGTTTGTATGTCAAATGGAGGATCAACAATGACCTCATATCTATCTTGCAGGGCCATGGATTGAATCAAGAGATCAAGACTCGGCTCTAGATCTTCAGTGATTTTTGTCACTTCCAAGGTCTCATGTAGTGAATCCTTATCTAGTGCTTCCAGAAGTTCATCTCCACCCTTGGAAGTTCTTCTGTTTGAAATTTAAGGAACATATATTTTGGGGATCACTACATTTTATCACTCCTTCATCTGGAGGAATCTCAACTTTGATGGCTTCAAAACTCCTTGCTTTGACTTCTTCATAAGAGAAAGAGTCCTCCTTTTCAAATGGGAAAGAAAATACCTCACTTTCATCATTGCCTTCATAATCCATTGGCTCAAGAGAGACATCAGGTTCTTTTCCTTTCTTTGCTCCATTATGACCAATATCTAAATTAGTCAAGGGATTAGGATTTGATTCATGCTTTTCTTGCAACTCCATAGCATGCATCATGAGTTCAAGACTAAGCTCAGGGTCTTTTGTTTCTTCTGCACTCTTAAGAGATCTTACACAAATTTTTCTTTAAAAAATTTTGAGGGCTCATCATAGGCTAGCTTGGTCTCTTCTTGGGTGACATGATCAAGGGAATCCTCATCTTTGAATGGGAATGAGAATATCTCTAGATAAGCACATAAGATGATTTTTCCACTTGAAAATCATCGAGAACCAGTTCCTCTTCTTCATGCCTCACATCATCTAGAAATTCAGGGTTATTCTCTTGCATCTCAAATTTCCTCAATGCTTCCTCTAGATCCATATTCCTTAGGGAAGGAAGGTTTGGTCCTATCAAGATTGGGATCTCATCCTCTTCTTCAGTCGTCACAAAATAATTCATCCTCTTGCTATTTTGGTATAAAATGTTGGCTCTGGGATTCTGACTTTCGCACTATGTACCTCATCTTCTTCTCTGGAAGCAATTTCTCCATGTCTCCCTTCACTGGAATGGTTGTAGAAGACCAATTCATCTATATTTTCTCTCCCAACTGTTGAGCAAAACTTCTACCTAGTAGCATTCCAAATGAAGCCAAAATATTTGCTACCAAAATCATCATTGAAACCTTTTTGTCTGGAAATTGGGTAAGAGTCACCTGTGCATCTTTGATCTTCCCTATAAGTGGGACTTATTTAGACTCCATGGAGTAAAAAGATCCACTAGGCGGAGTCATGGGGAGTTTAAGAGATTTGGAAACCTTCGTAGGAATCACATTATTTGAGGCACCTGAATCTATTATGTAATTTTTCAATACATATTCCCCAACTAGAAGGGAGACATAAAAAGGATCGACCTTGTTTGTCTTTGATGCACTCATGAAAAGCATGTTCTGTGATGGAGGCGTAGGTGGGTTTGGTAGTATTCCTTTAGAACTGGGAGTTACAACATTGGGTGTTAAACTACCATTTCGATATATCGAATAAATCTCTCAAATTGTTCGGGGTGAGTCCGCAAATATTTGGTTTCAGTAATCTATACTTTGGCTTTGTTCGCATATTCTATGAAGTCAAAGGAGAAGATGTGGATGAGGGTGATGAAGGGAATGCTTTTGGATTTAGGATAGGTTTGGAATCAGGAGTATATTTTTGGGGAATAGAGGGAATTTTGAATGGTACATTAGGAGCTTTCAAGTACTATATTTTACAGGAGAATATTTAGATTTACAATTAGAAGAGGCATTAGAAGACTTACTTGGAATTGCGGGAGCCTTCTTACTTGCTACAGGATCAGGTTTCTCAAATGCGAGACTCCATGCAAGGTGGAAGTGGAGATCCTTGAATGATTATTTTGTTTTGCGGAGTCACCACAGGAGGATCTTCAGTCTTATTTTTCTTCACAATGTGGAGGAAGAAGCTCCCTTTTGATACTAGGAGCGAGTAAACACAATGCATGAGAAACTTGGTGCCTCTTCACCATCATCATCTTCACTCCCTGAATTATATTCAATGAGTCCATTTTGAGTGTCACCACCCACTTCTTTTGTCTCTAGGAAATTTCCGCCTTCACTTTATTGTTCAAGTCCTTCCTCATCCTCTTGGATTATACCACTCGTATTGACGGGTGGATCCTCCAAGGAAATATTTCAGGGTGCTCCTGCAATCTGATTTCTGCTATTCCTTTGAGGAGACACTCGTTCAAAAAAATTCCCTCTTTAGTGAAGACATTTCATTTGCCATTTTTGCAAGAAAGGGTTGGTTCTTTCATCTCTAGGACATTGAGCTTTACCCTTTGAGGGATTCTTGATCTTTCTAGATAGGATGAGATCATCATCAAGTTCAATGGGAAATCTTTGCACTTCTGTAATATTCCTTGGTGAAAATCTTCGTATGAAAAATCATACCTTTGGTGATTGAGCACTAATAAAGAATCTCTTGACATTGTTCTCTGATGGTGAATCATCTTTTGGTATCCTACAGAGAAATCGGTCAAAACAAGCCATGAAGTCTCTCATAGTTTCATTTTATCCTTTCTTCATTTGTGTCAATTGAACAAGGAGGTCTTGAATCTCCTTGGTAAATATGAATCTTTGCTCGAACTTACTTTTGATGTCATTCCAACAAGTGATGGATCAAGCAAGTAGGAGGTAGAACCATTTCGTTGCTTTTTCTTTGAGAGATTCCACAAAAATCTTATTGTAACGTCCTCATGTGCAACTCCAAGAATTTTTCAAGATGTGGTGAAAGCGGAAATGTGTTCTTTAGGATGTTGTGTGCTATTACCTTTGAAATTTGGAAAGTTATTACGGGAACCCGTCGGTAGATCGTGAAGAGGTGGTTGAAGAGCAAGCGGTCCTACATTTCTTCCCCATGGAACAATGGGTTGAGGTATTTATGCTTCATCTACCATTTTTGTTTCTACTTCATATTCTTTTTCAGAAAATTCTTCTTTTGGTTCTAGTGTTGAAAATTTTTGCAATAGGAATATGAAAAGACACTATGGAATACGAAAGGTCACTTCCAAGAATCAACAACTTGTCTTTCAGCAATGGATTTCCATCAACTCCAATTTTTATTTTTATTTTTTTAGTTTTTTTTTGTATTTTTAGACCTTACGGTTGTATTTTGGGTGCGAGATGGTGCTAAATATGCCCCACGGTGGGCGTAAAAAACTGTTGGTGAGAAAATTTGTCAGAGTTAAAATTTGTGGGTTTCTTTCCAACACTATGGGAATCTAAGTCCCTCTACTTAAACAGTGCAACTTTCATATATACATACGTGAGTAATCGTGGGTTTTATTTAGGTTGGCCTTGTGGTCAGCGATCCAACATGGGCACTCCACTGACCACATGGAAAATTTAGCAATGGAATTTTAGGGAGGAATTTTCTACGAGAGTGGGAAAGGGATTGAGAACATTAGATAAGAGAACTAATGTTGCAAGTACAAAATCAGAGTCTTATATACATTAGTTAGAAGTTTCATCACATGCATTAAAATTAAGAAGAAATAATTATGCAAATAGCAATAAGACCAATTAAAATTTAATGAACACAAAGTATCAGTAAATCCCTTAGTCAAAAAGGATAGAAACTCCTTCTTGTAGTGATGCTCAAGAATAAATTATACATAGTATGAGAATGGAAGACATTTGAGAATAGGGGAGAATGGAATAATTTTCTATCTCTTTGCTCTTTTCACAAGGATCTCTCTCTCATGAATTCACAAAAACAGCTAAGAAGACCCTCAAATGAAGAGTGCATTACAATTTATAGAAGAAGAATAACTCTTCATCTTCCTGGTGATTCTTCATACACCCCCCAATGACTCTTCAATTGTCTCAACATGACTTAAGACTCTTCTCCTTCTTAGGAAAACATTAAGTCCCTTTTTATAACTTAAAGGTGAATTATTACATTGGAAACATTAAGACATACGAAAAAGTGCAAACCCCAACGTGAAATTAGAACATTGAAGAAAGAGAACATTGGGAGGGAAGAGAAGAGAGAGAGAAAAAGAAGGAAGAAGGAAGAACGATGTTGATGATGAAATATTATGCCTCCGATAAAGTCCATTGATCCTTCCAGATGACTCGATGGAATGCTCCAATGTGATGAAATATGAATCCCCAAACTCTTTTCACCCTGAGAAAATTCCTTTGGATGATGCATGAACATCGTGAACTAAGTGTTTAAAAACACTTGTTGAATGAGTTCATTGGTGACCATGAGCATCACTCATGAAGATCCCCTCTGAAGGGACTGAATCTTTGGAACAAATCCTGCTAAGTTGAATGAATTGTTTCATCGATGACCGCAACTTCTACCTCCTACATGATATACCTGTGACCCGAATCATGAAGTGAGTGTCGAAAGACACTATCAAGTTCCCTAGGATGGATCTCAAATGCCCTGTGAGAAATGCCCATGGATGATTCCCTTTGAAACACTATCGTATTATGACAGCATATGTCCTATGGAATGGTACATTTGTCCATACAGGTAGTACCGATGAACGTATTGGAAAAATTACGAATGGTTCATCAAAACTTGTTATTCTTGAATGGAGAACCTTACTATTTTTAGTAAGTGTGAAAATTATTCTCTAGATTCGAACTGTAGCTACCAATTTGAATGTTTAACCCTAATAATGCTCCTTTTGTGAAATTCACCCTCTGGGATGACTTACTATTTTTAGTAAGTGCCAATGAGACAACTTACTATTTTTAGTAATTATGAAAAATCAGCTCCTTTGAACCTCAATTGGATATTGCAACTCGAATTCCTCTTTCTCCTTGTGTTCCTCTCACCTTCTGAACTAGTTTGTTATTTTTAGTAGGTGCTTGTGAGACCACTTACTATTTTTAGTAAGTGTCAATTCTGACCGAGATGACCATTTCGATGATTTTTCCTGTGATACCTCTTATGTGTTCACCACCTCCTTCATAGCTTCTTCAGTTGGTGGATTTCCCAAAATAGCACTCTCCCATGTAGAAGGCCTACTATTTTTATTAAGTGTGGTTCTAGTGGTTGGATCGAGGTGAAACAAATTTTTTGATACGGGTTTTTTCCCAATATCACCCCTCTGAAATTTTAGGCTTACCCGATCACTGGTTCATGAGATTTTAAAATTTCAAAATTTTCTCCTGGTGGCAACTACTCACATGATAGCCATTAACGGAGCTTGAAAATTATAGGTCTGGTTTTCTCCTCCATTCATGATGAAAATCATATTTTTAATATGGGGTTTTTTTCTCATTCCACTGGTGAATTTTCTCTTCAAACCGATTGTCGGTTTGATGGGAAATCTAACTTTAGTATTCATTGTGTCAAGAGGGATATTTCTTCCCTATGAAAATCTATGCTACAGAACAAAGATATTTTACTGAGGTGGCCTCTAAAAATGAAGAATACGAAAAAATTGTTGGTGAGAAAAATTTTTGGAGGTCAAATTTGTGGGTTTCTTGTCAACGCTTTGGGAATCTAAGTACCTCTACTTGAATAGTGCAACTTCCGTATATGCATGCACGTGTAATGGTGGGTTTTATCTGGGTTGGCCTTGTGGTTGGGGATCCAACAAGGGCACTCTAATGACCCTGTGGAAAATCTAGCAATGCCTTTGTAGGGAGAAAGTTTCTACGAGAGTGGGAAAGGGAGTGAGAACGTTAGATAAGAGAACTAATGCTGCAAATAGAAAATAAAAGTCTTGCATACATTAGTTAGAAGTTTCATCACATGTATTAAAATTAAGAAGAAACAATTTTGTAAATAGCAACAAAACCAATTTAGAATTTAATGAAAACAAAGTATCGATAAATCCCTTATTCAAAAAAGGCTAGAAACTCCTTGTATTGATGCTCAAGAAAAAAATTGCACATAGTATGCGAATGGAAGACATTTGAGAATAGGGGATAATAGCATAATTTTCTATCTCTTTTCTCTTTTCACAAGGATATCTTTCTCATGAATTCATAAAAATAGCTAAGAAGACCCTCAAATGAGGAGTGCATTATAATTTATAGAATAAGAAAAACTCTTCAACTTCTAGTGATTCTTTATATACCCCCCGATGACTCTTCATTTATCTCAACATTACTTAAGACTCTTTCCCTTCTTAGGAAAACATTAATTCCCTTTTATAACATAAATGTGACTCATTACATTAGAAACATTAAGATGTATGAAAAACTGCAAACCCCAACACGAAATTAGAACATTGAATAAAAATAACATTGGGAGAGAGAGAGAGAGAGAGAGAGAGAGAGAGAAGGAATAAGGAAGAACGATGTTGATGAAGAAATATTCCGCCTTTGATAAAGTCCACCGATCCTTCTAGATGTCTCGATGGAATGATCTAATGTGATGAACTCTAAATCCCTAAACTCTTTGCACCCTTAGAAAATTCCTTTGGATTACACGTGAACACCACAAACTAAGTGTTTAAAAACATTGTTGAATGACTTCATTAGTGACCATGAGCATAACTCATGAAGATCCCCTCTAAAGGGACTGAATCCTTGGAACAAATTCTACCAAGTTAAATGAATTTTTCACCAATGACCACAACTTATACCCCACACATGATATACATGTGACTGAATCATGAAGTGAGTGTCGAAAGACACTATCGAGTTCCCTAGGATGGATCTCGAATGCCTTGTGAGAAATGCCCATGGATGATCCCGAATGATGATCCCCTTTGCAACACTGTCATATTCTATCGGCATATGTCCTATAGAATGATACATTTGTCCATATAGGTTCTAGGTACCAATGAACATACTAGAAAAACTATAAATTTTTCATCAACACTTGTTATTATTGAATGGAGCAACTTACTATTTTTAGTAAGTGTGAAAATTCTTCTCCGAACTCCAATTGTAGCTGCCAATTTGAATGTTCAACCCTCAGAATGCTCCTTTTGTGAAATTCACCCTCTGGAATGACTTACTATTTTTAGTAAGTGCCAATGAGATGACTTACTATTTCTAGTAAGTATGAAAAATCAGCTCCTTCGAACCTCAATTGGATATTGCAACTCGAATTCCTCTTTCTCCCTATGTTCCTCTCACCTTCTGGACCAATTTTCTATTTTTAGCAGGTGCTCATGAGACCACTTACTATTTTTAGTAAGTGTCAATTCTAGACCGAGATAGCCATTTTGATTATTTTTTCCTACAATACCTCTTCTCTTTTCACCGCCTCCTTCGTAACTTCTTCAGTTGGTGACTTTCCCAAAATAACACTCTCCCATGTAGAGGCGATAACTTAGGCTCCCAGATGAGTTTCGGCGAAAATGTTTATATGATATTGACTAAAAAACACTCAATGAATTTAATTTTTATGGTTTGGATCTCCAATTATGACTGCATAACCTTTAAATTAGCCATTTTTTCTGGATTGCTAGTTGTGTGCCGAAAGAATGAGTTGCTTTGGGAAGTGTATGATATTTCACGAGGTCTCATTTTTCCACCATTTAGGGCATGGAAAATAAATAAAATTAGTAATTTGTTGGGATATTGAATATTTAAAAATATTCTATAATCCTTTCTTGAATCTCAGGTACTCCTTGGTGATGTATGCTCATTTAGGCCCAAAAACCCAATTTTACTGAATCAACTCCAAAAATGCTCTGCCGAATTGATCCCGATGCCTTCAAACCCTTTGGAACACTTCAATCATCCTTTTTTGATGATGTATTTCCCTTTTTATCTGATTTATATTTTTATTATGCCTCACCATGGACACATGCTATTTTTAATAATGCATATGCTACTGGGTTTGATTTTGACAAAACAAATCTTGAAATTGTAGGCTTTATTCGAGGTTCCACACTCCAAATTTAAGGTAATCTCTTCATCTTAAAAAGTGGTAAAATTATATTTTAATTGGTGGGGGTAGAATACTGATAAAAATAAATCCCTCCATATCCCTAAAAAATAGGGACTTCATGGCACAAAAACTAGTTTACGCAAAACTAGATTTTTCAACGCTCATTCCTCCAATTTTCACGCGATTGTGCCCACTCAAACTTTGAGAAGTGAAGAGGTATCTCACTGAATTTTTCACTATTTTTCTTCATGTGATAGGGCATAATTTAGATGAAAAATCATTCTTCCATATCCCTAAAAAGTAGGGACTTCGTGGTGTGAAAACTAGTTCATGCGAAACTAGATTTTTCAATGATCATTCCCTCCAATTTTTGTGCGATTTCGCCCACTGGAACCTTGAGAAGTGAAAAGGTAGCTCACTTCCTTTTTCAATACTATTCTTAATGGAATCCATTAATGGATTCTTCAATCTTCAGATATCACAGAGGTGGTGATGGAGGAGAATGAATTTATTTGCAGTTGAGAATGAGAGGGAGGCTAGGAAAAAGCATTTAGGAGCTAACTTTCGGGCACATGAGGAACTGCAAGGCTCAAGTGGGCTAGGGTAATTTTGTGTCCCCTTTTTACCTTTGCTAAAATATATGAAAGGGACATCAATTTCCACTTTGTGCCTTATCGTGACACTTGGCGATCATCCGTGTAGGGAGAGGGACAACTCAAACTTAGCTCTCGGGGGCTTAGCTGGCAAATGAGAGGTCATATTAGTGTTCTAGGGGCTCAAAAAGGGTTGGGAATATTTTACTGTCCCCTACATCCATTTTCTAAAGGGATGAAAGGGACATCAAAATGTGCCAAGCTCCTAGAGCTGACACATGTCCACTTCAAAAAATGACTAAGTATGAGAACTTGAGAGCGAACTTGTGAAGGTCATATCTAGAGTTCCCGATGGAGTTTCAAGGTGAAATTTTATATGAATTTTAAATAAAATGATATTATCAATCCAATCGTGGGTGTCTTAGCTCTTTATTCCTCCATTTTATGCCCTTAAAATCAGGATTTTGGTTTGGCTCCATGAATGAGCATGAGAAAAATAGGATATAGACATATTGCACATAGATGTTGTGAAGAATATGATTTCACCATCTTGTAGAGATCTGAATTCTCATTATTTCTATGTCTTGTTTAGATCCTAACTCCTTCAGGAGCTCTCAAAATCACTTCCCAAAGTTTAATAGCTCTTTTGGCCCCATACACCTAGGCACGAGAACCATGTTTCGATGAATCTCTTTGCAAGACCTCCAAATCTTTCCCAAATATTCCAATATCATTTCCTTGATGTTATTATACCTTATATTCATCTCCATGTTGTATTTTTCTCCTCTTTTCCACTCCATGGGGTTGCACTAGTCCTGGGAAGGCCAGTGGTAGCCCTTCCCAAAACTACCCAAAATTGGCATTCTTCGAGATATCCTAAAATCACCTAGGGGGTTGACTTTAATTTCCTAATTCACCTGAGGGACTGGTTAAAATCCACTCACGGGTCATTTGAATGACTTAGTAAGTCCTAGTCTTGAGGACTTGTAGACCTGGGGTGTCTTGGAGAGGTAAACTTGAAAATTTCAACATAGGGGTATCGTTGTCATGCTAAAAATTGTAAATTTTCCTGTTAGACATTTACATGACAACAACTGGATCTAGCTTGGGGACATGGTATGGACTAATCGCAATGAATACATGAGATGAATAATCCTAGAATCTCAACTTTACAATATAATGACCAATGCCTTATCCATGCGGCCTTGCGAGTCATGTAAACTTGCAAAAGACATATAACCAATAAGAACACACACACACACACACACACACAAAAGAACTAAAAGGAAACACACAATAAACATGGAAAGGAAAGATGCACACATAGAAAGGGAAAAAAACGACAATCACCTATGGTATAACTCGGGACAACCCACTTTCATTGAAGCAATTTCCTTTTTAGGAGTCACCCCGAAGAGGTAACACTAAATGATGATGTTCTGTGAAGCCATTGAATGGTTCTAGAAAATAGCCTCCTTTTCTTATGAAAACTAGGTGTTTTCACACTTGTATGTACACTTTGTAGGAGTTAGCCTACATGAGCTTTTTGATGCTCGGGTCTTCGCTCAGAGATTCCATTGCCTTAATTTTCTTTGAAATTTGTTCCTACGTTTATCCACACTTTGTTGTTTTCTTCTATCGTATCTTTACTACTTCAGGACTGATTCTTATTTGAATAGATTGAGTACCTTGAGTTTTATTTTTCCACCCATTCACATTCCTAGACATCCTTTCTACAATAGGCATCAAATTCACCTTTTTGACTCATATCAATGTGAGGTGTTTGTATGTCAAACAAAGGATCAACAATGACCTCATATCTATCTTATGGGTTCATGGCTTGAATCAAGAGATCAAGACTTAGCTCTGGATCTTTAGTGCTTTTTGCCGCTTCCAAGGTCTCTTGTATTGAATCCTTATTTGGTGCTTCCAAAAGTTCATCTCCACCCTTACTTGGAAGTTCTTCACTTTGAGATTAAAATAAACTATCAAGCAACATTTCTTCCATATTTTGGGAATCACTACATTTTATCACTCCTTCATCTAGATGAATCTCAACTTTGATGGCTTTAAAACTCCTTTCTTTGACTTCTTCATAAGAGAAAGAGTCCTCCTTTTGAAATGGGAAAGAAATTACCTCACTATCATCATTAGCTTAGGTGGGACATCAGGTTATTTTCATTTCTTTTCTCCATCATGACCAATTTCTCAATCAGTCTAGGGATTAGGATTTGATTCATGTTTTTCTCGCATCTCTATAGCTTTGCATCATGAGTTTTATATTGAGCTTGGGGTCTTTTATTTCTTTCACAGCTCTTAAGAGATATTACATAGATTATTATTTGAAAAAATTTGAGGGTTCATCATAGGCTGACTTGGTCTCCTCTTAGGTAACATGATCAAGGGAATCCTCATCTTTGAATGGGAATGATAATATCTCCTCATTATGGATAAGCATATAAGCTGATTTTTCCACTTGAAAATCATCAAAAACCAGTTCCTCCTCTTCATGCCTCACATTTTCTAGAAATTACGAGACTATTCTCTTACATCTCAAAGTTCCTCAATGCTTCCTCTAGATCCATATTCCTTGGGAAGGAATGTTTGGTCTTATCAATATTGGGATCTCATCCTCTTCTTCAGTCATCACAAAATAATTCATCCTCTTGTTATTTTGGTATAAAATGTTGGCTCTTAGGCTTCTTGAATTTCACACTGTGTACCTCATCTTCTTCTCTAGAAGCAATTTATCCACGTCTTCCTTCACTTGAAATGTTGCAGAAGACCAATTCATCTAGATTTTCCCTCCAGAGTATTGGCAGATGCTTCCACCTAACAACATTCCAAATGAATTTGGAATGTCTGCTACCAAAATCATCATCGAAACCTTTTTGTCTAGAAATTGGGCAAGAGCCACCTATGCATCTTTGATCTTCCCTATAAGTGGGACTTCTTTAGACTCCATGGAGTAATAAGAGCCACCGAGTGGATTCATGGGGAGTTTAAGAGCTTTGGAAACCTTCACAGGCATCACATTATTTGAGGCACCTGAATCTATTATGCAATTGTTCAATACATATTCCCCAACTAGAAGGGAGACATAAAAAGGATTGACCTTTTCTATCTTTGATGCACTCATGGAAAACATGTTATGTGATGGAGGCATAGGTGGGTTTGGTAGTATTCCTTTAGAATCAAGAGTTACATCATGGGGTGTTAAACTACCATTTCTGATATATCAGATGAATCTCTCAAATTTTTTAGGGTGAGTCCACAAATATTTAGTTTCAATAATCTATACTTTGGATTTGTTCACATATTCTATGAAGTCAAAAGGAGAGCGCAGATGCAAATGAGGGTGATGAAGGGACTGATTCGGATTTAGGACATATTTGGAAGGAGGATATTTTTGGGGAGCAAAGGGAATTTTGAATGGTACATTAGGAGCTTTCAAAGTACTATATTTTACAGGAGTAGATTTAGATTTAGAATTGGAAGAGGCATTGGAAGACTTACTTGGAATTGCGGGATCCTTCCACCTCACTTCAAGATCAAGTTTCTCAAATGTAGACTCCATGCAAGGTGGAAGTGGATATCCTCAATTGATTATTTTTTTTTACGGAGTCGACACAAGAGGATATTTAGTCTTATTTTTCTTTGTAGTTGTGGAGGAAGAAGCTCCCTTTTGAGACTGGGAGCGAGTAAACATAGCACATGAGAAACTTGGTGCCTCTTCACCATCATCATCTTTTCTCCCGAATGATATTCAATGAGTCCATTTTGAGTGTCACCACCCACTTCTTATGTCTCTAGGAAATTTCTGCCTTCACTTTCTTATTCAAGTCCTTCCTCATCCTCTTGGATTCTACCACTCGTATTGATGGGTGGAGCCTCCAAGGAAAGCTTTGTGGTGCTCCTGATCTGATTCATGTTAGTCCTCCGAGGAGACAATCATTCAAAAAATTACCTCTTTAGTGAAGACATTTCATTTTCCATTTTTTGCAAGAAAGGGTTGGTTCTTTCATCTCAAGGATGTTGATCTTTACCCTTTGAAGGATTCTTGATCTTTCTAGATAAGATGAGATCGTCATCAAGTTTAATGGCCAATATTTACGCTTCTACAATATTCCTTAGTTGAACTCTTCATAGGAAAATCCTACCTCTGGTGATTGAGCACTAATAAAGAATCTCTTGACATTGTTCTTGGATGGTGAATCCTCTTCGGTTTCCTACAGAGTAATCAGTCAAAACGAGCCACAAGGTCTCTCACAATTTCATTTTCTCCTTTCTTCATTTGTGCCAATTGGACAAGGAGGTCTTGACTCTCCTTGGTAAATATGAATCTTTCCTCGAACTTGATTTTGATGTCATTCCAACAAGTGATGGATTGGGTAGGCATGAGGTAGAACCATTCCACTGCTTTTTCTTTGAGAGATTCCACCAAAAATCTTACTGCAATGTCCTCATGTGAAACTCCAAGAATTCTGCAAGATGGGGTGAAAGCAACGATGTGTTCTTCATGATACTATGTGCTATCACCTTTGAAATTTGGAAAGTTCTTGTAGGAAACCGTCAGTAGATCGTGAAGAGGTGGTTTAAGAGCGAGCGAGCCTGTATTTCTTCCCCATGCAACAATGGGTTGAGATATTTTTGCTTCATCCATCATTGTTGTTGCTTTAATTTCTACTTCAGAAAATTCTTCTTCAAATTCTTCTTTTGGTTCTAGCACTATTTTTTTGCAATTGGAATATGAAAAGACATTGTGGAATATGAAAGGTCACTTGCAAGAATCAATAGCGTGTCTTTCAGCAATGGATTTCCATCAACTCCATTTTTGGTTTTTTTAATTTTTTGATTTTTTTAATTTTTAAGATATATATTTTTGTATTTTTAGACCTTTTGGTTGTATTTTGGGTGTAGATGCTACTAAATCTGCTTACGGTGGGTGCTTAAAAACTATTGGCAAGAAAATTTTTGGGGAAAACATTATGGGTTTCTTTCAAATGCACAAGGAATCTAAGTCTCTCTATTTAAACGTTACAACTTCGTATATGCATGTGTGAGTAATGGTGGGTTTTATCTGGTTGGCATTGTGGTTAGGGATCCAACAGGGTACTCCACTAACACTATGGAAAATCTAGTAATGGATTTGTAGGGAGAAATTTTCTACGAGAGTGGGAAAGGGAGTGAGAACATTAGATAAGAGAACTAATGTTGTAAGTACAAAATCAGAGTCTTGCATACATTAGTTAGAAGCTTCATCACATGTATTAAAATTAAGAAGAAACAATTAAAATAAAATAATGACAAGACCAATTAGAATTTAATGAACACAAAGTATCAATAAATCCCTTAGTCAAAAAAGGCTAGAAACTCCTTGTATTGATGCTCAAGAAGAAATTGTACATAGTATGAGAATGGAAGACATTTGAGAATAGGGGAGAATAGAAGAATTTTCTATCTCTTTTCTCTTTTCACAAGGATCTCTCTCTCATGAATTCACAAAAAATAGCTAAGAAGACCCTCAAATGAGGAGTGCATTACAATTTATAGAATAAGAAAAACTCTTCATCTTCCTGGTGATTCTTCATATACCCCCCAATGACTCTTCATATGTCTCGACATGACTTAAGAATCTTCACCTTCTTAGGAAAACATTAAGTCCCTTTTTATAACATAAAGGTGACTTATTACATTGGAAACATTAAGACATACGAAAAAGTGCAAACCCCAACGTAAAATTATAACAATGAAGAAAGAGAACGTTGGGAGGAAGATAAGAGAAAGAGAGAGAGAGAGAGAAAGGAAGAAGTAAGAATGATGTTGATGAAGAAATATTTTTCCTCCGATAAAGTCTGTTGATCCTTCTAGATGACTTGATGGAATTCTCTAATGTGATGAACTCTGTATCACCTTTTGCACCCTAAGAAACTTCCTTTGGATGAAGTGTGAACACCGCGACCTAAGTGTTTAAAAACAATGTCGAATGAATTCATTGGTGACCATGATTATCACTCATGAATATCCCCTCGAAAGGGACTAAATCCTTGGAACAAATCCTACCAAGTTGAATGAATTGTTTCACCGATGACCGCAACTTCTACCCTGCACATGATATACTTGTGACCCGAATCATGAAGTAAGTGTCAAAAGACACTATTGAGTTCCTTGGGATGGATCTCGAATGCCCTGTGAGAAATGCTCATGGATGATCCTGAATGATGATCCTCATTGCAACACTATCGTATTCTGGCCGCATATTTCCTACGGAATGATACATTTTTACAGATAGGTCTTGGAGTACCGATGAACATACTTTTGGAGAAATTGTGAATTGTTCATCAACACTTGTTATTCTTGAATGGAGTAAATTACTATGTTTAGTAAGTTTGAAAAATATTCTCCTGGACTATTCTCACTATTCTTCTTGAATGTATCAACTTACTATTTTTTTGTAAGTGTGAAATTTTGAGTGGTTCATCAACACTTTCTATTCTCAACACTTGCTTTATTCTTGAATTGGATATTATAACTCAAATTCCTCTTTCTCCTGTGTTCCTCTCACCTTCTTGAGTAGTTTGATATTTTTAGCGGTTTCTCGTGAGACCACTTACTATTTTTAGTAAGTGTCAATTTTGGACCGAGATGACCATTTCAATGATTTTTGCATGCGATATACCTCTTGTGTGTTCATCACCTCCTTCACAACTTCTTCATTGTTGACTTTCCCCAAATAGCACTCTCCCATGTAGAAGGCATACTATTTTTAGTAATTGTGCTTCGGTGGTCGGATCAGAGGTAGAACAAAGTTTTCTCGATATGGGTTTTTTCCCCAATATCACCTCTCTGCAAATTTTAGGCTTACTCGATCACTTGGTTCATGAGATATCAAAATTTCAAAATTTTCACTTAGATGGTAGCTACGGACATGGTATCCTTTAATGGAGCTTGCAAATTTCAGGTCTATTTTTCTCCTCTGTTCATGACGAAAAATTATATTTTTGATATGGGTTTTTGTTTCTCATTCCACCAGTGAATTTTCTCTTCAAACCAATTGTCAGTTTGACAGAAATCTAAATTTTGTCTTCTTGTTGCCAAGAGGGAGATTTATTCACTGTGAACAATCTATGTTACAGAAGGGAGATATTTTTCTGAGGTTTTTTGGCCTCTAAAAATGAATAATGCAGCAAAAAATGGCTCTTCGATTTGTGCACTGGTTTGCAAGATATATCAAATTCTTCATCTCATGGCAATGGGGTTTTTCAGATGAATCTCTTCGTTTCTTCATTTATCGATCAGTCCTTCCTCTAAGATCACTTTGTGATTTCATGGTGTGATGAAATTGATGGAGCTGGTTTGAATGCAGCAACGGTGGCAAGAATTTCTAAACAATAATGGACAGAGCTATGACAGGGTGTGAAGCTATGAAGAAGAATGGAAGGGAAAAATGGCTAAGTGTCGATTTAAAATATTCAAAAACACATACCAGGGGTGGGGAAAATTTTTATGTCCCTGATGTCACTTTAGATAAAGGGATAAAAGGGTCATTGGATTTCACATCGCGCATCCACCCGACACTTGTCAAGATCTGGACGATTGAGCATTAGGGCTAGGGAGCTGAAAAACACATGGGGCTGAATATTGCACTGTAGAAGGTCACATTGATGGCCTAGTGGGCACAAGGGGCTGGCACATTTTCATGTCCCTAATGTCCCTTTTCCAAAGAGATGAAACGGTCATCTATTTGAACATCATGCCAAGTTGTGACACTTGGCACGATCTGAATGACTGAGGGGATAGGCTTCGACAAGCTCTTGGGGGTTGAACTGACGATGCAGAGGGTTTCATGGGTGACCAGAGGGTAAAAAATGGATGGGAAAATTTTAATTTACCCTATTTCCCTTAGATTAAGGGATAAAGTAACATCAAAATGTGTCAGGGCTCCTGGAGCCGACACATGTCATCTTGAAAATATGGCTAAGTGTCGAACACGTTCCTTGAGCCAACTTGTGACGGCGATAATTCAAGCTCTCGGATGATTTCGGGGGGAAATTTTTATATTATATTCAATAAAAAAACTAAATGAATTGAATGGTGATGTTTTGGAGCTCCAATTATGACTACATTACCTTTAAATTCCCCCTTTTTCTCGGGATCACCAAATGCTGCGCGCTGGAAGAATGAGTTACCTGGGAAGTGTATGATGTTTCATGAGGTCTCATTTTTTCCACTATTTAGGGCATGGAAAATACCTTAAATTGGAACTTTGTTTTGCTCTTGAATCTTTACAAATCTCCCATAATCATTGCTTGAATCTCAGGTACTCCTTCGCGGTGTATGCTCTTTTAGGCCCGAAAACCCAATTTTACTTAAATCGACTCCAAAAAGGATTGCCGAATTGATCTCGATGCCTTCGAACCCTTTGAAACACTTCAATCCTCATTTTTTATGATGAATTTACCTTTTTATCCACTTTCTATTTTTAGTATGCCTTGCCATGGACACATGTTATTTTTAGTAAGTGCACTACGAGTGTCAGATTTCGACAAAACAAGTCTTGAAATTCTAGGTTTTATTCTGGGGTTCCACGCTCCAAATTTTGGGTAATATATTCATCTGAACAAGTGGTAAAATGATATTTTCATCAGTAGGGGAAGAATACTAATAAAAACACATCCCTCCATATCCCTAAAAATAGGGACTTCATGGCGCGAAAACTAGTTTACGCAAAACTAGATTTTTCAATGATCATTCCCTCCAATTTTCACGCGATTTCACCCACTGGAACCTTGAGAAGTGAAGAGGTATCTTTCTACCTTTTTCATTGTTGTTATTCATGTGACATGGAAAATTTTGATGAAAACTCAGTCCTCCATTTCCCTTAAAAGTAGGGACTTCGTGGTGTAAAAACTAGTTCATGCGAAACTAGATTTTTCAATGATCATTCCCTCCAACTTTCACGCAATTTAGCCCACTTTGGAATATTGAGAAGTGAAGAGGTATCTCAATTCCTTTTTTTCTATTTTTATTCATGGAAGACATTAATGGAGTCTTCAACCTTTAGATATCACAAAGGTGGTGATGGAGGAGAATGAATTTATTTACAGTTGAGAATGAGAGGGATGCTAGGAAAAAGCATTTAGGAGCTGACTTTCGGGCACATGAGGAACCACAAGGCTCAAGTGGTCTAGGGGAATTTTTGTCCCCTATTTCCATTTGATAAAAGGGATTAAAGGGACATCAATTTCCACTTTTCACCTTATCTCAACACTTAGTGATCATCCGTGCAGGGATAGGGAAGGCTCAAACTTAGCTCTCGGGGCTTAACTAACAAACGAGAGGTCATATTAGTGTCCTGGGGGCTCAAAAAGGGTTGGGAAAATTTTAATGTCCCCTAAGTCCCTTTTATAATGGGATTAAAGGGACATCAAAATTCACCAGGCTCCTAGAACTAACACATGTCCACTTCAAAAAATGACTAAGTATGAGAACTTGAGAGTGAACTTGTGAAGGCCATATCTAGAGTTCCCGATGGAGTTTCAAGGAAAATATTATATGAATTTGAATGAAAATGGAATTATGAATCCAATGGTGGGGGTATCAGCTCTTGATTCCTCCATTTGAGCCCTAAAAATCCAGATTTTTGTTCTAGCTCCATGATTGAGCATGAGAAAAATAGGATATAGACCTATTGTGCCTAGATGTTCTGAAGAATCTGATTTCACCATCTTGTAGAGATATGAATTCAATTTCTGACAATGTCTTGTTCATATCTTAACACCTTCAGGAGCTCTTGGAATTGCTTTCTAACGCTCAATATATTGTTTGGCCCTATTCACTTTGCTGTGGCCCGAGAACCCCGTTTTTGATGAATCGGCGGAAAGACCTCCAAATCTTTCCCGAATTTTCCAATATCATTTCCTTGATGGTATTATATCTTCTATTCATCTCCATGTTGGATTTTTCTCCTTTTTTCAACTCCAGGGGGTCTCACCAGTCCCGAGAAGGCCAGTGGTAACCCTTCCCAACAATGCCCAAAATTAACATTCTTCGAGATATCCTAAAATCACCTAGGGGGATTTACTTGAATTTCCTAATTTACCTAGGGGACTGAGTTAACATCCAATGAGGGGTCATTGGATTGACTGGGTAAGGTTGATGCTGAGGATGGATAGACCTAGGGTGTCTTGGATAGGTAAACTTGAAAGTTTTGACACATGGGTATCGTTGTCATGCTCGAAAATTATAAATTTTCTTGTTGCACATTTGCATGAAAACACAATTCCAAACCATAATTTCCAATCTTTCAAAAACCATTCCTATACTTTCATTTGTTCCTCAAGACCTACTAAATCCAAACCTATAAAAATAACTCTTTGTATATCAAAGCATATATTACTTACCACAAGGTCAAAAGAGTTCTAATTTATAATTATTAGGATTCTCTCCATTGACTTTGACCTCACCGCCCAAGTCTCATAAATCAAGACTCGTCAAATATTTTGATTCACTTTATTAACTTGGATGTCATCCTCCTAAGTCTCGTACATAAAGGAATCATCTAATCTAATATTTATTTCAAATATTTCTATACACTCTATGGACTTGGACTTCATCCTCTCAAGTCTAATAAATTATGACTCATCAAATCAAGGGTCCATTAGAAATCCTTCTAGCTAATCCATTTAGTTGAACCTCTCGCCTAAGTCTTGTAAATCAGGACCATTAAAATTTCATAAACATGGACTTCTTCCATGATGATAAGTCTAATGCAAAACCTCATCTACAAAAACTAATAATAATAAAAAGAGAATAAAAATCCATATCCAACCCCTCTTTAAAGCACTATTTGAAAATAAAAAAATGTAGAAGCAAAAACCTTTTATCCGTAGGTACTCTTGACACTAGTGGAGGAAAATTTTACACCATCACTTCATTTAACAAAAAAAATTAATTATTTCATCCATTTGTGGATATCTCAATCATAACATTATCATCTCTCCACATTCTTCTCCTATATGACACAAGTTAATCTTATTCCTCTTAGGCATTGTGTGCCTTATCCTTATTATGGTTTCTAGCATTCTAGATCTTCTTACCTATGGTTTTGTCTAGAATCTTACTGATGAAAAATCCTCCTTTCAAAAAATTTCTCTCTTTAATAGAAAGCACTAAAACTCTTTATCCCGACCTTTTGGTCGCCTATATTGGTCTACTATGTTGAACCCTTGCATCCTACTAGTCGCACGCAACCAAGATTTGGGAGCAAGATATTTCTTCCCAACAAGGAAAATATTAATCTACAAGGCACAATCAAATCTAAAATAAAAAAATGTATTTATTATTACACATTTCATCCTTCATAGTCTTCAAAGTGATAAGCCTATACTTATTACTAGTAGTATGAGATTGGGAAAGGATATATGTATCCTTACTCACCTACGTTTTGTCTTTGGTGTTTAAACCTTACTTCTTACTAGCGGTATGGGGCAAAATGTAGGGGGTCCTTTCAAAAAAAAATCAAACACAATAAAGCCTTCAGAAAATCTAAATCAAAAGTACTTAATCATTTACATCCCAATAAGTTGTTCATGTTAAGAGAGAAAAAATTCCTTTAACTGGATCTTGCCAATCAATAAGCCATCAATGGATCTAAGTCTAGTAAAAAATTATAAATTGAAATCATCTTGGAATTGGTTAGGTAATATTGATTGTATATGAGTCACATTTTCTCGAATGGATCATTTTTACACCTTGTGTCTTGGAATCCATCATCTTCATTTTCATATCACTATTCTTCTAGTTCTCACGTCTTTCTTGATCTCGATGATGAGCCTTCACATATTCGTAGTTATATGGAGTCACTAGTGGAGTGAGACATGAAGGAATGATAAGAAGATTGTTCCAAGCTGCGATCTCAGATGATAATAGCACACCACATTAGATTTGCAAAGTAGAAGAGCTAAAATACCATATATGGAAATCCATCATAATCCATAATGCTCAATACATTACAATAGAATGACTTGAATTATTCAATAAGAAAGATGTACATATAGGAGGAGGGAAGTGCAACTACTACCTAAATCAGTGGTGAAGAAATCCCACTAACTAATACTGGTAGTTAAGTTAACTCCAAAGACTAGTAAGCTAACTTCACATAACTGAGAAGCTAACTCAACACAACTAGTAAGCTAACTCCACACAACTAGTACACCTAAGATAAACCCAACAAGTGTAGGGTTAACACAAGTGTAAGAATTATCCTAATAAATAAATAAAATGATAAATAATAACCTACACTAACACCCTCCCATAAAGCATAGCTTAGGTGGGTGGAAAAGAAGGTGGTCCCAGCAACAAGGCCTGATGAGGTACCCACGTACAACAACTGGGAAAAATAGACACCGTAAGGTACCCAAAACCAAGAATAACAAAGTAGAGAGCAAAATCCTCTTCACCCCCAAGATATCCTCAATTGACTCGACTCCAAAAACTTGTACAATCTTCCCGAAGAAGTGTGGTGCACACTATGGTCTCGAATCCACCGATCGATCATATAACTCAAAAAAATGGCGTACACTATCCCAATTGTTTACTGAAATAGCTCCATGCAAGGAGATCACAATGGAGTGATGTCAAAAGTGAAAAAAATATCAAACATAATTTGATCAATTTTTTACAAAATAGGTGTGCCACGATCCAAAACAACCAAGGAAACAAGGCAAGGACACAAGATCTAAATAAATAGGAGTGCCATGATCCAAGAAAAGCCAAGGTAACAAGGCAATGAAATGAAACTCGAAGAAGAAAATGATCAACACCACACCCTCCCATACTTGATTTGAATGAGTAGAGTGATACCATAGATTTGTATGAGTTTCCAAAATCAACTACTCGAACACTGACAAACTAACACTGGGCTCCACCAGAATAGCTCCCCCACAAGAGAGACTGTCAATATGCCAAAAAAAGTGTCGAAAATACAGATCCAAAATATCTCAACAAACAAGAGAGATATAAATGTATACACCCCTAAATACAATAATGCAACACCCAAAGGTTTAGGACGTCGGGCTCAACCAAAATTGCATCCACAAGTGATCATAACACCCTCCCAAATTGGCACTTTATAATTGAGTGCATGTAAATATTACAATGAGTAAAAGTACCTTTTATAATTGAAATATGTGTATAAAAGTCTCACCAATGCGTAGATCTCGAAAAAATACACAATTTCAAAAAAAGATCACCTTAATCTGAGCTACGGATCAAAAGTTATGAGCTCTAGAAGGTTTTGCTATTAAAATAATATTTTAATGTTGATCTTCTTTTCAAAAGGTACACGTGACACCCAAATGTCCAAAGGGTAAAAGAGTGCATCCACACGATACAGGCTTGCGACCAAAGGATAAAATCCTGTGCCCAAAACTGAAATATCCAGAGGGTAAAAGACTGCATCCGGAAGGTACACACTTTTATCCAATGGATAAAAGAATGCACCCAGAGGGTACAGATCTGCGTCCAGTGGATAAAAGACTGCATCCAAAACCGAAATATCCAGAGGGTAAAAGACTGCATCTGGAAGGTACACGCTTTTATCCAATGGATAAAAGAATGCACCCAGAGGGTACAGATCTGCGTCTAGTGGATAAAAGTTCCTGCATCTGGAAAATACATGATTTTATCCAATGGATAAAAGAATGCACCCGGAGAGGGTACAGATCTGCGTCTAGTGGATAAAAGATTTTTCATCCAAAACCAAAATATCCAGTTCAGGGTAAAAGATCGCATCTGGAGAAGGTACACGCTTTTATCCAATGGATAAAAGAATGCACCTCCAAAAGGTATAGATCTGTGTCCAAAGTGGATAAAAGACTACATCCAAAACCAAAATACCCAGAGGATAAAAGACTGCATCTAGAAGGTACACGCTTTTATCCAATGGATAAAAGAATGCACCCAGGGTACAGATCTACATCCAGATTTGACTGTCTCAAAACATGGTCGAGTTTATAGTCGATTCTATGGTTTTGGCACCTTCCAAATCCAATGGCGCACTTCGTTTTACATAAAAATGCATGCTTTGCAGAAAATTGCTCACAAATTCTAAATACATGAAAATAATAAACCCTTGCTTGCAAAGAAAAACTTACAGATGGATGTCTACATCATCTATAGCTCTGATACCATGAAAGGAATGATAAGAATATTGTTCCAAGCTGTGATCTCAGATGATAATAGCACACCACATTAGATTTGCAAAGCAGAAGAGCTAAAATACCATATATGGAAATCCATCATAATCTATAATGCTCAATACATTACAATATAATGACTTGAATTATTCAATAAGAAAGATGTACATATAGGAGGAGGGAAGTGCAACTACTACCTAAATCAGTGGTGAAGAACTCCCACTAACTAATACTGATAGTTAAGTTAACTCCAAAAGACTAGTAAGCTAACTCCACACAACTAGTACACCTAAGCAAGCTAACCCAACAAGTGTAGGGCTAACACAAGTGTAAGAATTATCCTAATAAATAAATAAAAGGATAAATAATAACCTACACTAACAAGACATCCTATCACTATATCATCTACATTTCGCCCTAGAATGAAATGATTATAATTGTTTGAACATGAGTTCAATCAAATCTATCAACCTTTACCAAGTCAAAAATAAAAAAACATTTAAATATGTTTCAAAATCCAAAAACATTTAATTATGTTTAAAAATACAAAAACATTAAAATATGTTTAAAAATACGAAAAATATTCAAATTTGTTCACAAAACTCAAAAACATTCAAATATGTTCAAATACTCAAAAACATTGAAATATATTCAAACACCATAAACAATATAAAACTAGAAAAAACCAAAAATAGTATACAACTGGAAAAAACTAAAACATTCATAAAATGTTTGACAAAATCTCAATAACTGAATAACACAATTCAACAATATCACCATTTTACGATAATCCTACTGATCATTCTATATCATCTTTTGATAATCACTTTTCTTTCCCATGGTGTATTCGAGGCAAAAAAAGTAATTACCCTTTTGCAATATAAATTTTCTTGGGGAACACTTGGATTAAATCTAATACAGATCAAACTCCAATAGGATTCGATAAGATTGTTTTTGGAGTATATAAGGTCACTCTACTCTTGATCTAATCCAATCCCCTTGATTTTGAAGATATCATTTAGGGGCAATCATATTTGTCTAATTCTTCAATGTGGAACACCTTATGGGTGTCATTAGACGTCGTTATTGCAAATTTTGTTATACTATTGTGGGTTTTCAACATTGTGATGATTCCTCTTTGTTAGCATATTATTTTGTTATTTTGTTATACTTGTTATTGTAGACCATTTAAAGATGAATTGTTATCATAAAATTCACATATAACTTTGGTGTAGTTAATTCATGTTCATATTGGGTTTGTTTGACATGTTTGTTTTGGTGTTTTTGAATCGCTTGTACATATTGTGTTATCATCTTGGTTTATTAAATAAGCCATGGTGTGTTTTCCTTTTACTTTTAGTTTAGTTTGTTTACATTTATTTGTATTTTTGTTAATTGTAAGTACTTTGTGGACATCATTTCACATACAACATCATCATTTATCCATAATCATCATACATCATGAATAAAAGCTAAGCTCCATCTCACATCATCATATCTCCATAATAAATTCGGTGTAACAATCATACCGCTCCCCTTCGCACATCAAAACCTCATAAAATTCAAAAAAATCATATAAATTCAAAACTTTAAAAATCACAAAAATATAAAAAGCATAAAATCCAAAAAATTAAATATTTACAAAATCATAAAAAATTCCAAACACATGAAAAATTTCAGCACTTTAACACAAGCTTGATAAAATCACACTTTTCACTACTTCCTAGTGATCAATCTAATATGAAGATTATCACGATACATCATCTTCCCTTTGCATGTTAATAACTCTACTTGGGCAAGTCAAATCAATTATTTTTCCTTCGTGATATAACTTCACCTGGGAAATTTCAGCTCTCATTTTCCCTCTCCTGCAATTCATAAGTTTATTTCTTGGGGGTAATGATCCTCTTTAACTATCAGATAAATTTTTAATGTGGGTACAACAAGATTATATTTAGGAGTATCTAAGATCACTCTACTCTTCAGTCTGATCCTATCCTCATACATTTCATAAGTTTAGTGCTTGGGGGCATTCACATTTGCTTAATCATCACTGTGGCACGTATTAGGGCATAGTTAATTGTCTTCTTTTCGAAGTTGTGTTGCATTGTCGATATTTTTTGTACCAATTACATGTCTCTTTATTATCATCTTGGCTTCTTCATAGCCATAGTGTATAATTTTACGGTGTATATTGGGTTTGTTTTCCTTTTTATATTTTCTTTTATGTGTGTTTGTTTACACACATAATAGGTTACCCATCATGATTCTTTCATAATCATGGTGAAAAATCTATTGTGCAATAACAAAATAAGGTTGCTCTAAATTTCACTCTCTAAATGACGCTCATGCTATGAGCACAATCCCTCCCATCCTCCTTCCAATTCCTTGTCTTATTCCTATCAAGCGGTTTTCCACCTATTTGTTGCATCACCCACCCACTTGAGGGGGAATTCCCTTACCATTATACTCGTTGGGGCATCCAAATGCTTCAACAAGGCATATCAAGCAAGGATGCCATACTTCATTTCCTTTCTCTCATTTCTATACATGTGTATATTATCTTTAAAATGTTATTACTTCATAATAACACTTTAAAGAGGGAAAATGTAGACACCCCAAAACTACATACTTGTTTCCAGCTTATCCTTTGTTATCCTTCATAGCCTTTAGAATTGATTAATTAAATTAATTAATTCATGCTTCAATTCTATCACCCTTAGAATTAATTAAGTTAATTCTATTACCCTTTGGAATTGATTAAATTAATTCTTAAACCTTTATCTAGTTTAATTAACATTTATTAAATAAATGATTAATTATTTTACACTTCATAACTAATTAAATTAGTTATTAAATTGGAAAATAAATTTATTTTCCTAGTTAACCTCCACTTGGAATCCACTCCACTTCTATAATCCTACAAAGGTGAAGGCAATAAGATTGTCGTCTGACCACCTTCTTGGATGAAATCTTACTACCAACCAAATAATCATTTCCCCTTCAAATATGCAACTACACATGCTAAATCCACTTGTTATTTCAGAGCGAATTCATGATCCTAGAACTCATTAAAACTATGATCCATTTTTCATGATCTCTCTCATCTATAAAAACATGTCATATCCTTTGTAATAATCTGCTTTGGAGATTTTTGGAAGCTTTGTGTGATTTGTAACTAAATTCTATCAAATTTTCCACCCACATCCTCATGTTTATGAGCTCATAGAATTTTCATTTCTACATTTGGATAAAAAATCAATAGCATCCATAATCATTTAAAAGACAAGATTCTACAAGTTCAAGTACTTCACAATCTTACTTGAGATTTGCAAGGAAAAGTTTAGAGACATGTATATTGTTTATTTGTTAGCTTTCAAATTCTCACGAGATTTTCACTACTCACATTTTGACACGTCCAAGTTTCAATAATTCAAATTGTGTGAAGGACTATAGTTCCATTAATAGTCCTATCTCATTACTATTTATCTAGAAAAAGAAGAAACCTTATTTGTCCTCAACATTTTTAAATATATTTTTTTACATTTTTCGGTATGTTGGCATGTTGTGGTTTAGGTGTTATCATTGATGAAAAACCTCATTAATGACAAATTGGATGATGGTGAAGAGTCGATGATGCTTAGATTGATGATGATATGGAGATTCAGGTATGTTCTTGGTTACATATGTTGATTTAGTGACAATTGCTTGTTCTTGCAAGCCTAATCATGTGACCTAGCTAGCCTAGGTGATGGTGCATGGTGGTTAAATCTTTTTGATAGCTTGAGATATTTTTAGGAGTTCTTGAAACTCACATGAGTATCAATATGTAGATACTAGTTGGTGACCATGTTTCAGGTGCTCATTTGGACCAGGTATGGTTGTTAGGAGGCATGCGGATGAGTTTTGGAGCCATGTGATCTCATGGATGTATGTAGGTAGTTGATTCATGATGTATCGGGGTCAAGAAAAGGTCATTTCCAGCTCAAATTGGTGCTTTTGAAGCTCTCTCTAAATTTTTTTCTTTGCATGGGACCTATTTAGATAGAAAAAGAAGAAACCCTATTTGTCCTCAACATTTTTAAATATATTTTTGCATTTTGTGGTATATTGGCATGTTGTGGTTTATGTGTTGTCATTGATGAAAGCCTCATTAATGACAAAGTGGATGATGGCGAAGAGTCGATGATGCTTAGATTGATGATGATATGGAGATTCGGTATGTTCTTGGTTACATATGTTGATTTAGTGACAATTGCTTGATCTTGCAAGCCTAATCATGTGACCTAGCTTGCCTAGGTGATGGTGCATGGTGGTTGAAGCTTCTTGATAACTTGAGAGATTTTTTAGGAGTGCCTGGGAACCGACATGAGTATCGAATATAGATACTAGTTGGTGACCATGTTTCAGGTGTTCATTTAGACCAGGTATGGTTGTTAGAAGGCATGAGGATGAGTTTTGGATCCATGTCGGCGCATGGATTTGGAGGTTGATTCATGATGTATTAGGGTCAAGAACAAGGTCATTTCCATATCAAATCGGGACTCATGATCATTCTAAATTGTGTTCTTTGCATGGGACCTTATGGCTTTCATGGATTTTTATACATTAAGTATAGAAGGTTTCAAAAATAATGAGGTCATTTCATCATCACATGTTTATGAATGAATGTTAATAAGGTAAACAACTTTTTATGAGATTGAAACCCTAACTTGAAAGCGGTAGGAAATATTTACTTCCTAAGTGGCCAATTTTGATTCATAGTGCATGGATTATGATAGGATGATGTATATGACTCCTCTAAGTTTCTAGAAAGGTATGGTAGAGATTATGGTGATGAGTAGACCCCACTCAAACATGTCAATTTTTGGATAACTTAAATTTGGGACAAGGATTTCCAAAGGAGTTTCAAAATAAATGGACATTTTTTTAGTATGTGAGTTTTTTTCAATTTCCAAATATGTTTCAGGTCTTGAGGATGCATAAAAATAGCAAAGTGTGCCCTATTTGTGTTGACTGGTCAAAGGGAAGTTTTGGGGTAGTTTCGAGCAAGCTTTAGTAAAATTGATATTATAGGATCTATAAGAGGATTTAAGAGGTGATTCAAGTTTGGATGGAAAGAGAATTTAGATATATTTCCATTGATATAATTTTTGTCTCATGATGATGATTTTTGATTTGGTTTCAGTCAAGTTTTGGAAAAAAAAATTGGATTTTTCGGGACGAACCATTTTTAAAATATTAAGTTGACTAGTTCATGAAATGGATTGGGTGAAGTTTTATATCACATATAAAGTGAAGAAGGATTAATTTTTAATCCATTTAATCCATTTTATGTCTTGAAAGTGTAATAAAGGGTGTTAACCGATTAATTTTGTAAAATAGGTGTTTGGGTAGCTTGATTTTGTGAAGGGTACAGCTTGTCATGGTTTGAACATATGTTAGTTTCATGAGCTATAAATTACTTAGGAGTGCTATAAAGGTTAATTTATTTTCATTTAGTTGTCACATTCCATATTTTAGTTCATCTTGAGGGTCTTGATGCCAAAAGGCGATTCGGATCTTTGGAAACATGTGGTTTGTGAAGGTAATGAGCCAATGGGCCCATTAAATGAAATAATTTGATTGGTTAATGTAAATTGTGACCATGGTTTATGTTTAAATGATATATTACTCATTTTTGGTGATTATGGGAGATTTAATAAAAATATTTTTGCATGAGTTGATTCTTCTCATTCTAATGACGGGGATTTGAGGATTTTTGGTACATGGATGAAGGGTTTTGGATAGGCTGACCAATATGGGTCAGTTGTGAATATTATAGTTATTATTATGGGATTTTCTCAAGTTGACATGATTAATATAAAGGAGGGAAACCAGACTATTTTTAATTTGAATGAAGGAGAGGCTATAAAAGTGATGTTTTGGGTACAATGTTGCTAATATTTTGGAACCCCTTTTATCTTCTTTTGAAGAAACCGTTACAAAAAAAAAAACCTTGGGCCTAGCCAAAACCCCTGGAATTACATTCTAGGTCAATATTTGGTGGTGTTTTCATGAGGAGGATTTGAGCAAAGAAAATATGGTGATGTTTCTTTGATGGCGAGTTGATGGAGGGAAGATTTGATGTCATGTGTTTGAATGCTAATTTCATAGCATGTTGATGTCATTACAGAGTTTTTGAAGTATTTGCAGGTCTGATATTGAGTTGAATTCATTTACAAAGAATTATATCTTCTTATGTATTCATGAGACAAGGTTGATTGTCTTGGTATCTCTTGATTGTATCTTGTTGACTATTGTTGAAGACATCAATTCATTGTGATCTGATTTGAATATAAATAAAAGTGGTTTTGTGTATATCTTATGATCCTTGCTTTGAGTATGTTTCATGGTGAAGTATATTTGTTTGTGATCATACATTGATATATGTGTTTCATGAGGATGTGTGTTTGATGTTTTAAAGTATAGAGTGAAAGGTTTTTATTGGGGACTGATTCACCCCCTCTCAATCCTTGTCACATCCAACATCGGCACATCCCACTTTCACTAATTAAAATTGTATGAAGGACTATGGTTCCATTGATAGACCTAGCTCATTCCTATTTAGCTAGAAAAAGAAGAAACCCTATTTGTCCTCAACATTGTTTAATATATTTTTGAATTTTGTGGTATGTTTAATTATAGAGTATAAATATTAAAGTCATAAATTTTGGGTGGACACTAGAATCAATGCTTGAAAAGATGTGTTTTGTTCACGGGAATAACATTTTCATCGTATATTTTCTATAGACATATGTACTAACATGGTTTCATATGGCATGAGTTGTATTTCAAATTATCATTGTGCATTGTGATCTATTCTAGCTTTTATCAATGTACACCATAAAATAGTATTTTTGTGACCCATTTTATAAATATTTATTTCAATTTAATGCATCCAAAATATTGAATCTTTCAAGATATGAGGTTGAAATCATATAAATGTGTCAATTTCTCAATAAACATAATGAAAGTTAATGAAAAATCAAAGAGGCGGTATATTTGAAATGATAAAATACTATGAAGATACCACCTTGAGCTTGACCATCCTCATAATCATCAATATATACTCTTCTTATGTGTTATCTAAACAATCTCAATCTTGAGGACCCATTTGTGGACAAAGGAAGATAAAAAAGTATTCCATGAAAAGAAAATAATCATTATAGACATATGATTTAAAAATGACTAGATCAACTATAATCATTATTCAAAACTATCTTATAAATTTATTCTATTGGAAAATATTCCCTTAGATATTGTATTCATATTCTTGTTTAACAGGCATAGAAATGGTTAGCAATAAAACAAACCAAAAAAATCCAAAAATTAAATTAAATTAATGATACTACAAAGTAGGGGTCCTTATTTTTCTTAAGCTCTAACCGTTAGGGCTATCCAAGGCCTTAAAAATCATAACTTATTACTCTATAATATCTATGCACAAGTAAATATAAATATCATTATGTAGGTACTCAACTTTGGTAACTTATCCTTTAAAGCAAAGACAAGTTTGGCTATGCTTCTTTGCTAAGAAAAATGCTCACACTTCGATTCTAATAAATACATCTCTCTATCTCTTTCTTGACTTTCTCATCTCTAAAATCTACTCTATAAAAAAATGAGGAAATTTTAATTTAGAAAATTAGTAAATCATCCCTAAACTTCAATCCAAAAAAATTTATTTTACATCACATGGTTCCTATCTAGAACCAAATAATTTGGTCATGCTTTAATAAATATGGCCTTGGCCGACTTATGCGATCCTACCCCTTTTTATCTTCCAAATCTTCTTTTGATTTGAGTATCATTATTGTTTTGTTTCATCTTCTTAAGGTCGATTTTAACATAATATTTCACGTACGAAGGCTATATAAGCAAGTCAATATCACTTTATAACTCACATGAAACATTTACAAGATACTTTTGTAAATGTCACTCCATAATCACTAAAGAATCTCCTAGATATTCTAAAATTAGTTGCACATCATTTAGAGAAGCCATTACTATAGGCATGAAGCACTCAATCAAGTTAAATATCTTAGATTCCTCCATTTCCAAGAATGAAAAGGTCCTAGATTCATGTCTTACTAAGAAAAAAGTCACTCTAAGAATTGTCAAATGTTTTAAAGTGGGAAAGACTTAGGTCTAATAGCTAAAGCAAACTATACACACTACTACCATTCTAGGTGTTCTATATTCAAAACCCTATATTTTTGTCAAGAGACATGAGGGAACTCATAGGGGATTGCTTAGATCACACTCTCACTTACACATATACCTAGGAGAACTACAAAAGGCTTGATCCTACATGATGACATGTAGTGAAACAATTGGAATGGTTTGACAAGGATTGAATGCTAAGGATAGTACATCCTCACCACACACAATATTTATCATTTTTATCTAATGCTTTGATAAAGGGTATTACATGTATCTAGGTTTTCCAAAATTTTACAAGTGATTACATGTTATGTCGAGGATGCACAAATAAGAGAAACATACAATAGAGCACATTTACAGGAAAGTGAAGTACACATGAAGTTATAGAGTCTAACTATATAAGGTTCCAATACCATGTAGATCTAGTTAGGAATGTATAGATCCATGAAATATTATACAATAGTAGCTCGAGTTTTCAATTCTAGTATCGATAATGAAGCATCTACAGTCTCGGTAAGATTTTTCCACCTATTTACACTCAAAACTCTTGTATTCCAGTTTTTGCAACTAATTCTCATCTTATGTATTTGAGCTATCTTTTCATTATTTATCATTGTTCCATGTATTAACGTGTTGTTATGAGTATGCATGGTTAATTATGAATTAATTTGATCAAAATAATCTCTTGTAATAAACCATTGTGTATTATATATTGTTGTGTGTTTTCCATTATATAAATTTAATTAAGGTGGAAGCATTTGGTTAACCATATGTTTTCGTGAATCTATTAATCCTAAATACCATAGGGTTTCTCCTTATTTGGTTTTAGATTTATCGATATTCTAAGGGTTGAATTCAAATTCCCATCTATTACATGCCCTAAATATGGTTTTCACAATTTTACCTAGGATCTCATGGTTGGTATTTGATTTAACCTAAATGGTTAATTGTTTAGGGGTTTGTTAACCGATTAAATATTACCTAATCAGCTATTTTTCAAGGTTGATTGTCGATAGATAATACATGAAACATCATAGATAATGATAGATAAGTAGAGGAAAACACTAGAAATGAGATAGAAGGAAGGATTAGTTGATATTCTAGTCTATATACTAATCTAAACTTATCAAATGACTAGAAATGGCTAGAAGTGATTGAACGAGATTCATATCTAAAACTATACCTTATGAAATTGCTTGTACCAAGGCATATGGTATGGACCAAAGTGTACATGTTATATCCATTTTATAAGATTTCATCCTTTTTAAATATTTGGATTTGATTCCTATGAAATATAACTCCTTGTTCCCTACTTTTCTCTTTTTCACTCCGAATTTACATGAAACCCTTATCTTCACACATGTTCCTACAAAACAAACCATAGCTACTCTACACAATAATTAAGAACACACTAGTCTAGAAAATATAATCCATACACTTGAGTCAAACTAACCTCATTAGTCACCCCACTATGAATACATTGAGTGCTACACTACATTTCAAAATCTATGTAGTTCTAGTGTATGTGTGTGATTGCAAGTATGTCCTGTTAAAGCTATATTTTCCCTTGTGAAACTTGCACCCAATAGTGGGCTACACTGATTTTCTCCCAATGTAAATGTGTGACATGGAATTCAGAATAATTCCCTTCCTATGTTGTGATAATGCTATCTAAATGTAACTCTTATCATGTCCTTGTGTTCAAAAGATAATAGTAGATATTCAAAAAAAAACTCTTAATTCTCTTATTATACTTAGTATATATGAGTTTCTTTTACTCAAATTTTAGCAGGAGGGACAAAAAAGGATGATTCCAAGTATAAAATCCAAATAAGAAAAAAAAATGGTTAAGAAGAAAAAAGCACAAGAGTTAGAGGAAAATAAGTTGGGACCATATTGTATGGGCATTATGCCCCATTCCATATGCTTTAGTCTAGAAAGATAATAAAAAAATAGTTAAAACATGATGAAAGTGATCCTCTCGACACGACCAAAAGTAAAGAAAGAAATCCATAAAACCATTAGAAGGATTCACAATTACATAAAAAAGGAAATAGAAAATAAGGACTTGTGTTACTAATGTCTAATCATCTCACTCAGAAATAATGTATATAATAACATGTTAAAAGTGTAATACATAGTACTAAGTGCATATTTTAGTGTCTACATTACCCCCTCCCCTTTATGCTAGTGAATGAAATTTGATAGTATAAAGGAGATAGAAGAGCATACCACTAGAGGGATGAATACGATATAACCTGTAAGCATGCTAAAAAAATTGACATGGTGTGGCATGGGTCATCATTTTTGGTCCACGTAGAGTTGGAGAAAAATAAAACATTTCATTGTATATATGTAAGTAGAGAAGATATGTTTTGTGGAGACTTAAGAGGTTTATATCCTTTGATTTTATAAGTGAATCAGGAGTGACTAGTTCTCGAGCTAGTGTGTTTTCGATAAGGGATTTGAGTATCCTTGTGCGAAAGAAAGAGTTTTGAGAGAGCATTCTATTTTCCCCATTATAATGCTTCTAAATTAAGGCCCCCACCACTACAGAGTTTAGGCCAAGTGCTTATTGAAAACCCTTATAAAGTAAAAAATGCATTAATGTCTCATTGTCTCCAACATGCATTATATGGGTATAGATTGTAGGTTGAAATTTTTGAAGAAAAAGATTTTATGTATCAAATTTCCCCCATTTTAGGTCATTTGAGGGTAAAATTTGTGAGATCGATTAAAATTTGGAATTTGTGTCATGATTGAATTGTGTTGAGTATTAATATTTGGTTGAATTGGTGATATATAAATTGAAATTTTTTCTACTTGCTCAATGAAATTCATAAAGTATTCATGTATGATTACCCAAATATTTTCTCCTTTTAGATAGAAGGTGAGATGTGAAGGATCAAACAATTAATTCAAAAGAAGGGATAAGACATGTGCATAGTGCAAAAGTCACGTAGTACTAGGTTATATATATAGTAATAGATAAGCATTGGATGTTCTTGATGAAACAATTGAAAGATTGAAGATAAGTGTAGAATGGATTACTTAGTGTGGTAGATGTTGATGACACAATCATAATTCTATAGACGATGTCAAAAAGTGATGAACCTGGGCTCAAGATATGAGCTATAAGGAGAGAGAGAGAGAGAGAGAGAGAGATAATTAGTTGGCAAGTAGGTGACAATGAATAGTATACTTGTATGAGGAAAGTGGATATTCTATATATAATAAATAGTAAAAGGTTAATAATAGGTTCATTTTTATTATAAGTGATTATGTTAGTGAGATTTGAGGTACAAAAATATTGTGTGTGATAGATGTGATCCCAACTAGGTATGAGAGAGTTATAGAGGCCATTCATACTTAGATGATCGATGAGCTAGTAAGTAACATGTTTTGATATTGATGTAAGTAGGGAAGTGTGATTTATATTCATTTTTATGAATTTGCATTTTTTAAAATTTGTATGTTTTGTGTAAGGACATGGCTATAGAGTCCAATTTGGCCACATGGACTAGACCTTACTGATTCCGTATGATATGGACTAAGACTGTATAATATGGTCCTATAGTCTATATGTTTTGGTCCAGGATACTAAAGTTTGGTTGTTTTGAAATTCATATAAGTTTTGCATATATGGGGGACTAATACATGTTTTCATAACATAATATTTTTGATGTATTGTAATATGTGCATGCATGAGAGTTATGTGGGGCCATCATATGATCACTCTAGTGTCACTAGAATTGGATGTCATGTTGGATGGGATCTTTTGGATAGAGTGGGCATACGACATGTGGTTAGATTAAGGGAGTTTCTACCTAGTGTACATATGATTACAATGTTGTGTGAGAGATGGTGTGCACACACTTGCATGTTCTATCTCATGACATGGGAGATGATGGTGAATCTAGAAGATGTGTATCACATCCTAGGATTTCCTATTGAGGGGGACATGATTCATGTGCTACCAATAGATGTGCCACATTAGATGAGGGAAGATAGGAGATTTTGGCTGGGTGGTTGATGTAGGGAAGAATCTACTGTACATTTGGATGAGATTTTTACAACCATAGTTCCACATGTGTATAAATTCATATCATTGGCACCTTCGTAGAATTGGATGTTGGTTGGGTTGTAATATCCCACCGTATATTATAGATTTACTTTGGTATATAGGAGCATGGGATGAGATATGTTATGGTTCAATCTATGTTGGCTCACTTGTATAAGGACTTATATAAATTCAGTCAGAAGAGTCACTGTGAAGGGATATGAGTGATCACATTATTATATGTATGGGTCTATGATCATATAGTGATGTTGAGACCCTTGGTGGGCTTTGTGCTGGTTGGGCACAATTGGAGATTTTGGTAGCTAGATATACTAGGTGTAGAGGGTGTGGGTATGAAAATATGACTTATAAATAATTAATAGATAGGATGGGAATGAGTAGATATTATAGAGGATGAGCTGAGGATGGGATAGAGCTACACCATATATAACACTTGATATGGCTGAAGGATAGTTTCCATGGGTAGGTGGAGATGTTTTAGTATGAGAGAGTGACCTTTTAGTTTGGTATCACTCACGAGGTTCCCCATGAGCCATACATTTAGCTAGGGTCACTTTATGCAGCTAGGAAGGCAAGAGCTAGACTAGGGCCTACAACAGTGGAGTTGTTACAACTACTAAAAGGAGAGGTGGATCTGGATATAGTCCCTATTCATGGGGATGGAGTGGGTTTTACTACAACATATACATAGTGGTGGGTAGAGAATTGGTGGGTACTTATATTTTCTATTGTATTTAATGGTACACGTGGGCCAATAGTAGGTATATGAGTAGGAGGAGAGATCCTCCCCTAGTGACAATGTTGTGGCAACCGTAGTAGTGAAGGGTAAGTGTTGAATGATATTGTGTTTTTGTTTATATATTGATTAAAATTGAATATATAGGGTTTTAACAATAATTATGTGCTAATCTTGGGGTCTTGTGATCTTTTACAGGTGATTCCTATTAGACCAAAATTATAGGTGTTGTGATGTGCAGATTGAATCACAACGTGCCACCATATTTCATAATGGGTGGTGGGATTTTGGAGAGAGTGAAGGAAATTGCAGGTGATCATATCCATTTATTTGATCCACTGGAAGTGGAAGCCACCACATGTGTGGTACTATGGTTGAGAGAGATGAGACAAGAGATGAGCTAGTGAGCATAAGAGAGGTCATAGGAAGAGGTGGCTTAGCCCATGATATCTTTAGATGGTATGTGGAGTTACAAACTCATCACAATGTGTTAAAATCCAAGGCAACATTTTTATGGTCATAGGTACAAGAGTATCGAGTACGGTCATGGAGATAAAGATCTAGTGGTGAAGCCTCAAGTTCTAGATCTCACATGGTTATACATACGAGTAGTGGTGAGGAGGATTAAGGACATTGAATTAGATTGTATTAAAACATTTTGTTTTATATGTATATGATCATTTGGATTTATATTTTTCAAGCATGTGTATAGAGATGAATTGTAGTATTGATGCTTGATGATAATTTTAATGTATATGATTACAATATGTTAATAAGTAGTAATGAATTATGATGATGATGATGATGATATTGATTTTTTGTGTTATATGTCTTTCTATTAGAATAGAAATTGAATGAATAATGTAGTAGATGTGATTATTTTTACATTACTCATAGGTGATCGAATATTTTCTCTTATAGTAGAGAAAATGATGTGTCTTGACCATTTGTATGGGAAAAAATCTATGGGTAATCGAGGAGAAAGAGTTCCTATAAACCTATGCATAGAACACAAGGAGGATGATCCTCTCATGTCGATGATCAATTACGAAATGTAAGTGAAATACACATGTTCATAACCAAATAATAAACATGGTACCTATCTAGAGGCAAGTTAGTGATGGATTTCTCATGGCTTGAGTGATGCTAAATAAGATATATGTGAAGAATAAATGCTTAATGAAGGTGAAATGGTAACACTAGCACCATTATCAATATTAGGATCTTTTAATACAAATCGTTATTCTTTCGTGGCCCATTGGGGCTTATCCTAAGGTTGTTCATTTTAATCCTAGTGGAGTGGAATTTGTTAGACCAACTTAGTAGTAGGATTAAAATCATTCAAGATGATGAGATGTTGATGAGCGCCATTGAGATATGTGAGAATACGATCAATCAGATTATCATGCATGAAAGGAGATGATACCCTTATCTTTAAGTATCTTGATCTTATCATTAAGTGCATAAAAATCATTGTCTCGATGTCCATTGATTCTATGGAAGTTTTAGAAGGGTTGATTATGATTCCATTGTAGCTAATGAGGAGGGTGATGATCATTATAAGGTAGACAACTCAAATGCTCATCGATGAATGTACACAAGATATCATATGGTCTATTAAAATGGGAAAAGTATAATGGTTCCCACCTATAAGGAGGAATTAATAGATGGTTATGTCTATGTGGGGGTGATTTGAGGAGGTATATATCACCACAAGTGAGGGGAGATGAAAAATGTGAAGCTAATACAACAAAGCTAGTGGATGGAGCTTGATTGTGCAAGATGAGTGGTTGTGAAGGAGTGGTAGATGTGTCATGTGGGGTGTAACAAAGTGTGGATTAAATTTCTACCTTTTATAAGTTAGTAACTTAAATCCAAAGTGTTTTAAAATATTCATGTTTCATACATTAACATTTTTTAAGAGGAAAAATCAAGTCACGAAAAATGCATATTGCATTTCTAAATCAATATGTTGATATAGTAAATGATACATGTAAGATTTGAAATGTAAGATATAATCACTAAAAGATTCAATATTTCCTTGATGTAATGATGAAAAACACTCATATGTAACCTTAGGTCCATTATTAAATATAAACCGCCTAAGAAATGCTTCTTCCATGTCAAGAAAAGTATGCACAAATCCACAAGGAAAATGATGCAACCAATCTAATGCAATACCTATGAGACTACTAGGGAAATCTTTGAGGAACACTCTATCATTTAGAATTGAATTCATTACTACCTAATAATCCTTAAGATGCATGTAAGGGTTACCCATTCCATCAAATATTGTAAAAGTAGGCATGATAAAACATTTAGGAAAGTGGGAATTGTATATATTCTTAGGAATGAGATTGCCATAAATGAAATTATTATCGAGACTAGCATAATAGGCCCTAATTTCAAGAGTAATCTTATGAACTTGATTTTGTAAGTCACCTACAACATGCATGAGAGAAATTAATTAACATGGAGGAATAGCATAAACATTAAGAGGCTCATTGAGAGGTTACACTTTTCCATTATATGTAGTCATGGGGACACTATTGGGTTGGAATTGAATTTTTGGATCAGCTAGTAGAGAAGTTGTATTAACACTAGGAGGACTATTGGAAGATGTAGAAGGAATGGAAGCTTGGAAACCCTTATCAATAAATTCCTTAGCATGGGAATAATAAATACAAACATCATTATGTAAAATATCCTTAAGAGAATAAATGCATACATTATTTGTAACAACATTTTGTTCACAAGCATTTAATACATCTTGTTGTAAAGAGGGAGAAGGAACACTAACATCATTTACAATAACATTTTGTGCATGAGTAAGTACTATATCAGTTAGAAGAGGAATAGAAGAAACACATGTATCATTTGCAACCAGATTTTTCTCACAAGTATTTGAAAGATTATTTTGAGCACAAGATAGGGACACAAGCATCATTTGTAACAATATTTCATGTATAGGTATCCAGGAAAAAGTAAAACCAATTTTAGGTGAATTATGAATAACATCAACAAAATATGTATCATTAAAAAAACAAGATAATCCTCTATACATGCATCATGATTAGTATCACTATCAGAAATAGATTTAGTATCACTATCATTAGAAATAGGGAAATCAAATTCAAGAGGCAACAAGCCATCTATCGCATGTATAGAACAACCAAATGAAACTGGATTAATAAAAATAATAGGATAACTAGGAATATGAACATCATGAGTAGAAATTATAGAAGTATATACATTTCAAGAAGTATGATCATTTAAAGAGTTAGGTTTATGTTGCATGCTACAAAAATGTGTGTACACTTTGGGATCATTATCTTCAGAAATATGTCATGAATTTTACAATAGATGGATGGATGATAACTATATATGGAAGGATACATGGGAGGAAAGAAGGTATTATAGTTGTGCAAAGAGATTAATGGAAACCATGGAAGAATTGTACACAAGAAAGCCAAGAATAAAAATATATGTATTTCAAATGCTTAGGTATCCTAGGGAAACTAGGATTTGATAAATAATGGTTTCACTAAATGATTTAACTTAAATGGTTAATTATTTAGGGGTTTGTTAACTGATAAAATATTATCCTAATCAACTAGTTTCTAAGGCTAATTATTGAGTATCAAGATAACCCATGAAACAAGATAAATTGATAAATAAATAGAGGAAAACAATAGAAATGAGAGGGAAAGGAAGATTTATTTGATATTCTAGTCTATATGTTGATCTAGATTGATCTAATGACTAGAAATGGTTGGAAGTGATCTAACTGAGATTCATCTTTGAATCTGTACCTTGCTATACTTCCTAAACTAGATCATACGGTACAGACCAAAGCGTACCCATGCTATGGCTATTTTTATACAATTTCGTCCCTTTTTATTGTTTAGATCCAATTCCTATGAAATTTGATTCGTTGTTCCCTAATTCACACTTTTTTCACTCTGAATTTACTTCAAACCTTGATCTTTACACCTATTCATGCAAAAAATCCCTACATACTCTACGTAATACTCAAGCACACATTAGTATAGAAAAAATAATACATATATCTGAAGTCGACTAACCTCGGTCACCCGGCTATGGTTATATTGAGTGATGAACTACATTTTAAACTCTATGTAGTTTTTGTGTGTGTGTTTGATTACAATTATGTCCCATTAAAGCTAGGTTTTCCCTTATGCAATTTGCACCCAATAGCGGGTTACACTACTTTTCTCCCAATACAAATGTATGACATGGAATTCAAAATAATTTCCTTCTTATGATATGATAATTCAGTCCAAATACATCTCTTAAGCATGTCCATGTGTTCAAAATATAAAATTAGATAATCATTAAAAAAACCCTTAATTATCTTAGTAAGATAAGTATATTATATATATATATATATATATATATATATATATATATATATATATATATGAGTTTATTTTTCTCAAAGTTTGGAACTATTGACACAAAAAGATGACTCCAAGTATAAAATCCAAATACAATTTTTTAAGAACCCCAATGAACAAGACTCAAGGAAAAAAACTTGACAATAGTGTATTGAATGGCCCATAGTATATGGGCGCTTTGGCCCATTCCATATGCTTTGGTCTAGAAAGCTCAAAAATAAAATAGTTAAAACATGATAACATGGATCCTTATGACATAACCAAAAAAAGAGAAAGAAATATAAAAAACCATGAGAAGGATTCCTAATTAGATAAATCAAAGGCAATGTAAAACAAGAACCTGTGTCACCAATGTCTAATATTCTCACTCAGAAATCATGTATATAATAACATACTAAAAGTCTAATGTAACAGTAGTAAGTGCATATTTTAGTGTCTATAGTCTTTCCCTTTGGGTCTCCTTCTATAGCTTCCTAATTGTAAAATTACCTTTTGTTGCAAATTTCAAATATAACAAATCTATTTTCAAATTCCTTTGAGGTATTTATTAATTTTAATATATTAAATGAAAACCTCTTTTTTGGCATGATTTTTAGAAATTCAAAATTATTATTTTTAGTAAAAGGAATTATCGAAAATATACCCTATTTTACCAATTCTTTGGAATTTTTTTATTTAAAATATTAAAATTATAAAATACCTCTTTTGGTTTTGTTAAATTAATTTTTATTTTTGTAAATGGTCATTTTTGCAATTTTACAACAATCACTTTTTATTGAACATCAATTTTTAGCCTACCTTCATCACTAATTTATGGACTACTCTTATTCATCTCCAATAATATTTTTTGGATCTATCTCGATATGATTGTATGATCTATTATATGTTGGAATTACCTTATTCTTTATGGTAATCTCATGTGTGAATCATTATTCTAAGGATAATTGTTCAAAAGAACTTGTTGTCCAAAATAACACCCATACTATTTTTGAAAACTTCATTCAATTCAAACACTTGATTGGTTTATATTAGAAAAACTGTGGAACAAAGAAATGAAATGCATTGTTCTGCAAAAGTTAGAAAATTTCATGTTCTGCAGAAATTAGGAACTTATTGTCCCATAGAAATCAGTAACTTGATGTTCTGGGGTTTACAAAATCAGGAACAAAAGAACATCACCATAGGAAATATGCCATGAATTAAAGGATTGGGAATTTGTATAATTACAAGAATAAGAAAAGGTTTGCAAGAGGCAATTCGCATAAGGTTAAAAATCCGTAGAACACAAAAAATCCATGAAACGAAGGAGTTGAATCCATGGAACAAGTAAATTCCAAATCCCACAAAAAAAAGAAAACAAAACCGTAAAACTAAGAGTCTATGATATAAAGGAAATGTTTTGCAAGTTGGTGGATTCTTTGGAACAAATAAAATCCACATATTGAAGGAACTCATGAAATGAAGGAATGGTTATTTGTGGAACAAGTTAAACACAAAGCTACAGATCGTCTAAGGTTCACCAAAAAAAAAGGGAATCCACGGAAGACATGATCAAGGTAGTGGAACATAAAAATTCCATGCAATAAAGTAAATATGTGATTGATTCAGTCTAGGATCCCAACTGCTCCAACAACGAGAATTTAATTTTGAATGAGATAATCCTCTTGATCATGTAATCTAATGGTGTGTGATTAAAGAAATATCAGGCACCCATACCTGCCATAAAAATCAATTGTGATTGATCCTTCATACATGAAGGGTGGTTGAATTCATTGATTAATGGATGTGATATTTTCCCTCTTCCTCTCTCTAAAATTTTCTATATATGTAAGTGCAAGAGAACATGCTAAGGGTTTTATTTTGTATTAAATCTAAGAGCTCTATCCTTTTGAACTCAAATATTTTACTCGCATACCTATGTAACATGCCTGTGAAAATTTCACGCACCTCCACTTTGTTATCTTGTAAATGGATAAGTTCTTGATATTATATGTAAGTGTGATCTCTTTCCTTTGAATGCATTAGTGTTTAATGTGAATATTTCAATCCTCTTGCTTACCTTCAGTCTTATTTTGTTTATTTTTTACAAATTTCTATGTGTATTGTCTTGGATCTTCACATGTATCATTGTATTTGTGTCCCTGGAGCTAGAATTGAGCCTTATTCTAGTTTGATGCATCACCTCTCTTTATTTCAGCATTTCTCTATCTTAACCCTAGTCCCTTGGAATTGTAAGGATAGTACTATAGTAGTAGTGTAGTGATGGTTAGTTAGGCACAATGACTAGGATAGAAAGAATTGCCCTTCTTTAGGATTGACCTCAAACAAGACCATTGTCCCACATTTTGAAGGTCTTTTAATGTTTCATTGAGGTGTTGAATTTAGCATATTCAACAAGGGTGTAATATCATGCGACAATAATTTTTGGCACACTTAGTGGGATAGTTTGAGTCATGTATAGCTTGCTTTTTGATCTTATGTTCTTAATATTGGTGCGTGTCTTAGTGGATTTCAGCCTTAAGAGGCATCTTTCTACACATTTGGTGACTCCCAATTTTAGATCTACTATTTTCAAGTAGTCTAGTACCTAGTTTTATGAGAAGGATAAAAACCAGATAGAGTGTAATAAGAGGAGAATCTTCTTATTATCTACAGCTTTCACCTAGAATAAGAGGAAGATTAGTTCAAAGGTATCCTTTACCTCCCAACAAAAGTATTTTTTCTCTCCTCTTGGTAGATCTTCTAATTTTCCATTAGAAATTGAATACCTCTTCCCTTCATGGCCCATTAAAAAAATCCCTTTGTAATCTTTAATGGAGGTAGTCCTTTATCCCTAGTGTCTCATAATGATATCCCAATAGCTATTGTATAAATTACTCCATTTTTAACTAGTGAAAATATTACTACACGATAGAACATATTCAAGATGTTGCAAATGTGTGTTCAATCCATTTTGTAACCGATGATGATGTAACAATTAGACTATTATACTCTTCTCTAAAAGGAAAATAAATACAATGGTATATAATTCTATGACATGCTCCAATCCATTAATGGGGTGGGCTTTGAGAAGCACTCGGTGACAATTTGAAGAAAAGGAAGACATTTTTCTCTATTAGAACAACTATTAACCATTAAAAAGACCCGCAATAATCTCATGACATATTTCAAAAACATGGGACAATTTCATCTTTTCTAAGACAAACCCCTCAAGGTTATTTCTTATACTTTATAAGAAATCTAAATTATGATATTATTATAATGATACAATATATGGGATCTATAACATTACTTGATGCATATACCAAGCTAGTAAAATAGCCCCCATATTACCTACACCCTTATTTCCTGAACTGCCTCAAAATATTCAACCTTCCCTTGCTCATATTCCTGAGCCAAATGCTTTATCATCTACATCCACGTATTATTCCTCACAAAAGAAAGATGATAATGATGACCTTAGAGCCTTGTAAAAAAACTATCTAATGAAAATTTTTTCCTTAAGAAGAAGAAGGCTCAAAATCTAGAAATGATATAATATTTAACCGAGGGAAATATTCTCATCAGATGTTTAATGAAGGCTATCAACAAAAAATAGTTCAGTATCCAAATGAGAGGTATGGCCAAAATAACTAGACAAATAGATTCCAGGGCCATAATCCAAATTTACCTCTTCAAACAATTGTTCCTACAAAACCGCTTCTTGTTGTAGATACCAATAAATCTCTTATTATAGTGTATGATTTAATGAAATTAAATTTAAGATAAGGAAACTTTTGATTAAATAGATAAAATAGTAATCAAGAAAGATCAAGAAAAAGTACAAGTGTAGAAACCTAAATTCAGTATCTATACCTTAATCGCTTGTGTGTACATACTTTTACTTATCCCCTTCATCTAATAAAATGCCTATCTAATCCCCATTAATTAATTAAGCCACATTTTAATTAATCATTTTAATATCTTACATGCCTAATTATCTCATCCATATTAATCCTTATTCTTATTAATTAATTAATTCCCATTAATTAATTAATACCCTTCATCTTTCCATTTAGGATGCTTTTATCCTAAATTCATCCCTTTGCTTTTCTAATCCTTTTTCCCATCTATTTTTATGCCCTAAGTAACTTAAATTCATCTCCAATCAACCGTATCCCACCTACATGCTTTAAAGCACTTGCCTAATCTTTAAAAGCGGGAAATCCCGACAAAAATCAAAAATCATGCCCGTTGGGGAACTTTCCTGTAGTCGATGGCGACCCACCTAGTCGCCATTGAACCCCTTTAAAACGAGTGTTTTCTTTCCATTATGGGAGAAAGAAATCAAATGAATATAATTCTCAAGCTTTCTCCTAGCCTGAGCATCCTTCCTCATGCCCGATCAATTATGAGACATTCACAAAACTTTTGGACATCCCCTCAAAGATGCTTGCATCACTCACGATCATTGTTCATGAGATCTTCTCATCATTATCATATTACTTTCTGTATATTTATCATATTATCATATATTCTTTGTTTCTAACGTCTTGCAGGTACATAACAACTTCAAAACACTCATTAGACTTCTCCTAGAGTTCCTTTTTCTTAAAGGTTTCCATTTTCATCTTGTCATCCTCAGCTTTATACATTTATGATATAATCACCACCAACCCCCTTGGTCACCATCGACCAGGGGCCTGTCTATCTAATAATAAATCTGAATTCTCCTTTCTTGTCCTTTATCCTACTTCTCTACCTTTGGTTCTCTTCTGCAGATATTTTTACAGAAGTTACATGCCCTCATCAGTTTCCAAATCGTTCTTAGACCTTACAGGTATGCATATTTCATCCACAGGTTTAGATCCATCCTCCCAGATCACCTTCGACCTACCTCTATAGAGTCTCAATTTCCATCAACCCAAACCAGGTAACACCTTATTCATAGTTATTGCAATCTAATCAACTTTAGATGAATCTTTTTTATTTTCATATTTAGTACTACTTTTGTTTCGCATGCTCTTACTAATTTTATTCACTTTATTTAAACAAATGGGGGTTGACATCCACCAAGGAATTCAAAATCTCCTTGGGTATACTTAGTCAAGCAGCCCCCACATCTATCTATCTAATCAAACATGTTTCTAGTCTCTTTGCAAGTCTATCAACATGAATAACTAAGCATTCATCCTTGTGCTTGTATTATCATGCATCCGAGGTAACATAAACCCTCCATCATTTTTGAGTTTCTAATTTATTTAGTATCTAGTGCATTAACTTCATTACAAATAAGAAATTTGGACAACATTCTTGGCACGCCCGGTGGGACCACCCTTTTGGTGATTTATTTCTTTTTTGTCTATATTTTTCTTTCCTTTCTACTAACACTGTAACATGAGGATTCGATTTATTGTTTTCCTGTGTTGGGTTCATGGATTGGATCGTTCATCAACCGAGAAGTGTAGATAAATAGGAAAAGCGTTATCCAAGTATTCCCTAATTTTTCCCTATTTGCTCCTTTTTACATTGTACTTTCATGTTCTTGTTTGCATCCTCATCGAATATCACACTTTTTATGGATTCAAAATAACCTTTCTTTTTGCATCCTTCTTTCTTACATGGTCTAAGTAGGGGTTCAATATTTTACATCTCACATTTATCACACATATCCAACACCTCATGAATCAATTAACACATCAAAACAATTCCTTTTCCCGGTAGACTGATTAGGATTTGATCACCCAATAAGAAGCCACTTCAGACATTTCCCAGTCATAACTCACTTGAGACCAAACATAGTTTTCTTTCTCCTACGTCCTTCGATACCCATCCCCTTTTTCACGCTTTCTTAATCAAAACATAAAAAAGGAATTGTTTGCTTGTTTTTTCTATTTAATAATGGAACCAAACTTTTCCTCGAGTAGTTCTTAGCAATCCACCATGACCCCATCTAGACCATTGGTTGCTTCTAGGTCTTCCTCTAGCCCCATCTATGATTATCTCCACCGCAAGACCTCTGCTTCTTGATCACATCGACCAGTAGCCCCATATTTTATCCCCATCACCTTTATCCTCATCACCTTACACCATTCTCTGCTTCTACCCCACCATCTTTGTGTCCATTACCTCATGCCCTTCCTGGGTCATTCGACATCACCATACCCACTTCACTTATGGATATTCCCCATGATAACCCCATTCGTGACTTCCTCCTCCATAGATATCAATCAACGATCTTGTTTCACCTTATGACATTTCCCCTTCACCCGACATACCTATCTCACCTAGGGACATCCCTTATGAGCTTCATGTATTAGACCTTCATGTTCTTACCTCATCCTCATCATATTACCATGAACCTAATTATCACCATGCTCCTACATCCCCCCAAGAAATCCCATCTTCATCACGTGACATCTTCAGACAACCATTTCCTAATCCCCACCGAAAATTTCATCTTCACCTTCTACATCACATCAATTTAACCCATTCTCAATCAACACCATACATCAGATTCCTCCCTCCACATCTATTTTATCCACTTCCTCATCTATTCCCATCCTATATATTGCTCCCTTGGCCCCTTCGAACATTATTCCCATGTCCACCATATCCACAATTACCCTATCTACCTCCCTTACTTCTACCACTTCTCTTACATCCACATCCATTCCTACTCTTACCACATCTGCATTAGCCTTAGTTGCACCTACCTCTCTATCCACACCTATCATGCATAAACCATTGACCACATCTCTTTCGAGCACACCCATCACTACCTTTATACCCGATACATCCACAAATCCACCCAGGTATACCTTGACATCCTTGTCACATATTTCCTTTCCCATGCCTACACCATTTATTTCATCCCAATATTCTACATCTACCATCCCTACATCTACATCCCCCATTGCATATTCTCAATCCACATCCACATCCAAAATGCCTCTTGAGACAAACACAAAAGGCATTCATACCTCTACTACAGAGCCCCTCATTTATACGACGATTCATCCACCACCTATATCACCTCCTTCTCACATAGACCTCATCAATCAAATCATCCAAACACCTTTATCTATTTATGTAGCCATGCTTAGTCCCATTATTGATTCCACTCCCACATCTACCTCATCTCCCATAGTCAACTCTACTCCTCTATCTACATCTATTCCACCTTTTCTAGTCATACCATCTTTAGAATCTATATCGGTGCCATATTGTGGGCTCCTACCCACACCTACCACATCAACCATCGCAACTACATCCCCATTATCTCCTTCCTCATCTGCACCACCTACATCATTTAAGCAATATTGGAGAGCACTTCAACTTGCAGCCACCATAGGTGATCCTCCTATCTCATCCACACAACCCAACATTCCCACATCGAACCAATCCCCATCCTCCTTGGAACAAATCATGTAAAAATTACTCCCACCATCCACCACAACATCACCTTCTGATCCTCCTATCAAAATCATTTTCATCCTTGCCAAGGGAACTCCTCAACAATCCAAATCTAAAAACCTTGGCATCCTTCCACAAAGTGATCCCTTGAGCATCCTCATAAGAAGATTGACATTCCTCCAATCAAGACCAAATATACATCTTCTATCTTGGGGCCACATCCATCTATCTTAGGACCCCCTCCTCCATCGTGACTAGTCAACCAACCCAAATCCAAAAATCTAATTCTCTCTTAATCCAAAACACCTCCACCTTGTCTAGTCATCCAATCCTAGATCATCCACCATGGCATCTTCTTCCAAACTACCTAGACCCCAACACACGACACCTTCATCCGCCCCATCCACAGCATCTCATAGGACCTCTCCCAGTACATACATCGAATCATATGTAGAGGTCCCCCACCATCTACTTCCAGACTTCACATCACACTCCCACTTATCGGGGCCTTTGACCCAAGCCTTCCAAAGCCCTCAAGGTTTAATTCCCACTATATCATGCCTATCATCACCGTACTTTAAGTCACAAAACTAAGCCTTGTAAGGCCCTTCATACCATCATCCACAATCTTATTGAGTGAGAGGATCTCCTTGACGAGTCTCCTTCTCCATCTACCACCTCATCCATAGCCCATCTGACCCCTCTTATCGTTCCTCCATCCATTCAGCCTCTTCATCTACCCACATCATCTTCTATTATCCCTCCTTTGCATATCATTCCTCCCGATGAGGTTTTCCCTTTATTCATTGATGTTGTTTTCCTAGCTACACCATCCTCTTGATATCCATTTTGTATCTTCTAACATCCTTTATCCTATATGTATCCCTTTTGGTGGTGGGGGAGCATATTTATTCTCGTCTTCATCGATTCATTCTCCCACACTAGGGGGACTTATTTTTAGGACTTTTGGTTCACAGATTAGTTCCTTTCCACATTCGACATCATCTTATTTCATCTAGCTCATATGATCACATTTTCTATCTCATCCTCTTATGACCACCTTTGTGGACATATTTGTGCTTCCCTTCGGAAGCATGATGGATTTATCTAAAACCCACCATTTCCATGCCTATTTGATAATATTTATTTAACTCATCTCATTTGATCCTGATTTATCTTGTCCCTCTAGGGGCCATTTATTCATCCTAGATGCGTACCATTCAATTCCTTAATAGGTATCACTTGCTCTTATTTTTGTTTGTTCATCTCGTCCCATATTCCTAATGCAACGTTAATGTCGGTAGCCTCATAAATTTATCGAATGTCATTACTCCGTAAAGGAGCCAACATGGAAATTTTTCCCCTAGCAGGATTAGATAATACACTATTACACGTAAGTATTAGTCGAGAGCCTATCGTTTGGCCTCCCTTGACAGTAAACCAAAAGTGGAACCGCTTAACGCATTACACTTGCGACCATTATATTGTTAGTGAATTTACCAATGTTCCCTTAGTCATGTCTTCAGATCATTCCTCCATCTTAGCCTCTTCCATATCTCATCGTGATGTTTTGGAATTATGTGGTCTTCCGTCACTTCCTACATGTGACTATAAATACGGGCACCACGGATCTTCCTGTAACATATTCCTTATGGATAAGTTCTCACCTTCGGTGAAAACTCCTTAATAATTACATCCATCACCCTATTATTCACCTATTATAACCGTGCAAAGGGTCCAGGGGGTGTCTCTTCTACATCATTATCCCCTCCTATATAGTCTACTTATCTAGTCCCACTCTCTCCCATGTAAAATCAAAATTCATGGATGCTTAAATCAAAAATCAAAATTATCAAAAACAGACTAATCCTCAAGGACAAATGTTCATGCAAAAAGAGAGAAGAAAACAAAAGAAGCATGTAAATCAAAATCAAATCCAAAAGTCAATCAAAATAAAATAGATCGATCCCTCAAAGGACAACTTTATCATACATCATTCTTGTCATCTACCTTTTGTAGACCATGCCCTCAAAGGATGGCTACTCCTTATGGAATGTGAAGGCTTCTCACATTGATCAGCCTTCCATTTTATTAGCATCCTTGGGAAGCTTCCCACATTGATGAAATTTTTCTTTCCCTTTCCAAAGTTGGGGTATAGTTTAGGGAACACCACTTTTGGAGAACCCTCTTCCTTGTATAGGTTTCATATCAAACCATTTTTTCATGTCAACATTAGGATTATGAGATCATCTCATCCATTGTTTCCTCTTGATATTTGACATAAATAACTATTGTTGGTTACCTACTAACATTTGTTTTAATTTCATGTGCCTTGCATTACTTGGATCCCCTTTTTGTTTACCTCCAATGCTATTGGAGGCATATTTTCCTCGTACTTTCCTCATTATAACGTAGTGTTGGTCACACCTATATGTCACCACCATTGCAGAGGATTTTTATCTAAATCCTATCACATGTGTCTTTTAGCACATATTTCTTCATCTCAATCACCTATATGTTAGCTATCTATCTTACAACACATTTATTCAAAATTACATTCATCATTAATCACATTCATTCTTAATTTTTTCCATCACATCTTACCCATATACATTCTAATCATCATGATCAAAATTAAAACACAAAACATGTAGCCCTAATCCTCATCACACATTTATATCACCATTTTATCCATACACGTGCACATACAAGATAACAATCTAATCATACATCTATTTCACCATCATCATCAAATATAAAACAAACATACAATCTAAAATCACCATCACATCTAATCTAAAATCCATCATCATGACATATAATCTAAAATCATCATCACATCAAATTAAAATTCATCACATCACATAATGAACACATGATAATCCATGAAAAAATCATATATCATATATCAAAATGTGTATCAATACATCATGGCCCTCTAGGGGGCTCCCTCAAAGTAGAAATGCTATCAAAATCAGTGAAGTGAATGTCTGAGGCTCTCAAGTCCTCTCCCTCTAGGGAAGGTACAACACCTGAACCCCGATGATGATCCCACTCGACATCTATCACATCCCCTATGATCTACTCATATAGAGATGACACCCGATCTCTCAAATATAAGGTATCTCTGGCTTGCAATCACAAGAAAAGCATGCATACATTAGACCTCTGATCTAAAAATCCATTCAAAGTGCATTAAATTCCATCCAAATCCTTTTTTAGCCAATCAAACCATACTCGACACCGACCTAGGTTGGGTCAACATGTTTTTTGGTCAATCGACATGCCTTAGGGCTAGGTCGACATCAACCCACCTAGGTCTCCACCAAACACCTCGACATCATCCAATTTTTGCAAAAATGCTAAAAATTAAATGAAACATGAAATTAAATAAAAACCAACGTGAGTTTTGTTACTCACCATCCTCCGCACCCTCTAGAATTTCCTCGCAGCTCCGGTGGCCTCCATTTTCTTAGTCTCTCTTCTCTCACTCTGCTCTCTCGCATCAAATTCATGTGTGAAAATGAGCATTGTCCAAAACCACCGGGCTTATATATCCCATCGACACTGTCGTCCGCCAACCCCCTCGGGTCACCGCTCGATTGGCCTCGAGTCATCAGAGATTGGCCTTAGCAAAACCATTTTGGGCTTTCTCCCCTCTTTCTTACATCCCTTTCAGGCATCATTTATTGTTGACCATTAAGTCCGCACTTGTGGTCATCTCATTTTTTCCCTTTGGGAATTTTAATTCAACATTCAAACTATTCCTCCTTTGGGCATATGTAGCTCTCTAAGTCCACATTTTTGGCCATTTATTTTTTTCCTTCAGGCATGTTAATCATATCTATTCCCTAAGTCCACCTTTCATGGATATAATCACTCCTCTTTTGGGCATTTTATTTTATAATCCTATCCAATTCACGCACGAAGTCCTCCTTTGAGGCCATATTCATCTTCCCCTTTGGGCATTACATTCATTATATCAAGTCCACTCTTGTGGCCATATTCATGCTCTTCCTTGGGGCACCATTATTTTTCATTAAAAGTCCACCTTTGTGGTCATGCTTTTCCCCTCTTGGGGCATACTTTTTCCTTTTTGCCTTTGCGGCCATACATTTCCCCACTTGGGGCATATTTGAATTTTCCTCATACTTTCCCCATTCGGGCATGTTATTTCATCACTCACTTTTCCATTTTACCTTATCGACTATTTTTCATATCCCATTGGGCACCTTACCTTTCATCCTCATTCCTAGTGAACCCATACCTTTTCACTTGATTCCTCATGTACAAAGGATTTCAAATACCTTTCGCATATAGTTACACATACTTTGATGAATTTCCTACGACCCGTTGGTAATCCTATCCTGCATCCATACTGTAATGATCTTCACCCACTCATTGGTCTGTAGAACATTGTTGTCCGTCTCCATTGAGACTGCAATTGTCCCCTACCGATGTGATATTGGAGTCACCGCCATAGTTTTCATTATTATTGCGATCCTTTTTTCCTGGGGCATCTTACCTTGGTTATGCCTTTTACCCATCCTTTCCCACCCGCCCTTCATCATCTACCTTTTTCAAATGCATCATCGATTTCCTTGACATCATCGATCCCCATTTGAGGGGGAGCTTATCATCAATCCTTTTTATCCAAATCCAACTCTCATCATTTTTTTCTCACGGCTTGCTAGCTCAAACCACTCAACAAAAAGGGGCAAAATGTAGACACCTAAATTCGGTATCTATACCTTAATTGCTTACGAGCGCATACTTTTTACTTATCCCCTTCATCTAATCAAATGCCTATCTAATCCCCATTAATTAATTAAGCCACATTAATTAATTAATCATTTTAATATCTTACATGCCTAATTATCTCATCCACATTAATCTTTATTCTTATTAATTAATTAATTCCTATTAATTAATTAATACCCTTCATCTTTCCATTTAGGATGCTTTTATCCTAAATTCATCCCTTTTCTTTTCTAAGTCTTTTACCATCTATTTTTATGCCCTAACTAACTTAAATTCAGCTCCAAGAAACTATATCCCACCTACATGCTTTAAAGCACTCGCCTAATCTTTAAAAGTATCAAATCCCGACCAAAATTAGAAAATCATGCCCATTGGGGAAACTTTCCCCATAGTCAGCAGTGACCCAACCTAGTCACCATCAACCCCTTTAAAACGAGTGTTTTCTTTCCATTACGGAGAAGAAATAAAATGCATACAATTCTCAAGCTTTCTCCCAGCCTAAGCATCCTTCCTCATGCCTAAACAATTATGAGACATCCAAAGACCTCTTGACATCCCTTCAACATGCTTTCATCGCTCATGATCATCATTCGTGATATCTTCTCATCATTATCACATTCCTTTATGTATCTTTATCATATTATCATATATGTTTTTTTCTAACATCTTCCATGTACAAAGCAACTTCAAAAACACTCAACAACCTTCTCCTATAGCTCCTTTTGCTTACAGTTACCATTTTCATCTTGTCATCCTTGGCTTTATACCTTTCTTATATAGTCACCGAAAATTACCCCTAGTCACCATCAACCAGGGCCCTATCTATCTAATAACCTATCTAAATTCTCCTTTCTTATCCTTTATCCTACTTCTCTGCCTCTAGTTCTCTTTTGTAGATCATTTTACATCAATTACAGTGCCCTCATCAGTTTCTAGATCATTCTCAGACCTTGCAGGTTTGCATATTTCATCTATAGTTTCATATCCATCCTCCCAAGTCATCATCGACCTACCTCTACATAGTCCGGTTCACCGTCGACCCGCACTAAGTAACACCTTATTCATAATTATTGCATATCTAATTGGCTTTAGATCAATTTCTATCATTTTTTAGATTCAGTACTACTTTTGTTTCTGCATGCTCTTACTATTTTTATTTCACTTTATCTAAACAAATGGGGGTTGACATCCACCAAGGAAGTCAAAAGATTCTTGGGTCCACTTATTCGGTAAACCCCCACATTTATCTATCTAATCAAAATAATTTTCAATCTCTTTATAGTTCTATCAACATCAATAACCAATCATTCATCCTTTCACTCGTATTATCATGCATCTAAGGTAACATAAACCCTCCAACATTTCTGAGTTACTAATTTCTTTAGTAGCTAGTACATTAACTTCATTATGGTTATCCAATTTTGCACACATGGAAAAATTGGACAACATGGTCCTATTATTGGCTTCAATAGACCCACTTCTAGTGGTCATCAAGATAAAATGAATAAAGTAATTAATTAATTATGTTGAGAACCAAGTTGAACTCACTAGGTAGAGATCTCAATCAATCATTCAAGTCCTGTAGAGCTCGGTTTGTAAAGTGATCTCAAGCGAAGGTAGGTCAATGCATCATGCTAAGTGTCCTCCAAGAATAGCTCGGTCAAGCTAAGAACGAGCTCAGCGAGTCTTGGCCATGTTGGTGAATTAACAATGAATGATCTTGAGTGATTCAGTCAGGTTAGAAGCTTAGTGCACAGATCAACCATTTAGGATTCCATGAGTTAGGGATAATCACGTGGTTGTGAGCTCCATGGATTCGATCAAGGTCTGATACAAAAAGACTGAGCTCGAATGAAAACAGAGCTCGATGGACAACTTGGCTTAGAGATTCAAGCTAAGTGATAACTTGGTGGATCGTTGGGCACATAGGTGAGTCATTCTAACTCATGGAGGGAGATTGTGATGAGCTCGACCGATTCAGGTCAGTATAAGAGCTCGGATGGGTGAGTCGGTTGAGTCAAAAATTGAAAAAATATCGACTGATTCATGTAAATGTGGGAGAATTTCAAGGCATTGACAAGTGGGTTTTCAGTGATGGAAATCCGACATATGGTTTCCATGCATGCGGGAATTTTAGACCTTTGCAGACCAAGCCGAGACAATGTCATGGAAAACCGAAACAAGATTTTCGTGTAGGGGAATTTTGAGACTCGTTTTGTCAAGAATGTGGAAATTTATAAGAGCATTGCCATGTGGGGATGTCAAAATGGAAACCCAACACAAGATTTCCATGTAGAGGAGTCCGAGTTAGTTTTGATTCACCAGTGAGTCGTTAGGGGAGTTAAAGCATGTTTGAATGATTTGGCAGTTTCACACAAGACGACGAGTCATTTCAAAGATTTTTGATGAAGACCAAGCAAACATGAGGAGATGAATCGGGTGGAGTCGAGTTTAGATTAATACATTCAATGAACATGCACTTTTAAGTTAGGAAGCCCGAAATCAACATCATTGAGCTAACCAAGGAGATATGGTTAGGTCGAGCCATAGTTGCATTAGGGTGAAACTTGAATGCTTACCAAGTGAGCACAAGGAAGAATGATGGAGGCTTGACAATATGATGGATCAGTTCTACATGAGAATTGGGATGGCAATCATGTGTGATCAAGCTTGAAGATATGTAGGATTTTTTTATCTCGGTACCACAAAGATATGATTAGGACCAAATCACCATGAATCCATGTCGAAGCTCAAAGACAACATTGTAAAGATAAGATAAGTCGGTATTTGTGCATAGCTTGACTAATGTGGAACCCAAGTTAGTACGAGACATGAAGAAATGTCTTGGACTCTTGCAGGGAGTCATTAGGGGTTGAGTTGTTGGTGATGGCTTGGAAGGTTCATCCGAAGGAGCTCGATTTGCATGGTAAAGAAGGACTTGGTGTGGGGTTCAAGATCAAGATGAACACCAAGTTGGAGGATTCCAAGCTCGTTGAGTCGGCGTGGTTAAAAAATATGTAGCACGGTTCGTACAGGAGAGAAAGAAGATCTTAAATCAGCAAGCCGAGTTAAGACCGAGCTACGATTACATGAGTTGTCGATCAAGATCGAAAATATGGATAACATGTCAGTCTTTACGTTGTGGATGAGATCAATAAAGGTTGGTGCTTGCACAAAGAACCTAATGAGCTCGACACATCCACAAACAGGGGCACCTAGGTGATTGTTTGAAAGAGCTTGCAGTTGGATTCGGGCATGATTGGCCAATATACGATAGAATGCTATCTTGAGGTGGTGGAAATATTGAATTGAGCTTAGTTTTGAGTGTGAACAATAGAAGAGAGAGCTCTAATTTCATTGAGCTTTCTCAATTTTCATGAATTCTACAATGCCGGAGATGAAAGACACAAAAGAGATGGAGCACGTTGGCATGTGCATCGAGTTGTGTTATGAATGTCAACTTGAGTGGTTGAGTATTGATCGAGAAATGTAATGAGGATCAATGGTGTCTAGGCTCACAAAGGACTTGTCGATCCAGAGCCAAGCTTGCAGAGAGCGTAGGGTGGATACGGTTGGAAGATAAAATCAGAGTTGAGATCTAGCTACGCAAGTGTTAGGGAGAAACATTGGAGTCTCTCGACCGATCCAATTTTAGGCTCACTAAGCACAAGCCCGTTGCACAATAGGAGTTGACTTAGCATTAACAAGAGAATGGATATTGATGACATCAACACGTAACTCGGGTGGTAGATGCAGAGTGAGTTCGTGGGTCAATGTGTTGGAGACAGAGCTTAGGGATGAGCCATGTGCAAAGGATAGGAGCTTGACACAAACTCGGTGAGTTGGCTCACTAACCAACCACCGAGTTGGTATTTGTTATTGTTTCTCATGATCCCCCTTTCAAAGTGCAAACCAATCTTAAGGGGGTCCCACCTTAGTTGTCATTAAATTATTATTATTTTATAAGTAGTAATTAAATTAATATTTTTTTAAAAATATTTTAATAATAATATTTATTATTATTATTAAAATATTTTATTTAAATATTCCTTTAATTAATTGAGAGGATTAAATCAATTGGTCCTTAATGGCACATGATGGAATATTCTAATGGTTTAACCAACTCTGTAATAAATGAACCATCATGTAACTTCATTTTAGGAAGGAATTTATGACTTTTCCTTTTCTCTCTCATAGAATTCTTCTATAAATGTAAGTTGGAAGCTCATTCCAACAAGTTGGACAAGTTAGACAGTTAGGCATTTTCCACATTTTTCAAGAATCCTCTCTCTTCTGCAAGTTATTTGGTTGTGGATTGGGGAACTTTCAAGCCTCTCTTCCAAGATTGTAATGGAAATTATTGCCTCTTCCTAATGTAATGATGCATTGTGCATATGTTGAAGTAATAAACATGTGTGTTTTGTGACTACTCTTAGTCCTTTCATCCTTCTATACTTCTTTGTTCCTTTCTCATGTTTGTAGATACATTGTGCAAGTTTAAGTTTCTATTGTAGGTTCTTGGAGTTTTGTGCTTATCAAGTGGTGGAGTATTACATGTAGTTGATTTTTGGTGCTTTTTCACCCTTCTCAAGTTCATCCTTCTTCACTGGAAGACTGATAGATTGTTTTGTCTGATTGAGTTTAATAAAGGGAATGCATGCTTCCTAGTCTGTGGTATTATGTTACCCTCTCTAAGTTGAATAGGTGAAGTTGACTTGTGGTGCACAAATCCCTCTTCAAATCAACTCTTCCTAATTCTAGCAACACCCTTTATTTGGTGCATCACCATCCCTAGTATAGTTTCATTTCTTGCAAATATCTTTCCTTAAAACCCATGAAAATGTTAGCACAAGTATAAATAACTATTGTATTGCACTGGGAGTAGTATAGCACTTAGTTTAGGAAGAGTAAGTCGACCTTCTCAAGAGGTTCACCTTGAGCCCAAGTCCCACAACTTGAGATGTGATCCTATGTTACCCATTTACACTGAACATCATGTTCACATTTTGGCCATTTGGAGGGTGTAGTGATTTGGAGATAACAATTACAAACAAGAAATTTAGACAAAATAGGGTTTTGAGAATGAATCATCTTGCCACCGTAGCTCTAGACTTATTATAGGTAGGTGAATGATCTTAACATGTATATTTTGGGTTGCGTATTTTGGCTTGGGAGAGGACACATCTACCTGGGAAATAACATCTGCATTTCTAGGTGCTAGTTTCCTCGGGACAGTATAAATATATTTCTTTATGTGTCACTTCTTGTCACTATTATCTCAATGTAGGTTGCATCACGTTTGTTTTACTTATATGTCACACATGTACCTACAAAAAAAAACATTTCTTCCTACACAAGAATCAAGTGCACATTAGATTGATGAAAAAATTAACCAAGAGAGTTGACTAGCCCCGACGGTCACCCCAATGTGATCTTGTTGCTGAATATTATACTATATTTTAGATTGTATGTATCTTTTATGGTGTGTGATTTAAATTATTTCCCTTGATTTAGGATTCCCTAGTATCAATCACACAAAGGATATCAGCTACAACTAATTTTTCCTAATGAAATAATGTGTGATATGGAAATCAGAATAACCTCCCTTTATGTAGTGAATAATTCAACCCAAAATGTATTCCCTTGTGGTTCTCTTTATATCTAACATATATATAATGATATCCCAATTACCCTTTAGAATAATTAGTCAGTTATGTTTATATATGAGTTATTTTTTTTGAATTTTGGCACATAATGACACCAAAATCTAACCAAGGTTGTGAAAATAAGATAAGAAAATACCCAAATCCAAAGTAAACTAAAAAAGGAGAAAAACAAACATACATGATAGAATTTCCCAAAAGGATATTAACGCATGGGCACTACTATGTCATGTTGGGTGCTAATGTACTACAACAAGAAAACAAAAAATAAGTAAAAGATAGGACATGGATCCTTGTGACTCAACCAAAAATATGAAAATTTTAGATAAGATACATATGCAAAGCCAAACAAAGCAATAAAAGGACCAAATAGGTGTCACTAGTGCCTAGTTTTCAAACTTAGAAATCATGTATATAACAACACATTAGAGGAATAATGGAATAGTAATGAGTGTATATTTTAGTGATTACATTTAAATCCCCTTTATGTTATTTGGGTGAAATTATAGTATAAAGGATACAAAAAGTGTATATGAAGTGATCCAAAGTATTTGTAGTTGGAACATGCCGATATATTGTAAGAAACACAACATGGAAAACCATAGCATTTTGATCCATGTGGGGTGACCCTTATCACATGGATCACATAGGATATATATGAGACTTTAAAACTTGGAGATTGAAGGAGGGATCAGGAGTGATCAATTCCCATATCAACATATAAACTAAGGATTTGAGTGTTTTGGTACTATGCTTGTGCCTATTTTGATCTCCTTTAGTTTGTGCATTTTGATCTTTGAAAGACCCTTCAAAGTGCGTTGAAGTAACTTTTCCATTTTTCTAATTTTTCATTTACTCAACATGTTTCTTGGAGCATCTCTTATCCTAAGTCCCTTAATTGTATAAAGGTTCAACCTCGCAACATGGTTTTTGACTTACATCCTAACGTTTCCTTTAGATTTTGATGTTTTGGAAAAAAATAGTGTTCTACAAAAATGAAAAAGCCATGGAACAAAGAGGTAAAGAAGATAGTGCTCCATGGACCTAAAGAGGTGGTATTTTTAGGACTTAGTTTTTTCCATGGAAAAAGGACGGATACTACTTAGGAGATGTCTTCATACACAAAAATGATGCCGCAAAGTTCTATAATGAAGTAGAGTGAAAGTTATGACGTGCCTAAATTTTTAAGCACACAACACTAAGTTAGTGCTCCATAGATTTTATAAGCATAAATGCCATGCATAAAAAGAAGTTAATGATCCACCGGATTTCAAATTTCAAGTGTTCTATAGGTAAAAGGAAACGACCATAAAGTCAAGAGAGCCACGGAAAAAAGGCAATCACATAAAAATGTAGAAGCACAAATAATTATACATTCGCGGCATGACACCATTTAAGGATAACTATGAGAAGTTGGAAAACCCATGGAAAAATGAAACTTGGTGTTCTGTGGACATTATACACTTAGTGTTATGTGAATCAAATGATGTCATATGAAAAAGGAATTAGGTCTTCACGCTATCAATATCATACAGATAATTTTTGGTAAGATGATAGGAGGAGGTTAGGCATGGGAAATTCAAATGACTAAGTTTAAAATCTAGTGAACCCATGGAACGTCGGAGTATGGTGTTTCGGGATATAAAGAAATCGATATAACATGGAGATGATGAAGTCAGCAAAAACATTATTCATTTGAAGTCCACATAACAAAGAAAAACTCTACATAATAAGAAAAATGATGCAAGTAAGATCGAATAGGTCAAACCAAAGCCACAAGTAAGTAGAAGCCACAAAATAAAGGTGAATTATCCTAGAACCCGTGGAATAAGGTAATTTTGTGTGAAAGTGTCAGGTTTGGTTTTTTAACCATTAATTTTGACTCAAAAATCCATTTCACCTCAAATCATTATAACCATCATGGAAATTAATTTCTATAAATACCACATTTGAGGAAAATGATGCAATATTTGTGGATATTTAAGTTGTATAGGTTTGTGAGGAAAAAGCATTGTTTTCATGGAATATACTGATGTGTTTGACAATTGAAGATGATTTCAGTTCCTTCATCATCCATGTATTCTCTTAGAGGTAGGATATTTTCTCTTTCCCCATTAAAGGATGTTTTGTTAATCTATGAGTTATGGAGAGGACACTTGGCCATTTTTCCTCCTCCTTATTGTTAATTGCATGCTCCTCCTTTGATTTCACCCCAAAGAACATGGATTACTATTTTAACCATTTATTGGGCATCTACAAGGCATATTATTCTAGTTTTAGGTTGTGAATGTATAAATATGAGGCTTGTTCTCATAAAATAGGATGGAAAATCATTTTTCTCCGAACAAACAAAAATTCAAGAGTTTAATCACTAGAGTGTGGTGCAAGGTTCGGCTTTAAAGAATCTCTCTAAAGGCTTGGATATGTAATTATTTTTTTGTAGGCTCGTGTTAAGGTAGTTTCTCATGTATATCCATTAACCGGATCTGATATTCATCTTATTTATGTTTCCTCTTTCCTTCTATGCAAATATACATGCAAGATTAATTGTGCCATGAATAACTTTGAAATTTCTTATGGACATATCTTGAAATCAATAAATGGTGATTATCCCTTGTATTCATGTATTTATTGTGCCAAATAAATTCATAACATCATTCTACATTTGATTGTGTGATTGGATATTGAAGGTTTATTGCATTGTAGTGCTACCTTGCACTATTTGTTTTAATTATAAACCTCCTTTTAACAATATATCTAAATTCATATATGTTGTCTTCCTAGGGTGTCCTTTGGCATTAGAAATTTGGTATGGTGAGAGCATGATGCTTCACTCTCAGGTGTTTATACTAAGGTATTAAGGGTTAATTTTTATTGCTTTCCCTTTTTGTGTGTCTATGAGGGCTAGTAACCTTTGAAGAGTAACTTTCCTTTGATTTTAGGTGTGAATGCAAGAGAGATCCTTAAGAAAACATGGTTAATGCATCTACTTACCATCACTAGTCCTTTTACCCCATTTCCATTCACCTTCACTTTCCTTTACACTATCATTTTCCATACCCCTCCATACATTTCATCTTCATCTATATATCTAACATAACATTTGTTTTTCTTGTAAAACACATTTACCCCACATATTTTGAGTGTGTTTTCTTTGAGTTGTGAAGATTAACATCTCAAGTGCCATTCCATTCCTAGTTGTCAATAGATTTATTCCAAAATAATTCTCTTGACCACATTTAATCTATATTTATTGGTTTGTGTCTGATGTATCAAGTGTTTACAATGTTTTTTTGATCATTCTTTTAAATGAGCATTGCATTTTATGGTTACATTTGATATCAAATTGAGGTTCCAACAAGTTTAAAGGTTTGAAATTTAAGATCTCACTCTCTCTTTCAATCCACCACTCAGTCCTCTCACATTAGCTTAGGTAGAACCATAAAGTAACAGGACAAAAACCACATCCTTAGTAGGGTGCCTCCCTATCATTCCTAAAGGATTCATTAAGTGAAAAAAAATCATCTATCCCTGGCTACAAACAACAAACCAATAGATCTATTTCTTATCCTTTCCCTCCAGTTAATTTCATTTACATCAAGCCTCCTTGGGATGTTATATTGGGAACCAACACCAAAGTGGTGCCATTGTTTGGGAATTAAATTAAGATTTATCAGTTCCCAAGGTTTAAGAATGGATTATCATGCCATTCTTAATATGTTGTTTTGGAAGTATGATCCATTGTATTTTTTAGGTTTATTTTTCATGTATAGGGTGAAATATCTAGTGGTGAATCTATTCCATTTGAGAAGTGCTCTATGATTTACTATGTTTTGGTAGTGATTTCACATTCTCAAAACTAGAAGGACTATGATATTCATTCAGATTAGACCCTAATAAAGAATTACTTTATGAGTTAGATGCACTGCAAAGAAGAAGGATATAATTCTGGAAACCAATTGATGATCAACATTCACAAGGTAAGGATAGACAAACATTTTATCGAACTGAGTCTCCTTTAATTGAAGAATATTTGAGTTCTCCTGAGAGATCAGATCTCGTATCCCTATTTTCCAACTCAATATTCTAGGCCTATAATCGTTGGAGGTGCTCCTTTGGGAAATTTATAAGATAACATTCCCCCTCCTTTAGCTCATAGACCTATTGTTCACAATATTTTTAATCCTATTATTGAGAATCTTGTTGATGATAAAATGGACCATCCTCCTCCCCATGCTCCTTTTAGATTTAATGCTTTCATACCTATAAATTTTGAGGATATGCTTGGATATCCAAATGAGGTGCCCAATGAAATTAGGAATAGGTTGCCTAAATTTCAAGGTAATAATGTTATTAATGGTGATCAACACCTTAAGTTGTTTTATAATATCATGGATGACTACGAAATGAAATATACGGATGTTGGTTTGAAATTATTTGTACATACTTTGAAGAGGATGCTAGAGAATGGTTTAATGCATTACCTCGTGGGTCAATTGATTCTTGAGATGAAATGAGAAATGATTTAAAAATATAGTATGTGGATAGAACTAGCCCTAGGTTCCTCTTATCTAAATTTGAAAACATAAAGAAAAATTATAATGAGTGGTGTACATGATTTCAACACAATATTTAACTAAATTTGACAAGATTACAATCAATTTTGAGACCCAATGATGAATCTTGTTTAATAAAATATTCTTATACATTTGACAAAAAGGAGGCCTATTACTTGAGAGATAATAATCTATTGAGTATGAGGAAAGAATTCAACATGGATTTACAAATTGAAAATAATATCAAGGATGTTGGAAAACCACCAAAAAGGGAGGGGGTAAAAATTCAACCCTCACAAACCACAAAGTAAGTAAGTCTACCGATTTGGTTAAGAAATGGTTAAGACTTTGGCAGGGAAAAGAAATTTCTCAAAATAGTAAGAGATGAGAAAGGGTTATCTTCATGCCCTCAACATAAAAATCACTATCAAAACCAAAACATATTAAGAGGATATCATAGAGAAGAGGACATATGAAAGAGACTTGTGGGTCAAATGATAGGAAGTATCTGCCAAGATAAAATAGGACAACATATAATCCATTGGGGAAAAGTTACAACAATTGAAAAAAAAAATCATTGATTAGTATGATAAATTAATATTGCCGCATGTTCCTTGTGAACAATCAGCCTTGGAGGAGGATGTTACAATATCATACTTTGAATATTCATGTACTCTTGATCATCAAGTGAAAATTAAACAAGGTGAAACTTCTACTAATATTCTATGTGCTATAATGTTTTATATGTTTTGGGTAAGTGTCAATAATGTATGATATCTTTCTCTTAAATTTTATGCTAAGATTGATATGGATCAATCTTTTAAACTTCCAAATCACGATTTTGAGTACCTAAGAGGATTGATGATAAAGAAGTATGATGAAGAAGTTCCTTCCAAATAGGATAGGGAGTTATTGATAAATACAATTGTTTCTAAGGAAAATGAGTATAATTTGAGAAGTATGCAAGTGAAAATCCCAAACTAAGGCTCAAAGGTCAAGATGTCAATATTGACTAATGTTCCTAAATGTACCCCCAAGAAGAGTATGTCATGCAAAACCTCTTATGCTAAACCAAATATAAGTGTTCCTTCTTTGTTACTATTTTGAGAGACTCTATACCATATGAAAAAGTAACCACTCTCCCATCTGAAACCTCCCTACCCAAGTATAATGTTTTTTATATAGCCCAAATCCTAAGCCAAATGAAGATAACCATCCCTTTAGTGGAGTTACTTAGGATTCTTGGGCATATAAATAGGGAATTTGAGTACTTGGGACTTGTTGATAATATTGTTGCAAATAAAAACACCATTCCCTTATTGTTGAAAGTAAAGTTGAAGAATCTCAAGAGGTCATTGACCCTTCCTTGATGTCTATTTGGGTACATCCTTGGTTGATATTAAATTGGATGTGGATCCTTTTTCACAACACTAATTGTATGTAGTTTTCTCTTGCATAATTATATGTTTGAATCAGGTGCTTCATGCAATATAATGCCATTGGTAGTCATGAATGAACTTGGTATAAATATAAAAATTACATATGGAATATGTTATGCCATGGATTCTAGATAATTTCATGTTGTTAGATGTGTTAAGGGAATAGTTGTGCAATTGGTGGCTCACCCCGAAAACTACTTGACCATGAATGTGGTTTTGTTTATTACCCTACCAAATGGGGAATGTTACCATCAAGAAAATGGTTAGCAAATGTGGGAGGTAGTGTTAAATTGACCTTTCTTACACCACCATCCCTTTGGAGGGAAATTTTGTGAAGTTACATAGAGAATACACGTTGATGCACTTGATAGAAGACCTCATGAATGCTTCATATGAGTTTCTAGAAACATATGTGGATTTGGATAACTTTTTGGTAGTGCATACTTTGATGATCAATGTGTTGATCTTAGTGCTCAGTTTGAAGACCCTAGTGCTTCTTGGCTGATGTATTTTGATGGGGGCATGTTCTATTTTGGAAATGGAGTAGGTACAATGTTGTTTTCTCCTAACCAAGGATCATGTAACATTTATTTCGAGTTATGTTTTGAGTGCACAAATAATGTTGCTAAATATGAAGCACTCATACTTGGTTTAAGTATTTCTTGGAGACATGGGATCAAGAATTTAATTGTAAAGGGATACTTTGAATTAGTTTTAAATAAAATTAGAAAATTGTATGTGACCAAATGTTGAGGTTAAAATAACATAGAAATGCAACGTGGGGATCTAATTAAATTTTTATTTTTTCACATTAAATACCATGAAAAGAATCAAAATACAACAACTGATAGTTTGGTACTCATGAAATATCAATATGATAATGGAATTATATCCCCACACTGCGGGTTTGAAGTTGAGATGCCTTTCGGCCTTCCATACCTGATAACATTCAACATTAGAAGTGTTTGATAATGAATCTCACATCATGAATCTCCAAAGTTTTCATGATGAATTTAAAATCAAATGATAGATTTAGATCCCATGGTGGATGTGTGTGATGAAAAATAAAATATTTTTGGGAAGGAAATAATTCAATTAAATATTAATGTTATCCCATGATGACTGGTCAACCTTGAGTCTACTTTTGATAATGTTGATAGAAATTTGAACAAGTTCAATCATGAGGAAAGAGATATAGTTGAGTGAAACATATTGGAACTTTATAAGATCCCAAAAAGTTTTAGTTGGGCAAGCAGCAACTTAAATGTAAATTAAAAACATGCATATACTAAACTATTAAATAAATATCAAGACTTCTTATATAGTCTTATTTTTAATTAAAATCCTACATGGAGGATCTACTTTATCATGTGATACCTTTAGAGATTCACACCAACCCCTTTAGGAAAAACTAAGGGCTAATCAATCTCATCCTCACAACTAAAATTAAAGAGGAACTTAAGAAACTTAAGGATGGAGGGATCATTCATCTCACAAGATACTCTTTATGGGTTGTTAATCTAGTTCCAACAAGAAATAAAAATGGTGATATAATCTATGTGTTGACTTAAAAAAATTAAACAATGCTTCATTAAAATATGACTATCATTTTCTAAACATGAATAATATTTTGAAAAAGATGACAAGGTCAAAATGTTGTCAACATTGGATGGTTTCTCATGTTATAATCAAGTGGTGCTTAAAGAAACTAAGCAATATAAAAAAACTTCACCACTCCATGGAAAACCTATGTGTATGTCAAAATTCCATTTGGTTTAGTGAACACACGAGCTAATTTTCAAATATGAATGGATGTTACATTTATTGGATTCATTAATGAGTTTATTATGGTTTACCAAGATGATATAACATATTTTTCAAGAAGAGAGGTGATCATTTAGAATACCTAGAAAGGATCTTAATCATATGTAGAGAGTTTGGAATTTCATTGAATCCAAGGAAGTGCCATTTTGGTTTGTAAAAGGAAAATATATTGGGGCATATTGTTTCTCAAGGAGTTATGATTAACCATGAGAGAGTAGAGGAAATTGAAAGACTTCACATTCCCCAATCCAAGAAAGGTATATAGTCTTTCTTTTGTCAAATTAACTTTGTCAAAAGGTTTATATCTAATTTTTCTTAGATTAATCTCCTATTACAAGTATGCTTAAGAAATATCAGATTTTCAAATGGGGAAAAGAGTAAATACAAGCCTTTAGAGAGTGAAATATGTGTTGAAGGTTGCCCTTGTGTTGGTTAGTCTAAATTATAAAAAGGGTTTTTATATTTTCTCCTTTGCATATGAATTTATTATTTCCTCAGCTTTTTATGCAAAAGGATGATGAAGGCTATGAGAAACCAATTGATTATTTAAAAAAATTTCATGTAAGGATCTCAACTGAAGTACAAAACCATGGAGAAGAAAGATTTTACTTTGGTGAAAGCAATAAAAAAAATTTCAGACCTTACATCTTGAGCTCAAAGGTTATTGCTTATGTTCCACAAACCATGGTCAAGGAAATTTTGACACAAATGAAAGCATCAAGAAATATGTGCATGTGGGTTAACAAACTCCAATAATATGACATGGATATTCAAACCACCAAGTTGGTAAGAGGCCTTGGTTTAGTAAAATTAATGGTAGATGAAAATTTGCAAGTTGTTGAAGTGAATAATGTTGTTGTTGATCTATATGATTCTCATGAAAATGTATGTGATTCCATTTGGTGTAAGGAAATTGTGTATTAATTGAAAATTTTGAATTTTCCTTTAGGATTAGACAAGAACTAGAGAAGGACATTGAAGTTTGTGTCCCAAAAATATAGCTTGAATGATTTTGGCATAGCTTGGAATAATTTATAAGGAGTTTTGTTAAGATGTATAACTGAATTTGAACCTCCTAAGTTTATTGATTAGTTTCAAAGAGGAGTTTTAAGTGGCAATTATGCTGCAAAGGTGAATTCTCATAATATTTTGAGGGCAGCTTATTAGTGACCAACTTTCTTTAAGGGTGTTGCTCAAATTTTAGGAGGTGTGAAGGTTGTCAACATTTTTCAGAAGACTAAAAGCTTCAGGATCCCTATCATTCCAACCCATTTCATTCAAGGATCCTTTTAGAAAATGGGGGTTGGATTTTATTGGTGAAATAACATAGGCATCTAGTGCTATCCACAAGTGGATTTTGTGTCCTAGTCAAGACAATTGTTGATAATTCCATGAGTTTCGGTGGCCAAGGCCCTTCTACAATGTGAAAATAATATGGGATAAGCATAACATATGCCTCTAACTATAATCCCCAAGGAAATGGGAAATTAAATCAAGTAACAAGAATTTTCTCAAGATACTCAAGAGGACCTTGGAGATTAACAAGAAAAAGTGATGTGAATAGTTGAAGTTTGTAGTATGGGCTAATAGGATCACACCTAAAAGGTTCAATTTGAAAGAGCTCATTTAAGAGAGTTCATGGCACTCAAGAAATTATTCTTATTCATTTGAATTTATCAATGTATCAATTCATGTAGTATCTTGGAGAGGAAGAAGGAGTTGATCCTTGTGCAGCAAGGATCAACCATATTGTTGAACTTGATGAGATTAGAAGAGAATCTCACTAAAGGCATATAAAGTTTAAAGAAAAATTGAAGAAGATATTTGATAAAAAGGTATCTCCTAGAAGTTTCCAATTTGGAGACTTGGTGTTATTTTGGGATAGCAGACATGAGGATAAGGGAAAGCAAGGAAAATTTTAAGCTCTTTGGATGGGCCCTTACTCCATAGATGTTAGAAATAGGGAGCACATTTTTATTGAGATATTTAGATGGTGAAATACTTGAGATACCTATCAATGGGAGGCATCTCAAACACTTCTTGGATTAAGTGTATCCCTAATCATTCCCTTTGTACAATGTATAGTCTTTTCCTTTATTTTTTTATGTTCCCTTGTTTTTTTCCTTTGTCTTGTCTTTTTTTGTTCTTGGTATGTTTTATCACTCGTGTGATTTGAAAATGAAAAACTAAGTGTTTTCCGATTTGACTCCTCTACCCAATGGATAAACACCTAGCCTACTTCCATAAGTTTTTTGTGGTCCTTTGAATACCCACTAGGGGTGTCCATCCTAAGCTAGAGCCAGTGTTGGTGCCCATTTTGATCTCCTTGATTTTTAGCACCATCTTTGTAGGACCATTGAAAGTGTGTTGAAGTAAATTTTCTAATTTCATAATTTTCAATCTATTTGGAAAGTTACTGGAGCCTCTCTCATCCTAAGTACCTTAATTACATAATGGTCCAACCTTGTAACATGGTTTTTAACTTACATCCTAATGTTTCCTTCAATTTTTTATGTTTTGGAAAAAATTATAGTGTTCCCCGAAATGTAAAAGCCACAAAAAAATAGGTAAAGAATACATTACTCCATAGACCTAAAAGAGGTGGGGTTTTTGGTACTTGGATTTTTCCATCAAAAATTGGCAAATCCTTCTTAGGAGATGTTTTCATACACAAAAAGGATGTCGTGAAGGTCTCGTAATGAAGCAAAGTGAAAGTTATGACATGCGTAAGTTTGTTATCCATGCAACACTAAGTTAGTGTTTCATGGATTTTATAAGAAGAAACGCCGCACAAAAAATAATTTAATGATCCGCACGATTTCAAATTTCAAGTGTTCCATGGGTCAAAGGAAATCATCATAAATTCAAGAGATCTGTGAAACAAAAAAATCACATGTAAATTTCAAGTATCAAAAATAATTAGACCTTCGTGGCATGACATGGTTTAAGGATAAGTATGAGAAGTTGGGAAACCAAATATAAAAGGACACTTAGTGTTCTGCGAACATTATACACTTAGTGTTATATAAATCAAATGATGTCATGTAACAAAGGAATTAGTCCTTCACAATATCAACATCATACAAGAGAATTTTTGATAAGTTAATAGGAGGAGGTTAGGTGTGGGAAATTCAAATGACTAAATTTGAAAGGTAGTGAACCCATGGAATGGTGGAGTGTGGTGTTCCAAGGATATCAAGCAATCAGTTTATCATGGAACTAATGAAGCCTCATAACAAACATTAGTCATGTGAAGTTTGCATAATAAATTAAAAACTCTGCAAAACAAGAAAAATTATGGTGTAAGCTTAAAGAGTCAAACCAAAGCCACAAAGCAAGCATAATCCATAGAATAAAAAGGTGAATTATCCTGGAACCCGTGGAACAAGGTATTTTGCTGAGGAAGTTTCATGTTTGGTTTTTTTACCATAAATTATGACTCAAAAATCCATTTCACCTCAAATCAAATGCATTAGAACTATCATGGAAATGAATTTCTATAAATACCACATTTGAGCCAAATGATACAATATTTGTGGTTATTGAAGTTACAGAGGTTTGGGAGGCAAAAACTTCATTTTCATGGAATATAATGATGCATTTGACAATTTGAGATGCTTCTGGTTCCTTCATCAACCATGGATTCTCTTAGAGGAAGGATATTCTCTCTTCCTCCCACCAAAGGATGTTTTTATTAATCTATGAGTTACAAAAAGGATACTTGACCATTTTCTCCTCCTCCATCTTGTTAATTGTGTGCTCCATTGATCTCACCTTGAAGCACATGGATCACCATCTTGACCATTGATTGGGAATCTACAAAGTATATTATTCTATGTTTAAGTTATGAATGTATAAATATGAGGCTTGTCCTCATAAAACAGGTTATAAAATCATTTTTCTCTAAATAGATAAAAATTGAAGGGTTTAAGATCTGAGTGTGGGTTTTTGGCTTTAAAGAAGCTCTGTAAAGACTTGGATAATTATAATTGTTGTTTGTAAGTTTTGTTAAGGTGGTTTATCATGTACATCCATTAACACGCTCTAATAATCATCTTTTATATGTTTCCTTTCCTTCTATATATTTATACATGTAAGATCAATTTTGCCATGAATAAATTTTAAAATTCTCATGGTAAATGAGATCTTGAAATTAATAAATGGTGATTATCCCTTTAATCCTATGTTTATTGTGTTAAATAACTTTAGAAAATCATTCTCTATTTGATTATGTGATTGGGTATTAAAGTTTTGTTGTATTATAGTGTTATCTTGCACCTTTTGTTTCAATTATAAACCTCATTTCTGCAATATCTGTAAATGCGTATATGTCTTCCCTAGGGTGTCCTTTTGTAGTAAAATTTGGTATGGTGAGTGCATGAGGCCTCATTATTATGTGTTTATTCTAAATTCTCAAGGATTAATCTATATTTATCTACCTATTTTGGTGTCTACGAGGGATAGAAACCTTTTGAGATTAACTTTTTTGATGTCAGGTGTGAATTCATGAGGGATCCTTAAGATAATATGGTTAATACATCTACTTCCCCTCACTAGTCCTTTTACCCCATTTCATTTCACATTCACTTTCATTTACGCTATATTTTCTTCCTATCCCTCCACATATTTCATCTCACTTTACATATCCAACATGACATCTTGTTTAAAAACAATTTTATCGTACATATTTTGAGTGTGTTTTCTTTTAAATGTGAATATTAACATCTCAAGTGTTATTCCATTCCTATTTGGCAATAGATTTCTTCCAAAATAATGTTTCTAGTCACATTTAATATGTCTTTAGTGGTGTGTGTCTGATGTATCAATTATTTATAATGTTTTTGTGACCATTCTTTTGAATGAGCATTGCATTATATGGCTACATTTGATATCATATTGAGGTTCCAACAAGTTTGAGGGTTTGAAATATAATATTTCCCTCTCTCTTTCAATCCACCTCTTAGGTCCTCTAACCTTGGTTTAGGAAGATGCATAAAGTAACAGGACAACAACAACATCCTTGGTAAGGTGCCTCCTTTCCATTCATAAAGGATTGGTTAAGTGAGAAGAATTTATATATCCCTTGCTACAAATAACTAACAAATCTATTTCTTCTCCTTTCCCTCTAGTTAATGCCATTTATATTCAAGCCTTCTTGGGTTTTTAGATTGGGTACCAACATAATAAACTAAGGATTTAAGTGTCCCAATTCTAGATAAAGAGTGTTGGGAAAGCAGTTTGTTTCTCTTTCCGACCATGATGATTTCTTGAAAATGATTTCTACCACCGTGGATGGCAATATGAACCCATTTTACAACTTTCCTACTAGGTCTCGAAATCCCCGTAAAGTTGTATAAGAAAGGTAATGACATCTAATTTCCACCACTTTATGATGTAAGGGTGTAACTACTTGGTAAATTGAAATAATGGTGCCTAATATATTAGATTAGATCCCAAGTTAGGTCATTTGGGAGAAAAATTTGTACTTGGAATAGAATTTGTAATTGCTAGTATTGACTTGGAAAATAGTATTTACCTAAAATTGATTGTATTGGAAACTTCTTTCAAGGATTAATTTTCCCTAGATTAGGTCATTTGAGGGAAAAATTGTGAGAATATGTGAAAATGTGGATTCATTGTTACTTGAATAGATTGGGAATTTGTATTTTGGAACATAACCTTCATAGGATTTGAATATTTTCTTTGATTTCTTAAAATATATGATAATTGTGTATCCTACTTGAATAAAATTGTTTGGATTGTCGAAGGAGGGGTAATATGATACCCCAAATAATTCCGCCATTTCGGTGAAGAGGGGAGAGGCCCATTGTTGATCCTTGAGTCAAAATAAATAGAGTAAAATACCTTGAGAGAAATGTGGAGCCAATATAGGAGTAATATAGTAATGTGTGTAAGATGAGAATATCATAGAGATAAGCCTAAAGATGAATTCTAGGGAATGTATAATATAGAAGAGATCAAAAATATGGTTCCAATGTCATATATGGCATGGAAAATGGATAAACAGTGCTAAGAATGAAATATATGGTAACTAAAAATTAGCTACCATGAATCATAGTATAAGAACTATAGTAATTGTTGGTAATGATATTTTACTATAAATAGTAAGGTGGAAAATTCAAAAGGCACTTCATTTATAAATTTGAGAATTTTGATTTGAGCTCTGAGTGAAAAAATACCATGTGCATGAGAGGTCATCCCGACTAGGTTCGAGTGGATGATAGAGGTTATTTCGATGCATACCATAGATAGATTGGTAAGTGATGCATTTTAAATGTAATACTAGGCAAATATATGTAGTTTAAGTCAATTTTTGTATTTTTTTAGTTGTTTGGGCATTCTTGTCTAAGACATTTCTAGCATGGGTGGTTTATCCTTTGGATAGATTGTACAAATCTAGGTGCTAATGTCCACCGATTTGGGTGCTTGTGTCCATGAGTGTGTCCATGATTTCTTGGTAGTTTGTACATTGAGTTTGGTTCATTGTATGAGTACTAATGTTGTTTTTTCTATCTTGTTTGTGTTGTGTAGTGAGATATACACTCAAGGGAGTTTTATGGGGTAGGTATTTATCTACCTTGATGATATTGGGCTTGGATAACAAGGAATGGGATGTTTTGGACCATGTTAGGCTAAAACACATTGCTATATTGGGAGAGGTACCCCATAATATGCACTTGATGAATGCATTATACAAGAGATGGTGTGTAGACACTTACACATTTTGGTTACATGCGTATGAGATGACTATGACATTGGAAGATGTATATAGGATCCTTTGATTACTGGTTAGGGGAGAGGATACATGAATGGTCCTAAGAGATACACCGAGGCAACAGAGGGCTGCAAAAATCATTGTGAAATCGGGTGTTCTGTAGTTTCGAAGTTTATTGTAGTGATACTGGGTATCGAGTGTGGCAAGGGGTGGAGGTGGGGTGTCAATTTATTATAAGATGTATGGTATTTGTTGGATTATTGAGGAGCATGGAACATGATATGCATAGATCCAAAGTGTGTATTAGCACACTTATAAAAAGTTTTGTATTAGTTTACATAGGAGGACCATGGTGGTGGTATAGAGATATTACCTTATTACATATGTGGGTATATGAGCACATTTCTATAGTGCAACCATTAGGTGGGTCGAGTTTAGATTGGGGTCACCCGAGATATTTTTAGCCCGATGGGTGGTCCTAAGGTTTTGTTGGTTTAATATAACAATTTATAGGGATATATTTGGATGCACTATCAGTAGACATTAAATCACACACTTTGGGTACATTTATAGGTCTTAGTCACATACCACTATTCATATGATTCCTAAACGAGAAAAATACTATTTTACCATTTCCTTTGGCCTCTTTGCTTTCTTTCTGGTTTCATTCTTGGTCTTACACACCCTACTACCTAGGTTAGGGAACCCAAAGATAATTTTGGATAATATCACGAGACCTTTCTCCCTATACTTCTTTCGCACTTGGTATGAGATCGCCCAAAAAAATCGTACTTGGCATAGTTAGCGTGAGATCACCCTAAAATTGCCAAAAATATTGTTCTTCTACAACATCTTTAGGATCCTTTCTATACTTTTGGCTCATCACGGATCATGTATAAATTTTTCTTTTCACATTTTTTACATACTTTTACACTTTTTGCTTTTTTTGGATCGAATTTAATGACTTTAACTACTTCTTTGCTCTTCTCTTTTACCACTCTATTTTTATGGGAAGTAGTAGTCACATAAATCACGCATCTAGTGACATCAACAACAATTATAATACAACATCTACACATATGCTTTCACCCCTAGGGTCACAATCATTTTCACTTTCTCTTCTCTAGCTTCCACACTTCACTTTTTATCACTCCGCGCCTTTTCTTGTCTCCTCGGCAAAGACACTTTTTCCATTAATCTACATGGTTATCGATACACATAAATTATCTACTTTATGTTATCGAGCATTCTCTCACCAACATAAAATTAGGGAAAATGTAGACACTAAATCATGCACTTTGGGTATATTTCTAGGTCCTAGTCACATACCACTATTCATATGATTCCTAAGCGAGAAAAGTACTAATTGACCACTGTCTTTGGATTATTTGCTTGCTTTCTAGTTTCCTTCTTAATCTTACACACCCTACTTGCCCAATATTAATTTTGACACTTCATTTTTTTAGTCTACGGACACTAGCGCCAGCCAGATGTCAAGATCTTAGGTGCCCCCATATTATTTGAATGCAGGCTCAATTTTGTTTTTCATTCAGTGTCACAGCTAAAATTATTACTTTTATTTACTACTAATTGTATTCCCTCTGGGCATCCCTGACCTCTTTTTATCTTGTTCCCATCTTTTGGGTCCTTTTTAGTTGTTAGGATTCTTTATATATTATGGGTCGGCCTTTTATTTGTTAATTACAAAATTCAATCAAGGGAATCATATAAATACAAAGTTATGTGACCATAATAAGGGACTAAGAATTAAGCATTATCTATCATCACCAAAGGTTGTATCCAAGAGCATTACAATAGCATTAAAGCATCCATATAACTTCACACAAGGGATAAGGGACTATCATGTCTACACACATGCATAGGAGGGGAAGTTCATTTTTCCATGCACACATCTATCTATATTTTCTACATCTAGTTATTGCTCACTATTCAAGTGCATCGACACAAGAGAAACCTAGGGCACCATTTTAAACACACCCGCGTAAAACTACATGGAGTCCGAAATGTAGTGTAGCGCATGTATCATAAGTTCACTCGTCAAGTGACCACTAAGGTTATTTTGAATCCCCATTTGCATCTTTTTTTCTTTTAAGATTTGATGTGCTATGGGGTTTTGTAGGTGTTCTTTCTTCTTGTAGTTTTCGGAGAATTCAATGATCAAAAAGTGAAGTATAGGTGACCAAAGGTGAACATTAGGGAACATCTTATGACCCTATGAAGATCATTTTCTAAGGTTTTGAGTAGTCATCGAAACCCAAAGGAGGTCTCTGACACCCCTCGACCCATTCCAGTGCCCTAGTTGTATCATTTCCAAAAACTCACACAATTTTGAGCTCGGGTGTGCCACTTCCCTCCTCTTGTTCATCAGTTCTTCATCTCAAGATAGTCTAGGATTATTTACGAATAAGCTAAGTATTCTATCCCTTCATTTGCAACTAGGGTTTCATATTTTCTAGCTTACTTTCTTGGGTCAAATATTTACTCTAATTGTCTATATTTGCATTGTTCCATAATTAAGATTTCAGCATTTATATTTTCTGTATTTTCTTAATCAACTATTCACTTCATAGGAGGGGCTATTTATAAATTATATCTCACACATTCATCTTGGGGTAAAAGTAGTTGAATCATACTATCTTGGTGTGACTAGAATAAGGGAAACCTAGCTTCAAGGACACAATTCAAATCACACACTCACAAGAACTACACAAAATCTAAAACGTAGTGTAACACTCAATGATAATCACATTCTGGTAACCATCGAGGTTAGTTTGACTCAAGCATATGCATTATTTGTTTCATCTAATGTTTTCTTTATAATTTTTAGCTATATAGGGTTTGTTTTGTATGAACATGTGTGATACAAGAAACCTACAATATATCTGAAGAAAAAAATGAGAGGAAGGATCCAAGTTCGGACCTTAAAAATACCATAACTAGAGATGCATCCAAGACACTAATTCCCAAATTAGATACTAGTGTCGGGGTGTTATTTTCCTCTTATGGAAACTCCTATTTAAAGAAGTCCCATATCTAAGTGTTCCATATAGAGCTTACATAGTCCAAATCCAACCTATTCCTCGCCACTTTGTTCAGTGTGTGCCTTGGTTTTTACAAGACATCTAGTCTCCAACCCATAATCAACCCAAATCTCCCGATACAAGCTAAGTCACTCTTATCTCCTATCTTACACACTTGATTATTTCATGCATGCTAGATATTTCTTATTATTGTTATATTCATTGGATCCCAAGCCTCTGATATAATATTTAAGATTTTATTAAATCATTTGGTAAACCCATATCGTGATCTTATACCGGATCCATTTTCCTTCTTTTTCATCTTCCGAGGTTATCGTTAATTCTTTTATTTCATCCCTACTCATGTTTATTCCAAGAGTCCATCCAAGATGAGTATATCCTTGTCATTACTCAACATCCGCCTCTCCTCAAAAAAGTACCTCGAAGACCCCACTTTTAATGTCGTCACTACTCATAGGACCAAACAACCTTTGAACTTCCTACTTCTCTTACTCCTCCTCTCAGTACACCGCTTCCTCAACCTAATATTCCATCCAAATAGTATGATATCATTTAGAATTAAACAAATACCCCCACTAAAATATCTCTTTTTAATCTTCAACGTAAGGCCCCTAATTATCATTGCACTCTTCAAACTACATTATAATTTATTCAAATACAAAGTGATGACCCTCTCGTTGCCTTTCCTAATCTCATAAAATATTTTAAACACATTAGTAATTCTAATACATTTACTAGTGAGGATATTCCACATGGGGCATTTACTAGTTCTCCTCCTCTTTTTATCTTAGATTGGATCCAATGTTTCCAAATTAATCATGTATTCATTAATAATGGCTCTATATTGAATATTTCCTCTATCCTTACTAGCCCAACTCAACATCTCTCATAGTGTAATTGAGAAATCTACCCTTATTTCTCGGGATTATGACACTACCACCCATGCATATATAGGTATTTCCAAATGGGAATTGAAGTGGGACCTTGTAAGCTCATTACTCCTTTCTATGTCATGGATGCCCCATTGCAATTTAATATTCTCCTCAGTCAAACTTGGATCCATGAAATATGAGCTATCCCTTCTATGGTCTATCATTGTGTCAATTTTATCTTTGATGGATATGAACATATTGTCATTATTGATTCTTGGACCATTCAAATATTTCTACACAAACTCTATCACCTATATGGTTATTCCCCCAACTCAACCAATCCCCTCACATTGTCTTGATACATATGATATTGGGGAGCCCAAAATTATACTCCTATATCATTTCTTCCCATTATTTCCTTATTCACTCACAATATTTATCCTATCTCCTGTCATTTCATCCCATACACCCTTTACATTTATTTTTATACCCATAAAAAATCCTAATAATATTGTCATGTTGAGACTGATGATTTTGATGATATTGAGCTTATTAATGACACTCTTTGCTCTTTGGACTTTACCCCCATGGACTTTGATGAATCCTTATTTCATAACCAATAAGTTATTATAGGCCCTAATGAATACTAGGTTAAACCTCCAAATCCATCAGCTACTAATACTTTGATTCCTTATCATAATACCATGTATGCCCTCAAATCCATTTCATCTTCTTTTTGCAGTTCTTCTTCTAGCCACCCTCCTCTTTTGATCGATTTACTTACACATTATATATTAACTAGAAATATTGGAACCATGTACCTTATTATCCTCATTTCTCTAAAACTATATATACCAATGAGGCTCTAACCCACTTGGGCCAAACCCTCTACCAATATCATACCTTTTCTCACATTACATAGTGAATATTAAGGATTTTCTTTCTCCTAGTAGCTTATAGTACCGGGGTCTTCCACATGCAATTTATTAGTAGTTGGTGTTGTCATTGATGTCAATAAGTGTCATTTATGTCAAAATGAGTATGATTTCATGTGAATTTTGATTGGTAGTGCCATGAATTGATGTCATATGTTGTGTTTTTTCATGTTATGGTGATTTGGTTGGTCTCATTGATGAAGTTCCATGGTGTCTTGAGTTGGTATAGTGACTTGCAAAGGTGTTGCAGTGACAGGAGGATGTTATAGTGATGTATAAAGGTGGTTGAAAGTCCTTGTAGATGGGAAAGAGTTTCAAATTCATGAGGTGGTTTGTATGGAAGGTGTAAGCATGTTTTAATATTCCTTGTTTAGGATGCATATTCAACAAAATGGTGTTTCATGGTGGTTCTCAAGTATGTTTCATCTATTTATGCATTGTGAGAGAATGGGGATCATAAGGATGAGGTGTAAAGACACTCACAAGTGTCTCAAACTGCATATATAAGGATAAGACTACTTTTGATCCGTAGGATCCTCACTAAGAAACACTAATCTAAGATCTTATCAGAATCGTTCTGATCAGGTTCCATAGCGTGGAGAAAAATTAGACAATTCCGTGATATCTTATTTGCGGAAAACAAATCTCGTTGCAAAAAATTATAGCCCATTGAAATTTGTAGGCAACTGGAAAAATTTGGGACTGCATACAAGTTAGACATGTGCACGCTTTCCAAGTGGACCAATGGGATTGCGACAAGTGGACAATGTAGGTTACGAAGTAAAATTTGGGTTTAGAATTCCGTTCTTGGACACTTGTACACCGATAGATGGACTCCGTTATTTACTGGTTGGGGGCCCTCACCCAGGTTCAACACACTTGAGTATGGAGGGGTGTCTTGGCCTCCTTCACTTCACATTGCATATCAAAGTTCTTGCATATATATATATTGATAATATTTTTATATCATGCATGTGGGACTAACTGATTAGTGCAAATAAATATTTCCAACTAATCCTTATCTTGGTTAAATCCAACGCATGATTCTAATATCTCTATGTATTAAAGTTGCTCAAACAGCATTTCCATGCACCACATTCAAACAAAGTGCCCAAAATTAGTGCTAAAACCAAGGAGGACCAAGTCAAATGGCTTTCATAGCCAATGCACATCTCTAGGCCACCTAAATTTAAACCATATCCCCTCCTAAAGCACCTTGCATGTGGGATCTTATCCCTATAGAAAATGTGCCCCAAAAGGAGTGGGATTTGAACCTTAGGTGTTGGGACAAAAGGATAAGGCTTTGACCACTTTGCACCATGGGATTAGAAACATTATATAAGGAGCATATTTTTATTTAAACACACAGAAGCCAAGGACTGTGATATTTTTTTACTCATAACTTGATCTAGAGAAGGAATTTACAGGTGATGTAAAAAGTGACTCCTATTATTTTTGGCAGAGGAACATGATGAGAAGATCAGATTATTGTATAAATATTTGTAAATATTTATTTTCAATTGTTTAATAGATCATTCCAATTCAATTTGTACCCAAAGACGTATGCCACAAGTGTCGAACTCCGTTATCAATTCTTGTGTCATTTTTTTGGTGATTCATTTCTATATTTTTTTATTTTACATAGTAATTTCAGTTTTATTTTCTTTATTAAAAATACAAAAATATTATAATAGTCAATTTTTATATCGAAAATCAATACAAAGAAAAGTTAAGTGTGTGCACAATAGTTAAATTTGATTTTCGAGATCAACTTTCTAGGTCTCTACACTAGACCTTGTCTTAAGCCCTAGGTGGAAAAATGAGATGGGAAGAGATATTTTCAGAATGTAGATGCAAATTTTAGCATTAAATAAGGTGAATTAGGTTATCCTAGAGGTGTGAGTGAAGTTTTAGGTCCTGGTTTGAAGATATATGCAAGAAAATGGGTTTTTCCTCTACCAAGTTCCTAGAAAGTGTGAATTAAATCTCGAGAAGGATTGTTTAGTGCTCATTGGCATGTGTGAATTTTACATTAGTGGATAATCTCTTCACGCTAGTTTTTTAAGGGACCTAGCTCAATGTTCCAAGAATTAGTTTGTGGATGAAGGGGCAGAACTTTATAAATAATCGTTAAGAAGGTAAGGTGGTCTAAAACCCTCCTAAAACCCTAGATAGATAGTGATGGAGATGAACTTGATCAAACATGCCTAGAATGGATTATATTGGATATTATGATTATTTAAGGTTGTAGATTAATCCTTCATATTTCTCCAGTGGTAGCATTTAGGTTTCTTAATAGTGAGTGGACTCCATAGAAAAGTACATGTTTCTGAATAATTTGATGTTTCTCTCAAGTTTTGCATTGGACCAGATGATTAAATTGATGTTTGAGGAATATGGGAATTCATTCTATGTTTATATGGTGGTTTTAGATCATTTTGATCCTTTAGGATATCTATAGAAGTCTATTTTGTAAGACTAGTTTTAGGTAGTTTTGTCGCGGTTTTGGTCATCCTGGTTTTAGAGGTGTTCTTGCCCCCTAAGCCCTGATTTTCATATATTATGTATTTTTTGATAACCTTGAGTTCATGATATTTATATTCATGTTTAACACTTTCATGGTTTAGGTGTTTTTAATGTTTTTAGCTTCATCTTTGAGGATTGGTTTTGTAGGTCATAGACCTAGTAAGGAAAGTTATTCAATGAGTGGCTTCATAGCATGAGATGATGATCCAGGATGATTCAAGCTTGTAGGAGGAATGTAGTGGACTTAAAAACATTTCTAAATGGTTTCATAATTTTAGTGAAGATTTTTTGGCTCAAGAAGACTTTATCTCGGTGAGAGGAAAGTTTGAGTTTATTAGGACTAATTGAGACCTAATGAAGGAGTTGTGTTTTTACATGTTATTTCCAACCTAAGTGGTCTTTTACATGGTGTTATCATTTTTTTTTTATTATGATGTATTCCTGTATGATGGCTGACCTAGTTTTTTGTATTCATGAGTCATGTATATAATCATGTTTTAGTGACCTCTTTTATTGTAAAATGAGGATGAGAAAGTTTGAGTTAGAGGGCAGGTTGAAGAGGTGAATAAGGTATTTTTACCATCTAGAGAGGAAGATATTGTGTCATGATATTCTATAGGGTGTGTTGTTTTTGGAGAGATAGGTCAGATGACCTAATCAACTTGGTGAAGAATTCTTGAGGGAGCTATCCTAGAGGTCATATTTGAAGAAGATTGAAGGAAGGAGATTTAAAAAAAGTTTCATCATCGATTTTAAGTGAAAAATTCTATAGGTTAAAAAAATTAGGTGGATGACTCATGTGGGGTCATCTCCAGTAGGGTGGGTGCTTTACAAATCTAGGGTTGGTGCTTTATGGTGCTGCTTCATTATTAGGTTGGTGCCCAAATAAATTTTATTCATTTATGTAATAAATATTTATTTTAGTGGGTTTTATTCCCTTAAGGTTTCCCACTTATATCTTTTTTTCATGTGTTTTTATGTTCATTTGCATGTGTGTATGGTTATAACAATGTTTGACTAATTCATGTTCCTTAAGTTCAATATGTTGAATGATAAAGCTATAAATAAAGTAAAAAATGTTAAGGACTCATTGATTTATCCCCCTCAATGAGTGTGGTTCCAAAATAGGTTTGGGTTACACTTTATCTCCAACCTTTTCTCTTACACGTAGGCATTCTTGGTTGGATTACATTGGTGGTACTAGTTATGTGCATAATATTATTCTAACTTGTACTATGGATTCCAAGACCATGTTATTTATAATGATTCATTCCCTAATTACACTCATAAATTTTCACAATGGAATGCACATAAGTTATTTGATACACCTTTTCCTAATGAATAATATGTCATGGGCATGTATGACTTACGACACACAAGTTTATTCAAAAATAGGCTAACATCCTTTGCATACCATGCATCTAATATGAATCTTGTTAGATATTTTTATGATTTCATTGATTATCTCAATGACATCACTTAGACCACCATAAAATTCACTCTTGTGGGCATATTCTCTCCCCTTGCTACCCAATGATGCACTCTTGTTCTAGGTCCAAACATGATTGTTGAGGTTGTACTTACCTATATGGACCTCAATTTACACATATACACTAGGGGAAACCTTACTACACTCTCATACATGTTATATTTTGTGTTCACATATTTACAAAAATACAAAATAACATCTTAGATATTGATTGTCTATACTCTTGCTTTTTGATACTATTCTTGGTTGTACATTCCTAATCATGATATCTTGATTCATGGTATGCTCTATATTTTTCCATACATACATATGTATTTAGATGTTACTCTTGAGGTGAATGAAAATTATTATAGGTTCTTACATGATGTATGATGTTTGGCAATGTACCTTACCGTCCCATTAAGGCTCTAAGGGAACCTACCTTTTTATTTTCTCTATATTCAAGTTTTATCATCACAACATTTACTACTTTTATTCCTATTTCTCTATTATATACATTTTATAATACTATTTATTTTTATAACATGTTAATGTGTGATTCATGTGTAGCAATTGTCTTTCATGCCTTCTTCCAATCATGGTTCTCTAATTTTCTTATATCGCATATTATTTTCTTATGTCTTGATTGCCATTTTTGAGAACTACAAATTATGTTCATTTCTTGTTTCTTATATAGCCTTAAAGGATTTGAAATTTTCATGTGACATCTAGAGTGGTGTCCCATGTATTCAACCATATTCGTTGTGTCTTTTGTAGTGTTATTGTGTTTTGTGACTTGTTTCTATTACATAATGTGTGTTTATTTGTGAATAAAAACTTTTGGATAAATTTTACCTATTATTTGCATACGCCATGTTTATTACCATAAATATTCCTATTCCCCATGTAATATTCCTATTTCATATGTGTACATTATTTTCAAATTTCCTCTTTTAGGCCGTGTTGTCCTTAAATCATTTCACACACTCCAAATGAGTGGGGGAAATCATCGGGTGACTATTTCACCATCTAATCAGTTCACATAGTAGATAGAGGTTGAAAAAAGTAAAATCAAAGATAATAAACAAGTTTAGAATCAAACTTGAGACAAAATTTAGTGCAATACAGAAGCACCCAACTTAGACGAGAAGGTGGGTGCTAGTGTCCCACTTGATGCTCCTATCATAGGGATAGAAACAGGAACAATATAGGATCAATATGCTTCCAATGATATTTTTCTCCAATTCCACTAGTACAAACTCAATTATATATTGAATTTAGTTACCAATAAGAAAAAAACAGCGGCAAGTTACTAAAAATAATTACTTTATTTCTCTCGGGATCAAATAAGAAGTGGAACCTAAGTCATATGTAGGAAAATGATGTTTCTAGAACAATGTGTCACTCGTGGCAAGTTGAAATCAAATTTTGACCATCTATATAGTGGCACTTATCCATAGGGAAGCGTTAAGTTTTGAGATAAAATATTACCATTCTCCTAATATTCTTCCCTTGGCGAAAGGATGCTCAAATCCATAGTTTAGAGATAAAACACTCAAATCTTCAGACGCCAAGACACCCAAATCATTATTAATTTTGTAACCATCTCCAAGGTAGAAAACATACATAAAAATTATATCTCTTCTCTCATGACACATAGGTGTATTCTACCCTTGATTCACTTGTTTTTTAATACACATTTCTATTTTGACATGCACTTAAATTAAATTTTATTTACCATGAGCATTGACTACATTTATTTTATTTTTAGGTTCAAACTTACTCTAACAAAAGCGAAACACACAACATAATAAGGAACAATATTAAAAAAATACCCTTTGGAAAAGGTAATATCCAAGGAATAAAATCATATATCACTTCTTCCATGCACGTAAAGGTCACCCATAGGATCTTTATCCTCCTCTATATTCCATGATGAACATTATACTATCTCCATTCAACATGATATCAAATACAACCCTCATTTATCATGTTATTGGTTATAACTCTCTTTGATCTCCACAAGGTATGCTCTTATTATATACTTTATGCTACTAAATATTCATTCACTAGCATAAAGTGGAGGAAAATGTAGTCATGAAATCATACACTTTCTACTTAAATCAATGCCTCTAGGTATGTATTATATACATGATTCCTAAAGTGAGAATACTAGACATTAACAACACTTGTTTTACTCTTTCATTGTTAATGATTTTATTAAATCCCCTTTATAAACAACTCATCCTTTATACTTTTGTTAAGCCATTGAGACTATGTCCTTATATTTCCTAGTTATATATTGAACATTATCATCATAACCTAAACTCATGGCATGAATACTGATTAATATATTTATGAATAATTATCTTTATTTTGTGGTATTTTGAGTATGCATTTATTCTTATGGTTGCAATAAGTTTTTTGAATGATGTTTGTGTGATGTCACTCTTGTTTGTGAGTAAAATTGTTATATGCAACAACTTGTATGCAACAAAGGACCCATCCGCAACAACTCATTTGCAACCAAAGGGACTCATCTATACAAAAAGGACTTATCCACAAAGAACTCCATCCATAGCCAAAGAGGATCACCTATAGAAAAGGATCCATGATTATGAATATATATTAGAACGTGAAGGATGAAACTCCAAGTCTGTACATGTCATGGAAGAGGAAGTTACAAACTAGAACATGAGAACTGAAGATAACTCAACAATAGATCTAGACTACTCATTACAACTCATTGAAGAACTGATTGATCAATTAAATACATGATTTTAGGAACTTGATGGTTACTTGAGTTATGTATTTGATATCTGGACAAAATATTAGTTAGTTTCATTGCATGTGTTTAAACTCTTGTTGTTTTGTTTAAGATCTTCCACTTATTTCATTGAAGATATTTTACTTAGTCTATTTGAACTCCTAGTTGAACTCTTCTTCTCATGTGTTGTTGTAATTGAGGAGTATAAGAGAAAGAGATTAATGCTGAAAATGGAGATGGAGATGTAGAGATATAGATAGATAATTAGAGAGTAGAGGATACGTAGATAGAGAAGTTTATCTTTGTAATATTCATGTCAATTCAATAAAGAATATGAGTTCTATTCAGTAGATTTTAGTCATAATCCTTAGGAGGGATTAACACCCAAGGCAGGGCCCACTTGTGGTCTACTAAACCCTCCATAGTTTTGTTTCTCTGTTTCATTACATGAGTAGATTAGCAAGCAATTTATTCCCTTATCTACATTTTGAATTTACATACTTTTCCTTAGTCATAGTGTTTAGAATATATTTACTTTTAGTTTGAGTTTAGTTTATTTTCAAACATTGTTATTTCAAACATTGTTGTGACAAAAATTTCTTTCATACCTCTTGAAATCATTATAACATTGCATATAGAACTGGAATTATTGAAATTTTGCGTCCCTTGGTTTGATGATTAAATGAGTGTGGATTATTGAAAAACATATTAATGTCTGCAAGTTAATTTACACCACCATTTTTGGCATTTCCAGGGATAATGCCAAGTTATAAGGTTTTTGAGAGGTTTTTCATTTCTTAGAAGTAATTTAGGTTTAGGAAATTCCACCTCCAACCCCCACTAATTTATGTTGAGTGAGTTGAGTATTTGATGCATGCACCATCCAAGAGATTCCCATGGTAGATTCTTACCCAATCCACAAGTAGTATAGATTTCTATATATGATTCTGAAGAAGACATACTTTCCTCTATACAAGGCTTACTATTAGAATATCACCCTCCAAGTGAGACTTCTAAGGTTGTTCATGATCATCCAGATATGGTAGAAGAAGTAAACCAAAATGTTGAAGATAGGGCAACTACCTTTGAGTTTCCCATTTCCAACAATGATGAGCCTGTTCTTATGAAGAATATTTCTCCATCAACCCTTCCTAACTTTCATGGATCCATAACTAAAGACCCAAACACCTTTTGTTTGAGTTTGATGTGTTATGCAAGAGCTATGATTATACCACCAATGCACATAAACTAAATTTGTTCCTACCACACTCAAGGATGAATGCTTTTAGATGGTTCATGGGTTTAGGAAGAGATGTCGTTACCACTTGGGCACAAATGAAGGAGAATTTTCTCACTAAGTATAGGAATATTGCAAGCCGAAAGTGAGAGGAGGTGATGAAATCTTCAAGATGACAAAAGAGTATGAACCACTAGAAGACTATGTATAATTCATATTCTTGTTCTAATTCGAAGACAAGGCATATAAGATGACCTCCTGAATCTCTCAAATTACTCTTCTTGAAGGGAATTAATGAGGATGACATGGATTCTCTAGATCTGATAAGAGCTGGAGACATTTCAAAAGATACCTTTGATGAGATTTGTGAAGCCTACAAGAATTAATCCAGAGCCACTATGAAGAGAATAAGAAATGTAAGATCAAAGGGTGGATCAGCTACCAAAGGAATTGGGACATATCCAAGTCAAATATTGTCAACATGTTCAAAAACATGAAGTAGGAGATTGTCAATGACATGGCCACTTAACTAGATGTTCTGCATACCAAGAAGAAAAGAGAATATGTAGAGGAAACACTTACAAATTTTTTCCATGCATGCAGAAGAAAGAAATCGAATTAAGATGCAGAGGATTGGCCAACATTACACAAGAAAGGAAGTTGAACCAGAATTTAAGATGATAGAAACAGAGGATGGAAAAGTCTTCTATATGTTTCTCAAATAAATCCATGGCCACCAAGACAAGGAGGTATGTCACAAGACCCTATGCCATCTTTTCATAATTGGGCTAGTAATCTATATATACAACCCCCACCTTGGGCTAATCCGCAAAAAGGTTGGGCTCCATACCCTAGCCAATACCAACAACAATGGAAACATCATTTTTTCAGGCCAAAAACAATGGAAAACCCCCTCAATCATGGCAACATCCTTGGAGGAGGGAAGTAATGGAATAACCCACCTCCTAATTACCATCTTACTAGTAACCTCCTTATCTACAGCATCAAACTCTAATGCCAAATCCAAATCTAGATCTCAACCAAAATCAACTCAACTACCAGCTCAACCAACACCTAACCCCAATAATAAATCTTCTCAGCCATCCTATACCACTGAATTAGCTCAATACCCTACCTATTCAGTTGATGTTAATAACATTCATCTTCACTCAGGAAGAGCACTTCCTCCACCAAGTAAACCACCATTACAAAGATTGCAGATGAACCACAATTTCTGTGAGACTTGACACAACAAAAAAGAAAAAATATGCTACAAGTTAATCCGCAACAACCTGAACAAAGTTCCAGCAAGGGTAAAGTACAAGATAATGAGCCATCATTTCCAGAGAGATTATAGAAAATAATATTGACCTCAAATCAAAATCTAATTCTAATTTTGTCAATAAACTAAGGATATTTGTGTCAAAATATTGCTTATTCAAGCCATCAGGATGTGCCCATCTACAACAAGTTAGTTAAGGATCTATGCATTAAAAAACTAGGTAGAAAAAGAAAGGATCCATCCATTGTACAAGTTATTGGATAGTTGGTTGATATCATGCTTGGAAATTTAGTTTTACAAAGTATATAGATCCCAGGCAATCCTTTAATAAATGTTAAAATCAATGACACAACAATAAAGAATACTCTGATTGAATTGTGGGCAGCCATTAATTATGAATAAGAAAATTATGGATGATCTGAAATTGAAAGGACAAAATCCAACAACTACAATCTTATAACTTGTATATAGATAAAAAGTGAGACCATAAAAGGAGTCCTTGAGGACATAGTTGTGGTGTAGAATCTTGGGAATACCTACTAACTTTATTGTCCTTCAACCAAAAGTAATTTTAGGAGGATATCCTATTATTCTAGGAAGGCCATGGTTTTCCATTGTTGATGCATTCATAAGTTGTAGTCTGGTAACAATGATTATTTCTAATGGAAGTGGTACTAAAAATCTAATGCTCTATCCTCCTGCCCAACCATTGAATGATGAAGATCAAACCATTTAGGTAGAAGAACCAAAAGTGAGAAAACTTTGTACAATGGCTCATGATGTTGGAGAATTCTTGTACCATTGAAGGAAAAGAAGAATATGTTGTTTTATCCAATGTCTTATAGAATAAATATGGAAGAAATGAAGAAGTGGATGAAAAATTAAGGTGTTTAAACTACCCTTGAACCAAGTTCTACCACAAAGAAAGCACCATGGATATTCCAGGTAATAATTTTATTCTCCATCAACTTCTTCCCCATGATTGCATATTGAATTCTATGAGCAGAAATGTATATTCAATTATTGATCTCTCCAAGAAAGTGGAAATAACTCTAGAAGGCCACTTAATGTAAACAAGATGCTAAGTATGTAGCAAGAGCAATTGTTGATTACTCTTCTACAAAAACATAAAGCAACATTTGTATGGGATTATGGTGACATGTGTGGGATTCATCCTAAGCTTTGCACTCATAATATTTATATCAAGGAAATTTGTAAGCCAATTAGGCAACCACAAAGAATAATGAACCCAACAGTGAGGGAAATTGTAAAAGGAGAATTGAATAAATTAATGATGTTGGATTTATATATCTAATTTTAGACAATCAATGGGTGTCACCTCTTTTCATTGTGCCAAAGAAGAATGGAAAATGGAGGATATGCGTAGATTATAGAGAGTTGAATGTAGTAAAAAAAGAAAGATCATTTTCCACTTCCTTTCATTGATCAGGTACTTGACACTTTGGCTTGTAAGAAGTATTTCTATTTTCTTGATGGATATAGTGGCTATAATCAAATTTAGATTACACTGAGAGGATCAAGATAAAACTACCTTCACATAACCCATGGGAACATTTGCATATTCAGTTCTTCCATTTGACTTGTGTAATGCACCTACTACATTCCAAAGGGAAGTCTTGAGTATTTTTAGATCTAAAAAATGATTGCATGGAGGTATACATGGATGATTTCATAGTACATGGCAGCACTTTTGAAGAAGCCATGAAAATTTGGAAAAAGTTTTGAAGAGATGCAAGGAGCACAATTTGTCTTTAAGCAATGAAAAATTCTATACATGATGATGTCTGAAGGTATAGTTTTGGGAAACTATCTTTCTTCTAATGGAATTCAAGTTGATCCAACCAAGATATCTATTATTGTAAATCTCCAACACCAAGGAAGAAAAAGGATGTTAGGATATTTCTAGGCCATGTTGGTTATTACAGGAGATTCATATAAGATTTTAGCAAGATTGCAGTGCCATTGTTTGTATTATTAGGAAAAGATGTTGCCTTTGAGTGGACTAAAAATGTGAGACTACATTCTAAAATTTGAAGCAAAATGTTAACTATTGCTCATGTATTAAGAGGACCTGATTGGAACCTACCTTTCCACATCCATATTGATGCATCGACCATGCCATTGGAGTTGTATTAGGAAAAAAGGATGGAGTTCTGAATTATGTAATTTATTATGTTAGCAAGAACTTGTAGCATGTTGAACTCAACTACACAGTAACAAAGAAGGAGTTCTAGTTGTATATGCTATCAATAAATTTAGGCACTACATTACAAATTTATTTAGTGTTCATTCACACTGACCATGTTGTAATCAAATATATGATAAATAAACCAGTAGTAAGCAACATAATCATCATATGGTTGCTCCTTCTACAAGATTTTGATGTCACAATATTGGATAAGCCTAACAAGGACAACGTGGTAACAAATTTGCTTTCAGAATAGATATTAATGGAAAAGAACAGGTAGTTGATGACTCCTTTGTAGATGAGAATTTATTTTCTATTTCTACTAAAAACCTTGGTATGAAGATATAGCCAACTATTTGGTTTCAAGTAAAACACCTCCACACTACTTATACTTTAAGAAGAAATACATAGTTGAAAAGAGTGTACATTTTTCTTGGATAGCTAGATTTCTATTTCATACATGACAAGATCAAATCATGAGAATATTTATAGATGATGAAGAGATATATGATGTCCTCAGAGCATGACACAATGAACCTTGTGGGGAAAGTTTTTGAAAAATAACAACATTGAAAGTGTTAATTGGTTATTATTGGTCAACAACATAAAGATACAACACTTTACACCAGATGTGATAGATGTCAAAGAATGGGTAAGCCTACCAGATCTGATGAAATTCCATTCCAACCTCAATTGGTCTTGCATCCTTTTGAAAATTGGGGTTTAGACTTCATTGTCCCTATAGATCCTAAATTTTAGTATAAGGAATACATCTTGGTATGCACAAATTATCTAACTAGGTGGACAGAGGTGAAGGCATTACCAAATCAGAAAAGTGATAAAGTAGCCAAGTTTCTCTATGATCATATCTTCACCAGATATGGAGTTCCAAGGGAGATTGTCACTGATCAAGGTACACACTTTACTACTAATGTAATATATTATCTAGCTAAGGAATATGAAATCAGACATAGGAAGTCTACACCATATCATCCCCAATCTAATGGTCAAGTAGAGGTAACAAACAGAGAGATAGAAGCTATCTTGACAAAGACCATTGCACTCCATAGGAAATATTGGGAAGACATAATTCTAGAGGTAGTATGGGCATTCAACACAATGTGGAAAACAACAACTAGTTTCACACCATTTGAACTCTTGTATGGTAAGACTGTTGTTTTTCTAATTGAATTTGAGCACAAAAACTAAGGATTGCACTTGAGCTAGGCATAGATTTATCTGAGGCACAAACATAAAGGATTGTCCAACTCAATGAGATGTATGAAGAGAATACATGTTGTGCATAATACATTGGTAGTTCGAAGAAAATAATCAAATGGAATGACGGGTTGATCTCGAAAATGCTACTTTTTCCATTTTTTAAAATTTCGATACTAAATTTTTCCATATTTAAAATTGATCAAGAGTGCTTAATTGAACCAATTTGGGTGTTTTGAAACCCCAATTTTTAAACACTTTCTTAATGATCAATTAATCATTTTAAAATCCAACTTTCGTAATCAAATGGAAATATTACAAATCCTTAAATCTGATAACAAGATGAATTATTTCAACAACCATATGATTTTTAAATCCCAAAACTGACTTGTGCATTCGTTTTGTAGGTTGTGGAAATTGATTATCAATTTCACTTAAATCCAATTAAACTAGTTAAGTGTTTGCTTCATCAATTTAATCAATTAATCCAAATAATGATTTTTATCTGATCAAAAGCTTCACAAACTGAAAATAAATCCACAACAAGAAATTTTTAACTAGAGTTCACCTGAAGGCTACATCTCCGGATTCACATAATTGTGAATCGATCTATTATTGCCCAAAGAAGTACAATTAACCCTTCAATAATGACAAATAGACCTTTATACCTAAAATGAATCTTAAAATAGGTTTCTTCAAACTCGATTTCCATCGCAATTGTCCACAAGTTCACATGTGGCTTTATAAGCTCTCCACAATGTTTTTCCTGTGAAAATGTGACCAAAAATGCCTACACCAGAAAATATACAACACTTAATGGAAAAATAATACTACCATTGTATTCATCTCTGAATTTTGAGAAACTTTGTTATTTACACCGAGCTCTGAAAATATCCCTAGGTGCCTTAAAAACTCATTTGAATGCCATCTTCCCTATTCACTAGTTTCACAGTCCTATCACTGTGTTCTATAAATACCAGTGAGCTCATATTTTCAATGCCAAGCCCCTCCAGGTGAGTTGGTGAGCTCGTGGGTTTTAGTTGTGCGAATTTGGGGGTTCAAATCCCACCTCCTACCATTTTGGCGCTAACTATCTTCACTATGCGGGGAAATAATCCCACATGTCTCAGGATTTAGGTGTCTTGGAGGTTTAAAAATAGTAATGCCACCCACTATATACGTGGCTTCGGCAATATCCATATGCGCTTTTGTAGGGCCTCTCATTACCCTATCGATTTGTTTGTTGTGGAACCACCGGTTGGTTATTAGCTACATCTAATTGGGCTCCAAGTTGTGCCTCAAACCATGTCGAGGTGTATGTGATATGCCTAATGTTGGATGGGTCAACATATAATGTGTCAAGATGATTGGTTAGTCTATTGCACTATTGTCTAATTCATGTGTTTTGTTGGATAAATAAAGCTCCAATTGTTTGTTGAACCTCCAAATAGGATTCGTCCAAGATATATGGGGCTTATTCCAAAAATGTGGAAGGTAACAATGTGATCAACTCGGTGGGGATTTGATCACCCTCCGAGATAGATAATATCTCACCCAAGTTGATTCAATCATGCAATAAAAATTAGTTGTTCTATAATAATAATATCCCACATTGGCATAGTTATAAACATATGTGGCATATATAATCGAAAATATGATATCAATAATATGAAAAGGTAGAAAAGGCACCCCTCCTTCAAAAGAGTGTGTCGAACTTGGCTAAGGGTCCCCAGCTAGAAAATAGTGGGGCCCAAAAATTTTCCCCTCGTATGTCAAAGACCGAAGGTAAAAACAAAATTTTAACCTTTTTATCATTTTGCCACGTGTCACATCTAGATTGGACTGTTGACCAAGTTTGACCACTTTTCAAACTGAAATTTGACTGCGATATATTTCACTAAGGATAACGAGCTCTGTTTTAGAGTTCCACCTATCAACCGAAATCCCTCAAGACACTCTACATGATTCCAATGGTTTAGGGGTTTTAGGAATATATGTATATTGAAAATTCTTCTTGATCATAGGTACATCAAGACAAGACAATTTCAAGGTGATTGGGAACTCTTGTTCACTACAAGTACAAGGACCATATGGGAAAAATCAAGACAAGGTGGCTAGGCCTCTATGAGATTGAGAAAATATTCCCTAATGGAGTTGTAAAACTCACCACCATAGATCCTGTAAGATTCAAGATATTGGTGAATGGTCACAAGACGAGATTATCTAAGAAACCAGTTGACAGAAATGCATTCATGCAATAGTTCAGAGGAGTTCAAAGTAGGATGGAAGTAAGGACATCAAAATGGAAATTAGAAGTTGATCCTACCATGTTTATCTTCTGATATTTCAAAGGATTGAGATATTTCAATGGCCTTGATATATTCATCTGGTTGAATTATCCAAGGACAAATAAAAATTTTGTGATCGACCTCTAGGTGATCAACAACACTCTACTAATATTTTATTTTCTTAGAATTTCTATTTTATAGGAATTGATGTTAGATAGTTGAAAGAGTGTATAATCTCAATCATAAGGAGAACATTAAATGATTAAAGGTCCACTTGCAGTAGCATGCAACAAACCCCTATTTTTTCACATTCAAAAGAGCTCATGATTGCATGAAGAAGATCGATGATATATGCACATGTAAAATATGACAAAATACATATGGTACCCCAACAGATCGGTGTTACATCTCCGAGATTTAGCTAATTATAGTAAGGAGCAGCCAATATAAATTCAACACATGCATGCAACATCATAACAATGCCCACAACATTATATCAAGGTTACATGTAGCCAAGGCACAAATTCAATAAGCATGCACAATAATCATTCTAAAACGAACATCGAGATAAGTGCACTTGACTACCACTTTATTAAATTATAATTAGAGTGATTATTATTAATTCATATTTATGCCAAGTCATCAAGTATTTAATGCATTTAAAAAAATCATCTTTCATGTTATGATGTGTCCCTCCACATAAGCCCATGTTATCAAATCAATTCAATTTACATGCTTCATATGGTCACATCAATCAATGATATCTCCTATAACCATGTTGCATATCCTTTCGGCCTCAAATTTTGAAAATACTCAAAACATTCACACAACTCAAGAAAAATTCTGTGATTACATGTTGAGACTAGAGAAAGCTACAAGTTCACAATGGGAGGAGACTTGATTTTCCATGAACCCACAAAGCACTCTCAGCTTCTTATCAACCCTCAAATTTTACATTATTTTTGAGATAACGGTGGCTAGACTACATAAACCAGTTCTAGGGTTTCAATGAATCAATGGTTGAAGAGTTTTCTAAAACACTTAGTAATGGTGAAGCAAAGGTAAAGGGTTTATCAATAATAATTAGTGATGATATCTTGGCTGAGGTAACTAGACTTCTTACACAGGGTGAACCATTTCTATAAAAATCAAATCCGGAGGCAACTAGAAGGGAATTCACAATGAAGATGATGTATTCGATCAATGATAGACAAGGTACACACAAATTCTCTTAAACCTCTTTGGGCTGAAGTTGCAAATTATATTATCAAGTATTTTACCTGTGAGGGAAGATACTCTAGGTTGAATACAATTCACTTTAAATTATTAAATCAACTGAAGAATAATAGACAAGTGAATGTGTCCAATTTCTTAAATGAGATATTTAAGAAAATGAGTAGGGAGGCACAAAGAGGCTGGTTTACACTCTCACACCACTACCTCATAACCATGATAGTAAAGCATACCCTATAGAGGATCATCCTAAAATAAGGTGGGAGGATTTTTCAAGGTCAAGAGATATAAATGATTTGTTGGGAAAGAGGAGAAAGAAGAGAAAGAGTACTAAGAGCACCTCTGAGCACATCACAAAGGATGTACCATCAACCTCTCAACTTGAACAACAACTTGAAGAACACCCTGCCTCTAAAAATTTATCACATGCTAAAGAAAATCTTGTTCCTGTCTCCCCGAAAGAATCTTTATTGTCGAAACCCTCTTAAAAATCTCTACTCTGAATCATCTACCTCAAAGGGTAAAATAAGTCCTCCAAGTCCACCCCTACACCACCAAGGAGCTCTCATAGACTAAAAACTAAAATACCAAAAACCTCTAAGCCAACAAAATACCAAACCATATCACTTGATAGTGATGTGTAAGTTGTAGAGGAGAACATTGAGCCCACACCAATGGAAACAATGCAGGAGGAGGTATTGATGCTACATTTTTTGAACAATAATTCCTGAAGAGCACATGGAGGGACAAGAAGACCAAGCCTAGAAAGAGGAGAATAGTGTGTGTGAATGGAGGGTCATGTAGAGAGAAGAAGAGGTTGAAGGAGAAACTGTACAAGAGTACCATAAGGAATACATGAAGGAGCATGCAGCAGTAATTCATACTAATGAGATAGTTTGTGAAATGGAAGGATCTGAGGAGAAAATGGGAGAATAAATTGGCAAGAAAGATGAATAAATAATTCATGTATCAGAAAGTACTAAGGAAGACAAATAAGGATAAATTAGAGAACCAATTGAACTTGAACACATGCCCTAATCATTAAGGAGGTCATTGAGCACTTGGTCCATGGAATTGAGGAAGAACATATGTTTGTGGGAGTTGAACAAGTACCATAACATACCCCTATAGTTGTGGTTGATGTAATTGAAAAAGTTACACCACCATTTTTACCACATGCTAGCATGCGCACGTAAATGTCACCCCATTGCAACCACAAATTTTCATCAAAGAAGTAATAAGAGATCCTATCAAACCAGTTTGTAGGGAGATGGAAACACAAACAATGTTGACTGATTACTGGGTGAATCAATTTGAAACCTATGTAAATAGGTTAAAAGGAAAGTGGGAAAGAGAAAAAGAAGAACTCATCTTCCAGCACAAGTAAGAAATTGAGGCAAAAGATAGAGAAATTAAAAATCTAAAGAAAAATCAAGAAGATACTCTTTAGGTGGCCCATGAAATATTCAAATGTAGGCCTCCCTCCAATGTCTATGTTATTTTCTTAAAAGAGAAGATGTTGTAACTCAAACTTACATGCATCAATTCTGAGATACCATATGATATCAGTGGAGCTAGGAACTTCTTTAGGTTATATCTAAATAGCCCTCATGAAATTCAGCTTCTACTTTGTGAACTCTACATGTATAACTATGTTCTTGAGTATGATAGGGATTGGATTCTAGTCCTATACATTGGAGATGTTCCAGTTAAAGAACTTTGTTCTTATTTTCTAAATGAGTTGGATAGAGAAAGACAAATGGAGGAATACATGAATTTAGAAAGGTGCAACCATTGATGGTCAGGGTTGAAGCTAATAACACTAAAGAAATTGTAGAGAAATATGGAAAGTATATGAATAACAAGGTGATCAAAAAGAGGGTATGGTAGATGAGGAAAACAACTCATGAGGAAGTCAGGGACATGATTAAATACCATGGAAAAGAGATAGTACAATCATGCAGGATGCGTTGGAATGAGATGTCTCCTGAACTACAAAAGAAAGAGATGCACTCTTATCATAATATCATACCAACTTTAAGAAGAGTGAATGCATACATTGATATTTCTATTGCATGTGCAACTACTTGGTTTCCAATTGGCTATCACCCACCAATCTTCCACTTTCTGATACCACATTGGTCAGGTGATCAACCATTGAATGAAATAATATAGGATAGAGTTATGCATAGGTTCAGGATGAACAGTGGTTACTTCTTCACATAACTAGAAGGGATAGATACTCCAGTGGATTTCAGGTGTGTATGCAGCACCATTTAGGAGGAACCTAAGAAAACTGAATGAGGACATTCAAGAAATTAATCCTACGGGTGTGATGAGTTGATTAAATATCCTTTATAAATAACTCATCCTTTATACTTTTAAGCTACTGAGACTATGTCCTTGTATTTCCCATTTATATTGTTGAACATTATCATCATAACCTAAACTCATGGCATGAATACTGATTAATATAGTTATGACTAATTATCTTTATTTTATGGTATTTTGAGTATGAATTTATTCTTATGGTTGTAATAAGTTATTTGAATGATGCTTGTGTGATGCCATTCTTGTTTGTGAGTAACTTGTTTTATGTAGAAACCTATGTACAGTAAAGGACCCGTCAGTAGCAAATCATCCGCACCCAAAGGGACTCACCTATAGCGAAAGGACATGTCCACAAAGAACCCGTCCACACCAAAGAGGATCATATAACAAAGGAGCCATGATTATGAAGATCTCTTGGAATGTGAAGGACGTCACCCCAAGTCTGTACGTGTCATGGAAGAGGCAATTACAAAATGTAGTCACAAAATCATGCACTTTAGATACTATTTAATCTCGGTTTCATACTACTATTTAGAAGGTTCTTGAGTGAAGAAATTACTAATTAACCCCCATATTTTGGCCATCTTGTTTTATTTTATTTCTCCATTCTTTAAATTTTACATCTATATGCCCAACCTATTTCAGGTCATTTTCCATTATTTTAGCCTCGACTAGGGCACCTAGGATAGTATTGGGGTACCTAGGATAGTATTGGGGCACCTAGGATAGTATTGGGGCACATATGGGTGCCCTGGTCCCACCATCGGTGCCTCGATCCTTTTTTATCTTTCCCACCATTTTTTGGGTTCTTTTTAGTCGTTTATGCTTCTTATCTTTTTGGTGGTCAAACATTTCGGGGTTAATTATGAAATTAATTCAAGATAAACCTATAAATATAAAGTTATGAGACCATAATGAGGGACCAAGCACTAATCACTACTATCATCCACCTAGAGTTGCATCCATCTATTGCATTGGAGATCACTTCCATCCACATAGCTCCATCACAAGGCACAAGGCTAGGACATCTGCATCACACACAACATAGGGGGATTCTATTCTATTCCCACACACATTCTAATACATTTTCTACATCTATTTATTACTTATTAATTCACAAAGTACGACTGGAATAAGAGAACCTAGGGCACATTATGCACACACTCACCAGAACTACATTTGGGTCCAAAATGTAGTGCAGTGCTCAGTTAGTAAGCCTATTGTTGTGGCAACTGAGGTTAGTCTGACCCATTCATTTGCATTCATCTTTTTTATGGTTTTGATACTTGTATTTGGTCCTTTGCATGTCTTCTATACATTTTGGAATGTCTGCAACATCTCGAAGTGGTATAACGAACTTGATGCGGCAGACAGCGAGGGTTTTGAACCATCTTCTGAACTTGTAAAGATCATGTCCAAAGCTTTTACATAGACCAGGGTGCCCATTTTATAGACCAGAGCACCCATATGTACCACAATCCCTCTCCAGGTGCTCCAGTCTAGATAGATAGCCCAGATCCATCCTTTTTGGGGCTTCTGCGTAGTCTTTCCTACTTTCAGATTTTCCACTCACCTCTGTGACATAGTCCTACAAGCATCTCCTATTCAACTGAGTTCTTTCCTCTTCTCTCTTGCACATTAGGGTTTCTATTAGATTATTTTATTAGATCATCTTTACATTTATTTACTTTATTTACAGTTGTTCATAGCTTAGATTAATCATCCCCATATCCTACTTTTAGTTAATCAAAAATTAGAACGTGAGAACTAAAGATAACTCAACAATATATTTGACTACTCATTACAACTCACTAAAGAACTAATTGATCAGTTAAATACATGATTTTAGGAACTTGAAAATTACTTGAGTTATGTATTTGATATCTAGACAACTATTAGGTAGTTTCATTGCATGTGTTTAAACTCTTGTTTTTCTGTTTAAGATCTTCCACTTGTTTCATTGAAGATCTTTTACTTAGTTTGTTTGAACTCCTAGTTGAAATCTTCTTCTCACGTGTTATTGTAATTGAGGAGTATAAGAGAAAGAAATTAATGTTGAAAATGGAGATGGAGATGTAGAGATATAGATAGAGAATTAGAGAGTAGAAGATACATAGATAGAGAAGTTTCTCTTTGTAATATTCATTCCAATTAAATAAATAATCTAAGTTTTGTTCATTAACTTGTATTCACAAGCCTTAGGAGGGATTAACAACCAATGACGGGCCCTCTTGTGGTCTATTAAATCCCTTTGTAGTTTTTTTGCTCTGTTTCATTGCATGAGTAGATTAGAAAGCAATTTACTCCCTTATCTGCATTTAGAATTTCCATACTTTGCCTTATTCATAGTGTTTAGAAGTTATTTACTTTTAGTTTGAGTTTAGTTTGTCTTCAAGGCATTTTTATTTCAAGCATTGTTGTGACAACAATTTCTTTCCATACCTCTTGAAATCATTGTCGTTGTGCATACAACACTGACATTATTGAAATTTTACGTCGCTTGGTTTGATGATTAAAGTAATGTGGATTAGTGAACAACATATTAATTTTTAGAGGGAGTTTTAAATTATTTATACATGGGAAAACAAGTTTTATCATGACTAAAAGAGGGGACAATGTGATACTTGTTTGGTCTACTAGACCTAATCATGAGGTCTAGTCGGCAAGATGACTTCACGAGGATATAATGAAGGTATGAGGAGCATGGTTAAGGCATGGAGAGAAAGAGGAGATTGTGTTGAGAAACTCGATGAGTCTCAGAGTGCATGTATAGGTTTGAGCATGGTTTGCAGGTGATCATTTAGACCTAGTATAGGTGTTTGGAGGCCAAATGAAGAATTAGAGTGAGTTGAAAATCTATGTGATCCCATGAGGGGAATCCAAAGGTGTAATACATGTTGTCTCAAGTGTGTTAGGTCCTTTTGAAGATTTTTGAAGAAAAGTTATGGTGGTTTATTGATTGTCTAAGACTAAACTAGACTTGTTTCATAGGATCTAGCTATGCAAGTCCTAATGGTTGAGAATATGAAAGGCTCTTTATGAGAAGGTTAGTATTGGAGATGTTAGTATAGGTTTTCATGATGTTGTGAGAAACATTTTAGGGTTTCATGATGAAAATTTTATAGGATATGGTGTTTTTTAGTCCTACCGAGATTAAAAGGTGAGTTTCTTTACTCGATATGAGATGTTTTGCATTAGCTTGCATGTGTAAAATTTTCATGATAACCTAAACCATTTAGGGATAATTTTTCATAGATATAAGAAGTTTTCGAGGTGGAATGATTTTAAATAAGTCCCTATGCTTTATGAACAAATTTTAATAAGGCTTGGTTGTCTCAACACCTCCATAAACCCTAGTTCATGAGCAATAGTAGAAAACTTGATGGTGTGAGCTCAGAATGGATTGAATAATCAAATTTGATGATTGGATTATGAAGAAGACTATTACGAATACCGTGTGGTGGTGGTTTGATGTCATGCTCAGTAGGTGGAGCCCACTCAAATGGTCTATTTTCTAGGGAATTTTAGTTTGTGCTTAAGTTTTCCATTAAACCCTATGTCTAAATTGATTTTATGAGTTGTTGAGGAGAAATTATAGATGTATGGAGTGATTTCGAGCTTGGTGAGCTATTTTTATGGTCTCATAGGTCCGGATAACATGAATAGTTTTTAGGGCTTGAAGCTAGTTTTAGTAGTCAAGAAGAATGGAAGTGCTTAAGGACTTATGGACTTAGTGATGATTTTTGATGACCTTGGAAGTGTTTTTTACATCTAATTTGATGTGTTTCAGGTTTTTTTTGAGCTCTACACGTCATTTTTGATGGCATGAATAAGGTCAAAAGTTAAGCTAGTTTGACTGGTTTAGGACAACATTATTTTGATCTAAAGATTGGTCTAGAAGACCAATATATTGTCTTAGTTGATGATTTATATAAATTGTAGAGTGAAGAGGGATGAAAATTTATCCTATAAAGCTTTAATGTGTCGGTAGAAGGGTATAAGAAGGCTATGTTTGCAAAATCGGTTTCGGGCAATATGTGTTGCTTGAGAGGAGAAGTTGTTATATTGGTTTTGTATGTTGATTCATGAGGTATACCATGTTTTTGATGATCTACAGGTCATTTTCTTTCCATTAAGTTGTTACATTTCATGGTTGAGTTGTTTTGGTATGATCTTGGTCTTTATCTTTGGAGACTAGTTCCTGGAGGTTTCTGGAATGAGTAGGAAATAGTCCTACTTGGTGGTGTTATGAGATGAATAATTGAAGTAGTGTTCCCTGATATTTTAAAGGATGTTGGGAGGATATGTTTGAATTTTTTTAAGACTTTTGAGCTTTTACATAGCTGGATGAATCCCTTGGAGTCCATGGAGTTCTCAATGAAGGAGAAACTAGCCTCATATGCCTAGTTGTGTTTGTTGGGTGTATTGGTGCATTACCGACCTATATGGGTCCTTGACATGATTTTATATGATGTTGTAGGTGTAATTTTATGTTAATATGACTGAACTTAGTGGTCCTAGCTGACCTAGTTATGTTTATGAGTTGATTCATGTATATAAAGTGCATGTATGTCTTCATTTTGAACTAGTTGTGTGAGAGGGAAAAGTGTGATCCTAAGAGAGAGTGTAAAGGATGTTTAAGGGCATCAAGACAGATATGAGAGAGGGTTTTAATGGTTGATGAGAGTTAAGAATTAGAGAAGAAATGTAAATTGATCCAATCAACCCATGAAGAATAATAATTGAGTGAAGTAAAAGAGAGTGTATTTGAAGAACGTTTTGAAGTGTGTGAGTTGAAATTGTGATCACTATCTATCTTAGGTGTAACATATATTAAGTGGTCTTCATATTCATGTGTTTGAGTTTGTGCTTGATCACCTTAACGGTCTATATCCTCCTTTCGTGGTTGATTCCTTGCTAAATAGGGGTTGGTGTTCCTTGTAGGATTAGTGCCTCATTAAACAAATCTTGTGTGATGTGTCATATTCATGCAAGTATTTTGGTTTGTTTAATATAATAAAAAAATTAGTGGATTTTATTACCTTTGAGGGTTTCCCACATTACATCTTGTGTTCTTGTGCACTCTTTTGGTGTATGATATTATGAATGGTTGTTTCATGTTGTTAATCTCACATTAATGCATGGTTGAATGTAAATAGTTCACACAAGCTAAAGTAATTGAAGATAAAGTTTTGAAGGACTGATTCACCCTCCCCCTTCATTCCATTATGCTTCCAACAATTATCTTGTCTCCCACTTCATCTCATAAGACACATACAAAAAGGAATATTTTTTAGATGTCATGGAAATTACATTAGTTTTATAGAAGTTTCTTATAATTCTATGCAATCAAAAAATCTACTACAAATATATTTATTTTGCAAGCATTTAAATTGGTTCAATTGCATCTTGACCAAGGTGACATCTCAAATTGATGGCCTTCATGTAGAGTCTCATGATTTGCATTGAGATTTCATGGAGCATGGTAAGTATTACCTAAATTTCCCCACTTTTGCAAATGTGGATAACATGTCTAAAAATGGACTTAGCAATTTGAAAGGGGAAAAGACACTTAAACAGATGTTATTTTTAACTGCTTCAAACATTCAGATTTCCCACCAATATTCTTCCATTTAAACAATTGAAAAGGTCATGTCATATTTAAATGGCCATAAAATTCAATACAAAGTGGACAAGCGGGGCCACGTGGTGGATTTCTAGGTGTTTCTTGATCTAAAGGGATCCAACAGAATTAAGTCCCCGAATGAGCAGAGTTTGAATTCGGTGTCTCATCTCGTGAAGTGCTCACTTAAGTCATAGGACATGTGGCGGGTTTTGAGGTTGATGAGTTGGAAAGGATCTAACGACGAGTTAGGACACATGGTGTGATTCCACCATATTTCAACATGATAAATCTTGGTGGACGTGAGACTCGTGGAGTAAAATACATTGCAGTATAATGGCATCGGGTCTGTAGTGGGGCGAGGAAGAGTCAACAGTCAAACGGAATATGTGTATGAATTAGAAGGTGACGTCTAGCATAATATTGATCATCAAGTAGGGACATATGGCAATGTTCTATGAGTTATGAAGGGAGATGCATTCCACGGACCTCAAGTCTGTGGAATTGGGTAAGTTTAAAAATACATCGGGTTCATGGGTATTTAAAGCACAAAGATAGTGTGCAGCCAATGTGCAAACATGCAAACCAAATATCGATCCCCACAACTAATAAGTAGCCAACACGTGGTAAAATTTAAAGGAAATGAACACATAAGTAGAGGTAATTACCAACACCAACCAAAATTTACCATGTATCACATTCCTATGTCACACAACCCACCAAACTTTAAATTTCCATAATTTCCTCCACGTAACTCCAAATTTAGAAAACTTGGTCTCATTGGAAATATCTCCTCAAGTCGTTCATCATGAAATCATCATAATCATATTTTGGGGGGATTTATTGGGTGAAAAAAGAAAAATAGTTTGGGATCATTAATTATAGATACATGTAGCTCGACTATTAAAATTTAATGAAGTATGGGATCTTTCCTTCTTCTACAAGGTAGTTAACATGAAGGAATATTTTTACAGAGGTTTTATGCTTGGTTTAATGCTTAATTATTGGTGATTGGAAAATAAAACTCGTTCCTTCTCTGTTTTCCCTTTTCTCTCTCTCAATTCTTGTTATATATTGGAAAATCTTATCATTATCAAGAAGATTCTCACAAAATGATGTAGATGGAAAGTGGGAAATGCTAATGACATTCAGTTTTGGCAGGACAATTGGACCAATTTTAGCTTAAGGGGCAGGTTTAGATCCATCAAGGAATTTTTTATTGAGAAATATGGCAGCAAATTAAAAGACTATATAGATTTGGAGGATAAAAGAGAACTTGGAAAGAAACTTAGGGTGGACTTGCTAAAATTGGAACCAATAGTCTCTTCTCTTCAAGAATAACTTGCCCATATTCCTTTAAATCAAACTAATCCAAGGATGAACTTATTTGGGTCAACTATTTTGATGGTGATTACACTGTCAAATCTGGATATAATACATTCTTTGAGAATATTCAGTGTGATTTTAACTAGAGTAAAATCTAGATGTCTAAGTTAACCCCAAAGATTAATATTTTCCTTTGGCTTGTGCTAAAGGGGAAGATTTTAACTAATGATAACCTTATCAAAAAGGGTTTCATTATGCCAAACATGTGCTACATGTGCAAGAATGAGGCCAAAGATATAAATCACTTACTGATACATTGTGATCTTGTTGCAAAGTTGTGGGGTCTAATATTTACAAGTTTTGATCTATGGTGGACTTTTCCTAATAATTTTTACATGCTTGGACACAATGGGACCCCCTATAAGCATTGCATGGTTAGAAGACTTTGGAAGTTGATCTTTCCACATACCATTTGGAGACTATGGAAATCCAGGAATGGAATCATCTTCAGAGATAATAGACAACTATGTAAAAAGGTACTAAAGGAAATTGGCATTATTGTCAAAGATAACTTAGAGAGCTTCAAAACATGTTTGGGTTAGCACACCGGTTGTACAGACAATATATCAAATCTAAGCATACATGTAAATAAAAGTGGATATTCTACTAGAAGAAATATACAAAACAAGAGACATAAATCAACACCGATTTAACATAGTTCACCCAATGTGGGCTACATCCACCAAGAAACAAGCCAATCTATTATCCAAATCTTTGACAAGATATACAATGAAGATTTACAATCTTCCACACCTCTCAGATGTACAATACTTTCTTTCTCTCAAGCTTTTGCTTCATCACCAAGAATTCTCTCTCTCACCAACTTTTGCAAGTTATTTCTAATTCTTGTTAATCATACCTTTTAAACCCTAGCTTTTATACTTATATAGTCATTTATAGACTTAGGGAACTTAGCCATGCAATTACAATCAATAGATATACTTTAATGCTAAAAATATATCTAATTCCCAAGAGTTAATTAAAACATCCTCACACAGTAACTGGTGTCGGTTAGCCCTAATCGATGTCATTTCTTCCTTGCTTGACGATGCGGATGTCGTGGGTGACCAATGTTGGTTACCCCTAACCGATGACGATTACTGTATTTTTCAGCAAGTTTCCATTACATGCTAAACTGAAGTAATTGAGCTCCACAACTCAACAATATCCCACTTGGAGATTAATTATTACACCATACATGTACAACGTCATTCTTGGATCCTTCCTTAGCTCTATTTCTTCCTCTTCAAGTCTCAAACTTGAAGACCAATAGAAGTGGAGTGTAGCTCCAACTTCTCCTTTGCTAATGGCTTTGTTAGCATATCTACATGGTTCTTGCTCATATGAATATTTTCCAGATTCAACTGTCCATCCTCCAATACCTGTCATATGAAGTGATACCTCAATTGAATGTGTTTCATTCTTGAATGAAACACTGAGTTCTTTGCCAAATGAATTACACTATGATTGTCACTAAATAGTTTACAATCACCTTGCTCCTTTCCCAACTCTTCCATGAACCTACTCATCCATATCATCTCCTTGGTAGCCTCTGTAGCTGCAACATACTTTGCCTCTGTAGTAGACAAATCCACAACCTTCTGCAATCTTGAAATCTAGCTAATTATTGTTCCACCTACTATAAAAATATATCCAGTAGTGCTCCTCCTACTATCCAGATCTCCAGCCATATCTGAATCAACATAGCCACATAATGAAATATCTAAACCTCCATAGCATAACTACATGTTAGATGTCCCTTTCAAATACCTAAGTATCCATTGGACTAATTTCCAATTCTCTTTACCTAGATTGGCCATATATCTACTCACAACTCCCACTACTGTGCAATGTTTGGTCTAGTACAAACCATAGCATACATGAGACTCCCAACTGCTGAATCATATGGCACTCATGTCATGTATTTGACCTCCTCATGTGATGAAGGACACTGATCTTTGCTCAATTTGAAGTGTCAAACCATAGGTGTACTAACAATTTTCGTATTCTACATTTTGGACCTTTCTAATAACTTGTAGATATAATCCTCCTGAGACAAATACAATTTCTTGTTTTTCATGTCTCTATGTATTTACATGCCAAGGATTCTTTTTGCAGCTCCTAAATCCTTCATAGAAAATGTGTGAGCTAGCTTTCCCTTAAGCTCACTAATGCCCCGCATATGCATACTAGATCATGCAATAATCATATCATCCACATACAATAACAAAATAATATAGCTCCCATTTTCAAGCTTCTTGAAATAAACACAATGGTCAGATTCACATCTCAAGTAACCATGCTCATGCATAAAACTATCAAACCTCATGTACCATTACCTTGGAGCTTGCTTGAGCTCATATATGCTCTTTTCAACCTACACACTAATTTCTCCTTACCCTTGACTTCATACCCAAGTGGATGCCACATATAGATCTCTTCACTAAAGCATCATGAAGGAAATCTGTCTTCACATCTAGTTGCTCTAAGTACAAATCTTCTACTTGGCTAAGATCAATACAATACGAATAGAAGTCATCTTAACAACAAGATAAAATATTTCACCAAAGTGAATACCTACTTTGTATGTAAATCCCTTTACTACAAGCCTTACCTTGTACCTTTTCTATTCACCCTCTTCTTCCTTAATCCTATAAACCCAATTGTTCTTACAAGTTCTCTTACCTACTAAAGAACTTTAACCAAATCCCAAGTCTAGTTCTGTTCCAAGGAGTCCATCTCCTCATCCATGTCATGCTCCCACTGAACATGAGTCTTATCCTACATTACTTCTTCAAAGCTCTCTAGTTGACCATTATCAATCAATAATAAATAAAATAGAGAAGGTGTAAATATTTCTGGAGGTTTACTTACCCTTTATGACCTTCTCATAGGATTTTGGGGTATCGAGGGCTCAAATTGGACATCTTGAACATTCCTATCCAAATCTAACAGTGATCGACCCCAGTCACCTCTGGCTGACGTCGGTTCTACTAACCGATGCTAGTTTGGATCCTCTATAACTCAATCGAGTTTGTTTGTCGACCGATGTCGATCAGAGGTCAAATGACATCGGTTACTGTGTAACCCTATCGGTAATACTTTTAAATATGAGAGTTCATTTTCATTCACAAACTTCTCAACCGGTTCATCCTTGGGTACTAAAATTTGAATCTTGTAAATTCTCTTTTCATTCCATTCAACATCACGACTCCTAATAATTTTAGAATTCTCTAAATCCCAAAAAAAAATCGAAATCACTAGATCCATAACCAATGAAAGTGTATCTCTTGGATTTTACATCTAATTTCTTTCTATTTTCCTTATCAACATGCACAAAATCTTCTGAACCAAACACTTTAAGAAAATAAATATCTACCTCTTTTCTAGGTCCAAGATTCCTCTGGTATTCCTCCATCTAGTGAACTTGAAGGCCCACGGTTAATAAAATAAACCGTTGTATCAATTACTTCTGCCCAAAACTGCAAGGGCAATCCAAAATGTATCCTCATACTTCTAGCACATTCCATGATTGTCATGTTCATTCTTTCTATAACACCATTCTCTTGTGGTGTTCTTGGAACCATTCTTTCTCTACGTATCCCATTCACTGAACAATAATCATTGAAATCCTTGCTATAGTATTCACCACCATTGTCAGATCTAAGGAACTTTAACTTAGAATTTGATTCATTCTCAACAAGGGCTTTCCATCTTTTAAAAGTCTCAAAAACATCATATTTACGTTTAATACAATAAACTCATACCTTTCTTGTAGCATCATCAATGAAAGTAACATAATATTGGGATCCTCCATGAGAAGCTACTTGAGCTGGTCCCCACACATCTGAGTGTACAAGCTCCAATTTTTACTCCTTAGTTTCCCCAACTTTGAGAAACCTCACTCTCTTTTACTTTACAAAGATACAATGCTCACGGAAATAAATATCTAAATCTTTCAAATCGATAACTTACCCTTAGCCTTTAAGATCTACATTCCTTTTTGAATCATATGACCCAACCGTTATGCCACATGCATGCATCTGAATCCAAAGTAGATAATGCAAAAAGGAATCGATAATACGGTAGATAAATATAAAGTTCCTACCTTCTTACCTCTTGACATAACAAAAGTACCCTTGGTGACTTTCCAAGAGTCTCTGTAAAAGTAACCATGTAACTGATTCACCTAGTTGCCCTACGAAATAAGATTCCTCTTGAGGCTTAGCACATGCCTCACATCTTTCAATACCCATGTATTTACATTCTATACTTTTAGATGAACTTCCCTTTACCAATAATACTGCAAGGTTCATCATCACCCAAATAAACATGACCAAAATTACCATGGACATAATTTCTCAAATAACCCTTATTAGGGGTTGCATGGAAAGAAGTTCTGAATCTAAAACTCATGATTCAATTCTATTTTCTAAATAAATAATAATATAATCTTGCATTACCTCTGATGTAGCAAGATTTTCTTCTTTACCTTTGTCTGGTGTTGGTTCTCTTTTCCTTTGACCAAAATCTTTCTTTGCATGTCCTTTCTTTCCACATTTCCAACAAGTAATTCCCTTACTTACGGATTTAGATCTGTTATCCCTTGACTTTGATTTCCCATTACTCTTACTCTTGAATCTCTCCTTCTACACCCTTTTCTATATTCAAAGCATTTCCGGATGATGATTCCTCTATAATCTTCTGTGAATTTATTTATTCAAGATTATACTAACCACATCATCAAAATTTAAAATATTATTAGCAAATTTTGTATTACTAACAGCCATTACGAAGTAATCCCAATTATCGGGCAAAGAACATAAGAATAAAAGTGTTTTTACTTCATCATCAAATGGTATAGCAACTGATTTTAACTGATTTACAATAAATTAGAAATCATTCAAATGACTAGATGCAGATCCACTTTCATGCATCTTAGAACTAAATAGTTTCTTCATCAAATAAACTTTATTTGAAGCATTAGGTTTTTCATATAAATTAGCATGAGATTTCATTAATTCTACCAGAAACCCTTCGTAATATTGGAAGCCACGGATCTTTGTCAAACTCAATCTTATAGATCCCAAATCCTTTGTGTCAAGAATCTTCCATTCTTCATCAGTCATCTTCGTAGGTCTAGACTTCTCATCCAATGGTAAATATAAATCTCTTTGATACATATAATCTTCAATCTGCATCTTCCATAATTTATAATTACTAGTCAAACTTCTTTACCATATATTTGGTTTCTTCTACCATTGTTGTAGCTCCAACTCAATCAGAAAACCATATGTGAGTAAATCTATCAACACACAAAACCCTCAAACAAAGCTTTGATACCAATTGTTGGGGTTATCACATTGGTTATCATAGAGATAATATATCATATCTAAGCATACATGTAAATAAAAATAGATATTCTACCAAAAGAAATATACAAAATAAGAGACATAAATCAACACCAGATTTAAGTGGTTCACTCAGTGTGAGCTACATCCACCAAGAAACAAGCCAATCTATTATCCAAAGCTTTAGCCTTTGACAAGATATAAAATGAAGATTTACAATCTTCTACACCTCTCAGATGTATAGTACTTTCTTTCTCTCAAGATTTTGCTTCATCACCAAGAATTCTCTCTCTCACCAAATTTTGCAAGTTCTTTCTAATTCTTGTTAATCATACCTTCTAAACCCTAGATTTTATGCTTATATAGTCATTTATAGACTTAGGGCACTTAGCCATGCAATTACAATCAATAGATATACTTTAATGCTAAAAATAGATCTAATTCCCGAGAGTTAATTAAAACATCCTCGCATAGGTAACCGATATCGAGTTAGCCCTAATTGATGTCAATTCTTCCTTACTTTACCAATGCCGGTCCTAGGTGACCGATGTCGGTTCCCCCTAACCAATGATGGTTACTGTATTTTCCAGCAAGTTTCCATTGCATGCTAAACTAAAGTAATTGAGCTCCACAACTCAACAGAACCCAAAAGAATAATAAATATCATAAGGAAGATGAAGTTATTATATCATCTTGGAACATTTATATTGGAAATCTACAGAGAAAATATCACACTAGTATAGACAAGTCTTTGATCCATTGGATTCCACCTCCTAATCTTTGGTACAAGCTCAATTTTGATGGAGCTTCCAAGGGAAACCCAGGAGTTGCTAGAGGAGGAGGAATAATCAGAGATCACGAGAGGATGTATAGTTGTTGCTTATGCAGGTAGCATGGGGCATCAATCAAATCACTATATTGAAGCTTTATTAGCATTATGGGGCATTAGACTGGTTAAGGACCAATATTTCAAATATCATCATAGAAGGGAATGCATGACTATTTTAAGTCATTTAAATCAAGTGCATCCCCCTAGCTAGACAATAAAGGATTTTATCTATGAATCCATAAATATTTGCAAGTCCTTCACAAATTGTAAAATCATTCATTCCTATAGGGAAGGCAATAAAGTCGCAGACACTCTTGCTAATCATGGGGTTCTCAATAAAAAATGCATATTTGGTATAATAATGAGAACTTACCTAGTCAAGTACAAAATGCTATTATCAATGAAAAATATGACAATGCACTTGAAGTCCAAAGCCACTGATGAGATGTCCTTCACACATGTGAAGGTAAAGATAATTATAACTCTCCCCTGCAAGCTTATCATCAAAACTAAATGCTCTCATCTCTCGCATGCTTTCTGGGTGGGAAAAAGAGTTGATAAGAAGTGGTATTTGGGCAATAATATTGCCACTATAAAGTGGAACAAATATTCTAACAATGGGACAGAGATATCATGGGGGAGCACCGTGTTAAGTTGAATCAACTGTGACCTAGCATGAAAGGAGGATGGGGTTCTTTGGAATTATCTATAGATTGGTTGGTTCTCCAATCTCATCAAAAGGATTCAAGGATACAGCCAACATGTTTCCCTTCAATTTTTTTAAGGTTATAAAAACATAATAGTGTCATATGGGGACAAGGCCATTAATGTCACTGAAGAACTTATTACAAAAATCAACTTTGGTCTAAACATGGATGGAAACCGGTTTTTTGACAAAAGAATTGATAAGATGACGAAGCCAATAATTTCCTCACTTTGTGAGTGAAGAATTGGAATTTTTCATTTCCGTAATCAAGGTTGCTTCAATTCCAGCCCCATTCGATGAGATTGCAAAAATTATGGTAAGATATGTTACACTGGAAGGAAGGTACATCACAGTTTCCCTTAAGCATCTCATCTTCTTGAACCATTTTAGGAGAAATCTTAAAATTTTCTTTCCACATTTCATTTTGAACTCTATAGAGCACTCAATCTTAGAGGTTCAAAATCACACTCATGCCATTCCCCTCCATCAAGGGATTATTTTTCTTCTGCATCAACATTGTCTTACCCAAAACCCTTTTATCCCTCTAGCCCCTGTGTTAGGGTTGGCATAAGGTTGTACAGATAATATATCATATCTAAGCATACATGCAAATAAAAGTGGATATTCTACCAAAAGAAATATATAAAATAAGAGATATAAATCAACACCAAATTTAACATGGTTCACCCAGTGTGCGCTACATCCACCAAGAAACAAGCCAATCTATTATCCAAATCTTTGAAAAGATATACAATTGAAGATTTACAATCTTCCACACCTCTCAGATGTACAGTATTGTCTTTCACTCAAGCTTTTTCTTCTTCTCCAAGAATTCTCTCTCTCACAATAATCATCAACTTTTGCAATTTCTTCTTAATTCTTACTTCTAAACCCTAGCTTTCATGCTTATATAGGCATATACAAACTTAGGGCACTTAGCCATGCAATTACAATCAATAGATTTGTTTTTATACTAAAAATAGATCTAACTCTTGAGAGTTAATTAAAACACTCATACACAAGTAACCGATGTCGATTAGCCCTAACCGATGTCGGTTCCTCCTTTCCTGACCGATGTCGGTCATAGGTGACCATTTTCAGTCCCTCCTTAACCGATATTAGTTCTTTGTATTTCCTGTAAGTTTTATATTTCATGCTAATCTGAAGTAATTAAGCTCCACAACTCAACAATATCCCACTTGGAGATAAAATACTACACTATACATGTACAACGTCATTCTTGGATCCTTCCTTAGCTTTGTTTCTTCCTCTTGAGTCTCAAACTCAAAGACTAATAGAAGTGGAGTGTAGCTCTAACTTCTCCTTTGCTAATGGATTTGTTAATTAGCATATCCACAGGGTTCTCACTCATATGAATCTTTTCCAGATTCAACTACCCATCCTCCAATACCTATCGTATGAAGTGATACCTCAATTGAATGTGTTTCATTCTTAAATGAAATGTTGAGTTTTTACCAAATGAATTGCACTCTGACTGTCATTGAACAATATGAAATCATCTTGCTCCTTTCCCAACTCTTTCATGAATCTAATCATTCATATCATCTCCTTACTAGCCTCTGTAGCTGCAACATACTCTGCCTTTGTAGTAAACAAAGCCACAACCTTCTACAATCTTGAAATCCATCTAACTGTTGTTCCACCTACTATGAAAATATATCCAGTAGTGTTCCTCCTACTATCCAAATCTCCAACCATATCCGAATCAAGATAGCCACATAATGAAATATCTGAACCTCCATAGCATAACTACATGCTAGATGTCCCTTTCAAATACTCAGAGTATCCATTGGATTTGCTTTCCAATGCTCTTTACCTAGATTAGACATAAATTTACTCAAAACTCTCACTTTGCAGTGCGAATGTCCGGATCTGGTACAAACCATAGCATACATGAGACTCCCAACTACTAAAGCATATAACACTTGTTTCATACATTTGACCTTCTCATGTGATGATGGACACTAATATTTTCTCAATTTGAAGTGTCCAACCATAGGTGTACTAACAATTTTGCATTCTACATCTTGAACCTTTCTAACACCCTATAGATACAATCCTCATGAGACAACTACAATTTCATGTTCTTCTTGTCTCTGTGTATTTGCATGTCAAGGATTCTTTTTGCAAGTCCTAAATCATTCATAGAAAATGTGTGAGCTAGCTTTCCCTTAATCTCACCAATGTCCTACATACTAGATCTTAATAAGCATATCATCCACATATAGTAAAAAAATAATATAGCTCCGTTTTAAAACCTCTTTAAATAAACACAATTTTCAAATTCACATCTCAAATAATCATGCTCATGCATGAATCTATCAAACATCATGTACCATTTCCTTGGAGCTTGCTTGATCCCATATAGACTCTTTTGACAACCTACACACTAATTTCTCCTTACCCTTGATTCATACCCAAACGATTGCTACATATAAATCTCTTCATCCAAATCACCATGAAGGAAATCCGTCTTCACATCTAGTTGCTCTAAATGCAAATCATGTATTGCAACTAAACTCAATACAGTACGAATAGAAGTCATCTTAACAACAGGATAAAATATTTCACCAAAGTCAATACACTACTTTCTTTCTGTGCAAATCCCTTTACTATAAGCCTTGCCTTGTACCTTTTCATCCATCATCTTCTTCCTTGATCTTGTAAAGCCACTTGATCTAGAATTTTCTCTTACTGTTGGGCAACTTAACCAAATCCCAAGTTGGTTTTTGTTCAAGGAGTCCATATCCTCATCCATGTTATACTCCCACTACATGTGGGTTTTATCTTGCATTGTTTTTCAAAACTCTCTCGTTCACCCCAATTAGTCAATAATAAATAAAATAGAGAAGGTGTAAATATTTCTAGGGTTTCCTTACCCTTTGTGACCTTCTCATAGGAGTTTGGGAACCGAGGCTCATTCTGGACCTCCTGGACATTTATATCCAAATTTGTCAGTGACTAATGTCAGTCACCTATAACCGACATCGGTTCTGGTAACCAATGTTTGTTTAGCTCTTACTCAGTAACTAGTACCGGTTCAAATGACCGATTTCGGTTTGCGGTCAACCAACACCGTTAGTGTAACCCGATCGGTATTATTATTAAATCCGAGAGTTTATTTTCATTCAAAACTTCTCAACTGGTTCATCCTTGGGTACCAAATTTGATCCTTGTACATTCTCTTTTCATTCCATTCAATGTCACGACTCTAATAATTTTAGAATTCTCTAAATCCCAAAAAGGGAATCCAAAATCACCATTTACATAACTTGATGAAAGTGCATCTCTTGGATTTTGCATCCAACGTTTTCCTATTTTCCTTATCAATATGCACAAAAGCTTCTAAACCAAAACTTTTTAAAAATATAGATCTCCCTCTTTTCTGGTCCAAGCTTCCTCTGGTATTCCTCCATCTAGTGAAATTGAAGGCCCTCGGTTAATCAAATAAATTGTTGTATTAATTGCTTCTACCCAAAACTACAAAGGCAATCTAAAATGTATCCTCATACTTCTAGCACATTCCATGATTGTCATGTTCATTATTTCTATGCAACACCATTCTCTTGTGGTGTTCTTGGAACCATTCTTTCTCTACGTATCTTATTCACTGAACAATAATCATTGAAAGCCTTCTTTACATTATTCACCACCATTGTCAAATCTAAGGCACTTCAACTTTGAATTTGATTCATTTTCATAAGAGCTTTCCATCTTTTAAAATTTTCAAAAACATCATATTTATGTTTAATACAATAAACTTATACCTTTCTTGTAGCATCATCAATGAAAGTAACATCATATTGGGATCCTCCATGAGAAGCTACCCGAGTTGGTCCCCACCGTGTAGACACCTAAAATATTCTTACACTTAACATTTCATCCAATTCAACCATTGACGACACTTCGTTAATTACCCATTCTTCACCCCGCTCAAGAATGACCATTTACGACACCTTCTTGGTCATATTCCTTCTATAATTAGCTTATTTTGCTAATATCTCTCTTATTAGCTAAACATTGCTCCTTTCGACCATTCACAACCTCCCTAGTTCTCTCTAACCACTTTTATTGGCTTTGTAGGCTATATATCGATCCACACGAATTGGTTACCCAAACCCCTCCCAACTCTCAACGAGTCTCTAATCACTTGTTAATCAAGTTTAACTAGCCTAAACCCTAGTTAACTAGCCTAAACCAAGCTTAAATAAGCCTAAAGCATGTTTATCCTAATCTAATCCTAAAGTGATTTTTAGACTTTAGTCCCACATGCACCCAAATTCCAAATTCTTCCAAACCAAAAACTATAAATACAAGGCTAAGCCTACCCATTCAAACTTACAACTTTACATAACACAAAACCAAAACAAGCCTAAAGAAAGCTTTGAGATATCATTTGTATTAGCTTTAAGCTAATTAGACATTTGATCTTAAGCTTACCTCCTCCATTTGCATCCATAATCCAAGTTTTAAGTAATATGGAGGGAACCATTTTCTTTGAAGCCATTAATGGTGAGACTCCATTCTTGAAAGCTTGAGTTTTATATCAAACATCACACCTTCCATTGCCAAGTTGATCTTTTTAGGTTAAATTTCTTAAATTAAGTAATCTACGAGTAGAGAGTAGTATACATGTTAGATTTTGATGTTTTTGTCAAATTTATGATGCATGTATAGGATTAACTCTTGTTTAGCTCTTATCTCATGGTGCATGGATGAGTTAGCAAAGCTTTGAGGTTCTTTAGCCTCACTCCATAGCTTTTGCAACTTTCCATTACATGCATTTGGCATGCCCAAAGTGGGACACTTATGTCCATCCTCCATTAATGGAGGTCTTTTGAGTTCTTGAAAGTTCATTTCAGAAGTTTTTAGATAAAATAACTTGTTATTTGTTCATTTCTATTTCTAACACTAGCTAAATCACACTTATTTACATATATTTTATGGGTTTGAACTAGAAATAGGCTACTTTGAATAACAACTAACCTGTTTTCTTTTGAAAAAAATTGTTTCCATGTTTTTTGCAGGTTTTATGGGGGGTGCGCGTACATGTCTTGGATCGGTGCGTATGCATTGAAATAGGTGTGTTTCCGTTGAAACAGGCGCGCGCATGTCTTTATGGGTACAAAAACACCTACATGCATGTGTGTCTATTTAAACAAGTGTGTATCCATCATTTTGGATGTGTATCTATCATTGTTCTTGTGTTTTTTCACTAGGGCGAGTCTCAATCGAACTAGGCATGTATCTGTCGAAACATGCGCATTTGCGTCAAAACAAGCATGTACCCATTGAAAGGGGCACGTATGCATCATTCTAGGTGTGTACCTATCACTTGTCACTTTTTTGACACCGAGGCACGTATCCATCGAGTTGGGTGTGTACCCATTGAAACAGCGCGTAATCGCTGTCGGTCAGGGCGCATATGCGTCGGCCGTGTTCATTACCAATCTTCCGGAGGCCATAACTTTTGCTCCCAAACTCGAAACGACTCCATTTTTGTTGTGTTGGAAAGGTATTGAAGAGAAATATGCAATGGAAACATAAAATTAGGATTTTTACTTATATAAAATTTATGGTTTATGTTATTAGGTAACTAAGTCATTTTCTAACGTGTCTTAAAGTTTGAAAAATTGTTTTCTTGACCATTCTAACACTTTGAAAGGTTTTTGTGACACTAACAATGGTTTACAGGTTTCTTTTCCATCGTATTTTTCATACTAACTTAGTTAAAATGTTGCATATTTATTTGTGAAGGTTTGAAACGTGTATGCTCTTCACTCGCGCCTTTTAGGTGATCTTGGGGATCAAAACGTTATACTACCTTCTTCATACTTGCAAAGAAATATAATTAGCTTTCAAAGTTGGTTAAAAGGAACTTCTTTTAGATTTTTACTTAGTAGATTATCCATTTCTTGCAAAATTTGAGTGAGATACCTTGTTGTGTATGCTCTTTCCTTGTGTCATAGGACGATCTGGGAAATCAAAAACAACATCTTATCTCCTTTATATGATGTTTTATAAAATTACTAACCTTGTTATGTAGGACCAAAATTACATGTCAAAGAAAGAAAGACATCAAAACCAAACAATATAAACCTTTTAATACACATGTTTTCATGCAGATTCCAAATGGTGTTCTACTTAAAACCACATTTAAGCTAAGCAAGATAAAAAAACACACCACTTTAAAAACACTTTGTATTCCAGGTTTCGGAAAAGGGTGTGTCCTATCCGCTTAACTAAAACATAACTTCTTTGGCATAACGCCTTAAGCTACAACAATGGGGGTGGTACTAGGAACCCTAAAGTAGTCCACTGCTTGTGTAACCTCGTGGATGAAACAGGAAGCACCTCACTTACCCACTTGACTAGTTTTCCTTGTGAGTTAGTGTTACAAAGTTGTCCATATCACAACCCTAGCAAGAGTACACGATGGATGTAATTAGTGCCCACTGTAATTGAAGGGGAAAATCTAATATATTCCCAAGTTAATTCAAGGTGACTTTTTTGGGTAAATCATGCCCGCTCTTAGACGGCTTTGTAACACCTAGTTGAGAGATCTTATTAAGGAGGCCATTTTTTCTTGAGGCCCACTTTACTAGTCCTTTGTCATGTCTTGACCATCACAAAGTGATAACTTGTTTGGATTCAGAACCTTGTTTTTTTAACAAGGCAAAGAATCCACTTAAGTTGGATCTAAGTGCCTTTCATCACGAAAATTATACGATGTTTCACTTAGCTTAGCTTCTTTAGCATCTTCCGAAAAGGTAAAACTCTGCCCAAGTGACACTTAGTTTATTTTTCATATTTTGATCTATACCTTTGCATTCTTGTTGCCCATTTGGGGCAAGAAGGCATCTTTCGGGAGTGTTGTCATAGATAGTGTTCACCACTTTTTTGTCCATTTATGCTCATCCATGTTTTGGGCTGAGTTCTTAAACGTCTAAAGTGTGTGGATGCATCCTCATATCTTTGATGGCCACTTGATATTGATTTCAATATCATCATCATAGTTATGATTGATTCATCATTTGATCTCCCTTTGACATGTTACCTTGTTCTCATTGTCTCGACACAATTAAGATACTTATGTCATGTTTTTCGTAAATGTGATCTAAGTATCCACATTGTGGCGTTATCGCTACGCACATTTTAACACATCCTCATTATACCTTGACTTGGTTTTACTTCAAACATTGTCCAAAATCTTGAAGAGTGTCACTTACTGTCATTTGATACCACGTTGGCAATAATATCTCATTTCTTCGTGAAGCTTGATTAACATGTCCAATTGGTTTGGTTATGTGGCTTACATTTGTAATCCTCACCCTTTAACATTTAGGCCTTGTTGGTTGTTGAAATTGTCATGGTATCCTTTGATTGGGAGTCACCTCTACCCTTTGTTAATATTTACACCTTGTTCATTTTGAGCTTGACATAAATATTGACATTGTGTTGATCATCTTTGCATCGAACTATCACTTTACACACGCATTTGCATATGGTGTATTTCCTTGTTGATTGGATTTGTGTTTCACACTTGCATGATTGTTCCTTGTGATCATTCATCAGGAAATCTTGTTTTCTAAGACAAATCATTTTCGATCTCATCGAGATTGCATCATCACAATGTCTATTTTCCTTAGACCTTCTTAGGAAAATCATGCATGCATCTCCATAATTACGCAATGTCTATTTAGATGTCATTATGCTTCCCAAATCAACATGTCACTTCCTTCCCTTTGAAGGAGTTCCATCACACTATCTAGATCTAGAAATTTGTGCTTAAAAAATGCCAACAATGACTGACTATCGTGCGGTTTCTCACAATTACTACAATATGGAACCTAGGTTTAGGAATTTAAATCAAAAGATTCCCATTATAACTAAACCTCATTTGGTTCTTTGTGCTAGAGAGCCCATTTGGGTACCATGTTTCCCACCTTCAACTCATATTCAGTGTTATGGTTTGGATACTTCTGATCCAAATTATTAGTCGGGTTCCCCCCACTCTTCTTCTGATTCAGATCCAAACTACCATTCATATTATCACTCTTCTTATGAATATTCGGATGCCAACTATTGTTCGGATACCCCTAGATCAAATCTCGAATCATGGTCCTCCCTTCCTTTGCAGGACCTTTATTCTAAATCACCTCAATGACGTCTTCCTCCTTTGAAGACTCGTGTGACTCCACTTTCCGTCGATCGAAGATCTAATTCGGTTCTTGAGTCATGGTCCTCCCTTTCTTCGCAGGACCTCCTTGGTCATCTCAATGACCTCTTCCTCTGTCAAAGAGTTCCACGACTTGGATTCCCTCTAGTCAATCAACTAATTTGAATCCTATTTCGCAAAACTTAACAGATGGTTATGTGATCTTATTTTCTCTCCTACATTGCATCATCTTCAAGAAAATAAATCTAGGTCCATTCATGAGATGCCTACCACCAATCCTAACATTTCATCCAATTCAACCAATTGATGACACTTCGTTAATCCCCATTCTTCACCCCACTCTTGGATGACCATTTACAACACCTTTTCGGTCATATTCCTCCTATAATCATCTCGGCTAATATCTCTCTTATTAGCTAAACATTCCTCCTTTCGACCATTCGAACCTCTCTTGTTCTCTCTAGACCACTTCTATTGGCTTCGTAGGCTATCTATCACCACAATTGGTTATCCTAACCCCTCCCAACTCTCAATGAGTCTCTAATCACTTGTTAATCAAGTTTAACTAGCCTAAACCCTAGTTAACTAGCCTAAACCAAGCTTAACTAAGCCTAAAGCATGTTTATCCTAATCTAATCCTAAAGTGTGTTTTAGACTTTAGTCCCACATACACCCAAATTCCAAATTTTTCCAAACCAAAAACTATAAATACAAGGCTAAGCCTACCCATTCAAACTTACAACTTTACATAACACAAAACCAAAACAAACCTAAAGATTTGAGATCTCATTTGTATTAGATTTAAGCTAATTAGACATTTGATCTTAAGCTTACCTCCTCCATTAGCTTTGAGCTAACATCTCCATTTGCATCCATAATCCAAGTTTTAAGTAATATGGAGAGAACCATTGGCCTCAAGCCATTAATGGTGAGACTCCATTCTTAAAATCTTGAGTTTCATATCAAAAATCACACCTTTCATTGCTAAGTTGATATTTTTAGGTTCAATTTCTTAAATTAAGTAATCTAAAGAGTAGAGAGTAGTATACATGTTAGGTTTTGATGTTTTTGTCAAATTTATGATGCATGTATAGGATTAACTCTTGTTTAGCTCTTATCTCATGGTGCATGGATGAGTTACAAATATTTGAGAGTTTTTAGCCTCATTCCATAGCTTTTGCAACTTTCCATTGCATACATTTGGCACGCCCGGTGGGACACTTATGTCCATCCTCCATTAATGGAGGTCTTTTGAGTTCTTCAAAGTTCATTTGCAAGTTTTTTGATAAAATAGCTTGTTATTTGCTCATTTCTATTTCTAACACTAGCTAAATCACACTTATTTACATATATTTTATGGGTTTGAACTAGAAATAGGCTGCTTTGACTAACAACTAACCTATTTGCTTTTGAAAAAAATTATTTCCATGTATTTTGCAGGTTTTATAGGGGGTGCGTGTACATGTCTTGGATCGGCGCGTATGGATTGAAAAAGGCATGTTTTTGTTGAAACAAGTGCGCACACGTCTTTCTAGGAACAAAAAAACCTATGCATACACGTATCTGTTTAAATACGCATGTATCCGTCATTGTTATTGTGTTTTTTTCACTTGGGCGCCTCTCCGTCAAACTGGGCGTGTATCTGTCGAAACAGGTGTGTTTCCATCGAAACATGCACATATGCATCATTCTGGGCGTGTACCTATCAATGTCACATTTTTTTAAACTGGGGCATGTATCCGTTGAGCTGGGCACATACACACACGATGACAGGGGCACATATGCATCGGGATGTGTTCATTACCAATCTTCCGGAGGCCGTAACGTTTGCTCCCAAACTCAAAATGACTCCTTTTTTGTTGCGTTGGAAAGGTATTGAAGTGAACTACGCAATGAAAACATAAAATTATGATTTTTACTTATATTAAATTAATGGTTTATGTTATTAGGTAACTAATTCATTTTCTAACGTGTCTTAATGTTTGAAAAATTGTTTTCTTGACCATTCTAACACTTTGAAAGGTTTTGTGGCACTAACAAAGTGGTTTACGGGTTTCTCTTACATCATATTTTTTATACTAACTTAGTTAAAATTTTGCATATTTATTTTTGAAGGTTTGAAATTCATATGTTCTTCCCTTGTGCCTTTCTAGGTGATCTTGGGAATCAAAAATGTTTTACTACCTTCTTCATACTTGCAAAGAAATTTAATTAGCTTTCAAAGTTAGTTAAAAGGAACTTATTTTAGATTTTTACATAGGAAATTTTTCATTTCTTGCAAAAATTTAGTGAGATACCTTGTTGCGTATGCTCTTTCCTTGCGTCTTAGGACGATCTGGGAAATCAAAACAACATTGTATCTCCTTTATATGATGTTTTGGAAAATTACTAACCTTGTTATGCGGGACCAAAATCGCATGTCAAAGAAAGAAAGATGTCAAAACCAAACAATACAAACCTTATAATACATGTGTTTTCATGTAGATTTCCAAATGGTGTGCTACTTAAAACCACATTTAATCTAAGCAAGATTAAAAAACACACCACTTTCAAAACATTGTATTGTAGGTTTCAGAAAAGAGTACGTCCCTATCCGCTTAACTATAACATAACCCCTTTGGCATAACTCCTTAAGCTATAACAATGGGGATGTTACTAGGAACCCTAAAGTAGTCCGCCATTGTGTAACCTCATGGATAAAACAAGAAGCGCCTTGCTTACCCACTTGACTAGTTTCCTCATGAGTTAGCGTTCTGAAAGTTTTTGGTATCGCGACCCAGCAAGTAGTACACAATGGATGCAATTAGTGTGCACTGTACTTGAAGGGGGAAAAGTTAAGATACTCCCAAGTTAATTCAAGGTGACTTTTTTGGGTAAATCATGCCCACTCTTAGAAGGCTTTGTAACACCTAGTTGAGAGATCTTATTAAGGAGGCCATTTTTTCTTGAGGCCCACTTTACTAGTCCTTTGTCATGTCTTCACTATCACAAAGTGATAACTTGTTTGGATTCAGAACCTTGTTTTTCGAACAAGGCAAAGAATCCAATTAAGTTGGATCTAAGTGCCTTTCATCATGAAAATTATACGACGCTTTCACTTATCTTAGCTTCTTTAGCATCTTCGGACAGGAATAACTCTACCCAAGTGACACTTAGTTTATTTTTCATATTTTGATCTATACCTTTGCATTCTTGTTGCCCATTTGGGGCAAGAGAAGGCATCTTTTGGGCGTGTTGTCATAGATAGTGTTCACCACTTTTTGTCCATTTATGCTCATCCATGTTTGTGGATGAGTTCTTAAACGTCTAAAGTGTGTGGATGCATCCTCATATCTTTGATGGCCACTTGATATTGATTTCAAGATCATCATCATAGTTAGGATTGATTCATCATTTGATCTCCCTTTGACATGTTACCTTGTTCGCATTGTCTCGACACAATTAATATACTTATGTCATGTTTTTTGTAAATGTGATCTAAGTATCCACATTGTGGCGTTATGCTACGCACATTTTAACACATCCTCATTATACCTTGACTTGGTTTTACTTCAAACATTGTCCAAAATCTTGAAGAGTGTCACTTACTTTCTTTGTGTTGTTTTGATACCACGTTGGCACTAATATCTCATTTCTTCGTGAAGCTTGATTAACATGTCCAATTGGTGTGGTTATGTGCTTACATTTGTAATCCTCACCCTTTAACATTTAGGCCTTTTTGGTTGTTGAAATTGTCATGGTATCCTTTGATTGGGAGTCACCTCTACCCTTTGTTAATATTTACACCTTGTTTATTTCCAACTTGACGTAAATATTGACATTGTGTTGATCATCTTTTCATCTAGCTATCACTTTACGCACACATTTGCATATGGTGTATTTCCTTATTGATTGGATTTGTGTTTCACACTTGCATGATTGTTCCTTGTGATCATTCATCGGAAATATTGTTTTCTAAGACAAATCATTTTTGATCTCATCAAGATTACGTCATCACAATGTCTATTTTCCTTAGACCTTCTTCAGAAAATCACACACGCATCTCCATACTTACGCAATGTCTAGTTGGATGTCATTATGCTTCCCAAATTGACATGTCACTTCCTTCCCTTTGAAGGAGTTCCATCACACTATCTAGATCTAGACATTTGTGCTTAAAATAGCACAAACAATGACTGAATATCATGTGGTTTCTCACACTTACTATAATATAGAACCTAGGTTTAGGAATTCAAATCAAAAGATTCCCATTATAACTAAACCTTGTTTGATTCTTCATGTTAGAGAGCCCATTCGAGTACCACCGTTCCCCACCTTCAGCTCATATTCGATGATATGGTTTAGATAATTCTAATCCAAATTATTATTCAGTTCCCCCACTCTTCTTTTGATTCAGATCTAAACTACCATTCGATTCTCACTCTTCTTCTAAATATTCGGATCCCAACTATTGTTTGATACCCTAGATCAAATCTCGAATCATGGTCCTCCCTTCCTTTGCACAAGACCTTTATTCCAAATCACCTCAATGACATCTTCCTCCTTTAAATACTCATACAACTCCACTTTCCATCGATCGAATATCTAATTTTGTTCTGAGTCATGGTCCTCCCTTTCTTTGTAGGACCACCTTCATTAATCGTCTCAATGACCTCTTCCTCCATCGAAGAGTTCCATGAATCGGATTCCCTCTACTCAATCATCTAATTTGACTCTGCGTCGCAACTTAACAGAGATAGCTATGTGATCCTATTTTCTCTCCTACATTGCTTTGTCTTCAAGAAAATAAATCTAGGTCCAGATCCAAATAGTCCATTCATGAGACACCTACCACCAATCATACTTCCTCTCTTAAGTAATATTCTTCTATCAATCAATCTTCACCCCTTTTCGGACTGTTTCTTCTATTCAACCTTCTATGGCCAAGAACAACAACCTCTACTTATTGATTTCTCTCATAATGAAGAAACAATTAGAGTACATGATAATATCCCTTTAGAATGTTACAAAAAGGATTATTTATAGAACTTGATACGCTCGCGTATTGGGAAAAGAAGTTAATTCCTTTTATCAGAACATAGAGGAGGAGCCTAAGGTCATGGAACTTGATTCTTCTTCTATTCCATATTCACCTTCTTTTGAGCATGATGAGATGTCGGGGTCTAGCATTGAGCCATGGCCTATCTTCTCGTTACCAAATCATTCATTATCTATCACCATTCCTCAATCCAAATCTCTCCTTGGGTCATCGTTGAGTAGCCCATTGTCTTCTTCTATCCTGGGGCCACCCCCATGTAGCCCTCCATTTTCTACTTGTGGGTCACCTCTTGGTAGCCCATTCCCTTCTATTCTTGGGCCACGCCCTAGTAGCCCTTCATCCTCTTCTATCTATGGGATACCTCCGAGTAGTCCCTCCTCATCTATACTTGGGTCACCCTCTAGTATTCCCTCATTATCTTGTTCCATTCTTGGGCCATGTCCTTATAGCCCAATTTCTTCCATCTTAGGGTCATATTCTAGCAGCCCTTCATCATATTCTATCAGTGGTTCACCTCCTGGTAGCCCATCCTCTTTAATTCTTGGACCGTATCCTTTTCATCCATCACATATTTCTTTTATCAATGGTTGTGGCAAGCCCACGGTCATTTCTCACATCAGTTCTAAACATCCATATTCACTTTCTTCTCCTTCTTAGGATCAGAAAAGTCACACGTCAGCTTATAAGAAACCCAAACAAGTTCATTATCAAGATTAGATCAAAACTTCCAAGAGCTCAAATCCTCCAACAACTCGAACAATCTCAAAATTCTAAATCAAGCTAGATTCAAGAACGCACATCAATGTAACAATCAAGTATGGCACAAAGTACAAAAACCTCTAGATAGGGAAATCAAGATCCCGCATATGAAATCCATGTTTTAGGATAAATCACATTAATTTTTTGAGTACGAGTTCACCTCGATCATTGAGATTGAAGAAAATATTACGCTTGATAAACAAACATGCCTAGTCTCCTTATCAAGGAAGTCGTAAACATTTTTGGTGGATCTTACCACATAGAGTGATTCTTTTATTCCCACCTTTCCAAAACCATCAAAAATATAAAAATCAAAATAATTCAAAAATATAAAAAAACATTGAGAAAACACAAGAAAAATCAAAAGTACATTTTCTCAAACATTAGAATCGGGTATTACGTACACATGGATGTTTTTCTTTCTTCCCTTTCTTGCTCTTCCTCTACAAGTATTCCTTCCATTTTCATCCCTTCATACGTGATATTGTGGTTATCCTATTCACACACATTTTGTGATATTATCTCTACGGTATTTGTTTCACCTTGGTCTTTTATCACCTTGGTAAATTAAAGAACAACTGACCTCTTAGAGATCCTATCACTATCAGCATATAATAAACTTGTTACGAAAAATTTTTTGACATTTTTATTGACACTAGCCAATTTTTGATCACATTCACTTCCATTTCCTTCCATCAAGCCATAAGTGGCTCTTAACCCCTTGTCAAACAAGAGAGCTGAAATAAGTTTTTAGAAATCAAAAGAATCAAAATCGATCAAAAATCAAAAGCTAAAATCTAAAAGCAAAAGAAAATTGATATATAACTCTCTCTTGGGATATTTCCAATAATCTCTACCAGGGCTATGGATGCCTAAATGGAAGTAGAGAAATGTTGTGATTAGAATCAAATGCATCTTCATTGGGGCTATGGACACACGGGTGGGCACGGAGAAATGTATGGTTATCCTTCCACCATCCATTCACAAAATTTCCTTTCAAAATAAATCATTCCTACACATTGGCTAGGGTGTCTTCACTTATTGTCTATTAAATCTTCCCTTCAAGAGGTAATTAAATTCCATGTGCACACACTAGATATCTATGAGCAAAACAGATTAGTATGTTACCAAGTGTCTTTTTTGACCTTGTTTAGACTCTTACTTTAGTCCTTATCTTGTCTCACAATTTGTGCCTTTGGCTAATCATTTCTTCATCATGAGGCTTCTAAGCTACATTCATATCATTCACATTGTTCTTCTACTTTTTTCAGAACATCCATGTGTATAAGATTACTTTTTTCCATGTTTTCGGGCACCTTTGTCACCTTTCACAAAAACAATCTCCTCCTTCCTTTCTATCATGTGCTTTTAGGCCAACTTATGCTAGGGGCATCCTTGCTCCTTCCCAACACTTCATTGGTTTGTGTTCATCATCATGTTGAACCTATCCATAATGGCCTTGGGTCCCACTTCTACCCATGAAGAGTTTACCTTTGAATACTCCCACCTAATCATTGGGGCATTTTTGCATCTTCACCCTTCTCGTACACATGTGGCCTTATGCCCTTATACATCCCATCTGTCTCTAAGGGCATCGATGCTTCCTCATCTTCCTGTACATAGTTTCAAAAAAATTCAAAATCATAAAAAACATTCAAATATGCTAGAAAAATCACAAAAACATTTAAATATGTTTCAGAAAGCTTCTAAAAATTGAAAATCATCCTATAAAACATCACTCTTTGGTTCTCACTTGTTCATGTGCACAACTTGCACGGATCATCTTGATCTACCTCCATCAACAAAAGCTAGGCTACTTACTTCGTCTGCATACTGCGGGGCACAACAAATTTCCTAATCTTTGTGTCCTAGTTCACATTGCTTTTATCGGAACCAAGTGTCCTTCGTTATTCCCCTCACATGTATCCTTGTTTGGGGCACCATCATCAACCCTTCATTAATTCACATAGGTCAAAACTGAAGCTCGATAACAAAAACGTTGTACTTATTTCTCTATTACTTTATCTTGTTTACTTTCTCGTATTGCATTATATTTTGTATGTTGCATGGCGTTAGGCATCTTTTCCTTCCTCGTATTGCATTGCATTTTGTATGTTGCATGGAGTTGGTGTTTTTAGCAATGGGCATTTGTTCATATATGGATTTTCATGTCATACTACACTTTTTTCATTCTTTTTAATAAGGACGATGATGATGAAGATCCTTATCAATATGATGAAAATAAAGTTGTTTAAAAGGCATTGAATGGATGTTATCTCATTCCCCCTTTCTCATACTACTTTTCTTCTATATCCCCTTTCTTCTTCTTCACACTATTATTTCTTCTGTTCTCTTTCTATCATATTTTCAATCATCGATCGACCTCTTTCATCACCCCATTGAAAATCGAGGGGTCATCCTCCATTCTACTCAGCTTTCTTTTATCCCTTCAAAACATTTCTACTTGTTTATGCTTGTCTACTTTCTTTGAAGTGACGTTACTTATGCCACCTCAAAGAGGGGAAAATGGAGACACCTAAAATATGCTTACACTTAGCATTTCATCCAATTCAACCAATTGACGACACTTCGTTAATTCTCCATTCTTCACCCTAGCTCTTGGATGACCATTTACGACACATTCTCAGTCGTATTCCTCCTATAATCAGCTGATTTGGATAATATCTCTCTTATTAGCTAAACATTCCTCCTTTCGACCTTTCATAACCTCCCTAGTTCTCTCTAGACCACTTCTATAGCCTTCGTAGGCTATCTATCATCCACAATTGGTTATCCTAACCCCTCTCAACTCTCAATAAGTCTCTAATCACTTGTTAATCAAGTTTAACTAGCCTAAACCAAGCTTAACTAAGCCTAAAGCATGTTTATCCTAATCTAATCCCAAAGTGATTTTTAGACTTTAGTCCCACATGCACCTAAATTCTAAATTCTACCAAACCAAAAACTATAAATACAAGGCTGAGCCTACCCATTCAAACTTACAACTTTACATAACACAAAACCAAAACAAGCCTAAAGAAAGCTTTGAGATCTCATTTGTATTAGCTTTAAGCTAATTAGACATTTGATCTTAAGCTTACCTCCTCCATTAGCCTTGAGCTAACACCTCCATTTGCATCCATAATCCAAGTTTTAAGTAATATGGAGAGAACCATTGGCCTTGAAGCCATTAATGGTGAGACTCCATTCTTGAAAGCTTGAGTTTCATATCAAACATCACACCTTTGATTGCTAAGTTGATATTTTTAGGTTTAATTTCTTAAATTAAGTAATCTAAAGAGTAGAGAGTAGTATACATGTTAGTTTTTGATGTTTTTTTCAAAGTTATAATGCTTGCATGTTAGTTTCCTTATTTATCTCATGGTGCATAAATGGATGAGCTAGCAAAGATTTGAGTTTCTTTAGCCTCATTCCATAGCTTTTTACAACTTCCCATTCCATACACCCACACATTTGAGTATACAAGCTCTAATTTCCGCTCCTTCTTAGTTGCCCCAACTTTGAGAAATATCACTCTCTTTTGCTTTCCAAAGATACAATGCTTATAGAAATCAAGATCTAAATCTTTCCAATCTGATAACTTACCCTTAGCCATTAAGATATGCATTCCTTTTTAACTCATATGGCCCAACTGATTATTCCACATGCTTGCATATGAATCTGAAGTAAATAATGCATAAAAGGAATCAATAACACGTAGATAAATATAATGTTACTACCTTCTTACATCTTTCCACAAGAAAATAACCCTTGGTGACTTTCCAAGAGTCTCGTTGTTGTGAATGTAACCATGCAAACCGCATTCACCTAGTTTCCCTGAAAAATAAGATTCCTCTTGAGGCTTGGCACATGTCTCACATATTTCAATACCCATGTATTTCCATTCTACAATTTTAGATGAACTTACCCTTTACCAATAATACTGCAAGGCTCATCATCACCTAAAGAAACATGTCCAAAATTTCCCTCAACATAAGTTTTTAAATAACCATTATTAGGGTTTCATGGAAAGAAGATCCTGAATCTAAAACCCATTATTCAATTCTATTATCTAAAGAAAGAATAAGAGCATCTTGCATTACCTCTATTGCAGTAAGATTTTCTTCTTTACCTTTTTCTCGGTGTTGGTTCTCTTTATCCTTTGACCAACAATATTTTTTTACATGTACTTTCTTTCCACATTTCCAATAGGTAATTCCCTTACGTCTGGATTTAGATCTGCTATCCCTTGACTTTGATTTCCCATCACTCTTACTCTTGGATCTCTCCTTCTCGCCTACCCCTACTTTATACATTCAAAGCATTCCCGGATGACTCCTCTCGTACCTTTCCCGTGAATTTCTTCATTCAAGATTATACTAACCACATCATCAAACTTCAAAAATATTACTAGCATATGTTGTATTACTAACATGACCATTACCAAGTTATCCCAACTATCGGAAAAGAACATAAGAATAAAAGTGCTTTCACTTCATCATCAAATGGAATATCAACTAATTTTAATCGATTTAGAATAGATCGAAATCATTCAAATGACTAGATGTAGATCCACCTTCATGCATCTTATAATTAAATAGTTTCTTCATCAAATAAACTTTATTTGAAGCACTAGGTTTTTCATATAAATTAACAAGATATTTCATTAACTCTGTCAGTATATGTCGCTTCTATAATATTGGAAGCCACGATCTTTGTCAGGCTCAATCTTATAGATCCCAAAGTCTTTTTGTCAATAATATTCCATTCTTCATCAGTCATCTTCATAGGTCTATACTTTTCGTCCAATGGTAATTAAAAATCTCTTTGATACAGATAATCCTCAATCTGCATCTTCCATAATTGATAATTTCGGTCGTCAAACTTCACTACCTTGTATTTGTTTTCTTATATCATTGTTGTAGCTCCCACTCAATTAGAAAACCCTCTGTGAGTAAATTTATCAACACACAAAACCCTCAAACAAATCTCTGATACCATTTGTTGGGGTTAGTACAAGGTTATACAAATAATATATCAGATCTAAGCATACATGCAAATAAAACTGGATATTCTACCGAATAAATATACAAAAAAAGATAAATAAATCAACACCATATTTAACATTGTTCACTCAGTGTGGGCTATGTCCACCAAGAAACAAGCCAATCTATTATCCAAAGCTTTGACAAGATATACAATTGAAGATTTACAATCTTCCACACCTCTCAGATGTACAGTATTGTCTTTCACTCAAGATTTTGCTTCTTCTCCAAGAATTCTCTCTCTCACAATTATTCTCATAATAATCATCAACTTTTTCAAGTTCTTCTTAATTCTTACTTCTAAACCCTAGCTTTCATGCTTATATAGTCATATACAAACTTAGGACACTTAGCCATGCAATTACAATCAATAGATCTGCTTTAATACTAAAAATAGATCTAATTCCCGAGAGTTAATTAAAACACTCATACACAGGTAACCGACGCCGGTTAGCCCTAACCGATGTCGGTTCCTCCTTTCCTGACCGATGCCGATTATAGGTGACCGATGTCGATTACTTATATTTCCTGCAATTTTGATATTGCATGCTAATATAAAGTAATTAAGCTCCATAACTCAACACCACGCTGCTCTTAACCCCATCCCTATCCCCGACCCTACCATTCCTACCCCCACAAATCCTATAGGACAGAGGAAGATCGATCAAAAACCCCTTCTTCCCCTTAATAATCCTTTCCCTCCAAAGAGATATCTTTGTAGTAGCAAGAATAAGGAATTTGAACTTTCTCAAAGCTTACTCCATATGGGTAAACCTGGACAAAGTAGTACTACTTTGGAAAAGGATGAAGACATAAAGAAGAGGATTGATGAGATTGAGAAGGATTTGGAGGCTTTAAAGAGATAAATGAAGAAACTATCAAGAAAATATGGGAATAGGAAAGTGGAAGAGGGACCTGGAATTGTTGAAATTCATATTAAAGATATTTTAAAAATCTCAACTCCCTTGACAACAAGATGGTGAATGTGAGAAGAAGATAAGATTTTACTCTCACATCTCTCAAAGTTGTTTACAATTTTCTGGAACAACAAGTCAAGAATGTTTGCATGTCAAGCAATATTCCTAAAAACATATAGGGGGAAGGAACATCTCAAGATCAAGTCTTTTATCAGGTTGATAATAATGACCCCTCATAGGTTATAGCTATTGCATTATTTAGTGCCTTACATGAATTGAAGCAAACAATTGACAAAGCATCTAAGTGATGAGCTACTTACAGGCTTGTAGTAGACTGGAAAATTAGTAGATGCTTAATTGATATATTTTTTTGTTGATATGTAGTTTTGTTGTTGTTTTGGTACTTTTCTATGCAATTGTGCTCTCATGTAACATTCTAATTTTGATCACTTTTTGGTATGTCTTTATTGTGATATCTAGCTTTTGATCATTTTTTGTACAAGGGTGTAGTCCCTTTCAAAAAACTATTTACCAATAATTAAAAAATCATTCTAATTTGTAATGACATCATGTAAAAATAGTTTTGAGGAGACAAATATGAGTTATAGGCCTTGAATTTAGACCTCTACATTTTTTTCTTGCCTTCCTCCTTCACTGTAATGAAATTATTCATCCTTATAAGGTAAAAATATTTTTTTGGTTATTATGTGTACTGTCCCATGTTTTGTTGCTTTCTTTTTCCTTTTCATATATTGTATGTGTGTTGTGTATATTTTCTCTTTTTTTTTAAGTTCTTTTTTATTGTGCTTTGTGAGAAAATGACAAGTTAAATGTTTTCTTGGGTTGTGGCACATCTGTATGCCCTCTCTTTGCACATTTTACCCCATTTTCCCTCATGGAAAGTGTTTCATCTTGTTATCATCACTTGTTAGCTTAATATTTCCTGCCTTGAATCTTTCTAACCCTTCTCTCTCCCCGGTCCCTTGGAATTGTTAGTTTAGGATTAGTTAGTTTGAATTTCAAAAGTAGGAGTAGTTTTAGCATTAGATTTAGGTAGAGGAAGCTAGCCTTCTCTGGAGGTATGTTTCACAATGTAAGTCCCACAACTTGGAGACAATCCCATGTTGCCTCAAAATCTTGGGTTATCCATGACTCAGGGTAGGGTGTAATTTTAAGCTCCAATAGTATAGTATTGGGATTTTTCTATTTAAAGATATATGTAGATTGAAACTTAAGCTAATATCTAGTTTGAGACATCCCTTCTAAATACATTATATATATGCATCATTTATCTCCGTACATGTACGATCCTAATTATTTTATGCTCCACTCATTTCTATTGCAAATATTTCAAAGAACAATTCACCCATGCTACTTACATGGCATAGTAGCTCCATACGACCTACATGTCCTTCACTTTGTGGTGTCACCATTTCATGCCTCTTTATATTGCTCAAAATATTGTGTGCCTTTTGGTAGTGTGGTTATATACAAATAATCAAGGTTCTTTTGTCTAGTATAGAAATTGACCTAAATTCTAATAAATAGCTAATATTATTAGCTATATCATAAATTTAAGTTCTTTTGTTTACGGCTTAAAACTATTCAAAATAGTCTTTTTCGGTAAAAGTAATTTTATTTTGAGTCTAGTCAAAATTATTTATAGAGTTTCGATCCATGTCATCATTATTGAGTTGGTTTAATAAATTGAGCCATTAGGATTATTAACATCATCAATGTCCTACCTCTTAGGAATCATGTATGTGTAATTCCATTAAAATTTTCATCTTTATTATGTCATAGTTGGTCTACATTCAAAAGCATCATTGTAAAAGAATCTAAAAATAATTTTAAAATGTCTCATTTGAACTAGATGCATTTTCAGTATAACCCAATGTCTGAATTATGGGGGAAATAAAATGAAGAACATTACATTTCTAGTGGATTTTCAAATATCACAAAAGAGTAAAAATGTGCACTACACCTTAACCCTACAAGGGGCTACCACCCCCAGACCCCCACTTTGGAATTTCAAAACCAAAGAAAAATTTTCTGTGGAAGCCACCTCAATAGAAGATGGTGCAAATTTGAGCTCCAGATTCCAATCCATTGAGTAAGTAGCACGTCAACTAGAGGATGGAGGAACAGAAGGTTAGAGGTTGAACAATGACCTCTTGGCATCCACAAGTGACTGGGCCATTCAATGAGGTTGTGGCATGTTTTTAAGTTTGATATTTTATTTCCAGTATGTAGCTTGTTTCAGTTGTGTGCAATAGGAATCTTTTTAGTGTTCCTATTTTGTGTAGATTGCTTTGAATAAATAGAAATTTCACATTACGAGGGAATATAAACTAATACTCCATTTTCATTATTCTAAAGTCAATGAGATGAAAAATTATTCCTATGTACTTCCCTGATGTGAAAAATATAGTGGAAAGATGAAAACACAAGGTAAAAAGCATCATAATACTTAAAGAGGATGAACAAAGTGGTTCATACTTTGGACGGGGTAAATATTTGATGAACATGGGTTCTTATTAGATGAATATGGGTTCATATTGAGGTTTTTGGTCAACCTTTACAAAACCATTAGTGTCTAAGATCATGAGCATGCGGCGAAAGTCAGTAAAATAAGTATAATTATTTTTCTGCCATGTTTGTATTAATGGGGGATGTTAGGAACGTATATTAATTAGTGCTCCATGATATTATGTGAGTTAGTTAATGTGTGAAAAATAGATTAAGTTAATATTGTATTCAGTTGTTAATACAACTTACATAGGAAATTGTGGATTGATTATCGGATTTGAGTTGTTAGAACAACTCACCTATATTGGGGTGAGTGGTTATAGGAAAACCACTATATATTTGTAACAATTTCAATAGAATATCATATAGTATGTTCAAATATTTTTGTGTATTTGTCTTTATGTTGGTTTATATGAGATAAATCTCTCATAATCTCTTCTAATTCCTATTAGATGAAGTTAACATTATTATGGTATTAATGCGAAAAGTAAAAAGGTTTAGAACAACTAGTGGATTTCTTTAGTTAGACATTAAAATATTATAATTTGCAATACATTCATGTGGAAAGAAAGTTTTTTCCATCATGAGATATCTCAAGAAATTCAAATGTATTCATGTAACTAACCACATCAAGTTATTTGTCTCCCATGGACCAATGTGAGAGACTTCATTATGGGAGCTGAAATTAGTGAAAAGAAAGCTGCATGGATGACAAAAATTCTAAGTATGATGTGACTATAAAGGTCATGAAGTTGGTTCGAGGAATAATATTGTGTGAACAATTGGCTTATAATCCTAAAGATAATCAAGAAACCTCCTATATCTTGGAGTAAGTAAAAACAACCCACAAAAATATGCCTAATGACAACAATGGATAAGAAATATGGCCGATTCTTATATACTAGTGTATATCCTCTTGGTTTGAGAAAAGATAAAACCAAACATTTAATATTACATTACATTCCTTATGAATTGATATTCAAATTTATTTATAGATAGAACCTAGATGGATTATTACCAATGTACATTGAAGGAGAAAAAGTGAATAAGACTTTGGCATAATTTTATAATGGCTTCGTGGAGGAAATTTCTCTACAAGGGCTACAACAATCAAAATCTTGAAAGTAGGATGCTTCGGCTGATATTGTTTGTAGATTATTATCAATGGATTAGAAAGTGCAAAGAGTGTGGTCTCTTCAGTGGTAAGAGAAGATGATTTCCCTCCCACTTTATCCTATCGAAGCGGATGAACCCTTTTCTCAATGGGGACTTGACTTTATTGGCATGATCAATGCAATGTCAAGTTTAGGTCACAAATAGGTCCTAATAGTGACTGATTACTTTACCATGTGGACATAAGTTGTGGTGTGGTGCTCATGAATCAACTAAATAAATTATCCTTTATTTTTTGGAGGACATTGTAACAAGGTTTGGGGTTCCCCAAACTATCATTTCTGAAAATAGTAAGGCCTTCTTATGCTATACAATTTATGATTGGGCCCTCAAGTATGGTATATATCCAAAGGCTTGTACCAATTATTACCCTCGAGAAATGTCTTAGTTAAGTCTGCCAACAAGAACCTAATTTAAATAATGAAGAGAAAAATGGAGATGAATAAGAGACAATGGCATAAAAAGATTAAAAATGCTCTTTAAGATATCGAATCATACATAAAAGAGAAATTGATTATTATCCTTTCATCCTTGTATATGGTAAAGAGGTTATGATTTTTGGTGTGAGGTATATTACCTTCTCACTGGGTGAGTCATCTCACTTATGTGTGAGCATGGATCATAGGTTTCATATTAGTTATGAAATATTCCTCATGGAATCTTTCATATGTGTAAGTGTGTGTCATAGGATTTACATTCCCTTTTCGTAAAATAAATAATATTCTCGATCATGGAGGCATCGTTACTCTACATGGGAGTTATGTGGCACTCCCCTATATGTACACATTTCTCCTCTTGATCTATGAGAATTCCATTTTGGAGTCTTATTTCCCTTGTTGCATGCACATTTATCTCATGGTTGAGTTCCTTCTTGTTGAATCTTGAAGCTACTCCATCTCGGTTGGGTGCAACTCCTTGATGCACAAAATTCCCTCTAGGTCTTCATCCTTCATCCCTCTTTCACGGTATTAGAGCTCATGGATTAGAATCATGTTGCTCGTTATGGTTTCTTACAACTCTTTGTCTCATAGTTTCATGTGCAAGCTCTCATTCCTTCCTTTGTTCTCTACTTGATTTTTTTACGAGACTTTTACTTGGTTTTTTGTTGGTTGTGCTCCTTGTTGTGTTGGTTATGTTTTGAATATGGATAAATTTTAGGTTTGAAGTGCGGGTTTGTTTTTGAGTTTGAAGGGTTGATAGATCTCTTAAAGGGTATAACTTGGCCCCACTCTCTGAGTTGAGAACCGAGCTCCCTATCTCACTTGACAACTCGAAAGCTTGTGAATCGACTCATGCATCATTTTTGACTCAGTGTTTTGGTCGATCTACTTTATTCACCATTTTACATTGAAATCTCATTAACAACTCACTACCCAAGCTCATAGTTGGTTCTATGATCATCGCTTTGGGGTGGCTTCACCGCTTGTTACTTTATATTGGTCCATTGAATTATTCACCATTCATGATTTTCTCGTGCCTCATTATAACTCTTCTTTAACAAAATCTGCATCGGGCTTCCTTATCGACCATGTCAAACACCTCCAAGATTTTACATTTGTAAGGTATTGTTTCTCTGTAATCTTGCTCAAGGTAGGTTATGCATTCTTTGGTCTCACAATTTTTCGTGTTCTGCTTTTGCGTTCACAAGCTTGTTCGACAGCCTAGACTCCCTACACACTCCATTATAACTCACTTGTGTTCACACTGGTTTCCTCTTCCTATGGTATTTTTGGTGTGCTCCATATCTGAGTGCCTACTGCGTGATTGAGGAGGTCTTCTTACTTCGGACCATGGTGGCATTTTGGTACTGTCATTGTTTCACCTCCGCTCACTGCAGATTCCTAAGCATCAAACAATTCTCCACCCTCCTAACATATGGAAGTTTGTTAGCCTTCATAATTGTTTGAGAACCACTATCCGACACATGGATTTGATTGGGTGTGTGGCATCAACCCCTAGCACAACCTCACATCAACTCGAGCATATCTTGGTAGCATCAACCACACATTCTTACCAATATTGTCTCAGACTAGCTCATGCACGTAGGTAATAGTCATCTCACCAGGATTTACCACAACTTGGTGGCATTTACAATCTCAACTCACCCATTGGCTCGGCAAGCCCATCTAACTTGGCTCGGTGCACTCATCATCTCGGTCAAAGACCCCTAGTTCGATCAATAGCCACCTCCTAGCTCGTCAACAGAGTTAACATAGTCCACACCCATACCTTTTTAATGTTTTAAGGTAAAAACATTCATCTCTTGGCATTATAATAATTTTGGATTCATTTTGCTTGTTAATGTATTCCCTTTCCTATGAGTGTCAAAGATGGAGGGCGAGGTCCGAGGTTGGCGGGATGTGAATCCCCTCGCAATAAAATCAAACCCTATGTGAAATTTTATGTTATTAACAACAAGTACAAATATGACCCCCTTTGCACGTGTTTCAAGTAATTTTTTAATCCGTATGTAGGGCATATTTTCTTTTTCCATTAGTTACGGGAACCATTTTTTGGCTATAACGTTTGACCAGTTTCTTGGTTTTGAGCACTTCTTTAGTCAAAATTGCATGATTTTTCACACACTACATGATGGCATTGTCATTTTTCTGTAAATTCACTGCATTATAAAGTGTTGCATTATGGGGGTCATTACACTGCTTGTTTGGGCTTGTACTTTTCACACTAAGTTATAAAGTGCCATCTGGGATATTTTTGGGGGTTTATCTACACTATGGATTTCCATCGTTATGTTGTTATGCTCAATTCTTAGAACTATTCAACATGGAAGGAAGGCATCATCAAACATTGCACTATGCATGGTTTGTTTCCCTACCTCCATGGTCTCATTCCTAATCCTCTTGAGCCTCTGCAGAAGGATGAGTGGTTTAACTACATTGATGAGGTTTATGGCCTTCTTGGTATTACTATTTCTAGGGATATCCAACATTTATTCAAGCACACTTTGAGTTCCCTTTCACTGCCTAGTCCATTATCCAACAGTTACATGGTGATACTACTTCACCATCTAAGAGTGATGCTTCCCTAGACCACTCTTGTGCCACCATGGATTCTCCCCTTCTCACATCCCTTCCATTATTGAGTATTCCCTATTTTTATTATTTCCCGAGATTCCCTTGTTGACCATCCACATCAAGACCTTTCTTTTGAGACCACTTACACTATTTCGGCACTACAGAGCTCATTGTATACCATGTTCATGCTTCCATTCATGCTTTACATGCGTGTTCCATTGGATACCCTTTCACTGAGATAGATGTGAACATTTCCCCTTGTGCTCCCTCACATCTTGATTTCTCGGTTGACGAAATTGTCCCTACACTTGTTACTTCCGTTGAGTACCATGTTGTTTCACCGTAGCCTTATAGTATCTCTCTCTGTAGTAGTCTTATCCTCCTACTTCATGTGTTGCATTGCATGCTCCGTTTGAGCCATCACACATCTTAGAGGACCTATCTATCTCTCGTGTTGGGATTGCTTCCCTAGGGACACTTTTCACTTCCACCATTTTAGAGATTCTTCACGATCCACCTCTTCTTATGGATCCCTTTCTGAGGGTCATTGGGCCCCCACCTTCTTCTCTCTCTGACACGCACATTATCATGACATTACCTTTGTCTTGTGTACACTATTTTTCCTAACCTATGTCACCTTCCAATTGTAGATCAAAGTTATATTTCCAGTTCTCCTTTTTTCATTCCCAAGGGTAGGAACATTGTTTGATGCAGGTGGATTCTCTTCTTCGATCTTTACGTGGAGGACCACATTATTGACATGCTTCTTAGAGGACCTTCTTGTTCTCTTCTTTCTCTCTCTACTCTAGAGTATCATTGTATTTGGGTACCTTATCAAACCATGTTTTTTGGACCCATTTCTTCTCCTTATTATCCATTATTCTTGAGTGAGTTTGTCTCTCTTTTGGGGGAGTTTTTTCCCACTAGGTTTTCTCCTTTCACTCCACTTTTTGAGAGTTTATTTTAAGTGGGTATCTCCTCAAGCTTAGTTATTGGGACCCATATTTTATTATATGTGTGTTTTGTTGACTTTCCTTTACCTCATTCTAAGTTAGGATGAAGGGCGGGTGTTATTGTGAGGTGTATTACCACCTCACCATGTAATTCATCTTACTTAGGTGTGAGCATGGATCATAGGTATCATATTAGTTATGACATATTCCCTCATGGAATCTATCATATGTGTAAGTGTGTGTCATAGGAGTTACATTCCCCTTTCAAAAATTAACTCCTCTTCTCCATCATGGAGGCATCATTACTTTGCATGGAAGTTACTTGAAACTCCATTATATGTACACCTTTCTCCTCTTGATTTAGGATCATTCCATTTTGGAGTCTTATTTCCCTTATTGCATGCACATTTATCTCATGGTTGAGTTCTTTCTTGTTGAATCTTGAAGCTATTCCATCTCGGTTGAGTGCAACTCCTTGATGCACACGAATTCCCTTTTGGCCTGTGTCCTTCCTCCCTCCGTCAATGATTCCATTATCTCTTTAATTTCCTTTGTTGGATTGGGCACATCAATTGAAAATGGAGGGTGAAGATGAAAGGACAATCGAATGGAAGAGCTAGTTAAACTTGAAGAACTGAGACAATCTACCATGATCAAGTTAGAGGAACATCAAGGATTAACCAAGTAGTGATTTGACAAGAAAGATAAGGCACAATATTTTAAAATAGGAGATTTGGTTCTAAAATGGGATGCAGATAGAGCTAAAATAGGATGACACTCAAATTTTTATGCACTTTAGAGTGGGCTATATATATCATTATTTCCTATAAGTAGGACAAATATTTTAAGTTGTCTAAGATTGATGGGGAGGCACTTCAAATCCTAGTCAATGGGATTTATCTTAAACCTTTTCACTAAGTTTACTTGGTTGAATCATGTACATATTTGTTATATGTTTTATTTTTCCTTTTACGTGTTGTTGGAGGGTCTATATATCATTATTTCCTATAAGCATGACAACTCTTTCAAGTTTTCTAAGCTTGATGGGGAGGCATTTCAAATCCAAGTCAATAGGATTTATTTTAAACCTTCTCATTAAGTTTACTTTGTTTCATCATGCACATAGTTGTGTGTTTTATTTTTCCTTTTCCTTGTTGTTTGAGGGTCCCTCATTTTGTTGTGAGGTGATTATTGATCGAGTGAATTTTCCTCAATCCTTGTGGTGATCTCCTAAATAATTTCTTTATTGCACAAGTGTTGGTTCCATTTTCACTCTTTAAGTTAGAGGCTATAAATAACAAAGAGATACTACATCCAAAATAGTGTTCTACTGAGAATAAAGTGGTAAGTAAAATTAAAGGTTTGTGAATAAAGGAGAATCTTGATCTCACAAAAGTTTCTAAGTCATACAATGGATATGCCAAGTTGATGATCATCCCATCTAGTAGGAATATGTTCCTTGAAATTCACCAACCTATTATACAAGATAGAACCCATGTTATTTTGACAACTTCATTCAAGTCAAACACTTAAGTAGTTCATGTTAGAAAAACTGTGGAATAAAGAAATGAAAATTCAATGTTCCGCAGATTCAAAACATTTAGTGTTGTGTAGAAATCAAGAAATTAGTATTCTAAATAAATTAGGAACTTAGTGTTCCAAAGTTTTACCTAACCCGTGGAATAAAGGAACATCATAATGGGGAATATGCCACAAAATAAAGGCTTGGGAATTTATGGCATTGCAGGAGAATAAAGGTTAACCATGGGAATAAGAAAAGGTTTGTGTGAGGCAAGGCACTTAAGGTTAAAAATATATGGAACACAAAACATCTACTGAGAATGAAGGAATAAAATCCATTGAACAAGTAAATTCAAAATCTTGTGGTAAAAAGAAAACACAAATATGGAACAAATAGTATGTGATATAAATTAAATGCCACACAAGTTGGTAGATTCCAAGGAACAAAGAAAATATTGATATCAAAAGAACACGTGGAATGAAAGAACAATCATTTACGAAGCAAGTTAAACACAAATTTTTGGATCGTATAAGTTTTTCCAAACAACAAGAATCCATGGAAGACATGATCAAGGTAGGGGACAGACAAAATTACACACAATAAAGCAAATACATTCATGATTTAGTCCAGTGCCTAGTCACTCCAATAACCAAAATTTTATTTTGAATGGCATCATCCCCCTGCACTGGCAATCTAATAAAGCATGCGATTAAATTCATATCATGCACCCATTATTTGATTACAAAATCAATGGTGATTGATCCTTGGTACAGAAGGGTAGTTGAATTCATTCATAGTTGGATGGTATATTTTCCCTCTTCCTCTCTCTGAAATTTTCTATATATGTAAGTGCGAGGGCACATGCTAAGGGTTCACTTTTAAGATAATTCTAAGAGATCATCCCTTTTGAGCTCGAAGATGTTTCTTGTAGACCTTTGTAACACATGTGTAAGTTACTTCACTCGGTGTCTTGTAAATGGATAAGTTCTTGATATTATATGCAAGTGTGATTTCTTTCCTGTGAATACATCCGTTTTTAACATTAATAATTTAATCCTCTTACTTTCCTTTAGTCTTGTTTTATATATATCCTATAAATTTCCATGTGTACGGTGTTGGATCTTCATATGTATTTTTTTATTTGTGTCCCTAGATCCATAATAAAGCATTATTCTAGTTTGGTGCATCACCTCTCTTTAATTCAACATTTCTCTTTCTTAACCCTGGGTCCTCATAACTCTTAGGATAGGATTATATATTAGTAGTGTAGTGTTAGTTATTCATAGTGAGCGAGGATATCAGAAGTCGGCCTTCTCTGGGATTGACCTCAAAAGGCTCCATTATCCCATACATTTTAGGTCTTTCAATGTTTCACTAAGGTTTTGAATCTAGAAGATTCAACAAGGGTGTAATATTAGACGACAACAAAACCTTTTGGGCCATATCATATGGATTCTTTATCACTGGATGATTATAATATTGACAACATTTACAAGGCTATATTCCAATCTACTCAAGTGTTATAATTTTATTTTCAAGAGTAAATTCAAGCTATAAGCACCAACATCAAACTCTCAAGGATGAGATAGCACATTGAAAGGATCCATAAATACCCATGTCAATCATGTCTATATGCATCATGTGTAATTCCCACATTTTCAACACCAAAATACAACAGTTAAATTATCTGAACTTTTTTACTTTAAATGCTTACTACACAACACCACATGGGCTCCAATAGATAAAATTAACATCACATAAGACACTTACACAAAACATCGACCCACATAGACAACATGATAACACCATATACACGTAGATGTCACACTTTCCTAATGAACAATTAATAGAAATGACCCAACCACAAAAGGGACCCAAGGATTGGTAAATCCACAACACATCATTACCATGGTTACATCTTAGTTACAATTAAAATTCAAGAGAATTTATCATGTAAGGATAAATTCTCCTTTTCCACCTACATATTCTTAATTTCATTTAACATTCAACTTACAATACAAACACTTAATTTGACTCTTTCTCCCTTACAATAATCTCCATAACTAAATAATTATTTTCCACATTTCAAAACCCATACAAAATTCCTAATGCTATCATTCTTATGTTAAGGTGTTGGGGTTAGCATACCAGTTGTACAAACTATATCGTATCTAAGCATACATGTAAATAAAAGCGGATATTCTACCGGAAGAAATATACAAAACAAGAGACATAAATCAACACCAAATTTAACATGGTTCACCCAGTGTGGGCTATGTCCACCAAGAAACAAACCAATCTATTATCCAAATCTTTGAAAAGGTATACAATGAAGACTTACAATATTCCACACCTCTCAGATGTACAGTATTTTCTTTCTCTCAAGCTTTTGCTTCATTCTAAGAAATCTCTCTCACCAACCTTTGAAAGTTTTTTCTAATTCTTGTTAATCATATTACCTCTAAACCCTAACTTTTATGCTTATATAATTGTTTATAGACTTAGGGCACTAAGCCATGTAATTACAATCAATAGATATACTTTAATGCTAAAAATAGATCTAATTCCTGAGATTTAATTAAAACATCCTCGCACATGCAACCGACGCCGGTTAGACCTAACCGTTGTCGGTTCCTCCTCCTCGACCGATGCCGATCCTAGGTGACTGATGTTGGTTCCCATAATCGATGATGGTTACTATATTTTTCAGCAAGTTTCCATTGCATACTAAATCAAAGTAATTGAGCTCCAAAAATCAATAATCTCCCACTTAGAGATTAATTACTACACCATACCTGATGTCATTCTTGGATCCTTCCTTAGCTTTTTTCTTCCTCTTCAAGTCTGAAACTTGAAGACCAACAGTAGTGGATAGTAGCTCCAACTTCTCCTTTGTTAATGGCTTCGTTAACATATCTGCATGGTTCTTGCTCATATGAATCTTTTATAGATTTAACTGTCCATCCTCCAATACCTCCATATGAAGTGATACCTCAATCAATGTGTTTTGTTCTCGAATGAAATGTTGAGTTATTATACAAATGAATTACACTCTAATCCCAACTCTTACATGAACCTACTCATCCACATCATCTCCTTGCTAGCCTCTGTAGCTACAACATAGGCTACCTCTATAGTAGACAAAGCCACAACCTTCTCGCAATCTTGAAATCCAACTAACTATCATTCCACCTACTATGAAAATATATCATGTAGTTCTCCTTTTATCATTAGGATCTCCACCATCGCCGAATCAACATAACCATGTAATGAAATATCTAAACCTCCATAGCATAATTACATGCTAGATGTCCCTTTCAAATACCTGAGTATCCATTGGACTACTTTCCAATGCTCTTTACCTAGATTAGCCATATATCTACTCACAACTCCCACTGCATGTGCAATGTCTAGTCTGGTACAAACCATAGCATACATGAGACTTCCAACTGCTGAATCATATGGCACTCGTGTCATGTATTTGACCTCCTCATGTGATGATGGACACTAATCTTTTCTTAATTTGAAGTGTCTAACCATAGGTGTAATAACAGGTTTTACATTCTGCATGTTGAACCTTTCTAACACCTTATAGATATAATCCACTTAGACAAATATAATTTCTTGTTTTTCATGTCTCTATGTATTTGCATACTAAGGATTCTTTTTGAACTCATAAATCCTTCATAGAAAATGTGTGAGCTACCTTTCCCTTAAGGTCACCAATGTCTTACATACTATATCCTGCAATAAGCATATCATCCACATACAATAACAAAATGATATAGCTTCCATTTTCAAGATTCTTGAAATAAACAAAATGGTCGATTCACATCTCAAGTAACCATGCTCATGTATAAAACTATCAAACCTCATGTAACATTGCATTGGAGCTTGCTTGAGCCCATATAGGCTCTTTTTCAACTTGCACACTAATTTCTCCTTACTCTTGACTTCATACACAAGCAGTTGTTGCATATAAATATCTTCATCCAAATCACCATGAAAGAAAGGCATCTTCACATCTAGTTAATCTAAATGTAAATCTTCTATTGCAACTAAGCTCAATACAGTATGAATAGAAGTCATCTTAACAACAGGAGAGAAAATTTCACCAGAGTTAATACATGATTTCTATGTAAATCCCTTTACTACAAGCCTTTCCTTGTACCTTTTCTGTCCACCCTCTTCTTCCTTAATCCTGTAAACCCACTTGTTCTCGCAATGTTCTCTTACCTACTTGACAATATTTGACTTAACCAAATCCCAAGTTTGGTTTTGTTCCAAGGAGTCCATATCCTCATCAATGTCATGCTCCCACCGAGCATTAGTCTTATCCTCAAAGCTATTTGGTTCACCATTACCAGTCAATAATAAATAAAATAGAGAAGGTGTAAATATTTCTAGAGGTTTACTTACCCTTTGTGACCTTCTCAAAGAATTTTGGGGTACCAAAGGCTCAATCTGGACCTCCTGGACATTCCTATCCAAATCTAATGGATCGATGCGGTCACCTCTAACCGACATCGGTTCTACTAACCAATGTCGGTTTGGATCCTCTCATGAATCGATACCGATTCGTCTCGACCGGTGTTGGGTAGGGGTCAACCGACACCGGTTACTATGTAACCCTGTCAATAATTATTTTAAATCCAAGAGTTCATTTTCATTCACAAAATTCTCAACCGGTTCATCCTTGGGTACCAAAATTTGATCCTTGTACATTCTCTTTTCATTCCATTCAACATCACGACTCCTAATAATTTTAGAATTCTCTAAATCCCAAAAATGGAAACCGAAATCACCATATCCATAACCAATGAAAGTGCATCTCTTAGATTTTGCATCCAACTTCTTTCTATTTTCCCTATCAACATGTGCAAATGCTTCTAAACAAAAACTTTAAGAAAAGAAAGATCTACCTCTTTTCCGGTCCAAGCTTCCTTTGGTATTCCTCCATCTTGTGAACTTAGAGGCCCATAGTTAATCAAATAAATCGTTGTATTAACTACTTCTTCCCAAAACTACAAGGGCAATCCATAATTTATCCTCATACTTCTAGCATGTTCTATGATTATCATGTTCATTCTTTCTACAACACAATTCTCATGTGGTGTTCTTAGAACCATTCTTTCTCTACGTATCCTATTCACTGAACAATAATCATTGAAATCCTTGCTATAGTATTCACCACCATTGTCAGATCTAAGGAACTTTAACTTAGAATTTGATTCATTCTCAACAAGGGCTTTCCATCTTTTAAAATTCTCAAAAACATCATATTTACGTTTAATACAATAAACCCATACCTTTCTTATAGCATCATCAATGAAAGTAACATAATATTGGGATCCTCCATGAGAAGTTACCTGAGCTAGTCCCCACACATCTCAAAGGTACAAGCTCCAATTTTCCTCCTTCTTAGTTGCCCCAACTTTGAGAAATATCACTCTCTTTTACTTTTCAAAGATACAATGTTCATGGAAATCAAGATCTAAATCTTTTAAATTTGATAACTTACCCTTAGCCTTTAAGATCTCGCATTCCTTTTTGACTCATATGACCCAACCGATTATGCCACATGCATGCATATGAATCAAGTAGATAATGTAGAAAAGGAATCGATGTACAGGTGAGATAAATATAACGTTCCTACCTTCTTACTTCTTTCCACAAAAACAACCTTGGTGACTTTCCAAGAGTCTCCTGTAAAAGTAACCATGCAACCAGATTCACCTAGTTACCCTACATAAATAATATTCCTCCTGAGGCTAGGCACATGCCTCACATATTTCAATACCCATGTATTTCCATTCTACAATTTTAGATGAACTTCCCCTTTACCAGTAATACTACAAGGTTCACCATCACCCAAATAAGCATGTCCAAAATTGCCCTGGACATAATTTCTAAAATAATCCTTATTAGGGTTGCATGGAAAGAAACTCCTGAATCTAAAATCCCTGATTCAATTCTACTATCTAAAGAAAGAATTAGAGCATATTGCATTACCTTTGATGTAGCAAGATTTGCTTCTTTACCTTTATGCAGGTGTTGGTTCTCTTTTTCCTTTGACCAACAATATTTCTTTGCATGTCCTTTCTTTCCACATTTCCAACAAGTAATTCCCTTATACTTCGGATTTAGATCTACTATCCCTTGACTTTGATTTCCCATTACTCTTACTCTTGGATCTATTTAGGAAATAAGAGATAAAATATGTAGAATAATCCCTCACAGAATCGCAATAGTAGAAACTAATATGTAGAAAATATTACATATCTCAAATAAAAGTGCAAAATAAAATAACACAACACAAAGAGACAATATTTAACGTGGTTCACCCAATTTGGGCTACGTCCACCAAGAATCACTTGCTCAGATTTTATTACAAGCCACTACTCTCTCAATACAATACCCAGATTTGTTTAGAGCTATGCTCAACAAACTCTACAAAATTCACACCCGAATTCAAAACACATCTGCAATGTTACATTATACCTACCATATGCATAAAACCATATAAGTAGACAATTGCTTAAGCAATTTTTACAAAACATGTGGGTATCAAAACCATGGGCCAAAACCATCCCATAAACCTATGGGTCAAAATCTTGCCCATATGAGAAAAGCACGTTTCCCGGTATATCCAGCGAGATAACTGTGGAAAGTGTACAATACTCTTAGTGTACAATATTCAACACTTTCTCACATGAAAACAGGCTCCACAACCTAACAATCTCCCACTTGGAGACTAGTTTTTCTATGAGAAAGCTTCTCAACACTTCACTAGTTTCCGTGAAGACCAACCAAAGTTGAACATAGCTTCAGTTTTTCCCTTGTGACCACCTTGGTCATCATGTCTATAGGATTCTGACTGGTATGAATCTTCTCCAGCTTTAGCTTCTCTTCCTCCAAATTTGTCCTGATGAAATGGTACCTTAACTATATATGCTTCATCCTAAAGTGGAAAGCAGAGTTCTTAGCTAGGTGTATAACACTCTGACTATCACTATGTAGCTTTCCTTCCTCCTTCTTATGCCCCAACTCCTCAAGCAATTTTTGTAACCAAATCATTTCTTTGCTTGCCTTTGTGGTAGAAACATACTCAGCCTCTGTGGTTGACAAAGCCACCAACTTCTATATTCATGAAATTCAGCTCACCGTTGTCCCACATACACAAGGTGTAAACATAACATGTCGTGATCCACCCGCTGCTTGTCTACATCTCTAGCCATATCTGAATCTACATAACCACACAAAGTGGTGTCTGATCCACTATAGCACAAAAATGTCCCCATGGTCCCTCTCAAATACCGAAGGATCCACTTTACTTACCTATCAGTGATCTCTACCTAGATCACTCATAAATCTACTCACCGCTCCCACTGCATGTGAAATATCAGGCCTAGTGCACACCATGGAATACATCAAACTACCAACCACTGATGAGTAAGGTACCTTGGACATTTGGTTTCTCTCTTGCTCTGTCTTGGGACATTGCTTCTTTGATAACTTGAAATGGCATGCCAAAGGAGTCCCAACCAGTTTAGCATCCTGCATATTAAACCTCTCTAAGACCTTCTTAATGTACTCTTCCTGAGATAAAGTCAACTTTCATTCCTTCCTATCCCGAGATATCCTCATACCAAGGATTTTTTTAGCTGCCCCAAAATCCTTCATAGTAAAGGATTCACTTAGCTGCTTCTTGAGTACTTTTATTTCCTACATGTTTTTACCTGTAACCAACATGTCATCCACATACAAACACAGGATAATATAACTGCCATCCTCAAATTTCTTTGTATACACGTAATGGTCAGAATGACATCTAATATAACCTTGCTCCATCATGAAGCTATCAAATTTCTTATACCATTGACATGGAGCTTGTTTTAAGCCATACAATCTCTTCTTCGCCAGCACACCATCTCCTCTTTGCCTTTGACCTCATAGCTCTCTCAAGTTGTATGTATAGTTCCTCCTCCAAATCACCATGGAGAAATGTAGTCTTTACATCAAGCTATTCTAATTGCAAGTCTTCTACTGTAAATATTCCTAGAACAATTCTAATAGAAGTCATTTTTACTACAGGAGAAAAAATCTCATCAAAATCTATACCTTTTTTCTATGCAAACCCCTTGACCACCAATTGGACCTTGTATCTTTTCTTTCCTCCTTCTTCCTCTTTGACTCTGAACACCCACTTGTTATGTAATTCTCTTTTGCCTTCGGTAGCTTCACAAAATCCCATGTCTGGTTCTCCATGAGAGCCCGATGCTCCTCGTCCATGGCTTACTCCAACTTCTTCCTAGCATCTACCTACATTGCTTTATCAAAGCTCTCTGGATCTCCACTATCAATGAGTAATAAATAATAAAGAGAAGGAGAATTTTTTTTAGGTTCTCTTCTTACCCTAGTAGACCTCCTCAATATAGGAGTTTGGGGTTCCTGTTGAGGAGGTTCCTAAACCGATTCATGTGTCACTTTCCCATCCGTAAGATCCTCTAACGCACGCATATTCTTTCTTGGATTCTTTCTTATTTTCCTAACTACTACTTATACATGACTTTCTCATTAAAGGCCACATCCCTAGATCGAATGATTTTCTTGTCCTTAATACTCAAATATTTATATCCAAATTCATCACCACCATAACTAATGAAATTATATTTTTCTCGATTTAGCCTCTAGCTTGGTCCTATCATCCTTGTCTATATGGAAAACACCTCACATCTAAAGACTCTAAGAAATGAATAATCAACTTTCTTACCATACCAAGCCTCCTCAGGTATGCCTCCATCCAAGGCACTTGAGGGTCCTCTATTTATCAAGTACATAGTTGTGCTCATCGCTTTTGCCCAAAAAGAAAGAGGTGGTCCTGCATGTAACCTCATGCTCCTAAAGACGCTCCATTATTGTTCTATTCATCCTTTCTAACACCCCATTCTACTACGAGTTCTTGAACCATCTTTTTCCTATAGATTTCATTCTTAGAACAATAATCATCAAATTCATTACTGCAATACTCCCCTCCATTATCTGACCTAAGACATTTTAGCTTAAGACCTATTTCATTCTCTACCAAGGATTTCCATTTAACAAAAGTGTCAAATACATCAGATTTATTTCTAATACAATAAACCCAAAATTTCCTTATTGCATCATCAATAAAAGTAACATAATAATTTGAACCCCCAAGAGAGATGATACCGAGTTGGCCCCCACACATCGAATGCACCATCTCTAACTTACTCTCTTTATTTGTAGGTACAACCTTGAGAAACCTTACTCACTTATATTTCCCATATATGCATTCCTCACATAACTCCAAACTTGTTTCTGTATATCTAGGAAAATCCTTCTTTATGATCTCCATGCCCTTATGGCTCATATGACTGAGTCTATAGTGCCACAATGTTGTATCTACTTCAAGCCACAAGATTACAAACATCGGTGTTATAAGTGGTTAAATACAAGGTTCCAACCTTTTACCTCTTTTCACTACAAGAGCACCCTTAGTAACCTTCCAAGAGTCCACCGTAAATATCACAAGATAACCATCACTTCCCAACTACCCTACCAATATCGAATTTCGTCTTAATGTAGGCACATGTCCGACATCCTTCAATAGCCAAGTATTCTCATTCTCGCATCTTAACTCCGAATGTAACCTTTTCCAACTATATTACAAGGTTCATCATCACCAAGAAAAACATGCCCAAAATCTCCTTAAACATAATCAACAAAATAATGCCTATGTTGAGTAGCATGGAAAGAAGCCCCCAATCTAAAACCCAAGATTCAAAAATATTATGTAAAGAAAGAATCAAAGCATCCTGACATACATTACCCATTGCCACATTTTCCTCCTTATTTTCTTCTTGTTGTTTCTTCTTGTCCTAAAGCTCCCAATAGTCCTTCTTTACATGCCCATACTTTCCACAGTGCCAACATACTATCTTGCTTTTGGATTTTGACCTTGCCCGATCCTTTGATTTTCCACGGCTTCCTTTATTCTTCTGTCTCCCTCTAGTTTCAATCACAAAGAATTCCCTAAAGTAGAAGATTCACCAAATATTTTTCTTCACATTTCCTCGCTTAGAATCACCCCTACAATATCCTCAAACTTCAACTTTGAGTTAGCTGAACCGAGTTGCTTACCACTATTACTGTGCTATTCCAACTCTCGTAAAGAGCACAGAACTAATAAATCCCTAACTTCTTCATCAAATTCTATCAGAACCAAAGCTAGCATATTTACAACCGTATTAAAATAGTTTAAATGATTTGCTCACTACGAACCATTCTCGACATTTCATATTAAACAATTTTTTCATTAAAAATATCTTATTAGAGGCAGAGGGTTTTTCATACAACTTCCTAATGCGTCCATCAATTCTTTTGTAGTCTTTTCCTTTGAAACATTAAATAATACTAAAGATGCAAGACACAACTCAATTAAACCAAGTGTCTTCCTATCCAGCAAATCACATTCTACATCTGTCATGCTCGAGGGTTTGTTCACCTTCTCAGACAGCGGATGATAAAGATTCTTCTGATAAAGATAATCTTCCATTTGCATCTTCCAAAGACTAAAATTCTGCCCATTAAATTTATCAACCTTAGATCTTCCATCATCTACCATAGCTTCCACTCAAGATAAAAATTTCCCTGCGATTCAACACTTTAGAAACCAAACCAAGCTCGATACCAATTATTAGGAAATAAGATAAAATATGTGGAATAATCCCTCACAAAATCGTAATAAGAGAAAACTAATATACGTAAAATATTACAGATCTCAAATTAAAATGCATAATAAAATAACACAACACAAAGAGATAGTATTTAACGTGGTTCACCCAATTTGGGCTACATCCACCAAGAATCACTTACTCATATTTTATTACAAGCCACCGCTCTCTCATATAATACACATATTTGTTTAGAGCTATGTTCAACAAACTCTATTGAGTTCACACCCGAATTCAAAAACACATCTACAATGTTACATTATACCTACCATATGCATAAAACCATATAAGTAGACAACTGCTTAAGTAGTTTTTACAAAACCATGGGTATCAAAACCATGGGCCAAAACCATCCCATAAACCTATGGGTCAAAATCCTGCCCATATGAGAAAAGCACATTTCCCAGTATATCGGGCACGTTTTAAGGCCAAAAATTTCTCGGGGCTACACCCCCGAACCCCCAGGCAAGACAACCGTGGAAAGTGTACGAGCCTTGAACACTTTCTCACATGAAATAGGCTCCACAACCTAACAAATCTCTCCTTCTACCTCGCCTCGCTTTCTACATTCAAATCATTTCCAGATGAGTATTCCTCTCTACTCTTCCCGTGAATTTCTTCATTTAACATTATACTAACCACATCATCAAACTTCAAAATATTATTAGCAGATGTTGTATTACTAACAGTGATTACCAAGTTATCCCAACTATCGTGCAAAGAACATAAGAATAAAAGTGCTTTTACTTCATCATCAAATGGTATAGCAACTGATTTTAACTGATTTACAATATATCGGAAATCATTCAAATGACTAGATTCAGATCCCCCTTCATGTATCTTAAAACTAAATAGTTTCTTCATCAAATAAAATTTATTTGAAGCGCTAGATTTTTCATTTAAATTAGCAAGATATTTCATTAAGTCTACCGTAGAAGTCGCTCGTAATATTGGAAGCCATGGATGCTTTAGGCTCAATCTTCTAGATCCCAAAGCCTTTCACAAAGAATCTTCCATTCTTTATCGCTTATCTTTGTAGGTCTAGACTTCTCATCCAACGGTGAATGAAAATCTCTTTGATACATATAATCCTCAATCTACATCTTCCATAATTGATAATTTTAGTTGTCAAACTTCTCTACCTTGTATTTGTTTTCTTCTGTCATTGTTGTAGCTCCCACTCAATCAAAAAACCCTCTATGAGTAAATATATCAACACACAAAACCCTCAAACAAAGCTTTGATACCAATTGTTGTTGTTAGCATACCGTTATGCATGAGATAATATATCAAATCTAAGCATACATAAAAATAAAAGTGGATATTCTACCAGAAGAAATATACAAAATAAGAGACATAAATCAACACCATATTTAATGTGGTTCACCCAATGTGGGCTACGTCCACCAAGAAACAAGCCAATATATTATCCAAAGATTTGAAAAGATATATAATGAAGATTTACAATCTTCCACACCTCTCAGATGTACAATACTTTCTTTCTTTCAAGTTTTTTCTTCATCACCAAGAATTCTCTCTCTCACCAACCTTTGCAAGTTCTTTCTAATTCTTGTTAATCATATTACCTCTAAACCCTATCTTTTATGCTTATATAGTTGTTTATAGACTTAGGGCACTTAGCCATGCAATTACAATCAATAAATATACTTTAATGCTAAAAATAGATCTAATTCCCAAGAGTTAATTAAAACATCCTCGCATAGGTAACTAACACCGGTAAGACCTAACCACCGTCGGTTCCTCCCTTGCCTGACCAATGCCGGTCATACCTAACTTATGTCGGTCCTGGGTTATCGATTCTGGTTCCCCCCTAACCGATGACAGTTATTGTATTTTTCAGCAAGTTTCCATTGCATGCTAAACTGAAGTAATTGAGCTCCACAACTCAACATAAGGTTCTACTTCTCAAAATGTTTATTCGATGTTTAAATTTTACCCTTGTTACACAAGGGGAATTAACATGAATTCAAGGAATAAATATTAGGATTTAAGGGAGATTTATATATAAGATACATCTTCGTATAAACATCCTTCCATCACGGTACCTTTATTTTCTTGTTATAGTTATTATAGTTCAATAACTTGTTTGAATCCATTCAACATTTTCACATCATGAAATTTTATTTATATATTTAAAATATTATGTTTGCTCAAAATTTTGATCTCACCAAGAGCAATTCATATTTATTTTTAAAAACATGAAAATGTATAGTTAAGTTATAAGGACTTCAAGTATGACATTATTCCTAACCAAAATATCATTAACTCTTATACTCTTTACACTTATGTCGTACTTTGGTCTCACTATTGACATTGTTTTAGAACAATTGTAATTCAAATAACACATAATTTACACTTAAGGATTCATGACTACAAGTAGTGGTGACCCTACACAAAACAACTCATTTCATCACTCTTAGACACTCAAGTATTAAATGTATATAACAAGCGAGACAACCCAACAACTATATGCTTTTCAAATTTCTTCCAAGGAACTATTTAAATCGTTGAGTAAAGATGCATCAGAATTTCTTTCACCAATACCCTTAAGAGAGGCTCCATGATCTATTAACTTCAAAATAATTCATGGATGGGTGGGAAACTACAGCCTACGAGAAGCACATGGTAATCTATTATTATACACCAAGGTACAAATTTATCTAAGAGGGACAAAAGGGGTTAAAATGTAAAATTTATGCAATTTTACGAGTTCAAAATCCTTTTAAAGCAATATTTACAATCATTAGTAACCGTATTTAATAAAAATTGACATGCAACCTTCAATCACACTCAACCTCCCAAGGTAGTGTTGGGACAACCGATGTAGAATATGTGGATGGCTATGGATAGTGAAATATAGTGAATATGTGGTATGTGGATGAAAATACATGGAAATGGGACAAACAAGTTATCAAGGAAAAACAATGTCCTCAATGCGTAATATCGGATATGCTCGTCAAGGGAAAGGAAGGCCCTTCTAACCTGAATGGGTCTAATGGATGGGTCGAAAGAATAGCCACACGAAGACTCCAATCAATGTCAAGCTCCATGGAAATAATTTCCAATGGTTGTGGGATATGTGGAAAACCAATGGGTGCCTCGTGAATGACTTTCAGATAAGGTCATACAATGAATAAGAGAGAGGCTTGGTTCCAAAGTGGCTCTATGGGCGGTTAGTTGGTTCAATCTAGAATGTGAAATCTCTATAAGCATCTCATTTCTGGACGTTTAGTTTTCTGACAATGTCTAGTACATTTGGGGATGATCTAAACACTTGTGCACATAATCTAATATCTAAGTCTATTTGGTCTTTGGGTCCGTTGTGGAACCCTGGGATCAAAACTATAAACTCTTTTCGGTTGTGGTCTAGTGATGGTCATGTGTGCATTTGTGTGGTTTTAATCTAATCAAATCAAATAACGATCTAATCTAAATAAACAAAGACTACACTATGTTTTTGTATTTTGTAATATAAAGGAAGTGAAACAATACAAAACAACTAATCTAATTAAAATAAATATTTTTGTGCTTTTCTGGAACTTTTTGAATTAAATGAAGAAATAAAGAAATGAAAGCTTCTAATATAATTAATAAATCCTAAAACAAATAAAACAACTGGATGTAGTTGTCTATCTATGCAGAATAATTCTAATCTATTCTAAACAATTAAAGTTCTCTAAACTATGGATGTTAATTAAATCCTCTATTTTTCCTCAGAGGCACGGGAAGAAATCAGAGCTTCTCATAAGATTTTCTTCCCCTACAACTTCCCCAACAAAGTAAAGAATATTTTTATGGAGGATTTTCTATATGAGATGATGCTTTGATTGATTTATAAATTAACATAGAATCTTTCTTCCATAATCACCTCTTTGCAAATCTACAGAGATAGGCAAAGGAAGTTATCTATCCTAAGAAAGATTTGTTGAAGGAAATGATCTACTGTAGCTATTCAATGATTGCAACAATGAAAATGGAAATGCCTTTTCTACTGTAGTAAATAATGTGCATACAGATTTCACAAACAAAGAATTAAAGAAATGATGAAACCCAATTACAACCCCAACCTGGTAATTGTAGTGTTGTGGCAATCTAGTTGTGGTGTGCTTTTGTGTCCCCTTAGTATTCTTTTCCAACCTTCAGTGTCCACATGAGTCCAAGGAGCGTTGGGAATGCAGAGGAAGCTAGAAGAAGGTGCTAGAGCAAGTAATGGCTTACTGGGCAATCTGGTGGCAATGCAAGTAGAGGAAGAACAATGCAAGTGAACAGATCTTGATTATGTAATCTCTAGCAGGATTATAACAACATAACATAGCAATACACGACAAAATTCTCTAGCCATTTGCTTTAGAAGAAGTGATGGTTTTATAGAAGTTTGGTTGGAAAATGGTTCAATCATGTAACAAAAGAATGGAGTTCCATATCATAGAATAAAGGGGAGTTAAACACTCAATCAAAATCACAAGTGGAAGAGGATGTTGATATAAATCAGTCAAGCCTAAAATTAGCTAAATTGATTCACAAACATGCGCTAAAAGTGAACTAGAGTGAAGTAACACACATCTAATTCATACACGAAGAGTTCTAGAAAATTCACACGAAGAGTTCTATGAAATTTACACAAAATCGCCGCCCGTGTAGGGTGGTGGTTCTGTAACTAGAGGCCAAAAACTAAGGGAAAACATGGTGGAAAGCTAAGGAAATGCATGTGATGGATAAGTAAGGTAAACTAGGATACAATTATAAACTGCGAAGAGGTTAAGAAGCCTGAACACCTTTGCAAAAGACATGAATCACCATTGGGGACTTTTTAAACCATTTTTTGACAATGTAGCACGTGCAAATTTGGGTGCGTACAGTAACCATACATCATATGTCCTTTTTCCATTAACATCATGAGAGGTGATTAGATCTACTACATTGATTAGTACTCGAGGGTCTCTACACCCTACCACAAGACAAAATTAAAGTAATCAAATGTCCCTGTCTTGTAAAGCCTTCGTGCCACTTGAGGTATTCCAAGACTACATTTTCTCACTTTCGTTTAAAACTTAGCTTATAAAGGGTTCCATTAGGTTTGGTTCATTTATTTGGTTTCCAATAAAAATATATCACACGATTGTTAATTCAAATAATTTTAATATTTGCACATTCTAAGTTTTGATCCTATGATGAGAAACTATGTTTTCTCAATCACTTGTTCTCACGTGGATCAATTCATATCCATTTTCACATCATAAGAAAGATTTATTATGTTGCAAGTAATCTCCATAGAACTTAAACTGATTAGACTGTCATCACAAGGGTATGTTCTCAAATATGGCCAAGTTGTAAATTTTCCTTTACAATTAAAAATTTTAATAGTGCATTAATGCATAACCTAACTTTCCTTGTGGTCCCAACCACTGTTCATTATATTCCACTTTTAATGTTATTTAGTCTCTAAAACAACCATGAGATTTCAAGCTCAACATGTCATCTTGTATGCCACTAAAGTGATGTTATGTCTCACACTAAGGCATCTTACACACTTTCATACCCATGTGAATGCTCTCAATTAGGTTCCTAAGGAGGAACACACAAACACATACGGTACCTCTAAGTCTCTAGGACTACGAAAGATGTTTGGAGCCAACATAACTCAAGGCTTACCAGAGAGGATCATTCCATTCAACAAAGGTAAATATTTCAAGCTATATGTTTTTTTTTTCACTTCCCACTCAAAATAAAAACACACAAATGTAAGTTGATATTTTTATTTGAAGATTAAGTGATTTCCTAGGTCAATGCAACACTAGCAGATAGGTAAAAACACACCATTTTAAATTATTACCAACAATTTTACTAGCACAATCATATCCAAAATTACAACGACATTAAACATTTTCATCCTCCTATACCTATACCTGCTTTTGACACTAAAAGAAAGGATTCTTTGACATCGTTTTCCAAAGCAACATGATACAATCAACTTCATTTACTTAACAATATACACAATTATGACTAAGAGTAACATTCATCAAACAGGAAAAAGTACAACTACGTATGAAATGGTACATTTTCCCAATACACAACACTATCATATACATCATGGAAATAATGAAAATAATACATTATATTCATAACAATATCACTGAAATATTCTAAACAATTACATTTCCTTCAGATAGTATGCTAATAAAAGACACAAGTGTCATTTTACTACTCCTATTGTTTGGGTACCTACAACCACCGCAGGGTCAGTCCTAGAACTGGTATGGAAATCCCCTACACTCAAGCATAAATCCACACATTCATCATTTCAAACAATTTCAATTAAAGAGAAGTGAGATATATATATATATAGGAGAGAGAAAGAAGACAGAGTTTGTTTCTCACGCACTGACACTTTCACATTCATTTGCACTTAACATTTTAGTACTAGAGAGAGAGAATAAGGATGAGAGAGAAAGTTAAGAGGAATTTTATTTTCCATTCACAATGTCATAACCATTTCATTTCATGTCCATTTTCATTTCATTTCAAACTAATTTATATTTCCCAATTCATTTATGTTTTCAAATCAACCAAAGTATCATAGTCATTTCTAGAGAGAGAAGGGGTGAGAGAGATAAAATCACCATACATTTCAAAATCCATTCATACAAGATAAAATATCGAATAAAATTCTACATATAATTGCGATGGTATTACAAGGTCACACACATTGCTAGAAGTCAAACGATACTCCAGAAGGATATTTTATCTAAAGTTGAGAAAACTGTCCAAAACAGCAAAAGTGCTTACCACCTAGGTCTCTAACACATTTGTTTCAAGTTTGATCATGATTTTATGATTCCTACTTATTCCCCCATATATATAAAATTCATCGTGTCTACGATGTGTTTATTACGATGAGTAGAGCTCAAGTTACAAGGGCGATTCCGGGGTCGGTTATCGTAATTGTGTCAACAACTCTTTTCACACAAAGAACCAACTGATGTGGGCCCCAAAACCCACTTGCAAAACTAGTCTCCAAAGGAATTTTCATTGAAATGAAGGTGGTTTAGGATTCTCTTTTTGCAATCTAGAGATATGTGGAAGTGGTTTTCTTTCAGTTTCACTCAAATTAAGTGGCAACTATAAGTTTCAAACCGATCGTGTTTTATTAAATGAGTATGTCACTACTTAAAGTGACTGATAAGTTAAGTGGCTTAAAAATTGATTTGCAAGGGCATTAAAAAAATTCAAACAACTTGGTTAAGGTTCCCATGATCTCCCACATTACTGTGGATCATGCAAGGAGTTTAAAATTTATGGTACATTTGGGTATGGTGCTCCATGCGCATGACTTTTGAGATCGATTTTTCTATTTTGACAGTTTGCATCAAAGGAAATATTTTTTCATTTGTTGGGATTATGTTCCCTTTCATTCAACATTTAATTTTGAAAAATTTTAAATGATGAAGAAAAATTTAGTGCAAGCGAAAAGGGAAATACTATACCCATATTCAATGTTTGCTGGTGGAAAACAACATGGGGCTTTTCATACCAGATTTAGGCCGGTGACTTTCATTCACTTGCAAGTTCCCAAATCCCTTTCTGTGAATCCATTTGTGCATATCTAGCCAACATGGAATTCCATGAAACTATTATTTTTTCCACATTAAGACAACAACTTCACGTGTTTTGCTTATGTTTCCACATCTTTCATACATGTCTTACCTTAGTACCAAATAATAAAGCATCTTCTTCCAAATTTTGTACACATCTTTCTAGGAATTCAAATCTACAAACAAATTGATTAACTCACCAAAGAAGAGTTTATGTAATAATAATAGTGGCTCAAAATTATTTTTGCTCTCCAAGCAATAAATAAACACATCGACAAAAATGTATTGTGTGTATCATGTACTTCATTATGCTTCATACTACCACGTGTCTTTTGAGAATTTTTCCAAATAATTCACGTTTTTAGTCTAAATCTCCCATTTTGGCACAAGTTGGGAGAAACTAGTAAAAAATCAATTTTCCAATCCTCTTTGATGGTTGTTTGTGCCTTGTCCCAAGGTTTTTTAACCAACCATTTTTATAAATCCTGTAGCCATGGCACTCCATGAGGAAAATCTAATTGGGATGGTGATGAGAATGAGAAAAAAGGCTTTCATGCAAAGTAAGGGAGAAGTATTCACATCTTGCAAAGAAGTTAAGTGGGATAGCAGAAGGGAACTCTCAATGAATAAACAAGAATAAAATTTGAAAAAACCAAATAAGGAGCGGGAAAAAGAAGTGGTAGTTGTATCCTACCACGAGAATAGTGTTAGAAGGGTTATAGAGCATACAAAGATAGGTGTGAAAAAAATAATCTCAAACAATACGGCAGAACATTACACCCAATGAAGTGCATCCTAGTCCTCAATATTATTTTTCCTATGCATACAAAAAATAAACCAGTGGAAAATATTATTTCTCTCTCAGAGACATTTGAACATGCCTCAAAAGTAGATACAGATCCAAATCAATTAATTTATACAGGGTAAAATGAGGAGATATTTGGTTACATATTTATTTTTGTTTACAAGGCTATTTAACCTTAAATGGGATTGATTTTAGGACAACTATTAGCATATCTCCTTTTTGCATGGTTCCCAGAAATGTTCTATTTATTTAATTATAAGAGTGCATGCCCCTTGCACTTGTTGTGACCATCTAATTACGATTAGATTTACACCATAACTTAGGTTTCACCGTGGTTAACACCTCGGGTTCTCAAATAAAGTGCTTGTATTATTAGGTAAGGAAAATGATAGGATCATGCAAGGCGCTTAGGATAATTCAATGTCCATACCTGTACATTGCACTTATGACAAAGTTGGCCCTCCTCCTAACACATACCACCGTCCTACTCGAGCACTTCAAATTTATTTTATTTAAATTTTTGTTTTTTTGTTTTATGTTGGGCACTACATTTCCCTCCCCTTATAATAAGCATCATCCTCGATGTGACTATACAATGCCAAATATTGAAGGATATGTAGGTAAGAAATTCAATAATGACACATATCGTTTAACAAAACAACTAGTCGGTACAATGTGACCATAAAGAAGCAAAATAATTTTGGCAATATCTTAAATTTTAATGTTTCGTGAAGATTGGTAGTTCTCTTTTACTTTATTATCGATTATTTTTCCTTTACAGCATTTCTTAATCTCAAGATCTTAGTATTTCATTGTTTAACATTTCAATTTTCTTATGTTTGTGGGTTCCCAATAGTAATTGGCCTCAAGATGTCACACAACACTAACAATCCATGAGACATCTTGTTACACACTTTCACGACTATATCACATCACAAGACCTCTAATTCCACCATGTAAAGACAACAAATAGTCCACATAAAAAATAATTTCCAACAATTATGTCACAGGCATAGATCCAACACACACATGTGACTAACAAACAATGAATCATCACGCTAATACATATGCAATTGGTATCACATGACCCAAAACCATGACTATACCCACATAGTGCCAAGACAAGATCCAATAGTACATACCAACCAAGAGGAGCGTCAAGCCTCAATCATAACAATGCCTAACAAGACTCACAGGAGTAACTCATCGATCAACATAAGCACCACAATATGGCATACCAACATTAATAACTTCCCAATATGATCTGTGATCCAAGAAATATCAAGAAATAACATCTCCCAAAGTACCAAGCATGAGCCACCACCTCCCATCAACATGAGTCAACAAAAGTCTTCATCTTACACCAACAATAACCAAATATCGTAAGACAACAAGTTTTCATTGTTTAAACACTTTTTTTTTCAAGTTTCCAATTGGTTGAAGGGTCGGAGGTGGTAGTTCATTTTTCACATGAGGTGATACATAGAGGAGTGAAAAGGGCATATATGAGAACTAACATGCAAGAAGTATGATCTATGGTTATTTCTAATTGTTTGAACATGACAAGAATCTTTCCAACACAAATTTTGATCAGTGGTTTTCAAGTATAGGAGGTTATTTTTGTCTTGCAAGACAAGGTAAGAATGATTGGATACAAGCATTTCCTTTTAGGATTGATTTATACAAGCTTATTTTCATACTTTTTTCTCATAAAAGGGTATTATCTCGATGTGAAGGTTATAACAAGTTTCGTCATGTCTCACAATACAAAAATATATTCACTTGATATGCAAGAATGCCAAATGATAAGATGTCACAAAGGGATAATTTATATTTTTACACAAAGAAACATAGTCTCAAGATAGAATAAGACATTTCCACACAACTCCATAAGTCTCCCAAAAACCACTCCATATGCCTCCCAATAGAGAAAGAATCATAGTGTCAAAAACCAAGCCAGTCACTCACCATAGAGCCCCATCACCTTATTTATCCATGTTGGGTCACTCACCATAGAGCCCTATCTCCTTATTTCTCCATATCGGGTCACTCACCATAGAGCCCCATCTCCTTATTTCTCCATTTAATGAGGTTGGTCACCCTATGGCCCTAGGAACATAGAGCCCCATCACCTCCACCTAAGTGGCATAAGTAACCTATAGTTCAATACTACACATCCCTATGACCCCCTTGGGGTGTACCCCATACAACGAAGCGGGTCCATAGGTCTAACCACTCCATGGTGAATCCCATGACCCTAATCCAACACATAACGACATTAGAACTAGCATAACAATCCGTTTCAAATGCCAAGTGGAAAAAATCCCAAGCCTTGGCTAGGCTAAAAAATTTTAAACTTGAAAAGAAAATTTCAAACTAAGAAAAACAAATGGCTAAATAGTCGCAATAATGCAAAGCCCTTTTGTAAGCACAAAATCAAGCTAAATGCCCAAAATATAAGAATACATCAATCAAGAAAATTGTTGGTTCTTACAAGAAAAGAGAAAATGATCAATTTACAAATAAAATATGAACATATAAAAATCACATTATGATCACTATGTAGCCCTTCTGTGGCCACCAAAGGGGTACTCATCAAGTTGCTAGCACTCGTATATCGATCCTCAGCTCACAAAATACATTTAACCATAATAATCATATCTCCAAATCACACATATGAGGATCCACATAGTTAGTTTAGTATAGGATTATTTTATGGAGAACCCACATAAGAGAGAGAAGGGAACTCTAGTTTTCATAAGTTGAGCCTTAGGTGGTGCACGTCCAAAATATACTGACCAAGCTCGAAGTATACCAAATGGATAGAGTGGATTTTCAGTCTATATGAGACTCCACTACCAAACTCGTACTCTACTCAAGGTTATGGAAACTTGGTTCACGCCTCCTCTCTCCACACATACACTTTTATCAATTGTTACCTTTAGTGTCAATTAGTGTAAGGTACAAAACATTACACATTTAACTACATTACTAACACAATGATGTATACGAATAAATAACCATAGCATTTTATGCATGGTAAAATTACGGGTATAACATAACAATGTTCCATGGCTTACAATCACATAATATTTCCACATGATGTACCAAAAGTGCAAGTACAACACAATAAGAGACATATGATCACCATATGCCCCTAATTCATGACACACATTTTATCACATATCACATGAATACATATATATGATGAATATAGTGATTAATGTCAGTACATATACATAATTATAAAACTACTATCATGACACATCATAATATGGTGGCAACAACATGGTATGATATAAAATATAAGGAACCACCCTTTGGTACACAACACATTGATATAAATACACAACATCACAAGATGACGAAACACCACCACACTTTCACTATTCACATTAACATTGTTTTTCACCCAAAAAGGTGGTAACGTATGTGTAATACATGTTTAATCCATGAGAGAGAGAGAGAGAGAGAAATCTCATGACCATACGCATCGAAAACACATACAATGCAAATAAAGTGGAAAACACAATAGGTGTATTAACATGATCACAATTACAAATTATCACATCACAACATACGATCACATTACTTTTCCCACTCTCTCCACCACGATGCATAAGCATAACACACCAAATTTCCCGGATGTTCAAGAGTATGAACCTAGCTCTGATAAAACTTAATGCCCACATTTTCAACACCAAAATACAATAATAAAATTATCTGAGTAATTTTTTCTTATCTTTAAATGATTGCTACACAACACCACATGGGCTCCAATAGAGAAACTTAACATCACATAAGACACTTACACAAAACATCGACCCACATAGACAACATGATAACACCGTATAAATTTAGATTCCACACTTTCCCTAATGAATAATCAATAGCAATTACCCACATAAGAGAGAGAAGGGAACTCTAGTTTCCATAAGTTGAGCCTAAGGTGGTGCACATCCAAAATATACTTGAGCAAGCTCAAGTATACCAAATGGATAGAGTGGATTTTCAGTCTACATGAGACTCCACTTCCAAACTCATACTCGTCTCAAGGTTATGGAAACTTGGTTCATGCCTCCTCTCTCCACACATACACTTTTATCAATTGCTTCCCTTAGGGTCAGTTAGTGTAAGGTACAAAACATAGCACATAACTACATTACTAACACAATGATGTATACGAATAAATAATCATAGTGTTTTATGCATGGTAAAATTACAGGTATAACATAACAATGTTCCATGGCTTACAATCACATAACATTTCCACATGATGTACCAAAAGTGCAAGTACAACACAATAAGAGACATATGATCACCATATGCCCCTAATTCATGACACACATTTTATCACATATCACATGAATACATAGATATGACGAATATAGTGATTAATGTCAGTACATATACATAATTACAAAACAACTGTCATGACATACATCATGATACATCATAATATGGTGGCAACAACATGGTATGATACAAAATATCAGGAACCACCCTTTGGTACACAACACATTGATACAAATACACAACATCACAAGATGACGAAACACCACCACACTTTCACCGTTCACATTAACATTGTTTTTTCACCCAACAAGGTGGTAATGTATGAGTAATACATGTTTAATCCATAAGAGAGAGAGAGAGAGAGAACTCTCATCACCATACACATCGAAAACACAGATAATGCACACCAAGTGGAAAACACAATAGGTGCATTCACATGATCACAATTACAAGTTGTCACATCACAACATACTATCACATTACTCTTCCCATCTCCTCCACCACCATGCATAACCATCACACACCAAATTTCCCAGAGGTTCAAGAGTATGAACCTAGCTCTGATAGCAACTATAATGCCCACATTTTCAACACAAAAATACAATAGTAAAATTATCTCGAATAATTTTTTCTTGTCTTTAAATGATCGCTACACAACACCACATGGGCTCCAATAGAGAAACTTAATGTCACATAAGACACACAAAAATTGACCCACATAGACAAACATGATAACATTGTATAAATGTAGATTCCACACTTTCCCTAATGAATAATCAATAGCAATTACACAACCACAAAAAGGTACCCAAGGATTGGAAAATCCATGACATATCATTACCATGGTTACATATTATTTACGATTAAAATTTCAAGAGCATTTATCGTGCAAGAATAAATTCTCCTTTTCCACCTACATATTCTTAATTTCATTTAACATTCAAATTACAATACAAACACTTAATTTGGATCTTTCTCCCTTACAATAATCTCCATAACTAAATAATTATTTTCCACATTTCAAAACACATACAAAATTCCTAATGCTCTCATTCTTATGTTAAGGTTCTGCTTCTCAAAACGTTTATTCAATGTTTAAATTTTACCCTTGTTACACAAGGGGAACTAACATGAAGTCAAGGAAGAAATCTTAGGATTTAAGGGAGATTTAGATTCAAGATACCTCTTCCCATAAACATCCTTCCATCACGGTACCTTTATTTTCCTGTTATAGTTGTTATAGTTCAATAACTTGTTTGAATCCATTCAACATTTTCACATCATGAAATTTTATTTATATATTATAGATTTAAGATCTTATGTTTTCTCGAAAGTTTGATCTCACCAAGAGAAATTCATATTTATTTATTAAAACATGAAAATGTCTAGTTAAGTTATAAGGAGTTCAAGTATGACATTATTCCTAACCAAAATCTCATTAACTCTTATACTCTTTACACTTACGTCGTACTCTAGTCTCACTTCCATCTCACTATTGGCATTGTTTTAGAACAATTGTAATTCAAATGACACATAATTTACACTTAAGGATTCATGACTACAAGGAGTGGTGACCCTGCACAAAACAACTCATTTCATCACTCTTAGACACTCAAGTATTAAATGCATATAACAAGCGAGACAACCCAAAACTATACACTTTTCAAATTTCTTCCCAGAAACTATTTAAATGGTTGAGTAAAGATGAACCAACTTTTCTTTCACCAATACCCTTAAGAGAGGCTCCACAATCTATTAAATTCAAAAACATTCATGGATGGGGGAACTACACCCTATGAGAAGCACATGGTAATTTTCTATTACACACCAAGGTACACATTTATCTAAGAGGGACAAAAGGGGTTCAAACATAAAAGTTATGAAATTTTACACATTCAAAAACCTTATACAGAAATATTTACAATCATTGGTAACCATACATCATATGTCCTTTTTCCATTAACATCATGAGAGGTCACTCGATCTACTACATTCATTAGTAGTCGGGTACCCTACCATAAGACAAAATTAGAGTGATAAAATGTCCCTATCTTGCAAAGCCTTCGTGCCACTTGAGGTATTCCAAGAATAAATTTTCTCACTTTCATTTAACACTTAGCTTATAAAGGATTCCATTAGGTTTGTTTCATTTATTTAACTTCCAATAAAAATATATCACACGATTGTTAATTTTAATTATCTTAAGATGTACATAATTTAATTTTTGATTCTTTAATGATAAAATATATTTTCTCAATCACGTGTTCTCAAGTGGGTCAATTCATGTCCATTTTCACATCATAAGAAAGATTTATTGTGTTCAGAAGTAATCTCCACGGCACTTAAAATTATTAGACTGACATCACAAGGGTACGTTCTCAAATATGGCCAAGTTGTAAATTTTCCTTTACAATTAAAAATGTAATAGTGCATTAATGCATAACCCTACTGTCTCTATGGTTCCAACCATTGTTCATTATATTCCAGTTTTAATGTTATTTAGTCTATAAAACAACCATGAGATTTCAAGCTCAACATGTCATCTTGTATGCCACTAAAGTGATGTTATGTCTCACACTAAGGCATCTTACACACTTTCATACCCACGCAAATGCTCTCAATTAGGTTCCTAAGGAGGAACACACAAACACATACGGTACCTCTAAGTCTCTAGGACTACGAAAGATGTTTAGAGCCAACATAACTCAAGGCTTACCATAGAGAATCATTCCATTCAATAAAGGTAAATATTTCAAGATATATGTTTGTTTTGTCACTTCTTCCCGCTCAAAAATAAAAACACACAAATGTAAGTTGATATTTTTCTTTGAAGATTAAGTGATTTCCTAGGTCAATGCAACACTAGCAGATAGGTAAAAACACGCCATTTTAAATTATTGCCAAAAATTTTACTGCACAATCATATCCAAAATTACAATGACACTAAACATTTTAAATGACAAGGTTCTAGTTTCATCCTCCTATACTTATTTTGACACTAAAAGAAAGGATTCTTTGACATCATTTTCCAAAGCAACATGATACAATCAACTTCATTTACTTAAGAATATACACAATTATGACTAAGAGTAACATTCACAAATAGGAAAAAGTACAACTACTCTATGAAATGGTACATTTTCCCAATACACAACACTATCATATACATCATGGAAACAATGAAAATAATACATTCTATTCATAACAATATCACTGAAATGTTCTAAACAATTACATTTCCTTCAAATAGTATGCTAATAAAATACACAAGTGTCATTTTACTACTCCTATTGTCCGGGTACCTGCAAACCACCGCAGGGTCACTCCTAGAACTAGTATGGAAGTCCCCTGTACTCAAGCATAAATCCACACATTCATCATTTCAAACAATTTCAATTAAAGAGAAGTGGGAAAGAGATATATAGGGAGAGAGAAGAAGATAGATTTCGTTTCTCACGCATTCACACTTTCACATTCATTTGCACTTAACATTTTAGTACTAGAGAGAGAGTAAGGATGAGAGAGAAAGTTAAGAGGAATTTTATTTTCCATTCACAATGTCATAACCATTTGCATTTCATGTCTATTTTCATTTCATTTCAAACTAATTTATATTTCCCAATTCATTTATGTTTTCAAATCAACCAAAGTATCATAGTCATTTCTAGAGAGAGAAGGGAATTGAGAGATAAAATCACCATACGTTTCAAAATCCATTCATATAAGATAAAATATTGGATTAAAATTTTACATATCATTGCGATGGTATTACGATGTCACATGTGTGGCTAGAAGTCAAATAAGACTCCAGAAGAATATTCTATCTAAAGTTGAGAAAACTGTCCAAAAACAAAGAAAAGTGGTTACCAACTAGGTTTCGAACACACTCATTTCAGGTTTGATCACGAAATTTTATGATTCCTACTTATTCCCCCATATATATAAAATTCAACGTTTCTAATGGAAGTTGATTACGATGAGCAGAGCTTAAGTTACAAGGGAAAATATGGGGCCGGTTATCGTAATTGTGTCAACAACTCTTTTCACACAAATGACCAATGGGCCCCAAAACCCACTTGCAAAACTAGTCTCTGAAGGCATTTTCATTGAAATGAAGGTGGTTTAGGATTATATTTTTGTCAATCTATAGATATGTGGAATTGGTTTTAAGTTTCGCTCAAATTAAGTGGCAACTGTAAGCCAAAATTGATCGTGTTTTATTAAAATGAGCATGTCACTACCAATGACTAATAAGTTAAGTGGCTTAAAAATTCAATTTACAAGGGCATTAAAAAAATTCAAACAACTTGGTTAAGGTTCCCATGGTGTCCCATATTACCAAGGATCATTTAAGGAGTTTAAAATTTGTGGTACATTTAGGTGTAGCACTCCATGCGCATGACTTTCAAGATCAAATTTTTTTTGTTTTGATTTGGCCAAGGAAAGATTTTTTCAATTTTTGTAAGTATGTTTCTATCATTCCACATTTAATTTTGAAAATTTAGAAATGATGAATTGAAATTTATTACAAGTAGAAAGGGGGAAACCATACATGTATTCAATGTTTGCTGGAGGAAAACAACGTGGGGCTTTTCATCCTGGATTTAGGTCGGTGACTTTCATTTTCTTGTGAGTCCCCAAAGCCCTTTCTATGAATCCATTTGTGCATATCTAGCCATTATGTCATTCCATGAAGCATTTTTTTCCACATTAAAACAAACATTTCATGTGCTTTACTTATATTTCCACATCTTGCATATGTGTCTTACAGTGCACTAGAAAAAAAAAGCATCTTATTCCAAATTTTATAAATGTCTTTCTAGGCATTCAAATCTATAAACAAATTGATTAACTCACCAAATAATAGTTTTTTTACTAATAATAGTGGCTTAAAAAAACAATTGCTCTCCAAGCACTAAGTAAACACATCCAAAAAATTGACTTGTGCATATCCTGTAATTCATTATGCTCCATATTGCCACATCTATTTTGGGAATTTTGCCAAATAATTCATGTGCTTGATCTAAATCTCCCATTTTGGCACAGGTTGGGAGAAACTGGTAAAAAATTAGTTTTACAATGTTCTTTGATGGTTGTTTTTGCCATATCCCAAGGTTGTTTAACCAACCATGGCACTTCATGAGGAAACACCTGACTTGGACGATGATGAGAATGAGAAAACAGAGGATTTCACATAGAGGAAGAGGGATAAATTCAAATCTTGTAGAGAAGGTAAGTGGGATAGCAGGAAGGGCACTCTCAATGACTAAACCAGAACTACAAATCAAAAAATATAGATAAGGATTGGGAAAAAACAAAGTGGTAGTTGTCACCTACCCTGAGAATAGTGTTGAAAGGGTTACAAAGCATGTAGCACAGGTGCGCAGAAGAATCCAAAACAATACAGAAAAATATTACACCCATTGAAGTGCATCCTAGTCTTCAATCTTCTTTTCCTCTGCATACAACAAATAAACCAACGAAAGGTAGTATTTATTTCTCAGAGACATTTGAACATGCCTCAAAAGTAGATAGATATCTAGATCGATCAATTCGTATAGGGTGAAATGAGGAGATATTTTGTTACATATTTATCTTTTTGATCAAGGCTGATTTAACCCATAATGGGATTGATTTTAGGACGGCTATTAGTAGATATCCCTTCAGCATGGTTCCAAGAAACATTCTGTTTATTTAATTATGAGAGTGCATGCCCCCTACACTTGTTGCGACCATCCAATTACTGCTAAATTTACAACGTAACTTGGGTTTCACCATGGTTAACACCTTGGGTTCTCAAATAAAGTGTTTGCAGTATTAGGCAAGGAAAATGATAGGACTGTAAGGCGCTTAGGAAAATTCTATGTCCATACCTGCTACACTAAAAATCTGACCCTCCTCCTGACATAGACCGTCGTCCTGCCCGCGCACTTCAAATTTATTTTATTTCAATTTATTTTTATTTTTTTGTTTTATGTTGGGCACTACATCATGAAAAGTAATGTGAGACAAACAATATGAATGATACATGTTCTAATTTGAATGAATGAAAATCCTACATAGAGGCAATAGTTTTTATGTTTCAAGACATAAATCTTGGATTCCAATTCAACCACATCTGAAAACACCTCTTTAATTTGAGAATGATAGACAACATGATATTTTATATGAACTACTCAATAGGTGATTAATAATTTTTACCTTATCATTACTATCCCCTCTATAAGATCAAAAAATCATATACCAACCAGCTTACAATTATCATAGAATTAATAGACATCATGAAAATGAATGTTTTTCTTTACAACAAACAATCAAAACTTGAGTGTAATTGTTTTCTTTCCTTTGATATGTGATATTCTAATAAATATCTTATTCAGTCATCTCTAATTTCTAAATCTAACCAGCTCCCAAATTTGATACATCTATATCAAATGATAATAATGCAATACTAAATGACATAACTTGAGATATGAAAGAAATAAATATTTTGGAAGAGCCAGTCTCAGTGAAAGAATTACATCATACTATTGTGAAAATAAAAATGGAAACAATATTAATAGAATGTGCAAAATTATGCATGGCAAGAAAGAACTTAGAGCTTATACAATCCTAGTTAGGGGGAAACACAACAATATATTGTATAGATATGTCTACTTTACCATTAATAGTGAATTTAGAGTAATATGATAGGTCAAATTTTAATAGTGAAAAATTCAAAGATATACAAATGATTATTGGGATAATACTACTACAAATATGAATGGTCCGGGAAAAAAACTTCAAGGTTTGGGGCTCTACAACTCGGTGAAAAATTGAGTCAACTTTTCTAGGGTTTTACAATTTACACCACCATACCGTGGCCTTTTCGGGGTCTACGGGAATTTATTGCTATAGTTTCTCCTAGGGTTTCTCACCCGTTGGGTGTCCCTATATAATTTCCTCGCCATCTTCCATCCTGGTTGTTTCAACTGTGGCTGGAGATAGTGGAGATTTAAACAATGGCACCGCCAACAAAAGTGACCCAAGAAGTTCATTCCGAAAGTATTCCACGAGGTAATATTTCTCCTCCTGATGTGGTTTTTCCCATTCCTAAATTTAATGTTGCATGTCAATGGTTAGAGCAATTTTGTCTCATTGGGTATTTCGTGGGCCACATCCCCTCTGAAAGCATGCTCAAATCTTGGGTGAACACCATCTGGACCCCTCATGGAGTCAGACTGGAAAGTGTTCAAAACATGACCAAGGGTTTCTTTCTCTTTCACTTTTTGACCCTACTAATGCACCCAATATTCTGGCTAAGCAAGCCACTTGGTATGTTCGCAACTTGTCATTGTATTAACCCCATGGCACAAGGACTTCATGGTATCTAAATATACCGCCCTTAAAGTGCCTATCTGGGTTGAATTTCCTAGCCTTCCTTTGTCGTGTGTGCCTTTTTTGTCACAAATTTTCACTTCTCTTGGCTGAGTTGTTTGCCTCAAAGCCAAAAGGTTTTACCATGCTCGCCCGTAGAAGCGAGTCTGTGTTGAGATTGATCTCTCTCAAGACCTTAAGGAATTTGTGGATATCTAGATGGGGGATAAATGCTACTCTTAGTGGGTCATGTATATCAATCTTCCTAACACATGCTTCATTGTCGCTTCGATCGAAGATCATAGATTATCCTCTCTATGTGCCCCAAAACTGCTATATGGCCAAAGTAGCTTCTGAACTAGTTAAACCCCCATAGAAGTAAGGTTGGCAAGTTTCGAAAGGCCAACGTAATAAGAGAAAAGCCAAAAAATCCAAGGCCTCTGGCTCTAATGGCCACCAGGAATCAGCTGTTAAGGAACAACCGCATAATGTGCATGCTAAAGAGCCAACGATTGTTGCTAAAGAACCAACTGCCACTGCCAACTTAGCTACCTCGTTTCCAAAGTACTCCAGCACACCCCTCGTGGCGTTGGTTCTCATGGACTAGTCAAATTCCATTTATAATGTTCCCATCCTGTAATTAGTGTCATTACTCCTACCAAGCAACTCACAAGGGCCTTCCAAAAGGCCCCGAAGCCCTTCTCACATCTCTCGGGACCATAGCTCGCTCACAATGTTGATTCCACCAAAGTGGAGTACAACATTGAGTACGCCAATCGAAAAAAAGTTGATTTGCAGGATTTTTTATAGCACAACATTGTTTGTTTCCTATAAAATCAATATGATGCCCTTGATGGCTTAGAGGACGGGGATATGGCTCTTGACCATCGTTTCCCATGAATTGTCTATCTTGGAATGTTCGGGGTCTTACAGACTCCTATCATAAATATGTTGTGCATGAAACTCGCAATAATGTGCAAATTTGGATGTTTTGTTTTTGCAGAGAAGTAAAAATTATAGGTTTTCAATTATAGATGGTTTGCAAATCCATCTAGCCTGACAACTTGGCTTTCTGTAGCAATCATGAAGTAGGACATGGGGGTTTAATTTCACTTTTTGCTCCCAAATGGCAGCCTTTACTTATTGACCATGACATCAACCCCACCAACCATGCCATATGGGTCCTCTTTAATGTGGACGGCTGCCCTTTTGGCCTCATTAATATTTACGCCTCAAATGATGCAACCAAAAGGGCCAATCTATGGCGGTGGATCACCAACTCCATTCCTAATGCTTACTGGGTAATAAGTGGAGATTTTAATATGGTTGAGTCACCTAATGATAAATGTGGCCACTTTCCTATGAGGTGGACATCTCGGAAAAAGGGAAGTATGGTATTTCATGTGTAATAAATTTGGATTTTTTTATCCTAACGCATCTCGCTTTCCCACCTCTAAAGCTTGGTATACGTGGACCAATCTATGTGGAGGGACAAATCACGTTCTTAAATGGCTTGACATGGCCATGTTGTCAGCTCAAGATTATTTTGAGTTTGATAGCATTTATTCTATGCCAGTGGAGGTCATGCCTGACTTTGTCCTTTCAGATCATTCTCCAATACGATTTCATATCAATTGGCATGATGCATGCCCCTTTTGTCATAAAGGCCAATTCTTTCTTAATATTGCCTTGATGCATCATGGCCCCACCGTCAATCATATCAAGTGTGTTTGGAATTTAATTCCACAACCCAGTCATTTCCAGTGATTTCATCCACCTATGCAAGCTAGCTAGATTCAGTGGTGGGAGGACGCGACTCGACTGAAAACAAGATTTCTTAGAATCTATGACCGGTGGACATAATTTGGCACCACTCATACTCCATTAATACCTCAGCTCTCATCCATGCGGTGGTGGCACTTTGAGGATCCCTTCTCTGAAACTCTGCAACTTCAAGTTGTAACACTTTGGCACCAAATCCAAATTGTGGATAATTATAGTGTCAAGAGCGCACAGATCCAGGCTCGAGATGCACTAGCTCAAAATTGGAGATTAGGTTTTGAAATATTTTTTTCTCTCTCGAGCCAAAAACCTTCCCAACAGATCCGGGCTATTATGGATGGCAGAGCTCATATTAATGACCCATAACTTATGTTGTAAGCCTTTGTGCGCCACTACAAGCTTGTGTTTCAAGCTCAACAACCCTCTGCAGCTCACCAAACTACTCTTGATCAATGTTTGGGTGTTGTGTCATGCAAATTATCAGAGGCTCAAAAGGTGATCTACGAGAGAATGCTCACCATTGAAGACCTCCATGAAGCCACCATGCAAATGGCCAATGATAAAGTGTTAGGATGTGATGGGTTCCCTTGCAAATTCTATAAAACCCTTTGGGATTCAGTCGGTCAAGACCTGTTTCAGGTTTATCTTGAAGGTTTCCAAAAACATTCCTTAGGGCCACACATTAATAAGGGAAACATCAAATTCATCCCTAAACAAGGAGACCCAAAGAAAATTACATGTTGGCGTCTGATTACATTGTTGAACGTCTCCTATAAAATCATTTCCAAAGCATTAGCTCTGTGGTTACGCAATCTTCTGCCAGTTGTTGTTCAATTAGAAAAAACAAGATTTATATAGGGATGATACATCCTGGATAACATCATTGCGGTGTGGGAAGGCATGGAATGGGCTTGCAGGTCTAATCAAGCCGCCATGTTTATCAAAATTGATTTTGAGAAGGCTTATGATCGGATTGAATGGCCATTCATACTCGCCATGCTCCAAGCCCTTGGCTTTGGTCCCATTTTTATTCAATCTGTCAATATGCTTTTTGTGGATGCTTCTACTTAGATCTCTATCAATGGCCTCAGCTTAGAACCTTTTGGGATTTTTCATTCTATTCGGCAAGGCTTCCCTCTTTCCCCTTGCACTGTATGTGCTCACGTCGAAGGTTTTGGCTATCTATTAGCTCATGCCAAAGCACAAGGTCTTGTTCACGGAATCTCGATTCTTACTAAGCCCACTTCTCAACTTCTTAATGGGAATTTTGTGGATGATTCCTTTCTTACGCTCATTGAAGATGAAACCAACATTCATAATGCTATGTAATGTTTGGATATGTTTTTCTTAGCTTCTGGCTCATCCATTCAATGGAAAAAAAACCCGTGTTATTGGTAATATTTCCTTCCCGCTCCAGATTGACTTACCACTTTTGAATGGAAAATCCTGTAACATGGTGAGATTTTTAAATTCTTAGGTATTCCTTTTTCTTTTCAAACCTCCCCGACCGAGCTATGGCAATATGTCATTCAATGGGTGGCAAAAAAGTTGGAATATTGGATCACCAGACCTTTATCTTTGGTTGGAAAATTCCAAATTTGTTCCAAAGTTCTTGTAGCCACACATGTTTACTACTCGTCATGTTGGGTTCCTTCCAAAGCTTCCATCCAGAAGCTAGAAAAATTTCTCAAAGATTTCTTGTGGGCTAATGCTTCTACAGAAAAGGTTTTCATCAAGTAGCCTAGGACATTTTTGCTTGCCTCAAAATTTTGGGGGGCTCGGCCTTATTCACATTCAACGCCAAGGGCAAGATCTTTGTGCTAAATGGATTATCAGAAGCATTACTAGCCAAGAAGCTTGGAAATTTCTTATATGGCATGGTATTGTTGAAGGTTCCCCTTATGGCCACCTGCATGGAAAGGATTGGGGTTTGTCAATTTTCTCATTACCCCAACGCTTGTCAAAATTGTTGGCACCTTTGTGCTTAAGAGCATTTGGAAATCTTGGGAATGTATTAAGCCTTGGCTTTTGTGGAAGGGGATGGCTTTCGAAATGGGCTTTCTGTCAACCAGCAATCTCTCTAGTGGTCGCTGATTTTTCAATCTCAAGATAAGTGTTTAGCAGAGGTCCTAGGAATCTCCACACTCAAATTCTTCAAACACTAATTCGCACCATTGAGGACTTCTTCTACAAAACTAGCTCAATCTTGGTTCTCTTGGCGATTTCAAAACTATATTTTGGCTTTCCAACCAAGACTAGGATACTTTTACTATTGTGATCAATTTGGTTCCTGACCACATGTTGCATAATATTTTTGTGCATTCCTCTCGCCCATGGTGGATGAACTAGAAGTGGTATGCAGATACCCCATTCTATAATTACAAATCTAGCAAAGGCTATCATTGGCTCTTGCCTCATTTACCCATGGTAGATAAACTTAATACACGTTGGGGAATTCATTCCACACTGTCTACCTAGAATAGGTGATTTGAAACTATTTGGACTCTATGTGTGGAGCCCAAGATTGCTCATTTCCTTTGGTGTATTCTTCACCAAGGCCTTCCTATCGGGGCTCATCTTGTTCAAATTGGGATCCCAGCTCCCAAATGTCCTTTCTGTGGTCATCTGGAAACAATCTTGCATGTTTTCTGGTTTTGTCCCAAAGCTCAAAATGCCTAGAACTGGATACATTCATTTTTCTTTCCTTTACGGCCTCATTGCTTCACTTGGTAGCATATCCTTTTGGGAGATAATCCCAAGCTTCGCCTATGTTCACCCAAATTTGGCATGTTTTCAAAGGGGAGATTTTGTTTTGGATATGGAAAGAAAGAAATTCTTTTTTCTTTATTAATTATGTAATTGATCAATATTTCTCTGTTTATAATAAATCTATGGTGATCTCTAATGTGCTTCTGCAGATACAAATTTAGGCCAACAAGGTTACAAAGTGGAGGTGGACCACCTCCGGACTTCACTGTTGTGCCACTAGGGGGAAGCCCCATGTAATATTTTTCGAATGCATGTGTCCCCTACTAGACACCCCACACCTTCCACCCTTACTAGTCGACGCAACCAGTCTCAGTGTTATGCTTTCAGTCACAGCTCACCACTCCCGGGCCCATTGCCTCAAAGGCAGCACTCACTAGCTCACCGCCATGGTCGGGCTCACCTCTGCCTTCATCATCGCTTGCCAACAAGGCTGGGGCTCACCACCTCATCAAAGCATGGATGGGGCCCTCATCTTGTCGCTACTTACACATCATGATGTTTGGCACCCACTCGCCACCAAACAAATTCCCTTGCCTCAACCTCGCCATTCCTACTTGCGGGGAATAAAACCCGAGAGGAAGAAGTTACTAGTGGTTGGGAACTTCCAGATGTTGGAAAGGACTTACCTGTTTGAGGTGGCCGGATGATCATGATCTTCCCACCTCGGGCATGTTTGTTGATGCTTTACTTAATTGTGTTTTTTTTCTACTTTTAGGCTATGCCTATATTTTTAATCTTCTAGGCTCGGCCTAGTTTGACTCGCATTTCTCTAGGCTCAGCCTAGCTTTGTTTTTGGTTTTGGGGTGTTCTCTCATACCACCCATTTTTGTTGAAATTTATCTTGTAACATATTGAATTAATATAATATAAGATCCTTTTCATTAAAAAAATGAATGGTTCTATTAATATGATGGTTCTTGATGAGGTACCACCTGCTACATGTTGATTTAATAAAATATGAATATTTTATTAAAATCTAAAAGCAATGATTGTTACAATGATATACAATGAAATACATATGTTATTCAATTTATTTGATCTAATTATGAAATAAAATGAAATATATGGGGAACTTACCATGATTTTGCTTATCCCGAAGTGTGTTTAGGTAGGGAGAACTAATAGAATAGAAACTCAAATTGTCCCAAATCTCACTCAGAAAATGTAGAGGTGTTGGAAATTCTTAGAAACTAGCACATGGGTAGAGTCGGGAGCATCTCAGGGTGCACTAGACCATGGCTAGTCTACATAAAAGGTTAGCATCTAGTTTCAACACCATGGCTAGGGTTTCATACATGTTCGACAATGATCACTTGTATTTGCACTTTGACTACTGGAGTACCTGTAAATCTGCAATACAAAAATCTCCTACAAAATATTTAAAAAGACATCAAATCCTAAAAATGAAAGATGTAAAATTAGGGGTCAAATTGTTCTCAATTGTCAAACTAGTGAACTTATAATTAAGCATTGAACTACATCTCAAACCTGATGTAGTTCTATGTGGAAGTGTGTGTAATAGTGCTCTAGATTTCCCTCGCATCACGACACCAAGATAACAGGCAATAGCTAGATAAAATGCAAATGTGTGGGATGGAATTCAAAACTTCCCCTTCCTATGCAATGTGTATGCAAAAAAATGTGCCCAAATGTAGTCCCTTTTGATATGTAGATAGATAGCCCTTGATAAAAAAATATTTCCTTTATAATGGATTATGGTATGTATGTTGTGTTTATATAGGGATCTCTTGCTTGAATTTTGACACTAATGACATGACATGTCGACTAGTACCGCGGGATAGGAGTAAGAAAACCAAAAAGTTTGACTACAAGTATTAAAAATGTGACCAAGGACAAAGAGGATAGGAGCACCCATGTTGTATGAAGCACACTGGATGCTAGTGTTTAGAGATAATGACGACAAATGTAAAAAATAATGATAGACAAGGATCCATGTGACTTGACCAGAAGTAGGTGTAGAAGAGAGAGAGGTGATAGAAAATAATAATAAAGACACCCAATATTAGAAGAATGACTAGGCAGTGTGTCATCATTGAATAATTTTCTTACGAAGATCCATATATAAAACAACATAATTGGTGGTATAGTAAATAGTAGTAAGTGTGCGATTTTGTGTCTACATTTCCCCCCCTTTATATTATTTGAATGAAATTTAAGTAGTGTAAAGGAAGTAAGGAATAGACCTATGAGAAGTCCATAGAATCCTTGTCACAAAAGTACACTCGAATGAGATTATATAGTGTGATGGGCCATGGATTAGTGTGTCGATCCATGTGGTGTAAATGGTGAACCCTTATGCGGAGCACTTACCGAGATTGATGATTTGATTGCAACTAATTTGGCTATTTTTATTTTGTCGTTGATGGAGATTTTGATGGGGTATGGATTGATCAATTCCCAACCCAATTTTATGTGTGTGAAAAACATTGGATTTGGGTGTCCTATTTCTAGAGGAATAGTGTAGGGAGAGAGGTCTAGTTTTACCCTCTAACTTTAACTACATCCTCAAAAGGTCTAGCCATTGTAGATGGAAAAAGACCAAATTTTGTTCATTTCAATCAAATTATAATAACCCATATAGCAGCAGTATAGGAAATTCAATGATGTCTCATTGCCCCCACTCTAAGGGTGCCACAATATGCATGAGAGATGGCTTGTTAGGTCATCTGAAGCAATAGAAAATGTAGAGATAACTTCCCATGTTAGGTCATCTGGGAGAGTGGTGATGTAACTCCTAAGTTAGGTCATCTGGGAGAAGTGTGATATATTTGTGTCGGTTGATTGATGTGAGTAGAAAAATTTTGTTTAAGTTTTATTGGTTACTCATGGAGATATTTTACACTTGTTGCCCCCATATTAGGTCATTAGGGGGAATCGCTAGAAAGTGATGTGAAATTTTGCATGATGTAGGAGAAAATTTTTGATGATGATGAATTAGAAATGTGGAATGATCATGTAATGGTGTGAGGGGAATTATAGGATGACCCCAATTGTATGCCCCCTTTTGGTGAAAGGGAGTGTGATGATGTAATTGTGATTGAAGCGTAATATAGTAGATGTTGTAAAATTATGTGTATATTGAGTTGGAGTTGTGTCGAGTAGGAATATAGTGTTTGTGGAATGTTTATGATATGATAGTAAGCATAATTATGAAGAGAATGATGTAAATGAGACAAGAATTATAGTGATGTTCAAGATACAATTGAAATTGTGTGAGGTGTATTAGTTAGGAGAATGAGTGTAAATAGTGACTATAGTGAGGTAGGCAATTGAGAGTTACTATAAATAGTAATATGTGCATTTCATTTGAATATTTAAGGGTGTGATTTTAAGCTCGAGTGTGTGAAGATGTTGCAAGTGAGAGCACCATGATTGAGTCAATTCAAGATGGTGGCAGCAGCTATGGCATCATGTATGACATTTGAGCTGGTGAGTGTGATTATTTTCGAAAATTGTGTTGAAATTAGTTATTTTTCATGAATTTTTGCAACAACAAAAATTGAGTTTCTAGGTAGTTTTTACCTAGATAAGAATGGTGAAGGCACTAATGACCTTCAGGATGTCCGTGCCTGTATGGGCATTGGTGACCTGCTCCTGTGCACCTACATCCTACTCCTCTGCGCCAAATGACCCATAATGCCTTTTTTAGCCCAGAATGTTGTGAATGTAAAAATTGATGGTTATTGATGGTTTTGTTAGGTTTTTTTACATGTATATGAGGTATTGATGTCATGTTTGTTGTTGTGTCATGTTTTCTAGAGGGATATTCATTTACGGGAGTTCTCATAGTGGTTGTTGTCATTTGAGCACATTATTAGGATTGGGTTTGTCAAATGATGAGTGGGATGTACTAGATCGTGTCGGCTTGTGACACATAGCAAGGATGGGGATGTGCCCCATAATATGTCGATGATCACTGCATTATGTGAGATATGGTATGTAGATACTTGCACATTTTGGTTTCCTACCAGAGAGATGATTGTGACTTTGGAGGATGTATATCGTATATTATGATTGTCTATTGTTGGTGAGAGGGTTCAAGTGATGGTTGTAGATGATGCACAGAGACAGATGAGGACCATTAGGTGGAACTTTATAGGGACCTGATTTCATACTGAGGTCCATATAAATATGGATGTTATACTTTATGAGGTCAAGAGTTTCCCGATTGCATAATTTCATTGTTGTTGTGATGGCTTCTTCACATTACGGTGGAGGGAGGTGGTGTAGGCATCTTCTATAAGATGTATGATATTTTTTGTCGCATAGAGGAGGATGGGATGAGATATTCTTGGCCATGATGTGTATTGTCCCATTTAGACATGTATTATATAGGTTTACACAGAGGAGCATGGGGGTGGACTAGGGGCCACCACTTTGTTACATGTGTGGGATTACAAGAATATTGCAATATTGAGGTCGTTTGGTGGGCCTCGCATGAGTGGCGAGGCCATATATATTTTCTATGAGATGGGTAAGTTTGCAAAGTAGGAGGATGGATATTGATACATATAGATCGATGTTGGATCGTATGGGGCTAGGGGACATTATCTTGAGGCCATGTCAAGACTATGAGGATGGCTAGAGGATGTAGTGGAGCTTCGATGTATACAACGTACTATGTGGCTGGAGGATAGATTTCCTAGGGTGGTGGAGCTATTTCAGGGAGAGAGTGTATCACGATAGTTTGGCATGGCTCGAGATATTCCCCAATGCCATATATGGTGAGAGCCATGAGGAGAGCTAGAGCAAGACTAGACCCACCCATAGGTGCAATTAGGACCCCCGGTCCAAATGAGTTCCTGACACGGCCATAGGGCCAATACATGTGGATGACATGGGGTGTACAAAGGTGTATAGTGCATGGTGGGAAGTACACTCATGGGTACCACTATATCCAATTTTTATCGATACGGTGGAAGCACCTCGCTAGTAAGAGGAGTAGAGCAACAAGAACCTACCCTCAATGGTGATGATGTGGCATGAGATAATAGTAGAGTGTGAGTACATTTGTATTGATATTTAGGATTGTTACTTATCTATTTAATTGTGTTGTATTGTGGATATGAACTAATCTGATGTTTTGGATTATAGAAGGGGATGCTTACTGGTCATTGATTGTTGACACTTCGATCTACACATTGATGTAGAATGTGCCCACCGATGTGCTCATTAGAGGTGGGATGTTAGAGTGGGTAGATGAAATTATGGGTGATCATGCTCATCTATTTTATCCAATGGCGGTAGTGATGATTACTTGTATTGTGATATTGAGTGAGAGGGATGAGGCACAAGAGGATACTCAACAAGTTAGAGAGGTTGCGGTTGGATGTCTCTTAGGACAAGATGTATTTACAAGGTTTATGGAGCTACGGGGGTCATTTGTGGAGTAGACGATTGAGTTGGATTTATTACGTAGGTAGGTAAAGAGGTATAGGGACCGTGATCGTGACAGCAAATTGAGAAATGAAGCTTCTATTTTTATATTTCCCACAGTTGTAGATAGTGATAGTGATGATGAGATATGATGTATATATTTAGGGATTCCCCACTGGATATTTTTCTATGTAACCATGATATTTTGATGATATATAGAAATGGATTATTGTCATCATTGTATTGTGTTGATGTGTTATATTAATATGTGATGTGTTGAGCATTATTTATATGTGTTGATTTGATTTGCATTGCGTAGTTGTTAATGTTGACTAATGGATAATGATGTTTAATTTGGTCATAGATAGATAAGTGATGAGATAGTGTATGTGATAATAGATAGTGTATGAAATATATATAGTGTGATTGTTTTATGTGATAGATAAATGATGAAAAATTGTATTATATGTATGAATAGAGATGTGATGAATGGTAAAGTATGTATAAAATGAATGAGATGATCATAAAAGTGTACTTAATTGCATGTTAGTATGATGAAGAGGGGGGGAAAGAATAATGATGCCCCCAATGTGTGAATGATGAGGTTCATTTATATAAGACCCTCAAAGTAGTCAAGAATGAACCATAAAGCAAGAGTGTGTCATCAAGAAGTGGTTTGATAATGTACGCTAGATAGATAGATCGATGAAGTGTGTAGCATAAAAGTGGAGTGAGGTTCTTATTGTAACATATCCCTCAACAATCATGTAAGAACCATGAGAACATGAGTGCATCATCGGGGGTAAGGTGAGAAAAATCACCTACCAAAGACCAAGTGGGCATGGAGCGGTGAAAGCATGTGGAATGGAAGCAGCATGAGTGTATGAACCAAACTAAATGCTTGATGAAATGGTTCTAATGATGGGAGATGCAGTAGTGGGAAGCACAGATGCTAATGGCTTAGGAAGCCAATGTGTAGTAGGAGCATTGCGTAGTGGATGAGATGGTGCAATGATGGATGAATGAGATGGAGGGCATGCATGAATAATGACCTGCAGTGGTGGATAAGTAGTGACCTTAGAAGTGGGTGAAGGAGATAAGTGAACTGGAGTAAGATCATGCTTGTGTGGAATTAGAGACATAGACTTATAACGAGAGCCGAGCCAAAGGTAATGACACCCTTGTCTTATAATTGTTATAATATATCATGAAGGGTGCAATCATTGTCATGATGGCCATTGATGCAATGATAGTTGCAATAAGGTCGATCATGTTGATGTTACAAGTAATGAGGTGGATGATGTTGATTAGAATGTAATTGAATCAAGCACTTGTCAATCAAATCATGTAGCACATCATGAGGCCTAACATCATGAGAAAAGTGTAATGGATCCCATGGGGGAGATGCAGAAGTATTAGGTAGAGACCAATGTGGTGGAGGAGATGAAGGACCCTTTATGAGATGGAGAAGACTGAACTTGATTGCGGGGTGGAGGAGATGGAGACCTTGGAGGATGCTCAATAGATGGAAGAAGAGAATAACTAGATGATCCAGTAGTAGTAGAAATAGGAGGATCTATGACATGTGTGGCAATGAGATTTTGTTCTAAATCAATGACTTTATATCATAATAGTGCAAAGGATTCACATGTATCAATTTTTAAAGTGTTACTTTAAAGCATGAATCAAGCCATGAAAAAATATGAATTACTTCTCTAGATCAATGGGCTGAAAGACTAACTGATGTATATAAGCATTGAAATGTATAATGTAATCAATAATAGGTTTTTTCTTACCTTGATGTAAGCCAGGTAAGTGATCATATGTGACTCTAGGGCCATTGTTAAGTATAAATCAGCGAAGGAAGGCCTCTTCCATCTCATAATAGGTACTAATAGATCCAAAAGGTAGATGCATGTACCATTGGAGAGCATCATCGGTAAGACTATGATGAAAATATTTAAGCAACAATTGATCATTAGAGTAAGAAGCCATAGCTAGATGATAATGCTTGAGATGTAAATATGGATTTTCGTACCATCAAAGCATGAAAAGGTAGGCATAATGAAATCCTTAGGGAATTTTGAATTGTGAATCTTTTTTGGAATAGGATTTCCATGTAAAGAATTGTTATCAATAGAAGCATAATAGGCCTTGCTTTCAAGAGTGAGAGATTAGACCTGAGATTGTAATTGACCAACAACATGCATGAGTGATAAGATATCATGTGAAGGAATGGTAGAATATGTGAATGGTGTATTAAGTGGTTGAAGCTTTCCATTATGAGTGATCATAGGAATGTCAAAAGAATAAGTGGAGGATGTCGATGTTATAGGCATAATAGGTGTAGGTGCGAGAAGAAGTAACATGTGGTGAAGAACATGGAATATCGATATAAGCATTAGGGATAGCATCGAAAGAGTTTTTAGGATATGAAGTAGTAGATGGAGACGAATAAATATGCATGTTACTAGACACAATATCGAAGAATATGAAAGCGGAGTGGAGAGTTCACATTCAACATTATGCAGAGAAGTAGAGTTGTTACTATCATGTGTATCATCAATATCAAATAAAGACTCGGATGCAATGATTTCATCAAGCATATCATCAATATACAATGAAGTAAGAGAAACACTAGTATGAGATGTATCTTTAGAATCACTAGAAACATTTTCAAAAATGCAAGGAGTGTGAGATGTAGTTATTGTTAGGTTATGGAGCTTAATTACTTCACAAGAAACTTGCTTTTACATGTTACTAGTTCCGACGAATCGCATCGGTCAGGGTGTAACCGCTATCGGTCAGCATAAGAATCGCCATCGGTTAGGGTGAACCGACATCGGTTACCTGTGTGGGAGTGTTTTAATTAACTCTCGAATTAGATCTATTTTTAGCATTAAAGTATATCTATTGATTGTAATTACATGGCTAAGTGCCCTAAGTTTATATACACCTATATAAGCATGAAAGCTAGGGTTTAGAAGTAGAATTAAGAGAAGGATTGAATTAGATCCTTGATTCTCCTAGATTGAGAGGATGAAGAAGAAGAAGAGAAAGAAAGAACATGTTACATGAAGACAGAGTCTCCATGGAAAGGAGCTGGACAGAAGGAAATAGCAGGTACATCTGAATGGTGAGAAGAGGGTAACATCTTCTATTGTATTTCCTTTGTATAGTTATTATCTCATTGTAATGGCTTGCATAGTATGCAAAGCACATAGAGTTTCTTCTTGTAGATCCACATGTTGGTGAGATCTTGTATTATAGATCCATGTAGATCTAGTCTTGTATTGTAGATCCATGAGATCATATTGTATTGTTGATCCATGTAGATCTAGATATTGTAGAGGAGGTTTTCTTCATGCTTGCTCAGGTTATGCATGCAATGATGGAGAGACATACTTACTTCTTGGTGCACAGTTATAGTTGCACATTGGTAGACCCATAAGAGAGGTCTTGTTGCAGATCCATAGAGAACTTGGTAGCAGTTCAAAGATGCAGTAATTCCTAGTTATGTGAGATCTGCTGGTGGTGTTTGGAGGCACAGTTGTAGTGCACTCATGGAGATCCGTTTAGAGATCTAGAGGAGAGGATATACTCTTAGAGAGATGCATTGTACTCTTATATTGAAGAGTTGGTTTGTACTCTTGTTGTATTATATATATGATATCTCTATCTTTGATGGACATAGCCCACATTTGGTGAACCATGGTACATGTTGTGTTATGTGTGTGTACTTTGTCTTGATTTGGATTATTCTAGTTTATACTTCCACTGTTGTAGATTTTGAGGAATTGTTTAGATCCCGTGTGTATGATTATGTTTTTATTAAATCATAGCACTATTCTACAGTCCCAAATTCCCAACAACTGGTATCAAAGCTTGGTTAGCTTGGTTATTTCAAAGCAAGGGTTTGCTTCATGGTTTTGTTAGTGGTTTGACTGACATGTATGAGAGTAGGGTTTGTTTTTTCCTGATGAGAAGATCATAGGAAGAGATTCAATATCAAGTGGGAGCTAGAAGAGTAAGGTTGCTGGAAGTTATAGTGACCAACGATCGGTTAAGTGGAAACCGATGTCGGTAGGGTGACCGTGGTTGGTTACAGGGTAACCATGGTTGGTTACAGGTGACCATGGTCGGTTATTAGGTAGCCTAGTTTTAAACAAAAAATCACAGATCTAAAGAATTAAGAAGATGCATGGAATGTATCTTGGTTGTTGAGGTGTCCCTGGTTTTTGGAGGCATAAGCATGTTGGTCAAATTGCAGATCCAATTATTGAGGTATGGTTTTATCTTGGTATTACAGTGCTTATATTAGTTTGGTTACACATGCATGTTTGGGATTGCAGATCTAGATCGAGAATGAGAGAAAAGGAGAAAGTTATGAATCCTTTGGTGCGATTAGATGCATGGGCTTCTTAGAGAGCGCGAATATAGTAGCATAGCATGAAGACGGGGTTTCCATCAGAGAAGCATGTTCTTCAGTTGAAGATGCGGTTGAGTATCTTGGTGTAAGGTGATGTGTTTCATCTTGGTGTAGTTTTATTGCATGTATTATTGTTGTTAAGTTTTTGTGCAAGATTTGGGTGCTTCTTGAAATGACTAGCTCAACACAACTATTGGCTTTGGTCGAGTGGGCACCTGGTTTGGTGACCTATGCCAATTTGTGGTGTTTTGTTAGTTCTAGTAGCATCAACGTTCGGTCGAAACCGACATCGGTCCTGAGAGGGTAATCATTACTGGTCAACAAACCATAGTCAGTCTCTGACAAACGAGTTTACACATGGTTTCTTATAGTAGAAGAGGGCATGGATGGTTCAGTGTCCTATTTTGGAGGATCATGTTTCTTACATAGTGTGTACAGGTAGAAACAGTGTTGATCACTTCAATGTTTGGATCAAAAAGAGGACGGATTTGGCTTGGTTAGTCTAGTGAGACTTTGGGTCAGGTATCTCTATATGGTTCATGTTTTCTTTCTTTCTTTTGGAGCAACTTGATATTATGTTTAGATAGTGTGCATAGATTTACACCATGTTTTTGGTGTTGTTTGACTTTTATTTCCCGATTGTGTGGAATCTTGAGGACAAGGATATCTAGTCTAAGGATGAGATCCTCAATGAAAATTCATGGTTAGACACAGTTGCAGGTAACAAAAGATGTTGAGTACACATGATGAAAAGAAGTTGATTCACCTACTTCACAAGAAGTCCAAACTTCTGTGATGTAGGAGTATTCTTTGATAAGAAGGGAATCATTTTATATTTTCTTTCATCTAGTTTTATTTCTCACTAACATATTAGCTTTTGAGCTTGGTGTTAGAGGTAGTGCAGGGGATTTCATGTTCAGTGGGAGCAAGCCATGGTTGTTGGCATTGTAGGATTGGATACATGATGCACATGCAAAGTGAGGGGAGATTGTTACTATTCAGAGTGGCAGAGGCACTAGTTGGTTTTGGAGGACAGTCACGCATTTACAGGTATATTGAGTTTATTGCTTTGTGATGTCACTTTTGGTTTATTTTGTGGTGCCTGGATATCCCTATGGGATTACAGTTGATGGTTAGATTCAATTGGGTGAAGATGATAGAGCAATTTTTCAGAGTTTTAAGGGTTAAAAGAGAAAATCTGCTAGTTACAGAGACTGGTGTCGGTTAGGATGAACCGTGGTTGGTCATCTGTAACCGTGGTCAATTAGGAAGTGACCGGTGTTGGCAGGGGAAACTGTGGTCGGTTTGGTTACAGGTTTGATAGCAGTGTTTATTTACCATTTTTAGATGGTGCCCTTGTTTTGCTTTCATCTTGGTTTGGTTTGTGCAATATGTTGATGACATGTTTGCTAGTATTTGCACTTGGTATTAGTTGCATGGTTTAGCATGGTTGTTTTTATTGACATTGATGAGCACAGGATTCATATATTGCTTTGGAGTTAGTTGGTGAGAGACTTGGCACTTCTGGAGAGCCCGATGATATGGATGGATGTATAGGTGAGTTTATACATATGGATAGATTCAATTTTGTGAGTCTATGATGGTGCAGATGTTTTGATTTGCACATGGATGGCTATGAGAACAGTTTAGATGCCTTGAGCATGAGTAGGGGATGTTTGTATTTCCTCTTGATTACTATGTTACTCCTTGATAGATATGTTATCTACATAGGAATGGCTTGGACATGCTATTTGTTTACGCAGGTTGGATTTGCAGATTGCAGTGTTTGGATTTCTTTGAGTTATGCAGGTGTTTGTGGATTGATCACCCATTGTTGCATGTAGAACTCATTCAGGCTATTTTTACCTAGGATCTTGTTTTTCTTTCACATATTCCAGTTTGACTTGTCTTTGGACAGTTGCATTGGTGGTTGCATGGAGACATGGATAGATGGATGGAGAACATGGTTGGTTTTACTGTATGGCTATGGTTGCAATTGAAGCTCAGTACTTCAGTTTGAGTGGGAGATCTTGCAGGTGTGTTAGTCATGATGGCTTGGTTGCATGAGAGGCTTGGTGTTATGATTCAGTGGGAGCTTGATGTATGGATAGCTCGGTTATCATGGATCAGTAGTAGCTTCATGCAGGTCTTTGTGAGTCATTTTTTTATCTTATTGGTTTGAGAAGATGGTTTGATCTTCCTAGTTTTTTTTAGAGAGAATTGTTGAAGGAAAGAATAGATGGTCTTCATGGTGTGTAAAAGATGGTGATGTATAGGTACAGGTAATGATTCTCCTAGATTGGGAGGATGAAGAAGAAGAAGAGAAAGAAAGAACATGTTACATGAAGAAAAAGTCTCCATGGAAAGGAGTTATGAGACGAGAAGGAAATAGCAAGTACATCTCGAATGGTGAGAAGATGGTAACATCTTCTACTGTATTTCCTTTGTATAGTTATTGCCTCATTGTAATGGCTTACATAGTATGTAAAGCACGTAGAGTTTCTTCTTGTAGATCCACATATTGGTGAGATCTTGTATTATAGATCCATGTATATCTAGTCTTCTATTGTAGATTCATGAGATCATATTGTATTGTTGATCTATGTAGATCTAGATATTGTAGAGGAGGTTTTCTTCATGTTTGCACAGGTTATGCATATAGTGATGGAGAGACATACTTAATTCTTTGTGCACAGTTATAGTTCCACATTGGTAGACCCATGAGAGAGGTCTTGTTGCAGATCCACAAAGAACTTGGTAGTAGTTCAAAGATGCAGTAGTTCCTAGTTATGTGAGATCTGTTGGTGGTGTTTGGAGGCACGGTTGTAGTGCACTCATGGAGATCCGTTTAGAGATCTGGAGGAGAGGAGATACTCTTGGAGAGATGCATTGTACTCTTATATTGGAAGAGTTGTTTTGTACTCTTGTTGTATTATATATATGAGATCTCTATCTTTGGTGGACATAGCCCACATTTGGTGAACCATGGTACATGATGTGTTATGTGTGTGTACTTTGTCTTGATTTAGATTATTCTAGTTTATACTTCCACTTTGTTGTAGATTTTGGGGAATTGTTTAGATCCTATGTGCATGATTTTTTTTGTTATTAAATCATAGCACTATTTCGTAGTCCCGAATTCCCAACAGCTTATACAATTATCTGAATAGTATTAGAAACAACATCATGCACATGTACATTTTCATCATGTTTTTTATCTATACTATCATAATCAAGACCAAGCAAGATAATCGATAATAACCTCATCTAGAGTTTCAACAGAAATAGAGGTGGAGGAGGCCTATTGCTTACAGAATAGTAAGGAGTAAAACCATAAAAACTTGTTGGATCAGAAACAATGTTAATGGTAGAATGATCAAAGCTAGTATTTACATTGCATTCATTGGACAAAATTTTTCTTTGAGTATCATATAAAAAGAGTAGGATTGTGATAGAGAGTGTGAAGTTCAACCATAATTGCTTCATCATAAATAGGGTTAACACTCACATGAGGCATATATTTCCTAAGAGGAGAAGATATATTCTTAGCCATTATGGTTTTAGTGGATCCTAGGGAAAGGAGTTCTAAGCTATGGGTTCACTAAAATTATTTAATAAAATCTAAATATTTTATTAAAATCAAAGCAATAATTGTTATAATGAAATACGGATGTTAGGCAATTTATTTGGTCTAAGTATGAAATAAATGATACATATAGGGCACTTACCTTGATTTCACTTCTCCGAAGAGTGTCCAAGGTTAGGAGAACTAATGGAATAGAAACTCAAATTTTCGCAATCCCACATAGGAAAATGTAGAGGTGCTTTGAAATTCCTAGATTTTGGCGCATGGGTAGAAGCAAGATCACTGCGAGCACCCTAGACCTCTAGTGGGGTTTTAGTCTACATAAAAATTTAAATTCTAGTTTCAACACCATCACTATGGTTTCACACTTGTTTGCAATGATCTTGTATGTCACACTTTGACTGTCGGAGTACCTGTAAATCTGCAATACAAAATATCATGCAAAACCCTCAAAAACACATCAAATCCTAAAAATAAAGATGAAAAATGAGGGGTAGGACTTTCCTCGGTTGTCAAACTAGTGAACTTAATGATGAGTGATGCACTACATCTCGGACACAATGTAGTATTATGTGATTGTGTGAACAATAGTTCTCCTAGGTTTCCCTCACGCTGATGATGCCAAGATAGTGGGTAGTAGCTAAATAAAATGCAAATGTGTGGGATGGAATTCATAACTTCCCTTTCCTATGTAGTGTGTATGTAGAAAAATACACCCAAATGCATTCCCTTTTGATATGTAGATAGATAGACCTTGATAAAAAGTTATCTCACCCTTATAATGATATGTATGTTGTGTTTATATAGGGATCTCTTGCTTAAATTTCAACACTAATGACATGACATGGCAATTAGTACCTTGGGATAGGAGTAATAAAACCAAAAATGTCGACTACAAGTATCAAAAACAAAGAACAAAGAGGGCAGGGAGCACCCAAGGGCGCTAGTGTTCATCCCCGGGTGCTAGTTTCTAGAGACAACTTACGAAAAATGTAAAAATACTTGGACAAAGGATCCATGTGACTTTGACCAGAAATAGGTGTAGAAGAGAGAGGGGTGATAGAAAATAAAAATAAAGACACTCAAAACAAGAAGACTGACTAGGCAATGTGTCATCAAGTGAATACTTTTCTTATGCAAGATCCATATATAAAACAACATACTTGGCAGTATAGTAAATAGTAGTAAGTGTGTGATTTTGTGTCTACACATGTGAATTGGATTCTCTCCCTTTTCCTCCCTAAATATAATTAATGATCATGATGATGATATATATCTCTACATGAATAAGAACATACCATGTTAACCCTAAGTTTACTTCTCAAATTATTCCCCCACAATGGATCCCATCCCTAATTAGGGAAATATGGAGAAAAATATCACATATAGTATGGATTTACCATTAATAGTTGATTATGAAGAATGTGATAGATTTGGCATTAATGAAACTAATTATGAACAACTTGGTATATCTATTAAGCCTTTACACAAAGTGACTCTTCCTATTTTTGACAATGATAATTCTTTGCTTAACCCTAATGGACCTCAGTACTTACCAAATTGATCGTTTTAAATTCCCACTCATAATGGTTGGGATTTTACCAATGTTGATAGAATCGTAGTATAGATATTACTTTCCTCTCCCTATTTTTTCAAATATAGTTTTATGGCACATGTTCCCTCTAGTGGTTCTCTATCTGATTTTACATGGTACTCTATCAATGGTCACCCAATATTCATTAACAAATAATTCCTTCTCCAAATACCTAGGGGCATATCTCCAATTGATGCAGCCTTAGATGCTTTTATCTTCTGATATTACTAGTATCAAGCGAAAGGTTAAACCTATGTGTGTAATAGGTTCTAATGGTCAAACCTATCTGATAGGCACGCATAGGGGAAAAAGCACTACGTGTGGGAATCGACAACACAAAAACTTCATTATAATACACTACTAAATTTCTCCTTATTCAAAAACTTTCGTTGGCGGATTGATATTGTCTAGTCATGAGATTATTAATCCAATTAATAAATAACTTCTCTATAAATAGAATTTATTCCATTTTTGAATTATTGGACGAGGATGTGATGCTCCCAATATTTTTGCTAATAATTTTGATATTATTCATACTCGTGTTATATCTCAAAAATTCAGTCACTATTAATTTCATGAATAAATAAACATCACTATTAATTAAATTCAATTTATAATTCTCTAATCAAAATTCTTGATCCAAAGTATTTTACTCATATTTCTTCTAATAAGTCTACCCATATTCAGGTTTTCTATCGCACGTAATATGACTCCTCTATAGTTTATAAAAAATTATCTTTATTCTACTATGACATATTTGAGGTCTATGCCTCATTCACCTTCGACATGCATCTCACCTCCTAATAAGGATATTATTGGGTAGCTCTTATGCTATACCTTTTCCTATACATATCTATTTTCAAAATAATCACATAATATAAAAATATTCACATATTTATAAAAATACAAAACTAGGACATGTTCATGACTTTATTGGATTTCTTTTTACTTTATACATGTTGTTCATAATATTGGTTTGATGGATAACATGTATTTTTTATATACTCTTTATACATGTGTTCACGAGGTATATTGAGCTTGATGATGGATAGACACAAATTGATACATACTTGACATATGGAATCTTAGTGCCTTCCCACCGACACTAATATTTAGGGGAATAAAATACACTAAATTGTTTACACCCTTTTTATATTTAGTAATCTAATTTTTTAGTTAATTAAGTACACTAAAGATGTAAGGGCGAGATATACGAGGGGTGTTCGTGAAATAATTTATCACAATGCAAATTATTGGTTTCCACCAATGGTCATGAGGATAAACCCCTCCTTCTTGGGTATGGGGAGGCTCCCGTTATTGAATGCAAACTACCTAAATATGTGGGGTGGCCAATAGGCTAGGGATCACACATGAATACTCCACTAAACCTGTGGCAAAGTGCTTGTATAGAGTACTAGGGAGGAATTTGTTATGAAGGGATGTTGAGGGGAGTAGGAGAAACAAGGAGAAAGGGTTAATGTTGTGAGCAGCACTATCAAATTCTCACCAATAATAACCAGAGTGGGTCCACATTCAATTATAAGTATAAAATAATGCAATTCATTAGTAAGACCAAAGAAACACGAGACACAAAGTTCTACATATCTATCAATTAAGGACACAAATTTCATTCTTGGTTGTACATGATCATACCGCTTACAAGATTAGAAAGTAAAAAGGGTAGAGGAACATAGATAAATAATATAGAATAAATGTAACTTTACTTGCTTAATGTAGTAGTGATACAAAGCTCAACAACATAAACCAATTCACAATTGTCAACCCTTTGGAATGGAGAAGCTATTCCAATTTATAACATTATAAAATATCCTTACATCTCCCCCATATGAATTTTCACCTATCCTCGTCACTTGTGACCATTTCATATTCCTAGGAACAAAAGTGAGTATTTTTATTTTTGATGAAAAATACTCTTACAATGTCAAATTAAGGATCACTTGAGTGAATAAGACAAAATAGGGAAAAAGTGCATTTTCAACGAGGAATTACAATATAGAGAGAGAATAAGGAAGAGAGATAAAGAGAGAAGGGTTGACCAATCCAATGAAGATGAAGATTTTGTTGATGGACCTTTGAGGAAATGCTTCATGAATGATAATCTTGACCTCTGACCACTAGTTGAACTAAAATACTAAGATTGTATATGCTTCCTCCTTTTGTGAGATGTAAAAACTCCAAAGTGTTGAATAAGTGTTTAGAAACACTATTATGAGGCATTCTAAAGTAACTTTGGATGATCTTTGGCATCACCCATGATGATCCTCTCCTATCATGATTCTCATGACTATTGCCTTAATGACCTGAATTTTGATGCTTCAACACCCTCATAAGCTTCATGATGTTTAAACATTTTCATGCTTGTCCTTCACTTACTGAAATAGATACTCACTTTACTGAGATAGAATATTTCTTCTCGACCGAGATTATCATCATATGGTCATCCGCTGAACCAAAATGAGGTGATTGCAATGTGCTTCTTCCTTGAGGTGTGATGACACTACAAGGTGTGGAATGAGTGTTTAAGAACACTACCAAGTGAATGACATCAAGTGGAATTGAGATGGTTTCTCATTTTTGCATACATTGTGCTCCATATGAAGATCATCCTCTTACCTTTCCTAGCTCTAGAATTCTCCTTGAATGAGATCAACTTTAGGATTCTCATACACTTCTTTCTCATATGTTTCCCATAGAAATAGGTGACTTCTTGATCCTTCACACATGGTGGTCTTAGATGCTTTGGTAGCTTGACTAGCTCATCCTGACTTGTTCCTTGAAGAGGTTTGAACACAATGGTGGGGATAGGATATGATGATCATAAACTCACTCCTTAAGCCTCACAATTCACCTTTGAACATGATGACCCCTTTACAATTCACTTTCCTGACCAAGATGTCACATGAGTGGAAACACACATTTATGGTGTTTGGACATCCTCTTCCCAATTAATCCTCATGGAGATAGGATTCCTCTTCCTAATGGAAGGAACTTGAAGGAATATATAAGAATGAGTTCCATTTTCTTGACCTCCATACTATGCTGAAATACTACAAATTCCACCTTCTTTGACTTGCAAAGATGTGAGGACATTATCAAGCATGGATCAAGTGTTTAGAAACACTTCATAAGGTATGTATTGCTTGATATGACTACCATCATCACTCATGGTGATTACTTCTCATCATACTCATGATTTTAATTCCTTTGATGACTTGAGATTAAGTTCTTGATGTTCCTAATTTCTCCAACTCCGCCCAAGTGATTGTATTTCACACACATAATGACTTACTCTAATTTGTTTCTCATCGTGATGTGATTCAAATGATGCTATTCAAATTTGGGGAGAGGTTTAGTGACAATTATTTCTCATTCATGATGGAGACATACTTAGGATGACCCTCTTACGCCACAATTAGGATGATTTGGACCATTCAACCCCTTCGCATCGAACTATGTCTTACAAAAAGCACCTCTATGATGATACTTATAGATCCTAGGAGGATTTTATTTCCTATTTGGATAGTGAAACACCGTATTGGATTTTTTATGATGGAAAAATAAATGAGATAAGAAAATGGGAGTTTCCACAGCTTTCTAAGCTCAATTCCAAGACTTACTATTTTTAGCAAGTCTTATCCAAGACTGTTGTTTTTAGCAATTTTTCACTGCTTTCACTTCCTGATGTTTCCTATTTATTCATAGTGTCATAATTTCCCAAAACTTAATATTTTTATAAAGTTACTATTTTTAGACACTCATGGATCTGAGTACTTGTTATTTTTAGAGAGGAGAGCTGCAGTGTCAAATTGAGATGAAACGGGTATCAAATGTTTCTTGATTTTTCGAGGATGCTCGCTTCGCTTTTCGAGATGATTTTCTCATAAAAATTTGGGAGAAAATGATAATTTCATCGAAGGGGGAAGAATAATGAGAAAAAATCAGTCCTCCATATCTCTAAAATCAGCCACCTCATCAAGCAAAAATGGTTCACATGAAAATAGATTTTTCGAGGAACATTTGCTCCAAGTTTCAGATGATTTCGTCCATCGTATTTCCATGTAAAATGAAAAATTATTTCAAGACATAATAATATTGAGATAAAAACAATTCCTCCATATCCCTAAAAATAATCCACCTCATCCACCAAGAAATGACTCGAATGAAAGTATATTTTTTTAGTAGCATTCTCTCCAATTTTTAGATGATTTCACCATTCGGATCGTCATAGAATTGAAAAAGTGACTTGTTTTAATTTTTTTACTATGGCATGACAACCATTAATGGATGTTTAAGTGGTTTTGATAGTACTTTTCATGGAAATGGTGACTTGTCTAGTAAGAATGAGTTTTAAATGAGTTGTAGTGAGGTTTTAACACACCTCATTAATCTTGCACCTTCAACCGGTTTGAATGGAGTTTCAATATGGTACAATTGGGATGATTGGAATAATAGAGGTATATAATTGAGACTTGGATCAAGATCATGACAAGTTGCAGCATGTTGTGTGAGGATAATACGATGAGGGAACCGAGAATGAATTTTGGGGCTAGGAAAATGCACCTACAGAGTGTGTGAGATCACACGGAGTTCATGAGCTATATAAAGGATTGGGTAACACTTTATTGTCCCCCTTTTTCCCTTGGGTAAATGGCATACAAAAGGGACAAAAAAGTGTGACCTAGGAGAAGGAGGGAGGTCGCACTTTGGTCTCCCCTTGTCCCCCTTGCATCATGGGGATGAAGGGGTCAATGGGGACACTTGGGTGTCCAAATTATAACTTGGGGAGGAGTTTGAGGTCACAATTTTGTTTCCATAATTTCTCCCTTGTCCTTCGGGGAAAAAGGGAACACAATAGTGTCAAAAGTGTGATTGGCCTATTCTTGAAAGCCAATTTTGCCCCAGATGTCCAAATTTGGACACCGACTTGATTATTTTTCCACGGGAGATTAGGAAAAGGATTTGAGGTAAAATATTATATTATTTTGATTTCAAATCACATTTAAAAATCAATTTAATAATTCCAAAATCTAATTATTCTTGAAACTCAAAACTTAGGGACTATTTCTTATTGAACTAAGAGGGAAGCCTGCATAAGTTTGAAATATCTCAGGGACATCCTTAAGTCGTAGATAAAATTTGATGATTTAATCTTGTAGAAGATTCTCATATATTTCTAATTCCTATTTTATTTCCTTCTAACTCCTTATGAAATTCCCTGAATCATCCAGAGAAGTTAGGTTTCACCGAGGAGCCTTCATTTCCCACATCTTGAAAACTCAGTCTTGAAAAAATTATTTCTGAATGAGATTTTATTTCCTAAATATTCCTAAATTTCCTTAAACATCATAAATTTTCTCCAAAATCATCTATAGATGCTTTTTATTTTCCCTTAGTGTTCTGAAGGGTGTTTAATTAGCTCCGAATTGCCAAAAATGGCCTTTTTAGGTTTCGGAGGAAGTTGGCTTCCATCAAGTCACACTGAACTCATCAATCATATTATTCAATCATCATTGCACACCGAATTTTTAAAAAAAAATATATAACTTTCCTCTGAGCCAAGATAAGAGTGGCACTGAAGGCACGCTAGTCAAAGGAAGGATGTGCATTGACCGAGAAGCGAAAGATTCAACTTTGGGCTTAGTTGTCATGCTCAAAGTTTTAATTTTTTTCTCACCATACATTTTGCATGAAAACAAGGGGTTATTCTCATTAACTAACTTCTAACATTAATTATACAATATCATAATAACACATTTAATGCTTATATGATATGATATAAACTTGAAAACATAAGGGAGTAAGTACATTTAGCTAATTACAAATGTTTCTAGGAAGTTATATATATGCAAACCGGTGGAATTAGGAGATATGAATTTGATAATGCTTCATTCTTAGAACTGTGATGTGAAAATTGACACAGGTAAAGACCATACAACTTTACTAAGACCGTCCATATTGTATTAACCCTATTGTATGATCTTGGACCTGCTTAGATTTTGTATTTTCATCTTTATGGGAGTTTCATCTTCCCGTAAATGTATTTCACTATCAAAACCTAATTTTTAGTCATATTACAAATCCCTCTAAACATTCTAATTATAATATCAAACCCTATCCATGGGGTCCTATAAAAAAACATTAGTTAGGTTGTGGGAAACGCCTTATACCATTGACATTTACATTAATTCAAATATGCCTTAAAGCACACGTCATTATCCACCTAGCATGTGATATTGAATGCATGGAACTATGATTTGGTAACTTATTTAACAATGATTGAGTTGAGTTTTGTTGTTTCTAAATTACTTGGAGAAGGGATGTTTAAGTGATTGCGAGTGAGATGACCTAAATTATTATCCTAGTATGATGCTTCAAACTTGTAGTGATTGGTGCTCTAATGATTGTGCATGTGCTTTTCCCGAGATTTAGGGTGCCTTGGGTGTCTTTTACGAGATTAATAACGAGTGTTATTTACACCATAATAATTTTTAACATGAAACCTAATTGATTTTAGTGAATTTAGTACACTAAATGATATAAGGTTTAGTAATTTTTATTAATTAACTTCTAACATTGATTATCACAATCATAATAACACATTTAGACTTACAACTAATATTCCAGATAATATATAACTTGAAAACACAAAGGTATGAGTGCACTTAGCTGATTACATATGATTATGGAAAGTTCTAGGAGGATGTCTTTGCTATAACATAGAGATATGAACTTGACTATTCTTTGTTTATGAGACTCAGTAACTACAAACTAACCTAGGGTATAACCATACAATTCTTTCAGGTTTTAATGTATTTTCTTTACCCTTTTGTATGGTCTTGGACCTATTTTGTTTTAGGCTCTACAAATTTTAGACACTTTGCAGTTTCTGAAATATTTTTTTCAACCCCTAATTTGAGATCATGTTACGAAGCTCTCTAAACACTTTAATCATAGTCTCAAACCCTATCCGTGGATTAGAAGTCCTATGGATTAAAAATTAGTTGGGTTATGGGAACACCCGTGCATTATTGACATTAGCACTTATTCAAAGATGACTCAAACATGTCATTATCCACCTAGCATGTGATATCTAAATGAATATATCTAGAATTGACAAGCACCTTTAACAATGCTTGAGTTGATTTTTCTCTTGCTTAGATGCTTGGGGAAGGGATGTTTTAGTACTTGTATATGAGAGATATTGATGTCTTAACCTTGTAATAAGTTATACTGTAGATATTACTGCCCTAATGACTATGGATGTGATATTGCAATATTTAGGGATCCTTGGGTATCTTTTGTAAGTGTTAGAAGTGAATGTATCAATGTAGTGTCATAGGATTTCTAGGTTATCAAATGAGGTAGTGTGTACTTTCTTATATAAGGTTATGTAGATGATTTACCAAGAAATACTAACCTATAGATATTATAAGATCCAAAATAAATATGAATTTAAAAGAAAAGTTAGAGGACATGTCATTCCAAGACCATATAGGTTGGCCAGGACCAAATATACTATCCTAGACAAACTATACAACCTTGACCAGGGAAGAAAAAGATACAATATGAAGTTTTATACTTGTTACTTGATGTTTTCCTATGGATTTTATGAATTGTATTCTCAAAATTTAACAACATGTTTGTGTGTAAGGATAAACAAGGTAAAAAATATACCTCATAATGTGCTAAGAGGGAATGGGAAGGTTGTATTTATCTTTACAAGATTGCATTATCAAAACAAGCAGTGTCAAAGAGTGAATTTCCAAATTTAAGTGTCTTCATTTTCCCCCTTTAATACATACTTAAAAGAAAAGATACATGGGTGTGTAGACACACTTTTTCTTTGATCTAATTTTTTTTTATAGAATCTTGTTGTTCTTAGTGTAGAGCATGCTCACCTAAAACCTACAACATAGGCTCCCTAATATATTCATAATGTCCATGATAAAGAATTGAAGTTTAACTCAAATGTGAAGTGTGGTATAAAATATTTACATTTTCATAAGAATGAAATGAAAGATATGTAAACAAGGAATACACCTTTTTGTGGACGAAGAAACTCACGTGATTTGATTGTGCTTAAAGATTTTACATTTCTAAGTTTGTTGAACTTTGTTGAAGGATTGGAGTGTCTAGTCCCCAATTATGCCAAGGGTAAATGGAGTTTTAGGTTCATGAAACCCTATATGGAATTTTGAAAAGAGAATAATAATAAATTAAGTTACGAAACACCTTGATAAGGAAGAATACTAGGCATTAAATTTATTCAACAACTTTGATATCTTCCCCTTTGAGTGCAAGAGGAGAGGAAAGTTTTCTTGAATAAAGTGGCCAATTTAATACCTTCTATAACCCCACTAACCACACCATTGCAAATAGATCTAGGCTTTATTTTGTAAGTAAGGACACAAAATAGAAAAGAGAATGGGTGACCCCATGCCCTTCCCGTATGCCACACAACTGAATAGAAAATGTAATGTACTAAAATGTTTATGGAGGAAGGATACTTATGCCCCCAAGATTCCTAAAATTGTAGTAGAAACTAAATGCCATGGAAAATGTTGAGAGAAGTACTTCATGCCCCTTGTACTAGTCCAAGCTAAGTGAATTAGGTCTGAAATTGTGCCAAAAGCCTAAAACTGTAGTTGAAAATATGAAACTAATTTGGAAGTTGATGTAACTACCCCTAGAAAAAAACATATGGTAGGGTTATGACTATAGATACGACCTTGATCAATATGTACAATTTTGAACCTATGTATTTTTGTCTAAATTTATGTGTTTTTCTAGACTTTCACATACATGTACCATGTTTGTGCATGTATCATACTATACAAATCTACCTATGTTTTTGTAAGTGTCGAGATATACCAAGATGAATTCCCCATATTTTGAGGAATGTGAAAACCATGTTGAGCACTTGGCTCAAAAGAAAATATGTGTGCCCATGCACAATATGTTTGAGAAAATATAGGAGAGTGTAGAATGATGCGAGGGTGGCCATCTTGAAGAACTTATACTTGTAAAAGGAATATGTTTGTGCATGGTGGAAACCATGAAACATAATAAAAGTAATGATAACAATAGATAGAAACCATATAGCTTATATAAAAAAATACTATGAATGCATGTAGGAGAATACAAGTACAAAAATAGTGAAATTAGATGTAACAAGTATGTAAATAATGTCACACAAAAGGTGTAAATCCAAAAACATCCGGCATTGGTAGTTTCACAAGAAAATCAAGGCCAATAATATTGTAGAAAAAAGAAACCAAAAGTAAACAAGATAGGAATAACATCATAAAAGTGGGACACCCAAAGTGTCACAAGACAATCAAGGAACATAGGTTGTAAGCAATGAAATTAATAAAACAATAATACACACACAAGTGAGAATGCATGAAATAAGAGTGTCAAAATATGATAAGATTATATAGTAGACAATATAGGTGAAAACCTAGGATGCAAGAGAGTTTTAACATTGCACAGACACATGTGTTAGTCTTGTTAGCTCAAACGATAACATGAACACAATATATGTAATCAAGCATAATGATAAGGTAGAAAGGAACTATAATAGAACAATAACACCTGGATATAGTATAAAATAAATGCCCCTAAATGTATAGGATGTCTAGGTAAGAGGTTCAAATAGTACTTATTATTGTGTATCACTATGTATATGTCCTGCATCATTCTCAAAATACCTCATCAATGCATGTGTGTAAAGACTAAAGAAGCATGTTATCTATCAAACCAAATTGACAAAAATATATAATGTAAATTTATAACAAATCAAGTGAAGTGTACATGTCTAGATATTTTATTTCTATAAATATATCAAAGTTTTTATATTTTTGAAGTTCTTAGTTATTTGCATGAAATAAGAGTACATTAAGTTATCTAATTAGAGCCTCCAAAGGAGACAAAGAAACTGAATAAGTAGATGGAGGCTTAGCTCTCGAATGTGACTCAAATGCAAGAGGCATAATAGTGATAATGGTTGCAAAAGAGGGTCTACGGGATGAAGGATATGTATGAGGAATACGTAAATTAGAATACCTAGAAGGAGGGATAAAAGAGTGAAACTCATAGATAAACCTTGGGAAAATAAATTCCTTTAGGAAATGTAGGAGAGATCATGTGCACTAAAGGACCTAGATAGAACCATGTGAGGGTATGACTTGTGAGAACTGGTATGTGATACCGAAGGCCTATAAAAATACCTAGGAGAATAAGATTCGTGTGATATAGTATGTGTAGTCAAAGGCCTATTATGAGACACAGGAGAGATAGATTCATGCAAGGAAGCATGTGAAACTAAATCCCTATCGGGATACCCGGGAGAGCTAGATCTGTAAGTAGTAGTATGTAGGAATAAGACCATACTCCTAAGGAGAATCCTAGGAGGGATAGAGCTAAGAAGGACATTGTGTAAAACCAAATACATATCTATATGTGCACTATGTATATGGGTAGGAATTATAGAAGAAGGCTTAGGAAAACTAGGATAATAAGCCTCAAAGGGGATACCTCAAATGGTGATAACTTTCTAATCATGGATAGACTTAAAAATTAGTGTATGATAGAAGGAATAGCCCTAAGAGTGTATAGCTAAGGGAGATCTAAACATAAGGTACCAAAACTAAGAGTAACCTCAACCAAGAATGAGGTCATAGTAGTGATATAACCAAGAGTGATGGGTAAAGTAGTACAAAAATAGTGAAGATTAGTACCAAATGAAAGATTTTGTGTAGAAATTTAATGTGATTGAATTAGTGTGAGAGTATAAACTTTATCATTATTGTGAGGGTCTACCAAAACACTATGTATATGTACTTGATTAATAGAGACATGAATAGATGGGGTGTCAGATAAAATTATTTCATCTCTATTAGAGTCATCAAAAGTAATGAGCAGCATACAAGATGATGTATGAGTGATATTTCCAATCATTCCATCTAAGGGGTGATCATAATAGGGAGGTGGTGACACCACATGATAAGTATGATGCACTTCATATGTAGATTTTTCATTGTTATATTCAAGAAGTGGATCATGAAATATTTGAGTTTAGCATTATCATTCGTTAGATTGGAGGATTCCATGGGTTCATCCCATTCAATAACAAGGGAAACTATGATATCTTAAATGATATGGAGAATCTTAAGACACATGTAGGTGAAGTGACTGATGCATCGATGATATTCACAATAAGCATTAACTTCGAAATTATTTCTTTGAGGATTTCTTGTATAAACCTCAAACCATCGAGGGAGAGACACAAGACTACACTTAAGCAATTATTTAAATACATTGTGGGGGGGAAACTTTCAGTGGGTAGGTTGGAATTACAACTTAGTTAGTTAATAAATAACATTGACAGTGTCCTTAGAGGAAACCTGATTGTCATTATTCTTTCCTTCGAATGAGTTTTTACTTGGAGACGTGGCATTAGATGTAGTAGGAGTACTAGCAACATACTTGAGCTTATTCATATGTAATAACTTAACTTCATGCTCCTTAAGCATATGGCATAGATGGTCAAAAGATCAAAAAAATTCAAATATGACCAATTCTTACAAAGGTGGAAACAAGCTTTAGGTGAATGAATGTTTTAGTTCACTATCAACTAATATATTACTCATTTTGGTAAGTATGTTATTGTATCTTAAGACATGATCATTTATAGTATTTGTGGATCCTTGTCGTAATTTAGATAATTGTGTGTAAGAAACTATATCCCCAATGTTAATAGAAAATTGTTCCAAAATTTTATTTTCCAAATGGTAAAAAGCCTCATAGAATGTGTGGGGAGATCATATATCCATTGCAATGAAAAATCCTTAAGAATCTTAGGAGAAAGAGTTTAGTGAGAAATATAAAATGAGAAGCATACTCAAAAAAATTCACATGGAATGAGTGAAGGTGCTCGGTAGGATCTCATTTTCCATCATAAGTATGGATTTTAGGAGCAAACAAACTAATGGGAAAAGAATAAGAAACTAATTTGAGTGCAAGGGATTGTGAAACAGTTGAGTAAAATCCATATCATGAGTATAAGTGGAGACATATTGTTATAATTGTAATACTTAAGCTTGTAAGGTGTGAATAACGGATTCAAGGGCTTGCATGTTAGATGAAGAAGTGTGTGAACCATATGGAATGGTTATAGTATGTGTAGTATCAGTAGATGTTATGGGAAGATGTATAGAAACATTATGCGATGAAATATGAGGTTCCTCCAAGGAGGTAGGCATTGTAGATGTAGGGATATTTGATGTGTCGGTATGAGAGAGAGAAGCATGCTTAATTTGATCTCTTGTAGCATAGAGGATAATATCAATGTGAGTAGTATTTTCTTGGAGGAAGCATGTAAGGTGTTGTAATTCATCTTGTGGAATATCATAGAGTGATTATAAAGGTTGTTATCGAAACTTCACCGTGGATAAGGTCCGCATTGATGGTAAAAACAATATTAGTAAAGATATCAGTTATAGAATAGGATCCTAGAGTAGGTGTCATGGTGCCACAATGTATACCAACATAAGGGGAAAATATCTCCTAGTGGTGGGGGATAGAGAACACCTAGGTTAAAGGCAAGATAATAATGATTATAGATAGGAAAATAAGTACAACAATAAGAGAAAAAAATATCGTAAGCAAGACCTAGAGAAGCTAAAGTGAGTGATAAGATCGAATCATGATTCACATTCACCAAAAATTTTACACCCTAATTAGATTTAACATGAAACCTAATTGATTTTAGTGAATTTAGTACATTAAAGGATGTAATGGTTAGTAATAGGTAATTAATTTGATTAATTAACTTCCAACATTAATTGTCACAATCAAAATAACACTTTTATATCTGTAACCGATATGCTATATAAGATATGAACTTGAAACCATAAAGTTATGAGTGCACTTATCTTACTATAGATGATTCTAGAAATTTCTAGGAGGATGCACTTTGATTGAACATGGAGATCTAAATGTAACTATGCTTCATTTCTAGGACTATAAATGGAAACTAACATGGGGTAGGACCATATAAATTTTCTAGGTCCATACCATACAATCTTAGACATGTTTGGTTCTAGGACCTATCTAATATTTTTAAGCTTCTTAGGAGGCCTTTTTGTAATTGCATTGACCTTGACGCGAATACCTCAATACCTCTTTTAGATACAATGAACCCCAAAACTTTCTTGATGTGACACAAAATACACATTTCTTGGGGTTTAACCAAAATTTATATTTACATAGCCTTTTAAATATGTGGAGAATGATAACAATATGATCTTCCCATGTTTTATATTTTCTCATGATTTTGTTCACATATTTTTCCACAATTTCATTGAACATGTCATGAAAGATAATTATCATGTCTCGTTGATAAGTGGATCTTGAATTTTTAAGGGCAAAAGGAATGACCTAATAGTAGAAGAGTCCATAGGTGTGGTGAAATTATTTTTATGTTGATCCTCTTCAAAAAAATTGATTTGATTGTACCCAAAAAATCTATCTATGAGAGATAACATCTCATGTCCTATCATGCGAGTCTACAATCATATTGATTAACTAAAATGTGGAATTATGACTGATTCTATGGTTAATCTGACATTAAGGACAGCAAGTAAATAACATATGAATGTATAAATAAAATGACCCAAGAAACTAAGAAAGTAGATATGTGAAACCCTAAAGTGTAAAGAGAGTTAGAAAGAACTCAGATGATTTGACGAGCATGTTGGAATGTGTCGTAGAGATGGCTAGACAAACAAGGGGAGGAAACGAATGTGCAAAGTGCGAGATTTGGGCAATCTGAGGGACTAGGACGCCTAGATAGGTATAGGGGATCGGTGGGTACCCTAGTCTACAATATAGGCACCATGGTCTATAAAAAGGCTCTGTAACCTTCCTCTGAGGTGTTACTTAATTGTTTCATGCCTTTTCTTCCCGTCAGACTAACTTTGTTGCACCGCACCGTATGTCGTTGGTAATCGATGATGAATAAAAGACTTGCAAAACCCCAAGATAAACATCAAACCCTAAAAAAGAAATATGCATATGAAGGGGTCGACTAACCTCAGTTGTCACAATGGTGGACTTACTAACTGAGCGTTGCACTACATCTCAAACCCAATGTAGTTCTATGTGTGTGTGTATAATCATGCCCTAGGTGTTCTTGTTCCAGTACACTTTGTGAAAGTAGCAAGCAATAACTATGTGTAGAAAATGTAATAGAATGGTGGATGGAATAGAATAAACTTCCCTCCTATGCAGTGTGATGCAGATGAACCACCTTGTGCCTTATGATGGAGCTAGATGGATGCAAATGGAGCCTTTGATGGATGCAACCTTAGGTGATGATAGTAGTGCTTAGTGTTTGGTCCCTCATTATGGTCTCATAAATTTATATTTATATAGTTATTTTGTTCTAATTTCGTAATCAACCTTGAAAAGTCTGACCACTAAAAATATAAGAAATTCAAATCGTCAAAAGTTCCCAAAAATTAGCGGGAAAGTGTAGAAAGGCTCAGGGCGGCCCAAATGGGACCAGGGCACCTAAGGCACTTGATCTTGGCTGACGCCCTAATCAAAGGTAAAATGATGCCAAATGACAAAAATAGACTAGGAAAGTATGTGTTGAAGGTCGAAAGTGATGACAAAAATCAAAGTAAAATGGCCAAAAGACATGGGTTAATTAGTACTTTCTTCACTCAAAACCATATGAATAGTAGTATGAGACCAAAACTAAATAATATCTAAAGTGTGTGATTTTTAACTATATTTACCCCCATTTTATGTTGGTGAGAAGAAATATCGGTAACATAAAGTAGATAGAGATGCATACCTGATGTCCATGTAAAATGATGTAGAAAGTGTGTCAAAGGACTAGACAAAGCGTGGAATGAGAAAATAGTGGAGCGTGGAAACTAAAGATGCAAAAGTGCAAAAAGTTGTGAGAGTGAACCTAGGGTGGAAATGTGTGTGTAGTTTCCAATGTGTGTGATGTACTTGCATGGTTAGTAGCATGTGTTCTACCACAAAATGTTGTTGTTGTTGTTGTTTGCTTGTTGTTTCTCATACGGACGGACTTGCAAGGAGAAAATGATCAAGTAGTCAAATATGCATGTATATGTAAAAATTCATGTAAAAGACGCATGTATATGTATGTGAAAGCATGTAAATGTAAAGTACATAAATGAAAAATGGAACATGTGCACCTGATCCATGTCGAGAGAAAAAGTGTAGAAGGATATCATGTACTGTGACTTTTTGGTCGATATCATGCCACCCTAGCTGAAGAAGTGTAGGGAGAAATTTGTATTATTCTCTAACCTATAACTATTTCCCTGAAGTTGTATGAAGAGATATATGTATTTCCTAGTTTTTTGGGTGATTTGATGTCACTGGCTGAAGTAGTGTAGAGAGGAAATCTGATGTGTCCTCTAACCTATAACTACTCCCTAAATGCCAAGGATAATCATGTCCTGTAAAATATGTTGTGTACGGGGTTTATAGACTACTCTAAACCCACTCGTTGTATAACCCACAATGTCAAGGGTAGAAACTAAACTAAACTAAACCAGTGTAGAAGTGTTGTGTAGTATGTAAAACCCCAAATGATGCCCCCTCTCTTTGGGGGCGTATGTGACATCGTTGATAGGAGAATGCAGCCCCAAAAGAGGACCAACCACATAAATTGTGCCCTACAGGGGGAAGGGAATGCACTTGGTAGAAACCAAGGCACACACAAATAAGTGGCTAGAAACAAGTGTTAGTACGAACAAGCATGCATGTAAAAGACAAATGTATGCTACGCAAAATAATGTGTAAGCTAGAATTCAATAAAACACATGAGAAATCAATATACCGCAAAAGTGGGTGGCAAACATGGGACATCACTCACGATGTCGCAAGACACTTAAGGCCGTAATGGCCGCATACAAACAAAAAAAAGTGTGCACACCAAAAAAAGGGCAAGGCTCACATACAATAGAAAACAAAAAAAGAAAGTACAAACAATTGATAACCATGGAAGCAAATAATCCTACAAACAAATACTACACATGAAACACCCATTAGCATGTTAGAAAGATAACCCATATGTCAAAATCATGTATAAGTAAGTGATGTAAAGTGCTAAGTACAAAATGAAACAATAGCACATGTAAGAGATGAATGTGGATGCCCCCAATGACCATTGTAGGAGTGGTAGGAGACGAGCATCCATGTTGCATGTAAGAGACTTGTATCTACGATCACAACTAGAAAAAGGAGTGAACGTGCATGTGTGTATGGTAAATATAATGACATATACAAAATCTAGCTAGCATGTGTAATAAGCGAACATGAACAAGCAAAGGTAAGAAAGATTATAAGCAACCAATATATGCAACATGTTATGGATGGATGGAATGGAATGCAAGATGGACAAGATCCATGTGCCCCCAGTAAATGGAGTTATATGCGGTGATGTTCATTTGGTATCCCCCCTTAGCAGTCAATAATGAATCAAAAATGAGAGTGCATCATCGGGAAATGGTTGAAGTCTGTATTGTGTCTAACCCATTGTGATGAGTGTGTATGTGTGATGAGGATATGTGGCCTAGAGATGAAGTGTGTACATGACCTTATAGCCAATGTGTATATCATGACAAGTTGATCAAGTATATCCTAAAAGCATATACCACTAAAAGGTGAAGGGATAGGTGACCATTTATCCTATAGTGTATGTCACTAACCTAGTAATGTCGCATAGTAAAAGGTTAGATGATGAACATGTGTGTATGATAGGGTCTATTTGATTTGTAAACCCTCAACATTCGAGTATGGACCAAGGAACTAAAGTGTGTCATAGGGTAGTGAGTGCAATGCATACAAGAATATGTAGTATGTGTGATGATAATATCCAACCATATGATGTGTAAGATGTGTAATGTGTGATGAATAGTATGTAATGCAATGTGTGTAGATAGACTAGTAGTGTGAAGATGCGTGTTATGTAGTATGCAAGATGAGGAGTATGGAATGCTAGACTTGTAGACAATAGGAGTGTGACACATATGACAAAGACTAGTATAGTGTATAATGTAGGAATGAATACAATGCAATATGTGTATGTAGACTGCCAACTTAAGGTGAGTGGTATGCAATATGAGAAGCATATAATAAACACCCTAAGAGTGTGATACATGTATAATGACGAGTAGTATGATGTCTGATGTGTAAATGCACAAATGATGTTGACTAAATGTAGGGTTTATGATATAAGATGTAAGACATATGATGCAAGACGTGTGGAGAGACGCAATGTGTAATGTTGATTGTGTAGTTGTGGGGTTCATATGTAGTAAGCCCTCAATAGTCAAGTGTGAACCGAAGCACAAGAGTGTGTCATTGGATAATGGTCGCAAAGTGTGTAGATGAATGTTCATATGCTATGAGAGTGAAGTATGATAATGTAAATATGAGAAGTGTGTTACTGCTAATATGGGGGGTGTAAGGTGTTCTGCCCCCAAGTGTGTAATAGTGAATATAGTCATGTGACACTATTTACGAGGTCATCACTTTTGGGATCAAATCCTACTGGAGTAGCATTAGAAACTTGATAAGAAATAAAATGAGGTGGGTCATTTAAAGAACCATTGTAACATAATATGTATACAATCATGGTATACTCTTCATCGGTGAATGGTACTGGTGGATAGTCATGTGCATACCAATGAGAAATCTTTGGAGCATAAGTTAGAGATGCTTTATTACATATGGAGACACTACCGAATGGCATAGGAAATGTGAGATAAATGTGTTTTATACTAGAGTACCACCAAAGTAGTCAAACCAATATTGTCCAAGTGTCAGTGGAGCAATACAGGAGCACTGGAAACAAAGATTGTCAAATGAAATACACGAAGGCCATAAGTAGTCATGATGTGACAATAGCCATGATAAATATGAGGCGAGTGAATTGGTGGTAAGATATCATTAAGTTTTAAACCAAGTCTAGTTAATCCCTCAAGTGTGTAAATATTATCTGAAGAAGTACGATCAAGTGGAATATTATGCCAAAAGGAGTTGTTGATGAGAAGCGTGCATGTGAAAGGAGGTGGTGGAGATGTAGACCGCATGATAGGAGATGAAATAGTCTCAACAATATTAACAAATCCTTGATAAAGTATCATAACATTGGTAGAAGGAGGGGTTTTGAACTTATATTCACCTAGGCCATCAGCCACGAATGTGTCCTCGAAGTAAGAATCATCTACATCAACCGGTGTGAAATTTAGTTGACCTAATGCTTCATTGGTTAGTTTGATAGTGTTGACTTCATCATCAGAGTCCTCATAATCATCGGTGTTAGCATCTCATGTTGTGTAGCATTATCAAGTATATTGGTAGGTGGCACGAGAAGGTGAAGCTATGGAAGGTGATTCGATAGGTGAGGAAGGAATGTTGATAGGAGGTGATACCATAGGTGAAATAATAGTTGTGGTGTGAGTAGAAATAGCTAGAGTATTTGTAGTGGCAGAAGAAGATTACGAAATGCTAGATTGACCAATGTCATATGTGTCAAGGCTACTATATGGAATACATTGCAAAGGTGGAATAGGCATAGTAGTAATAGGGTCTATGCGACAATATTTGAATGGCTCTAGATCTGTGGTGATAGTATGCTCATAGCCATCATGCAAAAATTTGACACATTGGTGAATAGTAGATGGAACAACTTGCATTGTGTGAATCCAAGGTCTACCTAACAAGAGATTGAATTGAAATGAGGCATCTATAACATAGAAATCAGTGAGAATAGTCTTAGGCCCAACTCGGATATGTAATGAAATAGTTCTTATACATGTGTGAGTGGTAGAGTCATAACCTTGGATGATAGTAGAATTCCTAGAAATAAGAGTATCACTAATACCCAACTTCTTGAGAAGAGAATAAACACATAAGTTGATGGCTGATCCATTATCAATAAGTACTCATTTAATACAAGTGGTGCTAACGATGGTAGTAATGAGTAAAGGCGCACATGGATTGATTTTAGCAAAAGGTGATAGATCTTCATCAGTGAAAGATATGGCATGTGGAAAATTATGAAGAGATTGTATGAGATGTGTAAAGGCCACCACAAAATTATCACTTTCAATATGAATAGCATGAAGGGAAGATTCTAGTGTGTTACGACAGTCTGGTGCATTACGTAATAAGTCATAAAGAGAAATCTTAGCGGGTGTATTTTTAAGTTGCTCAATGATGTCATAGCCCTTAGAAGCAGTAGGAGGAGATACTGAAGCAATGGGTGGGAGGATAGAAGTGGGTGGAGCCATAAGAGGATTAAGGTGAGTATGATGAGTAGTAACTACATTAATAGATGGGTCAGTTCTATGCATAATAAAAGCGAGGAGGATGTTGAGTATGCACATGCATAAAATCAGCAACGGTAGTAACTATACCTAAAACCTTAGTAGGCACAAAAGTAGGATAAGACGATTGATTCATGACTTGATAAGGTGAAGACATGATCAAAAGATAGGTTTGGATACATCAAGTTCACCAAAATGATTAACTAAAATGTGGAATTATGAATAATTCTATAGTTAATCTAACATTAAGGACAACAATAAATAATAGATGAATGTATAAAGAAAATGACCCAAGCAACTAAGAAAGTAGATATGTAAAACCCTAAAGTGTAAAGAGAGTTAGAAAGAACTCAACTAATTCATGAGCTTATTGGACTGTGTCCTAGAGATGGTTAGAGAAACAAGAGGAGGAAACAACCGTGCTGAAGTCTAGAAAAGTGCAGATCTGGACAATCTGAGTGGATTAGGATGCCTAGATAGGTACAAGGGCACTTGTGGGCGCCTAGTCTGCAATATGGGCACCTTGGTCTATGAAAAGGCTTTGTAACCTTCCTCCAAGGCATCATTTGATGGTTTATTTCCTTCACTTCATGTCATACTAACTTCGTTACATTGCATTGTATGTCGTTGGTAATCGGTGATGAAGAAAAGACCTACAAAACCCATAAAAACCCTTTAAAAAGAAAGATGCATATGAAGAGGTTAGACTGACCTCGGCTGCCAAAATGGTGGACTTACTAACTTAGCACTACACTAAATCTCAAACCTAATGTAGTTCTGTGTGTGTGTGTGTAATCATGCCCTAGGTTATCTTGTGTCAGTCACACTTTGTGAAAGTAGCAAGTAATAACTATGTGTAGAAAATGTAATAAAATGGTGGATGGAATAGAATAAACTTTCCTCTTATGTAGTGTGATGTAGATGAACTAGCCTTGTGCCTTATGATGGAGCTAGATAGATGCAAATGGATCCTTTGATGGATGTAACCTTAGGTGATGATAGTAGTACTTAGTGTTTAGTCCCTCATTATGGTCTCATAACTTTATATTTATATGGTTCTTTTGTTCTAATTTCATAATCAACCCCGAAAATGTCGGCCACTTTGAAAAGATAAGAAGATCAAACAGTCAGAAAGTTCCCAAAAAGTGGCAGGAAAGTGTAGAAAGACTCAAGGCTCCCCAAATGGGACTAGGGCACCTAGGGAGCCCCAGTATTAGGCTGGACGTCCCATTCAAAGGTAAAATGACGCCAAACGACAAAAACATACTGGGAAAGTATGTGTTGAAGGTCGGTAGTGACGATGAAAATCAAAATAAAATGGCCAAAAGACATGGGTTAATTAGTACTTTCTTCACTCAAAAACCATATGAATAGTAGTATGAGACTAAGACTAAATAATTTCTAAAGTGCGTGATTTTGTGACTACACATATCAATGTTAAGAACAGGGAAGTTATATTCGGATAGGCTTTGTAAATATCCCTAAAATTTGTACAAACATTCATTCTTGTTGGTTTTTTTAAAGAGGGACAATATTTGATATATATTCAAAGTAGTCAATAGGCCCGATAAACACAACTACTATTAGCTTTTGGATCTCCTCTTTGACAAGGAGAGCTAGTTATGGGTATATTTTTTGAAGTTTTTATTTCACATGTTTTTCTAATTCATAGACGACCAAGGAAGGATCCAACCCTAACATGTCTACATAAGACCATGAAATCACATCAAAAAATTCCCACAAAATGGAAGAAAAATTTTCTACTCATGAGGACTAAGTGAATCCCCAAGTTTGATGATTTTGGGTTGTTCTTTTGTGTCGATATTGATATCAATAATCTCCTTGACAATAATTTTATAACCATCATCCATCTATGTAGGGTCAAGGGAAGGTTGAGTTCATCATTTATTGGTGTAATAGCCCTTAATCATAGAATAATGACACACTTACACAACAAAAAGGGGAAATTTTACTCTTCTACATGATGTATTCATATTCACTCGAAAGGTGATAAAAGAAATAATCCCTACAAGATACAATTCTTTTCCAATTTAGGGATTTCCAAGGATCAATTGAACAAAAAATAAAGCATTATAAAGAATAATTTTTATTGATTATGTACTTAAGAACTAACTCAACCAATCGAGAGGAGGTCACATTCAAAAATTTGATGAGATAGAAGAAATAAAATACATGATTACATGTACCCTATCACTAACTATAGATATAATTTACATTTGTTATTTTTGTTATTTTTGTTTTTGATTGAATTTTTAATGTTCTACTCTTTTTCAACTATATAATTCAGCCTCCCTCCCCAAATATGCACATACATCTAGTTCAATGAAAAATCCCTTCTTACAATCTCTTTATGGGATGTCATCTTGAAGTCCCATAAACTCTACAATGGATTCCTCATTCTTAAAGAAATTGATTGATATGTGATATTTTTGGTCCTAATCAATAATGGACGGATATAATAATTTGATTTCAAGGTAGGATGGGGTTAAGATCAATATGGTAGTGTCGAAAAGAGGTTTTTGGAGGTAATGGCTTTATATAGGGTAAAAGGAGACCTGGTTTAGTTTATGTATCGAAGAGTCATCTTCGATTCGAGGAGGTGGTGTCCACTTATGTAGGTGGGGAACCCTATTATTTACTCTTGACTCCATAACAATATATATTTTCATGTGTTGGGATAGGCTCACAAAATTCTGTTCATTTTTTCCATAACCATAACCATGATAGTTAATGGCATAACTCATTTTTAGGCATGACATATTTTGGGGATTAATATTAGGATAAAAATTTATCATCCAATGATTGTGAAGCATATGACATGTTCAGTGTTTCTTTGATAGGAATCCACCTTATACAAAGGTGTCAATTTATTTTAATCCATTTGCATCTTTGGCATGAAATTAGGCCTACTAAAAATTTGGATGATAAGGGGAGATTGTGGATGAGGAGGGTCTATTAGATGTCATGGTCCCCAAATCTAATGTAAATTATATTGGATTTAGATTCCAAGGGGAGAAGGTAGATGTGGATGTATCATATAATTTATGACATGAAATTAAATCAATGAGATTAAACCCAGTTTCTCATATGACAAACCCAAATTTTAGAGGTAAAGTGGTGGTGCTTGTTGATTTTATATCAACATTATCATAATTTTTATGGAGATGATGTTAGGTTCTGCTCAATGTCGGTCTTCCTAACTATTTCACAATCTTCAAAGTGTATATTTTAAGGTTAAATCCATCATCCACAAGCAGCTATTTGATTTAATTTCAAGTGATGATGACCTTAATGTATAAAGGTAAGTTATAGATATAATTATCCTATGGAATCTCGCATTGGCTAAAAATGATTAGCTCTAATGGGGTGATTTGCACTACCAAGGCTTGGAAGTGAAAAGGGATAATTTTTGTGGGAACTATTGACTCTTGGAGGGTCTCATAGAGGATGTATTTATGAACAATAGATATTTTGACAAAATCTAAGCTCAAAATCTTGGTAGGTGTATTCTAAAGTTATACACTCATGGGCATTGATTTTTATGGTTGAAACATGATTGGCGATAGAGTGGATGTAACCAATAAGAGAATCAAAAGAGTATAAATCCTTGGTAGTAGCCTAGTTTGTATTATTACCTTAAGAGGATTGACCTCAATCCAATTTTATTTTAATTTATTGTTTTTTCTTTGGAAATGGATCTTAGTAGATCCCTAGCTTGTTATTTTTTTATTTGGGTTCTTCTTAGGTATCAAGTTCAATGTCCCTAGGATCCAAAGAGGTCTCGGATGTAGTTTTTCATATTCATGTATTGATCAGTGGCATGACCCTTTATATGATGGTATTCACGGTACCAATTTTCCTTATCCAATATGAGTTTGGTTTTTGATTATGTGAATGTTGACGTGTTGGAAAAAATGATCATTTTCACCAATTTGATTTGATGAAAAACAAGAGATAAATATTCACCCAAGCGTGTGATATCTACAATTTTTGTCTTGTTAGGAATCCTCTAAGTGATAGTCCTTTATGGGGTGTTTTTCACTACATGTATATACTTGGATTATATAATCCCATCACCTATGATGTTATTATTTTTGTTGAAGAATTTTGGTTTGTTTTTAGGTTTTTTTCATATTCTTTATGAAATGTTTTGAGGATCCCCTTTTCTATGAGATCCTTCTCTATTTGACTACCTTTATTTATGACATCCTCAAATGTTTTTATGCAATCCATTTAGAGGTGGAAGGAAATTTGAGGATGTAACTTAGGCACAAAAATGATAACTAGTTACTTTTAAGTACAGAGCATGAGAAACAAATATTTGAGCCTTACCACCATTGTAGGAATGCTAGAAAGTTTTTATTGTTGCATTGTTTTTGCTACATATGTATAGTGTGTTGATGTCACTCTCTATGTTAAAATGAAATTATCTAACAAATGTTCCTGATATATCTACAAATGTGGTGATTGACCCTTTAAGAAGATGGATAAAATATGTTAGAGCTTGGCATCTTAACCTATGTGAGAACATCCAGATAAGATAGTTGTCATTGTATGTGACTTCTTAAAAGGCCATGAAGAAGTCCTTGATATGATCCCAATGGTCTCCTTTTCCACAATATTTTTTTAACTTAGGACAATTGAAGCTCAAAGGGAAGGGAATGTGTAACATTTCCTGTCGAAAGGGGTAGGGAAATAGCTCTTTGAAGTGGTACCTTTTCTTTTTCTGTTGTTATTTTCTTGTAATAATATAAAGGTATCCTTCATCTAATACCATTCTATGCAATTGGATTTAGAGGCTTTACCACCATAGTTGTCTTATCTTTGACACTTTATAAGTCTCCATAGGTTTCTCTGTATGCACATGATAAAGTAGACTTGCAATTTGGAGACTTCAAGCTTACATTTGATCTTGGATGGTTAAATTTTCATTATAAGGGGTATGAGGTTTGTCTTTAGCCTCTTTCTCCTTATAACATTTCATATTTATAATAAGTATTCAATTATGTGCTTGAGAATATTTGAGAGGTATATTGGCATTGGATTCCTCTTTATTTTGTTCTTTTGTTCCAAACATAGACATGTAGCCTTAGTTTAGGATGTCATTTGTATCATAAAAAGATACATGATTAGATTTTTTTACCTCATGGATCATGTTTTTCAAGAAATTAGGCTTGAAGTTAAGCGAGGATTTTAACCCCTAATTCAACTAGCCAAAGAAGGATTATTTCTTTATTTTGGAATAGGAAGTTGTCTACTTGATTTGGATTATTTTCAAATATGTCATGTATTTCCTCTTCCACGCCACTATGATCTACAAGACTAATCTCTTCATCTTGTAAATGATCAAAAATTCCACATGGGAAGGGGGTACACTCACAATGTTTATGGCTTAAATGTGGAATAGGTTTCAATGTGTTGTGATTTGAAATAATAACCTAGGTGCTTGATTTTGATTATTGTTTCTTAAAGGAACTCTAGGAAAATTTTGGTAGTATAATGGTTATAAATGTGAAATTTGACCTAGATTTTGGACTTAATTATATTTTTAAGGATTAGAGGTAAATTTAGGCAATGTAATAGTTGTAGATTGGAAATTTAACTAGGTTTTGGATTTGATCATTATAACTAAGGATTATAGGTAAATTTTGGAAGCGTAATTGTGTCTTTATGCTTATAAACTTGGTTGAAAATTTTAAGTTTTAATGTTAAAAGGTTAGTTTTATTTTTGCATAGTTTTAAGTTATTTTGTTTGACAAAGATAAATTGAATTTCGATAGTTTTTTAGGTCTTAATGTCTAGTGCAACATGGGTTAACTCAAAAAGTTCCACCTTATTTTATTTCTTAAAAATGTTTGAAGTAGATAGAATTTTACCTTATTGGTTTGGAAAATCAATGTTTGACTTAGAAAATGTAACACATTTTTTAGTTTTTCAAACAAGATCTGGGTTAGAGTCAAGCAAAATATGACCTATGCTATTTTGGGCCACCTAACTAGGATAACAAGATTTTAGGTGAGAGTCCTCAATATTATTTTTGGTATATGAGGTGAAAGTTTTGAAATTAGGAAGTGTTGTATAGTGGTGTGGTTTGAAGGGTCAAATCCTCCTTACCTTCCCTCCAACCATTTCAATGGAGCTTGACCAAAAATTATAGATTTTTCTTGTGAGATCTTGTTTAATGCTTATATATTGGAGACAAATGCACCCCTCAATTCATGGAAGCCACGTACAAATGAACTCATGTTTATCCAAATAAAACATGTATTCCCAAAAATTATATAGCTCGTCAAAACACATGCTTTGTTCAAATGGCTTGGTGGTGAATCCAAGCCATCAAACCCTAAAAATGTAAAAAGTGTCTAATTGTTTACGGTTTCTAAGGTCACCTTGCGGCATAAGGAAAGAGCATATGTAATTAATATGAGGCTCAAAGAGATACAAATTTGTGGAAAGAAAACAAATACCTAGTAAATGTGTTTAGACAATGATTAATCCAATATTGAACAGTTTGAAAATATATAAAAATGTGATAAATAAGGGTAAATTCAATATGATAAGAAAAATAATGAATGAATGAAGTAAATATAATTTCAAAATCAAAGAGTGTGATAATACAAAATGTAAAGCATGTAATTTAAAGAAAGAACATGCAAATTTAGTTTGTTATTTATTTGGCAATATTGTCTTTGAAAAATGATAAGGAACCTGTGCACAAAGTTTTGGTTTTGAATGGTAACAAATAACTCAATGCACAAAAGAAAGTGACAAAAAATAAAGATAAGGAAAAACCCAAATTCTCTATTATGAGCTCACTAAAACATAAGGTGAGGCCATTGTTTATTAAGATGAGGCTACTGAGAAGGTGAGGCCACTAATGCACGTAAGGTCACTATTAAAATCATCAAGGTTTCTAAACACATATGAGGCCACTACATAATGTAGTGAGACTCACAAAGACAAATAGGGTCATTATAGAGTGTGGTGAGGTCACTAAGATGACTCACTTGTGTGTGTTTTTCCGAGGACCTAGTTTGTGCCACTATAGAGTGTTGTTAAGCTATTGAACATGATTATAAATGAAATTATAATGCACATGAACATTGATAAGTGCAATGTCATCCAAAATAATAAGATATAATGAAAAATGATAGCATAATGGCTAAACAGAAAGTAAACGACAATTGTAAAAGTGTGAAAATGACAAATAGCAATAAATAAAGTATAAAAACATATAACCAAGCTAGTAAAGCAAATGTACCATGAAGTGTAATGAGGCCATGTATGTAATGTCGTTAACACTAATACATAAAAAAATCTGGAAAGGTCTCCATAGAGTGCGGTGAGGCCATTAATTTGTGCAAGGCCACTAAGAAATAGCTCGAGGCCACTAAAATTGGAAAATATATGCAAATCTAGTCCAAGCGAGGCCACCAAGGAATCCATGCAACTATTTGACTACCAAAGAAAGGTCTTCAAACCATAGAGTAGGGATACTAAATCTAAAGGTGGCACAAAACTAATGTGGAAGCTCAAAAACATTGAATTTTTGCTTTCATGTCCACATTTTGAAAACACGTAACCTATTTAATATACAAGCAAAACCAATTCAAGTATTTCCAAGCACAAGAAAAGATTACCAAAAAAAAAAATTAAATCAAATTGTATAAAACTTAAATAAAAATTCATGTGAAACAATGGGGTGTCCCATCAAAGGCGTGCCTTATGTCTGCTAGATTTCCAAAATGTGGTTTAATCTAAAGTACAAATTGAACTTACACCTACATATTTAATCCTAGATTAAACATTTAGATGTTAAATACATAAACATTATAAATTATAAGGAAAACATGAGAAAACACAAAGCACCGAAACCTCTCCCATGGACGTTTGAGATTTGTCTCGGGTTTGTGAATATCCTTGTTAAACCAAATGAAAGACAAGAGTGACAATGATAAGGTTGTTTAAGGGAGGGATTTTGATGAAGCAAGAGGTCCATTCAAATTGGTGTGAAACATATTTTGGATCTCCTCTTTGTTCTTCAACAAAAGGGGTTTCTTCTCACTTTTGCCTTGATCTTTCCACAAGTAGAAATGCTTAGCATGAGAAATAGGTGTGTTTTAGGAAGGGGGTAAAATGATGCTTTTATATATTTCATTTTTGGAAAAGTGCAACTCTTTATGAATCTGGGATAATGGAGATGTAGGATTTAGCTTAGCTAATTGTGATTATGAGTTATTAAGTGGGATTAATACTCCATGGGAACTAGATGGGGATAAAATGGGCTTAATTAATCAATCGAGGATTAATTAATATGCCTTGATTAGCTTGTAGATGCTATTTGAGAGGAAATTAATGAGATTTAGAAATTATTTGAAGTGGGATATAATTAAGGAACGGTAATTAAGTAATAGGCGAAAAGGAAATTAAATTAATTAATAATGGGTTATTAACTAATAAGTGAAGAGCATTTTAGCCAAAGAAAATGATGTTATTTAGTATCTATGAGGAGAAAAATATTTAATTAACAAGGGGTCGGTAATTAATAATCAAACACGGGGATTAGTGTTATTTATGTAGTTTACATTTAAATTAACACTATGGATTTTAGGTGTCTATAATAATATTGGTTTATTTTATTAAAGGATGTAGGTGTGGTGTCTATTTCATATAGGATGTGGTATATTTGTGAGTCTATTGAAGATGATGGTAATAGATATGCATGGGTTTGTTGTATGTTATACCACCTTTATAGATATTTATATAGGTGTATTTTGGATATCCATGAAGGTGACGTGATAGTAGTGACATTGTTACATATATGGGCCTATAAGCATATAGAAATTATACACTTATTGGAGGACCGTGGGTCGATTAGGCATGTGTTGAGATTTTTGTAGCACTTAAGTGATACCTAGGAGATAAGGCCTATACACCGTCTTACCACATACTATTAGCTAATTTGATCATGAGTAACTATCATATGGAGACCATATAGATGTTTTTAGGTTGGGTAGAGAATTTCATAGAGTTATGGTAAATAAGGAGGATGATGTGGCTAGAGGACCAATTTCCCAAATAGGGGTAGTCATTCTAATATGAGAATGTAATGTACCAATTTCCATATTAGTTCATAATGTGCCCCCAATGCTCTATCTATGGAGTAAATTGGTGCATGTAGTATTGAGATATGGTAGTTGACCAAGATCGACCCCGATCGAGTTATTTCCACCAGCCATATAGACAAGGTGGACCTAGTAGTAGATGTGAGTGTGATAGATGATGTCGGGTGTACAATAACATATACTTAGTGGTGGATAGATAGTTTATGGGTCCTATAGTTTCTAGTAATCATAGGAAGACTAAGAGGTGGGGAACCACCTAGATGAGGGGGTGAAATTGAGATACCCATGTTAATGATGTTGTGTTAGTGGCCATCATACAACATAAGTAATGCACAATTCTAGTATAATAACTTGTGATAGTTATATAGTAGAGATGTGAGAAATCATCAATCAATTAGTGTCTAATATGTATATGTTTTGGTTTATTTGTAGGAGAAACATATTAGAACACTATTGTATATGTATCCATATGGACCTTCATGAGGAGCATTTTGAGCAATGTTGTGTTCGAAGTATACTAGAGCATGAAAATGATGTCATGGGTGAATTCACATAACTATTTTATCTAATTGTCATGGTAGCCAATGCATATATTATGTTGCAAAGTGATTAGGATGAGAGTTATATAGAGATATAATAGATACCTTAGCCTCCACTAAGCACGTAGCTTACTCGGGTTTCATTAGGGGATTGATGATTTTTCAGAACAATATGCCAAGGTCATGATAGATATAGAAACCTTATGAGAGCTACTACAATAGTATAAATCATGATCACACTCATGTGGTCATACAAATATAGGGAGGACTCATTTTATTAAGATCCCATATATGTTTCTAGTGAAGAGTAGGATATCGGTGATGAGGCATAGTTGATTATAAAACTACACAAACCTTGTTATAACGTAAGTTTTTACAGATTATATATATTTATATATGTACACATATTTATATTATGATAAAACATAGTGGGTTTGTTTTATAAATACTTATATGATGGTAAATTTGGTATGTATATAGTGTATAATGTGATTGAGTTATATAAACTTTGATGTATATGTATGTTAGTTATGATAGTTACATTGAATGGTTGTTTTAAATTTTTAATTGAGTCATGTGGAATTGGTCATATATGATTAATATACCAAAGGTGTGGAATGACTTGTATGATAATGACGAGTAACAAATAGCATGAAAAAATATCGAGTACCTCCATTGAAATACATGAGAGAAAGTATAATGTGAGGAAACCTATTCTTAAGAAAGAATGAATGGTGATCCTCATATGCACCAAACTATTCAATAAGAGATGCCGCATTTAGGAAATATTAGTGATGTAAAGGACAAATTAATACTAGCTCATAATGGTCATAATAATCAAGATAACTAAATAGGGGATGCATAATAATGCTAGACCCTAAAGATGAACTTGCATGAGTTACATGTGAAGTATTAGTTAAGTGTGTATATGTTTTTCCTAGCATTATTGAAGGATACATATGATTATCCCGATTATTTTATGGTACATCCATTGCTCTTTTGTAATCCATTTGACCTTATTCTTTTATAGTGGCTGATTATTAGGAGATCCATTATGAGGTTTATATCTTATAGGAGGTGAGAAATCGGTACATCCGAGGGGGTCTATACGACGTAAAATCAACATTTGATCTTACGCACACCCGACCTCTCGAGGTCGTGCAGAGACAGTAATGGTGTGGAATTTTAAAATGGGAGTGAAAATGATGGAAATGACCAAACTAATTGGGAAACCTTATGTCTTCCACACGCAATAACGGAATCTACGAATCTAAGGAAAAGAATGATCTTCTAACTTTGAAAGGGGTGTAATGGCGGGGTCTAATATGATAGCTACTCAAAGACTCCAATCGATGTCTAGCTCAGCCAAGATTCTATTGGTGGGTTGTGGAATACGTGGAAAGTAGCCTATAGGTGCCTCGTATGGGTTTCCAAACAAGGTCATGGAAATTGAGACAAGAGATGTAGAGGAGCAGCAGGGACTAAGGGTGATTCTCTGGTCTCGTCCAGAAAGTCGTAGCCTGATCGACTACTATGTTCAACAATGAAAGTTGTGTGATAATATCTAGTAGAAGTAGTGAGGATATGAATACTTGTGTGCGTAGGCTAGTGTCGATATCTAACTGACTAGTAGGTCTGTTGGGTTGTGGGACTTGTGGGTCACAACCAAAGACTCGTTGAGGCTGAGGCCCTGGAATGGTCATACATGCAGTCAAATCCTATTCCCAAGAGCATTCCAAAAGTCGTAGGCCTTGTTAGCAGCTATGTTTAAAGTCTCTAACTGTCTTATTTTCTCTGTGTATGTGGCGGGTGTGCATAATATTGTTAAGCACATACTTGTGTCAATGTCAGTTACTAACTCTGGCCCATTGGGTTGTGGGACCAAAGGATCACAACCATAGGTATTTTCTTGCAGTGGACTGTTGATGGTCATACAAGATGAATTTGATTCATTTTCGGTGAATAAACTAGCTATCACCTTAAATCTAAACTATATTTTTGGTGTTTTCTCAATGTATAAGAACAAAACAATAAAACAAGCCAATCTATGGAAATAAATATTTTTGTGCTTTTCTAACTTTTCGATAATGCATCTAATCTAACCAACAATTTTAAGAAAAAAATAGCTAGCCGGATGTAGCTAGCTATCTGTGCAGATGTGTGAATCTAAATCTAAGATCTACTCTAATTCAAATAAAATCTCTCTAACTCTACCTCAAAAGTGAAGAATAAATCATGACTCTAACAGATCTATCATTCACCCACTATTTCCTTGGCAATGTTGAAGAGAAAACTTCCTATTGACTTGATCTACTTGTAACTATCTGATTAATTGAAATGAATTGTTTCTCTACTCTATTTGATATGCAATTTGACAAAACAAAGCAAACAAATACACAACTCCAACCTAGAAGAGCAAGAGTTTTGGCAAATATGGAAGTATGAGTATCTCTCCCCTCAGTTCTTTCCTTTATTTCTCCGAGCATTCATGTGAGTCCAAGGATAGGAATGTAAAGAACAGAAACAAGAGGATGGCACTTGAGCAATGGCAGCTTGAAGCAACTGGGCATAATACGAGTAGAAGAAATATAGCACAAGAGAACTCGAACTTGGCTATGAAATTCCTAGCAAGATTATTGCAGCACAACAATGCAAGATACACAAAATTCTTGAGCCTTTTGCTTGAATACAAGCATGGAATATATAGGAATGGAGGATAGAAGGCTACTTCATGCACAAGGAATGAAGAGGTAGTTCTACTCATTAAATCTATTTAAAAATAGAAGGAACTAGGAGAACTAAGCAAACGAAGCTATTTTTACAAACTCGACTCACGGATGCGTTCAAAATATAAACTTAAGTGAATTGTCACATGAAATTTCTCACTTGAAGATTCTGGAAAAATAAATTAGGACCACCGCCCTATGCAGGGCGGTGGTTTCAGGACCGCCGCCTGATCCTGGGCGGCGGTTTGCAGAACCGCCACCTAGGCAGGGCGGCGGTCCTAGAATTAAGGCCAAAACAAGCACATAACGAAAGGGGAAAAGGGAAAAATGCAAGGAAAAGATAAGTAAGGCTATCTAGACCAAAAATATATACTACAAATGAGTTTTTGGAGCTCGAACATCTTTTCGAAAGGATTTTGAATCATCACTAGGGACCTTTATAACCGTTTTCCCGCCAATGTAGCACATGCAATTTTTGGTGCGTACATATTACCCCCTGGAGAAGCGTCTTAGCCATGAAAGAGACATAAAATGTAAATTTTGAATATGGCATTCCCAAAATGGGAAGTTAGAGGCTATACCTGACATGCCCATGTGTCGAAATCTCACCGCCCAAGCTCTCGCTACCTACAAGAGAAAAGAAGACTCAAGTGCAGATAGATAAAATATCAAAAAATAAACACTAAATTAAAATGACAAGAGGACTTACCATTTGCGCGGGGATGTAGAAATATACCTACGCCAACGCTCCAGCCTTGTGAACACATATACTCAAGACAAGGTTAGAAAGACCATATATATATATCAAAATAAATTCATTTTCTAATTCATTTGTGCATTGTTGATTTGGATTGTTTGATTGATTTGGAGCTCTGGATTTACGGTGACCATTTTCGATGAGAATATAATCAATACATTCATGTCGAGATTGTGATCATGCCTCCATGTGCGGGAGATAGACCAGCGCACTCCCAGTTAGTTATTTCCTTCTTTTTCTTTTTGCACCCTAAAAGTTTAAATGTTGAAAACTTCACCTGAGGGGGAGATTTTCAAAAAAATGTCTTGAATAAGTCTTTAGGGGGGTGCCAATAGGTCATGCTTTTGTTCTAGCAAAAATGGTCAATTTTATAAAAAAAAAATCTTCCTTAGGGTTCACGACGTGCTTTAAAATTTGGTTCAGGACCGCCCCAACTCGGGCAGGCGGTTGCGGACAAAAAAATGTCAAAACATGCTCAAAACTTGACCTTTTTGGATTTTTGAGAATTTACTATGTTTTTGATGAGCTTATTGTGTGGCATACTTTACTAACTTGCTCTTTTCTCATGTTTTGGTGGATGTAGAAAAGGTGGAGTACATACACTGGAGCAGAGAGAGAGTGATTGGCTCCCTAGGATTTTAGATCAGCTGACCCAGGATGAGATGGATCTTCTACAAGAGTAGGCATCTGATGGATAGCACGGGTGCCCCATGTTGCTCCTACTAGTCATATTCTATGTGACTTATTTTCTTACTAGGATGTAAACCAGAACACTTTCCAGTTCCTAGGTGTCGGGGGAGTGGACCATCACTTTGGAGGATGTCTATCGCATTCTTGGTCTCCTAATACTTGGTAGAAACTCACATTAGAGATAGTGGGGTCCAGAGTGATGATGAGACAAAGAGGCTACATACATGGGAGATGTTATTGTCTCTTCTAGCTCGAAGAATGGAATAAAGGTTTGGTCTATTACTATTGGTCCCCTTCTTACCCTCCGGAAATCCATCACAGTATCTTATCCTCGATACTGATCAAGGACAAGGAGGGAGATACACTTTTGTACTGCTGGGGCCCCATCATTGCGCAAATCGAGGCTCATGGCCATAGGTATGCCTAGGGAGTAGATATCTTGGGGACCACATACCATGATTTATACATAGTCATGAGATTGCATGGGCAGTTGTTGAGCCACCCCACTCTAGTTATGAGTTGGGTCTACGAGCATTTCATCCCGTATGGCAGGGGGTGGAGGTGTCAAATTCTGGGGTTGTCTAGGTGGCTAGATAGACAAGCATGTTAGTGCTCCAGACTCCACATCAATTGGTGGCCTCTCTAGCTATGGCCGACATGACCCCCACACCCTATCAGGATATGGAAAGGATATGGGTTGAGGAGATTGTGATGATGGTAGATTGATCTTCTACGAGAAAGCTAGTTGACAGGTCCGAGAGACTAGAGATTCATCCCTTTGACCGGGTACCTCAGCAATTTAGTCTTCCATACCCTGTCATGCTTCCTCTAGTGACACCTATTTACAAGACTATCTAGGAGTGATAGAGAGGTCCTAGAGGGGATCTTGGCTGGATAGTTGTTACTCCTAGTGTGCCTATTATAGTTAGGAACGTGGTTCAAGCTTGACGAGAAGTTGGTGCTCCTCAAGCACCTTTACTTCATATTGAGGTGGATCCTACTCACGGTGGGGGGAGGATGATCCGATTGACTTGGACTCGATTCCGAGGAGGAAGCAGGATACGACACAAAGGGGGGAATCGGGCGAGAGAGGAGGATGAGGGGGAGGACCTTCGAGAGGGAAATGACAAAGTGACCCCGAGTGGCATGACACGCTGGAGATCCTCGAGATTAGCGTGATGAGGAGGTGAGTGCAGGGAGAGAGAGACTCTAGTCTCAGAGGAGACCTTGGAGGAGAAGATGAGTCCGTGATAGGATAGCACCATGCCTTTGGATTCGGGAGGCTCCACATAACCACTAGCAAGCACTCGCTTTGCAGCAAAGCAATCCACTAATCCCACATGGATGCTCGGAGACCCGAGTATGTTCAATACTCCTCTCTCTATTTTTGATTATTTTTTTTCATAGGCTTAGTTTATTATTCTCTTTTGACTTACATTCTGTGATTTTCTCTTTTCTCACTATCTCTTCTTTTTCCTTTTGTGGCGTCCATACACGAGTGGCGAGAGCTCAATCGGCGTATGCGTGTAGACACCTGTTGATCCCCTCGGGAAGACTCGGGCCAAGTTGGTCTGATTCAGGGTAGCTCTTAGCCGTAGGGCCGACATTCTGATGTATTTGCTCCTATCTAGAAGATCACAGATATGGTGACCTCCCTTCGTGCCATAATAGCTGGGTACAAGACCGTCAAGCGCCTGATGAGACGAAGCCATTCTCATAGTGAGGCTACGGGCAGTGGGCGCCACCATGAGCACTCACACCATTCAGTCCATTATGAGTGTCATCATAGTCACAGCAAGAGCCCTAGGTGTGACCATGCACCATCTGAGGGATCCCATAGGGATTGACAGGACACTAAGCCTTTATTGCTTTGATACTATTTTTTGACATTATATGATTTTCTTGTGTGTTTTGGGATCGTTGCGAGCTTTTTTTACCATGCCTGGCACTGATGACATTGTATAAAAAATTGATCCATTATGATATACAGGCTCTCTTTTTGGTTCGGCATTCCATTGTATCCGAGTTGACTCTCTTTGGCTTATCTCTCATGTGTAATCCGATGTTTAGAATTTTCACTTTCCTATGCTTTTCTTAATGTATGCAATGGATGTGAAATGATAATAGAATGATTTCTTTTTGTATTTCATGATGTTGTTATATGATGATGCAAACACAATGTGATCTTTAAGACTTAGTTTCTTTTGCAATTTTTGGTACTTCATATTTGTCTTGACAAAACGTGATGACATAATGATATGATGAATAGATATGTTTTCCCCACTCCTAATCCCACACATCTAGTAAAATGCGAGGGCTCAACACCGAGAGCTAGGAAGGGCACAAGCCATGAAATTTTTTGAATGGTAGTGATGAGACGAAGACAGAGGTTTGACAGAGCCAAATTGGGATGCTACAACCTTACCCCACTAATGTTACCTCATAGTTTATAATGTGAATTGCTCTACGTAGTTTATCTAGACTTAGATCTCGTAGATGGCCACTTGCTTGACAAAATCTGGTTTTAAGTTTTGAATTCTTCTTGGATTTTTGAACATCTAATCCACTTTACTTTGACTTAAGATTTCCCAAGAATTGGTCTAATTGTTTATGACTTTCGTGTTTGTCAAAGAGACCCCCTATACCTTGCCCCATGCTACCAATAGAAGTACGGGCTCATCACCATGGACAAAACATAGGTGATTAAGGGCATTTCCTTCCTTTCCCAACCCTACGTCACTAGTAAGAGATGTAGGCTCAACACCAAAGGTTGGTAGGGCAAAGAAATGTGTAAAATAAAATTTTCTATTGATTTGTACTTGACTTACTTATTTGGGCAAAATATTTAGAATGTTCTTATTTCCAAGGAGATGTATGTGGGTTGGATATGACACCATGAAGCTTCTAGAACATACCATGAACAAAAGACACCTATCCTAAGAAGAAACCAAAAGTAGAACCAAATATGCAGGCCTTTGTATGGTTACTGTCAAAAATTCGTCTTATCCTGCTGGAAATGATAAAATGATACAGAAATAGTTGATGATACAATGAAGATTTGAAGAGACGTGATTTGAATGTTTTGCCAATATTTTCAGAAGTTCTTGGGGATTGTTATAAGGACAAGCTCCTTGATCACACTTCTTTTTTTTTTACAAATGAACAGACAAATGAAAATGCAATGCAGATGTAATAATGTACATATCGAGAATGTTGATGGATCATGTGTAGTATCTCTTTAGGTGAAGGGAGTTTACAAATTCACTAAACGCCTCACCTTCTAGAGTACACAAACAGAATGTGCCATTTTTATAATCTTCCACCACTCGATATGGACCCATCCACCTAGGTCTAAACTTTCTTCTCTCGTCGGTCTTCTTGTTAATTTGGCTATCGAGCCTTAACACCAAATCTCCTTCGTAGATCTCACATTCATATACCTTTTTATTGTATTGTTGAGCCATGCGGTCAACATATACATTGTTTCATTGCTCAACATTCAATCTAACTTCATCGAGGCTTTCTAATTGGGAGAGACAAGCTTCTTGATAACCCTCTTCTCCTAGGATCCCATGTAACGAAATGTGGAGGCTGGGTAGTTTGACCTCCAATGGTAGAACTACCTCAACACCGAACACTAAAGAAAATGGAGTCACTCCCGTTGGTGTTCTAACCGACGTTCGGTAGGCCCACAAGGCCGGAAAAAGCTTCAGATGCGAATCTTGTTTATTCTCCTTAACACTTTTTAGAAGAATGGACTTTAAAGTCTTATTGGTAGCCTCAGCTTGTCCATTAGTCTAAGGGTAATATAGAGAAGTTGTGTGATGACTTATTTTTAACTTTACACACAACTCACGTACCTCATCATTTTTGAAAGATGTGCCATTATCAGAAATAATGACTGTGGGAACCCCATACCTACAAATGATCCGGTTCAATATGAACTTATTGATTACAGAGCTGGGACAAAGTGGTAAGGAGCATGGCATCTACCCACTTGGTAAATTACTCATGGCTGTAATTATGAACTTATGACCATTTGTTGATGAGGGAGAGTATTTCCCTATCAAATCTAGGCCCCATATGGAGAAGGGCCATGGAGTTGTGATCGGTTATAAAGCTTTTGTCGCAGTATGTGGATTTCATGGGAAAACTCTTGACACTTGTAGCATCTGCACACAAACTCTATCACATCATGTTCGAGGGTGGGCCAAAAATAGCCCATCCGATGTATCTTTCAGCAAAGATGCGTGGTCGTGGAACCGAAAACCACATACCCCACTATGTGACTCATAAAGAATCTTTTCAAACTCTTCTAATCAACACATCTCAATAGCATTCCATCAAAGGCTCTGCGATAAAGCACCTATTCTAGGATGACGTACTTAGCGGCAATTATGCACAACCGCCTTCTTTGTTGTGACATTGCCCCTTCTGGGTACGTGTGGTCCATGATGAAATTGATGATGTCAGTGTACCAAGGACATACAGAGATAGGGGCCTAGTTTCAACGAAATATACGCACTCATCGGGAAAGTCCAAATCTACCAAATCACCCCCGTCTAATGGATTATCAGCCAACCAATATGCGATGATTTGACCCTTAACTGATTTTTGATTTACAAACGTTAGCTCAAACTTTCCCATTAATGTAATGAAACACCTAGCCTTTTTAGACAAGGATCCTTGCATGAGGAATGTCTGTAAGTGGTCTGACTTGACGATGACCCTTGTCTCTTGATTAAGCATGTAATGTCTTAAGCGCTTGGTTGTGAAAACTATGGCAAGGCATTCCTTTTCTACCTACATGTAGCATGTCTCGTAATCGAGTAACGTCTGACTGATAAAATAAACAGCCCATTCTCATTTGTCATCATCCTCTTGTGCCAACATATAGGCCAATGAAACATCTGTAGCCCACGAATATAAGATCAAAGGGCGATCTAACCTTGGTGGCATTAGCATGGGAAGGGATAACAAAATCACTTAACTACCTTGAAGGCCTCATCGCATTCCTTTGTCCAATCTAGGCTATAATATTTCTTTAACAAATTGTTGATTGGATGAACGAAAAGGTCAAGTCAGGGATGAACCTTCGGATTACACCGAGTTTCCCAAGAAAATATCTAATACCAGACTCGTCCGATGGTGAACCATTTCTAACACAACTTAAATTTTGGCCGAGTCAACATCAATTCCTCTTGAAGATATAATGTAACCCAGGAGCTTTCCACCTATTACACCGAATACACATTTCTCTAGATTCAATGTGACTCCATACTCAATTAAGTGCAAGAGAATGATATGAAGCACCTCTAGGTGATTGCAAGCACTTCCTAGCCTTGGCCAGCAGGTCATCCACATAGGATTCCACAATCTTATGAATAAGATCATGGAATATGTACGTCATTACTCGTTGTTATGTAGCACCAAAGATTCTTAAGACCAAATGGCATGACGACATAATAATAAGTTCCCCAAGGAGTTATAAACGTAGTTTTAGCTTGATCCTCGGCAGAGATTTTGATTTGATTGTATCCCGAAAACCCATCCATGAGGGACAACAACTCAAATCCATCTGTTGCATCGATGATAACATCAATGGATGGTAGCGAGAAATCATCCTTGGGACAAGCCTTGTTGATGTCCCAGAAGTTTATGCAAATACGGATCTTTCCATTTTTTTTAGAATGGGGACAATGTTAGATACCCATTCTGAATAATCAACTAGCTTGATAAATCTTACTTAGAGAAGCTTCATTACTTCTTATTTTACCATAAGGGCTACCTTTGGCTTCATAGGTCTTGATTTCTACTTAATTGGTTTGGTATTCAACTTAGTAACAAGATTGTGAAATGCGATGTGTGGCGTGATTCCCGTCATTTCCTTATAACTAAATGTGAAGGCTTTCCGATGTTCCTTAAGGACTTGGGTATGAATTTCTACTTCCTCTGGAGTTAAAGAGGACCCTAGCTTTAAGATTTTTGGTTCCTCCTCCGTTCTGATGTTTATATCAATCATTCCCTCAATTAAGGAGGCATTACCCTCCTCAAACTCAAGGGGGCTGGTGGCAACTCCAAGTCCCCTTCCTCTTCTACCTCATAAATTTCAAGATCTCTTCCTGGAGATGACTCAATCATTGGATTCCCAAAATAAGAGGAGGAACGCAGAATTAAGGAAAAGTCTACCTCTTAACAAGTAAGATGTAATTCCGCCAAAGCATTTAAATAAGCTAAAGTTGACTCATCCCCATCGATAGGGTCTAAAGATTCAAACTGACCTCGCTTCCACATATGTCAAAATTGACGCCACTAGTGTTTTGCGAATCAAGGATTCAACGCAGAGTGAAACCGTGAAGTTGGTGTCCTCTAAATCATTACTTGGGGTGAAGCGTGAGGTGGAAGTCACTATAGAGTCTGCTAGAAGGTTCTGTTCATGTGGAACTACCTTGATTGATATGAAATCAAACCCTTAGTTAGGTCCAACACGGTAGTTTTATAGAGCTATAAGTTTTCAGCCCTAGTCTTGTATACCTCGGATACCTGATTTGTGACTAGCTGTGAATCACCCAACACCCTAATATTAAGGATGCCCATTCTCTTGGCTATAATGAGACCTAATAGAAGAGCTTCATACTCAGCCCCATTGTTTGTGCATTCAAAATTCAATTTGAAAGTAAAAGGTAAAACCCTTCCTTCGGGTGAGGTAAGGATTGCACCTGCCCCGAGCACTAAAGCAATACTTGGCCCCATCAAAGTGGAGAGTCCAACAATTACTCAGAAAGATAGATGTTGAGTCATCCTTTGTAAGTTCTTATTTTATTTCAGTTACATCTACCATGCAAACCTCATCTGCTAGAAGGGAACCAGTCCCAAAGCATGTCCCATACCCATGGAATCAAAGGGAAGAAGGATAGGAAAATCCTTTTCTAATAGTTCAACAATCTTTGTTGTAGTTCCTAGCAAAATTGTCTCTACAACAATGCTTTCATCCTTGAAGGCCGAAATACCCTTGATCAAACTTGTAACCTCTAATTCCGTCGTGGGAACCAGATTTTCTTCTGGTAACATGCTTACCAGTTTGTTTAACTGGTTGGTGGGAAGCTCGAATTTAGAGTGGACCCCTGGCCTTTTCTTCAAGTTGGCTAGGTGTATGTCAAAGGGCTTTGGATCACCCTGAGCGATAAAGACTTTCCCTAAATGCAGGAATCTAACTTCTTGGAATAGGGTGGATGGGATTGCTTTCATGCGGTGTATCCAAGGGTGACCAAGAATCATATTATAGTTGGTTTCTGATCTATAATATAAAACTCAATAAGCACCATCTTGGGTCCAAGAGTGACTGGTAATACTATGGTCCCGATCGAGGTCACCTTGAGACTATCATAGCCTCTTAATGTGTTTCACATCGAGGAGCAATTAGTCTCCCCATATCCTAACTTCTGAAGAAAAGAGAAGGGGATGATGTTAATTGCTGCCCCATCATTGATCATCGCACGCTTCACATAGTTGTTATAGATCCAAACTTGCAAAAATAGGGTGGATCACCTCTATGAGCTATTTTAGCATCCATAGGCATCTTGCTTATGTCAAATACAAACCCAATATCCCTTTCGGGTTGTCATGGAGGGAAAACGTCAAATTCTATATGGTTTATCTGTGCCTCTGGCGGTGGGGTAATGTTAGCCAAATGGCCGAGACCGAGCGCTTCTAAGAGAGTGGCTCAATGAGTAGGAGAATTCTTTAGTAGATCTAAGAAGGAAATGTGTGAAAAGGTCTTGGTTAGATCACTGATCAAGTCATAAGCCCCTACTGGCTTGCTTAGCGTGTCATGAGCATTATTCAGACAATTGGGTAAATCAGATTAGTTGTGATGAATAGTCTCTGGATCTTGTTGTAGCATTAATCTGGAGTTTAGCATCCAACTCAACCAAACCTACGATCTTCATTTGTTGGTGACCATCCAAAGGAGGTGCCACCTGTGGGTTTGACGAAGTTGAGGCTTCATGATCATGAGTCCCTATTACAATGCCTTTATTCAAACCATTAGGATCCAGTCTTCCGTCCTTCAGATGCGTGGGGAGAGGATCATTGAAGATTCCCAACGGCGTGTTTTGTGGAGACATTGGTCCCATATAGGTGTTTTGATTAGGTGCAGTGGGTTGGCCAAAACATATCAACAAACAATTGTCTTTGGTCTTTTGGAAAACGTTGCAAAAAATTATTACAATCACAGAAGTTCTTGCGTTATGCCCACAGACCCTATGGAAACCACAATACAAGTCAGGATCATAATCCCGAGGCCTTTGGTTGGTTCCTTGTTGTGGTCTAAAACCACGGTTATTGTTTGGTTGTTAACTATTATAGTTAACACTTTGGAACCCTTGCCCCTAGTTCTAGAATTGGTTGGGGTATTGACTAGGGCTTGGGGTCGGCATTTGTCTTTGTGGCTGAGGTTTTTGCTGTTGTTGGGGACGATTAAAATCCATAGCATTTTACTGAGGGTGAGAAATTATTGCTCCTCTGATTGTTGCCATTGTTATTCCCATTATTGTTGTTATTCATTGTACATGTACCAGTGGGACTAACAACATTAGGATTTTTGGGCTGGTCAGTTACACCATCGGTCGTGACTCCATGATTCTTGTTAAGGATCTTTGGTCCTTGATTGTTATTTGTATTGTTGGAGTAGCCAGGAGTGTTTTGAGAAGGGGTAACTAACTTCCCATTTGCTCCATAGGTCTTACGACCACTATCGATGGCCGCTTGGTTGATCCAAAGAGCACCCTCTAGCACCTCTTCATAGCTCCTTAGTGGGAACTTTTGAACCTCTTCCTTCATCTCTCTGTTGAGGGAGTGAAGGAAAAAATCACAAAGTTCTGTTTGGTCCATGTTTAGAGCACTTGCGGAAGAGTAGAGAACATGTCGCCACCTCTGAATGAAGTGAGCTGCAGACTTGTTATGTTCTTTTTTGATATGAAGAAATTATCTAATTCTTGTTCACAAAATCTTGTTCATATCAAAGGCTTTGATAAAATCTAACACTAGTTGCTTAAACGATTGTATTGAAGCCTCCAGTATCCTATAATACTAGTCAAGAGCAATACCTTCAAGTGTCTTAGGGAAAATCTTTGCAACAACTGCATCCCATGGGAGTAGCTCTTGAATGGTTGTTGCATAAGCTTTGACGTGGGAATTTGGATCACCCTCCCCCTTGAACTTTGGAAGATTAAACAAGGGTCTCATGAGCATGACTATCCAAATGGAGAAATCTAGTGATTCTTTGAGATATTCGAGATAAGTCCCCATTGCATATGTTTCACCATTGAAGACCCTTGTTGGAGAGGTGGTGGTTACGTTAGCTGCTAAAAATGGGACAACATAAATATTTGGCAAGGCGTATGACATCCCTTGCATTTTCCATATGGACCTGGGTAGGTGTACATGTCCCCCTGTGGAGATTTGGAATACATGTGTATATATGGGGGTTGACTTCCTTGATATGGAGTTGAAGGTGTGAAGCTAGGGAACGTCACATTTCCAGCTGGTATAGTGTTTGAGAACACACTTCCGGCTAGCGCCTATTGTAGATGACCATATGTGGCTTGAGGAGGCATACCCAAGGTACCTATCCTAGTTAACAAGTCTACATGGTTCGAATATTCATGTAGACTGGTGGGTTCTGGGCAGTCGGTATTTTCCCATGGTTCTATGGGTAAGAAGGAGCCCACGCTTGCCCTGCGTATGAATTCTATGTATTTTAGGAAAGCTCTAACTCCTTGACCTTATCAACCAAAGTTAAAATGACATCTCCCATTGACGAGGTGATTCCCTGCTTAAACTCCTTTGGTTGAACCCTTGAAGGTTGTTGAGGAATATGGTGTCCCGCTATGAATTGTTCACAATTTTGAAATGGGAGTGAAAATGATGGCGATGACCAAGCTAATTGGGCAACCTTATGTCTTCCACACGCAATAAAGGAATCTGTGAATCTATGGCAAAGAATGCTCTCCTAACCTGAAGGGGTGTAATGGCGGGGTCTGATATGATAGCTACTCGGAGACTCCAATCGATGTCTAGCTCAACCAAGATTCTATTGGTGGGTTGTGGAATACGTGGAAAGTAGCATGTAGGTGCCTCGTATGGGTTTCTAGAAAAGGTCATGGAAATTGAGACAAGAGATGTAGCGGAGATGTAGGGAATAAGGGCGATTCTGGTCTCGTCCATGAAATTCTTAGCTGATTAGTTGTTACATTCAACAATGAAATTTGTGTGATAATATCTAGTGGAAGTGGTGAGGATATGAATACCTACGTGTGTAGGCTAGTGTCGATATCTAATAGACTAGTAGGTCTGTTGGGTTGTAGGACTCATGGGTCACAACCAAAGACTCGTTGGAGGCCGAGGCCCCGGAATGGTCATACATGCGATCAAATCCTATTCCCAAGAGCATCCCAAAATTCATAAGCCTTGTTAGCAGCTATGTTTAAAGTCTCTAACTGTCTTATTTTCTCTATGTATGTGACTAGTATGTGTGTAAGATTGTTAAGCGCAGACTTGTGTCAATGTCAGTTACTAACTCTGGCCCATTGGGTTGTGGGACTAGAGGATCACAACCATAGGTCTTTTCTTGTCGTGGACCATTGATGGTCATACAAGATGAATTTGATTCATTTTCGGTGAATAAACTATCTATCAAATGAAATCTAAACTATATTTTTGGTGTTTTCTCAATGTATAAGAACAAAACAATAAAACAAGCTAATCTATGGAAATAAATATTTTTGTGCTTTTCTAACTTTTCAGACAATGCATCTAATCTAACCAACAATTTAAAGAAAACAAATAGCTAGCCGAGTATTCAGCTAGCTATCTATGTAGATTTGTGAATCTAAATCTAAGATATACTCTAATTCAAATAAAATCTCTCCAACTCTACCTCAAAAGTGAAGAATAAATCATGACTCTAACAAAGCTATCATTCACCCACTATTTCCCTGGCAATGTTGAAGAGAAAACTTCCTATTGACTTGATCTACTTGTTAACTATCTCGATTAATGAAATGAATTGTTTCTCTACTCTATTTGATATGCAAATTTGATAAAACAAAGCAAACAAATACACAACTCCAACCTGGAAGAGCAAGAATTTTGGCAAATATGGAAGTATGAGTATCTGTCCCCTCAGTTCTTTCCTTTATTTCTCTGAGCATTCATGTGAGTCCAAGGATAGGAATGTAAAGAACAGAAACAAGAGGATGGCACTTGAGCAATGGCAGCTTGGAAGCAATCTGGGCATAATACGAGTAGAAGAAATATAGCACAAGAGAACTGAACTTGGCTATGAAATTCCTAGCAAGATTATTGCAGCACAACAATGCAAGATACACAAAATTCTTGAGCCTTTTGCTTGAATACAAGCATGGAATATATAGGAATGGAGGCTAGAAGGTTACTTCATGCACAAGGAATTGAAGAGGCAGTTCCACTCATTAAATCTATTTAAAAATAGAAGGAACTAGGAGAACCAAGCAAAAAAGCTATTTTTAACAAACTTGACTCACGAACGCGTTCAAAATATAAACTTAAGTGAATTTCACATGTAATTTTCTCACGTGAAGATTCTAGAAAAATCGATCAGATCACCGCCTGCGCGGGCGGTGGTTTTAGGACTGCCCCACCTCAGGTAGCGGTTTGCAAACCACCGCCCGGGTAGGGCAACGGTCCTAGCACTAAAGGACAAAACAAGCACATAACAAAAGGGGAAAAGGGAAAAATGCAAGGAAAAGATAAGTAAGGCTATCTAGACCACAAATATATACTGCAAATGGGTTTTTGGAGCTCGAACACCTTTTCAAAAGGATTTTGAATCATCACTGGGGACCTTTATAACCGTTTTCCTGCCAATGTAGCACATGCAATTTTTGGGTGCGTACTGGATCATCTTGGTAGGTCACAACCTTGGTAGATTTATTTCATGGAGGAGGAAGGGGATCTAAAAGTATATCATAAAATTTATAAATCCATTGTCTTTGAGAAAATTGAGTTTATGATCCTATGCATAGTAATTGTTATCATGGTGCCCATTAATATGATGGAAGTTACAAAAAGAATTGTCTTTTTCCCACTCCAATCAATGTATAGGATGGTTCTCATTAGATGGTATCTGAATCAATCACTTATCATGCAAAAAAATTAGAACATCGAGAAAGATGATCAAGAGATTTATCAATACATAATTATTTTTCCTAGGGGTAGGAGGGGGCCTCATGAAATCTATGTGTAGGTATAATATTATAGGAAGTATTAGTACAATGTAAAACCTTAACCCAACTTGAAAGAGATGGTGAATCATGTGGATCAGTATATTCAAGTTGTGTGGAGGAAGTGGAAATGATATCATGAGAGTATGTAGAAGTGTTTGTGGAATTAATTCATGCTCTAGATTTATAACATGTAAGAAAAGAGTGGTAAAATAAACATGTGTTGTATTGAAAACACTCTTTAAGAGGAAAAGGAGGCCTCAACAAAAGGTGAATTACATTTCTTAATCTATGGGTTGATAAATTGATTGTTGCATGTTGGCCTTAAAGCATAAAATATAATTAGTAATTGATTCGACTTTACCTTGATGTAAAGAAGGAAAATGCTCATATGTAACTTTATAACCCTTGTTATAAATAGAGTGGATGAGAAAGGATTCCTCAAGATCTAAAAATATGCTTATATATCCACTAGGAAGGTGGGTAAACCATTATATTGCATCACATGCAAAACTTTGTGGGAAGGATTTTCAAAGTAACCTATTATTGTTATAAGAGGACATAGTCGATCTATAGTATTTAAGATGGAGATAACCATCAAAAGTTCCATCAAATAATTAAAATTTAGGAATAAAAATCATGAGGGAAGGCGTTTGGAATATTTTACATCAAATGGGGTTTCCATATATAGTATTAGAATCAATTTCGACACAATAAGTCAGTACTTTCTAGAGTCAAAATATGCACCTTACATAATAATTCACCTATCACGTACATGAGAAAAAAGACCTCTTGAGGAGGTATAACATAAAAATTAGGAGGATCATTAATGGTTGTATTTTATTGTTAGTAGTAGACATGTGAAAACTATTTCATTTAAAAGAGGGGTTAGATATAGCATCATAAGTAGGCATATCAAGAACTAGTGGTTTATTTTAACATAAGGGATCTAAAGGGACCTCATCATTAGTCACATCCAATTTATATAAAATAGGATTATTGGAAGAGACATAATGCATAGCAGATGGTATGATAGCTTAAGGTATGAGGAAGATAATGTCGGTGTAAACATGTGAGGAGTGTTACTGAGGCTGCATAATAGGTGTAAAAGATGTACAAATCCGTCATTCGGGTATATAGTGAACTTTCTAAGTCCTTTTTGAAGTAAGACTATGAAGACAAGAAAAGAAGGAATGATAAATCCATGGTGTATGATGAGTTTCAAAGGTTGTAGAGTATGAATGGGCATTAGAAATTATGGAGGAGATTATCGCGATGGTGTAAGTAAATTTTTAGCTCCAGAGATTGAAAAGAAAGCAAGAAAAGCTATTTTCAGATCTACCAAACTCTCAAAATAGTCAATTCCAATTCGAGGGTCAACTTTGGATGCTCACCCACACATGTGTTCTTTTTATGGCAGTATGATCCTTTTGTGGATGTTATTTCATGGAGATAAGAAGGTTTTGCAAAAATAATGGGTTCATTTGGTCGTCAGACTTTTATGAATCATTGTTAACAAACTAAATAGATATAAACCCTTACTAAAACCCTAGTCTTATAGAAATGGAAAATATATTAAGTATTTGGTCTCCTAATGGCTTTGGAAAGATAATGTGAAGGTTCGGGGCTGAAGAGGATTCTTCAAAGTTCATTTTAGTGGTGGTTTCATGTTACATGTTTGTTGGTAAGGTACATAAAATCCTTATTTTGTGGAGATTTTCTTGTATATGTATGAGTTGCAGGTTTCATGGAGTGAAACAAAGTGCTCCAAAATCTTGGCATGTGTGATATATGATCATGAAAATATCGGGATAGGTTCAATGCAATAAATTGATGAAATTAGTCTCACAAGATGGCCTACCACTAATGGTCTTAAAGCTACAAAACCAGTCTTAGTAGTCCAAGATGATGTGCGATGAATTGCATAATGTAGTAGTGGTATGTGAGCATGAATATTGTGTTAATGTCTAATGTTGTGTTAGAGCTCTTGGTGTTATTAGATGAGGTGTCTTTTGGTTTAAGTCCTAATGGCCTAATCATCCCTATTAGGCTTGCCAAGAATGGTGGTTGGAACAGTATGAAATGATGGTTTTATTCATGTGAGTATCTGAGCATGTTAGTGGAGATGTTATTAAAGTGTTCCAAGTGATAAAATTTATTGGAAGGTTTCCTAAAGGTGTTAGAGGTTGGATTGCTCAAGACTGATTCTTGAGACCTTATAGCAGGTTTAAGTCATTTTTTTTGGAAGCGCAAGGAACTAAGAGGGGGAGGGTGAATCAGTTATACAATTATTTTTATTTCACTTAAAAACCCATACATTCATCCATTAGATTGTTTATACAACATTCATATGCATGTGTGTTTATTTAGATATGTAATATCAACCACGAGAGTAAGAAAGTAAAGTACTCAACATAAGAACACCATATGTAAGTGTTAAACCCTCATGGGAAGAAAAACCACTGAAACTTTGTTAATATTACACAAAAAAATTAATTTACTGAAGCACCAACTTCACAAGGAGCACCAACCCCTAGTTTAGTAGAACACCAACCCCTAATTTAGTGAAGCACCAACCCCTAATTTAGTGAAGCACCCACTCCACAAGGAGGCTACAACCCCCCTAGGATGACCAAGCACCAACTCAGCCACCTAAAGATGTTTTATCTCTGATTTTTTTTTCTGCCATAACTGATGGAGATCACAAATTCAACTCACAAACCCTAGGTCAAACCCTAGGTCTTCAATCTCTCATAATCTTGCTCTTTCTTCACTTGTCTTTGCTCTAACTTCTTTCTCTCATGTATTCAAACAATATTCAACATATCATTCTCTTCCTTAGCCTTAAAATCATGCACACATACCTTCAACTCACTCTCCTCTAGGTCACACTTCTTCCCTCTAAGAGCACTAGTTCAAAAATGAACCAAATAAGCACTTAAATATGATTTTCTTTCTTCCAACCCAAAGGAGTTCGGTCCCTCATGATAAATTAGACCCATACACCTTAATTAGATCAAATTAAATAACTAAATCAGTTTCAAGTGACCCAAGTAGGTCGGCCTAGCTCAAACCATCATTTCATGTGCCAAAAATGGCTCAAAACCCCATGGGCACAATCTTAAAATTACCCTAACATTAGTACCATACTTTTCATGACCCAAAACTCATCACACATGATTAAAATATCATTTAACATTCATACATGGTCGTAATTAATATCAACCAATCAAATTATTTCATTTATTGGGCCCAATTCCCTTTACAATTCTCAAAACAATTGTTTCCTACACCCTTCAACACCCTGGAAACTTCATAAGACCATAAAATCACTTAAACAATAGAAAACCATTCCATGTGAAAACTTTATAGAAATTTTATAACTTGTAGAACACTTCTAAACAGTTATAAGTCATGAAACATCCATATCTTCAAACCACATCTACTTTTGCCTTCACCAAATCAACCTACCAAAAACATTGTTTCCAAAGGTTAGCTCATAAAAACATTTATACATACATTAAAGACATGATAATTGATTCATTGATGAAAAATTAATCCATATTTACATTTCAGGTGATATGAAGCATCACCTAATCCATCTCATGCTTTAAACAACATCAAATTTGCACCAGAACACATGTTGTCTTGAACTACCAAAAATATTCATGTCTAAAGAATGCCTTGGAAACCCTATCAAATCACCTCATCATGAGAAAAACCTCATATAAATGGAAATATATCTGAATAATCTTTCAAAAACAAGTTGAATAACTTAAAAAATCTACTTATAGCTCAAGTTATGCTCATTTTACTGAGCACAACTATTTGAGACCCCAAAACTCCCTTTGACTAATCAACCTATTTGGACCTCAAAACACCATGTGCCTACATGAAATTGTCCTAAACATCCATCTACATCAATAAAAACTCCCATGCATCATGAACCATCAATTTTTATGATACTCCTTTGGACAACCTTGTCTCAAAACCTTCTTCTTTAAAAAACTGCTATTTTTAGGTGGGGCCCACTCATCACCATGACCTCAACCATAAATTTATGGAAATATAAAAGATTCCTCTACAACATCCAATCATCACTTTTTATGAACCAATCAAAACTAGGTCACTATACTTCACTTTCTTGCAAACTTGCTCCTAGTTAGGGTTTAACTAGGGTTTTAGACCACTTTACCTTCTTAACATTTGTTCATAAAAATCTTGATGATAAAATGACCTAATTATTTTTAAAACCTTATAAACTCACCATATAATCTTCCTTGAAATTAATAAGGTCCCATGTAAATCACACTATTCACAATGAGCATCTAAAGTTCAACTTCGAGTTGGAATTTCACTTGTTTTTCACCCTGTCTCACATAAATTGTCATATCTTGAAAAATACACATTATGGGAACCTGAAATTTTTCTAAAATCACTATTACACATCCCATAATATATAAATCATCATAATTTCAATTACATACCTCAATCTCTCCAGTCATTAAGACTTACCTATGTTAGCATGTTTGTTCCTCACTATATAGAAGCTAGGGTCAACTAAAATAATGTAATAACTGATCATAAAACCTCTGAAAATGACCCAAACATACCTGATATGCCATGATATACCTAATTTCATGCTTTCATGAGCTCATATAGCTCCAAACCACATTGTCACACCTCCAAGTTGTCATACTTGCTCCCAATGAGCACATATAACATAGTGAACCACCTATACTTGCACCATGCCATTGTTGTGAGTTATAGAGTACCCTCAAAAAAATTTATCCATCATGTCAACATGCTTCCCAAGAATCCAATAATCTCATACTATCATGTTACACCTCCTAGGCACTTGTATAGGCTTGCAAGAGCAAACACACTTCATTGAATCCCATTGTATCAGCTCAAACACATTTTATTCATCATGTTAGCACTATATACATCATCATAAGATCATAATACAACATTCACTTTGTCATTAATGTGGTTTTTCATCAATGACAACACCTATTAGGACCACATGCCAACAATCTCCCCCTTTGTCATTGATGGAAAACACCCTGAACTTCTCCCCCTTTTACATTAATGACAAAGGAATACCTGTAGCACATATTATTCACCTTATTTAGCTTCATACCATCATGTTTTGGTTATAAACATCAACCAAAGGTCTCAAACTAGCTCCATTTTCTTGATTTTTGCACAAAAATTGATTTTTGCCTTCATTTTAGGCATGCAAACACCATGTTCCCCCTGAGACAAGAAACTACAAAATCTAAACATCATCAAAACATGAAAGAAACATATTCTTACCTTATTTGGAGCTAAAACACCACATTTCACCTTCTAGGCATGCAAAAAAGTCAAGTTTCTCCTCAACCCTATTTTGACCTTCAAGAAAACACTACATCGAGACTTGTACTTGTACCATATTCTTCATGATCATGCCAAATTTCTATGAGCTTATCAAGCTATCAACACAATATTTCTTTCTTGTCCATACATTATCATGTCTAGGCCTAAAACAAGCTCTACCATAGTCATTTTTGCTCTTCATATCATACTTAGGACTAAGAACCCTAAAAGTAGCTTTTAGTAGTTTTAGAACCAACATTGAAGCTCTCCCAATCTTCGCTCAACTCATGATATAAAAACCTAGCACTCCCCCTGGAAAGATACACTCTTTCTCTAACATAAACAAAAATATTTATCCTTTTACCTTGTTTGCATTGTTTGAAGATGACAAAATCCTCTTAACATAGTCCTAAACTCAATTTAGTCCATTATCATTGATTTCAACTTCTTTTCAACTTGTTAGACTTGTTTGAACAAAAAAAACTAGCTTATCATTGGAATCTACTAGCCCTAAGTTAACAATTCTTGCCAAAGTAGGTCATATTACCATACATCTCACTTGATTTGAGCTCAGAGAGACTCCCCTACCTCAAGCTCCTCTACCCATACCTATACACACTCTTAGATTTGTAGATTGTTGTCTTTTTTTTTCTTTCTTAGGCATGCTTGGTACAACTTTTTAACCTTCTACTAATTAAAAACATACCTTTGTATTAGTCTCTTGATGTAATGAGAAACTCATAGTACTTATGAGCTGATAATACCTCAGATACTATGAGGAGAGACATACTCAGCTTCCACAATCATCCACATACATGTAGGTCTTCTTCACAAACAAACACAGTCTTAAAAGTGACATTATACACCTTTGACCCTCAAGATAGTCATACCTCATTTGATGACACTTAATGTAAGTCTAAGTGGCTTAGCTACTTTATAAGAACCTTAGGTATGCATGATACACATCTCTAACTTTATAAGGTCTTCACATTCTATTTTGATCAATTGTGGCAACATATCATGAATACACCTTTGACAATGAAGAATATTGTTGCATATGCACTTAGTTTTGTAAGTATCCCTTGAACCCTCCATACATTGGACTTGTCCACAGACTTCAAACACCTTAAAGGTACTCCATTCATAATATGGCTCAGCATGTCACTCACACAAACTCCTCTAAGTTAGACCGGGAGAGAACATGATGTCCTTACACTCTAATTCTAGCTTATTCTTTATATGGTCAACTAAGATGTCTAAATTTCATGAAAAAAGGCCTTTAGTGAATTCTTAAATCAACCTCCATGCCTTGAATCATCTTCTTGACCTCTTTCACTGACTTTTAGACAAAACTTATGTGTAACATTTTGCATTTGAAGCTTTGAAGTTGTCATACACACATATACCTCGTGAATTTTTAAATCCTCCTACTAATCTTATAGACTTCCATTTGCTCATGCATTCATTTTCCTTTACCAACTTAGGACACAATATTCTAAGTATATATAGCCTTGACCTTTTAAACCTCATTCTTTTATGCACTTATAGGAATTCATAGACTTCTTTACACACCACTTAGACACCACGATAGTTTTCATTTGTTTTTTGCAATCACGAGTGTCAAGGCACATCACTTTGAAACAAGCTTTTCATCTTATATATATCTAACCTTTGCCTCTAGCAAATCTTTCTTCAATTATCGCAGATATCGTAGCTTCTTTGGGGTGTATTTGGGACATCAAGCAAAAGTGAATCATCTTGAGCCATTCCTAGATCTTCTCAACAAATTTACACTTAGGGTTTGATGATAAACACAACAAGTTTGGTAAACCACTCTTCATTATAACGCAAGACTTCATACACCTATGCATAGATTGAAGATTATTATAGCACCTACACTTACACTTCCCTAATGGTGACCTTATTCCAATCCATTTCAATACTCCATCTTGAGCACTGCTACATGGTTTCATACCATATATTATATCACTTGCAATTACAATCATGCTTTGTTTTTCTAGTTATCTTCTTCAACTTAGACCTTAGTCACTTTGAAACATACTTGTTATAAACCCTTCGTGGACCCTAAATCCATCTAGATACATCATTTACACTTTGTATCACACTCTCATTGTCTACTATCTTCATTTGATGAGCACAAACTACTAATGTTATTAATACACCTTACCTCTTTCATACTCTCTTTGTCCTCAACATTTTAACATTGTCTTGAACACATGAAGGAGACTCATAACACTTTGAACAGTGCACCATGTTTTCACCTTTGACTTTGGGACTAATAACCACTTTAAACCTTCAATACAATATGGTGACATTTTTATATTACTTTCTTTAGTGGATGACCTTTTGCCTTCATTGTAATCCATTCCTTGGATCTTCTTGAAACTGTAGATGCACATTATTCTTTCCTTCTATCATATAGTGCCTTAAATAAAAATATGACAATCCTATGTACATGTTTGTCCTTATATCCTCTGAGAAAATCTTGATAGTGACTTTCATAAGCCCTTAGCATATAAGCAACATATTGAATGTCTTCACATTGACTACATGACTGAAAAACATCATGACTCACTATTACAGACATACTTTTGCACAAAAATATCTTTGGACATTCTCAGACTTCAGACATTATGATCTTATACATGGCACAAACTACATAGACTTGAGATAGACCTATAATGATTTATCAATATCGACATAAAGAACAAACTTAATGCGGTTCTTCTTCACAAATGACACATACCATCATGCATAACTTTGACACATCCTTGTACATAACATAATCACTTTCTTTATGACTCAAAGATAAAAAGATACCTTCACCAATGCAATACATGATTAGAACATTTATGCATTTTTATTGACCATTAGACCTTGTACTCAACCCTTACACAGGTTTCCTTTTCCTTGCATGAAAAACTTAAGGATATTGCATGTTCATTTGTGATCTTGATTATTTGGTTTTTACATACTCCGAGATACATATGAAAAGGTCTAATACATAGTTTTCCAACCTTTCTAGAGACACATGAATTCAAATCATGAGACTCTAACATGATGAAAGCAGAGATCACAATCTAGACAATAATTAAGGATACTTTTTAACAAATCACAACCTAAAACACTTTTGAAAAACACCATTAAGAATGAAGCCACTTGACACACACACTTGTAGACATATTAAATAACTTCTAACAGAGATCAACAATCATGATACAAAAGACAAATGCTCATTTTTAGACCTTGAAACATATGTTTGCAACTAATAATGATATTTTATATACTCAAGATACCTCTTTTACTTTCACCAAAATAAAAAGACATTTTAGACAAACAGAGACATCTTAATATACACTTGAAAGATTCATACTTTTGTGACCAAGACAATTAAACAAATTGACTCATTCATTGGTATATTTGACATTAATGATCACTTGATGATGCACTTTTACTTAGACAAGTTTTTCATATACTTTTATGACATAAGGAGGCATGACACGTGCCTTGAGGATGTTCAACTGCAAAGGAAAATTAATACTTCATACACAGACTTCAAAACTCCACTAGTAGAATTATATTTTCAAAGAGCTACATATGCCATTTTCATGACACTTGACTCATGGACTCATAAGACCTCAAGAAACTCAGGATAATTATGAATTGTACCTTACTCACATAATAGAACAACAATATTGATGACAACATGATAGATAGGTCATCAAACTTAGACAAACTCAGACACCTTGTAATGACTAAGACTCAAAAACACATGGATAGGTTTACTTTCCATACCTTATAACTTTTGATGTGTCCCATAGACCAAGTTTCTTCAATTTTTCTTACACAAGAGCTTGAAATCCATTCAAACACATGTGATCTTCTTCAACAAGTGCAAACATACTCCCTTGAGCTGACTTGGACTTATTGACCTTGTTCTCCAACTTGATAGCTAAGCAATGGAATCTTCTTTGACATACCTTCATACATACTTCTTGAATATGGTGGGCTTAGAATTAGTCTTCTCCTCACCTCCTTCACTTGAGAAACCTCATTCTTGTCCTTTGGATCAGATATAGAAGTCTTGGAATCATATATGGGACTGAGTTTCATTTTGAACACCCTTCCATTGATACTTCAAAGCTGCTAGAACCTTTTCGAGTTTCACCTTGACAAAAAATTTTGCAATATGTCCTTGTTTGTGACACTTATGGCATACAACATCCTCTTGGTTCAAACACTCAAACACATTTCATCCACAATCCTTAGCTCTATGCCCATACTCACAACATAAGTAGCATTCACCTTTCAATATGCCTACACAATTCTCATAAGGCCTTCTTTTTGCAATCTCTAGCTCTATGACCAAAATCATGACAAACAAAGCAATATCCATTGAATGAAGGGCCATACCTCATAGAATTAGGTTGTCTAATGGAGTTTTAAATTATTGAATCATCCCTCTTAGTCACCTTCACATCTGATTTTGAACTAGGACCAACTTCATGATCATTCTTACCTTGAAACCCTAAGCCCTATTTTGTCATTTTAATCTCTTTGACCTTCTAAACACTCATCAAGATCCTTGGAGCTCTTCTCAAATCTCTCATACATCTTCAACTCACTAGTTGCATCCTTCAAATCTGATTCAAGGGATTTCAACTTGTCTTCATACCTAGAACAAGCATCTTCTTTCTCCTTTAGGCTTTTGACATATTATCCAATTGAGATTTCAAATCCTTGATGGCTTGATCATGCTTTATCTCCATATCCTTGACCTGACTTTGATAGGCCTCAATACATGACTAATCTATTTCATTCCTTCTTCTCAATATAGCCTCAATATCTGAAGACTTACCCATTGCTTTGTGCTTCAAAGGATCTCCTTCAAGCTACTAAACTTACTTCACAAGGACCTTCTCTGATACCAATTGTTAGAAGCACAAGGAATTGAAAGGGGGTGAATCAGTTCTACAATGATTTTTATTTCACTTAATAAACCATACATTCATCCATTAGATTTTTTATAAAACATTCATAGTCGTGTGTGTTTATTTAGATATGCAATATCAACCAAAAGAGTAAGAAAGTAAACTACTTGACACAAGACCGCCATATGTAAGTGGGAAACCCTCATGTGGAATAAAATCCACTAAAACTTTAATGATATTACACACAACAAAGTAATTTAGTGAATCACCAACTTCACAAGGAGCACTAACCCCTAGTTTAGTAGAGCATCAACCCTACAAGGAGCACTAATCCCTAATTTAGTGAAGCACCTACTCCACAAGGAGGATATAACCCCCATGGATTACCAAGCACCAACTCAGCCACATAAATATGTTTTATCTCTAATATTTCTACTGCCACAACTGATGGAGATCAAAAATTTAGCTCACAAACCCTAGGTCAAACCCACTAGGTCTTCAATCTCTCATAATATTGCTCTTTCTTCACTTGTCTTTGCTCTAACTTCTTGATATTGTGTATTCAATAATTATTCAACCTTTCATGCTATTCCTCAGCCTTAAAATCATGCACACATACCTACAAATCACTCTCCTCTAGGTCACACTTCTTCCCTCTAAGAGCACTAGTTCAAAAATGAACCAAACAAGCACTTAAATATGCTTTTCTTTCTTCCAACCCAAATGAGGTTGGTCCTCATGATAAATTATACCCATACACCTTCATTAAATTCAAATAAAATCAATTTTCAATACTTATAAGTGTCCCAAATAGGTCATCCTAGCTCAAAACCATCATTTCATTTGTGCAAAAATGGCTCAAAACCCATGGGCACAATCTTAAAATTGCCCTAACATTAAAACCATGCTTTTCATGACCCAAAACTCATCACACATGATTAAAATATAATTTAAAATTATAACATGGTCATAATTAATATCAACCAATCAAATTATTTCATTTAATGGGCCCAATTCCCTTTACAATTCTCAAAACAATTATTTTCCTGCACCCTTCAGCACCTTGGAAACTTCATAAGACCACCAAATCACTTAAACAAGATAAAACCATGACATGTGACCAACTTTATGGAAATTTAAGAACCTTTATAACACTTATAATCAAGTTATAAGTCATGAAACATCCATCTCTTCAAACCACAACTACTTTTGCCTTCAAAACAACCTTCCAAAAATCTATTTCCAAAGGTTAGCTCATAAAAAATTTATACATACATTCAATACCTAAAAATGGATTCATTGATGCCCAAATTAATCCCTATTCACATTCCAGGTGATAGTAATCATCACCCAATCCATCTCATGCTTCAAACAACATCAAACTTTCACCAAAACACATGTTGTCTTGAACTGCCAAAAATCTTCCTATCCAAATAATGCCCTAGAAACCTATCCAAATCACCTCATCATGAGGAAAAACTCATATCAATGGAAATATATTTGAATCCTCTTTCCAACAAAAATTTAATCACTTCTCAAAATCCAAATGTAGCTCAAGTTATTCCATTTTACTTGAACCCTTACTATTTGAGACCCCAAAACTACCCTTTGACCAGTCAACCTATTTAGACCTCAAAATACCATTTACATGCATTAATTTATCCTAAAACCTCCATGTAAATCAATAAAAACTCCCATACATCATGCACCATCAATTTTCATGTTACTCCTTTGGACAACCTTGTCCCAAAACCTTCTTCTTTAGAAACTGCTATTTTTAGGTGGGGCCCACTCATCACCATGACCTCAACCATACATTTTGGAAATATAAAAGTCCCTATACAACATATAATCATAAATTTTTATGAAAAATAAAAAATGGGTCATTATACTTCACTTTCTGCAAACTACTCCTAGCTAGGGTTTAACTAGGTTTTAGACCACTTTACCTTCTTAACATTTGTTCATAAAATCCTAATGATCAAATGACCTCATTATTTTTTTGAAACCTTATAAACTCACCATATAATATTCCCTAAAAGGAACAATTTCCCATGCAAAGTCATACTATTCAACGAGCATATGAAGTTTAACTTCGAGTTGGAATTTCACTTGTTTTTCACCTTGTCTCACATAAGTCAGTCATATCTAGAAAAATACACATCATGGGAACCTGAAATTTTCTCAAATCACTATGACACATCCCTCTAACATCTCAAATCATCATAATGTTAATTTCATACCTCAATCTCTCCAGTCATTAAGACTTACCTATGCTTAGCATGTTTGTTCCTCATTGTAGAAGCTAGGGTCAACTAAAATAATGCAATAAATGATCATAAAACCTCTAAAAATGACCCAAAAATACATGATATTCCATTATACACCTTATTTCATGCTTTCATGAGCTCATATAGCTTCAAACCACATTGTCACACCTCCAAGTTGTCATACCTACTCCCAATGAACACCTATAACATAGTGAACCACATGTACCTACACCATGTCACTATTGTGAGTGCCCAAGCACCCTTAAAACATGTTATCCATCATGTCAACATGCTTCCCAAGCATCCAAGAAGCTCATACTATCATGTTACACCTCTTAGACACTTGTACAGGCTTGCAAGAGCAAGCACACTTCATGAATCTCACTGTATCTGCTCAAACACATCTGATCCATCAGGTTGGCACTATATACATCATCATAATATCATAATACAACATTCACTTTCTCATTAATGTGGTTTTTCATCAATGACAACACCTATTAGGACCACATGCCAATAGTTTTAGATATGGAGGTGTTTCGAGTGTTATGCCCTGATTTGGATATTGCCATGAGGTATTACAAGAGTCTAATGATGATATATTTCTATTGATATGCCATGTGAGATTTGGTTAATAATTTTAAGGTGTGAATTTGTTCAATTTTTAGGACTATTTTTTAGGTGATTAAGATCTAATTGAGGATGCTAACATATTGGAGTGATTCATGATGAAGATGTAGCTTGCGAAGTTCTTGTACTTGTTGAAGGTTGTGAGATAATGATGATGAAGTGTTTAGATATTTTGGAGTCATGATGATTCTACCTTATGTATTGAAATTCAAATTTGTGACCATTGGAGGAGATGTCTTGTTTTTAGGCCTAATTGAGAAGTTTGTGTGTTTAGGCCTATGCCGACCTATATGGTCTCTTTATGTGATTTATATGAATGTGTGGAGTGTGTTTTTATGTTGGATATGATTAATATTAATGGCATTTTCCTAATTAAGGTGATTTGTGGAAAGATTCATGTATAAAGGTGTGTTGTATTTGCTCATTTGAGCGAGTGGAGATGATGGAATTTTGAGCGATCTAAAGGAGAGTGTGTGAGAGGTGTGAAGGCTCTAGAGAAGATCATAGAAGAGTATGAGTAGTTAATAAGGTAAGAGACTAAGGGATTCAAGGTCATTAGACCTAATCAACACATATTTGTGCAAGTATGAGCAAAGTATGAGAGGGCATGGTTTGAGAAGGTTTTGAGAGAAAGGAACTGAAAAAGTGATCACAATCAGTTGTTGGAGCAACAAGTACTTAAGTGATCTTCATATTCATGTGGATGAGTTGGTGTTTGGTCATATTAGGTGGTTGTAGCCTCCTTATAGGGTTGGTGCCTTACTAAACTAGGGGTTTGTGCTCCTTGTGGGGTTGGTTCCTCACTAAACCTAGGGATTAGTTCTCCTTGTTGAGTTGGTGCTCGACTAAATTTCAAACATGGTTATTATAAAGTTTTTTTAGTTGTTTTTCTTCCTTTTGAGGTTTTCATGCTTTATATCTAGTGTTCATGAGTTATCTCTTATTTCATGTACTTATGGATGGTTGTTACATACTTAATAAACTCACATTGATTATGTGTTTTGAATGGATGCTTTGAATGATGTATACAAGTTAAGGTAAATGAAGTAAAAGTTTTTAAATGACTCATTCACCCCCTACCCTCAATCATTGTGCTTCCAACAATTGGTATTAGAGCAAGGTCCTTGTGAAGCAATTCTAACAACTTAGAGGAGATCATTGAATCACAAGATGGGAAAAGGCCATGAGAAGTCATGTGAAGTTAGTAATAGCCGTGTTTATTATGAAAATGGAAATGGAGAGGTAATAGTTGACTTATAAGTAAAGTTGGTACTCCAAAGAAGGAATAATCTCAAATTAGATTCAATCATCAAGGAGCTTGAATTTGAAATGAGGTATTTGAAGGATGAAGCAATGCAAGTGTCCAGCAGAGTTGAATGATTTTGAAAATTTTGAGGCTTTAAAGGGTATCTTAAATGGTCAAAGGACACAAGATGATAAGAATTCTACAATACCTAGTCATAAAGCAAGCCCTAATTCTAAAGAGGATCATAATGAAGGTTCTTATGCTAAGAACAATGCAAGGTTTAGTCCTATCAAGAAACCTAATGCAATGAGGTATGAGAAGTATTTTCATGGTTATTGTTATGTTTGTCATGAATTTGGTCATAGGGAAAGAGAATGTGAAAGAAGGTTCTCAAGGAATGAGTATTCATGGGATTGTGAAATCTCCTTCAATGGATATTGTTATGCATGCAATGGATATGGTCATAAGGCTATGGATTGTAGAAGGAAACTCAAATCATATCATTCAAGAGGTAAGGATAATGTTGTGTGCTATAATTGTTAGAATACTGGTCATATAGCAAGATTTTGTCTTGATAGGTCATCTAGATAGAATAAGAATGTTCAAGAAGGAAGACAAGCTAAAAGTATGTACACCAAAACATATGAACTTGTGAATAAAGTAAAGAATGATCCAAATCGTGTTATGAGAATAGAATTTGAAGACAAATAAGAACCAAAAGCAATCAAGACAACCAAGGAATTTGATCGTGAAGATCTAGCTAAGGAGGATGAATCAAAGACAAAGTGGAGCATAGCATGAAGTTTGATCCTGTAAAGTCAATCAAAGAAGTGTCAAGTTCAATCAAGAAGCCGAGATGTTGTAGACAAGGCTAAGAAGGAGGAAATCAAGATAGTCAAGCCTAAATATGATACAAGTAAAAGAGTATTGTTAGCCCTAATTAAGAATGAGCATGTGGTTGAAGAAAACCATATGTGTTTGACAAGTTTCCAAACTATAGAGGAAATGATGGAGAATGTTGTCATCAAGCCGAAAATCCAACCAAAAAGAGCAAGAGGACCTTAGAAATTGACTGTAAGTTAGATGAAAAGAAGATGGAGATTTGGGAATCTTTTGAGGATTTTATATTGTTTTAGTGCCCTAAGAAGCATGAGGTGTCTTCATTAGGCTTTGTGACGACATTCATCATTTAGAGAAGCATGAGTGTGCTCTTCTAAAATTGATTGTTGGTATGGAGGTCTTGAGTATGTTTCAAGGTATGTTTGTCATTTATAGATTCATGTCAAACTCATTATTTTTGTGTATGGACTTTCATGAAGAATTGGTGTATGATTGAGGTTGGAAATGTTGTTAGTTCTTGAGTGGCTCTGCTTCTATGACCTCAAGTCATGTTAGCTTTGATCAAGTCATGAGAAGGATTGAATGTGTAGTCTAAAGGTCTATAAATGTTTATTTGAAGATATGAGTGTAGTCAAAGATATATGTAGCAAATGATTTGACCCAAATAGGTGTGTTTCTCATTATAGTGAAAGAGATAGGAGGGTTAAGGAATGTCACGGTGACCTAATTTGGTTTAGTTCATATGTTGATGTATCTATGTGGTGAGTTGAGTTATGAAGGTGATTTAAGAATTGTGGATAGTATGACAAGTTGCTTAAAGATATGTTGTAGCAGATGACATGAAATTTTAAGGTATGTAACCATAAGATTCTTAGGTGAGTCACTCAAAAGGAAAGTGATTCTTAGTGTCAAGAATGTGGTTTTAGCATGTAAACAGGATGAAGAATTTTTCATGACAAGGTTGAAGTTTTGAACATGACTGTCATGGGGAAAAAGTTCATGTCAAGTGTGGATATGCTACAGTTTGTTGTGTAAGAAGGTCTTGTTGTTGCAAATCAGCAGCACCCCTGGATGTTGATCAAACTTCTAGTTTGACATCTTGGACATCCAGTGTGATTGCACAACATTGAATCCTCTCCCCAAGTGTGGGACTTGTAAAATGGGAGAGGAATCTCCATATTAGAGGTTGGTTCCTCAACTCCTCTGATCAGATATATCACTTGCAAGCTATACAGAGGTTCCAAACTCAAAATCCTACTCTAAATTCCAAAGTAGACAGGGATAGGGAATGCAAGAAAATGAAGCTAATGCTAATGAAGTGATGCACCAAAGGAGTTGTAGACACCTGATACTACAATACATACACAATCCACAAGAAAAAAATAGCACAAAGCATGCACAAATTGCTCAAAATGTAATGAAAGATCAGGAAAACAATGATAGATATATGAAAGGATTGAGGGATTTTAATCACAGAACATATATTAACATTTCAGATCCAATACAATGCATTACAGTGATCAAGAGGCAAAAAGGGGTGCTGTATTACATGGAAAGGTAAAAATCTTCACAAATTCTACCAAAGAGGAAGAAAAGGAAAGTTGCAGAGCTGAAAAAGTGTCTCTTCTTGCAAAAATGAACCCATTCTGGCTTTTACAGTGCAAGCCACGACCCTAGGAGAGAGAAATGTGGGAAAATGTGGGGAAGATTCAACCATTGACCAAAACGCAATCAAAACAGCATGGGCATCCTTACAGCCCATCCCCTGACATTTTTAGCCATCTGGGAGAGAATGCGAGCCATTCTTCATTAAAAACGGTGGTTGAAGCGTCATTTATATCCATGACCACGTGTCGAGAGGTGTTTTCAATTTTCTCTCTCAAAACTCCATCAAAATACAAAAATGGCCCCGAAATCTTGTAGATAATTTCACCAGATTTCCATTGATATAAAGAACGTAAAAACCGAGCTCTGGATCGAAAGATATGGTCGTTTGAAGTTTTAGGGCAAAACAGGGCCAAATCAGATTGGCGGGCAAAAATTTGAATTTTTTCACCCTTTTTATATTTGGGAAAATTTCCCAAAAATCCCCACGCTCCACCACTTTGGGAGCCACGTGGCATGTTCTGATTGGATGCGGGCCCTCTGCGCTTCATTTCCCTTTGTTTTGCCCTTTGGAAAATTTTCCAAAAAAACTTCGCCGGGCCGATGAGTTGAGGGCACGTGGCATGTGCTAATTGGATGCGAGCCTGCCCTTCAAATTTTCCTTGCGGGCTTTTCCTGAGATTTGCCGCCACCTGACATGTGGCACAATTCCATTGGCTTGCGCTCGGGGGTGATTTTTCCTTTGAAATTTACTTCTTTTTGCTTGGGAAAATTTCCCAAATTCTCCCCGCCTTCCGCCGCCCAGACACGTGGCGCAATTTCATTCGCTACTGGCCCTCCACAAACATCTTTTCTTTATGCACAAACTTTTGGGAAAAAATCCCAATCTCCTCCCGTGCTCCGCCATTCTGGGTGCCCATGGACACGTGGCGCAATTTCATTCGCCGGGGCCGCGGCCAAAACCCTTTTCATTACCTTTTACCAAAACACTTCGCCAAAATTCTAAATTCACCTCCGCCCTCCGCTTTTCCGGCCTCCAGTGACACGTGGCACAATATGATTGGGCGCGGGCCTTCTTCATAAAAATTCTCCCTGCACCAACACTTAGTCATTTTTTCAATTTTTCCCCATGGACACGTGGCGCAATTCTATTCGCCGACGGGCCTGCGGGAAAAAAATCTTCCTTTTTGAAATTTCACCAAACACTTGGTAAAAAACCAAGTTTTCTTCTGACCCCTGCCACTTCCTTGGACACGTGGCGGCATCTCATTGGCTGCGGGCCTTTCAGGGGAAAATTTCCCACAAAAACTCCACCGAGCCATAACTTCAAAAATACGTGGAGTTAGGAGGAAAACTTTACCTTCTGGGAAAGCGAGAAAGAGCTCTATCCAATGGTGCCCTTTCCGGAAGGTTTTGAGTCCTTGAAAAGCAAAAATTATGACTAAGGCACAAGAGAGAGAAGAATGGAAGGAGTTAGCCACAAAATGAGCAAGGGATACATTTTGGATAACAGTCTTGATCAAAGGTATGTTTGTGAAATATTCTTCTTACATGTATTATCTAAGTCAAGTGAGGGTATGTTGCAGGAGGAAGAGTGTTTCATGCATGGTCTGAGTGCTTTAAGAGGATGTCAAGAAATTTATGGAGACCTCGTAGGCTGATGGAAATATTTGAAATGAAAGGTTGAGTCGATAATAATGGTATAGCTTAGATACCAAATGATAGAATAGAATAAGATTACAATGACCAAAGAGGGATGGAAGCCTCACAAATATTATTGATCATGAAATCAGATTACATTACAATGCAAGAGCTGTAATATTTATAGATATTAGACAGCCTCATATGGATAGACATGACACCCTAGCAGACACCAACTATGAGATGATAAGACCCATCTCACATGCACATGTAATTACTACTAATACCAATATTGAATGTTATCTAACATAACAATATTGAATGCAAGTCACTAGACTAGAGTGCACATGTTGCACATTATTAAATAAAAGACAATGCAATAAAATGCAATAAATATGCCTATGCTAAATTATGCTAACATTCCCCCCCTTAATTTTGCATAGTTTCCAATGAAGTGGAGAGGAACTCTCTGAACAATGTGAATTTGTCACGTGCAAGTGACTTAGTGAAAACATCTGCCTTCTGTTCAGCTGTAGGACAGAAATGGAGCTGTATGTTGTGCTTCAAGACATGCTCACGTATGAAATGAACTTGTACTTCAATATGCTTGGTTCTCTCATGAAATACTGGATTGCGAACAAGCTTTAGAACTCCTTCATTATCAACATATACTGGAGTAGATTTCTGTTGTGGTAGACCAATTCCTTCCAAAGATTCTACGGCGTAGCCATATTGCTTCACAAACAGCCTTCACTGCGCACTCGATACTCGCCAGAAGAGCGAGAAACAAAGTTCTCGCTTTTTCTTCCCATGATATCGGTCCGATCCCATAAAGAAGACGAAGCCTGATGTTGACTTCCTATCATCCATGTTTCCTGCATGATCTGAATCTGAATATCCTGTCAAGAAGAAATTGTCATTCTTCTTGTACTCTAGACCAAGGTCAACTGTACCCTTTAGATATCTTAGTATTCTCTTTACTGCTTTCCAATGACATATTTTTGGTTCTTGCATGAAGCGTGATAAATAGTGACAACAAAGCTGATATCTGGTCTAGTATATGTCAGGTAAATGAGACTCCCGATCAACTGCCGATAGAGAGTTGCATTCACCGGTGGTGATGGATTGGAACGAGATAACTGAAGTCTCGCTTCCATAGGTGTAGCAATAGGAGTGCAGTCCATCATCCTAAATTTCTCGAGCGTTGTCTTGGTGTATTTCAACTGTGACACAAAGATATGATTCTCTTTTTGCCATACTTCCAACCCAAGACAATAGTGCATGAGCCCGAGATCTGTCATGTCGAATGATCGATTAAAATCCTTCTTTGTTGCATCGATCATCTTCACAGAACTGCCTGTAATGACTAGATCATCGACATAAACAACCACAATGACAATCTCCCCCCTTGCTTTTTGAGGTAGAGATTGGGGTCATAAGGATTCCTTTCGAATCCATGACTTATGAGATGCTCATCAATTTTGATGTACTATGCCTGGGTGCCTGTTTTAGGCCATATAGAGATTTTATGAGTCTGCATACCATCATCTCTTTTCCTGGTATTACATAACCCTCTGGCTGAGTCATATAGACTTCTTCTTGCAAATCTCCATTAAGAAAGGCACTTTTCACATCCATTTGGTGGACTTTCCAACCAAATTGTGCAACTAGAGCAAAGATCATCCTGATTGTCTTGATCTTGGCTGTGGGAGCAAATGTCTCCTCATAATCAATGCCTTCTTGTTGTGCATACCCCTTTGCTACAAGCCTTGCTTTATACTTGTCAATAGTCCCATCTGATTTGTACTTAGTCTTGAATATCCATCTGCATCCAATGGGTTTCTTCCCTGGTGGAAGGTCGACAAGTTGCCATGTGTTGTTCTTCATCACTGACTGATACTCTGAATCCATGGCATCTTTCCAAGCTTTTGATTGTAGGGCTTCCTGAATTGTAGATGGCTCAACTGTTTCAACAACTCTGCTCATTAGGGCATAATTGACCTCTTCACGAGCTTGACTGCGAGTTCTAGGTCCAGGATTAGATGATGTGCTAGGTGCTTCATCCAAATTTGCATCTCTTATTAATTGAGTATACCATTTAGGTAACTTCTTAGCTGTTCCATTAGCTTGTGGTGGATCCAAGTTTTCACCATCATCCAATTCATCACTGTCATCTTCAGTGGGAACATCAAATTTTGTCTTCACAAGAGGTGTATTCTGCATGTTTGTTGATTTGTTGAGTGGAGCATCTGCTTGTTTCTTTTCAAAGAACTCAACATCCCTACTTGTGTATACTTTCTTTGCTTTCAGATCCCATAATGCACTCCAAGTGCTTCTTCACTGTATCCAATGAATATCAGTTTCACCTTTCATATCCAACTTGTTCTTGTTCTTCTTGGGTATGTGCATGCTAGCTTTACACCCAAATACTCTAAGGTGTGCAATTGATGGTTTCCGATTTGACCATGCTTCTTGAGGTGTCACTCCTTCAAGAGCTACCAGGCACTCTATTCAACAAATAGATCAGTTCTTGCAGCTTCTTCGCCCAAAATGTCCTTGTTAAACCTAAGTCGTCAATCATACATCGCACCATTTCCATGATAAGACGATTCCTTCTCTCTCAACTATACCATTCTGTTGTGGTGTGTGAGTAGGAGGCATTTGTCTACGAATCCCATGAGCTTCCAGGTAAGTCTTGAACTCATTGCTTGTGAATTCCCCCCCTCGATCTGAGTGGAGAGTTTTGATCTTGCGACCAACTTCATTCTCAACAAGTGCTTTGAACTTCTGAAATGTCTCAAAGGCTTGACTCTTGTTTCTTAGACAATATATCCACATCTTTCTTGAGTAGTCATCAACACAAAGCATGAAGTATTGACATCCAGAATGACTTGGTTGCATGGGCCCGCAAAGATCGGTGTGCACCAAATCAAGCTTTCCCTTAGCTCTATATGTGTTCTTCTGAAGGGTACTCTGTGTTGCTTTCCAGCTAGGCAATTGTGACACTTGTCAGTGTTGTGCTTGAGTGTAGGTAATCCTTTCACCATGTTGCCCTTTTGAAGTGTTTGGAGATAGCCAAAACTAATGTGACCATATCTGCGATGCCATAGTTCTGCAGATTGTGTGTCTTTGGCCACTAGAGCTTGATCATCCTTGTGGACAAAATCAAGTTGGAACATGCATCCCACATTGGAGGCTCTTGCTACAATCTTGGAACCTCTTGACTTATCTCTTATCAAGCACACTTTTTCTCCATTATTACTGTCAAAATCCAACTTCAAGTTGTGATCAAGGAGTTGACTAACTGATAGCAAATTCTTGGTCAACCCAGGTACATACAATACATTTGTGATTTTGCAGTCATGCTTTCCAAGAGGTAGTGAAATGTTTCCAATCCCCTTGACACTATATGATGAGTCATCACCTAATGACACATGGTTCTTGTTAGGTGAGTCACGCAGTGTGTAGAACCAATCCTTACGTCCAGTCATGTGTCGAGTTGCACCCGAGTCAACATACCAGATATCTTGTGTGGACTTGGTTTCTTCATCAAATTGAGTAGAATACATGTGGTGTCCTTCATCTGAATCATCCTCATGTTCGCAATGTACCCTTGTTGTTTGGGTTTTCTTTGCCAATTACCATTTTTCTGCCCTTGATTGTTGTTGTTGTTGGACTTCCCTTTATTTGAATTATTGTTACCCTATTGGTTATTGGGTTTTGAATTGCTTGATGAACCCTTTTTATAGGAATTGTACCAACAATCTTTGATGTCATGTCCCCCTCTATTGCAAATGGGACACTTCTTGGTGTTGTCTCGTTGACTTTGATTTTGTTGGGACTTCTTGTGATTGGACTGAAATTTCCCTTTCCTTTATGATTGGAAGATAGTGCTTGCTCATCTTCATGATCTTTGTTGTTCATTGCCTCTTCTTGTTGGAGTAGATTGACCAACTTCTCAAAGGTGACTGTGTGTTCACTCATATTGATAGTTGTCACAAAGATTCTGTAGGAAGGAGGAAGTGCTCACAACACAATTGGTACGAGGTCTTCATCACTTATCTCTTTTCCCAATGCCAATAGAGATGCCCTCAAAGTAGCAACTCGTCTTAAAAAAACTTCAACCTTCTCATTGTGCTTGAACTTGAGAGTATGCAGTTGTGATAGTAGGTTGAGGATGACATTCTTGTTCTTTGCCTCATAGACTGTGCTCAACTTATCCCATGCATCCTTGGCCGATGTGGCATCTCTAATGTGGGGTTGCACATCATCCATTACGCTAAACAAGATGATCAACTTGGCCTTTTGATTGGCCCTGTCAAATTGAACTTGTTGTCTTCCATCATCAAGTGATCTTGTTGTTTTTCCATCTACAACTGTCCATAGGTCTTCAAACTCAAGTAATGTCTTGATCTTTGGTTTCCATGCAAAGCATAGTTGTCTCTTCTAAACAATTGTGAATCTAGAAGAAGAACTTTGGTGCTTGTACACCCATTTCTGCAATCAATTTCAAACTCTCGAATTTCGACAAAGGGTAAGGCTCTTATCACTCCAAGTTTATGGTCTCCCTCTCAATATACCGTCAGTCGATATACCAAACCTTTCTATATACGCTCCCTTCCGATATACCCATCAGTACGTGGAAGAAGATCACCCTTTCAATATACCCGCAAGATTTTAAAGAGGTGTTAACGCACATGTGATGTACGGAGAGGGGTTTGTGCAAGCACAAATGGATGGGAGGGCTCAAATGTGTGTGTATTGTGTCCTTATTACTCCCCGTCGATTTTATAGGGTCGATGCCCAGATGACGTTTAGGCAGCTGTGTTAGGCGTTAAGTGCAGTAGTAGTCACGACGGCATCACCCGTAAGCGCTTCCCAGAGGCACCGTATATACCGAACGCTGCTATGAGATCAAAGATCTCGTGTGATAGAACCAAACATAAAATAAAAAAATTATACCCTTTTTTCACTTTATGCACCAAGATTAGTACAAAATTCTCCAAAAGTACATCAAAATGAAGTTTTTGTGTCCCCCTCTTTAGAAAAAAGGGTCTAGAATCACAAAATACACAATTTAGTCCAAAAAAATTTAGCTTTTCTCACAAACCATGACCTGGGTTTTTCTAAAATTTTGACAACAGCATCATACAATATTTTTCTTAAAACCCAAAAAAATTTAGAAGAATGGGAATCTTAGTTTTTGAGATCTTACCAATTTACCAGCTAGATCTGATTTTTTTTCAGAAAAAAATGATCCGACTTGTACAGACTTTTTGTCATATGTAGAGGCCGAATATGAAGATGATATAAACTGCAAAGTTGTGCACCTCCTTCTTATCTTTCCAGAAAAAAAAAAATGGCACATCAATCCGACACTGTATGAAAAATTTATGTCTTTTTTTCTAAGAGCTATCTGCTGGAATTTTGTTGACGGGACTGCTTCAACCTTTGCTCCCGAATTCTTCACACCTCCACTTTCAGATCTGATTTTTTTAGATCTGATCTTTTTTTTTTTTCTTTAGATCTGCAAAAAAAATTTCAAGATCTCTCTCTTTTTTTTTTTTAAGATCTCTTTTTTTTTCACAAATCTTTTTTTTTTTTAGATCTGCAATTTTTCCAAGATCTTTCTCCTTTTTTTTTTTAAAGATCTCCAAATCTGAAATATTCCGCCAATATGTTAGATCAATTGGCTATGCCAATGACTAATAAAAAAAAAATTTACCTTCCAAATAAGTGGATAGGTCAAATTTTAGTTGATGGATGCTTGGGAGGAATGGAGGCTGCGGGATGCTTCAATGGCTCTCCTTTGATGCAGATCTTCTTCTCCAATGGATCCTCTCCAATAGTGCTCCTCTTCAACCTTGCTTGGATAGAACCTGCTCTGATACCAAATGATAATAATGGTATAGCTTAGATACCAAATGATAGAATAGAATAAGATTGCAATGACCAAAGAGGGATGGAAGCCTCACAAATATTATTGATCATGAAATCAGATTACATTACAATGCAAGAGCTGTAATATTTATAGATATAAGACAAATGACCTCATATGGATAGACATGACACCCTAGCAGACACCAACTACAAGATGATAAGACCCATCTCACATGCACATGTAATTACTACTAATACCAATATTGAATGTTATCCAACATAACAATATTGAATGCAAGTCACTAGACTAGAGTGCACATGTTGCACATTATTAAATAAAAGACAATGCAATAAAATGCAATAAATATGCCTATGCTAAATTATGCTAACATTAGAATATTATATAGTGTATTCTAGGCTAGAAGAATTATTAACTGGGCTAATTTTGGTCAAATCCATGTTTGAAAATGGTGACAGAGGTATTTTTTCACGATATTATGATTCTCAATTGATGTGAAGTGTCCTAGTGCTATTTCAAAGGTTGTTGTCATATGTTATGGGGACTTGGTCAAGTGAAGGTGGTTAAGGTACTCTAAGGTTGAAATCATAGTACTATTGTGAAGGTATGTCAAAACTTGGTGTGTGGTATCCCTCTTGCTTAAGGTCTGAGTTTCTTTCACTTTAAGAAGGATTCCTTGTTATAATAAATAGGTATATGTCAGTGATGGCATGAAAATTTGAGTTTGTTATGAATGAATAAAGTATGTTGTCACTTTGTAAGGTTAGGTATTACATGAAGGTATCCGAAGAAATGAGAAGGGTTAAAGATCAAGTAAAGGATGTTACAGTGTTGTTGGTCTTAGAGACAAGTTTGAAGATCTAAAATAAAGTCGAGAACATGATCCAAAGGGAGAAAATATGTTGCTCACCATTATGCAAGGTTTGAAGAAGATGATAGGAATCCAAGTACATTGTGTTAGGTTCCAAGAGTAGGATATGAAGTCATAAGGTATGTATTTTTCATTAGTTTTACATTCAAAATCATTTAATCATGATGAAGATTCAAGGGCGGTGTGTGTTTAGAAATAATATGATGTTTTGTTGATGTCAAAGCTAGGATAAAATAAGGCATGCTCTATTTATTTTATGGTCATATAATTATAGGTTTGAGATTGCATTTGAAAGAGTACATTATGAAGCATCAAGAAGGTGTCGAGAGGCAAAATAATGTTAGAAAGGAGTTAAGGGGCATGCTTATTAGATATTCGGGTTTAGAAGGATGTCTACATCTGGTGAGAAGATAAAATTAGATATTTATTTGTTTAGGGGGCATTGTGTGTGTATTTGAAGACTAGGTCCATGGATCGGGAGCAGCACTTGTTGTCAAGAGGTGAGTACAAACCAAAGGGAGATTATTAGAAATTTTGAATGCATTGTTGATATTGTTTTCATGTTATGTTGTTATAATAGCATTTTTCATAGATGTAAAAGGGGGAGAATGTACTTAAATAAGAAAAGTTTTTCCTAAAGGTGTTTGTATGTTTAGTTATCATCAATATTTCAAGATAATTGCCATCGATCAATGACAAAGGGGATATTGTTGTTCATTGTGTCATGTTGTTATCATTAATGTCAAGTAGCATTAATTTCAAGAGTGTATTTGTGTGCTTAGGTGAGTGAGCATGGTGTTAAAAGAGGTGAAATGTGTCCTAGTTTGTTGTCATAAGGTGTTGCGGTGGTGTAATGACATGGTGTCTAGGAGTGAGTGCATGGTTTGGTGCATGGTTCAAGTAAGCAAGGTGTAGTAAGTGAGCTCTAGAGGTGGTCATAAGGATGTATGATGTCTAGCATGATCGAGTGATGTGGTATAAGTGTTTGAGTGTTCACAAATTGATACTAAGGTCATTTTTAATATACCATGTGTTGATACTAGCCATTTTAGGCCTAGTCCTAGACCTAGTGCATAACAGTATAACATGATATTTTGAGGTATGAAGTAGAGGAGGTCATTGTAAGCATGTGAGGAGTGTTACAAGGCTACATAGTAGGTGTAGAAGATGTACAAAGCCATGAATAAGGTATATGATGCACTTTCTAGGTCGTTTTTGAAGCAATACTATGAAGACAGGGGCAAGAAGGCATGGGAAAACCATGGTGTATGATGAGTTTCAAAGTTTTCAAAGCATGGATGGGCATTAGAAATAATAGAGGAGGTTATCCTAGTGGTGTATGCAAATTTTCAAGTCGGAGATTGAAGATAAAGCAAAAAAGTTGTTTTGAGCTCTATCAAGCTCTCAAAACATTCATTTCCAGTTTAAGGGTCAACTTTGGATGCTCACCCATGTGTGTGTACTTTGCATGGGATTTTTATCCTTTTCTGGATGTTAGGGCATGGAGCTAAGAAGTTTTTTCAAGAATAATGGGTTCATTTGGTTGTCAAATTTTTATGAACCATTGTTAACAAGGTAAGCATGTATAAACCATTGATAAAACTCTAGTCTTATAGTGATGGCAAAGATATGAATTATTTGGTCTCTTAATGGCTTGGGAAAGCTAATGTGAAGCTTAAGGGTTGAATATGATTTTTCAGAGCTCATTTTGGTGGTGGTTTCATGTTCTAGTTATGTTGGTAAGGTATTGAAAAATCCTTTTTATGGAGATTTGTTTGTACATGTATGAGTTGCAAGTTTCATGAAGTGAAAAAAGTTCTCTTCAAATCTTGGGATGTGTTCTAGATTATCATGAAAATATCTATACAATTTCAATGCAAGAAATTGATTAAATCAGATCTCACAAGATGACATGCCACTAATGGTCTTAAAGGTGCAAAACTAGTCTTAGTAGTCCAAGATGATGTGTGATGAATTATATAGTGTAGCAGAGGTATGTGAGCATGAATAGTATGTTGAGGTTGATATGTTGTGCTAGAGATATTTGTGTGATTAGATGAGGTGTATTATGTTTTAAGTCCTAATGGCCTAATCAGCCCTATTAGGCTTGACAAGAATGGTGGTTGGAACAAGTATTCAAGGATGGTTTTCTTCATATGACCTATGTATGTGAGTGTCTCGAGCATGTTGTTGAGGTCTGATTTCTCAAGATTGGTTCTTGAGACCTTATAACAGTTTAAGTAGTTTCAAATGGAGGTGTTACAAAGTGTTATGTCATGATTTGGATGTTTCCATGAGTTATTTCAGGTTTTTGATGATGATATATTTCTATTGATATGCCACATTAACCTTGATGAATAATTTTGATGTGTGGTTTTTAGGACTATGTTTTATGTGCTTAAGACCTAAGTGAAGATGCTTGCATATTGGAGTGCTTCATGATGAATATGGAGGTTGCAGACGTTATTGTACTTGTTGAAGGTTGTGAGAGGATGATGATGATTTTTTTAGAGATTTTGGATTCATTATGGTGCTACTTTATGTCTTGAAATTCAAGTTTGTGACCGTTGGAGGAGATGTCTTGTTTTTAGGCGTAATTGAGAAGTTTGTGTGTTTATGCCTATGCCCGACCTATATGGTATCTTTATGTCACTTATATGAATGTGTGGAGTGTGTTTTTATGTTGGAGATGACTGACCTTAATGGTATTTTCTGACCTAAGGTTTTTTTAGAAAGAGTCATGTATAAATGTGTGTTGTATTTGCTCATTTGAGCTAGGGGAGATGATGGAAGTTTGAGAAAGCTAAAGGAGAGTGTGAGAGAGGTGTGAAGGATATAGATCATAGAGAATAAGATTATGAGGGGTTAGGAAGGGAAGAGAAGAAGGGATTTAAGGACCTTAGACCTAATCAACACATATTGGTGCAAGTATGAGTGAATTAGGAGAAGGCATGGTTTGAGAAGGTTTTAAGAGGGAGAAACATAAAAGGTGATCACAATCGAGTTGTTAGAGAAACAAGTACTTAAGTGATCTTCATATTCAGGTGGCTAAGTTAGAGATTAGTCATATTAGGGGTTGTAGTCTCCTTTTAGGGTTTGTGACTTACTAAACTAGGGGTTATTGATCCTTGTGGGGTTGGTGCTCCTTGTTGAGTTGGTGTTCAACTAAATTTGAAACATGACTATTATAAAGTTTTGTTTCAGTGGGTTTTCTTCCCCTTGAGGGTTTCCCACTTTATATTTGGTTTTCATGTGTTTTATTTTACTTCATGTACTTGTGGATGGTTTTTACACACTTAATAAGCTCACATTGATTATGTATGTTGAATGGATGCTTTCAATGATGTATGCAAGTTAAGGTAAATGAAGTAAAAGTTTTTGAATGATTGATTCACCCCCTCTCGGTCATTGTGCTTCCAACGTGCACTTCATCAAATGAATAACATTATGATGATTATTGTGTGATTTATCTTCTCGCATCTCTAGCCAAATTTACATCACTAAGGATTTGAAAATAAAAAGGCCTAGTTGATATATAGATAATCTAAACCCCGAGCTAGGTGAAAGGTTCAAACAAAAGTGGGTTAACCAAAATGTATCAACCCCAAATTAATCAAATGGAGTTATATAATTAATTTATATAGATCTGAATAAATTTTATAGGAATTTGCTTCATTCGATCATATCCATTATAATTAAATAATGGAAACTAAAATATCACAAGCATGTTAAACTAATAAAGTAAATAAAAGACAATTAAATTTTGAGAGGTGACTTAGTTGATTCAGGTTTACTACTAATAATTTTTTTGATAAATCTAAAATTGATGAAGAACTTGGAATCCATCTATATTAATAGTCATTCCCCTAAATGTGCACGTGTAAGACCATACAAATTAGTGTAATATTGTACTCCACTCTAAACTAAATTATACTTTTTTTGGAATTGTAGATGTTATGATCCTAGTTTCTTCTATGTCACTTCATCGTCACCTATGCCATAATTTGATATCTTTGAATTCACCTACAACCCTATATTTTACACTTGTACCTACAAATAACCCTAGCTTCCTAGAATAACTTCAAACATATATTATATCAAAAATAAAACATGAAGATGCTTAAGTCAAATTGACCTCACATGTCACTCCGTTTGTGATTCATTGAGTATTGCACTATATTTTAGATTCAATTTAGTTCTCCTAGTGACTCGTGCAAGTATGCATGCATCTAAAACCTTGACCTAGCTTTTTCCTTGTGCTTCCACATTGATAGCGGGTTATACTAGTTTATTCCCATTAAAACCCTCAGTATATATATAAACACCCTAAAATATTGTATTATGCATTATAAAGCTATGAAATCATCCTATAGTTACTTCACACTACATTACAAGCACTTTTAACCATTTTCACCACTTTTGATATATTATGTTATTTTACGACCTTTAATGACATTTTACAATATCATCCCGAATAAGCTTCTATCATTCCCGCATTCCCCTAATTACCTTTATCGCTCACACATGGTCTCGAATTATTTAATATTCACATTATTGACCTTGTTACATTCATATCACACTCGTAGGATTAATTAATTAATCCTATCACTCTTATTATTCATCCCTATCCCATTAGTTAATTTTATTAGCTAATTTCATATTAAAATAATTAAATAAATCCTACATATATCCATTTCCACCTCACCTCTTATCCACTTTCACTTCACTAATCAACATCTCAAGTTAACTAGAGAAAAAAATCAATTAAAGATTAAATCATTAAATATATGCAAGAGGACAAATTTGAATCAAATCATGCATTTGAGTTAACTAAACATATATCCCATAAAGCATGACATTCCAAAATTAAAGAAAATCTCTAAAGCTAAAATTCACATCACTTTTTTTGGTGAATAAAAAAAAGACATGGAATTAATATTTAATTCTAAATATACAAAAGCATGTGCAACCTTTTCCAACTCAAAAATAACTCATCCATGCAAGCTCAAAACAATATTTCAACTCCTCAATCAAGTTGGAAACTCAACCAAATATCTCAATCATGCTTTAGTTACATTCAGATAAGACAAGTTAATCACACAAATCAAAGAATTTGGGATTCTCTTCCCTCATCTATAAATAAGCACTCATTACTCTCCATTTATTATATTTGGAAGCTTTGATAATTAAATCATTATTGTGTTGAATTTCCATTCAATATCACACACCATTATATTATCCAAAGAATTATGAATCAATAATTAAATCAGTCATTTAATCGCTTTGATCGCAAATGAAATCTACTTCCATTTGGAACATCTTTGGAGCATCCAAAAAATTTTGATCAAGAGATTCAATAAGATTGGTGTTTCATTTAAAGATTCAAAATCTCATCCGAGGTTGCAAGGAGATATGAAGAAGGATCTGGTTTGCTTTTATTTACATTGTTTCTTTTATTGTGTAGTATTTCTTTATATACATTTCTGCACGCTTTGATGGGACCACCCACATATTTTTCATTTTTTTGTAAAATTAACCTTATTTTTGTGTTCTTCCCTGTTATTTATGACTCACTTAACCAATTTTCTCGAACTTTTCATGGAGTACATTACAAGTTTTTTCAAAAAAACTAGTCAAATTAGGTTATATTTTGACTTCTTCCATGCACCTACAGTGTGATTTTTACTATTGTGACACAATTTGTGTTAAAAAGGATCATATATGTGCTAACATCATCAAGTATGTGTTTTCGTTGTATTATTTTCACTAGTGTTACATTATATGCATTATCATTTCCTTACTTGCGCTATCGTTATTATCTACACTACCATTTCCTTATTTACGTTATTGTTTATTACTTGCACTACCATTACATTATCTACACTACCGTTCTAACACCTACACTACGTGTTATTACTTCTATGTTGAGTCACATAAAGTGTGTTTCAGCATCATACTAGGTACTTGTCACATAGTGTTATGTGTAATTTTCATGTTATTTTCTTAAATTTCCAAATGCATTTTCCATTTTATTCCTTTTTTTTTATTTCGACTCTAATCTACGATTTAATTTATAAAATAAATGATAACATTTTAAATCTTCATTAATATCCATTCATTTTTGTTCATCTCCTTTTGTTTATGTTTTGTCACGTATGTTATTCTTCTCTCACGCTTCTTGAGCACTCTTGAGAATAAGAAATGGCCACGATCATTTGTTGTTGTTTTTTTCTCACATTGTGTTTGTAGAAAAACTACTAATCAGTTTTTGTATAGGACCACATTGTTTATAAATATTACTAAAATCAAATAAAAAACTACTAATACCTTGCATGCAGGTTTCCTTGGCAAAGACAATAAAACTTTACTAAATTTTAATAAACTATACAAAACATTTGTATTGTAGGTTTGAATATGGGTTAATACATATATACTCAATTGTGGGAAGTACTTGGGATCAATCCCTAAAACTCATTGTGAGGAGTACCCCAGGAACCTCAAAGTAGTTGGCACATTAAAAGGACTAGCTAGTGAAAAAGGTAGTGCTCCATCCTGATTGAATAATTTTTACTCGTGAGGAAAACTAAATGTTATTTGTGGTAACAACCCCATTCTATTTGATTAAGGGGTAAAGTTTGTAATCAATTTTTTTATAATGCACGTACTCATTCTAAAAAGCATTGGTGATTTAGTATCTAAAATCCCGAGGAAGCCTAACAAACCAAGGCCAACAAATCCCATATTGTTCAAATTATCATCTTAAAACTATTTGTGTTCCACATCTCATATTGATCAAATCCAAAAAAATCCAAAGCTAAAATTTTATCCCTTGGATACTCATCTTCCTATAAATCAAAATCATTTTTTTCCAAATCCAATCAAAGTTTGATCAATCAACATCATCCTATCAATATCAACAAACCCATCAAATTTTGTTCAATCAAAATTATCATATTAATGTCTTATATTTTGATATTGGTATCCAATTATAAGCATATCAAAGTCATCCTTAAAAATTCTTATATTTTGGATACCCATATCCAAATATAAATATATCAAATCCAATCTCAATTTAATCTTTATCTTTCGGTTTACCATATCCAAGTTTAAGTATATCAAATCACACCCAATTCAAGTCTTATACTTTGGATATTCACTTTATCCAAGTCTAAGCGCATCTCAAATCCAAAAACAACAAGAGTATTATTATTTGGGTATTAAATTTATCCAAAGTTAAGCAAATATTTCATTAAATTAGTCCTAACATAATTCAAAATATAATCCCCACTTAATCAAATCAAAATCAAAATATTAATCTATTCAATCTAAAACAGAATCTCTTCTTCCTTGTGGTTGAACATCAAATCAAGAACCCCTTGAGATTTGATGAGGACATAAAAAATCAAACCACATGTCATTCAAATTGAATGAATATTTATTATATAAACTTCATGAGATGTCAAAACAAAACTCTCATATGGCTTCCCAAGTCAATGAAATTAAAAAAATGACCAATCATAATCTCTAGTAAAGAAACTACTCCACGTGAATTCAAATGAAGATAATTCACACCACTCAAAGAAAATATTTCTAGTGTCCTTCCACCAATTATCAAGTGATAAAATGGTCTCCTATCCAATTTCAAGACTCTTCAAAGAAGGGAAACCAAAACCCACGTGGTATAAAGAATCAAAATATTATGAATACCACCGCATCAATGGACATTCTACGGATCATTTTTCAAATCTCTGCTATTACATCCAAGATTTACCGACAATGGAGAAAAAGTTGAAAAAGACATTAAACTCAAAAACACATCAAATACAAAAAAGGGTCATGTAAAATTGGAGCTTGTATTCCTTTCCTTTTCCAACTAATGATACCATGACAAAGCTAAAAACCAACACCCCTAGCCTTGTTATAGCAACACTATAAAAACAAGTTTGGACACCATCCATGACACCTCAAACATCCAATTTGAAGTCTATTTTTATTTCACAAAAGCCATCCAATGCAAGTATTTGTTTTTCTTTCTCATGACATTATCAAACAATCAAAGAAGGAATCTACGCAAATCCCTCTCATGGATATGACCAAAACAACACCTACATTTCAAGAAATCCTTACGTGTACATGTTCCTAAGGGTATCAATACACAACCATTTCAAGCTTTAATCATGAATCTTTCATCAAATAATTTAATCCTATCATTTGGTCCTCATGACCTTTTGAAATATAATATCATAAACAACAATTCCTTATTCATTGAATCATTCATCACTAATAATTCAATCCTATCATTTGGTCCTCGTGACCTTTTGAAATCTAACATCATAAACAACAATTCCTTATGCATTGAAGCATTCATCACTAATCATAAAATCAAAAAGTGTTTATAGACAATAGAGCAACATTGGATATTTGTTCTACAAAATCATTAAGATTCCTTGAAGGCCCATCTACAAATCAATCCTTCACTCCCTGCATCATTCCATTCATGAATATGGACAACATTGATGTTGATATTATTTTCAAATCCCAACCATCTATATCTTTAATCCATCAACACCTTATACTCCACCTACACTAGATATTATTGACAAAGGTATTGGAGAGTATGAACTCCAAAATGTAAATTACACATTACCTTTATCCACACATGGCCTCTTTGATGATCTATCTGATACAAACCTACTCATTGAAAATATTTCTATCCACATTGTTGACTTGGACCTCATTCGTGCAAGTCTCAAAAGTCATGCCTAATCAAATCACATAACCGTTGACTTTGACCTCGTTCACCCAAGTCTCGTACATCAGACAAGTCAAAATTTAAAAAAATGGAACTCTTCCACAATGATGAGTCTATTACAAACCCTAATCCTTGAAAAATCAAAAAAAAAGGAGAAAAAAAAATCTTACATATCAAACCCCTCATCACAGTGTTATTTGAAAATAAAAAGTAAAGAAGCAAAAACTTCTTATTCATGGGTACTTTCCACATTGGGAAGGCTTCTTGTACAAACACTTTTAATTGTTTCATCTATTGGAATATATCTTTATCATTTCATTATCATATCTTCACACTCTTAACATATAGACGTATGTTAATCTTGTTCATGTGGGGTATTGTGTTTCTCATCCATGTTCTGGATTCTTCCATTCCAGATGTTTTTAAGTATAGTTTTGTCTATAAGATTACTGATGGAGAATTCTCCTTTTGAAAAGGCTCTCTCCTTAACAAAAATCACTAAAATTCTTTACCCAAATCTTTTTCCATCCATCTTAGTCTAAGGTTATGAACCCTTACATCCTACTAGTCACATTGGGCTAAGATTTGGTGGAAAAATGCCTTTCTAAAATAAGTGCAATACAAAAACAAGGAAAAATCAATCAAAATAGAAAAATATCAAAATCATTACACCTTTCATCCTTCACAGTCTTTGGTGTTGAGCCCACGCTTCTTACTGGTAGCGTGAGACTGGGAAAAGAGAAAGGTACCCTTACTTTCCTACGTATTGTCTTCAATGTTGAACCCTTACCTCTTATTGTGGTATGACACAAAATGTAGGGGTCATTTCAAAAAAATAAAAAATAAAGCCTTTAGAAATATGAATCAAAAGTTCTTAATCATACAAAATCCAAAGAATTAATTTATTTTCTCATGTTAAGAGAGAAAACCATTCCTTACACCAAATCTTGCCAATAGTAGGCCACCTGCGAGTCTAAGTCTAGTCATAACCTATAAAGTGAAATCATCTTGGAATCGGTTAGATAATATTAATTGGAGATGAGTCACATTTTCCCAAATGGACCATTATTAACCTCATGTCTTTGCATCCATCATCTTCATTTTCACATCACTATCTCATTTTTCTTACATCCTTCTTGGCTCTTAGTGTTGATCCCTCACATCTTACTAGTTATGTGGAGTCAAGGGCGGAGTCGACATCTTATCACTATATCATCTACATTCTACCAATGGAATGAAATGTTTACATTGTTTCAACGTAAGCTCGCATAATGCACCCTTTATCGAGTAAAAATCCAAAAAAATCATATTCCAAAATCCTTAAAAATCTAAATAATCCAAAATCGAAAAAACAACAAATATTTTTGTCTAAAAATAAACAAATCAACAATTTGTCAAAAATAAGAACAAATGAAACAAACATTGTCCACAAACTTCAAAACATTCACACAACTATCAAACATTGAGGTACTCTTCCAAATAGTACCAAAAACAACAAATCAACAATCATCTAAAAATCAAACTTTTAACTCTTATCCTAGTGATCGTTCCAACTATCTTACAACAAATCAAAACATTAGTGTGCATCCTTTCTTGGGGGAAACTCAATCAAATAAATTTTCCATCTAGATCTAACAAGAGTGTCATTCGACCCCACTCTCCAAAGTAAATCTTACCCCTTGCATGTATCCTTTCTTGGGGAATTAATTCAATCAATCATCATTGTGGAACACATTAGGGTATAGTTAATTGTCTTTATTTCTAGTTGTTTTACATTGATACTTAAATTATAGTAACAAGTACAAATATTTTGTTTTTCATCTTAGATCATTTATAGCCTTCGTGTATACATGTGTTGTGTATATTGGGTTTGTTTTTACTTCATTGTTTGTTTTGTGTGTGTGTTTACGCACATAATGGGTTGATCATCATGGCTCTTCAATAATCACAATGTTAACTCTATCAGTGCAATATCAAAGAAGGTTGCTCCAAAATATAAAATCTAAATAGAAGCTTAAGTTACAAGAAATGTTATTCATATCATCATTATATTCATTAAAAATAAAAAAATCAGAAAAACATTGTCCTCAAACTTCAAAACATTCACACAACTATAAAACATTGAGGTACTCTTCTAAACAATACCAAAAACAATAAATCAACAATCATCTCAAAATAAAACTTTTAACTCTTATCCTAGTGATCGCTCCAATTATCCTACAACAAATCAAAACCTTAGGGTGCATCCTTTCTTGGGGGTAACTCAATCAAATCAATTTTTTATCTAGATCTAACAAGAATGTCACTCGACCCCACTCTTTAGTCTAATTTTAACCCTTGCATGCATCCTCGCCGAGGGGAAATTTATTTTAATCAATCATCATTGTGGAACACATTAGGGGCATAGTTAATTGTCTTTATTTCTAGTTGTTTTGCATTGATAGTTATTATAGACCAAGTACAAGTATTTTGTTTATCATCTTGGCTCATTTATAGCCTTGGTATATGCGTTTATTGTGTATATTAGGTTTGTTTTTACTTTATTGTTTGTTGTGTGTGTGTGTGTATTTACACATATAATGGGTTGATCATCATGGTTCTTCAATAATCATGGTGTTAACTCTATTGTGCAATAACAAAGCAGGTTGCTCCAAAATATAAAATATGAATGGAAGCTCAAGCTATGAGCAATGTTAGTCATATCATCATTACATTCATTCATGCATCTCATTCAAAAAAATCATATCAATAAAATTCATTAATCACAAACATCATCGTATGTCTATCATGTATCATCTACCATCATCAAAACTATAGTAGCAAAAATGACCAATGATTTTTGCTCCCACCCAACCCTTTATTCAGGTCTGAAATCCTAATTTTTTTCCTTTGACCCTCTCCGTCTCATTTTTGGGCCATTTTTATGTCTTTCCCATCATCCTTCTAATCACTCTTTCATCATAAGCATTCTCCTTCATCCTATCAAGCATTTGTCCATTGTTTTGTCACGTCACTTATCTCGCATGAGGGGAACTTCCTTAGCATAATCCAAACCCATCAGGGCATCTAAATGCTTCACTGGGGTAAATTAGCATCCACCACACCTTTTTATCACTTGTTCACCTATCTCGCACGTGTTTACTATATTTAAAGCACTACTACTTCGTAATAAAACGTAAATAGGGGAAAATGTAGGCACCCTAAAATATTATATTATGCATTCTAAACCTCTCACTCATCCCATAATTACTTCACAAAGACATCGGAACCACTTTCAACCATTTTCAACCACCTTTGATATATTCCACTATTTTACGACTTTTTAATGACATTTTGCAATATCATCCTGAATACACTTCTATCATTCCCGAATTCCCTAATTACCTCTACCACTTGCACATGGTCTCAAATTATTTAATATTCACACTATGGACCCTATTACATTCATATCTCATTCCTAGGATTAATTAATTAATCCTATCACTCTTATTATTCATCCCCTATCTCATTAGTTAATTTTATTAGATAATTTCATATTAAAATAATTAAATAAATCCTACATATATCCATTTCCACCTCACCTCTTATCCACTTTCACTTCACTAGTCAACATCTCAAGTTAACTAGAGAAAAAAAAATCAATTAAAGATTAAATCATTAAATATATGCAAGAGGACAAGTTTATATTAAATCAAATCATGCATTTGAGTTAACTAAACATATATCCCATAAAGCATGGCATTCTAAAATTAAAGAAAATATCTCCAAAATCTAAAAGTCACGCTCACTTTTTGGGGTGAATAACTAGGATCTAAACAAAGAAATTAACTTGATCTACTTGCATTTATTAAAATAGCACTTTAATTCTACCCCTTGGGTGCACATGCAAAAATAAATCTCTCTCTGTGTGAGCAAAAATAAATCCTTTATTTTCTATACTTTGCAAAAATAATTGACCCATGCATTCATCCTTTGTGGGGACCACTCGCAAGTTCTGATGTTGACATCTCGATATGTCCTCTTATGGTCACATGTGAAATTGAATCCTATGCAAATGGAAATAATGCCTTTGTCTTCAGCTCCCATGTGGGGACCACATGTGCACATGTAGTAATAGAGCTTCTCCCTTTTATACAGATTACCTTAGCAAAGTTTGAGGTATACTTTGGAAAGTTTAATGTACATATCTCCAACCTTGGCATTACATCTATCTTGAGTATATCACTTGCCACCTCCATGCATTGGTTATTAACCTATGGTGACATTCAGTTTTTGAATAATACTTGATAATTATAAAGTAAACCTTACCTTTTAGGTAATCATTATTGTCAGCATTCCATCATGATGTTTGGACTATAGTTTGGGACCCTTTTTGATAAGTCAATGCGAATAATTTATAAAACATGGGGCCAACCCCTCATGACGATGACTCACCTCTTCGCATGTGTGTCACTGCAATTGGACTAACTTGGGTTAAGTTACATTGTACCCATAGATTTTCATTGATAAGTTAAATTGAATGCCGATTGCGTTGATTCTCGGTATTTACTTCATCTCTGATCGTTTATCTTAAGATTCATGATTATGGTTTGCATAAAGTAATAAATATGGTCGATGATCTCTAAGTCATTGATATTATACATCTTGATCTCGAGCCATCGATTATCTGAACCATGGTGACCTGGTGGTTACATTGTGAGTTTAGCATTTAATGTCGATTGAAATTAGGCCTTTGATCCTGTACCATTACATCTTAGTCGTTGATCTTAACCCTGGTTGTACGATGAGTTAGGTTTACATGTTTTTCGAGTTGACTGGGTAAATGTGTAGATCCTATCTCATTTTTCATTTTACGTTTGTGGAAAAATAGGGCAAAGCCCTAGAAAAATTTCCTGCCGCCATTGTCAATATTTTGGAGCTCGATTCCCTATACTCTCAAAACCTGTGAAGCTTTACAACCATGGGAAATTGGTTTCTATATCATTTTTTCTCTTTTGAGCTTTCTGTGAGGCTATATGGTCTCCATTATTGTTACGTGTTTCTCGCGAAGCTTCGAGATATTTGGTGTTTTTTGGCCGCCGTTGATGAAGCTTTTGAGCTCAATTTTCTCGTGAATATTCTTTCTACTTTTGTTCTCTGCTCATGATTTTCTTTCTTCGAAACAATGGTTTGAGGCTCTATAATATTTTCATTCCCCTCTCCGTTTCTAATCAAAATGAGCCATTTTAAATGGCTCTACTCATGGTCGTTGTTTTTATCAGTCTAGATCTTGATTTTGTGCATTTTTAGCCTTTGTGAGGCTCTATGAGTGTGAATACTTGGTTTCTCTATCATTCTTAAGCCCTTCGGCTTCTCTCGTCATTTTCATGGCTGCACTTTAGATCATTATCGAGCTCTTTAAACTCTCATAAAACATCTTTCAGTGATTTTTGAGCATGAAGCTTTGGTTCTTTATCATTTTCGAAGGCTCTGCTTGAAGTTTGTGGGCTCTAAATTCCATATTGGCTATCATTTTTGTTCTTTTGAGCTCAAGCTTGAATACTTTGATCTTTGTGTCACTGTTTATAGAAGAAGGTAAGAGCATTTTTCTCATAGATTGTAACTTATTCTTCCTGTCATTTTGGTTTCAAAATGCACGGATACATCATTTCTTTGATTTCCTTTATGTTTTATGGGCACTTTCGAGTTCGAAACTCATTGTGGGCATTCATTTTTCACTCTGCATTCAATGATCTTCTAAGGGTTTCAAAAACCTGACTTTGAACTAGTAAGTTTGGATTCTTTCTTTGAATTTCTTGCAAAATTTTGAAAAATATGGAATGACCGTGGAGTGTAAAATTATTATTCCTTCTCTGTTTACTAGTTTCAAGAAACTGTTTATGGTTTTCTGAGAATAAAAGAAACACTCGATGGCAATGTAAAGTAGGGGCCATTCTTATCTTCGGGAATGCCCTTCTATAAAATATGTAAGTTTTTCAAGCATTTCTTTAAAAATTGGAAGTTATTTTCATTTTTGTAACTCTATAAAACGAAGAATGAACTTTTCTTTACTTATCCAAGGATTTAAAATTTCTTCCTATGCAATTCTTCTTCGTTTGAGATTTTTGTTTGTCCATTCTTGCATTTGTTGATGCTTCCCATTAAACTCCAACTGGGTTTACATTTTATGATTTTCATTGTATTCACAACCATGCACTATACTCAAAATTGTACCAAAAGTTGAAATGTAGCATTTATTATTGTATTTTATATACAAGCTCCAACTTGATCTGGGTACTTGCATTTTTTGTATTGTGGTTCAGAATGATATACCCTTGTTCTGTCTTCAATGGGTATTCAAATTTTCTTGTAATTCTGCAACATGTTGGATACTTTGAATGAACATGACAATCTGGGCCATTTCATTACTTTGTTCCCATATTCTTCAAATAAAATGACAAGGGTTTGCTTGATTTTCAAATTTCTGTAAAACTTTATAAGGGTTTGTTGTTTCGTGCATTTTCTTGTGAATTTGATTTATATGTCTTTAATAGGTTTCAAGCTTTGTTTCTGGTTCTCCATCTCTGAAGCTTTTGTCATGAACATATTGTGTCAAATTATTCTCTCCGAACTATGGCTTTTACTTGATATACTCAATCTTTATGCTCAAATCGATCTTTATATCGTAGTTTGAAATAATAAACCCAGTATTTTCGACAAAAAATAGGTAGATTAAATTTTTGTCTTATTCTACTTGCATGGTTGGACTATTAGGTGCTATTTTGAATTCTCTATTTTGGATCTGTTCTCTGAAATCTGAGTTCTTATGCCTGAAAATGTACTTTGAATATAAAAGTTGCATTATGAAATTTTCATTTCTGTTTTGTAACTGTAATGATCGATCATATTTAGCCTTGATGCTCTTGTAAATACCACTGATATACTTTCGGATGTCAGGAACTTTTTGATATGGGTAGCATAATCCTTCATGTATTTTACAAATTCTTGCTTGTAGATGCATCTTATTTTGTTGATGATTGTACACACAAAGTTGTTCTTTATTCACCTTTCCTACAATCATGACTTGAATAGTTTTTGTACTTTGGTTTGAGATGTTCTTCCAATGCTTGATAACATTACTATTCAATGATTCCTACATCTCGTATAAGTATTCTGAATGATGGAAACTGTGAGTTCTAGAAGTGGACTAATTGTGCTTTGTACTTGATGACATTTGCAATGGAAGTAACTTCTGAAAATGAAAAATGCAATCTATTTTGTTCTTTGATTATGAAAAGCTGCAATACTTCTTCATTATGTCAATCTTCTTGAATCTGTAGCTTTGATCTTCTGAACTTAAAGATGTACTTTAAGTATGTACTCTGGCATTTGCAATTGAAATATACATATGGAAATAAGAGTTATAATCTGTTTATCCTTTTGATTCTTCTCCTCGAACATTTGAATGCATGAGCGAGTCTTCTTCGGTAGTCTTTGAATTTTGTTTGGTCATTGAGTGCAATCTATACTTGATAGTACAAAATTTTAAAACATGCATTGATCTCTTCTGCTTAACATGTACCTACACACTTAAGAAAATAGTTAGGAAATAAACAGGCTTTTGGCCTCTCTCATGTTCCATATTTTTTCTTCTTTCATCTTTTCTTTTCTCGAAATGATTCTAGGAATCATATATGTTGATGTAGAATACTATTCTTGTCAATTTTGTATCTGTCTCTGATGTATCTTATGCCTGTAACTCATACCTCTTGATGTCAAGAGATCCATTTGCATGAAATTAGATAGTACAGAATATGGATTAACCTTGAGCTCATGACTGATTTTCACTTTTTGTTTCTTAGGTACAATGCCAATGTGGATAGCGAGGATGAAGATGAAGTAAAGATGGAGCTGGAAGTGGAGCAACAGAGATGAAAGAAACTCAAGGAAATGATGGGTTTTTCATACTCCTTTACTTTTATTTTCATGCATATGTACCTTCTACTTCAGTAGTTATGAATTGCTTTTGAGTTACATCCCACGGCTTGTGTGGGAAACATTTAAATTCCTTATGAATAAAACATTAAATTATGGAACTGAGTTGTGTACTTATTTCGCATTTCAGTTTCATGTATGGATTGTATAACAAACTAAACAACTCAATAACATAATTGGATGTATTTAATCATGAAGGAAAGAACTTTAAAATATCTGCAACTTTAATAATGAACTCCTAATTACTGTATCTGTAACTCTATCTACTTTTCCAAAAGTTAACACTCCACCTATTCTGTATTTTTGGTCTTCATCAAACTAATACATCTGTCCTTAGGGATTTTGTATTCTTTTGCTGAAGATCAACATGGAATTGCAGACTATGTGGTTTGTTACATTTTGTAATAGCACACATAGTTGCAAATTACATGTAACCATTAATTGTGGCAACTGAAAAATGTATTCCCCTAGTTAGGTTCACTTCACCAATGCCATCCATCGTAACAAAGTTTTGAGTTGCCCATTTTTACACAAGTTCAAAATTGTCAGCAGCCTTCACATTTTTCCACTTAGTTAGATAATATGTGCATAGAAGATGTACTTCCACCCACTTTGAAATTTAGGATCTATGGGGCCAATGAAGTCCAAGCCCCATTTGTCAAAAGGTTGTAAGACCAACTAAGGCTGTAATGGAATTTCATCATATCTAGTAGGATTGCCCATTCTTTTACACTTATCACATATCCCAGTGTATAATGTTGCATCTTTATGCAGTGTTGGCCAATAATAACCAGTTTTTAACACTTTCTACGTTGTTCTTTTTGCAACAAAATGTCCTCCACAAGGTTCATTGTGGAATGCTCTGAGGACATCATATATTTCCTCATCATCTATACATCTTCTCATGACATGATCTTGCCCTATATGAAATAGAAATCCAGCTATCCAAGAAAAATGCACACTCTTTTCAACTATATATTTCTTCTCAAAGTATAAGTAGTGTGGAGGTGTTTTACCTGAAACCAGATAGTTGGCTATGTCTACATACCAAGGTGTTTTTATAGAGATAGAAAATAAGTGCTCATCTAGAAAGAGTCATCAACTACATGTTCTTCATCATTAGTCTCCATTCTTGAAAGGAAATCTACTACCACATTGTCCTTGTCAGGCTTATCCAATATTGTGACATCAAATTCTTGTAGAAGGAATAACCATCTGATGATTATGTTGCTTACTATTGGTTTATTTATCGATATTTGATTGCAGCATGGTCAATGTGAATGAACACTAGGTAACATGTGATGTAGTGTCTGAATTTATTGATAGCATACACAACTGCTAAGAAATCCTTCTCTGTTACTATGTATTTTAGTTTAGCATGTTGTAAGTTCTTACTAACATAATAAATTGCATAATTTAGAACTCCATCCTTTTGTCCTAAGATAGCTCCAATGGCATGGTCTGATGCATCAATATGGATGTGGAAAGGTAGGTTCCAATCAAGTCCTCTTAATACAGGAGTAGTAGTTAACATTTGCTTCAAAGTTTGGAATGCAATATCACATTTTTCAGTCCACTCAAAGGCAACATCCTTTCCTAATAATACAAACAATGGTGTTGCAATCTTGTTGAAATCTTGTATGAATCTCCTGTAATAACCAACATGGCCTAGAAATCTCCTAACATCATTTTTCTTCCTTGGTATTAGTAGATTTATAATAACATATATCTTGGCTGGATCAACTTGAATTCCATTAGAAGAAAGATAATGTCCCAAAACTATACCTTCAAACATCATCATGTAGCATTTTTCATTACTTAAGGACATATTGTGCTTAAGTAATGAAAAATGATACATGATGATGTTTGAAGTAGCATCTCTTCAAGACTTTGTCTAGATTTTTCATAGCTTCTTCAAAAGTGCTAACATGTATCATAAAATCATCCTTGTAAACCTCCATGTAATCATTTGTTAGATCTAAAAAAATGCTCAAGATTGCTCTCCTGAATGTAGCAGGTGCATTACACAGGCCAAATGGAAGAATTGAATTTGCAAATGTTCCCCATGGGCATGTGAAGGTAGTTTGTCTTGATCCTCTAGTGCAATCTGAATTTGATTATAGCCACTATATCCATCAAGAAAAGAGAAATACTTTTAACTAACCAAAGTGTCAAGTACATGATCAATGAAAGGTATTAGAAATATATATTTCTTTGTTGTTGCATTCAACTCTCTATAATCTACGTAGATCCTCCATTTTCCATTCTTCTTTGGCATAATGACAAGGGGTGACACCCACTGACTGTCTGATATTGGGTATATAAATCCAACATCCAATAACTTCTTCAATTATCCTTTTACAATCTCCTTTACTTATGCTAAGTTCATTCTTCTTTATGGCTGCTTGATTGGTTTACAATTATCTTTGATATAAATATTGTGTATGCAGAGCCTAGGATGAATTCCATGCATGGCACCATAATCCCATGCAAATGCTTCTCTATGTTTTTGCAAAAGGACAATCAACAATTGCTTTTGTTGCATGTTTAGCATCTTATTTACATTAAGTGGCCTTCTTGGAGTTATTTCCACTTGCTTGGAGAGATCAATCATTGAATATACATTTCTGCTCACATAATTCAATATGTAATCATGGGGAAGGAGTTGATGAAGAATGCAATTCTTACCTGAAATATCCATGGTGCTTTGCTACGATAAAAATTGGTTCAAGGGCCAGTTTAAACACCTTAATTTGTCATCCATTTCTTCATTTTTTCCATAGTTATTCTGTAAGAAATTAAAGAGAACAACATCTTCTTCTTTTCCTTCAATGGTATAAGAATTATCTAGCATCATGAGCTATTATACAGAGTTCTTATCTAGTTTTGGTTCTTCTACTCGAATTGTTTGATCTTCATCATTCAACAGCTGGCCGGAGGATAGAGCATCACCTTTTTAGTACCACTTCCATTATAAATAATCATGTTTCCATACATGCGCAGCCTATGAATGCATCAACAAAGACCAACAATGGAATTCTTAGGATGATATGATATCCTCCTAAACTTGCCTTGGGTTGTAGAACAATAAAGTCAACAGCAAGTGTATTCCCAAGAGTCTACCACCACAACTATGTCCTCAAGTACTCCTTCAGGTCTCAGTGTTGATCTATCTAGCAAGTTGTAAGACTATAGCTATTGGCCTTAGTCCTTCCAATTTCATCTCATCCATCATTTTCTTGGCCATGACGTTAATGGCTACCACCAAGTTAATTAGAGTGTTCTTTATTGTTGTTTCATTAATTATAACACTTACCAAAGGATTGCCTAGATCTATATACTTTGGTAAAATCAATTCCTAAGCATGATATCACCAATTGTCCAATAAATTATACATTAGATGGATCATTCCTTTTTATGCATGATTTTTTAATGCATAGATCCTTAACCAGCTTGTTTTATCTGGGCACATCCTTGATGGCTTGAATAAGTGGAATTTTGACACAAATATCCTTATGTTGATTGAAAAAATCAAAATCAAAATGTGATTTGAAGTCAGTCTTATTTTCCTATAATATCTTTGTAAATGGTGGTTCATTAGCTTATACTTTACCCTTCTTTAGAAATTTTTTCAAGTTGTTACGGATCATCCTACAACATGTTTTTTCTTTGTTGCAGATAAATCAAAAGGCAAGCTATGGTTCATCTGTAATCTCTGTAATGGTGGGTTTACTTGGTGGAGGAAGTGCTCTTCCTGAGTGAAGATGGATGTTATTAACATCAACTGAATAGGTAAGGTATTGAGTTGATTCAATGGAATAGGTTGGTTAAGTAGCTTTATTGTTGGGGTTAGGCATTGGTTGAGCTGGTAGTTGAGTAGCTTTTGGTGAGAGCCGGGTTGGGGGTTCGGCATCGAGCTTGTTGTTGCAAATAAGGACGTTGCAGGTAAGATTTTTGGTAATTAGGAGGTGGTTTATTCCATTTTTCCCTCCTCTCCAAGGCTTCGCCATGATTGAGGGGTTGTTTCCATTGTTGTTGGCCTGAAAATTGAGGTTATCATTATTGGTGGTATTAGCTAGGGTATGGAGTCCAACCTTGCTACCATGGTTTTCTTTGAGCAACATAGAAGACTTGTTCATCCTCTATCTCCAACATCTTGAATTTTTGTTTAGTTTCCCTTTCTTCTATTATGTTGTCCAATCCTCTACATCTGCAATCAGCTTTCTTTCTTTTGCATGCATGGAAGAACTTTGTAAGTGTTTCCTCTGCATCTTCTCTTTTCTTTTTAGCATAAAGAGCATCTAGTTGAGTGGCCATTTCATTGAAAATATATTGTTTTATGTTCTTGAAGATGTTGATAATATTTGACTTAGATATGTCCCCAATTGTTTTGGTATTTCATCCACCCCTTGATGTTACATTTATTATTCTCTTCATAGTGGCTCTGGAGTAATTCTTGCATGCTTCACAAATATCATCAAAAGTAGCTTTTGAGAAATCTCCATCTCCTATCAAGTCTAAAGCATCCATGTCCTCCTCACTGAGTCCCTTCATGAAGAGTAATATGAGGGATTCATGAGGTAGTCTTATGTGCCTTGTCTTTTGAAAGCATAACTAGAATCTTTCTAGATAGTCTTCTAGTGGCTCATCCTCCTTATGTGTCAGCTTGAATATTTCATCACCTCCTCTATTACTTGGTCTAGCAGTAGTCCTAGTACTTGGTGAGAAATTTCTCCTTCATCTGTGCCCAAGTGGTAACAACATCTCTTCCTAAACCCATGAACCATCTCAAGGTTGCATCCTTGAGTGTAGTAGGGAATAGCTTCAGTTTATGTGTATTTGTAGTATAATCATAACTCCTGCATAGAACATTAAACTCGACTAAAAAGTTGTATGGGTCTTTAGTTATGGATCCATGGAAGTTTGGAAGGGCTGATGGAGAAATATTCTTCATAACAGCATGCTCATCATTGTTGGAAATGGGAAACTCAAAGGTAGTTGCCATGTCTTCAACATTTTGGTTTACTTCTTCTGCCATGTATGGTTGATTAGGAACATCTTCAAAAATTTCACTTAGAAAGGGATATTCTAACATCAAACCTTGTACAGAGGAAATTATATATTCTTCAAAATCATATATAGAAATTTATGCTACTTACGGATAGGGTAAGAATCTACCATGGGCATCTCCCGGATGGCACATGCATAAACTAGCTCAACTCAATCTAACATTCCCATTTTAAGACACTAGAACAAGGGAATTTTTTTATAACGTTCTCTGCTCTAAATTACATAATTCAGAACACATGTTTCAAGTTTTAATAATTGTTCTCTATTCTAAATGACGTAATTTAGAACACACAATGCTTTTAGACCAATGTTCTCTATTCGCATATTCATAATATGGAACACACATTCCATGCCATTCAATCATATAACAGATAACCATATGCATTGTAATGACTCGAAGAACTACTGATCTCCCATTTCATGGCTCGGAGTTTCATCGATCTCTCATTTCATGACTCAGCTACTTATCGATCCTTCATGTTAATCCATGTATTGTATACTAAGTATACTTGGTTCCCTTTACCTTTTTAGTTATTGAAGTGTTCCATTTAAGAGGCCTATCTGAATATTTGTTACCGATATTCATCTGAAATCCTGCTTCTTAAACTAGGTGATTTAGGACAACGCAACCAGCAGCTTGCGTTACTTTGGCCAAAGATTCTCACATGCTTAGCATGATCATATTCCTAGACGGCATACTCATCAATGGAATACATCCTTCACCCCACTTCATCTGTTATCTAGAATGGTCTTTTCTAACTTCTGTCAGTCCTCTTGCCCAAGGTTGAACCTTAACCCAAGTTAGCAATATGAAAGGGTATAGAGAAGCACTCATGATGACGAAAGGTATGCAGACATACCTCATCGACCCTAGTCAACTACATGTGTCTAGTTACCTTTAGTCATCGTGAGTCACTCCATATACAAGGTCATATTCCTATCTTGGTCCAAAGTAAAATTGAGGCAAAGTCCAAACTTATGTAAACCTAGATGATCCGATTTGGAAGGGTGTTGCAACATGTGTGTCATCATCTATTGGCGTGTACCAACGTCCTATGGAATCCTCCCATCTTAGGTTACATATCCAACTAAAAGTTTGATTAGATTCTTATCTTTATTATTTTAAGAATAAGTTTCAGCAACCTTGTTGATCCTCTAACCTCTTTGTTCATTACAGTTGCATAGTTAGGAATGACTTGAATTGTCTTGAAGCTTAATATACAATCACTCCTCCTTACTGAAGGATTGCATATTCCTTTCTTGGTTCATTATTAAAGCTTCAGACTTACGGTCCACTTCAGCTTAACGAGGTAAGATTAACTTACTAAGCTTAATCAAGTTCATTCGCAACTGATTTTAAACTCAGGTTTCCTTTACATTAGACATCATTTGAATGAAGTCTATTTTCTATTTAAATGTATTCATTTATTTACAATTACCTTACTTTAGTTTAAGGTTTGATAAGAGGAGATATGATTTCCTCCTTCCGAATATCCTTTGGGCATGACACCCCAAAGAGTATTAACGAAATCTTATTCTTGAAACTAATTGTCCTTTCCTTAATATTCATTAGTTAGAGTCCAATTCCAATTATTATTTATACAAGAGTTCATATGTATTTTACTCTTTTACTAATGTCAATTAATAGTCCATATTGACCTAAGTATTAACCATTTGTACATCCCAACTTAAAAGTAGTGTTTAAGAGAAGAGCAGTGTCAATTCCTTTCTTCTCGTTATATCCTTTTAAATCTAACAACCATCATTTGTATAAGTACAAATTCAACGAATAGGAATAAGTTCACAATTTTATTTCAACAATTCAATAATGGTACAACAATTAAAATAACACACCATTCCCTTCTCTCATTCCTCAAGGTAAAATTTACACATTTCACAAGTCCAAACAGTGGACCGTACTCATGCCAAATGGCATTGATAACTCAAAAAAAAGAATACAACTTTTCCTTTTTCCATTTCATTTGAGAAGAATAATAAAATCTCATAAAAGATCCAGCCTTTAGTTAATCAGAAGAAGCATCATAAAACAACATGTCTTCTTTAATACCCACGAAATCCATCTACAAAATTTATTAGCACGGTTCATCGAACTGAGCATGTTAAGCACTTACCATTAAAATGAAGTGCTCTTGACTAACTGTCTCAATAAAAGAACTCTACTTTTATGAAACGTCCCGTAATTGAGATGGACATCACATAAGAGTTAAGAACCGGTAAGGATGAACAATTTAAACAACCATGTCACAATAAGTAGCATCAAAATCAGACAGTACTATTAACTAACAACTCCTCAAAATAATTACAGCAAACACGCAATGATATATCCCCATTTACTTAACCATTTCCTTCCAATAATGAATATAGTTCATTTCAAATTTAGACAAATAATTCAAAGAACATTAGCTCTAACTATTCTCTGAATAGAAGCATTTGAAAGAAGTAATAAATTACTTGTTCGAACACATTCAAGATCAATCTTGTTCCAACTTTATAAATGGGGTTCCTATAGTGAAATGACTACAATTTTAAACAAACCTTTTTCCCCTCTTTTTTTTTACTCACTTGACTTCAATCAAGTTCAAATGTAGAAGGGGAAAGTAATTAGACACCATGAAGGCAACCCATATCACTTTTCAGAATTCAACAAACAACAAGGTATCCATCCAATTCAGAGAAAGAAAATAGAACGTAAAACGCATTTACATACTCCCGAAGGCAGTCACACGTTGCTTCAATATCTCCTTAACAGAAATTTAGATAGGATAAGAAAGAAAAGAAGTATTACTTCCAGTTACCTATTCTATAATCTCTTTCATTTAATCACAACCGAACTAGTCGATCTTATGCAAGAAGAGATAACAACTAGAGATAACAGTCAAGGAGAGAGAAATTTAGAAGTCAATAATCAAATGAAAGGAAGGAGATTCACATTACTTCTTTCCAATACATAGCCGAATATCAAACTATGACATGCAAACCAGTTATCAATAGGGTAATTCTTTCCACGCTAGACTGTGATAGTCTTAATAGCTTACTAGCTACCATTAAGGAAAGTATTCAAGAATTCATTTTACAACTAAACCAAAAGTATCAACAACAACTGAACTTCCAATTACAACCAATGTTAATAGTTGTATACACTAACAACAAACATATTCAATCTAAACATAAAATGATTAAGAGTTTACAACCAAGCAAACATGGTCCCAATTCCACCGGGATGAGAAATCATTTTTCAATCACAAGAGTAAGGGATCTACTCTGGTTCAGTTATAATGAAAACAATGAAGAAGTTTAAATCCACAAAGATATATATATATATATATATATATATATATTCATCATTGAGTTCAAAGGAGAAGTAAAAATTGTACGCTCTACCCCAATCCATCAGATAAACAGATTACTCTATTCCAGGTTTCGACAAGAAATTATTTCCAAACAATCATTCATGGGTACCGAGAACAAAATAGGAGGAACATCGTATCATTTTAGAACAAGCAAATGTGAAGATGATACGATGAACCTATTGTCCCTAAGAGAACTCACATCACAATTAAACTGTAATACGGCAAGGAAGAACAGTTCACACAAAAGTCCTGTCAAAGCATTCCCACGAAATCCATAACTTTTGAGCATATAAAACTCAGAAAATAGTATACACATCACTGTCACCTTCAACGCAAGTTCAAACCCACAAGAGACAACAAAACCGAATACCCATTACTTTTGAAATCTTAACAGCAGAGATGAAATCCATCTTCACTTACGAATTCAACAAAGAACACCCATTTTCTCATGCATGCATCTAGAAGATACCCAAACCGCATCTTTTCCAAATGACAACTCAAGCAAAAGATCACATCCAAAACACACCAACATATTTTCACAAAACCATGCATTTCTAAGAGCAAGAGTTCTTTTAATGAAGACATTTAATAAAGAGCATAACTATTTAACAAAAAGAGCCTAACATGCCTGTATAATTTCTTGTTAGCTTGTAGAAGGTCACAGCCGAGCTTCTCAAGAGTTTCTTCCCTCCAAACAACATTAACAACTAGATCTCTCAACTGCTTCCTCATTTCCACAGGCCCAAAAACCACTCGAAGGCGGTCAAAACAACAATGGCCAAAAAAATGAACTTGCAGGTTCGAAAGAACAACAATATGCAGAGCAAAAACCCGAAAACCAAATGAATAACAATAACCCCACGAAAATCCACTTTCCTCTTTCCTAGGTGGGCTGGTTGCCAAAACCAATGCCAATAAATGCATTAAACGCATTTTCCCTCTCTTTCCTCATGCCACCGCCAACTCAAATTTGGTGAGTTCTATTTTATAATTTGCATGTAATTCAAATTTAGTAACATTGCTAGTTAGATGCCTCTAACTTCCTTGCTCCCATGCCAAACTTGGCGTTTAAAACTACAAGGACTGCATTTAAGTCCTTCATTTAAGTTAAAACCTTCCCCCTTTATCCTCCCACTTGACATGTATCCCATAGGTCCCTCTTAGGATTAGCAATAGTCTAGGTCACAATTTTAATAGTTAGGTTTCCTTCTAGCTCGTAGATCCTTAGGTTAGTTTATAAACTTTTTAATTTAAAATCCATGTAGGATAAATATTATTTCATAGGTTAAAACATAATCCTAACAATTCAAAAATAGGTTCCAAGTAGGTCTTACTACCTTAGGCTTAAAACCAATATAGTGCAGGACATCCCGTCCTAGACTACATATATGCCTTAACATCCTTATACCAACCCTTTTTCTATCTTACGCTTTCTAGCGTTACAACTCATATGTATCTAGGAAATCAAACCTTACCGTTGGCAGCATGATGCCAAGTAAGTATACCTGTAACTAGGTTCTTTAAAATTTACAACAATTTCCAGCTCGGTTCCAGACTTCATTTTATTTGGAAAGTCAATTGACAAGATGATAATAAAGAAGGCCGAAGCATACCTTGGGTCAATGGAATTGATTCAAGGTGTGTTGTCAAGTTATATAAATTCATCGAGTACAAAAGCAATTCTACAGGTTCACAACTTTGCGAATCACAAGACATAATGACATCAGTCCCAAGTAAATAGAGTTACAGTGTGCAAGAATTCAGAACAGTAATACTTACTCATTGCAAACATGATTTTCAAGGTCAAGGAATACACCTTCACACGAAAATTCTCGTTGTAACAATTGCAGTGTCAGAAATCGAAGTTATCATAATAACAATCATGACCAAGACATTACACAATCAATGGAAATTAGTGGGGGTTGGTTGGAGGTGAAATTTCCTAAAACCTAAATTGTTCATAGGAAATGAAAAACCTCTCAAAAACCTTATAACTTGGCAGTATCCCCAAACGATGCCAAAAATGATGGTGCAAATTAACTTGCAGATAATTAATATGTTGTTCACTAATCCATAGTCATTTAATCATCAAACCAAGGGACGTAAACTTTCAATAATGTCAGTGTTGTATGCACAGTTACAAGGATTTCAGGAGGTATGGAAAGAAATTTTTGTCACAACAATGCTTGGAAACAAACTAAACTCAAACTAAAAGTAAATGACTTCTAACACTATATCTAAATCAAATCTTGTAAATTCAAGATACATATAAAGGAAAAAATTGCTTGTTAATCTACTCATGCAATGAAACAGAAAAAAAACTATGGAGGGGTTTAGCAGACCACAAGTGGGCCCTGCCTTGGGTGCTAATCCCTCCTAAGGCTTGTGACTAAAAGCTACTAAACAGAACTCATATTCTTTATTGAATTGGCATGAAGATTACATTTAGGAACAAAGCAACTTCTTTATATGTGTATCCTCTACTCTCTAATTCTCTATCTAGATCTCTACTACATCCATCATACATTTCCAACATTGATCTCTTTCTCTTATACTCCTTGTTTGTAGCAAAACATGAGAAGCAGAGTTTGAATAGGAGTTCAAACAAATCAAGTAAAAGATCTCAAACAGATCATCTGGAGATTCGATGCATGCAACAAAAGTAATTAATAGGTGTTTAGATGTAAATACCATAACTTAAGTAATCTATCAGTTCTCAAATTATGAATTCAATCAATCAGTTCCTCATTTAGTTGCAACGAATAATCATATCTAGAGTTGAGTTATATTTAGTTGTCATGTTTCAGTTTGTAACTACCTCTTCCATGACACGTACAGACTTAGAGTGTCGTCCTTTACATTCAAAGAGATATTTTCAATCATGGTTACTTTGTTGTAGGTGATCTTCTTTAGTTGCAAATGGGTTGTTGTGGATAGGGCCTTTGGCTGTAGGTGAGTCCCTTTGGCTGCGCATGAGTTGCTATGGACGGGTCCTTTGTTGTATGAAACAAGTTCTAAAAAAAAGAGTGACATCACACATATCATCATTCAAACAACTTATTGCAACCATAAGAATAAATGCATACTCAAAATACCACAAAATAAATTTAACTAATAATAACTATATTAATCAGTATTATGCCAATAATTTCAAGCTATGATGTTAATGGTCAATAGTATAATAGGGAAATATAAGGACATGGTCTCAATGGCTTAACAAAAGTACAGAGGATGAGTTGTTTATAAAAGGAATTTAATCAACTCATCAAAAACCCTCAGTATGTTGATGTACAAATCAAAATTGTTCCCTCTTGTGTTGTAATATGCAATATGCGGTAATAACACTTTTTCTTAGCTCAAGACAATAGATAGCCAAATACATACTAGATAATACATTATTAGGATTAAATTGTATATATGAGTCCTTTACTTTGAAATTTGAATCTTATTGGCACATAAGGATGACCCAAAACATAAGAATTTTTGCCATAATTACACCCCTTTGTAATTTTAAACAACTCATCAAAAAGAATTTACCATTTTTGTTCTTTAGAAAATTCATGGGACATTGATTCGGCCTACGCTTGGTTGGTTGCGAGAACATAGTATTTTGTGGATTCTCATAACTCGTAGAACAAAAGAATGAGAAATTTAGGACTTAGCAAAATTTGGGTCATGAAGAAAAAAATGAATTATGCTTAGAAGAAGTCGTGACACGTGGAGAACAAATTTGGTCGTGTGTGCGACAATTGAACAAAAGTTAGAAAAGTGATTAAGTTCAAAATTTACGGAACACCGATTTAGTATTCTGTGGATCCTCTAATTTGTAGTGTTTCGTAGATTCCTATCATCCACACGAGAATAAAGGAAATTTATGCATGTAGAAAGTTCTAGATCAAAATATTAGACCCTTTTGGGTGGTACAAAGTATATTCATTCATCAAGGCGGATGAAGGGAGAAAATTTGTGAGGGTCTACCGAAGATGAAAGTTTGAATACCATGGTGAAAGTCACAAGAAAAAAAGGAAATTTGTGCCGGACTCCAAACCGGAGAATCAATCACCCCAACCACCTAAATTTATTGAAGTATAACTTTGTTTTGTGCGGTCTAATGACATGTGATAGACTCAATGAGTCATATTGTGGTTGTTTTTGTTTATTTAGGGTGTCCATGCATGTACCACAAGTAAACTCGAAAGAAATCATGACACCTATGCACATTCAACACACCTATAGGGCACATATTCCGTCTAGGAAGTCCTTTCTCCTTTCTCCTCCTTCTCTTTCCTCATTCCATGAATTGTATAAATACAAGTGCTTGCACACTTTGTAGCTCATGAGTTCTTCTCCCTTTTCTATCCTTATCAATTTTTGAGTTCTCTGTGAAACTCAAAACTTTATGATGTCGACCTCTGTAATTTATGAATCGTGATTTATTTTCCTCAAATTTGTATATAAGCTATAAAAGATTGATTAATGCAAGTGTGGTTTAACTCTTTCCTTCGAATACATTGTGTTTGATGTGAATATTTCTCCCTCTTACACATTTCAAATTCTTTCATTCATTTGCATTATAAGCGTGTGAATTTTCACGATCCTAGCCTCACACCCTTGCATATGTTTCATTTGGATTTGGGAAACTTCCACCTTCTTTTTTGTGCTATCACCACCCCCTTAGCTTAGGATTTACATTTCTTGCATCTCTCTCCCCAATCCCTTGGAATTGTTAGAGTGGGATTAGTTGTAGGAGTAGTTTAGCATTAGAAGTAGGTTTTGTTCGCATATTTTCCTAGGTTCACATAGTAAGGAAGTCGGCCTTCTCCATGTTATGTTTCAAACTCTAATTCTCACACTTGGAGATAGTACCATGTTTCTTTAAAATCCTAAATCTTATGTCATTCAGGTCGGGTGGAATTTTGAGCTCCAACAAGAACTAAAAGGGAAAATAGTAATGAATGCAGACCCAATAGGTAGATAGGACCCAAAGGTAAAAGGGGCCAAGAGTGTACAACTAAGACTAGGAGAGTATTACGGTCCTCACAAGACTATAGGGTCTTGGACCAAAGTCATCAAAAGATAAATAGTAAATTATAGAGGCCATAAATATATGGGACATAGTATAAACATAAAGGAGAATCAAACAAATTACAAACCAAAATATAAATCAAGTAATGTAAAAGTAAAACAAAGAGGACTTGTGCTACTAAGACTTAGTTTCATCATTCAAGATTCTCATATATAAATTTTCCAAAAGTATGATGTAATAATAATTTTGTGTTAATTTTAGTGTCTACAAAATCTTAGAAACTAACGTGCAATCATATTAATAGATAAATATTATAACCATTCAAATATGAAAATACATGTAAAATGGTATTAAGAAATTGCATTCAATAGAGCACATGCTACGTATAGTAAAACACAAGAAGACGAGTACAATAAACTTTTATGTTACTTCACATGCTAATCTAGATCTAAAACTAGGTTGTGACAAGGTTGAAGATGATTTCTCTCTAAAATGGAGTGTTGAAACACTTTTGGACACACACATTGCATTAGGACACTAGAGTGAAATGTCAATTGCATGTTAGTATGTGGCATAATTTTGGATTTTTTTGTAAATATAGGTTGCTTCATCTTCATCTTTAATGGATTCTCACACTTTCATTTATTCTAGAATACTCATGTTTTCTCCAACAATGATCAAAAATTAATTTCCTATACTATTAATGAAATAAAAATTAGTTAACCACTTTGAAAATTTTGTTGATAAATCTGAAATTGATGAAGAACTTTGAATCCACCTAGATCAATAATCATTCACTTGAATGTGCATGGGAAGGACCATACAAATCAGTGTAGCACCGTACTCAACTCTAGACTAAATTATATGGTTTTGGACTTGTAGATGTTAGGATCCTAGTTTCGTCTATGTCACTTCATCATCACCTATGTCACACTTTGATATCTTCGAATTCATCAGAACCCGATATTTTGCACTTGTACCTACAAATGACCCTAGCTTCTTAAAAGAACCTCAAACATACATTAGATCAAAAATAAAACATGAAGATGCTTGAGTCGGACTAACCTCGGTGGTCACTTTATTTGTGATGCACCGAGTGTTGTACTATGCATTAGACTCAATGTAGTTTTCCTAGTGACTCATGTAAGTGTGCATCCATCTAAACCCTTGAACTAGATGTTTTCCTTGTACTCCATACGATAGCGGGATATGCTAGTTTTTCACAATAAAACCCTTGTATGTAGATGTGCAAATAAAAATTATTCCCTCCTATGTTGTAATATGCAATATGCATTATTAATATTTGTTTTCTTAGCTCAAGATAGTAGATAGCTAAAAGCCTACTAGATAATACATTCTTAAAGTAAACTTGTGTGTGTGTGTGTGTGTGTGTGTGTGTGTGTGTGTGTGTGTGTGTGTGTGTGTGTGTGTGTGTGTGTGTGTGTGTGTGTGTGTGTGTGTGTGTGTGTGTATGAGTCCTTTACTTTGAAATTTTAATCTTAGTGGTATACAAGGATAACCCAAAACATAAAAATCGAAAAAAGAAAATAAGAATAAAGAGACTCATAGGTAGATAGGACCCAAAATTAAAAGGTGCAAGAGTGTACAAATTAGGTCAAGATCGTAGTATGGTCCTCGCTAGACTATACGGTCTTGGACCAAAGTCATCAAAAGATAAATAGTAAATTATAAAGGCCAAAAATCTATGGGACATAGTATAAAACATAAAGGATAATAAAATAAATTAAAAACCAAAATACAAATCAAGTAATGTAAAAATGAAACAACGAGTACTTATCTATTAATACTTAGTTTCATGATTCAAGATTCTCATATATAAATTTTCCAAAAGCGTGATGTAATAATGATTTTGTACTAATTTTAGTGTCTACAAAATCTTAAAAACTAATGTGCGAGATATATTAATAGATAAATACTATAACCATTCAAATATGAAAATACATGTAAAATGATATTAAAAAGTTGCATTCAATAGGGCACACATGCTGCATATAGTAAAACACAAAAATATGAGTACACTAAACATGTATGTTTCTTCACATGCCAATCTAGATATAAAACTAGGTCAAATAGGTCATGAAAAGTTGAAGATGCTTTGTCTCTATAATGGAGTGTTGAAACCCTTTTGGACACAATTATTGCATTAAGACACTAGAGTGAAATGTCAAATGCATGCTAGTATGTGGCGTCATTATGCATTTTTTTGTAAATGTAGGTTACTTCATCTTTGTCTTTAATGGATTCTTGGGCTTTCATTTATTATAGAATGTTTGTGCTTTCTCCTACAATGATCAAACATTAGTTTCCTATACTAACACTAAAATAAACATTAGATAAGAAAAAATGGTGTGTGCTTGAGTTGGATTACAATTGGTGGCCAAGCCCTTTGTTAAATTTTTACCAAGCGCTACACTAGATTTCGTTTACACCCTTTTAATATTTGATGATGTTTATATGTTATGGAATGCACACCAATACAAAGGAATGTAAGTTTTGAAACTAGTGGCTATTATGATTAATTAACTTCCAACAATAATCATATACTATCATTTTAATGTATTGGTACTTATAAGTGTTTACAATAAACTAAAATCTAGAAAACACAAGAAGGAAGACGTAATTAGATACAAATGACTATACAAGAGAGATATGAGTGCAAACATTGGAGAATATGGGAGTGCAGAGGGTGAAGATGCTTCATTATTAAAAACGTAACTTAAAGATCATACATTTCAAGACCATACAAGTATTCCGAAACAATTTTATGGTCCATGACCTATCAGTACATCCTTGGACTTACTTAGTTTGGGGTTCTACAACTTGTTGTGTCCTTTAGTGTCATGGAAATGTGTTTCACTATCAAACCCTAAGTGTCACACAATCATGAAACCATATTCGAGTGAACAAAATCAAACCATATGGATGGAAGACCATACAAGAAGGTTAATTTTTGGGTTGAAGTGAAATTTATAAACTACCTATGTTAGCACTACTCTTAAGAGGCCTCAAACCACATGTAGTTCTCTACCTAGAATGTAACATCTATATGAATGTAACTAGGTGACAACTTACCATTTTGAACATGTTTGAGAGGATTGTGCTCTTACTAGGACTTTTAAGTAGCGATATTGGCGTGCTTGGAAGTGAGGGAATATATACCCTTTGACATGGTTGGGTGATTAAGAATTATATTAATGGCTTCCTAATTGATGTGCAAGATATTTATGAAGATTTAGGGATCCTTGAGTGCCTTTTGTATATATTGCAATGAGAGTGCCAAGTGATTTTGTAATATATTTTCTAGGTGATTAAATGAGGTGATATTAACTTTTTTAATAGGGTTACCAAAGTAAAACATTATGACAAGGCTGACCCAAGAAGATAAAAAGACCCAACAAATGTTATTGCATCAAAAGCGAGTTGGAAGATGTTTCGGTCCAAGACCATACAAGTCGATCAAGATTGGATTTCACATCCCAAAATTGTTGTACATTTTTGGAAAAGAGATGGTGGATGAAATATGTGAGTTACGCCATTATGGTCGAGGTTAAGCATTAAATTTATGGATTTATATTCATCATTTTTCAACACAAAGTGTCTAATAGTAAGCAAGTTGGGAGATATATAACAAAATGTATTGAGTGGGGATAGCATGTAGGTGTTTGTCTTATCTAAGAAGAACATTCATAACCAACAGTGTCATAGTGATAAATTTCCAAATTTGAGAGTCTATATTTCCCCCTTTAAGTATGAAATGAAAATTACATGCTTAAAGGAAAATATACATGAGTGTGTAGACACACTTTATATTCACTTAGAGTTTTTGTTGTCTAGATATGTTGGTGTTAGCATGCTCCATGATGAAACTTACAACACAAAGTGTATTTAATGTCTATAGTAGAAATTAAACTATAACTCAATTGTAAATATAGATTTTGAACTTGCATAAAGTGAAATAAAGATATGTAAAACATGGAAAGAATACACTTTTTGTTGTTGTTGAAATTTCGAAGGATTGGGGGTGATCAATCCCTAATTATTCCACCGAAGGAGAAACCAAATCATTAGGTGCATGTATCCCAACACATAACATAATGTATAAATAGAAGAAGAGAGAGGTACCAATGCACCCCATGAAGGAATAATATTGTGTATATATTATTTTAGTAAACTTGATATCTTCCTCTTTTAAATGAGGAGAGGAAAGATTACCTACAAAGAACTTAGATAATTTTATACTTCTCTATGCTTCCCATAACCCCATGGACCAAACCATTGTATAAAGATGTAGGCACAACTTTATATAGAGAGAGAGATAAGGTATAAAAGAGAATTGAGTAACCCCATGCTCTTTACATATGCCATACTACTAAGTATATGTGCATATGGTGTTGAAAAAATGATGGATAAAGATACTCATGCCCCAAAACTCTATATTTTGTAACCTAAACTAAGTACTAAAGTGGAGACTAAAATATTCATGCGCCTTGCAAACTGATCCGAACTATTTCAAGTGAGTCCGAGATTGTGTCAAAAAATTGTATGCATAATGGGAAATATAAAATTGTACAAAAATTTGGTGTAGCTGCCCTTGGGTAAAAATGTATAGTAGGGTCAAGAATGTCTATATAGTCTCGACCTTTACGTACAATCTTGAACTTGTATAAATGTTTTCAAATTTATGTACCTAAAGATGTTTCGAGGAAATTTAGTTTTGAAAACCCGTGTTTGAGTCTAGAAATATGACTGTAAGTGTAGAATATATCCCAACGAATTCTCCCTCTTTTGAGACATGTGTGATAAATAAAGTGAGCAAGCACATCAAATTAATAGATGTGTACCCATGTGTTGAATATATGAGAAGTTGTAGAAGAGTGTAGAATGTTGAAGTGGTTGCCACATTTGATAACTTGTACCTACAAAAGGGGTTGTGTATGGTGGACACCATGGCATACAAAGAGACAAACCATGGTGACAAGAGTAAAAATAGTAGTGATAACAACAAGAATAGAAATAGCGTAAATCTAATGTAACTAGTATAGAGACAAAATAACAATCAAGTGAGAAAATAGAAGCCATAACATATAGAGAATATTCACATTAAGGCATAAAGCTACAAACATGGGACAAGTATGGTATCACTAGAAAATAAAGGAACTAATACCAAATACATGGGAAGGAATTTCACACAAGAAATGCATAAAACCACAAATATGGGACGCCCACTATGTCACATGGGACACCCATGATGACACATGACAAACTAGGAACTTAGGCCACATACAATGAAATAGATAATCAAGTAACAACCCTATATAGAAAATAGTGATGTCAAACAATAATAAGATTCATATAATTTGTAATAACTCGCAACAAGAAATATATATCAAGCATTACGCAAGACACATGTGTTAGTCTTGTTAGCTCAAAAGAAAACATGTAAATAATGTATGTAATCGATCGAAATGAGGGAGTAGAAAGTGTTGGTGTAGGTGGTATTTTTCTTCACTTATTTAGTGTTATTCCACCTCACCGGGTGAGTCATCTCACTTAGGTGGACATGGATCTAGGTGTCATCTTAGTTATGACAAATTCTCTTACAGAATCTGTCATATGTGTAAGTGTGTCATAGGAGTTACATTCCCATTTGGGAAAGTAACTCCTCTTCTCCATTATGGAGGAATATTCTCTTACATGGGAGTTACACATTCACTCCCCTATTTGTACTCACCTCCTTTGATCTATGATAAGCCAAGCCAAGCCAAGGCATTCCATTCCACTCCATTTTTGAATCTTGAGCTCTCATATGCATGCACATTTCTTTACAAAGCTTGCTTGCTTTAATCTCGCAACTCCTACACTTTGGTGAAGTGCAACTATTCGATGCACATGTATTCCTTCTAGGTCTTCATCATTCCTCCGACAAAAAGGAACTATAATGAGATAATAACACTTGTATATTATAGAGGATGCCCCCAAAATACTAACGTAAAGAACAAAGCTAGATTCTATTAAAATGTAATGATTTGTGTGCCATGTATCCAGATTAATATACCTTGTGAATTCATGTGTGTGAAGAGTAGAAAATATCCATCAAGCCATAGTGACAAACAACATATGTAATGTAAAGTGCTAACGATGTAAGTTATGTGTGTAGGTCCTAATTATGTATTCTTACAATTATGTTAATATTTTTATATTATTGAATATAACTATGTATAAGGAGAGGGGTAACATAAGATCCACCCAATTAGAGACTCATGAAGAGGAAAGCCAAATTCGAAAGAAATGGAAGGTGTGAGCCTCAATTGTGTTAAAGAAAGATGCTCATATACAAGTGGTACAAAAGTAGTAACATGTGCCATATAAATATTGGGAGGAGAATAAGGTGGACTAGATCCATGATAGGATGTGTGTGATGGAGTAAATCTATTAGGAGGACCGTAAGAGCAAGAGTCACAAAGAATAACAAGTACATCATAAGATCTACTAGGTAGAATAGAAGAGTGAGAGCCACTAGATATAATATGTGCACTAGAAGACTTATGATGAATCTAAAGAGAATGAGAGCCACTAGATATAACATGTGTGCTAGAAGGCTTGTTAGGAGACCGAGGAGTGTTAGAGCCACTAGAGATAACATGTGTGCTAGAATGCCTACTAGGAGACTTAGGAGAACTAATGTCGCTAGAGATAGCATGTGTGCTTTAGAAGTCATATCTAGAGACCTAGAAGTAGGAGAAGGATCTATAGAAGCCTGATGATGCAACACATGAAGAGGAGCCTCAAGGAGAATACATTGAATTGTGACAACTTGTCATTTGTAAATAAACTTAACACATTGGTGTAAAATAGATGGTACAACCCTAAGAGTACATAACCATTGGAGACTTAAATGTATGTCACCTGAGCTAAGAGTGGAAAACACTATAAATGGGACGTGTGTGGTAACAAATCAAACAGTGATAGGTAGAATAATATGTCCAAATTGGGACTTAGGATCACATGTGATGTGCTTATGAGTATAACCATGAGAATGAATTAGCTTAAGGATACATTGGGTATGATTATTAAGTGGATAAACTAAAACAATGTATAAGGACTTGATTAATAGATGCATGAAGGTACAAAGTACCCGAGATAAGAGTACCATTTACATCAAATTCATCAAAGGTAGTAGCCAGTGTAGTAGGTTGCATATGGCCAATAGTTCCAACCATTACATCTAATCGGTGATCATAAGAAGGTGGAGGTGATACCACATGATAAACATTATGCATTTCCAAAATATATTTGTCGATGTTATGACTACAAAGTGGATCATTAATATTTTTCACTTTGGATTATCATAGTAGGTTTAATGGGTTCAAGGGATCATCCCATTCAATCACATTTACATTAATAAGATCTTGTATAATAGCTTGATATATTTATTAGTAGGGCAACCAATGCATATATGATAGTTATAATAAGCATTAACATTAAAAAGTATGATGAGGCTTGTGTGCATCAACCCTAAGTGGTGGAGGAAGAGACACAAGATTACACTTAAGCAATTTCTTTCACATAATGTGTGGAGCACATTGTAGACACGTAAATTACCTTCGTGTAAGTTATAATTGTAGCTCAAGAGGTCAAGTTATTGCATTAAAAGTGTATTTAGTAATATCCTTATTATCAATAGTCTTGCCTTTGAATGTAGATTTGATTGGGAATTTGACATTATATATAGTAGAGGAGCTAACACTTTGTACTTAAGCTTATTCATATGTAGTAACTTGGCCTCACGTTCTTTGAGTGTGTGACATATATGATCAAATGAGGGGAACGTATCAAATAAAATTGATTCTTACAAAGGGGCAAGTAAGCTTTGTGTGAAGAGATCTTGAAGTTCACTATCAACTAGGATAAGCATAATATTATTGCATAAAACATAGTCACTGATATGCTCATTAGATCCTTGGTGTACTTTAGACATTTGAGAATATGAAACTTTGTTGCCAATGTTGATAGAAAAGTGTGTAAGAAACTAATTTTCTAAAGTAGTGAAATATCGCACAGAATGTATTGGGATACCATAGAATTTTTGCAAGGAAGAGTCCTTGAGACTTCGAATAAAAAGATTTATAAGCAAGATATAGTTATATGCATAGTCAAAGCAAACAACATGGAATAATAAAAATGTTCTATGGGGTCACTCTTGCCATCATAAATATAAAGCTTAGGAGAAATGAAAACAAGAGGTGATGGATAAGAATCCACTATAGGAAAAGCGGTTATAAAGTAATTGAGTAAAATCAATAGTGTGAGAAGTAACAGATGTACCTTGATGTAATTGTAAGATTTGCACTTGTAAAGAATGAACAAGGGTTTCAAGAGCCTCGTGTGTTAGGAGAAGAAGCATGTGAACCATTATGATTACATGTAGGGACAATGATAGATGTAGGAATAGGCATAAATATATTATATATAGGAATATTATGTGCCCCCATAGATATAAGCACAATAGTAGATGTCTCTTTGTTATGAGGATGATGATATCTCATAAAAAGTGATGTGTTATTAGCTTTCTAATCACAAGAAATCTTGGTGGAAATAAGACTATTAATAATATGTTCAACTTGATGATAATTTTTGTGAGGTTGTGCGAAAGTCGATATCAAGTTCCACTTTTTCTTGATCCACAATGTGATCCTCATCGTGGTCATAATCATAAGAGTGTTCACTATCAGTTTCAATGACATGTAATGGTACCTCATTAACATGATCAAATATATATGGAATGCTAGAAATAGGTAACAAAGAAGATGCCATGAGACTACAATGCTTGCTAGTAGGAGGATAAATCTCAATATGCTCAACTGGAGTTTGATTGTTATTCTAATTGCTACGTTGAAAGGGCATAGGAAAGAAACATATGCAAAATGAGAAGTGAAAAGATTCATACACTAAGATAGTAGAAGAAACCCTATGGTAACTAGGGTTTGAGCCAAAATGTTTGATCCAAGATTTGGGTTCACAAAAATGTTTACATCCTTTTTAAGATTTGATGATATTTATATGTTATGGAATGCACAATAATAAAAAGGAATGTAAGGTTTGAAACTATGAGCTATTCTAATTAATTAACTTCCAACATTAATCATGCAATATCAAAATAATGTATTGGTGCTTACTATAAGTGTTTACAATATGCTATGAGATATAAAACACAAGAAGGAAAGTGTACTTATCTACACAAGATTGTATATGAGAGATTTGGGTGCACAAATTAGAGAATTTGGGAGTGTAGAGACTAAAGATAATTTTTTTATTGAAACTACAACCTGGAATATGACCTAGTTCAAGACTATATAAGTCTATTAGGAATAGTGTAAGGTTAAGGACTTGGACCTACTTGGTTTGGGGTTTTGTGACTTGTTGTGTCCTTTGGTGGCTTAGAAATGTGAATCATTGTCAAACCCTAAGCACCACATAATCTCGAAACCATGTGTAATCAACTAAACCAAACTAAAACCCTAACCATGGGTGGAAGACCCTATAAGAAGGTTAGTGTCTGGGTTGGAGTGTAATCTATGCACCACCTACAGTGGCACTACTCCAAATAGGCATCAAACCACATGTAGTTCTCCACCTAACATGTAACATCCATATGAATGCAACTAGGTGAAAACTCGAACCACTTTGAACATGTTTGAGACGATTTTTCTACTGCTAATACTTTGAAGTAGGGGTCTTGGTGTGTTTGGAAGTGAGGGAAACTAGACTCCTTGACATGGTCGAGTGCTTTAGAACTGTAGTTATGGATTCCCTAATGGATGTGCATAATCTTTATGAAGAATTAGGGAACATTGAGTGTCTTTTGTACATATCGCAATGAAAGTGCCAAGTGATTTTGCTATATGCTTTCTAGGTGAGTAAATGGGGTGATGTTAAATTGTTTATATAGGGTTCTCAAAGGTAAATCATTATGATAAGACCAACCCAGGAAGATGAAAATACCCAGAAAGTGTTATTGCATCAAAAGTAGAGTTGGAAGATATGTTGGTCCATAACCATACAGGTCGGTCAGGACCAAATTTCACATCCTAACTTTGTTATATGTCTATAGACATAGAGATGGTGGATGAAATATGTGATTTTCACCATGATGGTCAAAGGTTAAGTATTGATTTTATGGATTTGTATTAAGAACTTGTCGACACATCGTTGTCTCAAGAACAAGAAATTTGGGAGAGAGATAGTAATATGTACTAAGTGGGGATAGGATATAGGTGCTTATCTTATCCAAGAATTACAATCATAACCAATAGTGTCAACATGATAATTACCGAAGTTAAGTGTCTATTATTTCTCGGTTGAGGGCTTAAACTCCATGTAGTTCTCATAGTGCTCATGCAAGAGTAAATGCAAGTCTAGAGTGCCCTTACATTATGTTTCCCCTTATGACTCAACACCAATAGTGGGATAACTAGGTATATCTCAGATGCACCCTTTGTGAGTGCTAAATAGAGTGCTAAAATAAAGTGTTTGTAGATCGATATTCACTAGAGTAAAACCCCCTTGAAGTTCCATTTGGTGCATAGATATTTGATAGTTTTGATTTTTCATTGAGACGTTTTTGACTTGGCTTGGTCTACTCTTTATCTAGTTTAGAGTTCTTTAGACTTGTATAGAGGTCAGTTGCTCTAATGTATACTCTTGATTTTGAGAAGATTAAGGTAGATTTTCTTTATAACCGATATGTGTTTACTTGAAGAGCTCTTGAGAATGCTAGGTGAGTAAACAAGTGTGCATAACTTGATTTTATACTTTTCCACATGGTGTGACTTCACACTAACACTAACTAGAAAGTGGAAATAAGATAAACATAAGAAAATATAATTATTAGTTGCAGGAAAAAGTGTCTCACATGGACAAAACCATGTGACAATTTTATCCAACATGGATAATAACATCCAGGAGGTAGAATGTTGCAAGTGAAAATATGGAGAAGTTTGACAAGGGATTCATGATGTCTATGATCAATAAGATCAATCATATAGGTGTTTGAGGAGTAAATTAGGAGAATATAAATTATGTGCAAGCCTTAAAAGAGAGTAGAATATTGTGTTTAAGCCTTGTTTATGCACGCAAGTCATGACTAATGATATAAGCCAAATCAATATTATTAAGTGCATATTCACCAAATTTAGGTTTCTACATTTCTAACAAACAATTAATACCAATTTTGTCATTATTAATATGTCATATTCAAAATATGCCATTACTAGTATAAGTTTTACGAAGAGACATTTTAGGTAAAACCGCATAAGTACAAGTTTTGTCAAGGGACCTCATAGTTTTTGGGCGAGTTGAATGATAGATTTGGAATATCACTTGGAAAAGCACCCATATGTGACCCATAACAAACTAAGAACCCCTTAATAAATTTTTAATGTGGCTTAATCGGTTTGTACCCTCAATGTTCATAGCAAGGTCATTAGTTCAAACCCTAACAACCATAGAGAACCCTTCTTTACAAAGGGAGGATAATTATTCACCACATGAATAGCTACCGATTATGATGGTATCCTCATATCCACATTTGTTGTAGCTTCTAATTTATAAAAAAGCTAGTAATCACACTCGAGTAGTGCAATGGATACACCAATAGGGAGGACCAAAGGAGAAATAGTGCATGAGTAAGTTTGGTGATGAAGAAGGGGATAGAAGAAGAGACTTAGATGGGAAGAGAAAATGTTGGATGGAAAGTAGGTGGCCCTCTTATTTCTTTCAGTAAGTCACATATGGGCCATGATTCATTTGTGAAAATTGTTGGAAGGGGAAAGGGGGTGTGATGTGAAAATCCTTTAGGCAACAAACTCTAAAGCAAGATCTACAAATAGTGCCTTATTATTCAATACTCCTAATGTGTAAGCCAATGTTTTCCACTAATAACATTGTTATTGCTAGGGTTTGAACAAATGACCCAACATTATTCTTTTTTATTTTCTCATTTAAATGAAACTCACAACTTTATTCACCAAGTGCTCTCAATTGAGCATTTTCCGTATGAACCTAAACTCGCCACCGATAGATGGTTCATCATGTGGAAATCAAGAAAATGAGGGTTTAGAAGAAAGAGTTTCACAATTCTTTAATTTTGCATTGCTTTTATTTTGTGTTTTTATAACACAATTGTAATGAGGGATTTCTTACATAGGAAAATGGAAAAGGCATGAAATGCATCTACAACAAAGGACATGTGGAAAAAGTTGTTGACATCGAGATCAACGGTCATATCATGTACACTTTCATACTTCCTTCCAAAAAAATATAAAAATGAATTTATTATTATTGTGGTTATTCATGATACCAATCATCATTCATATATGGGTTTGAAATTACATGGAGATGTTTCAAATATGGAACTTGAAATTGTATAGAGCTAACATTCTAATACATGACCTCAAATCATAAGCCGTGTTTTTCTAGACTAATATCATATGACTATATTTTTGGTAACAATAAATGTTTTGTCGACCTTATTGGTTATGTGAGAACACAATAGGCATCGGGACTCATCTTCACCACACACAATTTTGCTAAATCCAAAGGAGGAAGAAGCAATAACTTACTAGGTTGAGAACGACAACAAATTTTTTTGGCCAAAGGCTTGAGAACTTTGTCTTGGAGTATCTTTTTAACAAAGTCTCACATGCGGCACAAGGCCCGCACAACCCAAGTGGATTCAAATGGAATCCAAGGTAGGTAAAGCTAAAGGATATTTTCAATGCAATGTTTGTTGAGTATTAAATCTATTTAAATAGCCCCCGAGCACAAAAGAACTTTCTTCTTAATGGTTTTGTAACTTTTAGGGATTACTACAATTACTCTATTGTGTGAATTATTAATATAAGCATTGAATGCAAGAACAAAAAAATGTTAACACAATGCAAAAAGAAAATACTTCAGAATAGAAAAATATGGTACATTAAGAATAAAATTCGGCACATATATTAAGGTCACACCAAATTTTATAACCTTAAATATTATTAATAAAATATAGGTGGCATATATGGAATCATTGGGAATATTAACCAACAACACACACCAATAAAAAAATGTCCTAGTCATTATAGAAGTGAAAATACCTAAGCAATATTTAAAAAAAAAAATTCACCATTGTTCAAGGTTTAGAATGAAAAACATGTGTACACATATTCACCATCCCATAAACATTAAAAGGATGTATATTTGTCCCAAGTACTAACAAACTTGTAAAACAAAGGATAATGTTGAATGACATCATTATGAGGGGAATAACATGAAGTGGGGATGCCACATCACTAGACAACAGACAAGCCTCACATTGTTGCCCCTAATGTCCACATTCTCCTTCTTTGTTGGAAACTAATCGGGTGAATATGAAATTTGTAGGTCATGCATAATAAAATACATGTTGACCATGGTGGCGATACTTGATGGAACACAAACATTCCATTAGCCACATTGATGTCTTGAGTGGAGAGGATGCGAGTTATCATAGCCGAGACATTATTTTACCTACCGATGGTTATGGGGATAGGTGGTAACCAGTGACCATCTCCATGATGGGTAGCAAGTAAAACAACGAGGAACACGCTAGCAAAAATATAATCACACTTGGAAGTACGCACAAAGTGATTGCTTGACATTGTCCCCTTGATTAGCCAAAAACACCTCACCACATTTTTATTAAACATAACAACCGTGATAAAAACAATGATAAACATAAATTTCATATAGAGGATATCGTCAAGTGGCACCCTTGTGAGGGGAACAACATAAAGTGAAGATGGCATCTCACAAGATAGTTAGAGGGCCTCAGATAGATGGGCATGATGTTATAGATGGGGAAGCCAATGGAAATGATGCATTGGTTTTTCCACCCAAAGGTGAACGATGGGCACACCTCAAGTTGTTGTCCTTGTCATCCACATTTTCCTTGCCCTTGGAAGCAATGAACCTCTCTACTTGAAACTACTTAGGTGAATGTCAAATCTATAGGTCATGTGTTGATCATGGTGGTGGTGCTTGCTGGAACAAAACCATAATACAAGAGATCATGTTTTTAGTACCTTCCGAGCCAACTTGTTTTTATAGGGACCTAGAAAAGTAGAGCAAAATTTCCCATCCTCATTTTCTTGCACGAACACTAGAATCTACCTTCTACAACAACATCATGTGTTGCGAAATGTGAACAACTTCAATTTAAACATAGAAAGCAACTAAGGCAATCCAAAAGAAGGCAATGAATCAAAAGGAAAAAAACACATAAATACACACACAATGAGGTAGTTTTGCGATTCACTACATCATGGTTATCTTAACCCAAATTGAATTAGTTAGCGAAAATGGCAATAACAATGGACATTTTATCAAGAGCATGGTTCATTTCTTTTGTGGGATTTACAACCTTATCGCGTTGTTAGGCATCATGCTAGTCAATTTCATGTTTTATTTCTTTTGCGTCTATATAAGCGACTCAAGATGAGACCACCCCATTCCGAATACTAGGGGTCCAATTACACTAGCCCACAAGAGAATTCATTTCGGATATGCACTAACACTTAGATTTTTGTTGAGATGGACAAGGCTACAAATTGCTTCAACATCAAGCATCTCATGGGTAGAGGTCGCTACGATGCCATGTACAGAGCCATTTTCTCCCATGGCAAAGTCATGGTTGTCAAGAAACTAACTCGTCTCACCGCCAAGCTAACAACCCCATGGCAAAGTCACGGTTGTCAAAAAAACTAACCCGTCTCACCGTCACGCTAATAATGACACATTCGGCGTCAAATTCTCTCGCAAAAAATTCAAGGCATGTCAAGGACCATCTAATTAACATAAAACAAATGTAATGTGATTGTCAAATTAGTGACGAAAAGTTACACTATTAGCTTAGGGGTAATGAAGGGCGAATCAATTCTATCAACGACCATTATACCAAAAAATATCAAATCAAAGGTTCCACCCATTCATATCAAAATTTACTTTGTGCATTTCTTATTTGGAATGCCTATTGTGTAACAACTTAATAACTTAAAAGGTAAAAACCTATTCGGGTTAGACCATAGTTGATATTGAATCCGAGCGCGAAGGCTAGGGTTTTTTTTTGGGCAAAGGTGTTCACGTGGCTGCTTAGTCGCACAACCGCAACTGCTTTTGCCCCTCGTATTGTGCTTTGCGCACTTCCACGACCCTTCATGACACCTCGCTTCTACGAATGCAAAAACCTTTCGACGACAATTGTTGGGAAACATGGGCAGAGCTCTTCAAGCACTCCATATACACATTATATTATGGAAAATTTTGTTGTAACTCCTATAGTTACCCTTTCATTTTCAGAGGTAACCGAATCTATTTTTGCCCTAAAAGATTCTACCATTATTTGTCAATTTAATGGATTTTGGCCAAAGACGAAGACCTACATAAATGGATTTATTCTACTTGGACCAGTGACTGTGAGATTCAGCTTATGTGCAAAGGGTTTTTTTATTGTTCGTTTCTTCTCTCCCACAGATTGTCAACGGACTCTTAATGAGGGTCCCTAGTTTTGGGGTAGGGCTAGCCTTTTTCTTACTCCATGGTTTTTGGATTTTGATCCCTCTACTATGGTTGTTTCAAAATGTCGGTTTGGGTTTGTCTCCCCAATCTTCCTCTCCCCTTTTGGCACCTGGTTTGTGTTGCTATTGGTGATGCTTTTGGTCGTTTCATTAAGATGGATAATGAACGATCCAAGTAAGGGTTGTTCACTTATGCACGTATTTGTATTGAGGTGGATCTCAACAAAGGTCTTCCAGACAAGTTGGAGTTAAACCATGATGGCTTCAAGTGGATACAAGTTCTAGACTATGAGAACACGACCTTTCGATGCTGGTTATGCCATCAAATTGGGCACCTTCAGGAGGCATGCCCATTCATACTCAATCAGGATAAAAAAAAAGAACAAAGGGATTTCTTCGCGCCTAAAGGTTGGCAGCCATTTTCAGCGCCGAAGTCAAAGAATGTTCTCACCCCGAAAATTCAAAAGCTATGAATGTTGAGATTCCCCATGTTGGCGGTTGTGCCAAGCGGTTGCATGTATCCGAGTCTTCTGATTTTGACCCCAATCAGATAGCCCTTGCCTAGATCCTCCGCTAGAATTGGCTTTCCAACCGGCGAATTGGACTATTGTCACGAGATCTAAGGAGAAGAAGGGGCGCTTTGAGCCTCATATTTCTTGCTTACCTTCGACATCGGTGCCTTTGCTTTTTCCGCTTGTTTTGGGCCCATGCCTTGGGTGTCTTGGTAGTTTGGCTTCCCCTCTGCTGGCATTCTCGCTGCAACAACTTTTGTTGTTTTGATGTTTTCCTAGGCATGACCTACTCTACTCGTGGCTTTTTTGGTTGGAAAATCTTGTATCATGTTCCATAGATCTTTTCAATTTAAAAACAAAAACAAAAAAACAAAAAAACGCCTCTCGCCTCAAATTACTCAATAATGATAGGTATATACATATATTTAGAAAGTTGGAGATGGCAACACATTTAAACGCTGAGGGTATCCGCTAATGCAACAAATTTAGGATTTAGCAAGCTATTCGTCAGGTAGTAACGGTTGCGAGTACAACACAGAAGCCAACCTAGGGTTTGTCATGAAGCAAGGCTAGGGTTCATCCCAAAACTTCCTTTCAGGCGGCTTTCGCATTCATTCATCCGGGATATAGAACTAAATTCACCCGTATTCGTCTGTCAGCAACTCACGGTCAGCAGAACGAATTTTGAATTACTTTAAACAGGTGAGTACAGGCTATAAACGCTTAAATCTTCAAACCCTACTGAAATATTTTCATAGCATTTTCAGTTTGCTGAAATTTTATACTTCCCCTTTAAAGTCCGGCAATTACAATACCTTTAATAGCATTTTCAGCTTGCTTAAATTTTAAAACCCTCTTTAAATTTTTACAGCCGTTCGAGCCAGTAAAAATATTCAAAACTCTCTTTATTTTTTCCCGCCGTTATTTTGAATTCTCTGTGTTTTCCAGGAAAAAAATAATTGAACTCTTTTGAAATTTTTCTCTGCTGTGTGTACGTTGCTGAATTTCCAGTAAAAATTCATGGCGGAGCACTTAGCTTCGATTTTTGGCACCGAAAAAGATAGAGTTAACTGTCCCTTTTATTTTAAAATCGGAGCATGCCGCCACGGCGACCGTTGCTCGCGTCTTCACAACAGGCCTACTATAAGCCCTACCCTACTTTTGTCAAATATGTACCAGAGGCCGGATATGGTGACCCCGGGGCTCGATCTGCAGGGCCAGTCCTTGGACCCCCGAAAAATTCAGGAACATTTCGATGAATTTTTTGAAGACATATATGAAGAGCTAAGCAAGTATGGGGAGATTGAAAACCTGAATATCTGTGATAATTTGGCTGATCACATGGTAGGAAATGTTTATGTTCAATTCAAGGAAGAGGAACAGGCAGCCGCTGCATTGCAGGCTCTGCGAGGCAGGTTTTACTCTGGTCGCCCAATTATTGTGGATTTTTCTCCTGTGACGGATTTCCACGAAGCTACATGCAGGCAGTTTGAAGAAAACAACTGTAACAGAGGTGGATATTGCAACTTCATGCATGTCAAGAAGATAGGTAGAGAATTGCGCAGAAGATTGTTTGGACGCTACAGGAGATTCAAAGGCAGTGGAAGTCGCAGCCGCAGTCGAAGTCTGAGTCCTGTGCCTCGATCTCGCCGATCATATGATGACAGAGGAAGCAGGAGGAGGAGCAGCACTGAACGCGATTACAAAAGTGACAGAGACTATCGGCGCAGTGGCAGTGGCAGTCGTAGGCCCAGGAGCCCGAAGCGGAATGAGAGTCCTCCAGCAAGGGATGGCAGTGCAGAGAGGAGGGCCAGAATTGAACAGTGGAACAGGGAAAGAGATGCACAGAATGGATCTGCTAATAATACTGGCTATTGATTAGTGCCTGGTTTGGTTGTTTAAGCAAAGATGCAAGAAATTCGGCTGTTGCATGGATTTCCTATATTTGCTTTGGTGAAAATTGCAGGTTATTCTTCAAGTACTATGGAAATTGCTTTGATTTGGCAGGCAACAAGTGGTGGATCTCAGATTGGCTCTATGTGCAGTAAGCACAAATACTGCAAGCTGTGTATTTAAGGTTGCATTAAGCCTGATTTTAAATCTTTGTCTACATTTCATAGTTTTTGAACATCCGGGAGTCAAAGTGGAGTCCATGTCTAATATATCTCTCCGTGTACTCAAAGATAATATGAATTTTTATTAGTTATCTCTGCAGTCTTTCAGTATGTAAACTATCAAATCCAGTGAACTGAAAGTTTTCTTGTGTGTTGCACGACTATGCATCTTAATCACCTGATAGATTTTTATTTGTAAAGCTTGTTTGTTGAAAAATCTAGGTGTCAATATCTGGTACTTACCTGTAAAAGATGCCTGTCACCCCAGAAATTTGGTAAAGATAAAATTTATGTTGCAGATTTAGGAAACAAAATGTTGGATCCCCTGTTGTGAAATTGTTTCTGAGTATCTTTATATGTTTGTTGTAAAAGTTATCATTCTATGTTTGGTTCGAAAAGATATGTTTCTGAAGCTCTTCATATTTTTATTGTAGTTGTTTTAGGGGCTTGAGTTTTGACCAGCAAAACTGATGCTTGTGACATGATATTGGCTAGATATAGTTTTTCTATTAGTAAGATTTTCTGAATTTATTTCATTGCATACAGTGTTGTTCATTGTGTGTTTTTCACGTATTTCTTCGTATTTGGTATGCTGCTCCATCCCTTACAAATTCATGGGAGTTATTAATTCCAACTTGACTGTTCTCCTTGTTTGCAGTCAGGATATTATATCAAGTGTCACTGTTTCCTTTCCTATTGAACCTAGGATTAGTAGCGTGGAACAATGCCAAATATCAACTGGAATGTGAACTATGCAATTTGATCAAGCAGCAATTTCTAGATTGATTGAGTGACAAATAAGTAGAATTTGCAAGACAAACTTCCCCTTAGATGGAAGAGAGATAGCCAGGGAGATATAGGGCCTGTTAAAATGGCAAGTGATTCTATCTCTGATCTCTAGTCATTTCTTTTTGGCTGTTACAAAGCATTGTTGGTTGCATGGGTTTAATATTTACATGGGTAAGAACTGCAGGTTTGCAGGCATCAAGAGCCATGGAACTTGCATTGGTTTGACAGATGAAAAGAAATGGATTGGTCTCAAATTACAATGGGTTTTCTCTAATCACACAATTCTTTGAGAACTTAATTGTGATTTTAAGACTGCATCGAAACTGCTGTTTAATGTTTGTAATTCGTCATGAATTATTTTCTTTAAGTTTAAGTGTGGTCCTTGTTAAAATTAGCTCTCTTAAATTTGATATCTTATGAATTCTGAAAAATTATTGTCTTTCAGAATTTAAATGATGGGATCAGTAGAATACATTTTCCCTACTTCGTTGCAAAATTCTAATGAAAATTGATATAATCCATTAAATAGTTCTCCATACCCATCTTGTTCTTTCCCCAATGACATTTAGAAGGTCCTTCCTTTGTTGATTCACTTCCTGCTTGAACTTTGGAGTGGTTGATGATTATCCTTTTTCTTGCCACTAGCAGAAGCAAGGATTAGTTTCCACTTCCTGCTGAAGAATTCAGTGTCATCTTTCGGAATTATTCTTTTGAGCTGTGCTCTTATTCTGACTTCCCAGAATTGAAGTTCTAAAACATAACGTGTAAAAGCCTGGTTTTAGAGCTTGGGCTTTTACAAAGGTTTGTTTGTTTGCCCACATGTTATTTTCCGGTGTTGCACAGAGACTTGTCTCTAACAAAATAATGCATCTTGGAGACTCGTACTTGTGGGTACTCATCTCGGAGACTTTGCATATCAGTGTTTTTGGAAAGTATATATTCTGTACTCTTGACCTTGGATGTGATGAGATATCAAAGATAAATATCAATATAATTACTTTTATCTTTTGTGACATCTAATATCTTAACTTTAAAAAATTAGTAATGTTTTTTTAGGTTATATGATATTGTTTTCTCTAATATTATATATATATATATATATATTTGCCGTCTCCGAGTACCTGTCTCCTATTTTTCTGAAAAATGGTGTACCAGTCCCCATCTCCTCTTTACTGGTACCAGTACCTGTACTTGTCTCCTGGTAACTGTTCTCAATCTTTGTTCCTCATCCAGGGCCAATCCATCTTCATAGTTATTCTGCTATCCTATTATTCTGTCTTTTCGACTATCTACTGCAAACTGTTCATTTTTGCCTTTCCTTAGCTCTATCTATTTGGCATATATGTTGTGCAAAAACAGGATCGAAATAAGCCGTATTATTTGTAATTGTTTGACTACCTTTAGATCCCAAAACTTTGTCCTTGGACAAAAGGGATTTGATGAAACTTGTAAGAATCTGGGCTTGTTCTTTCAACTGTTCTATTTGGCATATATGTTGTGCAAAAACTTCTAAATGTAGCAAAATGTAGTGTTTCCAAGTCCTATAAATATTCTGTATAAAATAGGACTCTAAAAACAAATTGTCTTGCCCTATGCTAAAATATCTATTCTCAACTTATGCACTCCAAATTCAGTTTTTAATGCCTTAAAATGGGAAATATCCCATAACCCAAAAATAATCTTTTCAAATATGACCATCCTCCCTGTTACAGTTAATTGAGTTGGTAAACACAATTAGAAAATAACCTTGGGCAGCATAATACTGCTCACTTATTGACTTTCCAGTATGACATCATCCATTTCTTAGGGGTTTCTGCCAGAAGTACCTTAATTCTTTTAAAACCTAAAGTAGAGCATCTCCATGAAAAGCCTGAACATGTTCAAACAGATTTGAGTCTCAAGATAATAACCTGGGAATCACATTTTTAAAACACCTCATAGTTCTTTCGTGAAGGTGTCATGCCCTTCCTTTATAATTTTTGCAGACATGGTAAGTCTTATCTGTGAAAGGAGGGGTAGCCTGCAAACAAACCCTCTAGTCAATGCACTCATCTCCTCAACCCTCAACTGCCTGCAGCATCAGATACCTGCCCTGACCTAAACAAAAAAAGACAAAACAAAGTTCAACACAACGTTCCTTCTATTGAAAGGAATTCTCACAGAAATTGCTTGTATTCGATGCTCATAGTCTTCATTATCAAAGTGAAATATTCTTGTCACTTATGCCCAGAACCTAAGTTTGCAGGTACAGGCAGGAATTTTACATATTGTGAAAGCCATGAGACAATTTTTAAAGCAGCAACTTTTAGATATCTTTTAAAATAACTTCATATTTTAAAAGCCCAAAAGATCATTTCACACTGTTATTGTGTAGGGTATAACATTTTGGCTAGTTATAAGTTGGGCTTGTTTTCCACATGCTATAGCGTATGAGTATTTCTTGATAGTGTCAGTGTGCTCTTTATGATTGATAAGTCAAATATTTCAGTACAAGAATCTTATGGTTGGCTCACAATGAGATCATGAGTTGCATCCTTTGTGATAAACTTGGTCAGGAGCTCCATTTTTGAAATATATTAAATGATAATTGTTCTACATCCTGTGGCATTGCATTTCAATTTTTTAATTAATTGTCATCAATTTCATGACATTTGTTGCTTTCTGCTCTTTCTCTTGAATTGATGAGAATAATCGACTCTAACTTAATAGGTCCCCCTTTTTTTCAGCGAGGTTGTCATATCAAGTGTCATTGTTTCATTTACCAATGAATTTAGTAATTGTAGTATGGAACGGCTTAAGTGTCGTGTTTATTTTGATCAAGTAGCATAATATGATCTGTTGATACTGTTATATTTTTTTAAAGAACTACTATTTAGGCATGAAACAAACTTTTCTTAGGATGTAAATGTTCAAAATACTGTTTTTTATATTAGGAATTTATTTTTGATCAGTAGGATTTATTTTGTTAAATTTCAAATTTCTGTTTCTTCTCCCCTTTATAAAAATTTTCTGGACCCTCCCACATATCTTATTGATCAGTTTTGGAAACATTCATATGCTGCAAAGTAAATTTCTGTTCATTTTGTTAAATTTTAATTCTTTGTTTTCTCCCACTTTTATTGGACCTTCTGCAGATTTTTTGACAATCACAGTTTTGTTAACAATCGTATTGTGCTACCCTTTAGTGACGACGAGGATGAAGGATGTTTCTTTTTTGTATTGTGCCAAATGATGATTAATAATGTGTAGTCCTTTTGCATCTCTAGTCTTGTTAAGATGGGGTAAAAGGATGGTTCTTTCTGCATATACATAGATTATCAAGAAGTGATGAAGAGGACCACAAAAACAGACATCCCATTCTGTAGTACTAACTAATTGAATTAGAGTTGGGATTTGGATAATACAAGGAAAGGTGAGGACTCATGGCCAACATAAGATAGCATTTCAAGATCATTGAGTTAACTACAAGTCTTTTGAGCTAATAAACGCCTTAGCCTATTTTTGGGGAAGTTTTTGTTTTTAATGACATTTTGATCAATAGCAAGAACATCACAATTTGACATACACATATATCTTATAGCTAATAATAATTCAACATGTTGGTCTTAGTTTAATGTCATTCCTTGATTGTTGATGTTTGTATTGGTTTCGTAAGACACATTTGCAGGTTAAAATAATTTTTCTTAGGGCCTTGAAGCACATTTTCAAAACTTTGTAGTCTAAAACAAACACCAAGTATGTGAGAAGTCTAGAAGCGTGGCTCTACTTTCTCATAACCATTCTAAAAAAGGACTGCTATGGGATTTATTGTAGGTTTTCCCATTTTACATTGAGCCCGTCTATGAGTTGTGCATTGGTTTATAGAGATAATTGTTAGTGATGTTTTTGGGGGTAAATTTTGGATGGAGCTATTGAAAGTTAATGGCATCCTTTTAACTTGAACTGTTCATACATCATTGTTGACCAAATAGACGGATAAAGAATTGTTAATCAACAAATTTCCCAAAATAAGATGATATCCCTCGCATGACCAGCATCGAAATTGTGTAGGGGTTGGGTTTTCCTGGTTTTATAGCATTATAAGGGGAATCTTTCAAAAAGGTATAAACACTCTTTAATTACGCTGAAGGTGTTCCCCCTACGGAAAAGGCCCTTGCAAACATTTCTGCGATTATGTTAAATTTGACATTTTGACTCATTGTCTAGACGTATGTGCTTTTTCTACCTATTTTTAACACTTGCTTTTTAATAATTTTATTTTTAATAATTAACAATTTTAGCTTTTCTCTTTTAATATTTTTTTCTTGCATGTTTGTTATTTTGTATATTTCTTTTGACTCTATCTCTCTAAACCATAATTTTGTTATTTATTCATTGGTGCAAAGTCTTAGTTTCCTAACACATTTAATTTAAAATTATTTTTTTGAGAGATCGTGCCGACCTCTAAAACTAGAAGTGTATCTTTAAATAACAATGATTGCCTGTTTATTGATGGAGTCTAAAAAATTAAATATTAATACTTAGTAAAATCAAGTTTAATAGAAAAAACCAACGGTGCAAGTCAGAGTCTTTTACGGTTCTAAATTTAATCAAATTAAAGAATGGCATCAACCATAATTTATATAAATCAGTTCAAAATAAATTCTTTTCAATATCATAAAACATCGACTGAGAAATATATATAGTGGATATGGCTTTGGTATTTATAAGAAAAATAATCACAAGTATTGCAAGCCAAATTTTAAGAAAGAGCTTTGGTTTTCATGAAATTACATTAGTGCATGAGAATCCACGGAGTTCAACAGACGCGAAGAAAAGATTACCTATTTTGCAATGTGAATTTGGTAGAGGAATTTGTAATGTTTATTTGGTTGGAGTGCACCATCTCTCTTCCACTTGTTACAGAGGCGTGTAAGAGATTCTGCGTTTATTCAAACCATAAAATATTTTTAGAGTTGAATAAAGACAAGTGCTCCAAAAATATTGCCCATTCAAGTGTCTCGATTTAAAGAAATGCCCTGGACATTTCTGCAAGCTCGTGTTAAATTTGATGTTTTGACCATTGTCTAGACATTTGTGCTTTTTCTACCTATTTTTAACACTTACTTTTTAATAATTTTATTTTTAATAATTAACAATTTTAGCTTTTCTCTTTTAATATTTTTTTCTTGCATGTTTGTTATTTTGTATATTTCTTTTGACTCTCTCTCTAAACCATAATTTTGTTATTTATTCGGTGGTGCAAAGTCTTAGTTTTCTAACACATTTAATTTAAAATTATTATTTTGGGAGGTCATGCCGACCTCTAAAACTAGAAGTGCATCTTTAAATAACAATCACTGATCGCTTATTGATGGAGTCTAAAAATAATTAAATATTAATACTTAGTAAAATCAAGTTTAATAGAAAAAACCAACAAATAGCAAGTCGAGTCTTTTACGATTCTAAATTTAATCAAATTATAGAATGGCATCAACCATAATTTATATAAATCAGTCCAAAATAAATTATTTTCAATATCATAAAACATCGACTGAGAAATCTATACAGTGGATATGGCTTTGGTATTTATAAGAAAGATAAGCACAAGTATTGCAAGCCGAATTTCAGGAAAGAGCTCTGGTTTTCATGAAATTACGGCTTTCAACAGAGGCGAGGAAAATATTATTTGTTTTGCAATGTGAATCTAGCAGAGGAATTTGTAATGTTTATTTGGTTGGAGTGCACCATCTCTCTTCCACTTGTTACGAGACATGCATGCAAGAGATTCTGCGTTTGTTCAAACCACAAAATATTTTCTTAGAGTTGAGTAAAGATAACGCTCGAAAAACATTGCCCATTCGAGTGTCTCGGTTTAAAGAGATGCCCAAGTTTTTTGAAATAATGGAACGCTTTTGGGTAAGAAAATATAATATCTATAGACTTATCAGAGCCCTGTGATATATAATGATTTGTAAGGAACTTGAAATTGAAGGAGGCGCAATGTTCCGCGTAGCATATGAAGAGGCAATGAAATACGGTGGTAATATTATATGCGATGATCATAGTTATAATCTAACCGCCCAAAGAGTATGGGAAAAGATGAGTGTGTTTGAGAAAACAAGGTTTCTTTTCCGGCATCTTAGACTCTTTACTCTTCCCTCCCACTTCTGACTGCTTTGCTTGGTAATTCTTCCACCTGGCTTAGAGATGTGTCGTTTTTGCCTTTTTAGGGATTTTGTGCAATTGTATAGTGGCAATTGGGTGGTGCCCAAAATACACAAATTTGGATTGAGATGACGAATGTACTGTATCATTTTTGATGAATCATGATGCGGCAACAATCATGTGGCACATCAGAGCAGCGCGAGTTGTGAGAATTGTCAGATCTAGTGGCTCCAGGATTCATAGCACACTCATAGGGCAATTCAGTGGATCGCGGAATGAGGGACAAATCCGTTGTTTTCTCTGCAGCTAGTGTAGATAGTGGTTGAGTGGTGATGGCCAAAGTTATCAGGGCCAAGCAAAAAGGTTTTTCTTCAATCTAGGAAGCAATTCCCGGGGCCAATTCCTTAGAATTTCAGAGGTTTGTGTTATTTTTTTAGATTTTTCCAATGGCCCATTTCCTAGGCTTCTATTTGCTGAAACATTTATCAACAAGGGTTTTCAACGCACCCAATTATGATCAGATACATGAAACATCTGTATTTAATTTTTGAATAAGGAGTGTTAAATCTGTGTAAGTTAGCTTCAGTTTTCAGGCTTTTACATTATCAGTTCCAAAGCTTTTCCTTGTTGGTTAATCCACACAAAATATACAAAGCTTTAACATCCCTATTTCCCTGTCATTGACAATCATTGAGACTTGTTTTTGACTGGGATGATAGCATTGACAATCACAGTCAGAAACAAGTCTCTTAAGCAGTTGTTATTTGATGTGTTGTGAAGCTATTCATTTAGAATGGGATAAGCATTAGATACATTGCATTACGTTCCATAACTTTTTTGAAACGCAAATGGGTGTGTGGCATGAGTAATAGAAAATGCCTCCTACAATGAGAAGGCATGGATGGGAGTTGCCTTATCATCCTCTCCAAGAAAGACCATTCTATTCTATACTCTCCATTGTTAAACTGAAAAAAATGATTGAATATAGCAAGTGTTGATATATATATATATATATATATATATATATATATATATATATATATATATATATACATGTGTAGTGTAGTGGCGATTGCAGTCTTTGTGGCTTTGGCATTTGTGTTATAGTGCAAATTTTAAATTCTTTATTGATATATTGTTCCTTCTCCCCTACCAAAAGTGTTGGTTTGAATAAAGTAACATATGCCCCATGAAAATATTTACAACAAAATAGTTGCGTAGGCAGTAGTTTCCTCTCAAAGACAATTGAACCCGCTTCAGATACAAATATAAAATGAGGAGATATTAGGGTTACAAATTTATCTCCGTTTGCAAGTTTGATTTAACCCATAATGGTGCTTATTTTAAGATGTCTATTAGCAAGAGCTCCGTTTAGCACACTTCTTTGTTTATTTTTTTAATGTATTTCTCGTTACTGTAACTATCCAATTATTGCTAAATTTACACCATTAACTTGGGTTTTAACGTGGTTTACGCCTCTGGATCTCAAATAAAGTGCTTGTATTATTATGCATGGAAAATGGCAGGTATGCAAGACCGTTTAGGATGTGTCGCTCTCTGTGTTCTGCTTTGGGTTTTGAAGAGAGGTTAACCTTGGTCGATGGGTTTGTTTGACATCCTGCCCAAAACATTTATACAACATTCACCCATTCCTTATCTGTTTGGAGGACTGTGCACCTTGTTTCTTTTAATTGTAGTTGCTCTATTTATTCTGGCCTTTTCCCACTTGAAGAAAGCCACGAGGAATGTTGGCATTGTCAAAAATAGAGGAAAGCACAACAACACAAATTTGTCATGCTCTTCTTAGAAAATAGAGGAGAGCGCAGTGGTAATTATGACCGGGGTGAGAGGCCATCTTTCGTAGCCACTCCAACAATGTTGGGAAATACATCTATTCAAATTCATGGAGATGCAATAGTGATGGCAATTTGAAGAGATGGTGCATTACAACCTAATATATATGTCCAAGATTTTTCTAGGAAGGAGATGAGTTAATGTTGAATCTAAGTTGTTTATTGTTTACTTGTTGTGGTGGGACATTAAATTATGAGATTGTAGAGTTTTTGTTTTGTTTCAGAGAGGGTGGTGTTATCAAATAAGAGCAAGTTTTAGATTTTGCATCTACGTATTTAGCTTCGATTTTAGAATTTTATTTTAATTTTTGATTTTTTTGGGTAGTTTTGGAGCTTACATTAAATGACTTTAATCTTTCAGTTTTTTAAAATCTAATCAGTTATCAACACACTTGCAATCAGTAGATTACGAAAAATTTCTTAACATGTAATGGTAGCACATTAAAATTGTCTTTTCCTTTTCAACTTTATCCTTGGTGTGTTTGTAAATGTGCAAAAGAAAAATATCATGTTTTCCCACTTGAAGAAAGTGTCATGTTCTCCATCATAAAAAGGGAGTGTTATAGTTCAAGCAATGGTAGGCATTCAATTGTCAAAGGAAATTTAAATGAATTTGATAGTACATTCAAAAATACATTATTGATTCATATGTGACATCATAACATGAAAAAGGCAACAAGTGTATTTTTAGATTTTGAGGATAAGTGCATATAATGGCATGAGCAATTCTTTCAATTCGATCACAATAATTTGTTTTGGATTCTCTTTGAAGATGGTTATATGATGAAGAAAAATAATTTCAATCTATGTTCAATAATTCTCCACCTTTGTATGGAGTTTTTTTTTAATGCTTGTATGGTGCAGAATACGTGAATGAAATCCTCCAATTTCTCTCTACTCAATCATCTCTTCTTGAAAGTTTATTTTGTAATGAGAGAAATGTATTCCAAAAAATGTTAGGAAGGAAGTTAAAATATAGAACAATATAAGATTAATATGAAAAATATTCTTTATAGATGAAGATTGTGATTCAACAACCAATGATTTCTTTGCTATTCAATTTCTTATCTCACCTTTAAGTGCAAATTGCACTCGCACGCATAATGTGAACTCAAATACCAATTATTGTTCACACTTCATCTATTTCCTTGCACTTACTCGAGTTTGGTATTACAAAAGGTGGCTATAAATTGCTCCAAGAAACAAGTATTTCAGTTGAGTTTTCTTGAAACTTATTGGATTTTTCCCACTATTTATTTTGCCTCTTTTAAGTATAGATTGCACTCACAACAAAATGGAACACAGATAACCGATATTATTAGGGTCTTACAATTTTACCCACGGAAAATGTGTGATACATGCATTTCAGTAGTGTCTCAAACATGGAACCTTTTCAAATTTCCCCATTTTTTAGTTTTTCCTCTTTATACACATATTTTACCGCCATGAATAATACCTATAAGATAGAGACAATATACTACAACACAACGTCCCCCTCCATCGAACCCCTTCTTGATCACCCCTCATCCTTTTCCTCTATTTAGCCTCCTCATTTCCTCATTTCTTCATTTCTCACTCCATCCCCTTAGGTGTTTCCAGTGTACACTTCATGTACACGATTGCTAGTATTATGAAAACAATGTGACATTTTGCATATACTCCCTAGTGTGTTAGACCTCCTACCATCCCATGTTTGAAGATAAATGACTAGGACAAATTGTCATAAGTGTTCCTCTTTCCACCCCTAGATAATTAGGGCCATGTTATTATGTTTATGGAACACATTATGGACATTGAAATGTATAAATTGGGGAATAATATAACATTTAACAAAGGACAATAGAGGATGCTCAGGGAAGCCGTAAAATTGTTGCAACACCTAGATCTCTAATTGTTGTGGGGCAAAACAAAACAAGTAGAGTGCTACTACAATGTTTAAAAGTTGTAATATTTCCAATGGATAAGGAACTAGTTATTGATGACCAATGTTTTCGTCTTCTTTTATTTGTGTCATTTTAGTCACTAAAATGTTGTGTTTGGAGAGTAGTTATTGTGGCACATATATATGGTAAAAATGTTAATTTGTCAATACACTTTGGATATGGGTATTGATAGGAAGAATATGATTTGTAGAAATAAAAATATAATTTAAAATATTTATGAATTTTATCTTAATAAATAGAAATAACTACATAGTATGTGTAGATACCCAAAATGACACATACCCTTTTTTATATTGTTTTAAAAGTGATATTGTGTATGGTTTATTAGTTCAAATAAAAGAACTAATTGGGGCTCTTATTACTATCTTCTCTCTCCTTCCATATCAATTATTTGGTTGTCATTTTTTTATTATGATGTGTTTTTTGGGGGATTCCTACCTTATGGTTTTGGTTATTTGTCATTTTATTGTGTTTAGGATTGGTTTGTCTATCTTGGATAGGTTTGTCCATGGTCGCCAACAAAGCCATATTCTCTTCATTTTGACTAAAACAATTTAAAGATAAGTCTATTTGGTTTGGCCTTTTTAGTACTTTTGAATTTGAGTTGGTTGTGCGTCGAAAAGTTCCAAATTTTAGGACGGTTCTTATATAAGCAATACACCTAAAACCATATTAAGGTGGGGTTTATCACAAGATCTTTTTTAATTAATATCTCAAAAGCATGTTACATATCCACTTTTAGGGTTAATTACTCTTATTTGTTGAATCAAGTATCATTTGAACTATTTGGGTTTAAGGAATGTCATATAGCTTTGCATCATTTTCACATGTTCTCACACTTATTAAGAGGGAGAACTTGATCCATAACACGAGTATTTAATTTTCACTTTTAACCGTTTTCATGGATCGTAAAATTTTAATCAATTTTATGGATTTAATTTCTCCAAATTGATCAATTCTTGTTATCATATATGCACCTCAATCTGATTTTTTAATCACAACATTGAAATGTGCAAATTCATTTAATTTGTTGTGGATGATGGATTGTCATTTTTTAACTGAATCCAATTTTCCGTTTTAATTGATTTGTTTAATCAAATTAATAAATTCCTATTACCGAAATTTATTTGATCAAAATGAAATAAAAATCCACACAGAAATTGATAACGAGTTCACCCGTAGGCTACGTCTCCAAATTCACGAAATGTGAATCGATCTATTTAATCCAATGAAGTACAATTTTACCTTCAATAATGACAAATAGATCTCTGTCACTTGCAAATGGGCTGATATCAGACTTGTAGAACTCTGCAATTTTCCAGAATCACGTTCTCAAGTCCATCCGTGGCCCCTACAATTTCTTCACAATGCGATCTCCCTACAAATGTGCTATAAAAACACTTATAAATGGAAATTTAAAGCATTTCATGAAGAATTAATGACATGGTTGTAATCCTCTCGGAATTCTAAACAAATTTGTTTTTACACCAAATTGAAATTTGGCCTCTAAGTGCCTTAAAATCTTAGTTAAATGCATCACCGTCCTTACATAGTCTTACTGCAACCTATCTCGCGAATAACAATGAGCTCGTTTTTACTCCACCGAGCCCCTCCTGAGGTGAGCGGATTAGACCCACCAAGTCGTAGCGTTGAGTCCCTCCTTTTGCAACACATCGGTTTCCTCCATGAAGACATTATCCCACATCGATTGGGTGAAGGTTGGATTAGCGGTTTATTTTTAGCAAGATCGGCCACGTCTATGTGGCTGCGGCCATTTCTCACCCTTTTGTTGGGTGCCATAAGGTCTGCACCCCGTCAATGGTCAACCCCAAGTTGGGGCCGAGCTATTTTGGAGCCACATTGTGGTGAGTTGGCATATGAATCGCCACGCTGCAGACCTTCCGGTTGGTTTTGTTGTGTAAGTGGCGAGAACTTGACCTTAGTCAAATCTCTACGGAGTTGTGGTTGAACCGGTTGTTTGTTCAACCCCTCAATGTGACCTCCGAGTATATTGTAGACCGTACCGAGTCGGGCAAACATTGATCCGCCGCGTTGTTGGATAAGGCGTCGAGTGGGTAACATAGATAAGGTCGAGTACTAAGGAGTTCGACCCGAGTATGGCCAAGTGAATAGGCTTGCCACGTAGTCCACCGGGAGATAAGGGATATGCTCGATCATTGTGGATGGTATTCAATCAACTCGATGGGGGAGTTGATCGCCCCACCGAGCCGAATAATAGCTCGCCCGAGGTGTCCATGATACAATGCACAATTTCACCCCTGCACCACAATTACAATCTTGCAATGCAAAAATCCCACATGTAGAACATATAGCAATAAAGTGGCATATAAGAAATATCATAATAATGATATAATGAGTCAGAGGCTAAGGCACCCCTCTGTTAAAAGAGTGTGTCGAACCTGGCTGAGGGCCCCCAACCAGCAAATAGTGGGACCCACCAATTTTTGGTGTGTTGAAGACCGATGGCTACAAAACACAACTTTTACCCTTTTACTCATTTTTAACCTTTACTACGTGTCGATGTGAGATTCACCAGTTGACTAGTTTTGACCCGTTTTCCAAACCTTTATTTGACTAGTGACATCTTCTGCATCCGAACTTCGTTTATGAAGTTCTGCATATCATCATAAAGGTTTCAAAACGCCCTACAACTTGGTCATGGTTTAGGGAGTTTTAGGAAAATTTTGAACACCAGAATGTCCTCCAAATTAGAACTACACACATTGTAGGCCTTTTCGAAGTAATGTTATGTGTGCAATTTTCATTATCACAACCTACAAGGAGGGAGAACTACATGTCTTAGGGCTCTTCAAAGTAGTATTATGTGGGAAGTGTTTATCATCGCGGGGGTGTTGAGGCAACACAAATCAAATTTGTACTAACCCCTTTTATGTTACAAAACAAGTTTGAGTTTTAAGGCCAAACGAAACTTTTGTAGGTACATGAACTTTGTCGCCATATTTCAATTACAAATCATACATCTAGAGACACAAGTTCAATAGACCATAAAGTTATATTGTGATGCCAACACCTAGAGGACACATTGTTTGGTCTTGCATAGGTTCCTTGAGCAAATTTATCCCCGAAAGGATGAATTTGTTCATTCCTCGATTCTTGATTCTTAAATTTCATTTGTCATTGCAACACTCTGCACAAAAAGCATTTATCCAAATTAATATCATTATCACACATATAGAGCCCATTTTGGAGTGAATATGCTTTAAAACCTTAACCCTGATTGTTTTTATGCTACTTTCGAAGTCGTGTTGAATGAATATGATCTCTTGACATAATTTTAGGGCTCTATTTCTATATTTATTGAGTTATAAGTATAATACATATTTCATGGAAATATCTGAAGTAGATAAACCTATTTTTGATATTACATTACGGTGAGCCTATTCATGCATCGAATTATGCTAATATAAGGCTAAGTTCCTCTCCCTTAGAGTTATAACTTACCATCTTTTAGGGTTCTAATTGCATATATGATCTCATGTTATTGCCATTTATTTTATTAGGGTTTTATCTATTCTTATTATGTTATATCTCCATATCCATGTTTTCCTTATCTCCATATTCTTATTATGTTATATCTCCATATCCATGTTTTCCTTATCTCATTGGATCCGCCCACATAGTTGTGAAAGCTTCAATGACCTTACAAATCAAATGTTTAATAGAGATGCACCTGAGTGTAGGGCTCAATTATGTGAACAACCCAAACACACCGGAATGACTATTAGAATATAATGGCCCTTTTATGTGGGATAGTGGCAATCCTAGTAACCCTCTTCCCATTTCTTCCTCCTTTAACAAGGTTGTAAAAACTAGTGTTTCTAGGATTCGATTACAAACGACGTTGTTTTTTTAATAACATAGGGCATGACTCTCATGATGATGTAGATACAAATGATAATAATGTTTATCTTACAAATGATAACAATGTAAACTTTACAAATGATAATATTGCTTCTTTTACAAGTCATAATCATGTTTTTGATCATAAAGTTATGTCTTTGCTAATGATATGGATGCATATTTTATAAATCATAACAATATTATTAAATTCTCATGTTGCAAATATAGATTTATATAGAGATCATGTTCTATCTCATATGATAACAATAGGCCTCTTAGTGATGCCCATAGGTTATGTGATAATTATCCCGAGACCAACATAATCACACCATTTCACACATATTTCTATTATATCATCGTTCCTAAACAACAATTACAATTCATGATGCAAGTCTTAGGCTAGTTCTGACAAGAAGCTAAAACTCTACATGTATATTCTAAAGCTATGAATAGTTAAATCAATAACAATAGTATCCCCAACAAACTAATAACTTGAAAAAATTATAACGCTCCTTTTCCACTAGGGTCTAATACGCCTAATTTAATATTATTGATGGGACACGATAACACTTCTTACCACATCTTGTATTTTCTTATGTGTCTCAAGTCATATGTGCATAATGATCGGGTCTTGTTAAAAGTATTCCCATCTAGTCTAATGGGCCATGTTTGAACTTGGTTTCATAATTTACTTAGTGAGGTTGTTGACACATTTCCCATGTTACAAGATCGATTTCTCATACACTTCGGTCACATGACACTACTAATGATACATTTGATAGCTTAGAGACTATAGACAACAAACCGATGAGTCCATCCAAGCCTATGTCATATGTTTCATGGCTATTCAATATCAATTAATGTTCAACCCTAGTGCCAAAGAACAACAACACATGTTTTGTAAGGGTTTGTTGACGCCTTTTCCTACTGCAATGCTTAATCAACAATATGAGTCATTTGCTCAGTAGCGAGAGCAGTGGCTCTTGAGGAAGGTGTGTCATATGACCATTCCAAGATATATGAGATCCTTACTTTTGAATCCATTAAATATTTTTCATATGCATGTTCTCACAAGCATGACGAAATCTTCCAATACCTCTACTTCAACAATTGTAAGTCATTCAACATATGATAACGGGGAAAATCGCACAAGAAAAGCCATGATACACATTCAAGGTTCCATCGAATTAATAACAACTTCATCAAAATACAACACAATAAGGATGGGCCTAACATCATCTCACAAAAATTACTCGACAAAACTCTAATCACATTACCCACTATTTGGTATAGGACACAATGTCCTCTCAAGTCGACACCTCTTCTAATGCCTCTACTTTAACAATTATAAGTAATTAAACGTACTACCAAGGAAATTCGCACAAGAAAATGCACAATATCTATTCAAAGGTCCCTTAAGTTAATAACAATTTCATTAAAATACAATGCAATAAGGATGGATCTAGCATCATCTTACGGAAATCATTTGACAAGAAGCTAATCACATTACCCACTATTTGTTATAGGCCACATTGTTTTCTCATACGACATAAAGGAAGGGCCTTTTGCTAGTATCATCACATTAATAGGCATAACACAAACAAAGGTTTTGTCTTATGTGATCAAAACTAGCACCTAACTAGTAAGCACATTAATCTCATGCAAGATTTGAAACCAAAGGTACAAAAAGCATTACACCAACATGATAAAATACCTAATCAAGAAAAGAAGGCACCTAAGAAAGTATATGAACAATTGAGCAATCCTCTTAAGATAGAGGACACAACTAAGGTAGTTCCACTAAAGGATGAGCCTCTACTCAAAGTATTATATAAGAAGAAGCGGATCAATCTTGTGTTCATGCATGCATTTATTAGCCAACGAATGTCATAATAAAATTGTAAGTGATAAGGAACAAGTATATAACACATGTTAGAATAAACTTCATTAACAAACTCCGATATAGTGACAATGAGGTGGATCATTATTTACAACATGAGAGATCTTTGGGACATGTTACTCTTTTGGTTATGATAGGACTAAAATTTATGGATACAACATTCTTTGTCATGCCTACTATAGAAGAATTCAATACCACTTTGATCAACGTTGGTTAACCCAAATGGGAAAAATTATGGACATCAACAATGAGTGCATTAGTTTTCTATAAAATGATAACATGGTAGCAATTACGCAAAATCAACCACGAGACAACAATGCCCATCTAATCAAATAAGAAAAGTCTATAGTGATAACTACATCAAAGCAAGTGTAAGAATCGACACATAGTGAGGAGAAACTAACATCTATTTTATTAGAGCAAGTGCACGATTCCACATCTAACCAAGAGCAACACTAGTTTGCCAAGAATCAAAGCAATTGCCCCCACTTTATGTTGGTCGGTGGAAAACTTGGTAACATAAAGTAGATAAGAGATGTGAACCCGATAATCCATGTAGAGTGATGTAGAAACATGTTGAAGGACTAGACAAAGCACGAAATGACAAAAAGATGATGGAGTGTGGAAACTATAGATGAAAATGCACAAAAAGGTGATGAGAGTGAACCTAGGGTGGAAACACGTGTGTAGTTCTTTGATGTACATGCATGGTAAGTATGGTGTGTGCTTTGCCACGAAGTGTCGTTGTTGATGTTGTCGTTGTTATTTCCCCCATTTGACTGCTTGTTTCTCAAACGACCGTACCTACAAGAGGAGAAAATGATCAAGTAGTCACATATGTATGTATGTGTTAAAAATGCAATGTAAAAGATGCATGTAAAAGTATGTAGAGGTAAAATACGCAAATGAAAAATGAAAATGGAAAATGTAAATGGAACATGTACACCTGATCCATGTCGAGAAAGAGAGTGTAGAAGGATATCCGGTACTGCTGGGGTTTTTGGGCGATATGACGCTATAGGCCGAAGAAGTATAGAGAGGAATTCCATTGTATCCTCCAACCTTTAATCTGTTTCCCTGAATGTGTGTGAAGAGATCTTTTTACGTCTTAGTTTTTGGGCATCCACGCCACCGCCGAAGTAGTGTAGGGAGGCACACCCACCGTAACCTCCGAGCTTATAGAATCGCTTTCCCGTAATGCTAAGGACGCCATGTCCTATAAAATTCGTTGTGTATGGGGTTCGTAGACTGGTCTAAACCCACTCGTTGTATGTAAACCACAATGCCAAGGGTGGAAAGTGCACTAAACTAAATCGAGTGTAGAATGTAAAAACCCAAATGATGCCCCCTCTTTGGGGGCGCATGCGACATCACAAATAGGATAATGTGGCCCCAAAAGAGGACCAACAACATGTACTCAAACTCTACCTACGGGGGAAAGGAATGTGCTTGGTATAAAAAAGGTGCACACAAACAAGAAGGCTAGCCAAAGACAAGTGTTAGTACAAACAAGCATGCATATAGAAAATAGTGTATAAGCTACACAAACAATGTAAAAGCTACCAAGAAAAGTAGTAATGTAAACACGCAAGAAGACAAAGTGGGCTGCAAACATGGGACCTCACTCACGATGTCGCAAGAGATACGCAAGGACATCATGTCCGCATACAAAAACAAACAAGTGTGCACACCAAACATAAGGAAAGATCCGCATACAAGAAAAAACAATAAGCAGACAATGTAACAAACAAGTATGGAAGCAAATATCCCTACATAACAAATGTTGCACATGAAGCACTCGTTAGTATGTTAGAAAGATAACCAATATGTCAAAAGTGTGTATAAGAAAGTAATGTAAAGTGTTAAGTACACAATGAAATAATAACGATTTGTGAGAGACGAGTGTGGATGCCCCCAATGACCAATGTAGGAAGGGTAGAAGGCGAGCATCCATGTTGCGTGTAAGAGACATGTATTTGCGATCGCACATATAAAAAGGCATGAACGCGCATGTGTGGATGATATAGATAAATGACATACATGTAATCTAGCTAGCATGTGTAATAAAGCGACCATGAACAAGCAAAAAGTAAGCAAGAGTAAAAACAACCATAATATACAAGATACCGTGGATGGATGGAATGTAATGCAAAATGGAGTGATAGCGGCCACATGCCCCCGAGTGAATAGAATTGTATGCGGTGAAGTTCATTTGGTTTGCCCCTCGTGATCAAGAATGAACCGTAAATGAGAGTGTGTCATCGGGAAGGTCGAAGTGTGTGATGTGTCTAACACGCTGTGATGAATGTGCATGTATTGGTGAAATGTGACTTAGTAATGATGTGTGTGTGACCCCTATAATTGAAGGATATATCACGACAAAATGAATGTAGGAGTGATGATGTATCCTAAAGTGTATATCACTACTAGATGAATAAAATGGAGTGGTGATGTAGCCTAAAGTGTATACCACTACAAGATGAATAAAAAGGAGTGGTGATGTAGCATAAAGCATATACCACTACAAGATGATAGAGTAGGTGACCATTTAGCCTATAACATATGTCACTAACATAGGAATGTCACATGACGGGAGGTCAAATGATAAACACATGAGTATGATAAGGTCCATTTGAATTATACACCCTTGGTAGTCGATTATGGACCGAGGAACTAAAGTGCGTCATAGGGTAGTGAGTGCAACGTGTAGAATACAATGCAATATGCATGATGATAATAGATGACCATGTGAGGAGTAAAATGTGTAATGTATGATGTATAGGATGTAATGTGAGATGCAATGTACGATGTATAATATGTAATGTACGATGTAGACTAACGAGTGTAAGATGTGTGCGATGTAGTATGTAAAATGCTAGAGTCGTAGACCATGAAAGTGTTGTATATGTATGATGAAGACTAATATGATGTGTATGTAGGATATGCAAATGTGCAAATGATGTAGTCTAAATGCAAGATGTAGGATGTAAGATGTATAGGTGCACAAAGGTCGAAATGATGTAGAATAAATATAGTATGTATGATGTATGACACGAGAGGTATGAATAGACGTAGTGTGTAATAACTATTGTGCAGTGTGTGGGGTTCATGTGTAGTAAGCCCTCAACAGTCAAGTGTGAACCAAAGCATAAGAGTGTGTCATCGGGTAATGGTCGATGCTATAACGTATGTATGACTATGCAAGATGAGATGATGTTAAGATGAGGTATGCGTGAATGCTAAGAGTGTGATGTAGTACTATGTAAGTATGTTAGAATGAGGGGGGTGTTAAATGCTATGCCCCCAGTGCGTGTGCAAGAAGATCATGTAAAGTCATCGAGAAGATCGTCATCCTCTGGGTCAAAGTCATATGGATAAGCATTGGTTACTTGATAAGCAATAGTGTCTGGTTGATCATGTAACAAACCATTGAGGCGTAAGTTGTACATACCCATGGCATATTCCTCATCAATGAATGGAGGAAGTGGGCAAACCGTGTGCATACCAATGAGTGAGATTTTGTGAATAGCCAAGAAAATAACTATTGCAGATAAAAACACGACCAAAGGGCATAAGAAATGAAATGTCTGTATGACTAGGATCTAATGTGCCCCCAATATAAGTAAGCCAAGATTTCCCTAATGTGAGTGGAGAAAAACAAGGGGTACGTGATAAGTAGACCATAAGATGAAATACACGCAAACCATAAGCAACGGTAATATTGATAAAGCCATAGTAGAGATGAGGATCATGAGTAGGAGGATGAAGGTCCTCAAAAGTGAAACCAAGCCGAGCTAGACCATCATGGGAACATATAGTGACATCGCATGTAGGGTCAAATGGAATATGTTCCCAATATGAGTCATTCATGAAGAGTGTGCAAGTGAATGGTGGGCGTGCTAATGTAGGTGGTACATGTGAGGGTGTAGGAGATAAAGTGACGTCCATAGACTGGACATGCCCCTGATAAGGAATCATAGCAGCATAGTAGTAGTAGGTGGCACAAAAGGAACTACATCTATCACACAAATGGTACCATCAAGCGGTGGTTCTTCGAGAGGTTGGGGCCCATCTGTAATATTTGTGAGTGAAATAGGAAGACTAGTATTAGGAGCCTGGTTGCAGTACTGAAAGGGATCGTGGTCACGAAAAATAGTGTACTCGATGCTCTCATATAAGAATGTTACACAATTATGGATAGTAGAGGTGACAACTTGCATGACATGAAGCCATGGCCTACCAAGTAGACAATTGTAGGAAACTGGGAAATCAACAACAAAAAGATAGTGTGGACAGTCTTAGGACCAACAGTGATAGGCAATGTAATGTGACCGAAACATGGACATACAAAAACCATCATAAGCATGTAGTGAAACACTAGAGGGACTAACGTCATGAGCGGAAAGACCTAAAGCTTAAAGGGAATGACATCAATCAAAGTGTGCTTAACAACTACATTATGAATACGACATATGATATGTAGAGGCGGGTCATTATCAAAAGTGTGAACATCAATGGGAAGGTTAGACTTGAATACTATGTGTGAAGAGAAAGCATCAGCAAAGGCTTGATAAACCGAGTCTAGATGCATGTCAACATGAATGCGAGTAGTAGCGAAGAAATGTTGGATTCTATGCGATAAATCGAATTGGTGTAAAAAAATAATCGTTGATGGAGATACTCATGATGACCAAACCCTAGGATGACAAACAATGAATGAAGAACCTAGAAGCATGAATGATTGAGTCGGGTTCACCAAAATGATTAACTAAAAATAAGATATGTTGGGGTAGTTAATCTAATCTTGAACGACATGTCAATTCGAGTAAACAAATATAAAAATGATGCAAAGAACTATAAAAATGGAAATGTTAAACCCTAAATTACGAGAGAGTTAGAATGCAATCACCGATTAGAGGAGCTTATTTGGATTGTGTCATAGAAGTGACCGGAGAAACAGAAAATAAGAGGATTTTGTAAAGGCCCCAAAAAGCATGGGTCCTAGCTATCTAGTTGGATCAAAGCGCTGGAGGGGGACTAGGCGCCTACTGGGCGCTCTAGTCTGAAATGGGCGCCTTAGTGGCAAAAGATCCGAAATTGAGTTTCATAGGTCTGATAGGTGGTTTGAAACCCTCGCTATGTGTTGCATCAAATTTGCTTTGCTTGTTTCAGATGTCGCTAGTAATCCAAGATGATGAAAAGACTTGCAAAAGACCACAAGAAGTGTCAAAACCCTAAAATAGAAGAATGCAAAACGAATGGGTCGAATGACCTTAGTTGCCACAACAATGGGCTTACTTAATCGAGCGGCGTTGCACTACATTTTAGACCCAAATGTAGTTTTGGTGTGTGTGTGTGTGTGTGTGTGTGTGTGTGTGTGTGTGCATCATGTGCCCAGTGCTCTTGTGCAGATCGCACTTTGTGAAATAGTGAGCAATAATTAGGATATAGAAAATGTAATAGAATGTGTGCATGGAATAGAATAGAATCCCTCCCCTATGCTTGTGTGATGCAGATGAACCAACCTTGTCCTTGTGATGGAGCTAATGGATGCAAATGATCTCTAAATGGATGCAACTCTAGGTGGATGATAGTAGTGACTAGTGTTTGGTCCCTCATTATGGTCTCATAACTTTATATTTATAGGGTTCTCTTGATCTAATTTCGTAATTAACCCCAAAATGGTCGACCACCAAAAAGATAAAGATATCAATGGCTAGAAAGAGCCCAAAAAGTGGTAGGAAAGTTCAAAAGGATCGGGCGCCCCTGGTGGGACTAGGGCGCCGTGGGCACCTCAAGACTAGCTTGGGCCCCCACTAAAGGCTAAAATAATGCGAAGTGATGAAAGTTGACTGAGCATGTGGGTGCAAAGGTCGGGAATGACAAAAGAAAATAAAACAAGATGGCCAAAAGATGGGGGTTAATTAGTACTTTATTCACTCAAAAACCTTCTAAATAGTAGTAAGAGACCGAGATTAAATAATATCTAAAGTGCATGATTTTGTGACTACAACCTCTACTTTTACTCGCACCTACTAGTGTAGCGACATTCGACATTTCAAAGATCCACAATACATGCTTGCTTCCACATACCTATCAAAGGACTCAAACCTTTTATATGGGCAACCTTTGCAACTTTTCAAGACTCCCTCAAACATGTTGAGTATATTCTTATTGATGAAATGAGATTTATTAGACCCAAATTGCTTTACAAGATCGATTATCGGTTCAAGAAGCTTTTCCCCACTAGACATCATAATTTGGCAAAAATCTATCATCCTCGTCGGTGACCTGGGCCAATTGCCACTGCCATGAACATTCGATTGTATGCGAGCCATTCTTATGGTGTCAACCTTTGGAGGTGATTTTATACATCCATCTCTTCTGACAAACACTTCTCCGTCACATGGTTCCTCGACCACACGGTGTCCTTCTCATTAACTCGCTTCTAAACATTCGTGATGCATGTCCTCACTTTGAGGACGGAGAGCTCCTTATGTCGCACACCGATTCCTTCATTTCACAACAAGAAATTCAAAGCTTCAACGAATCTCCACATTTATTTGCAAAGAATGACCAAGTTAACTCTGCACAACCTCAATATGTTGAAAGCTTTGAATATTCCGTTACTCATTCCACTTAACAATCTATCAGGTGTGTTAATTCAGGGGAGCGCGATGATGATCAATTGCAACACCAAGTTCTTCTTTGTAAAAATAAAAAGTTATGCTCACAACTAATTTGCGGGTTGAGGATGGCCTTGTAAATGGTTCAATAGAACAATTGTTGACATTGTTTACGACAATTGCATGACACCACTTGAGCTGCCTCTTTTTGCTGTCATCAGATTCAACATATATATTGGGCCATGTTGGGACCTAAAGAACCTCTTGTATGTTCCTCTTCTGTCGATTTCGAGAGGCAATTCCTGACAATTGCCAATCAAAATGGCTTAGGCTAACTATCCACAAGTCTCAAGGTCTTACTTTGCACAAAGCCACTTTGTTGACATTAGTGACATAAAGAGACAAGGTCTTACCTTCATTGCTATCTCTAGAGTCTCCTCTCTTGCAAAGCTACGCATTTCACCTCCTTTCTCTTTTGAGAGATACTAAAAAATGGCTCGTGGCCCTCTTACGTAGGTGCAAAAAATGAAGAGGCTCGACTAAATTCTCTCGCCTCTTCCCAACACTTTTACAACCATTGACCTCCCCTCTAACACCAATATGCATTTCCATGCCTTACTATCACTACTCAATCAGGTTTTGGGATTTCATTTTGCCTTTTCTTATACATATAATTGGCTTTCCATCCTTCAACAATCTACATATGTCTTCCTACCTTTTCTCCCATGAATTCTACATTATCTCATTTTTCTCCCATCCATCCCTCCCCTTGATCTAAGTTCTTGTTTATCAATTTTCGGTAATAAAGTTATTACATTCAAATTCGACCCTTTGCGACTCCTCCATCGTTCATTCCTTCACACAATCCCTTTCGGCATTCACATTTCCTTGCATGCATGCAATTGCTAGTTTATTAAATTGTTAAAAATAAATAAAAAATTCACCCCTTGTTGAGCTCTTTAAATATGGAATGAAAAGGAATCTTTGCACAACAACAATAGAATCTCTCAACAATGCTTTGGTGGTAAGTAGGCACCGCATGACCGAACCACCATCCTAACGTTGAAAGCGACAAAATCCCGATCCCACATCTAACAAACCCCAAGAAATAAAAAAGCAAGTCCACCTAATCCCACAACATAAACTTCAATTTCCCGAGGAGGGACCCCTTCTTATCTGAGGAGGCTCGCCCGGCTACGAGTTGTCCGCAAAAACTATTTTCACCCAACCGCGGAAAACTGATTATGTGCCGCGTAACATGAGCAGTGGGTCCCATGTCATATTGATGTCGCCACCAAAGCAAGTAAAATAACAATAATTGGTGAAACGGGGCTGCGGGCTTTATATTCTCTCATATTCGGCCGGAGAAATAGGGAGGATTTTGGGTTTTAACATACCATACATTTTGTTTCAGAATAGGTAGGGAGCAACAGAAGAGAGGGAAAAGGTAAACTGTAAAAACATTGGGATTCGGAGAAAGCAGAGAACTCATGGGGTTACAGGAGCTTAGAAGTCACTACCAACCACGGTTACCGCCTGCACTTCAGGTATTTTACAGCCTTATAAAATTTCCTTGAGAAGAAAAATAATAAAACGCAGTTGTCTCTGTGAATTTTTTTGAAGCTGTAAATTTGAGCAAAATATGTTCCGGAGGTTCGATCAGTGAACTTCTCAGCGTTTTTCTGATGCATATACTATTTCTTTAGATTAACTGATTTTTTGCTGATATTATTTTTGATATTAACGTAGAGTTTTCAGAAAAGATCGGCTTTGTGTTAATAGAATTAGGGTTGTTTATGTTAAGCTAAAGATCCGATTAGATCAGAGATAAGTTTCTTCTTTGATCTGGTGTAAGAAATTGCTGTGCGTTTATTACAGAGTTATCGTTGGCAATTTAATATAAAATGCGAAAATATATGATGAAATGTGATAGCCTCGACTGCAGCTTATCGGATTTCATTTTTTAATTATATTTATATTTAAGGTTTATCGAATATTTCAACTCGTTTCCCCTGCATGTTCCAGATGATTCGTGGAGCTATGACTTGGTAAGCGAAACACTTCCTTGTTTAGAAAAATATTCGGATCCATTGATATGACGACACTTTACACTTTTTTTTTTTTTAATTATTATTATTAGTATTATTATTTTGGTGGGGTTTAGAAAATATTTGTAACTAAAATTATTGTCTTTCATCCTTTGACATTTAAGATATATATAAAAATTAAAATTGAAGGTTTGTTTCACGGTATAATTGGCCGTAGACTTTAACATTAATTAGATTGAACGGTGTAAGATTGTACAATAAATTTGTTAATTAACACACGTATCTTAAATACTTAAAGATATCAATCTTGAGATTTTTATCTTAGATAGTTTATATTAGGAATTGAACGTAAGTTCTGAATCATGTCACAGAGGATAACAATGTTAAGTTTGCTGAAATTTTGTAATGAAATGTATGCAAACTTAAATTGTTTATCGAGGAGTGAATATTTGTTTGTTATATTTGTGAAAGAGTCTTAGTGGCTCTTGAGGATGAATGTGTCTAAATTTGTGTAACACCATTTGTCACCGATCAATAAAAAAACTTACAAAATGTTGTCATGCTAAATGTCTAGCATGTAAAATTCAAAATTTGGTCATTACAATCAAACTCACACTTGAAATTCTCTTTCTCGATCAATGTAAACCTTTCCTTCGACCAACATTTCAACCGTGTCACCCACATTTTGGTCGAGAGGAACGTATTAACATGATTTTCAAATGTGTTTCATGTGCAAATACAAGTACCTAGCTTGATTCTTGAAGTTAATGAGAACTATGAAAGAATAGTGCTACTAGAAGCTTCAAAAGAGTTATTTTTGGTCTTTTTCTCACAAGAGGACATCCCTCATAAGTTAATTGCAAGGGCACAACCCATTGGGAGGGTGTATGGAAGAGTATTGAGATGATCCAAGGTACTTTGGGAAGATTTTGTGGAGCCATGAGAGGTTGGGAAACTTTCAAGCAAAACTGAGTTTTTTTGGGCACAAATGATGGGGAATGCATGTTTCAAAGGAGCTAGTCACCTTGTTCAATAGGTTTTGGAAGCCTCGGGAGGTCTTGGGAAGCCAGATCACATGCATTGGAAAGTTGACAAAGCCTACTTCATGGTGCAATAATTAAGATAAAATTTTGGGAATATAAAAATGTAGAAACATGTCCATCAATGTAGCACAAGAGTCTTTTTACAAGGTGGAACTTGCTTAACAGGTTTTAGACACCTCGGGAAGAGTTAAGAGCCTAACCAAAGGTCAAAATGGAGTACATTGGACCCTCCTCATGGTACATGTGTTGGATTTGTTCATACTCATTCTGGACTTCGGTGGCAACTTCGCTTCTTGACACACGTTCGAGCAAAAGTGGAAAATGGACCGAGAAGACCAATTACTGCAAACCAATCGGGGCTTGAAAATGTTAGGATTGAACTCGGTGGGTCCTTTGGATTTAATTATATAAGGTTGGCTCTCGAACTCCGTGTCTTGCTCTTGGGCTTGAAAACCCACTCCTTAATCTATTTTCACATTAAGTTTGATGACACCAACACAACTAATCAACTTTGAGTGGAGTTTTGGAGTGCGAGATGTCCTTTGTTCCTTTGTCCTTGGTGCGAAAGGGACATGTGGACACCAAAGTGTGCCCCCTTATGATAGAGTTGGTTGCGTCACTTAAAGTGACAACTTAAGGTGTTATGAGAGGTTATAAACTCACAACTTGATTTTGGTCCCCTCCCCATGACAACTAGACCCATGGCGGCCTTTTGGAGGCTTGATGTCCCTTTGTCCCAACACCTAAGGTGACATGGGGACACAAAAGTGCGCTCCCCCTATGGAGGAAACTTTTCGTCACTTGAAAGTGAAGTGTTAACAACTCACCATTTTCACAAAATTTGGCTCCTTCTCATGAGAGCCTCACCCATGGCGCATTTTGGAGAGGTTGATGTCCCCTTGTCCCTTTGTCCCCTATTTTTAGGGTGCAACCACACCTCTAACCTCCACCAGACCTGGGTTAGCTAGTTTGAGTTTAAGGTGAGTTAAATGGAGCTAGTGAGAGGGAAAATAAATTTGAAAGAGGTATAACTTCATACTTAGCCATTTTTTTGTATTTCATTGTGATTTTCTCTCCCTTCATATTGTTGTAGTCTTTGTTATGCTACCAAAATTTCTTCAGACATCCTCCATGCTCAAAAACCTTTTTGCTCATATCTTCCAAACCCCATGCCCATTTGCTATGAAACTTGGACTGTGGTTCCTTTCCAAAACGTCTTTCCAATGATCCCAACCTTACACATAATGATGCTCTATATTATTTTTAATAGTCTGGACAAAGTTTCCCGAAATAAAAACTCAATTTTCAGATCTACAAAGTTTTGGTGATTGAAATCCTCTAAAAATTAGAGCAAAACATCCTTATGAAATAACAAAACTTTTAAGACCACTTTCGTTCCATTCCGAGAGCACCAGAAGGCCCACTTCTAAAAATAGTAAGTTTTTTTAAGCATCACTATCTATAAATAGTAAGTGCTACAAACAACTCGTTATCAAAGTTCTCAGTGCCCTTGCACATTAGGGAAACTCAAAAGTGCCAAATTAAGGAATTGACAATTAAAATGAACTTCTCAAAATAAGGCTTACTAAAAATAGTAAGTGTCAGGGTGTTGGTCAAGAAACAAGGATGTTGAGCCTCTCATGTTGAAGAAAGAGCACCTAGATAAGTTTGAAACAATGCAAAACACCTGAGTGACCTGATAGATTCATGATTTCACACTATGCATTTTTAGTTAAATGAAGGAACAATTATTCTGTTTTGGAGGAGAGGACATTTTCCAATGAATAACATGATGAGCAAGAAAGTGTTTGAGAATCATGGGGTTGATTCCATTCAAAAAGGAAACATATGTGTCACGGAGGTGAATTTTGAAGCCAAGAAGAGCAAGGTGATGATCTCTATGTTCTAACTCCAACCTTGTGTTAAAAAAGGATCATCATATTTCCATATCAGTGTAAGTCTCACAACAATGTTTCTAAACACTCATTCAATGCCTTGGAGTGTGTCCACATCTCACAGGAGGAGGAATTTGCAATCACAATGTTCCAATTCAACGGAGGTCAAAGACATGGAACTTCATTCATGGAGCATTCACTCAAGATCCATCAAAAGTAGGTTCTTCGTCAACAAGATGTTTTCCGTCTTTGGATTTTCACTTCTCTCTCTTCTTCTCTCTCCTCCCTCCCTCTCTCTCTACATTCTATTTCTTCATTGAGAATGTACTTTTTCACTCTTTCGTCTTATTCACTTAAGTGACTTAATGTTGCATTGTAAAAGTCTTTTATAAATAAGAAAAGGACTTAGTTCCATTCCTAGGGAATTTGAAAAGTCACATGGTGGTGAGATGAAAAGTCACACGGGGGAGAGGAAGAGACATTTTGTAAGCTATAAATTGGAATGGCTTCTCCATTCAAAAGAGTTAGTTTTCTTGGTTGATAGCTCTCATTGTCTTACTACAAGCAAGAAACTCTTATGTTTTCCTCTCCACCTCAAATTTACTCCATGAGCATGGTTACTTGTGCAATATTATGCAAATAAACTTGGATTTACTTGGGTTTTGTTCCTCTTTCCTTGATATGGTGTCTTCCCATTGTTAACTTGGAAATATTACGCTTTTATGTCAATAAACTCGAAACTTGCTATCTATTGAGTAAAGCCCCCATTCTCACTTTTCCCCTCTCTAAACACACATTTCCTTCACCTCCTTTTTGCACACAGGTTTAGTGGAGTATTCCTATGTGATCCCCGGTCGAAAGACCACCCACGATGGTTAGAGCAGTGTATATATATTTTGTTTTGAATAAATGGAGCTACCCTATTCCTAATCGAGGGGACCTAGTTCTGAAGCTACTGTGAAAACCCCTAATTTGGCCTTGTGACAAATTATTTCACCAACACAAAGATAACTATAAATTATTAATTATTTATATTTGAAAACAAGTAAACGCGTGTGTAAACTGTTGTCATGTTACACATGCATTGGACTAATGACCATAAAGTCTCCCTCACCTTGGACATAGTGAAATGTATTGTGATTAGTTTAATGCATTGTTAATGTATTGTGATTAGTTTAATGCATTGTTAATGGAAAACCACTTTTCACAACTCGAATATCCTACTTTTGTGCATTTATTAATGTAAAATTATTATAGATATATTAAATACATTTATTTGAAAAATACTAAGATATCAATCTTAAAGTCAATGAGGTGTAGGTGAGTTGGTAAAATGGGCTAGTTGTGTCTAGCCCCACCTAGGTTCAAAACCTCACAAAGACACCCAATTCATACTTTCAGTCACATTTATTGATCTAAATTTTCGGAGTGAATGGTGACAAATGGTGTCAATCTAGTGACACAAACTTGTAAGGCTTAAAAATATATTTCTAAAAAATAAAAAATGGGCTCTAAACTCCACTTTGTAACTAAGATATTAAGATGTTTGGATTGACATCTTGAACGAGGGAAAAAAGAGAAAAATTTATTCATGAGAGCCAAATAAATATTGGGGAAAAAAAAGAGAGAAAATTATTCATGAGGGCCAAATTGCCTCAAAAACATAATAAAAAGAAGTTGGTTTAAAAAAAAAAAAACCTATTTTCAAAGTTCTTACAAGTTGGAAGCCTCCTTAAACTCAACCGGTCGTTGTAATTTAAAAAAGCACTATATAATTCCAATTTTGTTGCAATGAACAACCTTCTTAATTATCGTAGGCAAAAGCTCGTTTGTTGGAACGAGCTTACGTACTTACCGAGGCAATGAGCCGCTTGCTGACATTTTTCAATAAAGGCATGGAATAAGACGAATATTTGGCCAAATAAGTTGGCACTACTGGAAAGGGTCCACCTAACGTTCAATTTCCCGACCATAGTCCCTTCAAATCCAAGCGGGACGGACGGACGGACAGTCGTCGGCCGGGAAAATCATTTGACGGGTGACGTTTTTGCAATATTGCGGAAAACCCAAAGGATTAGATAAGGCTGATCATCGTGCGTACCGTCACGTCAACGGTGGGTCTCATGTCATACTGATGTCGCCACTGGCCACCTAAACGGCTCCAATATTCTCGCATATCCGGCCGGAGCGATACAAAGGATTTGGGTTTAAGCAGACCATACATTTTGTTTCTGAAAACAGAGGCAGTGGGCGGAAAAAAAATGGGGTTTGATGAAATCAGAGAACTCATGGGCTTACAGAAGCTTAGAAGTCACTACCAACCGCAGTTACCGCCTGCACTTCAGGTATTTTTAAGGCTTAAAAGTTTCCTTTAAATGGAAAAAAAAAAACTTTAACGTAGTTGTCTCTGTTAGGTTTTTTGAAGCTGAAAATCTGAGCAATATATGGTCCCGGGTTCGATCCGTGAACGTTTCAACGTTTTCCTGACGCATATACTATTTCTTTTATCTAATTTTTGCTACGATGGAAAATTATTTCACGGATTTCTTTGATATTCACCGAGTGTTCAAAGATGAAGATTGGCTTCGTGTTTGTACAGTTAGGGTTGTTTATGTTAAGCTAAAGATTCGATTAGATCAGTAGAGATAGATTTCTACTTTGATCTGGTGTAAGAAATGGCCGTTAGTTTATTACAAGAATTATCGTCAGTAATTTAAAATAAAACGCGGTAATTTAAAATAAAATGCAGAAGTAGATGATAAAATGTAATAACGACAATGGCACCTTATCCTCAATGTTAATAATATGTTAGGTTTATGGAAAATTTCAACTCGTTACCCTTGCTTATTTCCAAGGATACCTGCAGTAAGGACTTGGTCTGTGAAACACTGATAAGTGTCGTTAGGTTTCCACAGTTTAAAATTTAGAAAAATATTTTAGTAAAAGGCACGTGATACATTTTGTGATCTTTAATGTTTCGGATCATTCTACCGTATCCATCATCTGATGCAGAGGTGCAGGACTGCAGCAGCGATCCGAAACGTTAATGACCACATGCATCACATGTCTTTTCCTAAAATATTTTTCTTAATTTTAAACTGTGGAAACGTAAAAACACCTATTAGTGCTTCACATACCAAGTCATTACTGCAGGTATCTTTGGAAATAAGCAGAGGTAACGAGTTGAAATTTTCAATAAACCTGCAAAAAGTAATAGTCTAACTAATTAGATAAATTAGTTCAAACTGTCGTTTGATTAACATTTGGGCATGCAATGTACTTGAAAAACTCATCTATTTAACATTAATTAGATAAATTAATTAAAGCCCTCAGTAGCTCAAGTATTTCACGTTTAAAGTATTTTAAAAAAGATATCTATACAAAGAGCTCTATTTAGTAATCTTACACGTCTACATCATGATGATGGACCACTTAGGGTTATTAAATGTATCACACGTATTTTACACAGATGTTTTTCTAAATATGTGAAGCACAATTCTTTTTAAATTTCCCTTTATTTATATCAGGACATTGGGCACAATCATGCATATACTTGCCATTATACACTTAAAATAAAGAACAAGATAAAAATAAAGAGCAAGATAAAGCTCAGGGCAAGCACACTCTGATAGGCTCTAATTAAGCATTGAAATTCTACGATACCTAAAACCAGCACAATCAAATAATGCTTGGAGAATTTGTTGTAAACCTTGAGATCTACAGTTGGCTATTTATAATTATGCGGGAAAACATTCACTGTGCAGTGATCACTGATTTCAAAGGCAGTTGAGATTAATGCTAATCTTATGGCAATGAAGAACACGAAAAATCTTGGGACATTTTGTTGGTAAATTAATTTTCAAGGAAAAGATCTTCTAAAAAGGCAAACACACTATGGTAGGCGCTAATTAAACATTTAAAGTTTGATATCCAAAATTATCACAATCAAATTAAACCTTGAGATCTACAGCTGGCGAATATTATTTATGTGGGAAAACATTTACTATGCAGTGATCACTCATGACAATGACAGCTGAAATTAGTGCTAACCTTATCGCAATGAGGGAATTTCATTTTCTGAATCTGTATTCTGGGATTATTGAAAACCTTAATTATGCCTGATAATTATCTATAATGGCAGCCAGGGTGGTGGGGCAGCATAATAGTGTGAGATGTCAATAAAAATAGACCATTTTAAATTTTTTGTCCATTCAGAATGTCATGAGGCAATTTTTCTTCTTCTTTGGAGAAGGCAATGGAAAAATTGTGGTATCTTGGGGCTATGGTGGACTTTGAAGTCCGTTTCGCCCTGGAATATTTTTTTGAGCTGGATGCAATGGTGCAACTAGATTAAGGCCATATGCCACCAGTCAGTGGGCCATTTGGGGATAAGGTGACAGAGTTATTAATTAATGTGGAACCTTCCAAAAGGTGAAACTATATGAATATTCTAAAATAGGTGCCTCAAGATTGATATATCTAGGCGCTTTCCAGATAGATGTGTTTGTATTAAGATATTTGTACTGATTGGGAAATGATTATTGGCAAGTGATTATTGGTTTTGAAAGCAAAAACAATATTCCTATGTTGCTAGGAAACGGAAACGGAAACGAAATGGGTATGAAATGTGGAAATGGCAATTTTAAAAAAACCTTGGATACGAAATGTTATGGGAAACGTCTGTACAAATATATGTATATATATATATGGGGTACTCATTTTAAAATTGTACTCCATAGAGCATAAGAGATAATTATAACTGATAAAACACTCAGAATATTTTGTATCCATTGAAATAATCCATTATTATCATGTATACTTATCTCTAGGAAACTAGGACGTTTCAACTTTCAAAGTAGTTTCCATTTTGAAAACGTTTGAAAGCGAAGCAGGGGGCCCCTAGGCGTTTCCTGGTAACAGAGCAATATTCTTGAAGTAATTAACAATTTATCTATTTAATGGGTTCTAAAGGTAAAAATGATATTCTCGAAGAATTGACAATTTATCTTTTCATCTGTCACATATTTTTATAAATATTTCATACATTTAATTTGTGAAAACAATATTCTTCAGCTTGCCCAGTTTCAGGCCATAAATTATAAGATGATATTATCAAGAAATATTATTAAATCTATATAAACTGTTTAAATGGACACAAATTATTTGATTGGAAAAATTATATTGGTGGCATGTGGTTTATCAATTGTTTGCACCTATGAAGTCGATACGGCACCCCTAGGGCACCTGGTACCAGTACGAAACATACCCGGTACGGTACGGCCCGGATATGTGCCTGGAAACACCCAAGATACAGCCAGGCAGGTCTGGTTACGGCCGGGTACTTCTGCAGATGTGTCCGGCTGGGTACTTCTGCAGACATATCCGGCTGTATCTGGACCTGCCTGCCATATCCTGGCCGTATCCTGGCATTTCCTGGCCCAAAACTGTGTTTTTAATTTTTTTTTCTAGTTTAAATTTAATATATCATTACAGCAGAAATTACAGTTTTCAAAGCACCATTATTCTACAGAAGGTATAGTTTAAATTTAATATATCATTACAACAGAAATTACACTTTTCACAGCACCGGTATTCTACAGAAGGTATAGTTAAAATTTAATATATCATTGCAGTAGAAATTACAGTTTTCACAGCACCATTATTCTACAGAAGGTACCAAGTACAAGCCATCATAAACATGGATAAAAATAGTATGTATGAGATAAATCATAAATGTAATAAACACCTCAACTAGATATGGTAGGGACAATTGAAATTATGAATGTATGAGTAGTTTGTTGTGTTTATTTAGCTTGTTTTGTTTTTCATATGCATAATATGTGGTTAATTCCTATTTATATATTTTTAAATTTTTATATACAGTTTGTACGGATATATCCAATGCCATATCGGGGGCCAAGTTTTTTTTTTCCGTATCCACATATCGGATAGTCTGTATCCGCACCTGTATCCAAAACATATCAGCTACTTAGTTTTGCACCTATGAAATGGTAGAGAGGCATTCCGATATAGTTGGAATGCCATGCACAGTGCAAATAATTTTTGTTCGAATGAACACCCTTTTTCATACTCTTTTTGCTGGCATTATAATATATTAGTTTTTAATGCTGTATAATGTGATTATCTCAAGCACACAAATGAAAATTTGAATCATAGAAGACAGTTTACATTTAAAGAACCATTGATGAACTTTACTTTAAAATTTGGATCATATTTACAACAATGCCCACCATCAAAGCCACAAGTGTGCCTTGCATACTAATGACAACCTTGGCCATAACATTATCAAATTGTTTTCTTATCTTTCAGTAGTTGGGCTTGCCTGTTCACACGTGCAGCATCATTTCTTTTTCCTTAAGAAAATAAGTCAGATGAAAAAAATCAAGTTAACTTTGAAAATTTGAATTGATAATACTCAATACTCTTCCCAAGTGGTTGAATACTCATGAGTTTGATTCTACTCTCCATGGAAATGAATGTAGACAATTTTTTTGTGAGATTTTTAGAGTTTCAACTTTCTTAGCCAAATGCTCAGTGTACTGTTCCTCTGTAGCTTATTGAGTTGTTCTTGAGTCCAATCTGCATAGCTATGCTTTGCATTCTAGTACAATGATGTTCGCTTATTTTATACACATTTTTATGTCCACTTTGATGTCTATTAGAAATATATATATATATATATATATATATATATATATATATATATATATTGTTTGCTGAGTTGCTTCTGAAGATTTTCCAAGTATTTGTGCAAGTTGTGCTCTTACTTGTCAGATTTGTGCAGTTACCAAGTTTGAGTCACATTGATGTGACTTTGGATCAGATCAATCAATTTATGGTCCATTTCATGTTTCTTCCAAGTAAGTGTTTCTTGGTGTCAACCCAAATGTGGGGAAAATTCAACGTGATAACCTGGCCACACTGGCAAGTATAAAATGAGAGTAACTATGTGGTATCTGGGTATCATCAGGCTTGGTTAGTGTGGTGTTTCATATTTAACGCCAGTCCCTGCATACACCCTACCCTGCGTTCAGCCTTGCTCTTATAGAATTGAGACATGGAAGGGACAGTGTTATGTCCTCCTTGAGCTTTTATTTTCTCCTGGAGCTGTAAGTACAGCTCGAGTAACATGGCAGTGCATCTGCTTGATCACATATAAACAAGTATACACTAGAGTTTAACTGCAGTAAATTGTAATTTCAAGTGGCACTAGATGTAAAACATGCAGGCTGGAAGTTGAACTGGGGTTGATTGTAATTAGGACAGATATTCTATTTCTTACCCACCAAAATGAATCTCAATATATGCTAAATTTGATGTACAATGAGTATGAGCTTGTTTTTGCTGCTGTTCTTTTGAGTACTTTGTTTAAAAACAGACTTATGCATAGAATTGTGAAGCTATCTATAAGTGCTGAGATATGATAGCAGTTGTATAAGACGAGATTGAGAAAATAAAATCACAAAAAGGGAGAGAAACACAAGAATTACAATGTGGGAAAAATCCAGCAACTTAGGGTTGTGCCTCCCTATATCAACCAAAATCTGCAAGAATTACAAGACAATTCATCTATTTGTCCACACAGGGGAGGTGCACGGAAGACAAATCACTACTAGTTGAGACAAAAGATCTGCTCAACCCAAGTTGCAGATTGTAGAACATATAATGGAATCTAATAACAAGATGTGCAATAACCATTACACAGTTGAATGTGGGACATTCGCAGAATAATACAATTTCTATTCAAATGAAAGACAAGGCTAGAGTACATATGTGTACAATGCGTAACAAGATTGAGAATGAGAATTCTTGTGATTCAAAAGGGGTAATACTTTCTTTTGATTTGCCTAGACTATGCATGCCCAGAAAGACCGAGAATGATATTCCCCATAATTAGAAAGGGGATAACACATCTTAATTGATTTGTCTTTGCGGGAGATGACCATTCAAATGTTAGATACTTAGGGCATGTTAACATTGTTCTACGATGGCGATGGCCTCAATTCTAATTATTCTCTTAGGGTTGAATGGGTTGCAATATATCATTACATGAAAATTGTTATAACAGGATGACGGTTGCAGTAAGAGAGAACGGTTCTGAGAAATGATTCATCTTCTACCCGAGTGAGGGTTGGCCTTCTCGCGGGCGTAATGGTATGTTGATAGGTGCCCCAACATGGCGTGCCGCCCAATAGCGAGATCCTAACACATGGAATTTTAGTTTTGGAGGTCCTACACATCTGCGCAAAGTGCTATGAGGTGTGCGTTAGTGTGAGGTGTTGTATGGTGAACATGAGATTGCGAGATGTAATGCGTAATGATACCACGGGGCTACGCATAGATGATAGGGTGCGGATCGAAGGACATGTTGCAAGTCATGATGTAGGCTGCGACAATGTTGCGAAGTACCATGAGTCCATGTGTGTGGAGCAAGACATTGGAAGGATGCATTGAAACTCTCTATGATGTGGCAAAGTGCAAAACATCTTGCAAAAAACTTGAGTCGGAACTGAATTCATCTTGGCACTTAGGAAGTGGGTAAGGGTGCACGAAAGTTGCACGGTGGTGCGTGCACTCACTGCAGTGGTGCACCAAATACATGGGGTCGCTCAAACATGTGTGACATTATACAAAAAGCACAATGTTTCCTTAGTGTTGTGACTCACCTCGGGGTATTTCAATGAAGCTAAAAAATGCCGGAGAAAGCACCCATATGCTAGGAAGATCAACTTGTATAGAAGACCTTGGTGTCGTGTGCTACCTTGGGATGTGCCAATCGAATGGAGTGGAAAGCGATTTGTGATGCTTCCAATCCGAGGTGAGCCATTTGGATGGTGCGAGCCAACTTGGAGTGGTTAATATTGCTCATGGTGCGGGGAGTTGGTAGATGTCATGAATATGTGACACATGGTACTATGTATGTGACCAAAAGTCAACAAGAGTACCACATTGAGAAGGTAGGTAGTCTTTTGGGACCCATCTTGTGCTTGTATCACTTTGTAGGAGCCTCCAAGCAACTAAGTTTTCTTAATGCTCTCACAAGATTTCCTTACTTGAAACCCACCCAAGACAACTTACTTTGCCACTACACTTAGTTGTACACGCACTTTAAAGCTCTAGATGATTTTTACATCATCCCAATGGGCATATTTATTCTTCTACACGAGTATCAAAATGGCACAGACTCAAAACGCCTTTGTCACTCCAACACTTTGGAAGTTAGAGTGCCACAAATTCCATTTTGGATGGTTGAGTTTTATCGAGCTCTATGAATTCCGTTCTAGATGGTTGAGTTTTATCGAGCTCTATGGATTCCGTTCTAGATAGTTGAGTTCTCTCTTTTTCTTCTTTGAACATATTCAACATTACTACAGCTGGAGCTGAATTTGTCTATTTGGTCAATTTTTTGTTGGATGCAAACTGTACACATTTGGCTGGAGTCGAATGTGCGTGCTAAGTGACACGAGTTGAATGTGTCACTTAATTCAGTCTTTCCAATGTGGAAGGTTCCTTTACTTCCATTTGCTCATGATTGTACAATGCACAACTTGTATGTTTGTTTCTTTGCCTTTAGCTTGTGAGTGGAAACATGTCTTTAGTTCATCATTGGATTGCACCTTCCCAAATCGGGGTCTTTTAGTCCCCGAAAGCTTAAGAACTCATGAAGTGAGGGAAAAATTCTATCACTTTGTCTTTTGAATATGACTTGGCTTTGAATGTCAATTGTGCCTATAATCCAGTTTCTCAATTTCTTGCTCTCCTCTTCTTGTTGTACTCATCTTCCTCAACAACATAACATCCTTTTCCAACTCTTCTTGGGCAATAGGTGAAGAATCTTCAAAGAAAGGCAACAATGGGCCTTGTTCTTCAGCATTGAACATAGAAGGCTCAAAAAGGACAATATTTGCTACTCAATACATCTGTATATGCAGATGCATGTTTAATCAGAACGCATTGGTTCCCATTTGCTCAACAATCACAAATGGACAATACCCTAGATGGTTTAAACTTTGCTTGACCTTGGAGTCTTTCATTACTTAAATAAATCCCATACCTTGCAGTTGAAGATGAATCTGCCTTACTTTGTCAATGAAGTTTTCAGCCTGCTGAATTTTTGAATAATTCTCGTCTTTCCCTCTCTTGGTTGTCCAATCACAATAGTGAATGGGTTAGGAGGCAAGTAACCAGAACATTCTCCAAAACATGCTTCAAAAAGAGACTTATTTGTATAAGTGCGGACTGCCCTATTATATGACCAATTATGATCCCAAGTCTTTGGATGCTTTTTGTTGTGCCCCCTCAAGAGCTGCATCAGCATTCTATTTGTTACTTAGGTTTGGCTTCCATTTGGGGAGGACAGCGGCTAACCTCTTCAACCTTATCATTCTCACAAAGTAGTCCAAATTTTTCCTAAGAACCTTGCATCCCTGTTTGAAACAATGGAAGCAGGCAATCCAATGTGAACCCAGAGATAAGCAAAGATTAATTCAACTGCTTCATGGCCCTTAAATGTTTTCTTGGGTTGAATGAGTATTCACATCTTGCTACTCTTTCTTGACATGGGAAAAACCTCCTACAAAATCCATGGAAATGCTTTCCCTTGGTCTAGAAGGGATCGAAAATGTCATATAAAATCTTTTTAGTTATATGGCATATTTGTGACACATAAAACATATCTTATGAATTTAGCAACTACATTCAACTATGCCAGGGTCTTTGTTACCCCAAATTGATCATTATGCATCTCTTTCATAAGCTGAATTCATTTATCTCTTGGAACACAAAGCTTTCCCAACTTGTAGATCAGCCCATTTTTGAGATGACAGTCTTCCTTGTGCTCAAAACATGTGCATTTTTTCTCCCTTGCAAGGGTTGATATATCTTCTGATATCTTCATCATGCACATTCTCCTCACCATATGCCTCATGGAAAAATGTTTCAAGCTGAATTCTTGTGTCTAAAGATGAAATCAAAAGTGTTCGAGTCTAGACAATGTATCAACCAATTTGTTATTTACATCTTGTTTATACTTGATAGCCAAATGAAATAGTTTTAAGAAACCCATCCATTTGTAATGCCTTGCTTCCCGCACTTTTGATTGTGCTTATAAATATTGGAGATATTGGTGATCCGTGTAGCCTGTGGTTTCCTTACCTATCAACGAGGCTTCCATTTTTAACTACTTGAGCAAGTGCATACAAGAATCCACAAGTATCTTATAAATTGATACACCTCGAACAATATATTCATAAATAAAAAAATGCATGCAAACCTTCATTGTATGAAACATATTTCAAAACTACCCCATAAAGAACTTTAGAGTAATAACATGCCGTCTTACCTCCTTGCAATAAAACAACCTCCATAATACATTTGCTTGTATTTGTCTCCCCCTTCAAATAGTAGTTGTGAGTTGGGTAGTGCCAAATTCGGCAGTTGCTGTTTTTATGTTTCATTCCATCAAAAGCGCGATACTGATTTTTATGCCAAGTAAATGACTTACCACTTGTGGTTATGGAATGAAAATGTGGCACTCTTGTGGAGATTGATGCTAGGAACTTTCTAAACTATTGGACAACCCCCACAAGGCTCTTTGTCTTCGTCACATTATAAGGTTTGGACTAGTTGACAATGACCACAATCTCGGCGGAATCAATTCTAAGTCGACAAGTGTGTTTGTTGTGCAAATTCACACTTCTTCTCATTGATCATAGCTAATTCTCCTTGAACATTAGGAAAACTTGTCTCAAATGCATTAGACACTCATCATAAGTTTTGCTAAAAACAGCAAAAACTGACTTCATCATCATAAGTTTTGCTAAAAAGTAAAAACTAACATCATCCAAATAGATAATGACTAAATGATCTTTGCATGGTCTCAATATAATTCATCAACCATATGAGGGCAGTAAGAGCGTTATGCAAATCAAAGAGAAGCACAAGCCATTTAGACAAACTTCGCCTTATCTTGAAAGGTGTTTGTTTATGTCCTCTTTATTTTTATTTGGTGTTACTTGGATTTCAACTCTAGCTTGGTGAAGTACTTGATATGTTTGAGATGATCCAATAATTCTTGATGGTACTTTTATTCATGGCTCTATAATTAATACACATTCTCCATGCACCATCTTTCCCGGGCACCATGACAATAGGAGAACCAGAAGGAGATGTGCTAAGAAGGATTACTTCTTGATCTAGTAATGCTTCAAGTTGTTTTTGTACATCTCTTGCCTCCAACTGGCTTATAGAAGCCTATGTTGGGAAGAGGACAATCGAGTAGCAGCTGGATCTCTTGCTTTATATTTAACAACCTGATTGTGTTGTTTATCCTTCAAAAGAAGTAAAGCAAACTTCCTATCAGTATTAATCAACTTTCTAACTTGGTTAGCACTTACCAAGAAGAGCTTGGATTTACCTTGATATACATTGATGACGAAGTTTTGCTCACTCTTGACCAAGCGGTACTAGTTGGATCTTCTCATGAAGACAACATCTCTCACATATATATAAGGCTGGCAAACACTACTCCACAAGCAGCAAGGGCCACTACACCCAATTCAACTTCATCACTGAAATGTTCAAATATCCCAAACTTAATTTTTGCATTGTTTGGATGCTTATATCACTACTCCTTACTTCACCAAATCCAATGAATATGGACAAGGATGATCATATGCTGCAAGCCCAAGCTTGTCAAAAATTCTTTAGAAATCAGAATTGCTTGTTAGCAAGAATAAAAAAGAGCATCGACCTTTTTCCGCTTTATTTGAATCTCAATATTAAAGATTTTAGGAATTCATCTCTATACATGACCTCTTTTCTATTCAAACCCACCTCTTTTCTAATGGAAGTGCAAGCAATCTCCTCACACACATTGAAGTTGCTCCTCTCTTTCCCTTCTACCATGATCATAACTTTTCTCTTGATATGGTTATTGGATGCAATTTTGTTGGGAATTAGTATCTACATTGAGGTAAATTACTATTTATTGTGTGTAAGTTACCGTATGATTAATATGGTAATATGGTTATTTGGTTGGTTATGTAATGTCCCCAATGGACATATTCTTGCCCCAATGGGATTTTAGGCAAATCCCAACTTTAAAATGCAACTTATAGACAAGATACAAAATATGTATTATGCAGATCTGAAAATTTCTTTAGAAAATGCGACTAGGGTGCAGCATTAAACCCAACTAAATCAGCATTTATATCATCATGCTCTCATACAAATATGATTCTACATATTTATAAAGCCAAACTATGCAAATAAACCCAGATTTCAGATGCACAAATGGCTGGAAATAACTTCTAAAATCTGCAGACTTGCTTGGTACCTTTTTGCACACCAAAAATTCTGAAAATGGAGAATCTGATATATAAAAATATTTAATAATTACAGCCACTAAAAACAGCTCTGAATTTGCCTTAGAAGATGAAGTATCATCTCCACAGGTGGTCGCTCAAGCTGGACAAAGGCATATAAAAATTGATAACAATTTCTCTTCAAACCCTTCATTCAAAATCTGCAAAAATCCCTTTATTCTAATACTGAAAATAAATCTTTGCAAGCACAATAGAATCTCCTGAGTAGAGATCCCTCACATTCTCTAAGAGGGTTTTCGTCCTCTAGAGGGTAAATTCTGAAGGGTTTTCGTTCTTGGAATGTAATTTGCAAAAGCATTAAAACTTAAGTGCAAGATCAGAAAATGACAAGTGAATAAGCATGCTTTCCTCAAGTCGACCTCTTTCTTTTATAAGAAAAATGACCCAAAGAGGCCTCCACAATGACCAATCAACAAAAGTTGATTTCTTCTAGACATGTGCCCCAAATTCCCTTAGCCTAGGTCGCATTTTTCTTGGGAGGAATTATAATTTTTATCCTTTATATACTTCATTCTCCCTCCTTTGCCCAAGTTGCATTTTTGCCTAGGGATGGCACAAAATTAGCATGGCCCTCTTTTCTATTCTCCCTAGGAAGGATACAACATAATATTAGACCCAATGCATCTATCTAGAGATTACAAATTTATTATTAAGCCAAATAAATTAATACAAGTGCTTTATTAATTTTATTTAAATATTTTTTTAGCACTTTGTAATAAATTATGTGACTTAAGTCAGCCATCGGTTAGACAAAATTGGGCCAAAGGTCTTCAATAAGAACTATTCGAAAAGAGGGACATTACAGTCCTCCCTTCCCGAGATTGCTTGCCCCCAAGCAATCACAAGTAGCAAACCTGTATCCTCATCAGTTCTTGGATCCCAAATCAGCCTAAGCCTTTTGAATGGCTTCTCATGCACTATACAAAACTGCTCAACTGCTGCAAAAAGAACTCATGCAACTTACTTGTGAAAAGTGCCATGATCCTCCTCATGTATGCCCCAAATTTGCCGTACTCCTCATCATGTCCTTGCTGTCCCATGCTGCAATGAAGTGAAAAATCCTCATATATGTCTTCATTAGGTGATTCCTTGTCCACAACTATCATAGACATGGCTGTCATTTGATGGGGCAGCGTGTATTTGAGTGCCTTCATGGTAACTTGTTTCCCTTCATGTTGGAAACTCAACTCCATAGCCTGCAAATCTTGGGTGACTCTTCCTAATGAATGAAGCCATTGCATACCAAGTACCACATTGTTATCTTTCAAATCAATAACATAGAAGTCATCATGAAGAGTGTACTCACCAAATAGAATGCTGATTTTGCTCACTTTCTTTTTGCAAGGAATAGTGAGACCACCTGCTGTAATTACATCAAAGCCATCAAAATGATCATAATGCAAGCCTCTTCTGTTCACCAATCCTTCATCCATGAAGTTATGTGTGGATCCACTATCAAGAAGTGCCATTATCTTACACTCAAACATGGTACCTTCAAATATGAATGGATTGTACCTTGGTGCTCCTGAAAGATAAGTGATTTTACCTCCATGTTCCATGTTTGGTGTTGGCTGCTCCTTTTCCTTTTCTGAATTAGTATCATCATCCACATCTGAAATAACCTCTATGAGATGTATCTTGCCTTTACCAAGGCAATTATGTCCAGGCTCCCAATGATCCTTACAATGAAAGCAAAGTTTCTTCCTCCTCAACTCATTACGAGTCTCCTGATCCATCTTTGGTGTAGACTCCACCTTTGAAGAAGTGGGCTGCTCACTTCCATGCTGCTCTTTCTTTTCATTCTTTACATTCTTCTTTTGGGGCTGAATAGGAGTAGTATCCAAGTCCATGGTTGTCTGAATAGCTTCATGCAAAGTCCTAGGCTTAAGAGCCTTGACAAAACCTCTCAATCTATCATGAAGCCCCTCAATAAACAACATCACTACTCTCTTCTCAGGCATCTCTGGCACCATCACTGCTATACGCTGAAATTCGTTGATGTATGCATCAACGTGCCCACTTTGTCGAAGCTGTGCCAAGTCCCTGTAATAAAGCTCCACATCCTTGCGATCAAATCTCACAATCAACCTCTCACTAAACTCCCTGTATGACCGTAGAAGATCATGTTTCTGCGTGATTAGCCCATGGTGCCACCAATCGTACGCTACTCCCTCAAGGTGCAACGTGGCAAACTGGATAGCCTCCTGCTCTTGCATAGGCTTAAGAGTGAGGTATGTGTCGAGCTTGTGAATCCATGCTCTGACACTGATCTTTCCACTACCATCAAATGTGGAAAGGGTCACCTTGTTGGTGGCCTACTTCAACTCCCTGTTTTGTGTGCTCTAGGCCTCTGTACCTGTCTAGCTCTCAAGCTTTCTCTCCTCTGAGCACAATACTGATGAAGGGGAAAGGCATTCCGTATCTCCTCTGGTAAAGCTCTCCACTCATCATTAGCTGCCATCACATTATCCTGAAAAGTTGTATTCTCAAGCGGATCCTCAACCACGGGTGGCTCCTCTCTAGGTAGGAAGCTAGGCTGCATAGGTCTATCTGTAGTCCTGGTAGATCTCCTCTCCTCTGGTATGTCTCCTCTCACGGGAGGGGAATCTCTCACGCTACCAACCTCTGTAGGTGCCTGCTGTGCCTCCTGTGACTGCTGGCCACTGATATGGATCTATCCCTTCTATCACGTCGGTCTCTTACATCCATCCTCTGCATCAACTGCTGCATGGTCCGAATCATATCCCTGAAAAGCTCACGATCTGGGTCAACCCGTTCATCCTGGGGAGGGCTAAGTGATCCACCTCTTTTGTCTCCCATGTTTTCAGCACTATTCCCTGTGTCTAAATTTGATAGAAGACGAGCTTGTCTCCTTGTGTGATACCCGTGGGGCCCAACTTCTCTCGGCTGCATCAAACAAGACCCTCCATGTGGGAGAATCGCTACTCTGATACCATTGAAAGATCCCCAACCGATCTTTGGCCTCAAATCTGTTTTTCTATGGCGTGCAAATGATAAAATATAACTTTATGGAACACTGGCAAACAACCTAGGGCAATTCTGAATTAACTCTAGCAAATACGACTAGGGTTAGGGAATAAATTCATTGCAAATGGCTCTCATAATAATATTGTTTTGACCACAAATGATTGCTCATATTTATAACCCCAAATCAGAATTTTATGTGACTAACTCAGCCCAAAATGGTTTTAAAAACACAATCTGTGACGGCTGCAATTTTCTAACAGAAATGGCGACTAGGTTTGTATATAAAATTTCCCACAACAACAATCAAACCAACATGTTTTCCCCCTAAACTGACCTGTGCGTATTGGCAGCGTAATATACATATAAAATCTGACTTTTCTGAGTTAATATTAGGCTGGAATTTATATCAGAAATCTGCAGATGATAGAGGACTGAAACAGCACTATAAACCTTCCCAAAAATTACAGAAAATGCTTCATTTGATCCACAAAAATTAATGCAACATACAGCAATAAGTTTCAGACCTGAAATGTCTTCAAAACACCTCCAAATGGCCAAAAGATGGGTTGCTTCATTGGATCAAAATGGCACAGCCCAATTACAATCTTTATTCTTCACACCCCGGTACAAGATCTATCAACTACTGATTGGAAAGACTGAAAATACTCGTGCTAGCACAATAGAATTTCCTGTGTGGAAATCCCTCACATTCTCTAAGAGGGTTTTTGTCCTCTAGAGGGTAAATTCCGAAGGGTTTTCGTCCTTGGAATGTAATTTGCAAAAGCATCAAAGCTTAAGTGCAAGATCAGAAAATGACAAGTGAATAAGCATGCTTTCCTCAAGTCGACCTCTCCCTTTTATAAGAGAAATGACCCAAAGAGGCCTCCACAATGACCAATCAACAAAAGGTGATTTCTTCTAGACATGTGCCCCAAATTCCCTTAGGCTAGGTCGCATTTTTCTTGGGAGGAATTATAATTTTTATCCTTTCTAAACTTCATTCTCCCTCCTTTGCCCAAGTCGCATTTTTGCCTAGGGATGACACAAAATTAGCATGGGCCTCTTTTCTATTCTCCCTAGGAAGGATACAACATAATATTAGACCCAATGCATCTATCTAGAGATTACAAATTTATTATTAAGCCAAATAAATTAATACAAGTGCTTTATTAATTTTATAAATATTTTTTAGCACTTTGTAATAACTTATTGTGACTTAAGTCACCCTTGTGCATACCCTTTGGCCGTCGGGTAGACAAAATTGGGCCAAAGGTCTTCAATAAGAACTATCCGAAAAGAGGGACATTACAGGTTAGTCGTATATATTGTTATAACAACAATATATTACAAATGAATTATAGGTTTGGGTTGGTGAGATATTTGAGGGATATGATTTTCCCTATTTATAGGGACCCCATTTCCTATATATTTGTATGTCTTGGAGGATTTTGTACTATAATATAATATTATATTGTGTGTTCGGCTCTTCCTTTTTTAATAAATTCGGTATCAAGCTTCCAATGTTTCTCGTTTATAACACCATCTACATTACAATGTCCACATTGATTTTTACTATTTAGCATCTTTATTTTTTGCAAGAGTGGTAGCATTCTGCTTACCTTTTTAGTTGCCATTTCCCTTTGGCTTTGGCACACCTTGCTGATTTGAAGCTGAAAAATGATTGACACTTCTTGTCCATCTCAAGATAGTGTGCTTGGACACATGCCTCCTTAGATGGCTATGAAGTCCCCAAAGTATTTCACCAACACATCATGGTCTTGTGTGCACAACTTCATTCGGATTGCTTGCCTTCAAACCTCGATTGTATATTCTTGCACACACTGTCCTTGCCTTTGCTCATAGAATTTCAATTTAATTGCGAGTTCCTCTTTAATTTAATTAGTTTCTTAAATTAATCCACTTAGTAATTGGAAGCAACATTTGCAAAGCCAAAGAACGAACACAACTCTCCCACCAAGTGAGTGCATGGCCAAAAAGTTCAAAACTTGCAAAAATGCATCTGCTTCTTTTCACCAATATGATGGTAACTGAAATATACCTCAAGTTGGGTGCCAATTTTCAGGCTTGTTTGCATCCACCTCTCCTTGATAGGGTTGAATGGTGGTTGAGTTGTGGAATTGCTTGGAATTCCATGGGGTTTCTCCCTCTCTTGATCTTTTGGGTATCTCTTCCCTGCTTCTTTGTGTTCCTTGGGTATTGACAATGAAATCCCAAACTTGTCAACGAGTGCCGCCATAAACCTCTTCTTCTTGTCAATCTTTCCATTGATTGGGAGATGCTTGCAACATTCACTTCCAACTTCAAGAATTCCTCCTGGGAGTTTTCATACTCTTGAGATGTGCTTTCTTCATCATGAGCCATGCTTCTTCTCACTTCTTTATTCCACCTCCTTGTGGATATCTCTTGATGCCAAGGAGTTAATTCACCAACTTCTCTTGATCTTGCTAATCTAGTCAAGGGTATCTGCCAAACTTATCACACACAAACCAAAGACCAAAAATATGCTCTGATATCACACCTGATCTGTAATTAGGATAGATATTCCATTCCTAATGCTCCAACACGAATCTTAACATGCCAAATTGGATATGCACTAAGTATGAACTAATTTATGTTTTTCGTTCCTAAAGTTATTTGGTTAAATCAAAATAAACCATAAAATCTGGAAGCTATCTAAGTGCCGGAGTTTATTACAGCACCTGTATAAAATGAAATTGAGCAAGTAAAATGATTGAAACAATCACACAAAAGAATCTTCTTGTAGAATCTGAACGGTCATCCTGAAGATGAACTGAGCAGTCATTTCATGTTGATAAATATGTAATTTATATCACATTTTCAAGTGAATGAGAATCAGGTTTCACCTTCCCATTTCCATTTCCTTTTCACAGTCCATTTCCTGGCCTTACATTGGTATCAGAGAATAGGCTATTCTCTTTTTTTCATCCTCCAATTTCCTCCGCCCGCTGCAAATCCTTTTCCTAGCGAAGCCAGGGCTGTACAGCTGAGCTTAGACCAGTGGACCCCTCCATCTATCCTCACGGCTCACTGCACAAGCCAACTGTAGTATTATGCCATATTGCGGAGGAAAAGCATGGGTTTATTCCGCTTGCAGGCCGCAAATTGAAGCATTAGAATTGTGCATAGTTTTTCTCCTTTCCACATCACCTGGCCAAAAGCGTTGGTATTGTGGTTTGGTATTTGATGTTGTAGAATGAATGAATGAAAGATTTTAATAATGTCCACGAGACCAAAACAGTCTATGGGACCAAGAGCTGAAAAAGGGGCCCCACTCTAGCACAATAGCTGGACACAAGGGCTGCCCTATCAATCTTGCAAACTTTCAAACCCTTTTTGATGTTTGATCTTCTACTGTGGATCTTGATAAAAAGAACTGTCTGTCTTTTCAAGCCTTGCCTCCTCAAACAAGTTGGTTAATTTGTCAACTCTCGGGTGTCTTCATACTTGATACAAATGTCACTATAGGCTGCACACTCCATGATGTAATGCCATTTTGTCTCCACCCTCCCTTTGTTACAAAAAAACATATTCTCATTTCCCACTCCTCCTTGGGTGTTGTCCACCTACCGGTCTCACACTGAAGATGATGTGAGCTAGTCCTCAATTGGGCCATCAACATCTTCACCTTCCACTTGATTTCCACTCCTATGTAGGCTTTTTCATCATGTTCCCACATGGGATTAAACTCTTTGATATAATATGCTTTCTTTTACCCAAGTCGTTGCTATTCTGGTTTGTTATGCAACCTCCTTGTAGTCCTACATGTCTCACATTGAAGATGATGCGAGCTAGTCCTCAATTGGGCCATCAACATCTTCGCCTTCCACTTGATTTCCACTCCTATGTAGGTTTTTTCATCATGTTCCCACGTGGGATTAAACTCTTTGATATAATATGCTTTCTTCTGCCCAAATTGTTGGTATTCTGGTTTGTTATGCAACCTCTTTGTAGTCCTACATGTCTCTACAGCCTTTGATCCTCTGTCGACTTTGACACGGCTCTTCCATTTGCAGCCCACCAACCTGCTACTTGCCCACTATTCTCAAGTGGTGCTCAAGCCATGGCCTTACATTGGTATTAGAGCACCAGGGTAAATATCCATTCAAAGCAAATACATTGGCAGTAAAATTTAGTTGCTTAAGTTTTTCAATTCTTAGTCTGCAAACTCAAGTCTTCACCAAGTCAATATCTTGGCTGATGGCAACTCGATAATTGGAGAAGGGAACAAGCTATCACTAAGGCAATATCTTTTGCAAAGGAGAAGGGGCTCTGTATCAAGAAAATGAGGCACCAAATACACAAAAAAAGTTGCCAAAATGGGCAACACAACATTGGTTTCACAACTACCCCTGTGGATTGAGGGGGATTGTAACAATATTGTACATAATCCTAGGTGTAGGCAATAAATGTAATAATAATATTTTATATTATTATACCTAGATACATTAGAAGCTGAACAGTCATCTTGAAGATGAACTGAACAGTCATTTCATGTTGATAAATATGTACTTTGTATCACATTTTCAAGTGAATGAGAATTGGGTTTCACTCTTCCATTTCCATTTCATTTTCATAATCTATTTTCCGGCCTTACATAAAAACAATATCGTACATAATCCTAGGTGTAGGCAATAAATATAATAATAATATTTTATATTATAATCATCAAAATACAATAGGAGCTGAAGAGTCATCTTGAAGATGAACTGAACAGTCATTTCATGTTGGTAAATATGTACTTTATATCATATTTTTAAATGAATGAGAGTTGGATTTCACTTTTCCATTTCCATTTCATTTTCATAATCTATTTCCTGGCCCTACATAAAAACAAGAGAATTTACCATAGAGAAATGCAATGTGGGAAAAATCCAGAAACTTGGGGTTGTGCCTCCTCATCTCAAACAAAATCAGAAAGAATTACAAGCCAATTTCCATTTTGGAGCCTCCAAGAACACCATGGGAATTTTACATCACTTCTAAAATACTCTCACAAACTTTCCTACTCTAAACCTGATAGGAGACAACTTACGTGACTCCTACACTAAGCAATGCAAAGCATTCTACAACTCTACATGATTTTACGTAAGCCCAATGGGCATATTATACTTCTATATGAGTAGTTAAATGACACAAAAGACTCGAAATGCCTTGCCATCGAAAGATCCCTAATGGGACTATTCCACCTTAAATTGGATTATCAGTCAAACCCAAAGCAAAATACAGACTCAACACAATGAGAGCAAATAAATATATGGCAGCCCAGCATTATTTGTGAGAAATGCGACTAGAGGTATAAGGTAAACCCATACAAATCAGACCTTAACATTCCCACCCTTCATGTAACACTGAAATACAGACTTTTCAAGACCACAATCTAAAGAAATATAAAGATTTAAAGTACCAAACAGGTCTGAATTTATTTAAAGAAGTCTGCAGAAATATTTTACCAGTTCTGGACTGTATATAGACTGATTTTAATAATAAAATCTCTGCAAGATACAGTCTGCAATAACAGTTGGAAATAGAGAGTTTTTGGCCCTCTGAAACACACCACAAATGTATATAAAAGCAGCTCGAATCCAGCTCCAAAAGCATGTGACACAACTGCTTTTTATGACCTTCCGAAACGCCCAGAATTTGCCCAAACTGGTTCGCTCCAGCAGTACCAAAATTAATAGTTCAACAACCTGATTATCCCTTGAGATCCCAATACAAAATATGAGTGCAAAAGAGAGTTTTCGTTCCCTTTTCACTATCCTTCTTGCGGGTTTTCGTCCTCAGAAGTTACAGCCACAAGTGCTTCAGTTTACAAGCTATTTGCAAAATATAAAATGATCATGGAATGCCTCTTCCAAGTCGACCTCTCCCTTTATAAAGGCAAAGTGACCCAAAGGGAGCCTTTTTTCCCACCAATCAGTTTGCAATACATTTTCCTATGCATATTTTCCTCCTAGCCCAAGTCGTACTTTTGCATAGGGAAAATACAAAATTAGTATGGGTCTCTTTTTACTTCTAGGCAGCCAAGATACACTTTCCTAGACAAGTCGCCCATCCTCATGGGAGGATACAAAAGTTGCATGGGCCTTATACCTCCCAAATGGCCAATATTCATTCTCTAAGCAAGTCGTCCAACTCCCTAGGAATGATACAATCATAACATTAGACCCCTTTGCACTTATCTAGAGATTACAACATGTATTTATAAGTGCATTCCTATACTAAGTCAAATAAATAATTATAAGTGCTTTAATATTTTCTTTTAGGCACTTATAGAAATTTATTGTGACTTAAGTCACCCTTGCACACACCTTTGGGTATCGGGTAGACAAAATGGGCCAAAGGTCTTTGATGCTATTAGTCGAGAAAGAGGGACATTACATTGTGATTGCTTGGGGCAAGCAATCTCGGGAAGGGAGGACTGTAATGTCCCTCTTTCTCGACTAATAGCATCAAAGACCTTTGGCCCATTTTTGTCTACCCGACGGCCAAAGGGTGTGTGCAAGGGTGACTTAAGTCACAATAAATTTCTATAAGTGCCTAAAAGAAAATAAAAGAAAATATTAAAGCACTTATAATTATTTATTTGACTTAGTATAGGAATGCACTTATAAATACATGTTGTAATCTCTAGATAAGTGCAAAGGGGTCTAATGTTATGATTGTATCATTCCTAGGGAGTTGGACGACTTGCTTAGAGAATGAATATTGGCCATTTGGGAGGTATAAGGCCCATGCAACTTTTGTATCCTCCCCATGAGGATTGGCGACTTGTCTAGAAAGTGTATCTTGGCTGCTTAGAAGTAAAAAGAGACCCATACTAATTTTGTATTTTCCCTATGCAAAAGTACGACTTGGGCTAGGAGGAAAATATGCATAGAAAATGTATTGCAAACTGATTGGTGGGAAAAAAGGCTCCCTTTGGGTCACTTTGCCTTTATAAAGGGAGAGGTCGACTTGGAAGAGGCATTCCATGATCATTTTATATTTTGCAAATAGCTTGTAAACCGAAGCACTTGTGGCTGTAACTTCTGAGGACGAAAACCCGCAAGAAGGATAGTGAAAAGGGAACGAAAACTCTCTTTTGCACTCATATTTTGTATTGGGATCTCAAGGGATAACCAGTGTGTTGAACTATTAATTTTGCATGCTGCTGAGCGAACCAAACTTGGGTAAATTCTGGGCGTTTGAAGGTCATAAAAAGCAGTTGTGTCACATGCTTTTGGATTTGGATTTGAGCTGCTTTTATATACATTTGTGGTGTGTTTTAGAGGGCCAAAAACTCTCTATTTCCAACTGTTATTGCAGACTGTATCTTGCAGAGATTTTATTATTAAAATCAATCTATATACATCGAGCTAATGGTAAAATATTTCTGCAGACTTCTTTAAATAAATTCAGACCTGTTTGGTACTTTAAATCTTTATATTTCTTTAGATTGTGGTCTTGAAAAGTCTGTATTTCAGTGTTACATGAAGGGTGGGAATGTTAAGGTCTGATTTGTATGGGTTTACCTTATACCTCTAGTCGCATTTCTCACAAATAATGCTTTGGGCTGCCATATATTTATTCGCTCTCATTGTGTTGAGTCTCGTATTTTGCTTTGGGTTGACTGATAATCCAATTTAAGGTGGAATAGTCCCATTAGGGGTACCTTCAAAGCAGCTTGGAAGGTAGAATGCTACGGCTTTTGTAGTTCATTTTTCATATCTGGACATAGTCAACAAGCAAAACACATTCAGTTGCACTTGAATGGAGTTGAACGGGTCTTTTTGTACACATTCAAGTGGAGCCAAATGTGTGCTTCTGGGTAATGCGTGGGTGACATATTCAGCTGGAGCCAAATGTTTCCAATTCCTATGTTTCTCACTGCTGAAGGTTTTCGAGGGTTTCAACTGGAGCCAAATGTGTGCTTCGGGGTATGCGCAGTGACATATTCAGCCGGAGCCAAATGTTTCCAATTCCTATGTTTCTCACTTTGCTGAAGTTTTTCTACGAGGCTTTGGACCACCCTAGAGCCTTCCTTGACTTCCATTTGCTCTGCATTATACCCCCGCATATCCCGTATGTTTGTTTTCCTAAGAGTGCATGTGGAAACATGTCTCGAGTTCATCATTGGTTGTACAAAATGTGAATATTTCTAATCAACTGAAACAACACTTATACCCTGCACATCCTGTATGTTTGTTTTCCTAAGAGTGCATGTGGAAACATGTCTCGAGTTCATCATTGGTTGTACAAAATGTGAATATTTCTAATCAACTGAAACAACACTTATACCCTGCACATCCTGTATGTTTGTTTTCCTAGTTCAGAGTGCACATGGAAACATGTCTTTAGTTTATCATTGGTCATACAAACTGCGAATAAATCTTAATCAACTGAAACAACACTGAATTGATTCCACAAGAATGATTTTGTTTGGATCAAGTGTTCATAATTTGTTTGTGGTGGAATACCAATCACAAAATTGGCATTCATTGAAATGCTCAAGTTCCATATTTTATTTGTGCTGCTATTTCTTTGATAGGCATTAATCTATGTTTTTGGCTGGGAAAGATTTTGAAAGCTGCGTTCTTTATGTGTCACTTGCATTTTGGTTTTGCTCCTATATTGCCTTCTTACTTTACTTTTTCTTCTCCTGTTGTTGCCATTGGAGAATTTGGAGTAATATAAGATAAAATTAGATAGTCTTGTTTACAAAAGGAGCATCTCTGTGAAGCTGTAGGCGATGGGCAGAAAATGTGCAACAGAACGGAGGGATTAGATTTAGGGGTGCAGTGTAAAAGCCATCTTAGAGAAGTGTTGCATTGTATTGAATATAACAACCTGACAGTTACACAACTGAACAGAAAACTAAAGAAATTCATCCCTTTTGTGTCAATGATATCCTCCAGGGGGAAAATGAAGCATAGTGTCCTAAATTCGAGAATATGAAATTGACTTAAGAGAGATGAAGGTACAGAATAGAGAATGGAAAAAGGAGTCAAGTGAGAAAACCTTGCATCCTGGGTATCGTAACAGATTATTTTTAAGGAGGCTGGAACTTTGAGAAACCAGTGAGTAGTTTCAAAGAGTGATTTAATTTTTTACCAGTTGCACATTTTAGCATGCATAGGAGAAAAGTTGCAGCCTATTTCCTATTAAGTGGGGCAAAGGGGGAGAGGAAGTGTGCGAATAGAAATGGTTTCCATGTATTGTACTATCTTGAATTTCAGTATTGTGTGATATTTGTTTTGTTGAACACAGGTCTTTCTTAGCTCTGCACCTTTCGTTATCATAAGATGTTAACTATTTGATGTCTTACATAATTGTTAATTTGTTATTCGGTCATAAACATGATTTAATGTCAATTTGGAATCAGTACAAAAAGAAAAGAATAAGATCTGAAATAAACTCTTAGAACTTATTGTCAGAACTATAAAATAGAATAAAATGTTAGGATTTATCACCAATGAGTTCAAACTTCACATTAGAATAAAAGAATTGACGTGGTGCGTGTAACACACATGAACAAAAACCTTCCTAAGCAACAGTGGTCTTTGAGGCTGAAGTCATTCCTGCAGGCTTGTTACGTGCACAAGGAATCATGGAAATGCTCAAATACACCACACTGAAACACTCAAAGTTCATAAAGTTTAAGTTCTCATGCAAAATTACATTGTCAAGAAAATGCCTGAGGGAAACACAATGAGATTTGCCATTTGCAGGTTGATGCTATTGAAGAAGAATAGTAAGGTCATAGAAGAAGAATACATGAATAAGCACTTATGATTTGGATTATGATCTTCCAATGCTGCAGGCTGGCTAAATATCCAAGGAAGCAAGATCGGCACAGCTTGAGCATGCCATAGCAGAAGAGCACGAGTTTATAACGACTAACAACCTCCTGTAGGCCACATTGTTGGTTCCATTTAGTCAACTCTACAGCCTGCAAATGCAGGGTCAGAAACAAAGGAAATAATGAGACAGAAACTGGCAACTAGAGAAACCAGAAAGCAAGGAGAAGGCAAGATGGCCTGCTTGGTGCAAATCATCCGAGAGTGAAGATTGTACAGATTTTCTGGATAACCTCTACAGCAGAAAAAGACAGAAAACCTAGATTATTATCATACTTTCTGGTGTTGGATGTCATCCCTAGCTGCCTTTTATGTTTTCTCTTTGTTGGTAACACAAAAATAATTAATAATTATTGATGTAAGTCCGGAATGTCCCCTTTTTCATATTGAGGCCAAGTGAAGAGTTCTTGCCATTTCCTTTCCGTGGCAAAGAAGAATAAGTGAACAAGGGAAGGAGTTGCACTTCATTTCAGCTTTGCCTTTCTTTTATTATTTTTAATGTTTTCTTTTAGTGTTTTCCTTTATGAGGCGGTAGGTTGTGTTGGGACTTGGGAGAGTCATAAAGGCAAATTAAAAGGCAAAAAGAAGCTTAAAGAGGTCGGTCCACTTCTAATTGGCCTTTGGTGCCAAGCAAGAGGTATAAAGGGAGATGTGTGGTCTCATTTTGAGATCATCTTTGGCACATTTTATCTACAATTGGTTTTTTGGGCAAGTTGCTCAATAACTATCCATTTGAGGACACAAACTTGCTTGTGTTGCATTCCAAGGAAGACGAAAAACCTTCCTTGTGGCTGGGTGGAGGATGAAAACCCTCCATTTTGGGTGATTTGAAGACATCTCTTGAAGACTACTTGCAGATTTGGAACTAGGGCATCAAGGAAAACATCTACAAAGGCTTTGCATGAATTTTAGAGCTCTCCCCAAAGGGAGTGACTAGGGTTTGGTGATAGTTGGGTGCCTTCTAGGGCACATAATTCATATTTTATTTGATATTCAGATTCGGCATAATTTCTAAGGCCGGAATCTATCTTATTTTGTGGTTATCGGGGTTTGGAAACCTCCCTTTTCATTATTTTTATGGGTTGTACTTCTGCTGTTCATAATTAATTTCCAACTGAGTGTTTGATCAGATTTGATGATGAAAAGTGGCTTAAATTCTTCCTAAAGTGTTTATCTATATTGTTGATGAGTTATTTGATGATATTTGAGTGATTTTCCTCTCATTCCGGACTGCTGTTATAAAAATCAGACTGCTGATTTCTGAATTTAATCTATTGGGGTTTGTGTGGTTTCCTCATTTTTCAGTTTCCGCCCTAAAAGGGACATTACAAAATCAATCTCTATGTCATAATGTAGATCCCATTGTACAAATAATTATTTGACATTCAATCATAGTTACCAAATCTGGCTGGTCTGCACCCTGCACCTAATCCTTCTGGGTCTGGAATTTTCAGCTGCCCCGATTAGTTTGGTCTAGGTAAGAAATTATACTCTTATATAATATGTATATATTTCACATTGAATTTTTCCAGACTTTTTCAAGAATACCGGATTTTCAAAATTTAAACCTCTTCCCAAATGGATCTGAACTTTAAAAAGTTGTTGTTTTGATATGTGGTTTTTGTAACACGATTGAGGTCTTTACTATTGTTATTTAGTATGGAATGTTCTATGTATAAACTGAATATCCCAACTAATTTTAATTAATGTTTTATGCTGAATTTCAATTAGCAGATTACCAATGAGTTATTGCTTACATTGGTGGCTTTCTTAGCTAAATGAACAAATAAATAATTTCTAACTCTTGCAGTTTTTTTCTTCAGCATGACATCTATATTAAGGCTTTACGTGATGAATTCTGCAGTTTTCACCCCATTACTTTATCGTCTTCAATGATATGATAAACATCGGCATGAATTGTAAGATTAAATCAAATAAATATCAGTATATTGCTGTAGTTGCTGCATGTTTCATGTATGGATAGTGATATCAATTGTTCTTAACTTCATTGGGATATCGTTCACTTTTCCTCCACATTAATGATATAGTTATTATGTGGGTGATCATGTTTCAAGTTTGCAGTACTTATTTTGTGTGGAACATAGTATTTTACTTTACATAAGGTCAATTTGGAATGTACTTGATTCGTTGAGGTCTTGTCTCAACATCTAAATATTTGACACAGTAAGAGCAAGTTCATTTATGTCATTTGTAGTTTACATTTGATCTCTTGTTGGATATTGAATTTCGTCATTTGATCTCAGGGAGCTATTTGTGCAAATTTCGTACACATGCCAGGTCTATTAGTGATTGACAATGGTGCAATATTTCATATTAGAGATTGAATGCTATTCTGTTTTTGAGATGTCTTTTAAAGGATGCACCATGCAAATGTACTCCACAAGTGACCTTTCATCTTTTGTGGCACATTGTGCAGAGCTGTCTTGTTTATATGAAAATATATCAATGGCTTGCACTTTTGTTATATTTTACTTTTCTTGTAGATTTTGTAGCTGATAATTTGACGTATATGGCCTTAATAGGGGGACGTGTGAAGGTAGAGTTTGGTGATGCAACTACTGCTGCAGACCCGTCTGATGCGCATGCAATTGGCCATTCGTTTCCTTTGACGTATGGGAAACCATTGATACATCTTTCACCTGTCAATGACAAGACTGATATTGAGGATTTTCCGGCCATCAGGTATAAAGTTATCTACACCCTTTTTATCTTCCTGAATTTGAAGGTTTTTCCTTTATGATGCTCCTGGTTGAACTGTACAGGACAGGTGGTTAGAGCTTCCAGTACTTTGTAGTTTACATGAAGTGAAAACGATTAGAAGGATAAATCTTGTTTTCACAAAAAGGCATCTGTAATCTTCCACTCATGGAAGAGAGATACGTTTGTAGCTTCCCACATTTTTTTGGTATATGTTGGGAATTTAGATGTTTATATATAAATATATATAAATTGAGCACCATAGCCACAAGAAGAAAATACAAAGAGAAATGTCTCCTGTAGAAACATGTGCTCTCTAAAATTGTCTATAAGACACATGCTTTGAGAATGTCTACTGTAGGGTCTAGTGAACATACTCTGTGAGGAATTTGATGGGCAGCATTTTATTGTTATATTCTCTGCCTATCTCTGAAAATAAAAAGAATATACATAAAATGGTGTTTGGGAAAGTCTCCACAGGACAACCTCAGAAAAGTTGGTCTAAGGGATAAAATAAATGTCTCCTGTAGAAACATGTGCTCTCTAAGATTGTCTATAAGACACATGCTTTGAGAATGTCTACTGTAGGGTCTAGTGAACATACCCTGTGAGGAATTTGATGGGCAGCATTTTATTGTTATATTCTCTGCCTATCTCTGAAAATATAAAGAGTATACGTAAAATGGTGTTTGGGAAAGTCTCCACAGGACAACCTCAGAAAAAGTTGTCCAAGGGATAAAATAAATGCACTCTTGCTTGAAAATTCAGATATTGATGTTGGAATGACAACATAATTGATAATTGTTATTTGTCTAAGTAGCCGATATGTTTTGGATATGGGTACGGGTACAGAGTATCCGATACATGGATATGGCAAAATTTTTTTGGCCCGGATACGGCATTGGATATGGCCGTACAAAAATATATAAAAATTAAAAATATATAAATTCCAGCCTGCTAAATAGGAATTAACCACATATTATGCATATGAAAAACAAAACAAGCTAAATAACCACAACAAACTACTCATAAATTCATAATTTCATTTGTCCCTACCATATCTAGTTGAGGTGTTTATTACATTTATGGTTTATTACATTTATGATTTATCTCATACATGCTATTTTTATCCATGTTTATGATGGCTTGTATTTGGTACCTTCTGTAGAATAATGGTGCTGCGAAAACTGTAATTTCTGCTGTAATGATATATTAAATTTAAACTAGAAAAAAAAACTAAAAAAAAAAAAAAACAGTTTTGGGCCTGAAAACTCCGCAGAAACGGCCAGCAGACGTACCCGGCCGTACCTGGATCTGCTTGGCCGTTTCCGGGCACATATCCGGCCGTACATGTACCGGGTACGTTTTGTACCGGTACCAGGTGCCCTAGGGGTGCTGTATCGGCTACTTAGTTATTTGTTGATAAACTAGCCGAAACCTAAGACTTTTGTTGTTCTAGGATATATGCCAATAGAATACTAGAATCAGAAAACATATTTGAGAGAAAATTGTAAATTGTCGTTCTTTAATTGATAAACATATTACCAGTATTCATGTACCAAAGTCAAAAAATAATCAATTTTAGATATTTAGAATGCTTCTGACCTTGTTTTCTAAAGTCCTGTACTTAAATGATGTTTTTGTGGGATTGTTTGCTGTTTAAAAATATTGAGAGTTTTCTGGATTGACCCTGCTTTTAGTTTGGTAATTATTTCTCCTTTGAACTGTGTAGAGTGTCATGTTAGTATTTCCATTGCTATTAATATGCATTTTTGGTAGACTATGTTATGTTAACAATTGTATTGTCGGCTTTAGGTAGTATTGTAATGATTCTCTTTTACCAACAACCATTGAGTCTTGTTATATAAATAGAATGATGTACATTGGGAAAAGTGTGCTGTGGTCCTCCCTGTACCAAATAATTTGTATTGAGCAATACCTACGATATAAATCTGTGATTACTGTCATGTTCTTCTATGCTACATTAGGGTATGCATTGCTATTCTGTAATTGATGTTCCTTTGGTAGTATAGTTTGCATGACAAAACATTTTGGTGCTGTTGCCTTTGTGAATGTTGGGTTAGGCTAAGGTCGGGTAGAAGTGAGTGCTGGTTGACAAGAATCATTGACTATGAGGCACCACTTTATCTTATAAGATCTTTGTGCCAAATGTAACCGTGAAGCAAAATGACCAAAGAATTTTTAATGGTACAAAGAGAAGTGTTGTCAGGAAATGAAGACTGGCGCCATATAAGAAATAATTGATGCCGTTGACCACGAACAAAGGCAATAGAAGAGGACAACATGGTTGGGGAGTAAACCAATAAATCAGATGGCCTATGTGATTGGTGGACTGCAAGAAAGACAGCAAAGGCTGCAACAAGCAACCAATGCTTAAAATCTTTTAAGTGAAGTACATAGCATAAGTAGAAGCCAAAGGGAAAGCCAAAATTGAAGCATAAGTAGAAGTCAGAGCTGTGGTCGATATTGAAACTGAGAAAAGCTTCAGTTGGATTTGGGTAGAGATTCACACCTTCTAGAGGAAGTGCTGATCTTGTCAACCAGATACAGTTTAAAAGTCTTAAGAAGAGTCCATTGAATCTAGTAAGGATAGATTTTTATTTCAAGACAAAGCTCAATAATGACTTCTTTGCGAAAGGAGAATGAGGCGTGTATGAGACAAACATCTGCAAAATTGAAGATTTGTGTATTGAAGATACAAATTTGAATACACCAGAGCAGCTGAATGACAAGGTGGATTAGTATTACAACAAAAAAACCTAATGGTGAGCAAGATATTGTATGGATCTTTGTCGAAGAATAGGCCGAGTATAAAAATATGTCCATTGAATCTAGTAAGGATAGATTTTATTTCAAGACAAAGCTCAATAATGACTTCGCGAAAGGAGAATGAGGCGTGTATGAGACAAACATCTGCAAAATTGAAGATTTGTGTGTTGAAGATACAAATTTGAATACACCAGAGCACTGAATGACAAGGTGGATTAGTATTACAACAAAAAAACCTAATGGTGAGCAAGATATTGTATGGATCTTTGTCGAAGAATAGGTCGAGTATAAAAATATGTCTGACAGTATTGAGTGAGTAGAGGAATGTCCGACACACATTTGTGAGGTAGAGAATCGTTTTCAAAGAGCCACGTCGAAGCAACCAATGCCACAACAATGGGCGACCCATCTACTGTATCTCATGAAAAGCAAAAGCTACCAATAAAGTTCACTAGTGATGGATCTCAAGATCCAGGTATGGCATCAGAGGACATGCATCACAATTTGGACTGTTGATGGGTAGACAAATTAGTGTCTTTGGTTGTAGTGCTTTCCAACTACACTTTGGGGGTGTTTGTTAATTGGTTCATAGATGCAACTAGCATTGCTAAGGCAATTTGTGATAGATTGCAAAAGCATTTAAGAAGGGAATTGAGCTCATTAGAGACGACAATCATATTGTTGCTGAAATCTATATTACCCGATAGGGTAAACATGAGAACTTATGAGCCTATAATAGGAGGCCCGAAGAATTGGTAGGCAAACTTGAAAAAGAACTAGCCGGCAACTTGAAGAAGCGATGGTTCATTGAAGGGCGCAAAGAACTCTAGGTAAATGTTATGCAAGATATGTCAAGTTGTAGAGCATTTAATCGAGTGGAGAAACAGATTGAAGAACGATGGAAGTCATATAATTTGTGATAGATTGCAAAAAGCATTTAAGAAGGAAATTGAGCTCATTAGAGACGACAATCATATTGTTGCTGAAATCTATATTACCCGATAGGGTAAACATGAGAACTTATGAGCCTATAATAGGAGGCCCGAAGAATTGGTAGGCAAACTTGAAAAGAACTAGCCGACAACTTGAAGAAGCGATGGTTCATTGAAGGGCACAAAGAACTCTAGGTAAATGTTATGCGAGATATGTCAAGTTGTAGAGCATTTAATCGAGTGGAGAACAGTTGAAGAACGATGGAAATCATATAAACACATAAGTATGGTGACTCTCATTACAGAGGAAGATGAAAAGGTGGTCCCACATTTTGTCTTACAAAGACACATACACTTGAGCAATGGATATTGAAAGTGAGTATAAGACATACTCAACTCGAGGAAGGGCAAAGAAGATAACTCTAATTCTAGTTACAATGAATTATGTGATCAAGTGATTGATGAAAGCTCTTAGGAGGGAAATGCTTTGAATGATGTGGGAACTAAAGGGAGACATTTAAGAATGAAGGCAAGGATCTTTGGTGTACTAATTATAAGGTAGGTCATATGAATGAGAGGTAAATGGTTGAAGAACGATGACACCACATGAACACATAAGTATGGTGACCAATTGATTTGAGTCGACGAAGAAATTGGAAGACAAGTTGTGCAATCTACCATGTCAAGTTATCATGCAATCTACCATACATGTCAAGCTATCTTGCAATCTACCACACATGTCAAGCTAACGGATTTATTGCAAAGTATTCCCAAACTCAAGAATGCAATAAATACCATTGTACTTGACAATGGCCTTGCCTTGGAGCATGTGATAGAACACTTAAGGTTAGAGGTAACATTGAACCATGGCGAGAAATAGAAGTAGAATGTTGAATCAATAGTTGAGCTCCCATTGTTATGTGATCAAGTGATTGACCTCATGCTACTGATAAAGAATCTAGCTTGACAGCTAGCATTATTGCATATGGAGATATTTGGCTAAAACCTTGAGACACCACATTGTGGATGGTGGTTTGTGTGTGAATGTTTTTCTAAAGGACACTTGGAAAAGTCTAAGGAAACATTAAGGTTTTGGGTGTATTGATGGGACAAAGGTATTTATTGAAACCCATCACTTATCAAATATTGTATTCATCTCATTGTGAAAGAAAGCGTACAATGCATTGTTGGGTTGTGGCTGGTTGATAGCAGCCAAATCTACATTTGCAAGAAAAATTTACTCTCCATTGAAAACAATTGTTTGAAATATGTGATTGATATGATGAATTAAGTACCATGAGAGTAGCTAGCCTCATCGGACTCGAGACCCAAATTCCAAAGAAGAAGGCTTGGTGGATGGAAGTCGAGGTACTATGGAGCCAAATAATGACAAAATTTGGAGTTACAATTGTTCTGTGAAGATGAGACGAATTCCCTCAATGCTTTGTTCTAGTGGCAAATGCAAGGCTTTGAAGTGTTCTAGACATATTGCAATAGAATTGAAGTTATTTGAAGTATTCTAGCCATATTGCAATAGAATTGAAGTTATGGAGATAATCGATGGTCTAAAATAGAAGCTGGCAAGGCCAAGGCATTTTGAATGGTCACCATCACAATTGGCCTGCTCACTTGGGTTCACAAATTACCACATTAGGGGTGAAAAGTTCAATGATAGGTTGGTCCACCATTTTGAAAGTGTAGTTGGTATGCAGTGAGTGGGCCATCTTAAAATTACAACCGTTGAGGACAATAAATATTCATGTGATGGATATCGAGCCTATATGTAAGGAATAAGTAGTACTCAAGTCATTGGGACGCCTCGAGCACAAAGGCAAAAGGTATGGGTTTTGTAAAATAAGAGAAAATGATGGTGAATAAGCCTAATAATTAAATATAAAATGAAGGTTAAGTAAAAAATAAAATGAGGACCAAACAGGTGGAGGTGAAATTAAAGGTTAACAAAAGCAAACCATTTTTGCAAAATTCCATCAATGTGCGTCCATATTTCTAGCATTTCAGCACAGCCATATGCCACAAAGATATGAGTATTATAGTAAAAGAGCAAAGTTTGCTTAATGAGCTCAATGATTAAAATTTTAAATACAAAGTGAATGTGAAATAAAAAATAAAATAAGGGCCAAATATCAGCACTGCCATATTTCTAGCATTTCGGCACAGCCATATGCCACAAAGGTACGAGTATTATGAAAAAGAGAAAAGCTTGGCTAATGAGCTCAATGATTAAATAAAATAAGGGTCAAATATGAAGGTGGAGGTGAAATTAAAGGTGAACAACAGAAAATAAATCTTGTAAAATGCTATCAATGCACTTCCATATTTCCAGCCTTTCAGCAGAGCCATATGCCCCAAGGTCGTATGCTTCAATAGAAAAGCCATACTCTTCAGTTGTAGAATCACATGCTTCGCCTACCAGTCTGCATGACCATTTTCACACCTCTGGTAGGGCACACATCACCCTCCAGTGGACCAGTAAATACGTCCCAACCTGTCCTGATTTTTGCTCTATGCTCAACCATACTCCCGTCATATGTTCAAGTATAGATGCCCAAACATACATTCCCTGTCACACATTCAACTATAAATGCCTAACCTTTGTCTGCCTTGCAACACCTCCATCCTTGCTGTCATACGTTCCATCCTCTTGGTTATACGCCTCTCCATTGTTGTCCAATCCCTCTGGTAGTTGTATGTTAATTCTCGGGTCGTTACATCCCCATCAACTATGTGCCAGTGCATACTTCTTCCAAGAGTACACTTCTATTAAGATAGCTAACCTGTATGACATTCCAAAAATGTTGCAGCCATACGAGGCACCCTCACTGTTGTGCACTTCCTCAAAGTGTCAGCTCTGTCTAGATAGTTAAAAATGACACTTCCTTCTCTGTCTCTTGCAGTCATCAGAAGATTTACTGGAAAAAAATTGCATTTTTATTGCCTGGAGTAGAGAGAATTTTGCATAAAAGCATTCATTGCTAGGGCTTCTTGGTTCCAATCGGGCATCAGCCAATAGCTTAGGTGACTAGTGCTTTTGGGTGGGAAAAAAAAGTTATTGGATTCGTGGGATTTCTGAAGCATCTTTAGGCGTAAGTTTTGTGTGAGCGAAATCAGACTGCAAAATTTATTATCGGCTTCAGACTTTTCGCTCAAGTATTTTCAGCCAGGTCTCTGAAATTTTTGTTGCAGGAATCTCTGTATCAGAAGCTACTACACAAGGAATGCTTTTTGTTTTCCTTTTTAAGTCTCATTTTTATTATGTTGTATCCAAGCTGTGTCAGAAGGGATGTTAACTTGTTTCAAGGAGGGATAATGTAGACCATCATGTTATTATCGTCATTGTTTTCAACATATTATTAATGAAGTGTTTGATAGTCGACATTGTTATGTTGGTAATGATTGTATTGTTGGGTTTAGGTAGTATTGTAATGATCTTTAGTTATGTCTGGTTGTTGACAGTTGTGTTTAACTAGTGTTGCAGGGAGACGTGTCCCCCGCCACATAGGACACTAACTCTCCCATTTGCATATGTTTTTGTTAGTAGACATGCTATTAGAAGTCTTGTATTTAACAACCTTATTGTCTTTCTTATCTCTCAAAAATAAGTAAAGAAAACATTCCTCATAAACTTGTATTTAACAACCTCATTGTCTTTTTTATCTCTCAAAAATAAGTAAAGAAAACATTCCACTAGAATTAATCAACTTCTTGGCTTGATTAACACTTACTAAGGAGAGGTTGGATTTACCACACACATCAAGGGGCACAACATCTACGTCTTCGGTGCGGGCAGTTGAATGCTCTTGCAGGTAGGGCTTTTGCCCTTTAAAAAAGGAATTAATTTTATTTTTTACTTTTAGTTTTAGTCTTTTGACTTTTAGTATTTTAAAATCTTATTTCTAGTTTTTGATTTATTTTAGTTTTAATTTTTAGCCTTTTGAATTTAAATATAAATTTCTTATTTTTGTATAAATTTTATTTAAAATTTTAATTGTTATTCTTAGCTTTTTAAATTTTAATTTTTGATAAGAATTGTATTTAAATTTTTAATATTAATTATAATTTTAGAATTAAAATTGTGTTTTAGTGGTAGTTTTTAATATTGTCTTTTAAATGTTTAAATGTTTAAATATTTAACATATATTATTTTGTTATTCATTTACATTTTATGCTATTAATGTTTATTTTAATAATAAATTATTGAAATATTTAAGCTTTTCAATTTTATCATTTTAAATGTCATTTAATTTCTTTTTTTTTTTTTCATTTAGAGGAAGGAGAGAAGGACTATACCACTTTAGAAGTATAGCGATCACCTTTGCAAAGGAAGCATTGGTATAAGGGAGATCACCTGTAAAATTTGTGCAAAGTCTCGACTTTTTTAGGGCATTTACACAAGAGTGAAGGCCCTTTTTTTTTTTTGGTACACCAAGTAAAGGGGTTGACCCTTTTTGAATGAGGTAAGGTGGTATGAAGTTGTGAGGGAACAAGAAAGGGTTGAAGGCAAAGTGAATTCTCTAAGTGTCATGCTTTAAGAACAGATTGCACACAAAGTCACCTGTAAGAGCAACTGGGCCAGAAACGTAATCAAAGCTAGATGCATCTTCTAGACATGCGACAAAGGCCGTGGGGTCATCTTGTACGAGACCACACATCGATAGTTCTAACCCCATTGGAAACATGTTCGATGTGCATGGTTGAGATGCAGTTAATGTAGCAATTGCACACTTCTATAAGAATGGAATACCATGCAATGTTGCTTGCTCACTTTATTATGAGGATATGGTTTGTGCGATCAACAATAGGCCAACATGGTATAAACCACCGGATATGAGAAGCTTCACACGACTCTTATCAATAAAGAGAAAACAAGGATAGAGTAACAAATTACGCCACAAAAGAGTGTGGTCCACAAAAGGATGCATCATTGTGATTGGCGATTGGACTAATACAAGAAACTATCCACTTCTGAACATTATGGTAACTTGCTTTGAAGGCCCTTATTTTTGAAGGCAATTGATTGTTCGGGGCAAGAAAAAAATGCAGAGTTCCTTCAAAACCAACTATGTGATGCAATCAAGGTGGGTGGTGGGGCATCGCATGATGTCCAAGTTATTACAAATGCAACGCATGATGTCCAAGTTATTACAAACGCAACCCATGATGTCCAAGTTATTACAGATGCAAACCTGGTTTATAAAACAACTAACTTATTGGTGCGAAAAATTTACAAACATGTATTTTTGGACACCATGTTGTGTGCATGCATTGAATAATGTGCTCAAAGACATTGACTAGTTTTAGTGAATTTATGAGCTTATCGAAAAAGGCAGAAAAATATAAATGTTCATATGTAATTATCACCACACGTAAGCTATTTATTGGAGATTTGTGAAGTGGAACTGAGAAACTTGCAAACCTATGGTTTGCTTCTTTCTTCATACTTCTTGATCTTCTTTATGTTGTCAAAGGGGCCTTATGTTCCATTGTAGTTAGTGATGCATGGGTAGCTTGTAGACAATCTACATCGAGATTGCGGTTGAGGTGATTTGACCTTTTTGGGTCGATGTGAAATTTGTTGTTGATTTCATTCAACTTATTTGTGAGGTAATCCATTTTGGTGATTCGGACAAGCCATGTTTAGGGAGATTTGTGAGGAAATTGATTAAATATGTGAAAGGATGACAAAAATAACACAAGTGATCCTTCTTATAACCTTTGATTAAGGAAAAGATACATGGAAGATGCAACAAGCTTAACATACCTCTATATTGTCTTTGCATGGGTAGCTTGTAGACAATCTACTTGAGATTGCGGTTGAGGTGATTTGACCTTTTTGGGTTGATGTGAAATTTGTTATTGATTTCATTCAACTTATTTGTGAGGTAATCCATTTTGGTGATTCGGATGCCATGTTTAGGGAGACTTATGAGGAAATTGATTCAATGTGTGAAAGGATGACAAAAATAACATAGGGGATCCTTCTTATAACCTTTGATTAAGGAAAAGATGCAACAAGCTTAACATACCTCTACATTGTGTTGCTTACATTTTAAATCCAATGTGGTATGATACAAAAGTCACCAAGAAAGAGGGCTCTATAAACAAACAAGTGATGAACATTGGGTTGCGGTGAAAACGAGTGATGAAGGAACATTGGCTTATACTACTAGCACTCGATTGAATATGTTTTCACATGGCCACGGTTAGTTTTCTACAATGGAAACTCTATGGTATGTGTGCGAAGGACCCAATAGAGTGGTGGTGGAACCATGGTTTTGAAGCACGTGAATTGCAATCATTTGCAATGCAATTGATTATTCTTATAAGTAGCTAGTTCTTCATCTTGTGAAAGGAATTGGAGTACTAATGGTTTCATTCATTCATTCATTAAAGAGGAACTCCACCAAGGTTAAAGAAGATAGAGAACCTAGTCTACATTCATAACATGTCTTCTTACTTGTTTAGACCCAGTGTGCAAGGAAAGACCCAAAGGTGGCGGATGATGTGCTTGAGGAAAATGGCCTTAATAATTTGCCCCTTGTTATATTGCATAGTTACCTAAGACTCTGGGACGGCAAAAAATTTCCAAAATTCCGGGACGGTGGGGGGACAACAAAGGGACGGCTATTAAAATAATATATAAAATTATAAATATAGATAAATTTTAAAATTTTTATGAATAACAATTCATATTTATATATCAGTCCACCATGTGCATACAGTCCACATTCAGACGTCCATATTAAAAACTCGCAGCATACATATAGCTATACTAATGTTATATGTTCATATAGCTTTTAATATTTATATGTATGCTACTAGTTTTCATAGCATGTTGTTACAGTCCATGTGCATTTGTGCTCGAAAATTTCTGTATATGTCTTTGTAATACAATACAGTCGGGTTATGCTTAATGGGTAAACATTTATAAAGGGAAAAAACAATAAACAAATTAATTTAAAAAAAGAAAAATAAGTTTTTTTTTAAAAATTATTTAAAAAAAAACCAAACCAAACCAGAAGTCCCCGAAACGTTTCGGGGACTTCCAGCCGTCCCGACGTCCCGAAACGTCCCGGCGTCCTCAAACGCCCTCGTTATTTCTAAACGTCCCGGGACGTTTCCCTCCTCTCCTTGCCACTTCGAAACGTGGGGGAACGCTTCCCCACGCCCCGTCCGGCGTCCCCAAAACGTCCGGGACGTCCCGGACTTGTCTTTTTTGGGGGGGACGCGTCCCCGTGTAACTATGTTATATTGCCTACAAAGGATCCACAACTTGAGAGTGATGAGTATTTAGAGAGTATCATGGTGGAGGATCTAAAGGGCATAATTGATGTGATAGTTGACCCCATTGTATTATATTAGTCTTTAGATATGCTTTCAGTTCAAATTTGTGATTTTTGTTTTTTGTGTGCCTATTTGTTGACGTTTTAGTGTTGCAATGGTACTCTTCCTTCGATATGATGAGATATAAAATATCAATATATGTACTCATCTTATGTTGACATCTAATTTCCTTTTAACAAGTTATAATTTATTTCTGCATTTTAATACATTTTATATTGTGAATAATATATATTTCTTTAAATTTTTATACATATATATTTATGTATATGTTGCCTTCTTGATATACCCGTCTCCTATTTTTCTGAGTACCCATGCCCGTCTCCCAGAAACTATGTGTTTAGCCCGTGAATCTTGTCATATAAATTAAATGATGAATGTCAAGGGAAGGGCACTGTGTCTTAGGTCCTCCTTGTTCTGAACAACTTGTATTCAGTACTACCTGTGAATAAGCTGTGATTAGTCGCATGCAGTTCTATGTTATGCTTTATACTTATTTCTGAATTTTAATGCATTTTATATATTGCATAATACTTCTTTGTCTAATTTTTTCATAATTTTTTTTTACATATATGTATATATACTGCCTTCTCCCTTTACTTGCATCCTATTTTTCTGAAAATTGGCGTACTGGCACCCGTACCTGTCTCTTGGCAACTATGTGTTTGACGTTGAGTCTTGTCATATAAATAATATGATGAATGTCGAAAGAAGGGTGCCATGTATCAGGTCTTCCTTGTTCCAAACAACATGTATTGAGCGCTACCTATGAAATAAAGCTGTGACTGCTCTCATGTTCTTCTATGCTATGTTATGCTTTACTATTCTGTAATAACAAACAAATTGTTTTATGTATACATTTATTATAAGATGTGAATAATTTGTAGTTTTGAGGATTAGTGTTTCAAGTTTTGATCTTCAAGTACAAAGAATTTATTTGGGATAAAATTATACATGTATATGTTGCAGAGTGGGAGTGGTCTTTTCTGGACGACAATCTCCAGGCGGCCATAATGTGGTTTGGGGTTTGCATGATGCAATTAAGTCACATAACTCTAAGAGCACTCTGCTTGGTTTTGTTGGTAAGTTCTTTATTATAATCTCTGATGGAGATGATGTCAGTTATGTTTAATTTTACATACCTGCCCTGAGATTACTTGAAGAACAATTAATCTTGAAGATACGAATTGAGAAATCTACAAATTACACACAAGTTGTGCAGTTAAGGCAGTTATTGTTATAAACTTAATTTTTCTTTTTCTTTTTCTTTTTCTTATTACATTTAAAATACGTTCCACTCAATGGAAACACAGCATATGCTCTATAATGTATTCCTCTTTCATGCTTTGTTATCCACAATCTGCATCAGTTTGTGTGTTTTATTGGTTGGTTGCTGCATAGAGCTATTAAAGTATGTCTTTAGTCTGTTTGATTTTCTTTAATTTTATATACCTTCCCTGAGATTACATGAACAATTAATTTTGAAGATACGAACTAAGAAATCTACAAATTACATGTAAGTTGTGAGTTAAGGCAGTTATTGTTATAAACTTAATTTTTCTTTTTACATTTAAAATACGTTCCACTTGATGAAAACACAGCTTATGCTATGTAATGTATTCCTCTTTCATGCTTTGTTATCCACAATCTGCATCTGTTTGTGTATTTCATTGGTTGGTTGCTGCATGGGGCTTTTATCTTATGTCTTTTTCTGTCTGGTTTTGGACATGCATATTAAACTGCCATGCGAAACAAAGAATTATATATTTTTTTGTGGACGTTGTTAAACCAAAGAATTAATGTGCAAGAAACTTTGTTTGGTTTTCTTTAAATATGACATTGGAAAGTTTTTATGGTCTCTGGTTTTTGTTTATTGATAAAACAAATGGGTATGGGGAGTCTTTAGTATGTTGATAGGACATTTCATGATAGTTTGGAGCTTAAAACCTTCCAGAATCAGAAGCTTCAACAGAAGTACAATGATAATTTGTGCAACTATTCAATTTTGACAAAACAAATTTAATGGAAAGAAAGTGTGGGGTCGTCTTAAATGGAAGTAAAAATGGTAGTTCATAGATCTTGTTGTGCTGATTTTTGTACCTTCTCGCAATGTTGTGTGTGGGTGATCCATAAACAAGGTTGTAACATGGAAGTCCGGCAGATATGGATGCCTATGTGGTTTGTTATCTTGTACCATCAACAGTATTATCTAACTAGAAAGAAAACCACAGAACAGAATGGTCCATGGTGTAATAGCAATCTCACTTAAGGAATTCAATCCTGTGTTTTATGTACTGGAGCTTTTATTTCAATTGTTTATGTTAGAAAAATAATGCATTTACATAACAGTGTAACTGCACATCTTGGACATAGGTAGATTCTCAAGAGAAGTTCATCACTTGAATTTACTTTGTAGATTCCAGTAATAAGATGTGGAATGCATTCTTTTGGAGGTAGGCAGCCGTTTTGGTGGTTTTTCTCACTGCGTCTGATGGGAAACACAACTAGTTAGTTGGTGATTGGTTTCCAAATTGGTCATAAAGTTTAGTATTGGTCATTGGTAAAATAATTCATAGTAGGTTAACAATGCAAGCATACATTGCAGATTAAAACACGAACAAAAGTAGAGCTTCACAAATAGAAATTGGGCAGATGTCATAAGCACCCAAATATTCAATAAGATACAACAAATGAATGATTCAATGTGATGCGTTTATGAAGAGATGTCCACATATTTGTAGATCTCACAAGGAGAAATTCTAAATCTTGGTCTTCCGAATCATATAAAACCAATAAGAAAGTGAAACCGCGTGTCCTGCATGTTGGCTGAAAATGAATGTTGCAGACTTTAACATCTCTTAATGTTCTTTTGGGGAAACATAATCATGATTAATAAATAAACATTAAACCATTGATATTTGTTTTGGGAAAAGACGACTCAATGCACAACAATAATATCATGCCTTTAGTCTCAGACAGTGGAACAATATTAGCTTTAAGTGACCTGATTAGAGTGCATTTTTAACAACTAAATCCTAGGTAAGCAATAACTTGATCTGACTGAATGCCAAATTGACACTTTGGCAACCTAGTCTCAGGCATAGAAAGAACTTGGCCTGACCCCTACAATTTGGCCGAGCCTAATGCCTTAAGGTTTGAACAACTTGGTATCAGGCTCAAACATAATTTGCTTTGAGCAACCAAAATCTTCAGGATCCAACCGCATACTCTAAGGTGGTATTCCCACCTAAACAATGCAATTTTTGTTTTGTTTGTATGCTTCCAAATGTATGAAAATCAAAATGCAATTCTAACGGTACAGTTTATTGATTGTCAACATAACTGCTAAAGGAAAAATCACCTTTCATGATCTATAAAGCTTGCCACAGATTCATCTGTCAAGCAAACCAAATTAGTGGACAATAGAACAATCTAAATAATAATGTCTTCAAACATGCACTGAAATGTTGCAACAACCACTCATGAAGACATGAACACTTACTAAGTTACTCTTAATTACTGCTGCAATCCTTAATATTTTCTTTGTGCCACTTTTCTGTAGAGCTCTCTTAGTGGTCTGCTCAATTGGACTCCATCTGTATCTGTTACCTCACCAATAATTGGTGATGATGGGCGATACTGTTTCAATATTTGTTTTGTTGTCCTGTGCCTCTGTTATGAGGATGTGGATATGGCTAAATCTTCTTGGTTTCCTCGGTTTAGCTACTTTAGAGTGTTCATTATTTCTTCTTGCATTGCTATACGACAATCAAAATTTGCATGCTATAGCTGTATCTCTTTCTCAATAGGAGTCGCAGTATCTTGCCCATCCTTATGAAGTCCATCATCTATTAAATTATCTTTTGCAGCATTTTGCAGCCAATGCCTTTTGTTTGCTTCTTAAAATTGTTGTACTTGGAATGCTAATCAAGACTAGCTAATGTAGCTCTCTCCTACAGATCAGTTTCTTACTCTAAAGTAGTTGCATGTGCATCTGTGAGCACTGTTGCACCACAAGTTGCAGTTTGCAGTAGTTCTATGGTCAGATCATCCTTTTTGCTAATTCTTTATTGGACTGTTCTATGTCTTAATCATATTTTTCTTATATTGTCAGTAGTAATATTTACTTAGGAATTGCATAAGTAGACAATATAAAGTTTACTACATGTAACTAATTTGTATAAAGATTCTTTTTTTTTCCTTTTCCTCATATGGGGAATCTTCCACATGACTTTGTATGCTTGAATTTGTGCATTGTGCCACTTGTGCTTTGCATGCTTTGTGGAATTCTCCATTTGTAACTTGCATGCTTATTATATCTGCCACTCGTACTTGTGCATCTTATATGTGCTAGTCTATATAATGAGAGCTCCCCACTCATTGTGGTAATCTTGGATTCATATGTTGTAGCATTACATTATTCCACCATATTTTGTGTGTTCTATTTGTGTTGATGCTATTTTATCATTTGCATTTTAACGGTATGTTTAGTTTTTACGTGGTATAAGAGACATCTCTTAGTTTTGGTTACTAAACAGTTTGTTTTCATGCTACTGGTGTCATCAGTTTTTTTGGCTTCCCATATTGGAGACTTTTGTTCGAAGGAGGTTTTCTCTTTTGCAAGCAAGAGTGAATGTTTGAAGTTGAGTTTGGTCTGTATTGATTTTTGTCTTTTGTTTTTGTAAAAAGAAAGGTCTTGTTATGTACACCATTCTCTTCTCTTTTTGCATGTACAAATTCTGCTTCTGTATGTCTTTTTGGGCTGCCTTTGGAATCGTGCTAGAATCAACTGTCTTTGTTTGGGCCAAATTTTTAATAGCAGATAGATTGACATGTCCATATCAATTTTTTTGTTCTATGTTAGTTGCTGATTCGTCCCCTGTATGCCCTTTTTGGCGGGTTTAGGATTTGTGCTCAACGTTTTTGTATGGGTTGGGCTGAATTTTTGTAGAGGTATATTTTGTGACCAAGTCCTATTCTTCTGTAAGTCCTAATTCTTTATGGTTTTGAGTTATTCCAAAGTTCTTGGCCAAATTTTATCTCGAGTGTTCGTTGGTGGTGTTCATATTTGCTATTTCTATTGGTTAATAATATTTATCAAAAATAATGACCATAACTTCTATCTTTGAAAACAAATAGTGGAGGATTTATTTTGATTTAATGGACTCTTAGATACTGTGAAGACCGCATTAGAGCTTGCACATGTTAAGGAAAAACCAAAGTTCATTCATAGAGAAATGGAGGCTCAAGGTCTTCTTGGAATGACAATTGAAGACAATCTTCTTCATCATATATGCGAGAAGGAAGGCATTGTTGTGGCTTGAGAGCATATCAATAGTTTTTGCTAAAGCCAATAATGTTCTCATTATCTAGTTTAACTATGAAATGAGGTAGATGTGACTTGCAGATTTTGACCACATTGAAGTCTACCTTAGAAATTCAAAGAATTGAAGTTGTAGCTGGGTGAAGCATCTCAATTCTGCAAGCTTTAACTTCGGGTATGAGGTTTTTGTCTCTAGTTATTTTCTCCCGAGTAATACTATTTCTGATAGAACTAATAAGCATACACTAGAATCTTTTGGGAATATGTTTATTCTAGAACAAGGAAAACTAATCAATACAAATAAATTGATTGTAATTCTTATGCACATCTAACTAAAGAAAAACAGTTTTCAAAGTTGACAAGAATCAGCAAAGGACAATGTTTGAACTTTAGCCTAATGATTCAAAGCAGTCAAATAAGAGGAGTTGCAACTATTGTTGCAAACCTGGTGATAATGAGAAACATTGTTTCAAGAAGAGGCATGCCCTTAGTAAACAAACAAGGTTGGTTGATGGTAAGGGTAATCAGTCTCGTGCCTTCTGTGCAACATCTGTTGCTTTGGATGCTTTTGAGGTATGCTAAGCATACATACTCTTTTGGAGGCATGCCCTTAGTAAACAAAACAAGGTTGGTTGATGGTAAGGGTAATCAGTCTCGTGCCTTCTGTGCAACATCTGTTGCTTTGGATGCTTTTGAGGTATGCTAAGCATACATACTCTTTTGGCATTGCTTGGGTACATCGGATCAAAATGGGCAGGTGATGTTAATGATAGAAAACACACTTTTGGATTTGTCTATTAATTTGGATTTGGTACAGTTGTTTGGTAAAGCAAAAGAAATCAAACATCACCGTCTCTAATACTGAAGCAGAGAGTAGGGGTGTTGCTAATGCAGAACAAGAAGTAGTTTGGATTAGCTAGAGACTTGAAGAGTTGGGTTTGCGTCAATAACCACCCACTATGCTTGGATGTGACACTCAAAGTGCTATACCAAAATGGGTAGGTGATATTAATGATAGCTAACCCACTTTTGGATTTGTCTATTAATTTGGCTTTGGTGCAGTTGCTTGGTAGACAAAAAAGAAATCAACTATCACCGTCTCTATTACTTAAGTAGAGAGTAGGTGACACTCAAAAGTGCTATACCAAAATGGGTAGGTGATATTAATGATAGCAAACCCACTTTTGGATTTGTCTATTAATTTGGCTTTGGTACAACTTCTTGGTAGAGTAAAAAGAAATCAACCATCACCGTCTCTATTACTGAAGCAAAGAGTAGGGTGTTGCTAATGCCAAACAAGTAGTTTGGATTAGCTAGAGACTTGAAGAGTTGGGTCTGCGTCAATAACCACCCACCGTGCTTGGATGTGACACTCAAAATGCTATCCAACTAGCTAAGAATCAAGTTTCATTCACGAACCAAGCATATCGAGATCCATCATCATTATGTTTAGAAATCGATGCATGGTCAAATAGTTCACCTTGAATATTGCAGGACAAAAGACCAAGTTGCCAACATCTTTACAAAATCCTTGATAGGATCGAAATTTGTCAAGTTTTGAGACATGCTTAGGCTCAAAGGAGCTGTCATTAGGGGGGATGGTTGTGAAATAACACCTCCCCAATAGTCTCTTAATATTTTTAATTTCCCTAAATGACCATTATGGGAAGGCGTTGGTCATGATAAATGAAAGATCCGAGCAAATTGCACAATTGAATCACACCGATCATATTCAATTCAACATACGCACAAGAATATTACATTGGCTATTGTATAACCATAGAAACCACAAACCAACTTCCGACTAAATAGGAAGCCAAAACAAGAAGTAACGCAGGTAAAGAGAATCGGGTATAACAAACAAAGCAAACCTATAACAATATAATATAATAATCACCCAATGAAGCACTAACAAATAATATTATTCCTAACATTCCCCCCTTAGTGCGAACATGGGGAAAAAAACCATCTTCAACCAAGTAGCATGCCGCTCTGTAGCTTGCACATGGTCTCGATACTCAACACTGATTTATGGGAACTACATCATCCATGAATAGGGGCCCATCAACCTATCCAGGTGAATACATGAATTGGGACCCATCAACCAATTCACATCAACCATCAAGTCAATCTGATCAAGAACACTTCCTGCTATAGTATCAATGGTACAAATCTCCACATCATCATCATCACGGGGAAACACAAACACTGTACTGCACATAGGAACAAGGATGCTCATCTGTTCTTATTCATCACACATAACAAAAGGTGTCACTAAAGCAGCTTACGAGGTAGTGAGAAACTCGGGGGCCGATTGTCCTCCTGCCTCCATTGCCTCCATCCTCTAAGAAGTTTGCTGCTAACTCAACTTGATTTGAATATGAAGTTAAACAGTTTCCACATTGGGTTTATTTGTATAAGTTCCACCCACAATGTGAAATTTTTATTTTCTAGACGTCGGGTAACACCGGAAAAGCGTCCGTGAGGCAAATTTTTTTATTCTTATAATTTTTAAAACTTTTTACAATGGCACGATTGACAATATTGATGACTCAAAAAAAAATTGATGACAAAGACTCACAAATGACACTTTTTTTTTTTTTTTGATGACTCGAGACACGGCGAATTTTGACAATGACATTAATGACTCTATTTTAATGAGACTTTTGATGACTAACGAATCCTATGATGTTGACTTAAAATAATGACCAAGATTTTAATACGTTCCTGAATATAAAATTATAATACCTTACTACGACACTTTCTTTTTCTTTTTAAACAACACCGAACATCTAAATTCACAAACTATTGACTATATGACTCAACCCACTTTTAAATGGACACCTAAACCATATGACCACATGGACTCTTAGATCAAACTATTTTGGACCAAATAAATTGAAAGAACTGCAAGCTGAAGGAATTGACAAAGAATATATTATATCATAAAAAAACAGACTTATAACCACGGCCAATAGAACACCATTTGCTGCAGGCGGTTTGACATGGAATTCGTGAGTAGGCTCCAAGTGATGAATCCGTTGCTGTAGCTATTGGGAGCTGGGCGACTTTAGGCGTGACAGGTAGAAATCAAATAATGCAATGTTGGAGACTGAATTGCATGGTAGAGGCCGAAATAGATATATTGACACCGCTGGTGCATAATCAATCCTGTGTTGAGAGAGGAACTGAGGATTAGTGCAAATTCATTTCTACAAAGCAATACAAATCACAATGCATTGCGAGTTGTAGGCAAGGGTTTGAGTTGCTAAGCTACTCGAGATTGAATTTCTTCACAACTAGTAGAACATTGCATGACACCAAGAGGAAATGCAAAACGTTTTAATAAAATATGCAAGATTCAAATATCCAATGCATGCAAGAATTGTAGGCTTTGTGTGCAAGCTTGATAACATAGATTTACATGAAATTCTTGATAGAAGGACTAGTATAATTGGTAGATTTGATAACGCCAATGATAGGGATGACTGTTAGAAAGAGGAAAACACGTGGGATGAAATTTATGAACTCCCAAACATTATGTGTTTGGACATCCATAGATCTCCATCCACTATACCAAAAACACGAATGAATCTGTAGCTGCACGCTTGAAGACTCAACACACTTCTGCTACACATAGAATTGATATAAACACTCGTACTACTTTTTTTTCCCGTATAAAATATTATGCATAGGGGTGAATGAATATTTAACTAAGCGTCCATTGAACAAAAAATTATTGCTCGATGCCAAATGAAAGGTTTGAGAAAATTGCACAATTGAATCACACTGATCATATTCTATTTAGCATACACATAGGAATATTACACCGACTATTATATAGCCATAGAAACCACAAAACCAACTTCCTACTAAATAGGAAGTCAAAACAAGAAGTAACCAGGTAAAGAGAATCGGGTATAACAAACAAAGCAAACCTCTAACAATATAATATAATAATCACCCAATGAAGCGCTAACAAATAATGTTATTCCTAACAGATATTTACTAAGAAATTGCGCATATAGCCAATACGTTTTACTATGTGTACCTTATTTGTGAAGAGATTATTTTTTCCCCTCATTTGAGGAATCTTCCACATGTTCTTGTATGTCTGTACTTGTGCATTGTGACACTTGTGCTTTGTGGAATCTTCTTCTTGTAATATGTATGCCTCCAATTGTGCTTTGCATGCTATTTCGAGTCTTCTACTTGTAATTTGCATTCTTATTATACCCGCCTCTTGTACTTGTGCATCTTCTACGTGCAACTCTATATAATGAATAATGAGAGCTCTCACTCTCATTGTGTTCGTTTTTATTCATGTGTTGTATCATTACACTATTGTAAATTATTTGAGTATTTGGATACTATTAGTATCCACCATATTTCATGTGTCCTATTTGTGTCTATGCTATTTTATTAACTGCAGTTTCATTTTGCAATAGTGTACATAATTTCTACATAAATACATATGATGCTCATTGTTAACTGTTCAAAGACTTCATAATGTGTTTGCAAGGTTTTAACTGCCTTGAACCCACATCTATGGTATATATATATGCAATTTAGATTATTCTTTGGGCAATAGTTTTCAATTTTCAAGTGATTAATTTCATTGGGATTTTAACTTTTGTAGAGAATCTTCTTCTTAGCGAGCTGTTCGAGAATGTATCGTATTATTTTTGAATTGCTCTAGGGGAAGAGAGCCATTTGTTGAATGAAGACCAATAGTTGTCATGCATCTTGTCTTAGAAATGTCTAGTAGGTGATTTTGTATTCTCCAATACTTGTCATGGTACTATGTACTATTGTCCAACTTTTATCTCACAACAACCAATCACATCATGACATGTCATCAATTTATCAATTAGTGCACCAATGTACAACATTTGTACACCATATTCAACTATTGGGCAACAAATGGTTTACATGCATTTCAAAAATCTTATTTTAAATTAATTCAAATTGTGACTTTCCCTCCATTTCAACATCCCAAACAAAAAATATAAATTCAAAAATGTTAATCTTTCAAATGAACCCACAAACTTAGGGGTAACCACTATTGGTACTTTTCCCTATGTCTTGATCATACTTTCCTACATGCATTTGATGGTCTTTGTTAACTATTCGAAGACTTGATCATGTTTTACTAACATTTTTTTACCGTGAATCCACGTCTACAATATATAGTTACACTTCAAACTTATTCGTCAAGCAATAGTTTTTAGTTTTCAAGGTACTAATTTCTTTGGCAAAGTTCTAGTGCAAAATTTTAAACTCATACAACTATCCATTTTCACCGCACACAATCTATGAAGCGAAGCCTATAAATGTTGTCGTAGATGTTAGTGAATATAGTTATTGCAGAGTGGAACCAATATTTAAGATTTCGCACTTAAGCACCAAGTAGTGCAACAATTTAGTTAGTTCTAGTAATAAATTCGTGTTGTTGATGGCAAGACTTGAACAAAAGAACATCCTTGTGGTTCAAACTCATATCGCAACTCCTTCAATATAGATGCAACAACCAAGAGCATGTTGAAAGAATAGAAGGATACATTACCATCATCCACTAGAGTTCCTATACATGGTGTGGTAAATCATACCATTGATTTGAAACTTGAACTACCTCTACTTAATGCTTATCATTCCTTGAGAAAGAAGAAATCAAATGACAAATCCATGAACATGTGGATAAAGAATATACATCATGCCAAGCTCTTCGCCTTGTGGCAGCCCCATCGTGCTCATGCCAAAGAAGGATCACACATGGAGGTTGGGCATCGATTACAAAGCTCTCAAAAAGGTCAATGTGAAGAACCATTGCCTTCTTTGTAGGATAGAGGACCTTTTGGACCAGCTCCGGGTGTCATGTTCTTTACAAAAGTGGATCTCAAGTCCGTGTACCATCAGATTCCTATTAAACCTTCATACATCCGGAAGACAATGTTCAAAGCTAAGGAAGGCTTGTTTCGGTGGTTGGTTATGCCTTTTGGCTTAACTAATGCACTTGCGACATTTATGAGGATGATGAATGATGTCCTTTGGCCATTCACAACTCGATTTATTGTTGTCTATCTTTATGAAATATTAATTTTCAACAAACCATGAGATGAATATTTGTGCCATATTCAACAAGTGATCAACACTCTGTGGCAATGAAAGTTGTTTGCTTTGGGTGCCATGTTCTTTACAAAAGGGATCTCAAGTCCTATGTATCATAAGATTCCTATTGAACCTTTACACATATGAAAGACAACCTTCAAAGCCAAGGAATATTTGTTTTAGTGGCTGGTTATAAGGATGATGAATGGCGTCCTCTAGCCATTCAAAACTTGATTTATTGTTGTCTATCTTGATAAAATATTGATTTTCAGCAAATCATGAGATGAATATTTGTGTCATATTCAACAAGTGATCAACACTTTGTGGCAGCAAAAGTTGTATGCTAGCATGGAGAAATGTCGGTTTGCCAAGCAAGAAATATAATATCTTGGCTACATTGTTGATGCACATGGTATTCATGTGGATCCAACCAAGATACACATCATCCAAGAATGGGCTACGCCAAAGAATCTCATAGAGCTTTGTAGCTTCTTGGGATTAGCAACTTTCTACAGGAGATTTATACATGGTTTTTTGAAGCCTCTTGGTCTTTGAATCAAGTTACTAAAGGTGGCACCAAAGTATTCAAAGAACTGAACTGTAGACTCTATTTTGTGCCAATACGCGCGTCACTTGATATTCAACAACCTTTTGAGTAATCTGATGCATTTGATTATGCATTACCACAATGAATCATTCACTCTCACAATAAGGAAGTATCCCACATACGACCATGTTTTGAAGAACAACAAAACATTTCCCGATTTTTGGGGATGGCAGGAGGCAACTATTAAAAATACATATAAAATACTATTTGAAAATTAAATAACATAAAATAACATTATAAAGTATAACAAATTGAAAGAAGCTGAAATCAAACCAAAATTTGAATAACAACATGGATACATGTTAAGCACAAGATAAAACTGAGAGGGGGTGAATCAATATTATGATATTCTTTTAAATTTAACACTTAATCTCAGATTTGTAATCACAATTAATCAGTTTCACAGTGAATATATCAAAGCAATCAATGAATGCAAAGCAAACCAACACACTGCAAATAGACACGAATTTACGTGGAAATCATTTCGGAGAAAACCACGGAGAAAATCTTCTTTATTATATTTCTCAAATGTTTGTAGGCACCAACCTACGGAGACACCAATCCCCAAGTTACAATTTTGTAGGCACCAACCTACAAGAGCACCAACCCTTTTGCTAAGCACCAACTCAACAAGAGACACCGATCTCTTCAAATATGAAGGCACCAACCTTCCTTACGAAAAACAAACTCTTTCCTATCTTTTATGTTGTTGTTGCTTCAACAAATGATAGAACAAAAATGCTGCTAAGAATATTCTTCTGATTTATTTCAGTCCCTTCACATATATAAATCGCTGCAACTCTTCATTAAAAATAAATCTGCCCTTCACTCCTTTTTATATTTCATATTCTGCTCTTCTTCTTCTCTCCCTTAAACTTGAATGAAGCACTCAAATTGCTTACCTAAACCAAATGATTCCATCTCCTTATATATCCTTCTCACATCCTTTCGAAAAGACACATCGTTCCAACCGACACAACCTTTCCATTAACACAACTTAATTAAGTGCATTAGTCGGCTAAACCAAAAAATAATTAATGCAGCCCATAATTATTAAATGCACATTAAACAATGCAATTAACCACTTGATAGGAGCGCTGCCCCTCCTTAGACAAATCGCTGTTATCATTAAATCGCTGCCAGCCATCATTAAATCTTCTTTTTCACCATAAAACATGGCATATGAACACCTTAAAATGCTGATATCTCTCTTATGTACAGCTGTGTATATCTCGCTTATACCATGATAATCCTTATGCAAAAACGCTTCTTTTCATGTATTTAAACTTTCGTTTTCTGCCCTTCTATACTGCTGGTTATTTCCGTTACTTTCTACCATTTCTCAAAATCCGTCAACAATTCCGTCAGCACTTTACACGATTCCGTTAACCAAATACATCAATGATTAAGCCTTTGACATCAATGACGATATTTCCAACAATACATCCATGATCCAAGATTGAATGATATTGTCATGTTACTCATGAGTCATTAATGTCAATATCTGACCTCCAAGGTTAACATCTCCGCCTCTATTCGGTCCAAATTATTCTCCAAATACAATTCTTAGATTTTGTGCTCGAGACATTCTTCAAATTAACAGCCCAACAAATACTTTTGATATGAATACAAGATGATCAAAGGTGTATTGTATTTTCAGCCAATTTTTCAGACATGCTCTCCGATATTAGAGAGGAATATCTTATTTTTCAAATTTTCATTCTAATTCTATTCTAAGCTAGTTTCACTTTTCTAGTCCCATTGAGTACTTTTAGGTCATTTTATGTATGTTATTCATTACTTAGCATTTAATTTATTTAATTTGCTGAAAGTTAGAATACTTATATTAACGATGCATTGATCAAGAGCTAGTAAAGACCAAGGTATAACACACAATTTACGCTTCAACAATCTAAGGGACTTTTTTTTAAATTTTTATAAACCATTTAATTAACTTGATGTTTTCAATGATTATCACCACGTAGTTGATTAATCCAACATACTAATTAAGTTTACAAAATCCCTTAATTCTTTTCATGCTGCAATGTTTAACATTATTACTTAGATCAACACTAAGTAATCCAACATTAATTAATATTCCGAATTCATCTTGAGAACCTATGATAACCATGTGCAACTGCAAGGGCCAATTGGATCTACTCAATCCCCCTCAAACACTCTTTACGAGCCAATATACCTTGTATACCTTTTGGTTAAGCCTTAATATTGGCCAAGAGAACTTGCGAGTCTTCTTAGTGTCTTTCGGAAAGTCACTGCTATAACATCCATCCGAATCAAGACACTCTAACAAGAGAAGACTCGGTGAACAAACAATGCATTCAATTATATGCACTACTATGGCCATATTTGACGTTGCGCTAGCAAGCTCGGTCCCGAGATCGCACACAAGCCTACGAAACTTGTCTTCCTTTCACCTCACAACCGTCTCAACATAGTCATCAAGATTCGTTTCCGTTGTTTAGAACAACTTAATTTTTAGTTAAATATCTTGCAACAATTATGACCCGCTAAACCCTACGATAGAACACTGACTGATCCATCTTGGAATCCCTATGGGAAAGGTTGCGGATGCGTAATGACTTGCGTCATTGCGTGCATCACACCCTTCCCATAGCCTTTTCAAGTTGGCTCCGACATGTTACTTTCGCATTGCCTTGCGACTCATAATTCCTCTCTCAATTAATTCATAGTTATATATTCATGTTTAAGAAAGGTACACTTAATTTGTTATGCGTCATTTGTTAATGATTAGAAATCATAACATAGCAACGAGATATCATTTATTATGATTATCTCTTATCGCGTTATCGCAACATTAGGTTGTCGTTTTTTTTATATGATTAATCATTGAGCATATGATTAATCAATGTACTTATATCATTTAATGCATAATTAAATGTGTCGTCATATGAAATAAATAACAAATGTGACGTTAACAGTGTTTGGATATTGTTGTATTTGTCGTATTATGTCATCTCATCTTAACATACATCAATAATCAAATCATAATGAAAGCAAATCATCATATTGTACTTACAATATTGCATTCATAATCTGCCGTAATTTCGGCATTATAACATTTCTGTAAAACACAAGTATGCTGTAAAAACAACAGCATATATTCATATAATGGAGGTTAAAACCTCGTTATTAAAGTACATAATGATATTGTAATCAATAACAAAATACAACAGGCCTTTAAATGCCTTATTCATTTGCGAAGTAATACTTTCACCTTTAATCAAATACAAGTACATATGATGATAAACAACATGCAGGCTTCAAAATTCAAAATTGAAATCACACGATAAAAATCCTATCAATGTCATGTAATCTAAAGAGACTACAAGTATAAGCTCCATACTTTATAATAGAACTATTTTATTCATTTCTATCACAACTTATAGATTATACCAATGGATGATAACTAAGACTAACCACACATGACTTCTTAAAGGTCTGTTGTTTGACCATTTGAACGAAGCCAGCATGCAACTTTGATTGAAGATATCCAAAACAAAGGAGTGAAATTTAATAGCATATAAATTATTTCTCTCAATTATAATAGTGGAATATACCAGCCCATTTCATCTTCAATCTCTTCAATTATCTAATCAATGCAGACCATTGATTTAAATATAAACATTGTTTTGGTAACCAACTATTTTCTGTTATTGTTAATCTCTTGTTGTCTTTTAGTAGTGTCTTATCGACTCTTTTGTTATGCTTTGTTGTAGTTAACAGTTGTGTTTTAACCAAATACCATTGGATCTTTGATTCTTTTGTCATATAAACATAATGATTCATTTCGGGGAAGGGCACCGATGTGACAGTTCCTCCTGTACCAAGTGATTGTATTGAAGTTTGAACATTACCTTATGCAATAAATTTGTTATTCGAAATGAGCTTCTTTTTTGTTTTGATGTTTGTTTTAGGTTTAGGGCACTTAGAAATGAAAGTGGGGGTCCTTGTGGGCCCCACATTGCTTTACTTATAATTAAAATTGTGTTTTTAAAAAAAAAAAGTGTTTTTTTAAGGTTGTTTGCTTAGGGGACGGCAGGGGACGACCGGACGTCCTTGGTATGTTTAGGGGACTTCTAGCCGTCCCTAAGCGTCTGGGACGTTCAGTCACCGTCCCCCCTATTTTATTTTGATGTCCCCAAAACGTTTCCTAAAATTTGCAAATTTTGGGGACGGGAAGGGGACGTTTCCTACCTGTCCCAAGGGTCCGAAATGTCCCCTGTATGGGGACGAGCTAAAAAACATAGGGGACGCGTCCCCATGGAACATAGAAAAATTGTTGTTTTTATCTTGGTGGGTACGCACTGGTACGGTGGAGTACGCCTTGGGTGCGTCGGTGGTCGTCCAATAGTACCGGGTATGTCCTGGGTACCCATACCCGGTTTACATACCCGGCATCTGGGCGTGGACGTACTCGACCGTGCACCTGGGCATCTTGCACCGTACCCATGCCCCGCAGGTACGTACCGACTACCTAGGGATTTTGGATACCTTTTCTGCCATGTACTTTCCACTATCTTCTTGCCCATGTGCAACAAGTTTCTCTCACACATTAATCTCATAAACCTTTGCCACGAACTGCAAAAAATATTTAAATAAAGGTGGTATGCCAAAAGAAATGGTGCTAAAAATAGAGCGAACCTTATAACCCCAATAACTAGTAGTAGAGGCAACCAACTTGAAGCATTGTTATGAGACTTGGATAATGACCACTGCTAGGCTTGTAAAATATCATTTTACTACATCTTCTCTTTGAAAGACCCTACAAGCACAATCTAAGACCTTTGCACCCACCATATACTGAATCGCTTTTGTTTTGACGATTGTATTCAATTTCCTCCATTTATGAAAGTTTCGAATTTTGCTTGTAAGTCCTAAGAATTACTGTTGCATAAATTATAGAGCCTAAACACATGATGAAGGAAAGGTGCACAAAGAGATTTTCTGTGGATGGCATAATTACATAAAAGTTAAATAAGATAAAATGAATGAATGATGCAATGCGAAGGTACTGAGGTATGTCTGCACATACATACATCCACCAAGGAGAAATTACCCAATAACCTTGGCTGGATGACTCGAACAAAACCACCAGAAAAAGAAATCATTTGTGCTAAATGTGTGTACCACATGTCAAGTTGCAGATACACGTTATATATTATAACAATTAGTTCTTTAGGTGTTATAATGAGAACAAAGCACAATTAGAGTCAAAAGACCTTATTGAAGTTGATATTTGAAGCAAGAGATAATGAAAAAACAAATGGGTCTATATGAATTCCATTAAGACACCTAGGGATCAAACAAAAGGCCATTTGATTTGTAAATGAGCAGTCAAAAAAGATACCTTACACTTGAGAAAGATATAATCAAACGACAGACCTATGATCCTAGATAAGGCCACAATTCAAATGTGGCATTTTATAGCGACCAAATAGCCCAATAATCTGAACAGCAACATCAGAATAATCCTTTGCTATAGCCATTTGGACATTGACAAGATAAATTGGTTGTTGAGTAGGTGTCTTAGGATATTTTATACATGGGTATTGGATTATAACACATTTTGGATTAGGAATAGTGAATATCTAGGAGAATAATTCATCTTCTGTATTTTTTAATTAGAGTCTTAAGGGAGGGAAGTGGTGTATGGATGGTCATCAATTATCATCGACCTTTACAATGCTCTGGATTACTACAAGTTGCCACTCAATAGTACAATCAGGGACTGTTTCCTGCAAATCTAAGGGTCTTATGGTGAAGAAAGAATGGCTCGTCTTGTACATATTCTCAAAGCATACTAACCTTAGTAACCGGGAGACATGTCTCCGGGTTTATGGGAAGTGTCTTGGAGATGCGGTCATCAACTATCATCCACCTTTACACTGCTCTGGATTACTACAAGTTGCCACTCAATAGTACAATCAGGGACTGTTTGCTGCAAATCTAAGGGTCTTATGTTGAAGAAAGAATAACCCGTCTTGTACATATTCTCAAAGCATTCTAACCATAGTAACCCGGAGACATGTCTCTGGGTATTTGGGAAGTGTCTTGGAGATGCAAGACATGGTCAGCGACTACCACTGAGCCATAAAAAAACTTTGGTGAAATGGGACCAACTTCCATCTGATGGAGATGAGTTGGGTTTGGAGGATGTGATGGTTGAAATGGATGGCCTCAATGATTTACCCACAGTTCAATTACCTACAGAGGAGCTGGAGGTTGAGAGTAATGACTATTTGGAGAGTATCCTAGTAGAGGACTTGGGAGATAGGGGACGGTCCCTGAAGAAGTTGATCCTGTAGATGATTGAATTCAGATTTGTTCATACTTTTTAATATGTTTTACATTTTTGTTTTTTTGCATGCCAATTTGTTGGCACATATATCAGTATGTACTCTTGACACGCATGTTGTATGAGTTTAAAAGACTAAAATTTATTAGTTGTGACAATTATAATTTCTACGCTCTTAAGAATCTTATGCAATGTGCTAAACTTTTAATGCATTTTGTATATTTTTGAGTTTTATTTCAGTCATCAATGTTCATGAAGTTAAAGTTTGATGTTTTCTTAAAGAAATTTAAATATATAAATATTATTATTTTATTTATTTTTCCATCTCCAAGAACCCAATGTCTGAAAATTAGTGTCTCCGTTTCTGTCTCCAGGTGGCTATGATACCAACAAAGCATATTTCCTTCGCTGTTTCATCCCATGTGCAAGTCCAAAATAGTCTTTGTTATTGACGAGTGTAATATGTCATTAGTCTTTTCTATTTCATTTGCATCTTCTATGCTATTATGAATTGCAAGTTGGGAACACAAGAAATCACATTTATATGTTGGTACTGTTTCCAATTTAGATATGGTATATCATATTTCAATCAATATTAATCACAATATTACTGTGGGTCGAAGGTCATAAAAAAGTTGTTTGGAAGAAAGCTGTGCACACCTGAAAGACAGTTGCATGTGGAGGAAAGTTCCACAATATTCCTCAGAGGAAATTAACCCAGGGAAGTTGTCTTTGAAGAGCTGTCCTATGAGATAAGTCAGTTGAGTAAATTACTAAACTCATTTTATGTGACACATGAATTCTTTTTATAGCTGGTTGCAATGGAAATTGCATTTGAGAGATTGATAGCAAGGGAGAATGATCTCAAAATAGTTGAGGAGGTAGGTGATTAAGTCAAAGGATTATTGACATATCTCCTAAGATTGTTTGTGAGAAGATTTGGTGAACTCGAATATCAATTTAGTGCGAGACAATATGAAGTAGGCAGGACAATCCTAATAGGGAGGATGGAAGAGATGAGGGAAAGGGAAGAAGCATGCAAGAAGCATTAGTAAATGACATTTGCGTCTAGAACCCGTGAAGAGAAAGATGCTCAATTTATCTACAGGAGTAAAGGAAGATTAAATACCACTCAGATAGCTTGCTCAATTCTTGGAGAACAATATGATGTTGAAGGTTGAATATAGCTGGGGAAGATTCTGATTCGCTTGCATTGCACTCCGATAGAGAGAAAGGATTCACACTTTACTTGGTGGTTGAATAGGCAGATTAGGTTAAGTTCACTTTCGGATGATAATTGGGTCTCTCCATGGGCTGCATAAAAAAGTTGCGAGGAGGATATGATTGCCACTTTGAGATCAATAAAAGCCGGACAGAGAAACACTGTTGCTAGTGCTCATTATAGTAAGTACACACTTTCGGTGATTAGCTGAGCAGACTAGCATTGGAAGTTAGAGATCCAATAGTAAGATGATAGAGCCATTTTGAGTAAGGAAACTAATTTTAGTGAACAAAAGGGATTAGGGAGGTAGTGGCTAAAAGATGGTAAATCTATGTCCACTCAATGATAGAGAAAAACTCCTCCATTTGGTGGGAATGGGATGTGGGACATATCCTGATGTTGTAATGCATGTGACAGAATAGACAATGAATGGAAAATTGGACGAAAGGTTGGTTAGACCTTCCATGCTATGAAGCGGAATGTGGCAAATAATTATTATAAAGAATTTCTTGTGGGGCATTTCATAGATTGGAAACAGATGAGGCGTTAAAAAGAATTCAGATGTTAAGAGATGATGATCAGGATTGTACATAGAGTCTACAGCTTGAAGTAGGTGAAGGGTGGAATATAAATACAAGTCAATTTTTTTCAATAATATATGATTTTTTCTATGTCGCTAAGCATTTGCTAAGTCTGAGACGATCCCAAATCAACTTTGACTCTTAGCATTTGTAAGTTTAGCTATGATGATTTACAGCCCAAAATCCTTTGACATGGAGTTACAAGGTAGTAAATTTATGCAGAATAATGGAAATTATTGTTCCTGCTAAACTACTTTTGGCAAGTATATGCATGTTGCCATCCCAATTATGCTCTGGAAGGATGGATTTAAATTTAACTTGATTTTGTATGATTGTATTCAACCGGAGTAACCTTTCTCTATTTGCTGCACAAATGCTTAAAGATTTGAAATACCACTGATAGATGGATTGGTGTGTCCTTCCAATAACTGTACTCAGCCTGTGGAAGAAAACAACAGAAATAATAGAATCTGAATGATTGAAAAACTAGAAAAAACATGCTAAAATATCACTGGTGTGGGAGCTCATAATATTGAGAATGATTATAATTGGTAATAGGGCCTTGACACAGAAAAGTTAGGCATGGTAATGCTAGGAGACTCCAAGGATTTGTATTCTGCAGATGATTTCCAAGAACAGAAGTAGAAACATTGTCATGTTCTGTGATATATTGCATTTTGATTTTCTCGTTACATTATGCTAGGTCTTCTGTACTTGGTATATGTATTCATCTTCCAAAATAAAATGCTTGTAGTCTACCACTAAGAAGAAGAATGTGGAACATATATCTCTAAGAAGAGCCACCATATAAGACCTTATTAGTGAGGAGTTTGCAACTGTTATAGTCTAAATCGGCAGAAGCACTAGTAAAGGCCTGAACATAGAAAATGTTTTAACAGAGATTCCTTAATTTGGAAAAACACATTGAAAGATCATAATAGTAACCTTATAAATAGCGCCACGAAGAACTATGCCCTTAACACCTGCAGTAAAAGATTTGTATCACTTGCAATTAGATGACAGCACTGAAAATGTAAGCGATATTGTATTTAGATGTAATCTGAAAAAGACAGTTTACTGCACGTTGAACAATATTCAGATAGCAATGCCCAACAGATGTCGTTGAAGTTTTCAGAAGTTCTTGTGTGTAGATTTGTTAGAGGCTGTTGACTTTAGGAAAAAAATGTGGGACTTGAAATATCACGCCAATCTAGATTTATTTGTTTTTAAAAAATTATAAGAGGCCTACCGCATGATGTGGATATGAGTAGGTTGTGATAGTTGAACAACCACACCACATATAATTACACACGGAATGAGCCATATTCTAATGTTATTGCTTACAGTTTGTTCTTATTGATTATATCTGATAAATGTTGTGTCCTATGTGGCATTACTAATACAGGATAATCTGAAGATCTGGTGTTGTTGATACTGCTGTACAAATTAGACATGATTTTTTTGGTTTAAAATATTATCCTATCTGGTTCACAATAATTGCTTTAGTGCATTCATGTATTTGATATGATGATCACTAAATGAAGTGTTAGAATCGTCTGAATGAGGCATTTCAAATACTTTGCTACAATATATTTGTTCCTCAATCTGAACAGATGTTGTTGATGGCAGGTGGCACTGAAGGTCTGTTCGCTCAGAAGACACTTGAAATCTCAGATGATATACTCACGACTTACCGTAATCAAGGTGTGTCCCATGTTCCTTCCTATGGTGTTCCCTTCAGTGATCACTGATCAGGGGTCTGTTACCCTTTAGGACAGCCTTATCAGTATTGATAGTCAACCATACTGAACACGGCATTCTGATATGAAGTCATTGGTGAAATAGCCCAACATTTGCACTTATTTTTTCAGAACATTTTTGAACCATCATATGGACACAGGAAACTGGCCTAAGTGCCTAGTGTGCATCCCTGAAAATCAAAGTCACAGTGTTTGCAGGTGTAGTGCTTTTGAAATCTGGGTGCACAGATACAGGAATGCAGCAAATTGCAATATATATTAAAAATATATGTACTGAATATTAAAATATTTAATATTTGAAAAAATAATGTAGACTTCAAGATGACAGATTCATCATTCACATAATTTATGAAGATCATACAATAGCATTGAACATCGAACACAAAGTTCAGAATTAAAATTAGAAACTAGTAGTAATTTCAACTATGGGTATGTGAGTACTGGGCATTGGTGCGTGAACCAAGAAGATTGGGTGCACAGACCTGGTAATCACATTAAAAACAATGCTGAACACAGGTACTTGATCAATTCATGTGTGTTAGATTGAAGGAATGGATCTGCTTTTCACGGATGCTTGATAAAAATTATTTAGGATACCAGATGAAATGGAACTAGCCCTATCTACCCCCAAAATATTAAAGTACGGTTTTTAAGTTAGATTGGCTTTGGTCTCCCTTGTGTTGTATCTATTCCAATTTGTAGCGCAACATGTTCTGCCTCCTAAAGCTAAATTTTCTGTTCAATCCCTTAAGTTTAGTTGGGATAATTATTGTTTGGAGTTTTTAGGGCGAATGCTTCGTCTCCTCCCTGTTTCTTTAAATATGAGATTCTGTTTGAATTACCTGAATTTTACCCTGCCCTGGACCCTACTGAGAATGTCAGTTATGTCTCCTAAGGCTCTCTTGCCTTTGTTTCTCTGGCCCAGAGGGTTGATGCCCTCGAAAAATGGTAAATTCGCCTTCGTAGGCAAAAAGAATAGGTAGAGTGATGAGGAAACATACCCAGAAAAAGGAAAAGGAAAAGATGGAGCCCTGCTCCATGCCCAAACAAGGAAAATGCCTGTATCATCGCGGGGTATATCATTAAAGGAAAGGTTATGCAGCCCGGATGGAAAGCAAAAATAATCAGAGATTCTGGAGGGCCTCGTCCCTCTAAAGCGAATTGATTTCTTTAGGCATGTCAACGTCCCTGGTTAGCCAAATTCTGTTCATCTTCGGGCATAAGGGAACTATTAGGAATTCCAATACAGGAAGGAAAAGCTACTCATCCCGGATAATGCTCACTTCTTCACTCTTGTCGAGTCAGACTTTCCACAATCTGCAGTGAAGATAAAAGAAGAAGTGGGTCCCCCTACCCCAGCTCCGGCACCACTTCCAGTAGCAATGAATTTTGCAATCTAAGCCTCTATGGCCTCTCCTATATACTATAGATATCTATATCTGTGGCATTCTATGTAATTATCTGCTTATAATTTTGTTCTTCTAACACCTGGGTGAGGGCCCCTATAAATACCCTCAATTTTGTAATCAAAACGATCTTTTTTTCTGATTAGTAAATTGATGGTATCTATAGGGCTCTCACCCAGGTGTTAGAAGATTTGCTTCTTTGACAACTTTAGAAAGTTTGACCTTGTTTCCAAGTACATGCCACTCCAAATGTTACACGCTATTGATATGTCAAGGGTCTTTTTCTTCTTTGTCTACTTTAAAAGGCCTTTGACATTGTTTCCAAGTACATGCTACTCCAAATGTTTCACGCTGTTGATATCTCAAAGGTCTTTACTAGCACCATGAGGTTCTATGAGATGGTTGTTGGCTGGTTTTGGACTACCCACAATTTTGAATTTGTCAAAATTAATATTAGAGCCTATTGACAAAATATTTGGTACTTCGGCAAATATAGAATTTTTGACAATAGTGAAGGGACAAAGTCCCTCCTCTATTGTGAGGGGGTTCCTGTATGCACTAGAAAGCACAGGAGCTTTACAACCATACTTGACTTCGTGAGGTCAGGCCGAGACAATTGATGTGAGGATAATGCGGTATGAGCGGCTAGTGATTTGGACGTGGGGATGTGCGAGCTAGGAAGGATGTTCCGACCTGTACCAAATACGCTCTCTTGCCTAAATTGTTCGTCCAAAGCAACAAACTGGTTAAGCATACAAGTCCTACAGTAGTTGGTTTCAATGAGAGCCAAGTACCGTAGTTTCCGTGTTAGGAAATTAGTGTTTACTATGTCGTAATTATGTTAGGTTGTTATACATTGTTATAACAATATATACGACATGTTTATTGTTAGGCATATTGTTAGTGTGGTTAGAGGGAGTTCCTATATTTTAGGAACTGTAATCTCCTATAAAAATGTAATCCATGGATATGATTGTAATCGGGTATTATTTCTATATTGAAAACTATTATTCACGTTTACAATGGACAAATCTTTTTGTCTACATGTGGTACCAGAGCAATGAGGATCCATGTAGAGTGAGTGATTGGAATCAGAATGAAATTTTAATATATCTCAGGGCGATTATCATTCCACCTATCTGGTCTCTCTTCCACGCCATCTCCAAACGGATTTGGGGAGACAACAAAGTCTGTGGTTTTCACCCATTGAAACCAGATCACGCCAGAATTGCACAAGTCCACGGCAGAATTGCACAGGTCCACGTGAATTATTGGGTCAGATTTTTTTTAATTTGTGTCGATGTATGCAACGAAGCCTACTGTTTAGATATGAAGTTCTCATCAAACCGAATTGTACCTTCCCAGCTGTTCTCCTTCATGCACTCATTCTGAATTTTGCGCCAATGAATCAGTAACGTGATTTTTGTACAATAATTTCTGTAAAATCTCATTAGCCCGTAATATTCTAGTGCTACATTCATAGATAGAATCCTCCAGCCACTGTTCAAGTGATTTTGCTGTCAGTCCTCTCTCTTGTTGTACTCCATGCAATTATTTTTGCCCCGTAAAACAAAAGTGATTTTGGGCTACTTTTGTTTGTACGGACGCATTCTTGGGGTTAACCAACGTCCTTATTTTTCTTTTTTTGTCAATTCTTACAAATGGAAAAGTTAAACGATGATGATGCCAAAGCAATTCTTTTGAATAGTTTTCCTAAAAAAATGTCTCATATGATTTTTACTTTGAGCAAGCTTAACATTGGTTTAGGAGTAATTTCTACTCTTCTTGATCATAATGAACCTTCCGAGCCAAAAGAGGAGGTTTTATATGTGCACAATAAAGCTAGTACATCGTCAAAAAGGGCAAGTATACTTCAAAGTATGCTCCTTCATGAGGAAAGGTTAAATGTTTTTATTGCAAAGAATTAGGACATGTAATTTTGAATTGTAAAAAAGGGCACAAGATCTTCTTGAGGATAAACTGGATCTAAAGGCATCAAAGCCGGGAGGTTGGAGGCAACAGAGGATGGAGGGCGATCAACGCCTCTCGTCAGTCACCAATGACGAGGCTGCATTTTGGTATGGTGGCATCTCTTTTCCAGTTGTGTAGTGTGTGTAGAATAAAATGGTGTGTGGTTTCCTTCCCCTGTTATGATTGAAACGAGGAGAGTGTGCATTGCGGAATCCGGGAACTCAGGAATTCAGCTTGGGAGCTACACCTTTACGAAGGTCACAAAGCAACTTGATGGAGCCCTACCTAGTCAAAGCACTACTTTCAAAGTGAAAGCCTCTGAAGATTACGTAGTTTTAGTTTTGTTAGAATGTTTGTTTTTGATTTTGTAGGGTAAGCCTTAAGAGGGGGTATTAGAATATAAGGCTTTAGTTAATTAGTTATTAGTTACACGTTAACTAATATTCGGTTGTAACCATCAACCGCATTGTAACTATCTTTTGCATAATAAAATGACGGACACACAATCTCCAAAGTGTGCAATCCGCCTTCTTTATTCTTCCTTGTTCACGTATTCCAACAAAGAGGATAAAAAAGAAGGGCCTGCTCCATATTGTTGAGCAATAAGTTGATGGAGTTCTAAATACTTTTGCAAGAGTTCATTACATTCTGCCTGTTGGCCTGAAGGGCAGATTGCTGAGTTTGAAGAGAGGTGAGGTTAATCGCACATTCAATAAGAGGAATGAAGGCACCATGATACCCTAGCTTGTTTCTGAGAGCATCAAGCTTGCCTATGAATAAAGCCAAATAAATCCTTGCCACCTCAGCCATTGTAGGCTTAGTGGGTTGAGTTGTACATTTTTCTTTGGATGTCTCTTTTACATCAAGACATTGATTTGAGGAATTATTGAACCTACGGTGCTTTACTTGGTCTGTGCCTGTTTGAAACTTGAAGCTGAGCTTCTTGGCTATTGAATAAGCAACTAGGATACTGCTGAGCCATTACATGATGGTCTTGATACCTACCAGGAGGACCTACTAAGGCTGGGGGCGGGGGTGTGTGGTCATGGAGGTGTAAAATGTCATAGAGGTGGCAGGAATTGAAGGATTGTATGTTTTTGAATGAGTAAAAGACAGCCGAGTATTAAAAATATGTAAACTTCTAGAGGATAAACCTTAATGGAATACATAGGGGTTTTTCTCTTGTTATCAAAGGAATCTTGAATTACAGAGGCCTGTGCTACATGCCTGAGAGCCAACATGAAATTGATTGTTGTGCATTTGGTTGACAAAGGTTTCGTGATCACCAATGGCAGGTTTGTCTTCATCCAATCTGATCAACTGATGTTTGCTTTTGATAGAGTTCCACTGCTGCTTGGAATCCATAGTGCTTTGCTATTTAATACCTTTCTTATATGCTCGGGACTTCTTGTAATGCCGCTTTCTGGGCTGAGCTGAAAAGGAGGGGAAATGGCACCAACCCAAATCGCAACAAATTGAAATTTATAACAGCAAGCTACAACAAATTGATTTTTTATGACAGCAAGTAAGAAACTGCAATTATTCACTTCCAACACCACTTCTACACCATCCAAAGCATGTATGGAACAATAATAATTATTTAGAGCAAGTACAAACCAAGAAATGAATTTTTAGAGCCCTGACTGAAGTATAATAATTAATTTTGTGACAGCAATGAACCTACTTACAAAAATGGCGGAAATAATGATTTCAAGGCCCAAAGTTCAATCCGGGAAATGAAATCAACCTTATAAATTAGGAACAATCCAATTATCAACAAAGAAAGGAGTGTCATGCCCTAGATGACACCAAAACCCTCCACCATGCAAGTCGCCACCCTAGGAGAGGGTTTACAATGGGCTGGAAATGGCATGTTCCAAGGAAAATCTGAATGTAATCACCAAGTGTGACCTTCGTGTGAGACCACCAATGAAGGAATGAGGGGTTTTGTCCTCAAGTGCAAAGAGGGTTTCCGTCCTCAATTGTAAGAAAGAGAAAGCGGTTTCTTGCTCCAACTCCAAGAGAATAAATTTCAAAGCAAGCATATCCTTTTTCCATCCAAGCGACCCCTTTAAATAGCTAGAGGTGGTACCAAAAACCAAATAGAATCCTCCCAAAGAGGACCGACCTCCTTGGAGACATAAGAGTTCCTTTTTCTTTTATTTTTCCAATGGCTTTTCACCTTTTTCCCAACTGACCTGACTTTTCTAAACCATAATTAGAAAATTACTTAAAAATAATGCAAAGTTACAAAAGCAATTGAAAATCATGACACTAAATACTTACTTTGCTCATTCCCTTGGAGAGGAATGGGTTCAAGGTTTTCAAACAGACTATCTTGGAGAAGGGGACATTACAATCCTCCCCTCCTAAAAATCTTACTGTCAAATGAAAGAGCTCTTGCCAAAACAAGCTCATATATCTGTTGTCCTCCCTAATGATGTTCTTTAGCAGCCCATGAGGTTCAAAACTTCCTTGGAGCAGGGATCAACTATTACCTTAAACCTGCCATCTTCATTTTCTCCTTCAAAAACAACATCAACAAATTTATTCTTTGTATACTCAGCTGTACTAAAAACCTTCCAAGTTGCTGTAACTTCAGCCCTAGAGCAAGGAATTGATGAATAATCAACAACTTGACAAGCTAAAACATATTCCAAAGTGGCATCTTCATTCTTCGTTCCAACCTTGTCAACTATGGTGGAAGGACATCCCATATTCACAAATATGAGTGTGACTGAAATAATATGGTGGCTGCTAGTGATGATGACAGCAGCGTTAATGGTGGCAATTTGGCTCATGGCTGTCATGAAAACACTTTCTCTAGCATTTGGAGGTAGTAATACATCATCCCATGTTTCCTCCATGCTTTGTTGGAGACCCTTTGCATGACGATTCAAGTTAGGAGCCCTTTCACCATGCTTTTGTTGCACTACTCTGATATTCAAGTGGGTTGCCCCTTGGGATCTTCCTTTGGTGCTTTTGGTTTCTTCATTAGGAGGGATGTATATCAAACCATTCTCCAACTCTTGATGGCATTCTTCACTCAATGGCAAACTCGGAAACATTATGCAAAGCTGACCCAAAGTAGACCACTTGAGAGAGTTACCTTGTTGTAGCAATCTTCTAAGCAGTATATAGGTTGCCTTCTTGCTGTTGTTCTTGGCTGGGCTGTACATTCCATTATATGTTTTTGTTCCTTTTTGCCCTTCAAGCATTGGAAAGACTCTATTTCCATGCAAAATGAGATCTTTTGTAATCATGAACTTGTCAACCTTCATTGTGTCATCTCCATCTTCAGCTGCAATCCCATATGCTCCACCATTTGCTTGGGTGGGAAACAAACTCAGCTGCTCTTCTTTTTTTATACCTGTACCTGCAAATGGAACAAACTCATTAAGGAAAACAAGGGTTCCCATTATCACTTCATCATGCCTTATAGACATGATGGCCAACTCTCTCTTATTGCTTGCAACCATCTCATAACCTCCCCTCAAGTTATGGATGTCCGAAAACTCAATCACACTGTCCCAAACACAGCTGTAAACTTGCATTTCCTTCCTCAAAATCAGAGTCATAGTGGTTGGAAACTCTTCTTAGACTGTCAACAAAGTGAGAAGGGGGTTGGAAATGTTGCGTGCAACAGGTGAAAGGATGGTACAACAGCTGTCCCACTGAAAACTGTTCATGAAATTCCACAATGACAATGTTATGGGGGCTAGAAACATCCCATTATTGATTGAAAATTCTCCCAACGACTGAAAATTATTCCATTTCATGACTGTCCCCATTTGTGTGGCAGCAAACAAAGTGTTGGGCAAACTGAAAATGTTGATAACAGTACAATTTTTTATGACAGCGTGTCTTAAAACCCATAAAACATGACTTCTACTACTTACAATCATACCACCAATTTCCAGCTGGGTTACAATGCTCGGGCAACAAGATAACATCCATCTTGCTCACTTCCAAATATAAAATTCATGAACTCAACATCCACTTTCATTGGAAGACTTCTTCTAAGAGCATGTGCATGGATTAGGAGCTGAAAACCTCTATGATATAACTGCTGTTCTAAAAATGAAAATGTGGGATTTACCTTGTGTCCTCCCCAAGCATTGAAAAGTTGTGTCTCCATGGTGTAAGGAATGATGAAGCCCCTTTGTAGTGACTCATCCTTCATCATGTTGTTAGAATACACAAAAAACTTTACATGACTCTTCCTAATTCTTCTTACATGCCAAGTGCAAGAGATGGAGAACTCAATAGTGACATTTAACTCCTCAAAAACCTTACCCTTCTCGTATCTCAAAAGATCGCCTAGATCCCAAACTCTCATGTTCATTTGTATGAACGGATTTATGTGTTGTTTGCCACTTGAAGTGTTCCTCACTCTATCACCATTTCCACAATGCTATCCTTGATGACCTCATATCTGAAATGACTTAGTAGGAAGCAACAAATCCACAACACTTTCATACCTTTGGCTGTCCACAACTTGCTCACCTTCCTTTGCTGGATGAAGAATGATTGAGATATCTTCAACACCTCCATCCTTGTGACTCAAAATTTCTGAGTTAGGATCAACATTCTCCTTCCTCTTAGACTCTTCACATTCAACAAGTGAAGCCCTTTCCGCCTTGACTTCATCCATACTTTGTTGACACATGCATGGAGCATCTTCATAGTTCTTGCCAGAGTCATGAACACCATCAACTTGCTTCTTATTGATTACTATTCTGAAAATTCCAGCAAGCTGAAAATCCACATTAGCGACTAGTAAAGCCCTTTTTCGTTAGCAACATGATTTTATTGGAACTTCACCCCTCTTGCAGATTTGATTTTTTTTTCTAGTTAATGCTCCCATTCTTTCTTCCTTGACCTCTCGAGGTGTTGATGTATTCGTTACCTTTGTTGGTTCTTTTTCTTCTTTCAAGAGAAACTCTTTTGGGTTTGGCTCCTTGGCATATTCTTGTGGTCTAAGGTTTAACCCTAGCATCTTCATCCATGCACCGGCTGCCCCCTTGTTGGAGCCATCAAATTGGTAGAGTGTCACTTTTCTCAAAGCATGTTGAAGATTCTTTTGTGGTGCTTGAGAGCTAGGCTTGGGCCTTGATCTACCCTTGCTTACTCCTATGAACTCTGCAAGTGAAATGGCATCACAAATCTCATTTGGAAGAGCCTTATACTCCTCATAGCTGGCCGCAATGTTTGTGACTACTGAATGACTTCTTCTTTCTTTGGTAAGAACTTAGGTCGCCAATCAATGTTCTCTCTCCTAAGTTCCCTTTCACTCACGTGTCCATGGTAGATTTGCCTCAAATGTTAGCTTTCGACCTTGCAAGCTGGTAAGATCAATGATCGATGCCACCGTAATGCCCCTATCCAAGTTGAGTTGAAAATGAGGGGAAATGACACCAACCCAAATCATAATAAACTAAAATTTATAACAAGCTACAACAGATTGAATTCTTATGACAACAAGTAAGAAATTGCAATTATTCACTTCTAACACCACTTCTACACCATCCAAAGAATGTAGGGAACAATAATACTTTTTTAGAGCAAGTGCAAACCAAGAAATGGATTTTTAGAGCCCTGGTTGAAGTATAATAATTAATTGTGTGACAACAGTGAACCTACTTACAAAAATGGCCGGAAATAATGATTCCAAGGTCCAAAGTTCAATCTGGGAAATGAAATCAACCTTATAAATTAGGAACAATCCAATTATAAGCAAATAAAGGAGTGATGTGCCCTAGATGATACCAAAACCGTCCACCATACAATGGGTTGAAAATGGTGTGTTCCAAGGAAAATTTGAATGTAATCAGCAAGTATGACCTCTGTGTGAGACCATCAATGAAGGAATGAGGGTATTTGTCCTCAAACCAAGTGCAAAGAGGGTTTCTGTCCTCAATTGCAAGAGAGAGAAAACAATTTCATGTTCCAACTCCAAGAGAATAAATTCCAAAGCAAGCATATCCTTTTTCCATCCAAGCGATCCCTTTAAATAGCTAGAGGTGGTGCCAAAAACCAAATAGAATGCTCCCAAAGAGGACCGACCTCCTTGGAGACATAAGAGTTCTTTTTTTCTTTTATTTTTCAAATGGCTTTTCACCTTTTTCCCAGCCAACCTGACTTTTCTAAATTATAATTACAAAATTACTTAAAAATAATGCAAGCTACAAAAGCAATTGAAAATCATGACACTTTGAATGAGGGAATTTGTCCTCAAACCAAGTGCAAAGAGGGTTTCCGTCCTCAATTGCAAGAGAGAGAAAGCAATTTCATGCTCCAACTCCAATAGAATAAATTCCAAAGCAAGCATATCCTTTTTCCATCCAAGTGACCCCTTTAAATAGCTAGAGGTGGTGCCAAAACCAAATAGAATCCTCCCAAAGAGGACCAACCTCCTTGGAGACATAAGAGTTCCTTTTTCTTTTATTTTCCAAATGGCTTTTCACCTTTTCCCAGCCAACCTGACTTCTCTAAACTATAATTAGAAAATTACTTAAAAATAATGCAAAGCTACAAAAGCAATTGAAAATCATGACACTGAATACTTCCCTTGCTCATTCCCTTCAAGTCCACGTGAAGCGAAATGGGCCCAAGGTCTTCAAATGAACTATCTTGGAGAAGGGAACATTACACTTCTTTACATAAGTAATTCATAAACTTCACATGTGAGGAATGGACATTCCATTTCAATTGAGTAGCAGTTATGAATTGCATGCCCAAGTTGTTACATCCGGAGATAAGAGCCACTTTGGACCTAACAAGTTTTTCAAAGCTGCATTCAAGAAACAAATGCATAATTAATTTCTTATTACTTTGACAATATGGACATGGAGCAGGCCCAATCCAGTCTCCTTTTGCAGATCATCCAAAATGAGGACACTGCAATGTAGCAACAGACATAGAAAGCCTTTGATCTTTAGCTAAGTGTATAGGGACCAAATATTTTTCCATTTTCTATCGGCAGACTTTTCATCATTGCTTACTATGTGATATGCGAATTTGATTGTGCATATTATGTGGCCAAAAGGAGTGTCCTGCAGACTGCTCCTAAACGGAGTCATGTTGTTGAGTCTGGATTTGTTGATTTTACTCTTTCCACATCCCAGATGATTTGATTAGTAGGTACAAAGTGGCAATAGTCACTGATGTACATGCGCCCTTGTTCTTGTATCTTTTCTTGTGTCAGATGCAATCAGAGTTAAGACGAGGGAGATGTTTTTCCAACTAACTTACACATTTTAATTTGGAGTCCACTTCCTTTTTTCCAAGGAAGCTTACCTCGTAATTCTGACAGTCCTTCCATGAAAGAGTTTCTAATAGTTGAGACTTGATTGAAATACCAAAGCTAAATACAATTTGACAACTCTACGCTTAAACTAGGTATTTTCAACTCATAACTTGTCTCCCCAAATCGATGCTCACCTTTAGCTGAGGAAGGAAAAATGTATGGAATCTTTATCACAAGACATTTAAGAACCAGCACAAACATAGTGAGGACTCTTACCATGTCAATCTTCTAGACTACATTACTTTGTTTTGGTGTTGTAATCTTTCTGGGATCGTTGTGTGTGGGTTTGTTTTGCCATTATTTGTTTGTGTAACTAAACCAGATAATATATTCAGAATGCAAGATACAAGTGATTTCCTTCCTCGTGCATACGGTAGTGACAACTATGGAAAGTAACTATTGTATGAATAAAAGTAAAGACTATATGTGAATTGTCCTGTTCAAGTTAAAGCTCTTATGGACATTTATCAGCAACATAACAACTGTTAGAAAAATTTACCATATAAAGTTCATTTAATGTTTATGTTGAAGAACAGTATGTATGGGGCATGGTTATGCTACGAGTTTATCTGCCTGCTTGATGAATGCAATTTAAGAGGTATAGTTAACAAAATACATAAATTATGTTATCTATCATCTGTAGTTCTGTCAATGGTATGCTTTTAGTACAGGCGCCTTCTTTGTTGTTTTAGTCTTCTTGTTTGGGGTGGGGGGAAAGGGAGGTTGGTGTGTTAGAAACAAGATTATTTAATCACTACATCCACAAACCATTTTTAGGAGTTTTTGTTAGTTTCAGAATTGACCTTACGTGACTAAAGTATGTATAAATTGATTTGGTGTCAATACAATCAGCATTGAATCGGAGTTTCTCCTATATGTCTCGTGTGTGGTCAATCTATTATACTATCTTGATTGGTGCCAGACGTTTATTCACATCTCAAATTCAGGTGAAAACAAAATCAGAGTGGCAGCTTTGTTTCACTTCTAACAGTTCTCACTGAAAGGTGGTGCCTGTATGGGCAGGTGGATATGATCTACTTGGCAGAACAAAAGATCAGATAAGGACAACTCCGCAAGTTAATGCTGCATTGGCTTCATGTCAGGCTTTAAATTTGGATGGACTTGTTATTATTGGAGGTAATAAGGTCTGATTATAAGTAGTAAAATCAAGGTCTTCACTAGGTAGATGAATCACACTGTTGGATATTGGGAGTACTCTTAATTATCTGTACTTTTGTTTCAGGTGTTACATCAAATACTGATGCTGCTCAGTTAGCTGAAACATTTGCAGAAGCTGGATGTCAAACAAAGGTAACAGTTTTTAAAAACACAACTGTTCATATTGTTGGAAATACTGCTTGAAATATGTCCCTCATGGGCTGCACCCTACACATCTGATTATGACAAAATCTACCTAGTACTTGTACATATGGCCTCATCCTTTTTGTCACAGGCAATAGGCCATAGGAGCTGAATCCTCACCAACGCCGCTAGTACAACTCACATCATTTTAGTTTATGGTTTTCTGAAATGTTTTCTTGCTTAATTTTCGTGTATGAGCGTGAATGAGCTTTGAAAAATGGTATTGAAATGTAGATATTGATTCAATATATTTAATTTCATCTGGATTTATGTGGGACAACATTTAGCAGTTTTAATGAGATTTGAGGAAAATGTTTCCTTCCTAAGCATTTCAGTCATGTGTGTGTGTGTGTGTGTGTGTGTGTGTTACATGGGGACGCATCCACCCCCACACCCCTCACCCCCGCCCTTCCCCACATTACCCAAAGGGCGGGAAAGAAGGGTGATGTCTCCAGGACGCCCTTGAATATTAGGGGACCTTTCGTGGATGTCCCGTTTTTTTGGGGATGCCGAGTATGTCAGGACGTCCCGTAGACGTCTGTTTTTTTAATAGTTAAAAAAATAAAATTCTTTGTTGTTTTCTCCTTTAAAAATGATTTTTAAATTGTACTCTTGTAGTATAAGATTGTTTTTGGAAGCCACTCGTCTCTATCTGAAAAAACATTTGTATGTATAAATCTAATTAAAATTCACTTTGGAAGCTCCAATAACTTCAAAAGTCTGTATGTATATTTCTATACGAAGAGAGCTTTTAAAAATCTTTTTGTTTTCTCCTTAAAAATGATTTTTAATTGTACTCTTGTAGTATAAGCTTGTTTTTAGAATCCACTCATCTCTATCCAAAAAAAAAGTTTGTATGTATAAATCTAATTAAAATTCAGTAACTTCAAAAGTTTGTATGTATATTTCTATATGAAGAGAAAGGTTTTGTAGATCAAAACGTTTACTTGTTAACATAACCTGACTGTATTGTGTTGCAAAGATATATTAAGAATCGAGAGTGATATACGAATACAGAAATTTTCGAGCACAAATGCACATGGTGGACTGTCACAGACTGCTATTCATAATTTTAAAAATATTATTTGTGTATTTTCAATATTTATAATTTTATATATTATTTTAGTAGCCATCCCCCACTGTCCTGAATTTTGAATTTTTCTTTGCTGTCCTGGAAACTCTGTTTTTGCTTCCCACCCTCCCGTAGTCTTAGGTAACACTTATATATATATATATATATATATATATATCCATCCAAAATTCCAAAATTTTACCAAATTTTTGTCCCACCATCCTAGAGTCTTAGGTAAACTCACACACAAAGTGATAAACTTATGTGTCCCACCATCCTAGAGTTTCTTAAAAAGCTATACACACACATACTAGTACGTTGCAATACACAAATGCAAACAATTTTCAATTTTCAAAAACTATGGTAATACTCATTTTATAATTGTAGACCATAAGAGATAATTGATAAAGCACTCAAAATATTTTGTATTCATTGAAATTTGAACTTCTAAAGAGTCATGACTCATCATTCAACATGGTTACAATTTCAATGATTCACATATACATGATAATAATCTAGATTCTAGAATATATCATCCAGATTTTCCTCATCATCATCTCCATGAACACAACTGGCAGCTCCACTCCCACTAGCTCCACTTTCCATCCCTTGTGCAATGGATCCCGATTCTTCTTCATCAATACCAAGCAGTGAAAGTTGGCTAAGAGTAGCCAGAAAAGCATCAAAGTCACTACTCTCAGGATCAATATCCCAAAGTTTGTTGGGACCTTTACGATAGCCTTCATTCTTGTGTGTGAGGATGCACAAATTGGAGTGTACATACACTAAATCCTCAGCCTTCTTGGATCCTAACTTGTTCTCGTTTGGCTGAGTGGATGAAGCTATATGTACTCCAATTCCGCTCTGCTGAAGAATTGCTAGCCACCTGTTACAAAAATGAAAAAAGAAGTTAGAAATTTTCAATTAGAAATAAAATTAATTTACTAAGAAGTAAGAACTTCGAACATACAATTTTAATTTTTAATTAATTAATAATAAACAAACTTTTGATTTCATTTTAATATTTTATACTTGTGAGAGGACTTTAATGGCAACAGGTCGTATGTACTTGGCATCATGGCCATGTACATACCACCACATGAATGGGGTCAACTTGTACTTGTCAACTGCTGCATCCATTTCACCCATGCTACCATTAGATGAAGAGACAAAGAGCGCCATTTCATAGCGGACCGTACTAGCTATATCTGGATCAGGAAAAAGCCTCCGAAATGCTGCCTTAGCTCCAATTGCAACTTCGTGGTCATCATATGGTTTTTGCCTACCAGGTAGCGAAATTATTTCACTGCTATAAAATTTGGGATTCAGGGCATAGGCTAGGAGATGTAATGGGGTGGTCATTTTATTCCACCTTCTCATGATCACGCTCTAACTTCATTGTAGAAGGTTTCTGCAGGATCCTGCTCTTTTTGTTGTATGATGTCTCTAATTTTTTCAAGCATAGAGTCAATGCCATCATAGATCTCCCCTATGCAAGCGTCATCTGTGTCTGTATATCTAATCATAGATAAAATAGGCTCAGTAAAACTAAGCAAGTATGCAACCTTTGCCCACCAACTATCATCAAGTATAATTGATTTTACTTTGATGGCTCTTTCTGTGTTTGCTTGCTTCCACACAGACCAAACATCATCAATCACCATAAGCCTTAAGGCTTGTTTTACCTTCACAAGTCGTCTTAAGACGAGCGTGTGAGAGGCAAATCTTGTTTCAACAACCTATTAAAATAAATTAAAACAAGTTAATAAAATATAAAATTAAATTTAAAAGAAATTCAATTGATAATTTAATTTCATATTTCATAGAAAGTTAGCAAATAAATATTAAAAATTAAAAACTAGGAAATTGTTTCGTTACCTTCAGCAACTCCAACGTTGAGAACTTCCTAAAGATAGCCTGAGACATATGATGATTTGTGACAAACATTTGAATCTCATTTGCCTCTGTATAAGTTTCTTCTATCCATGGAATTTTGCCAATCTTCTGCAACATCAAATTCAAGGAGTGTACTGCACAAGGTGTCCAAAAAATGTGCTCATATCTCCCCTCAACAATCATCCTTGCTGCTCTACAATTTTTGGCATTGTCCGTGATGACTTGGACAACGTTTTGAGGGCCCACTGACTCAATAGCCTCAATCAAAATATTAGCAATAAATTGAGCATCTTTCACTTCACCCTCACAATCAACAACCCTTAAGAACATTGCCCCTTTAGGGCACACTGCAACAATGTTGATTAGGGGTCTATTTCGGCATCTTTCCATCCATCTGAAATGATAGATACCCCTGAGTCCTTCCATGAATCCCTAATTGGCTGCAAAGAAGTATGTACATGGGCCACTTCTTTCGCCAACAATGATGTTCTCACCTTCTCATAACTAGGGCTTTATACCCTTGTGGTGCATCATTAATTCCTCTCACCATTTGTTGCCAATAAGGTGACCGCAACACATTGAAGGGCAACCCACATGCATAAACGCATCGAGCAACCAACTCATCAACGCAACATCCCTTTTCTCATTTGCAAATGCTTGCTCTAATGGGCCTTTGGTACTTCTTTTTCGTGACAAGCACTCTCCCTCTGATGGAGTTTCAACTGCAACTTGGATAAATGGATGGTTTGATGGGGTGGGTGGTTTTACAGAACCCCTATTTTGCAAAGGAGCGGTTTTAAATCTAGCTCTTGAAGCTTGCCAAATCAGCCTCCTCTTGCTCTTTCATATATGCCAATATATGTTTCCCTTCAACCTTGGCACATTTTCTAATCCCGTTCCCGCTTTCCCCATTAAATGAGCTTTGAGGTGGGTGTAAGAGGATTTGAATTGTATATTGCAATGATTGCATACCCAAACTCGAGAGCCACCGCCAACAAGGTTCTCCACAATTTGCACATGTCTCCAAAGAGGAGCTCTAGGATCCACACCCCCACTTTGGCTTGCTTCCCCTTCCCCATGCCCTCCCACAGAAGTTGAACTGGATGCCATTTATGTTTTTATATCTCAAGAGTCAAAGAATCAAACCTACATTGAATTTTTTAAAAACATAAACTTAGATAACAATAAATTATTATTAATATTATTAAATAGAAGTTAGAACTACACCCTACATATCCTATTTTGCTTTTGATCACCAAGTTCACCGTATAGGCGTGAGGTGAGAGCATACACAAAGTTCGGATTTTTTTAATTTAATAAACACAAAAAAACTCTTAAAATAGCAAAAAAAAACTAATCCTATTCTGCTTTTGATCACCAAGTTCACCGTATAGGCGCGAGGTGAGAGCATACACAGAGTTCGGATTTTTTTAATTTAATAAATACAAAAAAACTCTTAAAATAGCAAAAAAAATAAAAAAACCTACGCATCCTATTCTACTTTTGATCACCAAGTTCACCGTAGGTAGAGCAGGTGAGAGCATACACTACACAGAGTTCGGATTTTTTTAATTTAATAAATACAAAAAGAACTCTTAAAATAGCTAAAAAAAAAACTACGCATCCTATTCTGCTTTTGATCACCAAGGTCACCGTATAGGTGCGAGGTGAGAGCATACACAAAGTTTGGATGATATTTATAATTTAAAAAAACAACATATGATTTTTATTTAAAAACCGCAAAGGAAATGTTACAATTTTTTTTTTTTTAGCATAGAGTTTAAAAATTACTAAATTAAAACTACATATTGATATTGTGATCAATGATCATGAATGATGTGTGCATTATGCACACATCATTCGTGATCATTGATCACATTAACATTTTCTTTATTAAAAAAAACTTGAAAAATACTTGGTTTTTCCTTCTTGAAGCTTCCAAATCTGCTTTGAAATTCCTCCTTGATGCTCTTTGCTCTTAGCACCACCTCCTAAACTCTTCCTTCAAGCTGCTCCTTGATGTCTCTTTGCTCTTCACAATGCTAAATGTTAGTTTAGTGAAAACTGAATTTAGCAAGAGAGAAAATGAGAGTGTGATTTAGAATGGACCCAAGAGGTCATTATATAGCTTTTAGGAAGTGTCTTTAGCAAGTCTAGGTAGGTAGATTAGGGTTAGGTTTATTAAATAACAATTTTAAATGGTCTGAATCAGGTAAGCATTTTATCATTGTCCTTATGAAAAACATAGAGTGCATTACTTCCTGTATGCCTCACTTTTCCAATGATCTTTGCTGTTGCATGTAAGGTGAGCCATTTGACAGTCCTGATGTTAAGTCTTTTGAGAATTGTGCCAGGTAATTGAATTCCCGTAACATTGAATGGGGACCTGAAGAACCAATTTGTAGAAACTGATGTTGGCTTTGACACAATATGCAAGGTATTGTAATATTTTCTCTGGCTTGTTTTTTTTATGTTATATACATCATGTATTTCTGGAATAATTCAAAAGGATAAGTCTTTAGTCCATCTACAACTTTTCATTAATATTGTTCTTCGATGGAGATCATTGATGTGTTTGTAGTAAAAACTACAATTTCTATAGAGCAAGAAATTTATGTCTTTAGTGTCTAAGTGATTTTTCATTAATATGGTGTTCTCTATGGAGATCATTGATGTGTTTGTAGTAAAAATAAATTTCTATAGAGCAAGAAATTTAGAAGATGTGTCATATATTAATGAGAAAATAGGACATCTTCATTTTAGGTTGTTTATCTAAACAGATGCATGAAAAAACTTCCCACTGACATCCCTCTGTAGTTGTTGCCTTTTTGACAAGAGTCGACTTACAAGGATGTTTCTAATTATTCCCTAAAACTGGTATTCTACCACTCCTAACAAAATTCACTGATGGCTTAAACTTTAAATTATGGCTTCTCCAATTCAGGTTCAAGCACATTGGAATTAAACGTCATCGTGTTCCTTTTGATTCTTATAAGCCAATAGATCCTGTAAATGTAGCAATATTATTGAAATTTGTAAATTTGCCACCATATGATAGCAATAGCAAGACAGGTTAGCATAAATTATATTCGTTTTTAATGTCCTCTGTAGTTGATTTGAACAAATGTGAAAATCTGCTAATATTTTAAATTTGGCAGCTGAATCATGAAAAAAGGATATGTTCTCAATGTCTGACCTATACTGAATTGATTTGATTTTCCCACATCTGCTCTTGTCTAATTAGACACATGCTATCACAATTCAACCCTATGGCTGAAATCTGCAAAATAATTTCAAAACTGATTGAATATCTGAAATCTGAACTAGGAATAAGAAATATGTGAATTTTGCTGAAATATCTAGAAAAAAATCTTAGAGCATTTGGACAACAAAATAACAACACAAACATCTTAAAGATAAACCAAAGCAAAATTAATTATAACCCTAAATGTCATTTTAAGGTAGTCATAAGGTAAAAGGTAACTTTTCTAATGGTATGGACCCAATTCGAACCAAAGAGGATTCCAAGAGGATTATGGCTGCTGCATTTGATGAAGGATTAATTTTCAGTGACTATCCAACACAACCATTCACCAAAACATACTATATTTTAAGGCTTAAGGATGTTTTGCTTTTTATCCTTTTGCCTTTAACATGTGGTATAAATAACTTCAAGATACCTTTTCCTCATTACCTTGTACATGACTCAAAGTGATCCTTTCTCTTTCACCCAACTGTGAAATTTAAAGTTGAACAAACAAAAATAAAGTTTTGCAGACATTTTGCAGGCATTTGCGGTTGTACATATTCAATATATATTTTTGGACCTGCACAGGCACTAGAACTTGTCAGCTGCCTTCTTCAGAATACTTCGTAGTGCTTTGCGGTACTGCAGTATACTTTAGAAAGGAATTTTCTCCACTCTGACAAATATATATAAAGGAGTTCACTGAAGGGGTGAATGTAAAATCGGTTTCAATAATGTTTTGTTTTATTCTGCCACCTAGGCCAATAGAGGATGGACACCTGTCATCACTTTGTTTTTTCCTAGTATGTACGTGAAACTAAATGGTTTTTGCATGATGATTTTCATTGACAAATGGGCTTAATGCTAAAAAGTGCACATGGATAAAGTAAGTTCAGCTTTGTTTTGGACTGCGAATAGAAAGATTTAAAATCAAATTATAAATAGAAAAGACAGTGGTTTGAATTGATAAAGCTGTCATCCATTTTATGCACACAAATAAGTAAATTGAAAAGCAATTAGAGGAACCATTGGATTGACCATTTTTATCATAAAGCATTTTTTGCAGAGGGGTTAAGAAAGTAAATCCAAGAAAATGGGGACCAAGTACATTAAACAAGCCCAACAGATTGTATACAGAATTCAGAAATCGACACTCACACTGTAGAGCAGCCTGGATACTTACCTCAATCACAAGGTTCGGATTGATTCAAGTTTGGCCCAAGATAAATTTCGGATTAAGTTCGGCAATGATAAAATTTGGAAAAAAAATTGTGTTTAAATTCGACTACTATAATTTACAATTTTTTTAATATAAGTTATAAATCCACAAAACTGTCAAAATAGCCAAAACATTGCCAAATAAACTTGAAATCTATATAAAAAGATGTCACTAAAGCACTTTATAAACCATGCTTATGAAAGTTAAACTATTCCAACATATGAAATGAGCTAGATTGGGATACGGGTATGCGGGTGCGGTACGGTACGCCGATACGGCAAATTTTTAAAAATCTTGGGTACGGTACGCTTTTGGGTACGTTTTATATATATATATATATATTATATATACATGTATATAAATATATAAATATGTATATAAATTATAAATTTAAAGAAGCATTTGCATACTTATTGAAATTTATTATTTCTCTATCACAGTTATTTATCTTAGTGACTGTGATAAGATTCAAGGAGTTTTGATTGTTCATGGTGACCTTCCTTGATCCACTCAGCACGATAGTATTGTCTGACATATTTCCCGAAACATCATAACTAAGCAGGAAAAATATGGATCCAAGCTGGCAGGTGGGACGATTAGTCCGAGCACGGGAGAATACTCGCCGAGTTTTGGAAAGCTATCCAAAGATTTTTAATTACTAATGCCTACAGTGCGATCAAAGCTCATGATTCTTTCGTAAGATCGCAAGAAGTTGCTTGGTCCAAAAAGGTGCAAAAATGGATTTTATGAAAATAAGAAAAATATTGCCATCAATGCGTAGAGCTCGAGAAAATATACACTTTTAGAGAAAACGACACTTGAAATGGAGTCACAGAATGAAAGTTATGGCACATGCAAGTTTTTGCTGCTACATCTTCTGGACCCTTTCCAAAAATGGCATTTTTTTTCTCTCCTTGTGATTTTTCCACCAAAAATCCAAAAAAGGAAAGAATTGCCAAAAAAGGAAAGAAACGTTGTCTTTGGCAAGTTTTTTTGGATGGGTACGGCTGAAACGTTACCCATCAGGACGGGATACGGTCTACGGGTATGGTCGACATAGCCGACTCAACTCCGTCCCTCGTGGCACGCTTTCACCAGCACTTTCAACAGATCGACCCGTGCATCAAGCATTCGGTACATTTCAGCCGGGGGACCCTCTAGGGCGTTTCCAGTAGTCTAGGAAATCATCAAAAAGTTACATATGATTCAAGGCTCAAACTTCAAAAAGTTCCAAGTCATCAAGAGCACTTAGTATCATCATCACTAGATACACCACTCAACTCATCAAAAAAATTTAAGGCTCATCACAACACTTGGTGGAGTCTTTGCCTTGTTGCATTGTTCATACGCAGAGTAAATTCTCGCGAATATAAACAAAATCTCGGAACTTTCCGACAACAACTTGTTCCTCTTTCTAGAATGGATGTGGTCAAAGCAGCTCTAGTTCCTCTCAAGTCAAGTGATGAACTTGCTCCCTGGCTCAATATTCAAATGGCGAAGCGCCTGCAATCTGTGTGTTTGTGCTCCACAGGGCCTCCACCATCTGTACCCAAGCATGTCAACTCGTGACATGTCATATTTGGTCGCTAACATTTTAAACATCCCTTCTCTTGCCTTGTATTTCCAACACTAATCTCTAATTAGACTTGCAAGGCTACTAGATCTAGTTTAAACCTCTCAATGGTTGTAAAGCCCCGCCATAACTTGAAAATCACCCTATCTATCTATCTGAAATACTTTAGGCTCCAAATAACATGTTCTTTGCATGTAAAGGTGTGTGCATCATTTTCCATCTGGAATCAACTGTATCCCATATCTCCATGTAGTCTGCCTTCCACATTATTCAGTGCTTTTTGAATAGCTTCCTTGCAACAGTCCATGCTCTCATAAAGCATGCCGAGACAAGGGGTGTCACCATCAACCATGCGAAGCACATCAACAATTGGTCCACACACATTTAGAACCTTTGTTGTACTTTCCCAAAAATTGCTATTTAAAATAATTTTCTCTATATTCTTCCCGTCATTGGAACAAATTACAAACCTTAGAGTTGCTTTCTCTTCAACCACTCTTTTCAAAGTGATATAAAATGAAGCAAACCTTGTTTCACACGGCCTCAACAACTCCCTCGTTGCATGTTGTCTGTAAAGATTCAATGTGAGACGATGATTTCTTATGAAGTTTGCAATTGCTTTTCCTCTATGAATCGCTTCATGTATCCATGGGAATTTGGCCAAGTCATGAAGCAACAAATCTAGACAATGTGCTACACATGGGCTCTAATATATTTGTGGGTACTTCTCTACAATTAGCTTCCCAACTCCCACACAATTTGCAGCACTGTCAGTAACCACTTGAACCACATTTTCCACACCTACTTCAACAATGGCTTCCTCTAATATTTGAAAAATATACTCTGAAGTTTTCTTATGGTTCATGGTGTCAATCACCTTCAAGAACACAACACCTTGAGGGCAAGCCACCAAAACATTAATCAGTGGCCTCTGACATATATTTGACCATCCATCACTCAATATTGTGCAACTTGTTGCACTCCAAGAGGCCTTGACCTCAACTAATTTATCAGTCACCCTATCTTTTGACCTCTGTAAAAGAGTTGTTCTGAAAGCTTCTGAAGAGGGAGGTGTGTAGCCTTTGCCAAACTCTGCAACTTTCTGAATTGCGTTTTAAAAATGTGGATTCCTGGCTACATTGAATGGAATGGCACTTGAATAAAATAGATCAGCTAATGCATCATCCACATGTTGTTTTTCTACTAGTTTCCACAAGTTGTTCAATGTTCCACTCCTTGTCAAGCCATTCATCATGTTCTTGGGCATACTGGTAGAGGAAGACAAAAGATGTTGTGAACTTAGACATATCCTCTTGGATTCTTTGTTTCTTTTGTGTTGATTGCATCTTTCCTACAATCGAAGAGGATTGTTCTTTCTCTAGAGCAGTTCTAATCTATACATACAAACCACCGCCCCACATGGAGCAACACCCCTCCTTGACCCCCGAAATACCAAGTAATTGGTCCATCACCCTTGTTAAATTGCCAGCTAGACCGCACAGATCTGAGTACGGTTTCGGTAGGCTGAAACGACAAATTTTAAAAAATCTCGGGTATGGTATGCTTTTGGGTATGTTTTATATATATATTTATATATATATGTATATAAATTATAAATTTAAAGAATCATTTGCATACTTATTGAAATTTAATACTTACATAGTCATACAACTTAAAATCATTCATGAATCATAAAACATGAAAACAAAATTGAAATTTCCAATACTTTGAGAATCGAGACTTGAGTTTGTATTGATTCATAATGCATATCATCTAGATGATTGTCAAAATCATCTTCATGGATGCCACTTGCAGCTCCACTCCCACTAGCTCCACTTTCGAACCCTTGTGAAGGGCTCCCTAGAAATTCGTCATCAACGCTAAGAAATGAAACATTGGCCAAACAACCAGCGAAGCTTCTATACCTACCTCTATAGAAGGAAGGTCAAGGCTCACATGAGGGACAAGGTAACTTCACAATTTACCATCATGATTCTCATCCATGGGACTCAGTCTTCATGATGCTTACAGTGAAGAAGAAATTAGAAGCAAAAAGAAAGTTGTAGGGATTTTCTATCTCTCAAGACAAAGGACTAAAGAAGAGGCGAACCTTCCTTCTTCCTCTTCTTTTCATAGAGTCAACTTTGCACCAAAGGCGAGGCAGGTTTCCCTTTCACCTTTAGCTCGGGTAACTACTATGGAACAAGGAATAAAAATCCTAGTGTGGTGTATGAGGTTTTTCAGGAGTTAGAGTCAGAAGATATAGAGGCTGAAGGTGTGGAGACATAGGAGGAAATGTCCCAAAATCAGGGACAAACGCCTTTACCTCATGTTTCACATAAAATTCGTGTTGAGGAACAAGACCATAGGATAATAGAAGAGCAATTAGAATTACTTGGTTCGGTTTTGGATAGCCTTCATGCTTATGGTTCCCCTCCAACATCTCCCTCCGTGCCTTCTATCGAGGATGTTTCTTTTCAAACTCCAAGGCCAATTCTCAACAAATAAACATCGAGACCCCTACAACCCTCAAGGTCTATTCAGGTTACAAAGATCTATACCAAGCGCGATGCTTCAATATCGAGCATTCTTTTCGCTGCCCTCTTACTATGCCCATTAGCTACAAGATGGCATCTCCTTTGGTCAGCTTCTTTTCCATCGAAAGACAATTCTCTTATTGGGAAGAAATGCCACAGAGTCACTCAAGTCCTCTTCCCTTTCGCAATCGATCCTATACCGATATTACCATCTTCTAGGGTTAGCATTATGAACGAGTTACCTAGCCTTGTTGCTTGATTATTGCCTACACTTGGTGTATTGAAGACGAACAAAAACAAGCTAGAATACGTTTTCCCAAGCCTTCACCGCATCCTCCGTCACCAAAACATATTAGCAACACCCTTCACTAACACTTCAACATCTCCATTAACCATATCTTCCTCCTTCATTATGATGTACGCTCCTTCTATAGTCCATATTCTTTTGTCTTCCACACAAACTCAAACTATTAGAATGTAAGGCATACCTTTTATAATTAAGTCACTATTAGTTTTGTATTAACTAATGTTTGGTAATTATCTCTCAGAACAAAAATGACATACACAAACTATTATGTATGGATTCAAATTCCTCTTCATTATTTCTCTGTTCACATCTTCTAACATTAGTATCAGAGCCATTGGTGTTCAAAGAGGTGCAAAGCTCGAGGAATCCTGAGAACTTTCAATAACCCTTCATCTAGTAAGGGCACAAAGTTATAGTGCAAAACCGCCATTGATTTATGCAAAATTTTAGAAAACTATTAAAAAAATTGCAAATGTAGGGCACAAAATACTGACGCGAGAGGAAATAGCCATTGGTGCTCAAAGAGGTGTAAAGCTTGAGGAATCCCCGAGAACTTTCAATAACCCTTTATCTAGTAAGGGCACAAAGTTATAGTGCAAAACCGCCATTGATTTATGCAAAATTTTAGAAAACTATTAAAAACTTGCAAGTGTAGGGCACAAAATACGGACGCGAGAGGAAATAGAGTCCATGGTCAAAAATTTGAAGGAGAATACAAAATGTTAATTATCTACACTCGTGAACCCTAAATATGTGATGTTTAGACCTGTCTGTAGGAGAAATACATGAAGTTCAAAATTGTTTGAAGGAGAAATACATTCGTGAACTAGTGGGAGTGAAAAATCACAATCCCCAAAGGAAAATATAGTCACTAGGGAGGAAACTACAAATGCTAGGGCATTTGCAAATGCGAGTATACAAGCAGATCACGAGAGAATTAAAATCAAAACTTTGCTGTGATTACAAACAAGTTGGAGGGCACATTTTTTGTTGTATTTTCAAACATGTTTGAGGGCACGTTACAATAACTTGAGCCAAAACAATTTTGAGGGCTGTAGGAGGTTGAAAAATCCAAATGCGACTAGACAAGAGAAGTTTTATAATAAACTAAAGAAGACTCGTCTAGGGCATAAGTTCTATTTTTTTTCGGAGGGAAATACTTGTTGGAAATACACCAAAGAAGAGTGTTGTATGTGAATATTATAGTTGATTCTCTTGTAACAACCAATCGTAGAATAACCAAATCATGATTTCTATAAGATCAAAAAGTGTGACAGTAGAAGGATTCACAATAGACCTTTATTAATATTTTTTTTTCAAGGTTATCGTTCATAATATTGAGATAATAAATGTGAATAGCTTTTGGTTTAACGGTTAATCAAAGAAGTTGTTCCATAAACTTTGTATTTTCCAGTTACATTAATTTATGGATCTATAATCAAATAGTGTGTAAAATGGATGACAAAGTCACTATGTCTAGCCACAAACAATTTGAGGTCTCTCATTAGATAGCTAGCAAAAGTTAATGCTACGGTAGATGATGAAGATTCCAAAGCTATTTTGTTAAATAGTTCGCTTTCTAGATACAATAAGGGAAAGCTCAAAGACAAACCAAATGAAGTCAATATAACCATTGTTGAAGATCCACCGATGTTAAAAGTGGTGAAGAATTCGTTAACGAAGAATACATATTTTAACAAGCCCACAATTTGAAGACAGAGAGGATCTAGTGTAGATGAAGCTCAACATGGATGGCTGCCTAGTTAGTTTGTGGATCTTGGGAATTATACCTTTATGAGGGTCATGAGACAACTTAGTGGGTTGCTCTTTACTTTCATGCCCATTCAACTTCTTCAACAGGGGTTGTCTCTTTGGTTGCACAACGTTGAGAACAATCACATATATAATGGTTTTGAGTTGACATGCAAAACATGCCTTTGAAGATTCAATCATGTTGGTGAGTACCATCTATTGTCATGAGAGTAATGGAGGCAGGAAGCTTTAACTTGAGATCAACTTCAACACACTCTAGGGTTAGGCCGTAATAATTCTCCTTGCCATCCGGATGACAAGCTTACTAAAGCATGCAACAAATAGATTCACAAAAGGACTTAAATTGACAGTATTGCTAGGAACTCGAGCCACATAGGGTAATGAGTCTCGCACATTATCTTCCGGTTAAATTTTGTTCGCCATGATTGAACATATGCTAGATATCCAACAATCTTCCATGTGCCATATCAAGTGTGCTTTGTGTAGACATGTCGAATTGAACAATAGGCATACCTTTTTGGCACCTAAACACTAGTATGAGTGCAAAGAAATGCCATTCGCTTCCCGATTGATCAAGCACCATTAGAAAACAAATCCTCGTCAGGGCATATTAAAAAGGAAATTACACCTCGACGCGCCAAATTTTGTCTTCCTTCTCGTGTATTTCCAATTACCACCAATTGCAAATGAAATGCATCCTCATCTTCTTCTACATGAACAATTAACCTAACATGCCCGCACATCTTAGTATTGCCCTCATCGATACCGGTTTGTCAATAGAATGTGTAATATCCCCTTCCCAATTGAAGACCCTTAGCCTATTTTGTCTACCCGACGGCTAAGGGAAAAACATAAGGGTGACTTAAGTCATTTTTAAGTTATTATAAAGTGCCATTAAAAAAAGAAAAATATATAAAACACTTATAATAATTTTAATGGCTTAATAATTTAATAAATCTAGAATGAAAAAGGTCCAAATGTAATTTTTATTCATCCTAGGAGAAATGGCGACTTGCCTTAGGGGGAATAATGGGAACTTAGAAAGGATAAAAGCCATTTCATTATGTATTCCCTCTAGGAAAAATGCGACCAGCTTTGGGAGGGAAATAATTATTAAATGTCTTTTGTATTCTCCCTAAGGGAAATGGCGACTTGTCCTAGGAAGGGAAATGGAGGGTGGAAAATGCATCGAAAGAATCATGAATGCTGATTGGATATTTTGGAGGTTGTTTTGGGTCTCTTCTTCCTTTATAAGGAGAAGTCAACTTGAGGGGAAGACATTCCATATTCACTTGATAATTTTCTGAATTGTGTCTCAAGCCTTGAGCTTTTGCATAAATATTCTAAGGACAAAAACCCTTAGTTTATACCTCTAGAGGACGAAAACCCTCTTAGAGCAATTGGGGAATTTCTACACAAGATTTTCCATAGAGCTTGCAAAGATTTCTACTATTTCCAGCAGTGTTGTTGAAGAATAAAATTGCAGCAGTTGTATGTTCTTTGTACCAGCTGGAGCGACCCATCTTTTGGCTGGTTTGCAGTGTATTTGAGACATTTCAGGTCTGAATATTATAGCCATATATTGTACTGATTTTTGGGAATCAAAGCAAAGTATTTTCAAATTTTTTTAGAGGGTTTTAAAGAGCCATTTTCAGCTCCTTGTATGCAGATTTTTGAGTTAATTTTCAGCCATTATATATTCCTTAAAAATCAGATTTGTTCCATGCTTTGGCTGTTAAAAATGCAGCAATCAGTTTAGGTTAGAAACAAATTTATTTGGTTGCTGTTTGTGTGGAGTTTATAATCAAACCCTAGTCGCCATTCTGGGTTATTTATTGCAGCAGTCAAAACTGAATTTGTATGGTCTTATACATTGTCTTAAAGTCTGATTTTGGCCTTGAAAAATCTGCATTTTAGTTTGGAGTGAAAAGGGGTTTGGTTTCTTGCTGATTTTCATGAGATTTCAGATCTGCCCTAGTCGCATTTTGCAGAATAAATTCAGATTTGCATAGTTTAATTTGTTGAATATTTTATTATATTGCAACTGGGGTTTGGATTTACCATCAATCCAACTTGAGGTCTACATGTTCCATTTGGGGACATTACAGAATGAGCGCGGAGCCTTTCATCGCAGAGTTTATCAACTGCTGAGAAGAAATGATGATGATTCGTTGGGGGATCTCTAGACAATATCAACTCATTTCTTGCGGCAAGATGCGAGAAATTATTATGATCAAACTCTTCATCGCAGAGTTTATCAACCGCTTGAGAAGAAATGATGATTCGTGGGGGATCTCTAGACAATATTAACTCATTTCTTTTTGCATGCAAAAGAAAGTATTATGATCAAACTCTTCATCGCAGAGTTTATCAACCGCCGAGAAGAAATGATGATTCGTTGGGGATCTCTAGACAATATTAACTCATTTCTGTTTGCATGCAAGAAAGTATTATGATCAAATTCTTGACGGTGGTTTGAGAAAACCCTTTTTGATGGCATCAAGGCAACCGAGACCTTTCCGAGACCTAGAGCCGGGTCGAGTGTATACACAAATTTCCTCTGACATCGTATCAACTGCTTCATCATTCTCTCTTGCTCCATGGACGCGTCCCTTTTTTAGGAGATTGAGACCTTCCCGGAGTTTATCAACGACACACGTAAAAAAATGATGATGATTTGTGGAGGGATCTCTAGTCAATATTAACTCATTTCTCTTTGCATGCAAAGAAAGTATTATGATCAAACTCCTCACCGTGGTTTGAGAAAAACCCTTCTCGATGGCATCAAGGTAGACCGAGACCTTTCCCGCAACCTAGAGCTTTGTCGAGTGTATACACAGATTTCTCCGACATCATTTTAGCCGCTTCATCATTGTCTCTTGCTGCATGGACTCGTCCCTTTTAGGAGATTGAGACCTTCTCAAGCGACCTCCGTGGCTGCGCCTATCAGTAATGTCCCTCTTTCTCGAATAATTTTATCGAAGACCTTTGGCCTATTTTGTCTACCCGACGGCCAAAGGGTGAGCTCAAGGGTGACTTAAGTTTTATTAATTTTATTATATTGTGCTAAAATTAAAATAAAACATTATAAAAGCACATATAATAAATTAATAAACTTAACATTAAAATAAACTTAGGAAAGTGCATTAAAAATAAAAGCACTTAATAAAAATGTATTTCCTAAGTGAAAAGTGCGACTAGCTCTAGAAATTAAAAAAAAGAAAAGAAATGCATCCCACTTGCCTTGGGAAATGCGACTTGGCATTGTGGGCCCTTTTTTCTCTTTAAAAGAGAAAGTCGACTTGCCTAGGGTTCATTCTAGATTATTTGATATTTTCTTTTCGACAATTGGAGCTCAGAGCTTTTGCAGACAAAATCCAAGGACGAAAACCCTCTGGATTTTCCCTCTTGTGGACGAAACCCCAGGAGAAGTGAGAGGAATTTCTATTCAGGAGATTCCATTGTTATACATAGGTTTTTTATTATTCTAGCAGTGATTGTAGAAGAAATAAAATTGCAGCAGCAGATTCCAGGTTTCTTCCAGTGTGGGGCGACTCATTTTGTGAAGGTTCTAATCTATTTCAGAGGTATTTACAACCAGATTTGTATTGCCCTTTTCAGCTGCTAATATAGAACAAATCGGTTCAGTATTTATTAATTTCCAGAAGGGTTTCAACAGTATTTCTCAGTCTTTTATATGCAGACTTCTAGTTATTGTTGCAGTCAATATTTAACATTAAGAATCTGATTTTTAATCATGGCTGTGAATGAAATGAAGATTATTTATGAAATATTTGTGAAGGGATTTCCAAATAAACCCTAGGCGCATTTCCTTGTTAGCTATCCAGTTCTGCAGGGTTTGTTTTAATTATATTGTGTGTAGTGTGTGAATGGTATTCTATTATTATCTACTAACATTGCCAGCAAAGATCCAAGCCAAGGTATTATATAAAAAAAAATTACAGAAAACAGGGTTGGGATCTTTCATCTATGATCTGGGGCCATGACATCCACTACAAAACTCCTTCTCAGAACAGAAATACAGACAAACATGTGAAAGAACAGGAAAGATAAATGCAGGTTATAGTTAATGGAGAATGAAATTGCTAAATGCAAACATTCGATTCCTCTTCCTTAATAATTTTTACAATACAAGACTCCTTTTTGATCATGTAATGGGCTGCTTTGAGTCTTAGAGCTCTTTTTTTGTTCCTTATTAAGTTCTTGTGGGCAAGTGCCATAAAGCAGAAAATAAACAATATTGATCATAACAATTTCAGCCACAACTTGTGCTTGATTAAGTTGCATCACAGTGATTCTTGGGTCATCCTCAGCCATCAACTGGATAAGATCTTGTCCTCTTACCATTTTAGCTAGGCAAATCTCTAAATCAAAATTCTTGGAGCTTTGTCATCCACTTGCCTCTTCATTCTCCCAACTTGTTTCTCCCCAATTTCACAGCGTGATTTGGGAGAATGGCATATACATTGCTGTGGAAGATATAGTGTTTGAATTTCTCCACTGCCTTAACGCATGGGCTTGTTTATCAAGAATAGGATACATAAGTTCCTTCTTACAAATTTGTGCTTGTAAATGAAATAGAATTTTCCTCATCTGTGTAAGAACAACTGTGATGGTGTGATCAGACACAAAAGAATAAAGATAGAAGTCCCTAGTGAAATGCAGCCTGACCAAAACTTGGGCATGAGCAATAGCATCATTGATATCCTAAAATTCCTTCATGGCTTCAGTTGTCCATTCCACTCTAGCATCCTGTTTCAACATAGCATTCAATTGCCTTACTATCTCAGCAAATCCAGAAATAAATTAGCGAAAATTTTGCAAGATTTCTGCCTGAAACACTAGGAATGACTTGAGAATGCCCTGGAAATGTTTCTTGCAAAATATCCAATTCAGGAAATGCTATTGAAACTGTTTCAAGCTGTTTGCGTTTAATGTTTTTGAAGTTGGGAAACAGGGTGGCTGGGTGTCTAGGATTTTCCTGCATTATATTATTGCTCTAAGAAATCAGGACTTGATACCTTTTATAGAACCTCAGCTTCTTTTTCTTAACTATTTCACTATTGTTCCATGTCTTGTTTTAAAATTTCTAGGAAAAGAGGTTTTAACATTCTCAGTTACGTGAGTCTCATTGCCTCTTGTACCCTAGTAACTAAGCCAAGCTTGAGAGTACTTAGTTGAAACCCTGTTTTTCCTATCTTTATTGACATATCAGTTAATTTATGTTTGCCCACTAAATACCAGATTATAGGTTCACATTCAGCAGAATATGCAACTCACTTTTTCGAGAGAATAGTATAGGTATTACCATAGTAGCTTTACTCTAGGAAAAGTTGCGATTAATCACGAGTAATCGGGACCCACCACATTTTCCATGCCATTTTCGCAGTTTTCCCAGTCTTTCAAAAAGTTGTTATACTTGTCTGTTTTTGGCTCTTTTTTATGTTTAGAGGCAGAAAAACATGGGCAGGCTGAAATTTTTAATCAAGCGTTATGGTTATACCCCAATGAGGGTTTAGGTAAAAACACAAGACCTCCCTTAAAATAGTTGGTCGTGCTCCGTGATAGTGCTAGTGCCTACAATTTTATGACCAGCCCTTTGTTGTTTACATAAACCTTCTCAGCCAAAAGAAAAATATTTTCTTAACCCTACATTTGGTAATTGGCATTGTTAATGTATCGGGTTTACTTATATCTCCATGCACTATATTTGCAGTTGGCTTTTTTTTAATTACGCCGAAAGGTGTTTTCCTGGTAGAAAGATGGAGCGACTCTGACTGTGTGTCAGTTGCCCGTATGAACGATATATTATTTTTATTGATCATGGATGACTGTTTTTGCATTGTTCAGACTTTATCTGAGCCGGAGCTGCTGTGCTTTTCTCTGCCACATCAGTGCCTTGCTCTTCACGCCTGGATGCCCACGTAAAGCCACATCATTGGTTTCGACCACCATTTTTCTGTGTTGGCTCTCTCTAGCCCTGTGTGATAAAGTGATTGGAAGTTAAAGGCGCTCAGCAGACATATGCAGGATTCCCTATTCCTTCAAAAATGTTGGGTGGCATCCATCGCTAGTTAATAGATGTCTTCTATCCACGAAAGATTGGAGTCTATCTGTAAATAGGGCTGTCAAGCGCCATTTGTCAAAATTAATATACTATGTATATTTAATATATCATGTCATTTCAAAATTCTGTATTTTGTTAATGTTTAAAAATTAAAACTTTATTATATTGTTTCTTGTTTGTTGAGGATTTTGGACTCTTGTTTATAGCGGTACTTTTTCTAAACTTATATTTGCTTCCAAGCTTTGTAGATTCTTTATTTGGTTGTCTTCGTTTATGGATCTTTATTGGGTTTGGTGTTTGTTATATTGGGTGTACCATTTCCATCTTGAATGGAATATGTTTTCGATTACAATATGATATTTTGATTTTTAATTCGTCGATGGTGTAATTTATCACCATATAACTTCCTATTGTTAAAGTGAGGGGTCCATTTCCCTTGTTAAGTTATTAAAAAGAGATGGATATTGTTTTTGATTAAGTTGTCTCATGTTGTTCAATATGTATCTCATTGTATCTGCACTCCACTCCCAAAAGATTCTCTCCTTTTATTTTCTCCTCGAGATGGAATATATTTTAATCAAACTTTCTAGATATATAGCAAAATATATTCCCAAATTTATCACCTCTCAAAAATAAAAACAATTTTTTTAATAATAAATATTGTATTACTACTTATGATGACGTGAACACCCAAAAGCTTTTGGAGAATATAAAAATAAAATTTCCTTGCTTTGAGTATTCTTCTCCAATTAAGAAAATGATGATTTATAATGTCCAAACCTTACTCAACAAAGGATTTCTTGCATGATAAACATTTTACGCTCCAATGTACCATGATGGAAAAAGTGAGTCTAATTATTTAGTGTAACTAGAAATTGCGCCTAGGTAGTGTTGATGTGGAATCACAACACCCCTAAATGTCTGCAACTCGATTGGTTGAGACTCTCAGTGTGATTGCATAACATGGAGCTTCTCTCAAAGTGTGGGACCTTGAAATCGAAAGAGCTCTCTGGATGAAGGCCGGTTCCTATTCCTCTGTTCAGGTGCATACATTCAAATTGTAGAGGATTTATCCAAAAACCTACTCTAACTTGCCAAGGAGACAGGGTTAAGAAGATGCATAAAAATAAATCCTAAAACTAACCAAGGTGATGCACCAAAGGAATGTTGAACACCTGCTTTGCAAATAAACACAAACCATAAAAATGCATACAATCACCATGCACGGTTAACCAAACTGTAATGAGAGATCAGGAGGATACAATGAACACAAGAGAGGGTTGAAGTCATCCACAGACTTATCTTATTGCTCCAAAGATTGATATAGTGCATTACAATAGCCAAGAGGCAAAAATTGCACTACAGTCTATATGGGAGGTCTGAAACTCCACAAATTCACTTGCAGACAAGAGAAGAAGGGAGGGTGCAATACAATGAACACAAGAGAGGGTCAAGTCATCCATAGACTTATCTTATTGCTTCAAAGATTGATACAGTGCATTACAATAGCCAAGAGTCAAAAATTGCACTACAGTCTATATGGGAGGTCCGAAACTCCACAAATTCACTACAGACAAGAGAAGAAGGGAGGGTGCAAACAGAAATGTCCAACCCTTTACAATGAGCCAAGCTCTTACATTTATAGATGAAGCGAAGAGAGGAGAAGAAGAGAAGGGGGAAAACTGACTTGAAAGCTCAACCACCAACCATCAATGTCTACAAATCCACCTGCAATCTGTCAAGTGCGATTCTCCATGTCTGTTTGGTGTGTTGGAGAAGGAAAGATGGCAGATCAAAATCAAATCTGGGTAGTTGAAGCAATCGGATCACATATTAATGGCGTGAAAGACGTTTTCCAGATCCTCACCCAAATCAAGATATCTAGTCGTAGTTGTGTAGCAGACGTCGAGAGCTTTCCAACGGTATAAAATTTGTTGAATTTCGAGAACTGGATCGAAAGTTATGCCCATTTGAAATTTTGCATCGAATCCATACAAAATTGGTGAAAATGCAATCTTCTGCAAAACGGATCTGCGGGCCCGAAATTACAAACTGCGCCATTTGCGAAAAGTCGCAAAAATCACAAAACCTCCCGCAGCCCCACAGTTCGAAATTACAAATCGTGGCATTTGCGAAAAGTCGCAAAAATCACAAAACCTCCCGCAGCCCCGCAGCCCCGAATATTCACTTTTGCCCGAAAAACTCTGTGGGCCCGAAATTTCACTTTTGCTATAAAACCCCACGGGCTGAGATTTCACTTTGCGCTATAAAACCCCACGGGCCCGAGATTGCAAACTGCACCACTTGCAAAAAAATCACAAAATTATAAAAACCTCCCGCAACCCCGCAACTTTGCAACTTTCGTTTTTGGTGAAAAGTCTTCCTCAGGCCCGCGAGTCCGAAATTTCACTTTTGGCGAGAAAAAAACCTTCATGGGCCCGCAATTGTAAATTGTGCCATTTGCGAAAAGTGCAAAAACGCCAAGATATCTCCCTGTGCCCACCGGTCCGCAATCTTCCCCTTTGGTGAAAAGTCTTCCCTAGGCCCGCATTTGGCAAAAAATCCTTCCCGCTGCCCGCAACTTGCAAAATATGAAGAGTTAGGACTTCTTTATATTTTCTGGAAAGGGGAAGAAATTTCCTATCTGATGGAGATGTTTTCAAGAATCCTTAAGTACTTAAAATATGTAAAAAATCATATTGGAGCACTAAAGGGGGAAAATGGTGTTAGTTGACCAAAATTAAGCATGAGCTTATTTTGGACAACATGTAATGCACTGGAGACGCTGATAGGAAGGTAGTGAAGAAGTTAAAGTTGAAGGATTGAGGTGAAAAATTGACGGGGAAGAGTCATGATGAAGAAGGGGATTGAGGGAGGAGAATTTTTGGGTTGGGGAATCTATTGAGGGAACATATGTGATCCTTTTTTTTCTTCCAATAAGTCACATATGGACCACATGTCACTTTTTCTTACCATCATCACATCATCTATTTAATGCAATATTTTTGAATATTGAATCTATCTTAATAAAGCCAACTTAAAAGCCCATAATTTTTATTGGATTTACAACTTTTATTATTACTACAATCACATTGTTATGTGTTTCAATAATGTACACTTGGAAGATAAACAAAAAAATAATGACGACAATTGAAAACATAGACATCCAAAACTCTCGGGACGATGTTGATTGATTATGTTGACGCTTATGTTATCTCTTAATAAAGAGGATAAGCTTCGGATGTTGAGGATTAGTTGGAGGGCATGGCAGGAAAGGAAAGAAGCGTGTCGGGTCTCAAACATATGGAAGCTTTCTATCTACAGGCAGTGGTGAAAGAGAGTTTGTAAAGCCTTCGATGCAGGGGAGAATGTGGATGTTAGTGCCAATGGCTTTAAGCTTGCCCCTTTGGGCGTGGGTCATTGTTGTCCCTCAGTAGCTTGCGAAGAGCTCAAATTTGGAATCGGGTTAGAAAAACCTTCTAGATATATGGACAAATATCTTCTCGAGTTTGTCACCTCTCAAAAATAAAAAATAATAATATTGCAATGAATGGACCCACTTTAGTGTAGTATTGTTGATGATGACCTACACACCCAAAAGCTTTTGAAGGAAATAAAATTAAAATTTTCTTGCTTTGAGTACTATTCTTCAATTAAGAAAATGATGATTTATGATGTCCAAACCTTAGTCAACAAAGGATTTCTTGCTCCGAATAACATGTTTTACTTCATTGTACCATGATGGAAAAGGTAAGTCTAATTATTCAGTATAACTAGGAATTGTACCTAGGTGGTGCACTAGAGATGCCGATAGGGTTGAAGAAGTTAAAGTTGAAGCATTGGAGGTGAAACATTAGATGGGGGAAGAGTCATGATGAAGAAGTTTTTTTTGGTTTGTATAAATACAACTTTAGACCAAAAAAGCACTAATATTCCATACCTGTGTTCATCAAATCGCTAAATGGTTGGTTTATATTGCATCTTGGTATATCGTTCTTCACATCCCACTATAAATGAATGAACATGGGCCCTTCACTTATATATATACAAAAAAGATAGGCTAACAATGAATTATCCATAAACAATACTACACTATATCAGCTGCTGAATTTGTAATTATGTTGATACTCCAAACTAGAATGATATCCGATGGATTTGGATTATTTTGTTGTTTACGTATGACCATATCAATGTTGTCCACATGGATTTGGTTCTCTTGACCCCACCAATACTTCTCACTATCATGTTCTCTCGACCATCTCTCACTATCGTGGGCTCCCTCCAGCTTTAACTTCTTCAATGCATCCCCTTTGGCGTCTCCATTGCACCGTTCATGTGCAATTGCTAGTGTATTATGTTTTTTTATATCTCTACATGCTATATTTAGAATGAAGTAAAAATCAGTGTTTTCTCTATTTTCATGAATAATACATTGCTATTTAGTTTCCCAAGTTTTTACGGAGTTTTTCCCGCTTTAAACCCCAATGATTGAATTCCATTTACACCTTTTCAGTGCATGTCAACACCATGCAAATGGAAAGCTGCTATGGGTATTATTTCTTTAATTTTAATTTTATGTTATAAATTTCTTTTCAATTTATGTTATATTATTTTTGAGAATAAGTTGCATGTTGATATTGAGTCAATCTTCATAATCCATAATTTATCAATAGCGGTTCTCAAAATTCCATCTCTCGGAGCTTGAATGGTCCATTGTGAAACATATTATTAAAATCAATAATTAGAGCCTATCATTATTCACCTCTAGCGCCAAACTATCACATATATTAAAATCAATAACGGGGTAGCTTACCCTTACTCACATACCAGTCAATTTATGTTCACCCTGTAAATTCCAAGTCAAGTTTCGGGAATCAGCTGCATGTTAATATTGATTCAATATTCATGACCCTATTTCATGAGTAGTGGCTTATGGAAGCCCATTTCTCATGAGCTTGAATGGCCCACTTGACAATCATTGCATCTAGGTGATGCTCACAGCGGTGGAGCAGTGGGAATTCCTGAGAGGTCACCCATTGCATTACTATTGCGGCTTAAGTGCAAATCACTATGGATTTTCTCTCACAATTAGGTTCACTTAGCTTGCCCTCCCATTCGCAAAACTTTCTGCATGCATTTACCTTATGAATCATTCATTGTGGAGCTCCCCAGCTATCTCAGTTTAAATTTGTTCAAATTTAAACTAAATTTTGTGGGAAATGAGGCAAGAACATTTTTCTTCCCTATAGAAAATGAATGGGATAATCAAAGCATTGAGTAGAATATTTATCTTTTCTCAGTTACAGAGTATATGTTAAGAACTGAAGATCATTATTCAATGTCAATTTGCCCTCTGATTGATTCTGCTACTTGAAATTGGCAGGTGAATGCACAGCTTATCAGCAATGTTTGTACAGATGCATTATCTGCAGAGAAGGTGATATTTATTATTATTTGTTAACTACAGTTTTTTTGGTTCTGTTTTATTGGTTATTGTATATTGTTGCACAGACTTCTATTCCAAATTTTTAAGTTGAATGTGGAGTATGTAGGAATATCCTCCTTTTACATTCAATTTTCAAGAAGTAACGTGGTTAAAGTGAGATTTGCTTGTCGTGGATATAGCTCACAGTTTCCCAAAGTGTTTACCTCCATTTTGTTATGAATTATAAGCTTGCACCATATATGATTGACATAGAATCCTTCAAAGTTGGCTACATTCCAATAACTGATGATGATCTTTATTGTATACTTCATCTGCATGCAGATGTGCTGGAAAAAACAATTTATTACTTTTACTTTTACCAACATAAAAGTTTTTAAAAACAGAAACCACTGACTCCTGATAATGTCAGAAGCTGTATTGGTTTTGGTCTAAGTTGCCGAAACGGCAGGCAGGGGCCTCGGGAGCGGTACGGGAGCGGCGTGGGAGCGGGCAGGGAGTGGCCAGAGGCCTGCGGATTCGGTTTTTCCCTTTTTGGCATTTCTTTCCTTTTTTGGATTTTTGGTGAAGAAAACACAAGCATAGAAAAAAATTGCCATTTTTGGAAAGGGTCCGGGAAGATGTAGCAGCAAAAACTTGCATGAGCCATAACTTTCATTCTGTGGCTCCGTTTCAGGTGTCGTTTTCTCTAAAAGTGTATATTTTCTCGAGCTCTACGCATTGATGGCAATATTTTTCTTATTTTCATAAAATCCATTTTTGCACCTTTTTGGACCAAGCAACTTCTTGCAATCTTCTGAAAGAATCATGAGCTTTGATCGCCTGTAGACAGATTAGTAATTAAAAATACAACTATGCGAGTATTCCAACTATGGTATATACAACTTATACAGTATACTGTACATTGTATACATTTATATAAAATACATTATTTAATTTTATACAATCTATAACATACACTATAAATTTAATTTTATTCGTTTTGTATATACTGTACATTATTATAAATTTATAGTTAATAGTATAACTTGTCTTTTATCTTGTTTTTCATATACATAATATGTGGTTTATAATTAAATTCCTATTTAGAAGGCTGAGATTTATATATTTTTTAATTTTTATATAGTTTTTGTACTGCTGTATCCTATACGCCGTATCCGGGGTCAAATTTTTTTTGCTGTTTCCACATATCGGATACCCGCTCCCGCCTCCCGTATCCAAAACGCTTTGGCTACTTAGGTTTTGGTACATGTTCTACTATGTCGATATTGTGATTATATACTCTCTGCATTGACATTTTTAAAATCTGTAAAATGGAAATATTTATGTTCTACAAACAGGTACACTATCAATTTCTGTATTGTCTTAAAAATGTGGATTGTATGAAAAGTTCATTCTAGAACTCGAATTGGATTGTACCACATGCTTCTATCAGTTTGCAAAATGGGCGGCTTGAAAGATTAGTTGTCAATTAAATTTGTAATAAGTGTTCCTTTTTGCATTGGAGTGACAGATCACAAGAGGGCGGCTCAGATTGCATGCTAAAACTTGGGTTTGCAAGATTACCCAAACCTGGAGTTTTGCTTGAACTTCTATGGCATATCCAAAAGTAGGGACTGTGATCAGTTGATATTACCTTTTGGGAACTTTGACAACTACCTGATAGGCTGATATCTTTACATATTGCATTTCAACAATTATCTTCTTTTCTTGAGGTTATGAATGGCGAATATCACATGTTTTCCATATAAGAAAAACTCTAAATGGACGCTTTTAGATGTGAAGTAAATGTGAGTTACTGAACTTGTTATATAGATTCCTACAGCCTTACAGGATTGATCCTTAGCTTCATATTTCAATTGAAGATGAATAAAATTTACTCTAATATTCACTACCTTGGTTGGTTTCTTGTGATTGCTCTCTTTTTACCCTAATACTCCTCTTTTATAGCCTACTGTCTTCTGCCCTAGTACTTTTCTTTTATAACTGATCCTACTTTCCGAGTCCCATTGACTTATTTTTGTTAGTCATGAACATTAATATGATTTTACTTTTTTCCTTTCTTAACATAGCATCATAAATAAAAGTGAAATTAATAAAGTTGCATGCCATTTGGGAAAGCAAATTGAATTAGGTTTCTGAAAGTGAGCCCTTAGGTTTTTATGCTAGAGTTTTGCAACCTCTGCAACCTCAGGACGCTTGCATCCTCCCCTACTGACTATCTTTTCGCAATATCATATTCAAAGATATTGTCATCCTCTCTAGAGATGATTTTCAAGTTTTACTCACGCAGAATCAATGTCCTGCAACAGTCTTTCAAGGCTAGATGTTCAAATCTAAGAATCATTATGATCCAGATTTTGAGGAAACACCCAAAGCATTAATGTCTTGCGGAGGATTTTCAGAAGCACATTTAAACTATCAATGAATGGCCATTAATATGCAGAGGTTTATGGGGTTAAGGTCCATGCCAAAAATTCTATGAGAATGGATAGTAGTGAACTTTTTGGAGGATAGAAATCATGCTTTGGACCAGGTGCTTACTTCACCATTCTCTTTGATACTTCTATAAAATAATGGAGAAGCTGTATTCTCATAAGTACTTTTGTTAAGCTGAGAAACAAATGGTGCTGGCATTTTGAAAATGAGAATTCCACTGTCTCAGAATCTTAAGTTCTTAGAAACTGGGAGCATAGAGAGCTTTTAGTAGTTTCAGAACATGATCAAGATGAAAAAGCAAGGACAGATCTCTGTCATCTTCTTGGTTCCTATCAGATGTAAAAACTCTTCTAGTAGTGTTTCCTATTTCAATCCGAGATGGCTTACGGAGTCTTTCCAAGACCCAAAATCTGAGATTGAGGATGCACAAAAACTAGAAGCCTCTGGAATCAGTAGATCTACTCATGATGCCAAAAGGATAATTCATGGCATTATTTTCCACACAAAAAGAGAAGAATTAGGTTTTTCAAGGAGGCTGGTCAATGAAAAAGTTGTGGCTGTTCATGAAACCCTGAAGACTTCCCAAGTACTGTTCCAGTTTGCTTTAGACTTCATCTTCTTCCAAGCTAATATTGGAAGGATTATAAAATGAGGATGATAGGGGAGCCATAGGGGAGTGCATGACAATCTGCGAATTCACTAAACACTCATGTCCTCAACAATGCCAGGACCTGTGCCAATATAGACCTGTATAAGCCTATCCTAAACGTGATACTTCGTGATACTTCTAGATATTTCAGCCAACAAGTCTCCTCATCAAAAATTTCTGATTGTTGTCCCATTTGTGTATTTTCCGGATCTTTCAAAAATGCGGGCTCATGCATGCTCGAATGTGTATTATGGGAATGGGGAGTGTGCTGCCCTGAATTGCTATTTTCACCTCTTCGACCCGGCTGCCCTGTGTTACTGTTTTCTCCTTTTTCCACATGATTCTCAACTCTGCCCTGCGCTAATCTTTCGGTGAGCTGGCTCAAATAAAGATTAGTGGTCTCCTGTTGTTTAACCATATTGATAAATAATTTTTTCATCATCTCTTCGTTCAGCTCATCATTGTCACCCATTTTCTGCCCTTCTTTTTGCGGTGTATTTCTCCTAGAATAAACTTTCATTCACACCCAACAGGCTAGAGGAAAGCCAGCTTTGATACCACTGAAATATCCCTAGTGGGATATTACTTACAACTTGACAAATAATAAAAATTTGCAGCAAATGATATTTTGATTTTTCTGGAATAAAACCCAAATAGGGCAGCGAACTGAAAAACAAAGATAACTTGCAAACCACTTGTCCAAATCACACGAAATTTTATAGAGAGATTACATGATAACAAACACTAGAAAAATATTTTTGGATTTTTTTGAATAATAGATAACTGCTAGTAAATTTCAGAATGCCCTAAACTGCTGAAATATTTTTAAAAATTCATAACTACCTGAATACAACTGATAAAAATCCGATTTTTTGGAAATAACATCTACAACATATATAGAAATGATCCCAACCTCCAGATCTGAAAATGGACACCTGAAAACCCTAGAAATATCAACTGCAATCTCCTAGGGTTGACATCACCCTATGAAAGGGGCTGGAAATCCTCTGAAACTCCTCCAAAAGCTGCACCAAACTTGCCCTAAGCGTTGGGAAAAATATGAAATGCAAGTGGCTGAAATATATGGGCAAATGATCTTCCACAACCTCTGAAAACCTTTCCTGAAAACCCTGTAGAATCTACCTGAAAATTTGCTTTGAATGGGCTCCAAAATAGCAAACTAGGGTGGATCTTTCACCACCGAAGAGTGCCCTACTAGCTAGGAGTGGATCTCTCACCACCGAAGCTAGGGTTCCTGTGGGATTTTACTCCACAAGCAAAGGAAAAGTGCAAACAACAGTTGCTCCAATATCAAGATATGTGTGAGTGTAAGAATGCCCTTCTTCTCCCCAACACCACCTTTTATAACCTTCCAATGCAACAAAGGGCCCAAAAACCCTAATCGACCCCTTAGGGAAGACCCCACATGAACATAAAGTAACTTAAGTTACTTTTTCCCCCTAGGCGCCAAAAGTGACTTAAGTGACCCCAACGAAGGAATAGAATAATAAAGTACCATGAGTCCCCCCCTCAACGGCAAAATATAACAATAGTTCCCACCAAGTTGCCCAATACTAATGTCAACGACAAAATATAACATAAAGCAAGGTGGTAATCGGACATCCATACCCAATAGCCTCCAACGTCGTTAGCCCCTCGGGTATGACCAAGGCTAAGACTGAAAAATGGCCGTTAGGCCCTCGGTGAAGGAATGGGGACATTACAAACTCCAGGACATTCAATATCGCATTATTTACTTCTTTGTGTATACATGTGTATGCTGGCTGTAATTGATTAGTTTCTTGTGTATTTTAAGTTGCTTTGATACCGTATGCCAAGTCTCGAGTCTCGAGTTCAAGTCAAATTTTGGCTTGCCAAATTTTTTGCCGAGTCCAAGTCTCATTACCATGCTTCGAGGTGACCTGTCCTTTGCAATTTTGATGAATAAGGCCCAAAGAAATTGACTCCTATCAATAGGGAATAGGCAGCTGCACCTCCATTGCCTAGATTATCTTTGGTGGCACTATCGAAATTCAAACTTGATTTTGTGGCTCTTCAGGGGGCTCCACCAAGCCCAGGCCTAGTAGGACTAATCCCTTTAGTGGAGGGATAAATCACTGATGTATTGTAGCTTGCTTGTTTATATATGTTAGGGACAATATTCAGCATTTCCCTCTTTATACTCGTCATTGTTTTATTGCTATTATGGAAAGTTCACTATAAATTTCTTCATCCCAATATGCAAAATGTGTCATTAGATGCTTGGTATGAGAAGCTAAAACGATGTAGCTTGCAAGTTTACATACATTGCACAATGGAACTATATCTATATATACTTTTGGAGAAAATTATTTATCACTTTACTATTTATGGTCTTCATTGTTCTGTAGCTATCATGGAAGTTCGTCTTAAGTCTTTTTGTGCCAATATGCACAATGTATCATTAGATGCTCTGAGCAGTGAGCTAAAAATATTATCAATTGTTTTTGTACAGTACTATTACTTCATACGGTTAATGGGCAGGAAGGCTTCTCATGTTGCTTTGGAATGTGCTCTCCAGTCGCATCCTAACATGGTATTTTAAGTAATTTCTTGGACGTTTCTTCTCAACTTGTGCTATATATGATTTCAATTTTCATATGTTTCCTCTACCAAATGTTATGTGGTTAAAAATGTTTATTTGTAGGTGATCCTTGGGGAAGAAGTGGCCACATCAAAAATGACACTATTTGATTTGACATCACAAATTTGTGATGCTGTCCAGGCCAGGGCAGAGAAAGGTGATTCCTATGTTCTCTATACTGTTGTAGAGTCATCATGTTAAATTATCAATATGACATTATTTCTGCCATAAGTTGTTTCAACATATAATCACAGCACTGTGTTGACTCACCAGATAAGTATCACGGAGTGATTCTTTTACCTGAGGGCCTTATAGAGAATATTCCTGAAGTATATGCTCTATTACAGGTAATTGCACAGCATTTCATTTTCTAAATTATGCATTTTCCCTGCAAAAAATATAAAAATGACTATTGACAGTTCTCTCATTCTTTCCTGGTTTTATGTTTTTTTAGGAAATCCATGGTTTGCATGCTCATGGCGTTTCTGTTGAAGAGATTTCATCACGACTTTCTCCATGGGCATCAGCTTTGTTTGAGTTTCTACCTCCTTTCATCAAGAAACAGGTCTTACTTTTAATTATTGTTCTTAAACCTTGTCTTCATACTAATGCTATAGGTCTTTCACCCAAGGATCACAATATTTAAGAGTTCTATGAATAATCATAATATTTTCTGTCAACTAATGTTTACCTCGAACATTGTTTTAAATGAGCACAGCTTCTCCTTCATCCTGAATCTGATGACACAGCACAGCTATCTCAGGTAATCATCTACAGTCAACTCTTGAAGAATGTCTGGCTTATTATAGTAGTGAAATTTTGCAACAAATTTGGGAAATCAATATTCTGGGACCAAAAATTGCCAAATAGCAATTTTTTATTTTTCATAATGTTTGGTGTTATTATTGGATCTGCAGATTGAAACTGAGAAGCTTATGGCTCAGTTGGTGGAGACAGAAATGAACAGACGACTGGTACACAAACATTGGATGCATTCTACTGATTTCAGAAATGGTATTGAAGTATCTTGACAAAAACATTTTTCCACATTGGATTTTGCAGAAATCTGGCGAATATACTGGAAAGAAATTCAATGCTATTTGTCACTTCTTTGGCTATCAGGCTCGAGGATCTTTACCGTCAAAATTTGATTGTGACTATGCAAATGTATGGGAGCTATTGTTTGCATCTTTGATTCGGTTTATATTTTCTCTATACATATGCATGTAACCTTAAATCTTTGTTATAATCTATTGCAGGCCCTTGGCCATATTTCTTATCATCTCATAGGTGCTGGTTTGAATGGTTACATGGCAACTGTAACAAACCTGAAGCAGCCTGTCTCCCAGTGGCAATGTGGTGGCGCTCCAATCACTGTATGGTTTTCATGCACGTTTGGTTGGAACTTGAAAATTGCAGTTTGTAAATAGAGTAGAAAATTTTCTCTAAATGTAGTCATGTAACAATGTGATTCTGCATGACATTCTTTTGTACTAAAATATTTAATTAGTGACCAAGGGGTTATTGTAAGATGCTTTTTGGGAGTCAGTTAACCCCTTTATACTGGTTCTATAGTGTGTTCATACGACTTAGCTCAATTAATCTGTTATTATACACAAATATATCTCGAGCTCAGTTAATCATTTACTATTCACAAATATATCTGGAGACCTCAAACATGGTCCCATGTTTTGTGTACTAGTCTTTACATGATAAGGAGATGTTGATGTCATATATGCAGGCAATGATGACCGTGAAGAGATGGCTACGGGGTCCAGGTGTATCTCCAATAGGAAAGCCTGCTGTTCACCCTGCTCACGTGGATTTGAAGGGCAAGCCATATGCGTAAGATTGAAAATCTTGCATCTGGGTTGGTTTTATTCATTCGTGTAATTTAATATGCTTAATTGTCTTTATTAGTTTGTGAAATGCGAATTGTTCTGTAGAATAGTTTCAGATTTTCAGTATAACTATAAGCTATAAGATTACTTTTCATCTCAAGGAAACCATGTGGTGGGATATAGGATGCATGAATTTTACAAGTTGAAATATTTATTTGCAAGTGGATTTCTAAAACTGAATGCTTTTTATGATCAAAAGACTCACATTCTAATTCTTCACTACAGGGGCCTTTAGGTTTCTAACTTATTCATGATTTTGTTTCTTCGGTGTCCTTTCATAATGAATGCCTTCTCAAAACCTTGTCATGCGATGCCCTTGCTTTTTTATTTTCTTTGACAGGATGCTAATGCGCTATGCAACGAGATTTTGATGGATGATATCTATAGGAATCCTGGTCCTCTTCAATTTGAAGGACCAGGAGCAGACACAAAGACTATAACACTATCTGTTGAAGACCAAGATTATATTGGTAGGATTCAACAGTTGCGAAGTTACCTTGACAAGGTCAGTTTTAAAGAATAATTCAAACTTTTCTGCGAAGGCATTTCACTTGATTTCTATTCTTATAGTGCGTTCTAATGGAGTGATACCAACTCAGGTGAGGGACATAGTGAAACCTGGATGTCCAGAGGAGGTTCTAAAAGCTGCTTTGAGTGCTATGGCCTCTGTGAGCGATGTTCTTTCAGTTATGACTGCACCAGCATATAGAAATTTCACACCATTTTAAATACATTGAGAGTACTTTGTACTGATGCAATTCTTGCCATGCAAGCTTATTCTTGTTGCTTCAAACTGATCTACCCAATAATGTTTTCAATCAGAATTAAGTAGAGAGTGCTTATGGCATTTGTTTTCCTAGCTTTGTACTGATGCGTTTCTTGCCGTGCAAGCTTATTCTTGTTGTTTCAAACTGATCTACCCAATAATGTTTTTAATCATAATAAGTAGAGTGCTGATGGCATTTGTTTTCCTAGCTTTGTAATTAACAAGTTGAAATATGCAATGGAGGAGCTAGAGGGGGTGTCCTTTTAACAGGTCCGAAATTATTGCATTCTACAATACACAAATATTTTACAGTACTGTCATTTAATAAAGAAGGCAAAATCAATTTTCAAAAGTAACGGTGCACATTACTGGAACATGTATTATTTGTATTTGTAACAACATTTGGGTTCAATGTTTTAATCATGTTTGCTGCCTGATACACCTGATATGTGCATATGCTGCCAACAACACATCTATCAAAATGTTTGAATTTAATCTTGAAAAAATCCCCGGTAGGATTTACATTACTGGAACATGTATGATTTTTATTTGTAACAACATCTGGGTTCAATGTTTCAATCATGCTTGCTGCACAATACACCCGACATGTCTGTATGCTGCAAACCAGACATCCATCAAAATGTTTGAATTTAATCTTGAAAAAACATCCCCCGGTAGGATTTACTTTCATTCATGCTTGCTGCACAATACACCCAACATGTCCGTATGCTGCAAACCAGACATCTATCAAAATGTTTGAATTTAATCTTGAAAAAACATCCCCTGGTAGGATTTACTTTCTCACTTCTAAATTTCCTCTTTTTTTTTGCGTGTTTTTCTTTTCCTGAGTTGACTTTAGTTTTAGTGATATGCCATGCAGTATTTTGTATTCTCATTTTTCCACACTTCGTTTTCTGTGATTTGTCTTTTCGTCAACAAAATACATAAATTTTATGTAAATAACAAGTATAAATTATATAGAGGGGCAGACATTAAATAAGATTCCTAAAGCATTCATTTGCAGTTTTATTATGCATGGTCACAATTATGTTATTCTGAATGTATGCAAGCAATGCTCAAAAGTAATTACGAAGTTTGTAACCCGTGTAACATGGAGATTAACAATGCTTGAAGTCGATAAAGCTTGCAAACTATTGCAAACCTTACAGAAAAAAGGGATAAATGCCTGGATTGAAACTGGAAATGCAAATCATACCACTTGTTGTTTGCCAGTAGATAACTAATTATGAGGGAGCCATACAATATGCTGGAATAGCAGCTTAGCAGAAAATTTGTGCTCTTGATCGAATCAGACTTGAAAGCTAATAGCTGAGATGGACTAGCCTTTTATTAGAAGCACTTGGATTAGAGGGCATGGGTTCAAACAGGGAAAGTTCTAGCAGTTTTAAGTATATCTGTAAGTGATCTGGATCCTAGGATGGCGGAGGGGCAACACTCTTCAGCAAAACAGAGTAGAGGAAATATTAGAACCGGAAAAAAAGGTTTTATCAAGCTGTGTATTTTGTACACGTCATATTCTAGAGGAAGATGTATGACTGCTTATCTTCTACTATCTAATTGCTATTTAATGTTATAGATGTGAATACACTATACATAACCATTATGGAAGTCGACCCGGTCGGGCTTCCATGTATGGCTCTGCACCTTCTGACAGTTACATGACTTGACTGACACATGTGCGGTATATTGTCAGATGCTATGGCTTAATACGAGCCTTAGAAGTGCCAATTGGCATGGTGTAGGGTGGTGTGTATAGTACAAGAGGCCACAGTTTGTTTTTGATGTTCTGTGCAAGAACTGAGCTGTGCGGAATGTCCTCAAATGCTGGTAGTGCTGCAAGATGCTGCACAGAATATGGCATTGTGCTGAACAGCGTAGAGATTGATTCTGCACTATGGTTTTCTGAGCCGTGCAACATGTTTCATGGAGTTGTGCAGAGTTGCACGACCATGGCAAGAAAGATACGAGCGCAGACCTGCATGGGTGTTAGGTTTCCGAGGACAGGTTGCTGCGGAAAAGGATTGTGATGTCAGCTATGAGGTTGAAGGTTAACAAATAGATGGGTAACGGCCTCTCACAAGTTAGTTTGCGTGTTTCCTCAACCCTTAAATTTCGAGTGTTGAGAGCTAATCGGGCGCTTTAATTCTAATGTGGATGGGTCAAAGATTGTGTGACAGAACAAGCATGTATGTTTCCTATAGCCAAAGTAGGCGTGGATGTGTTTCTCATTCGTAGACACTTTTCAATACATTTGTAGAAAAATGATAAACTTGGGAGGTGTGTTTGGAGGCATGAAAATCATAGCGCTAGTTTTAGTAAGGTTTGTTTAAATAAGTATAAATAGATTTCAACTAAATTCCAATGCAAATACTTATAAAAATAGAATCTGGGTTAATATATTTTAAATACTAAATCATAATTAATGAATCTCAAAATTAGCAAACAAAGAAGTGACATGTGAGGCACAACTTGAATATTGCCAGATTTGGTGATAATTGTCAGGATCTAACAATGGAACTGCACATGTAAATGCAGACAGCTAATCTAGATAGATAAGATAATAATATTAATGTCCAACAAATGACCACAAAAGTAGGTCAATGGGACTGTACAATACAATGTCAAGAGAGCCACAGGTAGACCTGAAAGGGTCCCCCGAACAAGAAGAAATGAGAGAGGAGAAACGAAAGAAGAAAGCGAAAAGTAGAAAATTTGAGGAAAATAGAGAACAATATCTACATATACTTTCTCTAACTAGGCAACAATATCTACATGGTTATAATGAAAACAAAAATATGTATTGGGGCATACTCGAGAACATAAGAATTATTTTGATATTTATCGAGTTCCCATATAAATAATATCGAAAACATGCCAATAATTGTAATAATTTATCAGCTAGAAAACATAGGGTTATGCAATGTATGTCCTCCTTTCAATAATTGTTTTAACATGAATAAATGTTTGAATTATTTATTGATTTCTGTAATGCTTGTAATTGCCTAGTAAATTTCTGGGAACGAGTCTTTATATTTTCTTTTGCAAATGCACTATAATGCTTGTGTTATAGACAATTAAAATTTAATGCCTATGGTAAACTGGAAAATATAAGAACTATTTTTTTATTTATCCAGTTCCCATATAAAGAATATAAACAACACACCAATAATTGTAATAATTCATTAAGCAGATTACATAGGGCTATGCAATGTATGTCTTCCTTTTAATAATTTTTTTACATGAATAAATGCTTGAATGATTTATTGATTTCTGTAATGCTTGTAATTGCCTAATAAATTTATGTGAATAAGGAGTCTTTAGGTTTTCTCTTGCAAATGCACTATAATGCTTGTGTATTTATAGACAATTGAAATTTAATTCAGGACCCTTATTCTTATGATTTTGCAAAAATGTTTTCTTTCACATGCATGTGTCAACTTTGAATAAAGAAACAAATGCTTCTACACACTTGTCAACTCCAAAAAATAATAATAAACACTAGAAAAACCATGAAGTAGTGAAAACAAAATACCATCAAATCACATTCAATTATAAGCTAAGTACATACTTAGGGCATGGTTGTTCCTCCTTTCCATTGGTATCTCAATTGAAAGGATACCTTTCTCATTACTCCCTTGATCCCATTGGGCACCTTCCCACAAAGGTCATCATCACCATAGTTACCAAAGAGGATATCTATAGATAGTACAATCAAGCCACATGGATCTACCTCCTCGAGTCACTCAATACCAAACTTGCTTTTTATGTCAAGCATTTATTACAAGTGGTGGATGGTATTATTTGTTGCCCTCACTATCTCATTATACCCAATTAATTTCATTATAAGAGGCATAAGAGCTTTGACTTGGGAAATATTTCTTTGATGCATTTTATTGGAGGGTCAAAATATAAAAAAGTTGATCTAGAAAAGGTTTTTGTTTGTATTAGTCAAATTCATTTTTCTCAATTATATGACAATCATTGGATTTGTCTTGACGAGATGATCCCAAAGGTATAAGAAACTATTCACCCTAAATTTAAGGTATTCTAATAGATTTGAGACTTTTATGCAATTGCTCAATGAAATAATAATTGGATTCGTCTTGCCAAGATGATCACAATATGTTAGCCCTTCATAACCCTACTTTTAACGTACATTTGACTCTAAACCCCGAACCCTAAATCGTAAACCTTGAACCCAAAACCATAAATCTAAGCCCCGAACCCTAAAATCCAAACCTTGAACCCTAAACACTAAAGTCATTGCATGACAAGACTGCACCCTAGAGGTTGAGGCAAGGGTTAAGTTGTTCTGAAAAACTCCTAACAAAGAAGAGATGTAGTCATAAAAGGGCATCAATAGAACTTCATATATGTGATTTTCTTCGATGGATGATAGAGTGATCCAACTTCATCACAATGTAACTTGCAACCCAAAATGGGCAAAAATATGATGCGAAAAAGCTTGGTCAATGTTTGGATCAATTTTTGTAGAACATACACTACTACATAAAGTGTAGCTAATGCAAATTTTAGGGTCAAATTTGTGTCATTTTTTAATGTTTTAATATTTGGGCAAAGGTAAAGATGACCCAAATTGTGGCACACTTTTTTTGCCACATTTGCATCAAAACCAATAAAATATTAAAAATTCAATTATATGTTTGTCATTGTCTCTACAACTCTCAAATTGTGAAGTTCAATATTTTCATCAATCCCCACATAGTTGAACTTATAGTAGTGTATCAAAATAACTCCGCCTCTATTCCATTTGAATAAAATTGAGTTTGTCATAGTGGATGATGGAGCCCGATGTGAGTTTGGACCCAATTTTAAGCAAAGGATTTCAAGATAGCATTGTTATATTGTTGTTCACGATGGGATTATAGGCCTTTATCTTTATCTATTATTTAAAGCATTTTTTCGGTTTTGGACGCCCCAAATGTTTAGCCACACTAGTGAAGTCGACATGGACTCTACTCTTAAGGTCAATCCTATCACTATAATTGTTCCTAATAAGAGAAGGTTGAATGCTTTTTGAAATGTTGACTGATTAGTTCTCGTATTTACTATTAAAAATTCATAATCCGAATTGTTCATCACCATTTATTATGAATTTGACCAATATTACATCATAAAATGGATAGGGTAACTATCAAAAATGATATTGAAGTGAGGAATAAGATGTTAAAATGTAATAAAGTGACATGCTCTTTGAGGAAATCAATGGGTTGCAATCAAGTGTAGCTAGTGAAGGAGATGACCTTAGAGCACATTAAGGCACCTATAAGTTTTGAAGTAGCGAGTTTGAAAAGGAATGTCTTGGAACGAGGTAGGAGAGTTCATAATTGTGACTGTCAGAAACCGGAGAAACAAATATAATGAACCATGTAGAATGTTGACCTTGGGAATTTGAATCTCACAAGTTGTACTTGAGAGGAGACAAACATGTTCATGAAGACATCTGAAACATAGCCTATCCTTTATATTTTACCATAGATGGGAGAGATAAAATCTAAATATTGTCTTCAAATATACCATGCTTGTTAAGGCAACATTTAATGAATGTTTAATTTCAATTGAATAACTACAAGAATTAACTATGCATTTTGATGGAGGTTTCAATGACCAACTAAACTCAAAAGCATAGTTGAAACCATTGTAGCATAGTGGTGGAAATGATAGTGGTTGTAAGGTGGATAAGGATGTTCAACATTCCATCGAGAAATGCATTTTTACAATTGAGTCACCGTTATCCCATATTTGAAAATATAGGATAAAACCTTTGTTTTTCTACAAGCAAATGGAGGTGAGTTGCAATCAATGCATTAATATTTCATAAATCAAGATGCTATAACACATGGGTGTCCTTGTATCATTAATATGTCACTTGTATAGATCCATTATTTAATAATGGCCTCATTGAATAATTACAAATATTACGTCCAATATTAGATGTAATAGGAAATGCATGCTATGTAATTTGAGATCAAGTAGTCAAAATGGGGAAATTAGGCGAGGGTAACTTCAAAGGGAAACCACATGCGAGAAATTAGGTGATTGTAACATGACATTTTTGACTTTATGCCCAATAGATCAAACATGAAGGACTATGTTCAACACTTATCATATACATATATATATATATATATATATATATATATATATATATATATATATATATGATAAGTGTTGAAGCAAAGAGTTTGAAAAGGAATCTTGTGGATTGAGCTAGGAGATTTAGTAACTGTGACATGTTGCGAATTAGAGAAATGAAGATAACAACCCATATTGAATGTTGACCTTAAGAAGTTCAATATCACAAGTTGTATTTAGAGGAGACACCTGAGTTGGCCTAATGGTGAAGAACTTGTGCTCTTGAAAGGGAGGTCACAAGTTCAAATCCAATAGGAGGTTGTGTATGTACGCCTCGTATTTGAAGCACGGCTTAGGTGCCTCCTACGTCTTGAGTGTATGAGGTAGTCCCATATGCTATAAGTCATCTGCACCCAAAAGCAAGTCGCTCGACATCGTGGACTATACAACTGATTATTATTATTATTATATAACAAATCCATTGGCTATGAGTCTTAAAAAATCAATGATTGAAGCAATTAGTGAAGATGTAAGCATTGAACAACGAATTTGTTTCTTGTGCAAAAAATGGTAGATGATAGGTCGTGATGGAAATGAATAGAGACAATCCAAATATTGGATAGTGGAATCTTTTCATGGTGAAGACAAAATGTTGAATAAATTAACAAAGGTGAAGTATTTAGAGTGGTGTTGAACAATAAGGTAAAAACTTGTGAATATGAAGAGACATCATGACAACTATTATAGAAAAAGAATGATAACAAAGCATATTATGGAGACAAATATACTTGTACATAAAAAAATAGTATGTTGAATCAAGCGATGAGTGGCAAATTTGTTGTGGAGTATATGTGGGACTTATTTGACAAAATTCCTTAGATAAATGTGTTCTCGTGGAATAAAATAATTGCAAGATATATAATGCATGACTATAGAAAAATGTTCATGAAAGCTTTTATTTAATGAAGAAATATGAAACATACCCTATTAATACTCTATTGAAGGCTCATTATTTATATTTCAAATCATGACATGAGTTTTTAGCATTGCTTCCTTTGTCTCGTAAAAAGGGACATAATAAAAGAGAGGATAAGGTTTCTTAGACGTCAACAAATTTCCCAAACATTGGGGACGACTATTAAAATAATATATACAAATTGATATTTATATATTTCAACTTTATTCAATTAAAAATTGGGATTTAAACTATATTTAATGTAATTTAGTTACTTTTGAGATTAAAATTAATGTTTTTGTTAAAATAATAGTTTTTAAAAGTAAAAACATCATAAAAATAAAAATAGAGGATGTCCCCTCCAAGTCCCCAAAATGTTTAGGACGTCACCAAAATCTAGGGAGGGGTCCTTGTGTAGCACTAACTTTTAGAATTAAGCGAAAAGATAAATATAATCATATCTAAATTAATACTATTATTAATACATTTTTATTGGTAATCACTTTTGACGGAAGCTATGAACCAAATATATTAATCATATAACATTGTTACCACAAGGGTAAAAATAAACAAAATAACCCAACTTCATAAAATATTAACTAAATTGTTTCCCATATCTAGGAAGACCAAGTGGACAAGTCTTGTATAGAAAAAAATAGCAACAAAAACAAGTCTTCCAAATCACAACCACAAAAACTAACTCTATGCATAGTAACTCCAACCAACTTCTACAATAGAAACCCAACCAACATCTACATCCATATGCAACCCAAAAAGACTTCCACAACACATTATTTCACAACTAAGGCCCAAGACTTTTGCACCCAAACCATATTTTTGTAGAAAATATTAAAAAGTGTAAAAATACCAAATGCTTATAGATCTCTACAAAAAATCATCTATCACAAACAACCACAACCCAAGTCAACATAAGACTAGAAGAAATATTCCTTTGCATAAAGAATCCTTTTGAAGCCCAACCACTAACCCAACCATCTTCTCAGCATAGAAATTAGGTCATCCACAAGCAAGACCAAGTACCCAAAATCAACAATCCTCATAGAAAATATGCAACCACCCAAGTTCAACTACCTCCTTGCACTTCAAATCGGGGCATTATGCGTAATCTATCAAAATGCTAAAAATAAAGCATTCACATCTACAACCATCTAAATCCAAGTAGAAAACACATTAAATTAGGAGAAATGTTTGCTAAAGAAAAACTCGAATCAAATCAAAACAAATTGTTAAACCACAATACAACCCAGAGCACATGATCCGAGGAGATCCATAAATAAGTGGCCATTTATAGCCAAAATAAAAATTTTAGGAGGGAAAGAAACAACTAAGGAAGTAGAAACATAATTCCTTAGAGCCCAAAAGAGGAAATTGTGATTTAGAAAATAGCCCTAATCGACGAACCATATCACAACAAATATTTCAACCAAAATGGAACCAAAAGCACAAGATATAATAAGATCCAAAAAGAGTGGCCATTCACCATTAGGAGGATAGATTGTTGAAGAACAACCCAAACCCAATTTATGAAACATTTCATAACAATAGAACTAGAAGCACCAAATCTAACAAGTTCCTCAAATGTGTAGCCATTTGTACCCAAAATAAAAATTATAAAATATCCCATAAGGTATGTCCATTTGTAGAAAGGGGAAAAAGTGAATAGATCAAAATTTTCCAACACCCTCGTGTTGTCCAAAATCCAGAGTCGTCTAAATAATTTTAGCACTCCTATCATCAAAAATGGCAAGCAACTCAATGTTGATCAAAGACAAAGTAAGAAATTGAAACACAAAAACTTATCAAATGGAATAAAACCACATTTTTCCTTTCGTAAGGAAAATTTTTACCCCAACAAAATTTCTAGGTATGTGTTGAATACGTAGAAACACCACAAGGGTACAAAGTCACCTAAAAAAACTCAAAACAAAAAACACAAAAATGTTCCTAAAGGCGAAAAGCAAACAAGAGGAGAAAAATTAAGAAATGAGGGGAAGAAACAATTAGGGTGGGCGTTTCAACCTTCCTACAACGATCCAAATATCTTCAAGCCATGTAAGAGGGAGGTCTTAAGACAAAAAAACAAGATTATTAATACATAAATAATATATATAATAAAAAACTAATATAGATTTATTAGATATAATTCAAATAATATAGATTTATATAAAAGTAATATTGAATTAAATTTTTATAAAATTAATAATAATATATATTGTTGTGGCGTAAATGTGTCGCACTTTATGTTACATTTACGCCACATTTGGACCACGCCATCTTCCGACATTAAAAGAATATAAAAGTGAGAAGACCTAAAAGTCCTTCCACTTTCTTTTTGTATTTTGACAATGATTATAAACAAAAGAAACACTAACATGATGAGAGGACAAGGAAAAGGAGAAAGTGAACGGAAAAAGAGACAAAGAAAGGAGATGGAGATCAGGACAAAAATGGAAGGAGAAAGAAATAGAAGAGGGGGACAAAAATACGAATGTCCTACAAATAGAGTTTAAGTGGGGAAGTCAAACTTCTAGTGCCAAAGTGCCATAAATGAAACCAATGCAAGTCGAAAAATAAGATCAAATGTATGTTTTATTTTTACATAAATTTGATAAAAATTTATTTAAACCCTAGAAATGAAATTGTTTAATTTATAGAAATAAACCCTAGGGTACATTAGAATCCATGTAACAAAACTGAAACCCTAGGTAAATTAGAAACCATGCAATAAATTGGAAAAGCATACGGTGAATTATAAACCCCACGAATGGAAACGGTTAAATTGAATAGAAATAAACCATAGAGTAAACTAGAAGCCCTAGGGTAAAAGAGAAATACTTGTACAAATTGGAAACCTCGGGTTAAATAGAAAATACTTACGTAAATTGGAAACCCTTGGATAAACCGAAAATTTTATAGTGCTTTGGGAACCCTAAAGTAAATTAGAAGCCATATAATAAATTGGAAACTCTATGGTACATAAGAAACCATGTAATATCTTGAAAACCCTAGAATGAAAATATTTATTTTTTAGAAATAAATTATACGGTAAATTAGAAACCCTAGAATAAATTGAAAATACTAGTACAAATTATAAACCTTAGGATACATATGAAAGAATAGAATAAATCGTAAACCTTGTGATAAACTTAAAACTCTTGGGAAAATAAAACATTCTAAGGTAATATAAAAGTCATGTAGTAAATTGGAAATTGTAGGGTAAATTATAAAGTGTGTAATGAATTAGAAAACATAGGGTAATTTGGAAAGCTTAGGTGAATTAGAAACTACGGAAAATTGGTTGACCTTTGGGTTATATTGTTAGAAATGAGAACCAAAAATCAAAGCAAAATGTGATGAGACAAGACCATGGAAAGGTTACAAGTAAGAAACATGTGAGAACCAAAAATTACAACAAAATGTGATGAGACACGACCATGGAAAGGTTACAAGTAAGAAACGTACATGTGTGTGTTGTAGGTGTACTTCTTATCATCCTCTTGCATTTTGTTAAATTTAATGTACATGTGTGTGTGTGTGTGTGTGTGGAATAATTTTAGCTCAACTTTTGTATTGTAGGTGTACTTCCCATTTACAATTGCAAGAGGATGATGGAGTTGGGATGAGAAGGCGTTTCTTTGAGGACTCACAGACATGGAGGTATTAATTCATAATTTCTTTTTGACTCAAAGATATTTATGTTTATTAAATAATTCTAATATAACTTGAGCATTATAGGTCTACTTCCTAGTTATATTAGTGGTAGGATGAGGAGACATCATTCATCTAATGCTAGGAAGTTGTCACCAGAGGTATAAATTATAGTTTAATTTGTAATTAAAAATCATTTCATTTTTGGGCTCCGTTTAGATATTGTCGATGCATTCCAACCGGATGTTTTCTTAAATGATTTTCTTCCCTCCATCGCTTGGGTACTAATCTACTCCCATATCCTTGATTCGATTCTTGCCTCAAGAGGTTCTATTATGGCTATAGTCTCTTTGTTAGTGTATTTAATTAACCATATAATATTGTATGTGATTAAGATGCACTTGTAATATTTAATTGTAATATAATGTTTAGATATTTCACTCATTGGTGTACAATTATCTACATATATTAATAGAGAAGAGTGTAAATCAAATTATTGACTCGACTAATTTTTGCTATTCTAAGATTCTATTAATAGATTAAGTCATACTTGTTATGCAAGCTAACTACTCTCCAAACCCTAATAATAGCCTCTACTTGTTTTTATAAAAGCATATAGATATGGTATTAGAGGTAAACTCATTTTAGAAGAGAGTTATGGGTATACTAGTGAATTCAAGTCATATTTTTAAATAAAAAGAGGTAGTAATGCTATTCAAATTATAAATTTGTGTGATGTCTTTATTTTAAGCTTTCATTGATTTATAGTATATGCATGTATGTGGGTGAATGTCTTATGGTTGTTAACAACAATTCTAGAGAATACCGAGAAATATAACATGGTATAAGAGTAATAAAAGATTCACCTCATCTTACAAGCAATGTTAAAGATCATATTTGCAATTTTTTCAACTTTTTCCCGCATGTATTTAAATCAATTACAGCTTTTCAAAATTTTCTATAATTTCAATCTACATTTAGTGGTCTCATCAGAACTAACCAATATCATACTCTCGCCTCACAATTTCGAGGAATCTTGGTTGACTAGAAATTGGTGAAAGTAGTAGGGTACTAACGGTTTGATATGTTATTTTCTATAATTTCCCTAGGATATAATCATGTTCTATGCGTTATAAAACTCCATAGATCTATCATCAGTGGGCAAAGCGGTAATCAATTTAACTATATCTACGGTGTGAGGGGTATTGTACCAATAATCAAGCCATTAAACAACACTATGTATGGATTGTAGCTTTCACCTACCTCATAATATATAGGAAGTACCTAAGATTTTTTTCTTTCTTTTTCAATAGGAAGCCATTCGATTGTTTGATTCTATGGTGCATCGATAAGCATTTATATTAGGGAAGTTAGTCTCTACATACCTCAAAGATGAGAAATTGCAGCGACGAGAATGGTATAATACTCCATAGTCAAGGGCCCGAAAATTTGGAATGGTTCACTATTAGAGTGGGATAATTATATCAAAGAGCCTACAAATCAAAAAAACCCTATCGTAGTAATTCCAATTTAGATTTGGGTCATTTGGTCAAAGACAACACACTTTTTTTTTTTCCATTTCGTAGTGTTTAGATCACTTTAATGATCATAAAAATCTAAATTCTCCATTTGAGATAAAATTTTACAAAAATAGTTTCCTTCTACTACATGTTGATTCAACTGTGGTACACTATTTTTGGCCATTTAGAATTGTGTAAACATAAAATTTCTCCATTTAACTTGAAATTTTACTTGGAGTTAGATCTCGTCATGTATGGAAATACTTTCTTCTAGGTCAAGTGGCGATTCTATGTCTAAGTGGTACTTTTATGACCTCAAGTTTTGGTACGATTATAAAAAGGGTAGAAAGTAAAATAATAAAAGGAATATAAAAATATTTTGGACCATTTTCATACATGCTCCAAGAATTTTCACTATACAAGGGATAAATCTAAGCCTATTGAACTCTTCACTTTACACAATTATCACACATGGAAACTAAAGATGAAACCATTTTTACAATCTAAGGGTTTTTGGTCTAAATTGAAAGAAACACCTCTCACCTTTCAAAAGGAATATCACTCATTTGTGGACAAGAACAAACAAGATGAATCTATCAAGCTTATTAGATGCATGTTGTTGAGTCACGTCACGAATTGTACAACTCCAAAAGCCGCGTGGGATAAATTTGACACATTATTTGGGAAAATCAATGAATTCAAATATTTACAATTGGACATTGAATTGTCCCCTTTTTCACTTACATAATTTTCATCTATCGAATACTTTCATATTGAGTTTAATTCCATAATCTCATATGTAACATCTCATTAGTAAGGGAAACAAATTACACGACAGTATATTTTTCTCATTTTTTAGGTTAAATGGTCCATACCAAGTCTTTTCTTCTACCTTTTATTCCACCGTGGATGTCTCAAAGCGATACCTTCATTATTCCCTTTTTTAATACCTTTTGTGAATAGATCAAGAGAGGGAAAATTAAAGCTTTCTCAACTTGTTATTCTTCCTAGTTCAAAGGTATTAGATGTTAACATGCCTAAGAGGAAATGTAAGACAAAACAAAACTTAAAAATCCCATACCAAGATAAAGAATCGCTCAACCTTCTTTTGAGTCCATATTTAAATCCACCAAGCCTACTTCCACTAAATTTAAAGAGCTGCCTTGCAAAAATAAAAAGAAGACCAATGAGAAGTGTGCCTTTTGTGGAAGATCATGACATTTAGAGAAATAATGTTGATTTAGATTATACTATTAAATGAATCATTGAAATACAAAAACAGTTCAATTCTTATTTCTTATTTTCTTCTAAGCACAAAGGACAAACATTTTTAACTCATGCATTGATTGCATCTAAAGATAATTTAATTTTAGATTCAGCTTCTTCTCATCACATGACACATACACATGAGCATCTCACCTCATGGTTAACTAGTATCACTTCACAAATAACATTTGGGGATTCTAAAAATCTAAATGTTTCATGTTCGGTAAATCTTAAGATATAGGATAGATCCATTGATGATGTGGTCTTTGTTGCTAAGATCTCAAAAAATATTCTTTCCATTTTTCAATTTTTAATTTTGGAAGTGGGAAGACTATGGAGTTATCTCCTCATAATATTTTGATATGATATTCTCATAAACCAAAGGTTTTGATTGCTTCAAGTAGTGTTGATCATGGTTCACATCTATATGTATTCAAGGATTTTAAGTCCTCTTTGAGACATCAATTATTTGTCATGTTGATTTAGTAAGTATACTTCGGCATGAACGTTTTGGACAATTGTACTACAAATATTTGTAATAAATTAGTTCACAAAACTTGGTGCTTGGTATACCTAAGGCATATTTTATAAATGATGTTTTTAGAGGTTGTGTACTTGAAATACATCACCAAGATAAATTTACAAAAGGTAAGCCCTAACAAGTTACTTGTTCCCTTGAGCCGCTGTATAGTGACATCATGCCCTTTCTCACTCTCTCTTTTTCAAGGATCAAACATGTTCTCACATTCATTGATGAATTATCATGTAGAAATTGTGTGTACTTTCTTAAATATAAGAGTGATTTATTTGAAAACTGTTAAAGAATTCAATCATTTGTTGAGAAGAAATCTTCGATCAAATTAAAAAGCTATAAACAGATAAAGGGTAGGAATATATTGGTAATGATTTTTAGCACTTTCTTAAATAACAAGGTATCCAACATTAGTAAAAATTTATCTAAAATCCTCAAAAAAATGGCACTCCTAACAGAAAAATAGAAATTTGAGGGAAATGAAAATTGTGTGAACCATCCTAAGGACGTGGTATCTCAAATTTGGGTTAATGCACTTAGTGTTTCCAATTACATTTAGAACCGAATGCCCCACAAGACATTGAAAAAATGACATTAGAGGAGGCCTAGTCCCATACCGAACTTGATGTTTCCATATTCTATATTTTTAGTAGTGACGTTTAGACATCTATTCCCGTGAGAAACACAAATCCATAGAGAAGAAGAGTGAACTACATTTTTTTATACTATGAGAATGTGAAGTATTATAGAGTGTTTGACCTTGTCACTTATGATGTTTTATTCCGACTAAATGTCTAGTTTTATGATAATTTGACTACTCCAAAGTCTTCACCTTCATCTTCTTTATTAAATACTACTACTTATTTTTAGATATTAAGGATTCCACACTTCTTGATGATGATGACGCCGATGATGATGTTATTGTTAATACCCTACCTCCATTGTAACACAACATTCAAAATTCATCTACAAAACCATAAAAACCTCTACTAAAATGGGTCCACACAATGAGCATTAAGGTTGGTGACATGACAAGTATCCTAAAAATCTAAGTAGTATGATATCACAACATCTACATATTTGTTTACATTTTACATAGATTACAATGACACATTATCCAAATACAAATCATCAAACTTCTTATAATATTGAATGGAAAACATCTATGGTGGAATAAATTTAGTATTTGAAAAAAATCACTTGGTATTTGGTTTCTCTTCTGAAAGGTAGAAAAATAGTGAGGTACAAATGGGTTTACCGCACTAAGTATATGACATAGGGGTAGATTGAATGGTACAAATCCTAACTAGTATAGAAGTGTTTTTCATAGATCAAGGAGTTTATTATCATGAAACCTTTTCTCTAGTTGCTAAGATGAAGTATATCCGGCTAATACTCTCATTAACGGTAACACGAGAATGGGAAATTATCAAATTTATTTCAAAAATTTCCTTCATTTATATAGACTTTCAAGAAGAAATATACATATCCCAACCTCCAGGATATACCAATAGTGGTAACTATAGTTATGTGCGGCAATTAAAAATTCCTTGTATGACTTGAAACAAGATTTTGAAACTTGGTATGAAAAGGTCAACATGTTTTATATCAATTTGATTTGAATTAAATATGATTTAAAAGTAGCTAACAATGTATAATATGATAAAATATAGTAAAATACATATGCTAAATGTTCAAGCAATGCAAGACTATAAGCAAATGGAAGAGATAAGTGACTTATCTTATTTATGTGTGATCTGTAGCTAGTTAGGACTATGTATATATTGATCCGGAAGGGAATGATGTCACAGGGAATATCGCTAAGAGTTATGGAGCTCTGCACTGATCAAGACAGGGGCACCCACAGGAGGAAAAATGTGCCTAGACTCTGGGTGCTGGTGATTATGTAGATGTTCAGGATCTACTTCTTTTTTGGGTCTAAAGAATGTCACTTTAATCTTTGATTTGTTACGTTACCTTCTCTATTATGGTTTTGATCACACCTGTAACCTACAAAACAAACCCGAGATACCTATACAATCCCATAAACACATCAAATATGAATAAGATATGTAAAATGTGAAGTTAGATTGACCCCGATGGTCATCCGAAGAGTGAACTTATTACCGAGTGCTGCACTACATTCCAGAATCCATGTAGTTTTGTGTGCTTGTGTGTGAAATAGTTTCCTCGTGTTTCCCTCACGCCAATAGGAGGAAAGAGGTGCCTAGATGATGGTGTCGACTCTAGGTGTTGGTGACTATGTGTATGTTCAAGATCTCGCTTCTTTTCTAGGTTTGAAGACTATCACTTTAATCTCTACTTTGCCATGTTACCTTCATTGTTATGGTTTAGATCACACCTATAACCTACAAAATAAACCCTAGATAGCTACAAAGACTCACAAACACATCAAATCTGAATAATATATGTAAAATGTGAAGTCAAATCCGACCCCCAACGGTCACCCAAAGAGTGAACTTATTACAAGCATTGCACTACATTCCATACTCCATGTAGTTCTGTGTGCTTGTGTGTGAAATAGTGTCTTTATGTTTCCCTTGTGCTAATTACTCTAAGATAGCGGGCTATAACTAGATAATATGCAAATGTGTGGTATGGGATTCAACAATTCCCCTTCCTATGCAGTGTATGCAGCCCAAAAATGTAGTCCCTTTCATGGTAGTGATAATATGTAGATGTGATTGCCCCTTAGAATTACCAGCCAAAATAATAGTGTGTATGTTGTGTATATATATGGATCTCTTGTTTGAATTTCGACACTAATGACATAAAAGGATGACTATGAGTGTGGGATAAAGACAAAAAAAAAAAAGGAGAAAAGGCCAACCAAAAATGTCAAAATGTGTAAAAAAGAACAAAGAGGACAGAAGCACCTAGAATGGACACAAGTGCCTAAGTGCTAGTGTCCAGAGTGGGCGTTGGTGTCCTGATATAAATAATGACAAATGTAAAGTGACATACAAGCAGGGATCCCTGTGACATGACCAGAAGCGGATACAAAAATGACAAATGTGGAAGAGAAGTACAATAAAAAGAAATCAAAGACATAGATGGACAAGATATGGTGTCACTAGTGAATAATTTTCTTGCTTAATATCCATGTATATAAACAACATACTGACGACATAAGACAATAGTAATATGTGTGTGACTTTTTATCTACATTTTCCACCCCTTTATGCTATTTGAATGAAATTCAAGTAGTGTAAATGAAGTAAGGAACATACCTATATAAAATCTGGAGAATCCAAATTGCAAAGTGTGTGTAGATGTAAAAACTTGTAGTGTGGCGAACCATGGATCGGTGCTTCGATCCTTGCATGTGTAAGTGGAGATAGCAATACATTGTAAGGATAATTTGGAGAAATATTTGAAATGATTTGGAGACTTTGGAGATTTTGAATTGTTTTCCAAGGTGATAGAAGAGGTAGGGAGTGATCAATTCCCAACCCAATTTGTTTGAAAATGGGAGGATTTGGGCATCCTACCACCAGAGGAAGAGTGTTGGGGAGAGAGGTATAGTTTTTCTCTCCATCTATGATTGCATCCCCAAAAGTTCCAACCGTTGTAGATGGATAGAGACCAAATTTATTTATGATATTTCTGATTGAAAAATTGTTTGTTCCGATTGAAGAACCCATATAAGATCAAGTATAGGAAAGGAAATGACATCTCATTTCCCCACTCCTACGGTAACAGTGTGTTCCAATTTGAATAATGTTGGATGGCTTCCAAGTTAGGTCATCTAGAAGCGATAGTAATATAATGCGGCTCCTAAGTTAGGTCATCTGAGAGAGATAGTAAATGTGCTTATTGTACCGATTGACTAATTTGATTTGAGTGATAAAAGATTGCTTGAAATAATATGTACTTAGGAGTTTACTCACGGAGAGGTTTTTGATTTTCCCCCATTAGGTCATTTGGGGGAATAGATTTGAAATAGTAGAAAGTATTGATTGTAGTATAGAATGATTGTACCTTTGTTTAAATGAGATCGAGAAAATTGTGATAGTAATGTATTAGGAGTGTCGATTGATTGTATTGTATCCTAAGAGGGATTATAAGATGATCCCGATTGTATGCCCCCCTTTTGGAAAAAGGGTGAAGGGTGGAGAAATGAGCACTAAGATGAAAGAAAGATGTATAAAATGTTGTAATAGTAAATGAGAAATAGTATGGGATAATATTGTCAAAGTATGAGTAGATATTGAGTAGTACATATGTCATATTTGAATAGGAGATGGGGAAAATTATATGGTATGGTGCTAGAGGATATTATGATCAGTATGGAAAAAATGGTGAGACAAATGGAGTTACAAGGCTCAAGATATGATTGAAACTGTGTATCGTATATTAGTTGTAAAAATGGTTACAAACCATAAGTAAATTATATGGTAAATTGGAATTACTATATATAGTAATAATAGAAAGGTGAATGGTAATTTTATTTATACCGAGAGTATTTGAGATTTGAGCTCCAAGTATAAGAATGCCACACATTAAAGCATCGATTTTGAAGAGATTTGAGAGTGTGGTGGTGGTTAGGCTTTGCAGAGGACCGAGGAGTTGGTAAGTGTGATTATTTCAAGAAAATTTGGTCAAATATGTTTGTTTTTAATAATTTTAGTAAAATTTGAATTTTGTAGTGTTGGGCATTTCTAACAAGGACAGAAGTGGATAAGGTGTTTCTGTCCTTGGGGACACTAGCGTGTAGTTCCCGGTGCTTTAGTGACCTGCTTCTTGATTCTAGTGACCTACTCCCAGGGTGATAACGTCCCATGGCAGGGGTTTGGCACTATTTTGTGAAATACTTGTATTCTGATTAATTTTATGCTATGATGAGGGATTTTGTAGTATGTATGGTTTACTAATAGAATAATTTCATTGCTTTTTGGTGTTGTGTAGAGGGACATACACTCCAGAGAGTTTCAGGAGGGTTGTCATTTGAGTACATTTCTAACATTAGGGTTAGAAGATGCTGAGTGAGATATATTGGACCATGTTGGCCTACGACACATTGCTAGATTGGGGAGATACCCCATAATATGCCTATGTTGACTGCTTTGTGTGAGTGATGGTGCGTGAATACTTGTACATTCTAGTTGTCGATAGGTGAGATGACAGTGACACTAGAGGATGTATATAAGATACTGCAGTTGCCTATAGTAGGAAAGAGAGTGAAAATTATGGCCGTATTGGGTGCTTGTAATCGATGAGGCATTATGGTGGTATTTTACAGGACAAGGGTACAAGACGAAACACATATTAGTTTGGATGCCATTGTGAGATATGGTGTTCCGTGATTGTTGAAATTTATCGCAGCTTATTATAGCTTCATCGGTTGCAGTGGAGGGTGGTGGGGTTGGGATTTTGTGCAGGATGCATGATATTTTCTACAACATCGAGGAAAATGGTACTAGATATGATTGAGCACGGTGTGTATTGGCCCATTTGTACAGGGACTTGTATAGATTTACACAAAAGGATCATGGTGGTGGGTTAGGAGCCACTACTTTATTACATGTATGGGCATATGAGCATATTACTATATTGAGGCCACTTAGTGGGCCACGAGCTGATTGGGCTCAACCCGAGATATTCATAGCGAGGTGGGTGGGCACCCATAGTAGGAGGATGGGCATGACCGCATATAAGTCGATGATAGATTAGTTAGGCCTTGAGGCCATTATATGGAGAACACATAGAGAAGATAGAGACCGGGTAGAGGATGGTGTGGAGTTGTAGTGCGTACGACACACTATGTGGTTAAAAGATCACTTCCTAGGGGTGATTGAGTTATTCAAGGGTGAGTGAGTATCTAGGTAGTTTGGCATGGCCTAGGATGTGCCCTCGGAGCCATATATGGTGTTGATCTACTAGAGCGACGGTAGACAACCAGGTGAGGCCGGGCTTGACAGAGCACAACTAGTGCATCCATTTCTTAATGAGGTGGATGTGGCCATAGATCCTATACAAGTGGATGCCGTGGGGTGGACTCACGTGTATAGCTAGTGGTGGGTGAAACACGATGGGTGTTGCTATTTCCAATAGTGGTGGATGCGGCGATGGGCCCGCAGTGGAGGAGTAGAGGGACATGCACTTTCCCCGAGGTAGACAATGTAGCAATGGCAAGAGCAGAGTGTCGATATTAAGTAGTGTTGTATGTTGTTTATTAATTGTTACTTAATTGATGCAAAGATGTGTAATAGCTAATGTTTTTGTGTGATTGCAAGGGATGCTTATTGGTCGCTGATTGTGGACACCTCCATACGCACGATGATTCAAAATGTTCCCCTAGATATTCTCGAGGGAGAAGGTATGCTAGAGTAGGTTGATGCTATTGCGGGTGAGCATGCCCATTTATTTGATCCAGTGGCTATATCATCGGTGACGTGCATGGTTTTGTTGAGAGTACGATGAGGCTTGTGTAGAGGAAGAGCAAGCGAGATAGGTTGTAGGAGGAGGAGGCCTGCTCATGATATATTTGCATGATATGTGGAGCTATAGGGTCGATATGCGGAGTAGAAGGTGGAGCTTGTTGTGGTACAGAGTCAGCTTGATAGATATAGAGGTTGAGACCCAATGACATAGAGTGAGCATTGATGCCTCTAGTTCTAAACAATGATTGTACAATGAGGATGATAGGTGATGCATTGTATATGATGTATGGATACATGGGGATTTTCCCCACCGATTGCATATTATAACTATGATTTTTTTGAGGTATACATATGTATGTTGTTGTTATATTGGTTGTTAATGTTCATTGTATATGATGTGATGATTATGAGTTGTAATTGGTATTGATTGCTTGTTTTTTTGGATGTGATATACATTGTTGGAATGGTTTATATAATAGTTATCGTTGATTATTGGAATTTTTTATGATGTGGAAATAATTTTTCAATAATATAGTAAATAGTAATAGTATATGAACAAAAGTGAATAGTATAGTATATGATGAATAACAATTCACATATGTGATGCAATGTGGTATGTAAATGGTAACATGATATAAGATAAGAGAATTAGCTAATAGTGTATGTATACGTGTATAATAAGGAAATGTACACGAATTTTCGCGACCGGCATGTGATGTGGATGAAAGGGGATAAGAAGATCAATTTCCCCCTAGTTTGATAATGAGGTTCATTTATAAATGCCCCCTCAGTATTCTAGAATGAACTATAGAATAAGAGTGCACCATCGGTAAATGAATCATCATGGGAAAGTAGATGCTTATAAAAGATATGTCATGGAGCACATAACATGAAGAGTGGAATGGGAGGTTCATTGATGTAGTATGCCCTCAACATTCAAGTGTGAACCATAGCACGAGAGTGCATCATTGGGTAATGAGATGGAAAATGGATATCATCTACAAAATATGAAGAAGCTTGCGAGGCATGAAGGGAACATGTGAAGCAATAACAAAGTGTGATAATAAGTGTTGAATTAGATGTCGAGGAAATGGTGTTTATAATAGGAGGTATGACGATATAAAGTGTGGAAGCAGATGACTTAGGAATCCAATGGGATGTAGTAAAAAGGTGAGAAGGGTGGGACGATGTGGTGAGAGGAAGGCCAGGTGAAGGACGTGGATGAATGATGACCTTAGGCGGTGGATGGATAATATAACCTTGGGAGAAGGTGAGGGAGACAAGTGAACAATGGCGGAAGCTCTCTTATGTGGAATAGGAGAGAGAGAACTCACGAGAGTGAGAGTGGAAGGAAATGACACCTTTATCTTCTAATTGTTGTAACTTTTCATGGAGAGCACAATAATAATTATCATGATGGCCATTTATGCGGTGAAAAGTGTAGAAAGAGTGATCACCCCGGAAGTCTAAGTGTGAGGAGGATGATGCTAGTTTTAAGGTAGATGAGATTAAGCATTTGTGAAGTAGGGTACACAAAACATCATGAAATTTAGCAATATGTGAAAAGTAGAATGGTTCACGGGTGGGATGTGGAGAAGATTTAGGTGTATGTCGACACGGTGGTGGGGAAGGAAGAAAATTTCATGGAGGAGGAGATGGTGCCGTGGATGGAGGTCAATGACATGAAGAAGAGAGGAGGTATTAGTCAATGAAGTAGTGGAAGAATTTGAAGGGGGTGGTATAATATGTTCCACAATTAAGTCTTATTATAAATCAATAACTTTGTAGCACAAAAGAGTAAATGAATCACATGTATCATATAAGAGATTTTATTTTAATGGAGGAATTAAACCACGACAAAAGATAAATTACATTTCTAAATCAATAGGTTAAAATAGTAATTGATGCATGTAAGAATTGAAGCGTAAAATGTAATCTAAAATGGGTTCTTTCTTTCCTTGATGCAAAGAGGGCAAGCACTCATATGTAACTTTATGACCATTGTTAGAAATAAAGCGTTTAAGAAAAACATCCTCCATATCATAGTAAGTACTAATAGATCCAGAAGGTAAGTGAGTATACCATTGGAGAGCATGATCAACAAGGCTATGACAAAAATCTTTGAGGAACAATCGATCATTAGAATGAGAGGCCATGGCTAATTGATAATGTTTGAGATGCAAATAGGGATTGCATGTGCCATTGAAACATGAGAAGGTAGGCATGATGAATCCCTTAGGGAAAGCTGAATTGTGAATCTTCTTAGGAATGGGATTTCCAGAAGGGAATTATTTTCAATGGAAGCATAATAGGATTTACTTTCGAGGGTAAAATAATGAACTCAAGCTTGAAAATTACCAACATCATGCATGAGGGATAGGATATCATGTGAAGGGATGGTTGGAGAAGTGAGAGGCACATTGAGAGGTTGAATCTTGCCATTATGAGTGATCATGGGAACTTGAGAAGGAGGAGTGGATGTGGAAGGAGGAAAATAAGGTGTGAGAGGAGGAGAGGAATGTGGAGGCTCTACGGGGATGCTAGGTGTAGGCTCGTGAGACTTAGTAAGAGGTGCACTAGGGGTATAAGTGGAATCATTATGGGAAAATTCAGAAAAAACTATAGAAGTAGAAGAAAGAAGAGTAGTAAATTCATGTTCTATAGTATTAATAGAAGAAACATCATCACTAACATGTTCATGATCAGAAGCATAATCAAAATCACTATCAGTCATATTTTCACAAGAAAGAATTTCATCAAGAGTATCATCAACATATAAAGAACTTGTAGGAGTACTATCATCAGATTTATCATGGAAATCATTGGAAACAATTTTAGAATTAAGAAGAGTAGGAGATAGATATTTATATTCATCTTGACTACAAGTAGGAACATCATTATGCACATTTATATTGTCATTATTAGAAGTAGAATTATTAGCATCTATGTCTTCACAAGAAATAACCTCATCATGCAAGAATCTATATTAATATTATCATGTGCCATAAGAGAAGGAGAAGAGGATGAAAAAGTAATGGTCTCTATGGTGGATGCGATACAACATGAAGCAAAGTTTTGGTTGGGGTGACTATGCAAAAATAAGGGGTTTCGAAACCAACAGGGTGGGTTTTCTGAAAGTCAAGGAGTTGTTGGAGAATTATGGGATCATATTGGGGATTTAACATGAGGTAATGAAATTCATATTCTTCAGAGGAATTTGAAAAAAACATGTTGCACACATGTATATGTCATATCATATTTGGGAGATGGGAACCTATTTTTTAGCCATGAGGGTTTTGGGATCCTAGAGAAAGGAGTTCAAATAAGAGAAAGTTCACCAAATGATTTTATTTTATTTTAATTAAATATTATTTCAGAGTAACTAAAAATGTACAATCTAATAAAATACATATGCTAAATGCTTAGGCAATGTGAGACTATAAGCGAATGGAAGAGATAAGTGACTTAACCGATTTCATGCCATTTGTAGCTAGTCGAGACTATGTATATGTTGGATATGGCAGGAATGATGTCACTTTGGAAGCTTGCTAAGAGTTATGGAGCTCTACACCGATTGGGACAGGGGTACCCATATGAGGAAAAAGGTGCCTAGACGTTAGTGTCCGACTGACGCCGGTGACTATGCGGATGTTCGGGATCTTCTTCTTTTAAGGGTCTAAAGACTGTCACTTTAATCTCTAATTTGCTGTGTTACCTTCACTATTATGGTTTTGATCACACAAGTAACTAGAAAAACAAACCCTTGCTACTACCTACACAAGCCCACAAACACATCAAATATGAATAATATATACAAAATGTGAAGTCGACCGACCTCAAAGGTCACCCGAAGATTGAACTTATTACTGAGCATTGCACCGCATTCCGAATCCATGCAATTATGTGTGCTTGTCAGAAATAATGTCCTTAGGTTTCCCTTGCACCAATGACGCTAAGATTGTGGGCTATAGCTAGATAATATGAAAATGTGTGGTATGGGATTCAACACTTCCCCTTCGTATATAGTGTATGCATCCCAAAAATGCACCCTTTGATGGTGGTGATAGTATGTAGATGTGATTTCCCCTAAAAATTTCTAGCCAAAAGAATATCGTGTATGTTGTGTATATCTATGGATCTCTTATTTGAATCTAGATACTAGTGACACAAAAGGCCAACTATGAGTCCGAGATAAGGAAAAAAAGGAGAAAAGGTCAACCACATATGTCAAAATGTGTAAAAAAGAACAAAGAGGACAAAAGTGCACAGGGATGGATAAAAACGCCTAGCATGCTAGTGTCTAGAGTGGGCACTGGTCTCCTAAGATAAATAACAACAGATGTGAAGTGACAGATAGACAAGGATCCCTGTGACTTGACTAGAAGCAGATACATAAATACCAGATGTGGAAGAGAAGTACAATAAAAAGAAATCAAAGACATAGATTAAACAAGAGATGGTGTCACCAGTGAATACTTTTCGTGTTTAAGATCCATGTATATAAACAACATATTGATGACATAGTAAATTAGTAATATGTGTGTGATTTTGTGTCTACACAATTCTAATTTTACACAAAGTTCCTCTGACCCTACAGTTTATACCAATAAAGTAGATGGGAAACTACCGATATTGGTCCTCTACATTGATTAATTGATCATTACATGAGCTTTCAAAAATCATATTCATTATTTGAAACCCTGGTTAATGAATTTTTTTGATATGATTGACATCTGTTTGTTACATTTTTTTCTTTTGTCTATATATTATATATCGCTTCAACATGAAAAAATGCAAGTCCACAATTAATCCTTTTCAATTTAGGGTCAATTTTTTCTAAGTGTTCTTCTCCTTTAGTTGATGGTAAACTTAAAGGAGAAGAACACTTAGAAAAAAATTATTTTATACTTGAATCATACACATCCCAATATTTATTTTATAGTGAACATTATATCACTCTATAGTCATGACCCCCACGAAATACATTGGAAGGATGTTATATGTATTCTATGGTATCTTCTTGATACTAATAATTGTGGGATTGAATACAATTCAAGTGACAAAACCTCAATTTCTAGTCACACTTTAACAGAAAATAGAATTTTTTTGTTATAGTGGGAAAGGAATAGTTGAATTCTACATAGATAGTGATTAACCAAGAAATCCAAAAATCGTAAGTTGACTATAGGAAACAACTTCCTCTTAAGGGAGGTCTTGTGACTTGGTTTTGTATAATAGTGGCTTATTGTTTTTTCTACTATGGAAGCTAAGTATAGTGGATTTATTTTTGATACATGCGATTCAAGTATGGATTCAAAGCATGGTTTGAGTTTAAATTTCTACTGCACTCCAACCCACTATACTTTGGTGTGACAATCGAGTTCCATTCACATATATCGAACCTAAAGCAAAGTACCAATGCACAAATCATGTTGATATTCATATGAATTATATTCAAAAATTGATACAAGATAAGGTCAATGATATTATTTTTTCTAAATTGATGATTAAGATGTAGACATCTTCAAAAATCCTTTGTTTGAGTCACAATTTATTCAACTTCAACAAATTGTGGGCATAAAACAAGGATCATTAAGGGGTGATAATTCGGTGATTCCTCTTCACTTCCCTTCATGAAAGTACATATTAAGGTGGGGTGTTAGTTTATTTAATTAACTACACATTATTTTATGTGATTGGGATGTACTTGTGATATTTAATTGTAATATAATATGTAGATAATTCACACATTGGTGCACACTTATCCACGCATAATAATGAAGAAGAGTATCAATCAAGTTATAGACTTAATTGAATTCTATTATTAATAAATTGTATTAATATATTATAGAAAAATTTCTCCTCAAGATAATTTATTTATGAACCCTAAAAATAGCCTCTACTTGTTTTTATAAAATCATATAGAGCTAGTGTTGTAGTTAGATTCGTTGTGGAAAATAGTTATGGGCATACTAGTGAATTCAATCCAAATGAAAAGTTATAGTAATACCACCATAATTATTATTTTTTTATGTCTTTATTTTAGATTTCATTAATTCATGGGATATGCATTTATGTGGGTGGATGTTTTATGGTTGTTAACAAAAATTCTAGAGAATATTAAAAATCTAACACGCTTTCCTACATGCTATGTTTTTGGTTTTTCTCTTCCTCTACACAACGAATGCCTTTTATTTTGGTTCCCTACATACAAATGGGTTCCTTTTCCAATCGGGGTTTTAATGTAGGATACTTGTGACATATATTTTTAGGAGTCTTTGCCTATCCTTCTTGTAGTATTTTCTTTTGGGTGTCTTTGTTTTATCCAGATAGTCTCTTTATTTGAAATATTTTCTTCCATTATTGGCATTGGATCTAAGCAGGATCCTCCCGATGTTTACCTTCTCATTATTAGCATGGATGGTTGTCCCTATGAGGTTGGGTTTGGATTTTTAAGGTTCCCTCTATAGATTTATTCTAGTGTTTGGCTAGCATCGGAGCTCTTTTCAAATGGTATCTTCTCAAGGGTTCACTTTCACTAATTTTATTTTGGACATGGGTGTGGTAACATGCACTTTATCTTCAACCCATTTTATCTCTACATATCATAGAGTGTTGGGAAAGTGTTGGTTCATTTAGAATCTAGTGATAGATTCCCCCTATCTAAACACTCATTGATATAGGTTCTTCTCTTCTTCCATGACTTCTTTTTTCTTTTATGATTCCATTCATTTTAATCACAACTCAAAATTCATGGGTTTTTAGTTATTCTCATTGTATGTCGGGATTGAACCCCTAGAGGATTATGGATATTAGTGTTTGAACCTCCCTTAGTTAATTTTAAATCTTGGATTCAAGTTAAATGGTATCTCTCTTTTCCCTGGATAGTCTAGTGGTGAAGCATCAAAAGGGGCACTTTCTCCTTTTTCCTTTTCCTTTTGTTGGCCTTTTTCTCCTTAATATTTTTGGGCTAGGTGGGGTGGTCCTATTTGTGGGTTCTTCTTCTTACGGGAGATGGTGTTTTATGTATATTTTCATTACTACAGTTAGACACTCATGTGGTGGAAGTAGCAAAGGAAATTCCTTCTCTTTTCTCATTTCCCTTTGTTGTCCTTTGGCTCTTGGATTTTCTAGATAGTGGCTAGAGGAATCCATCACGAGCATGTTCCTCTCTTCTTCTAAAAATGGTTCTCGATGTTTGTATTCAGAATTATAGTATGAGAACTTATTTTGTGGAAGTAGTAAAGGAAATATATTCTCTTTGTTCTCATTTCTCTTTAGTGGCCTTTGGCTTTTGGGTTAGGTAGACGGTGGTTGGAGTATAACAATGAGAGTGTGTTCCTCTCTCATAGCTTAAAACTATTGAGGGTTTTTGTATTTTGTTTATTGATGCTTCTCATATATGAAAAGAGGTTGGTTTGTATTTCTTCAATAATTTTCACCTCACCCTCTTGAGTGATTAGGTTCCTCCAACTATTTCCTTTGGTATATGCTTAGGGATACTTCTCTCCTTACATTTTATATTTGCATGTGCCTAATACTGAGTCCAAATACTTTCACCCTTAAAATTCCTTTATGGAATTGTATTATTGAATTTCGATTAATCGGTGAGGGCCTAATAGAACCATCATTTGTTTTATTAATGGTAAATGATTTTTTGGGAGGGATCATACCTCGAGAATGGTTTTGAAGGGGACCATACCCCAGAAAATAGAGAGGCTCAAAATCTAGATATGACTTGAAGAATATACACAGAAAAAGGCCTAGAAGCTAGGAAGGACATTGAAGCACAAAGGAAGTGGACAAACTACCACAAGAAGCCCAAAAAAACTAGAATGTAGCGTCATAACACTACCCGGAGCCCAAAACATAACAAACAATCGCAATTCAACTGCAGAACAAAGACTAAAACAGGAATGGCCTAAAACCAACAAAAACCGTTAAGAACCTGAGTTAGCCAAGAGAATGAATCACGACTAAAATCTTCTACCCCGACTTTGGGTCATGGCGGGATGAACCGAATGCAGAGCTTTCTTCTTTACACTTGTCCATCCATCATCGCCTTCTTTTGGGACAAATATGTCCACCTTCCCCAGATTCTCAGTGTAAACAATGAATACTTTGTCGTCAACAATCTTGGGGAGGGGACTCACCACCTTGGTAGCAACAAAATTAAAGGTGGTACCAACTTGTATTTCCACTTTTTCTAACTCCTCATATTTCCTCTCCAAGTCATAAATCAACGAATCAACCATAAATGCTTCATAATTAGTAACTTCCCCCAAAATCTACTTTTTCTCAATGGTTGATTTTTCACTATGGCCATTAGTGATTTGTCTCCCACCGACTTCATCCTTGGGATTTGGCATGCCTTTCTTTGGAGGATTTGAAGCAGGTTTGGGTGGGATTTTCTTCGTTGAATTTGAAATGAGTGGTATAGCTGCCTCTCCAAAACCGCCATCACTCAATACCACATTCTCTATACCGTTGTTCCCTAGCTGAAGCATGTCGCGGCTATGGTTTTCCAATTTCAGAGTATTATCTCCCTTCGTCCTTGGTTCTACATTTTTTTCTATCCCCGTAAGTTCTCAGATCCAACTATTATATGTTCATTGCCAACAAGGGTTGGAAGTACCTCTTTTGATGAATCTTGTTGTGACCCCTCATGCTCCACCAAAGCTACATTCGAGCCATTTTGCACGTAACTATTGTTCTCATTCTATTGCGTTTGATTTTTCTTCCTCAATTTGTTGGGTTGTGTCTCTTTGCAGCCATAGCTTCCATGGCCCACACACCCACAATTGTTGCAATACACAGTGAATCTTCATAAAACATTTTTGTTTCCATACACCATCCCTGGTTAGTAGGTTAATGACATCCGGAGGGGTTGAGCCAACTGGGACATTAACACACAATCTGGTTGCAATGAATCTTGACCTGGAAATTGTAGTTGGGTCTAGTGTTATCAATTCACCAATTACTTTTTCTATACCCATCAAAACATCCATTTCCCAGAACTCAAGTGGCAGTCCAGGAAGCCTCACCTAGACCGGGCATGTTGTTGGTGTGTGTGTTTTAGCTCTAGACTTCCATCTTACGATGGAGAGTGTAGTTCTACCATAGAACCATGGACCACCCTACATAACATTTTTAAATCTTCTTCAAGAGAAAAAACAAGAAGCTTTTTTCAGAGAGGAAAGGGTATTGACTTGCCCCAAGTCATCCATTTCTTCTTAACCCAACTTCTTACTTGATCGATATTTGGTCGATTCTAGCAAAACATCCAATCAAAGAAAAGTTGTATCTTTTGCATGCTCTCTCTACAACTGTGTCTAGGACATTTAGCCATGGAGAGTCTTGTCTCCATTCCGATCCAGCTTGTTGCATTGGTTCTTGTGGCTTTGGCTGTTTTTTGAGAAATTTTGCCAATGAACCCTACTTCAATGTCGAGCTCTCCCTCAATAGAACCATCATTTTACCCATAAAAAATATTTCATTTTATTGAATAATTCTAATACAATTATAGCTTTTTAAATTATTTTTTGGCATTTTTACTCATTTGCCAATACAATATTTTGTTAAATAAATAGATTTCAATTAATTTAGTTACCACATATTATATTTTTATTATAGATTCTCATTAGGAGAAAGAACCTTTGTCTCCCTCCCCCTGTTGAGGTTGATATGAGCAAGCCTCAAGTAAAATATTTCAATTCTAATGCCTATTGTGACTACCATAGATGTACTAGGAAACCTACTAATAAATTTTTCATGACTCGACATGTTATGCAATATTTGATTGATACAAATGGTATTGAATTCAATTATACTCAAGAAAAATCCAAGCCTCAAGTCAATGATAATCCTAAGATGAAAATATTTAATGATCCTCTTCCTAATCATCACAATTTTGGATCTAAGAGTGACTTATAGGTGCATCATGCATATAACGCACAAGCCCCTCTTAACATATGTCATCATATACTTGATTCTCTTATTGGTACAATCACTTCTTATTTTCCTCATAGACCTATTATTACATTTGATGGTAAGATACTTAATGACGATGTTAGTTATAACTCACTTTTTATTCAGGTCTTTGTCAACAAGAAACCTATTCCTAATTATCAAGAGGATTGGGGTAAACTTAAATAGAAAATTACATTAATTATTAAATATAATGTAAATAACAATACATAAAGGTAAATGACACAACACATTATTTACCATGGGAAAACCTCAAAGAGGTAAAAACCCACCAAAAATATTAGATATCCATTTAATTGAGAAACCTAGTAATTTACACTTTGTAACATGTCCTAGTAACATCCTTTTTCACCTTTCACTTCTCATTTCTCCATGATAATTTTCATGGGCCCTAAGTTCCCTATTTAATTTGGGTGATTAGGTGTGTCCTTGAAAACACCTTTTCAATCATAATTGGTTGAAAATTTAATATAAACCCATAGGTTATATTTAATAAATAAAAATATACTTATATTTCTTATTTATTAATTATAATCTATCATTTATAGTTATATTTAATATAAATATTAAATATAACATTAGGAACTATATAAGGGGTTAATAACCCACTTAATATTATGTTCCAACACTCCCCCTTAATGTTGGGGTTATATGCCAACATTATATACATAATAGTGTCGAGCGAAATGATTGTATAAGATTATTAAGGACAATGAGTTGATGGTGTTGGACCAGTGTGTCTAATGGGATTGATGAGAAGACTTCGCTTAGCAACAAAGTATGTCATAAGGAAAAATAAAGGTAATAAAGATCAAATATCCGTAGACACATATCACAAAAGGAAATGAAGGAAGTACAATGAGGTGTCCAACAAACATCTGACAAATAATTGATAACTATCAACGACCGAATTTGATGAAGGTAGGAAATTAAGAAGAAGGATGACATGATAGCTCAAGGATTCAATGAGTACCATTTGAATTGGAAATGAGCAAGAACACGATCCCATTGGAGCCCATCATCTCAATAGTTTGATAGAATGTCAATATATATTAGGTGAGCTAGATAAGAATGGATCTAGAAGGATCTGGAGAGAGGTCGAAGACGAGGAAATTTGAGAAGATACAAAGAGAGAGAGAGAGAGAGAGAGAGAGAGAGAGCCAAGTCAAACTAGTTAAGGGTAAGTGCATAGGGATACACCAAATTGAGATAGTGCGGGAGAGAGCACATAAGCTCCATAGTAGAGAATTATTGTAATATATATATATATATATATATATATATATATATACACACACACAAACACACACATACAATAGGAATTACAACACGATGGATTTTCTAGGATAATATACCATTTTGAAGGATATATACACATTCATCATGCTAAACTTACCTTTTTGTAGAAAATGATTTGGAATCCATAAATTAGAATTGGATGATATAAGCTAAGCAAGATTTGTGAGTCTACATCTCATGGTTCCTCATGGATAATCTATAAGCACCTTATGAGACTTTTATAATGTAATAACATCCTTTACAAAATGGTGTTTTGTTACTAGACTACATAGTGAACTTAATATAGAGAACTTTACATAGATCATAAGGATTTTTACAATGATTTTATGGAGAAAAAGTATAGAGGTGGAAAATAAAATACATGGCTGACCGCTAGGAGGTGGCATTGTCATGCACACTCCCCCTCAATGGAAAATTCAAAAGGTCAATCATTGTTTGAAACTTGTAAAAATCACAACACACAATGGCTTCATGAATATATCTGCAACTTGATCTTCGGTGGGACAAAAATGGATATCTATATCACCGCAGAGAACCTTCTCTCAAATGAAATGCATATGAATTTATATATACTTCGTCTTCTGATGTTGAACTAGTTTGTTTGTGGGAGAAGTGAAACTATAGCTATCACATAGGAGAGGAGTACTTCCTTTAACTTCCATATGAATTTATTTTAATAGTTGCTTTATCCATGTGACTTCTTTTGTTGCTTCCATTGCACTTCTATATTCCACCTCAATAGAAGAAATGAACACTTTTGGTTGTTTCTTGCTACTCCAAGTAATTGCGCTTATACCAAACTTGAGAAAACATATCCATTCATATATTTTCTATATAATACATCACCAAAGATGGTCAAAATCAAAATATCCATATATAAATAAGCATTATTAGCGAAGTGTATTGCAAACCAAAATTAATTATTCCTTTAATATATTAATATTATTTTAGCTAGCTTCAATGGTATTTATATGATTCCTTCATGAATTTGGAAGCAATACCTACTGCATATGCAATATCAAGCCTAGTGATAGTAAGATAGATTAAACTACCTACAAGTTTCCTATAAAGAGTAGGGTTTGATTTTTCACATGCAGGTTTAGGATCTAGTTTATAACCAACTTCTATAGGAATGGAAACAAGTTTACAATCAACCATATTAAATATTTTAAGTAAATTATAAACATATTGTGATTGAGATACAACAATAGAATGTTTATCTTGAAAAATAGTCATGCCTAAAAATTATGCAATAATCTTAGATCAGTCATTTCAAATTACTATTTTAATTTAGCTTTAATTTTAAGAATTAAGTTATTTGAATTTTTAGTAATAAGTAGATAATATACATACAATACAATAAATATAATCTGATTATTTTCAATTTTAACATGGAGATCATTACTATATGAGTAATTATTAAAACCAATATCTTTTTTAAAATCGCATACCAAGCTCTAAGAGCTTGTTTTAAGCCATACAAAGATTTTTCAATTTACAAACAAAGAGTTATTTTCCAGGTTCCTCAAAACTCTAAGGTTGGGTCATGTAGATTTCCTCTTTCAGATCACCATTCAAGAAGGAATTCTTAACATCCATCTAGTGAATTTTTCAACCATATTGAGTAGCTAAGGAAATGAGAATCCTAACAATGCTCATTTTTTCAAGCTGGAGAAAAGATTTCTACATACTCAATACTAATTTTTAGTAAACCATCAAACTACCAACCTAGATTAAAATTTATAAATTTTCCATCGGCATTATACTTGATTTTGTAAAGCCACCGAGATCCAATACTTCATTTTTGTGGAGGGACTAGATCCCAAGTTTGATTTTTAATTAAGGTGTTGTACTCAACTTTCATGGATTTTATCCATCTTTCGTCATGGCATGCCTCTTCGAAATATTGGGGTTCAAGTTCATACATAGTCATTAATGCATGGTAAGTATGATGAATTCTAGTCATCTTACAAAGATTATTAAGATTAGATTTTTGGAGAATAGAATGAGCCCATTTAGGTCGTTTAGTTATAGAGGAAACAAGAATAAGCTCATTTTCAATTTTTGTATCATTATTACAATCAATTTGTTCATTATTATTACATTCATCATGATCATCATTTTATAAATCAATAGACTCATTATAAATATGAGTAATAGAAGAAGAACTACAAAAAGGTTTTTCAAGAATTTGAACATTTACTGTTTTCAACGACTTCTCATTTAGTAGGATCATAGATCCTCAAACCTTTTTTTTTACCTCCATAGCCTACAAAAATGCAAGGATAGGAGGTCTGATCTAACTTTTTCCTTTTAGCTTTAGGAATAAAGATGGAGGTTGGGCTACCAAATATTCTCAAGTGAGACACATTGGGTTTATTTTTGGTCCACTTTTCTAAAGGTGTAGTTTGAAACAAGGCTTTAGTAGGGACTCTGTTAAGAATATGAATTGTAGAATTCATAGATTTAGCCCACGAAATCTAGGGACCCAAGCTTAGTGAATCATGATTCGGCCATTTTAAGAATGGTATGGTTTTCCTTTCCACTATATCATTACTCATTGGGGGAATATGAAGTGGTAAGTTCTCTTTGAATTCCACATTCAACACAAAATGAATCATTTTTTTAACATATTCACCTCCATTATCTGTTCTAAGTATTTTAATTTTATGACTAGAACTATTTTCTACTAAAGCTTTAAATTCTTTAAATTTGGATAAAACATCATATTTGTTTTTAATAAAAACAACCAAATCATACGAGAATAATCATCAATGAATGTAACTACATATAAAAACCATTCAACGAAGGTACTTCTAAAGGTCCTCTAACATCACTATGAACAAGTTCAAGAGGTTCAAAGGAATTTGCATCATGGTGGCTATGAAAGGGGTTTGCAGAACTGTTTAGGTTGCATAATCAACCTTCATAAGTTTCATGAGCATGGGAGATAGGAGAAAATCCCAAAACAAGCTTAATACGATACATGTTTTACATGCTCATAAATTTAACATTCCCTAATATTTCATGCCATAACTAGAATTGTTCCTTTTTTAGTAGTAAAATAGGAAATAAATGCAAAACCATTAAAGATATGTAACCCATTCTTTTGAATACCTTATGTAATAGTAGTATCAAAATTATTTTAATGTACCATTCATCCTTAAATAAGATGATGTTATAATTATTTTAATTTAATTGAGAGCATGATAATAAATTCATCTTCAGTTTAGAAACATATAAAACATCATTAATATAACCATTGAAAAATTTATCTTTACCTTGACTTTGCACATCTAAAATAAAATGATCACCTAGATTACTCCAATCGTAACATTCTCCGATATCGTAGAGAATATCCAACATACAAGCCATGTGCCTAGAAACACCACTATCTAAGACCCATTCATTTTATTTTGAATTAACCAAGGTTTTTACTATTCTTATGATTCTTGTGTTGATTTGAATTAGATTTCTTTTCTTTTTTTAAAAATTTGGTTTGATTTTATTATTCCTACAATCTTCCTTTTTATGACCAAATTTTCCACAATAATAACATTTGCCATCAAAACTGAATTTTAAGTGATTATTAATTTATTTCCTATATTTATTAGGAGTTTAAAGTTTGATTTAAACTTCTTATTCTTATTCAATTTAGAAAATCTTTTATCAATTTTCGAGCGAGAAGTTCTGAGTGGCATTCTCTTTTGAAACGAAATTCATCATAACTTTCTCTCCATGTATCAAGAGAGAACTAAGGGTAGATAAATCATGAATGTCTTTCTCAATTTGATACTTAGATTTTAGGATTGAGATAAATTTCCTTAACTTTTCATGAATTTTCTTTTTATAACTATTTATAATAATTTATCTGAATTAAATCTCAACCGTATCCATCTAATTGAGATTTAATATTTTTAATCTTAGCAAAAAAATTTGACCACTTTTTAATCCCCATTCATGGGAGTTGTCATTAATTCAAGAATATTTGTTATGATTTTAGAAAGTCTCGTACCTTCATGCATAGATTCTAACAGCTTCCGAGGTTTCACTAGAGATTTCTTAGTTTCGACGTATAACAAAAAGTCATCATGCACGTTTTGTGGAATGATCAACATCACCTCTTGCACATCTGTTAAAATTCAGGGACATTTTCCTTCTTTTCTTGTCTACCTATACGTGCATTTTCCATACCATTCACAATAGCCCATAGTTTTTTTGCCACGAATTATGCTTTCAAACGAATATTCCAAATGATATAGTTATATCCATTTAACATTTGTGACTCATCCGTGTTAAAGTGATTAGAAATAATTTTGGATTATAATTTAAATGATTTTAAAGCTTTTATGACTCAATTCTAGGCTAAATTTAGAATTTCAATGTCTTTAATGAATACTTGGACCTTATTTTGCACTTTTGACACACATAAAGAAAAACAATGTTATATCGAAACATAAATTAATGATACTTTTTTTTTTTGTAAAAAATCGATTAAAAAAGAGAATTTTTTAAATGCAATTAAGAGAATCTTCCTCTCTTTTTAAGTGTTAATCCATAATTGTGTGAAAAATTTAGAGGTCTTCCTCCTTCCCGAAAAAATTAAGTTGTTGCCTACATTCTTAAGGCACAAGGAAACAAAATATTAACTATAATTTTTAATGCAATAACATAAAAAAATAGTCTTCTAAAAATTATTAATAGATCTTCTTCTTTGATTCACTTTTCCCTTCTCTTTTCTCAAAAGTCTTAACCAGATTTTGTTAACCACATGGGCCAGTGAAACACACAACATTAGCTTATAGCCAATATAAATATAAATTTAACTCTTAAACAAAAACAAATTCAAGGTACCGACCTTGTCATTTGATACACCTTGCTCCACCAGGCATTTATTCAAGCTTTCATTCATTGATTTAAAAAAGAATATGACCACTTCTCACTAATAATATAGCAAAGAAATCGAAAAAAATAAAAATAACTACAACATAAAAACCACATAAAACACACACTAGGGACAACCTTATGGCTATGATTCTCTTTTCCAATTGGCTCGATATATATCATTTTTATCAAAAAAATGGATTTTCCAAATTGTAAAACATTGGTCAAATTTACTTGTTACACACAACATTAGTTTATAGCCAATATACATATAAATTTAATTGTTAAATAAAAACAAATTCAAGGTACCGATCCTGTAATTTGATAAACCTTCCTCCACCCAAACAAATTCGTCGTCACAAAATTTTTGCTTTATGCATTTAAATAAGCTTTCATTCATTACTTAAAAAAAAAAGACCACTTCTCACTAATAATAGATTACCAAAAAAGAAAAAAGGAAACCAAATTTATATTACTCCCACTCTTCAAATTTTATGAAACTACAACATACAAACTACATAAAACACACATTGTGGACACCCTTATGGCTGTGATTCCCTTTTCGAATCGGCTCCATATATCTCCTTTTTTCAAATGAATTTTACAAATTGTAAAACATTGGCCAAATTTTCCTAAAATTATTATGTATGCCAAAATTTTATACTACAATATTGTTCACAAATATCAACAGACTAATACTCCAAAAATCTACACCAAAAATAGAGGCAATACGATATTTTTAATTTTATGAAATGAAAAAATTGGCCATATGTTTTTGATGTACCAAAAGTTTTCAACCAAAGGAAATATTAAGATATCCCTTGGATTGAATAATTATGGTAATGAGAAAAGTAAATCTAGGTACTGGTTTAATTGCGATGTTGAGGAGGATTAGGGTTTTGAGGTCAAAAGTTTAGTAGACCAAGAGCCTTGGGTAATGCATCAGTTGGTTGCGTAGGGTTATCTGCAAGTGCATTTCAATGCAATTTTTCTTAATTATAAGACACTTAGAGAGTGTAGTAAATGAAATTAGACTATTTAAAATATAAATAGTCTAAGCAATCGTAGTAGCCACTTGTGTGTGAGTTTAAATTTTGTATGATGGTAGACAATGTCAAGATTTTGCAATGTAGATAATTTGTGAGGGTCCCCATATTTTGGAGGGACAAAAATGGCCTAAGTGTTGGGTGCACGAATGTAGGGCGTTAAAGAGCGCGCGACACTACTGATATATCCGAGGCACCTAGGATCAAGACTTGGTTGTTTTTGTTGTAAAGATTATTTTGGAGTTAGCATGATGAGAACACAAAGACATGAAGACTTGCGGTCCACAAAATGGTATTTTGGGAACAAAAAACAATTGAGCGCCATGCATAGTTTAGGCTAATAATAGGATTTCTACTCAGAGTTAACTATAGGAAGTCTATTGTTAGAACACTTGCATGTTGTGCATCCTTTTGTAAAGGTGCATGACTATTATTAGCATGTGACCTATTTTGAGAAGTGCATGGGTGGTGAAGGGAAATTCCCCACCCCTTTGTGTGTGTGTGTGTGTGTGTGTGTGTGTGTGTGTGTGTGTGTGTGTGTGTGTGTGTGTGTGTGTGTGTGTGTGTGTGTGTGTGTGTGTGTGTGTGTGTGTGATTTGCATGGTTTAGTGTGTGTCAATTTGTAGAGTTATGTTGTTGGTTTTTTCACACGCATGACTCATGGAGATACTTATGTAATGTAAGATTTTTTTGTGTTTTATAGTATTTAATATAATGGTTCATATTGGCTGGATAATGGTGTTGAACATGATTGAATCTGGTTCTTGTATGGTAAATATTGTTATAGTCATTGTTTAGTTCATCTTACATATATTTTAAGATCTAGATCTGGTTTATGCATCATGTGTTGTTTACTCTTGGTTATGAATCTGAATACCTATATGCACCATCATGCTAACATTTTGTAGAAGCAACTCTAAAGAGGAACTTGGTGCCTTTGCACACTTTGGGTGAGCACTCAGCCCAGGTTGAGTTTTGTGCTAGCATTCACAATTAGTTCTAGGATGCATCATTGGTTCCTTTTCCGAGACCTCTTTTCGATATTTTCATAATGTTGTGTGATGAAGACGTGCGGTTGACCTTGGTAAGTGTTGAGGAGTGATTAGTATATACGGAAGAAGATTATGCTCGAGATTCAGCATTGGATCTGAGTTTGATGCATGTGCATGGGTGGAACAAAATCACGTATGGATTCTTATATGATGATTCTTTGATATCTTTCCAATAGAGTTATACGAGTGGCTGGTTGCTTACACATCTAAAAGGAATTGGAGGTTTCACACACTTGTCTGGGCCAAGAAGAATTTTAGTCCCTCTATGATGTTGGTTTGATTCGGACGCGTTGTGGATACTTGGTTCTGTGGTGTTCTAAATAGCTATATTTTGGAGTACTCAATTTCCACTTACTCTTGTCCGGAGGTAGTTGAGTTCTAGTTTTTACGTTATCCTAGGGGAACCTATCTACAAGGCATTCCACTGGTGATCAAAATCTTGATGGTAACCATGAATTTGGAAGAGAAGTCGATGGCTAGCTAAACCCCACCACGTGTGGGGCAGGAGCAGGTGTGGTGAAGGATGGTGGACCTAGCGGCAGAGAGGAAAAAAGAAGAAAGGTGGATTAAGTTCAATGAGGTGTGTGAGAGGGATTTAGAGAAGCAATGCAAGATTGTAGAATGGATGGCGTTAAGGAGAGAGATGACTCGTTAAGGATTTGGAGCTCATGTAGAGGACGTGGGCAGGCATCTAGAACTCCCCCATTTGGAAAAAATGATAGGTAACCCTAATCAGCCTCTTATGAGAGTGTGCCAATAGAGACAACTTGGGCTGCGAGTGTGCATTTGAATCTACTTGGAAACCTAGCCCTTACGCTTAGTTTTTTTAGTTTCTACTGACCAATAGTCAATGAAGCTAGTTTGGGCAATAGAGTAGCAAGAGGTAGAGTTGAATTATCAGCAAGTTCAGGAGTGAATCAAATAGTAAGTACATTTATGGTCGGGCAGATGTATTCCCTGTTATTTGGAGGACTGGTTGGAGGAACCTTTTCAGGCACGTCGTCAACAAAAACATAGGTGCGTAGAACTTTGGACTCACATCGGGGAGTAGCACAACTTCATAGACTGTAGGAGTTTAGTTTAGCACCACTATTGGGACATATGGTAGTGCATCCTCTAGTTTAATTCTTATTACAGGTGGAGGATTAGGAGGAACATGTGGCTCGGGATCTGGTAGATCTGGTGGATCTAGGGCGTAGGTAACACAGGGAGGTTATGGATCTAGTGGGCATGGTCCTCACCAACCCCATAATATTTACATGGAGATGTCACTTCATCTCCCAGAGTATAGGGGAATATAAGATGTTGTTGAGCATGTCCATATGTGTGAGATATTGTGGTGCACAAAAGGAATTACTGACTTGAGCACAAGGCTAGTCAGTTTGTAACTACATTAGAGGGACAGTGCACAATGGTACAAGAAGTTTGACCCTGATCAAACTTGTGTGGATTATACAACATTACGAGATGCTTTCATTAAAGAATTTTATATCCTTGAGTTTGAGCAGAAAAGTATAAGCGCACTCAAGGATATCAAGTAGGGCACTACTGAGAGTGTCTGGGAATATGATGCTCATTTCAAAACACTCTTTTCTAAACTATCATATGATATCCATGTAATTCAGCATGCACAATGGTTTGTCGAAGGCCTTATCATGCCTTTTAGGAGGGCACTCTCACATAAGACTTATACAGACCCGCACGAGGCACTTGAAGAAGCTCTGCGCGTTGAGGAAGTCGGGAGTATAAACACTAGAGTGATCCCATTTTTGGAAGCTCAGATTGTGGAAATGGCAAAACAATTAGAGAAACTATCAGCCAATACAACACATGAGAAACGCAGTGAAATTTGGTGCACATATTGTGAAGTACAAGGGCATACTAAGGATAGTTGTTCTCGCAGATCGGTGTGGTCCTTGTTGTTGGATTATGAGATATGTCATTTAGAACATGATGTAAGTCGTTTTCTATTGTTACTGCAAAGCGCGATAAGGAAGAACATGTCTTGATACTATAATATTTTTAAGTCCACAACTCACAATACTAAAGATTACAAGTTGATTGATCAGATCCATGATGCCATTGATATTGGTGTATGATAGACTTGAGTTTTTAATAACTCTAAGGATAAAATTGAGCAACAAGATCATGATCACACTCAAGGGCACTATGATAAAAATGAAGGGTACTTTGAGGGAGGTCGTGGTAGAGGTCGAGGCTACCATGGTGCATTCATAGGCTGAGGTCGTGGAAGTGGACGAAGTGAGTTTCCTTGTGGAGCATGTTATATGTGTGGATCCCTAACCATTACATGCACGAATTTCTTCAGAACATTACTTGTTCTTTTTGCGAAATAATCATAACTATGAAGAGTTCCCAGACTTATATGAACATATGAGCAAGAAGCATAAACAAGAGAACAAGGGTGCGGGGATGGTTAGAATACAACACATCGTGGAAAACCAATGGATGTCGGAGTTAGAACTGGATCTTGAGGTAGTACCTATGAAGATTACTACACGCGTTGAGGTTTCACGCGCCAATGAAACATTGCAACAAAATCCTACCATTTCTAAGGAGGAGGTTTTGCATGTAAAATATCCAAACCCTATACATCAGAAAGAGGTTTATTAGGAAACCCAGAGGTATTCCTGCAAGCCATGGAGGTACAGTGGAAGGATCAAGTGGACAAAAGGAATATGTTATTTTATACCCTACGTGGGACAACAATACACTGGTGGATATTTTATAGGGATAATCTCATAGAATGGAGAGAAGTGATAATTGCTCTATCAACCTAGTTTCTTAGGAGTAATGCACCTACTCAAATATGTGAATATCATGGTAATAATCATGTTCAACACCATGTTCAACAGTGTGAGAGACTCTAGAAAAAGGGGCAGAAGCTTTACCACCTTTTTGTGGGTGCACAAAATTTATTTCACCTTGCAAGGTTGCACGTGCACTTGGTATGTTTATGCGGAGTTGCATAGAGAGACTAGAAATTGGCAAGACTTGACTACAGGAATGATCCAGACTTTTGACTACTTCTCCACTAAACCTCTGGTGAAAGAGGCATTACAGGTTATGAATTGATTTAATATGGGAGATAATGTAAAGGATGAAGAGCTCATTTAGGGTTTATTTGGGGAGTCCGACCTAGAAGCACGTTTTGATGAAGTAGATGAGACAAATGCGGAAGCGCTGAGCGTGTTTTCCTAGAGAAGGAGAAAGAAATATGGTCTATATGGTAGATGATGAAAAAGTGGAAAGATTGGACATATATCATCCAGAGGGTACATGCAAGGTCTTAGATAGTGCAGATGAGAAGGCACACACCTACCATGAACCTATGAAGAAAAATAAAGTGAACATTGGCACGAATGTTGAACCTAAGGAGGCCATAATTGGAGATTACTGTCGTCGACTCAAGTGGCTATGATAATTAAGTTGTTACACGATTTACAGGACTTGTTTCCTAGGGGCTACCATGAGTTGAAAGGAGTGCATGAATCTTTGGGCGAGATGAAAATTAAGTTAAAGGAAGGTGCGCACCCGGTTAGGAAGAGACCTTACAGGATGAACCCTAACATGTACATAAAATTTAAAGAAGAAATTGACAAGATGTTAGAATCTAGCATTATTGAGCCCATAGAGGAATCGAGTGGGTTAGCCCTATGGTAATCAACATAAAGAAATATGGAAGAATTAGGATTTTTGTGGACTACGGGAGTTGAATGTTGCATGTGTGATTGATCCTTTCCCTACACCATTCACTAAGGAAATATTGGAAGGCATTGCAGGGTGCAAAATTTACTCTTTTACAGATGGATTCTATGGGTATCATCAAGTAAGAATTGCTAAAGAGGATCAAGAGAAGACAAATTTCACCACTGAATGAGGAAGTTTTGCATACACTATGATGCCACATGTGGATTAAAGAACGTGCCTGAAATATTCTCACGCATTGTCTTTCAAGCATTCCGGATTTTATTCACAAATTCTTGCAAGTTTACTTGGGTGATTAGGCCGTGTATGGGCTCATCAAGGATAATTGTGATAGTTTGAGGTTAATTTTGGAGAGGTGCGGAGTAGTTAAGCATCTCCTTAAATATCAGGAAGTGTGTATTTACTACACCTTTTGGAACTCTTCTAGGGTATATTATCTACAAGGAGGGTTTGTTAGTATATCCAACTAAGATCACAATCATATTAGGCTTGGAGGAACCCACAATTTAGAGTGAGGTGCCTGATTCTTGGGCCACATAGGGTATTACAAATTTTTATCAAAGGATATGTTAATAGTGTCGTGCCCTTGGAGGAGTTATTAAAAGGTAAAGGAAGTTCTATTGGGGAGAACCAAAGCATCGTGTATTCAAAGCGCTGAAGGAGAGGCTTACTACGGCGCCTATTTTACGTTTTCCCTCATGGAATATACCCTTTCATGTACATGTGGATGCCTGCGCATGGCCATTAGCATAGTTCTAGGTCATCCCGGAAAAGGCGCATTTGAAGGTGCAAAATAATAGGAAAGGAAACACGCGCCAGAATAGTTGGCTTAGGACTTAGCCGTTTTTATGGATAAGGGCTATATTTGGAGATAGTGTGTGGAGCACACATTGGGATGGAGACTTGTGTGACACAAAAATGGTATTTTGGGAATGAGCGGCTGATAAGCGCCATGCATGGTTGTATTTAATAATAGGATTACTTCTTCTAGTTAACTATAGGACATCTATTATTAGCACACTTGCATGTGTGCATGTTATTGTAAAGGCACATGGCTATTAATAGCATGTGACCTATTTTGGGAAGTGCGTAGGTGGTGAAGGAAAGTCCCCACCTCTATAAATATGTATTGAACTGTGTAGTTTAGGGAGACTATTATGTGAATGATTGTAGAGTTATGTTGTTGGATCTGATGTGCGCATGACTTATGATGATACTTATAATGTAAGAAGCTTATGTGTTTTACAATGTTTAATATAATGGATGATATTGGCTGAATAATGGTGTTAGACATAACTGAAACTGGTTCATGTATGGTGAATCTTATTATAGTTATTGTTTAATTCATGATTCTCTAAGATATAGATTTGGATTATGCATTGTGGAATGTTTATGTTTAATTATGGATCTTAATATGTCTTATCTTCATCACAATAACATCCTACACAAGAAACTCTAAAGGGGGCCAGGTACCTTTGCGTGTGTTTCACTATTTTCTTTACGTTTTGAATGATGAAACAGATAAGGGTAAGGGCTAGGAGGAATACCTATTAAATGGGTTGGTTGATGGTTGTTGCACACGTTCTGACTTCTTGATCCAATGCCGATTGTGAGAGCTTCCTTTTGGCTAGGAGGAACTACCTGAAATAGAAAACAAGACCACAAAATAATAGTTAAATGATATATGACAGTGGACTGCCTAGCGTATGCTAGTTCTGGAAGTGTGATACTTCCTGAGGCAGTTTACGGTCGAATCCACTATTTAAAACAAATTAATGCGAGAAATAAGTAAAGTCCTACTATAGTTGATATGATTTAGGTATCTCATTCAAGTACAATAAGAAAATCCAATCACAACAGGCTAGGCTATAGTTGGATCTAAAGGATGAGGTGTTTGTCAAGGTATTGGGGCCCGTCGGGATTGGATTACAGGTTGTTTAAGTCAACTAGTAAGAGGTTTTTTGGCTCTGTTCTTGGATAGGGTATAAAATATAGAGACCGATGGCGGCTGGGTATAACTGACGAAACTTAAGGGAGACCGACGATGGTTATGGGTAACTGGCATCGGTACAGTAGGGTGACAGTAATTCATTGTAAACCTTATTAGAGAGGCTAGGTGAGGTTGGATGTGGCTAAAGGAGGAGATGGTGAGGTCTGTGGGAATACTGAGAAAACTCAGAGAGGTGGAAGGGCCAAGATAGGTGATCTGACAAGTAGGTGGGTGAGATTTTTGGGTTTGTCGAAATAAGGCTATGGAGGAATGGGAATGTTAATAGAAGAATGGTATTAAAAATGATAACAACTCTATGAACATAATAGGAATGGAAATGATTAATGATAAAACACTTACCAATATTGCAGGTCCAATGGTTGGGTGGTGGTGATGATCGGTTGATGGAATGGAATTTGGTACAGTAGTGACACTTCCCAGAATGTTCTTGTGATATGGATGTCTGGGTGTGTGAAAAGGCTCTAGTTATGCTTGCATGTAGCTCTCTTCTTGTTTCTCTTGCTCTTAGAATGTGCCAACCCCAAAAAAGGCTGCTTAGGTGAATAAATGGTAACCGACGATGGTTCCAGGTTGACCAACATTGGTTTAGGGGTGACTGGCATCGGTTAAGGTGGGATTCCCTAGGTTTATTAAAATGGGCAGATATTTTCTAATTTCTTGGGCCCAATTAGTTTGTTCTTGCATATTAGAATGGAAACTTCCCTTCTAATGGGTGGGAATGTGGTTAGAGAGATTTTAGGGTTAGACCAAATCTTAGCTCATTAAGGTAAGTAAGACTTAGTTATTGTTAGTTATGGAAACATGCCAAGAATAGGTCTAGGGTGAGGTGGCTAGATGAGATGTCTAGGTGAGGTGGTGGGGTAGAAATTAAGATAATTAGATGATAAATATTGTGAGGATATATATTAATTAAATTAAATTAATAGTGGTGTGGGGTGGAAGGGGCCTTGGTTAGGTGAGTATGTTTGAGCTGGTTATTTGACTAGGGACCAAGGGGAGTGTGACCTAATTTTGGTGTCTACATTTTGCCCCTTTTTGTTGCGTAGCTTGTATTAGTAAGCAACAATGATAAAAATAAGATATGGTTGCCCCATGTGTGGGTGAAGGTGATTCCCCTCAAACTAAAAACTGATGAGGTAGAAGACAAAATCGGTGAGTGGTTTGATAAAAGGTGGATGTGATGAAGAGGAAGGTGGACAACGAGGGTAATGGGTTAAAGGTCTAATTAGGTAATCAAGGTAATGGGACAGGGTCAAAGGTAGTGATAGTCAAACGCACACACACATATAAACTATGGCACGATACCAGGTTGAAGAGCATGCAAACTCTACATCATCTAAGGTTGATAGGGTTATCCAAACAAGGTTGAGGTGATTCCGGTATCCAAGGTATAGGATATGGTGTGGAAGCACATCACAAGTTAGGTGCAAGAACGTGTAGGTATGTTCCGGTACACCAAAGGTTGGGTCAGGATAAATGACACGACAATAGGCAAGGTAAGGTCATTAGGTCAAACAACATGGGTAACAATGTCACAAGGTATAGCGAGCACATGAGTTCATAGGTCATTAACAATGTTTGGGTCTAGGTAGCGAGGTCACGGCATGGCGCGGGGACAAGGTATGAGTAAAATAACAAGTTCCTAAACGTAATGAAGGACATGTATAGGTAAGGTAGGCATGGAGGTTGGTTGCAATAAGGGTGGGTAAGGTCAAATAGTGGCTGGGTTGGTTAAGTGTTGGTCGAAATGGGGAAAGGGTATGGACAAGAGTATGACAGGTAACCGATGTCAGTCATACGTAACCGGTGACGGTCTAGGTAAGCCGATCATAGTTTATTAGGGCAGATGACTAATGTCGGTTTAGGTACAATGACCACAATTTTCTAGGGCACATGACCGATGTCGGTTTAGGTATAACCAATGGTCAGTCGATGTGGGTATATAAAAAGAAAAAATCCATATAATACGGATTCATTTGTATGTGTTTGACTTTTGGAAAATGATAGAGCACTTGAGCGAGTTGTTCTTTTCGGGAGAGAAATGCACGCGGGACCGTATTAAGGTGAGGTGGAGAGATCCGGGTGGGGAGAGGAGTTAGGTGGATGGGCCCATGAGATTAGGCAGAGTGAGTGGATTGGTGGAGAGGTTGGAGGTAGAGGTGTTACATGGCGGAGAGGTAGGAGAGGGGTCGGGTGGACCACCAGCACAATGATTGGACATGCCACCACGGAGGTGACGCTAAGATGAGGTAAGAGCTAAGATTTTCTATGTATTGTTGTTAAATGTAGAGGGAATATGGGTCAGGGGGTGTGGGTAGGGTAGAGAATTTTAAATTTGGTGGTTAAAATGGGTGAGAGGAGGGGTGGGAAAAGGCATAAGTAGGTTGAATAGGGTTGGGGAGGGATTTGGGGAAGTTTGGGTAGGTGTCTAGGAGAAATGGGAGATAAATGGGGAAGAAAATTGGGGGTTCGGGTTTGGGCGTAATAACGTGAGTGATCGATGCGAGAGATCCGAGAAGCGGGCGATGGATATCACCATTTTGGATAGTATAGGGATTATCTGTGATATGGACCGGCTGCGTGTTGATGATTTTTGGTATATGATATTGGTCTGTACGTGTGCCGATGATGTTCTCATATATAATACCGTCCTGCGTGCCGATGATGTTTGGTATAATCTTGGCATGCATGCCGATGATGTTTTGTATGTGATACCAGCCTTGCACGCCAATGATCTTGAGACATTTGTATTGGAGACATTGTATATTGGAGGCATTGTATATTGGAGATAGATGATTTATATATATATATGGCAATGATGATGTTTATGGCATGATGTATATATGTACTTTCGATGATGATATTGTACATGTGATGGAAACAAGGTAAGTTAGGCATGATAGAGTCAAGTCATAGGCATGGATTGAGTTAGGTTAGTTTAGGCATGATGGAGTCAGGTCCTAGGCATGGATTGAGTCAGGTTAGTTTAGGCATGGATTGAGTCAGGTTGGTTTAGGCATGGATCGAGTCAGGTTTTGTGGTTGATTGAATTTCTAATTCATTAATGTGTGTAATTTGTGATGGTATGGATTGTGTTAAGATGATTTGTAGGAAAATGTATGATTATGGTAAAGAAATTGTAGACAAGAGGAAATGAATGTATGAGTTATGACGGTAAAGATGTGTAACAATTGTTGCTTGTTTGGTGTAATTTCCAGTTATTGATATAGAAAGGAAACTAACTAGGGTAGAATGTGAATAGGAAAAGGAAAGGGAAAGGGAGAATTGGTTAGGGTAGAGAGTGGCCGAGCTAACCTCCAAGGGCCCCATGCCCTTGAGTGTTGCCTACATAGTCCCGGCAAAAAAGAGACCTCAGGCTGATGTAGTTCTCCCATAAGCTAGGGAAGATTGTGATGAAGGAAAGGAATGGATTGATAGGTGTTTAGGCATGGGTGAATATAGGTCATAGGCATGATTGAGTTTAGGTCGTAGGCATGGTTGAGTTTAGGTCATAGGCATGATTGAGTGATTTTTGTAAATATAGGTGTCGAGGATCTGGTCCTGTATAGGATAATCAATAAGTAATGAGGAAGGTGAATGGTAAGAGGTGGTAAAAGAGCCACTTAATTTGATAAGAACCCTAAGGAGTCAATCCATACCTAAGAGGGAATTATGAATGTAAGACCCTAAAGGCGTTGCATAATGTACCATTCGAGGATGAAGAAATTCGCATGATCATGAAATGTCGTGTTTGCGGAAAGTCCCTTGAGTATGTTGGGATTTAGGGGTAGCGAAAAAGTGCTATGATTTAATAACAAACAAATCATGCACACAAGATCTAAACAATTCCTCACAAAATCTATAGCAATGGGAGGATAAACTAGAATAATCCAAATCACATAAAAGTACACACACATAACAAGCATGTACCGTGGTTCACCAAATGTGGGCTACGTCCACCAAAAAATAGATATCTCATATATATAATATAACAAGAGATTACAAACCCACTCTTCTACACAAGAGTACATGTATCTCTACAAGAGTATTTCCTCCTCCCAGATCCCCAACCGGATCTACAGTACACTAAACCATGCCTCCATACCACCACTTACGTCTCCTCTAGATCTCTAACTGGATCTACCCAAGTTCACTCCAACCATGGCTCTCAAACATAACCAGATCTCACATACCTGAAGCTACCCTACATCCGCCACTGTGCAACCAAGCTCTCACCGTATTGTTAATCTGCAAATGATACCTCTCCAATATCTAGATCTACATGGATCAATAATACAACATCTCACGGATCTACAATGCAAGACTAGATCTACATAGATCTATAATACAAGATATCACCAACATGTGGATCTACAAGAAGAAATGCTATGTGCTTTGCATACTATGCAATCTATTGCATGAGACTAAACAATATAAAGGAAATACAGTAGCCTTCTATTTCCTTTTGTCCAGCTCCTCTCCATGGAGTCTCTGTCTTCATGTAACCTGTTCCTTTTTCCTCTTCTTCTTCTTCATCTTCATCCTCTCGGTCTTGGAGAATCAAGGATCTAATCCAATCCTTCTCATTATTCCACCTAAGCCCTAACTTTCACGCTTATATAAATACATAGACTTAGGGCTCCTTAGCTATGCAATTACGTACAATATATTTTCTTTTAAAAAAATCTATATTTAAATCCCGTGACTAAAAATAAAACACATCGCACAGGTAACCGATGCCGGTTAGACCTAACCACGGATGGTTCCCACTTGCTCTCGACCGAATTGGGCTGTCGAATGATGACGATTACTGGTGACCATGTCAGTTCCCCCTTGACCGATGATGGGTCATTATATTTCCAGTCACTTTCCATTGCATGCTAACTGTGAAGCAATCTAGCTCCACAACCTAACAATCTCCCACTTGGAGATAAATTGTTGAATCTTTGTACCTGTACCTATACATCACCATCCTCTACGCACCGTGAAGACCATCTATTCTTTCCTTCAACAATTCTCTCAAAAAATAAAACCAGGAAGATCAAAACCATCTTCTCAAACCAAGAAGATGAAACCATGACTTACCAAACCTACATGAAGCTACAACTGATCTGTGACACCAAGCCTCAAGCTCCCACTAAATTGTAACACCATACCAATTGTTGGTATCAAACAAACAAGCCAACCTAGCTCCTCATGCAACAAGCCATCATGACTAACACACCTGCAAGAGCTCCCACTCAAACTGAAGTTCTAAGCCTCAATCACATCCGTAGCCATACCTGTAAAACCAACCATGTTCTCCATCCGTCTATCCATGTCTCCATGCAACCACCAATGCAACTAACCAAGACAGTCAAACTGGAATATGTGAAAGAAAAACAAGATCCTGGGTAAAGATAGCCCACATGAGTTCTACCTGCAATAGTGGGTGATCAATCCACAAACCTGCATAACTCAATAGAATCCAAACAATGCAATCTGTAAATCCAACTCTGCATAAACAACTAGCATGTCCAAGACAATCATCTGTAGATAACATCTCTCAAGGAGTAATATAGTAACAAGAGGAAATAAAAACATTCCCTACTCATGCTCAAGGAATCCATGTGCAAATTAAACATCTGCATCATCATAGACTCACAAAATTGAATCTATCCAACATGTAAAAACTCACCATGTACATCCATCCATATCACTAGCTCTCCAGAAGCTCCAAGTTTGCCACCGACTAACTCCAAAGCTGAATATGAATCTTGTGCTCATCAATGTCAATAAAAACATCCATGCTAAACCATGCCACTAATACCAAGTGCAAATATCAACATACATGTCATCAACATCTGCCTAAGATCAACCAAGATGAAATCAAAACAAGGGCACCATCTAAAAATGGTAAATAAACACTGCTTTGTTAAACCTATGACCAAACCGACCACGGTTTCCTAACCAACCCCGGTCACTTTCTGATTGACCATGGTTACCAGATGACCAACCACGGTTAATCCTAATCGACACCGGTCTCTGTAACAGTTAGATTTTCTCTTTTAACCCTTAAAACTTTGAAAAATTGCTCTATCATCTTCACCCAACTGAATCTAACCATCAACTGTAATCCCATAGGGATATCCGGCACCACAAAATAAACCATAAGTGACATCACAAAGCAATAAACTCAATATACCTGCAAATCCTTGATTGTCCTCTAAAACCAACTAGTGCCTCTGCCACTTTGAACAATAGAAATCTCCTCTCACTCTGCATGTGCATCATGTATCCAATCCTACAATGCCAACAACCATGGCTTGCTCCCACTGAACACGAAATCCCTACACTACCTACTAATACGTCAGTGAGAAATAAAACTAGATGAAAGACCTATAAAATTGATTCCCTTTCTTCTCTGAGAATACTTCTACATCACAGAAGTTTGGACTTCTTGTGAAGTAGGTGAATCACCTTCTTTCCATCCGTATGTACTCAACATCTCTTGTTACTTGCAACTGTGTCTAACCATGAATTTTCATTGAGGATCTCATCCTTAGACTAGAAACCCTTGTCCTCAAGATTCCACACAACCAGGAAGTAAAATTCAAACAACACCAAGAAACCATGGTGTAAATTTGTGCACACAATCCAAACATAATATCAGTTGCTCCAAACGAAAGAAATAAGACATGAACCATATAGATATACCTGACTCAAAGTCTCATAGAGTAACAAGCCAAATCCGTCCTCTTTCTGATCCAAACCATTGAAGTGATCAACATGGTTTTTGCCTATACACACTGTGCCAAAAACCGATCCTCCAAAACATGACACTAAACCATATGCCCTCTCTTGCTACAAAAAACCTGTACAGATAAGTTGCCACAAAGACCAACCATGGTTAGCTGACCAATATCGGTTCCTCATGACGACCTTAGTTCTCGAGGCCGATGTCAATGCTGTTGGAATGAACCCAACGCCACACAATTTGGCATAGCACACCACACCAGGTGCCTACTTTGACCAAAGCCGATAGTTGAGCTGAGCCAGTCATTTCAAGAAGCATCCAAATCTCATACAAAAACTTAACAACAAGTCCATGCAATAAATTGCATCAAGATGAAACACATCACCTTACCAGCACCAAGACACTCAACCGCATCTTCAACTGAAGTACATGCTTCTCTGATGGAAGCCCCATCTTCGTTTTGTGCTACTACCTCTCTACCGAAGCCCATGCATCTAACTGCACCAAAGGATGCATAACTGCTCCTTTTTCTCTCATTCTCAGATCTAGATCTACAGTCCCAAACATGCATGTGCAACCAAAATAATATAAGCACTGCAATACCAAGGTAAAACCATACCTCAATAACCAGATTTGCAATCTGACCAACATGCTTGTGCCTCCAAGAACTAGGGACACCTCAGCAAACAAGATACATCTATGTATCTTTTCATTTCTTCAGATCTGTGATTTTCTATTTATAACCAAGCTGCTCAGTAACCAACCATGGTCACCCTGTAACTTCCAACAACCTTATTCTTCCAGCTCCCACTTGAGATTAAATCTCTTCCTGTGATCTTCTCATCAAGAAAAACAAACGTTTCTCTAATACCAATTTGTTGGGATTTAGGGGCAGCGGAATAGTGCTATGATTTAATAACAAACAAAATCATGCACACATGATCTAAACAATTCCCCACAAAATCTACAGTAGTGGGAGGATAAACTAGAATAATCCAAATCACATAAAAGTACACACACATAACAAGCATGTACCGTGGTTCACCAAATGTGGGCTACATCCACCAAAAAATAGAGATCTCATATATATATATATATATATATATATATATATAACAAGAGATTACAAACCCACTCTTCTGCACAAGAGTACATGTATCTCTACAAGAGTATCTCCTCCTCCTAGATCCCCAATCAGATCTTCCTGAGTACACTAAACCGTGCCTCCATACCACCACTTGCATCTCCTCTAGATCTCTAACCGGATCTACCTGAGTGCACTCCAAACGTGCCTCTCAAACATAACTATATTTCACATACAGAAGCTACCCTACATTTGCCATTGTGCGGCCAAAGCTCTCACTGTATTGTGAATCTACAAACGAGACCTCTACAATATCTAGATCTACATGGATCAATAATATAAGATCTCACATATCTACAATGCAAGACTAGATCTACATAGATCTATAATACAAGATCTCACCAACATGTGGATATACAAGAAGAAATGCTATGTGTTTTACATACTATGCAAGCCATTACATGAGACTAAACAATACAAAGGAAATACATTAGCCTGTTATTTCCTTTTGTCCATCTCCTCTCCATGGAGTCTTTCTCTTCATGTAACATGTTCCTTGTTTCCTCTTCTTCTTCTTCTTCGTCTTCATCCTCTCAGTCTTGGAGAATAAATGATATAATCGATCCTTCTCATTATTCCACCTAAGCCCTAAATTTCACGCTTATATAAATATATAGACTTAGGGCTCCTTAGCTATGTAATTACATCTAATAGATTTGCTTTAAAAAAATCTATATTTAAAGCCCATGACTAAAAATAAAACGCATCGCACTGTAACGGCACCAATTAGACCTAACCGCGGATGGTTCCCACTTGCTCTAACCAAATTCGGGCTGTCTGATCGATGATGGCTGGGTGACGAGGTAGTGTCGATTCCCCCTTGACTAATGACGGGTCATTGTATTTCCATCACTTTCCATTGCATGCTAATCGTGAAACAATCTAGCTTAACAACCTAACGAGTAAAGAGGAAATTAGGCTAGAAAGGCAAGGATGTGAGAATGGGAGGTTTAGTGTAATTTAGTGTACGGCAAAGTGTCTTATGGAACAAGAAACCCAGGATCAAAATAGGCAAGTCCATGACTAAAATTTCATCTTTTTCTTCATTTGTTTGTTTTTAATAGACTAATCGATGCGGGAAGTCTATATGGGATGAGTATATTATCTCCTTGAGGTATTCGTGAATTTGATCGATGCGTAAAGCTTCTAGATATTCTTATTGGATTTATGAAATAGTTTGATATATTTATCCTTCAAGGGAGCAGTCTATTTATAGCGGAGACATATAAAGAAGAGATGTCCCTTTTGAGGGATTCATATTTTTTTGGAATTTTGACTCAGGGAGTTGTATCCATTTTGGTTTTTTGGACGTTTAAATCATGGAAAAGACTATAGAGGAAGATTATGTTCTTTTTTAGAAGACAAGACCGTAGCACAAAGAGATTAACTATGGAAGAGGTGGTTTTGAGTGATGGACGACCATGGGATTCCATCTTGAAGAAGATGAAAATTATCCATGATAATCATGCTATGAGTAGAGCCGTGGTACTCATATTGAAGACAAGGCTAAAAGGTGATGGGTAATCACATGATTCTTGTTTATTCATGGATCCTCAAAATGGGTAATATGGAAGGTGAAAAATGCTCAAGGGACGAGTGATCAAATGAAAAAAAGTGATAGAGGACTTGATATCAACAATAGAATGGTCAAAGATGTAAGACATTAAGGGGCTCAGGTTTGGGTTTACCTTCGAGTGAAGAAAAATGCTAAGCACTTGATCCATAGGCATGGGTAGTGATATAGGGTCTAAGCCAATTAGGAGCAAATTTTCTCCATTTACCTTTCTCCTCTTTGGTTACATATTGATTTTCCTTCAGGACAAGGTCACCGAATTGAAAGGTTCATTCATGAACACATTTGTCATAGGCACGTTTGATACGTTTTTGGTAGATTTGGAGATGGTCAAGATCATTGAAATGACGCTCATATAATAACTCAAGTTGTATTAAGCGATCCTGGAAAAATTCATCAACGTTGAGCATGTCTTGTAGTGAGATGTGAAGAGACGGAATCTAGACTTTGAGAGGTAAGACAACCTTGGTATCATAGGCCGTAGAAAAGGGGGTGGCAACAGTCGAAGTGTGAATACTAGCGCAATAAGCCCACAAGGCGAAGGGAATGTGAGTATGCCAATCTTTCCAAATATCGTTGACTACCTTCATAAGAATTTTGTTCAAGGTTTTATTGGTGGATTCAGCTTGACCATTGATTTGCGGGTAATATGGTGATGAGAAATTGAGTTGGATGCCAAAATCATCACATAGTTTGCATAGGGTTTTGTTTTTGAATTGTTTTCCGTTATCAGTGATAATGCGGTGAGGGACACCAAAACAACAAATGATGTGATGGTTAATGAATTCACATATTTTCTCAACTTTTGTAGAAATTAGGGGAATGAATTCTACCCATTTAGTGTAATATTTGGTAGTGGTTATGATCCTTTGGTGGAATTGTGAAGAATGGGGGTTCATCTCACTGACAAGATCCAAACCCCATTGAGAGAAAGGCCAAAGGTCTCATGCGACCTGTAAGGCGTGACTAGGTGTGTGATGAATATTAGCATGTTGTTGGCATTTTACGCAACATTTGACATAATCACTGTGATCGTGGTTTAGGGTTGGCCAATAATAGCCTAGGTGAAGAATGCACTTTGTGAGGGAAATGGTGTTTACGGAAAATAAAGTTAGGAGGAATAGATTCAAGATCTATGGACTTCGTGGTGAAGATGGTAATGTGGGTGAATGAGAGGGGAAGATTTCCGTCTTGGATAAGGTTGATGCGAACCTTCTTGGAGGGTGGAGCATCAAAACCAATGCCACTACGGTCATTGTGTTTACGAGAGGTATAGGAAATGATAGTATGGTGGCCTTGTTCATAAAATCTGAAGCCAAATCCTTTCCATGCACACCAATGGAGGAAAGTATGAGTGAAGCGATGGTTAGTGAGGGAGTGTAGGTCAGAAAAAAATGGTTGGGCTTGGGATGGAGGTTCGGGTTTATAGGTGGCAATATCAAGTCCCCCATACATTAGGTTGGTGCGAAGGTGGGGAGGGCCATAAGGAAAAACATCACCAATGTGGATGTCGTAGTTGGGGTGTTGATGCGAGATTCCCATACTCTTTTGGGGTGAGGAAGGTGTCGATATTGTATAGGCGGTATTCCCTAGAGTGAGGCATTGAAAAACACCTTCTAAGGGATCAATAGTTGGTATGTGGGTAGCGGGTATAGATGGCTCACTAGATGTTGGGGAAACAAGTGCGTCAGTGGTAGAGGCTACAATTGTAGTGGGGATAGCAAGGTTAGATGCAGTAGAAGTAGTGGCAGTTTTGGTGGATGGGCTCGTGGGTGAAGGTGAAGTGGTGATAGTGGCAGATGCCTTGACCGACATAAAGCACATCATTGGGCGATATAGCATGTTACAGGTCTTGAAAGGTGATGGGTCGGCAAGGATGGTGTAATTATGTCCCTTGTGTTCAAATTTGAGGCATCGATGTAAAGTCGAAGGGACACAACCCATGACACGGATCCAAGGTCAGCTGAGCAAGAATGTTATATTGGAACTCTCCTTCTAGGACATAGAAAATTTCCGGGACAGTGTGGGGACCACATGGACATGGAGAACAATGGTACCTAGGGTAGAGGTCATGGTGTCATTGAAGGAGCGCAACATAACCGGGTTACCATGCATGCAATTGGTAGGTATCTACATTTGGTTGTATGCATGGGAGGAGATGATATTAATGCTAGCACCACCATTGATCATAACATGTCGTATGTGTATATTATCGATAAAGATGGAGATGAAAAGAGCAAGGTTGGGGTCGTTAGACTGGAAGGGAGAAATCTCTTCATCTGAAAACACCAATGCTCCCCAATCGATGCGTATGCACCTAACTCAATGGATACACTGTTAAAAAAATTAGTGAAATCCAGTATACTAAAAACACAGACACGTCCAACTAGACAGAGACGCTTACAACTCAACATGGACACTTAGGTTTCAATGAAGACGCGCCCAAGCACAAAACAAATAATTTCAAATTTTTACACAGTCAAGATATTTACGCAGACGCGCGAGAGAGTGGAGACACGAGACTAGCCGACGGAGACGTGTGTGCATCCCTGCAGAGATAAATTTTTCCAATGATGAGAACAGCCAAACAGTGCGAGCCTGTTACGATGGGGATGTTGGGGTTTCAACGTGTATGCACCCCTTCTTAACACCTACGCGTACCCTGTGAAAAACCTATAAAACTCACATTTTTCAAAATTTCAAAAGCAAAAAGGTTAGTTATTAGTCAAAGTGTCCTATTTCTATATCAAACCGACAAAATACATGCAAATGAAGGTCATTTATCTCGTGTTAGAAACAAAAATGAGAAAATAACAAGTTATTTGACCCAAAAACTTGAAAATGAACTTTGAATAACTCAAAAGATCTCCATTAATGGAGGATGGACTTCATGTCCCACCAAGGCGTGCCAAATGTATGCAATGGAAAGGTTTGCAAAGCTATGGGATGAGGTTAAAGAACCTCAAGCTTCACTAAACTCAACCATGCACCATATGATTAGAGATAAACAAGAAATTATCTATGCATATATAAATTTGAAACAAACATTCAGACCTTAGCATATATACTACTATATACTCCATGAAAGTTTGATAAAAATAAACCTAGATAGATTATAAGCAATCAAATTATGTGTTGTTTACTTCAATGGAGGTGAAGAGGTATCTCTAAATTGGCTACAATGCCAAGTTAGATACCCTCCTACTAACCTACTATGAAGTTATGGATGCAAGATGGTGGAGATTCAACAATGAAGGATATCGAGATCAAATGCCTATTAGCTTGGCTAATGCAAATGAGGTCTAATGCCAATATCTCCAAATGTGAGAGAGAAGGACTTGTGAGTGAAGTTTTCAGTTTGAAAGGGAGGGGTGACCCTTCTATTTATAGATTTCCAAATGAGATGATGTTGAACTTTGGGTGCATGCGGGACTAAAGCTCAAAAATCACTTTTAGATTAGATTAGGATAAACATGTTTTAGGCTTAGTTAAGCTTGATTTAGGCTAGTTAAACTCGATTAGAAAGTGATTAGAGACTCATTGAGAGTTGGGAGGGGTATGGATAACCAATTGTGACTGATATATAGCCTACAAAGCCAATAGAAGTGGTCTAGAGAGAACTAGGGAGGTTCTAAATGGTCGAAAGGAGGAATGTTTAGCTAATAAGAGATATATTAGCCAAATAATCTGATTATAGGAGGAATATGACCGAGAAGGTGTCGTGAATGGGCATCTTAGAGTGGGGTTCAGAATGGGGAATTAACGAAGTGTCGTTAATTGAATGGATTGGATGAAATGCTAAGTGTAAGCATGTTTTAAGTGTCTACATTTTCCCCTCTTTGGGGTGGCGTAAGTAACGTCACTTCAAAGAAAGTAGACAAGCATATACAAGTAGAAAATCTTAAAGGGATAGACGAAAAAAAAGAGTAGAATGAAGGATGCCCCCTCGATTGTCGATGGGGTGATAGAAGAACTCGATCGATGATTGAAAAGATGATAGAAAGATAACAAAAGAAATAATAGTGTGAAGAAGAAGAAAGGGGATATAGAAGAAAAAGGAGTATGAGGAAGAGGGAATGAGATAACATCCATCCAGTGCCTTTTAAACAACTTTATTTTTCATCATATTGCTTGAGATCTTCATCATCGGTTCTTATTAAAAAGAATGAACAAAAGTGTAGTATGACATGGAAATTCATATATGAACAAATGTCCATTGCTAAAAACACCAACTCCATGCAACATAAAAATGCAATGCAATACGAGAAAGTAAAAGATTCCTACCTCCATGTAACATACAAAATTTAATGCAATATGAGAAAGTAAACAAGCCAAACATAACAGAGAAACAAGTACCATGTTTTTGTTATCAAGCTTGATTCAACCTATGCGAATTAATGACAAGGGTTATGATAGTGCCCCCAAGAAAGGGAAATAACGGAGGACACTTGGGTCCGATGAAAAGAAATGTGCACTATGAAACAAGATGCAGAAACTCATTATGCCCCAAACTAAAGACATAAAGCGGCTTAGATTTTGTTGATGCGGGTAGATTAAGATGATCCACAATTTGTGCACATGAACAAGTGAGAACTAAAGAGCGACGTTTTGTAGGATGATTTTAAATTTTTAGAAGTTTTTGAAACATATTTGATTGTTTTGATTTTTCTAATATATTTGAATGTTTTTGTGATTTTGAAAGTTTTTGAAACTATGTATAGGAAGACGAGGAAGCATGGATGCCCCTAGCGATAGATGGGAAGTACAAGGGTGTAAGGCCACGTGTGTATGAGAAAGATGAAGATGCAAAAATTCCCTAGCGATTAGGTGGGAGTATTCAAAGGAAAACTCTTCATGGGTAGAAGCAGGACCAAAAGACCATTATGGATAGGTTCAACATGATGATGAACATAAACCAATGAAGTCTTTGAGAAGAAGCAAGGATGCCCCCAACATAAGTTGGCCTTAAAAGCACATGATAGAAAGGAAGGAGAAGATTGTTTTTGTGAAAGGGGAAAAAGGTTCCCAAAAACATGGAAAAAAAGTAATCTTATAGACATGGATGTTCTTAACGAAGTAGAAGAACGATGTGAATGATATGAATGTAGCTTAGAAGCCTCACGAATGAAGAAGTTATTAGCCAAAGTCACAAATCGTGAGACAAGATACAGACTAGAGTAAGAGTCTGAACAAGGTCCAAAAAAGACACTTGGTAACATACTAATCCTGCTTACTCATAGATATCCAGTGTGTGCACATGGAATTTATTTACCTCTTGAAGGGAAGATTTAATAGACAAAAAGTGAAGAGACCCTATCCAATGTGTAGGAATGATTGATTGTGAAATGCGATAAGTGATTTGTGAATAAAGGGTGGAAGGATAGCCATGCATTGCTCCGCTGCTAGCCAATCGTCCATAGCCCCGACAGAGATGCATTTGATTCTAATCGCAACATTGCTCTACTGCTAGTCAAGAATCCATAGCCCCGATAGAGTTTATTGGAAATACCCCAAGAGAGATTTATATATCAATTTGCATTTGATTTTAGCTTTTGTTTTTATTGATTGATTTTGATTCTTTTGCTTTCTGAAAACTTATTTCAGCTCTCTTGTTTTACAAGGGGTTAAGAACCATTGATGGCTTGATGGAAGGATATGGAAGTGATTGTGATGATGACATTGGCTAGTGTCAACAAATATGTCCAAAAGTTCTTCACAACAATTTTATTAGATGTTGATTGTGATAGGATCTCTAAGAGGTCAGTTGTTCTTTAATTTACCAAGGTGATAAAAGACCAGGGTCAAACGAATACCATAGATATAAATGTCACAAAATGTGTGTGAATAGGCTAACCAAAATATCACCGAAGGGATGAAAATGGAAGGAAGACTTATAGAGGAAGAGCAAGAAAGGGAAGAAAGAAACATCCATGTGTATGCAATACCTGATTGCAATGTTTGATCCTTTTACCTTTGATTTTTCTTGTGTTTTCTCAATGTTTTTGTATTTTTGAATTGTTTTTATTTTTATATTTTTGATAGTTTTAGGAGGTTGGGACTAACAAAGTCACTCTGTGTGGTAAGATCCAACAATAATGTCTGTGACTTCTTTGATAAGGGAGACTAGGCATGTTTGTTTATCAAGCGTAATGTTATCTCCAATCTTGATGATCGAGGTGATCTCATACTCAACAAATGACTATGATCTATCCTAAAACAAGGATTTTGTATGTGGTAGCTTGAGTTCCCTATCCATAGGTTTCTGCACTTTTTGTCATACTTGATGGTTCTGATGATGTGTGTTCTTTAATCACATTTGATTTACAATTTGAGATTGTTCAAGTTGTTGGGGATTTTGAGCTCTTGGAAGTTTTGACTTGAGCTTGATTAAGAAATTGTTTGGGTTTCTTATAAGCTAACACATGACTTGTTTGATCCCGAGAAGGAGAATAAATCAAATGTGGACGTTTATACCTGATGTGAGAAATGACCGTGGGTTTGCCACAACCATTGATAGAAGAAAGATGTGATGTATGAAAAGGATATGGTCCAAGAATTGAAGAGGATATGCTGCCGAGGTGACCCACTGATAGAAGATGATGAAGGGATGCTAGAATACGACCCTAAGATGGAATAAATTGAGCTATGAGGACATGGCCCAAGAATACAAGATGATGGTGGAGGGCTGCTAGGGTGTGGCCCAAGTATAGATGAGGAGGGACTACCAGGAGGTGTCCTAGAGATAGAAAGGGATGAAGGGCTACTAGGACGGGGCCCAAGAATATAAGGTAATGGGCTACCAAGAGGTGACCCATGAGTATAAAATGGAGGACTACACGGGGTGGCTCCAGGATAGAAGAAGACAATGGGCTACTCAACAGTGACCCAAGGTGAGATTTTGACCGAGGAATGGTGACGAGATAAAGAATGAGTTGGTAACGAGAAGATAGGCCATGGATCAATGCTAGACCCCGACATCTCATCATGCTTATAAGAAGGTGAAGATGGAATAATAGAAGAAGAATCAAGTTCCATGACTTTAGGATATTCTTTTATATTATGAAAAAAGGGATAAACTTCCTTTCCCCAATACGCAAGCGTATCAAGTTCTAGAAAGAAACTTTGTTTGCAATCCTCTAAAGGGGTATCATCGTGTACTCTAATTATTTCTTCATTCCGAGAGAAATCAATCAAGAGAGGTTGTTGTTCTTTGTCCACGAAGGTTGAATAGAAGAAATAGGTCCGATAAGCGGGGAAGATTGATTGATAGAAGAAGATGACTCAAGAAAGGAAGTAGGATTGGTGGTAGGTTCCTCATGAATGGATGATTTATATCTGGACCTAGATTGCTTTTCTAGAAGACGATGTAGTGCAGGAGAGAAAATAGGATCACATAACCATCCGTTAAGTTGCGACATAGGAGTCAAATTAGATGATTGACTAGAGGGAATTCGAGTCGTGAAACTCTTCGACGGAAGAAGAGGTCATTGAGACAACTGATGAAGGAGGTCCTGCAAAGAAAGGGAGGACCGTGACTCAAGAACCAAATTATATGTTCGATCAATGGAACTTGGAGTCACATGAGTCTTCAAAGGAGGAAGATGTTGTTGAGGTGATTTTGAATAAAGGTCCTGCGAAGAAAGGGAGGACCATGATTTGAGATTTGATTTAGGGGTATCTGAACAATATTTGGGATCCGAATCTTCAAAGGAAGAGTTGGAATCTGAATGGTAATTTGGATCTAAACCGAAGATGAAGAATGTGGGGAACCTGAATAATAATTTGGATCAGAAGCATCCAAACCATACCACTGACTATGAGCTGAAGGTGGGGAACAAGGTACCCGAATGGGCCTTCTAGAATGAAGAACCAAATGAGGCTTAGTCATAATGGGAATCTTTTGATTTGAATTCCTAAACCTAGGTTTTGTATTGTAGTAAGTGTGAGAAATTGTGCGATAGTCAGTCATTATTGGCATCGCTTAAGCACAAATTTCTATCTCTAGATAGTGTGATGGAACTCCTTCAAAGGGAATAAGGCTCCATATCAATTTAGGGAAGCATAATGACATCCACCTAGACATTTTGTAAGTATAGAGATGCATGCGTGATTTTCAAGAAGGTATAAGGAAAATAGACATTGTGATGATGCAATCTTGATGAGATCAAAAAGGATTGTCCTAGAAAATAATTTTTCAGATGAATGATCACAAGGAACAATCATGCAAGTGTGAAACACAAAGCCAATCAATAAGGAAATACTCCCTAAAAATGTGTGTGCAAAATGATAGTTCGATGCAAAGATGGTCAACACAATGTAAATATTTACATCAAGCTCGAAATGAACAAGGCATAAATATTAACAAAGGGTAGAGGTGACTCCCAATCAAAGGATATTATGACCAGTTTAGAGACAAGCAAGGCCTAAACGTCAAAGGGAGAGGATTACAAATATAAGCTATGTAACCCCACCAAATTAGACACGTCTATCAAGCTTCACGGAGAAGTGAGATATTGGTATCAAATTGGTATTGAAATGACGCAAAATAAAGTAAGCGACACCCGTCAAGATTTGGAACAATGTTTGAATTTAAACCAAGTCAAATTATACTAAGGATGTGCTAAAATGTGGGCAGTGTAATGCCACAATGTGGATACTTAGATCATGTTTACGAAAAACACGACATAAGTATCTTAATTGTGTCGAGACAATGCGAACAAGGTAACACGTCAAAGGGAGATCAAATGATGAATCAATCCTAACTATGATGATGACCTTGAAATAAATATCAAGTGGCCATCAAAGATATGAGGACGTATCCATGCACTTTATACGTTTAACAACTCAGCCGAAAACATGGATGAGTGTAAACGGACAAAAAGTGGTGAAAACTATCTATGACAACACTCCCGGAAGATGTCTTCTCTTGTCTCAAATGGGAAACAAGAATGCAAAGGTGTAGATCAAAATATGAAAATAAACTAAGCGCCACTTGGGTAGAGTTTCACCTCGTTCAAAGGCAAGAAAGAAACCAAGCTAAGTGATACGTCATTTAATTTCGTGATGAGATACACTTAGATCTAACTTAAATGGATTCATTACCATGTTCGAAAAACAAGGCTCTAAATCCAAACAAGTTATCACTTCGTGATGGCCAAGACACAATAATGGACTAGTAAAGTGGGCTCCTTAACGGAATGGCTTCCCTAACAAGATCTCTCAACTAGGTGTCACAATCCATCTTAAGCGAGATCGATTTACCCAAAGAGTCACAATGGGAGTATCTTGGCTTTAATTTACCCCCTTTTGATATAATGAGCAACTAGTGCATTCAGTTGTACCATCACTGGGGTCGTCATACGGATAACTTGTGATGCTAACTCACAGTGTAAAACTAGTCAAGTGGGTAAGCGGAGTGCTTCTTGTTTCATCCACGAGGTTACTCAACGGTGGATTACTTTAGGGTTCCTAAAACCACCCCCATTGTTGTAGCTTAAGGTGTTATGCCAAAGTGGTTATTTTCCAGTTGAGCGGATAGGGACGTGCCCTTTTCAAAACCTACAATACAATGTGATGAAAGTGGTGTGTTTTTATCTTGCTTAACTTAATGTGGTTTTAAGTAGCACACCATTTGGCAACCTGCATAAAACACGTGTATTAGAAGTTTTGTGTTTTGGATGTCTTTCTTCTACAAGCATTGGGTCCTGTAGACAACAAGTTTTAGTAATTTTCCAGTTCACAGATTGATGTCAAGAAAGAGAACTTTACACCTTGCTTTTGATTCCTAAGATTGCCAATAGGCACGAAGGAAGAGCATACGCAATGTGAAAAAGCCTACTAAATCACATGAAAGTTTACTTTATCCTTTATAAAATAAGTGTTTGGAACATTTGATACAAGTTTTGTATAAGTGTTTCTGATCTCCAAGATCACTTTTGAAGGCGCGAGGAGAGAGCATACACACTTTTACAAACCTAGTTTAAGCTAAGAACCGAAAAACACTTAACTATGCAAACTGAAATACCAAAGAAAAATTTTGTTTTTAACTTGTTAGTCCGAGCAATCTATAGCAAAGATCAGAAAAAAATATTTTTACAGATTATAGAAAAAATTTCAATCTTTACACAGACACCTGCGCTCCCAAACCGACACCAACACTCCCCAACCGACGGGTACATGCCTAACTCAACAGATACGCCTGTAAACAAAAATTAGTGAAATCCAGTATACTAAAAACACAGATGCATCCAGCTAGAAAGAGATGCTTACAACTCAACATGGATGCTTAGGTTTCAATAGATATGCCAAGCATAAAACAGATAATTTCAAATTTTTACACATTCAAGTTATTTACGCAGACAGCGGCTAGAGAGCGAGACGTGGACCAACCGACAGAGATGCATGCGTATCCTGCGCAGAGATAAACTTTGCAATGACGAGGATAGTTACACAGTTTGCGCTTGTTCCGACGAGACACTGGGGTTTCAACATATACGCACCCATTTTAAACACCTATGCGTACCCTGTGAAAAACCTAGCAAAACTCACGGATTTTCAAATTTTCAAAAGCAAACAGGTTATTTGTTAGTCAAAGTGTCCTATTTCTATATCAAACCCACAAAATACATGCAAATGAAGGTCATTTATCTAGTGTTAGAAACAAAAATGAGGAAATAACAAGTGATTTGACCCAAAAACTTGAAAATGAACTTTGAAGAACTCAAAAGACCTCCATTAATGGAGGATGGACTTCATGTCCCACCAGCGTGCCAAATGTATGCAATGGAAAGGTTTGCAAAGCTATGGGATGAGGTTAAAGAACCTCAAGCTTCACTAAACTCAACCATGCACCATATGATTAGAGATAAACAAGAAATTATCTATGCATATATAAATTTGAAACAAAACATTCAGACCTTAGCATATATACTACTATATACTCCATGAAAGTTTGATAAAAATAAACCTAGATAGATTATAAGCAATCAAATTATGTGTTGTTTACTTCAATGGAGGTGAAAAGGTATCTCTAGAATGGTTACAATGTCAAGTTAGATACCCTCCTACTAACCTACTATGAAGTTATGGATGCAAGATGGAGGAGATTCAACAATGGAGGATAACAGAGATCAAATGCCTATTATCTTGGCTAATGCAAATGAGGTCTAATGCCAATATCTCCAAATGTGAGAGAGAAGGAATTGTGAGTGAAGTTGTCAGTTTGAAAGGGAGGGTGACCCTTCTATTTATAGATTTCCAAATGAGAGGATGTTGAACTTTGGGTGCATGTGGGACTAAAGCTCAAAAATCACTTTTAGATTAGATTAGGATAAACATGCTTTAGGCTTAGTTAAGCTTGGTTTAGGCTAGTTAAACTTGATTAGCAAGTGATTAGAGACTCATTGAGAGTTGGGAGGGGTCTGGATAACCAATTGTGACTGATAGATAGCCTCTGAAAGCCAATAGAAGTGGTCTAGAGAGAACTAGGGAGGTTCTGAATGGTCGAAAGGAGGAATGTTTATCTAATAAGAGAGATATTAGCCAAATAATATGATTATAGGAGGAATACAACTGAGAAGGTGTCATGAATGGGCATCCGAGAGTGGGGTTCAAAATGGGGAATTAACGAAGTTTTGTTAATTGAATGGATTAGATGAAATGCTAAGTGTAAGCATGTTTCAAGTGTCTACAGGGTCATTTGGTAAGACTTCAATAGATTGAAGGACCTCCATGAGGGCTTGATTATGCGACTATGACGTTTGGGCGAGGTCATACAAATACAATTTGAGGGGGGATTGGTGTAGTTTTTTTAGCATTGTGCGATGTGTGACTCCATCGGAAATAGGATATGTAGGACCTCGAATGGTGACTTTGGGTATGGGTGCGGCTGGTATTTTGGGTACAGGGTTAGTTGATGGGCCAGTTACTTTTTCCTTGCCCTTGTCTTTCTGAGCATGGGTGGAAATGTTGATCATGTTAATCTGAGGGAGGTGGATGAAGAGGGTGTGTCATGGAAGGTATAGCGGCATGAGGGACAAAACCCTAGTGGGGGATATGATCCTTGTGAAATTAGTAGGGTACATTGGCATTTTGGTGGTGGTTTGGCTAACTCTCTTATACGAACCATGTTGATCTTGAATCTCGGGGTGGATCAAAGAGTTATGGGGATGTATATTTTGGTCATTGAGTAGGTAATGGGAGAATATTTGTTGAAATTGGTGAAGGTGAAATGGGGTCCTCATCAAGAATATCATAGTCATCAAAATTTTCTTCAGGAGGACACAATTGGACAAGAGTGGTTTTTAAATCCTTACAGTTCTCTACATTGTTTCCGGCACACGATGGTATGCGCAAATTTTGGTTTCATCAAACCCTTTTGGTTTGGGTTTGAGTGGGTCATAAGGCCTAAGAGGTGGTAATGTGATGACAGAGGTTTCGAGGAGATTGGTTAAGATTTTGGTGTAGGATCCTGACAGTGGATCACAATGGGAGGTGAATGTGGGTTTGGGTACAGGTGTGGCTGATTGTGGGGAAGAGGATTTACAGGAGGTCGATTGTGGTCTTGTTTTCTGGGTTGTTTAGGTCAACTGGTAGGAGGTTGTTTGGCTCTATTCTTGGGAAGGGTATAAAATACAGAGACCAATTTCAGTTGGGTATAACCGATGACAATTAAGGAGACCGACGACGGTTATGGGTAACCGCGTCGGTACAATAGGGTGACAGTAATTCAATGAAAACCTTATTGTAGAGGCTAGGTGAGGTTAGATGGGGCTAAAAAGGATATGGTGAGGTCTCTGTGGGAATACTGAGAACACTCAGAGAGGTGGAAGGGTCAGGATAGGTGATCTGACAAGCGGGTGGGTGATATTTTTGGGTTTTTCAGAAAGAAGGCTATGGAGGAATGGGAATGTTAATAGAAGAATGGTAACAAAAATGATAACAACTCTATGAATAGAATAGGAATGGAAATGATTAATGATAAAACACTTACCAATATTACAGGTCCAATGGTTGGGTGGTGGTGATGATCAGTTGATGGAATGGAACTTGGTATAGTAGTGATGCTTCCCGGAATGTTACCGTGAGTGCTAATGCTTCTAGATTTGTCCTGGTGCTAGCTATGGATGTCTGGGTGTGTGAAAAGGCTCTGGTTCTACTTGCATGCAACTCTCTTCTCGCTCCTCTTGCTCTTAGAATGTGCCAACCCAAAAACAAGGTTGCTTAGGTGAATAAATGGTAATCGACGACAATTTTGGGTTGACCGGTGTCGGTTTAGGGGTGACCGGCATCGGTTAAGGTAGGATTCCCTAGGTTTACTAAAATGGGAAAATATTTCTAATTTCTTGGGCCCAGTTAGTTTTTTCTCACGGATTAGAACGGAAACTTCCCTTCTAATGGGCGGGAATGTGGTTAGAGAGATTTTAGGGATTGATTTTAGGGTTAGACCAAATCTTAGCTCATTAAGGTAAGTAAGACTTAGTTATTGTTAGTTATGGAAACATGTCAAGAATAGGTCTAGGGTGAGGTGGTTGGATGAGATGTATAGGTAAGGTGGTGGGGTAGAAATCAAGATAATTAGATAATAAATATTGTGAGGATATATATATTAATTAAATTAATAGCGGTGTGGTGTGGAATGAGCCTTGGTTAGGTGAGTATGTTTGAGTTGGTTATTTGACTAGGGACCAAGGGGAGTGTGACCTAATTGTGGTGTCTACAGGCATGCTTCGGGTGAGTGCTCAGCTCTGGGTGGTGATGTGTCGAGCCGCACCTAGGTTATTCATAGTATATTCTAGGTTACATCATTGGTTTCATTTAAGGACCTCTTTTTCAAAAAAATTTAGGGTGTTTCGCGATGAAGACGTACTTAGGTTGACCCTAAAAAGTGTTGAGGAGTGGATAATAGATTTGGAAGAAGAGTACACTCAAAGTTTCAGTACTAGATTTGAGTTTGATGCACACGCGTGGGTGGAGCAGAATTTGTATGATTGTTTGTATGAGATATTTTTGTTATCTTTCCGGTAGAGCTGTATGAGTGGATGGTTGCTTATGTGTCTAAAAATAATTGGAGGTGTCACACACTTGTCTAGACATAGGAATAATTTCAAGCCCTCTATGATGCTGATCTAATTTAGACGTGCATTGTGGATACTTGGTTTGTGGTGTTTTGAATAGCTATATTTTAGAGTACTCAATTTCCACTTACTCGTGCCCGGAGGTAGTTGAGTTCCGTTTCCATGTTATCCCAGGGGAAATTATTTACAAGGCATTCCACTGGCGATCAAAATCTTGATGGTAACCCTGAACTTGGAAGAAAATTCGATGGCTAGCTAAACCCTACCACACGCGAGGGTAGGAGCAGGTTTGGTGAAGGATGGTGGACCTAGCGGTAGAGAGGAAAAGGGAAGAAAGGTAGCTTAAGTACAATGAGGAGTGCGAGAAGGAGATAGAGAAGTAGTATGATATTACAGAGTGGATGGTGTTGAGGAGAGAGATGAAGTGTAAAGAATTTGGAGCTCACACGAAGGCGTGGAGCCAAATCATTTGGAAATCCCCTATTTTGGAGAACATGATAGGGAATCATACTCACCTCACATGGGAGTGTGCCGCGGCAGATACGACATAAGCCGCGGGTGTGCATCTAAATCTACCGAGCAACCTAGCCCTTGTGTTTGGTTTTCCAAAGATCTAGTATAACCAAAGAGTCAACAAGCTAGTTTGGGGAGTAATAGAAAAGGAGTAAATAAAGTAGAAAGTGCATCTATGGTCGACAAACGTATTCTTTGTTATTTGGAGGTACCTTTTCAGGTGCATCTTTGACACAAAACTCAAGTGCGTAGAATTTTGGACTCACTTCTGGGAGTAGTACCACTTCACAGATTGTAGGAGTTTAGTTTAGTACCACTATTGGGACACATGGTAGTACATCCACTGGTCCACTTCGGCTACAGGAGGAGGATCAGGGGGCATAGGTGGCTCTAGTTATGGTGGATCTAGTGGGTCTAGAGGCAGAGGTAACACAAGAGGTTCTAGATCAGGTGGGCAGGGTCCTCATCAACCCTAGAATATTTATATGGAGATATTGTGGTGCACAAAATGAATCACAGATTATGAGCACAAGGCAATTCAATTTACAACTACATTACAGAGACATGGTCACAGTTGGTATAGGAATTTTGACCTTGATCAAACTTGCGTAGATTATGCAGCATTATGAGAAGCTTTCCTTAAGGAATTTCATATCCCTGAGTTTGAGTAGAAGATTATAAGCGTGCTCAAGGATATTAAGTAAGGCACTACTGAGAGTGTTTGGGAATATGATGCTTGTTTCAAGACACTATTGTCTAAAATTTCATATGATATCCATGCAAGCCAGCATGCATAGTGGTTTGTTGGGGGCTTGATCACACCTTTTAGAAGGGTGTTATCACATAAGACATATACGGACCCGTGTGAAGCACTTGAAGCTACTTTACACATTGAGGAATTTAGAATTATAGCCAATGGAGTGATCCCATTCCTGGAAGCACAGATTACAACTATGGCAAAGCAATTAGAGAAACTATCGTAAAAATTCGGCTCATGAGACATGCACTAGGATTTGGTGTACATATTGTAAAGTGGAAGGGCACACTAAATATTGTTGTCCCGCATGTCAGTACGTTCATTGTAGCTAGACTATGAGATATGTCATTTAGACCATGATTCAAGTCGTTGCCCATTATTACAACGCGTGATAAGAAAGAATGTATCTTGCTATTGTAAGATTTTTTGGTCCATGAATCACAATACAGAGACTCTGTAGGTTGATTGGTTAGATCCATGATGCCATAGATATTGGTGTGTGACAGACATGAGTATCAAGATAATGCTAAAAGTACAAATCAACACCATGATCATGATAACAACCAAGGGCACTATGATCGGAACGAAGGGCATTTTGAAGTAAGTCATGACAGAGGTCGAGGATACCGTGGTGGATTTAGGGGTTGAGGACGTGGTGGTGGACGAGGTGAGTTTCCTTGTGGAACGTGTTATACATGCGGATCTCCTGACCACTACATGCATGAATGTCCTTAGAATATTACTTGTTATTTTTGTGGGAAGAATCATAACTATGAGGAATGTCTAGACTTATATGAGCATCTTAGCAAGCAGCATAAATAGGAAAACAAGGGCGCATGGATGGTTAGAATACAACATGCCATAGAGAATCAATGGATGCCAAAGTTGGCACGAACCTGAGGTAGTACATGTGAAGATTACTACATATGATGAAACTACGCGTTCCAAAGAGACATTATAGTAGAAGCCTACCATTACTAAGGAGGAGGTTTTACATGTAAGGTACCCAAATCCTACACATTAGAAGGAGGTTTATCAAGAAACCATGGAGGTACTCAAAAATCTTCAAGGTGAAATATAGTGTTTAAAGGAACATCACAGAAATTTGAACAAAATAAGGCAGCAGAGACATTCCAATCGGATATTGATGACTTGAAAGAGGTATGCAAGATGTTACACCAGGAGAATATCATTCCATTATTAGGGAATTAGCTAAACAAAAACATTCTGCGCGTAGGTATTGAAAATTCATGGCAGATCCTGCATGCTAATCTTCCCCCTCATAGCTTGGATTATGACAAGGAAATCACTTTGAATATTGTTGTGGATGGATGGCTTTTGAGCAATATTGATTGACACAGGCACGAAAGTGAATGTGCTTACTTTAGATGCATGGGTACAAATGGGAATACCTCCATTGCATCATCCTCTAATGTATTGTTTATGGCTAATCAAACTAAGGCCACTCCAATCGGAGTTTTAAAGGATGCATTCATTACTATACAAGGGGCCAAGTTCACGGGGACTTTGAGGTCTTAGCACTTGCAGAAGAAGACAAATTCCCAGCTCTACTTGGATTCCATAGGTGTTATGCGAATAATGTTGATCTAAGGTTCAACAAGGGGTATATAAGTTTTGAGAACAAGGAAGAAAGAGTTATTATCCCTTTGATAGATGGGAATTCTATACCTTATGTTGAACCATTGAGTGAGGAAGGCTTGAACAAAATTTATGTACACGTCATTTGAGATCTGGAAGTACTTCAGCCATCTAAGGAAGGAATCCTCTAGTGGGAAGATGCACAATCTGTTGGTGATACTACAAGTTTTGCTTGTGACAATTTGGTGCATGGTACCTATGAGATGGTTAGGCGTGAAGTAAGAAGCACATTTACGTTGAGGATAAAACCTCATTGTATTATGAGGATAGGTAAAAATATGTACCTCGGTATCTTTGGAGAAGGAGACCTACGATATTCCTGCGCGCCATGGAGGAGAAGTGGACAAATCAAGTTGAAAGAAGAAATAAGTTAGTGTATACCCTGCACGGGAAAACATCGCACTAGTGGATGGTTCACAGGGATAATATCATATAATGGAATGAATTTAGAATTGCTCTAACCACTCGGTTCTTCAGGAGAAATGTGCCTACTCAAATCTACATATATCATGGTAATCAACATATTTAGCACCACGTTTAATAGTGTGAGAGACTCTGGACAACGGGGCAAGAAGCTTTACCACCTTCACTTTGGGTTCACAAACTTTATTCCACTTTGCAAATTTGTGCACATGTTTGGTATGTTTACACAGAACTGCATAGGGAAACTGGAAATTGTTAAGATTTAATTACATGAATGACCCATACTTTTGAGTACTTTTCTACTAAACCTCCGGTAAGAGAAGCATTACGGGTTATGGAGCACTTAACTATAGGAGACAAACAAGGCTAAAGAACTCAATCAGGATTTATTTGGTGAGGCAAACTCAAGAGCACGTTTTGATGAAGTAGATGATATAGATGTCAATCTCTTTACTTGCGCTTTCTTTGAGAAGAGAAAGGAAAGATGGTCTACATAGTAGATTATGAGGAAGGAGAAGATTTGTACATAGCTCATTCAATAGGTACACATGAGGTCTTAGACAATATGGATAAAAATGCATGCACTTATCATGAACCTATGAAGACCAAGAAAGTGAACATTGGCACAAATGTTGAACCTAAGGAGGCCATAATTGGGGATTATTGGTCTGATTCTAAAGTGGAAAAGATAATTGAATTACTTGTGTGATTTACTGGGACTTATTCCTAGGGGCTACCATGAGTTAAAGGGGTGCATGATTCATTAGGCGAGATGAAGATTAAGCTAAAGGAAGGAGCATGCCCGGTTAAGAAGAGACCTTACAGATGAACCCAAACCTATGCGTAAAATTTAAAGAAGAAATTGACAAAATGCTGAAATCGGAATCATTAAGCCCTAGAGAATCGAGTGGGTTAGCTCATGGTAATCGGTATAAAGAAAGATGGTTGGATTAGGATTTGTGTAGATTACAGGGATTTGAATGCTACATGTGTGATTGATCATTTTCCTATGCCTTTCACCAAGGAAATATTAGAAGGCATTGTAGGGCACAAAGTTTACTCTTTTACAAATGGATTCTCAGGGTATCATCAGGTTAGAATTACACAGAAGATCAAGAGAAAATGACTTTCACCACTGAATGGGAATTTTTGCATATACTTTGATGCCCTTTGGTTTGAAAATGTGCCTATTATATTTCCACGCATAGTTGTTCAAGCATTCCAAGATTTTATTCACAAATTCTTGCAGGTTTACTTGGATGATTGGACAGTATATGGGCTTGTTAAGGATCATTATGACAATTTGTGCCTAATGTTTGAAAGATGCAGATAGTTAAGCATCTCATTAAACATCAAGAAGTTTGTATTTGCTACACCTTTTGGAACTTTTTTGGGGCACATCATCTGCAAGGAAATTTTGTTAGTAGATCTAGCTAAGGTTACAGTTATTGTGGGCATGGAGGAGCCTACCAGTTAGAGTGAGGCACGCAGATTCTTGGGCCACATAGGGTATTATAGAAAATTTATCAAAGTATATGCAAAGATTTCCATGTCCCTAGAAGAGTTACTAAAAGGAAAAGGGACATTCTATTATGGATAACCGCAGCAGGCGGTGCATTTGAGGAATTGAAGGAGAGACTTACTACAACACCTATTATGTGTTTTCCCTCATGGATCCAACCATTTCATGTATATGTGGATGCCTCTGCACAACCATTGGTGCGGTGTTAGCTCATCCTAGAGAAGGTATTATAGATCATCCTATTTGTTTTGCTAGTAGAAAGTTGACTCCTGCAGAACAAATTATACAACTACAAAGCGCAAAGCCTTGTCGATGATCTACACACTGCATAAGTTTAGATAGTACTTACTAACAACACCTTTTTTATTTTATACAGATCACATGGCATTAAAATACTTGAGAAATAATCCCATTTTACATGGGTGCATATGTCGATGGGTGATCCTATTCCAAGAATTTGACTTTACAATCATGGTAAAACCAGGTAAAAGTAATTATGGCTCGGACCACTTATCAAGGATTCAATATGGGGAGGACGTGTAGATAATTGAAGATATAATATCAGATGTACATTTGTACAGGTTACATTACACGCCTTTAAAATTGGAGGATATTGATGTCTTTTTGCGTATAAGTATGGCGCCGAAGGAATGAAATCCTTAGAGAGGAAACAACTTGCAATTCATGTGACACCCTTCATGTTGATCAGTGGTGACTTATACAAACTGGACAGATGAAGTATTACGCGAATGTGTTACTAGAATATGAGCTCACAAATATCATGGAAGAGGTTCATGGCGGTATTGCAGGTGGGAATTACATAGGTGATGCCACCGTGCGTAAGATTCTACTCATTGAATTATGGTGAGACCCTATACAAATATTGTAAAGAGTATTGTCAAGGCATTTGATCACTATCGGCTCCTTAGAAACCTATAGAAAATAGATGGAATCTCTTTGAGGCCTATTCTTAGTGCGAGAGCCATTTGAGAAATGGTCTATAGACTTTTGGGTCTGTTTCCCTAGTCATGCGTAGAACTAGATCATGCTACATCATCACTTTCACGGATTATCTTACAAGGTGGGAAAAGTAGCACCTACAAAGGAATAATTATATAGCTATCACGCAGTAAGGTTCTTATGGGAAAATATTATCACTAGGTATGGATGTCTCATTGATTTTGACAAGTGATAGGGGCACACATTTTTGAATGAGACATATAGGATATTATTAGATGATTTTATGGTCACGCATCACAAGAGTGTACCTTATCACCCTCAAGAAAATGGGACTGTTGAGGCTTTCAACAAGATATTGAGCCATACCTTGAAAAATGTTTATGATGTTGGGAGGAAAGATTGGGATGATAAAAAAAAAATTGTACTTTGGGTGTATAGAAAATCCTACAAGAGGTTGAATAAGGCTACACCCTTTCAGTTGGTGTTTGGTGCAAAAGTAGTTCTTCCAATGGAATTCATGTTACCATATTTACATATTGTGTGTGATGGAGGTCTAGCTAAAGAATAGGCATTAGAAGAAAGAATTGACAAGTTAATATAGTTGGATGAGAAGCGCGCCATAGCACGTTGGAGTCAGAAGTAGGAAAAGGCCAAGCAAACTTGAGGTTGGAAAGATGGTACTCCTTTATGATTCATAGTTTCTACGACATCCAGAAAACTTAAGGTGCATTATTTGGGACCGTATGTTATCACTCACATCCTTGACTCAAGTGCTTGTCGATTTAGAGGCACTTGATAGAACACGGTTACCAGGTTACTTTAATGGGAGTATGTTGAAGCCCTACTATAAATAAGTCTTCTTGGTATTTGTAATAAGGAATTATTTCCATTTAGTATAGATTTCCCTTTCTATTTCTTTTAATGTATTTCCTTCTTCGTCGCTATGCTTTGTCAATTTAGTTTGGTGTTTTGTGTAATAAGCACGTTTGCGTGCTAGAAGCTAATTACAATCTGAAGTATTTTTATACGTGAGAGGACTGCACATACCATTGGTGTGGGGTGGTTGTTATTTTTATTCAAAAATGGGTACACATAAGAACATACTGTTATAGGTGTTATTTAAAGATGGAAGGAAGTTGCTAGAAAGAAGATTGATCCTAGAGAAGACCATAGTTGGAAATAAAGGAATGAAAAATATAACACGAGGTAAGCAGCGGTCGTGGAAACTACTAGAAGAGGGCGGAGTGGTGAGTTACTTTGGTGCATGGAAGCGTGCAGAAGAGAGTTCTATAGCCAAAAGGTAGGAAGGTGCGCTAGAAGGTTATAGCTAGGGTGCAAAGGTGTATCACACAAAAATTGGGAAAATGGTCAATTAATGAGAGGATTGGTGGTAAGTGAAGGAGAAATAAATGCACTAATGTTTTTAAAATCTATATAAGGATGTGATGCGGGTTCATTTTTACCTTTTTGATCATAAGTATTTAAGTGAGCTAAGTGTGACCAAGCAAAGTGAAACATGTTGAGGTGCAGAGTTCTAAGAAACTAGACGTGAAGAGCAGATTTGTGTTCGGAAGTGGCTTGTGTCCCCATTGGTGAAGGGTTTGAGTGCAACAAAAGCATTGAGAAGGAGCTAGGGCACACGGTTTTGAGCTAGGGTTTGATCTTACTCAACACATGAGACAAAAGGTGGTATTTTTTATAATGGCACCGAAGAAATTACGTACAGCAGGTACGAAGGGGAAGAAAAAGGTGGAAGTTGAGGTTGAAGTTACTGCCAAGAGTAATTTTTAGAGATGATACGGTATCCGTAAGGAGTGATTGTCGACAGGATTGGGATTCTCACATCTGCAGATGTAAAGTAAGTGATAACCAACGTACCACTGACAACAAGGGATATTTGGATGCTTTGCTGACTAAAAATACCAACAAGCGCATGGTGGAGGACATGTCAATGTATGATGACGTTGGGGAGAAGTTACTTAAGAAGGTAGGGGTTTATCAGTTATATGAACTCCCATATTTTGGAAAACCAAAAGCTTTATACCAATGGCTTATGAGAAGATTCCATGAGGACTTTTTCTATTTTGTTGGATGAAGGGTAAGGATCACATAAGCTCAATTGCTACATTGCTACATTGGACATGAATAAGGGCACGAGGACAGATATTATTAGTGATTTGACTGATAAAGTAGATGTTATAGCCACCAGTAAGTAGTTAGGATACTCCAAAGATCCGCTTAAAATGGACATATACAAATTAAGGAAGTATCATGTAGTGCAGGTATCCATGCACCTACTCACTAAGTTGAATGATCAAGAGATATGGTCACAGGTAAATACCATGTGGATATATATCACAAAGAAAATTTCAGAAGGAAAAGTCTACAATGTAGTAGGCTACATTACAGAGACTATTACTAAGAAAGCGTGCACATGTGAGAAGATAATTTTTGGCGCTATTCTATTATCTCTTGTCTTTGTAGAAATTGGAGTGCCCGATGGGCCAAAGAACAAAATTTGGGAATACCCCACTAAAATAAGTCCCTCACGGAGAGGTTTGAGAAATAATTATGTGAAGGAAAAATGAGTGGCCCATTCAAGAAAAGGGCATAATTGTGGTATGACTGAATTTGTGCAACATTTGAGGAGGAATGGTGCATTCCAAAGGATTTACCTTCGGTAGTGGGAAAGGTAGTATAGTTCACGGTGTATCAACATTTCTACATCGTGCGGTTTGTAATGAAGAATGGGACATGGAGCCCATGGTGAAAATTTCCCTATGCCTTCACTTTGGAATGCTCTACTTCTAGGCCTCGGTTCATAGGTTTTAGATGTGTGTTGGCTAAACTTCAACACAAACAAGGTAGATTGTGACTACCTATTGGCGAGGAAATTTGTCGGGTGGAAAAATTTGTGAATTCCTTGCCAACGCTCTGGGAATCTAAGTCCCTCTACTTAATTGGTGAAGTTTTCGTGTATGCATGCGCGAGAAATCATGGATTTATTTGGTGGCCTTTCAGTCGGGGATCCAACAGGGAACTCCACTTGACCACCTGTGGAAAATGCTTGCGAGATAGCTGCAAAGGAAGGAATTTTGATGAGGAGGTGGGAAAGGGAGTGAGAAAAGAGGTAGGAGAATTAATGTTGCGGTAAAAATCATATTCCTACACGCACTAGTTAGAAATTTCAACACATGCATTCATGAGAAGAAACAACTTTTCAAATGGCAACAAGACGAGAAAGATTGCAAACTCAAAGTTTCTCAATCTCCACCATCAATGAGGCTAAAAATCCTTCTTCTTGTATTGATGCTTAAGGCATGTTTTACATAAATGAGGGAATGGAAGAAATTTGAGAATGGAGGAAATTAGAAGAAAATGGCTATCTCCTTTGCTTTCTTCCTATATATTGTAATATAAAGGTATAATGCACTCGTGAGTTTACAAGATCAATTGCCAATGTGGTACAATGGTGTGAAGAAGTGATTAAATCTCCTCTTCAAAGCGAATCTGACTTCTTCTTCCATTTTTAGCGAGAAATTCGCGGTTACAACTTCTTGGATCCTTTCAAAGCGTCTCTTGATTCTTGATTTGCGAAGAAACGCCAATGGCGGAAAAAACCAAACTTTTCATAATGCAGTCGTTACACTCATTTTGTAAATTTGAATTTGAACCATTCATCTTGCCTTTGAAACTTTAAACCAGATCCGTCCACGTGGGAGAAATTTACTGGAGCGGGCATGGAGGATTCCTTTTGCATTTTGTGACTTTATAGAGATTTGGCATTTTGGAATATTTCGCTGCTCACCTTTTGATATGGTCTTGACACGTGGCCTCACTTGAGTGGACACAGATTCAAGGCCACTTTTATAATTTTACCTTTTTTCAATGTGGGCTCAAAAACACAAATCGCTCACTGCCGGCCCGCCCACCTGCTTTGACCTTCGATGCGGGCTTAATGTTTGACTTTCTCCCTTATAGCATGATCGGGGCTATGGGTCACTTTATGCCTTTTAGCCCTTTTTACAAAAAGGCTCAAAACCTCAAATTTCTCCACCGACCCACTTCCCCACTTTGACTCTTTTGATGCGGGATCAACATTTGACTTTTCACTTTGTGATTAGCGGGGGTCATGTAGGTCACTTTATGACTTTTAGCCTTTTTTACAAAGAGGCTCAAAACCTCAAAGTTCTCTACCGACCCTTCTATTAGATATGTCCACGTACCCGTGGATAATGGAGCCAAAATTTGATGGGGAAGAGAATGCCCTATCATTCATCTCTTGTGGAAAAATGCAGAGCCCAATGAAGAAAACTCCACCATTTTGTGCTCGATTTTCAAAATTCTTTCGCGAACCAAGGAATTGAGAAAATACAATATTTGATGATCCATGACCATAGAAAATATGGGCAATTTCATTCAAATAGAGGTTGCATTCTAATAGAATTTTCATGCGTCAGGACAAGGAAACGGAAAATTGATCAAACCACGCAAACTAGAGAGTTTAACAACTTCAAAGCATGAATTTCTCTATCTTTTCTTCTTCACTTTACTTCAAACACTTCCAAAGGGCGTGAGCTCAAAATTTTGAATTTGACTTAGAAAATGAGGGGATTTTGAGGGTGACAACACTACCATACTCTCGAAAAAACATATGTTTATCTAGGTTGGCATGTTTACATTAAGAGGCTCATTTCGAATGTTATAAATATGAAGCCAGATAAGTTTGGCTATCGGGAAAGTGGAGCTGCACTCATATATCTTCACTTAAGCCTAGGCTGGAGAATAAAAAGTATGTGGAGAATGAATTTATGCTCCCAAGGCCGCCTAAGGGAAAACACACAATTGAGAATGTGGAAGCTCCAAATCCTTCCATGACTATAGAGATAGATGAGGAAGAAGAACATGAGGATAGTGGAGGCTTGGACCATAGAGGCTAGAGGTAGCCCATGACAGAGAGTGGAGAGTGAGCATACGAGATACTCCATTGCACGAGATGCAAGAAGGAGAGGAGGACTTGGACAAGGATGCAGTCCCTAAAGAGCACCAATTTAAGAGGGTATTCAAAGAACCAGGACCAAGGCATAGGAACATCACAACCAGTACGAAGGTCACCTCAACTCTTCCCTCATAAGGAAGCACTAGAGAAGAAGAGAAAAAGAAAGCTAAATCTTAGTGAGGAGGTGAAGGAGTCTGAAGAGAGCGCGCTTGGAATCCCAGTTCAACTGGAAGATGTGGAGGATCCCGAAATGAAGAAATGAGAGATGAAGAAGAAAGAGTGAAAGAAATAGAAGAAATTATGCATGAGAAATCTAGTGTGCCTATTATGACTCAGGTAAGAGAAGGGCCAACTCCAAACCTTGGCCCTCATGTTCCTAAGGGGCCAAGGACAAAGAGAAGTGAAGAGTATATTATGCCAAGTATGGGCTATACTGAGGACACAAGCAAAATCATATGCGCTCGGTTTCAAATCACATTGAACCTTAAGGAATTATATGGATGGGAGCTGATGGATCTAGATATGGCCACTACGCATGCAAGGAAACAACTATCCTAGTCCATGCAGACCCATATGGATGAACCAGATTTTTATGTATGTGAGGAGTCATGTGTCTCAAGAAGAGTAAAGAAGGCACCACAGAGTAGGAACATGACCATAAAGCCCACTCTTATGTCTGATGAGCAGGTCAAGCAATTCCTTAGTCAAGTTATCTCACGAGATGGCATGGAGAAATATGAATAAATCCATCACCATTAGAGCATTGATGGAGGATAACAAGGACAAAACTATAGAGATATAGTGGTTAAAGGCAGAGAAGGAAAAATAACGCACAAATAATGAGGCCTTTATTGGCATGGCTGAAGAAATTGGTGATTACATTCGAAGGAAAGGCATCATCTTGAACCAAAGGTACCTAAAAAGTTTCCTTCTTCTATGCATTATGTGCACACTTTGGTTGATTTGGTGCTTAGAGGATGGACCACTTAGAATGCCCGCACCAAAAGATGTTGAACAAGAAGCAGAGAGAGCAAGGGCCTCTATGATCAAAAAAAATTCAACGTATGAGGCAATGATCTAGGCATTAAAGGATGATCTTAAGAAAGAAGTAGACCAAGCTCTTAATTTTTGCTCACTACCAAATGTAGTAATAAGGACTAGGACTCTAGTTGAAGATAAAGAAGTCCTGACAACAATGAAAGATGAGACTTTAGGGCATGTAGAAAGATTGGCACTAGTAAAAAAAAAGTGTGAAGCCCTTGCAACAACTCAAGATCCACATAAGAAGATGATAGATGAGATTGGGAAGCTCATAGCATAGAATATGGATCTTCTGGAAGGACTAATGTCTGTTATGGCTAATGTTGTCTGGGTACTACAGAATGAGAAGGAAAAGATTACTCAAGACGAGTTAGATGCCATCACCACATATACTCCAGAGAAGATAAGGACCATGCTAGATGACTGGAAAACACTGGAGTCAGAAATCAAACTTGAATATCTAGATTTGATCCTCCCAATTGAAGAAGAGGATGTTGTAGAGTAAAGATTCATTCTTTTATACAATGATTCTTTAATTCTTTCAATTCTTATTCTTTATTATTTGGGAACATCAAAAAGAATCCCCATTTTCGAGACAACAATGTACTTTAGTGTGGGGTAATGTTGAGTAGACATAATATTGTTCTAAGGATAAGACACACAAAATAATATGTGTGCGGGAACAAGGCGCATTTGAAGGCGTGGAATAATAGGGAAGGAATCACACACCAGAACAGTTGGCTTGGACTTAGCCATTTTTATGGATAAGGGCTATTTTGGAGATAGCATGTGGAGCACACATCGGGATGGAGACTTATGCGACACGCAAATGGTATTTTGGGAATGAGCGGATGATAAGCACCATGCATGGTTGTAGTTAATAATATGATTACTTCTTCCAGTTAACTATAGGACATCTATTATTAGCGCACTTGCATGTGTGCATATTTTTGTAAAGGCTCGTGGTTATTAACAAAGCATGCAACCTATTTTGAGAAGTGCATAGGTGGTGAAGGGAAAGTCCCCACCTCTATAAATATGTATTGAACTATGTAGTTTAGGGAGACTAGTGTGTGAATTATTGTAGAGTTATGTTGTTGGATCTGATGCGCGCATGACTTATGGTGATACTTTATAATGTAAGAAGCTTTTGTGTTTTACAGTGTTTAATGTAATGGATGATATTGGCTGGATAATGGTGTTAGACATAACTAAAACTGGTTCATGTATGGTTAATCTTATTACAATTATTGTTTAATTCATGATTCTCTAAGATCTAGATCTGGATTATGCATTGTGGAATGTTTATGTTTAATTATGGATCTGAATATGTCTTATCTTCATCACACTAACATCCTACACAAGTAGCTCTAAAGATGGTTTTGGTACCTGTGTGTGCTGCGGGTGAGCACTCAACTCAAGCTGGGTGATGTGCCAACGCGTCTGGGTTATTTATAGTAGATTCTAGGATGCATCACGTGTTGCATAAGTTCGAGACAACTTCTTGCTAAGAACACCTTTTTTCTATACAGATCACATGACATTTAAATACTTGGTAAATAAGCTCATTTTACAGGGGTGCATATGTCGATGGGTTCTATTATTTCAAGAGTTTGACTTTACAGTTGTGGTAAATCTAGGTAAAATAAATTATGGCCTAGACAACTTATCAAGGATTCAATCAAGAGAGGACATGCAAAGTATTGATGATATAATTTCATATACACAATTATATAGGTTGAATGTACATGTATGGCACCTGAAGGAATCAAGGCCTTGGAAAAGAAACAACTTGCAATTCGCGACGCACCTTTCATGTTGATCAGTGGTGACTTATAAAAATTAGGTGAGATGAAGTATTGATCCGGTGTGTCTTGGAGAAAGAGCGCACAACAATCATGGAGGAGGTTCATGGCGGTATTACAGGTGTAGACACCATGCGGTGACGCCACCATGCACAAGATTCTACTAGTTGGTTTATGGTGGGATACCTTATACAAGGATTGTAAGGATTTTTATAAGGTGTGTGATCACTTGTCGTGACTTGGAAAACCTAAGTAAACAAATGAAATGTCTTTAAGGTCTATTGCTAGCGTAGAACCTTTTGAGAAATGGGAAATTGACTTTGTGGGTCCTATTTCCCTAGCCACGTGAAAACCTGGATCGTACATCATCACTTGTAAAGATTATCTTACAAGGTTGGCGAAGCAAAACCTATAAAGGATTATACAAGAGCAACATGCACAGCTAAGGTTCTTATGGGAAAATATTCTTACCATGTATGGATGTCCTTTAAGTTTGGTAAGTGATAAAGGCACTCATTTTATTAATGATACCATCAAGATATTAGTGGATGAACTTATGGTTGCACACTATAAGACAACACCTTATCACCCTCAGGAAAATGGGACTGTTAAGGATTTTAAAAATATATTGAGCCAGACTTTGACAAGGATTTGTGATGTTGGAAGGAAAGACTGGGATGATAAAATTTTTGTTATACTTTGGGCATATAGAACAACCTACAAACGGTTGAATAAGGAAACACCATTTCAGTTGGTGTTTGGCACATAAGTAGTTCTTCCCATGGAATTCATGTTACATTCTTTGCATATTATGCGCACATGAGGTCTAGTTGATGAGCAAGCATTGGAAGAGAGAATTGAAAAGTTTACACAACTGAATGAGAGGTGCGCCATAGCATGATGGAGTCATAAGTAAGAAAAATCTATAAAAAAGGCATGGCAAGATAGGCACATCAAGGACAAGAAGCTCGAGGTTGGGCAGATGGTATTTCTTTATGATTCAAACTTTCTGCACCACCAGCAAGCTTAAGGTGCATTGGTTGGGATCGTATGTTATCACTCATATACTTGACTCAGGCACTTGTCACTAGAGGTGCTTGATGGAACATGATTTCTCAATTATTTCAACGGGAGTAGGCTGAATCCCTACTATAAATAATCCTTCTTGGTGTTTGTAATAAGGAAATATTTCCATTTAGATTAGATTTCCCTTATTTTATTTCCTTTAGATGTGTTTCCTTCCTTGTCACTATGCTTTGTCAATTTAGTTCAGTGTTATGTGTAATAAGTGCATTTACACGCCGAGAAGATGATTACAATCTCAAGTGTTTTTATGCATAGAGGATTGCACATACCCTTAGTGTGGGGTGGATAAAGAAGGTTAGTCTGGTACAAAAATAAATAAACTCACAGGTGTCCATAAAGGGAACAAGTTTTGAAAAGTGATGAAAACTTCAAGAGGATTGCTCAAAGTTAAAGACCACGCGTAAGGTGGTGAGCGCTCAATATAACTCAAGGAGGTTGCAGCATTTGAGACTACATATGTTTGGGTCACATTGGATAAATACTTTGGCATAAGGAAGCACGGGTAGAGGAGATCTGTGACAAATAAGTAGTGGCGTGCCAGAAAGTTATGACTGAGGCACAAAAGTTTGAGGTGCGAGAGATTGGGCGTAGGAAAAAGAGGCACAAAACGCATTCAAAGGGAATTAATACCATGTATGGTGGTAGGTGGAGAAATTAATGAAGGGGATTTTTGAAACTTGGTTTAAATCTAGTGTTTACAACGGCATTTGTTACCTTGCGAGTTTGAAGAAAATTGAGAAGTGCGAAGAAGAGTGGAGACGACGAGCACTCTGCAAAGCGAGTAAACCTGTCGCATTTCAAAGCATGTTGTTGAGCATCCAGGTACGGAAGCAAGATTCAAGTGGTGGTGTGTGTGCACGACGGAAGAGTGAATTAGGTTTCAATTGCATGACAGCTAGGATTTTCATTCACACTCACAGGATTGAAAGGAACAATGGCACCATGAAAGGCTCCAGTTGTGGAGAAGGAGGTTGACGATCTAGTAGAGGAGTGGTTGGTTGAGATGTTATATCCGAAGGAGTTATTGAGGGTGGCCATGGACAACAAATATTACATAGTGTAGGGTTTCATAAATCAACCACCGCACTGAAAAATGCCTCAAGGATGTCGCAACATAATTTTACATGAAGACAAATTAGTAGTTGGCATGACGACACAAGGGTTCTGGATGCCTCGAGAAGAAATTACTCGAAAGCGTGGGGTTCATACAAATTCTGGAGTTTCCCTCTTTTTAGGAAGCCCAAGAAATTTTACCAGTGGCTCATGTCACGTGTGCATGAGGACCTTTTCCACTTCATGGGTAGGAGAATAAGGATCGCCACCAAGTTGATTGGGAAGGTGATAGGGTTACGTGACTTGGGCTCGAGATCACTAGAGATCTATTAGATGATGAGGGCATTGATGCCACAACCACCCTACATCATTATAAGAAGGGGTTCGAGCCTTCAAAGTAACCAACATTACAAACATGGCCACCAGGGTTGCAACACGCTTGACATGAAGCAAGTTGGGTGCCACTGAACGGTGGAATGAGGTGAATATGCGTTGGTTACATATAGCACATAAAATGGTCAACAAGACATATTAAAGCAAAGGTGTAGGGTACATCATATAAAGCTTGGTGAATGAGGAGCGCGTCCAAGCAGATAAAAGTGAGAAGAATACTTGGAATGAAATCCTATTATTGATTGTATTTAGTGAAATTGGAGTACTGACGGACCTAGGGAGAACATCTGGGAGTTTCCGTTGGAGAATAAATCCCTAGCAAATAAATTTTCCAAATACACTCTACGCGGAATTGTTTCTAACACATATAAGGAGTGCCTGGGAAGGTGGTTCAGGAGACTATGCATGGAATTTAAAGGAGAATGGCGTATTCCGCGTGAGCTGCCCAAAGTACTAAATGGAGAAGTTGAGTTTGCATTCTACCAACACTTCAGCTTGGGGTGCTTCCATATGCATTCGGAAGTAAGATTCCATGGTGTAAGTTTCCCTTTGATTTTACTGCCAAATATTTTAAGGAGTCAATGAACAGGTTCCATGAAAAGTGCAAGCTCCGGTTTGACGCGACTACGTAGACCTAGATATCCACATTCTCGCAAGACTTATGTGTGTTCGGGAAAGAGGCCTATGTGGAAACCATGGAATCATGCAATGTGGACAACACACCAAAGATTTTGGTTGTAGGAAAAATTGAACCTACGTGCATGTACATTTATCTGAGGCTAAGGTTCAAGGATGGAAAGGTGGTGAAGGGCACGGATATGACACTCCCATGACCTACAAAAAAGGGGCAGACTCCATGGGAACATCAAGGCAAGATGCCTCTGCACCCCCAACTCAGGAATATCTAGTGGCTATAAAGTTGGATAACGTCCTGGAGTAGGAGGAACCAAAGGACAGTGCCAGACTTGTGCATACCAAGAGTTCAGCAGAAAAGGTGCACATTCGAGAGACACAGGCGCATTGGACTTCACAACCGGTAAGAGATCACCGCGCATAACTCCTATGAAGAATGAGGAAGAAGAAAGGATAAAATTCTAAAAATATGTTCCTATAAAGGATAGTGAGGAGGAAGAGTCCCCTCAGTGAAGCGCGTAGAAGAAGGAGGACACCCCTAGTGTTGAGATGCAGGAGGATGAAGATATTGGGTACCCAGTCGTATATGAAACCATTGAAAACATGTGAGTACCCATGAGTAGCACTCATGTGAAAGGGAAAGTAGCACCCGTGAGGATACAGAATTTTGGAATGCATCATAGCTGAAGGAGAAGAGAAAGAGGGAGAAGTAGACCAAAATTTCAGAGACATTGTGTAGTAGGAAGTAGGCATGGTAGTATAGCAAGAAGAGGGTGCATTTGTTCATGAGGACGTTGGCGAACACACAGGTGGGCATAATGATGAATAGGTAGCGGGAACTCAAAATTTGGGCTACCTGGATGACCAATAAAAATTATTCGCGCACGCTTCCAAAACACCCCCCAATATATAATTGTATGGATGGGATTGGGTGGATCCATATATGGCCAACACACGCACTCGCAAGTAGTTATCATGGAGCATACAGACTCACATGGATGAGCCTGACTTTGATGTTTGTGAGGAGGCGTGTAGTTCAAAGAAGATGATGAAGGTACCACATACACACCATATGACGATCAAACCCATGCAATTTTCTAGATGAACATGTGAGTAACGCATTGGTCAAAGTATCCACTGAAGTAGCGCGCTACAATATTGATAAGGTGGAAACAGTACAGGCGCTCCTGGAAGATAAGAAAGATAAGGATAGAGAAATCAAATGACTCACCCATGAGCGGGATAATGTAGGGGCCAAGGCACATATAGTTAAAAAATGGCCGAACAGATTGTCAATGAAATCTTGCATAAAAGGCCCAATTTTCACAAGAAGTTTTCGAGAGGAGTTCAAGTCGAAACTAAATTACCTTCGTATAGCAGTTCAATTGCTTTTATAGGATGAACCAGTACACCTCCTTAAACCAAAGGATGCTACAAAAGAAGCATCAAGGGCCAAGGCTTCGATTGCAAGGAAGGTATCTAGCTATGAGGTTGTTTTGCAAGCCATAAAAGATGAAATGAAGAAGGTAGATACAGTATTGGCCATGTGTACAATGCCTAATAACTTAATACAGGTAAGGAAAAGGTAGAGGAGAATGAGGTTCTATAGGAAACAAAGGATGAAACACTCGGGTGCACATGAATGAGTTACCTTGGTAGAGACAAAATGCGACACGCTGGATGCTACGAGGAAACATCACATGGATCGGATCAAGGGCATCGGGAAGCTCATTTCTGCAAAGGTGGATGTCATGGAAGGGATGGTCTTAGGTATGGCCAACATCCTTAGAATTTTAAATAGTGAGGGTAGAAACATGACTCTTGATGAGTTAGATGGTGTTGTTATGGAAATCTCGACAAGGAAAATGCCGCGCTTAAGGACTGGTATGAATTTGAGGGAAATTCAAAGTGAATATCCAAAATTCATTCTTCCAAAAGAAGAAAAGGGTACACAATAAGACAACTCACCATATTCTTTATTTTTTGTTCTTTCATTCCTTTATCCAATATTCATTAGAGCGACAAGATGATTACCCATTTTTGGGGTGACAATCGATTTTAGTGTGGGGTAATGTTGGACGGATAAAAATGGCCTAAGTGTCGGGCGCGTTAATGTAGGGCACCTTGAAAGAGTGCATCTTTCTACAATATATATGAGGCGCCCAGGATCAGGACTTGGTCGTTTCTATTGTAAAGGCTATTTTTGGAGTTAGCGTGTTGAGCACACAAAGACATGAAGACTTGCGGTCCACACAATGGTATTTTGGGAACAATCAACAATTGAGCGCCATGCATAGTTTAGGCTAATAATAGGACTTCTACTCAGAGTTAACTATAGGAAGTCTATTGTTAGAACACTTGCATGTCGTGCATCCTTTGTAAAGGCACATGATTATTATTAGCATGTGACCTATTTTGAGAAGTGCATGGGTGGTGAAGGGAAAGTCCCCACCCCTATATATGTGTTGATTAGTACGGTTTGGTGAGTTTCAACTTGTAGAGTTATGCTATTGGTTTTGTCACGCGCATAACTCATGGAGATACTTATGTAATGTAAGAAGCTTTTGTGTTTTACAATGTATTTAATACAATGGTTCATATTGGCTAGATAATGGTGTTGAACATGACTGAATCTGGTTCTTGCATTGTAAATCTTGTTATAGTCATTATTTAGTTCATCTTACATATATTTTAAGATCTAAATCTGGTTTATGCACCGTGTGTTGTTTACTCTTGGTTATGAATCTGAATACCTATATGCACCATCATGCTAACATTTTGTACAAGAAACTCTAAAGAGGGAGTTTGTGCCTTTATGCGCTTCGGGTGAGCGCTCAGTTCAAGATGAGTGATGTGTCAGCGCGCATAGGTTATTCACAAAGGAATTCTAGGCTCCATCACCATACACAAACCCCATGACAATCATCAGTTTTCTTTATTCTTAAGATATCATTATGGGTGACACTACCATTACTTGAGGTGGAAAATTAAGGTTGGCCAACATCTCAACAATCCTTATTTGTTCAAATATTACATTATACAAGAGAGAAAATGCACACATAATTTCCCGATAAATATGAAATAAAAACAACTTTGGAAAGAAGCACTTGTGGGTGCCCTCATCATTTTTTGTGGAATTTGGGCATTTCTCATATGTTTTGCATTTGTGGGATTCAAACATGTGTTTCCACATCGTTTCTGCATTTTGAACGGTTCTTTTACTTCTTCATTTTCACAAGACTCCCCAAAGGACCAAGTTTTATTATCAAAAGAAGTCGGCAAGAATTAGTAATGATGGTCTCGGTGGTGGGAATAAATCTTCACTCGAGAGGTTGTTGTATGGGCATGGTGAATGAAGAGTGAGAAATAATTGACATTATTTTTCAATTTGTGAAAATACTATTGTGTTGGCATAATTATGAGGATGCATAGCTATTATACCAACACAACACAACAAATATGGAGATGTGTGTTTTGAGTTTGTAGAGGTAGGGCAATATATATACATCTTTTCACAATACGAAAAAATAAATACAAGAATGTGTTTGCACAAAAAATAAATCAATTCACATCAAAACTTTCTTATCAATTAAATCCTCTAGTGGTCTATGAAAATGAAAGGTGGGTCCCACATTTATAACCCGGGGTAGGTCACAACTATCCCAACTAATTAACAATTAATATTTAATAAATTGAATTATTTAAAGTTAACTTTACCAAACTTAATTTAACTTGATTTTTTTAATTTAATTATATTTACCCTAAATAAACTTTCATTAATTATTAAATATAATGTAAATAACAATACACAATGGTAAATGACACAACACATTGTTTACAGTGGGAAAACCTCGAGGAGGTTAAAAACCACCAAAAATAATATATATCCATTTAATTGAGAAACCTAGTAATTTACAATTAGTAACATGTCCAATAAGATCCTTTTTCTCCTTTCACTTCTCATCTCTCCATGATAATTTTCATGGGCCCCAGTGTCCTATTTTATTTGGGTGATTTGGTGTGTACTAAAACACCTTTTCATATTAAATATAACTTACGAACTATATAAGGGGTTAGTAACCCACTTAATATTATGTTCCAAAACTAATGTCTCGATTAATATTGGTCTTAGGTATAGCTTGTGTACTCTTATATTTCTTACTTCAAAGGGATGATATTAAAAATTGTGTCTAATTCATTATGTAGTTTCCTAATCAATATATTAAAAATTATTCTCCCTCTTACGATGGGATCTACTATTCCAAACACATATTTCTTGGTTACTAATGCTCTTAATACATGTAATATTCTTTTAGGATACCCTTCGATTCATGATCTTAGGGATATTCCTTCTATTCTCCATTAATGCATAAATCAAACTTATAATAATCAAGTTTTTATGCTCTAAGGTATATCTTACTAGGCTTAGTTACTTGTTACCTCTTCCAATAAAATCACAACAGTGATTTTCAATCTCATGCCTATCAAGCTCACTCATGTTATAATGTCTATCTCTAGAATATATTCTCCTTAGTCTCCTTATGTATACATGAAATCTCCTAAGCATTTCCCACAATGTATGCTTAAAGTGATACATCCTACTCACATTGTGCATAATATAATTACGAGGCCAAAGTATCCTAATGTTTTGGATCCCTTGACTCTTCACCTTATTGGTCAAGTCATCAAGTAGCACTTATTTTGCAAATCTTCCAAAAAAACATTTAAATATTCTAATAATCCAAAAACATTCAAATATTTTTGAAATACCAAATAATGATCTAAAAATGGCTTGATCCACTAGCTTCTTTACTTTCCATATGTTGTTTGTCACATGGTTTTATAGATTTAACATTTTTTATACTCCTTAGACACTTACATTTCACAAGGTATATGAACATGATGTAGGACACATGTGACTCTACAATTGTAGACACCTAAAATATGCTTACACTTAGCATTTCCTCCAATTCAACCGATTGATGACATTTCGTTAATCAACCCTTCTTCGCTCCATTCTTGGATTCCCATTCACGGCACCTTCTCGATCGTATTGTTCCCATATTCAACTTGTTTGGCTAATATCTCTCTTATTAGCTAAACATTACTCCTTTCGACCATTCAAAACCTCCCTAGTTCTCTCTAGACCACTTCTATTGGCTTCGTAGGCTATCTATCAGTCACAATTGATTATCCAGACCCCTCCTAACTCTCAATGAGTCTCTAATCACTTGTTAATCAAGTTTAACTAGCCTAATCCTAGCTCAACTAAGCCTAAAGCATGTTTATCCTAATCTAATCTAAAAGTGATTTTTGAGCTTTAGTCCCACATTCACCCAAATTCCAAATTCTTCCAAACCAAAAACTATAAATACAAGGCTAAGCCTACCCATTCAAAGACACAACTTTACATAAGTTAAAACCAAAACAAGCCTAAGAAAGCTTAAGAGCTCATTCGCATTTGCCAAGCTAATAAGGCATTTGATCTTGGGCCATCCACCATTAAAAGAGCTTCATCTTGCACCCATGTTAGGTTAGTAATGGAATAGCTAAACTTGGCCATGTAGCCATTTAGTGAGATTCATTCACCCTCATGGAGTAAACAATAAAACTGATTTGCTTAGATCCTCTTAGGTTCATTATTTCAAGCTTTCAAAGAATAGAGGTTAAATGTTATTTTGTTACATTTCTTGTTTATTTCAAGTTTGAATACATGCAAAGTAGGTTTCCTTGCTCATTTCTTATCTGATGGTCCATTGAGGGACTTTGCACAAAGCTTTGGGGTTTTGCCCCATATCCATAGCTCTTTGCAAAATCTTTCATTGAACACGACAATGTTTATAGAAGTTGGAATTCTCCTCTTACCCAAAGGCCATAAATGTTTTTGGCATCACCTTGATGCAGAGCCTATTTCAACTTCATTACATTCAGCAAGACATGGAAGGTTCATTCAAACAAGCACTCTGTTTTAGAAGACCTTGAACTTAGTTCATATGAATCAAACAAGAAAAAACTTGCTCTTTTCATGCATAAACATACCTTCACTATCAACTTACCTTGTATTATACTCTTCCTCAAATCCCTATTCACTTGCTCAATGCTTATCCTCAAGCTTAGAATCACAATTACTCTGCTTTTAGATCTAAAGCGTCCCTATATGGCTTCAACTAGCTCTTTCCTTCTTGACAAAAATCTAAATTTCAAGAAAATTTTAAGCTTCTAGCCTCATTATATTTGTCCAATCATTTCTTCATGTTCCTAGACCTCCTACCAAACAAACTCATCCATAAAAATGAATAAAATCAATCAATTGTGTCAATCTCACTCTTCTTCACTATAACTATCCTTGTTGTGCTTCTCGAAGCAAGTGTTCTTGGTAGATTCATGAATAGAACAATCAAAGGATCTCATCAAGTTGAAACCTATTTCAAGTACCCATTAGGCCTCCTGAGATGTGGGTAAACTTTCATGTCTTAACTCTTTTGATAGATCAAACTATCACCCTTATCCTTCCTTCACTCTCTTGGGCTCCTACTAACCACATCAAAGGTGTTTTCCTGATGTAACTCCGGTTGTATTCACTCATTCATCAAATTAAGGTCATTTCACAACACTCATTTGGGGCCTCCCACTGTGTGCAAAGTTTCACTAGATCTTCATTCACAAAATTTGACTCAAAATCACTATTTTATTCTCTCTATTAGGTCTCCTTAGGCTACACAGTTTGAGATACCATGCCTTTGTCATGAATCTGCGAGAGTTACGAGATAGATTAATCTATAAAACTGCCAAAATAAATGAAAGGGAGGTTCAAAGATCATATGTTAAAAATTTCAAACCTTAACTCAAACTTTAAGGCCATCAATTAGAAACCCTCATTAAACCCTAGTAGGGTTTCCTTCAAATTGGATGGAGCTATTTTGAATCAAATGAACAAGACTTAGTTTCAAAACAAAAAAATTTACCCATATACTTTTTGTACCTTCCTTCACGTATTTTTCTTACCAATAAGGTTGAGGAAATCTTCAAACTTTGAAAAAGATGGCAAATGACTCTGCCTTACCCTTTAGAACAAGGTTTCCTAACCCTCCAAGATCTTGTAGACTCGAGAAATCCTTCACCTTAATTTGCATGGTTGATTAAAGGATTTTGTTATGCATATAATACATTTACACACCTTCTTGATATATAACCTTCAAATGGTGTTCTATTTGGTCATATGCTTCAACTTAGCCAAATAATTCTCTATTATAGGTTCTAATTGATTATCAAGCAAACACAAAGCAACTTAACACCGATCAACCCTCCTTCACATCCTGTGATTGGATTTAAGATTAAATTCTCCCTTTCACAACGTGAAATATCCTCATATAAGTTAAACTCATCTATAATACCAAGAAATGATCGAACTATGTGCAATTCTTGCATCATAATAAATTGTTACAGTACTTTAAGGAATACTAAGCAAACCTTCACAAAACCAATAGAATCTCACAAGTACCAAAGAAAATACAAAACAAAATCCTTATTACTCTTCTTAATCTCTTTTACAATTGCATGCACATAGTTTCCACAATCATTCACCATGCACAATATTGCTTGAAAACTATCACAAAGAGTATATACACACGAGAAACCTCACACCAACTTTCGTGAAGCTTTCTTTGATTCTCAATCTAATGGAATGCGGAGAAATCAATTACAAAACAATATATATACTCTTCTCAAACAGTTTCCACCTAAGAAATCCCCTTAAAACCTCAAGGTCTCATGTTTGGCTCTTATTACAACATTGAGATTTTGGGTTAGAACTTCAAATACCTAACACTTAACACTTATTAAGACTCCTAGACTCCTATTACAACTTTGAAATTCCATAAATGACCTCTAAAGTGTAAAAAGTCCTAAGGAAAACCAAAATAGCCTCCAAATTCAAATTTTCCCTTTTTGGAGGAAAAGGAAAAATTTAAAATTGTGAAGGACTTGACACATGCTAACAACTCTAGATGACCACAAATGACCTCTAAAACCTATAAACATACTTTAAAAACCAAAATTTGATGTTTCCATCCTTATATACATGCTAGAGATGATGCTCCCGCATCACACCTTCACTATCATGTGTTATTATTTCATTGCATTGTGTTATTTCACTTCCTATTCATGTTATATTATATATTTTTATATATGTTATTTATTCATATTAATACATGTGGATCGTATAGGACTAGTATACCTTGTTCCATGTGCCCATTGGTTATTGTCTAAGTGTTGTCTAAAATTATCACCACTTTTTACCTTAGTTTCTTGGCTTATATATGTGTCCTTTAGCCTTCTCTATGTGTGTTTCACTTAGGTTTCCCTTGTTTGCAACCTTAGTTTCCTTTTTTTGTTTGGCCCTTGATTGTGTGTGTGATACTAATGTGTTCCGTATATATGGCTCTTAGCCTTCATTGTGACTATATATGTGAATTTTATTATTGCTCTTGTATGTTTTTAATCTTGTATACTTATATTCCGGTGTTTTATGTTATCTCTTTATTTCATGGTTTCTACCATACACTATCTTGTAGGGATTGATTCTATATGGTGGCCAACTATAGCTATCTTTTATGTGATTCAATGATGACTATATGATACATTCTATATGGCATTATTTTATTCTTGTAAGGAAAGTGATCTACAGGAATATCACTTACCTTAAAATGTGGGGCATTCAAAGTGGGGTTATGATATGAATATCAATGTATTTCAGGCACATAGCTAGATTACAAAATACACACTATAATGAAACAATATAAAAACACAAGAACATCAACAAATATAAATAATTTAAAAAAATTCTAGGAAAAATTCATCCAATGGGGATTAAACCACCATACATTACTCTCCAAGGTAGATGGTACCATCCTTGTCATATTTTGGCAATTAAATGAGAAATGTTTGGAACATACAAGCTTTTACAAGTTTTTGAATAGGTTTACGGATAGATGGCATAGTTTAGATAAAAATTAACTACATTTTGGTATAGAATGTGGGGACATGAATGTTTCACTCCCTTTCAACTTTGTGCATCTTAGAATCATTACAAATTTTACATTACAAGGTGTGGGTGCATGATCATTACTTCATTACCAGTTGGCCTTGTACATTTAGTACATCAACACTTTTACAATGCACGGTGGAAACATGAGTGTACTTTGCATTCCCTTATGAATTTATGTAAGTTATATGTTGGAGCCTAGATTTTTTTGTAGTGGTGTGGTTATATGGGTGAAATATTTAAGGGGTAGTTAGATGCTTTATGACACTCTTCCGCTCACTCTCTTTGGAATATTCAAAGGGTGGACAAACGACTTATGAAAATCTTCCTATCTTTATTGGGAAGTCTTTAAAAGGAAGCTAGATGCCTTGTGAAACCATTCCTTTGGTGCATTAGAGAACATAATTACCTTAGTGGTTTTGGTTACTTCTCCAAATTGGGGAATGATCACCCCCATCCTCCAGTGGCACAATTTCAATCCATCTCTCCAAGTGATTCAATAAGGGAGTTGCTCCTTTTGCGAGGAAAACGGGTGTATTCCTTCTATGCTTTATTCATGTTCAATTTCCAAAGTTCAAATTCAATTTCAATATATCATCAAAGTTTAATTATTTCTACATGGACATTGACTAGACTCTATGTTAAAGGTTTTCACATTTGGGATTTTGTGACCACCTCAAGCATCTCAAGCAATCAAGAAAATAATTAGGAAAATACGAGTGTGTTTTCACATGCATATTTTATTTTCCTTCAAGAAAGAAAATTTCATTTCCTAACTTCAAAAGGGGAAAATGTAGACACCTAAAATTGGTAATTAATCACTTGATAATTTTAATATTGGATTAATCCATAAATCATGAATTTTGAACATATTTTGATCCTAATTGTTATATCCCTAGTCCTATTGCAATAATTTCTCTCCTCATTTCACTGCTTAGTCACTCACATTAGTCATAAATAGTCCACTAACCCTATTTTTCGCATGCAAAACTTTCTAGCACTACAAACCGCTCTGAACCAAACTACCAAACTACGAAATGGTTTGTTGTGAAACTTTTGGTTTTTACCCAACCCTTCCAATGGTTATTTTTTCAATTTGATATATTTTATGGGTTATTACTTTCCTTATCATTTTTCCTTAATGTTAAATTACACCTATATACCATATATAAGCAAGCCAAACACACTCATTTACTCACCTAGAACTTACAAGGACTCCTAAAACAGATTATCTCTCAAAAGGAACTCCAAAATCTCCTAAATATCCTTAAATCAATAGCACACATTAGGATCAACCTTTACATAGGTCGAATCACTCCAAACCATGTTCTAGATTCAAGCTTCTCAAGCGAAGACAATCAAAGTAAATTAGATCAATACGTAAGCAATACATTTCAAGCATTGTCAAGTGATGTAATTATCAAATTTATAATTGCATCCATATATATATCACATCTTTAGGAGGATAACTACGTGCAATTTTAGGACTTTTTCTAGTAATGTTAGCATAGGTGACCTTTTTATAGGGGTTTCACCCATGGTTGGGGTTACGGGTCATTTTGGTTAAAGCTATTGGATTTCATACATTTATGATACCTAATATCTTATATATTCATATTACAACCAATTGTAAGGGCATATAAAGTTGCATAGTACCAACATCTTCCTAGATGGAACTTCCAGTTATGGATATAAGAGCAAAAAGAGTTTGACATTTTAGTCTGAGTTTGATGGTTTAGTCCTAGTACATTATGCACTCATGTAAATAGAGACAAAACATATACAAGACATTTAAGTTTTGTTCACCACTCTATTACACCTAGATCATCTTTCAAATCATCTAAATAGCTATGTGCACTTGATTTCTCATTCTTTACTAGATTTAGCACATGTTCTTATTGATCTATCTTGTAAATTGTTATATATGTATATTTTGATATTAATTTTTAATTATTAATATGAATACATGTCATGTTTATAACCCTAATCTAAATTTTAAATAATAAATTGGCATATCTATGTTTTATTTAATTTATAGATTAGATCAACAAGTTGATCATTGTTAACATTATGTACACCACATGTACCAATACCATGATCATTAAGTCTAATTTGAGATAAATACATAGTCAATGTAGTATTCTCATACGACTTTATATCTTCTTCATTATCATCATCATATTGTGGTCTTAATTATAACCAACACATTATTGACCTTCATCCTCATATGGAACATTTAAGGGGATGTGTTGTGCATGTAGCAAATGATCATTGATATCTTCTACTTTTATACAATGTCATATTTTCCATCACATATTTATAGATATAGTGGATGGTAATTTATGGAAAATAAAGTTTTTTGAGTCATAGACACGTCATGCTCTAGGATGGAAATGTATTACCCACTTCCATTTTTATTCCTCTACATCTTTATATAAAAATATCTACATGAAGTTTATGAGAAAATATTAATACATGTGAAGATAATATATTGTATAGTGAGTTATCTTGAATGAAATAAATAAAAATTAAACATGTGGAAAACGTTCGGTCAAAACATACGACTCCTTTATTTCTAATAGTTATTGTTGTAGTCTATGGCATATAAATCACTATTTACATATTGTTTCATAGATCTAGTGCCCTTAATATCCTCATACCACTACAATTGAATAACACAATTTTTAGGATCTTATAATTCAACACAATTATTTTTTGAATCAATCCAAGGTAAATTGAATTTCCCTCAATAGAATTTGTTTATTTGGATCTTGCACAACTACCTACTCAAACTTGACAACAACTCCATAATTGCAATCGACTCTATTTTTGTCTTGAAACTTTCTACCCGAAAGTATTTTCCTTCAACCCACATTCCATCATAAGTCTTCACTTGATTTTATAGTGAAAATAAAACAAAATAATAGTTGAAATAAAAATTATATTATAATAATATTTATAATAAACACTTTTCAAATAAAATTGTAAGTTTATGAAAAATAATACTTACAAATTCTTCACGTCCTTATACAATGTCTAAGTGTTCTTCATCTACATTGGGATCACCATTCTCCTTTAAATTGTGAAGATTATCATATAGCCAATTGATTGTATGTTATAGGGCCAATCTTTCTCTTGTAAACCCTCCAACACCATCTCTTTGTGCCTTTTTTTTAATCGATCTCTTTCCTCTTGTACATGAATTTTTCTCTTCATATAATTAAATCCATTTACTCATTGATTCTCTATAATGAAGAATAAAATAGCTTGTTATTTTATCATCAACTCTTTGTACAAAACACAACAAATAATTTGGATGTGGGAAATTACAATTCTTATATGTGCATGTATTCATTACACATATCAAGCCTCTTCTCACCCTTTCCTAATAGTATCTCTCCCAAATTTTCCCATATTCATGACCAACAATAGTAGTGCATTATTTTTCTTTTGATAAATATTCAATAATAAATAAGAAGATTTGATTAATGATATATCCCTCAACCATTGAACATTTTAGATGGGAGAATTGCTTGACAAACCCCAACAATGTCTTCATATATCTCTATATGGAAAAAAATTCCATGTGCGCATAATTTTGGTTATCTCTAAACCAACCACCAAATGGACCATAATGTGCACCATTATGTCCATGAAGTTCATGGGAAACTCTTTTCAAAATGGAAAATAGTTGTTATGTTCTTTCTCTACGTCTATATCTAGTATTCATGTACCTCTTTCAAAGAGAGCCAACTGTTGGAAAACAAAAGGTTAAATATACATAAACATGTTACTAAATTTTTAAAACGGTGTAAAATTTTAATGTTTCAAACTACATTTCAAAGAGTGATATTTTATATGTGGCTTTCTATAGGTATTTCATAAGACAATCCTCCCCCTCAAATAAATTGGAAAAATATGATATGAAATATAAAAATTATTCATGTTAGATCATTAATTATTTATGCAAATACAACTCATAACATGACATAAAAATTAAAATCCAACATCCATACCTTCGATATGTTGTTCTAATGAAGAACTTTGAGACTTGTGATTTGTCCATCAACCATAAATGTCTTTTGAAAGGATGACCCATAATTTTTCGGCATCCTAGTTTTCCTCATCACACTTTTGGATTTCTCTTTGTTACCTATTAAGAGTACCCACCCTAATATTGCATATCTCAAGATACCATTTGTGCCCTTACGTGACCAATACTTTATCTTTGTATTTTTCACCTTCATGTCCATCCTCATCTCCAATTTTTCTTTTCCTTTCAAATTTATGTGTTTTTCAAAAGATTCAACAAAGTTATTCAAGATTTGCATTGGATCAATAATATGTGTGATGAGGATAATATCTTTACGCCATTTGGCATTATGACATTTGATCATTAGGTGCTTGTTGACGTACCTCTTCATAGCACTTATACCAATCACTTGGGGATAACATCTTCTTAGGTTTTCTTGCCTTAATTGTGTCATAAAATTTTCTCCTTTCAAACCCTAGAATGGGTGGGTCATTTGAAGAAATATTGTGTGCCCCTCATACATAGGTTTTTTGAGGTCCTTTGACCATCTAGAGGTTAAGAGATCACTAAACCTTTGACATGAAATTTTTCCCTTCGTGCAAAGACCAATATGTAAAACAAACACAAATAAGCAATCAATCAAAGTATTTTTATTGTAAAAACAACTTGCACAAAAATGAAATTTTAAAAATATCGGTTTATGAAAATATCTCAAATCCTAGGTAATAATGAATACACCAACAAAAATCCCATAGCATACAAATTCTCTACTACCAATTGGTCTTGACATGACAAACATGCACACACTATTCCAAAGCACAACCAATTCCTCTATGAGTAGTGAAATATAGACATCCATATTTAACATTTGATTTTTTCATGGATCATTAAGTGAAAGTATAAGGTTCTCAATTAGTATTGTCAACTATGGAGGAATATTATAATTAACCAAAATGGTAGGACATATTGAATAACTTGTGTCCATGATACCAAATGGGTTGAATCCATTTGTATCTAAAGTAAGCTTCACACTAAATGGATTTTAATGAAACTTTGTAGGACACATTTTCTCAAAATGTCTCATTTATTTTAATTCATTTGGAACATAAAATATACCCTTTTATTTTCTTCTATTTCCATATTTCTATCTCATTGACATTGCCTATTATTTGCATCTATAACGAGAAAATGCCATAATGGTGCAAGAGGGTTCAAGTTCACCAACCAACTCGTGAAGTTAGCACTCAAGTTCTTTTAAAACATGCATTATTCAAGAAGGAAAACTTTGCTTACAAGTGCCAAAATGCCTTTCAAAACTGAAACAAGGGCTAAAAATAGATATCACCCGCTTAAAATCGTCATACAAACATGATTAGCACCTTTTATAAGAGTCGCAACTTCGGTTTTACTCATTTCACCTTATCGACCTTGTATTTAGCTTGTAGCCCTTCTTAGTGTGAAATCCTACTTTCCATAGCACACCACAAAGAACCAAAGCTCATCACAAATTTTTTTACCATGATTGACCATGATAGTTCGATAGTTTGAGGATTCATCTACATTTTGATTAAACTGAAATGGAGATGTAATAATCTAATTTGATGCTATGGAAAGTAGTAAATAATAGATAAATAAATATTGAAATACAACCAAGCAATTAAACAAATGAAATGTGAAACCCTAATGTGCAAAGAGGGTTAGAAAGGCCTTAGTTAATTCGTCGAGCTTGCAGAACTGTGTTGCAGTGGAGACCGGCTAAACAGGAGGAAGGAACCATCGCACGGGGACTCAAGAAAATGCGAGATCTGGGTTGTCGACCAAATCGGGCGCTAGGGCGCCTGTCTCTGCGAAAATGACCAGAAACCTCCTCGAGATGTCATTGAATGATCGTCTGTGTTCGCTTCGTGTCACTTGAATGTCGTTGAACGTCGTTGGATGTCGTTGCAAATCAGAGATGGAAGAAACACCTACAAAACCCCAAGAAAAACATCAAAACCCTAAAAAAGAAATATGCATATGAAGGGGTTGGACTGTCCTTAGTTGCCAAATGGATGGACTTATCATTGAGTGTTGCACTACATCTTAGACCCAATGTAGTTCTAGGTGTGTGTGTAAATCGTGCCCTAGGTGCTCTTGTGTCAATCGCACTTTGTGAGTAGTGAGCAATAACTAGATGTAGAATGTAAGTAAATGGTGCATGGAATAGAATTAACTCCCCTCCTATGAAGTGTGATGCAGAATAACCACCTTTGTCCCTTGTGATGAAGCTAGATGGATGCAAATGGAGCAATAGAAGCCTTTGATGGATGCAACCTTAGGTGGAGATACTAGTGTTTAGTGCTTGGTCCCTCATTATGGTCTCATAACTTTATATTTATATGGTTCTCTTGCTCTAATTTCGTAATTAACCCCGAAAAGGCCGACCACCAAAGCCAAACAATAGAAAGCACCCAAAAGGTGAGAGTAAAGTGCAAAGAGGATCGGGCGCCCCGGAGGGGATCGGGCGCATGGGGCACCCTAGTCTGGTGGGAGCCCTAGTCGAAATAGGAAAACACAATATGAAAATACGGATTTTGCGAAAGTGTGGGTGCAAGATCGAAAGTAACAACAGAAAAGCAAAGTAAAATGGCCAAAGACATGAGTTAATTAGTACTCTTTTCACTCAAGAACCATATGAATAGTAATATGAGACCGAGACTAGATATTTACCCAAAGAGCGTGATTTAGTGTCTACACATTTCTGATTTTAAACAGAGGTGTGGTTAGGTTCGTTGTCCACTCTATTGAGAAGCCATTTTGGATGACCTCATTAAAGATTTTTTATGATTTGAGGTGTTAGTATATATGTTTCTCGTCTTAAATGTTCTACTTGAATATTGTCTCGAGTTTTACCCATTGTTAGCGTTATAATCCCTTGCAAGATGTCTTTTGTTGTGAGAAGTTCTTCATTAACTCTTATTGTGGGTAATGTAATCACAAAATCTATGCACTTGGGTACATTTCTAGGTCTTAAAAGCATGCTAGCATTTACATGATTCTTAAGCAAGAAAATTAGTAATTGACAACTCCCTTTAGCATGTTGCTTTGTCTTTTGCACTTTTATTGGTTTTATACATCTTACACTTTGTTGACATTTGACTGTTTTATCTTTCTATGACCTCGGACACTAGCGCCCAGTTGGGACACTAGCACTTTGGGTGCTCATGTCCCTCTTTATCTTTTTCTTATCATTTTAGACCCCTTTCGCTTCTTAATTACTTTTTATCACTTTGGGTCGGCCTTTTAGTTGTCAATTATGAAATTCAAACAAGGGAATCATATAAATACATAGTTATGTTTTCAAAATAAGGGACCAAGCACTAAGCATTACATACTACCACCTAAGTTTGCATTTAAAGGCACAAGAGCATCAAAGGCATCCATCTAGCACTCATACAAAGGGAAAGGGTTGCATACTTCTGCATACACAACATAGGAAGGGGAAGTTTATTCTATTCCATCCACACATATTATATATCCTCTACATTCTGGATCTATCCCGCTATCACCATGCAACTTGCACAAGGGCATCCTAAGGCATCATTTCTACACACGCACGCACGCACGCACACACCCACACAAGAACTACATGGAGTCTGAGATGTAGTGCAACGCTCGGTCATAAGTTCACTCTTTGGGTGACCATCGGGGTCAGTCCGACTCCCCATTCTGCATTTTTCTTTTTAGGTTTGATGTGGTTTGTGGGTATGTGTAAGTGAACTTCTTTCTTGTAGGTTCTGAGTACAATCGCGAGATCATGCGGTGAATCCGAGCGATAAATTGGGACTAACAAATGAAACTTATCCCCACGAGAAAAGATCAAACCTAGAGCACCTACATGGACACCACGCCTAGATCTAGACACCAACGCCTTTGAGCACTCCTACCCTCCCATGGGCACTCTTGTCTGACTCGGTTCTAGATCTCGTAACCTCCAGGTTCAAAAGATGACGACATTCTCCTAAGTTTGTTTCGGTGTTTCACCCGCCCAAATCACTTCATGTTCGCTCGGAAATCAGCTAAGCCCTCTTATCTCTCCTCTTTGCTAAGGGTTTTACATCATTGCTTGCTTATTGTTTGTCTTATTGCATATTATCATTTGTATATCAATAGGAACAATAATTACTCTAAAAATAAGATTTAATTAATTCAATTTACATTAAATCAAGCGGTGCTTCATGCTCATATAGCTATTTTGAGTACTCCAACCATTGTTTTGTTGTTGTATTGTTTTCAATTTCTTTCTTTTTCTTGCAAGGATACCGCCATAATCTTTTGGGTTCATGCTTCCCTAGGTAAATCAACACTTAGCTCCTAACTCTTATGTAATCTTCTTTTTTAGCCTCACCATTTGCTCATGTTTTTTTCTTGTTTGCTTGTGATTTCCTTGTGGTTTCTTTATTAATCTATGTTGCCTTGAATTCTTCATCATACCATGCGCTTGTCAAAAGTCATTCATTTTCTTTCTTTTTGGAGTAAGCTCTCTTGCAAGATTTTAGCACCTCTTGAATGTTGTGCATTAAACTCTCACTTTTAGTGCAATGTGTCTCATTGTCATGCACTCACTTACTTTTCCTTTCCTACATTTTGTTATCCAATGCTTCCCTAAAGGCTTGTTGATTTTCTTCTATGAAGAGGATGTTTCCTTTGGAAGTTGATGTAGACACTAAATCATGCATTTGTGTACATTTCTAGGTCCTAATCATATACCATTATTCATATGATTCATAAGCGAGAAAACTAGTAATTAACATTTTGGCCTATTTATTTTCTTTCTTTTTTTCTCGTGGTCTTGCACACCTCACTTTGCCCGATCGACTTTCATTGTTTTATCTTTCTTGGCTCTGGACACCGGCGCTTGATCGGGACGTCGCGCCCACACGCCCTTGTCCCCTCTGGGCACCCCTAACCTTTTTGTATCTTGCTCGCTCATTTTGGGCCTCTTTTATCTTTTGGGCCTTTTGTTTTCTTACAGGTCGACCTTTTAGTTGTCAATTACAAAATTCAAACAAAAGAATCATAAATACAAAGCTATGTGATCATAATAAGGGACCAAGCTTTAAACATCTATTACTATGACCTAACGTTGCATCCAAAGGCATTTCAAGAGCATCAAAGGCATCCATCTAGCACTCATTCAAGGGACAAGGGACAAGGGACAAGGGACTACATTTTCTATGTACACTTCATAGGAGGGGAAGTTTATTTTGACATCCACACATCTATTTACATTGCTACATCTAGCTATTGTTTGTTATTCGGTGCATCTTGCACAAGAACTTTCTAGGGCACGATTCTTCACACACACACAAAACTACATGGAGTCTAAGATGTCGTGGAGCGCTCGGTTGTAAGTTCACTATGTCGAGTGACCGCCGAGGTCAGTTCGACTCCCCATTTGCATATTTTTCTTTTTAGGATTTTATGTGTTTTGGGGTTTTGCAGGAGATCATTTGTTTTACATGTTACAAGCAAATTCTACATACATCCAACGACATACAGGTGACTAACAATGAAGGTTAGCAACGTCGGTGCAACACAAGAAAAATCATTTTATGAGGTTTTGCGAGACATAAACACCTAGAAGCAATCTCTAGCGCTTGAAGGCACCTCGACCCAATCCATGCGCCACTGGTCCACATTGCAGCGGTGCTACAATTTTCTCAGGTCGGTTGTGATAGTCTACCCTCCTATTTCATCAGTTTTCCAACTCGGCATACTTCGAGATTTGTTGTGAAATCAACTAAGTCTCTTATTCCCTCTCCTGCACTTAGGGTTTCAATTTCCATTTGCTTATTGCTCGTGTCAAATCTATGCTTTAATGCTTTATTTATTAGTTGTGACCCTACAATTACGTTTTTACAAATTTCTTTATTTGTTAAATCAGTTGATTTGTTATGGTTAACCCCAATGTGCTCACCACCGCTACTTATCTCTTTACAATTGGAGCTTGAGCGATTGGGTTGTGATTTGACCTAGGTTCCACTAGTAACCAATCTATTTCTAACTCTTCATTTCTAGAAATGGAATTTCTACGAGCAAAAACATAGTTGATTACACTATGCCCTTTGTGAGTCTTGTACATGTAATTTCTTGATTTTTTCCATTTACTCACACAATTACAAATAATCAAACAATGTATGTTACATAAACGTAGAAACTCTTTTCCAAAATGTGTGATAAGCCTTCTACCTATCATCCGAGGTTATGTTCCATTGTTGATTTTCTTCTTACGCCATCCAAGGAAAGTTCGTATCTAGATCAACATTACTTCCCCTATTAGCAATATCTCCCCAATCTTACAATAGGTAGTGCAAGTACGGGTCCTCATGATCTAGATCACAATTCTTATAAAATTTGGAATTTTTGGTGCAAAATAGTAAATAGCAATGCTAATGTTTGTCATTTTCTATGAGTCTTGTCCAAATGTATTGTTTATTTTCATCTTTTTTATTTATTTTGATTCTTCTACCCCGCATTTATGTTACTAACACCGTTATTCGCCCATAATCCTTGCAATTTTCTATTGCTTTATTCCATACAATTTCCCTCTTATACCCTTCAAAATCTGTTGTCGTACAACCGTCATATACTCACGAGTTTCAGTCAAATGATTCTCTCTCTTTCACTTTGGGCCCTAACCCGGGTCCTCTTCTCCAAGGTTAGTCTCTACAATTCCAACATACCATTGTAAGATGCTCCCGAGCAGACCATATTCCCTATTTCTTCGGGTTTGACGAGATGTGATATAGGCTTTTCCTTGTTTAAATATGCCCATCTCCTTTCATTCCTTTTGCTTTCACCTTTTCCCACTCCTTGTTTCTCTCTTCCAATTGCACCTCCACTACCAATATTTTCCCGTAGAGCCTCATTTCCTACTCAAGTTGGGCGGATGTCCTACTTAGTATTTGAGCAACCTTCCAACGTCTACAAATAAAATTACGTGAAATTTCCTCGAAGTAGGGAAGAATTGATAAGACGGGCATATGGCATTTTAATTTTACTAGCATATCTCAATTTGTATATCCATAGGCTTTGAGTTTGATGGTTTTCTTAGCTGAACTCATATGCAGGGCCTAACGCTAGGTGGGCGGAATCTCGATTATGGATGAGGTTGTCTACTCATGGTGGAGCGCATGCTACTAGATGTGAGTAGCTATGAAACATTTTTAGCAGTTGTTGCTATCGGATGTATGTTCTACGTATACACAATGTTCAGTTACCTGTCAACATTTCTGCACTACTTCATGATGCTTTCCTTTGTTTCTGGTTATATGGGATCATATTATCTCTTGATAATTTCATCACTAGAACTTTTCGGAGCTTATGTACGTTGCAATTCATGAGAGACCCTATATCTCAAGGCTTCTTGTCTTTGTTCTTTAGTTATCAGCCACCAAAGTTCTGAGCTTCCTATATATGTTTACCTGTATAAATCGCTCATTGTTTCCAGTGTTCATGTTTTATCGAGCTAGAGTTTAATATTAATATTTTTACATGTCAAGAAAGCATAAGCATTAACAAAAACTGGCATATCTTAGCATCCCCTCGTACAAATTAATAGACATTTATGAAGGTATATAACCAGCCTTATATGGACTCTGAGCCCAGGACAAGCACATCTAGCTAAGAGGCTAGGTACCGAGCTTCCCCTCCTAGATGCTGCCCTCCCTCCACAAACAAGGCAAAAGAAGCAATGAATGACAGCCCCAATTATATAATTGTGATATATATATATATATATATATATATATATATCTTGGCTTCTAAGGGTGGCCTGTATAATTTCCCTCCAACCATCAGACTTGAAAAAACTAATAGTTTAAGATGACTCTAGAAGACTCGATAATGACTAATATGTAGTTGTATAGATATGTTATCTCTGTGATATAAGTTACTGGTTGAAGTTGCATTTCTTCAAAGGATAGCACAACACACACAGAATAGCACGGACTAATTTGAAAATAATCGGTTGGATTGAGATCAGATGGTAAGGAGTTTTCAGACTTTCAATAATAAAATACATATGATCAAGGCAGGGTTTGTAGCTGTATGTATGGAGCAAGGACTCACTTTTCACACACTTGGCCTGGGTAGACAAATGATGCAATTGACAATCAAGAAGGTAGATTGCATGTAGTTGACCTTGGAGTTGAACTTGGGACTCATTGCCCCTACTTGATTTTCTTATGTATGATAACATGCCTTATAAATTTTAAGCCTGATATGGATTGATCCCCAGGTTGGCATATATATATATATATATATCCAGTTTTTATGGTAACTAATCATACTGATACTGTGTGATTTCAACTCTATATATACCAGCTAAAACATGAGTCAGTTCCAGCATTCTGGCACACTGATATTTGGTTACATCATTTTTCAGATGGTGCATCCAAGTGTAGAGATGTGTGGCACACCAATTCATGAATACAAGATAAGGAAATAATTCACAAATGCAGTCAGACAGAATTATTAGGTCTGCCAACCACTTTAAACCTCCATTAACTTTTACATTACTCTTGTCAAATTTATCAACGTTTCAGGTGCAAAAAATATAAAAGATCAGATTAAGCTAATATTGTGTTACATGTTTTTATTCCAAAATGCAATACAAAAGATATAACTTGTATGATAACAAATACTTAGGAATTCGATAATCCTACAAAAATTTATCTTCATGGCAACCTTAGAAATAAATTAAAACAATTTATTATTGGCTGCTTAGAACAGAAATTATCTGCTGTTTTGGATTCAATTTCTGGTTTTTGTTCCATTGGCCTTTTGTTCCAACCACAGTTGGCTTGTAAATTACTGCTTCTTACATAACAGGTTGGCATTTAAAGCTTTTCAAGACTGCAGAGGATATCTCCACTGCATATAGATAGTTGCTAAGCTTGAATCCTTAGTGGTTGAGCGAATCTAAAACAAGTTTCAATTTGTATCTCTGAACTTTGATAGTGTGCTTAAGGTGCTTTATGAATATGCATGCAGTAAATAATGAACAGTTACTTTGACCAGGTTACAAGGGGTATGGAAATGGGTTGTATTTTATCATAAACAAACTCTTGGCTATGGGGGTCCCATCGCCATATATATATATATATAGGGCTCCTTTGGAGTCGAGGGCCCCTATAGATATCTATCTAGCTGCCGATCCGGCAACTATCTCGACTCCAGCACCGGTAGATCCGCATTGATGCGCATAGATTTCTAGTCAGTTGGGCCGATAGGCGGGCCCCTACCCTATATACCTATTCCATCGACCCGGGCTCTACGCTCTACGCTCTACGCTCTACTAATAGACTGGACTGGACTGGACAGAAACCCGCCCCTATCTATATAGATCTCGGTCGGGTAGGCCCTGTATATCATATATAGATGAGGTAGGGGCCTGGGTCCCCTATCTATATATACGGTTAGGGGTTAGCCCTATCTGCCGCCAGGCCCTGCCCTGCCCTATATTATTAAGCATTAGGCAATCTATCAATCGAAGGCCTGCATTCGGATTACTATCTATATAGAGTAGAGTATGGAGAGAGGTAGGGATCGCTGCTCGGCCGAACTATAACTCAATTCGAGCCCTCAACCCCCAAACCCCCCCCCCATGTCTTCCCAAGAGTATGATATTGATATTGATACCTGGGGTTGGGGCTAGGGTGCCCCAGATATAGCCTTCAGCCCTGTGGATCAATCTGGCCATGGGAGCTGAGCTTCTAGATCCGGCATCGATGTGCATGCCATATATAGATAGGGGGATTGCTCGTACTAAACAAGTTACTTGTTACTTTGCCCAGGTTTACAAATACAGAAATGGGTTGTATCATATCATAAACAAATTCTTGGATAATCATGAACTCGGTCGCAAACAACTACATTGCATCACTGATTCATATAGAATGAATGTACATTTTCATTAAAAATAAACCATGTCCAAGTCAATCTGAATATTTGTACAAACTATGAAAGACAGAATACTCAATCAGGAAAGCTTGCTGCTTTATTATAAAAATAAGCATCCTTCCTGCATATCTCAGCACTGATAAAAATCAAAGAACCCGAAGATGAGTATCTTTATACCCTGCAGCCACTTTATGTATTTCAAATAGATCCTGAAGTGCCGATACAAACTTTGTGTGAATCTCAGCAACCTGTTCAATAGAATGGTATCATTAAAACTTCTCTATTAAAATAAGAGAAAATTTTCTTTTTCTTTTCAAATTGGCCAAATCATTGATTGTTCCCAGCTACCTGTTCAATTGAAGGTTGTGGATTTTTATCAACTTCAATCGGCTTCCCCACAACAATTTGCATTGGCCGGCGATAAGGAATTGGTGTCCTGTATAAAATTAAAAATCATCAGATTTTCTAATAGTTAATAAAATTTTAGAACAGCTTTACAAACCCCATCATATTAAATCAAAACACTATCACTTTTATCAAAATAACTACAGAATAAACTGAGGTTATTTACCAATTTCAAATACTCAAAATAAAAGAATGTTTCAATAATTGAAGTTGAAAGTCAGTCTGCAGATAACTTCAATTATTACTTTTAGAAAGGCATGATAAAAAAGGATAGTCAACAAGAAAGAAACATTGAATTTAATTTATATAAGCCATAGTCATAAGTTACAACAAATGTTTTTACTCTGCATAGACGATTCAGATTTATGTATGCATATTGGACAATTTCTGGACGACTTCTAGAAATTCAAATAAAAGTTTTCACGGTATTGATTTTGTGTAGCAACTCTACCTTGTGTTGCATTGGACACTACAGATCAAAAAAATTACCAAGTTTAAACCTTCAAAGCTTTAACTTATCGGGAGGCACCTAGGATGAAGCTAAATTACCAGAGCAATATGCAGGGAGTGGTGTCTATGAACAATTTTGCTTGATTTGTATAAACTAGATGGTACAAAGCATGTAGCCTGCAAATTTAAAATAAGAAATATCTTTTCCGTGAGAAAATAATGGAGGATGGACAAAGAGAACGAAAGCCTGGAAGAAGTTGATCCAAGAATAAATATGATTAAAAAGAGGCACTAGCTACAATTTGTATGGCTCTGTTAGATAAAGGTATCCAAAGATTTAGAATGCAGAGACATTGAAGAAGGCACGTCATATTTTGAAGAACCTGTGGGAGACAAGAATATTTTATTTAACTAACCAAATGTACAACTCAAAAATTATAAGAGGGAGATTCATTATAAGTCACCTGACAAAGCTCAAGGACGGTAAAAATCAGATGATAACTGTTGGAGGGCAGTTGAAAGACGAGGGCCTGGTTTCAATTACTCTAGACAGCCTACATTACATGCATAAGGTAATTGTTACTAGCCTCAAACTCATAAGGAGTACGACCAAGTTAGCATTTGACAAGTTCATTGTACTTTGTTACAACAAGATCAAGAAAAGAAATCATACTGTCTGCCACGCCCATTGAATGAAGGAAAACAGCCAGAAAATCAAAAGGACAATTTATCTTGTTATTTCAATAACAGAAACTGTTCACCTAATAACAACAGAAATTCATTGCTTGTTAGTCAACAAAGAATTCCCACCTAATGGTAACTAACTTATAAGTTGTAACAGCTAATTCGCTCATAATCATCTCCCCTAAATGAATATGGAAGCCTAGGGACACGAACGAGCTTCATTCTAGAAATATGTGTGCACTGCTGATTATTATTTGCCAAAAGCTGAAGATGATATGCACCACGGATGAGCTATTGAATCACCTTATAGGGTCCCAATCAAAAAAGTATCAAACTCATTCCACATACTCAATCCACCTGGATTATCATCCACTTTCTGTGGAGTATCTCGTGTCTTCAAGCCTCTTGTTGCATGATCGTAAAAGATACCTCAAATCATCAATAGATTCATTCTCTTTGTTGGTTTGATTCATTTTGTTCAACTTCGAAGTCCATATTTTTCTTCATTTATTTTAATTTTTCATGTTTTTCAATTTTCAAATTGCTTGTGCATGCAACATGATGATAGCTATAGCAGTGCCGGTTTACGACAGTTTAGTTTGGGCTCCACGTGACATATGAATAGAAAAACAACAATGCCAAAAATGTTGCTTAACAAATCAACATTAGAAGACTCAGATAGGAAGACATCACGTTCATTACATATGCACAAATAACTGCTCAATAGAAAATATGAACAATTACATACAGAAATGAACGCAACATGATATCAGAAGAATATTTTTGTCTTAATTTTTCATATTTGTAATGTGCCTGGTTTCCCATATCCGAGGCCTGACTAGAAATAGAAAGAAACTCCATGGAGAATCATATTGCGTGTGGTGAACTCAAAATGTATGGACCCATCAGGTGCATAATTGAAGGTAAACATTCTAGGTACATTGGTTGACAACAACAGCCTGCATGTAATCTTCTCATAATCATCCCCAATTATAATTATTTTCATAAAACACCTGATATATTAATGATTATGCATATGTACAGGTTATAACAACACACAACACTGAATCATCTGTCTCTATGTCAACTAGTTATTCAAATACGTTGTTTCATTTTGGAAAGAACAATAAAGTTATTTTCCCAAAGAGGGTTTTCCCCAACTCAAATATATTACAGTATGGTGTTTTACGGTATCTCTCATTGCAAGTTTCTATATTTGTAATCTACAATTGCATTTAAAAAATGATTTGGGATGCTGAATCTCTGGTTGAAATTTATGCATTGTAAAAAATCTTTAAATGAGACACTTACACTAGCATAAGTAGAAAAGCGGAGCTATAACATAGAAAGAGCACTTAATTTAAATTACAGAGTTTGTTGTAACTTTTGTAAGTACCATTGGAGAAACCCAACTTTCCTACTAGAACCAAAAAAATTAGTATCAAAGAAAATAGATTGCAAATCCTCCTTTCCTAATATTGTTACATTTTCACACTCTATCGTAGGAATGTTTTAAACATCGGTCCATATAAAAAACATTTATTCTCTAAAACCCTTACGGTCCAGGGGTCATTAATGCAATCTTACTATGAATAGGGAAATATTAAGTCTATTACATATGTAAAAGACTGACCATCATACTCTCCCGATGGTCGAGCCCTAATGTCAATATAGTGCCTAAAGGCTGCCTCCTGCACCAGTGAGGAGAGGGACACATGCGTAATGGACTGACTGGCTGTCAAACTCTCCCAATGATCAAGCCTTGACATCAATCAAGTGCCTAAAGGCCCCCTCGTCGACCAATGAGGAGAGGGGAGCTTACAATGTGTTAACAAGGCCCCTCCTTAGGGCCTTCGGTTAGGGTCTTGTTGGGTTTATCTCCTATGGATTAGCTTATTGTAGAGAAATGCAAACTATCTTACAGGTAGAAGGTCAAATCAGATGGGTTGAAACAATGGGTAACAATCAGGGCTTTATCCTTTTTCTCGTCAACATAACTGTGGAATACACAACAAGCAATGGGTCTATGGCATATTCACAAAGCATTTTCGTGCATTTTCTTCTTTAGGTGGTCTGATCATACTAAGAACTATCCACCACTGTCTTGGCATCTTCATTTCTTTATGTGTGTGTTCTGGTCGATCTCTACTAAATCTTCCTCTACCAATTTTGAAGGCTACATAACACATTATCAAAGACAATTTGCAGCAAGAGCATAGTAGCATTACCCTTGAAAACTTGCAATTAATCGGGAGTAATCGTGACCCGCCACATTTGCCCTGTCGTTTCTTGAGATTCTCAAATTTTGGTTTATAATTTTTTATATACATCTAACTTTCTTTCACTTATTTTTACACCTGGAGGTGGAAAATATAAAGCAGTGGTAGATTGATTTTTTTAATTTAGTGCAAGGGTTAGGACATTTTAATTTATTTTAAGTTTTACTTTGAATAGATTTATTTTAGAAGCTAATTTGTAAACCCTAAGGAGGGTTTTTTTTAATTTATATCCTAATGAGGGTTTAGGTTAAAAACACAGGCCCAGCCCTATATAGTAGGCAGGGCTCCACAACAGCACAACCTACTACTTAGGGCCAGCCTTTTGTTTTTAACATTCATCCTCGTAGGTAAAAACTAAAGGCATAGTTACCTGTCACATGGGGGCGGGGAAGGATTGTCAGGGTTTCCGGGACAGCAAAACTTTTTCCAAATTTGGGGGCGACTATTAAAATATAATATATTTAATAATAGTACAAAAAATAAATAAAAAATTAATTACACCAATAGGTGTAAGCTACAATGGCAACCAAAGGGGGTGGGAGAAGAGAGTGTAATAGTGTGAGACACAGTTACCAGGTGATGAGTCAGGGTACAAGGAGTTGTGGACAGGTATGCCATTTTTCAGGAAAATAGGAGACAGGTACGAGGAGATGGCTATATATATAATAAAGTTTAGAGAGAAAAATATTGTAAAGCCTACCATAGCCTAAGAAAACACTCGTTAACTTTTTGAAGTAAAGAATCTATGAGATGTCAATAAAAATGGCCATCCTTAAATTTGAAGTCCATTTGACAGTCCTAGTAAAGTTTGTATTCCTTCTTGCTTGAAACAGCAATTAAAAAATCATGATATCTTGGGCATGCAATGGAGTTGTTAATCATTGGGCAAAACTATGTGACAAATCCAAGATAAGCACCTCGAGATTGATACATATCGGTGTTTTTCAAATAAATATATTTAAGATATTTGTACTACTATTTAAATCTTTAAAATAACAAATATATTTAAAAACTTAGGGGTGAATGGCATCCCCTTTTTTTTGATTTAGGTACTTCAAAGGGATGCTTTCCCCGTCCCTGTCACCAAGATGTTTGGAATGGCTCCGAGGGTCGAGAGGATGCATCCTCGTGTAATATTGAGTAAAATAAAACTAGTTTTTAACCCTACACAATTTTTTTGTGATTTTCATATTTTAACATATTATTTTTGTTCTCTATGCACTATTACATCATTTTTTAGTTTCATGAGTTTTTGTCAAGTTTTCCCTTTTTTAAACCCAACTAATTTTATATCATTTACACTTTTGCCACGCCACACCAATGCCATGCAACTGGAATGCTATTATGATTGAAACTAGTAGGACGCCCAATCGTTCTTGAGTGGAGCTGTTGCACTAGAGAAAAAATACAAAAGAGATGCCAAGAATTTAAAACTTATTTCACCAAAATGGACAAGCATATGGACAATATGCAAAATTTAATGACCCAAATTTGATTCATTGTATTAAACTAGGAGAAAGTTGAAATTCCCGTGTTTCTAGAAAAAGAAGGGTATAACATGTCACTGAATCTAAAGAAGAATCCAACATCCACCATAAGCTGAGGTGGATGAAAATGTGCACCTTTTAAAGTTGAAGCAAAATCATATTCCAGCCACTCAAACAAAGCGTGTTGATTGAGACAACATGAAGGTTACTTCACTTGTCATGGTTTGAAAGACAAGTTCAAAATTTGTTTTGCTAATACTCAAGATGATTGGGCATGCTTTTCTTTTGTAGAAGGTATATTGTCAAAGAATGTACAGTCATAAAGAACCTCCGAGTCTCAGGTAGGAGAAATTCAAGTAACTACCGAAGATTACATGGAAGTATATGTGCCTAATCAAGGACAATGAACCCACGATTGTCTGAATTTTACAAACAGATGGTCACAATTAATTTTGTTGAAGATGAGCGCGTACTCTCATGAAGACCAATGCTAGTAAGAATGCTAAAAAAGCAGTTCATGAAGGATAAAGATGTAATGTCCCCAATTCCGAGTAGTTGGCCTACTATGACCCTATTTTGGTCTTAGCCTGGTCATTCCCGAGGACTAACGACTTTGGAGGTTATTGGGGATGGTTGCCTAGTTTCCTACTAGGGTTACGTTATATTTTGGGCATTGGGAGGGTCTAATGGGCCCTTTGTATTCTATTTTGTCGTTGGGATCACTTAAGTGGACACTTCTGGCATTTAATGTTATGTTTCTTCGTTGGGGCCACTTAAAGTACCTTTTTGGCGACTTGAGGGATATGTATTGCATTTAATGTTATATTTCTTTGTTGGGGGCGCCTTTTTGGGCCAAGGCGCCTAGGGGGAAAAAGTAACTTTAAAATATTTATTAAATGGGCCCTCTCCATGGGAAAGTGCGCCTTGGGGGGTTTTAGGGTTTCTTTGACATGAAAAGGTTATAAAAGGAGAAGAGGGGTGAAAGGATAGTCATTCATGCATACACTTATATTTCTTTTCATGGTCTGTTCTGTTTGCAAACTTTTAGCTTGTGGAGTAAGATCCCACGAGAACCCTAGCTTCGGTGGTGAGAGATCCGTCCCTAGCTAGCGGGGCATTCTTTGGTAGTGAAAGATCTACCCTAGCTTGTCATTTGGAGCAGATTTCAGGGCTGGTTTTACAGAGATATTTTCAGAATTTTCAGAATTAGGGTTTGAGGATTTTTGAGAGTTTTTGTGGAGATTTTCAGCTGGTTTTCGGATCAGACCTACGGCAGCCATAGAGGAAGGATTCGGCATCATCTACAGAGGGTTTCACAAGGGTTTTGACCATTTTCCAAAGGGGGCGACTTGTTTGGGAAATTGCAGCCCTAATTTCTAGGGTTTCCAGCTGGCCGTTTTCAGATCTGAAGGTTGGAAAATCATCTACTATATTTATATATGTTATTTCCAAAGTTTCATCATTATTGCATTTGTATTCGGAAAGATATTAATTTTCGAAGTTTCCCGGCTATTTTAGGCACGCTGTAATTTTCTGGCAGCGTTATATTGACTAAAAAATTCCAAAAATATTTCCCTTTTGTTCTTCATATTATTATCTTGTTCCAGTTCAAATTTCAAGTATTTTGGACGGGTATTTTGAGAGTTATTCATATTTTTCTATTCGCTGCCCTAGCTGTACTTTTTCTGCATAAAATCTGCAAAAATCAGATTTAGTATTTTGCTGCAAATTTCTGTGTGTTGTCAATTTTGTGGTAAGATCCCAACTAGGGATATTTCAGTGGTATCAGAGCTGTTGTTTCTCCAGCCTGTTGGGGTTGAAAGATGGGAGACAGAGACAGAGACAGTGAAGAGTTGGGTGTAGATCTGATGAAACGACTATTCACCAATATGGTGAAGCAGCAGGAGACTACCAACCTCTATTTGAGCCAGCTCACTGAGAGGTTAGCACAGGGTAGGATCGAGGCTCATGCGGAGAAAGGAGAAGCTAGCAATATGGGACAGCATGGTAATAGAGGTGAGAGTGGACATTCGGGACAAGGGTCCCCTCATGCTTCTACCAGGCCCTTGGGACTCCACGAGCCTTCTTTCTTGAAGGATCCGGAAATTTCGCAGACACGACAGCCTGCAGACGTTGTGGATGAGGAATCTTGTTGGGAGAAGTACCTGACATTGAGCGAGGGTTTCCGGGACAACATGCCATTTCAGGAGTATTGTAAAATGAAGATTGGCAGCAGGCCCAGGAGAGATTACCAGATACCGGTTCCTGAGTTTCAGAGGAGATTGGGACAAATCTCTATTCCACACTTGATGGCTCTAAGAAGTGTACATGCGATCTTGGATTCGAAGTTGAAGACTTACTTCGACTTGAATCCCATGCGTGAAGAGGATGCTTATTAAGTTTGCTATCCTACACCTCGAGGAGATGCTCGTGGTGGTGGCATCATGGATTGATCACACAAGGGCACATGCATATCACTACTTATGCAGATTTTACACAGAGGTTGATGAGCAGGTTCGACAGGAGGGACCCAGATAGGCACTTCAGGGAGTTGACTCACTTGAGGCAGACAGGTTCTCTAGATCAGTACATTGCAGATTTTCAGAGGTTATCAGTTATGGTATCTGATGTTTCAGAGATGAGGTTGACTTCACTCTTCATGGCAGGGTTGACTGATGCCTTAGCAGGGTTTGTGAAGGCATTTGAGCCTTCTTCTTTGCATGAGGCTATTAGGAGATCTCGAGACTTGGAGTTATCCACTCCAAAGTCGAGGGTTCCACCTCGCGTTCAGCAAAGAGAACCTCCATCTGGATCAGACGAACTTCAGCAGAGGGAGCCTCCACCGAGGCAGGAGGTGGCTAAGAAGCCATTCATTTCTCGAGAGGACAGAGATGAGTTGAGGCGAAAGAAATTATGTTTCGATTGCCGCACACCTTGGGTTCCAGGACATGATTGCAGAGGTAGAGGGAAGGCCCAATTCATTGAGGTCTTCGAGGAGAGTGAGGATGACAGAGGTGAGGAGTTGGAGACTCACGAGATGGATGATGGGAATGGAGTTGCGATGGATAGTGCTGATGCGGAGCAGGAGGAGACTTTCCCTCGGGAGATTATAGCCACATTGTCTAGTACTCCGATGTACAAGGCATTTAGGATTAGGGGAGTTATGCAGGGCCAACGAGTTATGGTACTCATTGATAGTGGGGCTACCCACAACTTTATTGATGCATCATTGGTGGAGAGACAAGGTTTACAAACGAAGGACTTTGAGGGCTTCAACATTGTTGTAGCCAATGGGGAGTATATGAGATGCACACGGAGAGTTCCACAATTGAGCATCACCATGGGTAACTACACAGTTACTCGATGATTTCCACATTGTTGGTATGGGAGTGACCCACATAGTGTTGGGAGTGCAGTGGCTTCACTCTCTTGGTGAGTTTCGGACTAACTTCCAGACGATGGAGCTGAAGTTTAAGTCCGAAGGCAGGAATGTGACTTTGAGGGGATTATCGATAGGAGCACCTAGGGTGGTTGCAGCTGAGGGGATGGAGAGGACTTTCCGGCATAACGAGGGGTTTTATCATTGCGGATCGATGTGGAGTATGATGGATATGGGTGTGACCAGTAGTGTTGCACATAAGGCAGTTGCAGAGATCGGGATTACAGGTTCAGATCATCCGAGTTTATCATTATGTTGGTTGTCTGAGGTTTCGGTAGATTGGAGATCTCATTTGCTTGTTGAGTACTCCAAGAACCGACACACTTGTGAGATTCTGGATGGTCACATATAGGATGATAACTATAGATTGGAGGATGAGATGATCTTCTATCAGGACAGATTGTACCTCGTGTCGGATTCATGGTTGAGGATGGAGATATTGCGACATGTGCATTATTCTTCCATGTCTGGACACTTGAGCTTTGATGAGACCTTCAACTTCATATGGGAAAGGGTTAGATGGCATGGGTTGAGGAAGATATCCTCAACTTTGTGCAAGGATGTGTAGTTTGTCATGGTGACAAATCAGAGTATGCATGTTCCTTATTTCTAGAGTTGATAGGGGATAACACTCCTATATGTCTTACTACTTATGAGGATGACGAGCATGTGCTAGTTAGCCAAGGGACGGAGTCGACAGGAGATACAGTGGGTGACCACATGATACTTGATTTTGCGGTGGCAAGAATTGGGCCAGATTGATAGTTTCAGTATGGGTACCAGTAGAGAGTCAAGGTGGGCAATATTCTACTTCAGGGACAGCATTGTTGTCTACACTGCATGGAGAGCATGATGACTATATGTGGTGTTTTGGTCACTTAGGATCACACCGATCTTTGATTGACTGCAGGCTGAGATGGAGGCACTTACTTTGTGGTATTCAGTTTCTACAGCACAGGAGGATAATGCTTGGGGTCAAGCATTTTTCGGGAGGGGAGGATTGTAATGTCCCCAATTCCGAGCAGTTGGCCTAACGGCCCTATTTTGGTCTTAGCCCTGGTCATTCCCAAGGGACTAACGACTTTGGAGGTTATTGGGGATGGTTGTCTGGTTTCCTACTAGGGTTTTGTTATATTTTGGGCGTTGGGAGGGTCTAATGGGCCCTTTGTATTCTATTTTGTCGTTGGGATCACTTAAGTGGACACTTCTGGCATTTAATGTTATGTTTCTTCGTTGGGGCCACTTAAAGTACCTTTTTGGCGACTTGAGGGATATGTATTGCATTTAATGTTATATTTCTTTGTTGGGGGCGCCTTTTTGGGCCAAGGCGCCTAGGGGGAAAAAGTAACTTTAAAATATTTATTAAATGGGCCCTCTCCATGGGAAAGTGCGCCTTGGGGGGTTTTAGGGTTTCTTTGACATGAAAAGGTTATAAAAGGAGAAGAGGGGTGAAAGGATAGTCATTCATGCATACACTTATATTTCTTTTCATGGTGCAACTGTTGTTTGCAAACTTTTAGCTTGTGGAGTAAGATCCCACGGGAACCCTAGCTTCGGTGGTGAGAGATCCATCCCTAGCTAGCAGGGCATTCTTCGGTAGTGAAAGATCTACCCTAGCTTGTCATTTGGAGCAGATTTCAGGGCTGGTTTTACAGAGATATTTTCAGAATTTTCAGAATTAGGGTTTGAGGATTTTTGAGAGTTTTTGTGGAGATTTTCAGCTGGTTTTCGGATCAGACCTACGGCAGCCATAGAGGAAGGATTCGGCATCATCTACAGAGGGTTTCACAAGGGTTTTGACCATTTTCCAAAGGGGGCGACTTGTTTGGAAAATTGCAGCCCTAATTTCTAAGGTTTCCAGCTGGCCGTTTTCAGATCTGAAGGTTGGAAAATCATCTACTATATTTATATATGTTATTTCCAAAGTTTCATCATTATTGCATTTGTATTCGGAAAGATATTAATTTTCGAAGTTTCCCGGCTATTTTAGGCACGCTGTAATTTTCTGGCAGCGTTATATTGACTGAAAAATTCCAAAAATATTTCCCTTGTGTTCTTCATATTATTATCTTGTTCCAGTTAAAATTTCAAGTATTTTGGACGGGTATTTTGAGAGTTATTCATATTTTTCTGTTCGCTGCCCTAGCTGTACTTTTTCTGCATAAAATCTGCAAAAATCAGATTTAGTATTTTGCTGCAAATTTCTGTGTGTTGTCAATTTTGTGGTAAGATCCCAACTAGGGATATTTCAAAAGACCCCTCGGCAAGAAGAACAAAGGAAAAAATTGATAATACCACGTAAAGGAATGAAGGGAATAATAAGTGTGTGCACTACTGATTGGATGTACGAAATGTCAATGCTGAGAACAACATCTAAAACTCATTACAATGAATCAGAGAGAAAAAAGTCCTAATGGCAAAGAAAGCTCAAGATGAAGACCAAAATATTGGAAAGATTGATGGCCTTGAATATGTGAATGGAAGCCAGTCTGCACCTCTCAAGAACTAGGCTGCCAAGAAACAGGTGCGATTACTGGTACAGGGACGGGTTCGAAATGCGCGCCAATTTTGAAAAAACATTTGGGTATGAAACAGCACCGAAATGTCCATAGTCCATCAATATATTATTAAAAAATTAAATATATATAAAAATATGCATAATACTCATTTTTGTCCATATAAGATAAAACAATCAAAATACTTGGTATTCATTGAAGTTCAAAACATTCAGCAAGCTTAAATTTTCATATGTACATGATGTTAATCTAGTTTCTACTATATATCACTGCTGAAACAGAAGTATCTAGTGTTTTTATTTTTATTTTTGATGTTTAAAAAGCAGCACAGCTGAGATGGTACAGAAACGTCCCGGCTGCGGCAGAGGCATATTCGAGACTGTTTTGGAGTTTCGGAAACATTTCGGGCAAGTACCAGGACTAGGACTAGTACCAGTACCCGGTATGTCAGTACGCAGGAACGCTGCCTGGTTGGCATTTCTGGGTATAAAAGCAGGAGTTTGTGGCTGAGGCACCAAACAATGCAGAACTGGAAGCAGCAAGGGATAAACTGTTCGATATCAAGGTGTGGGTACATAATATTTTGCCAATCGTTTATTTTATCCTGGCAATCAACCCAATATCATTTCCGAAGCAACACTTAAAAAATTGAAATTGCAAATAATTGAACATCCAAAGTCTTTCCCTTTAGGGTGGTTACATAAGAATGTTTGAACTGTAAGTTATCAGGAAATGCAAATTTAAGCTTCATTTCTCAAAATTTTATTGAAAAAAATTGAATGTGATTTTCCACCTGATTGTTGTGAAAGCATTCTTGGAAGTCCATATTAATGTGACAGGGACGCTAAATTTTAGTGAAGAGGCACAAAATAGAGGTCCGGTATGGATGAATCGCATATCTTGTCAATGCCAGCCAATGTAAGGAGAAAATATCTCATCTTTGTAACTCGAGCTAAGACATTGATTAATGCAAGCAAGAAAGTTGTACAGTTAATCTCAAATCAAGAGAAGATGATGCTAACAAAATGCAAAGCTCAATCTTCAGCATATAGTTGGCTGGTGGATTAGAAGAAGCAACTTCATAATCTTCTCTTGAGATGTCGAGAAGTTCCTCTTAGAAGGCCAGTTTAGCATAAGATATAATTGATGCCATATTCAGTTTTTCCTAATTTACGACTGGACAGAATTTCTTTAATAGAAGTGAAGAAATTAAAACATATTCAAGAGTTCTTAGACAAAGGACTGATTAAATCTAGTGTGTCTCCTTATGGATCTTCTATTGTATTTTTCTCTAAGAAGGATAGTTTGTGGAGGACGTGTTGACTTTTTAGCACTAAACAACATTATTGTGAAGTATCAATATTCTCTGCCAAGAATTAATGCTTTATTCAATCCAAATTGAATCTTAAATCCGATAATGATCAAGTCAATTAAAAAAGCACATGTAAGACAACATTTATATCAAAGCAAGGATTGTTTGAATAGTTGGTTATTCCTTTTAGTTTGTTTAATACACCAACCACTTTTATGAGAATAGTGAATTAGGCTCTTAAATCATTTATTGATCAGTTTGCAATTGTTTATCTAGCAGTAGATGACATCTTAGTGTTTAGAAAGACTTGAGATGAACATGTACAACATTTAAAATAAATAGTGGAAACTTTGAAGAAGCAATGTGAATTTGTAATTCGTAATATTGGATTTTTTTGGTTGGAGGAAATGAGCTGAGAATTGATCCAACTAATATTCAAACCATATTGGATTGGCCAAGACCGACCATATTGTGTGTGTGTGTGCGCATTTTAATAGAAATATGTGCCTTATCAAAGTTGCATAGTACAAAAATTTATTTCCTGCACTATTGCATGCATTGACCAAGGGAACAGTGAAATTTCAATGGATAACGACACAAGGAGGATTTAACAAGTTGAAGCAAAAATTACGTGATTCCCTGGTGTTGAATCCACTAGGCTTACAAAAACTTTTGAGATTGAATCAAATGCATCTGGCTATGCTCTTGGAGCAGCTTTACCACGGCAGGGAAAGCCATTTGCGTATCATTCTGAAACTTTTCTGGAGCACTATTTAACTTTCCCACATATGAAAAAGAGCTTTATATCAAAGAATCACGCATTGGATTCATTATTTGTTGGGTAAACAACTGTTGTGCACATTAATCGTAAAAAATCTTCAGTTTTTGCAGACATGATCAAACTTGCAATAGTGCAGGAATTCTATTTGATCATAAAATACAAGGGCGATTAAAGAAAGGAAGCTAATATGCTGTCAAGGCCTCCTAAGATTGCAACAGTCGGAGTGTTTCTATAATTGTAATGTTTTCCTTGTGATATTTTTGAAGCTTGACCTGTAGAAGATGGTGTTACAAGTCAGTTGACTCATCTTTAAAGCAAGGAGAGAAGGCTTTTGGATATCACTTAAAAGAAGGAATTCTATATTTGCAAATAATTTGCGCACCCAAAGGGGAGGCAAGAATGTGGTTAATGCATGAAGCACATGCTTTTAAAGAGGCTGAACATTTTGTAGTTTGCAAGACTCTTCAGAACCTATAATTTTATGTGCATTGACCATAATGCGACTTGATATGGCCAACTTTGTACAAGAATGTAAATAGTGCTGCACTAGTAAGTCTTATTAAAAACTAGAATATCCTTTGCTAGTGCCAAGCCATCCTTGGCAAAGTGCATCCATGGATTTTCCTGAAGACTGGCCTAAAACAAGGCATGGACACGATTGTTTATATGAGGGAAGTACACAGATTTGGTAACAAGTCTATTTTAGTTTCATGTAAAAGGCTAACTTTGATCACAAAGTAGGAAAACTAATTTTCATACAATCGTGGGTGCATTTCTGACTGCCTACTTCCATTATTTCAGACAGAGACTCAAGATTTGAGTCATTTTGGGGGCACATTGTGGAGAATGGTGTGTAGTAAGTTAAAATGAAGCACAACATTTCAGTGTTCACCCTCAAACAAATGGACAGACGAGGTAGTAAATGGGACTCTCATTCATTTTCTACGGGTTGTAATCAGGCGCATCCAAAGACCTGGGACCAAGGTTTCCTCTATAGTGAGAATTGTTTTAATCAAACCATACACAGCTCCACCAACCAATTTATGTTTGACATATGTTGGGGATTTCTCCCTCAACTGATTTATCTATTTTATAAATTGTTGAAATCAACCACAAAATATGATGATGAACAGCATAAAGTTGTTAAATGTATAGCCAGCATTCAGCAGATCCACAAGCAAGTGCAGGAACAACTGAACATGGCACAACAGTATTATAAGGAGTGCCATGATAAGCATCCGGCGCTTACCAATTTCAAGATTAGGGATATTGTTTGATTATATCTCAGAAAACAGAGGGATTTAAAAGTAAATGCAGAAAAAGCATTCCAATTCAGTATGATCATTAAAAATTATACAACAGGCAGGAGATAATGCTTTCAAGCTTTAGCTTCCAACAAACATTAGTATTTAATCTGTTAAATATTTGAGACATAGTTCAAAAAATCGTAAATCGGGATTAATCGGCAGGCCAAATTTTGAATCGAAAATCGGGAATCGGCAAAAAATCGGCATTAATCGGCAACTTTATCGCTACTTTTAAAAACATTTAAATTCATAAAATATACTTAAATTAAATGTAAAAACAATGTTAAATGATGCGAGAAGTGACTCTGTACAGTATACAGTATAGTATATAGTTCATAGTTAAAAGAAAACGTTATCGGCGATTAATCGGCAGGCCAAATTTTGACTCGAAATTGGGAATCAACAATTTATCGGCATTAATCGACAACTTTCTCGCTACTTTTAAAAACATTTAAATTCATAAAATAAACTTTATCGCTACTTTATCGACAATATTAATTTATATATCTACTATATATATTTACAAAAGAAAACATTATTATAACCCTTATTATATTATTTATATATAATATATTATATTATATAATATGTATAGCGTAGTATATTCTGCAATATAATATTTTGAAACTTATAATATACTTATACAATACTTATATTTATATTTGATTATATATTAAAATCGATTATAATATATATTATATATAATACGTAAACGTTGTAATCACATTCATTAAAGTGAATAATATTTTATTATATAAGCTATATTATATTCAATGTAATATAAACTATTTATATTACTAAACTATTAGCCTTAATAATATAATACATATTAGTTACCTAGTTTATAGGATATGTTATATAATATATTATATATGCCTTACGGCAAGTTTTATTATATATATTATAATATATGTAATCTAATCTAATAATCCCTAACATATCCTTAACTATTTATATACAAATATATCCTTAACAAAAGGAATTCGTTTGAACTTTTTTAGTTAAGGTCCCCCATTTCAGAAGACACGGCCATTTTTTTGAGCCGACGTCATTAGAGCACCCAGAAGCATACGAATAATCCCTAACCTATCCCTATTCTCCGTGGATTTAACAACAAAATAAAATTGTGAGTTGGAAAACCAGACCCGTGTCAAACAAACCCACGAAACCGCCACGAAATGCCACAAAACCACCACAAAATGCTGGAAAATAGGCACGAAACCAGGTCATAGGAGAAAATACGACTAGCGGGGAGAAAATACGAGTCACCCAAGAGAAAATACGAGTCGATTTGGTCGTTTTTTGCCTTTAAACCCTAAGCCAAGCGATTTTGCACGATTTTCAGACGAGTTTCCACGATTTTTTATGGTATTTAGCGCCGGAAAAATCGCGATTTATCGGCATTGAAAAAATCGCGATTTACTGAAAGTTTAATCGTTTTGCCTGCTATAAACGATAAATCGCGATTATCGGGTGATTTATCGCGATTTTTAATACACAGATTTGAGATTTACACAGGCAAATATTTTGAAACATTTATCTCGGCGTGTTGTAACCTCTTTTATTTACTTTGTTCTTCTAATGCATAAACCTTGAAGCTCTTTGAACCTTGATGCTTCATGAAAACATCACATAGCTATTGTATCCGAAAATGGATGATTCCATATGAGATCAGCAAGTAGAGTTGCTGGAAGATTGTTCAAAAAGTTAAGTTTGTGATACCCAAAGAGGTTGAATGGACAATCAGCCACAAAAGGAAAATTATTTATAGTGGAATAGGTCCAGGGAAGGTTCCCAAAACTCCCTCAAAAATAGTTAAAACTTAAGTTTTAAGGGGTCAAACCCCGCTTTTCTCTATCGCCCACCACCCCGAAAATGTTTTGGAATCAAAAAACAATGTTGAAGACAGATTATTAAAAAAAAAAAATGTAAGCGCTGATTAAAGACCATTGAAAAAAATTATAATATATCATAAAACATATTTTGTTGTAAAAAAATTCACAAGCCAATGGGGCAAAGATTGACCAGCCAGCAAAAGATGACATTTTGTTAGCATGAAACCTGATGGGAAAACAAGATGGAAACCTATAAGTCCAAGATTTAAAATTTGAGGTTGTTGGAAGACGTGCACAAGGAAGAAATAAAGAGAAGGCGGATTGCACACTTTGGAAATAGTGTGTCCATCATTATAATATGAATGATGTAGTTACAAAGCGGTTGATATGGTTCTGACCAGATTCTGACCATCTTTTAGTTAAATAACTAATGACATCCTTATAAGCCTTACATTCTAATACACCCCTTAAGGCTTATCCTACATAAAGCAAAAACAAACATTTTAACAAAGCTAGAACCAAATAGAACTACGTAATCTTTAGAGGCTTTCACTTTGAAAGCAATGTTTTGACTAGCGAGGCTCCATCAAGTGCTTTGTGACCTTTGTAAAGGTGTAGCTCCCGAGTTGAATTCCCAAGTTGCGGATTCCACCTCCCGAACTCCCGAATCACGAGATCTCCCGAATTATCGGACAACCATCCATATTGAGCCATGCACAAGCTCCATCAAGTTGTCAGATGACCCTCGTGAGGGTATAATTCCCAAGATCCACAATCTACCGAACTATCCGAACAACCATCCATACCGAGCTTCATCTACCCCGTGTCCTTTCTTGCCTTCGAGTTTAGAGCATTTTTATATTACATATTCGTCTAGACTATTCCAGTACATGTATGGGTACGGGTACGGTACGTTGTGGGTACACACACACACACACACACACATATATATATGTACATGGGTGTGTATAAATTAAAAGAAGCATTTGCATACTTATTGAAATTTAATACTCATACAATCATTCATGGAACATGAAAACAGATTTCAAATACTTTGAGAATTGAGACTTGAGTTTGTATTGATTCATAAAGTTCAAAACATAATAGTTAATAACTTAATACATTCAAGTTCTCAACTTGCTTCACTTTTAGTTTCCTGAAACTGATCCTCCTTGTTTGTTGGCTTGTAGTTGATCGTTCTCCTCTCTCTCTCTCTCTCTCTCTCTCTCTCTCTCTTAAGCTCATAATTAGCAAAATGCCAAACTATGAGTGTGAATTAACAAGAGGGGCTGGGTGTATAAATAGGTTTTTGGAGGTGTCTTTTAGGGTGAAATTAGGGTTAGGTTATGTTTTTAAGTTGGGGCCATTTATTTTTATTTTTTAACATAGTTACCGTGAGTCAAGTATGGGTACCGTGCTTGGTATGAGGAGACCGGAGCGGACGTGTCATTTTCGAAGAAAAAAAAAAAAAGACAAGTAGTCGGAGATGGCAAAACAATGTATATGTAAATTTTAGAGAAAACAATAATATACAACCTAAGAAAAATAGTATTACCTTTTTAAAATTAAAATATTAGATGTTGATAAAGGATAAAAGTAATTATATTGATATTTATCTTTGATATCTCATCATACCTATAAGGTCAAGAGTACAAAATATCTATTTTTAAGAAAACACTAAAATGCAAGTCTCTGAGATGAGTACCAACAAGTACCGGTCTCCAAGGCAGTACCAATCTCCGAGACAGCTTTTTTTCGTAGGAGACGAGTCTCTGTGCAACACTGTTCTTTAGTGATTTTAAGTTGAAAATGGTGGAACTTTGCGACGGATACGCTGCAGGTGCGTACCCACAAGCCCCGAGTATGTCTTGGGTACAGATTTCCATACACGAGGCCTACGGACATGCACCTGCAACGTACCTAAATCGTACCCGTTCTTGTACAGTGCACGTATCGGACGGGGGTACCGGGCGTTTCCGAGAAGTCTAGGTATTCGTCGCTGTCCTCACTACCTTCTGCATTTGGTGGGCCTTCAACCATGGCTATATTGGTTGTATTTGATATGCTTATACCCTTGAGCACATCATTGGCTCGAACACAACAATCCCACGAATTTTTATTCATAAGTTGCATTTGTATTTTCACTTTCCATGTAAAAGTTAGACCAGAATATTTTTCTACTGGAATTTCCATAAAATAAAATAAATACTACTGCGTATTTACTGAGATAAATAAAATATCAGTTCCTCTGCCCTACGACTGGTTTAATGCTCTTATACGACTGCAATTTGTGACTGGTTTCGTGGCTATTTCATGCTAAAAATCGCGACTCTATTCTGCCTGAAAGCGTGCCCTCCCACGAGTTTGGCTCTGCTATATCCCTTCCACGACTTTGGCTCTGCTACAGAAATGGGCGGAAATGGTTATGTTTTTACGTGCCTGTATATGCCCTTCGAAAAAACCCTAATAATACTTCAGAGCTGTGGAATCCGACTGTCTATTAATGGTGGATTGTATTTTCGTGACTGAACTGTGTTTTGCTCTGAAAGTCGCGAACTGTTTTTGGTTGTTCTTTGACTGGTATTTTCCTTTGAAAAACGCAACTTTATATTCACAAATGCAACGACCTGCAACTGGTATTTTCCTTTGAAAAATGCAATTGTTTACTTCAACCCTCGTTTCTTACGACTGTGCCCTCGATTTCTGACTGAAAACGCGACTGTATATTCGTGACTTTGCCCTCAATTTCTGACTGTGTCGTTTCTGAAATTCATCAATAAAAAAACGCGATTTTCCTTCAGTCTTCGTTTTGCCCTTGCGCCATTGTTTTCTCTGCCTTTCGATTTTCGAAAATCCTTACAAAAAGGTGAACTCAAAAATCCAAATGAAAATCTTCACGAAAAAATGTCTCTTAATTTCTTCAGCAAGCCCTAACGGGACTGTCACGAAAAATGGCTTTCCTTGCCCCACGCTCTGATACCAATGTTGGAAGACGTGCACAAGGAACAAATAAAGAGGTGGATTGCACACTTTGGAAATAGTGTGTCCGTCATTATATTATGAATGATGTAGTTACAAAGCGGTTGATATGGTTACAGCCGGTTACAACCATCTTTTAGTGAAATAACTAATGACGTCCTTATTTAATAAGCCTTAGATTCTAATAGAGGTTGAACAAAAACAAGCTACATTAGGGCTTATTGATGGTCAAGCGCAGATCATAAATTTTTAAAGGAGTTTAAGGAAGAAAATGCCTTAGTCCCACACAAGATTTGATGTTTAGGAGAGAAGAAATCATATAATGAGAATCTAAACCTCTATTTTTAAATCTGCACAAGAGATCAAATCTGGCAGGAAAGACAAACTACAAGAAGGATTCATTTCCGTTTTTAGGATGGTTGAACTTGTTTCACTCATTGAATATTCATCTATAATATGTTTATATTTGAAAAAAATCCGCTTCTGGGTCTTTGCTTTCTCCCTCTCACCCTCTCGATCTTTCATTGTAATATCTTGTTTCATTTTGAAACAACAATGGAGATTTTATTTCTTAGAAAGTTTCTCCACTTTTAAAATTGTCATTTTGATGTGTGATGGTAATTTCTCATTGAAAATGTGTTCGAGTTTGTTACCAGCAAATGTGTTTACAAATTTGGTATTTGCTGTTGAAATTTCTGCTTTACCCAAAATATGTAACTGAAACAGTTAGGTCAGCATTGATAGATTTAAACTGAGATAACATATAGTTTAAGTGTGAGAGCGAGGATTGCAATTGACAATTAAGACAGAGGAAGACGTCCTGCATGGGCTGAAAGACACATTGTAGAACGAACTTATTGAAACACAATAAGCCTTCTGATAAGGAAAGCATTGTTGACAATGTTGATAAAAGAGAGTTGTTCTAGGGAGTAACTGAAGGTGTAGAGGATTTCATAATGTATATATAAAAAGGTTGCTAGAAGCAGTGTGTTTGAGATGCCTCTAATCTAAGGTGCAAGAGGATCATATGTGGTGCTCAACGAAGGTTGTACTCAGGCGAATTGATAGTTTTGATCAAGATACAGATTTTGCTTCCAGTGTGAAAGAGTTGGAAATTTTCTATTTTGAGAACCCCGTATGGAAGTTTCATGAACACAACAAAAATGATTGTGGAGGAGGATGCATAAATTGTTGAGACATTAAAGATAGAGGATCAGCAGAACACACCAATCTGTATGATGTTTGTTGTAGGGACAGTAGTCAATATCAAAACATCTTAACATGGGGGCATTGGAAGATATGCACAAATAAATTGAGATCATGCAAATCCTTTGCATGGGAAAAATCCACAATGTTAAGAAACATGCTATCTTAGGATAGAACTAGTTTATCCATATCTATCTTATTTTAGACATTTAAGATAATGTCCACAAGAGCAATAGCGTTGTTTTGAGCATGAAGGAGAATAAGGAAGCTATATAGTTAAAACAGCAATTGAAACCAGCCAAACTACCATCAACATAATAGGAGAAAAGTATTTCATCACTGAAGCTCAAGAAAACAATTGCCATATATCACAGTCACTAAGATTCACAAACTAGTAAGGGTTGGTATGAATACCCAAATGTTCCCCAAAATACCAACGGTGTGAACCGTAAAGCCCGTGCCAGATGATTGTATATTGTTCCTCTTGGTTTCCACCATCGATAAACCTCGGTCTGGATAACATCACATGCAAAAAGACAAGTTATTCCAAACTAAAAGTGGAACACCTCCATATAAAATGTTTTTGATACATAAATGTCACAGGTTGCCATTTTTACTTATAACGAAATTAAAATTAAAATCAAATAAAAAATGTTTTATCCTGCATATCAAGTAATATTATTAAGGATTCAAATTCAGCTGTTAGAGAATAAGCTCCCGCTTCTTCCAACCTGACCAAAGCAAAAGACGGGAACCAATGGACAGCCTGTCTCCAATGCCACGCGAACAAATCCATGCCTTTTTTAAGAAAAGCAACCTGCAGAAAACAATAATTTTTAAATTTCAAGTTCAGATGCAACAAGACAAAATGTGTGTACTTTTTCCTTGATTACTATAATTTTCACAACAATTCATTAGCAGAAGATGCAAGGAACATTTTTGTCCAAACAGTGCTTCCTCTATACCTTCTGTTTTGATGTATTGCCTTGTTACTTTCACATAAAAAGAGCACTGTCAATCCCATAGTTACATAACCTTCAATTCACTACAATAAAACGAATATTCAAGCACGGAGAATGGATAAGTACAAACCTCTGTACCGTGCTCCATATAAAATATTTCTCGAACACCACCAGGAATAACAATGCAACTATAACCAGAATTTAGACATGTAAGAAAAGTCTTCCGAGTAGCAGGTACCAATCCCATCCAAGACCATATATGTCTTAGCAGTGGTGTGTAGAAGACCTAGCCAAATGTGTTGAAAATCATAAAAACATAGTAGATAAAAAAATCTCTTCGTGACCGTGGCATCCATTATTATGTCTTCTTACAGAGACAATTATTAGTGAAGAAAAATCCACTAAAAATTGGTCTAAATATGAGAGATATGTTTAAGCTGCATATGGCCCTGTTATTGGCAATACTTACAGCACTACTTGCAAGAGCCTTGATCTTAGGCAGGGGCATAAAACCAGTATGATTGCACAGGGCTACAATACCAATTGGTAAAACTGAATGTGGTTCTACAGCGAACACTGCAGACAATCAAGAACCCATTTTAGAAAAGACCAAAATATTTCCATCTATTAAAAATGAAAGAAGAAATGTACAACAAGTACTTTAACACACCTCTTGAGGTCAGCTAACAAATATTCTCTATCTATATCTGGTGAATGGTAAGGATAGCCAATAAAGACACACAATGATGACTTGATACTGCTGTGCAAAAGTGGAGGTTATGCCCTAAATGAATTTCAGTTGTTGGTTTCCCTAAGTTATATCCAAACACTATATACTCCAGTCTTTAAAAGTGTGAGGTTTTGTAAAAAAATTTACAAGCAACTTCAATGACTTAAGTAGTTAGTTTAGGCATCACTCCTCGACTCGTGTTAGTGAAAAAAGTGGTTGCAGAAATGGTGTGCTCACAACTAAAAGGATAAAGCAATGAGCATAGAAAGAGACAAGAAGAAAGAACATGTGCTACAGAAACAAAGAGCTCTTGCCTCCTGTACAACCCGTACACTTTTCTGGTATTCATTTCCTATACAAAAGATACCGAGTGACATGCATAACAATGATACTTGACGCTCAAAATACAACTTGTCCAAGATAAAAAAAAATAGGTTGAGGTTGGAGCAAAATGCAAAAACAAAAAGCAAAAGTGATCTAAATCGTTCTACATTTAACATGGCTTATCTACAAATTCTATAACCTAGTCAAAGCATTCAAGCAGTGGTGATGTTATCTTTCTTGATAAGGAGGTAATCCTGTAACTAATCACTAGCCACTCTCAGTTGTTAAATTCTCATTCCAAGACTCAGGAACACCTGCACTTGAAATGAGTTTCTTAAATTCAATAATTGATTAATAATAAGAAGTGTACTGCGAAGAAAGTGAATGAATTCATTAGTCACCTTATTATCTAAGTACCAAGCATGTTGGATGCTATATGCTTGGTGTAGTAAAGGAAATGTGACCACTCAACAATAGAACCAACTCAATACCCACAATAGAAAGCATTCATATGTTCAAAACAGAGAAACCACAATAGAACATGGATAGAATCAACTCAAAGAACATAAGATAGGATATGGCATTGTTCTTAATATCATCAAGGTAATGAAATTCTTCTCATACATGGACAACAATATTCCATGATAATATTCTTCTATGGGTTTTGAAAAAATCCTAATATCTTAAAAAATTATAGACTTGCTCATCGACACAAATTGGATCATGAAGTGTAAGCAAAATAAGCTAAGGCACCATTCTCGAGAAGACTAAACGTGTAACTTGAAACACTTCCCAATAGTTTTTTCCAAGGAGTTCTCAACCAAGAACAAAGACCCAGCCAATAGGTCTACAAAGGCAAAATTCATATTTGTGGTGATCCAGACACCTTAGATTTCATCATTTGAAATAGGTTCCTGATACAAAGCAGAGCTTTGTGAATAGTTGCAAAACCGCTGGTGTTTGCAGGTAGCGGTTTCATAGCTGCCAGTATGCGAGTGGCGAATACAAAACTACAGGTTCCTTCAAGGGCAGTTCCATAACCACTGGTCAATCAAGCAGCAGTTTTGTCCTGCATAGAGTGGCAGTGTGAGGCCCAATATTTGCTCCATGCTCTTCTTATACACATACAAGTGGATAAGAACGAGTACTTCAAGTACTCAATAATTTCCTAATATAGTAAACTCAAATTTAGGAAATAGGCCCAAAATTGGTAAGTATAACAAACAAGTTTCGTAACCACCGGTCAATCAAGCAGCAGTTTTGTCCTGCATAGAGCAGCAGTGTGAGGCCCAATATTTGCTCCATGCTCTTCTTATACACATACAAGTGGATAAGAACGAGTACTCCAATAATTTCCTAATATGGTTAACTCAAATTTAGGAAAAAGGCCCAAAATTGGTAAGTATAACAAACAAGTTTTATTTTCCTAGCATGTGTTTTAGGGGTGGGACCCAAATAGGTAATGCTTAGGAGCATAGTTTTAAAAATCATTACCGGCAATTACTCGGTAGGCCAAAAATTGACTCGGAAATCGTGAATCGGCAATTTATCGGCATTAATCAGCAACTTCATCGTTAAAAATATTTAAATTCATAAAAACTTAAATTATATTTAAAACATTGTTAAAGGACCCGAGAAGTGAATCTATTGAATGGGTATTAATCTGAGTACTCAAACAAGAATCGTGAGCAATGAAAATAAATAAAAATGAATGTGGAAATTTAACCTTACTCCTGCCGCTGTGAAACTGAAACCCTAGCAGGCTAAATTCACATTAATTCGCAGCTATTCCTTGAACTTTGAAGAGTAGAAATTCGTAACCCTGGAAAAATGTAGGGGCTAAATTTGCATAAATTCGCTGAGGATAAAAATGCTAAACAATGCTTTGAAATGACCATGTTTTTTTGGTTTGGATGTTTTATACCCCAAACAACAATTTTCCACAATTGTCCAAGAGATTTTCCATGATTGTAGGAGCATCAACTATGTACCTAAATAAATTTTGGTTTGTCATGAGTTTTGGCTTGTATTAGGTTGTGGGGGTCCTTTCAAGTGTCCTTGAGTCCTTCATAGCTATCTTAAGTCCTCCATGTGTGTTAAATGGGAATTTTGGAGTTTCCCTCCAAAATGGAATATTTAAATATTTGAATTTGTAAAAGGTGTAATGATGTAAATAAGGTCATGAAAGGGTTGTAAAAAGGAACTCAATTAGTGTTTCTAGGGTATTATCACCCTTTTGTTAAGTTGCATCATAAGTGATTAAAGGTATGGAAAAGTAGTTATACACATCTTTTAGGTCATGAATGACATATATTCAAATGGGGGAAGATGTAAGAAAAGGAAGAGGAGAGGTTGGAGGTTTAAGAACAGAAGAAAAAGACTCATAAGGGCAAGAACCTGTAATGAGATTATGCAAACTTGAAAAACAGGGCTCTTGTCTGAAAAGAAGGAGCCTTTTTGTAAATATGAATTAAAAGATGAATCTTATATGATATTTCTGTGTAAGTTTGTAATTGAATGAGTTTGAGATGATATATGAGAGTGTATTTCATTCAATAAATGACTCTTGATGACGGTTATATTGTACTTACTGTGAATGCTTACTAATTTGATTACTGTGTGGTGAGTTAACAATGTTTGAGTGCCTTGCATAGCATAAATGAATGGACAGGTGCACTAGAACGTGTGAAGAAGGGATTTGACTGTGTATGAACTCCCATTGAAGTTTGAAGAGACAAGAAAGGTAGAGTTTCTCAAATTGAAACAAAACAGGTGTGAGAGCTTGTGTATTCTTGAGTCATTTGAGGTAATAAGAGGGAAATAATAAATGCAAATATAGGGTGAGTAGTGACACACTTATACAGGTATTAGAATATTTTCTAAAGGTGAAATATGATAGGTGATAGTTTTGGTATGTTTCCTAGAGGACTGTATGCAAGAAACAGGGTTCCTAAGCCAAAATTAAGCAAACATTGTGGTGGAGAGTCATTGATAAGGTTTCATGAGTTGATATCTAAAGGAGAAGGTGCATAAGGTTGGGGCAGAGCTTAGGAAGCAAGATTTAGGCTTTGAATCATTATTGTGTGCAAGTTATGAGAGAAAAACCCTCTCAAGCTCTGTTAAACCCTAGTTTAGGGCAAAATACAAAAATAAGAGCAACTTGTGTTTTAACAGTTGGAACTTGATGAAATTGATAACATAGCATCTGAACATTTGTTATAAGTGGTTTTTATGGTTTGAGTTATTAAAGAGTTGTACGGTCTGACATATCTCTGACAGTCTCATTTTGGTGACAAAAGAGACCTAATTAGGAAGAGAAAATTAACTGGGATTAATTCCCTTAATGACACCTTCCATGGTTCATATGACAGTTAGAGGGGCATAATGGGTGCTAGGAAAGTGCATTGGTTCCTTTCAAATTAAGTTTGGAAAAAGTTATTCAAGAATTTCAGAGAAAACAGGGCTACAAGCAGGGTAAGACAGAGTTCATGTTAATAGATGTTGTGGTTGCAATTTCTAGATTTTTCAGGGTTGGAAAAGGTCTAAGACCATCAAAACAACTTGTGTGAACTTAGATCAATACTTAAGGGAGCCTTGAAAAGTGTCTTAGGGCATAAGGGCAACTTGAAGATTTGTGAACTTAGTTATGACAAGACTGTACAGTTCTAGAATGGACTAAGTAAAATGAGAACAAAGACAATCTTGTTTGAACTTAGTATTGAGGAATCATAAATAGTCTAAGAAACCCTAAAGGAGGAGACATAAGATATAATGCCAAGAACATTGAACTATACACAGGGAAAGTGTGCAAGAAACCAGTGATAGAAATCAAGAAATCAATAAAAGGCAGTACACAGGAAAACAGAGTTGAGAGTTATAAGCTATATTCTTGTTGTATGCATGATGACAGAGTTTAGAAGGTCTAGTATTATTTGTTGGTGGTCAAACAAACAGTGAGAAGTCTTAACAAGGTTAAAACAGTGAAGGAAGCTTTGAAAACAGGGGTATAGATAGTGAAGGACTAAGGAAAGACTATTAGACCAAGAATACCTTGAGAACATGAAGTTGGCATAGAGAAATGGACAAGAGGTGAGTGCATAATAATTAGAACATGGGGAAACAGTGAAGGAACACAAGGAAGAGTCATTATAGGACAGTTTTGACGATTCTATTAAGAAACATAATTGAAGATGAGACAAGAACTTTGGAGACGTTAAAGTGAGGACTGTTTACTTGTTACTTACCAACAACCAGAGTTGGATGTGTGAGTGAATGGGAATGAAGCTATAAGGTGCAAGATAGAAGCCATGAGTTTTAGAAACCTTAAAGGATAGTGTCCCCACAGTTCTAGACCAGTTCTAAGGACTAAGTAGAGATTTGACTCTTGCAGAAAGATAATATTCAAAATATTGGATGTCTAAGTTGCTTCTTGAGTTGTATGAACAAGTTTAAGGTATATGGAGTTCAAAACTTGTTGGAAGGTTGGAAACAACAACCAAAGGTGATGATTTTCTCTTTTCATGAGTTGTGAAGGGTATGTATGGGCTCACTTTGCATATAAAACCAGTTTGAAGATAGTTGTATGTGAAGTTTCTTGTTGTTTATGCTATCAATTTTCCAGGAGTTTTATCTCCGGAAATCGCCACAGAAAAAATCGCGATTTTCTAGGCGATTAAACATTTTCTGCTTGGCACACGATTTATCGTTGATAAATCGCAATTTTGGAACAGAGCTTAGGAGTATTCCGGAGGTCTAGATGAGCCACTAGGATGTCTAAAGCCTTCCGAGAAGATGCCTAGAAGATGCTTGAGGATTAGAAAGAGGAAAGGGAAGCCATATGATGGGACAAATTACTCTTTCATTGGGCAAGGATTTATGCGCTTTCCTATAAGAAGGCAAACTTTTCTTAAACGATGACTTTCAACAATTCTCGAAAGAGGAGCAAAGGAATTACAGGTGCAAGCTAGAGTAAGTGGGGGACATAAGGTAGCCCCTTGATCCATGAGACTTTTTGTATGCCACATTGTATTTTGTTTCGGGATTTAAAATTGATTTTCGTTTTTGGTTATATTTTTTTGGTTTGAATCTTTGTTATAAGGCCTCTTTAGATATTTTAGCTGATGGATCTTATCTTGATTGTTTCCATGTAGGAAAGGGTTTTGCTGGGTTATTTTTGACTTGTGAAGTTTTATGGACTATTATTTGGCTTATGAAGTATTGAATTGTAACCATTTACTTCTTGTCCATTGATGTACTCATTGATAAAATTTGGGTAGTGTTATGGCGCCAAAATTTGGTCAGCCTTGTGTGTTTGGCATTGGGGGTGTATAGTGTGGATTCACAGCAGGTTTGGGGCTTGTTTAAGCTGCAATCTAACCCCTATCGCTTGATTGTGGTGGAGTTTGAAGCTTGTGGGACAACCTATGATCTCACTCTCCCCATTTATCATGTACAAGGTGGTTTTGGAGATTTCTATGACATTATTTGGAGGTTGTGATGAGATATTTGGACACTTATTACCATTCTTGGTGATGAGCATCCCTCCCTCCATGTGAGTAACCTTAAAGGCTACCATGGTGATTTGTTGGGATTTGGACTTCACTGGTTTTGCTTATTTGGTGGCATGTGAAAGAATCCTAACTTCTTGTAACTTGCTATTCCAAAGTTAGTTGTGACTATGTTTAGTGGGCTCTACTAAATTTGTCTTTATTGTGTCCATCTTGTCAAAGCTTATTTGGAGGCATGTGAAAGAATCCTACCTTCTTGTAACTTGCTATTCCAAAGTTAGTTGTGACTATGTTTAGTGGGCTCTACGAAATTTGTCTTTATTGTGTCCATCTTGTCAAAGCTTATGTAGAGGTTGCGGACTTATTGAACCCCTTGCCTCAAGGGTTGACTAGGGTCATCTACCTAATGATGTCATATGGTTCGGACCTCGGTGTCTAGCACCCTTCCATTTCTTAATCAGCTGGATTTGGGTGTGGACTCTCCTCTAACTTTGGTGGAGCAACAGATTCAGAGGAGCAGCAGTGTGGTTGCCTTTTGCCATTGTCATTTGGCACCATTCTTGGGAGTTGGACAATGTTGACTTTGTGGACCCATGTGGCTGTGTTGGGGGCTTGCTTGTAAGTTTTTTTAGGCCAAGGGCCTATGTGAGAGCTTCGTTAATTGGTTGTGATTACTGAATGAATTGGTAATTAGTTTTTTTGATTTTAGAATATGCTATGTGGACGATGAATTATTACTCAAGAACTGAATTATGCCTCGCAATTCAATTTTACTCATGGGAATGCAATTGTATTGTGTCGTTAAATTTAGTTAACGACAAACTAATTTAGATTCATTATGTTTATCGTGTCCTAAAAATATTATTGTGATTTTAATTAGGCCAGCAAATGGTCATTTTTCGTATATTTTGTGGTAGATTGTAGTTGGTTCAAATTATATATACAAGAATATATGTGTATACAATAATAATAACCTATTCATGTACGTAATTTTTTAATTAATTTTTTAAGTGCTTTTGTGTGGAATTAAATTTCTAAGGTAAATTAATACTTTCTAACAAATTCTGTATTTGTAGATTGGAAAATAATGTAAAACATAATGTGTCATGGGCCTCTAAGGGCCAAGTGGGGTAGAGCAAAAAAATGTGGTACAAGCCTTTTGGGGGTTGAGTCTATTAGAAGGACTCGAGGAAGAACCTCGAGAAGGTGTAAAGGTAGTCGGCCCAAGTATGTCGAGCCCTTGCCAACCATGAGGTGTTCGAAGGTTGGGTAGTTGGGCTACCCCAAGCACCTTGTGTGAATTGTCTTGAGTGACGGGCTTGTGAGTTGGTAGCAGAGCCTACTACCCGGGGCACCAACCCAAATGTGTTAAGCCGGAGAATTGGTAAGTGGGTTTTGATTTGAAGCAAACAGGAATACATACTTAGGAGCAAGTGGGCCGGAGTTGGGTGAGATGGATTTGACTGTGGTTGATGTTGGGCAAGGGTGTTGAGCCATTATGAACCCAGCTTGTGAGGGTTTGGTGTCACCCAGATTTCATCCTGAAATCTACGACTACCCTATCCGAAAAATTTTCGTACTTTTAAAATAATGGGTCGTTTTGTGTTTTTATTTCCTGAAAGTTCTTGTATTGCATCAAGATATTCTCAAAGAGCCATATTAGCCTTTTTCGCCAAATACCCAGATGCCCAAAATTGTTATATTCTGTCGTCGGGATTTGTCTGCGGGAAATTTGTATTTAATTATTTTCAGCCCCGTATGAGGCTATTTGCGCTCCGTTTTAACTCTGTTATGATCGAACATATCATTATTCCCTTGTACTAGAAGGATTTTAACTTGGAATAAGTTTTGGGCTTTATTTGTGACTTTTGGCAATTTTTCGTGTTTTTGTGTTGTCCCGTTTCGTTTTCTGTGAAATTTCTCTAGAACAATTCCTTTGCCGGGTAAGCCCGATTTTTGGCCTGGAGTAGCTGGAGAACATATATGCACATTATGCCCGGAGGAAGTCACCATCGGAGGTCTGATCACTGGAAAAAAGCAAAGTCGTGCACGGAAAAGCCCCTGCGGGGATGGGCGCATTTTTGGAAAACAAAGGATTTAAGCTACAATGGGAAAAATAGAAGCCGCAGGCATGATGGGAATTTTATACCTGCCTAGCAGGGTACTTTTTCCGTGTTATAAAATTCACTTAAGCTGCAGTGGGAAAAATAGAAGCAGCAGGCAAGTGGGATTTTATTGCCTGCCTTGCAGGGTACTTTTTCCCATGATAGAAAATTCACTTGAGCTGCAGTGGGAAAAATAGAAGCAGCAGGTAGGTGGGAATTTTGTACACTGCTAAGACTTGCAGCAGGGTACTTTTTCCCGTGATATAAAATTCACTTAAGCTGCAGTGGGAAAGTTAGAGGTCAGAGCAGGCGGGAATTTATTGTGCACTTTGCAGGGTAAAAATTCCCATGATAAAATAAAAGGAAAGTGACTTAAGTGAAATCATGGGATTTTAGTGCTTGCCTTGCAGGGTAAATAATCTCATTGTCAAAGTCAAATCACTTAAGTGAATCATGAGATTTTGGTGCACTGCCTTGCAGGTAAAGAATCCCATTGTGGAAAAATTCTTAAAAATAGAATTATATGTGCAAAAAGTGCGCCCAAGCTTGGAGGAAGTCAACAGAATAAAAGAAAGGATTAAAATGCATTAAATTTAATTTATTTAGTGGTTGCCCCCTTCCTCTCAAAAAGTGCGCCCCATTTGGGAGTTATTTAATGTTTTTAAAGGCATTAAAACATTAAATTAATTTCTATTTTCAGTGGCTATGGTCAAGGCACACTGTGAAGCTTCAATGAAGTGATGTGTGAAGGATTAAATTGGATTAATTTAATTTATTGGATGGCTGTCCTTAAACATGCTATTTTTAAAAGAGAAGAGCATGATTTTTAATTAATTAATTGCCTTTAATTGTTAGGGCAATTATTAATTATAGAATTGTGAAGGTTATATAAGCATGGGCAGCCATATGGGTGAATTATTTGATTCACAGGTAAATAATTGCAGCCAAGAGGAAAAGTGCGCCCCATTTGAAGAAGGATTTTGCTCAGGCAAGGTGGCAACAAGGCTAAAAGCTTCCAGATTTGGCGCATGCTTTGAAGGAGGTTGATCTTTGTCTGCATAATTGTTTGCACAGGTGTTACAGGAGCTCAGGAATTCATTACAGGTGCTTTACAAAGGAAAATGAGCTTTTATCAATGTCCAATACATTGCATATATCCTCCGAATCTGAAGAATTGTCCAGATCTGCACCAGTTTTGAAGAATTCCAGTTCAAATAAGAAGAAAAAGAATTGTTCAGACAAAGATAGACAAAGCTATGGCGAAGAAAGATGAAAAAGAAAGCACAACGGAGTCATGCATCACTTCTAAATTTGCAGATATTGGAGACACGAATCTAGGCTCGGAACCTCTTGCTAAATTGATAGACAGATCCAGAGCAGGAAAGACTTCACTCATGCATGCAGGAGAAACTTCACTCATGCGTGCAGATTAAAAGCAGTGGAATTTTTCAAGTTGCAGTTTTCCATCCATAGCCCAGTTGCCAAAGTTTGTTATGCAGGTGCAGATCCATATCCAGATGCAGATGCAAATGCAAATCCATATGCAGATCCAAATCCAGATCTCATAGTTGCAAAAGCTTCCGGCACAAAGGCTTCATCCTCTTGTTTCGAATGCAGCCCATGAAGAAGTCAGTGCGTGGAAAATTCCTTCCAAGATCTTGTGCAAATGCTCTCATCTTCCAGTTGAAGCCTTCATTGAATTTTCATTCATCCGGAGTGCTTTCCAGAATTTTTAATTGCTCATATGCAATTAAAAATAAGGATGATGAGTTATCTACGGCAAACATTGCATTGATGCATGTACTGGAGAAGAACTGCAAAAGCTTCAAGGATAAAAGAGAAGACAAGGCGAAGGCAAAATCCAGTGCTTCCAGTCACTTCCAGATCTAGCTTGCTTCCGATCCAGCTGCTTCCAGATCTAGTTTGAATCAGCTGCATGCAGACATGAAAAAGGACAAAGTCAGCTTTCCTCTTCCTTCTTCTTTCCTCCGACAAAGTAATTGAGCGATCAATTCAATTATACAACTTAAAGTGATTGGTTTAAAAGCCATTACTTGAAGAAGTCAACTACTTGGAGATAGGTGGCGGACGTGCAAAATAGAAGGTTCTATTTTCAGTTGCAAATCATACATGTCACGCAAAGAGGAATTCCAGGAGGAAGATTGCCAATTGTTTCTTTCTGACTTCCACATGTGCTAGTTCAACTAAAGCTTCCGACTTGTAATTGCCCCTCTACATTCTATAAGTAGAGGAAGAACCTTCGGGTTAATCAATCAGAATTTGTGAGAAGCAATCTTGTGTTCTAGACTTTGTGTTGAACCCCTGAGAGCAACTTGGAGCAAAGGAATACAAAGGAGCAGGTTTCCTGGAGAACTTTGTGTCACGGTGTACTGTGTTTCTTGCTTTTAATCTTAGATCTCTTAATAGACTTTGTGTTATTTTAGATCTGGATCTAGAGTTGCCTTTGTTTTATAATTTTGTGTGTTCATATCTATTAAGTTTCTTCTATGTGCATGCAATTAGCTCTGCTATCTACTAATTGGGATGCACATCTTCCCCATTTCTTCTCTGTATTTCCTTTACTTCCTTCTTCTATAAAATACTTCCTTTCTTGAACAAATGCTTACTTTGCACGCGTAACTTCTTAGTTATGGTTCATGAACTAAGTGGTTAAAGTAAAACCCCGATAGATAATAACACATTTTTGACAAATCGACACGGGAGCCTCACCGGTTAAATGAGGAGATTTATCTAATGACCGCCTAGGTTTGATGCTATGCGAAAACCTAGCCAACAGGTTGTTGGGCATCGAAGGCTAAGAGGAGGTTGAACGTGAGAAAGGCTTAGCAAGTAATGAGATGTTGCAAAAAAGCACGAGGGCCAAGATGTAGTAGGTGATGAGAGTGGGCGCTTGGTAAGATGGTCAAGTAAGTTAGACCTCGGCCCAACTTAGAAGTTGTTCCACCAACTAGATTAGAAGCTCATGGAATCAAGTAAGTTCGGCTTAGAACCAATTGCGAAAGGCAAGGACCGGACTGTCATGAAGCCAAGTCATGTCGGTGAGTGTGAGGAGTTGAGTGGGTTGTGTGTGGGATTGATAGTGTCGAGTCGTAAAGCGAGTCTTGTGTGTGACCGAACTAGGCACGAGTGTGAGTGAGAGCTTGCAAATCCAATTGGAAGTGACAAGGAGTGCAGAAACTGTGTCAAAGAGCCCGAGCAAGGTTGAGGGAACGGTTATGTAACTCAACTAGGAGGTGGAACTTAGGCCAATTTGAGATTAGCGTAGGCAAGGGGTCGGTTAGGTCATTCCCCCTCTTGTGCTTTGTTATGTAAGGGTTGAAGGTGGGGATTTGGGGGTGCCCTCCACTCCCACTTAGAAACCCCACCTCATATTCTTGTAAGTAATTGTATCAAAGTTTAATTTGGCAACAAGCTCTAGAAAAACAAAGGGTTAGTAAAACGTCATAAATATGCTTCAAGCCCCATAAGTGTGGGGAAAAGCTTGAGATCTCTTACAAAAAAATATATCTTAAAACGGAAACTATCTAAATCTACTCTTGAAGCTTAAGTAAACTACTCCTTATCCTATGCTTGAGCACCCAATGCAAGTATGCTAATCAAGCTCGCTTGAGACCTCTCATGGAGGCCATCAAGACAGAGCCATTAGGATTGAGGAATGAAGGCTTTGGTGAAGTCTACTCCTTAACTTGCCCCTTCCCCTTCTTATCCTAAGTGTGCAAAAGGAAATTATTGGGTCGAGACTCGAGAGAGACTCATGTAGGACTCTATAAGGATGTAAAATTTCAAATTAGGTTTTGGTCTTTTGGAGGGTGGACACTAAAAGATCCACCGATGGAAATTGGATCCTACTTCTTTTAGAGGGAAATGATTTTTGAAGTTAATTGAACCTACTTTTTTTATTATTAATATTTTATCATGCAAATCTATTTAAGGGTCGAGAGGGCCATGTGAGGGAGAATTCACTTAAGTGACATCCCTAGGAGATGAATGTTATGACTTATATCTTCCACTTGTTATTCCAACTTCATAAATTTAAGTAATTGTGTTCTTATAAAGTGCCCATGTGGATTTCTTGCTAGGCCAATGACTTTGTAACCCTTGTAACCTAATGTGATGTTTAGACCCTTGTAACCTTGCAACATAAAAAAAAAAAATTAAAAGACTGTTTTGACCTAGTTTGTTGTGTTAATAACAGGTTGAGTAACAGCTACAAACAATGCCTTTACTCTTCTAAGTCTTTCTAACTTCTTGTTCAAGCTTCGATGATGTTAAGCATGCAAAAATAAACCCTCGAGGATTATTGTATAGCAACTCATTGTTTACTACCAGTTCTTTCTTCTGGTTGAGAGCCTTAGGATTTGGAGTATAATAGGGAAGTGTGATTGAAAACGTTCTAGTGCTTGTATGGGTGTTTGAGCATGTTGCCATTGTAAAGAATGTCCATGAAAACCTTAAGAATGTAGTATACCCTTGACAACAAAAAAGAGACAATGGCAAAAGGAGGTAATCCCTCACTCTTCTGAAGTTTTTAGTATTTTACCGGATTGGGTTTCTCTGGGGTACACATCGCCTTACAGATTTGCTATGTAACCACCTCCTACATAAACCAGTGATTACGAAACTGCCACAACCCAATTAGTTATTTTCCTACACTCCTTTCCTTGACAGTCTCTCCTTCTGCAAAACATCTTTGTCTAGCTCCTCTTGGACCTTATTAGGAGCAAGATCTTCATAGTGCGGTGGTCTTGCACAAAGATGAGAAACGGGTGGAGCAACAGCTGCAAACGGTGCCTCTTCTCTTCGAATCTTTCTAACTTCTTATTCAAGCTTCTCGTGATGTTAAGCATGTATAAGTAAACCCTCAAGGGTCATTGTATGGAAACTCATTGTTTCCTAGCAATTCTTTCTTCTTGGTAGTGTGTGATAGGAAAGTGTGATTGAGCAAGTTGTAGAGTTTGTACGGGTGTTTGGGTATTTGCCATTGTAAAGAATGTCCATGAAGGCCTTGAGAAGGCATGAAGACAATATGCCTATAACATCAAAAAGACAATGGCAAGAGGAGGCAATCCCTCCTCTTTATAGAGTTTTTTTCCCACATTTGGTTTCTCCAGGGTGAACATTGTCTTGTGTAATTTTGTTCTTGTTGTTTTGCAGTAGTTTCTTGCTCCACCTTCATATTCATTTACTTCTTTTCAGTTTACAGCACTTAACAATTTAATTCTAAACACATTGTTCACTGTCCTATACAAATTCATAGGAAAATAGCAAGCTAATCAATCAAGTGTTGTTGGGAACAATTAGAATTCGTGTTGTTGGTAACAATTAGAATTTGTGTTGATGAAATAAGTGATGGAATATCCATACTAATAACAGATCAGTCACCTCAGACAAATCAAAAGCCGGCTGCTATGCTCAATCCAATGGAAGTGGAGACTTTCGTGTCTATCACCCCAACTCTATTCAGCTCGTCAAGTTGAAATTTCAACTTGTTGCTATCTTCTTAACCATGGTTCCTGCCATGTTACTAACTTTCAGCCCCGAACACTCTCTCTTTGCCCTCAAACTTGATGTCTTTCACTTCCGGGTCCCCAAGCTTTCCTATGGACCTTCTGATTCTCTTAGCCTCCACTTCAACTTTAATGAATTTCATGCGTGTCTACACACCTTTGAAACAACTTTATTTTTCTTGTGCATTTCAATTCCCGCAATATTGATATCATTATCTTGGTTTACAATTTGTGCTTGTTCTTCCTCCTTTCTTGTGACATTATATTAACATCTGAATTTTGGGCTTCCACAGAGCAGTTTAATAGGCCAATCCTCACCTTGCCAACCTTTCGTAATCATAATTGTATTCTTCAAATAAATCTTGTCCAAACTCCTCAAATTCTTCAAAATCAAACCAATCATCACAAAATCCAGACTTGGAGAATCCTAAGACCAAGTCAGATGACATATGCAATCAACACTACGGACACATCAATATCAGTGTTGGACTTTGTTGATTTGATATATCTCGTGTCTGAATTTGCTCACATCCTTACATATTGCACCAATCTACTCTTTTGCTCATTTTCATGCAGTTTCTTGTGATTCTGTATCTAGTGATATTGTTCCTAAGATAAGCATCCCTTTTCTCTTATGTCCTACTTTTCAGAGTAGAGTTCTTTTCTCTTATGCTAAAATTTATCACACTTCCAAGAGAAATTCAGCAAGTATGTTGTCTTTCTACATCATAGTATCATACTAAACTGCAATGTTTTTCTTTTACAACAGAATAGTATAGGACATACCCCTGTTGAAATTCTAGTGTCAGCACCAATTACCCCATCACCCCTAAACTCCCACCAAACTCCAAAGCACTTCAATCTTAATCAGTTCATTCTCTAGTCTTTAATCTGCTTCCAACTTGTTAAGGTTGCAATTCAACAATTTCTTAGTCTTTGGGAAGCCTCAAATTGCAAGATCCTCCTTTTCTATTAGAATAGTGTTGAATGCTCTTGAAGGCCATCCCAAGACCCAAGTTATATCCCCACCCCCCACCTGCCACATTTTCACCCACTCAAATGTCAAGAAGGCCATATCGGTGATGAATTGCAGCAAAGCAGCAGATGAGGAAGGCTTCCAGGCAGAATTTTTCAAGCATGGGATCAACACCATCATCAGTTATTTGGTAGAACTCTTCAATCAGGTGGTGTGTACTGGCTTCCCGCAATCTTGGTCCCACCACATTATCCACCCTATTCACAAATCCGGTCCTACTTCTGATCCTAATAATTACAGACAATTATGGTGGGTCACACCTTCTCTAAGTTGTACACCACTGTTCTTCATTTGCAGCTTTCGGCATTTCTTGAGCAGTACCAATGCAGAGCCAGAGGGCAAGCTGGCTTCAGGACAGGATACCAGACTACTGATCACATTCTTACCCTCCGTGCTATCATCGAGGAAGCACGTCACCATTCGTGCAGGGTCTTCTGCTGCTTTGTGGACTTTCGGAAAGCCTTTGATTACTCGCTCCGCGGAAGCCCTTTTCGCACTCGAGACATTGGTATTTCCGAAACCCTTCTTGTTGCCATTACCCGACTGTATGAGGAGGTTTTGGGTCGCCTTCGCACTGCTGCTGGGCTTTCCGATTTCATTAGGAGCACCATCGGGGTCAAACAAGGCTGCCCTCTCTCTCCTACTTTGTTTGGTATCTATATTGATGAGTGGAGGATTTTCTTAGAGACCACATACAGGACGGGGACGGCTGTCTTCTCCACCATGTTCTGATCTACATTCTTCTCTTCGCAGATGATGTGGTCCTTTTGGCTTCTTCGGCGGAGGGGTTACAGAGACAACTTGATGCTTTAGCCCTCTTCTGCGATCATAGGCAGCTTACAGTCAACATGGGTAAAACCAAGGTTATGGTCTTCAATGTGTTGAAGACCTCTGATTTCCATTTCTTCTACAGGGGGGAGGAGTTGGAGATCACCAACTCCTACACCTATCTGGGGGTTCTCTTCTCTGGACCTCGGTTCAGTTTACGTCCGGCTATTCAACCCCGCATCAACAAGGGGTATGGTTCCCTCACGATCTTGGAGAGACAGTGCTTCCGCCATCACTTTCAGGACACGTTGTCCAAGATGTCTCTCTCAGACTCTCTTGTGAGACCCACTATTCTTTATGGTTCTGAGGTTTGGGGCCCCTCCCTGCTCGAGTCGGATTGGGCCTCTATTGAGCGGGTTCAGATCCTTTTGCTCAGACGGATCATCAGATGCAAAGAGACTGTTTCCCATCATATCATCCTTGCCGAGTTTGGGGCTCGCCCTTTCAGATTAGAGGTCATCTTTGGTCTCATCTCACTCTTGCACCGCATCCAGGGACTTTCGAGACTCCTCCACTGGCAGGGATAGATACATCTACCTTGCTTACTGTTCTTCTAAGGCCATTACTCTCTCCGACTGTAGTGGTCGTGTTCGGTGCTGGTATGCCGAGACCTCTCGTCTTCTTGGATCTCTTCGGATCAACATGGACCGTCTCCCCCCTTTTAGGTACTCCATGGATGCTCCTGCTCACCTCCTTCCGAGCACGCAGGATTTGCACAGAATTATCAGGGACGACATATACAGACTATTCACCCAGGTTACATGGACCAACCCCCGAGAGGAGCTACGCCCGAAAATGGCCTTCTACGCCAACCACTTCCTGGAAGTCAATGGACTCATCATTCGGCCCACCTATATCTCCCGTCATTGGATGCATGCTCTTCGCATATCTTTGGGCCAGTTCAGAGTCGGATCCCACAGGCTTCGGGTCGAGAATGATCACCATTTAGTTCGCTCTGAGAGGATCTGCCAGCTTTGCTCCCTCCAGGAGGTCGAGACAGAGGAACATTTCATCTTCCGATGCTCCATCTATTATGAGATCAGAGGGAGGTTTCATTGTCTCTTCCGTGAACATCCTACGTTCACAACCTTCTTTAGGTATTATGATCAGAGGTGTCTCGCTCTCTATTTACAGGAAGCCATTAAGCTCCATGACAGGGCCCTCCATCCTCCTTCCAGGGAGGCTACTACTCGACAGATCACATCTTTCTTTGATTTGCTGCCGGGTGTTAGGGTCATGACCCTAGTGGGGACCTCCTGGCTAGATCTGTCAGGATTAGAGGAGCTTCTTCCTTGACCAGAGATTTCCGGATTCGGGCACAGCCAAGAGCTCCCTCTTTTAGACGACAGACCACCAGGTCCACCCAGAGAACTCGACATTCCACGAAACACGGGTGTCTCCAACAATTTCCAATACCTGACACCAAACAACAGCACATCACCAATTTCTTTTCAGCTGACCTTGGGCGACAGTCGTGAGGGTTGGTGTCGAGGCCTTTCCCTCCACCTTCCTCTCATCCCTTGTGCTCTCTTCTTCTTCTTCTTTTGTTGTTTTCGGAGACCCTCTTGGGTTTTCCCTGTTGTTTCTGCTTTGCTTGGTATTGTACAGTCCCATTGACCTATCTTTGTGGTCATTCGTTGGACATTTAATATAATTATCTTATCTTATCTTATCTTATCTTATCTTGAGCTACATTCCCTCTAGACCATTGTCAAATGCATCGTTACTGCTCTACCTAACCTTGAGCAATCCTTGCAGCCTGCCTATCCAGCTCTTTCGTTGTCTTGGTACATGCTTGCCCTTTGCTTCCAACCATCTTTGATTTTCATTGTTTCATCAAAATCTCGTGTCCATCAATGAATCTATCAGATACCACCCAAGCCTCTATCCTCAAGGGTTGGGACTTCATACTTGATAAACTTCAAACTCTAGACAATTGTCTTATGATTGTAATTAACGTCTGACCAAAAATTGATTTGGCAACAAAGCTAAAAAAGTGGTATAGGAAAGGTGACCATAAATTATTCTAACAGAACCAACCAAAAATGATTAGTAAAAGTCACATGTACCCACAAGAGAAACCACAATAGAGCATGGATTAGAGTCAAGTCTCAAAACATAGGATAGAACATCGAATTATTTTAAGTATCATCAATGTAATGTACAATTCTCTAGGTACGTGAACTACAATATGATTGGAGAATATGAGAGAGCTTCGGTAAGCTACCTCCGTGATTGTTGAAAGATGAACATATAGATGCAGTGACATCTGGATTTTCAATTGGACAACCACCGACACCTCATAGTATGTAACCACCCAAGTCTAACCTCAAATCTTAGAAGTAATCACTCTTACGGATTATCAAAAGCATCCTATTCAAGCACAATAGAATTAATCTATTTATAACATAATGTCAAAACAAAACAAAATATATTAATGTCTTACAATTATTCCTTTTTATCATGTCTGATGCCTACACTTGGCTCATACGTACAAGAATCTTTATCAGACCAAATTTTATTTTGGTTCGACTTTAATAGCTCTTCAACTGCCCGAGATGATCAACTATACCCCTTTCCTTGATTACACTTAACAAGATCAATTGTTACACAAGCTAAATCAGTTATTATACATGTTGTAGCATAGGTGATCAGTATGACCTGTTAATCCATTGCATTTACAGGAGCATAAAAAGGAACTTAACCTTGCATTTACAGGAGTAAAAAAGGCACAATTAAGTTGGGCATGAGCTGGAAAAAATTAAGCAAAACAAAATCTGTCATTAGGACAGATTTGAGAAGAGAAATTAGGATCCAATGAGTGAAAGGAGCCTGACTGTCACACTCTGATATCAATTGATATGTCTCTCCGAACTACACCTGAAATTAATAAAGAAACACAAAAACAATAGAGAGAGTTGAGGGATTGCCACCAGAACTCTAAGTTTATATATTTTTCTTCATTGGTGTGGAATAAAGAAAGTTACAACGATGAGGGTGTGTACCAGCTGGATGAGGCAAGCACAAGAAAACATGCAAGATGTAGAAAGAAAAAGTGAAAATCTGAAAGCTAATTTACATAAATGTACAAGAGTTAATCTTGTTGATCTGTCAGGGCTACAGCAAAAGGAAAGAAAGGGATACAAAAAGACAGCAGAAGAGTAAAGAGATTACCGCCAAGACCATATGCTTACACTCTTCATTACTGTGGAATATATAGATATACAATGATAAAGATGTGTGTTGGGTGGATAAGGTCAAGCACAAGAATAAAACGAATAGTAGAAAGCATATCTAAAGCTCAAAGAGTTGATGCTGAAATCTAATTTACATGAAAAAACAAGAGTGGATCTCATCACAAAATGAGCAGAAAATTTGTTTTTGTGTTGACTTTCTGGATCCTAATGTAGTCCCGATCAATTGCAAATGCTCTCATCTATATTGATTGGGCCCCAAGATAAATTCAATGGGACCACAAGTAGAGAACATGTTTTACATTCAAATAAAAATTGTTGATTGGTTTCTGAGTTCATAAATTTCAACTAACAGCTCATACTCCTCAGCAGATTCCAGAGATATCAAATAATACCCTACTAAATTACAAGTTCTATATCATTTCTCCAAGCATTCAGAGATTTCCTACTCCTGTAGCATTCTCTTTATATATGATAGGCAAATTAAAGGCAGTTATGTATGTGATCAATTAATCGTTGACCATATACGCCAAGTTGTAGAGTGCTTTCTGTTCATTCAAAATGATATCATTTGGACAACAGCATGCTCAAGAAAAATTTAGTAGGTCGACAAGGAGAGACAATATTTTACATTCTGAGAAAAGGTGAAGGCTGGTTTCTGAGTCCATGCAATTTAACTTCCAACTCATAATAAGTAAACCTAGAGATAGCAAATAACTCCCCACTAAATTATAGTATCTAATCGAAAGGAAGATAAACTTTGTATACACCTAATTTTTCACTTTTGCTGACTTTGGTTCTGTACAAGCACTATTGGTGCATTTGCTTCCCGGAGTGATGTCCTCAAGGACACTGCCAAGAGTGGGGTAACCAGAAATAGTTACATGCAATCACCAATGGTTGCATTGGGCTAGTTAGCGGTGGTACTTATGAGAAGGCCTTGATGTGCATTCCATGTTACTACACCTTAGATGCTTTTATACCTTTACAGTCCTTTTTTTGTAGACTCCCTACGACATCATCTTAACATTGTTTTACAATTGCCTCCATATCTACTTTTCAGCACACATATACCTTAATCATGTCACCTTTCAACAGCTCCAAAGTCTTCCTCCATCACCCAAGACTTCCTTTGGAATCCCTCGATAAAGCATTGCCTACAGCCGATGGTATCGACCATGGTATATACCATCCGCTAGCAGAGACTGAAATGCTTAATCATTGTAGTGACGCCCTAGTAGGTAATAGGAAAAAGTTAAACACTGTAATTTATTTTTACCGAAATATCAAATCACCCACACTCAACCAAGGACGAATATTGATGGCTCTCGATTTCTTAGTCCTATGCTTAACAATCACACACATGCAAGAAGTCATATAGAACTAATACAAGAAGTTCATAGTTGTGTCATTCAATTTGACTAGTACAGTTTGCTTCCTTTATGTATTAACTGTGCGCATAACATTAAGTACAAGTACCCGCATGTTTTCACATATAATTGTTCATCCAATTAAGCTAAGGCATTGCAATTAATCCTTAATATGTGCATTCCAATCCATAACAATATTTAACAAAAATGTGACAAGTAATAATTCCATTTGATGAATCGTTTCATTTACTAATAATACATCCATAATGTCTTTACAATTTACGTCATTAGTTACAACTTACAATTTCATAAATAGGTTTACATTAATAGATAGGTTACCACATTACAATAAGCCATATGTTTCAATATGCATAATTATTCATTGCGTAAATCATTTACAATTAAATACATCGTGATAGGTCTTTAATTCCCAATAGGTTACAAATGTACAATGTTTATATCCATCTATCTCAAATTCAATAATACAATAATTATCATGAGTACAATATATCACAACCACGATACGACAATACTCGTTGCCTTCGGTAGATATCCATTCAATGTTGAAGCTGTACAAATGAGAGAAAGAGTATCATTGGAGTGTTTTACCTCTAACCACAAGCCTTACGGTTCCCCGCACACCTCCCACAACATGAGAGTGGCCCTACCCTTCACGAGAACGAAGATGCGAGAAATCAATAAGATAAGAGAGAACACCATGTGTATGCAGTCACCCAAAAAGCGATAGACCTATGAACTGGGTTGGAATAAAATGTTTTAGAATAGTAATTGTTAATAATATGTTTTTGGCCAAAAGACTTAGGATAACATAGGTACACATTCCTAATGTATCTAACAACGACCCGTGGCATGATGAGTCCTACTGTAATGTCCCTTTTGAGGGGTAAAACTGAAGAATAAGGAATTAGCATAAATCCCAATTATATCAAATCTGATTTTCAAACCAGAAAACTGAAAATTAAACCCAGTTCAAATCAGCAGTCAGATTTTCAAAACAGCAATACAAAAATGGATGAAAAACACCAAACTCTTTAAATAACCTTTGCCAAAATATAAATATGTATTTTAGGCATCAACCAAACCAATTTTCAATATGAAATCTGATGGAAAACACTGCTGGAAATTAATTAAAAATCAGCGAAGTACAGCTCCAATAAAAATTATGAAATGAGGGTTTACAAACCCCAAACTTCACAAAGAATAGTAGATTTCAGCTTTATAAATTATGAGAAAGCCAAATATGAAAACAAATCTGATTTTCGTGCCCTAGAAAGCATCAAATTCCACACTAGGGTAAGTCGTTCTACCTAGGAGAGGCTCAACAATGCATGTAAATATCTATAATTGTCTTCTTCTCTTTCAAATCTACAATATTCCTTCAAACCAAACAAGGATGGAAGGTTTTCGTCCCCAACCAGCCACCAGAAGGGTTTTCGTCCTTCTTGGAAGAGCCACACACTTCAATTGTCGCCCAAGAGTGGAGAGAACAATGAACAAAAGCACAAAAGTCCAATTTAGAGAAAATGTGCCAAAAGTAGATGCTCCAAATGAAGTCTTCATCTCCTTTTATATCCCCAACTTTGGCGCCAAGGCCCAAAAGGACAAGGCTGACCCATATAAAGCTTATTTAATCCTTTAATTTGTTTTTTAAATGCACCAAACCCAACCGACCTGCTAAAAAAGAAACATTAAAAATTAGAAAATAAAAGTGCAATGAGAGTTCACTTCCTTTTCCAGCTCATTCCACTTTGTTGCCATGGAAAAGGGAATGGCAAGAAGTCCAAAATCATGCTCTCAAGTTGGAAAAGGGGACATTACAATCCTCCCTTCCCAAAATTGCTTGTCCTCAAGCAATTGCAAGTGCTCGGATCCCAAATAAGTCTTAGTTGCTCCTTCTTTGTGCAATTACCATCCAAGCATTGGTGACCCACCATTTCTCTCCTGTTGTCCCAAATACCAATTTAATTTTGCTCTTTTTCAAAAATCAGAATGAGGGGAACTAAAATTCCACCTTTACTTGCACACAATAACACAAGTATGTTAGTGTGTAGTGAATGCAACTCCCGGCTACTAAAATGTCTCTTTATGTTCCAAAACCTTGAGAAGAACAAACTGAAAATGCACCAAACAGCAGGCCTCCTTGGAGGAACAGCCCTCAAATTGACCCTTTGGTCAAGGTGTTTGCCATCCCATCTTCTTCCTATGACTAGGCAAACAATTCCTTTAGAGAAATAGCACCATGGTGACTGTATGGGGCTGTATAGTGTCTACAACAGCCATGAAATGCTTGTAATTTCTTCAACCATATGATTGGAAGTTCCTTCCTCGGTGGCTTATAAGTAAGCAAGTAAATGGAAAATCTGTGAACAGATGATGGAAGAAGGGGACAACAGTTGCAAGCTTGACATATCTTCAAAATTCCCCACTCTATCAATGTTATGGGGGCTGGCCACAAGGTTACAGCTGATAGAAACTTGGAGAAAGGGCTGGAAATGCTTACATAAAAGCTTATGACAGCATACTTGAAATCCCAAAATGTGGTAGTCTTACTACTTTCCTCCAAACCAACAACCTCAAGATCATTTTCCCATGATTTAATAACTTCAAAAGGGACACTCTTATAGCTGTTCGAAACTGGAAACAACTCATAATCTGATTGTACCCAAACCAGCAACTTAAATTCTCCTATAAACTTATTGGGTGGTTGAATTTGCACATGCCCAACCATAAATAAGTTCTTCCAAGGAGCTGATATATGAAGAAGAGAACCATAATGAAATTTTCCCAAAAACTGAAACCATTGCATCCCGCAAACAACATTAACTTCAGTTGGCTTAATTTCAAGAAAATCATTACATACCTTGTATCTTCCCGTGAAATTTGACATGAAAATGCTATTGACATTGGTGACCTTGAAGCCTCCAAAGTTAATTATGCTTAGCCCCTGTGAAAGTTGGCATGTATGAGAGCTGATCCAAAATGCAAAGATGTGAGTCATCCCTAGACATTCAAAGATGAGATTATCAATCAAATTGACCTTGTAATCAGACCTTCTTCCCCTTTTGAGGCTCACAATGGTACCAACCCCACATATACTAAAACAATTTTGGTATTGTACCCAAGCATCCTTGCACCCTTTGCTACACAATTCACTTCTTACCTTCTTTCCACTTGGCACAAGCTGATCATGAGAGTAAAAACACAGTAGTATCATAGAGTGGAGCAATGCAACATAGTCATCATACCTGTCTGATTGAGCATGGTGAAAACCGAACTGTTTTGGCATGTTGGTAAGCAATGAAACTGAAACCTTTTTGTGCCACGGGCTGTCCTCAACCTTCCTACAACTCAGAATTTCTGAGTTAGAATCAGCCTTCCAAAAATATATCAAATGCACCTTACCTCCATGGATTCCTTGCAAACCTGATTTATCTTGCGGATTGTGGAGGTGAAAACATGGTAGGGTCATAGGAAAGAGTATGTAGTTATCATTCCTTCCCAGCTGATCATGATATCCAAAAACTTGACATGGTACAATGATAGGCAATAAATCTGAGTTATCTCTAGGTTCCAGGCTGCTAACCTTCACTGTATCGTTTAGCTTCTTCAAGGTGGTGATGGCACCCATGCACGGACTTTGTTAGGACTGAATATGTTGGTAATTCCCCCATGTTTGGCTGTTGTTGATAACAGTCCAGTAACCTTATCAGTTGGTCCTTCATGGAGAACTTCTTTCAATCTCCTTGCCCTCATAAGACTTGTTGAGATGTCATCAACACAAGCATCATTGTGACTCCAATCTCTTCCCTCAAACATATGTATATCCAATGGATTACCAAGCAAGTGGAAAAAGGAAGTAATTATCTTTGCATGCATACTGTGGGCCTTGGGGAGAGGGTTACCTCTTAACAATCCAATTTCAGTCCTTGTGCATAAAGTTACCGTTGTCTTGATGCATGCATAACTTGGGGGCTGCCTAAAATTGTGTAAGTACTCCTTACTACTCAATGTGCTCCTCATTTTGCCCACATTTGTATCAAACTGATTATGATGATTAGCTCCATGTGATGGCGAACTAGGGAGCAATAAATCTGAGATGTATTTGTTCCTTGGACTTTCAACAAAGTTTTCATCTCCTTTTGCCTTTGCTTCTATGGTAATTGGTGCTTTCCTTGTTGCAAAACCTCCATATCTTGTTCACATGTGCTTGGAAAGTCTTTGTGGCTCCCACCCAAGTCTAACTCTTCATCATTTAGCTCTTTATTGACTGCTGTTATAAACAGACCAGCAAGTTGACTGTTATCATTTCCACTTGGGAAGTGGGTTCCATCCATCCCTTTCGCTTCCCCTTCTTGTTCATCACCCTTTCTTTCACCCCTGAATTCATCACATGCTAAAATATCATCAGCATTAACCAAACAATGATCCACAATTACCTCATGATGTTGAATATCCGGAATAAGAATGGGAGTAAGGGTTGAATCTTCATCCTTTATGGCTCCCTTTCCTCCAAGGTGCGGATCTTGAGTTGTATGCTTATTGACCTCTTTCTCTTTCCTTGGTTCATGTTCCACTATTCCATCTAACCCTTGTGTCATTAAGGTGTTGTTAGGAAAACCAGCCAAGAGATCAACCTTGGCAAGAGGATTGGGGGCTTCTAACTCTCCCAAGGATTGCTCCCTCTCCATAACAGCTGCAGCAATATACCTTCCTCTTTTTTAATCTCGGGAGAATAACCATGCCCCTCCTCTCCTAGCGAACTTGGGAATTTGGTTCCCTCTTCAACAAGTTCCGTAGTTTCTCCTTGCTTTGCCCACAAGATGGAGCTCTTTTCTTTGGGATGTTTTTCCCGTGACCCTTGTGCATGGTTCGGGGCTTGGACCAAGTTCCAATGCCCACTCTATCTTTTCTCCATCCTACAAACTCGGAAAATGATAGGGCATCACGAATAGCCTCCGGAAGGGCTTGATACTCCTCAAAGCTCGTTGCAACCTTGTTGACCTTTGAAACCCTAGGCTATTCCTTGAATGTCCTTCCTCTTTGTAGGTTTTGCATGGTGGAAGCAAGAGAGTCCAAGGTGTCTGCTAGTCTTTCTTGCATCTTCATCAATCTGTCCATCTTTTCTTCCCCACAAAAACGCTTCAAGCTGGGAAGATCTGAGCTCTAATACCACAATAATGTCCCTTTTTGGGGGCAAAAATGAAGAATAAGGAATTAGCACAAATCCCAATTATATCAAATCTGATTTTCAAACCAGCAAACTGAAAATTAAACCCAGTTCAAATCAGCGATCAGATTTTCAGAACAGCAATACAAAAATGGATGAAAAACACTTGAAACTCTTCAAATAACCTTGCCAAAATATAAATATGTATTTTAGGCATCAACCAAACCAATTTTCAATATGAAATCTGATGGAAAACACTACTGGAAATTAATTAAAAATCAGCGAAGTACAGCTCCAATAAAAATTATGAAATGAGGGTTTACAAACCCCAAACTTCACAAAGAATAGTAGATTCCGGCTTTATAAATTATGAGAAAGCCAAATATGAAAACAAATCTGATTTCCATGCCCTAGAAGGCACCAAATTCCACACTAGGGTAAGTTGCTCCACCTAGGAGAGGCTCAACAATGCATGTAAATATCTGAAATTGTCTTCTCTTCTTCCAAATCTGCAATATGCCTTCAAACCAAACAAGGATGGAGGGTTTTCGTCCCCCAACCAGCCACAAGAAGGGTTTTTCGTCCTTCTTGGAAGAGCCACACACTTGGATTTTCGCCCAAGAGTGGAGAGAACAATGAGCAACAACCCAAAAGTCCAATTTAGAGAAAATGCGCCAAAAGTAGATGCTCCAAATGAAGTCCTCATCTCTTTTTATATCCCCAACTTTGGTGCCAAGGCCCAAAAGGAAAAGGCCAACCCATATAAAGTTTATTTAATCCTTTAACTTGTTTTTAAAATGCACCAAACCTATCCAATCTGCTAAAAAAGAACACACTAAAAAAGAAACATTAAAAATTAGAAAAATAAAGTGCAATGAGAGTTCACTTCCTTTTTCAGCTCATTCCACTTCATTGCCATGGAAAAGGGAATGGCAAGAAGTCCAAAATCATGCTCTCAAGTTGGAAAAGGGAACATTACACCTACACCGACCATACATGAGGAGAAGATGTTGATAACCCCGCAATAAACCTTTATATCCCTAGCACTTGTCATGTGTGACAACTGAATTAAGTAATCATTAACCTATCCATGCAGCTCACTCCCTAGCTCATAAACACATCTCTCTAAGTACTCCCATTCACAACTCACACAAGATATCTCTATTTCGTACTCCCATACACTAATTAGAAAAAAGCAGACAAACTAGGGGCAGGACACAAGTAATTAACAACCCTTGTGAGTGTCCCATACCATCCGCAAGCATTGCCATTACAAGGATCCTAACCCAATTTTGCTACATCAACACAAGGGAACTATACTTGTCCCATAGATGGGCTCATAATACACGAGATAGTTTTGCGTGTTTCGGTTCAAATAAGTTACGCGCCATCTTACATATTTTAATCATGATTCATACTAGTTTGAGTATGTTATTTTCATGTGTTAATCTTATGTTCATTCCCAAATTATGGGCTGCCATGTTTAAGAACTAGTTTCCTAGCAAAAGGTTTGCTTATGTTTATGATACAATTTGAAACAACAATCAAAATAAAATATTTAACCAAGAGCAGAATCCACACAATAATACCACTTGTAACCGTCCCATATTGATTACAAGTGTCATGATTATAAGGACTCTGAACTAGGTTTCCTCACACGTTCGCGTTGTTCCAAACTAAGAGTAGAAATCAAGCAATAACAACTCTCGTAATTGTCCCATACCAATTACAAGAATCATTATTCCAAGAGTCCTAAACCCAGGTTTGTCACACTCATCTTCAATCCATTGAGATATTCATGGTTATGTCCAAAAGAGTTCATTATTTCATAATCCAAAACATCATTTCGTTCATATAAAATAAACAATAGATTTGTTCCCACATAATCTAGAAAACATGCCATTACACATGGTCGTATCCAAATTCATAACCAAGATAGATTGTTTTCTTTTTCATAACTATCAATTATGTTGAAACATAATTAGAACGTATTGTTCAACTTTAATAACTAGGTTTTGATCCTGGGACTCGTGGGCTATAAAGTTCCATTTAACCAAAAGTAGGACCTATGAATTCATATTGCATAGTTATCCGATATGCTTATATCCAAAAATAGGTTCCCATTTCTCCCAAATCATGGATAGGACATTAATCATTTTTGCATGGTTATCATATTCCACCAAATAAGGCATATGAATCTTGTTGCGTAGTCATCCAATAAAAAAATTGTAATGTTGTTTACTCATATATAAAGTTATCAACTCCCAAGTTTCTCAAATTGTGACATATTCCTAGACCTCGATCAATGGTTATAAATTTGCAATTTCATCTTTGCAAGGTATATATAACTCCATACATTGCTCACTAAACATGATCATTTAGTTCAGTCCAGAGTTTAATCCAATTGCTTTCACACCATTTATTTTAACTTCTTGTAGTTTCCTCCTAACCATACTATGTTAATTTGCATTCACATCATGCATTCCTTGCATTCGTACATTATAGTTATCCAACATCCTTGTCAACTAAGGTTGAGACTATATTCATGATGTATCAACTATAACCATTATTACATAGTTGCATCCTTGGTTGATAAGTTCTTAAATTGATCCTTGACGCCATTCTCCTAGATGTATCTCAAGAAGGGTCATAAGGTCTCTATGGATTAAACTTTAGATTTCCATTGAGTACTCATATGTAATGTCATTGCAATTGTTAAAAACAAATCTATTGTTTTATGTTTTCAGTTTGAACAAGTTTCCGAGTTTGGTAATACCCCTTAAAAGTAAATTTGGAATACAAATATAATCTCATTCCACATGGTTTGAAACAAGTACAAACATACAATTTGCCTTCATGGTTTGACATGTTATTGTGCCAATGTCTTACTCTTAAAATCTCCACAACGAAACTGTTTCCATATTTCCACCGCCAGTTAAGAGGTTGGCGCCAAAAGGATAAAGGTGCAAATAAATAAATAAAATAAAAAGGAACTGCAGTCCTAAGGTTGGCGCCAAGGAGGGATAAGGGTGGAAATAAAAATAAATAAAATTTAATTCCTATTTCAGCGCCAGGATAAGATGGATCAGTGAACTGCGGTTGACTGAAGACTTTGCATGGATCAAACTGCTATTGACTGGAGAATTAATATTTAATTCTATGGAATTAAATAAATAAAAATAAACTACGGTTGACTGAAGACTAAGAATGGAATTAAATAAAAATAGATTGCTGTTGTTCCATGCGCCAAGGATACACAATGAATTAAATAAATATAAAAGTGAATTGTTGTCCCCATGTGCCAAAGAGGGATAAGAATAGAATAAAATAAATAAAAGAACTACAGGTTTCAGTAGTCTATTATTATCATTCATTAGTCTATATAGGCTGGTTTTTATTGTAAAATTCATATACTTGGAGCGCTGATTTGCTCTTGCATCTCCAGCTTTTGTACTTGCACCTCTAAATAATAAAGGTTCATTTTGCCCTCTCATATTTTTGTTTTCAGATTATTCATTGTGTTTGTTATAGGATATTGTGTTTGCCTTAGTGTGGAATTCATTCCCTCTACCGCTGTCTTTTCCTAAATCCTTGAATTTATTATGCAAAATAGTCTAGAGTTGTGCAGGTGTGTGGATCTTTAAATTTTGTGTGCGAATTACATGCAAGTGTCAAACTTTTGGTGTATCACCCCTATTTCCCATTTTCCGCATTCCTTTTCCCTTTTCCTTGTCAAGTTTTCCGTTTTTTAGGTGATTCACAAGGGAACCAACCCTCTCTGGAGGTTCACCTCACCATAGGTCACCCACAGCCTTGAGGTGTTCCAATTTTGTCAATAGGAGAGAGAGTACACACACCATTCTCTATCAAGGTGCAACTTCTGGGTGACAACAGTTTTTGGCATGCCCGGTGGGACAGAGTATTCAAAGATTGATGTTGGTTCAACAGTTTGCAGAGCATAAAGTATTCAAAAATCAACATCTGGCGACTCCTCAGGTTTTCACAGACATATTGGTTGCAGACTAGTCAAAGCTAATGCCAAAAGTGACCACCAAGTCAAAAGCTAAAGGTATTCCTTTTGAATTTATTCAGCTACCTTTACATTCTTATAAAAGAAGCAAATTTTATAAATCCTCTCCATATACTTACCGAGTTAGCAAGCTAAAACAATTGCCCAAAATCCCACAGCTTCCCGTTCTAAATTTCCTAATGGCTCTCAATAGAAACGAAGCTTTTGTGACCTTTAATGATGGCAGCCCCTTGAATCTTAATGTATACAATGATATCCCTGCTTCCGCATTAAAGAGTTTACCATTCTTTACCGGTCAAACTCAAACCACTCATGTAGAGCATATTAGAGATGTTGCAAATCTTTGCTCTGTTTATAATATAACTCAAGAGAATGTAGCCATGAGACTCCTTGCAGCTTCCTTTAAAGATAAAGTCTTGCAATGGTACAAAAATCTACCTATTAATTCTATCAATTCTTGGGATCAATTAGGAACAGCCTTTTGTAGCCAATTTGAGGACAAATTTGACCACCTATCCCTGATTGAGCAATTGAGCACAATCAAAAGAGCCCCTCAAGAGTTCATGGCTGATTTTAACTTGAGATTCCAGAGAACTTGGGAAAGAATTCTCTCGTGCCATTAAGCCTACAGCAGAGCATGCATTCTTGTACTATTTGAGATCCCTAAACAATGACATTGTTGTCATGATTCAGTCCATGGGGGGTAACACAATTCCTGTTGCCTTTGATTTAGCCATTAGAGCTGAAAATAATCTCATACAAGCTGACAAAATTGCACCTAGACCTCCCATGCCTATCTTTCCAAATATTCAGCCACCAATACCAGCTATAAACCCAATTCCAATAAAGAATAGCCAAGCAGTTACTAATCCAAATCAACCCACTGAGTTGAGTGAAATAAAAGGTATTTTGCAAGCTTTTGGAAATAAATTTGTATCTATTGAGAGACAACTTGCTCAACCTTACAGACCGTATCAGGCTCCATTCCAATTTGCTAGACCCTCATACCCAACATATCCTACAAGTAGGCCTCCATATCAAGGCCCACCAGCCATTAAAGTTGATCCTAATGCTCCTTCTACATTTATGGCTCTTGTTCCAGTGCAAACTAATCTAATTCAGAACCCTTTTGGTGTGCTCCATGTAATCATTCGCATGATCCTTTTTCTTGTGCTAATGGAATGTTAAATCAAGCTTTGATTGCACAAGGGACGACTCCACAACTTTCAGCAATTGAGGCTCCTCCTCAAGGGGATTCTAGTGAAGCACCAAAGCCACCAGAGGCAAATTTGGTGAATTGGCAACAAGAGGATCAACATGCAACTAATACAAGGGTATACAAAAGAAGAGCAGTGGGAGAACCCACAGAGGTAACTAATTTGCATGGATCATCTTCTTTATTTCCTGATAATACTAATAAGGTTGTTGTTGTCCCTAATGAGAAAGAGAGAAAAAAATCAGATTCAGAAGGGCAGCTTGGAAGCACAAAAGAATCAGGAAAAGAGGCTGAAAGTGTTCCAAAAGGTCAAGCAAAAGGGGGCAGCTCTCCCTTAATATTATAGATCAGATGAAGAAAGCTCATGTGAGCTTATCCATGTGGGATACGTTGACTATTCCGGGTCAAAAGAACTTGCTACAAGATGAGTTGGCCAAACTACCAATTACAGTGGATCATTCAGCTAGAGCTAGTGCAGTACTTGCAAATACAAATCAGCCCATTAAGGCTGAATTTCAGGCAAAAGGGATTGGTAAGCCTCCTCCTTTCTACCTTTCTTTGATTATTGGTGATAATTTGGTCCATAATTGCATGGTTGACAGTGGTGTTAGTAGTACAGTCATGCCTAAGCAGATAGCAAATAAGCTAGGACTCAAATATGAGCCACATAACAAAGGGGTTTTGCAGTTGGATGGCACAGCTACCAAAATAGTTGGTATAATCAAAGATTTGAAGTTAAGTTTGCATGCATGTCCAAGCCTTCCAATCTTACAAGATGTTATGGTAATAGATCTACCTCCATATTTCGCTTTGTGCTTATCTAGAGATTTTACAGCTAAGATTGGAGGGTATCTATCATCAAATTGGTCCTATCTATTTTTCAGAACAAGGTATGGCACAAAGGTAACAATTAATTCTGAGCCTCTTGCTAAATTTCATATTGAGCCTTATGTGCCTAATGCTTGCAGTGTGAATTGTACTATTTTTGACCAAGAGGATCATCTTGTTGCTCAAGATACAGACACCCACTCTGAGAGCATACCAAATTCATTATTCGATGAGTGAGGAATTGACCGTCATGGTTTTGATCCTTACAAATATGCTGAAAAAAATATCTTAAAGAGGCTGATTTGGGAATTTATTGCATGCATCAGGATAATGTTTTTTACCATTATTGGTTAACACTGATAAGATTGATACAGGATTGTGGAGTTTATATTGTAATGGCTCTAGAAGCAAGAATGGATCACGTGCAAGTAATGTTCTGATATCACCGGATGGTCAAAGATATTATTCTTCTATTCGATTTCGGTTTGGTTGTACATGCAATGCAGCTGAATTTGAGGCACTAATTCAAGGTTTATAGTGGGCTAGAATGAAGGGAAGTATTTGGTGATAGTGAATTGGTCATACATCGGTGAGAAATTTGAATCTTGCAAAGAATCCTTGTTGAAATCATATAAACATAGAGTTTGGGATATTATAGAGGATTTCGATGCATTCAATATTCAATCAATACATGTAGACACCTAAATCTGACTATGCAATTTTAATACGAAAATTGCACTATTTATCCTTTTTCCCGTCAATTCATTATAATTAGGATTTGCCGCTAATTAGCTAACATTCCCCTTCATTTCAGTCAATTATCGACACTTTGTTAATTAACTAGCCTTCCCTTCATCCTGGATGCCAATTAACGACACTTCGTTATTCATAATCCTTTTTTAATTAATTAACTATCCATTATTAATTAATTAAGCCTTTCACTCTTTTATTTAACCAATAAACCCTCTTAACAATTTGTATTAATAAATTTGGCTTATCCATTTAAAAATTCATTCCACGGACTTAGTGGTTGTTTGGGCGCCTCACATCTTTGTCCTTTTCCTCCCGTGCACGCACTAAATGAGTGGGAAAGCTATTTTATAGTTGGGCACACTTGCCTCTTCCTTTATTTTCTTTGTCTCATCATCCATGCGCTTGCAGCCTTATGCCGCCTCTTGAGGAGTGGGGTGTCTAGTAGAGTGTGGGGCATCCCAGAGGAGTGTTGGTCACTCCACTTGTTTTTGTCTTTTATTTACATCTTTATCTCCATCAAATTAGACGCATTCTTCATTGCCAGTGAGGATTTCTTGTAAAAGCATGAAATAATGGTCTATTAGCTTTTGGCTTCTTTTGAACAAATAGGCGTCCCCATGTGATTTTCTATCCTCCCGCAGAAAAGCACTAGATATTTCTTTATTTCCTTTGTTTTTAGTAGACGGCTTGGTTGATCTCAGAACTCTTCAACTTTGGAATTATCCACGTAATCACAATTAATCGTTTATGTTCTACTTTCCATTAGAAAATAACGAGAGATCGCTAGTGAATGAATTATACTTGTGCTTAGAATCAACAATTTGCTGAAAGGGAAAGAATTTAGACTCATACACCAACAATTTTATCCTGAAAACCTCTAGAGAAGGAAAAACTAGTCGGAAGGGCAATTGCTCTTTCTTCCCACTTTTATTGGCCAATTCAATAATAAGTACAAAAATTACAATAAGTATGAAAGAGAAGTAGATAATATCTCACACTTCCTCCCAGTTACTTGCTTGCTCTGACTCAATTACTCCTTGCTTCTACAAATCACAATTCCAACACTAAGAGCTTCTTACTCACTTGCTTCATTCTTCGATGATCTTTGTTCTCTTCCATAACATGCATTTATAGCCTTTCTCATGTCCTCCGTGCACTGGAGAATGGGAAAGGTCATGGAGGAGAAAGGAAACGAACAACCTTTCAAATTTTGAGGCTATTCATTTTCAGATTTTGTTTTTTGTCCGAGAGCCATGACCGCCGCCCTGTGCAGACTGGCTGTTCTATAACCGCCGCCTGCATAGGGCAGTGGTCCTGTTACTTAAAAGACAGAACCTCCGTGTATCATTTTTTCTTCTTCGTGTTGGCTGATTTGATAAAGTAGAGTCATTTTGGATCCCTATGGATCACACCTCCCCTGCTTAGGGAGTAGATGAGGAAATAATTCCCTCACTTGCTCCTTCGGGTACCACCGGGCTTGCCTTGGTGTCTTTCCTTTCAGTCCAATCTGCCAAGACTCCTGGGACCTCTCCTAGTCTCTCTGACCTTCTGCTGCAATACTACATCCTCCTCCAATTCACCTTGTGAGTCCAAGACGCAATCCTCAATGGAAGGTAGCAATTGTAGTTCATCTTCATCTAGCATGGATGGCTCATATAGGTGCAAGTTCTTGCAGTTTACTATAGAGTACATCCTCATGAATGACGGTAAATCAAGTCGAAAGGCATTTTCTCCAACCTGCTCCAATATGGTGAAGGGTCCATATCGTAGTGGCTTGAGCTTCCGTGCTTGACCTTGTAGTCTCTCCTTGCTCAAGTAAAGCCAAACTCTATCTCCAACATGAAGCTTATGTTCCCTTCTATGTTGATCGTGCCTAGCTTTGTACTTGGCCTGAGATTTCTCTAGTTGTTCTTTGACTTTGAGATGGATTTGTCGGATCCTCTCAATGAATTTGTTTGCTCTAGTCACCTCTGTGTCTCGTGTATCCTTCTCATCCTATTGTCCAACTGCTATGTCCAACGGATTTGTAGGTAGATATCCCAAGCATGCTTCAAACGGTGACTTCATAGTGGATGTGTGTACTTGCCCGGTTATAGGAATGTTGAATGTAGGCTAAGGACTCATCCCAAGTCCTTGGGTATTTATTGTTATACCCTCTGATCAATTGTACCAAAGTCCTGTTTACCACCTCTATTTGTCCATTTGTCTATGGATGAAAAGTTGTGCTCCTTTGTAACCTGGTATCCATCTTGTCCCACAAAGTAGTCCAAAACTTCCCCAAGAACCTGGAATCCCTGTCAGAAACAATAGACTTTGACAAACCAAAATGCACCCATACATTAGCAAAGAAAAGATCTGTCGCCTCATGTGCTTTTACTATCTTTTTACATGCCATAAGAATACACATCTTACTAAATCTATCAACAACATAGAGATAGTCATGGCCATGTTTAGACATAGGTAATCCTCCTACAAAATCCATAGAAATGTCCTCCCACGGACGAGTAGGTACTGGCAATGGCATATACAAACCTTCCTAGTCTTAGGGTTCTAGTACAACAAATTTTACATCCCCGTATAAATTTTGATACTTCTTCTTGCATATTGGGCCAATACACGTACCTTTGCAAGTGGGCTAGGGTCTTACCAACACCGAAATGTCCTCGCTACTTTCGAGGTATGTGCTTCCCTCATCAATAGAATTCGTTCTTCTTTTGGCACGCAAAGCTTCCCCCATCGGTAGAGCAGCCCGTCTTTGAGATAACAATCTTCAATCCCTGTCCTTTTAGCCCCTTGGGACTGCAACTGCTGAAATGTCACCCCAAAGTCTTTGTCCTGGGCATATGCCTCTCCGTAAGCTTCCTTCGTGAAGGGCTTGATCTGAGAGAGTGGCCAAACAGAAAAATTCTCCTGTGTGGGTGGCCTAGACAACATGTCTGCCACCAAGTTTTTGTACTACCCTTCTTGTATTTAATCACTAGATGGAACTGCTGAAGGAACCCCATCCATTTGTAGTGCCTTGCCTACTGTAATTTAGATTGTGCTTGCAAATACTAGAGAGGTTTGTGGTCAGTGTGCACAATAATTTCTTTACCCAACAAATAATGCTTCCATTTCTTAATTGCCTGAACTAGTGCGTACATTTCCTTATCATATACTAAATATCCTTTAACTGCTGAAGTGAAAGTTTCAGAATGATAACATACAGGTTTACCTCCTTGAAGCAACACTGCGCCCATGGCGTAATCACTGGCATCTGTCTCTACTTCAAAAGGCTGTTGCAAATTAGGAAGAGCAAGTACTGGAGCATGACTAATCTTGTATTTCAATAATTCAAAGGATTTGTCTTGTTCCTTACCCCAATCAAAACCCTTACTCTTTGCAGCCACTGTGTGTAGAGGTGCTGCAATCGCAGAGAAGCCCGGAATGAACTTCCGCATGTATTGTACTGCTCCCACAAAACTCCTAGTCTCTGTGGCTCCTGTTGGTGTTGGCCAATTAGTGATGGCTTCCACCTTCTTTGGATCCACTCGTAGCTCTCCTCCAACCACGTGCCCAAGATAGACAAGTGACTGTTTGGCAAATTCACATTTCTTCATATTACAAAGCAGCTTATTTCTCCCTGAGAACTTGTAAGACTTGCTACAAATGTGTTAGATGTTCTTCCCATGTGGCACTAAAAATCAAGATATCGTCTAGATATACAATGACACATGAATCTATGAAATCCCGCAATACATCATTCATCAATCTCATAAATGTAGCGGGTGCATTGCATAATCCAAAAGGAAGTACTAACCATTCATACAAACCATGTTTTGTTTTGAAGGCAGTCTTCCATATATCCTCCTCCTTCATCCTAACTTGGTGATAACCGACTTGAGATCCAACTTCGTGAAGAATTTGGCATGTTGAAGCTAGTCCAAGAGATCATCTATGCGGGGAAGTGGATATTTGTTCTTTATGGTGATCTTGTTCAAAACATAGTAGTCGATGCACATTCTCCAAGAACCATCCTTCTTTGGCACCATCACAATAGGCGAACCACATGGTGAGGTGCTCGACGTATCACCCTCGTCTAGTAGTTCTTGAGTTGTTTCTTTACTTCAAGATTTCAAGCAAGGATTGCCTATACAACCCGATGTTTGGTAGAGGGGACTTTGTCAATAGCCGAATCTCATGCTCTACTTCCCGCTTTTGGTGGTAATCCACTAGAGCCCGAAAACTTCCCCAAAAGACCGAATAATACTATCCAAATCATGCCTTCCTTGGTTAGAAATCTCTGCAACTTCTACCCCATCTTGTTTATCCTTCAATAAAAGTAAACAAAACTGATTATGATTTGCCCTCAATAAGTCGTTTTGCTTGGTTAGCACTTACCATAAGAACCCGTGTCTTACGCTGGTGTGCCCGGATGTCAGTAGCTGATCCCATCCTTGACCCATTTGTACCGGTTTTCCCTCCTCATAAATATAGCATCCCTAATATACAAGTAAGGACTCCTGAATACAACATCAAAATCATCAAGTGGAATAATGTCAGCTTCAAAAACATCAATATATTGGGAATTTATCCCAAACTTAACCTTACATCTTCTTGTTACCTGAATTTCAACACCCTTCTTCACCCAATCCAAAGGATAAGGGTGTGGATGCTCGTAAGTCTCAAGACCAAGCTTCTTTACAACTGCTTCAGAAATCAAGTTAGACTGAGAACCGGTATCAACCAAAGCGTTTACCTTAGTTCTCTTGATCTGGATTTTGATTTGGAATAGTCTACTCATCTCCTCTTCCTGGCTGTCCATGTTGGTGGCCGTGCATCCAAGCCTCTCGTCTACATCAGAGTCATCTTCGATTTCCACCTCCCCTTCTATTTTCACAGTTGTCATGGACTTCTTCGAGTCCTTGGTTCGGTTCTTCGGATGCAACTCCGGTTGCAAATTCCAACATGTAGCGTCAGTATGACCATTGATACCACAGTTCTTGCAAAAATTCTTGGGATCTTTACAAGCATTCAAAGTAGTGGCAGCTTGTTTACCTTTCCCTTTCCACTTACCCTTGTTACTTGTTTGCCCAAACTCTTTCTCTCGCTGATTTGTTGACCGCTTTACCCTTGGTTCCCGCTTCTCCTTGCTTCTTTTCATCATCTATGTAGTACGCCTTTGTATGCATGCTTCGTTGAGATCTTTGGGTTTTGTGGAGATGACTTTTCTTCAAGGTGAGTGTGAAGTCCTCCCAAGTACTTGGTCGAATATCCTCATCCTCCACGTCCATGTTAGCAACATGGCTTGCCTCCGAAACTCCGTAGTAGTATAGTCCTACACACTTTGACCACTTTTTGTCTAAAATACGCCATTTAATCATTTGGTCACTTATGGCCAATAGGATAGAAGTTAGCTCTAAGTAGTTCTTAAAATTCTTGCCAAGATTTCACAATAGGACACTTTTTCTTTTCACAAGTGGCTAGATGGGTTTCCCACCAAACCAGAGCGTGTCCTTCCATTTTGAGACGTGCAAAGGTGATCCTTTGTGCCTCAGTGACATTATGGACACTAAAGTAGACTTCTAATTGTTTTAACCATTTATCAAGCAACTCGCATCTACTTGTCCTTCAAAGCTTTTAATATCAACTTTCATCTCAACTTTAAAAGGAGTATGATCGGATTTTACCTTTTCTCTTGTGTTTGAAGTCTCTTCTTCATGCTCTTCCCCATAACTTTCCTCATGGTGGCTCCTTCCTATGCCAAACTTTTTCAGCTAAGCCCCAACCACTAAGTCCATGGAGTCTTGTTTGACAGAAGTTGTCTTCTGTAAATCAGCAAGCTCTTCTTGCCTTCTAAACATCCTATCCATCATGGTCTCCAACATCTCGATTCTACGGACCAAGTTCTCTTCCTCCATTTGTCCCCGAATTCTCTGTTTCCACTTCTTTGTAGAAATTTTTGGATCGCAAGGTAAAGCTTCTTCGCCTTTAGATCTCGTCACTGTCATACAAATCCAAGAACGAATACCACAAATTCCGGATAATTGTTAGCTCGATACCAAAATGATCTAAACTCTTCAACTTTGTAATTATCCACATAATCACAATTAATCATTGTTGTTATACTTTCTATTAGAAATTAACAGAGATAGCTAGTGAATGAATTATACTTGTGCTTAGAATCAACAATTTGCAGAAAGGGAAAGAATATAGACTCATACACCAACAATTTTATCCTGGAAAACCTCCAGAGGAGGAAAACCAGTCGGGAAGGGCAATTGCTCTTTCTTCCCACTTTTATTGGCCAATTCAATAATCAAGTATGAAATTACAATAAGTATGAAAGAGAAATAGATAATATCTCACACTTCCTCCCGCTACTCGCTTGCTCGACTCAATTACTCCTTGCTTCCACAAATCACAATTCCAACACTAAGAGCTTCTTACTCGCTTCATTCTTCGATGATCTTTGTTCTCTTCCATAACATGCATTTATAGCCTTTCTCATGTCCTCTCGTGCACTAGAGAATGGGAAAGGTCATGGAGGAGAAAGGAAACGAACAACCTTTCAAATTCTGAGGCTGTTCGTTTTTGGATTTTGTTTTCTGTTCGAGAGAGCCAGATCGCCGCCTCACAAAAACCGGCGCGTCTTGTTGCTTAAAAAAGACAGAACCTCCGTGTATCATTTTTTCTTCTTCGTGTTGGCTGATTTGATAAAGTAGGGTCATTTTGGATCCCTATGGATCATTGGTGCAGGCTTGTTTTATTTTAATCTTATTTTCCATCTAAACACACCCAAGATCGTATGCCACTAAGAGATGGCACTTATCCTTCATGTAACATGTCCATGCAAATATGGGATGTGACAATCATGATCCACATATATGTGGCATTTGAGTGCTCTTTCCATCACATAGTCATCATTCATTTGGTTTACCCGCGTTCACCAATCTGCCCTTCAAGTCTTGAAGTTAGTCTTGCTTATCTTTTTGGAATCTACACTTCAAGCATTGGGTACTTATGGTTTGCCCAACCTTTGGAGTCTTTGGAGTCTTCAACAAGTGGCTTATCTAGGTCTTCTCTTATTCATTTGTGATCCCCCACATCAACTCTCTCATAAGGTGTTGTTAACCCTGGGAAAAGTTAATGCACCAATGGTGTCTACATGCAAGTAAATATCTCTAACCTCTCTTTTGCTTTATGTTATTTCAAATTTGGATGATTGTTTGATTGGTCATGCATAGGTTAGAGTAGAGCAACATATTCTTGATCTATTGCATTATTTATCTATCAATCCTTACCTTATGATCCGTTATTTGGGCTTTACAACCTATTGATCCTTACAATCTATGTTTACAACCTTATCATAAAAATCTTTATCTTGTTACAATTTGATTACAACCTTATTATTATCAACTTATAATTGGGAACTTGTTAGATATCACTCCCCTATCCTAGATTTAGGCTTTGGAACCCTATATCTTTCATAGAGTGTGGACTATCGCCTACTAGATCCGCATCTTTTGCAACCTACAACCCTATTGTGTGCATCTTTAGTATGGCCCCTTTCATTATCCTAGTCTAGGTTAGACAGAGACAGGAAATTTTACCAAGCCATTATTTATTTGCATACAAACTTGCTCCTAAGCATAGGGCATCGGATCAAATTTTAAGGGAGGTGATTTTGCACAAATATATAGCATTTTGTAGACACCTAATTTTGGTATTAGGCATGTGGCAACAACTTGGACACCTTTTAGGGCAGTTGTACAACAATGCATCTTAGGCTCTCTTTGATATACTTTTACTCTTTTCAAATAATTCCAAATTGTTTCCATCACCACCTATTGCCCTTAAATACTCATAATCATTTCCAATTTTCCTAGGGCATTCAAGACCCCTCTCGCAAACTCGTATGTTTTTGTTCTTAGCTTTTTTCATCACATATGGCATAGGGACATTATCAACATCGTTGATAGTGGCCCTGAATAATATTGGTGACCTATATTGCCCACCTCTATCAAATGGGTACATTTTCCATTTGTGCACATTTTTATGGTCGGCCTATGTTTGAATTGGAGTCAGCTTGTTGGGAAATTTTAGCACCCAAAATTTGGTCTTGGGCACTAGGCAATATCACTTTCGCATTTATTCCAACATTGTTCCCATTTGCATATTAATTGACCAACTTAAAGCTTCTCCTACTCTATCCCACATCTAGAGTCCACTAGTCCACGGCTATTGTCCAACTTATCACTTCAAGAATCACTATACATCTTACAGATTACATCTACATATTGTTACTTGTCTCACAACCGATAGACAAGTTCGTATGTCCAAGACAAATTCAGCCGTAACCTTGTCCCACTTGCTACAAACTTGTCCCTTGTATTTGCAATGGTCTTATTTTCAAATACACAACTCAATCGGACTAGATGGTACTTTTGGGTTGGTTGAGCGAGAAATCATTCGAATGTTCACCTATACAAATACATTCACCATAACTCTTTAGAAGCGCAGGGAACGCATATATGAGGCACACACTAGTAAAGACATTGAGTAGGCATTGAAAGCACTCATTCCTTAAAGCAATACTACAACAATCTACCCAAATTCTGAATTCATCTCTATTGCTGCCACTGACTCACAAGTGTTTATTGCCAAGTGTCAAGGCCGAATCAAGGGCTCCTACACATGGCTTGATCCATCTTCAAAATATTGGCATGTAGTGTAGAACTCATCATATCGGGCATGCATGTGGAGAGGTCAGTCCAACTCGAATCACTAACCTCTTTTGAGGGTAACACGCAAGGAGGAGCAATATCTAGTCATAGATAGTCATCACATCAGCCTAAACCTAGATTCCAAAAAGTTTGACACAAGTGAGCTAGATTTCAAAAGGCAAATTCAACTCAAAGCCCCAAGGGACAAATTTTGTAGCCCTTGAGATAAATTCAGCCATGAACCTATCCTCCTTCCAACGAACCTATCCGGCGCACATTTCCAAGTCCCCATATTTTATACACATCTTGATAACACCCTAATCTACTTCTACACCCATTTTTAGCACTTTGTCACATATTCTGAGCTAGGTAGCACTATCTATTTCTCTAAGCCTAATTGTACTTTCAGTGGCATATCTATTAGCATGATCTAATTTACATGATTTGGGACTATTAGAATTATTATTTTGTTGTTCTAAATTATATTGTGTATTTAGTAATACTAATTAGGCTCTAAACCTAATTACCATATTACATTTTGGTGAACCCGCCAACTCAGATTTCGTTTGTCACCCTTGGGGTTTCAAATTTTCCATCTACTCCTGCTGATTTTTCTAGATCCTAGAGTTTTACTAAAAACCCTTACTACGTTTTACATTGCTAACGGCCAACACATATCTCATCTCACACTACTATATTGTGTCATCCATGCCACCCATATGGCATCCGAAATACTTTATGTGACCACTCATAGAGAACGGGCTCTTTATATCCCATTCATTCCTCCCCCATCCTTAATGTCTAAAAGCACAAACCACGCTCATATTCATTCTCAGCTAGTCCTTGATCACGCACCTATCTATCAGGTTTTGCGGTCACAACAAGACACGGAAGACCTCCAATCAATTCCACACTCCCACTAGGGCCATTGCCCAAAATACTAACCTCATCCTACCTCCATAGCCTAGAGCCCCTACAATGGCCACCAAAGACTATGATTTCCCAGAACAACTCAAAAATACACAGGCCAAAATTTAGAGACAACTATATAAACAATGGGACAACACATCTCTTATCTCTCAAGCAACTCACACTCCACATTAAAGAGCTATCAAGAGCTCATTTAAAAAAGCAGCCCAAGCCTTCTAAGTCTACCCTTATTCAATTTGTTGCCTAGTATCTTGTGTCAAAAGAAGTATTCATATTGCTGCCTAGATTGAGCATATAGGGAGAGAGAAGGCCCAACACTTCTCTCATGGGGACTAGATCTACAAAGAGCTATATGGAGTCTAATTTCACAATGATATGTAGTGCAATGCTTCCACTTGGGAGTAGCATGGGCCCAATGCATTTTGTTTTCCTCATTCTCTTGGAGTGACCTGTTAGGAATCAAGGGAGAAGCCATATAGATTCGGATATCACCACACAAATAGGAGTCAGGTTTTTGCATAACAGAAGCAAATCTAAACTTGACCAATCTTCCTGAGTCCATTTGCAGTTTGTTCTTGAGCCTGTTGAGTTTTTGAGTCTCATGTTACCCAATCAAGTATGCATTTCAAGGTAGGATCTTACTCGTGTTCCTATACACTCCTCTTCTCAATTTGCAGTCTATTTTACCTTTTTAAGATTCTGAATTTTACTGGATTTTTGCAGTTATCCTAGGATCAGAATTAGGGTCTTGTTTTATGTAATTTAAGCCCTTGTGCTTAAAATACTTATAACACATTTATAACTCTTAAATTATGAAAATAGAAATGTTGAAAATGTATATCAAAAACAATATTTCCGGTGCTCTATATACAACTTAGGAGAAAATCACAAGTATAATCTGAGCCAAAAACATAAGACTGTAAAATTCAAGCAAATTCCCATTAAGAACTTGTGAAACTCTCATGTACTAATCTAGCAATCGATATAAAACACTAGCCATTAAAATTACCCTTGAAGATGGCACAAATGGAAAAAATGGAATTAAGTTTTGCTAAAAAAACAACAAATGCCTGGAAAGTGCATGGCACATACCATAGGCTCGGTTGGAATCAAAAGCCTTCATATCCTCTACAATCAATGTAACCGGAAAGTAACCAGCACTATGGTAACATATAAATCTGCCAATTTTATCCACATAAAAGATATTAGCATTACCTAAACAACATCAGCTTCACGAGAAAGTGAAGGAAAAAACATCCCCATAAATCCCACAACAATTCATGCAAGGTAGAAGTGATTATTTCCCATAAGATACCAATATGGTATCTGAGGCTGTTGGAAATACAGTCTATATATGATGCTAAACTAATCATTTCAACATCCCTTGACATTTCAACAACAACCTGAGAACATACTAGGAAAGAACAAATTGGGAAAGGATTATCTTGTAACAGAGGTTATCTGGTAAGACATTCCCTGACAGAAATTATTCTTGCAGCTCACTCCTCAAATTAGGTCATCTCTACCAGGGTCACATCAATAACATCTTGTGTAGGATCAAATTGCCTCCAGACCTTTCGCCCTGCTGTGGAGTAGATTGAACCATTTTGACAGTCAGCCAAATGCAATGAAGCATTTGAGCATCCAATCAAAACTTTAATTTTGTTAGAGTAACCAACAAAAACAAATGGCACCTAAACATTTCAACTTTGGAATTGCCCTCCTAGACAATTTTTTTTTGCTCATTTGTCTAGGTAAGTCTTCATTTTGTGAATGTCTTGGTGAACCATTCCATTTGCAGGCAGTTTTCTGTCAGCTAAGAAATTTCAAAACTCCTCTCATAAGAAAATCATAGACAAAGATTTTATGAATCTGGTCTTTGGGTATTTTTATTTTACATTTTTAATCTTTTATCATTTTGAAATGACCTTACAATTATTGCATGATATTTCTAGTTGGAAATTGGAATCATAGCTAGCACGTCCATCCCTTCTATTCCCCAAATCTGTATCCAATTCTCTAGGAGGTGGGAATCCTTATATTCATAATAGAGTTGCCTGCAAACTGATTCCCAAATGGAACTCCAAGAATGAGGTCAGTTCCCGTAACAAAAACATAGACTGATATGCAGGTTTGGAAGGTATTCCCGTCTATGGAGAGCATCTACCCTCATGGCCCTCCCTCTGTATGTTACTTTAAAAATGAAAATAAAAGAAAACTGTAAAGGTTTTTAAGCAATAAAAATGTCCATAACAGTTCATGTACTGAAGTCTGAGAGTAATATAGAGAAGCTTCTTAGATAGAGAAACGGTTTAGAGGACTTTTAATAGGAAATATAAACATACAAAAGAAATGCACTCAACTACAAAACTTTCTAAAATAATCCAAAGGGAAGCATTAACATCTTCATGAGGTATGCCGATGAGATGTAGGTGGGTTGGTTAAGTGGGCTGGTTGTGTCCGGCCCCACCCAGGTTCAATTATCACTGTGCACTTGAGGCTGGTTGTGGGCGTATGATGTGGATGTGAGGTCGTTCGTTAGGCATTTGAGGGTATGATATGGATTTGAGGCCTTTCAATAATCAGCAGGAAGGTTTACAATTAATAATCCAGATTCCAACCAATGAAATAAGCAGTAAGTACCCCTTTCCCACGAGCTATCAATTTCTGCAATATGCTTTGCTTATAAGGTATATTAACTAATTTAATGCGGTGTGTGGATTCCATAAATTTATAAATTATCTATTTATGGATAGATAAATGGGTACAAATAGATACACTTGTATGTGTGGGTAAATATGTAAAATGTTGGATCTTTGAATCCTCAATTTTAGAAATCTGCCACATCCACACCCACACTTCATATATCCACAACCACACTTCATATATCCACAACCAACAACCATGGTTGAAGTCAATTTGTGGGCAAGTGGAATCATTATAAGAGTAGCCTAGCATATTTATGTCATCAGTTTGAATCAAAGCTTCTACAGACATACACTACAAAGGCTGGGCTCATGAACGGCACAAGAAAATACAAGGGCTTCCATCCAAGAATAGGATCAAGAGAAGTTTTCAGAATTTGATGCCAAATTCCAGAGGGAGAAGGGTCTGTAAGCTTTCCTCATTGCCTTGGAATTCTAACAGGAAAGTTGATTAAGTCGGGTTTTGTTGTCTGGGAATAATAATGACCATTAAAATTTCTTTGGTTGTGCTAAGCTTGCTTCATGCATCGCCCTGTGTTTGCCAAAAAACTCCATTGCCCTTGGCTGTGGACCTTCAATTTATTTCTTGAAAAGCAAATCCAAGGAAATTCAAAATCCTTCCTTTCTGCTCTTAAGCACTGTCATGTGATCATTGCCTTAAATAATTAAGTTTGAAAAATCAAGGCATAATCAGATTATCAAGCAGGAACGGGGAAGGAAGGAAGATAGGGTATTAAAATGGAGCAGGAAGTCCTAAGCGATGCTAGTCCTGTAAGAGAGGAAGTCAATAACTCCATAAACTAGGGACTTGCACACCTATGCTTGCTTAGAATTGAAAATATTTAGGTACTTGAATATCCCTCGTGCTCACAATTGTTAATGATGCAGAATTATAACACGCACAAACAAAAACAAGAGACAGTAGGCATTAAGATGGACTGAATCCCCGACTATAGAATATGCCACATGTAAGTCAATAAACCGACTCTGATCAGTTGCTGTCGAAGAGAAACGCCTTGATGTAAGTCACTAAACTAACTTCACCAATGAAAAATAGGACTCCCCAGATAGCAATTAGGCTTTAACTCCAATCCAAATTGTCACTAAAGCAAACAAATAAACTAGAATCGAAAAAAATCTCTGATTGCAGAGCAGTGATCAGTTATCAGAGATAATACCTGGCTAATCTATTTCCCCACTTGCTGTTCTCGTCCACTGGAATGAGCATTAGTATTATGAGTGAACCCAAAACTCTGAAAAATCACTGAATAGTCAGTACTGAATCCAAGCACTGCTTACACCGAAAACCAGGATACCCATTAAAATAATTACATAGAACCACGTCCATTTCAAAACTTAGAACTCTGAAAGAGCACCCCAACTGAAAAAAGGGGTCCCAATACATATTATATATATATATATATATATTATATATATATAAAGAACCACTTCCACATCAAAACATAGAACTCTGAAACAACAAACCAACTTAAAAGGAAAAAGAGGAAACATTTAAATTTTGCTTCCACTGAAAATCAGGGCACCCAGAAATTTATTAAAACATTGCTTCCGAAAAAAATTGAATCGGCTTCCATATAATAGCAATGGAAAATTGTATGAAATTGGGATGAAATGAAAAGAAAAAAAGCACTTACAGGAATGTCCATGTTGTGGGTAGAAAGACAACTGCAAGAAGAACAAGTACTACATTGAAATGAATAGCGCCCAGCCATAAAATCATTGCGAGTGCAGAATGAAATCCAGATTTATATTGATTGGAACTAATAATAACTGTTGGTTCGGGCCTTTCCATCTTTTGTTCATCTGCCATCTCCTCCTGACTGGTTTCAAATCGATACAATGCGAAAGAAAAACAGAAAAATTTCAAGTCCTGAGAAAGTTGGGTATGTTGCAATAAGGTTTCTTTAATTTATATTTTGAACCGCCGAATTGAGTAGAACGTTCTTCTTATTACAAGCCATGCTTCTCAAAATAATCACCGTGTTGGACAAGGACTGATGGACCGTCACATGACGGGAAATCAGGAACTTGTCGCTATGCGTATCTGACGGGAAATTGGCTCCTCCGTGTGATTCTAGAAAAGAGACACCTCACTGTCGATTATTGGATGTGGTCAATAATCACAACGTTAGTTGACGCCTCTTTTCCTGTCAATGGACGGTTCGAGATATTTGTGTGCTATTCCAATCAACATACGCGATCGGCTGCAAGTTTCGTGGGGTACCATCGGATTTTGACTCCCGAGTGAGTCCCGACAATTGACAGGAAAAATATATGAATAATGAAGACAATGTTTTTAGAATTAATCACGGTCGCTACCTGCATGTGGGTTCGTTACTGGATTTAGGAACATAAACTTTTTCTTTTAAAAAAAATTAAATTGCTCCACCCTCCAATGATTTTAAAAGTTTTAAGCTTAGTGAAACCGATAAGCTATTTAACCACATAAACTCCTAGTGAGTCCCTCTAAATTGTTGGGGAAAACGGGGCACGAGTTAAAGATGTTTATAAGATTGGGAAAATTAATAACAAAGATTAGATATGATTCTATATAATTCGTTATAAATTGATGTAGGCGGCTGCTTTGTAGTGTCTATAAAAGATCGATAAATATGTGTTTGTAAATTAAGGAAGACATAGGCCTTTACAAGGCTTTGCACGTGCCTTACCACCACCTCTATAGGTTTAGTATGCTTTGTGCAAGTCAAAAGATTGGCGTCTGGCTTTGCTTTTGATGGGGATGTTGGTGAGGGAGGTGGCGAGTGGCTCGGCAAAAGTGCGAGCAATGAGACCATGTTTCTTTTCAAGTATTTAATTGACCAACTCACATGCTAGACGCATGTTCTCACAATTGTGTACATGTTTATCAATGTACTTGTAACTACAATAAAAATTGTCATCCATTATGTTTTGTGAGTGTCCATACCCTATCCTAAAACTCCCATTTAGGCACATCTAGGAGGAAACCAACACATGTTTAAAAAGTGTTAGATGGACACACGTTCATTTTCTTCACAAGCGAGCTCTTCATAGAGTAACCACAAAATTATTTTCCCAAATCTCTCACCAACAATACGTGAAAGCAACTCACCCAGACTAAAGAACTCAATGGGCAGTGGCGCAACCAAACTCCACACCTTGCATCAACATCCTCTTAGCTTGTGTCAAGTATTTTTTACAAATGTTGGTGGTGGTTTTGATCTCGGCACTTCTACAGCGTCTAAATACACGTCTTACTACCCAAGTCAAACATGTCTCTTTAGTGCATTTTAGAATTGCTTCTATGACTCTAAAAATCGCATTCAATTAAAAAATCAATCTCGTATTGTTTGGTTGATATGGTTTGAGATAACACATAAACCCCAATATATCATGATCCTTATGTCAATAGGGATGAGGTTGTGATGGAAGTGCCCTTTTACTAACATAATGATTGATTGGTTACGCGATAAGTATGATTGTTGTCTTGCTTCCCAAGTCAAATATGCCTTTAAAAATTAAATCCCTCATTGGTTGATTGCCCCAATCCGCACTAACATATAAACCCCGATATATCATAACCATTGTGCCAATAGGGTGAGGCCGAATGGAAGTGACCCTCTCACTAACATAATGGTTGATTAGTTACATGATGAGTGTGTTTGTTGCCTAACTACCCAACTTAGATATGATTTAGTAGAACATCTTGAATTGCTTCAACTCTTAAAATCTCCCCATATTTTAATATGGACATAACTATTACACATCCTTTTAGTACAAGTGCTAGTCTATGAATATTTTAAAGAGAGCATAAAAGTAAATCCATATTTTAAAGCTTAAATTTTGAAGTATACATTGCCATTCGTCATTAATCCTCCAAAGTGTTAACAAAAATTAAGTCTTTTTCAAACTCATTATCAACCCTTCATAATATTACAATAAGAGTTTAACTAATAATAAAGTTATTATCAAACTTTTTATAATGTTAAAAAAATCAATTAATTGTTATGTAATTTTTGTAAAATAGGCATGGAAATTCTATCAAAGTATTTTTTTACTTTTAAATATGAAATTTTAGATCGACAACATTTGGAGTTATATTATGTGGTTCAAAATGTTAATCTTTCAAACTTTGTGTACATAATTAAGTCATGCGATCCATCATTAAGAAGAAAATATATATTGTTTTTAATGTGTAAGTCCAAGCATCAAAGACTTAAAGTAATTTTGACTATCAATTATTGATATCGAATATATAATTTTTCTATATTAATTGAAGCTAACCTAACCAAATAATTTAATTGATATGTATTAGTAAAATGTGTTGCAACGCTCATTTTATTAACTACATGCCCTCAAATTCCTTCTCGTGCACATTTCAAATGATGAGGCTTTTGCCTTGTGTTTTTCTCTCTTTTCAGTGGCCTTTGTGTCCCTCTAACACTTTTATGCGATCAAAGCTCAAAAAGACCCAAATGGTGTTAGTTGAACATTCTAAGATTGCAGAGCTCTAATCCCCACAATGTTTACAGCTTTCAAGAGCCCTGTAGCAGCTTGTTTGAAGCCTCAAATATCTTCATGCATGCACATGCGCACAAGCATTTAGCAATCTCTCACTATAAATAAGGCCCCAAAGAACTTCACAATGTCTCCAATGATAGTACACACGCGTGCCCTTTTGGAAAATGTAATGGGAATAATCCGACAGTCATAAATAGAGTTCAATCCAAACACTTTATATTTAAAGGTGCTCGATATAAAGTAAATAAATAAAGAGGCCTACTTGAAGCAAATGAAGATAGAGGATCCCTTAATATTTTAGTAGTTCAAGGAGTGTTGAGCATAAAACAACTTGAGAAATGCATGGAAGGATATCACAATGCTCGCAATCACGAGAGACAGGGTAGAGCCCATGCAAGTGAATCGATCCCGAGTGCATTTGAGTGTGTGAAGTGTCCCATTCAAACTCAAACTACACGGTGAGCTCAAACTCAATTTGCCTCACATGTAGGGCCCAAGACTCGAGGACTAAGACTCTAAGGAGTGGACATGTGTCACTATTTGGGATGGGTCTCAAAGTTAGTCACAATTAAGGCAAGAACCAAAGTACATATTGAGTGACTCTATGATTGCGATAGGTGTAACAATTCGGATAGGTGCTAATATAAACTAGAACACACCATAAGGGATTATGTGACTTTGAGGGACATGAGATCTTAACACTTGTCATTGTCTCATATAAAGTTCATAAGGCCCACAAAAACAAGGAAGATGTCAAGGACCCCATAAAGACTATGAGAATATATGATTGGGCCATGTGTCACTACAATAGCCCGACGCACAACTACCACGTACCCTTAACACTCTTTTATATGGAGATGAAGCCCTACAAATTTATAGAGCCATAAATTTTGCTAGAAAGTTTCATTTGAAGCATTTTTAGTCTCCTTGGAAAGATATTAAAGAGAGATTTTGATTAAGACCGATATCATGTTGATTAAGCTTGCATTGAGCCCAAAAATTACACATAAATTCACTAGAGGTGTTTTTCATTGTAAATACATTTTAGACTCAAAGTATAACTACCTATAATTAATAGTTTGAGCCTTCCAAAGTTCACGCACTACCTTTGTAAGTGTTGAAGGTGTCTCTTCAAATCTTTATGAGCCTAAAATTAAATTTGACATTGATTCAAGTGACTCTCATTTTATGTTTTGAGTGTCCTATAACAATGTAGTGCCTCTTAAGCACATGTAGAGTCTTTTAAATCATTTTGGGTGGCTATTTGGGATCACATGAGAGATTTGATTACTTTGGAATGGGTAATGTGCATAGGGTCTTTATTCTTCCATCATATTTTGTATCTAATTCTTTGTGCAATGGTTATGACATCAATTCTCTCTTTTCATCTTCTCTTTCTTTTTTATGAGATCGTATAAATAGAGAAATTCTATCTATCACATCCTATGGCTTTTGACACACTTCTTTGGACGTTCTTGGTTCAAATTTTATTCCATGTTGCTTTTGAACATGCAAGTGTGTCTATTTCATGCATCAATGTAGGTTATTATGGCTCACCCTTGTCTTCCCTCTAATTTTCATTGTGCTTTGATCTATTGTATGATTGATATATCACGTGTCTTTTATTCACATATGTTCACAAAGTGTTGTGTTGAAATCATGCAAGGAAAGGAGTCGAAGAGCCCAAAACCACTCTTGGTACATCCCCCAAAAATATTTTAATTCTTCATTCCCTTACCCTCGCAAGCCCTTAGTTTAGCTATTAGATTAAAGTAGTGTCATATTTGGAGTAAGTTTTAAATGAGAACCGACTCTCTTTGAAGTTTCTCCTGTAATTTCAATCCAACAGCAAGAGATCCCATTGTTGTGTTTGAGATGTGAGTGCAATCTAAACATGACACATTCAAATATCAACAATATATTAGAACTATATTCATATTTATTTAGATATATAGAGATAGAGGTTTCTAGAATAATTTATATAGACTATATAGTTCCTTTGAATAAAATTGATATTATTTAAATTTTTAATTCCTTTATGAATTGTTTTTCAATGTTAATATTTCTAAAGTTAAGACTTTATTTTAACGAATTTCTAGTAAACAAAATTCAGAAAATATACTTTCTTTCCCTTTTCATGGTTAGTAAGAACGGATTTAACAATTTGTAGGTCTTATTTTAATACAATAAGACTTAATTTAATACATTAAAAATAAATAAATAAAATTAAAATCTAAAAGTTACAATATTAATGACACATTGACGTAATGATTATTTTTTATTTATTATTGTATAATATTTCTCACAAATCAAAAAGTGCTTGAATACTTCACACACCTTAAATCACATATCATAATCTCCATAATTTTATTTTGACATGGAAAATAAAACAAACATTAAAAAAATTGATGGATAGAATCTCCAAAAACACACTTTTATACCTAATAAATTCAATAATAAACATAGAAACTTTAACTTATTGAAATTCAATATATTGAATAATTTAAGTTCCATAAATATAAGTTTAGGTTATAATTTTTATCCAACCACAAATTAATATAACTAATAACATTAATGAATTTTAACTTATTAATATATAATTATTAATTAATTATATTATATTAAAAAAATTAATTGGTCATATTTTTTATTTATAAATATGCATTAGAATATTAAACAACAAAATTTTTAATAAAAATGTACGGAAACACAGTTTTAAGTGACAACTTTTGAGTTTTATATCTCACAATTTATTTATTACAGAAAGTTTCCTCTTGATCTATTACAAGACTCGTCTTCATTTGTTAGATTTCCATTCATAATTTAAAAACACTAACAAATAAATAAATAAATTATCACGTTTTTAAATAATTTTGTACTCCACCCCCTTCATATGATTTAAAATTGATGGCGGATATAGTTAGTGTGTATCCATAATTGAGGGTTGGAAATGGGCCCACAAGTAAAAAGACACAATCTTTTTGTGTGTTTAAACATTGAAGGATGGATTTAATGTCGCTATCCAAACTTTGTTTTGACCGCTATATTTTATTTAAATCCCTTATTCACACTTTATCCATATAAACAATTCAGATATAAGTAAAATATTAATTTTAGGTAGCCCATCACAAACACACTCTTCTTTGATATCTAGTTTATTGGTACAACTACGAGTACACAAGCATTGTTATTTTGGCAATAATTTCTTACCTACAACATTGTGGTGTAGCCACCGCATAAGAGTTCGTTGAATCTTTATTACCATTATTTAATTTGACCACAAAGCTTTTGGTGTAGCCAATCAATGTCTCTCTTTCGGTTGGATAACTTCTAGGCCCATCAATTATTGTCTTGTCGAACAATGCAAGCCTCATTATTAGTTCTTTTTAGCCATCTTTTCTGTGTAAAAGGATTTTTCGTTTTCTTTTATAATCAATCTTCGACCATGTGGCCTTAATTTATTATTATATTCATTTCATAAAATATGTCGACTTTTCAGTGAGCATCGAGTACAAGAAATTACGACAAATAATTTTTAACTAGCAATCGTACGTGAAGTGTACGATGGAAATATCGAAGGGGATGGAGTGAAGAATGAAAAAATGAGGAAGTGAAATAGAGGGAAAGGATGAGGGGTTATCAAGAAGGGGTTCGATGGAGGGTAGGACATTGTGTTGCAATGTATCGTCTCTATCTTACAAGTATTATTCACAGTGGTGCAATATGCGTTTAAAGAGGACAAACTAAAAAAGGGGAAATTTGAAAAGGTTCCATGTTTGAGACCCAACTGAAATGCATGTATCGCACATTTTCCACAGTCAAATTGTAAGACCCTAATAATATTGGTTATCTGTGAATTTTATTTGTTTACACCAAATCCACAACATGGACAAAAACCTCCTCGACATCACAAAAATATGTGTGAAGTCTCCCCAGATGTGGTGACGGGGACGTGCTCTCTGATTGTTTATGCCAAAACTCATAGTCATAGGTGTTTTCCTAGTGGTCTAAGGTCTCATGTTTGAGCACTTCGGTACACCAAAGCAATAAAGCACCCCTAAAAATGCCTTTTTCATAAATGGAAGCAAAAATGTTGCGTGTAGTAGCAATTTGTTTATTTACCATCTGTGTGTGGTCTAGACCATGGTTTTCCTCACAGGGGTACATTCTACTAATGCATGCCCTCAAACTTCAATCTCCACCATCTACATGTTGAACACTTTGCTAGAATCGAAGGCCTTATCCAGCTGGTACGTTCCATTTTTGACGGATTTCGACATAAGTAAATATAAATACAACCATGGCATATATTTAGGATTTGCATGTGCAACGGTGAAGCGGTAAGACGTAATGCTTATATTTGTGAGGTCAATGTTCCGCTTTCTTTTGCAAGTTGATTTACACATCACGCCTATAAGCACCGAAGAAACCCAAAATAACGTTAATGACAATGGGAAAAGCAACGAGCTTCTTCTTCTTTTGTTATTCTTTGTTGCTTCAATCACTTGGACTCCTCTTCACGTTCTTTGATAAAGCCCGATGGTAGTAAGTAAATTAGAAACATCAAACAAAAATAGACACAGACACTTATATTATATGTTGCATATTAATGTAAAATACCATTTCAAGCATTTGGCGCTCTTGCTCCTCCTTGCGCCTCTCAATCAAAACTTTGCGAGCAAGAAGCTTCTTGTGCTCTCTCTCTATTGTCTCAAGTAAGACGGGTACAGGCAGAGTCAGTTTTGTTGCTTTCTCAATGGTTTGGGGTTGTATGAGACTTCTAACCTTGTTTAAACACTTTGCAAGAATAGTCAAATGATTTCGAATTTTGTCTGACTCAAGGTCCTGCACAAACAATCCATGGAGTAGCTTACATTAATGTTCAATATTAAAATATCCAAATCAATGAAGTAATATCTTCAAATAAACAAGTTATATACCAACATTGCATTTTTCTACCTGACTGCGAAACTGTATAATACCCTTTAAATGGTCAATCTTCATTTGCACAAAATTGTACTTAACAACATCCACACTAAGCTTTTCAACAATAGTGAAGTCAAAAAAGGGTATCATCCTTGTTATGACTCCAATTTTCATAGTTTGATACACTTGAGATACCTGAAACATGTGAGTGCCAACAATAGAAGTTAATAATACATCTACAAAAGTAACTATAAAAATGGTTTGATTTTTAAAAGATATTCTTCGTGACACAATAACAAGATTAATGTTACACGTGTGATGAATGAGTGAAGTAAATGCATAAAGTTAGAAGTGACTGATCGATCAACATGCAAAAAGAAAAAATAAAACCACATCACTTGTTGCAACACCCTCAATGTGGTTGGCCTTTCTAAAGAAGGAATATATTGTTCCAATTGTACTTCAGGAACAGGAGAAGCCGAGGACAATTTGTCACTAAGATTAGAGAGATTTCCCAGAAGAGGTTGAGCTTTTTCAGCAAGATCCAATGGGTGGAAATCATTTTCCAATAGATAATACAGATCCTTAACTTCTTGTGGGACATAATTCATCACGCCTTTGGACACCTGGCATGCGACAAAGGAGAAAACAACTTAGTACAGACCACAAACTCTTTCTTTGCATCCAAACAAACTTTGACCTGTATGTAGAATATAAAAAAATTAATAGATAATGAGCATGTAAAACGTAAACTTAATTGCGGAGGAAGTGAGTGTCAGGAAGATTCATAAGAGACAATTCCAATTCATAACAGCTATACAACTTTGGACTCTAGGTGAATTACATATGGAAGATCACCCATCTTCCCGCACGCAATCGTCATTCAAGTGATATCAAATAGATGTTGTAATATTTAAAATGGAGTGTGGAACAAAACATATGATTCAATAAAGTTAATGTCTATTATAGGTTAATAGGACAAGCTTTGAGAGTAAACAACTAAACTTTAGTAATTTCTAATATTTTTATCTTACCAAATCTGAAAGAATTGCCGAGCGTGACAACTCTAAAATGAATTATCATAAAGCGTTAGACAACAGGGAGGAACATCAATTGATGCAAAACATCTAGTATACAATAAATACTCCTTCCAAAGCAAATAAATAGATAAAATGATTCAAATGTATAATCTAGATAGAACCAAGGATGTAGCCCACCACTTCCCGGGCATCCCTTTTGGGATCCAAACTAAATCCCAGAAGGCCAGCCATCTTTAAGCTCCTTTCCTTTTCATTCTCGATTTCAAAATGAGGAGCACCATGTCTGTGATCATAGGGCATGACAGAAATAACAACTAACAGTACAAATGATGCCATCAACTGCAAGTCCTTCTGGGTCAGGTTCTTATTGTAGCTTTTCTAGAGGACATAAAGCTTGTACCCAAAAATGGATGCATTGAGTTTTAACATGCCAACATTCTGCAGGAAGCCCAAAATGACATGTACCATACCAAGCAACAAAGATATCAAGGAACTCATATTATATCCTCTGTAGTACCAGTAATTCCCAAGGGGATTGCATGAGTATAGATCATTCATATTTAAGACACAATTTCTTAAAATAAAATAGTCCACAAAAATGATGCCTCCTATAGGACCCAACAAAGCAGAATAACCAATCAACCAAGTGTAAATGAAACTTTCACTGGATTGCAGTAGCCTCCAGGGCTTGAAAGAGGATTCCAATTATAGTAGTCAATAATGCCCCCTTCTGAATGTAAACCAAGAAGGGTTGAAATTCACTAAAGCATTAGCAGGGGCAACTACATTGGCATCAATATTTGTGGTCAGTGTTACCAGGGTAATTCCCAAGATGGATAGAGAAATAGGTACTATACCACCAATTCATCCAAGAACATCAATTGGGTTAGATATTACATGGCCAAAATTACTTCGGTAGAGGAAGTCACCGCCAGGGAATAAAAAAGTGAAAGATCCCATAAAAATGGGGAGAACAATTGCCCAACTATTTAATGCGCTTGGCTATGATTTTAGGACGGTTGTTAGCGAGAGCTCTATTTAGCACAATTATTCGGGACATTATGTTTATTTGATTGGAGAGTGCATAGCGTGCACTCACTTTGGAACTATCAAGTCACTATTAAATTTTTCAACATTAACTTGGGTTCCTGTGTGGTTAACGCCTTCGCATATCAAATATTGTGCTTGTATTATTGTGTAAATGGGAGTAGTGATGGTCCGAGTCGTGCTCGAAGAATAGGTTTTGTAATTGTTCATCTCCACGGAGGCCACTCTGTTGTAAGGCAATTCTCCCCACAAATTTGTGCTCATATACACCTCAGGCAAATGCATGGCTTTTCGTAGCGGAACCAAAACCTGCTTCCTCAACCTATCGTGGATCGTATAGGCGTAATGGTGATCATCTGTCACGTCTGCGTAATCTTCACGGGGAAAAACCCTGCGTGTAATGTTCTCATAGAGCAGAGTAGAGAGATCGTACAAGGAATCGAGAGAAGGGCACCATTTCACCGCCAAGGTTAAGCTAGGGTTTTTCTGAGACTTAATCACCTCCAAGTCCTTGACCAACAAATCGAAAAATGCAGGGATATTTTATCATGCAATGCTCTGTAAAGGGAGTCTTGGTGGTAGCGTTGTAGTGCTCTGCTCGAATCTTCCAACTATTTATGTTCCCGACAACCCTTGCTTTTTCTTTGTCCAATTTTCCTTTCAACAAATCTGCTGCAATTCTCTCTTCCCTGGGCTTGAGGGTTCCCAGTTTCATGTCTTCTCTTGCAGCAACACCCTTTCACTCAAAAGAGTCAAATTTTTGTGTTTGTTTCTCCTTGTGAACATATGTATTGTCCTTCAAGACACACGTGCAATTATCTTCATGAGATCTTTGAGATAACCAAATTTAGCGAAACTGGCAAGATTAGCGGTAAGATTGTGAGGTTATATCCATCATTGGATTTCAACGACATTGCGAGGAGGAATGTCATCCGTTTGATTTCTGTCTTTTGTCAAAATCAGCGGTTCGAACTCCACTATATAACGCCTCGGCGTGATTAAAAATAATTAGACATAAAAGAGATGAAAGGCTCTTAATATGTATAAGTAATGTTGCATGGGCTTTTGAACTAGTCTTTGTAGTTTGAACATACAATTTATGTGTAATCATTACTTATCGTAATTGTTACCTAAAGATTGAACATGTTAGTGCCACCTTAATCTTCTATGCTCTCGATAGTTGTTAAAATTATACAAACACTAAGAATAATCTTATATGCTCACTAATTATCACATTTTGCCATAGATGCACACTTTGATACTAAATGTTGGAGCAAACAAAGAGAATGCCCGACAATATTATTGATATGGAAATAATTAGCTTACATGGTTATGAAAGGCTATAATATTTATATATATTGACAACCACGTACGAGATAAACCAGTGAGTTTTACAGATGTAATAAACCAACCAAAACATATGAATGAATGAATATAAAACAATCATATGGTTTTAACTATATAACCATAAAACAAATATTAAACAATTAATTACCCCAACTAAAAACTAATTACCTCAGTAAAAGACAAATTTACCTAAGGAAAAAGAACTAAGGTAATTACTGATGCATAATTACTATATTTAACTATTTTACCTAATATTCCCCCTTAATTTTGCATTGCCTCAAGAGACGAGGAGAGGAACTCTCTGAACAACTCAATTTTTTCACATGTTAGTGACTTCATGAAAATATTTTCTCATTGTTCAACTTTATCAGGGAAAATTTGAAGATTTATATTGTGTTTCAAAACATGCTTGCGAATGAAATGAACATGTACCTCAATATGCTTGGTTCTCTCATGAAACACTGGATTGCGAACAAGTTTGAGAACACCCTCATTGTCAACATACAAGGTAGTGGATTTCTCTGTGGTACTCCAAGACCCTCAAGTATGCGATGTAGCCATATCACTTCGTAGACAACTCCACCTACAACACAATATTCGACCTCTGTAGAAGAGTGAGAAACAAAGTTTTGTTTCTTGCTTCCCCTCGATATCGACCCGGATCCCAAAAGGAAAACAAATTTAGAAGTGGATTTCTTATCATCAATGTTACTTGCATGATTTGAATCTGAATATCAAGTCAAGAAGAAACTGATCATTCTTCTTGTAATCTAAACCAAGATCCATAGTGCCCTTGAGATATCTCAAGATCCATGTTGTTGTTTTCTAATGAAAAATTTGGGTTCCTACATGAACCAGAAAGATAGCTAACTACAAAGTTGATATTTGGTCTAGTATATGTCAGGTAAATGAGACTCCCAATCAATTGTCGATAGAGTTGCATTTACCAAAGGAGATGGATTTGTATGAGATAACTGAAGTCTCGTCTCTATGGGTGTAAAAATCGGTGTGCAATCCATCATCTTGAATTTCTTGAGCATTGTCTTGGTATATTTCAACTGAGAAACAAAGATATGATTCTCCTTCTGCCATACTTCCAATCCAAGATAGTAGTGCATGAGCCCAAGATCTGTCATGTCGAATGATCGATTAAGATCTTTCTTTGTTGCATCGATCATCTTCATTATGTTGCGGTGATGGCTAGATCATCGACATATACAATTATTTTAATAGATTTTAGGATTAAATTTTAATTTATGAAATAAATCACTAAAACTCAAAAATGACATGGTTTAACAAAACATGTGTGGATAATGATGACGAATGATAGATCTAAATAGGTGCACAAAACTCCTCTTGTAAAGAACTGGAAACCTGCACACACGTATACAACTTGACAAAAGAGATATTAGATGATTATGAGGTAAGTTGCTTGGCAAAAGCTGATTCTAAGAACCAAAGGGCTTTCTTTAATGGATTTCTACTCGCTTTTAGGTAATTAAGCTAGAAATAATGATAAGATTACAACTGATAATATAAAATGATGTGGATAACAAAACTATATATATGCTATATTTGGATGCTAGGATTCAATCGACATCCACGACATAGGCTAAGGTGCATTGAAAATGTTGTCCCAATAGAGATTGGTCAGGTCGTTGTGTTTAAGGAGGAGATCCAGCTATTCAGGAATGTCATCCGGACTAGGTGTAAGGACAATGACACATATGCTCAACTCGTGGTTGATATCAGATTGCTCCCACACGAATGGTTGATGGACCATGGGGAGGTCATAATTGTTGGTGGCTTCGTATACTACTCCTGGAATGGTCATCTAACAGAGAACCATGCTTGTCAATAGGAGAACATTAGTCATGATTACAAAGTATGGAAGATTTATGCTAAAATGTACCAAAATGTAGAGTTGGATGATTTTGATAGGGATTGACGTCGATATGGCATATCGGTGTCGATCCACACAATCGATGTCGATTGTTGTGTGTAGAATCACAAATATGAAATGATACTAATTCTTTAACAAGAATTATACTATAATAATGTGGAGGGTTTGGATTTTTGTTATTAAACTTGAATACAAATGCCTACCGATTAAAGTGTAGAAACAAAATCACGCACTTTGGGTAATTATCTAGTCCTGATTACATACTACTATTCATATGATTCCTAAGTAAGAAAAGTAATAATTAACCCATGTCTTTGGCCATCTTTTCTTTCTTTCTATTGCCACTTTTGGTCTTACACTCTTTATAGCTCAATCTATCTTTTCACACCTCGACATTTCTCATCCTGACATAAGCGCCCAACCAGGGATGCCAACGCCAGTGCCCCGTCCCCCCTCTAGGCGCCCCCCGACCTCTTTGTACTTTGTTCACATCTTTTGGGTCCTTTCTAGCCGTTTGAGCATCTTATCTTTTTGGTAGTTAGCCTTTTCGGGGTTAATTATGAAATTCAAGCAAGGGAATCATATAAATATAAAGTTATGTGATCATAATAAGGGACCAAACACTAAACATTAGCTATCACCACCTAAGGTTGCATCCAAAGGCTATTTAAGAGAATTCAAGCATCCATTCTAGCACCCATTCAAGGGCAAGGGACTACATTCTTCTGCATACACTTCATAGGAGGGAAGTTCATTCTATTCCATGCACACATCTACTACAATTTTCTTACATCTAGTTATTTGCTCGTTATCAAGTGTGACATGCACAAGAGCCACTTAGGGCACGATTCCACACACACACACCTAGAACTACATTGGGTATGAAATGTAGTGCAACGCTCAATCGTAAGATCACTCATTTGAAAACTGAGGACAATCTAACCCCTCATTTGCATTATTTTCTTTTTGGGATTTGATGCACTCTTGAGGGTTTTGCAGGTCAATATTTCATTGTAGGTTATCAACAACATTAGTGATCATTGTGTGACATACTAGCGACCAAAGGAGGACAACAAACACCTTGCGACCAGTCAAAGATGGTTTTCTGAGAATTTTGGAAGTCACAGGCACCCATTACTACTCTGTGGCACCCGCATGAGTGCCCCTACCCTTTCCAGTGCCCTAGTCCAGCGGATCGTCACCTCAAATTTTTCCTCGAGGCTCCGTGTGAAACTTCTCCTTTTGTGTTCACCTATTTAGCACTTTGGCATAGTCCACATTTGGATGCGAGTCAACTAAGTCTTCTTTCCTCCTCTTTGCAACTAGGGTTTCATATTTACTAGCTTAATTTACTTGGGTCTATTTTTGTACTTAATTGCTTATTCATTTACTACTACATTGCAATTAATATTAGGCATCTATTTTATTCAACATTTTCTTAACCATTTGGTGAACCCACTCTCGAATCCAACTTATTTTTAGGGTTTTTTTCTTCTTATACTCGTCACCCATAGTGTTTCGTCTTGGATCTTTTGAGCATCTTGAGCTTCTTTCCTCTTCACGTAGGGTCTTTAAATTAATGGCTAAGGTTTATTTATCAATGGATGCAACTAAAAACCTCTTTACCAACTATCGTAATGTTACTCTTAACTAACTTGAAATAAAATGTATGCTCAAAGATAGGACCGTGTTGGATGCAAATGTGAGTCTTGTATTTAGGGTGTGAATCCTCTTTTTCAGTCGAGGAACGTAATAGTTATGTTGCCCCTAAAATCCCTATGAAAATTGGCCCCTCTTTTCCTTTTGGTGTTCTTTTGTGTTTTGTGGGGCTTAATTTTGCCTAAGTGCAATTGGATGTGGAAGGTATCCACGTGTCCCTTCGACACATCTTTGGAAAGGTGCAAAGAATTGGATACTCTCAAGAAATGAGGATCGACCACATGGAAAAAATGCGTAGCAATGCAACCTAGGTAGGCTGAAAATTCAAAGTAAAGAAGAAGGGCTCACAGGCCTCCACGTGTCACCTAGGCACAAATTCAAAAGAAGAGAGAGAGAGAGGGAAGTCCCAAAGATGTGTAAGGTCTCCACATGTCAAAAGCAACTACCACCATCAAAGAACCAGACAAAGAAGGAGAAGACCCGATGCTTGGAGGATTAAATGTGGTTTTGGGTCCCAGGCATGCAGTTGAAGACGTGGTTGAAAATCAAAGTTGAGGCTCTTAAATGAAGATAGAAAAGTGGTGGGTTAACAAAATCATGGACACCATTGATATGAGACTAGAGGGATTGCAGAGTTACAATCAAAGCCCCAGAATGCAAACAAAATATGGGTCAGTGTGGTTCTCTGAACATGAAAACCTTTATTTTTCAACACCATACAAACTCATATGAAGGAAGACAAAGATGCAGATATAAAAATTGATGAGCAGGCTTAGGCTTTTTTTTGAAACTTTCTTTTCATCTTATCTTGATTATTACTCTTGTCTCATAAAAAAATTGAATATCATTTTGAAATTATTGTTATCAGACATGGATGTAGTTTGATGCGACACATTAGAATTTTATATGGCTTTAATAGAATTGTAAAATCCATTATCAAGCATGTGTATTGATGTAACAATTTGAATTTTCTTATGTTGTGGATAAAAGACAAGAAGGGGATTCTATAGGGGCCCTGCCCAGAAAAGTGACATACATTCTGGAAATTATGTAAAAGGACACAAGAAGAGAAACACATCTCAGTTATCCTCCACTTTTACCTTAAAATATCCTCCGAATGGGGGATCTTGTTCAACAACTTATTCTTCCTGGATATGAATTCATTTAAACCCTGAAATTTCTGAGCAAACACAACTGACCCCACCAGGTTTGAGACATCCCCATATCCCTCAATGATTCAACAATCATCCTGGGGCCATCCAAAATATTCATCAGCTCAATCTTCTTCTGATAAGAAGATACCCAGTCTAGAAGATCTAAACCACCACCAAGAAATGTTATTTTCCCTTTTTCCTTATAGGGAATAGAACTAGTTGGAGTGGGCTGAGTAGAAGTAGGTTGAGAAGGAACATCTAGAGTGGTTGGAAGAGAAAGTAGTACAGGCCGGGGGACCTCATGGAGTCAAGGGATTTGGAACTAGACCCACCCTTTTACATCCTCATAAATGGTGGATGCTTTCTTGGCAGAGGAACAAGCCAAGGTCCTAATAATGTTTACTCCATCAAAAAGCTCGTTGCATTGGAATAGAAGGTTGGAGAGTAGACTTTACCTTACCCTCTCGAGTGATACATAATGATGCTTTGGAATGGTGGGGAGATGAAGGCCCTACTTCTTCCTCATACAAAATAATGATTGGGGTTTGAGAGCTTGATTCCCTCTCTTTCCTTATTGGGGATGGTGCTTGTATGGTGGATGGTTGGGATGGTATAGGTCTTACCTGACCCTTTTCCAAAGAAGTGATTTTATGCTTTAATTCATCCACCTTATGAGAAATTGCAGGCACAATATCAATGGAAGATTTTTTCTAAAGTACATAAGACTCCTTGGGAACCTCTTTCAACATAAATTCTTCATTTCACAGAAAGGGACACTTGTATTCAGTCATTCCTGTCACAGCAGGCCTCCTCTCAATCCAAAACTTCTTCAACTCTTCTAGAGTTTTCTGGTGTTCCCACCGGAAGAGATGGTAATACATCGATTAGAAGGCAGAGAAAACATGATTGATTTTGATCAATCTCAAAAGGAGTGAGAGTCAAACTTGTCGATATGTCAGGGGTCCCTTACCATCCCCTGGGTCTATAATGTCAAAAAAATCCCTAACAAAGGATTTATCTGGATGGTTCAAGTTGAAAATTTTATTCAAATCTTCTTGAAGATATTTCCTTCAAGCTATTTTCCACAACTACCCTCACCATTATACTAATAAGGAGCTCTGCAATAGTTTCTCATGTTCAAGACTGGAAAAAGGATGCATATGGGGGAGGAAATAAGAGTGGAACTTATAATGAAAATGGTGCAGGTGAATTGAATTGAATGAAATCATTTCCATCAAATGGATAGATATTTTTTCTCATCTTGCATGAAGGAAATAATGATGAAGTGATTGACTATCAACTGGAAGAAGAGATGATTAAGAGTGACAAAAAGTTACACATGAGGAACTACTCAAATCAAGAGACCTAGTGATCATTGCACACATTCCAAAACTAATGTTCGAAACTTAAGACTGATAATGGTCACATCATATCCATTTGATAACTTCGAGGAGCGTACCTATTCTACCAAATGTGAAGATAGAAAAGGTAACTTGGCATCCTAGTCATTATGAGAAAATAAGAAAATGTGAGTCACTTATAATACTTCCACCTGACAACATAAGAATGGAATATTTGTAAAGGAACAAGAGTGGATCAAATTGTGAGCCATAAAGGAGAATATTCCTTGGAAAATTCAAGCTTTTTGGGGGAAAATTGAAAAGTGATTGAGTGATTGAGATTGTATAAATGCAATGAGAATACTCTTGTATTGGGGGGGTTAAAATTTTCTAAGCTTTAGAAAGAAAGGAGAGAAATTTTATACCAAGCCAAAAAAGAACTTGTTTGAGATACCCAAGTAATTTCATTTGTTTCATGCCTTCATGTCAAGATGATTGTAAGTGTACAAATCATTGGAAAATATTGAGGTCATAATTGAAACTTTCCCCTTATTGAAGAATTTGTGTTTCTTGGTCAATTTGTGTAGTTTCACAAGCATTGTTACTTTACTTTAAGATGAATTGTTTTGAAAAATAGATATTCATTTTGTTTGTAATATTATGCTAATTAATCTCTCTAAATTACATAAATCTTGTTAAAATAGTGAAAATTTGGTAATTGCAATTACATGAGATGAGATTTCATTTCATAATGTGGTAAATAGTTTTAAATTTAATTTGTATTCCATTTATCTAAAGATTGTTTGTAAGTTATGATGATGTATCTTAGGCTATGTATTTGATCAAGAGATTACTAATTTTTTTGAGTTTTCATGAGATTTTGTGTTTGAATTCTCAAATTTTGTGTGAAATCATGTGTTCTTGGGCTTCCATGAACACAAAACTTCTGTTAAAGGAATGCTTTAGTTATTTGTGTTTCCATACTTTTCCATTAAGAACAATTTGTCTAAAATTTCTAAATTCATTTGAGGTTTTTATAATCAATCAACTTTATCCTACTTAATTTCCCACCACAAATACATCCATAACTGATAAAATCCTACAAGAACTACCCCGCTTTACCCTGTTTGTCTATGAATAAATGCTAAGGATATTTGTTGAATTTACCCATCCTTTACCCAAAATATGTAGAGAGAAGATGATTTTATTATTGTCTTTAGTAACCTAAACCTTGTCTAGGAGACATCTACATTTTCTAGGGTGACAACTCGTGAGAGTTAGATTATGTTGCATTGACCATGTCTTCTCAAGGTTATTTCTCAATGTCCTAAAAAAGAGTCAAATATTGTTGATCCATTATTTTCCCTTACAAATACAGGTTACAAAATGGGTCCTCTCACCCTAGGTTGAAGGAAAAACCTAAAGTAGTAGGGTAGGTCAAACCCTTAACACAGTGTGTTATCCAACTTTTCCCAAGCTCGAGTAACAAAGAGATAGTTAGATCCTTCCCCCTACAAAAAATGATTCAAATTCTGATCTATCTTTCTCTAAGCATCTAGCTCATCCTCGTTGATGTTGCTTGACTTGAAAGGGAGAACCAATTTGGGTACCAAACACCACTCTAGCCATTTTTGGGGACTATTTGTGTAAATACAGATAAATACCGACCTCTCGTAATGTATTAAACATGTTTAGATGAAATACATGGTCTAGACATCATCCTTTGTTGAGATTTACAAAAAATGAGCTTAATCAGAAGTTATTTGCTTAATATTTTCCTAGTTTAAGTAGGATTTCCATTAAATCTACTTGGCTAGGGGTAAATACTTGACAAAGGATACTTGAGATTTGTCAAGCTTTGTTGAAATTGGTCATTAAGTTTCATTTGACAAGTCATTTGCAATGATTTATACATCTAAGGTGCAAGACCTTAGTGGCGACTCCACATTGTTCAGAATTTTTGTAAATATCAGTGCCTTCAAGTTTCAATTTATTGAAATTTGTCATTAATATTTATAAAGATGGAAGGAAGAAGATCCTTCTTCAAGATAAATCCTACTAGAAAATTGTTTCCAGAGCTAGGAAGGACAAATCCAATTAAGAAACAAGTCTGGAGAGCTTTGGGAGATCAAAGGTCGGAAGAGAAAGTAGTGCCTGTGGTTGAGAGTGATCAACCTTTGATAGAGGATTATTCTAGTTCCTCATATAGTTCTAGATCAAGTAGTCCATGTAAAATCTATACTCCAACTAACTAGTGAGGGGCCTTCATTTGCAATTGATATAGGTATTCCTCATCTTCCTCTTTTATCATTAAGAAGTAATAGAGTGTTTTATGAAACCAAACCATTGAAGGATCAATATTTTGAGGATCATACCCCATTTCCTCAAAGACCTCCTATCCCATACCATTTTAATCCTCATATTAAGACACTTCCTCAAAATAATATGGCACTCCCACCTCCTAGACCCCCATTTGTTGTTAATGTATATAGACCTATAGATTTCACATGGGTATGGTGGGTTATCCCAATGCAGTCCCTAATGATGCAAGGAATAGATTGCAAAAATTCAAGGGAATAATGCCATCAGTGGTGACCAACACCTCAGGCTCTTTACTAATATTATGGAAGAATTTGAGATTGAGCATGAGGATGTATATGTGAAGTTTTTATTCATACTCTGAGGAGGATGCCCATGATTGGTATAAAGCTTTTTTCCAAAAATTCTATTGATTCATGGGTAGAAATGAAAAATGCCTTCAAATTGCAATATGGGGATAAGACTGATCCAAGGTTCCTTCTCTCAAGTTTGAGAACATTAAAAATAATCCCAACAAACTTGTCCTAGATTTTAATGCTAGATTCAACAAAAATTTGAACAGACTACCTATAATATTGAGACCAAGTGATCAATCTTTCCTAATAAAGTATTTTGATGCCTTTGACAAGAAAGAAACATACTATTTAAGAGAAAAAACCTCGGGACTTTGAGGCAATATTTCTCCATGGCAGTCTAGATAGAAAATAATATCAAGATAGTAGGAAAACCTCCCAAAAGGGAGGGTGTCAAATTAATCAATCCTAAAAAATCCTCAAACAAGTAAGGGAGTTGATTTGGAAGAAGTAGTTAAGACTCTAGCAGGAGCAGTCAAGGAAATTTCCTATAAACTTGCTAGAGAGAGAAAGGAATAAGATAGAGCTCTCAGGGCCAGCACCAACCTCAGGGCCAAATAATTTGGGAATCATCCTAGAGGTGATCATATCAGATGAAAGAGGAAAGGGGCCCATGGGATCAAGAAATAAACAACAACACCAAGAGAAAATAAGTTAGTCCCTATCCATTAACTATTAGGGTTTCCTTGGTAGAAGAAGCTCATGTCATCGATGGTGTGTGATAAATATTTCCTCCCACATGCCCCATGTGACCCTACTTGAGGAAGATGAAGAGATTGATGACAATACTTCTTATGGTGATGTTTGCATGATGGAATGCACAAATGGTTCACAACTAGGAGCTACTTCTACTTGAATTGTTGAGTGCAAGAATGGTGGAATTTTTTTGGGATTGTATACAATGAATAAAATTTTCCCTCCTACTACTAACATTGATATTGATATGGTCTAGGATTTTGATTTTCCTAATCATGATTTTGAATATTTAAGATCATTGATGATTAAGAAATATGATGGTGGGATTCCTTCTAAGGAGGATAGACAATTATTAATGAATGCAGTAGTTTCTCAGGAAAAGGAGTATAATCTCAAAAGTAGAGTTGTCAAAGGAGGAGGGCCACAACCCAAACAAAAATCCACTTCTCACTAATATCCCAAAAGATCCCCCAAGAAGGATGTGCCAACCAAAATCCCTAGTTAATGTCAACAAACCCAACAACCCTACCCAAGCCATGAAGAACCTTATACCTCAAGAGAAAGCAATTACCCTACCCCTCAATATAACTTTACCCAAGTATACCCCCTGTGACATGGCTCAAATTTTGAGTCAAATCAAGGTCATTGTACCTATTGTTGAGTTTCTTAGATCCCTGAGCATAGAGAAGAGCCTTTGAGTACTTGGGATTTAAGGAAGAGGTGGTAGTCCCAGGAAAATATGTTAACAATGTTGATCTTCCTCCTGTTATTGAAGAATCAGAAGTGCCACAAACATTGGAAAATTTGGGGGAATCCTCTAAAGTGTACCTAGGCACTTCCCTTGTTGAATCTCAACTTGATGTTGATCCCTTTATACTAATTTGATTATTAAAGACAAACTTGTTCACAATTGCATGTTTGATTCAGGGGCTTCATGTAATGTGATGCCACTTGAAGTGATGAATGAGATGAACATCAAAGTAACAACAAACTTTGGGAAGTGCATTGCCATGGATTCTAGAGAGGTACCAATAATTGGATATGTCAAAGGTTTGGTGGTACAATTGGCAGCTTACCTGGTAAGTATTTGACCATGAATGTAGTTATTGTGGATTGCCCTACTAAATGGGGTATGTTGTTGTCAAGGAAATGGACTATCAGTGTTGGTGGAAGTGTGCAAATGGATATGTCATACGCCACCATACCGGTAGAGAAAAATTTGGTCAAGTTGTATGGGGAGAAGAAGATGTTACATCTGATTGAAGATCCCAACAATGCTTCTTATGAAGTATTATATACAAATGTAGATGTCAATAAATTTTTTGGTTATGTGGACTTTAAGGAACACTATATTAATGAGAGTAGATGCCTGTGATATCAGATTGGTGTCCCCTGGACTTTGATGTTTGATGGAGCTTGCTCCAATATGGGGAATGGTGTTGAGTTGTCCTTGTATCTCCAAAATCAAGAGAATTTTAATTTTTCTTTCAAACTAAAGTTTGAGTGCACAAATAATATTGTTGAGTATGAGGCACTACTTTTGGGTTTGAGGATTTCTTGGAAATATGGTATTAAGGACATAGTTGTTAAAGGAGACTCGAGATTTGGTCAAACAAGTTAGAAAATTATATGCTACTAAAAATCAAAGGATGAAATAATATAAACATGCGAGTTTGGGATTTTATTGAAATGTTTGACTCCTTTAATATATTGTATCATGAAAACTCAGAATACTTGCAACATATAGGTTAGTGGTGCTTGGATCCAGGTTTGAAAACTACATTGTTTCTCCTTATTGTGACTATGATATTGAAGTATTGTCAAGACCATTTGTCCCTTATAATGTAAAACATTGGAAAGTTTTTGAAGATGATGCCCAGTTAGAGGTTTTTGCAGAATGAAGGAGAATTTACCAACCAATGTATGGACTGGGAACCTATGGTTTCTATTTTTGTGATGGAAAGGAAACCTTGTTTGGCAAAGACATTATTTAGTTAAAAACCAACACCATTCCTAGGGGGTTGGTTGCTTTAGAGTCAAATTTTTGATAATGCAGATAGGGTAGTCCATCGACACATCTCAACTTCAAGGGATGTGGAGGAGCATAATTTGGGAACCAAAGAAAATCCTAGAAAGATATGGCTAGGAAGTAATTTGAGTAAAGAGGAAAGGAAGTCCTATTTTGAGTTGTTAAAGAAGTACCAAGACTACTTAACATGGTCCTACTTAGACAAATTGAAAGCATATAGGAGGATCTATTTCAACACAAGATACCTTTAAAACCTAATGCTAAACCATTTAGGAAAAAAAAGGCCCATTAATCCACTTCTCTCCCTCAAGATGCAAGAAGAACTCAAAAATTTAAGGGATGGGGGATAATACAACCAACAAGATATTCTTCATGGGTGGAAAACTTAGTGCTAGTGAGAAAGAAAAATGGGGACATAAGGTTGTGTGTGGATTTTAGAAACTTGAATAAGGCCTCATTAAAGATAATTATCCATTTCCTAATATGGATAACATGCTACAATTGGTCACTGGATCCAAGTTATTGTCTACATTAGATGGATTCTCAAGGTATAACTAGGTAGTTGTAAAAAATAATTAGAGAGAATCAAAAATACTTTTACTACCCCATGGGGTACCTATGTGTATATGTGAGAATGCCTTTTTTAGCTTGATGAATGTTGGGGCTACTTTTCAAAGAGCAATGGATGTTGCATTCTCAGGCTACATAAATGATTTTATTGCAGTTTATCAGATGATGTGACAATTTTTTCTAAAAAAGAAGTGATCACTTTGAATCATGTAGAGAAGATGTTGATGAGATGTAGAGAATATGGCATCTCATTGAATCCTAAGAAGTTCCATTTTGGGGTTCAAAAGGAAAAATTGTTGGGGGCACATTGTATCAAAAGAGGGGGTCATGATTGATCCTGAAAGAGTAGAAGCAATTGGTAAAGTTCCTATCCCAAAAACTAAGAAAGGGATTCAATCCTTCTTTGGCTAGATAAATTTCATTAGGAGGTTCATTTCTAATTTTTCTGAAATGACTATCCCTATTACAAACATGTTAAAAAAGGACCAACTTATCCAATGGGAGGAAGGAGCTCTCCAAGCTTTCAGTGGAATTAAGGAAGCATTAAAAAATGCTCCAGTGTTGGCAACCCCGAATTACAAGAAAGCTTTTTCAGATATTTTCCTTTTCATCTGAAAATACTATTGCATCTATGTTACTACAAAAGGATGAAGAGGGAAATGAAAGGCCCATTTCTTTTTTTCAGTAAAGTGTTACAGGGTGCTGAACTTAAAGTATACCATCATGGAGAAGCAAGATTTTGCTTTGGTAAGAGAAACTAAAATTTTCAAGGCCTTATATCTTGAGTTCTAAGATTGTGGCCTATGTTCCCCACACTATGGTCAAGGATATTTTATCAGAAATGGAGGTTTCTAGAAAAATATGTCATTGGGTGAACAAGCTACAAGAATATGACATAGATATATAGACCACCAAGCTGGTTCGAGGTTTGGGTCTTGCAAAACTAATGGCAAAGAGCAACCTGCAGGTGATGGAAGTCAATGAGATTGAGGAAGGAACTATGGATGTCCATGAAAAATTAGTCAATTCCATATGGTACAAGGACATAATATTCTACCTCATAAATTTGGAGTGTCTAGGACATCTAGATAAAAATCAAATAAGGACACTCAAACTAGCCTCCCAAAAATATATCATAACTAATTATGGGTTGGCTTGGAAGAATCTATGAGGGGGTTCTTTTAAGATGTATTATAGAGGAAGAAGCTCCCAAATTGATTGCAAAATTTCATGGGGAGTGTGTGGAGGCCACTTTTTTGGCAGAGTAACTACTCACAAAATCTTGAGGGTAGGTTATTGGTGGCCTACACTTTTCAAGGATGCAACCTTGTTGGTTAGAAAATGTGACAGTTGTCAAATATTTTTAGGAAGAATGAAAGCTTCAAGTGCCCTTCCTTTGCAACCAGTGTCAATAGAAGATCCTTTTAAAACAATGGGGCATGGATTTTATTGAGAAATCTTAGATCCCTCAAGTGTAGGGCATAAATGGATATTGGTGGCCACATATTATTTTACCAAGTGGGTTGAAGCTATTCCCACCAAAAAGTAACTCATCAAATTGTCATGGATTTCATCTTGAATCACATAATTTATAGGTTTGGGGTACCTACAAAAATAGTTGTTGACAATGCTATGAGCTTTAGAGCTAAGCACTTATAGCTATGTGCCAAGAATATGGGATAAATTTGACATATGCATCCAATTATAATCCACAGGGAATGGTCAAGATGAATCAAGCAATAAAATTTTCTTAAGATTATTAGGAGGACATTGAGATTAATAAAAGAAAATGGGGTGAGCTAGAAATTTTCTTTATGGGTAGATATAATTACTGCCAAAAGGGCTAATGGAAAGAGTCCATTTGAATTAGTTTATGGAGTCCAAGCTCTTTTACCCCTACATATGTAGTTATCCTCTTATCAGTTCATACAATAGCTTGAGGATGAAGAGGTGAATCCCTATGAAGCAAGGATTAATCAAATTATGAGTTGGATGAAGAGAGAAGAGTCTCACCAAAGACACCTTAAGTTTAGAGAGAAACTTAAGAAATTGTTTGATAAAAAGGTGACTCCCAGAAATTTCAATGTTGGAGATCTTGTTTTACTATGGGACAACAAACACGAGGACAAGGGAAAACATGGAAAATTTGATGCCTTGTGGATGGGTCCCTATTCCATTGACATAAGAATTGGTGAGCATACCTTTTTCTGAAAGATCTAGATGGAGATCTACTTTGAGTTTCTTGTTAATGGCAGGCATCTGAAGCACTTCTTGGATTGATTTTAAGCAAGGTACAAACTCTTGTATAATGTATAGTCTTTTTTTTTTTTTGCATTTTTTTTTCATTTTTTTTTTTTTCTTCTTCTGGTCTATAAAGTGACCGAGTTGCCTCGGTATCTTGGTTTGTTTTTTTGGTTTTGGTGTTGATGTGTTTGACCTTGTGCATGTTTTAAATTGACTCCATAACCCAATGGATTTTAGAACTTGGTCTGTTTATGTTTGGTTTGTGTGGTTCTTGTGGCACCCACAGGGTGCCCATCCCCAAGTCGAGCTGGTGTTGGTGCTCAATTTAAATCTCACCCTTTTTATCCAAAGTATGCCTTTGAAAAAAATTTTCTCTGACTAATTTTCCCATATTTTAAAATGTATGCTCAAAGATAGGACCATGATGGATGTAAATGTGAGTCTTGTGTTTAGGGTGTGAATCCTCTTTTTGGTCGAGGAATGTAATAGTTATGTTTCCCCTAAAAATCCTGTGAAAATTGGCCCTCTTTTCCTTCTGGTGTTTTTTTTGTTTTGTGGGGCTTAATTTTTAAGGCGGAACTAGATGTGGAAGGTATCCATGTGTCCCTTTGGCACATATTTGGAAAGGTGTAAATAATTAGAGACTCTCAAGAAGTGAGGATCGACCACGTGGAAAAAACACAGCAAGGTATCCTAGGTAGGCTGAAAATTCAAAGTAAAGAAGAAGGGCTCGCAGGCCTCCACATGTCACCCAGGTAGATTCAGATTCAGAAGAGAGAGAGAGAGAGAGAGTCCCAAAGATGCTCAAGGTCTCCATGTGTCATGCAAAGAAGCTACCACCATCAGAAAGAACTAGACAAAAAGAAGAAGACCCGATGCTTGGAGGATTGAATGTGGTTTTGGGTCCCGAGGCATGCAATTGAAGACATGGCTAAAAATCAGAGTTGAGGCTCTTAAATGAAGACAAAAAGTGGTGGGTTAACAAAATCATGGGCACCATTGATATGAGACTAGAGGAATTGCAGAGTTACAATCAAATCCCCGAGAACAAAAACAAAAGATGGGCTAGTATGGGGTGCTCAAAAGGAAAAAACCTCAATTTTTCAACACCATACAAGACTCATATGAAGGAAGAAAAAAGATGCAGATATAAAAACTAATGAGAAGGCTTAGGCTTGTTTTTTTTGAAACTTTCTTTTCATCTTATCTTGATTATTACTCTTGTCTCATGAAAATTGAATATCATTTTGAAATTATTGTTATCAAACATGGATGTAATTTGATGCGACACATTAGAATTTTATATGGCTTTGATAGAATTATAAAATCCATTATCAAGCATGTGTATTGATGTAACAATTTGAATTTTCCTGTGTTGTGGATAAAAGACAAGAAGGGGATTCTATATAGGGCCCCTACCCAAAAAGGTTACATACATTCTAGAAATTATGTCAAAAGGACACAAGAAGAGAAACAACGCTCAATTATCCTCCACTTTTACCTTAAAATATCCTCCGAATGGGGGATCTTGTTCAACAACTTGTTCTTCCTGGATGAATTCATTTGAACCCTAAGTTATCTCGAGCAAACAAACTGAACCCCCTTAGTTACGAGACATCCCCATGTCCCTCAATGATTCAATGGTCATCTAGGGCCATCCAAGATATTCATCAGCTCAATATTCTTCTATATAAAGACACCCATCCAGAAGATCTAAACCACCACCAGGAAATGTTGTTTTCCTTTTTCCTTATAGGGAATATAAACTAGTTGGAGTGGGTTGAGTAGAAGCAGGCTGAGAAGGAACATCTGGAGTGGCTGGAAGAGAAAGTACTACAGTCGGGGACCTGATGGAGAAAGGGATTTGGAACTAGACCCACCCTTTTGCATCCTCGTAAATGGTGGATGCTCTCTTGGTAGAGGAACAGGTCGAGGTCTTGATAATGTTTGCTCCATCAAAGAAGCCCATTGCATTAGAATAGAAGGTTGAGAGTAGACTTTCCCTTACCCTCCCGGGTGGCAGATAATGATGCTTTGGAATGATGGGGAGATGAAGGCCCTACTTCTTCCTCATCCAAAATAATGATTGGGGTTTGAGAGCTTGATTCCCCTTTTTCCTTCTTGGGGATGGTGTTGGTATGGTGGATGGTTGGGATGGTTTGGTCTTTCCTGACCCTTTTCTAGAGAAGTGATTCTCTTCTCTAATTCATCCACCTTATGAGAAATGGTGGGCACAATATCAATGGAAGATTTTTCATAAAGTACATAAGACTCCTTGGGAACCTCTTTCAACACAAATTCTTCATTGCACAGAAAGGGACACTTGTATTCAGCCATGCCTGTCACAATAGGCCTCCTCTCAATCCAAAACTTCTTCAACTCTTATGGAGTTTTCTAGTGTTCCCACTAGAAGAGATGGTAATACATCGATTGGAAGGAAGAGAAAACAGGATTGATTTTGATCAATCTCAAGAGGAGGGAGAGCCAAACTTCTCGATATGTCAGGGGCCCTTTGTTATCCCCTAGGTCAAAAATTTCAAATAGATCCCTAAAAATGCTTCATCTAGGCCTATTAAGTCAAATATTTGATTCAAATCTTCCAAGATATTTCCTTTAAGCTATTCACAACTACCCTTGCCATTATACCAATAAGGAGCTCTGCAATAGTTTCTCACGTTCAAGACTGGAAAAAGATGCATATGGGGAGAGAAATAAGAGTGAAACTTATAATGAAAATGGTGCAGGTGAATTGAATTGAATGAAATCATTGCCATCAAATGGATAGATATTTTTTCTCATCTCACACAAAGGAAATAATGATGAAGTGATTGACTATCGACTAGTAAAGAGATGATTAAGAGTGATAAAAAGTTACACACACATGGGGAACTACTCAAATCGGATACCTGGTGATCATTGCACATGTTCCAGAACTGATGTTCGATAACTGGAGGCTGAAAATGGTCACATCATAGCCATTTGAGGAGTTCAAGGAGCTCCATAAAGGAGCATACCTTTTTTTCTACCAAAATGTGAAGATAGAAAAGGCGACTTGGCATCCTAGTCATTCTGAGAAAATAAGAGAATGTGAGTCACTAGTAATACTTCCACCTGACAACATAAGAATGGAATATTTGCAAAGGAACAAGAATGGATCAGATTACAAGCCATAAAGGAGAATATTCCTTGGAAAATTCAAGATTTTTGGGGAAAAATGAAAAGTGAGTGAGCGATTGAGATTGTATAAATGCAATGAGAATACTCTTGCATAAGGGGGTTAAAATTTTCTAAGCTTTAGAAAAGAAAGGAGAGAACCAATTTATACCAAGCCAAAAAAATGAACCAATTTGAGATACCCGAGTTGTTTATTCATTTGTTCCCATGCCTTCTCACCAAGATGATTGCACTGTATAGTCATTGGAAAATATTGAGGTCATAATTGTTGTGTCCCCTTATTGAATAATTGGTGTTTCTTGAATCAATTTGTGTGTAGTTTCACAAGCATTGTTACTTTGTTCAAGATGAATTGTTTTGAATCAATTGTCTGCATTTTTGTTGCAATCTTATGCTAATTAATCTCTCTAAATTACATAAATCCTTAGTTAAAATAGTGACAATTTGGTAACTGTAATTACATGATTGATGGATCTTTCCTTCATAATGTGGTAAACGGTTTTAAAATCAATTTGTATCTGTTTGATCTGAGATCTTTGTAAGTTCTTGAGTGTATCTGGAATGTATTTGATCAAAGATTGTTAGCATTTTTTTGAGAGTTTTCATGAGATTTTGTGTTTGAATTCTCAAATTTGTGTGAAATCCTATGTTCTTGGGCTTCCATGAACACAAAACTTCTGGTTAAAGGAATGCTTTAGACTATGTGATCCATACTTTTCCATTAAGAACAATTTTCTATAGTATTTGTAAGGTTCATTTGAGGTTTTTTATAATCAACTTTATCTATTTAATTCCCCAAAAAAATACATCCATAACTGATAAATCCTACAAGAACCCCCCTTTTGCACTACTTATCCATAAATGCTAAGGATATTTGTTGAATTTACCCATCCTTTACCCAAAATATGTAGAGCAAGCCGGTTTTATTGTTGTCTTTAGTAACTTGAACCTTTCTTTATAGAGACATCTACATTTTCTAGGGTGACAACTCATGAGAGTTAGATTATAATGTTTGTATGACCATGTCTTCTCAAGGCTATTTCTTAATGTCCTAAAAAAGGAGAGTTAAATATTGTTGGTCCATCCATTCTTTTCCCTTACAAATACGGGTTACAAAATGGTCTTCACCACCTGTTGAAGGCAAACCTAAAGTAGTAGGGGTAGGTCAAACCCTTAACACAGGTTTATCCAACTTTTCCCAAGCTCAAGTAATAAAGAGACAGTTATATCCCTCCCGGCTACAAAATGATTCAAATTATGATCTATCTTTCTCTAAGCTTCTTGAGAGCTTTCGAGCATATGGCTTCATTTTTAAAACTTCAAATCTCATTGAAGATTTGACCACAATGAAAATCATAAGCTCAAAATATTTAATAATCCTCTACCAAACATGAAAAACAAGTGGTTGAATCCTTGGAAAATCATACATATCACGCAGTGCCTCCTCTCACATAGGGGGCTCTTGATTTTCTAGTTGCTCATACCAAAACATCTCCACCACTCGTTACATTCTCCAATCATGAATATCATGCTACATTATCTTCTGATCACTTACACATTAGTGCTTCTATTGGATCCAATTCTATGAAAAACATAACAATTGATCCATCATGGTGTATCGAAAGTGTGTTCTATCGCAATCCTTGTTACTATTGGCTATCCACTATCACAAATTTCATATCTAGTCCCTTAATCATATAACATTGTCAAAATTTTAGTCAATGTCGGTCCTCTCACCATGCTTGTGCCTTTTCTTGTGGCACCAACAATAAAAGGGTGTGTCATGCTCTTAGGTCTCAATTGGATTCATGCATCTAAATCTATCATCTCCTTGAATCACTTACGTTTGAAATTCTATCAATGGTGTTCCGCCATCTACACCATGGCCGCAACCTCCTCTTAAGGTTACCATTGCATTAGTTAGAGCATCTAGGCCCCCACAACCTCTCGAAATTAAAGCATAATCTGCTCCTAGCTCACTTGTTCACACACGGCCTACACGGTCTCATCGGTGCAATCATCCATCACACCAGGTCTAGGTCCTCCATTCGAAAACTCCTTCACCTCGATATGCATCACCTCCGCATTATATTTCGCATAGGTGTTCATCACCTCCACGTTATGCTTTCACATAGGTCTCCATCACCTCCACATTTTGTTACATAAAGGTGTTTACCACCTCTATAATATACTCATTGATCGCATGCATATAGGCTTCATTCACCTACACAACGTTTATCTCATATATAACCACTCTTAGAGCATGATCACATGCCTCTATCTCCGCAAGCATCGGGTGGAGGACCCTCGTCTTTCACTTTTATCGGATAACACATTCATCATCACACACTTGGGGGCATCACACTATTTATTTCTCCCCCCATTGCATCAACACATCTTATATTCTCATCATTTCACATCTAGTCTCTCACATACAACATACACATCTTGATACATGCTCGTATCGTCATTACCCAATGACACACTCTCGCCTTCAACTCACACTTGACTATTGAGGGCATCCTATACACATGAACCTCACACACTACACACTACACTACACATTTTGCACATTCATCTCTCTTTACGTAACCTTTATTCTATGAATTCATGACATATCTTACTCGATATCTACTTCGCATGCTATGGTCATTACCTTATGACGTACCTAGTTCCATGGTCCATACTCAAATGCTGAGGGTCTACATATCAAATGGACCTCACCACACTCACTCACTCAAATACTCTATACTTTGCACTTTGACGATCACATATTTTTAGTACACACAATTCAACCCATTTCCCGATGACGCACTCTTGTTCTATGGTTCATTCTTGACTCTTGATGGGACATGTATAAATGAACCTCATCTCATGCATACACATCCATTACAGGGAACACTTCTCCTATCATTCAATCTACATTCCATTCCATCTCATACACAACATACTGCATATCTTGGTCGCATTTCATCTTGCTTACATTTACTTGTTACATGTACTCTTTTTTACACATGCTAGTCGATATCGCATATGTCATTATCTTTCCATACACACATGCACATTCACTTGATTTCTAGTTGTGATCATATATTCTATAGATCTATACATGCAGCATGGATGTTTGGCACAATACCTATTACCAGTCCCATAATGGCTCCGGGGGCATCCACTTTCATACACTACAGGTGTTATTGTTTCATTTTTATAGCACATTACTTTATCGTATTATACACACCTTGACATAATTTTTATCTTTTTAACATGCTAACATGTGCTTCATGTGTAGCATTTGTATTATAGGTCTATTTGCTTCCATGGTTATCTATTACATTGCTTATCTTTACTTGTCATTGTTTACCAATGTTTGTGGGATTTTCCCTTTGTCTTGTGTGCACACTTGTTCGTGTTTGGCCTAGTCGGCCTTGATTGTCTTGTGACATCATGAGTGATGTTTCATGTTTGAAACTTTCTTTTCGTGGTCTACATTATGTTCTCGCATCTTAGCTTACACATTGTTTGCTTGCTTGTTAGCTTACATTTTTTTCTACATGTGTGTTTGTCTTGCTTGTACTAACACTTGTTTCCTAGCCACTTTTTTTCGTGTGTCTTGGTTTCTACCAAACACACTCGCCCCTGCTGAGGCATCGGTTTTAGCATATCGGTCGGTCCTCCTTTGGGCGACATACTCCTCGATGACATCGTTGCATGCACCTAAATGAGGGGGTATCAATTGGGTGAATTAGTCACCCCATATAATAGTCTATAGTTATTGTTCAACATAGTTCAAGTACCATTATAACACAGTCATCAACATTGGATAAGGCTCGAGAATCGACTTGGGTCCTTGCTAAAACACAGACACTAGCTCCTGACCAGACAATAATGCATGTGACTAAGGGGAAATTACACAACATTCTTTAGTGTAGCACTATCTACAACACTTCACACAACAAATTTTGGCGGGGGCAGCCATTCCTTTAGCTCTAAACATCCATACATTAAAGCTTCTTTTCCTTTCACATTGATCGAAATCGGTTGAATCGGATTAAATTTTTACACACCATCTGTAGTGGTGTTCCATACATTAGGAAGTAGTTAAAGGTTAGAGGATGACACCAGACTTTTCTCCCTACACTTCTTCCAGTTCTTGGCGTGAGATCACTGAAAAACTCACAGTCCAGGCATAACCGGTGTGAGAGTTCCTGAAAAAATCACTCCTCTACATCATCTACATGATCCTTTCTTTACTCTTTTTCCTCATCACGGATCAGGTACACATGTTCCTTTTTCACATTTTTGCATTTTACATGCTTTCTTACATACTTTTTACACATTTTGATCATATACATGTGTATTTGACTACTTGTTTTCTTCTCTTTTGCAAGTCCTGTCCTTATGGGAAGCGGTAGTCAACATCATCCTACATCAACAAAACTAACAACATCAATCACAACAACAATCGACATCAACAATAGGTAAAATGGTGACATCTACACATGCGTTTCTTCCCTAGGGTCATCATTATCATCACTTTTTCACTTTCTCCTCTCTAGTTTCCACGCTTCACATTTTTATCACTCCACGCTTTTTTCCTTGTCTTTTGGCACAATTTCACCATCGATCTACATGGTTATCAAGTATTCATCTCTTATCTACTTTATGTTATCGAGATTTCACTCAACAACATAAAGTGGGGAAAATGTAGACACAAAATCATGCACTTTGGGTAATTATCTAGTCCTGATTGCATACTACTATTCATATGATTTCTAAGTAAGAAAAGTACTAATTAATTCATGTCTTTGGCCATATTATTTCTTTATTTCTATTTCCACTTTTTGTCTTACACTCTTTCTAGCTCAGTTTTCTTTTCACACCTCGACACTTCTCATCCCGACACCAACGCTCAACCAGTGCACCTCCATCCCCTCTAGCGCCCCTAACCTCTTTGTACTTTGTTCACATCTTTTGGGTCCTTTCTAGTTGTTTGAGCATCTTATATTTTTGTAGTAGACCTTTTCGGGATAATTACAAAATTAAAGCAAGGGAATCATATAAATATAAAGTTATGTGATCATAATAAGGGACTAAGCACTAAGCATTAGCTATCACCACCTAAGGTTGCATCCAAAGGCTATTCAAGAGCATTCAAGCATCCATTCTAGAATCCATTCAAGGGAAAGGAACTACATTCTTCTGCATACACTTCATAGGAGGGGAAGTTCATTCTATTCCATGCACACATCTACTACATTTTCTTACATCTATTTATTTTCTTGCTATCAAGTGTGACATGCGGAAAGATCCACCTAGGGCACAGCTTATATACACACACACACCTAGAACTATAGTAGGTCTGAAATGTAGTGCAACGCTCACTCGTAAGATCGCTAAGTTGAAAGTTGAGGAGAGTCCGACCCCTCATTTGCATTATTTTATTTTTGAGATTTGATGCACTCTTGAGGGTTTTGTAGGTTATCAAAGAACATCGACGATCATTATGCAACATACTAGTGACCAAAGGTGAAGGACAACGAACACCTTGCACGACTACCAAAGATGGTTTTTTGAGAATTTTGGCCGTCACAGTGCCTAGTATTGGTATATGGTGCTCGCATGTACCCCCACCCCTTTCCAGGTGCCCTAGTCCAGGAAGATCGTAAGCTCACACATTTTTCTCGAGGCTCGTGTGATAGTTGTCCCTCTTTGCTCACCTGGTCAACACTTCAACACAATCCAGATTTGGTTGTGAGTTAGCTAATTATTATTTCCTCATATTTACAACTAGGGTTTCATATTTACTAGCTTAATTTTCTTAGGTCTATTTCTGTACTTAATTGCTTATTCATTTACTGCTACATTGTAATTAGTATTAGGCATCTAATTTATTCAATATTTTCTTAATCACAAAGGATGAACATACCTCTCCAAAGATGATAGTTTGGATGATTGGATTGAGAAGGGAGCTTCTTCAATGGAAGAACGGTGTATTAGAATACTTCAACTTCTTCACATTCATAGGAGGTTCCTATTCAATCTGCAAATGTTCAATATGCGAGTCTTATCACTTGTAATTTTTTTGGATCCTTAGGCAATGTCCTGGGTTAATTTTTATAGGATCGACATCGTTTAAATAAATTGACATTGTTCCACACCGATCAACATCAATATAGGGAATTGGCACCGACTTTTATCTTTTTTAGGAGAATGGTTGAATTTGGTTCCAAACATCTCCTTTTTTGGGATTTTTGGGGTTTATAATGGTTTTGAAGTTGTTTAGGATCGTGGGCAATTTGCTAGGGTTGTTTGGGTTTTTTTATTTTGATTTGATTTTGTTTATTTTGTGGTTATGGGTGGTTACACATCTCCTTTTTAGGATTTTTGGGGTTTATAATGGTTTTGAAGTTGTTTAGGGTCGTGGGGAGTTTGCTAGGGTTGTTTAGGTTTTTTTGTTTTTATTTGTTTTTGTTTATTTTGTGGTTATGATTGGTTACGGGTGGTAGAATGGTGAATATAGGTCGATAAATGGGTAAAGTGATTGTGTGGGAGTATGAAGGGATGTCTTAAGGTAGGTATGTACATATAGGAATTAGGGTGACCTAATTATAGTGTCTACATTTTCCCCTTTTGTCAAGTGGTTTGTGATGGACAAGCCATGAGATAAAAATGAGTGAGATAGTTGGATTTATGTTGGATATGTGATGCCCCTCAAATTGGGGGTCATCCCATTCCAACCTCGACAGGGAGATCTATTAGTTCCAACGTGTAAAATTTTGGCCATAGGGACTACAACAAATGTTGCCCGATGAACCCAAACCCGAGAGAGACAGCTCTCTCTATTCTATAGGGCTTCGTTCTCTCTATTCTATATGGCGTAGAGTGGTGAATCGATAGTACCGACCATTACATCAATTAAGGGAAAATGTTAGTCCGGTTTCGTTGGAACTCAAAAGCAATGAATGCAGAGAAGTAACAAATGTTTCCACACTTTGAACGAAATCATTCCAACTACACCCCGCAACGGGAGTAGGGTAGGTAGGCCCCCTATCTCTATATGGCAGAAAGAAATGATGCCTCCAAATAGAGAGAGAGGGGTCCCATAGAGATATGAGAGGGGGTGGCCCCTCTATATAGATATAATATGGAGCTATGAGCCAACCTAATCTATCTAGTTGGGGCCCTCTCCCAATCACTAATCAATAGGTTGGTGGTTGGTCAAGTGCTCTCCGTATTATATATATATATATGACTAGTCGTATATAGAGGTATTCTATGATTGATTATATACGTAACATGCGTGCGATCTAAAGAGAGATGGTCCCATCCAGGCCTCTAATCTACCCCATCATCCCGGACTAGAGCCTTATCCCCATTCACCAAGGCTAGCTACGTCCCTCTATTCTGGAGGGGGAAACATCGTGATGGTCACCGGTTTGAATGGATTGTGGATGAATAAACACAAGAACATGTAGATTTTTGTAAGATTGCACTTATAGATAAATATGCTAGATTTAATATTCCCTAATACTAGACATGAAATATACTGCCACAAAGGTGGGCTTGCTCGAATGAGAAGTAAAGTGATAGGGGAACCAATGGGTTCTAAACCTTTAGACATATAACTTATAAGAAGTGGTGGGAAAAGGTTCTCGGGAGGCTGTGGAATCCTTGGTGGGTTAGGGGACATAGGCTCATTATGAATGAGATATAGTTTGGATTTTTGAGGGCCTTGGGGACTAAAAAGAAGCACAAAATTTGAAGGTGTGAAATTTATTGGCGATCGATGTCGATTGAAGCAGGATGCCTATACATAGAAGTCGAGTAATCATGGAAGTTCATTCTTCTCATTGTGTTGATTAATATAAAACTAATATTTTGATATTTTGAGAGATGGAGGCTAGCGGTAGCGGACAAAGGAGGCAACGACCATCGTTGATAGAGGTAGGGATTTTTATTTTTTGTTTATGTTTTTTTTGCTATATGGGGATATAGGATCGACGTCGATTACTAGGATTGATGTCAATTTTGATAGAATCAATACCAATTGTCTGATGCCCAGTTTACATTATAGTTTTTATATGGGTCAGAGAGCTTGACCTTTTTTAGATGTATATTGACTTGTGTGTGTGTGTCTATATATATATAATAGTGTTTTGGATATATGGTTGTATAAATATGTATTCATGCTTTTATGTGATGTTTTGTATGAATTATAAATAGATTTAGATATGATGATGGTTATAGTAGTGATAAGATTTAGATGCAATACAATTGTATGGATGTAATTTTTAAGTTTATCGTGATAAGTGTTTTATTAGATTATATGGTATTGTACGGTTAAATAGTTGTATGGATGTAATGTATTATAGTGGTTAAGAGTATTTCATGGGATGTGTTTAATTCTTTGTTTGGATTGGCATATATAAATATGTGATGGTAATTTTAATGATAATGCACTTGCATCCATAATTGGTGTTAACTTTTAACTAACGATGGTTAGTCCTTTTAAGATTATGTGATTGATTTAAGATAAGATGAGATTAGATACTTTATCTACCTCCTTCTAACATGTTTGGGAGTTACATGAAGCTTATACAAGGAGTTTTGTTCTCCTTAGTGGTTCTCAGGTTTTACCCTAGCTTTGTTTTGTTTTATATTACCTTTGGTGATTGATGCGAGAAGCTTTCTTGGGATGATAAAAGATTTATACATATTTAGGAAAGCTGATCGATGTAGAAAGCTATCAATTTGTTTTCATGTATGTGGATTTTTTAAGATTCAAAGAGCCATCCTTCGAGGGAATGATCTACAATAATATATTTGGATTTTGATGGTGATAGCGGATATAATTTTGATCGATATCTATCCTTCGAGGGAGCAATCTATATTTTGATAAGATAATTTTTCATCCCATAGTGAATTTGATTCTTTTAGTTGAGGGTGGGCCTAAGAGACCATTTAAGGAGGGTGGGTTTGATATACAAGATAACACATGCATTTAAACATGTTGTTTATTAGTATATAGGGTGAAGTAGGGGAGTAATGATTTATGGGTCCTCTACTTTGTAGTCAAGGTGACTTGTCCATATGGAATATGCTATGAGTAGGGCCGTGGTACCCATATTTAAGGTCATATTAGATATATTGTCAGAGACCACATAATTCCAAATCATTACTAGGGTGAGGGAGATTGGTGGGTGTTGAGGATGGGGAACTTAGTTGGAATAAGATCATGCAGATAGATATGTTAACAATAGAAAGACCATAAGTGCAAGGCATTAAGAGGATCATTTTCAGGTTTACCATCGAGAGAGGATAAATGATATGCCCTAGACCCATATTTGTGAGTGATAACATATGGTCCAAGTCAGTTTAGAGAAAAATTCCCACATTTACTCTTTTCCATATTTGTGACATGTTGATTTTCTTCAAGGATGGGGTTGCTAATATTGAATTCACGTTCTTTAATATGTTTTTATATGCACATTTGATTAGTTATTGATAGATATTAAGATGTTCGAGGGTAGTTAGTCAATGTTCATCTAACAATTCAAGTTGTGATAGGCGTTCTTGATGATATTATTCTTCGGGGATGAAATATTTAAGAGAACACGTAGAAATGGAATTTGGACTTCAAGTGGAAGAGTGACTTCAAATTTTGTGTCATAGACTAGAGAGAAAGGAGTATCACCTGTAGGGGTTTAATGGTAAGCCCATAATGCAAATGGAATTTGGAGATGCCAATCTTTACCACTGATCGACAATCTTGGTAAGGATTTTGTTGAGGGTTTTATTAGATGCTTTGGACCGTTCGTTAGTTTGTGGATAATATGGTTGGAAAAAGCTGTGTTTAATATTGTAGGTGTCATAAAGTTTTTGAAAATTTTAATTTCTAAATGATTTACCATTATCTGTGATGATTTTATGGGGATGCCAAAGCAAAATATGATGTGATGATGGATGAAATAGACGATATTATCTTCTTTATTGGAGATAAGAGGGATAAATTCCACCTATTTTATAAAATATTCAATAGTCGTGATGATGGAATTATGTTGTTGGGATGATCGAGGATTAATAAAGTCAATGAGATCAAGTCCTCATTGTGAGAAAGGCCATAAATCTTGAGTAGGTTGAAGAGCATGACTAGGGATGTGTGTGAGATTAACATGTTGTTGACATTTGATGTATTTATTGACATAATAAAAAAAATATTGATTAAGGGTAGGCCAATAATAACACACCCATGGGATTTTTAAGCGATGGCCAAATAATTAAAGTGTCTACCACATATTCCATCGTGGACTTCTCAAATATCTTGGCTAGCCTCTGAGAGATTTAAGACATCGAAGGATAAGACCTTCAAACCCTCTTTTGAAAAGGAAACCCCCAATATAACATAGCGGAAGGCGTATTGTTGAAAGGACCTCCTACTATTTCTTCATAGGTTTGAGGGTGTTTTGCTTTGGACAAGATAGTCATATATTTGGGTATACCAAATATTGAATTGATGTATTTTATATGATTGATGGAAGGAAGATCTGTGTTGGTATGATATGGTTGATCAAGTCTATGTACATTGACGAAGAGTTTAAAATCATCTGGGGATAAAGGGATGAGAGATATGAGAAATGCCATTGTATCTACAAATTTATTAGATGATCATGGAGTCGTTTGGATTTCATGACGTTGAAAGTCCTTTAGGAGATGATCAATAATGGCTTTATATTTTTGCAAGGTCTCGTTGTTAAATTGATACATTCCTTTGATTTGATTGATGACGAGTTGAGAGTCATTGTAGATGTCAAGAATTTTAACACAAAGAAGTGCGTAGTTTGAAAACCCATGATAAGGGCCTCATACTTGGCCATGCTTATTCATATAATCAAAATTTAATTTAAAAGATAGTGGAATAAGAGTCCCCAAGGAGGTATTATGACTATTCCGGCACCCCCTGTCGACATTTAGACCCATCAAAGAAAAATGTCATTTTGAGAGGAGTATTATCATGATTGAGGGTGTTGATAGATTCATCAATAAATTGTTCACCATGGAGTTTATTATTGGCAAGGGGAGCTTTTGTGAGTTGATCGGAAATTACCTTCCTTGTAATGGATTTTTGAGAAATGAATTCAAGATAAAACTTGGTCATGCACATGAGCCATCTGGTTATGTGGGCATTATGATACAACTTAAAATATACAAATTTTAGTGGATTAATTATTGTGACCTCATAGGTTTTGGGGTTGAGGAGGTAATGATGAAGTTTGGAAGTTGTGAAGTATAAGGCATAACACAACTTTTCTACAATAATAGGTTTTGTAATTGTGAAGGGTATGAATTTTATAATAAATGGCCTCCTCTCTACCTTGTTTGTCCTTATGTGCTAACATAGCTCCAAAGACATGATCAGTGGTAGATATATATATAGAAAGGATCTCCCTCACTTGGAGATATAAGCACCAAGGTGACAAGAGATATTATTTAAGAGTGTCAAAGGACTTTGGGAAATCATTGTCCCATCTAAAATGAATGTCCTTTTTGAGGAGGTGATGGAAAGGTTAACATCTATATGATATTTGAGAGATGAAATGATAGATAGATTAAATTTTCACTTGTAGGATGTGGAGTTGTTTAAGGTTAGATATATGAGAAATTTTGATTATGGCTTTGATTTTGGCGGGATCAACCTCAATTCCCGTGATAAATGCTATGAATCCTAAGATTTTATCGGTTAGGACTCCAAAAAGCATTTAACAGGGGTTGAGATGAAGGAAAATTTATATTAGATAGGTAAATACTAGGTTGAGGATGGTCGATGGTATTTTCGGTGTTTCGATTTACCTAAGAGATCATATACGTAGTCTTCTATGGTTTTATGGACAAGGTTATGAAAGATATAGGTCATGACACACTTGTAAGTTGCTCCTACATTTTTCAAGCCAAAGGGCATTACTATATAGCAGAAGGTTCCCAACGGGTGATAAAATATTTCTTATGTTGATCTTCTAGTGTGATAAGGATTTGATTATAATAAGAGAAACCATCTATAAGAGACAAAATTTTGTGGCCCGCCATTAGGTTGAAGATGATCAATGTTATATAAGGGAAATCATCTTCAGGAAAAAAAGAGGTCAAGGTCTCAAAAGTATGTGCAGATGTGTAATTTCCTAGATATCTTGGTTACATGTACGATATGAGAAACACATTATGGATAATCTATGGGTAGGATGAAATTGACTGAGAGAAGATGTTGAAGTTATTCTTTAACTATCAATGTTACGTGAGGATGCATTTTACGAATCTTCTCGCTTCACCGGTTTAGCATTTGAGTTTGGTGAAAATATTATGGACGATGATATCGGGGAAATACTAGGCATGTCACCATAAGACCATGTAAAGGATTGACTATGAACAAAAAAAGAAGGTGGTGAATTTGTGGAGCTCTTACAGTCTAAAGCTTGACCAACTTTGACTATACACGGTTCTTGTGATGTCCCTATATTAATGTCGATGGTGGATTTTTTTAGGAGTGTAGACATGTATGGAGATAATGATCTTTATCACCCTTGAATGTTAGGATGGCATTATCATCTTGACATTGGAGAACATGGATAGTGGGAGAATCCTCTTCTATCATATTAAGTAATACTAGTGGAAGGATCTCGATCTTGTCATTAGGTTGGTAAGTCAATGGTTCAATGGTGATTTTATCAATTAATTTTTTTTTGGGATGGATATCTTGTCATTTGTGTCGGGATGTCTGATGATAATGGGGGGAGGATTCAGACTCCGAGATTAGTGGTGGTGGATTCGAGGGAGGTTCTTTGAATCTGAGTCCATGTTTTTTTGTGACGTTTTCTTAAATTCTCAAAGGATAGCTCTTGTGGAACTTTTTCATATCTTCCTGCACCAAAATCCTTCCATGTACATCAATGGAGGTAGGTTTGTGTAAATTGAGGTTTATTTAGAAATGAAAATTCTGATGTGAATGGTTTGGAGTGGTGTTGATCGTCGAGATGCGAAGAGGGGCAATTGATGCCTCTGTAGATGAGTTGTGTTTGAAGAAAGGGAACACTAAAGGAAATAATGTTTCCAACATTAGGTTCGTATAAAGGCTATTTATTGGGTCTCCCATATGTTTTTGGTATATGGAGTGTATTGAGATCCAAGAGGATACTCCCCAACAAGAGATGTTTCATCATATCTTCAAATGATTGCTCATCAGGTAATTTGGATGTGTGGATGGAGGAACTATTTAAAGATTGATTTGAAGAAGTGGTGTTTTTAAAGGGAATCAACAATTAATTTGGCTTATAGGTCATATGACATGCTTTGAATGGGTTAGGATTGGCATGGACCATAAAGGTCTTTCCTAGATGTTCATATTTCAAGCACCGATGTAGAGTGGAGAGGACACCGTGCATGGTGTAATCAAGGGTGTCATAATAGTATTGTTGGTTGTTCAAAATTACACCCATATCTTAGATCCGATAAAGTGAGTCATTTGAGTCAACAATGGGATTGTCTCTAAGTTGTGGGACCTTGCTCGCTTGAGACAAACCTTTGGAGAAGCTCGGTTCCTCTATTTACTTCTACTTCCACCGCTACTCCTAATGCTGAAATAAAAACCTAAGCTAAACATGGCAATGGACCAGGGATAGAATGATATGTGAAGAGAGAAAACTAAAACTAAGGGAGGCGATAACACAAGAAAAGTGGGATGAATATCTCATTTTGAGTGAAAATGAAAGAGAAGGCATAAAAGAAGGATATACACATGCAACACGGACCAGAATGTATTCACACAATCGATTTCATGACACACAACAAGAAAATGGAGTCTGTAAGGGATTTAAAATTGACACAACAAGCACTCAATACAAGGAAAGGCAAGAATACAAACACTTTAAGGTAGAGAATAGACACAAAAATGCTTCTATTTCTTCCGAGTATGCACAATCTATTACAATGGTGTATGAGGCTGATATCCACATGTAATAACCAGCTATAGAGGTTTGTAACTCAAAATGAAAAGATACAGAATCCTTAGCAGACACTAGAGGATCCAAAATTTTCAACCCTTTATAAAGAGCCATGCTCTTACATTTATAGATAGATAGATGACGAAGAAAAGAGAAGGAGGAAAATAAGATTTGAATCCCAACCACCAACAACAAGATTTAAATTCTTGCAAGTCCACTTGCAAATTTGTCAAAATGTGGTTCTCTAGGTCTCGTATGGCGTGTAGAAGAAACAAGGAGGGAAAATTAGATCAAATATGGGTGGTTGGAGCAATTAAATATGTTCATTAATGGCCAGAAAGATGTTTCCTATTTCTCACCTACCAAATCCCACTAAAATTTGAATTTGAATGATCTAGATTATAACCCATGTCAACAGCTTTCAAATGAGACCAAGAGCGCAAGTGTCGAGCCATGCATAAAAAGTTATGGATGTCAAAACTTTGTGGGTTGTTCGACACACAATGACACGTGGCACTCGATAATGGATGAAGGACAAATAATTGTGCATTTGTTTTGTCGTTTCGCCACGTGTCTAATAATGGTTTGTCTCCAGATTTGGCGCCCAATTAGTGTTCTTTGATTGGTTATGTGTAGCACACTCAAAGTCCAACATATAACACATGGCATAAAAGGGAGCGAAGAAGGTGTGAAGATGCATGTGGAATAGGAAGACACAAGAGGAAAATAGAGGAAATAACATGCAAAGGTAGCGTGCACGAGAGAAATGGAAGGAATGCATGAAAAAGGCACAATCATTACAAAGTAATGTGCGGTAGTAAGGAAGGGGGTGCACAAGAGTTCCGGAGACTTAACCAATTTTGGGAAGCAGGACCAAGGCATTCGTGCGGGATGCGCAAAACTCACTGGGAAGAAGGTGAATGCATAAAGATTGGGTGCTTGGGAATGTGAAATAGATAGAGGAAAAGGAGAAGAAAATATGGGAGGTTCAGGAAAGGAGAAGCACGTAAGGGCACGTGAGGAATCTGCAGCCAAGGAATGTGCCAAAGGAATAAGCTCAAGTACGCACAACATGTAATGTAGAGCCTCGAGCCACAATGGAAATATGAGTTATCTAAATTACTAAGGGAGTTATTTTGGATAATAGTTTGGTGAATTTTTGGGCCATCTACATGTTAGATGAAGGAAATCGGTAGAGCTTGGAGCATCCATTGGGCATGGAGTCGGCGTATATATGAACCTCTAATATGCACTTTGAAGAATTACCCGTGAGCCACCAAGAATGGTCTCAAATATTTTAAATCTGTAAGACTACCGAAAAATGCTTTGGAAGATGATTGAGATCTAAGAAGTAACAAAAGAGCATGCAAAAATGTGCGTGGAAAGAAAGAACTATGTATAAACAAGATAGTGTGCATGCAACGCACTTGGTGGAACTAAAACTATTATACTATATACAAAATGATTTAGTAAGCTTAATGGAAGGGTTTGAGATAGATCCCATTGACTGAGATTGGTAGTGCGCCTCCATCAAGATGAGATAACTTGAAAGAGTTAGCCTCCTTGCAAGAATTGATGATGTATGGGCCACTCCAAAGTGCATCAAACTTTGAATGACACTCTAGTTTAGCTTTGTCAACATCCCATTTTAAGACCGAGTCCCCAACTTTGAAAGCTTGAGGAATAGCCTTTCTATCAAACCATTTCTTTGTTGATTGTTGATTCTCTTCTCACTTGATCATGACAGAATTCCTTGATTCTTCAAGTTCAACCAGCTCTGCCATTCTAATTTCTCTCTGGTTCATGCCTTCGAATTCTAGTTGTTGGGCAAGTGATAACGAATTCAACTCAAGTATCAAAGGAAGTGTAGCCTCCTTGTCATAAACAAGCTTATAAGGTGAAGTTCTTATTGCCTTCTTCATTGTGATTCTATCCTCTTAGAGCACGTGCGAGACCTTGGTATGCCACTATCTTTGGCTGATGTTCATTGTTCACTTCATGATCCCGATCGGGTTCTTTTTGTTGACTCTTCCAGGCCATTTCCCTAAGGGTAGTAGTTGGAGGAATTATTCAAATATATACCAAGAATAAGATCCCAATCAGTGATTTTAGTACCAAGGAAGGCTTTTGTATTATCAGAGATAATGGTTTGAGGAATGCCAAACCTTGTTATAATACCCTCGAGAAAGTCAAGGATGACTAACTCGGTTGATTCCTTGAGCACGACAACTTTTGTCCATACGGTGAAATAATCCGTAGTTGTGAATACCCATTTATACCCAATGCTTGAATGAGGATTGATCATGCCTATGAAGTCAAGACCCCATTGCACAAAATGCTGATCCACTTGGATTGGTCATATGGGAAGTGTTGATAATCTTCTTTCCTGCAAAGAAAGCACATTCTTTACATTTCATGACCCACTTGTGCACATTGGCGAACAAGGTAGGCCAAAATTATTGTACCATGATGATCTTCATCACTGTAGTCTTGGAAGAGAAGTTACCACCAGGGAATCCATCGTGAAATTATACTACCACTCTTCTAATCTACGCACCATCAATACACTGCAATAATATGCCATCAAGATTCTTTTTGAAGAGAAAGCCATCAATCAGAACATATGGAATAGATTGAAGCCTTAGATGTCTTCTCTTTGCCTTTGGAAAGGAATGTGATCATGTCCTTCATCCAATTGTGCATGCCAAGGGCTTCATTCTGCTTAGGCTCTATGAGCGGGAGATATTCATCCAGAAATAATGAAGTCTCAGGTTCATTTTGCGCATCCTCAAAAAGTTGTCTACAAAGCGCGCTACCTCTAACCAACTTCATGGCTTTGATAGTCACATCATACTCCATGATCTTGGTTACCCATCGCACTCTCTTTTCGCTAATTTCTGCTCCCATGATGAAGTCTCTCACGCCTGAGTGTGAAACTAACACCTTGATATGATTTGTGGTGAGTATACTCTTGAACTTCTTGAGCACGCGCATGATGGCGTAGACCTATTTTGTGTGACTATATTTCAACTCATAATCCTTCAATATTTGATTGAAGAAAGCCACCGGTTGGTCCAAATCCTCGTTCATTTTTTTGTGTTAGGACAACAACAACACTCGTATTAACACCATAATCATAAAGGATGAAATATTTTGAGTAATATGGGTTGATGAGTGTTGGCGCATAAGAAATTTCTTGCTTGATCTTGTTGAAGCTCTCCTTTCCTTCTCGCTATCCACCTAAAAGTTGTTTCCTTCTTGAGCATGAGGGTGATGGGCCTTCCCAATCATGCAAAGTGAGGAATGAATCTCCTAACAAAGTTGATTTTGCTTGAGAAAGGACCGTAAGGCTTTCTTGTGCGCCGGTAGGGAAAGAGCCAGGATGGTTGAAATGCACTCAGATCAATTGTAATGTCATCCTTCGAGACCACATGACCCAATAGCTTACCCCGCACTATAGTAAAATTACACTTCTTGGGGTTAAGAGACACCCCAATATTTTTGCATCTTCCAAAGAATTTTTCCAGATGTGCCATGTGCTCTGTGCCCTGCTTTGAGAAGACAATTATATCATCCTGGTAAACCAAGATGAATTCATTGATATATCCTTTGAAGGCAATGTCCATGGTGCGCCGAAATGTGGAGCTCAGTATTTAACAACCCAAAGGGTATATTTTGATATGCATATGTCCCTCATTTTGTTGTAAACGCGTTTTGAATTCATCCTCTACCTTGACCAGGATTTGATTGAAGCCATAATACCCATCAAACATATAAAATATTTGTGCGCCAACCACAGTCTACAAAATCTACTCCATAAAAGGAAAATGATAATGATCCTTCAACCCAGGTGTGGGACCTTGCAAAATGGGAAAGCTCTCTAGATTGAAGGTTGGTTCCTTATTCCTCTATTTAGGTGCATATGTAGAAACTTGCAGAGGATCTATTCTTAATCCTAATCTAAACTTTACCAAGGAGACAGGATAGAAGGAATACAAAAATTAAAACAAAGCTAAACTACGAGGTGATGCACCAAAGGAATGATGAACACTTATTTTGCTAATAGACACAAACCAAAAAAATGCATACAATAAACAAGCACAGATAGCCGATATATAATGGGAGACCAGATGAAAGCAAAAGAGACAAGAAAGGATCTAAAATCGATCACATACGTGTTTTATTGCTCTGTAGATTGATACAGTCCATTACAAAGTAGCCAAGAGGCAAAAACGTAATGCAATTTTTGATGGAAGGCCTGAACCCCACAAATCCTTTGCTAAGAGGAGAAGGGAGCCTGTAAAACAAAGAATGTCCAACCCTTTACAATGAATCCTACCCTCGTATTTATAGATTCAACCGGAAAGAAGAGAGAGAGAGAAGAGAGTGGGAAAAGTAGGTTGAAGCTCAACCACCGCTTTGTTAATGCCTCTGATGAAATCTCTCCCCAAATCCATCTTTACTTGCATCAATCCTTGGTTCAATGCCTTGAAAGAAGAGGAAACGACAAAACAGATCAAATCTGATCTGGTTGTTGAGGCAAGAAGATCTTGTATTGAAGGCCCGAAGACGTTTCCTCCATTTTCTTCACCTAACCTCCTCAAAATTAAAGTTTCAAACCCCATGGCATGGGTGAGGCCGAGATATTTCCAACGACATCAGATATGCAATATTTCGAGACTAAGTCGAAAGATATGCCCCTTCAAGTTTGTATTGGGTCCGCATAGGAGAGGGTGGGAAAACAACTTGAAAAATGGGTCCCATTTTGATATGGGACACGTGGCACCAAATGATTGGAACAAAAATCGAGCCTACGGGTCTACAATTTATCTTTTTCCCTTTCCTCTGATTCCCCTTTGGCTTTGACTCGGGCCCAAATGCTGAATTTTTCCTCGTAGGTGGAGTTGTGGTTGATCCAATATTTGGCACGGGGTGAAATATGGATAACAATTTGGTGACTCACAGGGGTATTTGCTTGCTAGATGAAAAGACCAATTACCTTGTCATATCCATTGGGCATGGAGTTGAGAAAGATGGTTTGATATTAATTTTTCCTCTGATTCACGAGCCCAGTCTACTTGCACTCCCAATTTTCATAAGAAATCTCAAAATGAAGGTTTCTGAGAGTAGAAAATTGTTTTAACCTAGGGCTTCATCTGTCTTTCCGAATGGACTACACAAGAGCCAAAAAACAACACCACACTATATACAAAATTTGAAATCATACATGCTCCAAATGGAACATGCAGAGCATGCAAAGCACTTAGGAGAAAAGTAATCTACACTACAATAAGACAATGTGCATAAGCACTTAGAGGAAAGAGAAAACTAAACTAATATGTACAGGTGAGAACTCCCTTTTAGTAGTAGTGCTTAAGATAGATCCCATTTACTGGAATCTGCAACTCTTCACCCTCCAATGTAGACAATTGGAAAGCATTGCTACTTTTACATCTTGTGATCATATAGGGCCACTCCAGATGGCGTCAAATTTGGAATGCTTTCCTGGTTTTGCTTGATCTGCATCCCATTTCAAAACTAGGTCTCCTTCCTGGAAGGTCCTTGCTTTTGTCTTCTTGTCAAAGCATTTCTTGATTGAAGCCTGATTCTTCTCTATTGCTTGAGAGCATGCTCTCTGGTTTCTTCTAATTCTATCAGCTCCACATACCTAGCCTCCATTGGTCCAAATTCAAACATCTCTAGTTGCTTCACGAGCTCCAATGCTAGCAACTCAAGTGATATAGGCAACACTGCCTCTTTCCCATAGAGCTTGAATGGAGAGCTGCCTGTAGATCTCTTAGGCATTATTCTATCAGCCCATAAGGCCATTTTGAGCTTTGTGTGCCAGGTCCTCTAATTCTCATCAAGAGTTCTTCTGATGATCTTTAGCAGAGTTTTTGTTTGTGGACTCACTTGCCATTACCTTGAGGGTAATAGTTTGATGAAGTACTCAAATAAGTCCCATTCTTAATAGCCCATCCTATGATCTTGGAACCTATGAATGCTAATGCATTGTCTGATATGATGGTGGCTGACACTCCAAATCTGGTCACTATCCCTTCATAGAAATCTAGGATACTAGACTCATTTACTTCCTTGAGTGCCACTGCCTCGGTCCATTTGGTGAAATAATCATTGTCATGTCAGGATCCATTTGTGACCTTGGCTTGAGTTTGGATTGATGACTCCAATGAAGTCCAATCCCCATTGCATGAAAGGTTGGTCGACTGAGATTGGGTGCAATGGAAGTGCTGCTAGCCTTTCCTTGCCTTTGAAGAATGCACAATTCTTGCACCTTTTGATCCATGTGTAGCAGTCACTAAACACTCTGGGCCAATAATATCTTGCTTTCATGATTTTGAGTGTGTCACTCTTGGAGAAAAATGGCCTCTAACTACTTCAACATGGAATTCTTGTAGCACTCTCTCCACCTGATTTGTCTCAATGCATCTCAAGAAATGCCATTGATGTCCCTCTTGAACAAGACACCATCAATAAGAACATATGGGATGGCCTATAGCCTAAATGCCTTCTTTTTTTTCTTTACTCATCCCATGAGGACACATGCCTATTCAAGGAAGTGCACCATGTCTTGGGTCCAACAAGGAGCAGGTACATCATCTCTCCCTTCTTCTTGATCATCTTGTAGAACAAGAACAACCTCCTTTTCACTGTCTGTTTCATCTTGTTGACCTAAGGCTAGTTGTTCACACAACCCCTTCCCACGGACCAACTTGGTGACCTTGATCTCAATGTCATATTCCATGACATGGTGATCCATCCTGCATGCTTTTCATTCAGGTCCTTGCTGAGAAGGAATTATTTAACTCCCGCATGGGAGACCAATAGTTGGATTTTGTTGTTTGAAACCAAATGCTTAAACTTCTTCAATCCTCTAGATTACCACCAGGACTTGCTTCTCAATGAAGGAGTACCTCACCTCATAATCTTCAAGACTTTGGTCAAGAAAGCAATTGGTCATTTCTGACTTTCTTTGTTCTACTGCACCAAGATTGCAGAAATTGTGTCGCACCACCACCAAAGGCATACAATATGAAGTCTTTGGAAAAATATGGGTTCACAAGAGTTGGGGCTTGTGATATGGCTTCTTTGATAGCCTCAAAACTTTCTTTTCCTTCAACTTTCCACCTGAATGTTAAGCTCTTCTTCAACATCAACGTTATTGGCTTAACAAGGGCAACAAATTTTGGAACAAACCTATAGACAAAATTGATTTTTCCCAAGAAGCTTTGAAGAGCCTTCTTGTGACTTGGCAATGGCAATGCTCTTATTGCTTGAACTCTTTCTAGGTCAATTGCCAATCCTTCCTTTGATATGATATGGCCTAGAAGCTTGCCTTCATGGGCCAAGAATATGCATTTTTGGGGTTCAATGACACCCCAAAACTCCTACATCATTGGAACACCTGCCTTAGATGGAAAAGATGGTCTGCTGCATTTTGGAAAACACTATAATGTCATCCAGATAGATCAACACTATTTTTTTGATCATCCCTTGAATGCCATATCCATTTCCCTTTGAAAAGTGGCTCTGGCGTTGGATAATCCAAATGGCATTTTCTTGTATGCATAGGTGCCCCATTTGGTGGTGAAAGTTGTTTTGAATTGATCATCTTCTTTCACCATGATCTAGTTGTACCCTGAGTAGCCATCTAGGAGGGAGAACCTTTCTAACCCAGACACTACTTGCAAGATCTGCTCCATTGAAGGGAGTGGGTAGTGATCTTTGAGGGAGGCTCTATTCAAATCCTTAAAGTCAACACACAACCTGATTTCTCCATTTTTCTTCTGACTGGGACCAGATTTGCAACCCAACTTGAGTGTTTAATTGGAAATATGATGCTTACCTCTATCGATTTGTTCAGCTCTCTTCTTCATCGAGGCTCAATATGAGGGTTGACTGTCTCTCGCTTCTTCCCGATGGGCCGAGCAACTAGATCCAGTTCGATTGTGTGTTGTGCTAGCTTTGGATTGAACCCTCTTAGGTCTTCATAACTCCAAGCAAACACATCAAGAAATTCTTGGCAAAGTTGTATGAATTCATACCTTTCTTGCTTGGTGGCCACTTTGCCAATTTGAAGTGTTTTGTCTTCTCCAACTGGGATCGACTCTGAATCTTCTCCTTTGATCTGCATGTTAGCCTTCTCCTTTTCTCGAACTATGATCATTCATTAGGATTGAAAATAGATTCCAAAGGTCACTAAGCCTTTGGGAAGCTTGTTTGTATGTAGCAGCACTATCGATTCCCATCATCTTGCTTCTAGTCTCGCTCTCTAGTTTATAATATGAGAATTCAACTTCTTCTTGTAGAAAGTTAATGATCTGTTGATCATTCTCAAACACCTACCAACATGTATTATTATCTGGCACTGCTGGCCTCACAACCACATGGATATGTGGTTGTTCTCTTCCCTCTTTGATGTTGTCAACCACATCAAACGTTGCTCCAACTACTACAAGTCTATCAACAGCTTCATTCTCCTTCCTAGGTATGGACACAATACTGAAGGCCTCAAAATCCTCCATGAGATCCCATATCCTACTCTTGTAGTTCTTGAGCAGGTCATTTTTGACAACATTAAGTCCTCTGACTTGATTGGCAACTAGTTCACTGTCACCAATACTTGCAAGTTCTTAATTCCCAACTTCCTTGCCCAATGAAGACCTTGACTAAAGCCTCATATTCAACAGTGTTATTTGAGCAAGAAAACTAGAATATGAAGGCTGAATAATATCTCATACCTCTGGGGACACAATCATGGCTCCTCCTCCAGCTCCTTGTCTACTCCTTGAGCCATCAAAGAACAATTGCCATACCTCATTGTCATCCTTGTATTCTAGCTTGATTAGGTCAGAAGAGGTTGATTCTCTTCATGTAGGCAAGTAGACACCCAGTTTAGATTCCTCCATCTCCTTATAGGGGTCAAAAGCATGTTTTTTGTTGGCCCACTCATCTAGGGTCAAGTCTGGGATACATCCCACCTTGGTATTTGTTTCATTAGTGTTTAGGAGGTCTTCTTGATCAAAAGCTGAGAAGTTGGCATTGATTGGGCTAGGCACATAGGATTCAATATGATAATCAGCAATAGGTTCAGATCTGATTGTGGCCTTCACCCCATACCTTGTCCTAAAGAGCATATGTGACCAATCAACAAATAGGTAGCCTCCAATTTTGGCAAAGTGAAGTCTCTGGATGCACACAAAAGCAAAATGTGGTGGCAAGTCTATGATTGACACGTTTTTGCAAAAAAAACCACATTAGGGAAAGCATGTAGAGTGAGACTCAAATCCTTGATAATTCCCACAATGGTCACTATTGTCCCATCTAATTGGACTACTCCTCTAGAGATGACCTCATATTGGAGACCCAACTGATCAGCTATTTGTTTGGGCATCACAGAACTACTAGCCCTAGAATCAATCATACAATTATGCACTAATTTGTCTCCAATAATCAATGAGACATAGAAGGGAGGAGGTCTCAAGTTTTTACCTTGTTGTTCTCCATGGTTCCTCCCAGGCTGAACTGCATTGGCAAGCACTCTTTCTTGCTAGTTAGGGGGTTGATTTGAACTTGACCAATTCTACATGGTAGTCTGCAATAGATCCCTCTGCCCTGGAATGGCCAGTGACTCCCATAGTGAAATGTTCACACTTGTCCTTTTCATCTACTCAATAATATTGAATGAGCTATCTTTTTGTTGCCCCTTCCTAGACACATTTTTTTCTTATACATGGGTTGTTACAACCGGTGCCTGACTGGGTTTGGAAGGTGGTCTGGATTGGTTCATCATGTTGGGAGTTGTACTTGGAGCACCAGGACCTTGTGGAGTGATGGAAGGTTGAGGGTCACCTGAGTTCAGTGGTTGGCCTTCTCCAATATTTCTCCTTTTAGACCGTGTGTTGGCAGCCACACCTTGAGGAGGGGACTGATTCATCCCACATAAGTCTTCGGCCTGCCAATTGACAAGCATAGTCTCATTTGGGGGGCCACCTTGTTGAGATCCTTGTTGCTGATCTTCCTCTTGGCTAGGTTCTTATGGCACCATACTTGGTTTGCACCATCAAGGCCTGATTTAGAGCACCATTAAAGCACATTGATTGGTTATGTGGTTGATCGCATGGAAAACACCAATCATATTCATGTGCCATATTGTTCTGTGTCAGGGACCAATGCTCTTGATGTTGAAGTTGTGTTAGGATCATATGACCTGAAAGGTCTAGCAGCTTGGGGTTGTCCTTGGTTCTGGCTCTGGTTTACAGTCTGAGGTGGTGGCCTATTCTACGCTGATACTGGGTCTAGCTTGATATTGAGCCTGGGGCTGGTATGGCCTGAACTCTGAGCTTGTTGTCTTTTGATGGTCACTAGCTCATTCCCAAAGTTTTGAAGTTGCTTCATCACTTCCTGAAGCTCTTTAGAGGTATTAGATGATGAAGTGGAAGCTTCAACTGAGCTTTGACTCCTGGGGTGGGTATAGGAGCTAATGTAGGTGCTTGGCTAGTATCTGGGCTTCCTAACTCAGGGTACAGAGGCATGGATGGCCTAGGAGTGATTTTTCCAGCTTGAATCAAATGGTTCTCAGCCCCTATGGAGAGGCTATAGGCTGCAGGTAATGTAGTGCCCCCATTGACTGAATCATCAGAGAAATATCAAAATTTAAAGCCCTAAGAAAGTATAAGAAGGCACCTTCATTAGTGGGCTTTACTCGCTTGTTGGAATCCTATCCTAGGTCCACTAGAATCTGAGGTTGAAGTCTGTCAGCTGCTCATTCGGGGCTCTCTTGATTGTTGTTAGTTGCTCCAACAAAGACAAGTTATCACCTTTTTCCCCAAACTGATTGTGAAGAGCCGTGCACAACTTGGTTCCAGTTCTGGATAGAGCCTGCTTCAAGACTCCTGAACCATTGTGAAGCTTTCCCTTTGAATGAAGAGGTGAGTAGCTTGACTGCAATGTCCATCTCATGGATCTCATGGATTGTACAAACATTTATAATATCTTGGACATGGTCACCAGGAGAAGTTTGATTTTCCCTAGTGAAATGTGGGATGCTCTTTAATGCTGTAATCGAACTTGGGTTTTGTGCATTCAAGGTGAGTGGACTACTACTGGTGAAGTTGACATATGGATTTGGTTGTGCCATTCTGATTGGCCTAAGAATCCTTATAGACTGAAAGAAAGGCCTTGCAGGTGGAGGTGTTGACAAGGTTCTACTTGGTGGAGATGGAGACCTCTAAATCTTCTTCCTCTCCTTTCTCTACCTGGGGATAGACACAAGTATTCAAATATACCTTCTTTCCTTGCTCTAGACTAGGTTTTTCTCATGAATCTCCCAAGCTTGGGCTACTAAACCAATAGATTTGTTTCTTTTGAGTCACCAGATGTACAATTTTAAGGCTTCTTAAAATCTAGAATCACAAAGTGTACATCAATCCCTACTGTAATAAGATGGAGACTTCTTAGTCCCACCGGGCATGCCAAAACTGTTAATGTGAAATCACAACACCCCCAAATGAGTTCTACAGGTCTACTTTTCTAAGGCAGAGTCATTTGGTGTGATTGCATAACATTGAACTTTCCCCAAGGTGTGGGACCTTGAAAAATGGGAAAGCTCTCTAGATTGAAGGTTGGTTCCTTATTCCTCTGTTTAGGTGCATATGTAGAAACTTGTAGAGGATATGTTCTTAATCCTAATCTAAACTTTACCAAGGAGATAGGGATAGAAGGAATACAAAAATTAAAACAAAGCTAAACTACGAGGTGATGCACCAAAGGAATGATGAACACTTATTTTTCTAATAGACACAAACCAACAAAATGCATACAATAAACAAGCACAGATAGCTAGATATATAATGGGAGACCAGATGAAAGCAAAAGAGACAAGAAAGGATCTAAAATCGATCACATATGTGTTTTATTTCTCCGTAGATTGATACAGTCCATTACAAAGTAGCCAAGAGGTAGAAACGTAATGTAATTTTTGATGGAAGGCCTGAACCCCACAAATCCCTTTGCTAAGAGGAGAAGGGAGCCTGCAAAACAAAGAATGTCCAACCCTTTACAATGAATCCTGCCCCGTATTTATAGATTCAACCTAAAAGAAGAAGAGAGAGAGAGAAGTGGGAAAAATAGGTTGAAGCTCAACCACCACTGTTAATGCCTTTGATGAAATATCTCCCCAAATCTGTCTTTATTGCATCAATCCTTGGTTTGGTGCCTTGAGAGAAGAGGAAACAATAAAAACAAATTAAATCTGATCTAGTTGTTGAGACAGATGGATCCCACATTAAAGGCCTGAAGATTTTTTTTCCATTTTCTTCACCTAACCTCCTCAAAATTAAAGTTTCAGACCCATGGCATGGGTGAGGCAGAGATCTTTTCAACGGCATCAAATCTATAATATTTCGAGCCATGAGTTAAAAGATATGCCCCTTCAAGTTTGTGTCGGGTCCGTGCAAGGGTGGGAAAAGCAGGTTGAAAAATGGGTCCCTTTTTTATATGGGACACGTGGCAGCAGATTGGAACAAAAATTAGGCCTATGGGTCCATAATTTATCTCTTGTCCTTTCCTTCGATTCCCTGCTTGGCTTTGACTTGGGCCCAAATGCTTGACTTTTTCCCGGGTGGAGTTGTGGTTGATCCAATATTTGACACGGGGTGAAATATGGATAGTAGTATGATATCACCATTCTTTTTGCATACTAGAACAAGATTCATGACCCTTGTAGAGTACTTGATGGGAAAGATAATCTTTTCCTGAATGAGTTTAGATAGTTCTTTCCTCATGAGGGGATCTATCTTTGGATTGACCGACCACTACTTTTGTCAGGTAGTTTTGATGCTTGGGATCCAAGTCAATGGAGTGTTGAGAAAATATTGGATCAAATCCTTTGAGGTCTTCATACTCCCATGATAATATATCATTGTATTACTAACATAGAGAAATGAAATCCTTCCTTTCATCGTGCACACAAGCTTTACTCATTAGTAACTCCTTGTCATGCGCAATAGTGAGTGGGAGCGCTTCTTTAGCACCGCGTGCTATTATTTTCTTCACAATTGAACTCATCATTAGGGATGAATATTTTCTCTAAGGTGACCAACCCTTTAGGAAACTTGTTTGTCTTCAAATTTGGATCACTTGGTCACCATAGTTGTCATGTAAGTCAGCTTGCATGCTTGAAGAGAACTTAACTTCATTGTGAATGAATTGGACAATTTGAGCATCACTATAAAACACTTACCAGCTAGTGTTGTTATCTAGAATGGATGGTCTGATCACCATCTTAACATGTTGCGTGTTCCTTTGACAAATTCCTTAGCAGGAGAGAACTGCAACCAAACACGACTATCTCGATCATCTTCTTTATTCATCTTCCTTGCACCACCTACAAATTTAGAGCATCAAATCTCTCAAGGAGGTCCCAAACTTTGTGTTTATAAGATTTGAGAAGCTTATTCTTTGCAACACACTTGTTTATGACCTAGTGGATGACCAATTATGTATCTCCAAAGATCTACAGTGCCTTAATCCTTTTCTTCTAAATAATAAGAAGACCATGCACCAATGATTCATATTATACCACATTGTTAGAGCATGTGAACTACAACCTATGTACAAAGAATAATTTATCATCCTTGGGAGAAATGAGAACAACTCATGTGCCCACACCATTCCTGCTTCTAGATCCATAAAAATATAACTTCCACAGGACACTGAGTGTTCTTCATTATTTTTTAGCACAAGAAACAACACAACTTCTTCTTCAAGGATGCAATAGGTGCCAAGCACAGTTTCAAAATCTTCAAGATCTTTAGCGTATCGATCAAATTTGTGGTGCCTTTTTGCCCATTCATCTAACACTAATTCGGGAAGAGGAGGATGGACATACTACTCTTCAAAAATTGAAACTTGTTCTTCTTGGATTAACCAATTGAATTGGAGAGGAGATGGGTCATATGACTCAACATGATAGGAAAATATTAGCTCAACTTGTATGGTAAACCAAGTACCATACCTTGTCTTTAGTAACATATGGGATCAATCAGAAGATAAGTAACCACCCACTTTAGCAGTAAAATCCCTTGATAGACATAAGGCAAACAAAGGAAGTAGGTCAATAATTGACACATATTGAGTTATGGTGAGGCTAGGACATGCATAGAGGGTTAACTCAAGATCCTTAATGACTCTCGAGTGGTTACATTTGAACCATAAAGTTATAGAAATCCTTTGACAAGGGGTTATACTTAATAGCTAGGACATAAACAAATTTATTAGGCATGATAGAAGTACTAGCGCCTGAGTCAATTATGCAATTGTGCACGAGGTGTTTGCTTATGATCAAATACATATAAAAGGGGGGTTTTGACAACCTTACTTACTTACTTCTCCTCTATTTGAAAAATATTGACAGTCACGCGTGGTTTTAGACAACTAAATAAATGTGTGGGAGTTGCGCTAGAGCTTCATGCAACAGTCGCACCGAGATGAAATGGTAATAGTATCCCACATTGTGACATTTATATTTTTATTCTTCATCTGGTCCACAATGTTGAATGGAAGGCACATTGACTTGTGCATTTAGGGCACAATAACATCTTTTATTGTTTGTTCGATCGTAGAGGCGGAGCCTTAGCTTTCATAGAGGTTTGACCTACCAAAGGAGGGGTGCACCTACTTGAAGGAGTGTTTCATGAAGCCTCATGTATAGGAACATGCGTGCCTTTGCTACTAGATGCTTTGGCTGCACCTTTTTCTTCTAAGGATCCACATGTGTCACAGAATTGAGACTTGCACGCTAGACTCAAGTATTCTCTTCTTGTATCTTGTGTTGTTAGCAACTTGGGTGCAAAGTTTGTTTGTATCATTTGGAGCTTGATTGATTACATAAAAATCCTTAGCACCAAAGAACATCGATTGGCCTAAGGAGGGACCTATGGATTTTCTTGGTTTTTTCTTCATTCGTGCAGGTGGAAGGTTCACACTTAGAAGAATTTTGGATCATAAAAGCCTGCGTGCGCATGAAATTAATGCAGTGATATTGAATATGAGACATGTTGAAAGGAAATCACTACTCTGACTCTTGTGCCATGTTATTCTGAACTGGAACAAGTTCTTGGCTCATCTTGGGCATTGAGAGAGGATGCGCAGGAGGAACTACTTGCAAAGGAAGGTGTGCGTTAGCATGTCATCTATCATTCGCTGGTTCTGCGCATATCTTTGGTTTGCATATTGATTCCACCAGTAATGATTGCTTTGGTTATGCCCCTAATTAGATATTTTTATGAAGGTTGGCCTTTCTTATTTTTCTAAATATATAACTTTATTTGACAAGTTTATAATCAGGGATTTCATCTCTTCATCTTCCTTTGGTTGTGTGGGAGAGTATGACATGGATGCAACAGTTGAACGCTATGGTCAGAATGGGAGCATTGGAAGGTTGGGCGTGTGAGACATATTTGGGAACAATGGCACGGAGGCCTAGGGGCTAATTTTCCTACCCGAATAAGACTATTCTCGACGCTTATTTTAATATTGTAAGCAACATGTAAGGTTCTACCTCCCATGGATTGAATCATGACTAAAATGTCACTATTAAGAGCCCTCTGATAATACAGGAAAGCATGTTGGGTTGTAGGTCTTACCACCAGAGGTATTTTATCCCAGGTCTTATGGAATCTTATGTTGAAATCAATCATCTACTCATTGGGTGCCCTCTTTATTGTAGTCGATTGCTCCACTTTGGAGACAAATGATCTGACTTGTCTTCAAAATAATTACATTGAGATGTTCTAAGCTCATCTTAGGTAACAATAGATGCAGTCTCTCGAGGCCTCGCACCATTGGAGCACTTTGCCTTTGAATGAAGGCAAGAGTATCTTGACTACTACATCATCATGCATAATTAGATATACTGAGCACATGTTGGCTACATTCTAGATCCGCTCAACAGGGGTAACTTGATTCTCACCAGTGAAGTATGGAATGCTTTTGAGCGCGATTCTTGACATGTTATGTTGTGCATTGATATTAAAAAGGCTTACGCTAGTGAAGCTCACAAATTTTCTCGGAGGAGGATGTGGCTATAGTGCCATAGTAGGGTGTATAGGTATGTTGTGAGGAGGAGTGGAATGTGTGCGACGCGCAGGGGATGGAGATGCTCATGTGGGTGTTCTGCTACGTATTCTCCTTGGAGATAGATGGAGGTATTCAAAAGACACTTCAACTATCGTGATTTATCTTGTATGCACTCTTCTCACGAAAGGCACTCAAGATCGTGAAAATAGTAGATCTAGGAGTAAGGAGTCATCAAATGTGTTTAAGCGAGCCTCCAAAGGTCAGGGAATTGCTAAGTCACACACAAAACTAAGCAATGATGAAATTTAAGCTTTAATTGCTCATCCCACAGGGCATGCAAGAAACTCGCATTGGTTGTTCAAATTTGCATCCGTGTCTTAGATCCGTAAAGTTGAGTTGTTTGAGTCAATAATGGTACTTGTCTTTAAGTTGTGGGATTTTATAGATTTGAGACAATCCGGAGAAGGCAGGTTCCTCTACTTACATCTACTACCACCGCTACTCCTACTCCTAAAATAAAACCTAAGCTAAACATTCAAAGGGACCAAGGATAAAAGGATATGTGAAGAGGGAAAACTAAAACTAAGGGAGGTGATAACACTAGAAAAGTGGGATGAACACTATCTGTTTTGAGTGAAAATGAAAGAGAAGGCATAAAGGGAGGCTAGGCACACGCAACACATACCAGAATGCATTTGCATGATCAAAGGTTCATGAGACACAATAAAAAAATGGAGCTGTAAGGGATTTAAAATTAGCACAAGCACTCAATATAAGGAAAGTCAAGAAAGAAGAATACAAACACGTTAAGGTAGAGAATAGCCATAAAACAATGCTTGTATTACTTCTAAATATGCACAATTTCTGATGGTGTATGATGCCGATATCCACATGCAATAACTAGATCTAGAGGTCTATAACTCAAAAGGAAAAGATACAGAATCCTTAGTAGACACTAGAGATCTAAAAAGTCCAACCCTTTACAAAGAGCCATGCTCTTACATTTATAGATAGATCGGTTAGAGAAGAAGAAGATAAGGAGGGAAACTCAAATTTGAATCCCAACCACCAAAAACAAGCATTAAATTCTGGAAGTCTTTCAAAATGTGTTTCTCTAGGTCTCAGTATAGCGTGTAGAAGAAGTAAGGAGAGAAAATCGAATCAAATCTGGGTGGTTGGAGCAATTAGATATGTTCATTAATGGCCAGAAAGACATTTCCCTATTTCTCACCTACCAAATCCCATTGAAATTTGAATTTGAATGATCTAGAGTGTAGCCCACATTAGTAGCTTTCAAATGAGACTAGGTGCGCGAGTGTCGAGCCGTGCAACAAAAGTTATGGCTGTTAGAAGTCCACATGTTGTTCGACATGCAATGACATGTGGTGCTCTAATAATGGTGAAGGACGATCAAATGTGCATCTATTTTTTCATTTCTACCACGTGTCGAACAATGGTTTGTCTCTAGGATTTGGCACTTAGTTGGCGTGCTTTGACTAGTTACGTGTAGCACAATCAAAGTTCAACATATAACACATGGCATAGAAGGGCTCAAAAGAATGTGCAAAGATACACGTGGAATAGGAAGGCGCACAAGGAAAATAGAGGAAAGGGCACTCAAAGGTAGCATGCACATGAGAAACGAGAGGAATTCCTGCGGAGGAATGCATGATGGAGGTGAAATCATTAAAAACTAATGTGTGGTAGCAAGGAAAGGGGCACATAAGAGTGTCGGACTTAACCAATTTTTGGAAGTGGGACCAAGGCATGTGCGTAGGATGCATGAACTACGGGAAGAAGGTGAGTGTGCAAATATTGGGCATGACGGAAAGTGGAACAAATAGAGGAAAATGAGAAGAAAATATAGGAGGTGTAGGAAAGGAGAAGCGCGTAAGGGTGCACAAGGAATCAGAGCCAAGGAATGTGCCAAAGGAACAACTGAAGTGCACGTAACATGTAATGAAGAGCCTTAGAGCCATATCAGAATACAAGTTATCCAAATAACTATTGGAGTTATATTGGCTAACAAGTATATTATATTGAAATTCACTTTCCACAAGGTAGAAGAGTTCATGGGGAATTTCACGCCTACTTTGATAGGTACGATTATTGTGCCCAAGGTGGGGTCAACAATATCATTAAAAGCACACAAGATGATGGGTGATTGAGATATGATATCTTCATGTAGTTGAAGCTATTTGAAAGCGTGATATTAGATGATATTGATGATGGCTCCATTGTCAATCACAACTCTTTTAATGAGGGTGTCATTGATTTGGGAAGTGATAAGCGGGGAGGTTGTGGTCCTCAAGAAAAAAATGGGATTGCAAAGTCATCAAACGAGATGGTTTCTTACATTTTTAGAGCACCGAAAAAGTTGGAAAATGGCTAAGGTTCATCTGATTGTACTGAGATGGCTTAGAGAGCTTCTATCATAGCTTGTCAATGTTGAGGGGAATTTTGGATGAGTTCATAGAGGGACATCTTGGCAAGTGCTTGGTGTACTGTTTAAGAACGTTATTTTATATTGATGTTTTGGATTAAGTCCGATGGGATGTGAGGATGGAGAATTTGACTTTAGAATATGGTGGATTGGGTGATTCGGTGGGGGCAGCGAGATCGAGACTTTAATCCTATCTTGATTTTGGTATTTTGAGTCTTGGGCGAGAGCTCTTGTGGCTATGTGGATAACATCAATTTGGAAGAAAGGATATTCGTTGGGGATGCCACACCCTTACTTGATGGGTTATCGTGTCATGGTTTAAGAGTGTCAAGATAAGGAGTTTTAAGGGTGGGTTTAACTTGGTATTTTTATTTTGTTATTTTATGATTGATAGGTGGACCAAGATGATCTTTTTTTGTCGGAGGAAATCCTTCTTGGAAATAATTTGGATTACGACACAAAGGGATTTACAATCCTCAATGTGATGCCTTAATATTCTATGATAAGTGAAAAATGTGTCATATTGGTACTGGTAGGTTTCCATCTATGGGGATTGAAGGGCTTGATCGGGGGTAGTGATATGGTTTATGATTAAACAATATTTTTAAGGATTATGGTATAGTATCCTAACGAAGCTTGTTAAGATGTCGATGAGGTCATGGGGATTTTGGTCTCATCGAATGTTTTAAGGGTATGTGATACGGGAGGTATGCTTTGAGTAGTGAGCTTAGGTGTGGTCTTAATAATGTGTTTGGATTCTATCATGGTGAGTGCAAGTTTTGACAAAGGATGAGGTCTTAGAATAGAAGGTAGTGACGTGACATCCTTAGGTGTGCTTATTTTGGGCTTGTTTCAAGTGAGAGTTCTAATATCTTGTGTGTGTGACTTGTTAAGTTTTTGATGTGATTATCGGGATTTTTGATTTGGTGTTGAGGACCTTATCTTTAAGAGAGATGCTTACTATTTCCATAATGGGATTTTCTTCTTACAAAATATAAGAGATAAGATCGGGGATATCTATGGGAGCAAAGTAACTATGGATATAGGCATTGACTAAGGCGTTGTTTGATTCGAGGAATCACTAGTAAGAAGATCAAAGAAATCTATTTGTTTAAATAATACTTCATATATGGATGCAAATTCTTGAGAATATGGGAGTTGATTAATGGTATTGATAACATGAGTGGCATGATTCTAGGGCATGCGAATATAGTATGGATTGTGTGATTGGTCGGGGATGGTTTAGAAAAGGTAGTTTGAATACATCTAAGGCTTGATTAGGGGGTGCATTAGGATTGTCTAGTTACAGATCACCATGGTCGATAAGGTTTTGGATGACATTTTAAAAGGAACTACACATGTCAATGTCATGACCGTGATCCTGGTGGTATTTACAATAGTCTTCTTCCCTATACCAAGATGGCTTAGGATGAGATTCATCGATAGGTCAAATAGAAGGAATGTTTATTAAATGGGCAGCCATAATCTTATCAAAGATGGAACTATAAGATTCCCTAGAGGTGTGTATTACCAAGGAGTTCGGGATCACCCGTCAAGGTCTGAATGGTTCTTATATGTAGTTTTTAGGAAAACATCATTTTCTGAGCCTTTAGATTTGTAATTGTTAGAAAAATTCTTAGAAGAACTAGGTTTAGGATTTTTAGATCATAGTTTAAATTTACTATCTTTGAGGGTTTGGAGTTCCAATTTCTGGGCCATGATAAAGGCTTCATCGAATGTTTGGAAAGACTAGATTTGGAAAGTGGAGTCTATGTGTTTTGCATAAGATTGATCGAATAACTCAATTAATTCAGCTTGTGGAAGAGAAAAAGATAATTGATTAATGATCCCTCGCCGCCACCTAGCGACGAAATCAATGATAGACTTGTCTTAAAATTGTTTGATATAATATAGATAGGTGATGGATATTTTGCATGCAATGTTGATCAAGAAATGTTGGGCTAGTGGTGTGAATGAGTACAAGGAATATTAAGGGGTGTTGATATACCAATCAAGAGTGGGCCTATTAAATGACATTGGGAATTTCCTTAGCATAAGGTATTGATCATGGGCTATGCAAGAACAAGAGTGTCGGAATGCCCTGAGATGTTGTTGTAGATCTTATTAGTTGTAGAGTTTGATGAATTTGAAGTTCCTAATGTGGAGGGAATGGTTTAAAGGGAATTGTTGGATTGATGGGTTTGTTATAAATTTATTCATAAGAGAATACATTTTTGGTCTCTTGGTAATGTCTTCTAGACTTGCGATTCTACTCATCAAGGCTTGTATGAAATCATTGTGAGGGGGTTGGATGTTAGTTGCGGAATGATTATTCTATCCATAGATAAAAGGATTTGATTGGTATTGTTGATATGGTAAAGGAGGATTTTGTAAAGGGGGAAGGTTTCCTGGTCCACTATAAGTCAGCTGGGAACCTAATGGTTGTGATGAAGAATATATATTGGTAATATTGGCGGATGGAAGTATTGAGGAAGGGGCGTGAGGGTTGTGGATTTTTCTGTGGGGGGAATGTAATCATATTGGGGACACTAGTTGTAGATGTGGGTTGTGAAAAGGGAAGAGTGATAGTGATAACACTCATATTAATAGGTAGTAAAGACGTGGGGATGGATACAACAAGGTTTTAGATTGTGGATGAGGACTGTTGGGATCTCATGGACTAGGATGTGACCAAGGATCTTGTAAAATGAGGAACATTAGAGGATCTTGTCGAGAGAGGGGGATAAGTGGAAGTCATGTGGCTAACTGTAAGCGATGGGATGGTCATGTGTGGTGTGTTATGAGAGATGGATAAGGAGGTAGATGATAGGGGACCTTACTAGCTAACCATGTTTTGTGACAGATGGTATTAAGGTGAAGTGACCAAAGGAGTTGATGAGATATGTTTGGATGTTTCTATGTGATGGGGGTAGAATAAGAGACCATTTGCTCAATGATCGGTTAGTAGGTGGGATTGACATGTTTGGGTGAGGTTATAATTAGTGATATTGGGATGTTGGACGAGTTTTGGATTGTAATGGGGATACTGAAATAGATCACGAGGTGAGGTAATTACTAAGGATGATAGGATTAATGTCTAGAAGTTATTTAAAGGTAGGATCTCCACTAGAAAAGAACATGCAGGATGGGTGGTTCAAGAGTTTCGATGTGTCGATCTAACGTTGGGGAGTGTGGCGGTTTTGGGTTATATCTATGGATTGTTATAGTGGGTTTTTCATATCTGTAATATTTTAGATTCGGGCTATTGTCTAGTCGAACCATGAGATAGTAAACAAATAATTAGTGAAATATAATTGTTTAATACAACTCACACATTCAACAATATATTTTTATTATCTTAATTAGTTTTAGAAAATGTGTGAAGATAGAAAAAGACATGTAGAAGGTACTAAGAATTAGTCCTACTATGGCTGGTTTCAGGTGTGTTTAAGTTGGAGTCCTCGAGATACCCAAAGGTACGTGAGGCCCGTGTCTATGCTGGTGTCAGTACAAGGCATGATATTAGGGTCTACCCCCTCACTTCATGGTCCCATAATGATAAGGGCATCAGGTGCTTTGCTAATATACCGCCCATCAATTAATTATACTCAGCTAGAAGACCAAGTCAACTTCCCTTGGTGATGAAATCCAAGTAGGTAGACCTGGGAGGGGATATTTTGTATGCAAGTTTGATTATAAGTGGTTTGGTAGTATTTGGAGGAAAATGGTGAACTCAAATTTTAACCCCTACTTAGACTAGATAATTAAGTAGTAATGAAAATTTAAGTTCGTTTTAAGTTCCAAGAGAGAGTTTGTTTTTGATGAGGACAACCTACAAAATGCAAAGAAAAAGGAATAAAAGGAGAATATAAACAATAGAAAAAGAAATACCTCTATTCACCAATACTTATTTTTGTTTTACACTCTCCAGGAAGTCACCAAGAACTCGAGCTGAAAATTTAGTCAACTTGCAAGAAATAAACAAGAAATGGATTCTACTATAGAAATGTAGAATTTAATAAAAAAGGACTAGGGTCCCACCGGTGTGCCAAATGTTTTAGTATATTTTAGGATTCAATTTTAATTTATGAAATAAATCACTAAAACTCATAAATGATAGGGTTTAACGAAACTGCGTGGATGATGACGATGAATGGTAGATTGAAATCGGTGCACAAAACTCCTCTTCCAAAGAACTGAAACCTACACACACGTATACAACTTGACAAAAGAGATATTAGATAATTATGAGGTGATTTACTTGGAAAAGGCCAATTCTAGGAACCAAAGGGCTTCCTTTAATGAATTTCAACTTGTTTTTAGGCAATTAAGATAGAAATAATGATAAGATTACAATTGATAATATAAAATGATGTGGATAACAAACTAGAGATATGCTATATTTGGATGCTAGAATTTTATTGATGTCTTCGATGATAGGATGAGGTGGATTGAAAATGTTTTCCTAATAGAGGTTGGCCTCATCATTGTGTTCAAGGAGGAGATCCAACTGTTCAAGAATGTCATTTGAATTAGGTGTAAGGATGATGATGCATATGCTCAACTCGTGGTTAATATCAAATTGCTCTCACATGAACAATTAATGAACTATGGGAGGTCGTAAATGTTGTGGATTCATATAATTATCCTAGAGTGGTCATCTAACAAAGAACCATAATTGTGAACAGGAGAATATTAGTCATGATCACAAAGTATGGCATGTTTATGCTAAAATGTACAAAAATACGAGTTGGATGAATTTGACATGGATTAGTGTCAATCTAATGATCAACGTTGATATGGAAAATTGATGTCAATCCACACTATCGTTGTCAATCACCGCATGTGGAATCACAAATATGAAATGATACTAATTCTTTAATGAGAATGATAATACAAGAATGTGCAAGGTTTGGAATCTATTTATTAGTCTTGAATATAAATGTCTATTATTCAAAGGATGGAAATACCTTTCCGAAGATGATGTTTTGGATGATTGGATTGATAAGGGAGCTTCTTCAAGGAGGAGAAAAAATATTAGAATGCTTCAAATTTTTCACAAAGTGACATGAGGTTCATATTCAAGATCTTGTAAATTTTCAATCCACAAGTTCATCACGTATGTATTTTTTTAGATCCTTGGGCAATGGATTGGGTTGATTTTTATAGGATCGATATCGTTTAACCAATCGATCACCGATCCACACCGATCGATGCTTTGATTCAGGGAATCAACACTAAGTTCTTTCTTTTTGAGGAGAATGGTTGAATTTGGTTTCAACCATCTCCTTTTTCAAAATTTTCGTGGGTTTATAATGGTTTATAAGTTGTCTAGGCTCGTGGGGAGTTTGTTAGGGTTGTTTAGGTTATTTTGGTTTTTATTTAATTTTGTTTATTTTGTGGTTACAGGTGATAGAACAATGAATATAGGTTGGTCGATAGGTAAAGTGATCATGTGGGATTATGAAGGGATGTCTTAAGGTGCATGTGTACATGTAGGAATTAGGGTGACCCACCGGTGTCTCGCATAATAATAACTATCACAATCTCTCCTCCTTGGCTCTTGAGGTAGAGATTGGGATCATACGGATTTATCACAAATCCATGTTGAATGAGATGCTCATTAATCTTGATGTACCAAGCCCGAGGTGCTTTTTGAAGACCATAGAAATATTTTCTAAGTCTATATACCTTTGTTTCTTATCTAGGTATGACGGAACCCTCGGTTTGAGTTATGTAAACTTTCCCTTAGATATCCATTCAAAAATGCACTTTTCACATCCATCTGATGGAATTTCCAACCAAACATGCAGCTAGAGAAAAGATCATCCTGATCATTTTGATCTTAGTCGTGGGAGAAAATGTCTCCTCATATTCTATGCTTTCCTTCTATGCACACCCCTTTGCTACCAGTCTTGTTTTGTACTTGTTAATAGTCCCATATGCTTTGTACTTTGTTTTGAATATCCATCTACAACCAATGAGCTTCTTCCTTGGTAGAAGATTGATGAGTTGTCAGTGTTTTTTTCATCGGTGACTAATACTTAGCATCCATGACATCTTTGGAAAATTTTTACTATAGGGATTCTTGGATAGTAGAGGGCTTAATAGATTCAAAAACTCTACTCATCAAAGTAAAATTTACCTCTTCTTGAGCTTTACTTTGCAAGTTTGTGGTCCATCTTGGATGTATCGGGAGGGGCATCTTGGATCATGTTTGTATACCAGTTGGGAATATGTTATATTGTTCTTGTGGGTTGTGGTCTTGTCTGATCATCACCATCATCCCCATCATCAATGTCATAATTAGTGGGAACATCTATTTTGGTTTTCACAAAAGTGTGTTATCTATATAAGGTGATTCTTTAGAAGGAGCCTCAACTTCCTTCTTCTCAAATAACTCAACATCTATGCTAGTGTAGACTTTCCTAGTCTTTGGATCCATCAATTTGTACCCAAGAGCCTCTTCATTGTAGCCAATGAAGATGATTTTCTCTGATTTCATATCTAACTTCTTTCTTTTCTACTTGGGTATGTGCATATTATATTTTCACCCAAATCCTCTAAGGTGTGAAATGGATGGCTTCCAATTTGACCATGCATGATGTGGCATTACTCCATCAAGAACAACCGTAGGCACTCTGTTAAACAAATATACTAGAGTATTCGTTTCTTCTACCTAGAATATCTTTTCTAGTCCAGAATCATCGATCATACAACACACCATCTCCATGATAGTATGGTTCATTCTCTCAACAACACCAACTGATGCGGTATGTGTGGAGGAGGCATTTTTGAATAATCCTATGAGCTTCTAGGTAGGATTTGAACTCATTATTGGTGAATTTCCCCATCGATTTGAGTGGAGAGATATGATTTTGTGACCAGTCTCATTCTCAAAACCACTTCAAATTTCTTGAAGTTCTCAAAATCTTCAATTTTGTTAAAAAAATAAAAATCCACATTTTCTCTAATAATCATCAAAGACAAAAACATGAAATACTAAAATCCATAATGACTAGGTTGCATCAGACCGCAAATATTGGTATGAACTAAATCAAGCTTACTTGGAGCTCGATAAGTACTCTTCTAGAATGAAACTCTGTGTTGTTTTGCTACAAAATAGTTAGGACAATTTTCTCGTATCCTTCTTGAGATATGAAAAGCCTCTCACCATATTGTATTGATGAAGTGTATTGAGATATCAAAACTTATGTGACCAAGTCTTCGATGGCACAAATATGTAGAAGAAGTATTCTCAGCCACTAGTGCTGATCATCCTTGTGGAAAAATCAAGTTGGAACATCCGTCCCACATTTGAGGCTTTTGCAATAATTTTCGAGCCTCTAGATTTGTGTAGAATCAAACAAATTTTCTTACCGAATGACGATTAAAATCACTCTTCATATTATGATCTAGAAGATGGCTAACTGTTAGTAAGTTCTTCGTAAAACTAGGGACATACAAGACATCTGATAACCTACAATTTTGTGAACCAAGAGGAAGAGTGATGTTTCCAATACCTTGGACTATGTAGGAAGAGTCATCCCCTAATGAAACATGGTTTTTGGAGGGTGTGTCTCATATAGTGGTGAACCGGTCTCTGTGTTCGGTCATGTGTCGAGTGGCTCTGAATCAACATACTAGATAACACTAGATGACATGAAGGGTTCATTTGAATGTGAAGTGTATAATAATTCCTCACCATCTGAATGATATTCTTACTCAAATACATTAAATATTTAATGGGGTTTCTTTTTCCAGTTCCCCTTATTCTACCCTTGCTTGTAATGTGACTGTTCTTGTTGTGATTGATGATTTTGAGGTCCAAAATTACTTGATGAAACTTTCTTGTACATGTTGTACCAATAATCTTTCAAATCATGTCCTCTTTCACAAATAATACATTTCTTCTTTTGATCTTCCCCTTGCTGATGTTGTTTTTGGGATTTTTGGGAAGATTGTGCTTTGGCCTTCCCTTTCTGATGAGAAGATAGTGTTTAATCTATTGGGAATTCGAGACTGTGGAATATTTCTATGATTTAATAACAAACAAAATCATGTATACGGGATCTAAACAATTCCCCAAAATCTACAAAGCAGTGGAAGTATAAACTAGAATAATCCAAATCAAGACAAAGTACACACACATAACACAACATGTACCGTGGTTCACCCAATGTGGGCTACATCCACCAAAGATAGAGATCTCATATATATAATACAACAAGAGTACAAACCAACTCTTCAATACAAGAGTATCTCCTCTCCTTCATATCTCTAAATGGATCTCCATGAGTGCACTACAACTATGCCTCCAAACACCACCAACATAACTCACATAACCAGGAACTACTGCATCTTTGAACTACTACCAAGTTCTCTATGGTTCTGTAAACAAGACCTCTCACATGGGTCTACCATATGTGCAACCATGACTGCGCACCAAGAAGTAAGTTTGTCTCTCTATCACTACATGCATAACCTATGCAAACATGAAGATAACCTCCTCTACAATATCTAGATCTACATGGATAAAAAATACAATATGATCTCATGGATCTACAATACGAGACTAGATCTACATAGATCTATAATACAATATCTCACCAACATGTGGATCTATAAGAAGAGACTCTATGTGCTTTGCATACTATGCAAGCCATTACAATGAGACAATAACTATATAAATAAAATACAATAGAAGACATTACCCTCTTCTCACCATTCAGATGTACCTGCTATTTCCTTCTGTCCATCTCCTTTCCATGGAGACTCTGTCTTCATGTAACCTATTCTTTCTTTCTCTTCTTCTTCTTCATCCTCTCAATCTAGGAGAATCAAGGATCTAATTCAATCCTTCTCTAATTCTATTCTAAACCCTAGCTTTCATGCTTATATAGGCGTATATAAAATTAGGGAACTTAGCCTTGTAATTACAATCAATAGATATACTTTAATGCTAAAAATAGATCTAATTCCCGAGAGTTAATTAAAACATTCCTACACAGGTAACCGATGTCGGTTAGCCTTAACCGCTGCCAGTTCCTCCTTGCTGACCGATGCCGGTCTGGGTGATTGATGCTTTGGTTCCCCTAACCGATGACGATTACTATATTTTCCAAAAAGTTTCCATTGCACGCTCCAAAGAAGCTATTTATCTCCATAACCTAACATACTCTTCTTCTTCATCTTTGTTGTATAATGCCTCTTGTTGCTGCAATAATATCACTAGCTTCTCAAACCGATGGTGTGATCGACAAGTTAAGTGTTATAAAAAAACTTGGTAAGAGGGAGGAAGTGCTCTTAGAACAATGGGTATGAGAGATGTAAAATAAACCTCCTCTCTTAGGGCTAGAAGTTAAGCCCTCATTGTTGCAACTCTACTTAAGAAAGCCTCAAATTTCTCATTCACTTGAATTTTAGTGTAAGCAACCAACTCTACAAATTCAATATCGTGTTCTTATTTTTGGGCCTCATACAATATGCTTAGATTTTCCCACACTTATTTCTCTATTTGACCCTGATTTTTGGTCCCCCATTCTTGTAATAGGAGGTATAATAAGCAATGTTTCACTAAGGGTAACAGATGCGTACAAATATTACAAGGACCCTAGGAAAAATTGAACATCGTGACGCTTCTAAAATGGTCACAAGAATCCTAAAATAATGTCTAACAACTAATGGAAAAGAATCCAAAGAATCAAGGCACAACATACCAAGGAATAAAAAGGACACTAAATTGTACTATGACTAAAGAACCAAGGATAAACAAGCAAGTTCCACAAAAAAATACATACAAAAGAGCAACTACTCCCTATGTCTCAAATGTGGTTTGGTATATATAAAAACATGACAACACAATTTCAATACTTAAATCAAGTTTGGGATAAACAAGACTTAAGTATCAAAATGATGTTGAAGTGACTCCTAAACAAGGTATACTCAAATTTTTTCAAACACAAACAAAGTCTAAGTCTTGAAAAATGGAAGTTACAAATGTGGGCAGCATAACAATACCACTTGGATACGTTAATCAAGCCTTTAGGAAAAGCAAGATATTAGTATCAAAATAGTATTGACATGATGCAAACAACATAACAATAAAACTCTTCAAAACTCAAGGAAATTTTGGATAGAAACAAGGTCTAAGTATAGCAAGAAATTGATAGTCCGTGAGCAACGTAACAATACAATCTAGACACTTAGATCAAGTTTCAAAGAAAACAAGACGTAAGTATCAACATTGTATTGAGATGATGTGAGCAATGTAACAACTCAAGAGGAAATCAATGATGAGATACCCTAAACTACAATGATCATGAGTCTCAATATGGATGTGAGATAATGGCTATCGAAACATGAAGATGTACCATTCACACTTTCAACACTCACATTCCAACATTACAACCTAGTCATGTGAGTAGAATACAAAAGTGGTGGACACGATTATTTCGATATGCACACGTATGGTTGTCTTATTTTGACAAAAATGTCAACAAGAAAACAAAGGAAATAGACCAAGTGGTGATGAAAAATACTTGGCATAACTTTGGTAGAGTTTCACCTTGTCTTAGGACAAGGTAGAAACTAGGACAAAGTAACACTTTGTAAGTTTCGTGATGAATAACACTCTTCTCCAAATTTAATGGACTATCCCCTTGTTCGAATAACAAGGTTTTGACTCCAAGAAAGTTGTTTCTTTGTGAGATCTCTTTGGAACACGATGGATAAATTCAAGTTAGCCCCAATTCTAAATGGTTTCTTAAAAGATTTCATTCCCTAGGTGTCACAAACTATCTCTGCGAGCTTGATTTACCAAGAAAATCCTGTTAGGACTATTCAAGGAGTATCTCAGCTTTACTTTACCCCCTTTGATAAAATGAGCAATAAATTATGTTCAATAGTATCGCCCTGGGGTCGTGTGAAGATAATTTTGATGTTAATCTCACAAAAGATGTACTAGTCAAGTGGGTAAGGGGAACTTCCCATTTTGTCCACCAGTTCTCTCAAGGTGTGGACTACTTTGGGGTTCCTATGGTAATCCTCATAATGATTTTATGGCTTATGCCAAGATACTTCCCACAGTTTAAAGTGGACGAGCCATAGCTCTTAACCGAACCTACAAATACAATGTTTTGAATAAAGTGGTGTATTTTTAATCTTTGATCTTAATGAGGTTTAGTACACCATTGGCAACCTGCAACACACGTGTATTAGTATTTGTTTAGATCCCTTTTCTTTGACAAGTGAGTATGGTCCTACACTCAAATAATTAGTAGTTATCCAAAAGATATACAATATTATGAAAGAGGATTAAATGTTGTTTTTGGTTCTCAAGATCGTCCAAGGATGCAAGAGAAGAGCATACACAACAAGTAACCCAACTAGATAACAAAAAAAATATTTTAAAATCAAAGAACTACCATAATGCTTTGTATAAATTTCATCCAAATTAATCCAAGTGCTTTTAGAAAATGAAAACTAAAGTTTCTTTTGATTCTCAAGATCACACAATGGTGCAAGAGAAGAGCATACACAAGCTTTAGTTTTAACTCATATTAATGAAAATATTTTAAATCAAAGGATCATACAAAAACACTTGATAAAAAGTTCATTCCCTTAAGTACAAAAATGAATAATGAAATTTCCCACTTACTCTAAATGTTAGCAAAATAAGGTCTAAAGCTGTTTTTGATTCTCAAGATCACACAATGGTGCAAGAGAAGAGCATACACAAACTTTATCCAAACTCATACAAAGCATGGAAAAACAAAACTCATTAAAGCATTAAACATGTTAGAAAATTGAACTAAATAAAAACCTACAAGAACAAAAGTTAGAAACCCTAAAAATAACAGAAAGTGTCAAAATCCAAATATGAAACCCTAGCTAATTTTTTTCATAGCACACTAATGCAAACCTTCTTAACAATAACACAAGCCTAAGCACTCTAGCACAAGAATCTTTACAAAAATGAAGACATCTTTGCAAAAACACAGTCCGAGATATAAAACACGAGCAACGAAAAATAGTGTTACGCTAGCGCAAGCAGCGAGACGGTGAGCAAGCGTACCACGAGAGGATCCAAATTCCTATTTAACGAGATGCGAAGAAGAGAGACAAAAACACATGCCATATAATGGTAGCGCAATCCCGATGACATGAGTGTAGATGTTTTCACATTAGCACAAGGCACCCGTAGATCTTCAAAAATATGTGATTTTGACAAAAATATGTCAACACTTTGTCAATTTGCTTCAAATTTGACAAAGACCTCACATCCCTTATTCTTGCAAAAATACAAGAAATAAGCCACTCAACTAATCTAGTTAGAAAACTCTAGTTTAATCTACAAATGCAAAAATGAGGGTTAGTAATCAAAATTGAAACTAATATACAAAAATTAAAATTAGTGTAAAGGACAATGGACTATGTCCCACCGGTGTGTCAAATGTATCTACTAAACTTGTCATGATAAATTGAATGAAACTAACACCTAGTAGCTTCAAATCAAAGTAAATCTAACTATAAACATCAAGATAAGAGCTTAAGGGAAACTAGTTATTTTGCATAAACATGAATTAAATCACCTAATGCTAACCATTCCTACTCTTGTATGTATGATTACTCTAAAACATGAGCCTCTTTAGATCAATGAGAAATCAAATTTATGTGTTAATCTCCAAAGAGAGGGAAGGATCTCACCAAGAAATGGCTACAAGGCCATTCTTAGATCTTCCTTTCTACTCAACAATGGTAGAATGGATGCAATAGATGAAGTAACTATTCCAAATCAATGGAGAATGCTCTTATCAATATGCCTATAAATTCCACTATTCAAAGTGTGGTGTGTGAGGGGAATACTAGGTTTATTATATAGCTTTCCAATTTGGAGAAGCATGAATCCTAGTGCATGTGGGACAAATGATAAAGTTCAATTAGAAGAATTAAGCTTGATTAGAAGAATTAAGAAGTGATTAGCAACTCATGGGAGTTGGGGTGCTTTAATTAATCAAATAGGATTAATTAATAGGCTAGGATAAGCTTAGAAAGCCTTTAGAGATGATTTGGAGGGAAATGGGGTGATTTTGAATGGTTGGAAGGGGGTTTTAGGGCAATTTTACGGATAACCCTACCAAAATTTTGTTCGGTCCCTCGTCGGGGACTCCTTATGTTCGGAACGTTGCAAAATCCAAATCTAGTTTTCCAACTTAGCCATTTTTGGTCTTTTTGGTCGGTGCACATAATGTCTATGCAACATAAAGTGTTCATGCACCCCCTTTAAATCCTTTGGTGCATGGTTTGAAGTGTCGACACACCTTTTGGTGTGCCTCACTATGTTGCGCCTTTCTTGCATGCGCCAAGGCGCATGCGCCTTCATGTCAACAATACTTTTGTTGCGCCGCGTTTTGGTGCACCAAGGCACACATATTTCTGTGTTGACAACACTTTTGGTGCGCCAAAGGCACACATAACTTCATGTTGGCAGGTGTTTTGATGCGCCAAAGGGTGCATCCTTTCCATTGTCGACAGTGTTTTGGCGCGCCACTTGAAAAAGTGGTTGGCATTTATTACCACCTTGCCTATATATAGGCGCATCTGCCCTGTCATTTTCATCAGACAAAAATCACGTGATTATTCTCTTCCCTCTGTACCTGTCAGCCGCACTTTGTCATTATCGAATCACGTCGTGGACCCAGTTTCACACCTCTCACATTATATATTCCTGGTAAGAGGTCCCTATTGCTCTTGTGATTTGTGTTTTGGTTTTTGGCTGTTTGTTTGTGGGATTAGATTAAAAAGAGCTGTGAAACCATGGAACCCTCCCCTTGCTGTTTTATCTATCCTTCCCCATGCACTTCCCCCTCTTTCCAGATCTGCTGGTAAAGAGGACTTTGTCTTGTAAAGAGATTGCTTGAAACTCTTTATTTTAGCTTCTTCATCACCCAAAGATACCCTGCAAAAGAAGCTTAAAATGCATGTAAACCCCTCAGAGAAAGGAATCAAAGCTTAAAATAAGACTGTATTGTTTCCTCTTTTGGCACATCCGCCACCCCTGCAACATGATATACAGTCGCGCCAATGGCGCATCCACCATGCCTGTTGCATAAAAAACAACTGCGCCCTCAAGGCGCACTTCCCTTGCTTGTTGCACCCACTTTCCTGCGCCCTACTTGGCGCACCAAACTCATGTGTAACATTGTTAAAACTTGCGCCATTGGCGCACCCTGCATCTATGCAACATCAAATTTAGATGCGCCAAGTATAAACTGTTAGCGCAGGCATCCCTTATTACAACAACATAATGTTATGCAATCCCTCTCTGCACGCGCCGAGCCGAGTTTCCTTTAGCGCACATAATGCATATGTCACACAAGCCATATACGTGCCCTTTGGCACACCAAAGTTACATGTAACATAAAATTATATGCGCCACTGGCGCATCCTATTGTTCTGTGTAACATGAAGAATATCAGCGCCTGTTATAAAATGCATATATATGGCGCAGGCGCACTCCGCTTGCAACAACAAAAAATGTCATCTGCAGTATTCATGCGCCCTGCGCCCTTTGCGCTGATTTGTCCCTTGCAGCACCTCTTTTCTATGCGCCATGCTATTTAGCCCTGCAGCTTGCAGTATTCATGCGCCCTGCGCCCTGAGACCTTAAAATCACTAACTCTTTCTTCTATCAACGCTTTAATGGAAGATCAAACAACTAATATGACTTTCTTGCATTGGGTTTCACTTCTTCTTCTTGCAGATCAGCAACTAAGTTCAGAGTTACATATGTCAACATCAAGCAAGAGACCTACCAAATCTAAGGGCAAAGCCAAGCTCACAGAGGAAGAAATGAAGTATAAATATCAGAGGGTCAGGATGCCCGAATCCCAGGCAGAGTGTGACCTAGATATCAGAGACTCAGAACTTGGTCACATTGATATGGAGGATTTCTGGGCCAGAACCCGGAAGGTCACAGGAAGTCCATGGATGGACAAACTGATGGGCAGTGGACTGCATTTTGCTGGAGGGATCCCAGTTAGTGCCGTGAACAATGAGTTCATGATGGTAGTAGCCCGCTGCTACAACAAAGACACAAGATGTGTCCATAATGAGAAGGGCGAGGTCATAATCAACCTCACTGCCCGACACTTTGAAATAATGCTCGGCATTCCTCACCACCGGCACTTTGTGGCCGTAAGCCAGGAAGATTGCATCAAGGCTTGGGATGACAATGAGGATCAGTGTATGCAGTTGATGAATGAAGTATACCTGAAGAACAAAAAGGTGGTGACCCGATGGCCACAGGTCATTCATCGCAGTGACTTTTCAGAGGAACTCAGTGATACAATCACGTTCCTGAGCAGAGTATTTGGGCTTCCTGATGCCCACTACTTTCACAAATGGATGCTGAGATACTTAGAAACAATGAACAAAAATGTGCCAGATCAACGCTTTGAGTGGGCGGAGATCATAAGCAGCACCATATCTGAGTAGCTCCAACAACTTACCACAACGGGGAGGTTCTATATGAACTCCTACGTAGTTTATGCTGCATGGCCTCAGAAAGGGATTATCCAGCTTTGATGCGGTGCGGGGTTTGGCCCCAAGTTAAAATATATGAATACTATCCAGAACTAAAGCTGGAAAATAGTATCCCCCAGTTTACAAAGATCAACGATGCCTTCTTCTACGGCATCATCTGCCTTTTGAGGCCAAACATGACTCACGGTCGTATGACCAAGAGCATCGTCGCAGCCACAGAGAAATGGGGGGCCTTGTTCACTCAATTCCCCACCTTCACTTATCTGAGGGCAGTTAACTTCTTGGGGGAACCAACCAAACTACCGAGATATGCCGGCCCCAAGTTGATCCTGTTAGAGCTGTCAAGATAGCTTATCACCTACCACAAAAAGTGCCTCAAGAGAAAGAAGGGTGGAACTCCTTTCCCCCTCACAGTGGGCAGGTATACTTGTCTCTCTCACCACAAGGTGAAGGATATGTTTGTAGAACTGGAGCTGCTAAATCTAAAGCATAACTTCCCAGCAAGGCCCAATTTCGACCCAAGGAATTGTCTCCCCAGGGCCAAACTCGATCCGATCCACATCCCTCAGATCGAAGATATTTATATCGACCTATATCATGAGGTCGAGCTCAGGAGGAAGGATCATTCCCACTTGGCCTTAGCTGAAATCATCTAGGATGCGGTGTGTGGCCATCGTCCCAAAAGGTTATCAAACTGCTGATCAAGAAGTTGATCAGGTATATCTTGACACAAATGGGGATGATTGGCCTTTCACTGTGATTGATAGGAACAAAGCTCCTCAGACAATAGAGGAAAGGGTCAAGGAAACTCTGCGAAGAACAGAGCATTGGTGCAGAATGAATGGTCTCATCTACCTCGGAGTTGATTTCACTACATCTCCATTGGGCAACGCACCTCCTCGGGAAAAATAGCTACCAAAGGGCAAGGGAAAGGCAAAGAGGGTGAGTCAAGCTCCACCCAAGAGGAAGCTCCTGAAAGTCCTCCTTCCGCTTCACAAGAATGGGTTGTAATCCCGAAAGCTTAGAAGAAGAAGCAGCGGAAGATGTTCCGATAGGCACATCCACTCAGGATGTTGCCACTACTATAACTATTGAGGTCCCTTCTATCCCTTCTCCTTCTCCTCCTTCCCCTCCTCGAGTGACCCAAGCGACCATTCCTTTGGTCGTGTCCTCTCCCCATCTTCTACTGTTCCCCCTTCTTCATCATCCATCTTCTCTTCTCTCGCGGAGCTGTCCCCCACCATTTCTTCCCTCATCTCTCAGCTCCCTTCCATTCCTATGTCTTCCTCCCCTGCAGTATCCCTTCCTCCCGTGAGCACTTCCTCGGCTTCCCTCTCAATGCCGCCTCCAAGTGTCTCCACGTTTTTCCCTTCTACTACTGCAGCTGCTCCCTTTTCTATTTCTGGTCCTTCTCCCATAAGTCCAGCATGGATCTCCCAACACCTGAGTCAACAAAGAGGAAAGTTCCCATCGCACCGATGGACTTCTCCATCATCCCATCAAAAGGGGCCAAGAAGCAAAAACCTATAACCCGCTTCTCTCAGAGTGCATCAGGGGAGAGAGTAATGGAGATTGCATACCCCAATCCTTTGAAGGATAAAAAGGATCTGTCTTCGACAGATTACATAGTGACTCAAGTCACAATGGGGACATCTTCAGAAAGCCTTCAAGGAGAGGCCCTATCTGCAGTTGATGCCCTTTGCAAAAAAGCTCCAGGAAGCAAAGGAAGAGAAAAGGCTGTTAAAGGAGAAAAATAAACATCTTCTCCACGCCTTGCAGAAAATGGGCGTGTGCCCTCCTACAACTACCCGAAAACTCCTGAGCCTCTGAGTCAGGATAAAATCAATGAATATGCCAAAATCGGTGAGCAGGGCATGGCAGTTTCCACCTGGAGGAGCCAAATCCTCAAGGAAAGCGAGGGAGTAATCGCTAAGTTCACCGGGTTATATCAGAATATCAATCGGACGAACAGAGAACTCCAGGCGATAGCAGGACCCATCTCCAAAGAGCTGGATCATGCCAGGATGCAGCACGAGACCTTTCAAAAAATGCTCGACTGTTCAGTCAAAGATCTGGTCAAGTTCGGCGTCTTTGGACACCCCAGAGCCCTCAACAAAATCCTTTCTACTCTGGATTATCGGGTTGATCAGCTGGAGTTCGTCCTGGAGAAGATCGACAAAGTAAAGGAGGAAGCCCTGGATGCAATGCATCAAATGGAATAGATTGTCCTAAGAATGTCTCCAGGCTTGCTCACTTCTTCTTTCACCTTAAGAAAGGTTGAGGAAACTATTCAGATCTTCAAGGAGATCGTTTCACAAGGGCTGGGACCAGAGGTCACGTTCGACGCCGAATCCATCAACAACCTTTGTTGGCATGTCGTGACTTCATTGGGTACCTGATAGAGGCGGAAAATGATTATTCCAAACTCCCAGAAAAGCTCATAGATGAGCGGGAGACTTGCGAAGCTATCAGCGATCGACACAAGGATCCTTCCCAGGATCAACTTCAACCCATGATCAGCAAGTTCATGGAGTACGTGCCCAGTTCCACATCTCATCTCCCGAGCAAGTAAAAAAAGGATACCCCCTTCCAGCCGCGGGATGACGACGAATAGTTTCTTTCTTCCCAACTTTCTCCTTGTAAATTATCTAAAGTGTGTTGACACAAATGATGACATCATCCATGTTGCACCATGAGATGATGTCATCCACTAAAGTTGTCAAAAGTCAACAAATGACTTTGTAATCTATTGTAAGATATTTTTGTAATTAAGTGGTTGGTTTGCTTTTGTCTTCTTTTCTTCTCTCCTTCTATATATACTTGAATACTTGTTGTATTCGGGGTGGATATCTTTTAGATGAAAAATAGAAGTGAGAAGAAAAGGCTTTGTACTTTTTGTAATAGAAGAAAATATTAATACAAATATTAAGACTTTGTGCTGAATATGTGTGTTATGGGCATCTGATCTTTCTTATGTCAGATCTATGCGTTTATTCTGTTAGGATCTATCTCTACTTTTTGTCATTTATTCATCAGTATTGCTTTATTTGTTTATGCAAGTAGGTTTGGCTCTGTTTACTACCAATCCCAAAACATAAACCCTCTGACCTTTCTGCTTTGGAATTCATTTCTTTTCTCCCTTCGGACCTGATCTTTCTTCATCCTCTCTTTCATTCCTTTCTTTTCACAGTTGGAAACACCCCTACTGGGATGAGATCCCAAACCCCCGAAGGTAGAATATTGTGAGACTTGCACAGATTCCTGCTGGTAGAATAGCAATAAACCAGTTTCACTTTGCTGACTCAAAGAGGGGCTATGCCCCACACTTTGTTGGCTCGTTTATCCATAGATCTGCCCAAGCGATAGATTTTCAAACCAACAGTTTTTGGTGACTCTACTGGGGATCGAAACAGATCTATCAGATCTATGATGGTGGTATGATAGAAAATCAGTAAAAATCAGAAAAATCACTACCTGTTTGCAAATTTTAACTTTTGTTCAAAATCTAAAATTTTTGCAAAAGTGATCCAAATTGAAAATTTTCTTCTGAGATCCATAGATCTGGCCTAGTTGGAGATCTTTAGTTCGCTGAGTTTTTATAAAAATCTGTATTTTTCCGTAGATCTGAGTTTTTGACAGTTTACCAAAATTTTCAAACTCTTTGAAAAGTCAACTCTAGATCTGAAAATCAGCTTACTAAGCTTCACCATCATTTTATCCTCGTTGTTCTTTGTCATTAAACCACAATCGGTTTTCAGAAGAGGATAAAATTAAATATTCAGAAAAGTACATGCTGCTGATTTTTGTCAGAAAAATCAGAAAATCAGCAAGTACAACCAAAAAGAGTTTTAAATCTCTGCTCCACCATATTGCAGATCGGGAAGGTACACTGGCAGGTGAACCATTTACTCATAGCAGGAGAGCTCGTGGAGAAGTCGATCCTACTTTCGATCTGCTTCAAAGGCACAACTTCAGTATAACACCGGCGCACTTTTCATCACTAAGTTCAGCTGATCGGTCAGCCAGAAGCGCCTCACCTCCACGAAAGAACCGGTTTTCACAAGGAGCCTCCACATCCCTTTGTAGTGCCTTGCTGCTCAGTGGAACTATACTTCCAGCCCGTGTTCTTTTTCCACCCGTCCAGATGGCGGTACCATGGGGAAATGCTATGGGTCCCAGCCTTGCCTTGCATCCTGTTCACGTGCTCCCACATGGAAACCGAAAGAATTTTCCCAAATTTGATGGGAGCGGAAACCAAAGCATGGATTCACACATATCTACATTCATCATGTCATGCAGTATCCTGGATGTGACCCATGAAGATGTGTCGGTTCACCTTTTTAAAAACTTACAAGGGCCCGCAGCAGAATGGTTTCAGCATTTGCCGGCCGGATCTATTACCAGTTGGGCCACCTTGCGGGATGCTTTTGAAGATAGGTACAAGCCTTCGGAAGATGCATTTGCATTGTTATCACAGATCACTCACCTAAAGAAGGAGGCCAATGAGACCATGCGTGATTTTATCGCCAGGTTCAATGCATTAATCAACCGTGTGCCTGTTGCCATGCTTCCAACACCGGAAAATTAGAAGTGTTTCTTCGTGAATGCTATGAGCTCGAAAGTAAGTTTCTTACTCTTGCAAGAACAAGTAGCTACCTTGATTCTCACCCAGGCCACTGCCATCCGAATTGAAGATAATTTGCTAATATCTGGCGAATTAAAAAGGGAATCATCCAAGCCTAAATCTTTGGGCCCTTCTCCCACTACTTCGTCTGATCCGGCATTTCAAAAGATGGCGAATGACTTACTCGCATTAAAGAAGCAGTTAGCCCAAGCTTCCCCCAGTTCCTCATACCGGGATATCCCACGGAGGAATTTCATTTCCAACAATGTTCCTCAAAGGTCGCGCTTGCCTGCAATTGCTCCGTGGTTGGCGCTTGAGGCTCCTCCGGTCAACGCTTTAGTCGAAATCGAAGAAGAGGAGCAAAATTACGAAGAACCTTCGTCTCAAGGTGAAGATGATCAAGATGTCGGTGAACCGACTGACTCTACTATCGGGTATATGGAATTTGATGAGGAAGAATCTGATGAAGAAGAGGGTACACAAGGGGTATGCAAGTGGACAATCATATGTTGTTTTTACCCGCTCACAAGGAAAAGAAGCAGAGGTCACTGCCCATGTGTGGAAAGAGAAGGCCGTGTCAAACACGCCTCCAACCATTGCTAAAAGAGGTAATCCTCTTCCTACTCAACCCCCTGTTAAGTCTTTTACAAAGAAATCTTTTCCCCCCATCTCTCCTCCAAATCAGCCTTCTTCTATTTCCATGAAGACCAGTAATCCTACTCTACCATCGCGAAGTGAGGGACTCATTCCTTCACCAATCAACCCCTTGGCCACGTTTGACATCATAGATCATGCTAAAAAGACTAAGATCCAAATGTCTGAAGCCGAGTATCTTCAGTCAAACCCCGAACAGCTTGTAAGGTTGACCAAGTATATTCAAAGTCAAGCTGTCATATCTCCCCAGATCTCCCTAAAAGGAATCCTTTCCACTCCTCCTGCATCCCACATAAATGTTGCTTCGACTTCTACATCAGGCAAGATAGAACCTTTCTACCTCTCCCTCCTAATCAATGGCCACAAGTTAAGTAACTGCATAATTGATTCTGGAGCTTCTGATAACGTCATGCCGGCAAAAGTCACCCATGCTTTGGGCCTCACCCTTACCAAGCCTTTTGGCAGATGTTATTCCTTGGAAACCAAGCAGGTTCCGTTGATTGGTCAAATCAAAGACGCGTAGTTCGCATTTGCGGCATTCCCAGAGAAAAGAGTAAAGATGACCGTCCTCGTTGCCGACATTCCAGTAGCCTATGGAATTTTGTTGGGAAGAAGTTTTTGCAGTGAAGTTGGTGGGGAGATTCATATGGACTGGTCTAAGGCTAGAATCCTGTCAAAGGTGTAATGCAAACATTGGAGCTAGAATCACAAAAGAAGTACTTGGTTACTAACTCTGAGGACCCCAAAGCCCAAATTCTTTTCAAATCATCAGGAATGGGGAACTATTTCTTGTCTACCAAGTCGACAAAAATGGTTGTTCTCGTCCAAGAAGAAGATCTTAACAAGATCTGGACTTTGCAGTTTGATGGCAGTTGCGCAACTAGTGGATGTGGCACCGGAGCCGTGCTAATATCTCCCGAAGGGGAGGTTATTCCTCTCTCTTTCAAGTTGCAGTTTTTCAACACAAATAATACTGCTGAGTATGAATCTCTGCTACTTGGCATGCAAGCCGCAAAGGAAAGAGGGATCAAAAATCTGAAAGTACAAGGTGATGCAGAGCTAGTCGTGAATCAAGTTAAAAGGATATATCAAGTGAAGAATGAGAGGCTCAGGCATTACCGCAACGCGGTGTGGGACAACATCGAAGAATTTGACTTTTTCAATAGAATCCATTCCAAGAGCTCAAAATGACATGGCCGATTCATTGGCCGTTTCAGCATCCCTCATGCTCCCTCACCCAGGTTTGAAAATAGACAAATACACCATTGAGGTGGTTTTCCGCCCAAGCGTGCTGGACAATTCTCAGCATTGGCAAGTATTCAACGATGACAATCAACTCATTGCCTTTCTAGAAAAGGTGGAAAATTTTAAGGAACTTCACTTTGAAGGATCCACTTCTACGTGCCGTGAATCAGTTACCGGTCAAAACGATGAATCCGAAGGGAATGATGGCATATGTCAGCTCAAAGGAAATAAAATTCCAAAGGGCCTGGTTTCTTTAGAGTGGTTGTTTGATAAGCATGATCCTTTTTTGTAAAAAGAAAAGGCGAGATGATACTGGCTCCTCCCCAGAAACCGAACCGGTTAATTTAGGTTCGGTAGAACATCCGCAGTTTGTGAACATCGGAAAATGTTGCACACCTGAAGAGAAGCGGAAGTTTGTCAAACTGCTGAAGAAATACATGGATGTATTGGCATGGTCCTACACTGCCGATCTAAAGTCTTTTAAGCCAAAGGACGTCCAACATGACATCCCGTTGAAAGAGGACGTCAAACCCTTTCGCCAGAAGCAGAGGCATTATAACCCTAAGATCTCAGGTACTATCCAGGCTGAAATTCAGAAAATGCTGGATGCGAGAATCATTTTTCCTATCCATCACAGTACTTGGGTGGCAAACATTGTGCCAGTGTGCAAGAAAAATGGTGAAATACGCATATGCGTAGATTTTCGAAACCTGAATCAGGCATCCTTAAAGGACAACTACCCACTTCCTATAATGGATCAAGTTCTACAAGCGGTAACTGGATCAGAAATGTTGTCCATGCTTGATGGTTTTTCAGGCTACAATCAGATTGAAGTCTCACCTGAAGACCAATTTAAAACAACATTCACTACCCCCTGGGGCACGTTTGCCTACAGCAGGATGCCTTTTGGCCTGACCAATGCTGGCGCCACTTTTCAGCGGGCCATGGACCTTGCATTCAAAGGTATGATGGGGAAGGTCATTGTGGTTTATCTGGATGACTTAACTGTGTTCTCTAAACAACGAAATGATCATTGTGATCATTTGGAGCAAGTATTGGCCAGATGCTGAGAACATGGGATTTCCCTGAACCCGAAAAAGTCTATTTTTGGAGTCACAGAAGGAAAGTTGCTAGGACATGTTGTTAGCAAAGAAGGAACAAAGATAGATACTGAAAGAGTTAAGGCTATTCAGAGCCTTACTTTTCCTACAAGCAAGACCGGCGTCCACTCTTTCTTCGGAAAGGTGAATTTTCTCAGGCGCTTTGTTCTGACTTTGCTGAAAAGACTCATCATATATTAGACATGATGAAAGGGTCACCAACTTTCCGATGGAGCGAAGAAGGGAAGAGGTCATTCGAAGAAATAAAAGCTTTCTGTCACTCACGCACTAGTCCTGATATGTCCCGATTTCTCCAAGGATTTTATCATGTATAGCTATGCATCTGAGCATACTGTATCTGCCATCTTGATGCAAAAGAATTCTGAGAATGTTGAATCCCCAATTGCGTTCATGAGCTCTCCCCTCAAGCCTCACGAATTAAAAATGTCTCAATTGGAAAAGCATGCCTTCGCCATTGTCAAAGCAGTCAAAAACTTCAGGTATTACATTTTAAATTCTCATACAGTGGTGTTGGTCCCTGACACGGCAGTCAAGTCAATTTTAACTCAACAGGAGTTAGGAAGCTTGCGAGGAAATTGGATTGCAAAGGTCCAGGAGTATGATCTAGATATAAAACCAACTAAGTTGGTAAGAGGCAAAGGCCTATGTCAACTTATGGCTGAAAACCAAGGGTCAAAAGTTTCGGAGGAAAAGATGATTGCACCAATGGAGCACAAAGCCGAGTTGGAGAAACCCGATTCACTGCCTATGGTCCTATTTATCGCAACCAGCGATGATGAGTGGTATTCCGATATTGCTTTCTTCCTCACCTACGGCGAATGCCCAGCTCACCTAACTACAAAGGAGAAGCACGCTATAAAGCTCAGAGCAGCCAAATATGTCATCTGGGATGATGGTTTATACAAACGGGATAGATGGCATCTTCTTGCGATGTGTTGACAAGCCACAGCAGGTGAAGTTACTTGAAAGTTTTCATAATTCAGCCTGCGGGGGCCATTTCTCCTCTTCTGTGATGGCACACAAGATCATCCGGGCCAGGTACTATTGGCGACACTTTTCAAGATACTGACTACAGGTGGCAAAGTGTGAGCCTTGCCAGTAGTTCGTCGGCAAGCCCAAGTTGGCTGCTTTTCCCCTCAGGCCGGTCATTGTCGACGAACCATTCAAGCAATGGGGAATTGATTTTATCGGCGCACTCAATCCCCAATCGAGTGCGGACATAGTTATGTCCTAACAACAACAGATTACTTCACCAAGTGGGTGGAAGCCATACCTGTCAAACATGCCACTTCCGAGGTTGTTTGCAGTTTCATCAAAGAAAATATCATTGTCAGGTTTGGCGTTCCAAACAAGATTGTTGCTGATAACGCTTCCAACTTCTCCTCACGAGAAGTTGTTGGTTTTTTCTATGAATACGGAATAACTTTGGCTCACGCCTCAGATTATTACCCTCAGGGAAATGGTCAGGCAGAATCCAGTAACAAAAACTTAGTAACCATCATACGAAAGCTAGTGGATGAGAATCAACGAATGTGGCACAAATCATTATACGATGCTTTGTGGGCAGACCGCATTACTCCCAAGAGATCTCTCGGTATGTCACCTTTTCAAGTGTTATATGGCACCGATGCCGAGCTTCCCATTTCCACTGAACTCCCTGCTCTGCGCTTGGCATGGGCAATCGAAGATGAGACTTTTCAAAATTCCCTTGAAAAGAGGATCATGTATCTAGCAGAGCTCGAAGAAAAGAGAGTAAGGTGGTCGACAAGATCACCGAACATCAGAATCAGGTCAAAATATTGTTCGATAAAAAAGCTAAGCAAAGAAATTTCCAGGTGGGAGACCTCATCCTTTTGTGGGACAAACGAAGAGAGCCAAAGGGCATGCACGGAAAGTTTGATTCCCTGTGGAGAGGGCCTTTCAAGATCAAGCAGCTCAATGGAGAGAATAGTTTCTATCTCTCGTATCTGGATGGAACTGAGCTCCCGCTTCCCTATAGCGGGCAACATCTGAAAATCTTCAGGAAGTAGAGCTTGCTCTCTTCTTTGTACAGTTTGCTTTTGTTGTGTGTTTGTTTTTTTGTCTGTGTGTTTGCTTTTGTTGGTTGTGTGTTTCCCTTTCCGGTCTCCCTTGTTTTTGACTCTGTTACCCAATGGATAGGCACGTGAGATCTGGGATTCTCTACCCCTGAGGTTCACTCAGAGATAGTCCCCAGAAAGAGCCAGCTGTTATCCCATAAAATTGGCAAGGGAAATTTTACAGATAACCCTACCAAAATTTTGTTCCGGTCCCTCGTCAGGGACTCCTTGCGTTCGGAACGTTGCAAAATCCCTTCTGGGAAATCTAGTTTTCCGAACTTAGCCATTTTTGGTCTTTTTTGGTCGGGCGCACATAATGTCTATGCAACATAAAGTGTTCATGCGCCCCCTTTAAATCCTTTGGCGCACGGTTTGAAGTGTCGACACACCTTTTGGTGCACCTCACTATGTTGCGCCTTTCTTGCATGCGCCAAGGCGCATGCGCCTTCATGTCAACAATACTTTTGTTGCGCCATTTTGGTGTGCCAAGGGCACACATATTTTTGTGTTGACAACACTTTTGGTGCGCCAAAGGCGCACATAACTTCATGTTAGCAGGTGTTTTGATGCGCCAAAGGCGCATCCTTTCCATTGTCGACAGGTGTTTTGGCGCGCCACTTGAAAAAGTGGTTGGCGCATTTATTACCACCTTGCCTATATATAGGCGCATCTGCCCTGTCATTTTCATCAGACAAAAATCACGTGATTATTCTCTTCCCTCTGTACCTATCAGCGTGCCTGTCGTTATCGAATCACGTCGTGGACCCAGTTTCACACCTCTCACATTATATATTCCTGGTAAGAGGTCCCTATTGCTCTTGTGATTTGTGTTTTGGTTTTTGGCTGTTTGTTTGTGGGGATTAGATTAAAAAGCTGTGAAACCATGGAACCCTCCCCCTTGTTTTTTTATCTATCCTTCCCCATGCACTTCCCCCTCTTTCCAGATCTGCTGGTAAAGAGGACTGTCTTCTTGAAAGAGATTGCTTGAAACTCTTTATTTTAGCTTCTTCTTCATCACCCAAAGATACCTGCAAAAAAGAAGCTTAAAATGCATGTAAACCCCTCGAGAAGGAATCAAAGCTTAAAAATAAGACTATGTATTGTTTCCTCTTTTGGCGCATCCACCACCCCCTGCAACATGATATATACTGATCGCGCCAATGGCACATCCACCATGCTGTTGCATAAAAACATTGCGCCCTTAAGGCGCACTTCCCTTGCTTGTTGCACCCACTTTCCTGCGCCTCTTGGCGCACCAAACTCATGTGCAACATTGCAAAAACTTGCGCCATTGGCGCACCCTGCATCCATGCAACATCAAATTTAGATGCGCCAAGTATAAACTGTTAACAGCGCAGGCGCATCCCTTATTACAGCAACATAATGTTATGCAATCCCTCTGCATGCGCCGCTGAAGCAGAGTTTCCCTTTAGCACATGAATGCATATGTCACACAAAATGCCATATACGTGCCCCTTTGGCACACCAAAGTTCCATGTAACATAAAAATTATATGCGCCCTTTGGCGCATCCTGTTCTGTGTAACATGAAGAATATCAGCACGCTTTAAATTAAATGCATATATATGGCGCGGTGCACTCCGCTTACTGCAACAACAAAAATGTCATCTGCAGTATTCATGCGCCTTGCACCCTTTGGCGCTGATTTGTCCCTTGCAGCCCTTTTATGTGCGCCATATTATTTAGCCTGCTGCTGCAACGTATTCATGCGCCTGCGCCTGAGACCTTAAAATCACTAACTCTTTCTTACATTAACAACTTTAATGGAAGATCAAACAACTAATATGACTTTCTTGCGTTGGGTTTCACTTCTTCTTCTTGCAGATCAGCAACTAAGTTCAGAGTTACATATGTCAACATCAAGCAAGAGACCTACCAAATCTAAGGGCAAAGCCAAGCTCACAGAGGAAGAAATGAAGTAAAAATATCAGAGGGTCGGGATGCCCGAATCCCAAGCAGAGTGTGACCTAGATATCAGAGACTCGAAACTTGGTCACATTGATATGGAGGATTTATGGGTAGAACCCGGAAGGTCACAAGAAGTCCATGGATGGACAAACTGATGGGCAGTGGGTTGCATTTCGCTGGAGGGATCCCAGTTAGTGCCGTGAACAATGAGTTCATGATGGTAGTAGCCCGCTGCTACAACAAAGACACAAGATGTGTCCATAATGAGAAGGGCGAGGTCATAATCAACCTCACTACGCCGACACTTTGAAATAATGCTCGGCATTCCTCACCACCGGCACTTTGTGGCCGTAAGCCAGGAAGATTGCATCAAGGCTTGGGATGACAATGAGGATCAGTGTATGCAGTTGATGAATGAAGTATACCTAAAGAACAAAAAGGTGGTGACCCGATGGCCACAAGTCATTCATCGCAGTGACTTTTCAGAGGAACTCAGTGATACAATCACGTTCCTGAGCAGAGTATTTGGGCTTCCTGATGCCCACTACTTTCACAAATGGATGTTGAGATACTTAGAAACGATGAACAAAAATGTGCCAGATCAACGCTTTGAGTGGGCGGAGATCATAAGCAGCACCATATCTGAGCAGCTCCAACAACTTACCACAACGGGAGGTTCTATATGAACTCCTACGTAGTTTATGTTGCGGCCTCAGAAAGGGATTATCCAGCTTTAATGCGGTGCGGGGTTTGGCCCCAAGTTAAAATATATGAATACTATCCAGAACTAAAGCTGGAAAATAGTATCCCCAGTTTACAAAGATCAACGATGCCTTCTTCTACGGCATCATCTACCTTTTGAGGCCAAACATGACTCACGGTCATACGACCAAGAGCATCATCGCAGCCACAGAGAAATGGGGGGCCTTGTTCACTCAATTCCCCACCTTCACTTATCTGAGGGCAGTTAACTTCTTGGGGGAACCAACCAAACTACCGAGATATGCCGGCCCCAAGTTGATCCTGTTAGAGCTGTCAAGACAACTTATCACCTACCACGAAAAGTGCCTCAAGAGAAAGAAGGGTGGAACTCCTTTCCCCCTCACAGTGGGCAGGTATACTTGTCTCTCTCACCACAAGTGAAGGATATGTTTGCAGAACTGGAGCTGCTAAATCTAAAGCATAACTTCCCGGCAAGGCCCAATTTTGACCCAAGGAATTGTCTCCCCAGGGCCAAACTCGATCCGATCCACATCCCTCAGATCGAGGATATTTATATCGACCTATATCATGAGGTCGAGCTCAGGAGGAAGGATCATTCCCACTTGGCCTTGGCTGAAATCATCCAGTACGGTGTGGCCATCATCCCAAAAGGTTATCAAACTGCTGATCAAGAAGTTGATCAGGTATATCTTGACACAAATGGGGATGATTGGCCTTTCACTGTGATTGACAGAACAAAGCTCCTCAGACAATAGAGGAAAGGGTCAAGGAAACTCTGTGAAGAACAGAGCATTGGTGCAGAATGAATGGTCTCATCTACCTCGGAGTTGATTTCACTACATCTCCGTTGGGCAACGCACCTCCTCGGGAAAAACAGCTACCAAAGGGCAAAGGGAAAGGCAAAGAGGGTGAGTCAAGCTCCACCCAAGAGGAAGCTCCTGAAATTCCTCCTTCACTTCACAAGAACAGGTTGTAATCCCAAAGCTTAGAAGAAGAAGCAGCGGAAGATGTTCCGATAGGCACATCCACTCAGGATGTTGCCACAACTGTAACTATTGAGGTCCCTTATGTCCCTTCTCCTTCTCCTCCTTCCCCTCCTCGAGTGACCCAAGCGACCATTCCTTTGGTCGTGTCCTCTCCCCCATCTTCTACTGTTCCCCCTTCTTCATCATCCATCTTCTCTTCTCTCGCGGAGCTGTCCCCCACCATTTCTTCCCTCATCTCTCAGCTCCCTTCCATTCCCATGTCTTCCTCCCCTGCAGTATCCCTTCCTCCCATGAGCACTTCCTCGGCTTCCCTCTCAATGCCGCCTCCAAGTGTCTCCACGTTTTTCCTTCTACTCTGCTGCAGCTTGCTCCCTTTTCTATTTCTGGTCCTTCTCCCATAAGTCCAATCTGGATCTCCCAGCACCTGAGTCAACAAAGAGGAAAGTTCCCATCGCACCGATGGACTTCTCCATCATCCCATCAAAAGGGGCCAAGAAGAAAAAACCTATAACCCGCTTCTCTCAGAGTGCATCAGGGGAGAGAGTAATGGAGATTGCATACCCCAATCCTTTGAAGGATAAAAAGGATCTATCTTCGACAGATTACATAGTGACTCAAGTCACAATGGGGACATCTTCAGAAAGCCTTCAAGGAGAGGCCCTATCTGCAGTTGACGCCCTTTGCAAAAATCTCCAGGAAGCAAAGGAAGAGAAAAGGCTGCTAAAGGAGCAAAATAAACATCTTCTCCACGCCTTGCAGAAAATGGGCAGTGCGCCTCCTACAACTGCCGCCGAAACTCCTGAGCCTCTGAGTCAGGATAAAATCAATGAATATGCCAAAATCGGTGAGCAGGGCATGGCAGTTTCTGCCTGGAGGAGCCAAATCCTCAAGGAAAGCGAGGAGTAATCGCTAAGTTCACCGGGTTATATCAGAATATCAATCGGACGAATAGAGAACTCCAGGCGATAGCAGGACCCATCTCCGAAGAGCTGGATCATGCCAGGATGCAGCACGAGACCTTTCAAAAATGCTCGACTGTTCAGTCGAAGATCTGGTCAAGTTCGGCGTCTTTGGACACCCCAGAGCCCTCAACAAAATCCTTTCTACTCTGGATTATCGGGTTGATCAGTTGGAGTTCGTCCTGAGAAGATCGAAAAAGTAAAGGAGGAAGCCCTGGATGCAATGCATCAAATGGAATAGATTGTCCTAAGAATGTCTCCAGGCTTGCTCACTTCTTCTTTCACCTTAAGAAAGGTTGAGGAAACTATTCAGATCTTCAAGGAGATCGTTTCACAGGGGCTGGGACCAGAGGTCACGTTCGACACCGAATCCATCAACAACCTGTTGGCATGTCGTGACTTCATTGGGTACCTGATAGAGGCGGAAAATGATTATTCCAAACTCCCAGAAAAGCTCATAGATGAGCGGGAGACTTGCGAAGCTATCAGCGATCGACACAAGGATCCTTCCCAGGATCAACTTCAACCCATGATCAGCAAGTTCATGGAGTACTGTGCCCAGTTCCACATCTCGTCTCCCGAGCAGCAGCAAAAGCAGGATACCCCCTTCCAGCCATGCGGGATGACGATGAATAGTTTCTTTCTTCCCAACTTTCTCCTTGTAAATTATCTAAAGTGTGTTGACACAAATGATGACATCATCCATGTTGCACCATGAGATGATGTCATCCACCAAAGTTGTCAAAAGTCAATACATGACTTTGTAATCTATTGTAAGATATTTTTGTAATTAAGTGGTTGGTTTGCTTTTGTCTTCTTTTCTTCTCTCCTTCTATATATACTTGAATACTTGTTGTATTCAAAGGTGGGATATCTTTTAGATGAAAAATAGAAGTGAGAAGAAAAGGCTTTGTACTTTTTGTAACAAAAGAAAATATTAATACAAATATTAAGACTTTGTGCTGAATATGTGTGTTATGGGCATCGATCTTTCTTATGTCGATCTATGCGTTTATTCTCATTGGATCTATCTCTACTTTTTGTCATTTATTCATCAGTATTGCTTTATTTGTTTATGCAAGTAGGTTTGGCTCTGTTTACTACCAATCCCAAAACATAAACCCTCTGACCTTTCTGCTTTGGAATTCATTTCTTTTCCTCCCTTCGGACCCAAACCCCGAAGGCGTGATCTTTCTTCATCCTCTCTAGAATCACAACAAAATAATAAGCAACGAAGTATAGATATGACCTAAGTAATAAGCTACATGAAAATGAAACCCTAGGTGAAAGAGAAGGGATCAAGTACTTAGTGGATTTTTCAATAAATCTGAAGTATGTCGAGTGGAAAACTTACGAATAGGAGGAGGAATATGTCACAACTACACAAAGAAATTTGTAGAACTGTCAAAAGAAGTTGGATTAGGGCGCTTGGATCAGGTTAGGGGTGCCTAGTACTAGAAACCTCTCGTTGGGTGCCCGTGACTATGAAAATGGATGAAAAGTGATTCCTTCTGTGTTGCTTTTATTTCTCTACTCTTCGCTATTTTTCGTAAATGTGTGTCACGCTATGTTTGCAAAATTGGCATGTAACTTTGTAAAGAGAAAGAGCACCCGCAAACCCCAAAACCCATCAAATCTTAAAAAGAAAAAGATGCAAAAGGGGAGTCGGACTAATCTCAATGGTCACCCAACAGAGTGAGATTACAATTGAGCATTGTACTATATTTTAGACTCCATGTAAATCTGCATGTGTGTGTGAATAATCATGCCCTAGGTGGCTCTTGTGCTAGATGCACTTTGAATAAAGAGTACTAGCTAGATGAAGCAATGTAGATAGATGTGTGAATGAAAAAATGAAATTCCCATCCTATGAAGTGTACGAAGAATTAATAGTCCCTTGTCCCTTGAATAAAGCTATATGGATGCCTTGATACTCTTGAAATGCCTTTGGATGCAACCTTAGGTGATGGTTGTAGATGCTTAGAGCTTGCCCTTTATTATGGTCACATAGCTTTGTTTTATATGCTTCCCTCGTTTGAATTTTATAATTGAAATCTAAAAGACCGACAACTAAGAAAACAAGATGTCCAAAAGATAGAATAGGTCCAAAAGGGGTGAGTAAGATACAAAGGGGTTGGGGGCGCCCAAAGGGGACAAGGGCACTTGCGTACTGACATCCTGACTAGGTGTTGGTCTCCAAAGCCAAAAAAGATAAATCAGTGAAAGTTATACTTGGGCATTGAGGTGTGCAAGACCATAGGGAAAACAAGAAAGTAAAGAAAGAGGCTAAAGATAGATGTCAATTAATACTTTTCTTGCTTAGGAATAATATGAATAATGGTATGTGATTATGACCTAGAAATGTACTGTGTGATTTAGTGTCTACATTTTCCCCACTTTATGTTGTTGAATGAATAATCAATAAAACAAAGTAGATAGAAGATGTTTACCTAATAACCATGTATATCGATGAAAAAGCGTGTAAAGGTGACAAGAAAAAGCGTGGAGTGATAAAAATGAAGCATGAAAGCTAGAGAAGAGAAAGCGACCCTAGGGGCTAAAGCATATGTGTTGTGTCACATTATACCTATTGTCATTGTCACTTGATGTGTTAGATGATGTGACTGATTCTTACCATAAGGATAGACCTGCAAAAGAGAAGAGAAAAAGGGTATTCAAAGTCATGTGTATGTGAAAAATTTGATCCAAGTATGTAAAAAGTGTGTAAAAGTATGTAAAAATGTGAAAAGGAACATGTGCACTGAATCATGATGAGTGAAAGGATAGAAAGGATCCTGAAAATGTTGTAAAAGAACAAGTTTTTTGGGTGATCTCACGCCAAGAACGAGTTTTTTGGGTGATCTCATGCCATGATAGAAGAAGTATTGGGAGAAAGGTCTAGTGTTGTTCTCTAACCCCGACTATTTCCCGAAAATTTATACATCACTGCAGATGGTGTAATCTTGCTTTGTTCCATTTCAATCCAGTTTGATCCAGCGTGAATAAAAAATGATATAAAATGCATGTTGATTCTTTGGAGGATCAGTGCCTATTATGTGAAAATCGTTGTATAAACTGCTGAAAACTATGTTGATCTGAGAAAAACTATGTAACTACCCCTGGTCATAGGTGCTCATGACGGGTCGGGGGCTCTCAAGAACTCATGTATGTGTTTGGGCACTAGTGTCTATGCTATACTAAGGACCCAAGTCAAAATCTAGGCCATTTCTACGACTAAATCTTGTGTTGTTCTGTATTGTGCAGGTATAAACTATGACTATGTACTGCTAAATGGGGTGAATGATTCACCCAATGTATGTCCCCCTCGTTTGGGGTGCATGTGATATCACTAGGAGGATGTGGCCCAAAGGAGAGGACTGGATGCTGATTTGAATATGATGCCTTTAATGTAGTGGGAATGTGCTTGGTAATAACTAAGGCACACACAAAAAAGTGGTTAGAAACATGTGTTATTGTAAACAAGACAAATATGCAGATAGAAGACAAAGTGTAAGCTAATAAGAAAGAAGATAATGTAGACTATGGAAAGTGGGTTTTAAATATAGGACAATGCTCACAAAGTGTCATAAGACAATAAAGGTCGAAGCGGCCAAAAAAATACATTGTGCACACGAGACAAAGGGAAAAGCCCTTAAACAATGAAAAACAAGGACAAACAGGAATAAACAAAGTAACAAGCAACCATGGTGGAAAAAATTCCTGCAAAGAAAATGTTACACATGAATCACCATGTTAGTATGTTAGAAAGATAAGAAGTATGTTAAAGCATGTATGATATAATATAGTAGTGTGATAGTATGAATAGGAAATAATATAAAATGAAACAATAATTGTAGTGTGTACGAAAGTAGATGCCCCCAGGAGCTATTGTGGGAATGGTAAGAGGTACAATGCCAAGCATCCATACTAAGTGTAAAAATCTATGTAAAGGCTATGTTATCACCAAAAACAACACCCTCGACTTTTCATACCTCTGTGAATGAGCAACCGTGTGTTTTGGGTAACATTGACCATCTCTTATGTTATGGGACTTTCTACTTGAGATGGACCTCCAAAAAGGCAGCTTCCTCTACCTAAATCTAATGCTAAACTACTCCTAGAAGGGAAAATGTAGCTAACTAATCCTAATATAACCATGCCAAGGGACTAGGGAGAGATAGAGAGGGTTAGAGAGATGCATAAAGATAAATCCTAAGCTAAAAGGCGGTGATAACACTAGAAAACGGTGTGGAATATCCTATTTGAGGGAAAAGGGAGGAGGAGAATACAATAAGGAAAGGCAAGAAAAATTTGACACAAACCAAGGCTCCATTCATCATCTTTTTCCATGAAACAAAACAACACAAACATGCAAATGAGAAATAAATGCACAAAATGAAACAATAAGGATATAGAGGCAAGGTGATATAGTAAAATGAAAGCCAAGGTTGAAATAACACCATAAAATAGAAATTTTATTGCTCTTACAATATGCACAATCTATTACAGCTGTAGAGTAGAGGCACATGAACACTTGTCATGCCCATGTGAAGGTTCGCAACTCATTGGTGTTGAGAAACAAATGGACAAAGTTTTCCCATATCCCGAATATCCCCTCTACTTCTCAAAATGAGAAGTTTACAATATATCAAAGAAGTGAGAAAGAGAGAATCCCAAATTTTCCCCTTCACTTACCAACAAAATTCATTAATGATATGAAAAAGGCATGGGAGACTGCTCGCCAAGTCCATTCTCAAATGTCCCTTTACTTGCTGGAGAAGAAAAGAGACCATACTTCATTAAATTTGATCTCGGATGCTTAGAAGTGTGCTTTGAATGCTGAAAGTGTTTTATCCCTTTTCCTCTCACCCACTCTCACCAAAATTCTAATTTTTTAATTTCATGATGTAGAGAACTCGAGAGACATTTCCAAAAATTCCAAGATCTCGAAAAACAGCAGGCATCTAGAAGAAAGTTATGCCAAATCAGATTTATGAAGTGCCATTACTAGCTTGCCTTCTTTGTGGGTTTGCAGGGTGCAATTGATTTACTTCTTGTACTTTGTTGCGGGTTTGTGAAGGTTTTTTTCTTAGAATTTTGATCCCCCATTACTTCGCAGTAGTAGAAGGTCATAATTTTGCATCACTCTCCTCACCTTTGCTTCTTTGCGGGTTTTCCGGATGACTTGACTCAGGCATGGGAGTGGGCATTGCTTCGAAGTAGTGCCACATCTAAACTCCAAAATACTCTACCTTTTGCCTTTGCATTTTTGGTTTGCACATGTGCATTTGTGGGTTTTTTGACCCTTGTTACTTCTCATATTCCTCGAGTTGCATTCTGCAACACTCCCTTTGTTTTGTTCGACGGATTTATGATCCTAATTTTCTCGGGACTTGAGGCTTCCATTGCTTTCATAGTTGGTACAAGAAAAATTCCCACATTACTCTCTTTTATTTCACCATTGTGGGTTTTGGGAGTTCTTAACTTGGTCTTTGACACGGCCACTACTCACGCTTAATACGAGTCATTTCCTCGCACCACACTCATTTACCTATTCAAGCTTTACGAGGATTGGGGAAGGATTTACTTGTGTATTTCCAACTTCCACTTACTCTAGCTCGACCGATATATCTTCCCGAGTTACTCACCGCTTTTGTTTTAGATTTTGTGGGTTTGCGGAAATGATGTCTCGTGGGAACTAGTTCCAGCGAGGCCATTAGTGCCTCGATTCGGCCGAATCTCCTGCACTTCATTCACACTTGCCCCCACCCTTTATTTTTCAAGGAAAAATTTCCGTGGTGAACGTGTTCCCTGCCAACCCCATTCTCTCGCACTTTGTAGACACCTAAAATATGCTTACACCTAGCATTTCATCTAATTCAGTCAATTAACGACACTTCATTAATCAACCCTTCTTCACTCCATTCTCGGATGCCCATTCACGACACTTTTTTGGTCGTATTCCTCCTATAATAATCTAATTGGGCTAATATCTCTCTTATTAGCTAAACATTCCTCCTTTCAACCATTCAGAACCTCCCTAGTTCTCTCTAAACCACTTCTGTAGGCTTCCTAGGCTATCTATCAGTCACAAATGATTAACCAGACCCCTCCCAACTCTCAATGAGTCTCTAATCACTTACTAATCAAGTTTAACTAGCCTAAACCTAGCTTAACTATCCTAAAGCATGTTTATCACTCCTAATCATAAAGTGCTTTTGGCTTAGCTTTAGTCCCACATGCACCAAAGTTCCAAACTCTCCCATTTGGAAATCTATAAATAGAAGGCTAAGCCCTCCCTTTCAACTTTACTTTTTGATTATCAGATCAAACCTCTTGAATATTTGGAAAGGAATTAGACCTCATTTGTGGTAGCTTTAAGCTATAAGACATTTGATCTTGGCCATACTCCATTGTTAAGACCTCCTCCATTGTAGCTAATATCTTAATACACCATCCATCATCCAAGATTGAGTAAATGAGAAGAACCATATGGCCTTGTATGCTTTATGTACCTTGGGATATGATATTATAATGTATATGGGTTGATGGAGATGCTGACATGTGGCACACATCCCCTTAGTTAGTTATATGGGGTCACATAGGAATTAATTATATTGGGTAATGAGTCGGCCTACATTGGGATTAGGTGTTACCCATCTATTAAGAGTAATGTATGTCTATATAAGGGATGTGAGTATCAATGTCATGAGGTATGAGTTGATTCTTCTACTTGTTATAGATATATTGGAGGTGTCCCCCTCAAATTGGATTCCCATCTTGGGATATTGTGGAGTTACTCCTTCCTTAAGGAGCATTGTATGGTGTTGCCCTACCTTAAGGGTATTATTATGCATATATTGAATATTTGGGCATCTTTTCCCCCATATATCTTGTGTTGTGTTATATTCTTCAAATTATTCATTTATTATATGCAAATATCTTATCAAGTGGTATCAGAGCATCGATTTTGGCAAAAATTGGGTCCAAACCCTAATTTTAGAGATTGATCTATAGTTTGAAATTGGCTGTGATTTTTTTCTCAAATTTTTTACCATAGTTGTGAAAGGGTTTCAGAGAGCTACAGTCCAAATTTTAGAAATTTTCAATGTGTTTTGTGGAAGTTATTACATTTTTAGGGTTTCACCTAAATTTGCTTCACATGCCACATTTTTTGGAATTAATTTTCTAAATGTTTATCGACTTGCACTCATATCCAAGCGATTATGGCTAAAATTTCAGAATTTTGGATCCAGTTTGAAGAATATATTGCAATTTTAGGGTTTTACATAAAATTGGCCTACATGTTGCAATTTTCCATATTTCTTTGATTTTTTTACATATTCGGAAAGCTCTCACAATTTTAGTAGGGGTTACTTCTTTGTGGTTTTAGATTAGAGGCCGAATTATAGACAAAATCATCAGGTCAAATATTGGTCAAAGGAGTAAGTTTGTGAAACCCTAATTTTTGTGCATCATGGATATACCAATTTTCTATGGCAATGGGGAAATTGATGCAAAAAAATGGTGGTTATAATTTAAGAAAATGTATTTTGAAAAATGTTTAGTATGGGTTAGTTTTTATCTTCATCTTGGTGGGAAAGCACGACATTGGTATTCTTATTTGGATATAGATATGTTGGATTGGGATTGGGAGGAAATGGAAAATATTTTCCTAGCTAGATGGGAAACAAAAAAGAAACATAATTTTGTTAAATAAGAAGAAGAAGAAGAAGAAAATGTTGATGATGAAGCTGCTACACATGATCATGCATCTCCAAGAAAGGAAGCTTCAATATTTCAGTGTGAAGGGTGCATTCAAAGAAAAAAGGTAATTGTTTTCATAAACCCTAACAACAAATATAAATTCATCAATATGGGTGCAGCTCACAATCTACATGTGTAAACAAAGCATATTAAGGAAGCCCAAGTGGATGGTAAGAATATTCAAGTTTTTGAAGATTTAAAGCTCTCTATGGATAAATATGTTTTACACTCATATTTTTATGCTTTAGATATGGATGGTATGGATATTGTTCTTAGATATCCTTGGTTAGAGACATTGGGAACAATTAATCTTAATGTGCAAAATAAATTCATGAAATTTTGGTACAAGAAAAAGAAAATTACATTGTAAGATATCACACTTAGCAGGAAAAAAATAATATAAATGAGGATCATGAAGAGGAATTTGAAGATGATGAAGAAGGGAATAAGGATTATTTAGAAGGAGAGGCTACAGAAAAAGATGAAAAAGAAAAAATAATTCATCTACTCAAGAGAAAAAATAAATAGCAAACAAGGTGGAAGAGAAAAATAAAGAAAAGGTTGATAAGGTTGAGGATACCAAGGTTGCACCATATAAACACCCACATCATCATGAGAGGGAAAAATCATGGAGTTATGTTAGGACACATAAGGGCAGAAATCTATATAGATATACATGGAATTGGAGGAGAAATAATCAGGGCTATACATAGAATAAATGGAGTAATAATTATATGACATGGAATCATAAGAATAATTATTATGGATATGCATGGAAACTGAGGAGGATCACATATGGAAAATGATGGAATCGATGAGTCCAATGGAATATGGAATCAAGTTTGCAGCAACACAAACCACTAGGATATCATATGGGTGGTTGGATGATCGAGCATGGCGAAAAGTGAGAAATAATTTAAAGCACACTCATTATGTGGCTTATTCTTATGTTTCGGGAATGAAACATGTCAAAGAGGGAGGTAATGCTACATACCTTGAGATATGATATTATAATGTATATGGGTTGATGGAGATGTTGACATGTGGCACACATCCCCTTAGTTAGTTATATGAGGTCACATAGGAAGTAGTTATATTGGGTAATGAGCTAGCCTACATGGTATTAGGTGTTATCCATCTATTAAGAGTAATGTATGTCTATATAAGGGATGTGAGTATCAATGTCAAGAGGTATGAGTGGAGTATTCTACTTGTTAGAGATATATTGGAGGTGTCCCCCTAAAAGTGGATTCCCATCTTGGGATATTGTGGAGTTACTCCTTCCTTAAGGAGCATTGTGATGGGTGTCATCATTCCCTTCATTTAATCAACTTCTTTTTGATGTCATATAAAACCGGGGGTGTGTCTAAAGCTATATGCAACAAGAGTTCTTTAACTGATCTAGTTGTTGACTGTATTTATTTTTGTATTTTACTGGGGATCTCTTTAATGTCTTAAGGACTCCTTGATAAAACCTTATTTAAATCAAACTATGAAAACTCTCTCGAAAGTAAACACACTGAAAGCTTTGCTTTGAAAGGAAACACGCCGTGCAGAATGGAAACACACTTGCTACTGGAAAATAAACACACTTGCTTCTGAAAGTAAACACACTTTCTTTTGGAAATAAACACACTCAATATATAATGCTTGAAAACAATTGCAAGATATATAAGAATCTATCTAAACACCTGCAGGAACAAGTACACAACAAAGTTTAACTAAAAGAATTAAAACAATACAGAATTAACAGATCTAAACTATTTTCTAAAGAAATATAAATACCAAATAAACGAATATCCTAGTCCTTGGGGGAGTGGGCCCTTGCTCCTCCTCGAATCAAGATTTAACAACTCAGAATTCTCTCAAATAGGAATGGCTATTTTACTGATAAATCATTTGGAATTACAAACGTACAGGATCTAAGTACTTAGTCTATTTCTCTTCTCTGTTCTATTTCTATATATATATCTATTAATAATTTCTATCTACTTTGTAGGTCTTTTATATACATTTTACAATCAAATATGTCTCAATGATTCGATGAAATCGATTCATGCCCATAATAGATGTTGAGTCAGATTACAGTTGATCAGATAGCTGTAGGATAACTCTCCTTGGATTTGCATTCAAAAATCTTCTCGTCCTTCCTGATTGAAAGGGTTGTAGATGAAAAATCTCCAGATGTGGTTTAAAATAGATAACTCCCATCGGTTCCAGAACTTCGAGAAGTTCCAGAATCATAGGAATTTGTTAAGGCTCCAAACCGTGAGAGTTCAAGCTATCCCTAGGAGTTCCAAACTAAGTCCAAAAATTCCGGAACAAAATACTAGAGTTCCTGAACTAAGTCTAAAAGTTTCGAACTAAATGATGATTGTGTGATGGAGTTCCGGAACTAGCTTGGAATTACGGAACTAAGGCATGTAGGAACAAATGTTGCTGAAAACAATCTAAACAATTCCTACTTCATTTCCTCAACTAATTTAGACCTACTTTATTACAAAAATGAATTCAAACACGAGTTGTCGAATTCTAGAGATTTTAACATTAGAATAACAACCAATCAAAAGACATACAATTACATCCTAACTCATATCAGATTAACACACAATGCAATCAAACTTAATCAAAAGGAGAGTAAGATGAGATCATATATTATACATTAATCGGACATATTCTGCCTCATCATTTCCCCAAACTTACTTGTTTGTAATTCTTTTTACAAACTTCACTCTTCAAAAGTGGGGTTATGAGTTCTGCATTCCATTTGATTGCTCAGATCAAATGGCTGAAATTGGATTTTCCAATGTTTAAACTTGGATGTATTGTACCCTGCTCCTTCTATTTTCCTCTCCCACTATTCAAATTTAGTAGGGTCTTGAGGTTCTCTGTTTTGCCAAGGAGACATGGGGGTGAGAAGTAGAGGGGGCCTTGTTCGCATTCTCATCCATATTTTCTCGTAGGTTTCATTGACTTGGGGAATTATTGTGCATAATGCTTTTGCCCTTTCTAAACTCCAGATCAGATTTTTGGGGAAATTACTTCCCTTCTTCTCAAGGAAACAGTAAGGAGTTCCCACCTCTTTGAGCATCCTTCATAAATATCTTCAAAATTTTCCTCCTCATAGGAGGTGAAGGCATCCATACTCTTTTGTAGAATGGAAAGATAGTGTGTATTGAATCTCTCATCAAAGGCATGAGTTCTAAAATGTGAGAGGAAGGTAGAGGGTTTACCATAATGAGCTCTCATATAGAGACCTATTGAGCTGAATTTCAATAAAAATTTAGATTCCCTTTCCTTCCATGCAATTTGGTTTTGCAAAATAGAGACAAATGCATTGAGTTGGCTCTCCCCTACATACAAGTTGATCATAAATCACTGTGTTTTTCTCTAGCATAAAATTGTAAAGATAAAATTCACACAAAAGATTTTTCTACTTAGGGATGGAGAGAGAGTAAGCTGCCATGAATTCATATTCATCTTTGAGTTCATGTGGAAGCCCACATGCAATCCTTACTAGATGCTAGTGAATGAAACGCTCTTCTAAAAACACACTATATGCAGGAGAGGGCCTCCTGCAGATAAGTAATTTCTCACTCATAATACAGACCATATGAATTTTGGCAAGACATTTATATTTATTTCCTTCCTCCTTATAAATTTTTTCTTCCCATTCCTTTCTTGCCTTCATCTCTTCCTCCATCTTGGTCTTTAATTCTTCATTCAATGTTTTGGCTTCTTTGAGCTCCTTGCAAGTATCATTCCATAACTGCTAGAGAGACAAATAGGTTGAATTAGTCTCGTGTAGAGAATGTGGACACAACACTCTATTTTCTGGCCCTGAAATTCTTCCTCTTTTTCTATCACTGTTCGCTTGGTTCTTTGATAATTCCTTAGTCCTAGGCTATGCAAGCTAAGTTGCTAGCTCTCCAATGAGCATCTCCCTTTGTTCTAACTTGAGCTTGAGGAAATCCAATTCCTCATCTTTTTCTCTGATAATGATCTCTGCTCTAGACAAGAACAGAGCTTGTTTAACTTGCTGTCTTTCTTCTTCCTCTATTAAAGGAAAATTTCCTTTTCTTATCCTAGATGCCAACTCTTCTTCTTCATGTGGCACTGCTGATGGTTCAACCAATTCCTAAAAATATTTCTCTTCAAATCTCTCTTCTCCTCTGTCCATTTCAAATTGACTTGGCTGAGGAGGAGTCATGGCCAAACCGCCCAAAATGTTAACACCTTCTTCTTCCATCCTTTCCTGCTCACTCCTTTCTTCTGGGGTTTCCCTTGACCTCTTATGAATTTTTCTTATATGGGGAAGTTCAACATGCCCAGTAGTGAATTTCCTTCTAGAGATTCTTCTTACTATTCTTTCTTGCTCTTGTGTGGGTGAGCTATCATTGTCAGAGATAGATATTGGCTCCCCTGAAGCTGCTGCAGAAGAAGGAATTTCCTTCACAGGTACAGAAGGCTCTGCTATTTTTATCTTTCTCATCGACCTTCTTTTTTTTTGTATGTTTTCTCTTTCCATTTCCCTCTGTCCTTCTACAGGGGAATCAATTTTGAGATTAGCTGAAGGAGAGAATGGAGCGGGAATTGTCCTTATGATAATATTAGGGTTTTTTTTGAACTTGCCAAGAAACTTGTCCCATATTTCTTCTCCATTCTTCTTTGATAGGAAATGGTGCTGGCATATCAAATGAATTAGAACATGATGCCTAATTGTCCCAACACCCTAGGAATACCTCTGAGCCATGGTCTAAATGCAATAAAAAAGAAACCCTGCGAGGTTTATTATGTATTCAAGTTTGGTGGCTCCATACTTCAGATATATGAGTATTTTTAAGACTTCTTTTCCTACAGACCCAAACTGATCGTCACAGGTTACATATTTTACCATCCAAAATGCTACCTTGTCAAAAGGTTTGGGCAAATTGGCCCTTTTGACCCCTTTTATGATTTTCTTTGTATTATAGATGTACTGGGGTTCAGTTTCTTCTTCTTGCAGTAAGACTTCAACAAGTTCTTTCAAATTCCCCTTGGCAGGTTGTGGGACATACATAATTGGCACTCCAGAAACGTTACTTACAGTATTTACGAGAAAAGGAATAAAGACATTTCTCGGCTTTGTTACGACTGTTCTAGGTTTATGATGAATTCTCTTACCAATTCGTCATTATGCCTTGAAAATTTCTTCAAGAATTCAAGCCATCGTGCATGCTCAAAGATGGATGCCACTTCTTCGTCTGTAAGTAGCTAGGAATCATCCTTTGGTTCAGATTTCTTCTTAATCCCCATATCGGCTTGAGTTCTGTCTCTTTTGATTTTGTGTGAATTAGTTGCAGGCCCTTTTTCTTAGTGCAGGCCCGACAAATTGCTCTGAGAACCTCTGTTTTTAGTGTGGAACCTCGGTTCTTAGCTGCAAAACTTCTGAAATCTTGTTCTTTGTTGCATAATACAAATTCAATTCGCTGCTCCTTCCTCAAAATATATCTCGCAACTTATTTCTCTTGATTTTTTTAATAATAATTACTAATGATAACCATCTTTGTCACTTATTCCATCCAAATCAATTTCATGATTACACACTTGTAATCGTAATGTATAAATAGATGACTCATCATACCTACTTTTATATTAAGTCACATCACACATGCAAACATTTAATCAACCCTAAATTAGTTAAAAGACATAATTACCGTCCTTGATGATGTAATCCTTTTCTTGTATGATGACTCGTCATTTCTACAAAGTGGAACAAAACATGATTAGATAAGACGGTTGGAATTCAAAGGAATTTCTTTATTTGAACTAGCAAAAAGAGGTCAACCACCATTTACTTGGTTTTCAATTTACCTTTGAAAGATTTATTTTTAGGAAGAAAACGCCATTTGCTGGTTTTCATATTCTTTCCTTTATTCTGGATCTATCATCTGGTTATTTGATCATTTTGGAAGAACTAAGTTCTTCATATGATCAAATTCTTTTTCTTCAATCTTCTTCAAAAATTCATCCTTAGTTGGAGGCTTCCTATAGAGTTTTAGCCTATGTCCATTGGCCAAGAGTGTTTTGTCTTTGCTGCCATCAATGAGAAGTAACTGAATAGAACCATTATCAAATATCATTCAATCGATAGGGTCCCAACCATTTGGCTCTCAATTTTCCTTGAATTTTTGGTACTTAGAATCGAACAACAATACCTAGTCTTCTACTTTGAAGTTCCTTTTCTTGATATGTATGTCATGCCATTGCTTCCTTTGCTCTTGAATCATCTCTGTTTGCTAAAGTGCTTCCAACCTTAATTCATCCAACTCATTGAGTTGAAGGATTATTTATTTTTGAGCTGCATTCAACTCAATTCCCACCTTCACTACTATCCTTAATGTCTGAAGTTCAAATTCTATAGGCAAAGGATTTTTCCCATAGACTAATTCATATGGTGAAAACCTTGTTGTAGTTTTCCAAGTTTTATTATAAGCCCAGACAGCTTTAGGTAGTCTCTTTACCCAATCTTTTCTCCCAACTTCAACTGTTTTAGTAAGGATGTTCTCCAATTCTCTGTTTGTTACTTCAGCTTGTCCATTTGACTATGGATGGTAAGTAGATGACTTCCTATGATTGATTTGGTAATACCTTGTGAAAGCTTGGATCATATTAGACATGAATTGTGGTCCCTGAGCTGAAACTATGTTCCTTGGTGCTCCAAACTTTATCATAATTCTGTTAAAAGGAAATCAACAAGCTGCTTCCTCGGTGACATTTGTTAATGCCTGCACTTCTGCCCATTTTGTCACATAGTCGATACATAAAAGAATATATTCCTTCCCTTGTGAAGGAGGATTAAAGGGACCAACAAAATCCAATCCCCATCTCTCAAATGGTTCAACCACAACTTGAGGATGAAGATGCATTTCATTGGTGAAAGTTGGCTATCCCATCCTTTGACAAAGGATCACACCTCTTGATATATCTTTTCACATCCTTGTACATAGATGGCAAATAATAATCTGGTGCCAAGTATCTTATGAGATGTTATTTTTACTTGAATAGTGTCCTCCACTTGGTTCATCATGACATGCTTTGAGGATGTCAAAGATTTCATCCTCTCTTACACACCTACACAAGACAAAATCAGAACCACACTTAAATAACATTCCATTTAACCATTTGAATTGTGTCTGGTTTTAATTAAATTCTTTATTTGTTTCTTAGTGAAAGAAGGAGGGAACTTCCTGTTGTAAGATAATTTTCCATATCAGCAAACCACGGTGTACTTCCCGATATTGCAAACAGGTTGTTCATCTAGTAAGTTATCCTTGACTAGATCTTGTTCCCCTGTGGTGGTTAGTCTTGATAGAAAATCAGCTACCACATTAGATTTACCTAGATTGTCCACAATGGTAATATAAAATTCTTGCAAAAGTAATAACCATCTAATGACTCTTCCTCTAACCACTTGGTTTGTTCATTAAATACTTAATTGCTAAATGATCTGTGTGTACAAATATCTTGTACCCTGTAATATAATGTTTGAATTTATTGATTGCATAAATTATAACAAGAAATTTGTTTTCAGTGGTGGTGTAATTATTTTTAGTGGGAGTAAGATTCTTGCTAAGATAGTAAATTGCATACATCTTTCCTTCTTCATCTTTTTGTCCCAATACTGCACCAATGGAATAATTTGAGGCATCTGTTTGGATATGAACTAGATTTTCCCAATTATGACCTCTTAATATTGGGGCAATAATTAATTTGTTTTTAATTTCTTCAAAATCATGGTGAAACTTTTCATCCCAAAGAAATTCACAGTCCTTGGTTAGCAAATTAAACATGGGGGCAACTATTTTACTGAAATCTTTTATAAAGCATCTATAGTACCCAACATGTCCTAGAAATGATTTGATATCTGTGGGAGTCTGAGGGATAGGTAAATCTGAAATGATCCTAATTTTGTTTTGATCCACTTGAATTCCTTTTTGTGAAATATGGTGTCCTAATACAATTCCCTCATCTACCATCATCAAAAAAATTTCATCACTAAGAGACAGGTTGTGTTGTTCACATCTTGTTAACACTCTGTCTAGATTTCTCAAAGCATCTTCAAATGTATCTTCATGTATAGTGAAGTCATCCATATATACTTCAACACAATCATTTGTTAGATCAACAAAGATTGCAAGTACAACTCTCTGGAAAGTTACAGGAGCATTGCATAAACCAAATGGTAATACCCTATAGGAAAAGGTTCCCCATGGACATGTAAATGTAGTTTTGTCTTGATCTTCAACAATAACTCTGATATGATTGTACCCACTAAATCCATCCAAGAAAGAAAAGTAATTGTTTACGAAAGGTTATTAAGGACTTGATCTATGAATGGCAAGGAAAATAATCTCTCATTTTGGCTTTATTTAGTTCTGTTGTATATATCTTTTCCCGAGTAGATATAGACAAGCGGGAGAATGGAGAAATCAAAGAAGCTCAAATCCCCGACATGCCCAAGGCACCACGAAAATGGCGCATGACACGGAGTGTTGACAGAGGAAATGGTGCACCCAAGGCGCATGAGAATGGGCACACGACACGGAGTGTCGACACAGAAAAAAGTTGCGCCTTGGCGCCTGAGAATGGCGCCGCGACACGGAGTGTCGACGGAGAAATGGTGCGCCCAAGGTGCATGAGAATGGGCACACGACACATAGTTTCGACAGAGGAGAAATGGCGCACCCAAGGTGCACAGAATGGGCACACGACACGGAGTGTCGACACGAGAAAAAAAGTTGCGCCTTGGCGCACGAAATGGCACATGACACGAGTGTCGACCTGACGAGAAAGTTGCGCCTTGGCACACAGAGATGGGTGCACGACACATAGTGTCGACGGAGAAAATGGTGCGCCCAGGCGCACAGAATGGGCGCATGACACGGAGTGTCGACACAGAAAAAGTTGCACCTTGGCGCACGAGAAATGGCACATGACACGGAGTGTCGACACGAGAGAAAGTTGCGCGCTTGGCGCACTGAGAATGGCGCGCACGACACGAGTGTCGGCGAGAGGAAATGGTGCGCCCAAGGCGCACAGAATGGGCGCACGACACAGAGTGTCGACATAGAAACGTTGCGCCTTGGCACATGTAAGAGGATGTTAACATGCACATGAATGCGCCAAGGCGCACCTTCAGAGGCGCGAACATTCGAGTCTTTGGCGGGAAGCGAGACTCGCGCAGAGATATTCAGATGGCCATAACTTTTGACTGGGAGCTCGGATTCATGCAAGGTTGGACTTTCTGGAAAGCTTACGAGGTCCTCTGTCCAACTACAACTGGATATCTTTAATTGGGTGAGAACAAATTCTTAAAAATTAAAAATACAGTTAGCCACTTTTGGGGGTCGCTAGGGTTCTCACCTACCACCATAATGAGATGAATTAAATACAACCTGCGGTGGTTGGGGTAGATTTGGAATTTCTCTCTTCCCTCTCTCATTCTTCCTATAAATTGTAAGGAGGGGCTTCTTTCTAAAGGTTGGACATTCTTGTTTTCCCTCCCTTCTTCTCTTTGGCGGAGTGAATCTGTGGAGTTCAAACCTCCTATCTAAAACTCATGTAATGCAACCTTGTCTCTTGGCATTTTGTGGTGTATTGTATCAATCTTTGGAGCAAATAATGAATGTCTGTGGATGATTATCAACCCTCTCTGTGTTTATTTGCATCTTCCTGATCTTTCACTGCAAATCTGTTATCTGTGCATGATCTTGCATCGCATTTTAATAGTTTGTGTTTATTGGCAAGACAGTTGTTCTTCATTCCTCGGTGCATCACCTTTGTTAGTTTAGGTTTATTTTTATGCATCTTCTTACCCTGTCTCCTTGGAAAATTAGATTAGGTTTTGAGTAGACCCTCTGCATTTTTATGTGTGCATCTGAACAGAGGAATAGGAACCGGCCTTCATCCGGAGAGCTTTTCCGATTTCGCAAGGTCCCACACTTGGGAAAAGCTCCATGTTATGCAATCACACTGAGAGTCTCAACCCATCGTGTTGCGAGACATTCGAAAGTGCTTTGCGATTCGACATCAACAGCCCTTATCGTCAACACATATTCTAAATTTTATGTTCTTTTTGGGAACAATTACAAGAGGAGATACCCACTGGCTATCTAAGATAGGGTAGATGAAACCTACTTGTAATAGTTTTTCAATTTCTTGTTTGACTATATCGCTTAAAGTTGGGTTAATCCTTCTTTGAGGTTGCCTAACTGGTTTAATGTTTTCAGTATAGATGTGATGAGTGCAGATACTTGGATGAATCCCCTTCATATCTTTGTAATCCCAAGAAAAAGATTTAGTATGATTTTTTAGAACATCAAACAATTTAGCTTCTTCATCCTCTTTCAACGACCTTGTTAATGTTTAAAGTTTTACTTGGTTGAATTTCAACATGCTTGGTTCCAATATGTGATGCATTGATTTTTGGAAAGGGTTTCATTAAAGTATTGAATGGACATGCATGTGGTAACAACATATGGTATGTAACAACATCTCCAAAAGGTCCTTGAGACAAAATATTGGAAAAAGGAAAGTAATGAGAATTATGATACTTATCTCTTTGCAGGCCAAATTCCTCGTCACTACTACTTTCTAGAATTTTTCACCACTTCTTGATGTACATGATCTTCAATCTACTGATTCATCTTCTCCCCACAAGAAATCTTGTTCCTCCGGAGTGAAATCATTTTCAATCAAAGAGAACCTGCTACATTGTTGTCGTGGTTCCTAACTAAATGTGGTGGTTTCAAAACTATGGCCGCGAGTTACGGAACTAAGTTCGCGGGTTCCGAGAACTAAGTTTGGGATTCTGAAACTAAGTTTGTGGGTTCCGAAACTAAGTTTGCGGGTTCGGAACTCGGTTCATGGGTTCCGAAATATTTCTAATTGCTCCGAGGACATCGGGTTCTCATCCAATGGTGGATTAATCATGTCTTCTACTTCTCTTACATGATCTTGCAATGTGATCGTAGCCAAAGAAGACACATTTTCTTATTATTTTTAGGAGAATCAACCCACAATTGTTCATGATTGTCAGTAAAAGGTTGTGCAGTAGGATATAAGGAAATTTGTTTAGAGTTCTTACCATTCGAGATTGTCATATCACCTGACCTACAATCTATCAAAGCAACAACTGTAGCTAACCATGGTCTACCCAAAATAATGGGATAACCCAATGTTTTACCTTTTGGCTACACTATAAGGAAGTCAACTAGATATTCCCATGACTCCACCATAATTGAAGCATATTCAATAATTCCTTCTGGTTTTGCTTTCTGATGATCTCTCGCCATCTATAATATGGCATTAGTAGGTTGTATACCGTTAATAGTAATATTTTCAGAGTATCCACTGTCATTACATTGATAGCAGATCCCAAATATATCAAAACATTATGTACATCCTTATTTTCTATAGAGACAGAAATAACAAGACTTCCAGGATCTCCATATTTTGGAAGTAAAAGTTTTCCTGCTAATAAATCAACAAGTTTCCCATCTACTTTGATAGTCTTAGAATCTTTTCTTCCTTCCAGGATTTTTCATACATAACATTTTGATTAATTTGTTCAATTCTGGAATATCTTTAATTGCTTGTAATAGTGGTATTTCAATATTCAATTTCCTTAGTTCCTGTACCAATTCAGACTCCTTGATTTCTATAGCTTCTTTGAATCTCTCTAGAAATGGAGTCTCAGTAGTGTTGCTATCTAGCTCTTTTTCTTTTCTTTCTATATCCTCTTTTGGAACAACAGTACTAGGGATTTCATTTTCTTCTGTCATTTTAGTGATTATAAGGGGTGGACTGTTAATGATTTTCCCAGATCTAGTTTGAATATCCTTACAATCCATAGCATGTAAATCAACTAATTTTTCTAGTTTTGTTCCATAAACAAGAGTTGTTTGTTTGTTTCTTGGATTTGCTACTAGCTGTGCTGGAATTTGTGTTTGGAATACATTCTCATTTTGTGAATTTTGTGCAGGGGATCCCATGATGGCCTGTTGATTCTGATTTGGATATGTTCTTCCTTGGGAATAATTATTAGGGTTCCATCTAGGTTATGACCAAGCATAAGGATTTCCTTGACCAGCCCATGGTTATTGATGTCCCTGAGCATACCAAGCTTGATTTTCCCAATCTTGAGGGTTCCAAGTTAGTTCAAGTACTTAAGGTGGTTGTCTTTAATTTTGTGGTACTACCTGAGTAGCCCATGGCATTTTCCATGGATTAGGAACTGATCTTGGCATAAACTACCCTTGGTTAGGTTGTCTCTGAACAAAATTCAATTCTTTTGTTGTAGATGAGGCACTGGTTTGTTTAAGCTGATTTTTAATAACAAGAAGTAAAGAACAAACATCAGTATCATGTTCTTTAGATTCACAGATAAGACACATTTCTGTTTTATCTAAAGGATAGTCTCTTAATGCATGCTTCTTCCTGCATCTAGGACAATACATAGCCAATGGTTCAGTTTTGGAATTTTCTTTAGCTTGTAATCCATCCATAGTAGAGGTTAATTGCACTAAAATGTATATTTTAAAGTTTTCTAACTCATCCATTAGTTTTTTCATATATGGATTCAGACTTTTCACTGATTTTCCTTTTCTAGGTCCACCTCTCATTCTGGAATAGCTTCTACAAATCTCTTTAATTCCATTCATTCTTATTTGATCAATGTCTCCACCTCCTATCAAGTTAAGGGCTTCTCTAGATTTTTCATCCAAACCTTTAAGAAAAATGGTTTTACTTAACTCCTCTGTAAGCACAAATCCACATCTTTTGCTAATAAAGAGGAATCTATCTAAATAGTCTTCTATGTTTTCATCATCCTCCTGCTTGATTTTGAAGAATTCTTCCTTCCTATTTCTCCTTTGCAATAATCCTGGTATTTATCTAGGAAGGTAGTCTCCATTTGTGCCCAAGTGCTAATAGAGTTGGATGGTAGTCCCATGAACCACCTCATTGCTTTGCATCCTTCAAAGTGGATGGAAACAACTTGAGTTTTTGATTATCTGTTTTATAATCATAGGTCTGACATAGTACCTTGCATTCAAATAGAAATTGGTTAGGATCTTCAGATGACATCCCTCTAAAGGTAGGTAAATGTGCAGGTGAGATATTTTTCATTGATGTTTCATCATCTCCCAATTGGATTGGCTAGGTAAAGGTCCTATCAGGTTCTCTCTCAACTTTTCGTGCCATTTTAAAAATATTTTCTGAATTTTCTTCCCAATCAATGTGGTAAGTGGTATGCCTTGGGGAAGGTGAAAAATCAGGAGTAGGGGGTTGACTACTCAATTGAGAATTGAAACTTACCCTAAATGGATCTTGGGTGATAAGCCTTCTCCTAAAAGTTTCACTCCCTTCAGGTGACTGATCTAAGAATTCCAAAAATGGTAATTATGTTTCTTGTCTGACAGGGGATGATGGTGCTTCTAATTCTTGATCATTTTCCTTAGTTTGACTAGAGGATGTTATGAATTCTTGTGAATATTTTTTTGGGAGGAATCTACCCTATGAGTCTCTTGGTCTACTCATATATTTTGTGATATAGTAGGGAAGATCCTTCAACTACTAGATGTATGTTTTGTTGCTCTTGCTAACACTTAATTAGAAATTTCCAACTGGTGTTCCTTGGAAATGACACCAAAAATGATGGGTGTCATCATTCCCTTCATTTAATAAATTTCTTGTTGATGTCATCAAACTAGGGGTCTGTCTAAAGCTATATGCAATAAGAGTACTTTAACCGATCTAGTAGTTGAATGTATTTATTTTTGTATTTTCTAGGGGATCTCTTTAATGTCTTAAGGACTTCTTGGTAAAACCTTATTTAAATCAAACTATGAAAACTTGCTAAAAGTAAACACACTAAAAGCTTTGCTGAAAGGAAACACACCATGCAGAATGAAAACACACTTGTTGTTGGAAAATAAACACACTTGCTTCTGAAAGTAAACACACTTGATTTTGGAAATAAACACACTCAATTTAGAATGCTTGAAAACAATTACAAGAAATATAAGAATCTATCTAAACACCTGCAAGAACAAGTACACAATAGAGTTTAACTGAAAGAATTAAAACAATACAAAATTAACAGATCTAAGCTATTTGTTGAAGAAATATAAATACCAAATAAATGAATATCCTGGTCCTTGGGGGAGTGGGCCCTTGCTCCTCCTTGAATCAAGATTTAACAACTCAAAATTATCTCAAATAGGAATGGCTATTTTATTGATAAAACATTTAGAATTACAAACATACTGGATCTGAGTACTTAGTCTATTTCTCTTCTCTATTCTATTTCTATATATATATATATATATATATCTATTAATAATTTCTATCTACTGCAGGTCTACTTTTATATACATTTTACAATCACGGCTGTCTCAATGATTCTGATGAAATTGAATCATACCCATAATAGACGCCGAGTCAGTTGTAGTTGATCGAGATAGTCTGTGTAGGATAACTCTCCCTAGATGTGCATTCATAAATCTTCTCATCCTTCCTGATTGAAAGGGTCGTAGATGTAAAATCTCCGGATGTGGTTTAAAATAGATAACTCCTATCGGTTTGGAACTTCAAGAAGTTCGAACCATAGGAAATTGTTAAGGCTCCAAACCGTGAGAGTTCCAGCTATCCCCAAGAGTTTTGGAACTAAGTCTGAAAATTTTGAAACTAAATACTGGAGTTCCGGAACTAAGTCCGAAAGTTCCGAACTAAATGATGATTGTGTGATGGAGTTCCAAACTAGCTTGGAAGTTTTGGAACTAAGCTATGTAGGAACAGATGTTGCTGAAAACAAACTAAATGCTTCCTACTTCATTTCCTCAACTGATTTAGACCTGCTTTATTACAAAACTAAATTCAAACACACATTTATTAGGAATTCTAGAGCTTTTAACATTAGAATAACAACCAATCAAAAGACAAACAATTACATCCTAACTCATATCAAATCAACAAAAATGTAATCAAACTTAATCAAAAGGAGAGTAAGATGAGATCATATATTATACATTAATTAGACATATTCTAGCCTCATCACATTGTATGGTGTTGCCCTACCTTAAGGGTATTATTATGCATATATTGAATATTTGGGCAGATTGGCCCCCATATCTCTTGTGTTGTGTTATATTCTACAAATTATTTATTTATTATATGCAAATATCATATCATTGTAGCCATTAATGGCAAGGTCTTATTCTTAAAAAGCTTGAGATTCATACCAAAAATCACATTTGATTGCTAGGATATTCATAGGTTTAATGTTTTGTAGCTTTCAAATTAGTACATAGTAGAGTATATGCTAGGTTTTTATGTTTTTGTCAAAGTTATGATGCATGTATAGGAGTAACTCTTGTTTATATCTTATCTCATGGTGCATAGTTGAGTTAGTTAAGCTTTGAGGTTCTTTAACCTCATTTCCATTGATAAAGCTTTGAGTTAGTTAAGTGTTATGTGGGAGTATTCAAAGGAAAACTCTCCACATGCAGAGGATGGATCAAGGCCAATATGGATAGGTTTAATCATGATAATGAACGTAAACCAATGATGTGTTAGGAAGGAGCAAGGATGCCCCTAGTGTAAGCTAGCCAAGAAACACATGATAGAAAGGAAGTAGAAGATTTTTTTTTGTGAAAGGTGACAAATATGTCTCAAAACATGGCAAAAGGAAATACCATACACATGGATGTTATGAACAAATTAGAAGAACAACGGATGTTATGAATGTAGCTTAGAAGCCTCACGACCTAAAAGTGATTAGCCAAAGGCAAAAATCGTGAGACAAGATATATACTAGAGCAAGAGTCTGAAAAGGTCCAAAAAAAGACACTTGGTAATATACCAATCATGTTTTCTCATCGAGATCTAGTGTGTGCACGTGAAATTAACTACCTCTTGGAGGGAAAATTTGATAGACAAAAAGTGAAGACATCCTAGCCAATGTGTAGGAATGAATTATTTTCAAATTTGATTTGTAAAAGGAAAGTGGAAGGATCGCCATACACATTGCTCTGCTGCTAGCTAGACATCCATAGTCCCGAAAAGATGTATTTGATTCTAATCAAAAATTACTCTACTCCTAGCCAAGCGTCCATAGCCCTGATAGAGATTATTGAAAATACCCCAAGAGTGAGTTATATATCAATTTGCTTTTTCTTGTAGCTTTTGGTTTTTGATTTTTGATTTTTTTGCTTTCGAAAACTTATTTCAGCTCTCTTGATTTTTTTAACAAGGGGTTAAGAACCACGAGATGGCTTGATGGAAGGATGTGGAAGTGACTCATGATGATGAAATTGGCTAGTGTTAACAAATATGTCCAAAATTTCTTCGCAAAAAAGTTTTTAGATGTTGATAGTGATAGGATCTCTAAGAGGCCACCATTCTTTAATTTACCAAGGTGATAAAAGACCAAGGTAAAACATATACCATAGAGATAACTCATTGCAAAATGCGTGCGAATAGACTAACCAACATATCATTGAAGGGATGAAAATGGTGGATTCCTTGTAGAGGAATGAAAAGAAGGGAAAGAAAGAACATCCATGTGTATGTAATACATGATTGCAATGTTTGATCTTTGTACCTTTGATCTTGTTGTTTTTTTTGTTTTCTCATTTTTTTTTGCATTTTATCTTTTTATTGATTTTTAAAATTTTGATGGTTTTAGGAGGTTGGGAGCCACAATGTCACTCTACATGATTAGATCCAAAAATGATGTTCATGATTTCCTTCATAAGGGTGATTAAGCGTATTTGCTTATCGGGAGTCATATTATCCCCAATCTCAATGATTGTGGTGAGATCATACTCAACAAATGACTAGGATTTTTCGTGAAACATGGATTTCACATGTGAGAGCTTGAGTTCCCTATCGAGAGGCTTGATCAAGGCCAATGTGGATAGGTTTAATCATGATAATGAATGTAAAACAATGATGTGTTAGGAAGGAGAAAGGATGCCCCCAAAGTGTAAGTTTCCAAGAAAACACATGATAGATAGGAAGAAGAAGATTTTTTTGTGAAAGGGGACAAAGATGTCTAGAAACATGGAAAAAGGAAATACCATACACATGGATGTTCAACGAGCGAAGTAGAAGAACAACATGTTATGAATGTAGCTTAGAAGCCTCATGATGAAAAATCAAGTAGCCAAAGGCACGAATCATGAGACAAGATACAAACTAGAGCAAGAGTCCGAAAAAGGTCCAAAAAAAAGAAAATTGGTAACATACTAATCCTGTTTGCTCATCGAGATCTAGTGTGTGCACGTGGAAATTAATTACCTCTTGGAGGGAAGATTTGATAGACAACAAGTGAAGACATCCTAGCCAATGTGTAGGAATGATTTATTTTCAAAGTTGATTTGTGAATGGAAAGTGGAAGGATAACCATACATTGCTCCGCTACCAGCCAGACGTCCATAGCCCTGACAAATATGTATTTGATTCTAATTGCAACATTTCTCTAATCCTAGCCAAAGGCGTCCATAGCACTGATAGAGATTATTGAAAATACCCCAAGAGTGAGTTATATATCAATTTGCTTTTTCTTGTAGCTTTTGGTTTTGATTTTTGATTTTTTTTGCTTTCTAAAACTTATTTCAACTCTCTTGATTGTTTTTTAACAAGGGGTTAAGAACCACAGATGGCTTGATGGAAGGATGTGGAAGTGACTGCGATGATGACATTGGCTAGTGTTAACAAATATGTCCAAAATTTCTTCGCAACAAAGTTTTTTAGATGCTGATAGTGATAAGATCTCTAAGAGGCCAGTCGTTCTTTAATTTACCAAGGTGATAAAAGACCAAGGTAAAACAGATACCATAGAGATAAATGTTGCAAAATGCATGTGAATAGACTAACCAACATATCATTGAAGGGATGAAAATGGTGGATTCCTTGTAGAGGAATGAAAAGAAGGGAAAGAAAGAACATCCATGTGTATGTAATACATGATTGCAATGTTTGATCTTTGTACCTTTGATCTTGTTGTTTTTGTTTTTGTTTTCTCATTTTTTTGCATTTTGTCTTTTTATTGATTTTTAAATTTTTGATGGTTTTAGGAGGTTGGGACCAACAATGTCACTCTACATGATAAGATCCAACAATAATGTTCATGATTTCCTTGATAAGGGAGATTAAGCGTGTTTTCTTATCAAGAGTCATATTATCCCCGATCTCAATGATCGTGGTGAGCTCATACTCAACAAATGACTATGGTTTTTGTGAAACATGGATTTCATATGCAAGAGCTTGAGTTCCCTATCAAGAGGTTTATGCACTTTGTGCCATACTTGATGGATGCATTGAGTCTGTGTTCTTGAATCATGTTTGATTTTTACCCTATGATTGTTTGACTTGTTGGGAGCTTTGGAGCCTTTGGAAGTTTTGATATGAACTTGATGAAGAAATTGTTTGGGCTTCTTATAAGCTAATACGTGATTTGTCGATCCCAGAAGTGGGAGAAGAAAGTGAACATTTATGATTAATGATAGGAACTAGAGAAATGATGGCGGGTTTGCCCCGGTCATTGATAAAAGAATAACATGATGGGTAAAAAGGATAAGGTCCAAGAATTGAAGAGGATGAGCTACCCGTAGGTGATCCACTGATAGAAGATGATAGAGGGCTACTAGGATGTGGCCCCAAGATGGAAGATAAAGGTCTACTCGCAAGTTTCCCATAGATAGAAGAGGATGAAGGGCTACTAGGATGTGGCCCAAGAATAGAAGGTAATGGGTTACCCCAAGGTGAATCATAAATGAAAGATAATGGAGGGCTACTAGGACATGGCCCCAAAATGGAAGAAGATAATGAGGGAATACTAGGGGGTGACCTAAAAGTAGAAAATGTAGGGATACCAGATGGTGGCCCCAAGATAGCAAAAGGTGATGGACTCGTAGGACATGGCCCAAGAATGGAGGATAAAGGGCTACATGGAGCATACCCACTAATAGACGACAAAGGGCTACTAGGATGTGGCCCAAGAGAAGATGAGGATGGGCTACTAGGATGTGGCCCACACATGGAAGATGGTGATGAAGGGCTACCGGTAGTGACCTACGGTGTGATTGTGATTGAGGAATCATGATAGATAAAGAATGATTGGGTAACGAGAAGAAGGGCCATGGATCAATGCTAGACCCCGACATCTCATCATGCTCAGAGGAAGGTGAAGATGGGATAATAGAAGAAGAATCAAGTTCCATGACCTTAGGCTCTTCATCTAAATTCTGAAAAAAGGAATCAACTTCTTCTCCCCAATATGTAGGCGTATCGAGTTCCGAAAGAATCCTTGTTTTCAATCCTCTAGAGGGATATCTTCATGTAGTCTAACTATTCCTTCATTCTGAGAGAAATCAATTAGTAGAAGTTGTTGTTATTTGACCATAAGAGGTTGACTAAAAGAAACGGGTCCAACACATGGAAGTTTTAGAATACATGTGATGATGTAGATGAGGGGAATAATTTACCTTATCGTGTCCACAAATGAAGAGTTTTGATAGTGCTTCAAAAATATATCTTAGCACATGGCTTCTTTCTAATGGTTTGATGTGGTCATAGACATTGATATTTAGAAGATGGATGAGGAAATGGTACAATATGGTTGAAAGGGCTCAAGGCCAAAGAGTGATTGAAGTTTGGACCGATAGTAGAAGACAAATCAAGAGAGGAAGTAGGCTTGGAGGTAGGCATCTCATGAATGGATGATTTGGATCTAGACTTAGATCATTTTTCTAAAAGATGACCTAATGTGGGAAGGAAAATAGGATCGCATAGCCATCTGTTAAGTTGTGATGTAGGAGTCGAATTGGATGATTGACTAGAGGGAATACAAGTCGTGGAACTCTTTGACAGAGGAAGGGGTCATTGAAGCGACTGATAAAGGTGGTCTTGTGAAGGAAGGGAGGACTGTGACTCAAGAACTGAATTATATGTTTTATCGACAAAACTTGGAGTCGTACGAATCTTCAAAGGAGGAAGATGTCATTGAGGTGATTGGGAAAAAAATTCCCTAGAAGAAAGGGAGAACTATGATTCAGGACTTGATCTAGGGGTATTCGAATTATAGTTGGGATCCAAATATTTAGAAGAAGAGTGGGAATCTAAATAGTAGTTTGGATCTAAATATGAAGAAGAGTGGGTGGAACTGAATAAGAATTTGGATCTGAAAGCGTCCGAACCATACCCCTAAATATGACCTAAAGGCGGGAACAAGGTACCTATATGAGTTTTCCAGTGTGAAGAACCAAATGAGATTTAGTCATGATAAGGATATTTTGATGTGAATGCTGAATCTAGGTTCCCTACTTTCACAAGCACGAGGAACTAGGTGATAATCAATCATTGTTGGTGTTGTTTAGCACAAATGCCTAGACCTAGATAGTGTGATCAAAATTCTTCAAAGTGAAGAAGGCTCCATGTTGATTCGGGTAGCATAACGGAAACCAACTAGACACTTTGTAAGTACATAGATGCTTGCATGATTTTCCAAAGGGAACCTAAGGAAAATATATATCATGATGACACAATTTCAACGATCTAATCAAGGTTTTGACAAGTTATAAGTGTGAAAGATCAAAGGATCTAAAAGGATTGTTCCTAGACAAATGAGTTTATAAGATGAATGATTACAAGGAACTATCATGCAAGTGCAAAACACAAAACCAATCAATAAGGAAATAATCCCTATGCAAATGCATGTCTCAATGATAGTTCAACACAAAGATGATCAACACAATGTTAATGCTTAAGTCAAGTTCGAAATGAACAAGGCGTAAGTATTAGTAAGGGGTAGATGTGACTCCCAATCAAAGGATACCATGACGAGTTTAACAACCAATAAGGCCTAAATGTCAAAGGGTGAGGATTACAAATGTAAGCTACGTAACCACACCAATTAGACACATTAATCAAGCTTTGCAAAGAAGTGAGATATTAGTGCCAAAGTGGTATCGAAATGACGCAAACAAAGTAAATGAAACTCTTCAATATTTTAGACAATGTTTGAAGTAAAACTAAGTCAAAGTATACTAAGGATGTGCTAAAATGTGGGTAGCGTAATGCCACAATGCAGACACTTAGATCACATTTATGAGAAACATGATGTAAGTATCTTAATTGTGTCAAGACAATGCAAACAAGGTAACACGTCAAAGGGAGATAAAATGATGAATCAATCCTAACTATGATGATGATCTTGAAATCAAGATCAAGTGGCTATCAAGATATAAAAATGTACCCACACACTTTAGATGTTTAACAACTCAGCTGTAAACATGGATGAGCGTAAATGGACATAAAAGTGGAAAAAACCATGTATAATAACACTCACAAGAGATGCCTTCCTTATCACAAATGGGCAACAATAATGCAAAGGTATAGATCAAATGAGGTGAAAATAAACTAAGTGTCACTTGGATATATTTTTGTCTCGTCCTAAGTCGAGAAAGAAACTAAGCTAAGTAATACGTCATAAATATCGTGATGAGTGAAACTTAGTTTCAAATTAAGTGGACTCTTTACCTTATTCAAAAACAAGGTTTAGAGTTCAAGTAAGTCATCACTTCGTGAGATCTTGACAAGACATGATGGTTTGGACTAGCAAAGTGGGCCCCAAGAGTACACGGCTTTCCTAGGTAGTTCACTCAACTAGGTGTCACAAGTTTGTCTAATGCGAGCTCAATTTGCCAAAAAAGTTCGCAATGACTAATCTTGGTTTATCTCGGATTTACTTTACCCCCTTCTAACACAATGAGAAACTAGTGCATTCAGTTGTATTATCATTGGAGTCGCGATACGAACAACTTTGACTCTAACTCACAAAATGTATTACTACTCAAGTAGGTAAGCGGAGCACTTCCCATTTCATCCACAAGGTTACTCAGTGGTGGACTACTTTGGGGTTCCTAGAACCACCCCCATTGTTATAGCTTAAGGTGTTATGCCAAAGGGGTTATGTTCTAGTTAAGTGGATAGGATGTACCCTTTTCCAAACTTGCATATACAATGTGTGATGAATGTGGTGTGTTTTTTTATCTTTTTAAACTTAGTGTGGTTTTTCGTAGCAAACCTTTTGAAACCTACAAGAAATGAGTTAGCCTTTGTTTTAGCCTCTAATTCTTTGACATGCGATTTTGGTTCTACACACTAAGATTAGTAATTTTCCAATAACATTATATAAAAGAGATAAGGTGTTGCTTTTGATTTCCCAAATCATCCTAAGACACAAGGAAAAAGCATATACAACAAGCTATCCCACTCCATTTTTCTAAGAAATGGAAAATACTTTAAGTAATTAGTGAAAAAGAAACCCCTTTTTAGCCAACTTTGAAAGTTAATCCTTTATAAAACTCAAATTAAAGTGTTTAGAAAGAAAAGAAAAGGTTTTTGAAACGTTTTTGATCCCCAAGATCACCTAGAAGGTGTGAGGGAAGAGCATATGTACTTCAAAAGACCTATACAAATGAAAAATGCAAACACTTAACTAAGTTAGGCTAAAAATAAGATCAAAAGAACTCCGCAAACCACTAATTAGTCCCACAAATACCTTTCAAAGTGTTAGAATAACCCAAAAAGTAGTTTTGCAAACTTTAAGACATGTTAGAAAATGAATAGTTAGTTAATAAAGTAACCCATAATTTTTTTGTAAGTCAAAATCCTAATTTTATGTTTCCATTGCGTAGTTCTCTTCAATACCTTTCCAATACAAAAAAATAGATGCATTTCAAGTTCGGGAGAAAACGTTATGGCCTCTGGAAGATAGGTAATGAATACAACTCAACACATTTATGCCCAGAATGACATGTGCGCACCCGCAATGACGTGTACGTGCCCGTAATGATAGATACATGCCCAGAATGATGCACACGCATCCATGTGTAAATAAAATAGTAAAATTTATGCCTGTGTGCCCTGAACGACATGTGCGTGCCCAAAATGATAGATATGCACCCAAAATGACATGTACACACCCAAAATGACATGTACACACCCTAAAATGATGGATACACACCCATAATGACAGATACATTTTGGTTTAGGATGCCTACGTGTACCCCTATAAAACCATAGAAAATCATGGGAATAAAAAATCTAAAAATGCTAACAGTTAGTTTTTCACCATTAAAACCTATTTCTAGCTTTAACCCATTAAAAATTCATGCAAAAGGGATATTTAGCCCACCTAAAGTTAGAAATCTATTAGAAAACAAGATATTTAACCCTAAAAGCATGAAAAATGGTTAGATATGGAAATGAAAAGCTTGAAATATCACCATTAATGGAGTATGGACTAAGAGTCCCATCGGGCGTGGCAAATGTGAACAAGGAAGAGTTTGCAAAAGATATGAAAATGGTGTAAGAACACTTAAGAAAACCCAAAGATTTAAACAAAAAAATCAATGGACCGTCATGATAAGAAATAAGAAAGGAATCATTACTTTGCATGTATTAATCTTGAAGTAAACAAGCAAACCTAACATGTCTAGTTATCCTCTATTCTTGAAATCTTTGTAAATGAACCTAATAAAGATCCTAAGCAATGAATTTGTGATTATGAGAATGGGAGCTCACCATTAATGGCTACAAAGCCACATGGTTCTTCCCATTTACTCAAATCTTGAGTGTGTAGTGCAATAACAAAGCAAATAACTCAATAAAAAAATGAAAAGAAACTCTTAATCCTAAACAAAATACTATAATTTATGCTTTAGAAAGGAGGATGTGTTCTTAGAAATGGTCTAGCGGTAATAGGGTGTTTATAGTTTTCCATTTCCAAGAATGGGAGAATTTTGGTGCAAGTGGGACAAATGAATAAGCCAAAAAGCACTTTATGTCTTAGAGGAGGTTAAACAAGGCTTAGGCTAGTTAATCTAGGTTTAGGCTAATTAATCCTGATTAGTGAGGAATTAGGGTTCTGAGAGAGTTGTGAGGGGTCTACTTAATCCAATGAAATGGATTGATAACCTAGGAAGCTAGTAGAAGCGGTTTAGAAGGAGACTCAAAAGGGGATTCAACTAATAAGAGGCTATATTAGCCTATTTAGTCAATTACAAGAGGAATACGACGAAAAGGATGTCATAAAAGGAGAGTTAGATAGTCCTAATTGATGAGGCATTATCAATTTGCAAGGAATAGAATAGTTAGTACAATATTAAGAATAATGGTGCTTTGATCAAACTATAGGTGTCTACAACACTCTTATATCTCCACACCAAATGAAATCTCAGCCCCCATTGTATATTGTGGACACTTCAGCTCTGCCGGGGAACTAGTGACCCCACGAACTTGTTCCGTTTGGGCCTCGTGTGCCCATAATCACCGATCCGCTTGCAAAAACCACTATCTCCCGACCTCCTTTGATTTACGGCTCCCAAGACAATGCGGAGAACCATAACCACCTACATTATTCCTTATTGGCCTTCAAAATCTGACTTACCCGCAATACAAAGGACCCTTTATAATGTGTCTCCAAATCGGGCGGGAACCTTAGTTCCATCCGCAGCCCCCAAACCGTAGTACATTAAAATAGGCCATTTTTCCACTTTTATCATTTTTTGTAAATTTTTGGCTAAGTGTTGAACCAAAACAAAGGGAAATGCTTTCAAATGATTCCAAGTTCCCACAATCAACACAAATACCTAAAATTTTCTAGATTCCCCATTGAATCTCTATTAGTCGCTCAAGTCCATTTTGTCAAGTTCTCCATTTTTGCCAGGGGTAAAAGTGGATAACAATTTATCAACTCACGTGGACATCTTCTTGCTAGATGATTTGATCAGTGGCCTTGAAGTATCTATTGGGCATGGATTCAACTTGGTAAACATGAAAACTAATCTGAAACTTGAAGAACAACCCCCGAATTGCTTGAAGCATTGCTTGAACATGAAACTAATTTTTTTTCTTGAATTGATCAATCACATCATACAATCTTCTGAACAAATTTTTATGTGAGTGGAAAATTGTTTTGAATCTAAAATCTCATCTCTTTCCTTTGCAACTGATATGTTGGGATGGAAAATGAATTTCTGAAGCAGTCCCAAATCTAATTTTTTGCCAAGTATGAAGAACACCGATCTAATTTCTTGACAAGTTGAAATATTGCGAGTTTTATAATCACATGCTGATTTGGAGTTCACTTGGAATACTAAAACCTTACTTTCAAAAACACTTCCTTTCCTAAAATGTACTTTGAAATAACAACAACAATGAAAAATATGTACAAAAGGAAAGATCATAAATGTTCTAAGTGAAAACATGCAGTGTGCACAAGTACTTCTGCTGAAAACAAACATACCTACTCTAATCTAACCAGAGGCAAAGGGAAATCAAACAAATCCAAGAATGGCGGCAAGGAGAAGTAGCTAGCTTTCCTTAAAATTTGAGACCATGTAACTGATTTTGCAAAGGAAATGGCCTTAAATAAGAGTGAAAAACTAACTTGAAGCTGGTTTTTCACCCTATTCATCAAGGTATCAATTGGAAATAGAACAAATACCTCTTTTAGTTGCTCTACATTTGGATTTGAGAGGTATTGCGGCTGATCCTTGGTACACTGAAGCTCTTCCTCATGCTTTAAAATAAGCATGACTGTTCAAACTCCTTCCTTGGATCTAAAGAAGCCAAATATTTGATTGGGAAAGGCATGATCCTTAGAGTTTTTCCATTGCTATGAAGCTCAATCCCACAATTAGGATCTTCTCGCAGACTTCCTTCCTGAAGGTGGCTGTTTGTAGGTTGATTTTTGCTTTGTTTTGCCTCTATAAGTAGCTCTTCTTCTGCCTTGATGACTGACTTGGCATGGTTTTCATCATCTTTCTCTTCCTCTTCCACATGAAACTCCTTATGACTAATTGTAACATCTAATGGAGTTCTTGGTGAATCACTGCAACTAGTTGAAGCTTGCTGCTCACTTGGGAGTTTCTCCTCCTCTACTTGAAGACCAAATTGATCAATTTTCTGCTCTTGAGGACTGTTATGGGAAACAAGGTCTTCTTGGATGCTCTCCTCCATGATAGGTTCATCAACAAAATCAGATTCCACAAATGAAAGCAAGAAGCTTTCAATGATGTCATCTTCATCTAAAGTCTCTAAATCTAATTTAGTTTCTTCTACATGCTCCTCTTCTTTTGGATTTGGAGTTGATTCTTCCTCTTCCATTGATTTTGCAATCTATGATTAATCAACAACTTTAGAGAAGATGGTGCCAATATGCACATTGCACTCGGAGCAAATATATTGTTGGTCATCATCTTCTTGTGCTTGTTCCTCTCTGCAACATCAACTCTCACCACTTGTTCTTCAACTCCAACCTCCTTTGAAGGCCTATTTAGTACTCGGGAATTTGATTTAAGTTGAACTTTGCATCCCACTCTTTCAAATTTCTTGCAAGTTCCTCTCTTCTAGTCTCTTTTTCTTAGTGCCCTTCTTGACTAATTTTCTGATTTTGTTCTTCCAAAAATGGGTTTGGGATTGCAAGAGGAGGGGTGGGTTGGGTATAAACTGATTTTTGCAATGTTTTTGGTGAAGGGGAAGGTTTTTCACTTTCTTGTTAAGGAGAAGGAGGTTTGGAAGGAAAAGGGATAGAGAATTGAAGGTGGGGTTGAAGGGTAGAAGATGGAGAAGTGGAATTCTCAATGGAGTCAACAAGTAAAAGCTAGGAATTTGAAAAATACGCTTTGAGATGGTGTAGGTTGGGGAAGAGGAATGGGAGGGCTGTAAGATGATAGTGTAGGAATTACCCATTGACAGGGTTGCCTAACACTAGATTCATGAGCCTCCATCCTTTTAACCCACTCTACAACTTGAGTTATTTTTTTGATTATAAACTACAAATTTTGTTGAGGATTGAACTTACTTGGTATAGGGCCAGTCCATGGATATGGAATCCTAAAACCAATCTTAGTTACCTTCATTGTCTTCTAAATCTTTATCTTTACCATGCTCAACTCCAATTCTTGAACCTTTCTCTACAAATCAACATTTCCAGTGTGTAGGATGGCCTCCAAAATCTGCATACTCCTACTATTTAATAGCTCCATAGTTTGGAGAATGACTAAACTGATTTTTATTTGACTCATAGGGGTATGCATACTCAATTTGATATTGATCATAGAACTGATCTGGAGTTGTGTTATAATAACTTGGGGATGGACTTGAATGGAAATGTTGTTGCTGCAAATGAGAGTTCCATGATGGAAATGAATTCATGATTGCACAACTTTATGAATGGAAGGAAATTAAAGGATATGGAAAGAAAAATGGATGAAAAGGGAAGGTCTCAGTAACTCGAGAAAATGGGTTGTTTTTGATCAATGGAGTCACTAGATATGCTTTGAACGTGCCTCTAAAGGTTGGATTTCACCAAGAGCACAACTAAATTGATGGAATGAAAATGTAAATCTCCTCAATCTTGTCGCACTGGGCATGCCGAATGGTTAGGAAATGAAGGCACCAAGGTGGCTAGGATGCACACTTGTGAAAGATATGACTTCAAAGCTTGTCCCATCGTGGCATGCCAAAATTTTTATCACCAAAAACAATACCCTCCTATTTGGCATGCCTATGTGAATGAGAAACCAATGTTTTTGGTTAACATTTGACCATTTCTCAAGTTGTGGGAATTTATACTTGAGATGGACCTCCAGAGAAGGCTGACTTTCTCTACCTAAATCTAATGCTAAACTACTCCCAGAAGGGAAAATGCAACTAACTAAAACTTATCTAACCATGCTAAGGGATGAGGGAGAGAGAGGGAGTGCTAGAGAGATGCTTAAAAGGAAATCCTAAGCTAAAATGTGCTGATAACACCAAAAAGGGTGTATAATATCTTGTTTGAGGGAGAAGGGATGAAGAGAATGCAAGTAAGGAAAGGTGAGACAACTATGACACAAACTAAGGCTCCATTCACGATATTTTCTCTATGAAATAAAACAACACAAACCTATAAATGAGAAATACATCCACACAATGAAACAACGAGGATAGAGAGACAAGGAGATATAATAAAATGAATGCCGGGGTTGAAAGAAAACCCAAAAATAGAAATTTTATTGTTCTTACAATATGAAAGTCTATTACATCTACAGAGCAGAGGTAGAAGAACACTTTCCGCACCCATGTGAAGGTTTTCACTCATTTGTGTTGAGAAACAAATGGAAAAAGTTTTCCCATATCCTAGAATATCCTAGAGAGAGAGAGAGAGAGAGAGAGAGAGAGAGTCCCAAATTTTCCCCTTCACCCACAAAAAAAGTCATTAATGATTTAAAATAGGCATGCGAGACCTCTGCTAAGTCCATTGCCCAATTTCCTTTACTTCTTTGGAGAAGAAAAGAGACAATACTCCATTAAATTTGATCTCAATTGCACTGGAAGTGTGCTTTGAATGCTGGAATTTTTAATCCCTTTTTACCCACATAATCTCACCAAAGTTCTATTTTTGATTTCATGATGTAGAGTACTTGAGAGACGTTTCCAAAAATTCCAAGATCTTGAAAAACAGAGAATTTGGGAGAAAGTTATGCCGAATCAGATTTACGAAATGTCATTACTAGCTTGCCTTCTTTATGGGTTTGTGAGGTGCAACCGCTTTACTTCTTGTCCTTTGTTGTGGATTTTTTAAAGTTCTTTGCTCAAAATTTCGAGCCCCAGTTACTTTGGAGTAGTGGCGGGTCGTAACTCTGCATCACTCTCCTCGCCTTTACTTCTTTGCGGGTTTTTGGGATGACTTGACTCAGTCATGTGAGTGGGCATTACTTTGAAGTAGTGCCACATCAAAACTCTACAACACTCTACCTTTTTCCTTTACACTTCAGGTTTTTACATGTGCATTACTCGCTCCTTTTTTATGGGTTTCGACCCTTGTTACTTCTCGCTTCCCAGAGTTTGTTTTGTTCTATGTTTTTGTGAGCTTGATTTACTTGGGACTTAGGGCCTCCATTGATTCGCAGTTGGTGTGAGCCACATTCAAATATCACTCTCCTTTATTTCACCATTACGAGATTTGGGAGTTCTTGACTCGGTCTTTGACCCGACCACTACTCATAGTTAGCACGAGTCATTTCCTGCACCACACTCCTTTACCTTTTCAAGATTTGTGGGGATTGGGAAGGCTTTAATTGTGGATTTCCAACCACCACTTACTCTAGCTCGAATGAGATATATTCTGAGTTATTTTCCACTTTTTTTGTAGAGTTTGCAGGTTTGCGGGGAAATGATGTCCCGCGGGAACTAGTTCCCACAGGGCCCTTAGTTCCCACTTTATCTAAATATCTCACAATTCATTCAAACCGCTCGCCGCCCTTTATTTTATGGGTTCACTTGTATTGCAGGAACAACGTTTTACAAGGAACATGTTCCCCATAGATCCCATTCTCATGCACCCTTATATCTCCACACCAAATGAACTGCCGGCCCCGTTGGATATTGTAGACACTTTGGCTGCGGGGAATCGGTGACCCCACAAAACTTGTTCCACTTGGGCCTCGTGTGCCCGAAATCACCGATCCGCCCACAAACCACTATCTCGCTCAGCGTCCTTTGATTTGTGGCTCCCAATCCAATGCGGAGAACCATGACCCCATCCAAATTGTTTTGTTTGGGCCTTCAAAAGTTGAATTACCCATAGTAAAAAGGAAATTTTACAATGCAGCTCTAAACCAAGGGTGGGGAACCTTAGTTTCATCCGCACTTCTTCCATCCCCAGCCCCTAGACCCACAATATATTAAAATAGGCCATTTTCCCACTTTTATTATTTTTGCAATTTTTGGCTAAGTGCTAAACCAAAGCAAAGGGAATTTCCTTCAAATTATTCCAAGTGCCCACAATCAACAAAAATACTTGAATTTTCTAGATTCTCCATTGAAGCTCTATCATCTACTCAGTTTATTTTGTCAAGTTGCCCATTTTTTCCAAGGGTAAAAATGGATAACATGCTACATTCACAACTATAAGGAAAGTTAACACGCATGTGTATATAGAAAATATAATGACATACTGAATATCTGACTAACATAGTAAGCAAAGTGTACATGTGAGTTTAAGTAAGCAAGGAAAATGTGCAACAAAGATATGTAACATGTTGTGAATGTGAATGGAATGGAATGCAAAGTGAGTGTGATAGAGCAACGTGTTCCATAAGCTAATGTGAATGAGTATGCATGAGATGAGGTTCATTTATAAATGCCCCCTCAACAGTTGAGAATGAACCATAAAACAAGAGTGCATCATCATGAAATGGTTCAAATTGTGTGCTAGAAAAATATTATCAATGAAGCATATAGCATGAAGTGTGAATGAGTTTTGTAAGGTTCATTTCATATTTATACCCTCGGTAGTAAAGTATGAACCGTGAAACTAGAGTGCATCATCGTGTAGTGACGATGTGTAAGAATGTGTTTGTTAGAAAGATGTCTCATGAATGCACCGCATGTGATATGTGTCATGTGATGTGAGGTCCATGAATGTACCATGCCCTTAATTATTAAGTGTGAACATTATCATGAGAGTTCGCCATAGGGTAATGATTATACAAGTGTATCAAGATGTGTGAGATACGTGTGAAAGTCTAGATGTGAAGCGTAAGGTGAAAAAATAGAAATATGAGACACCCGATAATGATAGAAGGGGGAAGTAAGCATGATGCTCCCTAAGTTAATGATGTGAATAAGCTATCCGATAAAATTGAAGGAAAGGGTGTGCCACCCAATGCTTGCAGAGATGTAGGCGTGTGACCATGCTTTGAGATCGGTGATGTATGAGGCGATTCTGTAGTGATGAATGAGACCTATGTGCATGAGACCTATGAGGTGATGGAAACCTATGTAAAGGAGACCACAGAGATGATGTGAACCTATGTGAAGGAGACCAAGATAGTGATGTGGAACTATGTGAAGGAGACCAAGAAGGTAATTTGCACCTATGTGAAGGAGACTGCAAAGGTGATGTAAACCTATGTGAAGGAGATGTCCGAATAGTGGACCTAGACTAATGAGATGTACTAGTAGACTCTGCTGAGAGCGAGTAGGTCATGTGTGAACATGAGAGCTAGGAGAATATCGCACTTTAGATTTGAGAGGTCGTGGGGACCTAAATGATCTAGTGAGTGTAATGGAAACCTCAAGAGGAGGATATGACCACGATGTGCATGGAAAAACATTGTTGATAGTAATGACTAGCTTATTGTGAATGAACTTTAGACACAAATGATTCATGGAAATAATATCGTGAGTAGTACGGAGCCGGGGAAGACCTAAGATCATGTCACACCATTTAACCAAGGTGCCACAAGAAATGACACAAGCATGGTAAGAGGACCGATTATGACTAGAAACTTGACATAACCGTAAGATTTAGGAACCGTATATGAAATATGAGAGGGTGGATAATTAATGGCAACGAGGAGCACAATAGAACACACACAAAGATGATATGACATGATGATCATGGTATTGTTATTAATATAAGATCTGATAGAAGCATTGATATGTAATGTGTCAAAAGAGAATGTAGCATGATAGTCATGATCAGATAATGCAATGAATGGTGGAGATGCATCAGCGTGAGAAACTAGAAAATAAAGAGCCCCCAATGAAGGAGGAGGCACTACATGATATGTATGATTAGCTGAAGAGTTAGCAACTTACTTGTCATGCTTAGGAAGAGGATTTTTGAAGATCTTGAGCTTATGATTTTCGTTGACCGGTGTAGATGTCGTAGATCAGGAAGCTCAATTGCATTGTTATTGATGAGATCTTGAATAAGATTTCATAGTTTGAAACATCGATCTGTGGAATGCTCGACCCATTAATGATAGTCACATCTAAAATTTTCATTGAAATAGTGTCCTTTAGGGTGAGATGGATCCAAATTAAGCGGTGGAGGAAGTGTATTAAGATTGCTCTTAATAAGTTACGGTAATAGAATATGCGAGCATAAGGAAATTTTGTGAATGTATGCGTTGGAAATTTCCATTGAAGATTTTAGGTTTAGAGATGGTGTTGACAATAGCTTTAGCTTTAGTAGGTTTAGTAGATGGCTTAAAAGTTGATTTGTTTAGAAATCGAGTCAAAGATGAAGCTTGCCCATGATATTTAAGTTTACCCATGGAAATTAATGTTCTTTTACATAGCTCAAGAGTATGGTATAGCTGATCAAATGATGGAGAGGTCTCAAAGATGACACTCTCTTGCAAAGGAGGCAAAAGACTTTGGACAAATAGATCTTGAAGTTCAGAGTCTACAAGTACATTAGACATCTTAGCTAGGTTGTTCTTATATTGTAAAACATAATCCGCTAGATGCTCATTAGATCCTTGTTTAATTTGTGCAAGTTGAGCATAGGAGATCTTAGAGCCGATATTGATTGAGAAATGCACAAGAAAAAATCATTGGCTAGATGTATAAATGATGTTACCGAGTGGAAAGGTAGATCGTAGAACCAATGCATTGCATAATCTTGAAGACTTATAGGAAATATTTTTGTGAGTAAAGTATGATCATCGATATAATATAAATATGCCACATGAAATGCTTGAATACGCTCTCAAGGATCACCATGGACATTGAAGGTGGGAATCTTAGGGGTGAAAAAATTTGGCACAAATGGTGGGTGCGAAAGGAGTATGAAGAAGCAAAGTGGAATCAAGAGATGGAGATGCACGAGAAGTATCCTACTACAGTTAATGATTTGAACTTGGAGATCCTGATAAAGAGAGGCTAGGTCTTGAATTCCAATAGAATATACTTACCGCATGTGATAAATAAGAGGTGGATTGAAGTGATTGGTGGGAGTAAGAACAAAAACGGAACCGTAGCAAAGGCGGAAGAGTGGAAGCATGGGGTTGAGTAGCGATAGGCATAAAAGTGGGGATGGATACATGAACATTAAGCTCAACCAAATTGGTGGCCTCCTCACAAAAAAAAGTAGATCTAGATCTTGAGGATGTTCAACAGGGATGATCATGGGATTCATTAAATTTTCCATACGATTGAGCCATGATGGGAGAAGAATAGGAGAGTATTCGAAGGAAAATTTCACCAAATGATTTAACAAATATATAATTTTTTTGAAATTATAATTATAGAGTCACAACGAAATAATAAGCAATGAATTACAAATATTTCCTAAGTAATAAGCTAGATGAAAATGAAACCCTAGGTGCAATAACAGGATAAAGTACTTATTTGATTTCAAAATAAATCCCAAGTATGTCGATTTGGAAAACTTATGAACATGAGGAGGCATCTGTCATGCAACCGCATACGAAATTTACGAAATGTTAGAATAAGATGGAATGGGGCACTGGATCAAGTCGGGGCATTTGGACATTGGACACCTCTGCTTTGGGCACCCGTGAATTTCTCACTCGATTGGGGAATTTATTTGGTAACTTAAAGAAAGAGAGATTTGAGATCTCTAAAGTGTTAATCTATTAGGCCAAGGAGTCAAAAACAACATAAAAAGGGACAAAAACAAAACAATCCAAAATTAAATCAGAAGAATAAAAATCAAACACGCCAATAGAAAAGGAAACACACAACTGAAAAAGTAGACTATAATATAATGCAAGAAGAACTTACACTACTGATGAAATAACTTAAGATGTTTCCCACTATGAGGCAACAAAAGTTGAGTTCCATCAAGGTATGACAGATAAAATCTATTTTCTCCACACAATTGATGAATCTTAAAGGGTCATCTCCATAAGGAATCAAATTTTCCATGCATTCCCTTTGGTTCTCTTATTTTGTCCCATAACAAAATGAGGTCTCCAACCTGGAAATCTCACTGCTTAGATTTCTTATCAAATTCATTTTTGAATTTTTATTGATGTTCCATGATCTTGTTAACCACTCGGAACTTTTTTCCTCTAACTCTATCAAGTACATGATTCTTTTTCCACAAAATCCTGGAAGGTATCATCTTCAATCATTTTGGCCAACCTTAAGGCTGACAATTCCAAAGAGATAGGAATCTCCGCATCAACACCATACAAAACCTGAAAAGGTGACATCCCAATAGCTCACTTTAGAGTAATACAATCAGCCCAGAGTGCATCATACAATGCTTTGTGCCATGTTTGTTGATTTTCATCAACTAACTTCCTGATTATAGTCACCAATTTTTTATTACTTGATTCCACCTAACCATTTCCTTAAGGGTAATAATCAGATGAGTGAGCCAAGGTAATCCCATAACCATAGAAAAATTCATTGAGTTCATAAGATGAAAAATTAGAAGTGTTATCAAAAACAATATTATGAGGAACACCAAATTTGACTATTATATTCTCCTTAATGAAGTTATATACAAATTTGGAGGTAACATATTTTATCGGGATGGATTCCACCCACTTTATGAAATAATCAGTTGCAGAATCAAGACATAACTATGTCTGACACTAGACAAAGGATTCAATGCTCCAATAAAATCGGTTCCCGTTCTTCAAAGGGTTCTCAATCACCATTGGCCTTAGGGAAGTGCTGCCAATGTTAGGAAATATAACGTTTACATGTAATTAACAAGTTACCATGTAGTAAACATTACTTACGATTATATGGCTAGATCATATTGTTGTATATAACAAACCAATATGGTTGTTAAACCCGTATCTCTATTAACGGGTCATTTGTTATTTGTGCTTCCTATTAATTAGGAAGTTGGTTTGTTGTTTCCATGGCTATATAATAGCCATTGTATTGTGCTTGTGGTGATATATAGAGAATTCAAATTTTTGTATGCAAATTTCTCATACCTATGATTTGGTATCGTGAGCGACTATGTGATTCTGAAAAATTGAGTGGGGAAACTCTAGTTTTGATCCAAATGCCCGTCTATGAAATTCATTGATATGAGAAAGTTTAGTTAGTTTGGTGAGTTTTTTTAAAAAGTTTATAGGTATAGACTTCTATTATGATAGCTTGGCTCTTTCTTCTACCAACTACCTATCAATAAGACTGTGCACGGTGTCCTTTACCAGTTCTACCTAGTATTTCCACTCATTTAGAATCATTTTCCATATGGGTGTTTTGCCCAATACAACGGGTGTATCTTTAGGGTACGTTTTCATATCCATTCACGTGTACAACTTCATGCGCTCATCTATCATCAGGATCCAAACAACTCAAAGTTGAGACACACAAACTAGTAAATTCTTAGTGATCTAGCTCTATTTTTTTTTCTTGAAGTGGACATTAATTCCCTCCAATAGATCTTAACTTCTCTGTGAGCTTCAACACAATCATCCTTCTCTGGATCAAATTATGTGGGAGATTTTATTCATGTATAATGACATATATGTGATACTTGGAATTATATATATATATATATATATCATGCATGTAATTTTTTTTGAAGGATTCATACGACTCACAAAACTATTACACTCGTATTCTTTGCAAGTGTTGACTCTTCAGGAGATCTATTCCATCTGTTAGTGTTGTGCATATTGTATTCTGTGGACTATGTGTATCCATCGAACTCATTATCTACACACATTTGCTGAATGCAAACTCTTCCCTCCAACACACGTAGCTACCCATCACACGAGAAATATTTTGTTTTTTTCATGCCTTCTTCTCCACTTTTATCTCGATCCTGGCAAGCCGTGATCTACTTCATGCATTCCCATGTGCTCTATCGACCCTCCTTACACTCAACCTATGTGGAGTCTTCATCTATCATCCATCCCCTGAAGGAGACATGCAAAATAAAATAAGTCCATGTAGAATGGCATGGCAACATGGCAGCCTTAGAGGCAAGAAATGAAAAATTTTATTGGTATGAATTGACTAGTATATTTTGTTATATGGGTAGTAAAATGTTATTGGGTACGGGTCTAAAAGAGTTAAAAGTTTATTATTTATTTTTTTTTTAGTTTGTTTATGTCACAAGCATTTCATTTTAATGTCTAGTTTAGTAAAGCTATAAAGTGTCATTTAGGTGGTTTTAGGTTATTCTGTGTTTGGTTTAGATAGATCTTTAATTGGTCCACATTTCAAATCTAATTAAAAGAGTAATGTCCATTGTGTTTAAAAGTAAAGTCAAGATTGTCTTATCATGCATATTTTAAAGTTTATAAAAGTCTATATTATTTTTTAGTCATGTGTCGTCAAATAGTTGAGTTATAGTCAAATTTGTAATGTCGTTGAAAGTATTGTTTTAGTCTTTAAGTGTCATTATTTTGTGTTGGTAATTTTGTTTTCAAAGATTCAAAAATTGAGTCATTGTAAAAGTCCAATTTTTTTCCTTGCGGATGCATTTTTGGTGTTACCCGATGTCCACAAAATAAATGATTTCACATTGTGGGGGAGACAAAATAAACCCAATGTGGAAACTATTGAGCATCCAAGTCAAATCCAACTGAGCTAGCAACATGTTAATGGAGGACGAAGGCATCGAGGTCGGAGGTCAAGTAATGACCTCTTGTCAATGCACCAACGGGGGCCACTTCGCTACTTCTTTGGTGGCACGTGTGTGAGTGGTGTGCCTTATTTTAGCATGCAGTGTGTTTGATTTCAGCATTTCAGTGTGGTGTGATTTCAATTTTTCAAAAATTCAGTGTGGTGTGAGAAACAAGAACAAAGGTTCATTCATGTTCACTAGTATATGTGGTTATTCCTACATAGTTCCCTGATGTAATAACATAGTGAAGAACATATAGCACAATGAAATGCAACATCATGAGTCTTGAAGAGGTTGAACAATCAGATGTGTTCCTATTCATACCTAGGTTTTTGGTTAGCCTCTAGAAAACCATTGAAGGTTGTTCAGATGTGTTCTTGCTTGAGTTCCCACATTGCTAGATCAAATGTGTTCCCTAGGGTGGTGGTTGATAAGAAAATGGTTCCCGAGCATGTTCCCATCCTTATCAGTTAGATGTGTCTACAACAACACATGGTTGATAAGAAGTTGATGTGTTCCTTCTTCTACCTTTAGTTTGAGTGTTGTACCAAGATCATGAGCAAGCACTCGGAAAGCTGCAAAAATGTGTGATAGTTGTTTACTACCATGTAAAAATTAAGGGGGAATGTTAGGAAATATAATGTTTACATGTAGTTAGCGAGTTACCATGTTGTAAATATTACTTACGGTTTTATGGCTAGATCATATTGTTGTATATAACAAACCAATATGTTTGTTAAACTTGTATCTCTATTAACGGGTCATTTTTATTTGTGCTTCCTATTAGTTAGGAAGTTGGTTTGTTGTTTCCATGGATATATAATGGCCATTGTATTGTGCTTGTGGATATATACGAGAGAATTCAAATTTTTGTGTGTAAATTTCTTGCACCTATGATTTGTTGACAAGCCTCACACTTTACTACCCACATAGATGCATCTTGAAAGAGAGTGGGCCAATAGTACCTTTCTCGCAGGATCTTGTGAGTTGTAACAGATGATAAAAAATTTCCTCCACATGCTAAGTTATGAAATGCTTCTAGAAGTTTACCTCGTTGAATTTTATCTACGCAATAAAGGAAAACTCCATCAATTCCCCTCTTGTACAAACCATTATCCCAGAGCACATACTTAGCAGACCTTAGATTAACTATTCATTTCTCTTTAGGAATCATATGTTTAGGAAACTCTCCATAAGTTAAAAAGAAAGTGATATATGAATACAACTCACATGTTGTGCTTACAAAAATTATCGTTGACAATTCCTCATGACTTTCCTCGACACCATTAGCTTCTTCTTCGGATTTTTTCAACAATTAGTTGACATAAAACTCTTCCACACACTTGATTGGTAGGTTTGATCTCTAGATCATATTCTTAAACATTGGCAATCCAAATGCCTCACTCGACTACCTAACTCTTGCTGAGTAAGTATGGACTTCATTTCCGTATCATGAAGAAGGACCAACGTATGATAATTCAGATGTAATACCTGAAATTATTTACTTCTCGAGAAAATCACATAAGCATGTTTTTCAATTTAGGAGATCTTCATCTCATGATAGTTCGAGAGGATAGCTCATAAATGAAATTAGAGATTCAACTCCTTCAAAATTATTTTGCATCGGTATAGTAGACAATACATGAGACGAGGCGTAGTTATACATGATAAAATACTTTTAAAAATATGGGCATACTAAGATGGGGGCATGAGTTATGACTTCCTTGATTTTTTCTAAAGAAATTTTCCTTATTATTCCATCGAATGGAAATTTACCTTTTATCATATCAATGATGTGCCAGGTCTTATAAGTGAAATATGGAACAAACCGTCTCAAGAAATTAACCTTCCCAAAGAATGAGTGCACACATATTTTACTTATAGGGAGGGTGATACTTTGTATAGATTTGACCCGTTCAGATCAATATTAGTTCCCTCTTTTGTCACGATATATCCTAGTAATTTCCCTTCTATGACTCCAAACATAGATTTCTTGGGATTCAAAGAAATCTCATCCCTCCGACACCTTATGAGAACCTGTTCTAGATGATTATAATGATCATGTCTATTCTTGGATAAGACCATAAGGTCATCTAGATACACTACAATGATTTTTCCCATTAAGTCTCTAAATGCTAAATCCATATCCCTTTGGAAGGTATCTCCCACATTGATCAACCCAAATGACATCCTCTGATAAGTGAACATACCCCATGGAGTAGTGAATGTTGTCTTATGTTGATCTTCTGCAGTGACTCCAACTTGGTTATATCATAGAAAATCCATCCATCATAGAGAGAATTTCCGACCCCATTACCATCTCTAGCACTTGATCTATAGTAGGTAGGGAATAATGTCTTTTAATGAAGATTGGTTGAGGTTACAAAAATCAACATAAATGCAAATTTCTCCATTCTTCTTGTGTACGGGGACAATGTTGGCTACCCATATGGAATGATGAATTGGGAAAATAATCCTTGTGTCCAAAATCTTATGAATTTCTTTACTAATGGTACTAGAAATCCTTGGGTTATAATGACATTGTTTTTTTTGTACATACAGATGAGCATCTCTCATGAGAGGAATATCGTGTTGAATGTCTTTTAGTTTGAAAGATTTCAAGTCTACATAAGACTATGCTAAAAATCCATGTATTTCTATAAAAGTGCCATGGATTTTTCTTCTCCTCAAGGGAGCAACATTTTCCGATGTTTACAATCTGTGGTTATTCAAATGAGCCAAGATTAACCTATTTGACTTCTCGGCAAAATAATTAGCTTCATATTATTGCTTATTTTAGATGAAGTGATCATGCTTGTAAAACATCCCTTGAGACACCAATCCTTTGGGGATTTTATTCCCTTCAGTTGGAGAAATTCTCCATTGATTTCTTGACGCGAATCATAAGTAGATTCACGAAAAGATTACTCAACCTTCAAACTAATGTTCACAATAATTGTCAAATTTTTAAGGAAATTCAAGATTTGTTGATCATTGTTGAAAAATTTATAATGAGAAGATTTTTAAGGAACACTTGGTCGATAGATTATTTCAATTGTATATTTATTTTCCTTTAACTCAAGATGAGGAAGGAGTAACCAAGCAGAGACTGCAAGGAAATCTGCCTTGTTATTGTGATCTCTAGATTCTACTTTAATGGAAAAGGCATCAAAATCTTCAACACAATCCCAAACCCTATTCCTGTAATGTTTCAAATGATCGTTCTTCACCTAATAGATGTTCCTCACTTGATTCACAATGAGCTTCGCATCTCCTCATGCTTTTATATTCCCAATTACTTTTTTTATTTTTCCATCCTTAGTCCTAACAAAAATGCCTCATATCCGACTATGTTATTAGTATTATCAAATTATAATTTGAATGAAAAAGGAAATATTTCAAACTCAAGATAAAATTAGTAGTACACTAGCATTAGATCTAGAAGTAGAAAAACTACCATCAAATTCTAAATTCCATATTTCATTAGGATTCACCTCAATGACTTAAATGAAAGTGAAGATTTGATCTGAGGTCATAAAATAGGTCCCTAAACCAACATCTTCAAAAAGGATTTATGCCTTCGGATCATCAGATTTTGTGACCAAATATTTCTCTTGAACTTCGGGTTCGAGTATACGCATGGTTCCGTTGACCATATTTTTACTTTGTCCAATCCATATGAATTTCCCACATGTATCCCTATAAAAACCTCTCCCAAGAAAAATTCCATAAGTGGCTAGGATTTCAGCGACTAGAATAATCATCTTGATCCTCTTCTCAAAGAAATGCAAAAATGTAAATCAGCATCCTTGATCTGATTGATCAATGATACTTTCTTGGTTTCCTTAGAGTAATAACATTTGAATGGATTCATAAGAGTGATTCCAAGAGTGTGCACCTTTTGCAAGCATAACATTATCTGAGGCCCCAAAATCAATAATGTAATTTTTGAGTTTGAAACCATTGATAAACAAAGAGATAAAATGGTTCAATATTTCTAGAGGAGGAGGTTGAAGCCATATTATTTTCAGATGAGGGAAGTGGAGGATTTTGAGGAATCCCTTTGGATGAATCATTAGAAGGCATGCTGGATTTACTCTTAATGAACTTGGAAACCCTTTCAAATTTCTCTGGATTATACTAAAGGTACTATGCTTCTGACATCTAGATCTTGGTTCATTTGACATGATCAATGATATCAAAAGTGGTGTAGGAGGGAACAATTGAATGGGTATATCCTTCCATGTTTTCTTGTGCATTTGGGGAACTGGTCTTGGGAATATTGAAAGAGGGAGTATTAGTGGTAGTGGTAACCTTTTTAATAACATGTCTCTCCTTTGGTTGAATAGGAAAAGGAGTCCCTCTTTTGGAAATAACTATTGGGTCTTATTTTTCTGTATGTTTCTCCACTTCTTTCCTCATATTATGAGATCGAGTGAAAAAAACAAAATATTTTCCACTAGCTTCACAATCATCTTATTCATATTTCAATTGCCCTATGTTGGAGTCACCAGCTGATTCATCATATGACTCATCAACGCAGCAAACAAAATCTTCAAAGGAGTCATTAGCTTCATCACTTAATTCTTTTTCTTCTTCAACTACCTCCACGAAAGCATTAATGGGAGGATCTTCAATGAATAACTTGGGATGTGTAGCAGGTAAGAAATTTCTATCTTTGGAAAGATCAACCTTGTTATTGTTAAATTTCTTCCTAGGGATATCCCATAAGGGACGTTTGATGCATACTAAGACATCCGATTCTTTATATTCAACAAGTTGTTAGCCATTCTCTAGATCATAGGATCAATGGTATTTTGATAGGTACTATGATTCCTAACCTTGGAAGAGTCTCTTCTAGTCCTCCCATCCATGATTAGATTATCTTCAATCTCTCGTTTGTTGTTGATAATGCACTAGACAAGTGAGGAATATTTGACCTTATAAGTAAAACTTACTTTGGGAAGTTGGGCATTGACAAAGAAGCACTTTTGATTTTCAAGAGTGGGAACTGCATGTTTTGGGATCTTATGAATCAACTTGTTAAACTTGGCCACAAAATCACACATAGGCTCATGTGATTCTTTCTTCATCTGTGTGAGTTGTGCTAATAATGCATGTGAATATTTTGCAAGTTTGAATATTGCCTTAAACCTTGTTCTCATAGTGGCCCATTTGTTGATAGACACAGGAGGAAGGTGATAAAACCACTCTAAAATAACACCCTAGAGCATCTCAATGAATAGATACATTTTCGTGAGCTACCCCAAGAACTCCACAAGCTACAAAAATGTGGCTATGTGTTCATCCAAATGTTTCTTTCCATCATCACCTTTGAAATTTGGGAAATTTCTTACACAAACCATGTGGCAAATCATGTAGCAATTGAGCCAATGTAAGATGACCAATAGTTGGGCCCCCAAGGGATAGGAGCTTGTTGAGAATTTATTCTTTGGAAAGATGTATGTGTGGGGATTTGAGTATCACTTAAGAATAACACTCTATAGGCAACAGATGTATTTTTCTCTAAGCTACACAATTCCTATGCATAGGTGATGAACTATTTACACACCTAGAGGAACGTCTTTCCGATGTGAGATTAAAATTATGTTTTTTCAGTAGATCGAATAAAGGATCAACTTCACATGTAGATTGAGTAGCACAAGTAAACACCCTTCTTTCCATCTTGACTGGAAAGAAACAATAGAACAAAGAAAATACAGAGTCACCAATAGTATAATGGATTTAGTATTTCCTGTCCACATTCCCTAGCGAAGTCGCCAAAAACTATTGGTTGGATATTTTTTTGGAGACAAAATATGAGGTTCAACCATAGTATGTGGGACAAAGTCCCTCCTCGAATAAAGGGAGGTGCCTTGTTTATTACTAATCTAACCACACCAAATAATATTTACAATATTCACACTAATCTAACCATTCGTGGTTGGGATCTCATCCCAGTAGATTTATTCTTTATAGAAATGAATGTAGATAAGGAGAGAAGAAGAAAAGTGACAAGAGGAAGTTGGAAGTGTAGGAAAAGAATAAGTGGAAACGTGTTTTCTCTTAAAAATGTACATATCAAAAGATAATAACACGAGATCAAATAGTAATAACTTGCTGAAGATGCAATAAACTAGATATTGAAATAAAGAACCATATAATGCATTGAACATAGGAACAATACCTTAAATGAAAATATATAACCACAACAATTTTTTTGTAACAAATATATTTTATATTCTTCAACACCAAGATAGAAAACACAAAGTTTTTCTATCTCTTCAACTCCAAGATCTATATTATGCAAAAATATCCAACCCTTAATAATGCCACAACATTTTACATTTATAGAGAAGGGAAGGAGAGAAAAGGGGAAACAATTTGGATTGCATGCTAAAAATAGCAAATACACATTAATAGTTCATTTGACTAGTTCTCACAAAATGACCCAGTCAACTTGCAAATCCAAAAGATGTTTCAACATTACAAAAATTAACATGTTTGATGCAAAAATAAAATGACATGATTCATTCATCAAATCTTTTTCTTCCTCGTCTTGTACTTGTTTTTGATGAAAAATCATGGAACTTCTAGATCATCTCTTTGTGTTCCTTCTCATCCGTCCATAGGAGTATCGGTTCAAGACATCACAAGTTTCAAACACATTGCCCATATTTCCTAAAGACTTTTGATATTTCTTGATAAATTTGACAAGTTACTCAGAACATTTTCACATAAGATTAACTTTTCAATGGCCCCCAAACTGAAATATTCCCCTACTGAGGACTCTTTTTCAACCAAATATTTAAATTTTTGAACAAATAATTTGTAGGTAAAATATTCAAACCATCATCCAATATTTTTTTTGAAGAGCTTTTTCTAATTCTTCATCAATGTCATTAGTGGCATCGACTACCTCTTCCCTTGACTATTGAAGTTTATCACAAGATTCTTGGAGAATTTAACTCAAAAGTCAATAGCCTTGTAGAATTCAAAATGTTTGTCCCTATCATTCACAATTCCCTCTCCAAGCAAGATGTCAGAGCTAACCTTTTAAGCTCCACTAAGAGCTTCCAATGTCAACTCCTAATTACCACTTTCTTCCAAGAGTTCACTTTTCAATTTATCAACATCTAGTCTAGCCTTCTCTATATCGTTATAGGTATCTACAACATCTTTGATTATCCTTTTCCTTGAGCAAGGAGATGTTGAATCAAGGCCCAAAACTCTACCTTTTTTGTTAATCTTCTCCATCTTGGGCACAGAGGAGAAATCAAAATTGAGTGGATGGGAGACAAGATCTCGTATCTACGTAGGATGGGAGATCTTGAGTAATATCATTTGTCAATTACTCAACCTTTTCCTTGAGTTATTCCTTTGAATATTTGGTTTCCTTGAGCTTCTTAAATAGATTATCCATGGTAATTTTCATGTCCTACCGAGTTCCTTCAATTGTAACCTTCTCAAGTACTACTTTTGTGATCTAATAATCTTAGGTTGTGATGTCCTCCTTGGTTTTGTCAGCAACAGTAGTACATCGATCTCTACAAACCTCTGACCGGATGCATCAACAATGATATGAGAAATGGTATTTGGTTTCTTGGATGATCGTGAAGGTGAAATTTTAAGAGAATTGAAGTCAAAAGCCTCGGGAGGAAAAATTGTCTTCCTTTTCCTTGGGGTTTAGCTAACCAACCAAGAGGGAATGAAGAAGAGGGTGCCTCTGAGGAGGAGCAATAATCATCAAAGTGGAACTTAGTGGAAAGTGGTGGAAAGAATAGAATGTGACCATGGTAGAGGAAGGAGGAGGTGAAGAAGACATGAAAAGTGAAGCAATGGTAAGAGATGGAAGATGGGTTACGTGGGAGACCCCAAAGTCATACCTATTCCACCTGAAAGGGGGAAAGGGATGAGAAAACACTTGCCATGAGAGACATGAGTGGAGATGATGGCGACATAGATGAAGAAGGGGATAAAGAGTGAAAGATGCAGAATGAATGATGAGATCTCGCAGCGTAAATGCGGAGGGAAGGAGGAAGGTAAGGAGGAGAGGATGAAATAGAAAATGGTTACCTAAGGTTGATGGGTAATAATGGGGACTACATGAGTGATGAAGGAATAAGAGGAAAGAGGTTGGGTAACTAGTATGCTCATTGGGTACTTCCTACCTATCCCTAGGGGAAGGAGAGTCGATCACCACAATAGATGAAGTGGGGAAAACAACCGAAGAAAGGGAAGCCTTTGATCCACTCGCTATAAAACTTGAATTTCAAATTCTTCAGAGAACCTTCACTTTTATATTTTTCCACATGAGAGGCCCACCTCTAATGCGTATGTGACTAGCAATTTTGGGAACTGGGTATCCTTAGGATGAATTCCCCATGGATATAACCATGCGTTAGTCTGAATGATGATTTGAGTAGATCTATCCTGAATGGATGTGGAGTTTTTGACTGACCAATCAATTAGAGGGAAAACCACATTATCACCATCCATTTTCTCATACATGGGCTCCATGACATTTCCATCATCGACTACTTCCTCGAGAATATCGATGAGATTCAAATTTCTAATTTCATCTAAGGTTAATCTACTGCTATCCTTTCGCCCATAATTTCCACTTCATTTATATAGTTAATCCAAATATCTTCAAGGTCTGGAACGTGAAGTTGTATTGTTCCATGAGCCTTTAGAACACCTTGATAATCAAAACTTGGCCTTGGTGGCATATTCTTCTTGATCTCATTTTGCATTTCATTGATTACATTCTTGGCTTTGATAACAAAGGGGAAAATATATCTTCCAATAGAGTCAGGGAAATGAATCCATGCCTTATGCTTATTTTTTTGGAACTTGTGAAGTCCAAAAGTTTCCTAACTAACTACATGAGGATCCATTTATCACTCGGGAACCTAAGAATATGAATTGAGATCCCAAGAACACTAGAAACCATAAATAGGTGAATTTCCAAAATTGCAAAAAGATGCAACCCCATTTTGATATTGTGTTCCATACAATATCTAAAGTCCTTTATTTGGAAATATTAGGATCCAATCTACAGATGAATTTGTAGAAGAAAGTGTCATTAACCCTCCAAAATGTGTCTCACTTCCTTTGAGGGATAACTAAGGATAATACTTATAAATATGATCTAAGGGCCTAGAACCCACTATCTTCAATCCATGATAAAACCTCATTCTGGCCGCAACATAAGTGACATATGACATCATGTAAAATTTTCCCGTAGTCAAAACCTCTCTCATTTGGCTATCAATAGTTTAAATGCTTTGAATGTCCTCTAGTCGAAGAATTTCTCATTCTTCCATATGATGGTGAGGAATTGGTACATCCATCCTTGAAATTCTCTAGCCTCAGGGAGTCCAAACACTCTACTGAGAAGTGTGATGATATCATTGATTTCCAAAATGAAGTCACTTCTAGGTACAAGGTTTGGAAATATGGACAAAGAAGGCTTGGGTTTCAACAAGTACTTTTTGTTAACATGCTTGACACAATCATCCAAAATTTCATCCCAGATTGTTGAGCCATTTGAGGATTTTTCTTGACATATGTAGTGAAATTAGGGATCTTGAGAAGATCATAAAAGTATTCATGTCCAACCTGACAACAATCTCTCCCATTTGGTTCCTAAAAGAACTTGTATCTAAGTCATAATGATTGGTGCATACAGAAATGAAGTCTAGGCATCAGGCAAAAATTGGAAAGGCAATGGCTAAACGTAGGCAGCTATGATAGATAAATTACATCCATGAAGTCTGTGAATAAATTTGTACTCTACTCCAAAATTATTCCATTTCAATGTTCCCTAACTCCAAGTCCCTAATATCAACATTAGAATCAATATTGGAGGGAGGTACGACCGCTTGGTTTTTGTACTTCATTTCTTTATATGAGTCATTTTCCCTTTCCTTTACTTGAATCATACATGAAGGCCTCAAGAAAAAGATCCGAAAAGCCTCTTGAAAACCTCTGGGAGAATTTTAGGTTTTACCTTGTGTAATATACCCTAGACATTCTGAAAAACTATCTTGAAAACCAACCTTATTGAGCAAGTCAAGAAAACTAATAAATAGGTCAGGGTTTGACCCTTTCTTGACAACTCCTGATATCTAATACACTGTCAGGTTTTCAACCTTGTTTGGAACCTTGAGTTTCTTAATAGACTATCGAGATTTTGATCCTACTTTACACCCTCTGAAACCTGACACACTTTTAAGAAAAGTGACTTGTTTGGCACTGTGGCAATTCCATCAAACTGGTGGGGAATTTTCCTTGACTAACACTCAAATATTTATGAAATACTATCGGGGTTTTAACATGCTTCAACAAGGAAGAAACATGAAAAATAATTTGATTTATAAATCACCAAGTGATTTCTTCCATCAGATTTTTGTGAAGTCCTTTACCATGAAGAGTAAGTTTAAAACCTAAAAATTTCACACTTACGAAGGTAAAACCAACATTTACAGAACAAGGAACAAGAGGAGTAAAGTATTTTGAGAAAATTGAAAATGACTCCTCAATCTGAAGAAAAACAAGATAAAACCCTCAAAAATGCAAAACATGACTTAATTAGAAGGAGAGTAACTCACCAAAAGACGAACCAGAAATCCAAATCCATGAAAAATAATAAAAATGCTAAGAAAATGCAAATCAAGATTTTGAAATGTGAAAGTAGGAGGGAAATCTGAATGGCAGAGGAAGTACAATGGTACAAATGATGTGGAAATCCCACCTATTTATAAATAATCCTGCATTAATTACATGTAAGCCGACATGTGTAGGCCACCGACTCCACCCTAGCATTTATGGCATTGACTCGGGGCATAAATTTGACTTCATAAAATTTCTCATGAAAGCATGTAATCGAGTCCCAAAACTTAACACAAAGGAATCTAGCAGGAGTCGAGGTTTGGGTTCAGAAACAAATGACATATAACATGTAATCATGCCCGCCATGCTCGATGTTTGAAAACCCAAAAGTCCGACAAACTACAGTGTTTCAGGTTTGGGAAACACATGACACATTGCATGTGTTTTCAAAGTGGGGTGTTCTGATGCATTCGAGACCTGAAACCCGAAAGGTGATAGTGTGTCGGGTTTTCAAGGGTGGAAAACATGTCACATAAAACATTAAAAATGCTAAGGAAACCCCAAAATCTAACACAAAGGGCAAAATAGGAAATTTCGAAAAAAATCCTTGAATGGAAGATGGATTTCAACATAATCATCAATATGAAAATTTGATTGGTTATCTCCATTTTATCGATATTCTCAAAAATGGGCTAAAACTTCGTGTCTCTTCTATGTCACTACCCTTCGTTGCTTGTCACATGTGTGCCATGATATGTTAGTGGAATTCACTTATAACCTATAAAGAGAAAGAACACCTGTAAAACCCCAAAACACATCAAATCTTAAAAAGAAAAATATGTAAATGGGGAGTCGATCGACCATGGAAGTCACCCGACAGAGTGAGCTTACAACCGAGCACTGCACTACATTTCAAACTTCATGTAGTTCGTGTGTGTTTGAAGAATCGTGCCCTAGGTAGCTCTTGTGCAAGATGCACTTTTGAATATCGAGTAATAACTAGATGTAGTAATGTAGATAGATGTGTGGGTGGAAAAATTAACTTCCCCTCCTATGAAGGCTATGTAAAATTAGCAGATCCCTTATCCCTTGAATGAAGCTAGAGGGATGCCTTGATGCTCTTTAAATGCCTTTAGATGCAACCTTAGGTGACTGTAGTAGATGCTTAGAGCTTGGTCCTTTATTATGGTCATATAGCTTTGTATTTATATGATTCCCTTGTTTGAATTTTGTAATTAACATCTAAAAGGTTGACCACTAAGAAAACAAGATGCCCAAAAGATAAAAGAGGCCCAAAAGGGGTGATTAGATATAAAGGGGTTGAGGATTCCCAGAGGGAATGAGGGTGCTAGGCGTTGATGTCTTGACCGGGTCTTTGTGTCGAGATCCAAAAAATATGAAGAAATGAAAGTTAGATTGGGGCATGTGAGGTGTGTAAGACCACAAAGAAAGCAAGAAAGCAAATAAAGAGGCCAAAGATAGATGTCAATTAATACTTTTCTCACTTAGGAATCATATGAATAGTGGTATGTGATTAGGACCTATAAATGTACCCAAGTGCGTGATTTAGTTTCTACAATAGTTACGCACAACACTTTGAACTCAAATAGAAATTGGTCAGAATCTTTTGAGACTAGTCCCCTAAAGGTTGGTAAAATTGAGGGAGATATGTTCTTCATGGGGCTTGGTCATTAGGGTCTAGTTCTATAGGATAGGTGAATTTCCTTCCTAGTGGGGGATTTCCATTATTTTCACCATTGGTATTTTCCACTCCATCAACCATCCTTCCTTATCACCAAGTTGCTCTCAGGTTGATTGCTCCGCAAGTTGATTTTTAGGGAGGCTTTATAATTTTATTCTAATGAATCTACCTCTATGGTCTATAGCTTGTGAGATTGTTCTCATGAGGAACAAGATGGAAGCTTGTGCACATCAAAGATGCTACACTCTAATGGTTACATGAATGCTCCAAGTAATTAATAAGAGTAAATCAAACATAAAGGAAAATCAAGCATGAAAGAATAGGTCTACTCATTCTCATAGATAAAAATAGAAAGGGTACATATATAGGAGTGTTGTGTATCTCCCATGCATGACACATGAAACCCTAATTACACTTAATGATCTATGATCTCATTAAGAAATATGAATTACCATGTGAGGTGGACTAGACAACTTTGACACTGAGTAATGACAAGGCACGTCACATACACCTGCACCCCCCTTCATCGAATTTGAGGTAGAGGTCATGAAAAGTTATGACAGAAAGATAAATCCCCTAGAAAACTAAGAAATATGTTTCAATGGGGCTTGAAAACTAAAGAACTAATAAGGTACCCATGTAAAAACAACATCTTTTTGGAAAATAAAAAGAGGAGAAAAATTGGTCTTGACAACTAGGCTTGATGAGGTACCCATGAACAATAAAGATCTCAAGTAATGGAGGAGATCCACAAGGGAAAAAATCCAATTACAAGAGATAAAAGACTCACCTAAACAATCTAAGAAAGATGCCTCAAATGGGGCTAAACAACTAAAGGCCTAATAAGGTATCCATGTATAAACAACAATATTTCTACAAAAAGGATATGAGGAGAAGAAGAGAGCTATCTTATTTCTCTAGAAGATGCAACTTCCCGAAGACATCATATATCCTGTAAAGAATCCTCCCAGAGTGATTATGAACCAAAAGTAGAAGCAAAGGAGAGAGAACCATCGTTGAAGGGTGAGTGAAACTACATGGTATGGTTCTTATCAAATAACTAGTGTCCACAAGTAAGGAGGAAGTATCAATATCTCTAAGAGGGAATGGTGAATCTGAAGCAACATTGAAGAAAGAAAACAAAGTGTCCTATAAATGTGAAGAATAGTACCCAAGATTCGATGAGTCTTGAATCATCATTCATGCTTCCTAAAAATTCTCAGTAAAGGGCAAGAAGTAGGTGGATCAAGAAATAACTCCTCAATATGTGGAAGATGAAAAGTGGATGGTGGAGGTGGGTCCCCATCACTATGGAAATCAACCAAGCTAGAAGAGAAGTCATCATCAGAAGTAAGCTCATAAGTATCATCAAGTACAGGTGTGTTAGATGAAGAATTTGAAGGAGGAACAAAGTGAGAAAAGGAGTAAAGCCAAGTGTGATGATCAATGTACCAACTGCAATGATAGTGTCACTGTATAGAACTCGACTTAAATAAAATCTAGAGTGAACTCAACCCATAGGCCCTGACTAAGGTGAGTAATATGATAAACTGAAAGGATATTAGTTGTAAGTGATGGAATACTAAGAACATTGTTAAATGTTCCACCATCCACTTCAATAGACCCTCTCCCAAACATCGAGTAGAAGTGTCGTCACCCATCCGAATAGAAGACATGTCACATGGTTCTAATGAAGTAAACTCTATGTCTAATGAGGCCATATGATGAGATGCACCCAAGTCAATAACCCATGTAGGAGTAGGTGACACAACTGCAACTAAATCTCTTCCCTTTTTTCTCCTTAGTTGATTCTTTTATATTTTTCTTTCTCTTTCCCCTTTCCATTGTCTTTTTCCTTAGAACATTCGTGAGTTGATGAAGATGGCTTGAGAGACTCGGGAACTCATATGTTGTTCTTCTCAAGAAGAATCGTGAGGAGATAAATCTTCTTCTTCAAACATTTTTCTTCATCATGCCTACCAGTGTAGTACCCACATTTGATTCATTCTTTGGGAGTTTTAGAACTATAAGAGGAAGTGGAAGAGTTTGTTTTTGTGGTGGATTCATCCTTTTTGTTCTCATGATCCTTGTTGTTTTGTTTCTTTTCTTTTTATGCCTTTAATTTTTCATGACTCACAATAAGAGCATGGGATTTAGTGGATTTTAGGGTACCCATTTGAATTAGTTTATCATGTTCCCTAGTCAAATCAGCAATAAATTCATTAATTGAGGGCATAGGATAACTTGTACCAAGTTCCCTTTTTGTAGCATGGAAGGTAGATACGAAAACAAAATAATCAGTACTAAGTTTTGCAAGGACATAAAGTATTAGATGTGAGTCCTTTTTGTCAATTCCACAAACTTTCAATTGCAATCTTAGAGATTTGAATTTAGTGAATAAGTCTTGAAGGGTGACAAACCTGCTAGGGTTGAGACTAATCAACTCATTTTCTAGTTCATGCCCTCTCATTTCATCTTGTTTCCTAATTTTTTCTTCTAAGGCATCCCAAAATTCCTTACGTGATTTGGCTATGTTGATATAAAAGCATAGTTCTAGTGATGAAAAAGACACAAAAATGCAAAAGCTTCATCACATTTGTCAAACCACGCTTTCTCTCAGAGCATTTATTGGTTTAGCTTACAATCCCATAGTTATCTGGTAGAGTTTTTGTTTTTGCAAGGAAAGAGATACATAATATTTCTATTAATTGTAGTTAAAGGGAGTAAGTAAGGGAATTGAGGTGAGATCCATAACAGATAAGATTAACCAAAGAAGAAAGTGGAAAGAAAATAACCACAAAAAACACCCCCTTGAATGTAACATTGTATAAGTAGTACATTGATTACACCCAAGTGTTTGTGCAATGTGAGACAGTTGGTCACTCACCTTGTAATTGGTGAAATATCAAACAAGTATGAAGACCAAAATAAGCATAGATGTTTGCAACAAAACACAGTAACAAACACAAAAATAAGTAAGAATGGAAAGGGCAAGAATGAGACTCTCTTGCTGCAAGGTTGTGGCGGACGTGGTCAATAACCCGAAAGTAATAAGAAGAGAAATTACAATCAAGAATGATTCAAAACGAGCCAAAAGGACCTCCAAGATGCATGAAAAAGGCTCCCGAGAAGGCGAAAATAACTAGGAGGGGCGCTACACACTCTAACTAAAAATTAATAGCAAAAAATGTCCAATAACACTAGAAATCACACTTTAAATTTTCCCGATTAGCCTAATTTAAATATTAAAAGGGTAAAGAAAACCATAATAACAATTAAAATGTTAATTAAATGATTTAATTAAACTACTAATTAATATTGAGGCTCTAATAATTAATTAAACACCTAATTAAATTAAATATCCCCTAGATTAATCAATCCCTTAATTAAATAAAGAGCCTAATTAAAAATTACCATGTCTAATAAAATTAAGCCTTTAATTAAAAAAGCATGCCTACTCGTTAATAAAATACCTAACCTTAATAAATTAAAACCACCTTAAAAACAAGACCCTTTATGATTTAAACCTAATCCTTCAAAAATTTGCCACCATTCAACATTAATTTAAACAATGTTTAAAAAAATCAGTAATTAAAAAGGCTCTAGTCAACATGGGACTCGAGGAGATGGAGTGGGTCATGGGTGAGGGGCTTGAGGGATAAGGATGCTTAGGAAGAGCCAATGGGGTAGGATAAGGATGAAAATGGCTCGGTAAGGGGGTAGACAATTGACAGGGAAATATGACGAGTGATTTTGGAGGATGAGAAAGATTTACACCGCAACGGCCGAGGTAACGTTTTGCAAGGTGAGGCGGAGTGGGAAATGGGAGCAATGGCTCGGAGAAGGGTTCAATGACACAAGGTCATATGGATATGAACATGCGGGGCCTAGGTATGGTGTGAACCAATAGGGATGGGCAAGTTCAACAAGGTAGAATAAGAGCCAACAAGGGAAGTGACCAAGGTAGGTTGATAGGGAAATCCAGAGTCTAGGCGGTTTGACGTTGCAAGGTGGCCATGGTGAGCATGACGAATAGGGGTGAAGGCTTGAGAAAAGATAAACAAACACCTTGACATAAGGTAAAACCCAACTCTCCATGTAAGAAATAACATGTAAAATACCCAAAAATCCAACTTCACATGCATGCAACAAAGCTCACAATAAAGAAAAGTTAGATAAAAGCAAGAGATCAAGCCCAAGTCGATTCTAAGGCAATGTAAAGCAACTAAAAACTAGCTTAGCACCCGATAGCCAAAAAACCCAACAAGGCAAAATACAATTCACTCACATGTAAATACACAAAACTACAATATAAAATGAGCCAAGTGATTCTCGGGCCAAAGAGAAACCCAACATGCACACTTGACTCGAAAGAAGAGGGGCCAACTTGTGTATGCAAAGATCAGCTGCAGAGATATCTATAGGAGCTTAGACGAGATGCTAGGAGGAAATATAAAGCAGGGGATAATGAAAACCAACAAGCAAGAAGGATAGGAGACAGGGGTAGAGATAAACCATAAAATTTCAAGAAAAATTAATTTTTAATGAAAATAAATATGATAAACCAAATTACACAACCTACCTCCAATAGAGTTTTTCCTTCAAATTTAGCTACAACTAGCTAGATTTGGTGGAGAAAAACCCTAAACCTACACATGCATAGCTAAAAACCAACACAAATTCAAAAATGAGATTATTAAACTAGATAACAAGATTCCAAAAGATGATCGAAAACTTGCACGATAAGCACAAAAACTGAAACATAAGTAATTTGCAACTAGAATAAACAATGACATGTTTATTGGGAAACCACTCGATACTATGTGAGATTATTCTTCGAGGAACAATATGGAAGCTCATGCACATTGAAGAGATTGTACTCCAATGGTGATGTGAATGCTCCAAGTAATCAACAAGAGTAAATCAAACAAAAGGAAAATCAAGCATGAAAGAATATGTCTACTCATTCTCATAGATCAAATAGAAATGGTACATATATAGGAGTGTTGTGTAACTCTCGTGCATGACACATGGAACCCTAATTACACCTAATGACCTATGATCTCGCTAAGTGAGATGACTTACCATGTGAGGTGGACAAGACGCCGAGTGACGATGAGGCAAGTCACATACACCAACATAGGTCTAAACATAAAATCATACCTTGTTTATTAACAATCTCCTACCTTTAAGTACTTAACTGATTGCTTGTGTTCCACATACTCCAAATAAAAGAAAAGATTATTGTTGTCACAAAAAGGTATTTTATTTTGAAAGAAAGAGTATGGAAAAGTGATTTCTAAATGGAAAATTACTAGGCTATCGGGAAGTACACAAGTTAGTACCTCGATCTTTTCTAACACCTTAAAATAATCCCTAGAAATGGTGCCAAAAATTAATGAGCGCTTCATACTCATACTTTAACTATTTCATGATTGTCAACCTAGGGCATTGTCCATGGTTGTTTGCAACAAAAAGGATGATTGAATTTTTTCTAAGAATGCATTATCTTCCATATTCAATCAAATATTACTTCTAAACTTGTTTAAGAAATGGATTCTATGATAAAAAAATATTACTAAATGCATGAATTGAAATGCTAAAAGTGTTCAAATTTTTGTAACTTATTAAATTTTGAATAAGCAAAGATTTGAACAAACAAATAATGCTTCCTTCACATTGGGGAGGAGTGGCCCTTACTCCTTCCCTCTGATCTGGTTTCAAGATTGAAAATTACACCAGGCGATTTAACTCAGAATCATGCACTTTATTGAATGTAATACAATACTTTCTTTCATCAGCAACCAACCACACTAATTCTACTACAAATGCTTTTTATAATAAGCGCAATCCTTATCACTCTAAAAGAGGATTGATTATTTGCAATAACTAACTAATAATTAACTAACATATTTCTATGAGAACAACTTCTTGTTAAGGAGTTACAAGTTTGAAAGAACAAGTGCATGTCACACTTGGATTAGATTTTGTCTTGTTAACTCCGAGTGGAGTCCTTGATTAATGCTCAACTGAGATGATTTAGCGATTTCAAAGGATGTCAAAGCTCATGCATTTGAATCCCTTGAATAATGGTGACTACCAATTTTTTTTGTCCATTTTTTCCATGTTTTCAATCAAACTTGATGTTAAATTGGACTCTCATAATCTACGCAAGTCACATGACGATTTAGATGATAATACACATCCAATGCTCCTTTCATCATGCAACCCATGTGTTGACTAGATCATCTCTTCTCCTTGTTTTATGAGTCCTTTTCTTCCTTCATACGAGTCTTGCACTTTAATAGTGCGAGTCCTATGCTCCAAAGCGAGTCCTATGCTAATGCTTAGGTGAGTCATGCACTCCAAAGCGAGTCCTACGCTAATGCTTAAGCGAGCCCCATGCTATGTTACGTATGAGACCTTCATTTAAATTTGTTAGATCATATAAAAATGTATTTCAAATCATTCAAAGAAGCATAAATAAGATGAAAATGAACAAGTTTTATGCACAAAAATTCCTTTTAAATATATTAAAGTATTAATTACAAAATGCTAATATCAGTCTTAATACAAAATGATGAAACAAAAATGGGGTTTACATAGGAATTAACAAAAATCATCACTAAAAATTTTACCTATAGGATGAGTATGAGGGATCAATTTTATGTCCCCCATGTCTCCAAGGAGACAAGAGGAGGTCAAAAATGTGCCTTGTCACTTATGGAAAGCCATATTTTACACTAGTTGTCTAAAAATAACATGTTAACTTAATTCTTTCACTCAAGGCTTAGGATAGTGTTTTGGGGCGAAATTTTATATTAATTTGACTCTAAAACACATTATAATACCAAATGTGGTGGTTTTAGAACTTCAATATTCCTGAAACACAAAATAATTGGACCATTTTTGTTCAAAGACGAAGGCATGCAATCGCACTTTCTGAATGTTTCAAGAAACCATTATACCTCAGATAAAAATGAATTCTCCCACCATGTATATAATTATTAAATATTTCCATCTCCTACTTGTTTTCCTCCTAACTCCTTACAAATCTCCCCTGAATCATCTAGAGAAGTTCAGGTTTACTTTTGAATTACTCATTCCTTACACCTGAAAACCCATTGTTGAACAAATTGACCCTGAATGGTCAAAACTTCCCTAAATATTCCTAAAATACTTCCAATTACTCTAAGGCTCTCGAATTCCACCTCCAGATACTTAATATATTTTCAAAACTCTTCCAGGATTGTACACATGCTCTAAAATATTTAAAATCAACTTTTTTAGGCTTCCGAGAAAACTAGTCTTCTATTGAACTTCACTGAATGGAATGATGAACCTCATTACACATTTTTTCACATTTAATCATGTTTACCAAATTAATTTGGAATACCTTCAATGTTAAGATAATGATAACACTAGAGGCGGGTTGGCTAGGGTAGATATTCAGGAGGATTAGAAGGCAAAAATTTGCATTATGGCTTAGTTGTCGTGGTTTGAATTTAACATTTTTGGGTAAGATATTTCACATGACAACACATTCTTGACATGTCATGTTTTCTTTTGAGATCTAACTTCTATCTATTAAACTATTTTTGAAAGAACCTTTTTTTATACTAATTAAAGAACACACACTTATAATGAGAAGGGGGTGAATTAGTATAATACAATCTTTTACTTATTCAAAAACTTAAAGTCCATAATATCATCAATCACACAAGATACAAAAATTATAGAACACAAGATTTATGTGGAAACCCTTTTGGGAGAAAACCATAGAGAAAATACTGTTTGAATCTATTTTCCAAATCAAGTAAATAAATAATTAAAATATTTTAGAAAATTTGTAGCCACCAACCTACTAGAGACACCAATCCCCACCACTAAGAAATTCATAGGCACCAACCTACTGGAGACACCAATCCCCACAATTCATAGGAACCAACCTACTAGATACCCCAATCCCCACAACTAAGCACCAACTTAGTAAGAGACACCAATATCTTATTTTAGGAAGCACCAACTTCCAAGAAATCTTTTGTAATGAATAACAATTAACTTCTCCACAAAACTCTACTTGGAATTCCACCTTAAAAATCTTCCTTTGAAATAATCAACTCTTCTTCACACACTATGCTTGAATGATATTCTACTTCTTTCCACCCTTTCAATGCCTTGTATAATTTCTATTTTACTCCTCTCATACTTAGAAATTTGCTTCTAATAATTTCTCATTCCTTCACTTGCAAAAATCTACCTTCTCCTCCTTAATTCACACTTTCTTCTTCCTTAGCAATTCGACATATTCTTCATAATTCATTCTTTTTAAATATTTCTAACTCTATGTCCTTTTATACCATTTTCATCTCTTGAAAGGGTGTGATTTATTTCAAGGGTCAGCCCAAAAGCATTATTTTGGATGCAAGACATGAGTTGGCCTTTTTAGAATGATATTTGAATTGTTGAGATATTCCTAAACTTCCGTAGACTTCCCTGTTTTCTTTTTATTCTCGTGGCTTTCTATGACCTCTTTGGATTTTCTTGAATTACATGGAACACCTTGAATTTTGTGTCCTTTCTTTGATTTCCGCATCATTCCAAACCCTTTGTTATGCGGATGTTTAGTCTAATTGTCACCCACAAACACTATACATATCTTCCTTTGATTTTTGGCATACTTCTTTTATTCCATGAAATTCTCTCGCTTTAAAAACCCACGTGACACTAAAAATTTTCGCCCTCTTTTGTGAGGCAATGACTTGTATTCAAAACCCATGAAACACTTCAAAGTGATTTTCCAAACCCATGAAGTACTACCAAATGGTCCAAACCCGTGAGACACTACAAACAACTGGTGAAACACTATCAATTGATTTCAAACCCATGGAACGCTACAATTTTTTTCAAACCCATGGAACACTACACAATATTTTCCTTTATTGCATGACATGTATAATTTAAACGGATGTAACTTTTTCTTGATTGATACATTCCTTAAAAATCAATGAAAAGTATTTATAACATATGAAATATGTAAGCTAATTTCTTTGACATCATCATTCCTTTGACAAATTTCTTCATCATTCCCTAGAAAAATTTCTTTTACATCATTCCTTTCAAAAATTTATACAAGTTTATTTGATATCATCATTCCTTTGACATCAATGAAAATATTTTCAACATATCTATGCAATGAGAGTAGTAGGCAAGGGCCTATGATATACTAAAGAAGATGAACATATGTGAACTTGAGGCAAGGACCTAATGTCATGTGAAAGTGCATGTACATCATATCATGTGGAGTAGGATTGTGCCATGCATGTGGAGAAACTATAATATGTAAAACATTGATAAAAAAAAGAGCTACCAGAGAATAATGTCAACATGGTGAGGGGAAAACCCTATAAAGTCTAATATCCCAAATGGATGAGTAAGAAGGGTATAAAAAATAAGAATGTACCTATTACCATAAAATAAAAAAGGTGTAACATTGGGCGTGTTGGAAATAGTGGAAAAATTAAGTGTAAACATAAGGATCAATATGTGATTCAAAATATGTGTAACATATGTAATGCTAGGAGGCTCAAAAATATCAATGTCAAACAATAGAGAGAAAGACACAAGACTCATCAAAAGAAATGGGTGAAATTTGGGAAGATCATAAGCAATAAATTAGTATGAATTAGACCCTTTGACCGTAGACATAAATTTGGAAAGAGGGGAATTAATTTCCCCATGGATGTAACAAGATAAGGTGTAGCCACAGTAAATGAATCATGCATAGAATCTCGAAATTGAAAGCATTAGGAATCATTGTCAAAGCAACACATAGTGCTCTAGAACTTGTGATGAGGAAGGTGCGAGAGAGATGTAACATTGGAATCACTAAGAATACTATCAATCAAAGTACATTGAGAGTGAGAAATAATGGGAGGATTATTATGGGTGCCAATAGAAAATTGATCTTGTAAATAAGTAGCACTAGGGTGCATCCAAAGAGGAGAAGGATGTGCAATGTAGGTAATGTCATTAACATCATGTATGAGGGGAATATCACAAGGAGTAGTAACATGAGGTGTGGAATCTATTGTAGCAAGAACCATGTAAGAAGATGTGGCTATGACATGGGTAGAAATAATTGCATGCATAGTATGTAACCAAGTATGGACTAGAAGAATAATATAAGGGACATCGTGAAGCATAACATGATATAGAACATTAAGAGTGAAAGATCCCACAAGAAGGGGAAGAGATATTGTGCCCAATTTTAGAAGCACAATGACTGAGAGGAGGGGGAAATCAGTAAAACAACAATTATTACTTCATTTACCATTACATACATTCATCATACAAACCATCTATTTAACATCCATAAAAATGTGAGCTTATTAGGTGTGTATCAACAATCACAAACACATGAAACAAAGAGGAGAACACATAAACACCATATGTAAGTGGGAAACCCTCAAGGGGAAGAAAAACCACTGAAACCTCTGCTAATATTACTCATAAAAATGACTCATGTGAATATTACACATCATACAAGATTTGTTTAGTGAGACACCAATCCCATAAGGAGCACCAACCCCTAGTTTAGTAGGACACCAATCCTACAAGGAGGATACAAACCCCTAAGGTGATCAAGCACAAACTCAACCACCTAAAATGGATGATCACCAAAGATATATTGCTGGAATAACTGATGGTGATCACAAATTAAGCTCCTCTCTCTTCAAAACCTCTCAAAAAAAGCTCTCTCCTAACTTTCTCAATCTATCTTCTTTATAGGTTGATTAGGTCTATTGACCTTGAACATCTACTCCTAAATATTTCTTAGGCCCACATCATTATTCTCAAATCTTTCCTTGACCCCTCTAATCTTGTCTTCCTTCTTCTCTAGCTCACACACATCCTCATCATCTAGACTAGCTCAAATGAGCACACAAAATGTGCTTTTATACTTGACACACCCCATAAATGACCACATGTCAACTAAGACCATTAATTTCAGTCATGATAAACATAAAACACAAGTAAAACATCATATTAAATATATCAAAAGACCAAAGTAGGTCGGCAAGGGTCAAGACAACACCAAAAATCTCAAGACATCTCAAACATGCTCAAAATAAGGTCTTCTAGCTCCAATGAATGCTCAAGCACCTCTAATGACACCATAAAATTTTTTTAATGGCTCCATATACTCCACACAATTCAAGGAAAAGCTCTCATCATCACTAAAAATCACAAGAAGCTCTGCTGAACTTCCATATCCATCAAGAAGCAAACATGCACAACTAGGTCTTCAAGCACCCATAAATCAATCCCAGAAAATGAATGAGTTCACATAGCAAAACTCGTCATCAAGGCTCAAGTAGTATACCGTTATAAATATCAATGAATCTACTTTTGGGAACAACTCAATTTAAGCTCCAAAACATAACACAAGGCCTCCAACCAAGCCAATCTTTGAAATAGGTCCAAATTGCCAAAATGGACTCAAGAACCAATCTTGAGGAATCAAGCTCCAATCACATTCATCATCACTTTGAGGATAAAATAATGTATGGAAAACATCAAGGGAAACATTAAAAACCTCCTAAAGTACTAACCATAAGTCATATGGATAAATTCCCTCTAAGACACATGTTTCAGATCACCTTCTTGATATGCTAAATATGATTATCTAGGCCATTAGATCTTCTACTAAAAACCATCACTCTAGATCATTCCAAGAGCTCAAACACAAAATATAATATGTCTAAAAGATATCAAAAACCAAAAACCATGCTCTATCATGCAAATCAACTTAGCTCAACTCCAACCACAAGACTAGGTTTTAGCCCTTCTAGGCCAAAATCGGTAGAGCTACTTTTTTGGACTTGTATCTTCCATTTTCTCCACTAAATATAACTGAAAGTTTTCATGTACATTTAGCACATCTCTGAAGTATTTTGGAACAGTTCACTTTTTATCATGAAGCTTCCATATCATCCTTGAAACTATAAATTTCTACAAAAGTAGGGGTTTTCTCTCACTTCCTGAAATAGCTATAACATCAAACCACCACTAAAATGAGAACATAGGAATTATATTCAAGCCAAAATCATCACATTATCATTTCCAGATTATTTGGAGACCACACCATGTATTTTTCTATGGTCACTCTACTTGGAGGGGTTTAGCTTTGGTTTTGACCTATCTGACTTCTTAACGATTGTTTATAAAGATGGGATGACAAAATAAACTCATTATTTTGAAAAACATTATTTAATCCTTGAAAAAACATCCCCAAAGCCTTATAATCCCATGTAGAACCCACACGTGTGGGTGAGAAAAACAAGATGACCTATCGAGCTAGTTTTAGCTTCTTAAGAGCTTGGTTTTGGAAAAAACATCATAACATGCAAAATATTCATCATACCAACCTAAAAGTTTTCCCACAACACCATAGGGACCTACTCCATGCATGCCAATTCTTATCCATGCTTAAATACATCTACAACTCTCGACCACTAAGACTTACCAATCTATATGCTTTGTTATTAATAAACTTTCTTCAAATGACCTTAAAATAACATCAAACCTATGAATAATTACCTAAAACTCACAATACACATGCTATGAAATATTATAACACATTTTCTCTACTTTTACATGACTACCCTGGTCCATATCTCATTACATAATGGAAAAATCATGCACTAGGTCTAGGAATATGCCTAAAATGATTAGTTCAATACATGACTTCACATGAACTGACCATGATGACATCTTACGACACTTAGACACCTTTTAATCATTATATTGACCATGCTTGACCTCATATATATCTTTTGAGCTCATATTATTACCATAAATTCTTGCACCATACTCAATACCATGCCAAGACACCATAACAAGACATTATGATTGGATGTAACACCATAACAAGACAATATGATTGGACACAACACCATAAAAATACAACATGATTGGCCACTACCAATAAAACTTCATGCTTCACCTTGATTTACACCTCATTAAGAATCTTATGAAAAATAAAATCCCTTTTCCATCAATGAAAACACCATGGAAACAATGGCCAACAATCTCCCCCTTTGTCATTGATGACAACCAACTTTAGAAACATTGATGGAAACCTAGAGAAAAACACCGACATGAATCCATTTTTCATGTTTCTGAGCCTACTCTCCCCTTTGACATCTATGAAAAAGGTTACATGACAAGCTAAACATGAAAAATGACAGCACAAGACATAATGACAATAATGCAAATGGAAAAGTTACTTGTTACACTAGCTCCCACTTTGATTGTACTTTCTTTCCTTGTCTTCAACAATAACAAATGAGATCCATGGACTTGATAAAAGAATGTACACAACTCCCCCGAACTAATATTCACCTTGGATAATAGACTCATGGATAACTCCTCTTTTACTTACATAACTGAAACCATCTAAGTTGAGATGATATATATTCCTTTCAAGAACACCGATCATGCATCTTCATCTTTGGACAAGATTACCTCAAAAATTTGTTTTCTAATCATGACCATAATATTCTAACTATCATCATGCAAAACATAAAAGCTCATACCAATTTGGAATATAGTCTAGTTTTATCCCACTTTCTTCATCCTTTTCAAGTCATAAAACATAACAACTAATCCCTTACAACAACCAAACATTCTTCATATAAATAATACACGGATATGCTCCAATCACCTTCTTCTAAGTCTCGTATCATGCCAAAACAAAAATTCTTCCTCCAAACACTAACATAACACTATTTAGGACCATGATCCCTAAAGTACATATTCAGACCAATTTTTCCAACTTTATCCTTCTAACAAGAGCATGCTAAGCTCATGAAACATCATCTTATAGCTCCTCTTGAAAACATTTCATCATATAGTAATCATTTATGAAAATAAAATATCACATACATTACGAAATACCATGAAGATGTGTCACAACAAATACCTCTATCATGAGTCAATATTTCTGTGTATTTTGCCTTCTTTTCATGAAATCACTCTCTTAGCTAGAGCTTTGATAAGTTTACCTTTCAATGTGATTATAATCAATCAATCAAACCTATCGAATAGTCCTTCTAAACACCTTATACACTTGATAGAAGAATATACTCATCTCTTCATGTCTTAAGAGGTCTTCATGCACATGTTACATACAATAATAGTACACCATGACATATTGTACTCTTTCATTCAAGCATACCATCATGAATAACAATAGTTCTTGTTACCTTATAGATTTACCTAGCCTTGTTCATGAATGCTCAAACTTTTAGTTCTCTATTGTGCCTGCTAAATCAAATAACTATCATGTATTCAATGTTGAAATCAAGATTCAATCATTTACATACCTTAAACAAACTTATTCTACCCTGTTCTTAGGGATGAATTTTTTTATATCCCCTAAGATAAAATCCTCATATGATCCACTTGATATTTCATGAAATACAAATTCTAAACACCACATACAGTCCTCCTTACAACATCAACATTACTTTTATGAATACGTGCACGCTTCTTAGCTCCAAACTCACTTCTTCATTCTTACGACCCATAGATATCTATAAAACTCAGACCATTAGAGCATATTTTAATACCATACTTATCATTCTTACCACTTCAATAAAAAACAGACATTACTCCCCCTGGGACAACTTACACCTTCATGACTTAACACATATATTTACCAAGATTTTTCAGGACAACCTTAGACTTCTTTGCTCAGATGTACAGAATTCAAGCAAACCAAGCACTGTAGATGGATAACCCGTAGATGATGTATCCTTCATTCAAGTACTAAAGAGCTCAATTACCAATCACCTGCTACATAGTCACTTTGAAAACCTAGAAAACCTTGTTTATGTTTCACTTTATCCTTCATAGAGATTTTTGAAATATTATTAGCACCTTGTAACAATCACCAAAAATATACATGGGTTATCATGATAAAAAGTCTCCAATATTCTCACATTACTCGTGAATGGAACTTAACATAGATCATAAAATCATTTTTCTTTACCCAGGATTTAGGATTTACTCTTGCTTCTTGAACTAACAACTAAACCATAGACTTATAAAGACTCATACTTATATTTGTAGACCATCTCTAAAACACTTAGACTCCATGACACATGACAATGACACAAAGACTCACATGACGACGTTACTTCCTAGATCAATATTTTAATCTCGTAACAGGAACACAGTCTTGAAGAGATATACTTTTTTGATCAAAAACATGATGGGAACCCCTTTTGAAAACTCACATATGCAAAGTGAAGACAACACAACTTCACAAACTTTTCTTTTCTTGGATAATCGACAACACATACATTGATAGGAGAGAACCATCTTGACATAGCACTATCACTAAGTATCTTTCGTACTTCAGACCAAGAGCACACCTTATGCCATACCGACTTCTCTCTGGATGATATAGAATAATGAATATCACAACCATACATATTAGGAATCCTAAACTCAAACCTTCCAAACCTTGGATAAATAGGACAATATTCAAACTAGACACCTCATGATTGACACAAGAGAAAACAATACTTTTATTTGGCAATGATATTGCACCTACATTGCTTCCCATGAGATATAAATGCCTTCAAGAAGCATATTAAAGACATCATATGCATTTTAGGAAACTAAAACACCTAGAATTGAGGAGATTCCCAAATATCCATCTTCCTCCTATCCAAATTGTTGTCAATCTTTAGAACCCTCTTGTTCTTCTTAGGCTCACTAGGATTAATGCCCTCCTTATCTATCTTCTTATCTTATTTCTCTATAGATAGGATCCTGTTAAACACATATGATTTTCCTCTAATTTGTCTTCAATCCTAACAAACATACCTTTTGTCTTGATGTTTGACCTTATTTGAGCTTGTCATCATCCTTATTAGCCTTGTTTGCAACATCTATCTTATTTACTAAGCTTGAATCTTATTTTAATTCCTTTTCTATCTCCCTTACACCATCTCGCCTACATGTCATGTTTTGACGCATCAGATCTTATGATTTTAGCTTCATTCTCTTTGACCTTGTTTACATGGTTAACCTCCTTATCTGTCATAGATGTACCTAATTCATCTTCAACTATCTCTATAGGATCACTTTTAATATCTACCTTCCTCTTGTAGCTTTTCATCTTCATCCTACAATACCTTGCAATGTGGCCAACATTTTTACATTTAAATAAAATAATAGAATTCTTACCTCTAGAAGCTCCATCTCTTTGTATCGGCCACTTTTGATGAAAATGTCTAACAATATGTCCAACATGATTGCAATTATAACACACAACCTCAGTCTGAACTTCATTCTTCCAATTTTGTCTTGATGATTCATGAAAAAAGTGCCTAGTTATATGACCCTTCTTGTGGAAGTTGTAGAAAATGGTATTTCTTGACTGATATGATTGATCATCCCTACCATTTCTCCATGGAAATGCATTCTTGACTCTCCATCTATATTCCCTAGCCCTATGACCAAATATATTACAAGAATAACAAACACCATTGAACTTACTTGTGAATTTCATAGCATTGAGATATCTTATGATGTTCTTTTCAAAGTATTTTATCCTCCTTGGCTCGAGTAAGTCCATGAATAGATGTAGCATGCTGATATTCCTTCTTAACTTCTTCCTTGAACCCCAAATCTGATTTTTCATTTGAGGACCTTTGACAACTCAACAAATCATCAAGATTACTAGAGCTCTTCTCAAACCTTTGATACATACTCAACTTGCTTGATGATTGTTCCAAATTTGCAGTTAAAGACTTCATATCCATGTTGAACATCATGCACTCATCCTCCTTAACCTTAAGACTTGCATAATCATCCCAACCTATGTTTTTAACTAAATACATTCCTTTTCTTTGTCTTCAAGCTCCTTCCTTGTGATTTGCGCTTCTTCTAGAGCATTAACAAGTTGTGCGCTTCACCAAATAAGTTATGCGATAAAACAAATAAGGTAATGGTCAAGGAGGAATACCTTTGATATGTAGGTTGAAGGTTGAATGTGCATGTTACTGACTTTATCCAAGGTGATAGTAGAGAACTCCTTTTTATCTGGGAAGGACTACCTATAGATACAAAGCAAGACCACTAAAAAAGTATCAAATAAAAAGAGTCAGAGGACTACCTAACAAGGCTAGATCTAGGAAGCGTGATGCTTCCGTGAATGGTCACAATCATGTTTGATAAAATTCAATGTGAATAAACAACTGAAATAAATAAGTCTTATTGTAATGTAATGATTTAGTTTTCTTATACACATAATACATTATATATTATGATAAATATTAAAATAACACTAAATCTAGTTAGAACCAGGGTTTGTTCAGGTCGGGTAGGTCTCGTTAGAGGTCCAGTAAGGGTCCGGGGTTGATTGGCTGAAGTCTGGGTTGATTTTGGGTGAGTGGGAAGCTTGCTAGTCTGAGACTATGAAATGAGATAGATATTGATGTTGGTCTGATGACCGATGCCGGTAGGGGCTAAACCGACGTCCATCAGGGAACCAATGTCGGTAGGGGCAATAGGTAGTAAATTATTAAAAAGGGGTTTTTAGGCTCTCTGTGATTACATAGAGAGTGAGGGTAGTATGGTTTGGGTCGTAATATGGCTAAGAAGACTCATGGATACTAAGGAGGAGGTTTAGAATGGTGAAAAGGATTGGGATGGTTGAATAGTGGGTTGGTGGGAGGAAGGTGATGTATAGGCAATAGAGGAAATATGATACTAAAAGAATCAAGAGATCTATAAAAGGAATAAGAAAAATGATCAGAATCAAAACACTTACTTGATGTCTTGTAGATCTTGGGAGTTAGGATGGTTGATGGTTGATTGGAGAAGAAGTTCTTAAGTCTAGTTCAGCAGAAGTATGACTTATGTGCTTCCGTGAGTATTCCAATGCTCTAGAATGAGAACCAGTTTCTTGTCTTCAACTATAGTTGTGTGTGTTCATCATTTGGATGCAGGAGGGCTTGAATATTTGTTCTTGAATGTAATCAGGATCCAATAAATGAATAACCAACTCGTGTAAAGAGTTTTGAAAGTGTATATAAGGTAACCGATGGTGGTTAGGTGACCGGTGTCGGTCGAGGGATAACCGACATCGGTTAAGGTGGGTCAGTCTAGGTTTACCAAAAATAGGCAGATCTTTACTATTTTTGGCATGATTTTGATTAAGTCCACTTAGGGAAGTGGAGTTCTAATTAGAAAAGGTAGGAAGGTCATAGAAGAAGTCCAATTAGGTTTAGGAAGAATTCTCAATTAGTTAGGTCAAGTGGTGACTCAACACTGGGAGTGATGACTCAATGCTAAGAGTGATGACTCGGTCATTATGAGTTAAATGCCCCTGGAATGGATCTAGGGTGAGGTGTAATGATGAGGTGGAGGTGTGAGGATGAAATTAATGTAATTAAAATAAATAAATACATTAATAATGCGAGGATGAAATATTAATATGGGATGAAGGGGTCACGATGTGTTTAAATATATTACGTTAATTGATTGAAGGGGTCCAAGGGGAGTGTGACCCAAATTTGGTGTCTACATTTTCCCCTTTTTATCACGTAGCTTGTATTGGTAAGTGATGCTGAAAAAAATAGGGAGTCAATGTCCCAGAATAAACAGAGATTAAGTTGCCCTAAGTAGGGCTAAAGGTGATCCCCCTCAAACTACGAACCGATGAGGTAGGAAAAGTAGTCAAGGAGTGGTTTGATAAATAGGTTATTGAGGAAAGTGAGGGCCAAGTAGGTAAGGGTATGGTCATTGTAGGTAATGGGTAAAGGTCAAGTAAGGTAATGGGTAATGGTAATCGAACACACACACACATATAGATTGCAATACATTACCGGTGGAAGAGCTTGCAAACTCTACATTGTTAAAAGGGCGATAGGTTTATCCAAATGAGGTTAAAGTGATTCAGGTATCCAAGGTATAGGATATGGTCATGAAGCATGAAAAGTTCATGTGTATGAATGGGTAATAGGTGTTGTTCCATTGCATCATAGGTATGGTCGGGATAAACATCACGTCATTAGGAAAGGTAAGGTCATTAGGCTAAACAACATGGGTAACAACATCACAAGGTATAACGAGTACACAAATTCCAATGTCACAAAAGGCGGTTCAGGTCAGGGTATGTAGGTCAGGGAACAAGTAAGGCCGAGGTATAGGTAAATAACATGTCCCTAAATGCAATTAAGGAAATGTAGAAGTAATTTAGGCGTGTGGACAAGGTGTAAGTGGTGTTGGTAAGGGTAATAGTGGTTGGATTAATAATATTTTTAGGAAAAATGGGCATGGGGTGGGTCAAATGATTATGTCAAGTGACCGATGCCGATTATAGTTTAACCGAAATAGGTTTGCTAGGGCACGACATGACCGGCGTTGGTCATGTAGAGTTACGACTAAAAAAGGAAAAATATGCTTTTTACAGATTCATTTAAACCTTTCTACTTTTAGAAAATGATAGAGAAGATGAGTAAGAGTGTAAAGTGATGGTATGAGGTGTTTGAGCTAAGTTGGAGAGTGACTAGCGCGTGATTGACATTTGATAGGTGGGTCCACGAGATTGATTAGAGCTATTTGATTGGTGGCGAGGTGAGGAGTTGATTTGTGGCATGGAGGAGGTGGGAGAGGGAGTGGGTGGACCACCAAGACAAAGGACTACCATGCCACCACGGAGACAACTCGAGTAGAGGTAGGAGACTATCCGAATCCTTCAATTTAGTTGAAAAGATTGAAATTGTTTTGTTTATTGCGTGTGAAATTTGGGTAGAAATTTAATTTTGAAAATGTGGTTAAAATGAATGAAACGGGGGTAGGAAGGTCAAATGTAGCTTAAATAGGGTTGGTAATGAAGGTAGGATATGTTTGGGTGGGTTGGGGTAGGTATTTAGGTTATTTCAGGGTAATTTTTGTTAATGAGGGATGGGGGTTTCAGTTTTTGGCTGAAACAAAGGATCCACATTGGTCAAGCCAACATCGATTGGGTAAAGGGTGACCAATACTGGTCAAAGTGGCCAGCATCGGTCGAGGCAACCAATGTCGGTCACTGTAAAAAGTGACTAGGATAATGCAAAGGTAGTTGTGAAAGTTAAACAAGATAGTTAGGGTGATAGTGAAGGTTAGTGTAGGTGGAAGAGTGTAAGGCACCATGTTGTAGGTGTGTTTTAGGTATGTAGGTGAAATGGTCTAGGGAATTGGGTAAGTATGAAAATGGAGACAATAAGTTTTTAGGTGAATTAGGTAAAGGGATAAGTATTGGAAACTATGTAAGGGGTAGGTATGAGTGATGGTTTTAGGTATGATGTGGGGAAAAAAATGGCTAAGTATGAGGTCAGTTGGGGTTTTAAGGAATAGGTAATTTGAGATGGTCGTGACTTGAAATTGTTGGTTTGGATGATGCAGTGAGAGATCAGCTGAGGATGAGAGACAAAGTACCACCCCTACTCATATGGATGTGGCCTAGTGTTACAAATAAGGAGGAGTGGGAGTGCATAAAATACATGAGAATCGGTTAGATCAGTCTTATAGACGTATAGCCTAAGATCATAGCTTGATGGTCACTCTCATCGATAGATGGGACTCAATGACCAATACCTTTCATTTACTAATTGAAAAATGACCATAACACGGGAGGACATGTATAGGATCCTGCGGCTACCTATTGTTTGGGAGCCAGTGTATTCCATTTCATTTAAGGCATCGGTGGAGACGATAGTGGTAGTATTTGGTGAGGTGATGGGCATGTTGAGCTATCATAGTGTGAGTCTGAGCTATGGAGACATGTATGCTACCTACCCATAGGAGACCAGACTATCTGTGTTGATGATGGTGGCAGTGGGATGTTTTGCGCTTTTAGATTCTGAGGGTGGGATATTCCCACGAGCATTGATGGGGGTGCTACAGATATGATAGAGGATCGTATATGCTTTTTTTCTTGGGCACCAACTTTCCTAGTTCAACTATATAGGGAGCTATGGGCCTATGGGAGATTGAGGAGATTTGGTATGTGTTGTACCTATTTATTACACTGTTAGGCATATGAGCACATCATGTGTGTGCGCCCAGTTGGTTTACCATGACAGGATTGGTTCGGGGGTGGCTTGTTTAGAGTTGGTTTTAGATGATGGGTACTAGTTGGTGGACAACTAAGGGTGGTGAGGGCCACATATGATGTGTCATACTACAGAGACAACTATTGGAGGGCCTTTCGGAAGTTGATATCATATGGAGGCCATATGTTGACTATCCATCATATAGAGGCATGGCTGAGGAGTTAGACAAGCTTTAAATACTAATATGGATACAGGGTGGTGTATCGGGGAGCATGAGATGTTTCCCATGGATAGGGTCGATTTACAGCAGTTTGGATAGTTTGGACTATGGCAAGATATACCCCCACCTTTCCCACAATACCATAAATATGATGTAGAGAGACCCATGTCTCCACCATGTCTGAGTGTTCCTGCAGGTAGAAGGAGCAGGTACGAGATAAACAGATTGATGATGAAGGTGTCACCGATAGATATAGGTAGTGGTGGGTGGCACAACTTTGGGTGGCACCGCCAAGGCCAGGGAAGTCTAATTTAGCTAAAGTCATAGTGTAGAGGGATACATTACAAGGTCAAGTGGCCACCCTACAGGCATAGATTACAGGGGGTTACACAGGGACAACCGGGTTAGAGGCATAGGTGACAACCATACAAGCCAAGGTAACACATGCATAGGTTGTGGCCATTACGCAGGCCTAGTAGATGCATAGGCACCAACACAGGAACAAGGACAAGGTCCCACAAACATGCACATGGTACCCCATGGCACAGTTAGGACAAGGTACACTTTTTTCCAGGCATAGTTCAAAGGGGGAAGTTAGGCCGATGGAACCACCATAAACCTGTATCTATGGTTAGGTTAAGAGATGCCCGAACGAGGCTCGCTATTATCAGGATCATCTAGCCACTACAGTGATTGATGTGCCCTCATATGCTAAGTACCAAGCCCAATAGGCAGCCAATGAGAGGAATAGATCTAGGACTCACAGCCTGCGGTAACACAGGGGCGTCGACCCCGAGAGACAGGGCCATGGTGATGTTACTATTTCTCAGAAACCGAGCCCAAGATTGCTATGAGGAGGAGACATGTGAGATTGGAGAGGAGGGCATCGGTGGGGGTGATTGGTCATTGTATGTGATAGTGTACCATTATTTTGATTTTTGATATATATACTAGCCTGCATGCCAAAGATGTGAGATTGTACATGAGAGTTTTGAGATACTGATATTTATTTATATCTGTATATATGTATTGATACACAAACACTCCCATTATATAGTTGATGATGTTTACTGGATGGATGATGTACTCATTTTTAATTTCCATTGTTATTGTGTATTATGGAAACTAGTTGAATTAGGCATGATTGAGTCAAGGTCATGTAGGTATGATGGAGTCAAGTATAGGCATGGTGGAGTTTAGGTGAGTTAGGCATGATGGAGTGTAGGTCATATAGGCATGGTGGAGTCAGGTATAGGCATGATGGAGTTTAGGTCATATAGGCATGGTGGAGTCAGGTATAGGCATGGTTGAGTTTAGGTCATATAGGCATGGTGGAGTTTAGGTCATATAGGCATGGTGGAGTCAGTATGGCATGGTGGAGTCTTGGTGATTTACGATGATTTGTTCAAGCTTTTGTGTTTGATTTAATGTCTAAGTTATTAGTAGTATGGAAAATAAATGATGATGTATATGTATGTTGTGGTGTAAATTTCCAAATATTGGATATCATGGAAATGTGAAATGATTGATGTATGATATGGTGATGTTATAAAATGGTAGGTATGTATGTTTTTATGATTTTTAATTTCCCAATTTTGTGTAAAATGGAAACTCACTAAGGTATAATGTAAATAAAAAGGGGGAAAATTGGTTAGGGGAAAGAGTGGTCGAGCTAACCTCCAAGGGCCCCATGCCCTTGGAGTGCTGCCTACATAGCCCCAACGAAAAGGGGCCTCAGGCTGATGTAGTTCTCCCATAAGCTAGGGAAGAATATGATGAGGTAGAGGAATGGGTTGGTAGGTTTTAGGCATGATTGAGTCTAGGTCATTTAGGCATGGTTGAATTTAGGTCATTTAGGCATGGTTGAGTTTAGGTCATTTAGGCATGGTTAAGTATAGGTCATAGGCACGGTTATATTTAGGTCTATAGAATAGATCATGGGTGATTTTGGTGAGAGGAATTACCAAAATGTAGGTGTCGAAGGTCTGGTCTTGTATAGGAGAATCAAATAAGTAAGAAAAAGGTGAATGGTAAGAGGAGACAAAATAGTCACCTAATTGATAAGAACCATTACAAGTCTATCATATCAAAGATTGGTGTATGAACATAAATCCCTAAAGGCATTGCATGATTGACTATTCTAAGGGTGAATAAGGTCACATGATCATGAAATTTTACATTTGTGGCACATCCTTGAGTAGGCGTAAAGATTAGAAGGAAAGGCAAGTGGTGAAAGAAGTTGGTTTAGCGTAACCTGGTGTGAGACAACATGCCTCTTTTGGCAAAGAGACCCAAGATCAAAATAGGCAAGTCCATGATGAAAAATTCATCTTTTTCTTTTTTCTTTTGTTTTTATAGATTGATCGATGTGGGAAGTCTATGTGGGATGAGTAGATTATCTCCTTGAGGTCTTTGTGAAGCTGATCGATGTGGGAAGCTTCAAGAATATTTTTATTTTATTTTGGTAGGAATAGTCTTCTTTTTGTGGTAGACTATGTACAATATGAATAGCTTTGTATAGTTGTCCTTCGAGGGAGTAGTCTATTTATATAACAAGATAGAAAGATTAGATGTCCTTTTTGAGGGAGTCATATTTTTTCTAGAAGTTTGACTCAATGAGTTTGAGTTTGAAAATCCCGTATATTACTTTTGAATTGTGTTTTAAAAAAAAAAAAATTAGGTCATGGACAAGACTATAAAGAAGTATAGGATTCTTTTATGAAGACAAAACCAAAACACAGAGAGGTTAGCTATAAAAGAGAGTTTTAAGTGATGAACAAACATGGGATTCCATCCTGAAAAGGATGAAAAGTATCCATGAGAATCATACCATGAGTAGAGTTGTGGTAATCATATTGAAGATAAGGCTGAAAGGTGACGGATAATCACATGATTCTTGTTTAGTCGTTGATCCTTAAAATAGGTAAGTGGAAGGTGAATGGTGCTCAAGGGATGATTATTTAATAGACAGAAGGTGATATAGGACTTGATTCAACAATAGAATGGTTGAAGATGTAAGTCATTGAGGGGATCAGGTTTGGGTTTACCTTCGAGTGAAGATAAATGATAAGCACCCAATCCATAGGCATGAGTAACGATATAGGGTCCAATCCAATTAGGAGAAAACTTGCCCCGTTTACTTTTCTCCACTTTTGTTACATGTTGATTTTCCTTCAGGACGAGGTCACTAACCTTTGGAAGGTTCGTTCTTGGACACATTTATCATAGGCACATTTGATACATTTTTGGTAGATTTGGAGGTGATCGAGAGCATTGAGACGATGTTCGTCTAATAACTCGAGTTGTGTCAAATGATCCTGGTGAAAATCATCATCGTTGAACATATCTTTGAGTTAGATACTTTTGATGAATGGAAAGTTGCAAAAGCTATGAGTGAGGCTAAAGAACCTCAAATTTTCCAACTCAACCATGCACCATCGATTAGAGCTAAACAAGAGAAAATAACATAAAAGTATTAAAAATTTGACAAAAACATCAAAAACTAACATGTATACTACTCTCTACTCTATGAAAGATTATTAAAATGTGAACCTAGTTAGATTCTAAGTAATCAAATTATGTGATTAGTTGTTTTCTTCAATGGAGGTGGATGGATGCAAGATGGGGGAGCTCTTAACAATGGAGTATGGCCAAGATCTAAATGTTCTATAGCTTAAAGCTATCACAAATGGTTTCTAATGCCTTTCCAAAGTGTTTGAGAGTAAAGTTGTAAGTCTGAATGGGTAGGCTTAGCCTTGTATTTATAGTTTCTGGTTTGGAAGAGTTTGGAATTTGGGTGCATGTGGGACTAAAGTCTAAAAAGAACTTTAGGATTAGATTAGGATAAACATGCTTTAGGCTTAGTTAAGATTGGTTTAGGCTAGTTAAACTCGATTAGCAAGTGATTATATAGACCCATTGAGAGTTGGGAGGGGTCTGGATAACCAATTGTGACTAATAGATAGCCTACGAAGCCAATAGAAGTGGTCTAGAGAGAACTAGGGAGATTATGAATGGTCAAAAGGAGGAATTTTTAGCTAATAAGAGAGATATTAACCAAATTAGATGATTTATAGGAGGAATACGACCCGAAGAATGTAAGTAAATGGGCATATGAGAATGGAGCGAAGAATGGGGAATTAACGAAGTATCGTTAATCAGTTGAATTAGATGAAATGCTAAGTGTAAACATATTTTAGGTGTCTATAGATACGAAGAGATGGTATTTGGATTTTGAGAGGTAGGACAACCTCTATACCGTATACCAAAGAGAAAGGTGTGGCAACAGTTGAGGTACGAATACTAGTGCGATAAGCCCATAAGGAAAAATGAATATGTGTGTGTCAATCCTTTCTAGTATCATCAACCACTTTCATTATAATTTTGTTTAAGGTTTTGTTGGTTGATTCGGCTTGGCCATTTGTTTGAGGATAATAAGGTGAAGAAAATATGAGTTGAATGTCAAGGCATCACAAATTTTCCATAGGGTTTTGTTTTTGAATTGTTTTTCGTTATCAGTGATGAGGCAATGAGGAACACCAAAGTGAAAAATGATGTGATGATTAATGAATTCAAAAATTTTCTCAAATTTTGTAGAAATAAGAGGTATGGCTTCCACCCATTTAGTGTAATATTCAGTAGCGGTAATAATCCATTGATGACGTTGGGAAGAATGAGGATTGATCTCTCCGACTAGATCCAAACCCCATTGAGAGAAATGACAAAGGTCTCATGCGACCTATAAGGCGTGAGTAGGGGTGTGATGAAGATTAAAATGTTGCTGAAATTTAGCACAAAACTTGACATAGTCACAATAATCACGGTTTATGGTTGGCCTATAATAGCTCAGGCGCAGGTTGCACTTAGCGACAACTAAGCCACTGAAGTGACCCCCACAAATCCCGCCACGAACTTCCTTGATGGTGTAGGGAATTTCAGAACTCATAAGACATCGTAAGAGGATAATGTCAAAACCACATTTATAAAGAAGACCACCCATGATGACATAGTAAGAGACACTTTTGAGAAAGGCTTGATGTCCATTGTAAGTAAGATCTAAAGGCAGTTGTGAAAGGGAAAGGTAGTCAAAAACTACTTATACCAAAGGTCACGTGGGTCAATTTCAATGGTTCCTACAAGGTTGATGTCTTGAAATAGATAAGAAGGTGATTGTAACCTTTGTATGGTGAATAAATATTTTTGAGTCGAGTCAAAGGGTGAAACATGGATTTGAGAAGAAAGACAGGACCATGGTATCCATAAATTTATTAGTGGAACATGGGGTGGTTTGAAGTTCATAACGGTCAAAGGTAGTCAAAAGTATGTCAACATGATGCTTATACTTTTGAAGTATCTCATTACGACACTGGTATATACCATTAACTTGGTTCACAACCAGTTGAGAGTTGCTAAAGATATTAATTGATTTAACGTCTAAGGCTATGGCGGTTTGAAGACCTAACACAAGTGCTTCATATTCGGCGATATTGTTAGTACAATCAAAATCTAGTTTAAAAGATAATGGCATAGACTCATCATCAAGAGGATGAGGATAACTCAACCCCACCCCACGCCGACATTTGGATCCATGAAAGAATAAGGTCCTCTGTTAAATGGTATCATCTAAAGAGATGGTAGTGATGGATTCATCAGGGAAATCAAAGTTAGAGGATTGATTTCCGGAGAGAGGTGCATCTGCAAGTTGGTCAACAATTGTTTTCCTTTGACATATTTTTGATGGGTGAATTCAAGATCTAGGTCTGCAAGAAGCATGAGCCAACGTGTAACACATTAATGTTGGTAGGCTTAGCGTACATGTAATGTAAGGGGTTAGTATTGGTGACAACAAAGGTTTTGTGGTTGAGTAGGTAATGGCGAAGTTTAGTGGTGAAAAAAACTAAGGCTAAGTAGAGTTTTTCAGCATGAGTATATCTAGTTTTGTAGTCTAAAAGTGTATGAATTATATAATAAACCGCTTGCTCCCTGTGTTTCTCATCACGATGAGTGAGCATGACACCCAAGGAATGATCAGTAGCAGAAATATAAATGTAAAATGGTTGATCATCCTTAGGGGAATGAGCACAAGTGGTTGGAGGAGGTATTGTTTTAAGGTGTCAAAGGCTTTGTGGAATTCATCATCCCATTTGAAGGAGACATTATTTTTGAGGAGATGATGAAATGGATGGCAGCGGTCAGAAAGATGAGAAATAAAGTGATGAATAGATTACAAATTTCATTGCAAAACTACAAAGTTGATGAAGGTTAGTAGGTGTATGAATTTTGAGAATAGCCTTGATTTTAGCAAGATCAACTTCAATCCTATGCAAAGAAACAATAAAACCAAGGAGCTTGCCAGAGTGAAGACAAGCAAAGACACACTTCTTACGTTGAAGGCGAACATAGTATTTGATGAGACGGTTAAATATAAACTTAAGTACTATAATGTGTTCGGCCTAATGTTTATATTTGGTAAGGATATCATCAATGTAATCTTCCAATATGTGATGCATAATGTCATGAAAGATATAAGTCATAGACCATTGATATGTAACATCATAATTTTTAAGGCCAAAGGGCATGACATGATAACAAAAGGTGCCCTAAGGAGTGATGAAGGTAGTTTTTTGTTGATCTTCTGGGGTGAGTAATTTTTGGTTATAACCTGAGAAACCATCCATGAGGGATAACATCTCATGGCTAGTGGTGATATCAACTAGTTGGTCAATAATAGGTAGAGGAAAGTCAACTTTTAGGAAAGCTAAGTTAAGGTCATAGAAATCCTTGTAAATGTGGAGTCCCCTGTTGCTTTTGTGACAAGAATGATGTTAGAGATCCATTGGGGATAATCAATGGGTAGGATGAAGGAAACCGAAAGAAGGCATTGGAGTTCTTCTTTGACAAGAAGGGCAATGTGAGGATGCATTTTTCACATCTTCTATTTCATGGGTTTGGCTTCAAGAATGGTTACGATATTGTGGACCACAATGTTTAGGTCAATACTGGGCATATCAACGTAGGACCAAGAAAAATCATTGCTATGATCCCGGAGGAAAGAAGTAAAATATTCTTATTCAACAACATCTAAAGATTGGCCTATTTTTAGAATGTGCGGGTCATCCTGAGTGTGAATATTAATTTTGATGGTCAATTCATTCAACATGGTTTGCATCTCAGAAGGTAATGACCAATGAATATAATAATCTTCCGCACTAAGGTAGGTGAGAATAGACTCATCGTCTTGACATTGAACGATGTTAATAGAAGGTGTATCATCATCGATCATGTCAGGATACATGAAGGGAAGATAAGAGGGAACCTTGCCATCATCATTTGATAAGTCGAGAGGTCCCAAGGAAATGATTTTTAGAAAAAAGCTAGGAGGAATGGATTTCGGATCCATATACTCTGTAGGTGAAGGTGGTGAAATTGGTGAATGGGGTGGGGAATGTTTATCATCCTTAATGAGCTTCGAATCGGCCTTCTTGGGAGATAGTTTAGAAAATCCAATACCATTGTGGTATTTATATGTACTAGTGGTGGTGCATGGGATGACAATATGGCAGCCTTGTTCATAGAAACCAAAGCCAAAGCCCTTCTAAGCACAACGATGGAGGAAAGTGTGGGTGAAGCGGCGGTTGGTGAGAGATTGAAGGTCGGATGAAAATGGTTGAGTTTGGGAAGGTGGCTCGGGTGAGTAGGTAGAAGCATCAAGTCCCCCATACATTAAGTTGGTGCGAAGGTGGGGAGGACCATAGGGGAAAACCTTACCTATGTGGTGATCATAGTGGGGATGTTGGTGAAGTTTACCATACTCTTGAGGAGTAAGGAATGTGTCAATGTTATAAAGGTGGTACTCCCCCAGAGTGAGGCATTGAAAAACACCTTCTAAGGGATCAAGTAATTGATATGTGGGTAGTGGGAATGGATGAATTACTAGATAGTTGGGAAGAAGAAGCATTGGTTGGTTTAGAAGTAGATGGGTTGGCTGATGGGTCAGCAATAGAATCTACGATAGTAGTGGGAATAGAGGAGTTAGTTGTGGAAGAGGTAGTGGGAATAGAGGATTTAGTTGTGGAAGAGGTAGCAACAACATTGGTGGATGCGGTAATGGTGGATAAGAAGTGGTAGCGGTGGTAGATGCCTTAATTGGTATAAGGACATCATTGGGTCGATACAACATATTACATGTCTTGAATGGTGAAGGGTTGGCTGGAATGGTATAGTTGTGTCCTTCATGTTCAAATTTTAAACAATGGTGTAAGGTTGAAGGAACACAACCCATGGCGTGGATCCAAGGTTGGCCAAACAACATGTTGTACTGGAATTCCCCCTCTAAGACATAGAATAATTTAGGAATGGTACAGGGGACCTACATGAATGTGGAGAATGATGGTGCCAAGGTGGAAGTCATGGCATCATTGAATGAACACAACATAACTAGGTTATTATGCATACAATTGGTAGGGATGCACATTTGGTTGTACGCATGGGAGGAAATTATGTTGATATTGGCACCTCTATTGATCATAACATCAAACACATATATTATCAATGTAGATGGAAATAAATAGGGGGATCAAGATCATCTGATTAGAGAGGTACAATATCATCGTCAAAAAAAATTGAGAGTGACTACTTGATGAGTGGTAACGGTGCAGAGGAAGGGGATGAAGTGGTGAGAGAGGCCACATGGTGAGGAGTGATAATGGATGCAACAAGAGTAGGGTCATTAGGTAAAACCTCAATAGATTGTAGAACCTCAATGAGGTCCTGTTAATGAGACTCAAAGGTTTGGAAAAGGTCATACAAAGACATTTTGAGAGGATATTGTGCAATTGTTTAAGCATTGTACGATGGGAAACCCCATCAAAAATAGGGTATGTGGGTCCATGGATGGTGATTTTTGGTGTAGGTGCGATATAATATTGGGTAAAAGAGTGGCGGATGAGTTTGTTTTCTCCTTTCCTTTGTCCTTCTGGGCTCAAGTGGAAATTTGAACCATATTAATATGTGGTGAAGGAGCAAGTGAGTCATGATAGGCATAGCGACAAGGCATGCAAAAAAATGGTGAGGGCATATACTAGTTTTGTGCAAATAATGCAGCACATTGGCATTTTGGCGGAGGTTTGGCTAGCTCTCTTATATGAACCATATTGATCTCAAATGTTGGAGGAGGAAAAAGGGTTGTGGAGGGGGAGATGAAGGTCATTGAATAGGTAAGGGATGAGGATGTGTGGTGATATGTGGAGGTGGAATAGGGTCCTCATCTAAAAGATAATCATCATCAAAGTTTTCTTCGGGAGGACATCGTTGGAGAAGAACAATCTTAAGAGCCTTATAGTTTTCCACATCATGCCCTGACACACGATGGTAAGCACAAATGTTTCTATCATCAAACCCTTAGGTTAAGGTTTTATTGGGTCGTAAGGTCTAAGTGGTGGCAATGTGATGACAGAGGTTTCCAAAAGTTTAGCTAAGATGTTGGCATAATACCTGCTAATGGATCACAATGTGAAGTAAGTGTGGGTCTAGATGGAAGTGTGGATGACTTTGGTGGGAGATGCGCCATGAGAGGTGGAATCGGAGGTTGAGTTAGTTTGACCACCTGTTTGGTAGGTATTACGGTTTTAGGTTTGGATTGCACCTTCTTGGGTAAAGATGTAACATGTGAACTAGTGGTTGAAGGTGGTGTAGGTTTAACTACCTCTTTGGAGGGTTGTGGGGTTTTGGAATTTGGTTGTACTTTCTTGGGTAAAGGTGAAGAAGAAGTACGTGATGTAAAAGGGAAGGCCGATGGAAAAAGGGGACGAGGTAGCCAAAGTGATAACGGAGGTGTGGTGGAATCCGTGGGAAGAGGTAAGGTGGAAGGTACTGGTTGAAGAGAAGGGAATATCATAGGTAATAATGAGGATACTAGAAGTGGTGTAGGTATAAGAGGTAGAAATGATGCAGGTGATGGGGAAGGCATAAGATGTGTAGGTGATTTGGGTATAATAGAGTATCACGATGAGGAGGTGAGATGTCATGCTTTTCGTTTACCTTGGGTAGGAGGTTTATTGGCCAAGGATAATGGGTGGGGTCCTAGGATAGATGGAAGGGGTGAAGGTGAAAGAGGGGTAGTGGGAGAAACCGGTGTATGCGGCCTAAGATGTTGGGTATTCCTCTTATGTAAGGGAATAATATTTATGTTGGTTTATGATGATGTGACTAAATCCAATTTGATAGGGGATGGACTAGGCTTGATGTTGACATGACTCCCAATGTGGCAATAGGTTTGGATGCGGAGGAAGATATAGATGTAGGTAAGGTTTTAGGCATTAAAAAAATTTATTTGATGGTAAAGGTTTAGGTGTGGGCGAGGGTGATGAAGACGAGGTCTCTATAACTAGTATGGACATGGTTGGTTTGGTTGTTTGAAACATCTTTGGATAGATCATGGAAGTATCAGCAGACAACATTTACATCTGAGTTGAGAAAGGTAGCCAAAGGCATCCCAAAAGCATGGAATTGTTGACATAATTCAAGCGGTCAATCAAACATGAAAATGGTTGTAAGGGGGATGATGTTGATTTGGTAGTAATCCCTGTAAATAATGTCTAGGAAACAGTGAAATGGTTGGCTTCAGAATCTGTGGGTAAAAGAGCCAAGAGGAAATCAACAGGATCCTTGAAAGCCAATGGATAATTATCACCAAAAGGAAGGGGCGGTGCTAATGGATCCCTTATGGGTAGGGAGATGAAAATTAGGTAGGTTCATATTTTGGTGAAGAGGAAGGTAAACATGACTATCCCATGGGTAGGAGAGTAAATATTGTGGATTATTCGTAAGGTTGAGAGGTGAGTGGGAAAATTGCATCAAAATATATGGCAGAATCCTCCATTGGTGAAGGGGAGATAAGGGAGACTCCTTTGTGGGTAAAGCAGTGGATGAAACAAAAATTTTCATGGATAAAGGGGCTCATGTAAGAATATCCTCAATAGATGGAGTAGGAGAAATTTGAGGAAGGGTTGGTATGATGTCGAAAATAACATGAACCTCTCGAATGTTACTATCATTGGTTGAGTTTTTTCTGGTTTAGTTAGACGATGAGGTGTGATTCGGAAACGACTTCTTGAAGATGTGAAGGTTATAATTAGTCGGTGCGTTAGGGTTATCCAAGACGAGATCTCCATTATCTAACATTTCTTGGACAATGTTTTTGAAAGTTATACAATTACCATCACTATGACCTTTAATGTGATGATAGTTACAATAATCATTTTCTTTGTACCATGCAGACATAGGATGAGAGGGGTCAAAACTAGTATGTGGTTTGACGGGTGGAAGAATGATTGCTTCAGCTTTTAGAATTTTTCTAAAACTGAAGAGTAGGGTTCTCCTATGGGAGTGTATTTTTGTTGCTCCCGCTTGAACTAGAAAGCCTAAACATGAGAAAGGTTAGAAGAAGGATTTGATTGGTTGGATGGATGAGATGGGCCAGATTTCAAAACTACCGCATGGGTAGATCCTTTTACTTTGGAGTAATTATTTTGTTTTTTTGGAAGAAGCGGAGGTATCATTTGATTTAAACACAACATTCTTGTTACATAATTGTATCTTCTTCTCTTTAATGGCACGAATTTCAAGTTTTAGGCCATGGTGAATGCCTCATCAAACGTGTAAAAGGTTTGAACTTGGATAGTTGGTGAAATGTGCCTAGCACAAGCCCTAGTGAACAACTCTATTAACTCGGTTTGAGGTAGTTTAAACGTGAGCTGGTTGATTAGGCTTCGCCAACGAGTGGCAAAATTTGTGATAGATTGGTTTGTCTTCGTATTGGGGTGTTAAATATAAGTAGGTCATGGTGACTTTATTAATAATGTTTATAGAAAAGTGGTCTAGGAAAGCTTGGGCTACTTGGTTGAATGAGAAAATGGAGTGCCGAGCTTGAGCTCTATACCAATCCAATGTAGGTCTTGTCAAGGACATTGGGAATGTTTGCAAGAGAATGCAAAGCATCATCATGAGCGATTAGATAACACCCATGCTTAAAAGACCATAAGTGTTGTTGTGGGTTTTCTTGAGAGGAAAACGGGTGCTTGAAACTAACACTTTTAAGTGTTTCAAAGGATCGTTAAATATAATCAACTTAATAGGTCTTAATACTCCAAATTATTGATTAAAAATATGATTTATGACTGAATTCAAACTGAAATTAAGTTTGTAATTTTACTCAAAATTTCACTATTCATTTGAAAGCCCCAAAAAATTCACTATTTCAGATTTAATTGATTTTTTCAATTTTATCATTTCTGATTATAGTTGCATCCATGTTCAAATTTGGAATGTAAATTACTGCAAACAATCAGAAACTAGAAATAAAAATAATAACACAACACCAGATTGTTTATGGGGTTTGGAATTCCTACATCCCTAGGTTTGTGATGAACCGATCCATTAATAATGTTAAAAAATGTAAATACAATAAATTTACATTAACCAATAATGAATCAAAAACCTGTAAAACTATGTTTTAGACCTTCAAGGATGTTAATGGAGCTCACCTCCTATGTCCTTCACCTTCCTGATCCACTTACAACAGTGTCTCCCTTTGGTTCTACGCCTTCATGTGACTTTAATAGTAAATAAATCTATCGCAAAACCTCTAAATTGGATAAATGATCACACCATCATGATTTTCTTGAAATTATAGCAACCTTCATATATAACTCGAAATCTAGTTTTGAGTGGAAGTGCCTCAAAATTGCATTTTTCTAAAACTACCTGTTTATTGGCTTGACACAGACCTAGAACTTCTCCCTTACAAATACAAGTGAGCTTCATCTATACCACATACAAGAGGGTGGCGAGTTGGTAGGGCTGCTTATCTTTTTAGATGAGGTCTTTGGGTTTAAATCCCCCTTCCATAGGTTTAGGCGCCCAATTTAGCCATTGACCGCACATTTGGTGGGAAAGGGATAAGATAAGCTAAACAAAATATTATTATTATTATTTTAAATCCAAAGCCACTAAAAACCTGCCAAGTGTCACACCCATAATATGCCATTTGTCCACATCAGAGTGTGCCACGTCATCATTTGACCACAACTTTGACTATGCATATCTTTCGCATACAAACTCAAATTTGGTCCGTTCAAAATGCGTCAGAAAGCTTGCACGGCGAGCTCTATACCATGGAAATAATTATTTAAAATTAAAAGAATATCAATTTTTCCTTATCGCCAATTGCCACATGTCACCTTGCCATTGGTCCACTTGTTGACCTGTTGACCAAAGTTGACTTCCATGTTGACTGAACTTTGACCGGACATAACTTGAGCTCGAGTGTCCATTTTTCACATTCTTACAGTCTTCAAAAGCTCTCTGAAGGCTCTACTATACTAGAATGGTTTAGGGAAGTTTAGGGAACTTTTAACACTAAAAAATATCCCCTGATCACTCCTCCCTACTTGAGAAGGCTTTTTGTCCACAAAAAGTTGTGTATCAACCCACAAAACATGCTATCTCTTCCTGCATTGCAAAAACACATACAAGAACCTGAAATAACATTATAGGTTAATAAAATGAAAATATTTGATTAGCTAATTACATAACTGATCATATAATAACACCCAATTAAGCTAGTGTTCAATTAAAACATTGCAACCCTGTCAACTCTACACACAACTGTGAACTGTCATACCCCACTGTAATGCCATCACAAATAATTGACCAAATAATAACACCCATTCTATTACATAAATCTAGTGTTCAAATGTCACTTTTGATACAGTATGGATTACCAAAAATTACAATTCCATAACACAGATTAGTATACCAGACATCTAAATTACCCACAATTAGGCTAGTGTCCATTGTCCATATGAAACTGTAACAAGTGCAAGTATTCACTATCCAGAATAAATAGACTATCAATGCCCACAAATAGCTATAGTAAACAATGAATCCACGTGAATCTACCAAAACATTGTATCACCATCACAAATAATAAGTCGATAATAACACTCATCTATAATGAAGCTAGTGTTCAACTAACACTTTATGATTATGCTGATTACAACCGCAAATATTCACTATCCAGAATAATTAAACCATCAACGCCCGAAATAGATATAGTCAAAATATGAATCAACGTGAATATGAAAATATTTGATCCATACATTGAACTATAAAGGGATACATCATAAACCGTATGCTTACCCAAATTGGTTAACCTGCCATAATCTACAAAATGATTACAGGTACCTTTGCAAACCAGGTTGTTAGTGTAATAAATTTACACCCTAATTGTAACCACATCTGATAGTTACAAAAATCAAATTTTCCCAAAATGAGGGCCTTATAAATTAGTGCAAATAACACATGTGGATACAACAAGTTTGTCTATTTATTACAATATCAAACAGGTGCCCGAATGGGTCTTATAAGCATCCATAATATTTACACAAATGACAACACTATAAAACTGCAAGTTTCAAAATAGACATTCTAATGATGCCCATATCCCTACATACTGTTGTTAGAAATGGAATAACCAACCACAATGTGAGAAGATGAATATGAGTATGATGAACCTATCACTCAAATCTTCTCTATGGCTACTTCCAAATTATTTCAAAGCTGAATATAAACATAGGATCAAATCCCTAAAATATAGCTTTGAAAATGTTTCCATAACATCACCACGATTATTGCAATCAAACATAAAGTTGAGGAATGTTTTACCCATCCAATTACTTGGATTTCTCCATTTAGGTGGTTTTACTTCCCCAATACTAGAATGAGCATTTACATGAGTTAGATCAACAAATTTTGGTTTGACATTATTTTCCTTTTTAACAAATTTCCAATATTGCATCAAGGAACATACCAACACATCTTAATATCATGACCATTCCTTTTACAATGGGAAAAAAATTAACTTCCCTATTTTTAGGATTCTTACCCATTTTGTCATTCCTTGAACTCTTTCTAGGAGAATGATTCCTCTGTTTAGGAGAGGTAACATTTTTTCCATTTCTTGCCTTACCAGAGTGAGATTGGTCTTTTGCACCTGCCTTATCATTCACAAAAGGCATTAACTTCTTTATCATATTTTTCCTCTTCCAACAATATGCTATAGAATGATTAGTACCTTCACAAAACGTGCAAGGAAAACCATACTTTTGTCTACCGAAGCTATATTGTTTAGACTGAAAGAGAGTTTTAGAAGTCTTAGGATTTAATTTCCCCTTAGTGCTATTTTTAGTGTAAGTGGGAGGAGGTGGAATTTCATTACCTCGCTTACCTTTTGCTTTCTTACACCTTTCATTATTCCTCTAGAGGCGTAGATCCTTGGTTGTTGGAAGCTTATCTTCCTTCAGCTGCTTTGGAACTTTCTCCAATTCCATTTGCCCACTAGAATAACCAAAACTTGCAAATCGAGGTTGATCCTCTACCCGTATTGGGTTAGCAGAACCTTGTCCATTTTTACCAAGGCATTTTCTATTATATCCCATCTTAACCATGAGCTTAGACCTAATTCCGTTAGTGTGTTTTTCAAACCGACCCAAAGGAATATCGAAATTGAATGAGAGGAAGAATTAAAATGTGAAAAACTTACGATTCTGTTACAGTACCAGTACATCATCGATTTGAAAGGCATTTCCTTCTTGTGCTCATCTTGTTGCAGATTTACCAAGAGGGCATCCTTGGTCAATATTTCTTCCTGCAACTCTTTAACAAAGCCCATCAACTTATTTCTCTCTCCAAGCATCTTGTTGACATACTCCTCTTTCTTGGTTATAGAGAATTGTGGCTCGATTTTAACTGCACTATTTCCTCTTCTAAGGAATAAAAATTATCTCTCAGGAAAGATTTTTCTTCCTGGAGTTGGCGGTTTATGGCTTCAAGCTCATCCATTTGCTCCCATTTGGATGACTTGCCCATGATTCCTGTTCCAAAGCAAACACAACTGTACTTCCAAAATCGCACACTTGCAAAAGAAAATTAACAAGACCCAAAATGTTTGCACACTGAAAACTAAAATCAATACTGAAATTGAAGCCAAATTTTCAAACACAATTAGAAGTTAATCCGCAATCTAACTGCTCTGATACCAAACTTGATCCGAAAACAGGTGTTTTATTTTTCCCACTTTTAAACGTTTTCAAGGATTGTTATTTTCTTTAATCAACTTGAAGTCTTTTATATTCCAAAAATTGATCAAATACTGATTTAAGACTGAATTCAAACTGAAATTAAGTTTGCAATTTTACTCAAAATTTCACTGTTTGATCGAAGCCCCAAAAATCATTGTTTCTTGATTTTAATTGATTTTCCAAAGTTGTCAAATACTGATTACCATTGCATCCACATTATTTTAATGAAATTAAATTATTGCAAATAATTAGAAACTGAAAATAAAATCAGAACACAACACCAGATTGTTTACGAGGTTCGAATTCCTACATCCCCTGGGTTTGTGATGAACCGATCCATTAATAATGTTAAAAATGTAAATACAATAACATTTACATTAACCAATAATGAATCAAAAACCTACAAAACTATGTTTCAGACCTTCAAGGATGTTAATGGAGCTCAACCTATGTCCTTCACCTTCCTGATCCACTTGCGAAGTGTCTCCTTTGATTCTACACCTTCGTGTGACTTTAACAAAAAATAACTCTGTCACAAAATCTCTAAATTGGATAAATGATCACACCATCGTGATTTTCTCAAAATTCTAAGCAACTTTCATATATAACTCGAGATCTGGTTTTGAGTGGAAGTGCCTCAAAATTGCATTTTTCTGCAAGTACCCCTATTCTGCCTATACACATGACACTCCGACAATGTCTTCCTACAAATACAAGTGAGCTTTATTTATACCACTTACAAGAGAGTGGTGGGTTGGTAAGGCCACTTATCTTTTTAGATGAGGTGTTGGGTTCAAATCCCCCTTCCATAGGTTTAGGTGCCCAATTTAGCCATTGACCCCACATTTGGTGGGAAAGGGATATGATAAGCCTTTAAATAGCTTTTTGTCCACAAAATCCTCCTTATCCCATGGGATTAGGCTTATTCACATGGAATGGATTAAATAAAATATTATTATTATTATTTTAAATCCAAAGCCACTAAAAACCTGCCAAGTGTCATGCCCATAATATGCCATTTGTCCACGTTAGAGTGTGTCACATCATCATTTGACCACAACTTTGACTATGCATATCTTTCGCATATGAACTCAGATTTGGTCCATTCAAAATGCGTCGGAAAGCTTGCATGACGAGCTCTATACCATGGAACTAATTTTTAAAAAATTAAAAGACCATCAATTTTCCTTTTCGCCAATTGCCACGTGTCACCTTGTCATTAGTCCACTTGTTGACATGTTGACCAAAGTTGACTTCCATTTGATGAACTTTGACCGCATAACTTGAGCTCGAGTGTCTGTTTTTCACATTCTTACAGTATTCAAAAATATCTCTGAAGGATCTACCGCCTTTGGAATGGTTTAGGGATGTTTAGGAAAATTTAAAAGCGAAAACTATCCCATGATCACTTCTTTCTGTTAAATCGGTTGAATTTAGGCATTTCCCAATACGTAGGGTATGGACGAATTAAAATGGATATGTGAATGGGTTAATTGCAAATCTCATCATATGTCGAGAGTTAGTTGAGTCGAGACCGATTCTTCCAATGTACGCATCTTGTCTATCATCATTTTGATAAGATCATTAGTAGGTTGTGATTATTGGGAACCCCCTACAGTATAAAGGGGTAGATGATGAAGGTATGACGTGGGTGGCATCTTAGTATGTTGTGGTATCGAGTACAAAAATTTTGAGGGAGAAATAGATGTTGGTGGCATGTATCCTGAATAAGCAATAGATGAAATATGGGGTTGTTGGTGATAAGTGTAGGTAGGTGGAGTGGATGTAATAACTCTCGTAATAATTGGAGGAAGAGATCATGGGATGGAGAGGACAAGGTTTTGGAAGGGATTATGGGCTGTTAACACCATGGGTGGCCGAGATGCAATAGGTATATGAGAGGAGGTGGGTGCGAGATAGGCCTACACTCAAGGCAACTCGATAAAGGAATAGTTGACATAATAGGAGAAACCGGTGTCAAAGGCGCGATAGATGCCATAGGTGCGGTAGATATCGATGATTTAGGGTTAAGTTGGGACATCACGGTGGTAAGGTGGAAGAGGGTAAGACCGAGCTAGTAGTAGGCCGATGCGAAGTGGATGCGAGGGTATTAGGAATGGAAATAGGAATGCCTTATACAAGTTGCCCTAATGAATCTCAAGTTGATGAATGGAATAAATAATACTGTAAAGCATTGGGGTTTTGATCAAGGAGTCTTGTGAACTCCTCATCACCGATTCGATGGTAATAAAGTGACCGGGATCCATAGGTGATAAAAAGGAAGGCGGTGATGGGCTAGGAAGGAGTGGATGAAGGATAGCATGGAACACGAGGGTGTTGGCTTGGCTATGAGTCAAAACCATGTGACTTATAGTATACCTAGTAATTTGAGCTCTATAAATGACACATGAGTACAAAATGAATGGATAAAATGGTTTCAAAAGGTGACAACTGAGCGTTGTTTTAATTAAAAATTAAAACACGAGAGATCGAAGATGGTTGGGTAAATCGTGTGAGAGGATAATCGATGGCGGTTAGAGGACCGATACCAGTTAGTGTGGAAAATGAAATTATTTGTAAATGTGGAAATAAATGATGAAAATGAAGCAGAGCTGGACTTCGAAAGTGACTTCAAAGACACATAGATATGGTGAGGTAATTGAGGAAAACTTGGAAAGAATAGAAATACGATGAATGTTACTTTAGTTAAAATGACCAAAACAACAGGAAACCAATAATGGTCAGTAAACCAATGACGATTAGCTGAGTAAACCGATGATGGTCACTAGACCGATGCCGGTCACTGTGAAATTTGTGAAAAGATGGAAAAAGTGAATCTGGTGATTTAGATCAAATAAAAGATAAACCTAGAAACTTGAGTATGGTAATGATTGACCCTAACACACTCAGAAAGAGTTGGAATACACCAACTATGATTATGGAGTGTGAAGGGAAAGAAGAATGGATAAAATGAACTCACACCTCAAAACATAGATCAAGCAGAAAGATAAAGCAAACACGAAATCCTATGTGGTAGATTTTATGTTATGGCTTATGCCATTTTGGAATGACTTGTGAATATAGTAGAGTTTTTGGTTTGATAAAGGTGCCCTATAAAATCGACAACTATGGATAGTTTCAGGTATGTTTTGGCATGGGGATCCTTCTTTGAGATGATAACTGGACAAAGAAACCATTTTGGAGCCCACTTTGTCAATCCTCTAATCGTGTGATCATTGACAACTTCTTCCAGGAAAGATGTTGTTTAAGAAAATGAGTAATTTATTTTCAGTGGTTTGGTATAGAGAAATAAGGGTGCAAAGTGTGAGCTACGGTTCAATTCATCAACCATAAGTGGTCATGACTTCCAACATATAGGTTGCCCACAATTTTTAAATGAGCTACAAATGCAACACACAAAAATGATATGCAAAGATTTTAAACCCAAATCCACAATGAAATTTGATGAAAGAAATGATGAAGAGGAAAGAGTATGTCTTTCACTAATGCAATACAAAATAGAAAGAATCGTTATTTTTAGTCCAAAATACGAGTGTCAATGAGACCAATAGAAGAGAAAGAATGTTCCAAGGGAGAAAAATTAATGTGAACTCTTTCAAAAGGAAATAGACACACAATGATTTCACCTAGGAATTAACAATGCAAAAAAAAAACTGATGGGTCCCACCGGTGTGCCAAAATGTTTCACCAAATAAGTTATGCGATAAAACAGATAAGGTAACGGTCAAGGAGGAATAACTATGATAAGTAGGTTGAAGGTTAAATGTGTGCATTACTGACTTTATCTAAGTTGATCGTAGAGAACTCCTTTTTGTCTGGGAAGGACTACCTGTAGATACAAAGCAAGACCACCAAAAGAGTATTAAATAACAAGAGTTATAGGAATGCTTAGCAAGGCTAGATCCGGGAAGTGTGATGCTTCCTCGAATGGTTGTCAATCCTCTGTTTAATACAATTCAATGTGAATAAACAACTGAAATAAATAATTCCTATTGCAATGTAATGATTTAGGTTTCTCATACACACAATACACTAGATTTTATGATAAATATTAAAATAACACTAAATCTAGTTAGAACTGGGGTTTGTTCAGGTTAGATAGGTCTGTCAAAGGTCTGGTAAGGGTCTGGGGTTGATTGGTGAAGTCTGGGTTGATTTTGGGTGAGTGGGAAGCTTGTTGGTCGAGACTATGAAATGAGACAGAGATTGATGTCGATTTGGTGACCAATCTTGGTAGGGGGCTAAACCGACGTCGATCGGGGAACCGATGTCGGTGAGGGAGAAATATGTAGTAAATTATTAAAAGAGGGGTTTTTAGGCTCTCTGTGTTACATGAGAGTGAGGGTAGTATGGTTTGGGTCTTAATATGGTGAGAAGAATTAGGGATATTAAGGTGGAGGTTTAGAATGGTGAAAAGTCTTGGGATGGGTGAATAGTGGGTTGGTGAGAGGAAGGTTATGTATAGGCAATAGAGGAAATATGATATCGAAGGAATCAAGAGATATACAAAAGGAATAAGAAAAATGATTAGAATCACAATACTTACTTGATGTCTTGCAAATCTTGGAGTTGGGATGGTTGATGGGTGATCGGAGAAGAAGTGCTTGAGTCCAATTCCACAAAGAAGCATGATTACCTATGTGCTTCCATGAGTATTCCAATGCTCTGGAAGGAGAGCCAATTACTTTTCTTGCCCTGTACTTGTGTGTGTTCATCGTCTGGATGCAGGAGGGCTTGAATATTTGCACTTGAATGTAATAATGCTCTATTAAATGAATTACCAACCCGTGTAAATAGTTTTTAAAGTCTATATAAGGTAACCGATGGCGGTTAGGTGACCGGTGTTGGTCGAGGGATAACCGATGTTAGTTAAGACGGAAAGTCTAGGTTTACCAAAAATAGGCAGATCTTTACTATTTTTGGCATGATTTTGATTGATTCCACTTAGGGAAATGAAGTTCTCATTAGAAAAGGTAGGACTATTAGAGAATAAGTCCAATTTGGTTTAGGAATAAGTCTCGCTTAGTTAGGTCAAGTGGTTACTTGGCACTAGGGAGTGATGACTCGGTCATTGTGAGTTAAATGCCCCTGGAATGGGTCCAGGGTGAGGTGTAATGATGAGGTGGAGGTGTGAGGATGAAATTAACTTAATTAAATTAATTAATAATGTGAGGATGAAATATTAATATGAGATGAAGGGGTCATGATGTGTTTAAATATATTATGTTAATTGATTGAAGGGGACCAAGGGAGTGTGACCCAAATTTGGTGTCTACATTGTCTTCTCCTTTTTGAAGCATCTTCATCTTCTTGGTCCATACTTTTGCGCAGATGCCATCATAATATTTACAAACACTTGAAGAGCTTCTAACATCTTCATACAAGTATTCTAACTTTTCCCATAACTCCCTAGCTAAATTACACTCTACAACCATGGAACTTACACATTCTTCCAATGCATCAAAAATGATATCCTTGGAAATTTCTTCCATGGGGTCTGATGAATCAAAATATCCAACATCAATATCATATCCAAGAGAACTTAGATAGGTATTCATTCTAAATCTCCATAGGGCATACTTTTTCCATTGAACATAGGACCTTGATATGGAAAAATATCTTCTCCCATTTTGATCAAACAACATGTGCTTCAAGAGGATATCCTTCAAGTAGTCAAACTTTCTTCACAAGGACCAGATCTAATACCAATTGTTAGAAGCACGCTGACCGAGGGGGTGAATCACCCTCAAAAATTATAACTTCATTTTCCATTATATACATTCATCATACAAACCATCCATTTAAAATTCATAAACCATGTGAGCTTATTAGGTGTGTATCAACATTCACAAACACATGAAACAAAGAATAGAACACATGAACACCATATGTAAGTGGGAAACCCTCAAGGGGAAGAAAAGCCACTGAAACCTCTACTAATATTACTCATAAAAATGACTCATGTGAATATTACACATCACACATGATTTGTTTAGTGAGACACCAATCACACAAGAACACCAACCGCTAATCTAGTAGGAAAAAAATCCTAAAAGGAGGCTATGAAACCCTAAGGTGATCAAGAACAACCTCAACCACCTGAAATGGATGATCACTGAAGATATGTTTCTGGAACAACTGATGGTGATCACAAATTCAACTCATCTCTCTTCAAACCCTCTCAAAACAAGCACTCTCATAACTTGCTCAATCTCTTTTTTTCATAGGATGATTAGGTATATTGACCTTGAAAATCTACTCCTCAATATTTCTCAGAATTTAGAATTCTTCTCAACTCTTTCCTTAAACCCTATAATCCCTTCTTCCTTCTTCTCTAGCTCGTGCACGTCCTCATCATCCTAAGCGGCTCAAATGAGCACACGCAATGCACTTTAAATTTGACACACCCCATAAATAACCGCAAGTCAACTCAAACCATTAATTTTGGTCATACCAAACATAAAAAAACAACTAAAACCTCATGTAAACCATCTCAAAAGACCCAAGTAGGTTAGAAAGGGTCAAGACAACACCATCAAACTTAAGACATCTCAAACAAGGTCTTCTAGTTCCAATGAATGCTCATGCACCTCCAGGACACACTCCAAATATTTTATGGCTCCAAATACTCCAAAAACATCAAGGACAATCTCTCATCATCACTAACAAGCACAAGAAGCTCTGCAATGCCATCTCCACCATGAAACACACTAAGAAGCAATCATGCATAACTAGGTCTTCAAACACCCAAAAAAATGAGTGAGTTCACATATAAAAACTCATCATCAAGGCTTAAGTATTATACCATTAGAAATATATCTGAATATAATTTTTGGAACAAGTCTCTTTAAGCTCCAACACATATATTATAAATTATATAATATAATTGATACCATAATTATATTATACCATAAATATATTATACCAACACATATATTATAAATTATATAATATAATTTATACAATCTATAATTTGAGCCTTTCTAATTTTTGGAATATATCTAGAAAGGATAATTATAGATTGTTCAAGATTTGTTTTGATTTTGGAAAGTGACGATCATAGGGATGGAACCATCCGGAATGGAACAGGGGTGTGTAAGCATTAGTGTCTCATTATGAGAACTAGTGTATGTGGAATAACTTTAGTCTTGGTTCTTTCGGTGTTATTTCTTTTTCGTTTTAGGTTTTGTAAGGTTTTCTAAAATTATGTTTAGTCGCACTTGTACCTAAAAAAGAAACCCTAGATACCCGCACAATACTCAATTACAAATTAGAAGATTTAATAATGCTTATACTTGAGTCGAATGACCTCGGTGGTCACCCCATTGTGTTTTCATCGAGTTCCACACTACATTTCGGACTCAATGTAGCTTTAGTGTGTGTGTGTGTGTGTGTGTGTGATTGGAATAATTTCCCTTGAGCTAGGTTTCCCTAGTGCTAGTGGCACAAAGAATAGTGGGCTACAACTACTTTGTCCCAAAAATGTGTGGTATGGAATTCATAATAGCTCCCCCTATGTAGTGAATAATGTAGTCCTTTGGTGATGTAGTAGATTGGAAATATTTATCTCCTTGTGGTAGTAAGTGCCTCTTGAAATGCTTTCCCCCCTTAATGAGGTTAAATAAGTCATGTATATATATATATATATATATATATATATATATGATTCCTTCACTCAGGTTCAACATTAACAAGATAAAAGTCAACTAAGGGTGTTAACATAAGACAATAAAGTAGTAAGAATCGTAGAAACTAGAAAATGCACTTTGCACACAAGGTCTCTTATTCACAAAATATAAAAAAACATCATAAAACGTAAAATTCCCAAAAAAATCAAATAACCCCACAAAATCAAATAAAAATATAAAATCCCACAAAAATTGGGATAAAAGACACCTCACCACTCATTTACTAACCCTCACCCACTCACATTTAATTATGTCCATCCCACCTACCCATGTGCATGCCCAATGCACTATGGACCCTATCATTGTACACATGTTTCCCACTCCCCTATGCACTCAAAACTTATATAATACAACTCACTCCCTTCATTACAACCCTTGACTCTTTGTGAAATAATGTTATACTTGATTTTTCTTGCTCTCTTGTTCGCATATCTCAATTTTTTAGGTCTTGAATAAGTGAAAGAGAAGCATAAATGATAGATACAACTTTCTGCAACATTGTTTTAGAAAAATTCCAACATAGGTGGGAATCACAACTATGATTGGCTTGCGATCTCTGTGCGATTTTTAGTGAATCACAATTGTGATTGTCCTGTGATATGAGTCAGGTATATTTGTAATTTTTATTTATTGTTTTGTCATTTTAATCAATAAAATGTATTTTATATCCTTAAAAGGGTTAGGGATCTGACTACTGACAGGTTCCCTAACCACCAAAAACAACTAACATTTTCCAAGTGTGCTTGTGTGCAGGTTTAGATTCATATTTGAAAGAGTTTTACCCACTTTATTTAATGAAAGAAACCACAATTGTCCCTCTCTTCATAATGGTATCATAAGCCCATTTAGTTTTATTAACATTGATTTAGAAATTTAATATCAACTAATCCATTTTGCAAGTGATCCAAATCCAGGCATACATTTTGGCGACCACGGTGGGATCATTTTGGTTATGGGTAACTCTTTTTATTTTTTGAATCTAACAGTATTTTATTTAGGATTTTGTACTCCCTTTAATGTTTTTACTTTTTTTTTTTACATTTCTGTTGTAGATCTACATCTAGTTTTGTAGATCTCGCTCAAAAACAAAAAAAACAAATTAGGTTGCAGAGTCAGTTGCAACTATGACTAGGTTGAGATTTTATGGCACACAAAATTAACAATCTGGTTGCATGACAGAGTTCAAGAATTGTGATCGATGTACTTATAAATTTTTTTCTACAAAAAAATTAAAGACACTTGTTTACTCTTAAGGGAATGAATTGGGAATCAACACACACTAAATACAAGTTTGGATAAGGGTAAATACCCATCCACCTAATTGTGGGAAGTGCTTGGGCATAAGCCCTAAAAATCATTGTGAGGGGTACCACAGGAACCCCAAAGTAGTTGGCACCTTGAGGGAACTGGCACACAAAATGGGTACCTCACCTACTTAACTAATACACTCATAAGATTAGAGCCAAGGTTATCCTTAGTGATGGCTCTGGTCAGATTGAATGAGCAGAGTAAAATCCATCTTGGTTAATCAAGGGGGTAAAGTAAATCCCGTGACTAGAAATTTTCTAGTGTACGGAGATCGTTTGGATAACCCTTGGTATTTAGAGAGATATCCTTTTATAGGAAGCTAAACAAACTGAGCCCATATTCCACCTTAAGACAAACAAACATCACCGCATTTTTGAAAATATCTATTTTTAAGTCACACTTATGACTTATTTCTAATCTTCACATACCCTTCTCATCTTGTTATACATGTTTATAACAATGATTTTGAGTAATTTTCCTAGTTTTAGTCGCAATCATCTTGTGTTAGGATTCTTCATCCCATATTTTCCCAGTCGGTTTTAATCGTGTGTCTAACTTTAAATCTATAAATCATTCATTCTACATTTTTTCCTAATTCCTAATTTATCCCAAAGCTAGTTGAATCGCGACTGACATGTAACCTTCCAAATCTATAGTTCATCCATTTCTATTTTTATTTTTTCATATAATATTTTCCCGGACTCGAGTACGACTCTTACCGACCTACAATTTTAAGGTCATACCATATTGTTGACTTTTTCCAATAATGTTTCATAGTCTATGTCACGTGTGTGATTGTCATTCCCAAATGGCTTCTAGTCATCTTCATGCTCATATTCACCCTAATTTTCTTCACCAACACCTTCTTGATTGCATTGCAAAGCTTGAGTTCTAACACTTGGGGGACTTCCACTGCACCAAATTATCATACTATTTGTAATGAGCCTATTCACTTTATAATATCACATCGTCCCTATCCACCACATTTCAAATTGCTTACATTTGACATATTGTATGGCATCAAGGACCCCCAACATCACTTACATATATTTTTCTATGCATGCCACTTCATTCAACATAACAACTCTATCCTTCTCCGCACTTTTCCAATTTCACCTATTAGTCAAGCACTTGACCGGTAATCCTACCTCCATAACATAGCATTCATATATTCAAACAACTAATGGAAACATTCGTATCCCACTTCTCCATCCATATTGTACCCAAAGTAACACTAGTTAACATTCACATGCTTCGGCGATCACATACCGAGCTCATCATTGACTTTGTTGCATATTGTCATGCCCTCGTTCACCAAATATCATTTTCCATACCATAATCTGAGCTCATTGACCTCTTTTCCAAAATTTATATCCCTCACATATCCCACAACTTACAAATTCATCCACTATACACATTTGATGAGGTCATGCACATGGCACAACACCTCAAGGATGTTCATTCTAGTCATCCTCCTTCCTTGCCACATTTTTGTTTCTCTTCCACCTACTACACCATCACTTTCCATGTTCACAATTTCCTCCAATCAGATCCTCATCACAATTCATCAATTTCAACACCCATATCTATGCATTCATTACATTATCATAAGGCTTATAACTTCATCCAAACCCCTCACAAATTTACTCCCTTGACCAAACCACTTTCTTCTATTCTCCAAGTTTCTTGACACCAATCTCATAACTCGACCTCCCATGCCACTCCCTTTTATGACATTCCTCACATGAAACATATGCCTATCACTATACATATGGTCATTAAAATGACTCATATCCCCAACTTCACAATATCATTCAATACCTTCTTGACAAGGGGGACATTTTTGTTGAGCCTCCATCTCCATCGAATTCACTTATTAACGTTATTCTAATCACCTCACACAATACTATTCCCACTTCTTCTCCATGTGTCATGCCTTTATCATCTGAATCATCATTTTCCACTACCTCCCAAACATCATGTGCACCTTGTGTCTCTTCATCCACTTCACAACCCACATCATCACATGCTTCCACATTAGAATCAACATCATTGTGCTTTCCTAGTGTCTCATCATCTATATCATACCCTTCTCAATCTCCACCGTCATGTGCTTCCACTTTTGACGTGGTCTCATCATCCTCCTTTCTAAATTTATCCACATTTACATAGTCTCTATCATCATGTGATTATATCTTGCCCACAACAAGTATCTAATTCATCACTTGGTTTGATCATATACACTTCCCTTCGATACATCCCATTCACATACCTAAATTGTGCTCTTCATCACATATCACTTCACTGATCGTCTTATCTATGTCATCACCCTCTTCCACATACATCTCACTCCCTTCATCATTACTAATTGAAGCACCATTCTTTCTTGCAGCACTTACCGTTACACCCTATACCGATACTAAAGTTGATTACAATCCTCTTACATCCCCTTGTCATACATATCTACGTGTTCTTTCATTTCTTTGTTGTAAGTCACCTCCATGTGCTCCCATTCCTTCACCTCTTTTGGGGAATTCTTCTACATCCACATTATCGCATCAAACACAACTCATTCAGCTACGATTTTTATTATCGAATACTTCTCCTTCATTCACATCACCTATCACAATCACACAACCATTGGTTCTTATACACGTCCCTCACAAACCTCATTCACATCCAATTACACCTTCACATCGTTTCCATTTTCTTCCACACTATCATTTGTTTGACATTCCCTCTTACATGCCTCTTCCCATTCCATGTCATCATACTCTCATCACACCCATTCATCACAAGACCACACCCTTGTCTCTCACGCTTCCTCCATACATCACCATGTTCTCTACTTCTTATACAACCGACATCAATTTTCCACCATACGTGATGTAATTTTATCTTCTCCTATTGATTTTTTTTCATGTCCTCATCCACCTGAAATTCTCACACATCCACCACACTCAACACCTTTCTTGTGTATTTCATCCCCACACTCACGTCCTCCATTCAGTACCATTCTATGGCTTCTATTTGGCATCATTGCTTCACTCATCATTCACATCGTCTCATCTACTCCAATTATTTATCTCATTTATCACTTGTTTTTATACATCATGTCTCTCACTCATCTAGTCCTTGCGTGGACTAGGGGAATTTCATTTGTCTTCAATACGCATTCTGCATGCTCCTTACATTTCACTTCTCTTCATTCAACATGGATTTGAAACAGGACCCAATTCTCCACACCTTATGTTCTATCAATATTGACACAAACACAAACACAAACACACAAAATCCAAAAATAGCTAAACATATTTCATATATATATATATATCCCAAAAATTGCAATAAACATCACTTTCTCATGGATGTTCTTCCGCATTTACTCCAATCATTCATATGTCATACCAATTCTCAATTCAATCCCACATAGTATCTTTTACATTTCATCCACATTCCATTTCTTGGTTTGTTGCACAACTATTGGTGAACACTTTCACTGTTCTGTTGTCACGGTTTGTGAGCCAATAGTATCTCCTATAGTTGCTTGAACTTGGTCTCTTATTACTTGATTAATTAAGAATGATTGTCCTCTTGATGATCCATGCACACTTACATAGTTAGAAACTTGTCTTGAAGACCCCAGGGGCCTTATTTGTCGATGCTTGCCAATAGTCATCTCCATCATCACTCACATTCCCTCTATCAAGCCACTAGTGGTTCTAAACCCCTTGAAAAATGAGAGAGTTGAATATTTTGTCAAAAACAAAAGTCAAAATTCAAAAGTAGAAAAGAAAAGAAAAAGAGCAATATCAAACGCTCTCTCTCAGGGGTCTTTCCAATATCTCTACCAGGGCTATAAATGTTTGGCTAGAAATAGAGCAATGTTGCAACTAGAATCAAATGTATCTCCGTCGAGGATATGGACACCTGACTAGTAGCGGAACAATACATGAATTATAATTTCCTTACATTTCATTAATCACTAATCACATGTTTCAATCACACCTCCGCATTGGCTCATTTTTCACTCATTGTCTTCTGGGTCTTCACTTCAAGCAGTAATTAACTCTCTCTCACACACACAAGATCACCCACATGACTCACTTTTCCAACTCACACAATCTTCCATGGGCCCCATGTCCCTAAGATCTCTCACTACCTACTCTCCTTCCCTACCATGAATCTCCTCCTATGCACCATGAGTGTGACTCGAGCCAACACCGCTCCCTCCCTAACTTGACCTTACTCCCTCCCCTTGCCCAAGTGAGTCACATTTTTGAATCACACCATATCTCGATTCCATCTCCTCGTAAGTCTATCCACACTTCTCATCCTTGCATTAATACCCATGAATCATCATACGAATCCATAAGAGTCGTTATGGTGAATCAACGTCATCATTCATCTACCTTCCTTTCATTGGATAGCTGCCCTCCATTCCCTTATCGAGTCACTCCCGCGACTAGGCCGCAACCACCTCTCATTCTCTCGAGCTAACCTCCTACCTCATTGAGACCCTTCTTCACGTCACTAGTTCTTCACCTCCCGCCCCTTTTATAGCCTCCCACCCTCTCCACATACATGTCAAGCTCGTTACCCACTTTTTATATGTGTTCTCCCTGTAACCCCTCCAATTTTCTTGTCGATTCCTTGACCCTGACACCACCGTAACAATCTTCCCCACTCGACCACCCCTCTTTGCGCTCATTCCAACCACGACCTACACCTTAGTCACTCCCGCAACTTCACCTTCCTTTCCTCAACCTCCTCACTCACCCAACTCGTTGTCTCTCCAACCCCTCCCCTCATCTCCCATGTTAGCTCTTCCTTGGATCCCACCACCTACCGCATGCCTTACCCACTCGTCATTAGCACTCCAACTTGCTCTCCCATATCACTCACGCCGCTCATATAGCTCGTCGTCAAGCACCCAACTCACCCTTCTCAACTCTCCCGACCAGCTCGCATTACTCATCCAACTCCCCGCATTGGTCACATGCCTCACCACCTATCTCACTACGTAGCTTGCCACCCACCCAACCAACTTGTTGTGCTACTCACCCAACGTTGTACCACTCCTCCTACTCATTGTATAGTTTGGTGTGTAACTTGCTTCCTCGCTATTAACTCGACTATCCCTATTCACATAATGTCTTATAACCCTTACCCTCATTCATTTGCATAACGATCATCTAGTTCATATTTACACATGGTTGTGGCAATCACATAGTTTGTTGCCTTCCCTAAACACGCATTTTCTAAGATTTATATTTACCTCATTTTCAATAGCCACCTTTTATCCCACATTATGTTGGGGCAACCTGTGTCTACGAAATCTGTCACTGAGGCGAGAATCATACAACAACCCTTCTCATCCGATTCAATGACATCCAATCATCAAATCACCTTAACCAATTGAATATATAGTCTCCGCCTTGCAAAATCAACCTATCAAACCCTTCACAGACCCCATCTAAAGTGGCCCATCGATGAAATTTCCAAGATCATGTATATCCAAATACCATCTAAGCCTCCAACCGTGGAAACCATTGTTATAGGGTTAGACGACACTCATCTCGTCTTTAGTTTTTAGGCTACATCTTTCTCACTACAACACACAACTCAAAAATAGGAAGAATGTAAACACTAGAAAATACACCTTGCACATAAGTTCTCTTATTCAAAAATACAAAAACTCATAAAATATAAAAATCCCAAAAAATCAAATAAAAAATAGAAAATCAGACAAAAATGGGGATAAAAGAAACATCACCACTCATTTACTAACCCTCACCCACTCGGACTTAATTATGTTAATCCCACCTGCCTATGTGCATACCCAATGCACTATGGACCATATCATTGTACACATATGTGTCCCACTCCCCTATGCACTCAAAACCTATATAATACGAGTTACCTTTTTCATTACAACCCCTAAATCTTTGTGTACTAATGTTATACTTGAGTTTTCTTGCTCTCTTGTTCGCATATCTCGTTTTGTAGGTCTTAAATAAGTGAAAGCAAAGCATAAAGGATATATACAACTTGCTACAACATTGTTTTAGAAAAATTCCAACACATGCGGGAATAAAAAATGTGATTTTCATGTGATTTGAGTTCAGTATATTTGTCATTTTCATTGTAATCAATAAAATGTCTTTTATCTCCTTAAAAGGGTTAGGGATATGAATGAGACAGTCCTCTAACCACAAAAAATAACTAACATTTTCCAAGTGTGTTTGTGTGCAGGTTTAGATTCAAATCTAAAATATTTTTACCCACTTTATTCAATGAAAGAAACCACAATTGTCCCTCTCTTCACAATGGCAACATAATCCCATTTTGTTTTAGTAGCATTGATTTGGAAATGTCATATCAAATAATCCATCTTACAATTTATGCATACAAGAACATCCAAAAAGTTGGCAAAGGAGAGAAAAAGGATAGAAGCACCCGAACGCTCATTTCCCTAATGGGTGGTTCTATACAATGTCCCCAAAATGATAAGAAATAAAATTAGAGCAGGCTAGGATGTCGGCCGATATGCAAAACCGTAAGTTGCGAATAAAAAACAACAAATAATAAAGATGAAAAGGATAAAAGCAATGCCAAAGAAAAATAAAGGGTTGTTAATGAGTAATTCTCTTTCTTATGAATCATAAATGACATATTTTGAGGCTAGATGTACATTGTAAGTACATGATTTAGTGACTACAATTCGCCATCCAAAATTTCCTCTTCATTTTTGGCATCTTGAATTTTTGGAAGGTATCAGAAATTTGTTGGGAAAATACATTAAAATAGATAGATATTGAGAGGGAAGAGTTGGGGTTATTCACTTATGCTCGAATATGCATGAAAATTTAACTCACTAAGGGACTTCCGGATAAGATGATATTAAGATGGTGAATTTAGTGGTCTCAAAACTTGGACTACAAAAGCATATCTTTTCGCTATCAATTTTACAAGCAAACAAGGCATCTATAAGACTCTTTCCCACACCTTAAAGGGGAGCTGAAATGAAAAAAGATCATTCCTCCAAACCCAAAACATGACAGCCTTATCCTCGTTGAGTCAAAAGATGATGATAATTTGATAAAGAAAGATGTGGCCACCGACAAGGATGAAAGGGAAATACAAGTTGCGAAAGTACAAGTCTTCATAAAGTCACATGTCACAAGTTTGATTTAAGGGATCCCTAGGGAAGGAGTTATATACACTAAAATTTTCACTAGGGGGAACAAAGAGATCCCATGAAATGGATTCTTCCGAAGTGGATAAGGAGCAAGGCCATCCCCAAATTGAGGATGTTCAACAGCTTTTATTCTAGGCCCTCATATTAAGGGTTAGACAAGTCAAAAATTAAAAAATTAAAAAAGGGTGGATTGAGCCACGGTGTATTTTGAATAATTTTGAGGTTCAATGTATGTTTGCAATGGTGGGCACTACACCTATCATGCGTCATTATTCGTGTTGATTCTTTTGTTCACGATTTGTCACTTGTGGCATTTTTGTGGTGTCGTGTGTTTCTCCAATGTTTGTTAGGGTCGTGACCTTTTTCCGCATTTTTTATTGTAAGTATCTTGTATTGTTTGTTAATATATTGATTTGCTCCATTATAAAAAAACTAAGACATTAATAACGCACAAACTCACACACAACGAATAGAAAAGTTGACAAAGAGAAACACAAAACTAAGAGAGTTCACAAAGAAAGAACAAAAGCTCCCACAAGTGCAAACTTTCATTATGTTCTCACCAAGGTAAAGAATCTTTTATAGAGTGTATTCAATCGTGAACCTTAAATATGGAAAAAAGACAGTCCGAAGTAAGAATACGATAAATATGGAAAAAAATATGATAAACTATATAATTTTAAAATATATGATAATTTTTAATAATTAGTTGAATATTCATCATCTGGTAGCTTTTCTTCATCACTACTTACATTTGTACAATAATTTACAACATTTTGTCAAATGATTTGCAAAATCGCAATAGCCCTGACTCCTATCATCTCTTTCCAAATGTAGCCAAGTTGGTGTTAATCTTCCAAGCATTGTTGAGTTGTTGATAACCTTCTAAACACTTTTTATTGGAACAATTGCAATGATATTACTATAAAAAGAGGTAAAAATAAGAGTGGTGACTGGAAAGAGTCACGATGCAAGAAAAATGCACCAAAAGGTGGACAAACAACTAGCAAAACATTACACTACGAGAAACTTAAGCACAAGCGGCCACAACACTAGTTAAAGGAGGAGGATCATTGTGAAGCGAAAGAGTACCAACAAAAGACGACTCACCATCCGACGGATTTTGAATGAACAAGCGATTCGGGGGTACTATGCACAGCGACCAACATAACCATCATTCCCCACCCAGGAGGTGGGGAGCTCACCACCGGTGTGCCTTGCATAGGAGAGGGCCATTAGAACAACATTGCGGTAAGAGGACCAACCGCAAAATTTCCCCGTGGTGGCGTTCGACTCCATCCTCTCGAGCCACTAAGCACTTTTGAACAATGAACAAAAACTTTCCAAATAATGCATAAATGGAATCCCCTTTTGTTGGTGAATGTAAAATTTTAGAATTTTAAAATTTAAACACGTTATGGTGTCAATTAATAATAAATAGCATGGCTTTTTCATATCCTTTTTTTTTGAATTTTTAAGAAACCAATTCTATTAGATATTCTTTTAAGTACCGAAATTTCACATTTTTATGCAAATACAACAACAGAAAAGAATATAAAATTATATGGATTTCACCGTATTTGGTAACCTTGTTTCTCACATAAGATATCAAGCTCTTTTTTGTAAGAGAGCAATTACGAGCGACAAAACTCGAGTGAAAGCATCATTACCACCATTTCCTTGGTTTCTTGAATGTTATGTTGTAAGAAATTTTGCCCCTCAAAAGTGACAACAATCTCTACAATAACTAGTTAATGGAATGTTGTATTCGAGCTCTAAAAAGGCATACGTCGATTCCCAAAACTTCTATTGTCCATGTCCCCAAATGCCTAGGAAGTTGAAATGCTCCATTAACTTCCAAATTCCATCACAAACTACATATGCCCAACCATCTTTGGTTTTCATACATATTCTCAAGTTTCTAGGTTTGTAACGATCAATAGTTTTTCTAATAGAATATAAAGATTGAGCAAATCAAATGCATAGAATTCTTGAGTTCCCTAATAAAGATTGAGGAATATCCATTCCATCAAATTTATCCCGAATATAATCCAGACATTATCTCTTATTTTAGAAAGTAACTATTTTTATGTTAGTCGGTAGGCATTTTAATAGTCCACTTTTTAGACCTGCAACTGTACCCAAAAAGCTAGGTCACATCTACACTTTTAGTAAGAATTCCTTCAATTCTAAACAATCCATTTTTTTTTTTTTTTGTGGAAAGGGAAAGGAATTTAACCAACATTTTACGGCCGTTCTCTTCCACCGCCTGTCATTTCAACGGTCAAAAGCCCAAAAATAAAAAAATTGCAAATATCCAGACAAGAATTCCCTGAAAAGTTAAAAAAGAAAACGACAAAGCTGCCCAGACCATGCATGTGCTACGCACGATAGCAGGCTGCTGCTCAATGCGACACAGGAAAAAAAGATTAAAAATTAAAAATTAAAAATCCACGTGGCACTGGTACACTGCCACCTGCTAAATACTCTGCATTGCGAACTGTCAATTCCTTTGTATCTTATCTGCGTGGCAGTCGTGTCCAATGTGAGGGTGCCAGGTCAGGCGCCTCCCTCCACGCTTTTGGGAACTAGGGATTTTTGACCTGTGTTGGGCATTTGATCGTACATCAAATAAGTCAAAGCGGTGGGACCCTGCTGACGAATGCTGATCTGTTCCAGTAAAACTGTGTCAAGGTTTTTCGGAAACAAAAACCTGCATGCCAGGTTGAAAGCATCCCAAACTGTTTTTTCAGAATATTGTTTTATTATTACCTACTTTCAAACTTTGCACTCGTCCAAAGTTTATAGGAAATTGAGCAAAATTCGCAGAGCTGTCAAACAAAGTTTGATTAAAAAAATTATTATTATTTTTTGATTAGAAGGAATCATTACATTTTATATTCTTAAGCTCAGGGGTCGGTAAATTTTACCTTGGCGTAAGGAATGGACCCCCAGGTGCACAAGTTTCATATTGGCTTATAGTGGTTAGTAATTCGACCTATTTTTTTTTTGGGTTTGGAAACCATCTATTAAGAGAGGGGGCTAGTAGTGGTACACCCTAAGTTAAGGGGTCCACAAAATCAATTATTTATCATGTGGGATCACGATTTTTTCACCAATATGTAGTTCAGATTTGTCTTAGCTTATATTTTTTTCTTTGGAATGTTTAATTGGAGGGAAAGCCATATTTTGAATTGATTTAAAATAATAAATTTGAGTTACACTACAACCATGGTGGAAACCAATACTTGAAAATGGGTGATAATGCTTGAACATTGAATTTTTAATACTTGTACATGGGTGAGAGGTCTTACATGTCATGATGTGATTGGTTACTCTACATAATTATTATGTCAAAAATAAATAACCACTAGATAGTACTATGACAACTATGGTACTATAACAACTATTAGGTATTGTGTGATCAAGACTCATGTCAACTATTGGACCATGTTCACCTATTGGCCCCTCTCCCTACATAGATATCGACATCTCTCGCCCATGATAAACCGGAGATTACATATATGTGATTTACACTAGATGACCAAGTGTATATCTATTTCAAGTCTTCCTTTAGCTAAGTAGCCATGACTAGGGGACATCCAATCCACAAAGTCACCCGGGAACCATCCCGACCCTATCTCGCTTGCTGACTCTCTCGTGCCGGGTATCTCCTGGCCTTGCACTCAGCAAGACTTGATCCCTAGTGGGCTCATTCCAAGCCAATCAACTTCACTAAGAGACCAAGGTCCCTTCGATATTTGACTCGTTTTTTAACGTCTTGAACTATATTTGTATATCTTAATTAATATTAGCAATCGGATGTAAAATGTACAATGGAAACACCGAATGGGATGCATCAAAGTAATTAAATTGGACGGAGTGAAGGAGTGGGAGAAGAAGAGGGATGAAGAAAGAAGTGGTTTGAGCGAGGAGAATTTGAATGACGGGGAAAACGTTGTGGGGAACCAATGCAAACCTAGGCTTTCCTACAACCACGTGCCATTTTTGTCAATCGTTTGAATGAAAAGGGGGTGCGGTGTGTAAGTCATCGAGGTAACGTATTTTGAAGATATCTCAAAATGTAAGGAAGTGGTTGATCAATATTGTCAATGCCAAATAGTAGTTGTTTGCAACTTCCGCCCTTGTGTTTTTGGGTAGTTAGAACATGCGTAGATGCAAGGGGAATTCACTTGTAAAGATATGAATGGAAAGTTGGAAATAAAAGGTGGGAATTAAACATCTGCATGTCCCACACCTATTCAATGATTCATATTGTTCCTACCAAAATAATATTTGTTATATGCTCCACATTATCGTCCCTCACTTTCATTATTCATGTGAGTGCAATTTGTTCTTAAAAGGGTCAAAATAAAAATGGGGAAAATCCAATAGGTTCCAAGTTCGAAACCTAACCGTAATGCTTGCTTCTTGTAGCACTTTGTATCCCCCTTTAAATTTTTAAGCTTGAGTAATTGTAGGAAAGCAGGAGATGTGCAAACTATCGTCTATGATTAACTTACGAATATTCACCCCAATGAACAGAGGAATGTGAGAACATGGTATTGGGTGGTCTCGAGCCTCCTCCATACTACAATCATACAATCGATAGAATCGGTGAAAAGAAAACTAAAGCAACCCTAATGTCTCTGGAATTAATGACATCACTTTGAGCTTGAATCTCTATGCATTTGAAATCTAACATCCTCCACACTTTGATTTCTCCTTATTTGTAGTGAGGGAAGAAATGACGCTCGTGTCCTTCATCCATGGGTGTTTTCTATACTTCAATTGGCAGGAAGGACGACTGTTCTCCATATACGTCAAAGGTTGTTCGTTGGTGGCGGTATGGCGATAACCATAAAATAGGCTTTGCTATTTTTTCTTTCGGCATCAAGGTTATCGATTGGATGACATTTAATCAGTTATATAAGAAGAAGACATGAATGGAAAGTTGGAAATAAAAAGGTGGAAATTAAATACCTCCATGTCCTGCATTTGTTCCATGGCTTAGATTGTTCCTGCTTAAACAATATTTTCTACATGTGCTCCACGTTATAGTCTCAATCTTGGTCGCACTATTCATGTGAGTGCAATTTACGCTTAAAGGGGCCCAAATAAAAATGGGGAAAATCCAATAGGTTCTAGGTTCAAAACTACGTGTTTACTAATAAAACTATCAAAGTGTACATGTAAGTTCGGTTTTGAAAGAGTTCCTTGATTTATTGAAAATGAAATTATGAAACATGAATGTGTTCACAAATTTACAAAGAGATTGACAAGTTAATGACCTAGACAAACAAAATTTACGATTAAATTTCATCCTTAATCCATTAATAATATTTAAAAAATCAATCGATGTATTTATGCCAATGGATGTTCCACTTAACATTCATGTTGACTATCTTTGCATGGTGACATTAACGATATTAAAAACTTCCACTTCATTTTCTTCTATTTTGATTCAACCATTAGAATCATGGGAAGACAATAATGAAACAAAAGATCCATGATGGGCTTCTACCTTTTCTCAAATTTCTACCCTAAATATGTATTAACATCTCCATTAAATCATGCCACATTCTAATGTATTATTTGTTTTATGACAATAGGTGGTAGGTTAAGGGATGAGGCAAAGGAAGACAATTGAGTGACTGAAACAGGGCCACATTGGTCATTAAAAGATAGGTAGTGTCGGGTTCGGCTTGTGGGGTGGTTGATATAAATAGCACATACAAATGAGATGAAATGAAATAAATTTAGAATATTCCTCATTAATATCATCACATGCGATTCACAAATGATATGTAAAGTAACAAAGCCTACAATTGCAACGGTTTTTGTGTGTACATTTTGGTTCCAAAGATATTTTTCTAAATGTTGTTGTAGACACTAGAATTTGGAGATCCATCCTTTGACAATCGTTTGATCTTGACATTGCACACTTGCATACAAATGCACCCTCCCACTCTTACTTAGAACACCCTAATATATCTTCATTTAGTTGTTTATATTTGCATGGATTTGTGTCGTAAGTTTATGAGGTTTAATGCCACAAAACATACCTTTAAACATCTATCCTCGCTCCATGAAGTCAAAGTTAAATTTTTCCTCCCGGGTTGAAAATGCCGACTTTGGTTAATTTTTCAAAATCTACAACTCAACCTTATCATATGATTTTGGACCAACACATTTTGCATTAAAACTTTCAATTGCATTGTCTTCATATAAACTAATATGCCCTTTGGGTCGACTTTTCATGACATAATAACCACTAGAATCCTATATAACACAATCAATCATACCTCGTTTAAGATCTTGACACTTTAAGAGCTCCTAATGCAAAATCAAGCACTAAAGGCACTCCAAGCTCCCAAAAATATGAGATAACCCATGCACATCCATTAGGGCAATACTCTCTACAGGTATGAAGTCTCGTACTAGGTCCAAGAGTCTCCATCTTCTCTCCACAAGACAAAGAAAGTGACCCTTCCCAAGTATTTGAACAAGTGTGAAACTCAAGCAAGGTATTTTCAAAGAATGTTTTGTCAAATTCTGATTGCACTATGGTAGATATCACATGCTAGGAGAACAACATGCAGTTTGAGCCCTCTTCGGAGTAGTGAGGATGTCGGTGGTACACATGGGCGCCCAAAATGCCCCTAACTTTATTTTTAGGAATTCCATCTTACATAATGAGGGTTTGAGGGTTTGATCAAAGTTATAGTGACATTCAGAAGGAAAGAGAAGAAGACCAACACACAACGAAAGTCATTTCCAGGTAGGCGAGGCACACAAAAAGTTACAGAGCTAGAATCTAAGCAAGTCCAAGACCGTACAAAAGGGTAAGGACCATGGGAACACTTTATACTTAGCTATATAGTTTTGACCAAGTGTAGTTTCAAGTGTCGGTTCCAACAAAAAGTAACTTCATTCTCATATCAACTTGTTCCTATATCTAGATCACTCGAATCTCCCATATCCTCACATAACAAGTTAGGTGCAATCTCTCTTTTGTGTTTTGATAGTTCCTAGATCAATAGTCACTTTGCAAAGTGTTATTCTAGTTTTGGCAATTAATGTTAGACGTTAATGAAATCAAAATAGCCTCATGTTGCATATTTCACCCTTTTTATACATTTTTATTAGAAACACACATTAAATCTTAAATGAGAATGAAATAGGATATTTATAAAAATTAAAATCAGTTTTATGTCATTCTTTAATCGGTGTAGTTAAAAATGATATGTTGTTGACACTGATTATTATTAGACTTGGCCAAGTTTAACCCATTATACTCTAATTTGGAACATGCTTTCGACATAAAAAGATCACTTTTAATCAAAAACATCTACTATAGAGAGGGTTCTAGCACGAGTGGTGAGGATGATGATGGTTATTTACATCTATCTTCGGGTACACATTTCTCTACATACTCAATATGGAGAATTAAAAGGGTTAGGGTTAATTCTTGAGTAATTTTAATGGATTGAATATTCCTTAGTTGTGAACGTTGAATGGAAGCAAGGTGTTAATTTATATGTACACTTACTCAACATTGTAATAAAAAACATGGACAATGATTCTCAATCAAAATATTTACTCGCCTTTTGTATTAAATATTAGATTATGATTCAAATGTCTAGTGTGTTGTCCATGTATATTTCCTATGTATGTACCTCTCAAGGTGGGATATGGCCTTCATTTTACATTGAAATTACCACATCATAAGAAACATTATTCTCTATTAGGTCTCTTGAAGTCCTTGGAAAATACATGCTTTTGTAATTATAATCAATGGATTCACATTAAACATACAATTATAAATATTCACTAGTATAGATATTGTAAATACATTTATCTCAAAAATGTTGAGAGATTAATTTCAAGGCATTTATTTTAGATTTGGCTCATATGACTTTGGTTGATAAATCTATTATCTTCTCCATACATTTTTCACTAATTAATGACATACGGTATGAATCTAGCTACACCATTATGTTAGGCTCGAAATAATATTTCGGAGAAAAAGGGCTTTAAAATCCATCGTATTGTCGATATTACTATTTTCTTATCAAATTCTCCAAGCTAGAAGAAAAAAAACTTCCAAATAACAACCAAATGGACATCAAATGTAAGGTTGAAACTTCCCCATGAAAATCAAATGGATTTATGTTAAGTTGGTGGCCTTTATGAGAATGTTTGTATTAGATTATGTTTTTTGTGGGATTTTTACTCATGTTATTTTATTCATTAACCAAATGACCTCCATGAGTAGTCATTACTCTAAGGAAATTTAAGGTCAAATTTAGGGTCGACTATTAATTGTTAACGAATCATGAATATTACGGTACTCCACCACCACCCCGATTGCCATTATAATTTATGTCTCTCAACATAATAACACATGTATTTATATTAATTGTGAATAAAATATGTATTAAATAATAAATCAAACCTAATTAAAATTTATCAACTAGAATAGGATGAGAGGGAAAAGAAATTGGCTTATCTGGTAATCAAAGTACACATTAGATTTCTAATAGATCAAGGTTTTGGATAGATAGAACCTAGAAAAATGCTACAAAGAGTGCACTTTGTCCAAAATGTGGTGTATATAAACTACACTATCCAAAGTATGCACTTGATGTCCTAGACAAAATGACTTACAATTTATATTTTCTTTAATAATTAAATTCATATGTTTCTAATTTTAGGAAACCTCACTCATTTTTTAAAAACTTTGCTTCAATCATTGGAAAATAAATCATCTTCTTCTTAACCCTAACCAAATTATCAATATCTAGACCTACCAAAAAATGTTTTTTGGGAATTTGTATTCATTTAGATTGATTATTATCAAATCCATCTATATAGTACAATATAAAAATACCAAGTATATGTTGTAATTCTCCAACCATGCAATTTAGTGCAATGTGATGTGTGTCTACTATGAATCTTTGTGCTTGATGAATGTTTAACTTCTTAAATGTTTGTGGATGTTCAATATTTCACTTCAACAACTTTCACTTAAAATGTCTATACAACAATGTATTTTTAGAGAGTGTAGTGCCCAAAATTTGGTACTAAAGCACTTAGCAATTATCATTTTTATTTATCTTAGAATCATCCCATTTATACATTTATTAGCTAAATTTAAAGACATCTTGCTTCATCCCCATACTCTGCGTCTACTAGGTCATGAATTTCTCTTAATCTTGAAACATTTGGAACCAATACACCTTATACAAAACTCATCTTCAATATCTCAATTATTTTCCTCATATCAAGCTCCATACTAATCCTATAGGGGTTCATCGTTAGAGGAAACATTTGGATGACAAATCCATTTGAGGTTGATAAAAATTTCCATTATGCTTGTAATGGTCAGATTTTCAAATGCACAAATTGTCTTAGTCGACTTATGGTTGATTAAGAAATAAATCATTTACTCAAGTCATATATATAAACACATGAATCTTAACCTATTAGCAGCATCTAGGAATCTCATGTACAAGGACACTCTATGAAGGAATTTTGGGCCCAATCGTTGAAGTATTAATTCCTTAGAGAAAATTACACCAAGCTACAAATCTGAATACACCATCCTTTTGATGACCTAGATCACTATCACATGTTAATATTGAAGTAAATGTATCGTTGCCAAGTGTTTAAGGCCTTATTAGGGATTTGACATCTACATTATTTGTACATATTGTTCTAACACACCTCTTTGGGAGGGTGATCTAAATGGGTATGTTGCCTCTTTAGAGTGGTGTTATATAAGCAATGCTCATCACCACGAGTGTGTTAAGGAAGATCTTCTCAAATCCGGACTAACCCCTTTTTAAGTCACAAGAGGAGAGCATGGGTTTAAGCACAAGAATAAGTTATTCACAAGTACATAAGTGTGATAACGCGATTTTAGACCAAAATCTCATATCCGAGACATGGTCACACCAAGTACCATAATTGAGCTGTTGGATATAGTAGTAAAGGATAGAATCAGATGTATTAGGATGAATTCATGTGGATAACATGTCCAAAATGGGAAAATATTTCTCAAACTCATTTATAGGATCTTAGGAAATTTACGAATCATATTTGTAACACTTTATATGGCTTATTTACCCATATTAAGATCAATGTGTGACATCTCTAGACCTTGTCAAATGGTGAATTCTTTCTAAAACCATAACCCTAATTACTTGTATTCCATTTTTAGAAGTTTTCTTTATCAAATATTACCTTATGTCATGATTATAATATTGTATTTGTGTATTTTTGATCTAGAATTATAAAACAAATTTTATTGCATTATCTTAATTAGATAAAATATAGTTTTGATATCACGTTTTTGTGAACCCAATTATTTAGGCATACATACAACCTATAGTTTCAATTCTTATCCTTGGGGTTTTAGATCTCAACATATTCTTGTGTTTTTAGGTCCAATAGTTACTCTTTTTAGGTTTTTCCAAAACCCTGCTACACTTTAGTACATAATCAAATGTTATCTTCTTATACCATCTAAGAAAGAAAAATCTATTACCGCAACTTGTCAAAGTTCTTGATTAAGTGGTGCTCACATAGAATAAATCCAAATACCATTATTACCTCATTGTTATAAGAAAATGTCTTATATCATTGATGTGTGTGTTTATTCTACTATCAAATTTACTCCCAACACAAATGAGGGTGATAGTTTTTACGTTCATTGAAATACTACACACATTATAAAGGATAGAGTTATCATTGAGACCATTTCCGATGTTAAGGGTGACTAGTATGATACCAATAATGATTAAGAACCTATTATCCAAAAAAATACACCTATGATCCCAATTGATACATTCACTCATTTCTTGAAGAATAAAATAAAAAACATTGATAGTGTTCTAGTGGTATTACTAACTTCCCACAAATGACAATATCCATAAAAATACCAAGATAGGGGAAATCTATGTTGAACATTAAAGTGAAACAAATCCACCTTCAAGAGGTTCTCTTTGCCCTTTAGGGGCTATTACCCATGCATTTATCAAATGTTTACCTATATTTAGTGTACCAACTATGTGGGCATCACACATGGTCCCCTAAGCTGCCATGCTTATTCATACACATTATGTGGCTTCCATTTCTAGACCTAGCACTACAAGAATGGTCCAAAATCCTATTCCTAATTCGTATATCCAACAACTCCAAGATATTCAAGAACACATATCTTTTCTTACACAAGGTAGATCACAATTCGCTATGATCATTCGGTTACTTATTAATCTACCCATGATGTAATTATTTATCCTTTACCACATGTGTTCAATCCATTCAAGTTCTTATTTATGATGGAAAGGATAATCCATAGCAACAATTTCATGCCTTCATGTCATTTTGTATAGAATTTATAGGTAAGGATACACTACTAGTCAAGATTTTTCCATGCAATCTCAAAAGAGTATGTGTTATCTTGGTTTTATACCGTTTCTTCATGTTCATTGAACTCATTAACTTTAGGTGTCAACTTCATTTCTCATTTATCAATCACCATCTCTCATTTTTCTAAAATACATAAGCCAAGCAAAAATCTAATGAGAGGGTCACATATTATGTCTTACATTACAAGAGGACCTAAACACATTAATGGCGAGAGTTAATAAAGGTGGTCATTATTAGTCTTATCTCACAACTAAAGGAAAAAACCCATGTTTTCTAAGTACACATCCTTTTAAGATGTGAAAAATAATCAAGATCTACGAAACCAAGCTCCTTACTGACTAACATGTCAACATACAAAATCACACCTATGTCTTATGGAAACTAATTCCAATAAAACCCCTCATATAAAGGAAAATAAACTGATAACAAGAAAGTTTAAACAATCAATGTCACACAACAAGAACCTCGCATGGTATTACAAAAATCCTTGAGTTTGATTTGATTCACTCACTTCCACCCACTTTCGTTGATACTACTAGACCACCTTTGTGAAAGGTTCAATAGTAAAGTGTATTGAAATTACTATTGATGTCTTATATATTTCATGAATAGATGCTTCATGTGATGTCATAAGATATAAACTCTAAATGAAAAAAACACCATTTCTATGCAAGAATTAAATACACCCACCAATACCATATCATGTGGAGATTCACAAGGTTGATGAAGTATATATGGCTTATCACATAATGCCTACTATCCCAACCTACATGGATAATCCACAACCTATTATTAGTATCATTGGTGTTATTAGAGAGACGTTAATGTGTACATTGTATACACCATATTTAGGAAACTTACTAACCATTTATTTTGTGTAGGGGATACTTGATACATTCTCCTCCCGATCAAGTGCATTAAAGGAACTACCCAGAGAGAGGTATGATCGGACTTTGTCATGTGGCATAGACTACATTTTTTAGGGATGTATTTATTAGCCTTAGTCACCCTATGCAAGCCTCATTTCTTCCCTTTGTTTACACATTGCACTCATTATGTCTACCTATCCCATTATGTCCACGTGTTTCCTCTTGTTCCAAGCTTTATCCTTTCTTTTAGTCACTTTGCACCTTTTTCACTTATCCCCGCTTATCTTCTAGCCTCCACTCTGCATGATTTTCATCCTCTAATCTCAAGTTTTCGCCCAAGTTTGACACCATCACCCATGGGGGATGACATTTGTTTTGGTTTTTTCATGGCTAACACCATTTTCCATGGGTGATGACATCAAGTATATATACACCATCGAATTCTTTATATTATGACCACTTACACTACAAAAAATACTTTTCTATCACTTTCTTATTTTCTATTTCTCACACTTTTTCACACTTATTGTAGTCTTGGAGCTTGAATCTTTTGCATTTGGGTATCCATAACGAGTTAGGAATGGAGATCTTCTTAGTGAAATTTCCTCTTCTACACCCATATTAATTCTCTCTTAGTTTTTCCCTAGGAAGGATTATGAATTTTCGGTCACATATGCTATAGGTAAGTATCTCTAACCATCTCTAGTCTCTTATTTTTCATGTGCATGTTGTATGTTGCTCATTCATTGTTATAAATTAGAGTATATGTATGCTTACTTTGATTTATCACTTTGTCTTATTATTACCAAGCCCTTTGGATTTATCCACCCCTTGGTTATTTCTCTTCTATTTTAGAATCCTAGTAGGATACCTATATTTATCTTGGTTTTAGGCCTTGGAAACCTATATATATCTTAGGGCTATGGCTACTTTGTCCTCTAGAATTACGACAATATCACTCCTTGAGCATATTTATATCTACATTGTGTGACAGGTCATAGATTGGATCCCTATATTTGAGAACTCATTTTGGAAACTCTCTTTTACCCGTTATACACTTTGGTGAACCCGACGTGAATATTACTCTAACTCAAACTAGGCTAGATTCACTCCCTTTATTTTTACTTCTTTTTGAATGTCATTGGCTTATGTACAACATTTCTACACAATCGATCCCCTTTGTCTATTTTTAATTTATCACAACTATCTTCCTCATGGGTTTCATATCTACTAGTATTTAAGGTTTGTATTCATATTTCCATCTATTTTAGGCCCTAAAATCTGATTTTCACAATTTACCCGCAGTATCAAGGCCGTCTTCCTCTTTGGGTCTATTTTAAGGGCTTCTTTTTTGGCCAAATCACCTTTCATTTCATATCTTGCAATTAATGACTCTATTTTAAAATCCCTTAGAGGTTTTTCTTTATTTTTATAAATTTAACAAAAATCTTTTTCTTTTGCATAAATATTAAAACAATTTTTAGATATTCGAAATTACCATTTTTAATAATAAAGGCATAATTCAAAATATATTCACTTTTGAAAACATTACTTTTAAGTTTTTATTCCAAACATTAATGTTATAAAATACATATTTTTGTTTCATTAAATTCACTATGTACATAATTCCATCATCACAACAACTGAATACTTTATAAAATGGGTGGAAGTGATCCCTCTTATCTCCACTAAAGTAGATAAAATCATCGATTTCATTCATCATCACATCATATGTTACTTGAATTCCTCATAAAATCATCACAAATAATGGTAAATCATTCAAAAATAAGAAAGTTTAGTTTTTTTTGGTAATTACAACATCAAACTCAATTTCTCCACACCCTATTACCCATAAGCTAATGGTTAAGCCAAAACATCCAATAAAACCTTCAACAAGCTCCTTACCAAAACCGCTGATCATCTTGGTAGAGATTGGAACCTCTAAACCCATTTACATTATGGGCCTATCAAACTAGCAATCGAACCTTTATGGGTGATATGTCTTTCTTCTTAGTAGATGACACTCGAAGTTGTTCTTCCCTTTGAATTCCATATCCGATCCTGCATGTTTCCCTTAATAATTTCATCCTTGAAGCGCATTATTGTCAAGAATGCCTATCAAAACTAGAATTTTTAGACGAACGCCAACTAACCACCCTTAAACATATTAACATCTATCAATAACGAATCAAAAGAGCATATAATAAACACCTCAAATAATGTGACTTCAATGTTGGTGATCTTGTCCTCAAATAAAATCAACATGTCACTAACATGGAGAAGAGAAAATGTGAGAATTTTACTCCAAAATGGCTTGGACCATATATTATCACTCATAAATATGGGTCTGGAGCTTATCGTTTAGCTTCCCTTGATGGTAAACCTAAAAGGAACCTCTTAATGCCTTGCACTTATGGCCATTTTATTGTTAAATATCAACTCACATGACCTTAGTCAAATCGAAGTCTTCCTTCATCCGCTTATATATCTCTTACTCTCATAATGATTTGGAATCATGTGGTTTCTTGTCAATATATGAATTATGACCTTAAATATGGGCACCATGACTCTTCTCATAGCATATTCCACATAGACAAGTTCCCTACTCACAAATCAGGGAACCTCGTAATCGTTACTTATCACACTATATCCCGATCTACCCAACCGACAACATGCTAAGAACATACATGTAGTTTGTACATTTACTTTTCCCCTTCTAAATGGTCACCTAAGCTCGCCCTTAGCTCAAAAAAATAAAAAAATGGTATGGATATGATCAAAATAAACATTGATCCTCGAAGGAAAACTATTAATAATAAATTTACATCACTCAACATGTAGACCACTCCCTCGAAGGATGGATACCTAATTAAAATATACACATGGCATTCAAAATGGTTTTTCGCATTGATTAGCCCTCATATTAAAAAAAAAAAAACAACCATCACAGGAAAGCTTCCTGCATCAATCATTTTTCCCATAAGATGCAAGCTTCCCGCATCAATTAGCTTGTGCAATATGCAATAAATCTAGGGCATAGTTAAGGAACCATCAAGAAGGACCCATTTCCCCTATGCATGCTACACATAAACCTTTTCCATGTTAGAAAAGGATCGATACAAATATTACATATGCATCCATGACCCCAATATGACCAACCATTATGGGTTATATATTAGTATTATTTATAAGGTCACACATGCAAATTGATACACATAACAAACTTACCTTCATACACTATATATGCCAAGAATGAAAAAGAATTCTTAAATGTGAAGCACGAGGATCATGCGGGAAAATGTGAACATCAATCTAGTTGCACTCCGCTACATGATGACATTGCATGGGGAGAAAATATCAACCATGAATGTGCATGAAAAGATTCAAAAGGGGAAAATCTCATTAACCATCCTCATAGATTTGAAAAATGTAACCCTTATTTCTTGACACATGATTCTTCATGTGGAAAAGGGAAGTTACATTCCCATAATGGGAAGTAACTCCCATATGATGCACTAACGTGTAATGATGTGTAAGGAATCTGATGATGACCCTATCTTAACTCTTGTGACACCTAGACCTATGAGATCACCTAAGTGATATGACTCGCCACGTGATGTGAAAAATGACTCACACCAACACCCCCTTCATTGTAACTTAGGATGAGGTGAAAAGTTAGAAATGAGAAATGGGTCCCAACACTAAAGCCTAATGAGGCACCCATGAACAAAAAGGATCTCAAGCAATGGAGGAAAACCCAGTGGGAAAAACATCCACCACAAGAGATGAAAAACACTCTCTAATATAAGAAATATGCCACAAATGGGTCCTAAAAACTAAGGAGCTTGATAAGGTACCCATGTACAAAAGGGAAATCTCTCTAGAAGAAGAAGAAGAGAGGAGAAGAAGGAGATAAGAGGAATGTAGAATATTCCATGAATGGATCTGAACTCTGCAACTTTAGGAAGTCTCTAAGAAGAGTGTCGATGACGTGATTCTCTCGCCTTTGGATGGAAGAATAACTACCTGCACCAAACTGTGTACCTACCCTTAGGAAGGACAAAAATGGAGTTTTGGAAGTTCACCCACTCCATAAGGAAGTCAAGGTAACAATATGAATAACTCGAATCTGGTTCACATAAGTGTGACATAGGTCTAACAAATGAGCTCCAAGGAACCAAAGGTAATTCCACAAGCATAGAACTATCAAAGTGAAGAAGAGGAACATCCACTAAAAGGATGCTCAAGTGATGTGAAGGTAATGTAACAACCCTCACAACAGAAAGAGGATCCAAAAGCAAGGGTAGATCAATGATGGTCTCCATAAAATTGGAAGTGATAAGATTCCTAGAAGGGGCACTCCCAACAAAGGAGACGAATAACTCCTTAAAAAAATTATATAAGGATGAGGAACTCGATGTACTACATCACAAGTAGGCATTGCGAAGAGATGACCAAGATCTGCAAGATAATCATCCTAAGAAGGGGGATTGATAAACATAAGAGTGATGTCATACAAGTATGAATCATCCATCAAAGGAAGATGAGTGGAAATGGCCTCATACAATGGAAGTGGAAAGGAGGCGTGATCAATGAATGACGATATGAGGTTAAGAAGGAGACAAACAAATTTCTGCCGAGATAATAGGGGTGTCAACAATCTCTAGAATAGTGCCGAGAGAAGGAGGAGATAAATCCTTAGTAGTAATCTCGTCATCAGAACTAGAAGCACAATCCTTGTCATCAGGGATTGAAACAACTGAGTCTGTGTTAGAAGAATTTTCATCATATGAAGAAGAAGAGGAGACAATTGTAGTCGTAACAAAAAGATTAGCAGTATGTAAAGGGTCTCCAAACAAGGATTGAAAGATACTCCATATGGTGTGGGGAGGATATGAGTCTTCCACGTGAAGGCGGAGAGGTATGGTGACATGCAACATCAAGTGACCAACAACATGGTCTCATATGTCAAGATAGTCCTCAAGACGATTAAAATTAGTGGGTGCAGGAACTGGTCCATGTAGAAAGTGTCTAAGACCCTCATAGGAAAAGAAACATTTCATATAAACATGACATGATGTGTAGTTATCTCTCCCAAAAAGAAGTGGCAGAGGTTGTAAAGCAATCATGTGACACTCAAGTCTAGAAAGAGCATCCTCCATGATGTGGAAGTGAAAAGTGTAAGGTGCACGAGAAGAGGGTGTGTGGATACAAACAAGGTGGCAAGACATTAGACTCAATTGTGAATGTGTCTGCGTGTAATACAAAACTCTAGAAACAGATTATAACCCCCTATTTGTGGAACTTTATAAGTAGTGCATAATTACAATAGGGTGTGTTTCGTTCAACGTTTGAGAATTGAACACTCACCTTGTAGGAGGTGAAAAATCACGCAAGAGTGGAGACCACAATGAGTCCTAGTTAGAAGTAGAGGAATGACACATAATCAAGCACAAAAGGGCATAAGAAATACAAGGGTATAAACACTTCTCAGTGTGAGAGAAGGTAGTTCACACCACAAAAAAATTCTCTTGCTTCCTACAAGGATGTGGTGGACACACTCACTAGCCACGAGATAAAGAGGAGGACCACAATGCAACAAGCTAGAAAAGTGGCCCGAAATACCAATAATACTATACGGATGCCCGGAAAACAAATGCCCTTGTTACAATGATGAATTTGGTGTTTTCCCTTATAATTAGGAGCACTAATTTTTAACTAGAAAAAATCAAAAAGGGAAGGAGAAGGGGGTCTGGAATGAAAGATGAGCTACCCATGATGTCTAACTCACCTGTGCACTTCCCCAACTCACCGATTTGACTTGCCTACCATTGAGCTAGCTCGCCCGCACGAGCCACCCAACCATGTCACCGATGAATACAAAAATGTGAAGCACAAGGATCATGTAAGAAAACGCAAACACCAACCGTGTTACACTCCGGTTGCGTGACAAGGTTGCATGGGGAGAGAGCATCAACTATGAATGTGCATGTAAAAATTCAAAGGGAAAAGTATCATTAAACATCCTCATAGATATGAAAAATCTAAGGGATACAAATAGGAAGTATTGTGTAACCCCAAGACTTACAATCATGACTCCTCAAGTGGAGAAGGAAAGTTACATTCCCGAAATGGGAACTAACTCCCATATGAGACAACGACACGCAAGGAATTAGATGACAACCCTATCATAACCCCTATGAAACCTATAATTATGACCTCACTTAAGTGAGATGACTCACCACATAATGTGTAAAATAACTCACACCAAAAAGAATAGTATAAAAGCAAACATCCCATGACACGTTCTTAACCATCATAAAATGCATAAAAATAAAACAAGATCATCATTTTTCACAACCATAACTTAAACCATTAAAACCACATATATATCATCTCTAATCTAAAACATACATTTCAATTATCTCTATAGCACATCACATTAAATCATAATAAAACTCAAACATAACACAAATCCAAAATCACACACACAGACACACACACACACACACACACACAAACACACACACACACACACACACACACACACACACACACACACAAAATATCTATACATCATCAATGGCTCTAAAATCCTCATACATCAAAATATCTCAAAAATTTCTACAAACTATGTGGTAAAATGTAAGCCTAAAATTGAATGCTCCCTCCAACACTCTTCCCCTAATCTCCATCAGGGTCCCTAGTGGGCCCTTCACCAGACCCCTCCGAGGCTAGCCCACGATCGTGGCACTCCCGATAGATCCTGCCGCCACGGAGCCATGTACTCAACATATTGAGGCTCATTTAGAAGCCTTCATCTAACTATGCTCTCGTAATAGTACAACTCATCTCCTAAATCCTGATACTGAGCCATGATCACACTAGTAGGTGACCCCATCTCGTGCACCGGCATGCACCATGGATGCCTCAAGCTCCACTCTTGATATAGAGCTCGTCGTCATCCCAAAATATTGGCACAATGTCTCCCTCTCTTGAAAATATGTATCTCTAGTTATTATAGCCTGGGTGAGATCCCTCTACATGGTCGTAAGTTGTTGGCTCGATCTATCTCTCTCTATAGTAACTATGTCTCGCTCCTAATTCATGGAATCTCGAGTAGCTATGGCACTTTCTCACTCCATGATCAAAGTGGTCCTCTCGAATATCCATGTGGCCCTCTCGATCTAAAATTTCCACCCTCACCTTTAGAAGAGTCACTCCTCATCCTCCTCACCCCCTTAGTAACACCCTCTTGTGGAGCCTCCACATGTGCTCACACCTACCTCTCAAAACCATTCATCTCGGCCCCCGCCACCATGTAACATAAGCCTCTATCACACCAACATCATCCACACCCACCTTATCCCCCTCCACATCCACCCTAATCTCCACTCCCTCCTCATCCACCATCGGAAATGGTTCTCGAACCTCTGGCAGCCCCACATCCACATCCCCATCATCACACATGTAGGAAACAACCACCTTAGGAACATCATGTACTAAGCCAAAATGTCTCTTGACACAAATAAATCTTATCAACTTCCATTGATCGGCTCGTTGACCCCTTCTAATTTCATGTGATTCTATGAAATTTATTTCATATGAAATCGCATGCAATTTCCTCATTGTTAGTGAAAAACAAAAAATAAACAAAAAAATCCAAAATTCAAAAAATCCACTTACCTCTTCAAGGGTGGTATCGATGTCTCGACTACCTCTGGTTGCCTCCATCGCTCTAAAAGTGCTAGAAATTTGCAAAATCAGAGCACACAAGACGTTTTTCTCTCAAAATTGCAATAACACAAAATGACATGTTAAGGGATATTTATACCAACTTTTCTCACCCTTAGGATCATCGGAGATCTTGGATAGTTTCCAACGATTGTGTAAATTGTTAGTGATTCATCTCAATGTCCAAAACACCCTTGTGTGATGTAAAAAACTTTCAAAAGCTTGATTTTGATCATCACACCAATTTTTTATGCCTTTGACACATTCAACGGTCCCATGGCTCTATGCATCCCTTGTGAATTTCACACTTTAAAATTATGTGCTTCCTTTTGGGGCCCCAAGACCCTCTTAAAATCCAAATTCATCCTATTCATATGGATGCTGTGTTTATCAATCCACCATGGATTTCACAACATCTCGAGAACCTTTTCCCTTCTCCCTCCTTTAATTCATACATTTATAGGTCAAGAAACCATTGACTCCCCTATCACTTGACTTCATAGTCGCTTGAACCCACATTTTGGCAACATATTTCATACCAAACCCACGTTTCCTAACACATCATGGATTATGTAGCTTTTTGGGAACCTTTTCTTACCGCTTCAAAGGTAAGTCATACATCTATAGGTTGAGAACCCATTGGTTCCCCTATCATCTCGACACCTTTGTGACAATATATTTTATGCATGGTATTGGGGCATCCTAAATTGAAACACATCTACTCACAAATGCAATCTTACACAAGCCTATATGCTCTTTCATTTATTCATCCACCATCCATTCAAACCGGTGACCATTTTATTTTATCTCAATGACCCCCAGATTTCGGGGGAACCGCCTATCCAATACAAATCCAATCATAATACTCATTTTTTTCTAGTGGATTATCCATTACAAATAACTTGAAAAAAGGGGTAAATGTAGACACTAGTTTTTGACTCCCTTAGGTGACCTACCCACACATATCATATCCAAATTTTAATCACTATACCTAAGTATCATCATCCACTAAATCATATTCTACTCCTGTAATATCCATTTACTCCTGTAAATGTTCACTTATCCCCTTCTAAACCTCCTAAACCACCTAAATCCATTTTAACATAGTAAGGAAAACCTTCATAACATCCCAACCCCCTCAACACATTTTTCTTGTCTATTCTCACCCCCAACTTGAAAATCACCCATTTGGAGGTGGTTTCAACCACTTTCAATTGATTTTTCCCAATTTTCCCGTATCACTATCGACTCCCAAAATCATCGGGAATTCTATATAAAATCAAAAAATACTTGAATGGGGATCCTTACACACCGTATTGAAACTCTTCCATTACGGAGAATGAAACGACATCATTTACGGCATCTTAGCACCCTGTAGAGCCACACCAAGCCTTTAGAGAGTCCACACCATCGTAAGGTCTCTTTGTAATGTTCATCATCTGCATTTTGCATTATAGGAAAGGTATTGTTATCTATTTACATCCCTTATTCACATACGCACCATTTCTAGCAACAATATGATCATTTAATTACACATTCGAATATAAATTTGTTGTATTCAAATCAACTATTTACATAGTAATCTCTAGTGATTCCTTGAATGACTAGCGAATGCCCTAAATTGTTAGCGATTGCTTTGCTTCTCACCATTAAATCACTTATTGCATGCTTTTAATCCAGGTTTATAGTCTATTTTCTACTAATCTCTTTTTTCAAGTTTCCTTTATCTCGTAGATGGTCGTCTTCAGGTGAAGGGTATAAACTAGACACCATCTTTGATTTACCGACTGTGCGCCAGCCATTCATGTGGGGCGATCGATATCGACTACAAATTATGTCTTCATTCTATCGCTTTCACATTTAATCGACGATATCATCGAGCAATTGTAATTTCTCCTTGAATAAAGCTACCAAGCCAACCATTATTGGTAGAATGTTTTCAATCCTCCCCATCCTATCATCGAGGACGTCAACTGAATCCCTCTATCCAGATCCTTTTATATTATTTATATTTCCCTCATTATCTTCAGCTTAATTGTTTAAAAATGAGTTGACACATGTCAAAGGAATTCCTTTACTTCCTAGGATTTGCCAAAAAAAAATTCATATTATTATCTAACATCTCTTTTGTCAAGCTATCTATCTATGTGCAGGTTTCCTCATTATTTGGAAGAAGTATCTTGCACCCATTTGCATCTATACATATCGATGTTGTCAACACAAGTATTGTTAAACCATTTTATTTTCGAGTTTTGGTTATTTATTCCATATAATAAGAGTGAATATAAAATTCACCTAAAGAGTCAATTCTTGTTATGCCTAAATTCTCCAAGCCCCTTTTTAGTAAAAGTGATGCTTTGGGAAATGTAATTAGATAAGGTATTGTACAAGAAGGTAGGACCCTAATATTCATGAGCAATGTGCCCCTATGAATAAAGTTTGATTATTCCACATATAATTAAGAAATTTTATCCATCGTTCATGTATTAAAAAAATGGTGTGTAAATCTTGATGGGAGACATTTTTGTACTAAAATATCATCATTTCCTAATGTTCTTCTTAGATAAATGTGTCTCTTCTCCCTAAAAAAGTACCAGAAATTTGATGGGCTATAATAATAAAATTACTAACAATATTATTTAATGATAATTTAATCGTTGATGCACTATCTCGTAAGTATGAAGAACAAAAAATAGGTTGTGTGCACTATCATTTCCCATTCTTGAGTGGATGCAAAAGGATGAACAAGAGTGAAACCAAGATTCAAAACTTTAATGAAACATACAAAAAGTGTCCACTAATCCATTCTCTAATTAAAATTACTCTTGGGATGGACACTATTTGTGATGTAAGTGTCATCCTAAATGGGCTCATGAATCGTCACTATGAGGAAAAATCTTCTTAAACCACATGCATCACCATTAGTAAGACACTTTAGTTTCTTGAAAACATATGAATGAGTCCACATTAACTTATTTTGGGAGGGATTTAACTAAGACATCAATTTTTTTGTAGTATAATGTGAAATATGTTAGTAGAATAAAGGTGAAATAGTCATGACCCTAAAAAACTCCAGTCATTACCTATCCCCATCAAGGTATGGAATGAAAATTCTACGGATTTCATGAAATTATTTCCAAATACAAAGGGGAAATTAATTATTCTGGTGGTGGTGGATTTCCTCTCAAAGTATGCCCACTTCTGCTCTCTTTCCCACCCATTCAAAGCTTATACCATTTCCTAAGAAACTATTGATCAAATCTGTCACCTCCACGGGATACAAACATCGATTGTTTTGATTCCATTTTAAATAGTAATTTATGGTTGGAATTTCCCCACATATATGTTATCTAACTTAAGATGATATTAGCAGAATGTTTGTAGACACATGTAGTTTGATCAAATCACTATTATTCCTAATATTGCATTAACTATTCTCACTCCTCGCAAATTGACGACATACCGTCAGTTAGACCTATCTAACTCCCCTCTTATGACACTCTTCCGGTCATATTCCTCTTGTAAATAAATTAAGTAGGCTATTATAGCCTCATTTTGACTAAACCATCTTCTCATTCCCTTTTAGACTACTTCTACTAGCTTCCTAGACTATCAATCCATTTCATTGGATTGATTAGACCTCTCAAAACTCTCTCAAAACCCTAATTCCTCTCTAAACAAGATTAACTAGCCTAACCTAGTTTAACTAGTCCTAACCATGATTAACCTCTTCTAAACCTAGTCAAATCTTACTTTGACTCACTAATCAACTTGTTGACTCCTTTTTAGTCCCACATGCACCAAAATTCCTCCACTTTCCCAAATGGAAAACTATAAATAGCCCACTACCCCCTCTCATTTCTAAGAACTCTCCTTCTTCCTAACATAAACTATAGCATTTTGCTTAGGGTTTAGAGCTTATTTCATTTCTTTTATTGAGCTATTTCTTTTGCCATTGCACTACACACCAAGCATTGAGTAAATGGGAAGAACCATTGGCCTTGAAGCCATTAATGGTGAGCTCCCATTCTCATAATCACAAACTGATTGCTTAGAATCCTTACTAGGTTCATTTGTTAAAGCTTTCAAGAATAGAGGATTACTAAATATGTTAGGTTGTTTGTTTCTTTCAAGTTTAATGCATGCAAAGTGATGAATCCTTGTTTATTTCTTATCTGATGGTCCACTGACTAATTTGTTAAAATCCTTTGGGGTTTATTTAGAGATTCTTACCCCATGTCCATGGATTTTGCAACTTTTCATTGAACACATTTGGCACACCCGGTGGGACACTTAGTCCATCCTCCATTAATGGGGTCATTTTGAAGCTTTTATTTCAATTTCTAACTTTTTACATGTTTTTGTAGGGTTAAATATTTTGCCTTGGGATTTTTAGCTAGGTTTTATGTACTTAACCCTCATTTTCATGCTTCTTTGTTAAGTTTATGCTAGAAAATACATTTAATGGCTAAATTCTAACCTGTTGACACTTTTAAAATTTCATTTTCCATGTTTTTTGGTGGTTTTTCAAGCAGGTGTGCATACACCATTCTATCAAAGTGCGGCGCCTTTAGACTTTCATTTTTAGTAGAGGTCTGTAGGCACCCAAAACCATGTGCAGGTACCCAAAAGTAGGCACACATGCCCAAATCTTGGTGCACATGCCCTTCTACCAGCATGGACAATCAGTAACTTTGTCATTTTTACTAGGCGCGCATGCACCCAAACCCACACGCAAGCACCCTATGTATTCTCGACCCTTTGTCAAAAATTTTACCAGGTGCACATGCCCAAACCATGGCACATACACCCTTTTTCTAGTGCAAGCACCCCTCTTCTAGCACACATGCACTGTCATAGTTTTTACCATTTTTTTCTTCACTATCCCGGACACCTATTCTCTGGTGCATGCACACTTATGCTAGTGAAAACATCTCTCAAGTAGCGCAGGCACCTGCAGACCCGCTAGGTTTACACAGAGGAGTGCGGCATGATAAAACATGCACACATACCCAAAATGACACGCATACACCACAAGGGTGTGGCCGTATCTCTGTTTGATCAAGATTTGTTCATATGATTTTTAGTGCTCCTAGTTTGGGTCATATCTTTTGACCTGTTGACCCATTTGCAGAGTTTGAATAAGCGTTGGAAAGAGAACAAAGAGAAATTTGCAAGGAAGTTCCTTAGTCTCATTACTTATATAATCAAACTCCCAAAGTGCCCCAGAGACCTCCAAAATGTAAAATACTAAAAACTGCTAAAAATAGATTTATGTAATTTTCTAATATTCTTGGTTTTCTTACTTTTTACAAGGTTCTAATAGTGATTTTCAGGTTTCTTTTCCATCATATTTTTGTGCTAAATTAGTTGAGTGTTCACATTTTTCATTTGTAGGGGTCCTTTGAAATGCGTATGCTCTTCCCTCGCACCTTCTAGGTGATCTTGGGAATAAAAATGTTTCAAAAACCTTCTATTTTTCTTCCAAAACACTTCAATTTAAGCTTTAAAGTGGATTAAAGTTCAAAGTTGGCTAAAATGAGTTTCCTTTTGCAAAACACTTAAAGTATTTTTTTCATAAAAACTTGTTTTAGTAGAGTTTCCATGTTGTGTATGCTCTTCCTTCATGCCTTTTTAGTGATCTTAGGAATAAAAAACAATGTACAAAATCTCTTTCTTATTTGATGGAAAATTACTAAATCCTTACATGTAGGGCTTAACACTTGTAAAGAGAAAGGTGAAGTCAAGACAAAACAAAACCCTCTAAACTTTCATCACACTTTGTATTGCGAGGTTTCGAAAAGGGCACGTCCCTATCCACTCAATTGGAACATAACCCCTTTGGCATAACGCCTTAAGCTACAACAATGGAGGTGGTTCTATGAACCCTAAAGTAACCCAGGTGCCGAGTAACCTCGTCGATGAAACAGAAGCACTCCTCTTACACACTTGACTAGATTTTACATTGCAAGTTAGAGTCAAAGTTGTGCAGTATCGCAACCCCAATGATGGTACAACCGAACTCACTAGTTGCTCATTGTATCATAACGGGATAAAGTAAAGCCGAGATACTCACAAATTAGTCATTATGAATCTTTGGGTAAATTGAGCTCACTCTTGGACAGCTTGTGACACCTAGTTGAGAGATCTTATTAGGGAGGCCACTCTATTTTGGATCCAACTTTGCTAGTCCGTTGTCACGTCAAGCCATCATGAAGTGACGATTCACTTGGAATATGAACCTTGTTTCTTGAACACGGTAAAGAGCCCACACATGTTTGAGCTAAGTATCTCTCATCACAAAATCAAACAATGTCTCACTTAGCTCAATTTCATTCTCACCTTCGGACGAGGTGAAACTCTGCCTAAGTGGCACTTATTTTATTTTCATCTTTTTGATCTATACCCTTGTGTTCTAGCTCCTCATTTTTGGGGTGAGAAGGAGGCATACCTCGCACGTCTAATCAAAGATAGTACTCACCACTTTTTCATCTATTTACATCCATCTATGTTTGCAGCTGGGTTGTTAAACATCTAAAGTGCGCAAGTATATTTTCATATCTTTGATAGTCCTTTGATCTTGATTTCAAGATCGTATTTGATATTGCGATTTCAGTTCATCATTTATCTCTCCCTAGGTTAATAGTTATTTTTCTCAAATTCTAGCAACACAATTTTGGTACTTACGTCATGTTTTCCATTTCTTGGGAACTTGATATAAGTCCCTTTATTGTGCGGTTACACTGCTCATGCAACTAAAAACTTCTTGCTATACTCATACTTCATTTTAGTTCCGACGTCATCTAAGTCATTTTTGAGAGTGTCGATATTGCCTTATATATACCAAAATAATGTCATCTTGATACTAACACCTTTCTTTCTCGGTTAATGTATTAGGATAGTGTTGTTATGTTATACATACTCACAACTTCCATTTTTCAAAAAACTTAGCTTTCATCGGCATTCGAACTAGTTTTAGTATACCTCGTCGAGAGATTGCGTCAGTACCACTTTAATATTTAGGCCTTGTTATAATTCTAACTTGACCTACATATTGATATGATATTGTCACTATCTACTTTGAACCCTTCACTGGAATCATAGTTAGGGTATAAACTTGCGAAAAACGACAATTTGAGTGATCATTGCATTTGAGTGTTCTTTGAATCATAAAAATAACTACATAGCATTACTTCTAGAACACACTAGGTTATTTCAGCATCACATCAAACGAATTACACAAACATACACCTAGGTTTCATGCAAAATTCAAGCACATTTAGACAAAACCTAGTATCACTTTGAATAGTGATGCCTAGAATCACGAAGATGGCATCCAAACCAAATGATCGCGACTTAGGAGAAATTCCTTTTGAGTCCTTCCCATTTAGCGGCAACAACTTAGCACCTATCTTTTCACAAGTCAAGGATACAAAGCCATTGATGATCATAGTAGAGAAGAATCTGATTCTTCTTAAGAAAAACATCAATTAGACCTAGGTCGGTTTGACGAGATCCTTTATTATAATAGGGATCAAGTACTTGTGAGAGTCTCAAAATTAGGGGCTAAGCTTCCATGGGAACTCAAAATAGAAACCAAGATCGTTAATCATAAAACGAGAAGAATGAACGTCCCTCTTAGACATGGAACCCCTTTGACGTAGGGTGCGCTATACTTCTAGGAAACATCACAACACAGCTTGAAGGAGACCCATCCAAGCCACTTGGTGATCCATGAAAAACTTATTAAAAAGCTTCGTGTAAAGTGAAGATTGAGCGCAAAGCCTCACCGCCTCCCAAGTTTGATGAGGAAGAGGATCCTTTAATTGAAGAAGAGATCCTTCAAAAACAAATCCTGAAACTGAGCCAAAAATTAGCAAACTTAGGCTCTTCAAGTAGGAACGTATACAAAGACAAACTCAAAATGAAATCTAGCGAGTTCCACTTTGATCTGTATAGTGACACAACTTTTAAAGTGGCTAAGGCACAAAGACCAATGTCACCTACTAAAGAACAACTCATTGAATGAGAATTACAATCAATGAAAGACACGCTTACTATGCTATAAGAGGGAAACGTAGGACATAGTAGGAAATATTTGTATGAAGAACTATTCCCTTACCCCTTCGATAAGGACATGTTACGACAACCCTTCCCAAAGAATTTTACCGTTCCTAAATTTGATAAATATAAAATCAAAGGTGATCATTGTGATCATATAAAATAATTTTATATGGCTTGCCAAGAGTTCACATAAAATGATAACTTCTTAATATGACTCTTCCCTCATAGCCTAGGGGCACTAGGATTGGAATGGTTCTTTAGCATACCCAAGGGCTCCATTATAACGTGGCTCGTGTTAGTAGAAAAATTTGTACGAAATTATTCCTACAACATGGAAAATGATATCACAATGAACAACCTCTGCAATGCAAAGTAGAATCCCAACAAAACCTTTGCAATATTTTTACAATGATGGCGAGGGTTGGCAAGTCGTTTCCCTTGTGGCTTGCCAGAAAAATAGCTAGTAAACATATGTGTGTCTAACTTGAACCCAAAGATAGCCTTCCATTTATAAATGCATTACACCTCTAACTTTGAAGAAGTTATAGAGAAGGGAATTCAAATAAAAATGCTCTCATCACAAAGGGAGCACTTAAATTGGTTGTCAAAGACAAACATGAAACAAAAACCTTAGATAAACTGAATTTCTTCAACAAAAAAATATGTCGTTGGAGATGGCATTATAGACTCCAAAAGAGTCCAAATTGTGCAGACTGGTTTGCTTTTAAAGCTCTCACAAGGACCTTGTCTCAAGGCACCCACTAAACATATGTTCACGCCATTAACAAAATCCCTGTTTTTCATAATAAAACAGTTAGATAACATAAAAATGGTGGAATATCCAACCGTGATGGTACCATACCCAGAAAATTATCCAAAACCCGTTTGGTTCAAAGAGCATGAGTATTGTGACTTCCACCGTGTTAAAGGGCATAAGACAGATAGATGCTTGAGACTATGCCATTACATACAAGACCTCATTGAAGAGGGTAAAATCACCATAGATTCTCCCCCTGACTCAAGACAAGGTCCAAATGAGAAAATGGGTATCTTTAAAGAGCCCTTTCCTAACCATGCAGATAAAAAGAAAAGGAAGCCAGATCACAAACAAACTTCCAATGACTATAGGACTGCTTGCTTATATTTATCCCACTAATGATAGTCCCTTCGATTCCCTCATAGGATGTATCTGTTCATCTAATGAACATGTCAATACTATTAGGATCTTAGAAAAGAGTTGTGCAGTAGGGACGCGACATGCTCGTTTGATCATACCAGATCCCCTACCTATCCCTCAGGAAGGTCAGTATAATCTAATAGAATAGTTAGAGAAGATGCCCACTAGGATATCAATCTTAGATCTCAAAATATCTATTGCCCATAAAAACATATTGTATAAAACACTGCAGAGTTTGGGAGTCTCCATGATGTATATCCCGTGCACCTCCAAGCCATGATTGCACACCTTGACTCCAACGATCATATCACTTTTGATCACGCTACAATCCCATGTAACGACCCAAACACAACTTACCCTTATATATAGAAGTAGTTGTTACCCATTGCAAGATCAAGAGAGTACTTGTGGATGATGGATCTGGTTTAAACATTTTTACTTTGAAGTTGGTTAAGTAGCTAGGCCACTCAGAAATGGATCTAGGTGCCAAAACTATTACAATCACGACCTATGATAATGAGGAGTGAGAGTCAGTAGGCACTATAGTAGTTCCAATGGAAGTAGGGCTAACTTTTCATGATACAACGTTCCATGTCCTTGACTTGGACCTACCATACAACATTCTCTTAGGACACCCATGGATCCATGCCATGCAGCCATTCCTTCAACTTTCCATCAATCTATCAAAATGTTCCATAAAGGACAGATAATCACCATTCAGGGTGATCTAGAACCATTTACACATTGCAAATCCTTGCACGTTTTTCTCGTGCAACTTATGAATGCCCTTCTGTAGATATTGTTGTTCCTTTGCAAATAGAGGCTATCAAGGAATATGTGGATCCAGATTCACTCACTCCTTACAATCAAGACTTTCATTTGTTGGTCAACCCTTTCACATCATGGGAGGAAACGTTGGAAAAATATGGCCTAGGTGAGTCGTTCACTCTTGAACAAGCATTATTAATATCAGATCTATCTGTGTCTCCCAGGACACATGGTAAACCTTATTTTCAGTTCAAAATCACTCGGGATCAATGCCCTAAACCATTAGAGAAGTTCATTCCTAGTGGTTTCTTATCTGAGGAAAAGATGTTAGAAGATCCCACCAACAGAGTACCTGAAGGTACCATGGCTTCATGCCATCAGGCCCCGCTATATGTCAAAGGCCATCGTATGATGTACATCATGGGTTACAATGGGTTTGGATGTGGTATCAATGTGCAAGGGTGATTAGAACCCATTCCTATCCCTCGCTTCAAATCAAACAAGCATGGTCTTGGAATAAGACCACATGATGATCCACCCTTTGAGATTGATGCCACCTCTTCTAAACATGAGGACGACTCATCTCATTTAGATAGTGATGCAGATTCCCAATGTAGCCTCTACAAGGATCTTGCCTCCACTAACCTATTCCCTGATTCAGTTGTCCTTACCTTATCCGGATCCAATCCTCAAACCAATTACCAAGTAACCCTTATATATCCCAAACTTGTAGATTGGGATCAACAATTTCACGTGCCAATCAATTTCTTTGAGAATGATGAGGAATTCACGGAATTCATGGGACTTAGGGATTCTATTCCGGTGGGGATCACAAGAAAGGCTTTGCAATTCAACTAGACACCTATGCATACTTTAGAGAAGAAGTAGAGATGTGTGGATTCTTGTGTAAGAAGCTTGGAAGCAAGAGTAAGAACACTTTAGAGAAACCTTAGTAAGGAATAAACGTAAGTCTCATAGTGACAAACTTTTTGAAGTACTCGTAGATAAACAAAATGAAGAACCTATGGACAAAATGACCTATCCATTCAAGGATGATGATGAGATACCTAGGGAGGTTGACCTTACTCTTCCCCCTAATCCTATGTGGATGGAAGATACCTCTAAGATGCTTGTGGAAGAAACCATTAGTGTCAACATTGGCTCAGAAGAGAAACCTAGAATGATAAAGTTGGGAGCTTCACTCTTAGCTCAAGAACATAAAGTTGGGATATTTTAAGATGATATGGAGAAATATTTGCATGCTCATACTGATATGCCTGGTTTGGAACTAGACTTTTTCGTGCACAACCTCGTTGTGCACCCAGATGCCAAACCCATCAAACAAAAGTTGAGAAATATACACCCTAAAATTGCACTCCTTATCAAAGAGGAACTAGAAAAATTATTAGCTTTTGATTTCATTAAGCCCATTGACTATTCAAATTGGATATCTAACATAGTCCCTGTTCAGAAGAAACATGTTGGCATAAGGATCTACACCGATTTCCGTAACATCAATAAAGCATGTCCCAAGGATGACTTCCCCTTGCCTAATATTGACATGATCGTTGATTCCACCGCTGGTTATGAAATGTTGTCCTTAATGGATGGTTTTTCAAGTTATAACCAAATTAGGATTGCAGAGGAGGATCAACATAAAATAGCTTTCATCACCCCTTGGGAACATTTTGTTACAAGGTCATGCCTTTCGACTCAAGAATGTCGGGGCCACCTATCGCGTGCAATGAAAACCATCTTCCATGACACGATGAATGGCATCATGTAGGATCACGTTGATGATATTTTAACCAAATCTAAAAGTAGAGGAGAGCACCCTTAAGTACTAAGACGTATTTTTGATGTCTCCGAGATTACAAAGTACATTTGAATCCTAAGAAGTGTGTCTTTGGTGTTTTGTTAGGAAAAATCCTAGGTTTCATTGTGTCACAAAGAGGGATAGAGGTAGATCCTGCCAAGGTTACAACTATCACTAAAACAGCTCCACCTATAATCAAACAACTGAGAAGTTTACAAGGAAAAATTCAGGAAATCCACCATTTTATTGCACGACCTAGTGGATAAGTGTTAGGAAAATGAATTAGTGCTCCACATTTGTACGTGTGTGAATAATAATTACATTGGTAATTATTATTATAATGAATATTAGTAAGTTTGTTAGTCATATATATTGTTAGAATAACAATATATTATGAATGATTATTTGTTATACCCGTAGCTATTATCGGGTTTATTGTTCTACTCACTTCCTATTTTCTAGGAAGTTGTTTACCTACCTTTATGGCTATATAATAGCCACTTGTATCTGAATATGATATAGAGGAATAATATACTTATTATGTGTTTTACCTGTGCAAAACTGGTTGATTGCTATGATTTGGTATCAGAGCGATCATATGTCTGTTCTTGAGATCTAGAATATAAAAAAATGAGAGGTCATTACATAGTTTCTTTTTAAGCATACGGATCTGTGTATTGTTGCAACTCGTGGATCAATTGTATACACAGTTATGGATCAGGCGTGATGCAGGAGTATGCGACCTGATGTTGGTCTACAATGGCGAACAGATAATTTGTCGTGTGACTTGCACTCTCAGCAGTGAATGTTTGAAAGAAAATGCAGTTTATGATGCAAGTTTGAGCGCTGTGCTCTCTGGCAACAGAAACTTTGAAGGGCGTGTTCATCCCTTGACTCGGGCAAATTACCTTGCTTCTCCTCGACTTGTCGTTGCCTCGCTTCAACGAATGTGTCAATTCAGCGAATCGATTCACATTTGGAGAAAATCGGAGAAAATTACCTCGCTTCAGCGAATGTGTCAGAGATTTTCTTTGAACAGATGGAAAAATCTCAGATTTCTTGCCATACACAGTCAGATAGCATCGGTATTCCATTTTTGATTTCATATTTATTGTAGTCTTTGAATTTGATTGTTCGTTTAATGTGTTGTGGTCATTTTAGATTTAGAGTTTCATATTTGTTTTTAAGTCAAACATTGTCAATTACGTATCCCTTAGACGTAGGAAAATTGGGTATTAATGTTATTTAAAAAGTAATAAAGTCGATTACTTTTTAAATTAAAATAGGTCTTCCATTTTTTTAAAATTAGTTGATCAATATAATCATGTCCTCCCACCTATGTATTAAGATTTGTAGTATTGTCAAGTATCACAAGTCATTTAAAGAGTCAAAATTAATATATTTTTCATCATTGTATCGTCAAAATATGTTTAGGTGATTTTAGGATTTTTTTATCGAAAGTAATCAAAAGAATCAAAGTTGTTATCATTTTTTCAAGTTATTATTGTCTTGTCAAACGTCAAAAGTGTTGTTAGAAGTTTTTATTTTTTTCTCCATCTCACAATGGAAGTCCCTCTAGAAAAATTCAATGGGCTCAATTTTCATACTTGGAAAGTGAAGATCCAGATGCAGCTGATGAATAAAAATCTCTGGCGGATAGTCGATGGAAAAGAACCTAAACCTACAGATCTGACCAAATTGCGTAATGGGAAACAAGAGATGATAAAGCCAAAGCCATTATTGGTCTTGCTCTCTCAGATATTGAGCTACACTATGTTGATCTCGAGAAATCGTCTCATGAAATGTGGGAAAACTTGAACAAAACCTTTGGTGCTAAAGCAGTGAACGCAAAATTTTCTCTCAAATTGCAATTGTTCAAGTTAAAAATGGGTGAAGGAACTACAATGTCCAGTCATATTAATGATTTATGGTCTCTTCTCCGACAGCTAGCAGAAGTAAAAGCTCCTGTAGACGATGAAGATGCAAAAGCTATTCTATTGAATAGTTTGCCTCCCAAATACAGTAATATTGTCTTCACACTTGGTCAGATGCCTTCCAACTCATTGGAAGATATGATATCACTCTTCTAGCTGAGGAAAAAAGGACTAAAGAAGATGTAGAAGAAGAAACTGCATTGTACCTAAAAAAGAAGTACAAGAATTTCTCCAAAATAAAGAGGAAATTGAATGTTTTTACTGCAGAAAAGGGGCATAAAACTCCATTTTGTAAAAAACGAGCTCGTGATCTTCTAAATAGAACAATCAAAATGGAAGAAGCAAATATGGGCATAGACGATGAATCTGATTATGAGGAAGAACAAGTAAATGAAGACAGTGGCTCTGAAGACTTCTTGTTCTGAGCATGAAACCGGAGGCAGGAGGCATCGGAGGTTGGAGGTCATTCAGCGACCTCTCGTGCATGGCAACGACGGGCCGCACAGATGGTTTGGTGACATTTTTATGGTGTATTTGCTTTCAGCTTGTGTCGTGTGCTTCTTGTCATAGTTCCAGTATCAGTGTTCGTGATTGAATAAGTGGAAATTTCACATTGAGGGGGGGAACATGATCCAATGTTCCATTTCCAGTATGTCAGCTTTTTCTATGTATGTATGAGCAATGATTTCAAAGAGAATTTCCTATGTTATTCCCTGCAGTGAGACAGTGATGAGAGTTGTTGATACTCTTGCATCATCATGATATCATGGTTGTTAGTTATCCGTAAAAAAACTATCCGAGAGGTTGTTGCACTTGTCCTCAAAACCATCTTTGTGTGGTTGTTGGTTAACCAGATTGGAAAACCATCCGAGAGGTTGTTGGTATTGTCCTTGAAACCATCCAGATCATGAGCATGCTACGTAGCGGCACGTTGCAGTACAAAGGCAGTTTTTTCCCATGTTCGCACTAAGGGGGGGAATGTTAGGAAAATGAATTAGTGCTCCACATTTGTACGTGTGTGAATAATAATTACATTGGTAATTATTATTATAATGAATATTAGTGAGTTTGTTAGTCATATATATTGTTAGAATAACAATATATTATGAATGATTATTTGTTATACCCGTAGCTATTATCGGGTTTATTGCTCTACTCACTTCCTATTTTCTAGGAAGTTGTTTACCTACCTTTATGGCTATATAATAGCCACTTGTATCTGAATATGATATAGAGGAATAATATACTTATTCTGTGTTTTACTGTGCAAAATCGGTTGATTGCTATGAATAAGTGCCACCCATTTACACATCTCCGAAAAAGGATGTTGCATTCAACTGGGGACCATACTGTCAAAAGGCATTTGCATTACTTAAACAATACCTTGTCAACCCACCTGTACTCATGCCACCTACCCTAGGCGAACCTCTCCTCTTATACATCTCAGCTACCCAGTTTGTTATTAGTGCACTGCTTGTCCAATATGATCCAGACCATATAGAAAGAGAAGTTTATTATCTTAGTCGCACTTTTATTGCCTATGAACTGAATTACCCACATATTGAAAAGGCATGCTTAGCAGTCATCTTCACCTTTTAGAAACTTTTCCATTATCTCCTTAACAACAAAACCAAACTAATATCCAAAGTTGACCCTCTCAAGTACCTTTTATCCAAACTTGCCCTTATGGGATGAATGGCTAATTGGATCATTCTCCTAAGTGAATTTGACATTGAGTTTGTAAACTAGAAGTCATTGAAAGGATAAGTATTGGCTGATCAGTTGGTAGAAGCTCCTCTACCAAGAATGGAACCTTTGTGTCTGGACTGCCAGATGCATCCATGATGTATGTTGAAGAATCTGTAGAATGGAAAGTCCATTTTGATGGATCATTCACCTTCCATGGATTGGGGGCAGGGGTAGTGCTCATCACTCCCACAGTGAGGTTATTCCAAGAGCATTCTATTTGGGATTCCCTTACACTAATAACATTGCAGAGTATGAGGCACTCATTTCTGGCCTCAAGTTGGCTATCACTTGGAATATTAGATAGCTACAAGTCATTGGGGACTCCCAACTCATTATTAAGCAAGTTAATGATGAGTATAAGGTTAAAGATGAGAAACTTGTTCCATACAAGAAATTGGTTGAAACCTTGAAGGATTATTTTACATAGATTGTCTTTGAGAAAAAAATGAGGTCACATAATAGATCGATGCTATGCTACAATTGGATCTCTCTTACACATTCCACCTCAGGAAATTAAAATTCCATTCTTTATAGAGCATTTACAAATATCTACATATGACATGCTTTGGAATCTTGTTTGGCATGTGAAATTGTTGGTCCATCCTCCCCTTGGTATGACCCTATATTTAGATACCTACAAGATGACACATTTCCCCAGGACATTACCCATTCTGAGAAGAAAACCCTTATCCACCGTATAGCCCATTATACCCTCCTAGAGGCACACTTTATCGTTGTGGCTATGACAAGAATATTCTTCGATGTTTGGATGTTATTGACTCAATCCACAATATTAAGGAAGTACACGGTGGTATTTGTGGAGCACACACTAGTGGTATGGTCTTGGCTAAGAAGATCTTGAGGGTAGGTTATTATTGGCCCACCATGGAAGCAAACTATTGTAATTTCGTCAAGAAATGTGAGCTATTCCAAAAGTATGGGAACTTGATACATGCACTAAGCACAAGCTTTGCTACCTATTACACCACCTTGGCCATTTTCCAAATGGGGCCCGATCTCATAAGGAAGATCCATCCTTCTTCTTCAAATGGCCACACCCACATTATCATTGCCACTGAGTATTTTAATAATGGGTATAGGATGTGCCTCTTATGTCATTGGTGTGCAAATTTCCAAATTCATCATGAATCATCTCATCTGCCGTTATGGTATCCCTTCTGCCATTGTCACTGATAATGGTAAATCCTTCAAGAATAAAATGGTTAAAACATTGTGTCAACGCTTCCATATTCAACTCAAGTGGTCTACCCCCTATTACCCTAAGGTAATGGATAGGTGAAGCTACCAATAAAACCTTTATACAAATCATGGAGAAAATGGTAAGTAAGACTAGCCGTAATTGGCATTTACAGATACATGCCACCCTTTAATCCTATCGAACCTTCGTCCGCACTCCTACTAGTGCGATCCCATATTAGCTAGTTTATGACACTTTGAACCCATCATACCCTTGGAAGTGGAGCTTCCTCCTTGAGAATATCTCTATGGGATTATATTTATAAGAATGAAGACTATAGAGTAGCTTGGCTAGTAGAGCTAGAGTTGTTGGATGAAAAGAGGATAAGAGCGCTTAATCACCTCAAGGTTTACCAAAACATAGTATCAAGAGGATATAACAAGCAGATTATTCATCGTGAATTTGATGTAGGTGATCTAAATTTTAAAGAAAATCGAAAGAATAATGTCAAAGACAGAGAAAAGAAAGGTAAGTTTGAGGCCAATCGCTAGGGCATTATGTGGTGGTTGTTAAATATGGGTCGGAGCTTATAAACGGGTATATTCATATAGTGAAGAACTTCAAAACGTATGAATGCCAACTATCTCAAGTGCTTCTATACTTAAGCATGGTGTGGATATCAAAAAATAACTAAAAAGAAAAAATAAACAAAACATGGAAAAATTGAGAAAATACTAAAGAAAAAGTAGGTCATCCACAAGTGAAAACCACGAGTTGTGGCATAGTGGGAAGGTCTTTGGGTGAAAACCGGTTTCCGACACTCAAGGAGGAGTTTCAGTTACAAGTTACTCTTCCATCGGGACATGTTATTCTCACTACTTTCTAGGGTTGGTTCCTTTGCTATGTCTAGGAACCCTACCGAGTCTATCTTCACCAAGCCGTGATTTGGCTTATTTGCTCTTGTATATCTATGTTAAGGGTGTTCCTTTGTATATTCCCATCTAACATTAAGGGCACATTCACATTCCAGTTTCTCGTACATATGAACATGGCATTTTTCCCTCTGTATATTCCCACATCACACCGAGGGCATCAATGCTTCTTTTTCCTTGTACATCACTTTCGGAACATGACCTTAGAAAATACAAAAACATTCAAAAAAGATACACAAAAACCTAAACATTCAAAAATCTCCCTTCTAGGGACAAAACTACACCAACGTTGTAACATTCTCTTAGGAAAACCTCAGTAATAATGTGAACAATAACATTGAGAAGTTTTCTTTCAAGATAACCCAAAACATTAGAAAATATATCAATGTTGTCCCGCAAAAACAAGGTAATGATTAAATTGCTTTTAGTTGTCGGTTTGTATAGTTTTGGTTGTATATTTGTTTAGTTTTGTTAGCTTTTGCTTGTGTGTTTGTTTACTACACATCTGTTTGTTATCACATCTATCATCTATCATTCATCACATATAACATCATCTAATACATCATATATACAAAATGCTAAGTTTTACATCATGCATGTATACTAAGCTAATCATCACATATCGTATCATCAATGGGGGCAAGAGGGGTTACGCATGATCACAAATCTATCCCCCACACCAATATCATCTAATATCATCTCAAATGATAGCATATACCAAAATATCTCATGTACAAAACATGTGATATCATATGAACCATCCTCGGTAGTATTTTCCACCTATCGCTTATCTCTTCACCTTGGGAATTTTTAGATATTTCGGGAATTTTATTGCCACTTGATGCCCGTTATCTTTACCTTGGGAATTTTTGTGTGCTTTTAGGTGATCTTCCATTTCCTAAATTCTTCTAACCAATCAAAAATTTAAAAATTATAAAATCATCCAAAAATCGTAAAAAAATTGAGAATGGTCTAAAATTGGTAATAAACACATTTGCGGTTGAAATTTGTGTCTTTCACATGGCATTCATCTCGGATCTTGTTGGCATTTCCATATATTTTGAAACAATGAATCACAGATCATTTGAATCGCACAATCATTTACAAAAGCTATGTTGCTTAGTTAAATCAGTACTCTGAGCACTATCGGTTGCACGTACTATTTTCGTCATGCACATTGCTTTTCCATTGGACCCAAGTGTCCTCTATCATTTCCCTTGCGTACAAAAATTTCTTGGGGCATCATTTTAAAACCCTTGTTGTTTATCAAAAATTTGGGACTACATCTCAATAACAAATTATTATTGCAACTATCTTGAACATTGTTGGTTTAAGTGTGTGTGTGATTTTACTTATTTCCCTATTAGATGAGTTTGTTTACTTCTCGTATTGCATTGCATGTTTGTATGTTGCATGGATTTGTTGTTTTAGCAAGGGATGGTTGTTTATATCTTGGCTTTTCATGTCATTTTATGCTTCATCATATGCTCACATTTTAATAAGGACCGATGATGAGGATTCTAAGCAAAATGATGATTACAAATTGTTTCTGTAATAATCTTGGTTTTGGATAGCTCAATATCCCCTTTTCTTGTTGTTTTCTCATCTTCTCTTCACACTTTTATTTCTTTTGTTCTCTTTTCAATCGTTGATCGAGTTCTTCCATCACCCCATCGACACTTGAGGGGCATCCCTTTAGCTAACTAATTTTTCTTCTACCCCTTTAAAAAAATTCATTTGCTTATGTCTGTACTTTATTTAAAGTGACGTAGCTTACATCACCCAAAAGAGGGGAAAATGTAGACACTGTAGTTTTATCAAAGCAAGAACTATTCTCACTCCTCGTAAATTAATGACATACCATCACCATACCTATCTAACTACTCTCTTACAACACTCTTCTATTCGTATTCCTCTTGTAAATCAATTAAGCGAGTGCTATTATAGCTTCGTTTTGACTAACCATCTTCTCATTGGCTTTTAGAATAGTTCTACTAGCTTCCTAGACTATCAATCCATTTCATTAGATTGATTAGACCTCTCAAAACTCGAGCTCAAAACCCTAATTCCTCTCTAAACAAGATTAACTATCTTAACCAAGTTTAATTAGTCTTAACCATGATTAACCTCTTCTAAACCTAGTCAAATCTTACTTTGACCCACTAATCAACTTGTTGACTCCTTTTTAGTCCCAACATGCACTAAAATTCCTCCACTTTCCCAAATGGAAAACTATGAATAGCCCACTACCCCACTCTCATTTCTAAGAACTCTCCTTCTTCCTAACATAAAATATAGCATTTTGCTTAGGGTTTAGAACTTATTTCATTTATTTTATTGAGCTATTTCTTTTTCATTGCACTACACACCAAGAATTGAGTAAATGGGAAGAACCATTTGCCTTAAAGCCATTAATGGTGAGCTCCCATTCTCATAATCACAAACTGATTGCTTAGAATCCTTACTAGGTTCATTTGTTAAAGCTTTCAAGAATAGAGGATTACTAAATATGTTAGGTTGCTTGTTTCTTTCAAGTTTAATGCATGCAAAGTGATGAATCCTTGTTTATTTCTTATTTGATGGTCCACTGACTAGTTTGTTAAGAGCCTTTGGGGTTTCTTTAGAGATTCTTACCCCATGTCCATGGCTTTTGCAAATTTTTATTGAACACATTGTTATCCAATTTTTCACCCTTGCAAAATTGGCCAACTTGACATCTTTGGATTCATGCGGTTTGATGGGGTCTTAGAGAATAAATTGGAGAAATCAAATATTTTCATGTTTTGGGGCACTTGTAATTGTTTTGATGCATTCCTCTCCTTCTCTCCAGGCTTCAAAAATCTAAACAGTTAGAAAAATTTGAGAAAAAATCAAATTTTGGGTCATTTCTAGTGTTTTACAGATTTTTTGGCTTTTGGTGTAATAGAGGGAATGGTTCTCAAGTTCCTTGAGTTATCTGATTTATTGATTGGGCCACAATATAAAGGATTTGAGGGTAAGATCAGTGTATTATGGAGATTCAGGTCATGCATGGAGCTTTGGAACTAGTTCCCGCGGGTCGATGGTTCTGCGTACGCGCCTTTGGAGCCACATCGAAAGAGAGGATAGTGGAGTAAGGGAGAGAATGCATTGTAGGAACTAGAGGAAAAAGTAGAATGAGTTGTATCCAGGGGTTAGTTCCCATAATGGAGGCCAAGTGAATGAAATAATATAAGTGTCTCGAGAGTTGGATGTGGGGAATAAACAATGTGGGGAGACAGAGAGTTGCAGCACCAAATTGTTAGAGTAGGTATTTACCTTAGCTCATGTTCACCTAGGTACATTATTTACCTTTATTGTATTTATCCTCACCCACTTATGTGTGTGGATATTTATTTTTATTTATTTAGATATTAGGAGATATTATCTAGTTGTTAGGTATAGTTCTTTCCTTGATCTATGGTATTGACTAGTTCTTTCCTATATCTATGGTATTGACTAGATCCTTGATGTCTAGTTCTCTCCTAAATCTATGGTCTTAACTAGTTCTTTGATGACTAGTTATTTCCTTGATTTATGGCTTGCTCTACGACCTTGACTGGTTCTTAGATTGTTATTCATTTCCTATTTAAGCAAGGCCCATTCTCAATGTATTGCATTGAGTTCCCATTAAAATCTTTAGCCCTTGGTCATATGGTATGGTCATATGAGAGCTTAAAACTTGTGATTCCTACTAGTAGGTGCTTAACTTCAGCCCCCTTTAATTTTATTCATGTGGTGAAGGCAACAACATTTTACTTTATTTTAGTAGCCCCTAAAATAAATAACAGAGCGAAATATTAAAAAGCTTGTAACTTTTGATCGGTAACTCAGTTTTGAGTGCGGTTTTTGTAAAAGTGTTTGTTTTTTCGTGCTCTTTACATTGGAGTTATTTATGTTGAGACTTGTACTATAATTATAAAGTGCCAAATATGGAGGAGTGTTGTAATCAATTGTGGACGTAATTTCGGCTAAGCCCGACGTCCTAAATTTTTGGGAGTTGCAATTTGTACCTATCATGGATTGATATGCTTTTCTCTGAAGTATGTGGACTTCAAGAGGATATTGTAAAATTTGTGGAAGAAAATAGATCACTCAAGAAGCAAAATTCTCTTCTACAATCACTCATTCATGATAAGGATACAATAATACACTCCCTGCAGAACAAACTTGCTAGCCTACAACATCACCATCATATTGTGGACAACCATATCCATGCTCCTAGTCCACTTGTAGTTGTTGCTCTTGTACCCACTGACATTGATCTACCAGTCTTTGAGCCTGAACCTACTTTTGATGCTTCTAAACCTATGAGGCTTGTTACTACATGCTCTTCCACATCTGTGCCTATTACAGTACCACATGTTGTGTATCCTACTTCTGCTCAGTTGCATGGCTTTTTTAAGAAGCATACCACTGCATTCAGTTCTCACATGCTCCGTTCTATGGGTCTCACTAGTGGAGTCATTGATAGACATTCATAGGGTATTGTTTCCTCTATTCCACATGTTAAGTGGAATTCTCATCATGACATTGGTTTTCATGCAAATATTTCATTGGGATCACACATTGATAGAGCTCATTTGTTTGTTCGCTCGACTCTTTTTGAGGATCATGAGCAACACATGAGTTCTACATCTTCACTCAGGCTTGAGAAACCTCGAGATTTCAGGCCGACATGATCAACTCCGACACCCATTCGATGTTCTTTTACATGCACCCATTGTGCATTTTGCACCAAGTCATATACAGGCATCTTCTTCATCCATCTGTGTTGGTTTGGGGTGGATATCTGATCACTCATGGAGGTGACATAAGCATTCATTGAGAGGACTCTATAGGCGTGACTCCTCCACCATTCACCTCTTGCTCCACTTTCTATACCTTCTGCATTGTGATGCTTCTTATTTTGAGCATTTTTCTTTAGCAGGTGTAGTTTATATCTCTTGTTTGTTGAGAGATTTTGTATCTGTATTTTTGACACTTTTAGCATGTTGTGATATCTCTTGTGGTGGATCTATTCTGGTGAAGTCCAGTGTTATTTTGTCAATGTTTGAGTAGTTGATTTTTGAAAACTCATACAAATTTGTAGCGTCACTCCACCCATTCAGCAGTATGGGAGGGTGTGGTGTTGATTCTGATTCTTTGGGTTTCGTGTCCTTGCCTTTTTACCTTGGCTTTTCTTAGATCGTGACACTCTGGATTTTGTGTCCTTGCCTTGTTGCTTTGGTTATTATTATTGGATCATGGCACACCTATTTGTAACACTTGATCAAATTATGTTTGGTGGTTTTTTGCACTTTCGACATTACTCCGTTGACAATCTCCTTATATGGAGCTATTCTGATGGAGCCCAGTGTCAGTTGTTTTTGAGTTTTGTGATTGAGCAGTGGATTCAGACCATAGTGCACACCAAACTTCTTCAAAGATTGTATTGACGAGTTGTTTGAGCCGAGCTTCTTGGGATGCCTTGGAGTAGGTATTTACTCTCTTTACTTTGTTATTCTTGGTTTTGGGTACCTTCCTGTCCCTTTTTTTCCCAGTTATTGTACATGAGTACCTCATCAGGCCTAGTTGTTGGGACTCATATTGTGGACATGCCACTTCTATTTTGGCCCCTAGCTTCACTTGAGGGGGTGTTAGAGTAGGTATTTACCTTAGCTCATGTTCACCTAGGTAATTTATTTACCTTTATTGTATTTATCCTCACCCACTTATGTGTGTGGATATTTATTTTTATTTATTTAGATATTAGGAGATATTATCTAGTTGTTAGGTATAGTTCTTTCCTTAATCTATGGTATTGACTAGTTCTTTCCTAGATCTATGGTATTAACTAGATCCTTGATGTCTAGTTCTCTCCTAAATCTATGGTCTTGACTAGTTCTTTGATGACTAGTTATTTCCTTGATTTATGGCTTGATCTATGACCTTGACTGGTTCTTAGATTGTTATTCCTTGCCTATTTAAGCAAGGCCCATTCTCAATGTATTGCATTGAGTTCCATAATAATATATGATATTGTTTCTCATTTGTTTGCAAAGGTTTTATGTAAAGTTATTCTGGCGAATTTCTTTCATCTTATAGATCGTGGTGTTTGATTAGCATCTATGTTCTTGGCTTGGTACGATCTGGTTATCATTCCTTTCACAAATTTCGGAGTGGAATAGTTCCTAAGTTCCACCCTAAAGTCGATTATCCAACTAACATGCCAACTCAAGACCCTTGCAGACAATGCATGTCTAAAAGGAAAAGAGGGAACAATTCCTACATTTTGGGAGTTCTCCGGATATTCGATCCACCCACACCACAAGGCATAAAACATATTTAATGTGGATTGTAGATTCAACCAGAGAACTCGTATTCCTTCTCGACACCCCGAATCGCATGGGCATAAATTTCACCCAGATGCTCCAAATTTTACAAAATTACACTTTTTGGAAAGGTATCTTCATCCTCTACATCATGGAAATTGGAAATATTTAATTAGGTGAGGGTAGGTGGGTGAAAAAGAGAAAAATATCTCCAACAGTAAAAAGACACGATTCTAGGTAGTTCAAATAACCAGATTTGGTGAGGTATGGTGCCCATTTCTTCTCACACAAGCAAAGTATCATTAGGGAATGGATTTGTAAGGGTGAGCATATCTATTTTCATAGATTTAATGCATGTTGGTGGTGGGTGGAAGCATGGATTCAAGTTCCCTCTGTTTCCCCTCCCTCTCTCTCTCTCTCTCATTTTCTATATATTATAAAAGGATGCTCATTTGTAAAGTTTGGACACTCTTAAGGTTGGACATTCTTGTAATGCTAGTGCATCATTCTACAAGTGTTACATGTGGATTTTGAGTTTTAGGCCTCAGATTTGTACATTTGTAGGGTGATATTTGCCTTTCTCCTTCATTATAATGAGTTGTGCATTTACTTGAAGCAATAAAATACTTGTTTTGTGGTTATTATCTTCCCTAGCTTGTGTTCTATTGCATTTTCTTTCCTTTCATTGCATCTGTAGGTATATTTTGCATGTTTTATTCTCCTTACAAGGTTTAAATTTGTTGTGCTCCATGGAAATGGTGGTTTAAATGTTGTTTTGGACTGTGGCACTCATGTCCCCTCTCCTTCATCATTTTTCTTCCATTTTCCCTCATCTAAGAGTGTATTTCCCCCTCTTCTTGGTGCTATCACCTCTCTTTAGCTTAGGATTTTAGTTTTATGCACCTTTCTCTTCCCCTGTCCCTTAGATTTTTAGAGTAGAGTTAGATAGTTGCATTTCCCTTCTTAGGAGTAGTTTAGCAGTAGGAATAGGTAGAGGAACCAACCTTCTTTGGAGGTCTATCTCAGTGCAAGTCCCACAACTTGGATACAATACCATGTTGCCTCAAATCCTAGATCATTCTAATTTAGGATGGGTGAAATTTTGAGCTCCAATAGTTTTGAAATGCCCATTGGGAGGAGTTTTAAGATCTTTACAAATTCATACCAACATGATTAATGTGTTCTTAATGGTATTCAACCTTTGGAGGCTTGTTTACACACATCTAACAACTCCAATCTTCATATCAACTGGTTTCAGCGGTGAGTGCCCGAGCTTTATGAGAAGAATTATAACAAAATCAAGAACAACATGAGAAGGAGCTTTTGAATATCTACAACTATCACCTAGGAGGAGAAGAAGAGGTAGATTAGTTCAGAGATCACCATCACCACCGAATAGAACTCTCTCTACTCCACCTTCTGGTAGGCCTTTCTTGTTGTCTTCTAGAGTTTTAAGACCTATTGCATTCATGACACAACAAATAAATCTACCCTTTTTAGACTCAATGGTGGTAGCCCTCTTGATCTTAATGCACAACATGACATACTAGTAGATTCCTTGGAAAGTATTTCATTTTTCTCTGGTGAGAATCAAGTTACCCATGTGAGCACATTCGAACGTTGTAAATGTATGCTTTGTTCATCTAGTTACAGAAGATGATGTAGCAATTAGGTTATTAGCTTCTTCACTCAAAGGTAAAGCACTCCAATGGTATAGAATCTTGAGACCTGCCTCTATTACCAACTAGGATGGACTTGCCACTGCACTTTGCGATCCATATGGGGAAAAGGTAGATAATATCTCCTTATTGGAACAAATATTTTTTTAAAGAGATCTCCCAATGAGCTCATCGTAGATTTTAACTTCATATTTAAGAGGAAATGGGACAAAATTCCAACTCTTTTGAGACTGACTCCACAAGGTTCTTTTCTTTATTTATTAAGAGCATTGAATTTTTATATTTCTATTTTGAGACAATGTTATAGAATCCCGAGACCTTCCTCCATTACCAACTAGGATGGACTTGGCACTACACTTTGCAATCCATTTGGGGAAAAGGTAGATAATATCTCCTTATGGAACAAATAACAAAATTTAAGAGATCTCCCAATGAGATCATGGTATATTTCAACTTCATATTTTAGAGGACATGGGATAGAATTCCAACTCTCTTGAGACCGACTCCACAAGCTTCTTTTTTAATTTTTTAAGAGCATTGAATTCTGATATTTCTATTTTGATACAATCTTTGGGTGTTACTCATTGTTTGATAAATATATAATAACCATTAAGGTTGAGTATTATGCGATACAAGCTAGAAAGATAGCCCCTAAGATGCCTATGCCTTTGTTCCTTGAATTGCCTCTAGCTCTACAACCTATCGTTGCTCCCATTCCTGAAAAAATTTCCCAATCTTCTCCTTCCACATCCCATTCTCCTTACAAGCAAAAGAATGATGATGAAATGAAGGCCTTCTTTAAAAAAATTCAAATTTTTTATATCTTTGGAAAAACAAAAAGCCCAATCTTATAGAAATTATTCTAATCAAGGGAAATCTTCTAACCAAGGATTCAACCAAGGTTACTAGCCCTATAGAAACCAATACCCTAACCAAAGATATGGGAAAAATCAACAAAACGATAGATGGCGGGTCAAAATGCACCTCTTCCACTTCAAATAGTTGCTCCTACTCATCCACTTCATGCTGTTAGCTCAAGCAAGGCATTGGTTCCAGTGAAAAACAATTTGATATAAGAAACAAAATGGTGTTTCTAAGGCAATCAACCACATAATCAGTTTATTTGTGCAAATGCATTTCAATCTTAGGCCTTTAAAAATTCGTAATTCTTTCAATCAACAAGAACCATTTATAGAAGAAACCAATCCTAATATGGAAGGAGTTCAAGAAGCTAATCCAGATAATAATCTATTATGCTTTGGGGATGATGAGTTTTGTGTAATGAATTAAGTAGTGGGTAGTTCCAGTAGGCCTCAGACTCACGTTGCTTGATAACACAAGGTTTAAGAAGGGGATATTGGATTTTCAACCTTCATCTTCTTCTAATCAAGGAAACACTATTAACAACGAAAAGGAAGTGGCTCGACAGCTTTGAAATGTAAGTAAAAATAAATTGCATAAGGTTCCTAGTAGACTCGTTTCATATAAGCAAGTTATTTCCCAACCTAAGCTACCTATTCCAATTTTACAAAGAATCAAGGAAGGAGAATATTATACCTCAAATGCACAAGTCCATGGGCCTTCCTTTCAACATTGTTGAGAAGATGAAGAAAACAAATGTTAATGTGACAATGTGGGATGCTCTAGCTATTCCATCACAAAGGGACCTCCTACATGAAGCTCTCAAAAACTTCCTCAAGATGATTTAATTGTTCAAAACATGTTAGAGTAGGTATTTACCTTAGCTCATGTTCACCTAGGTACTTTATTTACCTTTATTGTATTTATCCTCACCCACTTATATGTGTGGATATTTCTTTTATCTTATTTAGATATTAGGAGATATTATCTAGTTGTTAGGTATAGTTCTTTCCTTGATTTATAGTATTGACTAGATCCTTGATGTCTAGTTCTCTCCTAAATCTATGGTCTTGACTAGTTCTTTGATGACTAGTTATTTCCTTGATTTATAGCTTGATCTACGACCTTGACTAGTTCTTAGATTGTTATTCCTTGCCTATTTAAGCAAGGCCCATTCTCAATGTATTGCATTGAGTTCCATAATAATATATGATATTCTTTGCTCATTTGTTTGCAAAGGTTTTATGTAAATTTATTCTAGCGAATTGATTTCATCTTATAGATCATGGTGTTTGATTAGCATCTATGTTCTTGGCTTGGTACGATTTGATTATCATTCCTTTCATGGTATCAGAGTAGGAGATTGCTATTGACATCCATCTGTAAGTTTTATTTTGCAAATAAATTATTTATGTATTCATATATTTGGGATTTGGTCATATTTTTTGTTGCATGCATTTTTATGTAAAACAGAGGCTTCCATTGGATCCGAAAGGTGTGAAAACCCTAAGATCGATCAGTAAACTTAGACAATTATGGAGGCGATCGGTTTTGTGGTTTTTTTTTTTTGCGTAGAAAGCACACAAGCGCGCCTCGGGATGTGAGCGAAGGGAAAAAAAGAAAACATGATTTTATTTATTCAGGTTTGTTGGATTTCTCGAGATCTGTAATGGGTTTTCTTTCTGCCGTAACGTAGCTGTCTCGGTTGCAGCGCAGAAGGTTTTCGATCTTTCCTTTTTTTGGTGGGGTCCATGGATCTTTGCACACATTTTTACTCGACGTCCTTTTGGGAGTTGCGGTTTGTACCTATCATGGATTATGAGAATAATATGCTTTTCTCTCAAGTATGTGGACTTCAAGAGGATATTGTAAAATTTGTGGAAGAAAATAGATCATTTGAAGAAGTGAAATTCTCTTCTACAATCACTCATTCACGATAAGGATACAATAATATGCGAGAAAAAACTTGCTAGCCTTCAACATCACCATCATATTGTGGACAACCATATCCATGCTCCTAGTCCACTTACAAATTTGTTGCTCTTGTACCCACCGACATTGATCTACTAGTCTTTGAGACCGAAAGTGTTTTTGATGCTTCTAAACTCCTGTGAGGCTTATTCTTGCATGCTCTTCCACATCTCGTGCCTATTACAATACTACATGTTGTGTATCCTACTACCTTTCGATTGCATGGATTTTTAAAGAAGCATACCACCGCATTCGGTTCTCACATGCTCCTTTATGGGTATCACTAGCGAAGTCATTGATGAGACATTCATAGGGTATTGTTTCCTCTATTCCACATGTTAAGTGGAATTCTCGTCGTGACAATGGTTTTCGTGCGAGATATTTCATTGGGATCACACATTGATAGAGATCCTTTGTTTGTTCACTCGACTCTTTTTGAGGATCATGAGCAACACATGAGTTCTACATCTTCACTCAGGCTTGAGAAACCTAAGATTTCAGGTCATCGACATGATCAACTTGACACCCATTTTGATGCTCTTTTACATGCACCCATTGTGCATTTTGCACCAAGTCATATACAGGTATCTTCTTCATCCATCTATGTTGGTTTGGGGTGGATATCGATCACTCATGGAGGTGACATAAGCATTCATTAAGAGGACATTTTTTCGCGCTCTTTCTATTGGAAATATTTATTTTGAGACTTGCACTATAATTATAAAGTGCCAAATATGGAGGAGTGTTGTAATCAATTATGGATGCAATTTCGGCTGAGCCCGACGTCCTAAATTTTTGGGAGTTGCAGTTTGTACCTATCATGGATTATGAGAATGATATGCTTTTCTCTGAAGTATGTGGACTTCAAGAGGATATTGTAAAATTTGTGGAAGAAAATAGATTGCTCAAGAAGTGAAATTCTCTTCTACAATCACTCATTCATGATAAGGATACAATAATACACTCCTGCAGAACAAACTTGCTAGCCTACAACATCACCATCATATTGTGGACAACCATATCCATGCTCCTAGTCCACTTGCAGTTGTTGCTCTTGTACCCACTGACATTGATCTACCAGTCTTTGAGCTTGAACCTACTTTTGATGCTTCTAAACCTATGAGGCTTATTATTGCATGCTCTTCCACATCTATGCCTATTACAGTACCACATGTTGTGTATCCTATACCTTTCGGTTGCATGGATTTTTAAGAAGCATACCACGCATTCAATTCTCACATGCTCCGATCTATGGGTCTCACTAATGAGTCATTGTTGTGATACATTCATAGGGTATTGTTTCCTCTATTCCACATGTTAAGTGGAATTCTCGTCATGACATTGGTTTTCGTGCAAATATTTCATTGGGATCACCCACCTTTATTTGTTCGCTTGACTCTTTTTGAGGATCATGAGCAACACATGAGTTCTACATCTTCACTCAGGCTTGAGAAACCTGAGATTTCAGTCTGTCAGACATGATCAACCTAACACACATTCTGATGTTCTTTTACATGCACCCATTGTGCATTTTGCACCAAGTCATATACAAGCATCTTCTTCATCCATCCGTGTTGATTTGGGGTGGATATCTGATCACTCATGGAGGTGACATAGGCATTCATTGAGAGGACTCTATAGGCATGGCTCCTCCACCATTCGACCTCTTGCTCCACTTTCTATACCTTCTGCATTGTGATGCTTCTTATTTTGAGCATTTTTCTTTAAGCAGTGTAGTTTATATCTCTTGTTTGTTGAGAGATTTTGTATCTGTATTTTTGATACTTTTGGCATGTTGACAGTATCTCTTGTGGGGGATCTATTATGGTGAAGTCCAGTGTTATTTTTTCAATGTTCGAGTAGTTGATTTTGGACAACTCATACAGATTTGTAGCATCAATCCACCCATTCAACAGTATGGGAGGGTGTGGTGTTGATTCGATTCTTTGGGTTTTGTGTCATTGCCTTATTACCTTAGCCTTTCTTGGATCGTGACACTTTGGATTTTGTGTCCTTACCTTGTTGCTTTAGTTATTATTATTGGATCGTGGCACACCTATTTGTAACACTTGATTGAATTATGTTTGGTGTTTTTTTGCACTTTCGACATTACTCCGTTGTGATCTCCTTGTATGGAGATATTCGGTGGAGCCCAGTGTCGATTGTCTTTGAGTTTTGTGATCGAGCAAAGGTGGATTCAAACCACAAAGTGTACACTAAACTTCTTCAAAGCATTGTATGCGAGTTTTTGAGCCGAGCTTCTTGGGATGCCTTGGAGCAGGCTTTACTCTCTTTACTTTGTTGTTACTAGTTTTGGGTACCTTACGGTGTCTCTTTTTCCAGTTATTGTACATGAGTACCTCATTAGGCCTAGTTATCGGGACTCATATTGTGGACATGCCACTTTTATTTTGGCCCCTAGCTTCACTTGAGGGGGTGTTAGAGTAGGTATTTACCTTAGCTCATGTTCACCTAGGTACTTTATTTACCTTTATTGTATTTATCCTCACCCACTTATGTGTGTGGATATTTCTTTTATCTTATTTAGATATTAGGAGATATTATCTAGTTGTTAGGTATAGTTCTTTCCTTGATCTATGGTATTGACTAGATCCTTGATGTCTAGTTCTCTCCTAAATCTATGGTCTTGACTAGTTCTTTGATGACTAGTTATTTCCTTGATTTATGGCTTGATCTACAACCTTGATTGGTTCTTAGATTGTTATTCCTTACCTATTTAAGTAAGGCCCATTCTCAATGTATTGCATTGAGTTCCATAATAATATATGATATTGCTTCTCATTTGTTTGCAAAGGTTTTATGTAAAGTTATTTTGGTGAATTGCTTTCATCTTATAGATCATGGTGTTTGATTAACATCTGTGTTCTTGGCTTGGTACGATCTGGTTATCATTCATTTCAAAACACTCATGCTACTATCAATTTGTGCCAAGAAAAGGAAGAGCAGGTAAGAAAAGTTGTCAAGACCCCACCCTTTTATATGTCCTTAATTGTGAGTAAACATATTGTTCATAATTACATGATTTATTTAGGGGCTAGTACTTTTGTAATGCCAAAAATATTGCTGATATCCTGGGTCTTAAGTACAACCCTATTTCTAAAGGTGTTATGTCACTTGATGGTTCAACCGCTCGTGTCTTAGGAATGATCAAAGAGTTTGAGTTAATCCTTCCTACTTGTATGTCAAGTCTAACCATTATTCATGAAAAATCGATAATTGATTGCATCCCATGTTTTCCATTTTCTTATCAAGAGATTTCACTGCTAAAGTAGGTGGCTATTTGTTTTCATATTGGACTCATATGCTCTTAAGAACTAGATATGGTACAAGATTTACTATGAAAACTCGAGTCTATATTTTTTTACCATATCGATTCTTATGATCCCACCCCTTTCCAATCAAATTACATAATACAAGAAAACTATGAACAAGATTCGAGTTTTAAGAGCATCCTATTCCTCCTTAAATTTCTCATATTTTATTAGATGAACGCCAAAAGAACACTACGAGTTTGATCCTTATGATACAACTTTAGAAACTGGACTTGGAACCTACTGTATTCTTAAAGAAGGGTCTACTTTACCTGCACCACTCAAATAAGAAAAGGATAGTGCTTCTGGATTATGGAAGATGTTCTTTGATGGTTATAGAAGAAGAAATGGAGTTGGGGAAGGTGTTGTATAGATTTCTTTGATGAACGAGAAATTATTCTTTTCCCATCGATCACAACATGTTCAAACAATGTACCAAATTATGAGGCATTGGTACATGGTCTTTTAAGTACTGAAAAGACACATATCAACACATTGCAAAATCTTTGGGGATACTGAATTAGTCATCCACCAAGTTAGAGGGAAGTGTGTCACAAATAATAAGATTTTGAAATCTTATAAACACAAATTTTGGGATATTCTATAGAGTTTTGATGCTCTTAATTTGCAAGTGGTGCCAAGGAAATTGAATAAAGAAACAAATCAAATGGCAGCTCTTGGTTAATAGTTTTCACATGCTGAGGATATTGTTGAAGTAATGTGCAACACATCAAGGTATTGTTACCATCCATTCAAGAAAATGAAACCAGCTTGGAAAGTATTTGACATCAATCAACAAATTTGTCCATTTTATCCGAATGAAGTTGAGTTTTTGTCAAGAATGCAATCTGATTTGCATGACAATTTTGGTGATCATAATATTTAGTGAAGACAAATAAATTTCCAAAATGATTGGTCACTTTGGAACATATTTTCAGTCTTGATGAATAATTCATAGGTGAAGAGAAGAACATAATAGCAAGGCAAGATGATTGTTAACCAATCACAATTTCACAAGTCAAGGAAATTCTATTGGGAAATGTGTGTGATGAGAATTTTTTTTTTTTTATTTCCCATGTGTCAAAATTTTAGTGACATATTCTCGTGGGATTATGAGGACTCTAAGTGTTTTGAGCCAAACATTTTCCTATATTCCATTTATCTTGATCCTAATGTGAAACCAAATTAGACAGAAAATAATACTTATAAACCCTAAGATAGAGCCCCTCATGAGGAAGGAATTATCTAAATTTATTGAGGCAAAAATAAATTTTCCTATCAAATATTCTACTTGGGTGGAAAATCTTGTTTTGATGAGGAAAAATAATGGAGAAATCAGACTTTGCATTGATTTCAAAGAATTGAATAGATCCTCCCTACAAGATCATTATCCTCTACCTTCATGGAATAAATTTTACAAATGTGGCGGAGTTGAAAGGTTGTCTATGCTTGATGGATACTAAGGGTTCAATTGGATCAAGGTTAGGGAGGAGGATCAATACAAGAATTTATTTACAACAAAATGGGGATATGTTTATCGAAAAATCTCTTTTGGTTTATTATATGTAGGTGTCACATTCTAAAGAGAAATGGATATTGATTTCAAATGGTATATCAATGAATTCATCATTGTCTATCTGGATGATATTACCATTTTCTCAAAGTAGAGTAAAGATCATATCAGTCATCTTGAGAAGGTATTTGAGAGATGTAGGGAATATGGGGTGTCTCTTAACCCCAAGAAATGTAACTTTGCAGTCCCTAGGGGAAATTCTTGGGGCATATTGTTTCAAAGGATGGCATTGCCATTGATCCAAAAAGAATCTCAACCATCCTCTCTCTCTCCTTGCCAACTCACAAGAAAGCATTGTAATCATTCTTTGGAAAGATTAACTTTGTTAGGAGATTCATTCCTAATTTTGCAGGATTAGTTAGGCCTATCACTCTAATGTTGAAGAAGGATTCAACTTTTAAATGGATAACAAAAGGAAAATAAAGTTTTTCCAAGATCAAACAGAAATTTCTCAAGCTCCTACACTTATCAACCCTGACTATTCTAAGGATTTCATCTTATATGCATATGGAGCTGAATCTAGTATTGTTGTTGTTTTGACTCAACAAAATGATCAAGAAATGGAACAACCAATATCTTTCTTCAGTAAAACATTGAAGGATTATGAATTGAAGTACTTTCACATTAAAAAAATAGTTCTTTGCTATCATGAGGGCTTTGAAGAAATTTAGAGGATGCTTACCACTAATCAACTATTCCATTCCAGTGTGAGAGACTTCATTATGGGAGCAGAAATCAATGAGAAAAGAGCTAGATGGGTGACCAAAATAATGGAGTATGATGTGACTATCAAAGCTACAAAGCTAGAAAGAGGTAGAGAAATTTGTGAGTAGTTTGCTTTGGATTCTCAAAATGACCAAGAAACCTCCTTCTTCATGAATGATGAACTTATACATGATGCTAAAATTCATCGAGATGAAGGGAATGCGATTGATAATCACAACTGGATTGGTGATATGACTAACTTCTTGTCTATTGGTGCATACCTTATTGGCCTAAACAAGACCAAAATGATACATCTAAGGCTGCATTCCATTCCTTATGCACTAATTAATGGGATTTTATTCAAATGAAACATTGATGGGGTTTTTTTGAGGTGCATTGAAGGTGAACAAGTAGGCAAGGTTTTGGCTGAATTCCATGATGGTTTTTCGATGGAAATTTTTGCTAAGACCACCGTGTAAAAAAAAATTATAAAGGAAAGATACTTTTGGCCCACATTGTTTGCGGATGCTCACAAATGGGTCAAAAATGCAAGGAATGTGCTTTCTTCACTAGTAAGAAAAGGTTGGTTTCCCTTCCACTTCATCTAATCCAAGTAGATCAACCATTTTCATAATGGGGTCTTGATTTCATTGGCATGATCAATCCTTTATCAAGTGTTGGTCACAAATGTGTCTTGACAATGACATATTACTTTACCAGGTGGACAGAGGTTGTGCCACTCAAGGAAGCAACTGAATTAGTTATATTGGACTTCCTTGAAGACATTGTGACAAGGTTTGGTATCCCTCAAACTATCATCTCTAATAATGTAAAATATTTCTTAGGCTCTAAAATTTCTGATTGGGCTCTTGGACTTAGAATTTATTTGAAGAATTCTTCCAATTACTACCCTCAAGGTAATGGTTTGGAAGAATCCACTAACAAGAACTTGATTAGAATCATGAAGAGAATAATGGATATCAATCAGAGACAAAGTGGCATACAAAGGTGAGAAATTCTCTTTGGGCTGATATGATCACAATGAAGAAGGTAATTGGTACTTCCCCTTACAATCTTGTCTATGGAAAAGAAGTCAGGATTCCTTTATCACTTGAATTAACTCAATAATTAGAATTTGAGGGTGCAGATCAAAGAGAAATCAGAATGATAGAACTAGTTGAGCTTGAAGAATTAAGAAATTCTTCCATGATCAGGTTAGAATAACATAAAAAATCAACCAAACAATGGTTTGATAAAAGGGATAGAGTTCAAACATTTAAAGTTGGTGATCTAGTCTTGAAATGGGATGTTGATAGAGCTAAACTAGGGAGACACTCTAAATTTGATGTAATTTGGAGTGGGCCATATATCATTAGTGCTTGCAAAGAAGCTAACTCTTTTGAGTTATCTGACCTTGATGGAAATGCATTACAAATCCCAATCAATGGGATTTATCTCAAGCATTCTCATTAAGTTGTTTTATTGCATCTTGTACATAGTAGATTAGTTTTTAATTCCTCCAAGTGTTTGCTAGCACATTGTCTTATTGGTAGAATAGTTTCCTTTCCCTAAGTGCTTTACACAATGTTTTGTTTCTTTTGGATGGCATGGTTTTTCACAGTGTTTCATAGGAGGATTTTGAAGAAGTTTGAGTTGGGTAGAATTTTCGAGTTTAAGGATCAGTTGCTATTTCTCGTAAAAACCAAATGTAGAGCAACTAAAATCAGATTGGGGATAGTTTCAGATGTTCATTCATTTGTTTCAAAGATCACTTGCACGGAAACATGGTGAAAAGATCAATTCAATAAAATTTTATACTCTCATAAAACTTAATTTAGAATAATTTTATAATGAGAGTGATCAGTTCAAGCTTCGATTAGCTTCAGTCTCTAGGCAAGACTTTGATGCTTCAGGGGTAAGAGATTCAAGTTTCATTATTTTTTATAATATCAGGTTAAATCCATGCCCAATGGATGCTTCAAGGCCACTGATCTTTTCAATCTAGTGAGTAGATTACCCCATGAGTCACCAAACTATTATCCAATTTTCCACCCTTGTAAAATTGGCCAACTTGACATCTTTGGATTCGTGAAGTCGATTTGGGTCTTGAGAAGAAACTAGAGAAATCAAGTATTTTCATGTTTTGGGGAAATTACAATTGTTTTGATGCATTCCTCTCCTTCTATCCAAGCTCTAAAATATGAACATTTACAAAAATCAAAATTTGGGTCATTTCTAGTTTTTTTATGGATTTTCGGGTTTTGGTGGAATAGAAGGAACATTTCTCAAGTTCATTGAGTTCTCCAATTTTCTGATTAGGCCGCAATACAAAGGATTTGAGGGTGGGGTCGACATGTGTATTGCAGAGAGATTTAGGTTGCGTATGAAACTTTGGAACTATTTCTTGTGGGTCGATGGTTCTTTGTAATGCCTTTGGAGCTACATTGAAGGAGACGATAGTGGAGTGTGGGGAGACAATGCATTGCGAGAACTAGGGGAAAATTGGAACGAGTTTCCATCGGGGTCATTTCTCTCTGAGTGGAGGTTGGGATGATGAAAAAGATAAGTGACAAAGAGTTGGATGTTGGGAATAAGTAATGCGGTGACACCAAACGCTAGGGTGAAACAGTTTTAAGTTCCACCTCAAGTTGATTATCCAATAAACACAAAAACTCAAGACCCTTGTAGATAATAAGGGTCTGAAGGAAAAGAGGAACAGCCTCCTCGGTTCCTGAGTTCTATAGATATCCAATCCACCCACACCACAATGCATAGAACATTTTTAATGCAAACTATTGCTTCAACCAAAGAATCAATGTTCCTCCTCGACCCCCTGAATCTGCATGGGCATAACTTTCACCCAGATGCTCCAAATTTGACTAACTTGGACTTTTTAGAAAGTCTCTTCATTCTCTGCATCATGGAAACTGAAATCTTGAATTAGGTGAGGGTAGGTGGGTAAAAATTAGGAAAACATCTCCAACATTAAAGACACAATTCCAGGTAGCTTAAACAACCATTTTTGGTGAGGTATGGTGCCCATTTCTTCTCCCATAAGCAAAGTATCATTGGGAATGGATTTGTAAGGGTGCCCATACCTATTTTTAGAGATTTAATGCATGTTATTGGTGGGTGGAAGAAAGAATTTGAGTTCCCTCTATTTTCCCTCCTCTCTCTCTCCCATTTTCTATATATTGTAAAAGGATGCTCATTTGTAAAGGTTGGACACTCTTAAGGTTGGAAATTCTTGTAATGCTAGTGCATCCTTCTACAAGTGTTACATGTGGATTTTGAGTTGCAAGCCTCAAATTTGGACATTTGCAGGGTGATCCTTGCCTTCCTCCTTCATTGTAATGAATTGTGCATCTACTTGAAGTAATAAAATACTTGTTTTGTGGTTATTATCTGCCCTAGCTTGTGTTCTATTACATTTTATTTCCTTTCATTGCATCTACATGTATATTTTGGATGTTATATTCTCCTCGGGGTTTAAATCATTGTGTGCTCCATATAAATGGTGGTTTGAGTGTTGTTTTGGACTATGACACTAATTTATGCCCCCTCCTTCATCATTTATCTTCCATTTTCCCTCATCTAAGAATGTCTTTCCCCCTCTTCTTGGTGATATCATGTCTCTTTAGCTTAGGATTTCAGGTTTATGCACATTTCTCTACCCTTGGTCCCTTGGATTTTTAGAGTAGAGTTAGATAGTTGCATTTCCATTCTTAGGAGTAGTTTATCAATAGGAATAGGTAGAGGAACCAACATTCTTTGGAGGTCTATCTCAGTTCAAGTCCTATAACTTGGAGACAATCCCATGTTACTTCAAAGCCCTAGATCATTCTTATTTAGGAGGGGTGCAATTTTGAGCTCCAACATGGGCCTTATGAAAACAAATGGCTAAAATGAACATATCTAAAAAATTATCAATACTTTTAGGACAATCAAACTCCTAACTATGATTATTTTAAAACAAATGGGAATCACTAATTATTTCTCAAATATCTAAAAATATGTCGTTTTAAAGTTTGACCCATTAATTTTCATTCTATGATAACTTGTAACTTTTAGGTTTTTAATCATAACTAATCGATCATTTATTTAATTAATTAGTGTTGAGTTTAGTCCTATTTATTTGAAATAATATTTCAATTTTTATTGGCACTTATATAGGTCCAATATTTTTAAAATGCTCCCTTTAAACATAAAATATCAACAAATGCTTGGAGACATATTTGAGTTCCTTCAACTTAGATAAATAAATTTTAGGAACAAATGACTATCATTTTATGGAATAGTGGTATAGTACCACTTATCACATGACAACCAAGATGACACTATATAAGTTTTATATGGGAAACCAATGCCATCTTTTCAATCATACATCCAAGGTGGTTGTAAGGTTCATGAAGTAGATTCTAAACTCAAAATGTGTGAGAATATCCTCTAGAATATTAAAGATAACTTACATAGAGATTAAAATTGAATAAAGTAGAAGGTCATTCAATACCATTCTAAATGTTCCTTTGACATTGGGGACATGGAGTTTCTCCGAGATATAACCCTATAAGAAATCCTTTTTGATGGATAAATGTTGCCCAAAACTAGCCCTCAAGTTTTATGGCCCTTATAAAGTAATCCAAAAGGTTGATATGATTACCTATAAGTTGGGGCTACATGTTATTATTCCAATATTCATCATGTATTTAACACATCTTATTTAGAAAAGGTCATTGGTCAATGTGTTCCAAGTTCAAACCACACTACCGAGATCGACACTCAAGGGTATATTCTATTGGATTCAAAATCCATTCTAGATAGGCTATCACAATAAGTGTGTACTCGTACTATCAATATGGTTCTAGTATAATGGAATGGAATGTAATTGAAAGGTGCATCATCGAACCCTTAATCTAATTGTAGTAACAATTTTCTCATCTCAAGATTTGAAGTCGACATTTTATAATGGGAGGGTATATGTTGGGACTCCTTTATCCTAACTCTTTTATATGGATTATGTTTTATTAAGAAAAATTTGGATGCATATGCTTTGCAAGTCATCCTATATGTAAATTATAATTATCACATGTATGGGGAAGTAGTATCTATCTTGAATGGTAGTATAATCAAAGAGTATGTAAAAAAGAGAAGGTATCCATTGGATATTTTGTATTAAGCATTTCTCAAATGAGGTTCCCTCCCAAAGAGGACTATGATATTTTACTATACAATTCTATCATTTCAATATTAGATTGCTTCTTATTTCCATTACATGCATTTTTGATAAATTTTTGTTGCTTTAGATTAATCTATTTGTAGGAAAGATAATTACATCCATAAACCACCTAAGGTTCATCCTTTTCCTCTTCCTTTTAGTAGTTGCAGCTAGTGGTCTATCCTAAGCCAAATGGTCATGTGTAGTACATCAAACAACATAATGTGAGGTTCTCAAAGTCTAGGGGTTATTTTAACATATATCCCTTGGGAGATTTTAACCAATATATTTTAGGAAGAGGTTGTCTCCCATTCATTTGAACACATATTTTTGCACAAACAATGTTTTCTTATTATGAGATTCATAATAAAAACATCTAATCTCTTCAAGGAGTTTCCAATATTTAGAAGAATGGATTCAACCCACAAGTGTGCAAGAAGGTTGAATAATCTTACCCTTGAACATATGCTTACTTTGGATCTTCTTGTGAGAAGTAAAAATTGGGCTCCATAATGTTATGAATAATCCTTCTCTACCAAAAGCCCATTGCCCAATTTCAAACATTTGAGCATGGTCCTCTTTCGTTGTAAAAATAACTATAAAGAAGACTTGAGAGATAATGTGAATATCCATGTGACATTTAACCTTCTAGTGATATGTTACCCATGCACGCAATTCCTGCTCACGAGGTCCTTGATCCCAAAACATGCAAATCAAAACTCGTTTTGTTAGGAGAATCATTTCTTTCTCAATCTCATTGTCTAAAAAATAATAGTCGGATTTTCATCAACAACAACCTTGATTCACCTCGATTTCATCCAGAGAGTCTCATTCCTTGCATTATTGGCATATTCTCTTAACTCTACAAGAATATAGGTTCTTCAAGGGTGAGGAATCACACATTAAGGATGAAGTAGAAAAGAGAAAGAGGGTTCCTTAATAGGCTCATATACTTGTTGTACCCTAAATCCTCAAAATCACGCCTAAATTTGAAATTGGGCATTCAAAAGGGTTGTATAAGATGTAATATGGGAGTAGAGAAGAGCGAGTGCAAGAAAGAACACAACAAAATAGGTGGACGAGAACGTAGTAGAGTAGGTGGATGGGTGGCAAAACGGCTCAAGAGATACACCTACCATTGGAAGCCCTAGTTGCCTTCTTCATCACATCTCACACGACATCACAAAGTCATTCAATTTAAACATAATCATTATTTTCCCTCTTCTTCATCTTATAACTTTCAAAATTTTGAACTAGGGATAATAACTTAATGATATATTAGAAGTCGACCTAACTAATAAATCTACAACCTTGAGACAATAAAATATAAGTTTGTCAAGGCATTCCTAAAATAGAAAATTCAAATATTTGAATAAAATAATATCGAATCCTAAATAAATTTAACAAAGAAATTGAAATGTTTATCCTTCAACCTTTGGATAGAAAAATAATAGTAATTTGAAAAAAATTCTAATAAAATACTTAAATTTTTTGAAATATTTCAGACAACCTAAATAATTATAAAAATAATAATGATCATTAGAATTAAAGGTCACAGAGTGTATCCTAAAACCTCAATCTAAATTCTCTCTTCCATAGGTTTTCTTTTCCAAACAAATGCTCCCTTAAAAAATAATAATCCATCCAATGTGCTTTTGCAGATTCAAGTTCGTGCAAACAAGGTGGCGTTGGGCGGCGATCACCTCCGGACCTTCTTTGTGCCACCGGGAGCTCCGTCAATATTGCTTGAGTGCCTCCGTCTCCCACCAGGCGCTCCTCGCCTTCCGCCTATGGTGGCGGCAAGGGCACGCTTGGTCTCAACGCCTCGCTTTCAGCCACACCCATCGCTCTTCGGGGCTGTTACATCAGCGTAGTCACTTGCTAGCTTGCCACTGTGGCCAGGGCTCTCCACCACATTCATCGGCTCGCCACCTCGCCATCATGGGTGGGGCTCTTCTTCTGCCGCTACTTCGCAACAGGTGTTTGGCACCCACCGCCACCTCCGCCACCATCAGACAAATTCCGTCGCCTTAGCCTCACCATTCATACGCACGGGGAAACAGACCCAGAGGAAGAAATCACTGCTGGTTGGGAGCTTCCAGATGCTGGCAAGGACTTGTTTGGTTCGGGGTGGATGGATGATCGGGATCCGCCTGCCTCGGGCATGTTTCCTGATGTTGCTTTGTTTAAATGTTTTTAGGCGATGCCTTTTTTGTTGTACTCTCCTAGACTCGGCCTAGTTTGACTCTTGCTGTTCTAGACTCGGCCTAGCTTTGTTTGTAGTTTTGGGACGTGCTCTCATACCACCCACTTTTTTGTTGAAAGTTATCTTGTATCGTACTACATTAATATAATATAAGGTTCTTTTCATAAAAAAAAAAATAATAATCCCTTTTTTAGAGTTTAGGAGATCTTCAATTTTGATTATTATAGCTTCTATATTTGGCAACCCTTCCTCCGGAAATCTTGGAAATCATAATTTTGGGGTACTTTGATCCATATTGTCAACCTTGGTAATCTGCACCACACTCTCTCTTTCCCTAAACATTTTCAAGGAGACCAATAAATATTATAATTTAGAATGCACGTCTTAAGGTCAATGATGCTTTTTGGCCGTTTTTTCAAAGAGGTAAACCATTTTCGGCAAAATACAACGTTTTCAACGAGGGTTTTCGCCGTGTCCCGGGAAACGCTGAAATTGTTAGTTTTTAATTGTTTTTTAATAAATTTTCCCCGGCCATTTAATGCTATTTTATGTCCACGATTGTCATATATTTTCTTGATTCCTCGTGTGGATTTTTACAACACCATTGGAATTATTGATAATGGCATCTAAATTGATATTTGCTCTTTGATTTTTCCCATTTTCCAAATTTTGCTTCCAATTTAATTTTATGTTTCCTACAATTCAATTGAAGAGGGGGACACATATATAGAAGTCATATATATATAGGCCGGATTAAGGCCTATATATGCTGATTAAGGCTCATATATATAACACTCATCTTTCCCTTTCTAAACATTGTTATGTTAATATATTTGGATTTTAAATAACGTTAGGTTATTGAAGGTACATCGTTTTACTATAACACTCATCTTTCCCTTTCTAAACATTGTTATGTTAATATATTTGGATTTTAAATAACGCTAGGTTATTGAAGGTACATCGTTTTACTACAAGTGTTGGTATCACTCTACCAAACATGCATTTTAAAAGAGTTAATGCTTTAATTGTAATAATGAAAGGTGTTAAGAGTTAAGTGTCTTTCGTATCATTGCCAAGTATAAACATGTTCACTAATTTTGTTTATACTTTGTGTCACAAAAAAATTAAAATGGATATATACTTGACTAAAAACTCGAGTTGCGCTCAATTTTTAAAAAATGCTAAAAGTAAAAGTGAGGAGGTGAATAATATTTTGAAAAAGACACTATAAATAAATAAAATTTTAAGTGCATCAAATACAATTTCTTGCTTAAATGTGGTTTGTGATAAGTGTGAGGATGATTCTTCAATTTCATGTTAGTAAGAAGACTAAATATCAAAGTCCACACAAAATGAGTAAACACAACAAGAGAAGAACAATGACAACAATATTACTAAACCCATTGTATATTGACACTTTACCATACATCATACTCTTAAAATTGATAACAGAGAGGGGGTATTGGTTCCAAGTACTATTTAAGACTTGAAAACTCTTAATCCAGTCCTAGCTACATAAATGGAACCCAAATTTTCATCCATGCTTAGATTAAGATAGTGACATTGATTTTTTTAATCAAATTTTTTAATAAACAATCTAACATTATAAATAAAATAGACAATCCATAAAATAATTGTACAGTCTAATAATAAAATAATTATAATACTTTGATTCGCCTCCTTAAATATGATTTGGTATTATGGGATGTGATTGTGTCTACCCATCTTTTATACGATCAACTTTGTAATTCCATTTTCTTAAAATACACTTTTCAATCAATACAATAACTAGTTTTAATCCCATAAACAGATAACCAGATTAATATAGTGACGTTGCCAATTCCCTTATACCCCATCAAACAAATCTCAGTCCATAACTTGAAGGGATTTAAATATTTTTGGGTTTCCTTTTTTAAAATTCTTGAACTTTGGCACCACAAAATTTCATCCAGCATTGGAAATCATCAGTCAAAGTCGTTTCATGGGGAGTTTTGCATGCAAAAATTGGTAAATAGCGAGATGACAATCGATCCAACGGACACCAGAACGTCTCGGATCTCGATGACAGAAACATACGAACCTCTTTAACCCCGTTCTGCTGTACAAGAAGCGTGGGAATTGCGACGTGGGTTTTTGTTTTATTTTAGTTGTGGGCCTGGTTTTATGGGGAAGGCAAGAGCCCCCATTCGAATATTTCCCAGGCTTTTATTTTTCTGGAGCGGTGATAAGGACAGCCATGCAGATTACAAGCTCAACTGTAGCCTGTAGGTACTTACCCTCTATATGACATAACAGTGCAGGCTGAGCAGTAACAGAAAGTTTGAAGGCAATCAAAATCAATCCCTGTTAATTTCCTTCATCATCATTTGCTGACTTCATCCTATGGCTCTGTGTACCAGGAAAAAAACAGAAAACTACTGAGTGGTCATTATTCCTCCCACCTCCTCCTCTCTAATCATTTTGTCCTGTAGATTGCAATGAATTTGCATGCCCCCAAATCAGCAGTATTATTATGAGTTGGCCCTGGCTGCCTGGCTGCCTTGTTAGCTTCAAGAAAGTCAAGAATGAGATGATGGAAGGGATGATGGCAATCCCCTACGCAGACCCAAATGACCTCACCAATTTGCGCGGGGGTTTTCAGAAGCTCTTGAGCTCTGCTCTGTGCTATGATGAACCAGAGGGTACCGAGATTTTCCGTAATGGTGTGAAGAAAGTGGAACAGGAGAGCTGTATAACGGGTGTTTCTGAAGAGGTCAAGAATTTCTGCAGGGATAGTAATAATGTTGGTTCGAACTCGGAGGATGGCGTGAGCGACACGACGACCCAGGATGAGCAGAATACTGCAGGAGCTGCCTCCATGGCGGCTCCTCATTCTTTGGAGACCACCTGTGCAGAGGGAGAGGGAGAGGGTGGGACGAGAAGGAAGAGGAAAAGGCTCAAGATTTTGAAGAATAGTGAAGAAGTGGAGAGCCAGCGGATGACCCATATTGAAGTGGAGAGAAATCGAAGGAAACAGATGAATGAGTACTTAAGCGTATTGAGGTCTCTAATTCCTGATTCATATGTCCAAAGGGTAAGATCTTTTCATCCTCTTAATTTGTTTTATTTGATGTTTTTCAAAACAATTGACAATTTGAAGCTTCTACAGTCCATGATAATGAGAGATATATCTTTAGGTCAAAACTGTGTGAAACAATTGTAATGGGTTCACTGAAGGCTAAGAATTTAATCATGTTAACATGGTGGGCATGGCAGCAATGCGGTATAGATTACAGTGTAAAAACAAGAATCCCACAAAACTGCATTTCTTCAAACCTAGGAAAAATGGCAGCTGGCTGTTTTTAAGTGGGTATGGATCTGCTGATGTATTTTCTGGCTTGGTTGAGATGTGTTTAGCCCAAGTTGGTATAGAAGAGGTATGAAAGTGTATGCAATCCTTCTGTTCTCAATATACACTGTATGCAAGCAATGCAGTTGAGCAATGTAAACAGCATCGTTATAAAACAAAACTGTATCCCTTTAAAGCTTAGAAAAATAGCCGCCATGATGTTTTTGTTGAGTGTATTCCCTTGCCTGGTTTTCAAATTTATTTCTTCGCTTGGTTCACAGTTGCAAATATGATTAGACAATTTTAAACCTCATATTGGGCAAATTGGTTCTTAGAATCTATTACAGTGTATGGACGATGAGAGGATTGAACCCAAGCCTTAAATATATTTTACATGCTTTCTTTGCTTTCTCTTGATTTGAGATTTGATGGAATGGTTTACGGCCTGTGTATTCGAGGCTTGTTTGATGATTTTTCTGATAAATATTTCAGAGATGTTTATAAAACCTATATTTTCCCATGGGTATTTCTATAATATGTTCCTATGTTAAGTTAAGTGACCAGTCCACTTTTGCAAAAAAATTTAATCCACTGGGTCATACCAACAGTAACACACATTTAACCATTGTTAAATCAGCAGCACCACATGGAGAGCACTAGTAGACAGAAGTGCAGATCCACTGCAAATGTATGGGAATGCATCTGCACCGTTGCTAATAATATTCTGCTTACACAGTTGCCATTTCAACAATGCCACCTGAGTAATTTACACAGACTGTGTGTGCAGAGTTTGTTATGCCAAATATATATTTAAATCTAGGAAAATGGGCCGACCTAGACAGGCTTTGATACAAATGTAGCTTACAAAGTTTTATATGAAATGATGCATTAATAAACTGTATTAATTTCTGTTTTCTAGAGTGCAGAAGTATGGACCATACAGACCCTCAGAATATGTTTTGTTTTTCTTTGGATAATGCAGGGAGATCAAGCATCTATTATTGGTGGGGCAATAGACCTAGTAAAAGAATTAGAGCAGGTGCTGCAGTCACTTCAATTGCAGAAACTTAAGACGGACAGTCAGGGCAGGATTCCAGACAATTGTTTAATCACCACTCCACAGTCCTCAGCCCGTTCTAATTCAAAGTACGTACTTGATAACTGTATCAGAGAGCTCAGAGCAGAAAATAAATCAGCAATAGCAGACATTGAGGTCACTTTGATAGAAACTCACGCCAGTATAAAAATCCTGTCCAAGAAGAAGCCTGGCCAGATTTTCAACATTATAACTGCCTTAGAAAGCCTTCATATGTCCACCCTGCATCTCAATATTACAACAATCGACCACACCGTCATGTTCTCTTTCAACATCAAGGTCAGTAATATTCTGCATTTTTTTCAATAACATCTTGTGGATTGATTGCAGTTAGAGAGATTTTGAGAAAAATACTAAAATGAGAATGCATGAAGATTGTTTTGTTTATTTTCATTTGCAGGTTGAGGAAGATTGTCGACTGACTTCAGCTAATGAAATAGCAACTGCACTTCAGCAAATTTTGAGAATAGTGCATTCTGATGCCATTCCGGCAATGCCCATCTCTTGTGGGTCTGCATGATAATGCATGCAACCAGTCATTGTAATGCCATGAAGTACTGTTATTGCCTTCTGCAATATAATTCCAATTTGACAGAGACAGATTATTGCCTATTCCTAGCATGGTCATCACAATCACCACTATTCAAACCTTGGCCTTGTAATATACTTGCATAAAAACTTCACATGATTGTGACTGCTAACTAACGATCCTCCATCTCTCTGAAACTCTCTCTTGGTTTTTAGATTTAACTATGGTTGCTTCTGTCATTATATGTTTACATCTCTGGCTTTAGGTGGTCTATGGAAGTAGGTTTCACAGAGAGAGAGTCTAGGGAATGCATAATTATACATGTCCACCATTATTTTCTGAAAAACCCTGTATCAAAAAAAAAAAAAAAAAAGGTATTGTCAGCAACAGATATTAGACAATAAACAATATGGTCGATGATACTCTTTATAATTAAAGAATCCTCTTGATAAAGGCAATTGGATTGGGACAACATGTTAGCAGTTGGACACTTCAAATAATATTTTAGATCTGTACAATAGTTTGTACAAATATCTATAATTATGGGATATTTTATATTAAATATTGGTTTATTTGTAAATTTTGATAAAAACCCAATATTTAAATTCAGCTTGTTACATATAATCCATGTATATAAGTTCGGTACCATGTGCTCGACCACATGTCACCAAATTTTAAAATTCTTTTTACCATACCCATATGCCACTAGTCAACTAACGAAGAATAGAGTTCATTCTATCCCCCGGCTTATGAATATTGTGTAAGAGAATGTTAATGAACAAATATAATATAAGGTATTTTTCAAAAACACCTTAGGAACATTAGAAGAGAAGGAAAGCTTGGTTTTGCTAGGGTTTTGTATGTTGGCTCTCTTTTTGTTGTCTTTTCACTCATTTTTGACTATTTACATTGCTTTAGTGAGTTTTTAAAATCCTATTTGTATTAATTCTTTGCATTTAATTGACTATTTGGGGTGTTTTAAGTTTATAAATATGGCACTCATCTAAGTAGTCACAACTTTGGTTGCAAAATAATGAGGATGATTCCAAAATGAGTGAGGAAATTTGTTTCCAAGGTTTATGAGGAGCTAATTTGTGTGAAGTTTCTTTCAATATATTGATTAATTTTGCTTTTATTGACCTTGTTATTAAGTGGTATGATAATAACTCGCCTTATAATTCGTTATGTTAAACGTATCCCCTCTCAAAGTTTCCTTTAAACCTAGGTCAAACTGAATTAAGAGCCCCATGGAATTCATGTCTCTCGGTAATATGAACCTTATAAAAGGATTTTTTTGTTCTCCTTCAAAGAACCTTCACATGTTCAATCACTTCTCGCTAATTCGAGCTATTAGTTCTTGCAAAATGCTCCCTAAGTGCTTCCACCATAGATTTGGGACTTTAGAGTCTATAAGCAAGTTTCCCTCAAAGTTCCCATTTAAATCAAATTCCTTAGGCTCTTAGCTTCTCTTTGGTATTTCATTTCAAAGGTTGTTAAACCTATAGGGTGGGTTATCTACCATGTGTAGAAACCTAAATTTGGTATTTGGGTATTTGATATTGGTAATATGGCTCATATCCCATAGTCATGATTTGTGCACACAAACATAGCTTGAATACATTAACTTAATCTCTCTTAAGGCTTGCAAACACTCTCCATTATCCTATTTTACTTCCCAATCATCTACATGATTACTTATGCTCATTATAGACACCTTATACTTCCTATTAGGCTTTTCTAGATCTCATATTACAATGTTTTATCTCCTAGAGACTAATGCATAGTTTAGAGAGAAGTGTCACATGGTTCTGTCGAAAATTTCTATTATTTTCTCCTATTTGTTCCAATGGTCAAATTTTCATATGGTTATATTTATCCCTCTCCAAGTCACCCTTAGTGTGAAATTATATCATATCAAATGACATACATACAAGTTAAGCATACTCATTTACTCAGTCGGCCTAGCATTCTCAAGAGCTCCTCTAGTAATATATATCAAATCTGCCATAATCTTCCCTAATTCAAGAGAAGACATTAGGAGCACCTTCTATGCAAGTTTTAAGCACTCAAAACCAGGTTAAGAGAAGACCAAGCCAAGTAAAGAGCCTTTCAAGCCACATTAAACACTATCAAGCATCTACATACAAGCGCTTCCTCCAAAAGCACTTCAAGGGGATTAATTTAACATTCTATTCAACATTTAAGAGGGTACATGTGAATTATATCTAGCTAGCTCACTATTGGTGTCAAACATAAGGGAAACCATAGGGGAGGGCACTCTAGACTCGCATTCACACTTACATGCACAATAAAAGAACCATATGGAATTTGTCCCTCATTTTAGTAATGTAGTGCAACACTTGGCCTACATCAACAAGGGGTGACTACTAAGGGAAGTCCAACTTAACCACACACGAAACTCTTTTTGTTATTTAAGCGTGTACTTGAGTGTTAGTGCGGGAAATTAGAAGTGAACATTACAAGACAAGTAAAATCATAGGAAGACATAACAAGAAAAGACGAAGCAACCCATAATACCATGATAATGCATAATGTTGGTACCCAAATATATCTGTCTTGATTTCAACCCTTTTTGTCCTTTGAAAAATTTCTCAAAGGAGATAGATCAATATGGGGCTCAATTCTGAGGAGTATTTATTTTTCTTATCATAAGTGTTATAGATGGATGGATGATTGAGCAATTGGTCTTACTTTCGCCACGAAAATTTCTTGAAGGTTCTCGCATACTTAAGGTATATTATAGATTGAATGGTTAATACAAAGTCAGGATTTCGGTGTGCTTGGCCAAAGTGCAAATGTGATGAGTGCAATTTATCCCCAAGCCCGAAGGCTAGATATTTTCGGAACTATGTGGCCTAAATTGCTAAGTAACTTGAAAAGCTCCTCAAAACTCGAGTCGAGGTTATATTCCCTATCATAAAAATGGGCATGTGTTATCCACTTCCGGTCCCACCCGGGAATGATCTAAGGACAGTTTCCTCCCCGGCATCCGAGAAGAGGCCCTTGTTTGGTTGTTTAAAGTAAATTACATTTCGGGAGTCGGGGCCCAACTTACTTTTTCTAGCTTTGATACAATTTGCAAATGTTGTTTTGGACCCGGCCAACTAATTGAAAACAGAAAAGGGATAAAGAAATTACAGTTTCTCCCAGTTCATAAGGATGAGTGAAGTGAAAAAGACCTACTTCTCTTTCCCATATTTCTATGAAGTTAAGTGTAACGCACCAAAAATGAAGGCCAAATGGAATGTCTATGTTTTAAGGGTGTTCTTATCTTCAAAAGATGAAAACAAGAAAAGGTGAGGATATGCTTGAAAATGGATAACAATTGCACATGGTATACAAAAGAGAAATTCAAAGCAACATTTGTAATAGAAAAATGGGGGTTCTATTTACGAGGCCCCATCCCTCTCCTGTGTAACTGTATTCATCCGAACACAATAAAAACAAAAAAAAAAGATACATTTCGATACATATAATATGGTGGCACATATGTTAAACTTCCATTGTTGCAGTCACATTAGGGGCACCTCTTAGAAATTGGTCATGACGCCGATGAAGTCCTCATGGGCCACAATGCTCAAGACAAACCGTATGTCCCCTGTTAGCCCCCTTGACATCCCTTTCTCACGCAACTCAGGGATACTCATCCTCGACCCATTCGAATGTCGACTAGTCCTCTCCTTCACGCATGTGAGTTCACCCATTCACACATACTAAGCCCTCCCTTGTTGAATGCTTTGGTGCACCGACCTCCTGCAGTAGTATGGGTCTCTGGAATTGGGGTCACATAAAAATTTGGGTGTTTGCGAGGGCTTTCCTCGACTTGATTGGAATGCATGTAGTCGACCACAACTTGGATATCTTCCATGGAAGACTCTAAACCAACAAGTCGCTCCTTCGTTCTGCTCACATGACCATCTGAGGATGGACCCTCATTGTTTAATTCTTGATGTTGGGTGGAGAAGTGGAGCTCTGTTTCCAGAAGAGAGGGGGCATAGTAGGCTTTCATCATGTGCCAATGGTCATTATGAACACATGGGCAATGATGAGACCAGTGGTTCCTCAGGGACTTGGGATCTAAATGAAACTCAGGTGAACTAGGTGAAAATGCAGGGTTTGGAAAACAGGGAAAGAAGGACACATTTCAGCCAAAGTGATTCACAAAAGATAGTCTTCTGGGTAGGTTGATGAAGACAATCCTGGGGATTGGCTCTAGCATTTGGTACACTAAAAACTTAGCAAATCAAAGCCTCGTTTGGCCCTAAAAGTTGAAAGAATTGGCCCATATGGACCAATTCCTCCCCTGATGGATTTGCACTCAGAAAGACGAAGCCATTGCTAGGAATATTGAAGTGAAAGGGGATGATAGGAAAGGAAATGGTTTTGAAGATTCTATAGAGAAATCTGAAAAGGATAGGTGATGGAAGGGAAAGAGTTGGTAGACCGCTTAAATAGGCATGGTGATGGCACTGACGTGGCAAGGAAAATCATTTCATTATTAATGCCATATCAAATTTTTATTTTCAGTACGTGTGGAGCTTAAATAAAGATCAATTGTTTATGGGGAACGTGTCGCCGAAAAAGGAATTACACAATTTGAGAATGTCTTGTCACATTAACCTTTCTGGCCACATCATGATTGTACACATGTGGAAAATTTTAAATGTTAAATGTGATATGACTTGGAAAATATTTGGCTATGTCATTAATGATGTATGCAAGACACGGTGGCAATTGGTGAAATTGGTAGCCGTTTGTGAATAATCGTTTGTAGTTTCATGGCGACCTAGAGCAGTTGAAGGCAACGATAGTTTGTTTGGGTATCTGAGGAATATGCTCTAAAAACCTAAGAAGATAAGGTGATATATAAGAAGCAAGAAGGATTGAGAAAGGGAGGAGAAGGCAAAAAAGGGTGAAAAATTGGTGGGAAGATTCTTGGGGGTAAACAAATATGGTGGGAATTTGTAGAGGCATTACGAACCAGAGGAAAGGATTGTGTTGTGATGAAGGTTTTTCTCTGTATGACCCAATTATCGGGAATTTGTGTTAAGATGATTGCATATGTACAATCATTAATGAGCTTTGAGAGCATTAATATATGTTTCCCTTGTCTTTTCCTAAGTTTAATGGTTCTTATCTGATGAATTCATCTGGATTCATGAAATTTCTTTGTTCTATCACAAAATGATGTTAGGTGGGAGTGATATGTGTCTTTTGTTATAATTCTTTGTGAATCATGGTTGTAATTTGATTTTAAACATATCTTGCACTTGCTTAGATCTCGTCTAGGAAGGGTGTGAGTATTTGATGTTTTCTAGGGGTACCTGAAAGCCTCATTTTTGAAGCCTGTAAAAATCTCCCTGCAGGACTAAGTAGGGTTTGGGGTATGACTTGTAATTTCTTGGGGGTCCCTTGATCCAGACTATCTAGCATGATCTCGCATGAGATGATCTTGCCTTAGGTGTACTTGAGTTGGATTGTCAGGAATTTAGATATTTATTTTCCCGGAGCTTTCCTGCAGAAACAATTTCCATACAAGGGGCACATTTATTTCCTTTGCTAGCATTCATGTAGTGATAGGAATAGACAATGGTTGGCCTTTTTTTCTCTTGATTTCCCCCATTTCCCTTCATGGCTCTTTCCCTTTCTATTGAGATTCCCTTCATCCTTACTAAAAATCTCAAATAACTTTTCAATAAAACCTTAACTCATCTCACGGGTCCCAAATCACCTTGTTCATATTCAACTAACCCGCCGAGAACACATTATTGACTCAATATATATTGCTCATTCTCACCTCCAATCTGAAGTCCCTCATTACTAGCTCACACATAATTAGCGCATTAAAATTTGGGACAAAGTCTCGGGTCGAACTAGCACTTGCCTTTTGCGGTTCGTGTCGGGTCCTCAGGTATCTACAATGTTTAGTGACCACTCTTTCGAATGACCATTGTATTTAGTGGTTGCACCCGGTCCCGATCTGTCCCTTTTAGAGTCCCCATACTATCATTCCGACTCCATGCCCCAACCTCCATATTCCCCTGACCGCACTCTCGGGTCCTCTCACCTTGACTTGGGCATACTTAAAAGTAAAGCAGGATCACAACCACACCCTTTGTACATGTGCCTCCCCATCACCCCCTCGGGAAGGGTGGACAAGTGACCAGAGGGAGACTTTCCCCCTGGCTACAAGACGACACATCGTGAGGGTCCCCTCCATTGCCCAACCTCCACCACACATCCTCATTTCCCCCTTCCCCATGGGGGTGTAGATATGGGAGCCAACATATAATAATCTAGGATAAAATCGTATGACTAGAAAAAACCATTATGCTTTAGTTTCCTAACACAATGCTAATGTCCCCGACAATTTGAGCACTTCATCTCAAATATGAAGCATCTTCAACCCTATCATAGCCTACTATGCCTAGATCCACATCCAAATCAACTTACAAAGCATCAGAAAAGCTAAGTGGATATCGCCTCTAGTTTTTTACTATATTTAACATGTGCTTACATGATTAAACGATTCTCAATAATTTACTTGTGTGCTCAAATTATATGTGAATTGTCATTTTAATAATTTGAATATACACAATTTCTAGATTACAATCCTAAATTAGGGGCCTTATGTTTCACTCGGAAATGCTTCGTTCCTTATAGAAACAGATAAGGTTAGGGTTAGGAGGAATACCTGTAGAATGTCGAGATGATGTGCGCGTACCGTAGAGAAAGATCAGGCTGACTGCGAAGAACTCCTTTTTGTCTTGGAAGGACTACCTGCAAATAAGAACACAAGACCACAAGATTTTGATTAGATAGTAAATGAGGGAACTGCCTTGGGCCCAGGAAATATGAAACTTCCTTTCGAAGGTGGTCAGTTCCCCTGCCGATATGAGTTAACACAAAATACTGTAAAATATCAATTAAATTGCTTGGCTGAACTGGGTAGGGGAAAGGCTGTTTTTCCTGGTTTTTGATCAAAGGAACCGATGCCGGTTACCTATAACCGATGGCGGTTACTGATAACCGATACCGGTGGGTTCTAGGATCTTCTGGGCTGGTTGTGGAGTTTGTAATGGCTGATTTTTGGATAGTTTTTGGGAAACGGGATGGTTAGAAACAAAAGAATGACAGCTAGAGGCAATGGTACGTTGGATAATGGATCCAGAAACGGATTTGGGAGGACTGTAATTCCAAAAGCATAAGAAATGTTATAATGGAGGACATGCAAGATGTAACTTACTGGTTTTTGACGAAGATGCCAGTTGATCTCCTTGGCTGCCAACTCTTCTGGTTTCTTCACTCGTCTCTGCTTGGTCAAGTGAAGTTCTGGACTCTGCTAATCGCTTTGGACTCTCCTTTGATTCAAAAATCCTTCGACTGATCTCCCAAAATGAAATCCCGATCCGTTGTTTTGGTTTGGGGAGCCCATTTACAGGGAACCGATGGCGGTTACGTAACCGACGGCGGTCGAGTAGGAACCGGCATCGGTTAGGAAAAAGTAGGCTATTTTTAGTAAAATAGCCCACCTTCCCTGCTTTTCTCCCGAGAGATCAGTTGCGGGCTTGGTCAAGTGGCTAGAAGGTCGGCTTTGGGTGCGAGTAAGGAGGCATTAGTTATGGATGTGAGTCTAGACCAAGTCATGGGTCCTAATTAGGTTAGTTTAGGGTTAGGGCTAAGTCATGGTGAGGTGGGCAAGTGAGGTGGCGGGTAAGGCGATGTGGATTTATCAATTATGAGGTAATTAATAAATAATTGTGTAAGGTTTAGGTGATGAGTTTAGGTTGCGAGATGAGATGTGGGTCACAAGGGATCGTAAGACACGAATTTGGTGTCTACATTAGCCCCTTATTGTCGTGTAGCTTGTTCTGTAAAGCTGCGCGGACAATAATATGAAGTGGTTTCACATGTTAAAGATATAGGTAATCCCCTCAAATCTATCACATTGAGTGAACGGAAATCGGGGATAGGGTTGATAAAGGGTATATGTGGTAGAGAGGATGGTAAGGTGGTAGGGTAGGTCCAAGGAAGCGGACGCACGTTGAAATGCATGAAGACGACTAGGGTACCCGATTTGACGAGCAAACCAAAGAATGTGTATAGGCAAAGGTCGATAGTTTATCCAAACAAGGGTGATATAATCCTGGTATCCAAGGCATAGGAAGTAGCTCCAGGGTATATAACAGGTAAGGTACGAACGTTTAGGCATGTTCGGCAGTACCAAAAGGTTGGTTTGGTTGAGATAAACGTCACGGTCTAGGTCTGGGCAAAGCTGGTTGACAGATCAAGTCAAGGACCCTAATCATGCTAAAACATGAACAGGTGAGCTCGATTGAACACAAGGTACATGATGGATGGATAAAATAAAACGTTGATTGTGGGTATGGTATGGAAGTGATGCGGCCTTGGGTCGGGCCAAGTTGTTGGGTTGTGGCCTTGGGTCAGACCATAACGGTAGAGTGAGGCCTTGGGTCGGGCCAAATTGGTAGGGCGAGGCCTTGGGTCGGGCCAAATAGGTAGGTTGAGGCCTTGGGGTCGGGCCAATTGGTAGGGCGAGGCCTTGGGTCGGGCCAATTGGTAGGTTGAGGCCTTGGGTCGGGCCAATTGGTAGGTTGAGGCCTTGGGTCGGGCCAATTGGTAGGGTCGAGGCCTTGGGTCGGGCCAAATAGGTAGGTTGAGGCCTTGGGTCGGGCCAAATAGGTAGGTTGAGGCCTTGGGTCGGGCCAAATAGGTAGGTTGAGGCCTTGGGTCGGGCCAAATAGGTAGGGCGAGGCCTTGGGTCGGGCCAAATAGGTTATGGCGAGGCCTTAGGTCGGGCCGAATGGTAGGTTGAGGCCTTGGGTCGGGCCAAATAGGTAGGTTGAGGCCTTGGGTCGGGCCAATTGGTAGGTTGAGGCCTTGGGTCGGGCCAATTGGTAGGTTGAGGCTGTAGTCGGGCGGGCCAATTGGTAGGGGCGAGGCCTTGGGTCGGGCCAAATAGGTAGGTTGAGGCCCTGGGTCGGGCCAAATGGGTAAACAAATGGTGTTCAGCAAAGGTGGATATAGGCGATATGTGGTTAAAAAGGGGCAAATGGTAAATAGGGGGAAAAAAAATTGGGGGAAAGTTGGCAAATGATAAATGAGGACAGAGAGGCCTGGCAAGAGGGGTCGACGATCACGATCATCACCTAGTTCGGGATGAGGCGTGAGGGTCTAAATAAATGTTAGCAAGGTATAAGAATAAATAAGAGCACCGACCTGCGTGTCGATGATAGAGAAGATGTATTTGTTTAACATCTAAATAAAACGAGATATGTATGTTGATTTGCGTTATAATAATAAGAATGTTGTCGTTTTGACTTTCGGTGTTTTGAAAACGGATCAAAGAGGAATGTGATTAAATAGAAATACACCAAAATATTTATATTTACCACACATGATAGGTTATGGTAGGGGATGGTCGAGCTAACCTTGGGAGACCCCATGTCTCCGAAAGTCTTTGCCTACATAACCCATCGCACAAAGCAAGGAAGGGCCTCGATCGATGTAGTTCTCCGTAGGATCGGGAGGGGTGAATTTAGGCAATTTGTCGTTTGGTAAAAATTTGATGTTGGTAGGGTAATGTTGTTGGTGTTGGTAAGGTATGGGCGATGTTGATGTAGGTATAGGTAAAGCGAAAGTTAGCTTACCCAAAGAAAAGGGAACCATGTCCTGATTAAGATCAACACACAATCCTAGATGCGAGGCAAAGAGGAAAGGGTGTCCCGTAGTTGAGAAGAGCCAAACAAACCACAGATTAACATAGGATGAGCTTGAATCCCTAGGTACCTTGCATAGGCAAGAAGTCGATAGGTGAAAAGAGTTGTATAATCACATCATATCGGATATACGTCACGTCCCTTGAGGTTTGTTGCTTTGACAAATGGTGAGGTGAGGTGGTTGATATAGGCGGGGGCGCTGAGAGATTTTGACAAGGTGATTATTCTGATGAAAGAGAACCTACCCTAAATAGACAAGTCCATGACTCAAAAGTTCTTTTGAATGAGGCTTTTATTTTACTGAAGATAGACTGATCGATGCGGGAAGTCTATAAGGGATATTGATTGTATTATTCTTGAGGTCTTCGCGAAGCTGATCAATGCGAGAAGCTTCTGATAAGGGCTGACTATGTATAGCTGTCCTTCGAGGGAGCAGTCTATTTATAGTAGCAAATATGATTTTAGTGCATAGCTGTCCTTCGGGGGAGCAGTCTATATATAAGAGCAGCAATAGTTTGGCATATAGCTGTCCTTCGAGGGAGCAGTCTATATTTAATTTAGATGACTAGATGTTCTTTGGGCGTGAAGCATCTAGTTTGGTAGGAAGTTTGACTCAAGAAAATCCCATAAGAATACGGCTTATTTTAATACTTTGAAGTCATGGACTAGACTAAGAAGGGGAAGGCATCGTAAGGGGAGGTGAGGGGTGAGCTTGATTTTATTTCGAGATGTAAGAGACAAGTGTATGTGGTGGTATGTGAGCTCAAGGGACGAGCAGTAGGCGGATAAGAAGTGATATAACACTAATTTCAACAGTAGAATGGTCGAAGATGCAAGGCATTAAGGGGCTCAGGCTCAGGTTTACCATTAAGCGAAGCTAAACGATAAGTACCCGATCCATAGATGTGAGTGATTATATAAGGCCCAATCCAATTGGGAGCAAATTTTCCACGTTTGCTCTTTTCTAGTTTGGTTACATGTTGATTCTCTTTGAGGACAAGATCACCAACCTTAAAGGTACGCTCATGAAGTCGCTTATCATAAGCACGTTTAATGCGTTTTTGATAGATTTGAAGGTGATCAAGAGCTGTAAGACGGCGTTCGTCAAGAAGCTCCAATTGGGCTAACCGCTCTTGGCGGAAATCATCGTTGGTGAGAATATCCTGAAGAGATATTCTAAGGGAGGGTATTTGTATTTCGAGAGGCAAAACAGCCTCGGTGCCGTATACCAAAGAAAAAGGTGTGGCATTAGTAGAAGTACGAATGCTAGTACGATAAGCCCAAAGGGCAAAGGGAATGTGATCGTGCCAATTTCTTCCAGATTCATTGACAACTTTCATGAGGATTTTGGTTAGTGTTTTATTAGAAGACTCGGCTTGCCCATTGGCTTGTGGATAGTAAGGTGATGAGAAACTAAGTTTGATACCAAAGTTGTCACAAAGGTCTCGCAACAACTTGTTTTTGAAAGATTTTCCATTATCTGTTATCAGGCGGTGAGGAACACCAAAACGACAGATAATGTGGTGGTTAATGAACTCGACAATTTTTTCTTTTTTGATTGAAATGAGTGGAATAGCCTCCACCCATTTTGTGTAATATTCGGTCGCTGTGAGTATCCAACGGTGACGTTGTGAAGAGGTTGGGTGAATCTCACCAATAAGGTCTAAACCCCACTGTGAGAAAGGCCAAAGATCTCGAGCGATCTGGAGCGGGTGGCTAGGAGTATGTTGAAGGTTGGCATGTTGCTGACACATAACACAACGCTTAACATATTCGTAGCAGTCGTTATTGAGAGTAGGCCAATAATAACCAAGGCGAAGGATTCGTTTGGCCACGCAAGGCCGCCGCTAAAATGTCCACCACAAATACCGTCATGGACCATTGGATGGTATGAGTGGCCTCCATGCCGCTTAGATGCAATGAAGGAGGATACCATCAAAGCCACGTTTATAGAGGAGTCCCCCATGACAACATAACGCGAAACACTTTTAAGAAAAGCACGTTTGTCGTTACTAGTAAGATCGTGGGGGAGGACGAGAGATTGTAAGGTAGTCGTGAAATTGGTGGTACCAGGTATCCTGTGAATTAGTAGACACAGTATTTATCATACAAACTATCGGGGTTGAATAGGATGGGGCAAAAAGTTGTTGGACCACGACGAATAATTCAGAGTCAGTTGGCGCGGCGGGAATTTGCGAGGCTAAGCACGCCATAGTATCCGCAAATTTGTTAGTGGAGCGGGGAATGGTTTGTATAGAATAGTGGGTAAATAAAGCTAGAAGTGATTCTACATAGTGTTTGTATTTTTGAAGTTCCTCGTTTTTGCATTGGTAGACGCCCATAACTTGATTGACTACCAATTGAGAGTCGCCAAAAATGTTGATAGATTTGATACCTAAGTGTAACGCAACTTGGAGACCCAGAACAAGGGCCTCGTATTCTGCTGTATTATTAGTGCAAGGGAAATCAAGTCGGAATGAAAGAGGCATAGGTTCAGCGTTGAGAGGAATGAGAACAACGCCACTCCTCCTCCGCCGTTGGCATTTAGATCCATCGAAGAAGAGGGTCATTGGGTACGACTCCTCCGTGAGGGAAAGAGTAGCGATGAGTTCGTCGGGAAATGTGAAATTGGTAAATTGTTCCCCCGGTACAGAGCGTCCGCAAGTTGGTCTGCGATGGTTTGTCCTTTGATTGATTTCTGGTGGATAAACTCAAGGTCGAGGTCGGCGAGAAGCATGAGCCATCTAGCAATGCGTTGGTTCAGATGAGGTTTGGCGTACATGTAATGGATGGGGTCTGTATTGGTGATGATGAAAGTCTTGTGATTTAGAAGGTAGTGTCGGAGTTTGGTGGCAACGAATGATAGGGCAAGGCACAATTTTTCTACATGTGTGTACCTAGTCTCATAGTCCACCAAAGTACGACTTATATAATAAACGGCTTGTTCGTGATTCTCAGAGTCACGATGTGCAAGCATGGCTCCTACAGCGTGGTCGGTGGCGGAAAGGTAAAGGTAGAAAGGGCGGTTGTCTTGGGGTGGGATAAGCACGGGTGGCTGTAAGAGATAAGCTTTGAGAGCTTCGAAGGCTTGGTGACATTCTTCGCTCCATTGGAATGCAATATCCTTTTTAAGGAGGTGATGGAAAGGTTGACACCGATCCGAGAGTCGGAGATGAAACGTCGGATAGATTGGAGCTTACCTTGTAAACTACGCAGTTGTTTGAGATTTTTGGGTGGGGGCATTTCTAGGATAGCTTTGACTTTCGATGGATCGACCTCAATGCCACGCAAAGAGACGATAAAGCCAAGAAGTTTTCCCGAAAGAACACCAAAGACACATTTCTTCGGTTGAAGGCGGACAGAATATTGTAACAGGCGATCAAAAATAATGGTTAAAACATCGAGATGTTCACTACGATGTTTAGACTTGCCAAGAAGATCGTCGACATAGTCTTCAAGGATAGTGTGCATAATGTCATGAAAAATGTAGGTCATAGCCCGCTGATAGGTAGCACCAGCATTCTTAAGGCCAAATGGCATGACACGATAACAAAAGGTTCCCCAAGGAGTTATGAAGGCAGTCTTGTGTTGATCGGCAGGGGCGACCAAAATTTGGTTGTATCCTGAAAAGCCATCCATGAGAGAAAGCATTTCATGACCCGCAGTGAGATCAACAAGTTGATCAATACTTGGGAGGGGGAAGTCATCCTTAGGGCAAGCGAGGTTAAGATCTCGAAATCCGTGCATATCCGAAGTCCCCCGTCGCTTTCGTGACAGTACGATGTTAGAAATCCATTGAGGATAGTCAATAGGCAGAATGAAGGAAACAGAAAGGAGTCGTTGGAGTTCCTCTTTGACCAAGAGAGCAATGCGTGGATGCATTTTTCTCAATTTCTGTTTGACTGGTTTGGAATCGGGGTTTAGGGTGATGTTATGGACGGCAATGGTAGGATCAATTCCTGGCATGTCAGCGTAAGACCATGCGAACGCTTGGTTGCGAGCACAGAGAAAGGTAGTAAAGGCGGCTTGTTCTGATGTGTTAAGGGATTGTCCAATCTTCACTATGTGAGGATCTTCCTCCGTGTGGATGTTGATTTCTATAGTAGATTCATTCAGCATAGTTTGGGTTTCAGATGGTAGGGCGCGTTGAATATAAGAATCATCCGCGCCCAGGTAAGTGAGTATGGAGTCGTCATCCTGGCATTCAACAACATTAATCAAAGGCGAATCCTCTTCGATCATGTCTGGATACAGAAGGGGAAGAGAAGATGGGTCCTCATTATCGCGTTGATAAGTGAGAGGACCTATGAAGATAGCATTTATGAAAAAAAAAAGTTAGGAGGGATAGATTCAGGGTCCATCGATTCTGTGGGTGATGATGGCAAAGTAGGTGATGATGTTTCGGTAGGGGCAACGTCTTCCTCTTCCAGGATACAGCTGACAGGAGGTGTCTCTTGTGTAGGTGTTTCGGAAAAACCGAGACCACTGCGATCATTATGTTTGCGTGTGGTCACGGGAATGAGTGTATGTCGGCCTTGTTCGTAAAGGCCAAAACCAAAGCCTTTCCACGCACAGCGAGTCAAGAAGGTGAGGGCGAAACGACGATTTGTCAAGTATTGAAAATCGGATTGGAAGGGAACCACACCAAGAGGAGGTTCAGGGATAATGGAGGATGTGTCAACACCCCCATACGTTAGGTTAGTGCGGCAATGGGGTGGTCCGTAAGAGATTACCTCCCCCACGCGACGGTCGTAGGTGGGATGCGCATGTAATTGTCCGTACTCCTGCGGGGTAGGGAAAGAACTAACGTTATATAGGCGGTACTCCCCCAGCGTGAGGCGATGAAAAACATCTACTAAGGGGTCGGAGGTTGGGATGTTAGCTGCGGGAAGAGAAGTGGTTTGTGCGATGGTGGTTTCATCAGTTGAAGGCGTAGGTGCAGTTGAGGTGGATGGTTGAGGTACATTTGAAGAGGAAGGTTGGGTTGAATGTATGGGTGTCTTAATTGGTATAAGCACATCGTTTGGGCGGTATAACATATTGCAAGTTTTGAAGGGGGGAGGATCAGCTTTTACAGTGTAAGACTTCCCCTCGTACTCAAATTTTATGCATCGATGTAATGTTGAGGGAACACATCCCATGGCTCGAATCCAAGGACGACCCAGCAATATATTATATTGGAACTCTCCTTCAAGGACATAGAAGAGTTCGGGCAAAGTACGTGGGCCTACGCGAATGTTGAGGATCACGGTGCCTAAGGTAGAAGTAATAGCGTCATTGAATGATCGCAACATGATGGGGTTGGCACACATGCAACTAGAAGGGATGTTCATTTGTTGGAAGGCTTTTGAAGAGATGATGTTTAGGCTAGCGCCCCCGTCAATCATAACCCGACGTACTCGAATGTCTCGGACGTAAGCGGAAATGAAAAGGGCAGGGTCGTGGTCTTCTCGCACCAAAGTCGATAATTTCATCTTCCGAGAAACTAACCGCTGCAGTGAGCCGCTTGTTGTTTTGAGACAAGTGGTGGGGAGATGGATTGTTTGGTGAGAGAGGCAACGTGATTGGGTGTTAGAATGGAGGCAACGGGCGGGGTTTCGTTGGGTAAAACCTCTATCCTCAAGGATCTCAACGAGAGCTTGTCGATGAGATTGAAGTCCAATGAGATCATATAGTGTCATTTTTACGGCGATTGATGAAGTTGTTTGATCATGGTTCGGTGGGCAACTCCATTAGAGACGGGATAGGCGGGTCCGCGAATAACCACTTTAGGTGGTGGTGTAATCGGGATGGTTGAAGGAGAAAGAGATGCCGCAGGTGTGTTTTCTTTCGCTTTCCCATTGTTTTTCTGTCCTCGAGTAGCGACACTAATCATATTAATCTCGTAGACCTGAGATGAAGAAGATGGTTGGGATAATTCATGGTCTTTAAGAGGTGGGGTTGTAATAATGATCGATCTTGGTGAGGCGGGGACAGATGGTATAGTAGAGGGAATTGACGCTAGAGGTCTCTCCCTTCGTAAGTTGTCTTTCTTAATCTTTCTATCCGGAAGAGGTGACTGGCGAAGGATGGTTTTTAGAGCTTTGCATCCTTCCACATCATGTCCAGGTGTGCGGTGATAGGCGCAGATTTTAGACTCATCATAATCCACAGGTCGGGGCTTAGACGGGTCATAAGGTCTAAGTGGAGGTAGGGAGATGGTCGCATTCTCCACCAACATAGCAAGGATTTTGGCGTAAGATCCTTTGAGTGGGTCAAAATCAGAAGAAGATGAGGGTATTGATTGTGTGGGTTGTGGTAATGTTTGGGCGTGTTTAGTTCGTATGGGTGGTGGTTTAGCCGAGGGGTGCTGACACATGTTTTTCACTAAACGTGGTTTCTTGGACACAGAAGTTACGTTCAGCTGGTTAGATGATGAGGCTACAGATGGCATGGTAGCGGGAAACAACCACGGAGAAAGGGGAGTGACAGAAAATAAATCCTTTGATGATGGGATTGGTTTAGGGTTGATAGGTGGACCGGATACGTGGGGTAACGATGTTGTGATACCCTTTGATCTCTGTATAGGTGTAAAAGGCGTAGGTCGTTTTGCAGAAAACAAAGGAGGTATGATATATTGGTGTAATGTGGAGGGATGAGGTCCCAATATGGAAGGTGGGTGTGATGATGAGGGTTTTAATTGTGATAGAGACCCGGATTGCGTTCGTCTCCTAGGTGGCGGGACGGATTTATTTTTGGATAGATCGAGTCGCTTAGGTGGGTGTGTCAGATTGGGCATTGGTGAGGTCCCAAGCGTAGGGGAAGATCTGGTTAAGTTGATAGAAGTGGACGGGGCATTTGGTAGAGGTGAGGGGGGTGAAGGCGAGAACAGGGGCATTTTAAGCTTCTGTAAGCACTTCGGGTAGATGGTGGAGACATCAGGATTAGTCATTTGCATTTGAGTAGGAAAAGGGGTACTCAAACGTTCCCATAGGGCCTGTCTATCTTCTGTGGAATGACAGTCTCCAGGTGTGATTTGTAATTTTGGTACGGAAGAAAGGTGGGTTGTAATTCCAGTCCATTGCGGGTGTGACACAGGAGGCAGATGAGGCACTGTATCAATAGATGTTAGGAGGTCAACCGGTCGTTGAAAAGATTTAGGCGATGAGGGACTAATAGGTAGGAGGGCGTGTTCGAGGAGATCTGTCACATTAAAAGAATGTGGTGATGTTAGTGTAAGAGATTTCTCGTCTAAGGATGTCAAAAGGAGTGGTGAGCCTTCCTCTTGTGTAGCAAGAGTGGTAGAAGGGGACGTTTGGGAAATAGATAAATTAGATAGCATCCGCTCACAGTCTTGTAGGGATGTGGTGTAAGAAGACTCATTGATGAGAAGAGAAGCCTGGGCAGTTAACTCTTCTATGGGTAAAGGAACGATTTCGCTTTGGCTTGATGGTGGTAAAGGAGGTTCGGGCTCCTGTGTTAGTGAAGAGGCTTGATTCAAAATTTTCTCGATAGAGGCTTTTGGCTGAGAATCGAAGACTGCATGGATCTCATGAACACTCTCCTCAGCTAAGATATCTTGGTTCACGTTGCTGCTGGACGAGTGATTCGGGAATGGCTTGTTGAAAATTTTCAGATTTCGGTTAGCAGGGGCGTTAGGATTATCGAGTGTTATATCCCCTGCATCAACCATTTCCTGCACTATGTTTTTCAACATCTTGCGCTTTCATGACTATGTCCTTTACGCGGTGAAAGTTACAAAAGTCATTTTCTTTGTACTGTGAAGGTATTGCACGGGTGGAGTCAAACCCAGAGTGAGGTTTAACAGGGGGCAAGGTGATAGCCCCAGCTTTGAGCAATTTCTCCAATATCACATCATAGGTTTCTCCCAAGGGAGTGTAGCTGATGGGTTCGGCTTTGTATTTATAGGTGGTTTTTGGTGGAGTATTGGACGGTGGTTGGGATTTGACCATCACTGCGTGGACAGCTCCTTTTGATTTAGAAGAGGTGGACGCGTGAGGAGTGGTGGTATTTGGTTTATTGGTAGAATCAGGAGTTCGGAAAGTGGAGTTCTTGTTGCGCAACCGCAGTTTCTCTTCCTCTAAGGCTCGAATTTCTAATTTTCGAGCCATAGTAAAGGCCTCGTCGAATGTACGGAAAGTTTGAATTTGGAGGGTAGGGGAGATGTGCTTAGCGCAGGCCCGCGTAAACAGCCGATAAGTTCGGTTTGAGGCAAGGCATACATAAGTTGGTTGATAAGGCCCCGCCATCGTCCAACGAAATCTGCGATAGATTCGTCTTCGAATTGTCGGATGGCATAGGTCGATGATAGATACTTTCTTGGCAATGTTAATGGAGAAATGATCCAAGAAAGATTGGGCTAGTTGGTTAAAAGAGAAGATTGAGTCTTTGGGTTAAAGCAACATACCACTCCAAGCAAGGCCCCCGATAAGGACATGGGAAAGGTGCGGAGTAACAAGGCATCATCATGGGCAATCAAATAACAAGCATGTCTAAATGATCGCAAGTGTTGTTGAGGATCCTCTTTACTTTGTTAAAACGAGTAAACTTTGGCAACTCCCATTGAGGAGGATATGAATGAAGGGGACCAGAAGGGTGAATGGGCTCCCGACAAACTTGCTCGTATGTCAAGGCGCTACGACTTCCTGAAACGGAAGCCTCCAGGTTTTGCATTTTGTCCATCATTTGCTTGATGAAATCTGTGGTTGGATGAGGTGATGGTGCCACAGAATAGGGATGTCCCATATAAGGTGTTGAGGTTACTGGATACGTGTATGGGAATGAAAAGGTAGGCGGAGCTTGAGAAGGAAAGCTCGTTTGAATAGGTGGCAGAGAGTAAGTCATGAATGGAGTGGTCTGAAAGAGAGACGAGATAGGGGCAGTTGGTGGTGGCGATACGTGGGGCCCCAGGTTAACCAAAGGAAAGCTAATCGGGGTCGTATGAACCTCTGAAGCTGTCGGATTGGGAGACGGGGCTAGTGATGCAGGAAGTAAGGTATTGTTATCAGGAGGAGTAGGAGCTAAATGAGCAGCTATACTAATAGGCATGCCCATAAGGAGCTGACCATCAGGCGTACGGTCAGGGGTATGAGACAAATAGTATTGTACAGCGCTGGGATTAGCATCCAGAAATTTGGCAAAGTCCTTGTCTCCTACAGGAATTTGGGGGATCTCATTGGTGTCTGTAGGGTTCCCTATAGAATGTGAAGGGGGTGATTCAGGCAAAGACACAGAGCAGGCATGTGAAACCATGGCGGCGGCTTGCTTCCGAGTGATGACAACCATAGACTAGAACACCCAGGAAAGTTTCAATCTATCAAGAACAAAAACAACCTCTGAATGGTGAATTTGGCAAGCTGCTGGTTTGTCAGGGGCTGATGAAGACAGTAACCGATATCGGTTTAGTAACCGGTGTCGGTCACAGATCAAACGACGTCGGTCCCTTAACCGATGGCGGTGTCAAAAATAAGGATAAGAAGATATAAAAGGCTGCTGATTTGATATTGGTAACGTTGAGTATGTTTAGCAACTTATTGATCACAGAAGACAAAGTATGACAGAGAAAACAGGATTTGAAAACAAGCAAGAGGCACACGCAAATCTAGAGACTAACCCTAGGGTTAATTTTAGTTATCGTGGGCTTATGCCTTTAGACGTAAGATGATGTCAGAATCCTAAACAACAAGACCTAGGGGAAATGTCAAGTTTGTTTTGGCTTATAAGGTTACCTCAATCGGGCGGAGGAATACCGCGGAAAAGGGGGGATGTTTGAGCTGTTGTGTTAATTGTGAAGTGATTCGGTATGTGTTGTGCAGTGAAACTAAGGTTAATTTCCTGTCAATACCGTGGATATCACCCCCACGTGTACGACCTGTTACTTAATCTATGTTCACTAGAATTGGAGAACAACAAGCAGGAATGCAATGCACGTGTTTTAAAACCCAAATCGAAAGTGATATTCGATGAAGCAAAAGAGATGACTTTCACTAATGCGAAACCAGGAAAGCAAGACAAATTCTTTACTAAAATATATAACAAAAACAGCAACAGCAAATATGCTTCCTAAAATGAAAATAAGCAAGAGAAAGAAACCCAAAATGGGTCCCACCGGGCGTGCCAAAATGTTTCACTCGGAAATGCTTCGTTCCTTATAGAAACAGATAAGGTTAGGGTTAGGAGGAATACCTGTAGAATGTCGAGATGATGTGCGCGTACCGTAGAGAAAGATCAGGCTGACTGCGAAGAACTCCTTTTTGTCTTGGAAGGACTACCTGCAAATAAGAACACAAGACCACAAGATTTTGATTAGATAGTAAATGAGGGAACTGCCTTGGGCCCAGGAAATATGAAACTTCCTTTCGAAGGTGGTCAGTTCCCCTGCCGATATGAGTTAACACAAAATACTGTAAAATATCAATTAAATTGCTTGGCTGAACTGGGTAGGGGAAAGGCTGTTTTTCTTGGTTTTTGATCAAAGGAACCGATGCCGGTTACCTATAACCGATGGCGGTTACTGATAACCGATACCGGTGGGTTCTAGGATCTTCTGGGCTGGTTGTGGAGTTTGTAATGGCTGATTTTTGGATAGTTTTTGGGAAACGGGATGGTTAGAAACAAAAGAATGACAGCTAGAGGCAATGGTACGTTGGATAATGGATCCAGAAATGGATTTGGGAGGACCAATTCCAAAAGCATAAGAAATGTTATAATGGAGGACATGCAAGATGTAACTTACCTGGTTTTTGACGAAGATGCCAGTTGATCTCCTTGGCTGCCAACTCTTCTGGTTTCTTCACTCGTCTCTGCTTGGTCAAGTGAAGTTCTGGACTCTGCTAATCGCTTTGGACTCTCCTTTGATTCAAAAATCCTTCGACTGATCTCCCAAAATGAAATTCCGATCCGTTGTTTTGGTTTGGGGAGCCCATTTACAGGGAACCGATGGCGGTTACGTAACCGACGGCGGTCGAGTAGGAACCGGCATCGGTTAGGAAAAAGTAGGCTATTTTTAGTAAAATAGCCCACCTTCCCTGCTTTTCTCCCGAGAGATCGCCATGGGGCTTGGTCAAGTGGCTAGAAGGTCGGCTTTGGGTGCGAGTAAGGAGGCATTAGTTATGGATGTGAGTCTAGACCAAGTCATGGGTCCTAATTAGGTTAGTTTAGGGTTAGGGCTAAGTCATGGTGAGGTGGGCAAGTGAGGTGGCGGGTAAGGCGATGTGGATTTATCAATTATGAGGTAATTAATAAATAATTGTGTAAGGTTTAGGTGATGAGTTTAGGTTGCGAGAGATGAGATGTGGGTCACAAGGGGTCGTAAGACACGAATTTGGTGTCTACACCTTAATATACCTTTTCTAATTTTAGATTTAAATCATTTGGTGAACTTGCTTATTGACAAAATCCAACCTTATCCAACCCTTATGGATTGGTTTTCTTTAGCCTCCATTTTCCTAGGGTTTCTAACTTTCCTACAAATATATCAAGTTTGCATACCCTTCCTAAGCGTCTATTCACAATATTTTCCATGTAATTGTGTATTGTGCTTGAAAAATTAATCGAGTATAAGTTGATATCTCTCCCTCACCCCATAAAGGTTGATATGTGAAATCCTCAACCAAAATCATTTGGTTCACATGCACTTTATAACTATCACCAAAGGTGCATTGACAACTCTACCAATCAATGCCTAAAGCTAAACAACTCATCGAAGAAATTCTTGATGATAAAACTATTAACTTTAAAAATAAGCCTACACCTCAGAGTTATAATCATGCACAACCATCAACATCTACTAATCCATCATCTAGCCATTCTTTAGTAGAGACTCAAGTTGATTCCAAGGTCTATCATGAATCCAATATATAACCTCTTGTTCACTCTTCTAGGTGTAATAACAATCAATCCGAAGTATCTAGTGACAACTTTCCACCAATGATCACGATGCGAACCTTTTGTTCCACTCCCACTCACTCTTCATATTGTACTAGCTACCACCATGCCCCCATTATTAGGCCTCAACCGATATTGGGTCCAAGTGGTCCATGCTATCAACATAAGGCAAGGGAAACCACCAAGTGGGGGCAATGAAAGTGTTATCTTACCACACCCCCTACCATCAATTGACAAACTAGTCAATCAATAATGTATGATTTATTGGATCAATTATGGAATACTGTCTAAAAATATCTCTTCTTGAGATATTAAAGAAATCACTTGCATATAAGGATATATTGTATGAAGTGTTACAAACTACTATTCTTCCTAGTAATATATAGCTGAATTCCTTTGCTTTCAATTAACAATAGATTCAAGAGTATAGATTAGGGCATCACATTTACTTACACAAATTTTCCACCTAAGAATACTTAGGATTGATATCAAAATTACTTACTACAACCCACATTTGGGGATTTTTAATCAAAATGGTTATAATTGGAAATGACTTTGCATTGAATATATGTCTTAAATATTTTCTCCAACAAAAGGCCATCTCTAGGAGTTATGTTCAACCAAGGTGGTTAGGTAATTTTGGAAATACATTCAATTTCTTTTTCCTTTCTACCTTTTTCTTTATTGACCCTTTCTTGTTGGGCATGTAATCTCCTCATCTTCTTCGTACCACGTATCTCCTCCCCGCAACTTCCTCTTAGGTTTTAGGAAGTATTAGAGATGACACACCGATTTTCAAAATAATTGTTTGTTGTGGGTCAATCTCGTAGAGATCAGTCTCCTATGTTTCTACGTATGTGCTCTTTCAAAGGCGCCCATAGGGTTTCTACAATAAATGAGTATCCACATCCACGTGCTTCACATCAAGTTATATTTTCTTCACATTCCTAATATGATTTCTGATTTGCATATAATATTCAATGGGAAATCCAAAGGAAGCTTAGCCTGAGCGCCATGCCGATATCTGTAAAAGTGATGCATGTTAGAGAGATGATTTTTCTTCAAGGAGAATTTCCAAGTCACTTCCCCATCTCCTTCAAGTGTTCCAATTTGATTGAGAAATAATAGAGTAAGATCACTCCCCATATAAAATTTCCTTTGATGGCATGCTCAAGTTCTCGTATCCACCTCTATTATGTCCATAATATATTGTGCAAAGTTATAATGCATGCCAATGGAAATTTTGTGTGTTATGTGTAAGAATTTATTGATCACCTCTTTCCACCTCTCGAGCCTCTGCTAACATGGAATTGATGAGGTGTGTCGAAACCCTTGTTCTTGGATCAATGATCTTTTCAATAAGGAATTTTCGCCATCTTCTCTTGTACTTCAATAGGTCCACTATATTTTCTACTTCCTTCTCTTTATGCAACTCTAGACCAAGGTCATCCCCAACGAGAACCAAGCTAGTGGCCTTACTTATATAAGAGGTTTCTATCCTCATCAGTTTCCCACTAAAGTAAAAATATCCCTCATGCATCTGCAAAGGAATAAATTGGATCATCTTCATAGGTTTTATAAAATATGGTAACTCAAAAATTTGTAGTACCCCACGAAGTAGCACATGCTTCACACTATCATAAAAATAATTCCACCATCTAGGGTATTTACATCTATTTTATTTGAGTAATCCTGAGGAAAGTATTACCTCCGATCCTAACATGTAATGATCGAAGTTCATGATTTTACACATAGTAGCAACTTTTGTATGCGGAGAGTATTAAACGGTGGACAAAAATATGGAAAAAAACGTTCATAGAAAAATACGAAAAAATGGTAAATTGTATATATAAAAAATATGATAATTTTAATAATTAAACACACAACTGATATAATATTAACCAATACACATAATATAATATTAAACAACTAACCAATGTACATAAACAACTAACTAATATAATATTTAATTAAGTAGTCTTAAATAACCAACCTCAAGAAACATTTAATCTAATTTCCAAATGCATTTGGGTAATAAACGATAGCCTTTGATTTTTATTTTTCTCGTTTTAAACTATATATAAAAATCCCAAAAATTTCATTGTTTGATACGGTGGATAGAGGAAAACTCAAAAAAGTGGTAAATTCCTCCAAATCCACCGTATTTGGTAAATGTGATTTTACATATCAACACCATAGACTTCCAATCTTCTCTGCATAACATAGAGTTTAAATATTACATTTCTAAAAGTATGCTTCCAATGGGTGTGACATTATTATCCTTGTAATTTACCTTTTTATTGAGTGTCATTATGTGCCCTCACCTCTTGTTGGGTCTCATAGAAAAAGTGGTGGGTTGAACCTCCTTGTATTCCACATCTACATATTCAAGTTCTTAAGCTACGAGTGTTTTGTCTTCTTCCTTTCCCAACATTGAATCGGTTGAATCTCTTGAAAAACTTGATTTACTAGAAGAACTTGATTCTTGTGCCATACTTAATTGAATTCCTCCTCAACTCTAATTTTGTCTATCTTCTGTCTCGGTCCTAGGCCCTTGTTAATTCACTTTAGGATGGTTAAGGACCCCCAAAACCCTCATCTTGTTTGAAAGAGATCGCCCCACGTTGATAATAGTAAAAATGATAAATAATGGTTGTAACCTGTAACCCACAACCTTCTTTACATTTTCCCCTCCTTTTGTGCTATTATTAATGTGTTTGGGAGCTCATATTGTTTAAACGGTGGTGAATGCATCTTCTTTGAAAGTATGGTTCGTGTACTTAGTTTGAGCCACAGAAAGTTAAAAGAATGCAAATGTTTTATGGGTGATTCCATTTGTTCCATTTATATCTCTTTGAAAATGGTATTTCTGGTTGAAATTAATATTCACATGCATAAACGATCACTTCACCACCTTTTGTACTAATTGGTAAGTGGGTGCCGCTGTTTCCCACTCCTTTTATGATTTTGAACTTGTTCTTAAATGGGTGATGATATCATAAATTTTCACTTATGTTTCACGATTCATGCGAGAATTTTTGTTGCTTTCTCCCATACTTCCAGATCATGTTAGTAGATTATGTTTTTGGTCTATATCGCTTTCCTTGCGTATCTAACACACTTCTTCCTTGCACACACCTCCTAGTTGTGTAGTCTTCATGCACACACATTTCTATTTCCACATATTTTTTCATGCAGTATCTATTGGCTCCTAATCTAACACCCCCAAAAAAGATGAAATGTTGATTTGTATGAAGAGAGAACGAGAGAGGAAGATAGGCCTATTAATTTTTCATTTACATTCGAGGATGGATCTATATTTTTTTCATGATCAATTATTGTAGGGATGACATGAAGAGACTTTACTTGAGGGTGTGTTTGTTCACCCACTACTTTATGAATCTTCCTGAACCAAGGTGAGAGAACTTGAGGGGTGGCTTGAAAGAGAGGGGGAGATAATATATTTCAGACCCTCAAACTTGTTAGAACTTCGATATGAGATCATATATAACCATATAATGTAATGATCATTCAAAATAATGGCCACATAAGTAGTGCAAACACTTTATACATCGACACAAGCCTTCAAAGAAAAATTGGATGTGATCACAAGCATCATTATGGAAGGAATCATTAATAACTTAGAATGGAATGACACTTGAGATGATATTCTTTATAATTTATAACAAACAAACTCAAAGTAAATAAGGGCACGTGTGATTTGCAGGAAAATATCATGTTGGATATGTAAAGGGAGATGAAATATGTAGGGGTAGGGAAAAATGATAGTGTAAATGAAAGTGAAGGTGGATGGAAATGGGGGAAAATGGCTAGTGAGAGGAAGTAGATGCATTAACCATGTTGTCTTGATAATTCTTCATGCATTCACACCTGAAATCAAAGGAAATTCACTCTCCAAAGGTTTCTTTCCCTCATGGACACCCAAACAAGGAAAGAAATTCAGATTAACCCTTGATACCTCAACATAGAAACCTGAGAATGAAGCCTCATGTACTCACCATACCAAACTTATAATGCCAAAGGACACCCTAGGGAAGATAGATATGCATTTACAGAAATTACATAAAGGAGATTTACAATTGAAACAATTGGTGCAAAGTAACACTACAATGTAACAAACCTTCAATACCCAATCACAATTAAATAAAGAATGAGTTTTGAAGTTATTTGGCAATATAAACACAAGATTATAAGGGAGAGTTGTTAGAGATTCACAAGCATTGGGAGGGGGGTGAATTAGTGTAGATTAAAATTATACTTTAATAATGTTATTTCAGAATTTCTTAATAAGTGCAACAATAGATCATAAACATTCAAATAAGCACATACAAGATAGAAGAACACTGAACACATAATTTATAGTGGGAAACCTTTTCGGAAGAAAAACCCACTTGAAACCACACATTTATTAGGAACACCAATTCCAAAGATTACATTGGTTTCGGTTGAGAACCCACTCAACTTGCGAAACACCCACTTCACAACTTCAAGCACCCACTTGAAGATTTACTGAGCACCCACTCAAAGAATTTTATCAAGGACCAATTTGAAAGGAACACCAACCCCTAATTTAATTAGCTACAACTGATATTTTGCAGGAACCTACCCAAAAGGAGGCTGCAACCCCTTGAGAATTCTAAGATACACCTTAGACTTGATTTACATATAAATTTTGATCGTCTAGTTATAAATATTTCTTACACAATAGATTATGATCACTTTTTGTATCTGTTTGTGTTCTCTCTGTCACTCTCTTCTACTCATCTGATTCGATCTCTCTTGCTCAATCAATCTACAACACATATTCTCTTCTCATCTGATTCTTCAATACTTCATATGTCTTCTCTTCTCTTTCCTCTCTCTTTCTTTCTGTCTTTCTCTTAGCTCAATTGCATCGTATTCTCACTTCAACACACTTTTCTTCTATTGCTCTTTTAGCTCTAGCACATTATTTCATTTCTACGCACACTCAAAAAAATGACTTCAAGTTCTCTCTTTATTGACAATCAACCCATTCCATCACTTCGATTAGAGTGTCATGCACCATTTCCTTCTCTTTTTCTAAAAATTTGGTCCATTAAATGAATACAACTAACTCCATATTTTGCTCTTGCTATATTCGACTTGATTTCACCTTTTTCTATGCATTCACTAGAAATTATTTATGAGCCGATACCTAAAAATAGATTTCTCATCTTTCTAGGATTTCCAATGTGATCAAGATGAGTGAGCCATTTTATTCTTTGATATTTAATTTTTCCTTGAAATCAGGAATCACATAGAGAACTGCAACTACATTTCCACAAGGTCAAAGAGCATTAAATGTTTATAGTTGGAACAATAGATTTCTTCATTCTTCATGGAGCTCAAGTTGTATACTTAGCCACAATCACCAGACAATCAAATCACCATTGATTTTGGAGAAAAAAATCTCACTTGTCCATGTTTAACTCAATTTGATTATCCTCGAGTCTCATCAAGTTCATACTTATTCAATCCACATCTTTCCTTAGCTTCTTTAACATTTTCTTTGTATTGTGGCACTTTTCTTTAATCTGCAGCTTTTCTCCTTTCTTGGTGGCTTTTCGCTTATCCGAGGATTCTTATTTTACTTTGCGGCTTTCCTCCTTTTTCGCTTCCTTCCCATGGATTTGTCCCATGTCCGCGGTTATTTTCTTTTATGTGCGTCTTCTAGAGTTTTCTGTGGCTTTTCTAGTTCTTCGCGGATTTCCCTTTACTCACAACTTCCTCTAGATTTTCCTTACTCCAACAAATTTTCTTTCAGATTATTCTTACTTCCGTGGCTCGTCCTTTGGCTTCATTTTGCTTTGCAGCTTCATTCCTTTACCCATGACCTTCACTAAGCTTCCGCAACCTCTTTTAGAGTTTTGCAGCTTCCTGCAGACTTAGGCTACTAATTTCTTATATCCACGACTTGTACACAATTTGATTAAGTCCCTTAGAACTTATCCTTGATAATCTTGAAGCCTCTGTGAGATGACGCTACCAATCAATCTTCATCTTTTTGCTTGCCCACTTTACAAATTAATCCTTTTTCTATCAATGCCACTTGACATCAAATACTTTTTCCATCAATGCAACTTGACATCAATGAAAAAACATATAACAAATGACAAAGGTCCAAAAATCTCCCCTTTTTTCATTGATGGAAACACCTCAATCCTTCAATACCATAGAAACCTAAAACCTCTTGATGGAAAAATACTTGCATACCTAGTTTCTGAAAACACTCTGTAACTCTCCTTGGTGGATTTATGTTTTCAGCTTCTCGCCTTCTCTGTTATTACTAGCTGGTTTGTAACTTGAAATTTTCTCCCCCTTTGAGAACAATGACAAAAGGCCATCTATATCGCATAAAGATAAAGATATTGGTAAGATGAATGCTTTGTGTGCCTACCTCAAGAAGCTCAATGCTTCGATCCATATGTCCCGATATTATCGTAGCAATGCTCCCCGAGTTGATGCATACTTTATAATCTTGAGTCACAGACTAGATCCCCCTATCAAAAATATTATTTGGCACCATGTTGGCTGGATATTTTGCCAAGGTAAACTATGAGGTTCAACCATAGTACATGGATTGAATCCCTCCTCAAAGACAGTGAGGCTTCCTGTTTATTACTAATCTAAAACACAACGAAATGATAAGTAAAGTATTTACACTAATCTAACCATTGGGGTTGGGATAGAATCCAAGAATCCATATCCACAGTAGATGGAAATATTGCTGCTTTCAAAGTAAAATGGATTAGAAAGAATACACAATGGAAAGGAAATGACAGAAATGTATTTTCTTTCAAGAAAACACAAATCACGAAATAATCATATAGTTCTAGATAAAAAATGTAATGTAGTGTTTGAAATGCTTAAAATGATTGAGAATAATAAACAAAGAATAGCTTAAGATCCTGAACATAAGAACAATATCTTAAGATGGATGAATCTCACAACACAAATTTTGCAAAAATAACATCGATTTCTATTCCTTGAATGATTGAAAGAAAACACAAAGTTCTTCTTCACAATAGCTCTCAATATTCCAAAAATCTCAACCCTTTGGAATGCATAAGCATCCCTTATTTATAATAAAAGAGTAGAGAGAAAATAGGATAAACCCTAGGAAATAGTCTTTAACAAGAGTTCTATTTTGCTTGACTCTCACGCAGGAGACCAAGTCAAAATTTTCTTCCTACATGACGAAATAGAAATGAAAAAGACATGTCAATTTCAAGATTGAAATGACATGTCACATTGTGCCTAGTCTGAATCATCATCTTTCTCTTCTTCCAACAAAGCCTGCTTGTTCCGAAATTCTTGGAACTTTCAGATTATACCTTGCATTTCATTTTCATCCGGTGCAATGGAATGATCACTCAGAACTTCACATGTTTCCTAAGTATCACTGGCGTTGCCAAGAAGCTTTTTCAATCTTTTGTTGAGTTTCCTCAGGGTCTCCAAAGAATGTTTGATCTTCACAAACATGTCAATGATTTCCATGTTGAATCCATGGGTTGATTCATGCTGAATTGATTCTTGTATTTGTTTGAAAATATCATCAACTGGTAAGATGCTTGAATCTCCACTCAACACTTTCACACAAATTTTGACCAGCTCTTCTTCTAAGTCACTCTTGCCATCGATCAATTGGTCTCTTGATTCTCTCAACTTGCTGCAAGCTTTGTTGAGAATATTTATTTTGACTCGATGGCTTTGGTCATTGGAAATGTTTATCTCGCATGTGGATGATGCCCTCTTCGACTAAGATGTGGGATGGAATTTGTTTTAGCGTTTGGAGAGCTTTGAAAGTCAACTCCGTGTTCTCGATTTCTAAAGAAAACTCATCATTCATTTTTCTCCATCTTTTCTTATATCCTCCAAAGATTGGTATACTTCCCCAAGATCTTGGATTACTTCTTTTCCCTATTGGAGCAGCCTATGGATCCATTCATTGACCAATCTCCCCTTTTCATTAATCCTTTCAATCATGGGTACCGATGAGAAATCAAACCCGATAGGAGTAGAGGATGATGGTATTGACTCGGAAGGCTTTGAGAGCTTAAGTAATACTTCAGTCAACTGCTCCACTTTCTCTTTAAGCTCATCCTCGCTGTCCTTTGTTTCCTTTAACTTCTGACATAGCACGTTCATAAAATCTCATGCGTCTTGTTGTGCTCCTTCTACCATCACCTTCCCTAGATCAACCCTAGTTATTCGATAATCGAGGACAATATGTCCTCTTTGGTCTTGTCGATTGCACGGGAGTAGTGATCTCTGTAAACTTGTGTCCCGAAGCATCTACTAAAACCTTTGAAATTGTTTTGGGTTTCTTGGCTGATTTAGGAGTAGAAGCCTTGAGTGAGCTGAAATCGAAGGCTGGTATGAGAACTACCACCTTCCTTTTCCTCGAGTCTACTCAAGCAACCATTGAGGCATGCCAGAGGAAGTTACTACTGTTGTATGGGTTTGGGTTGCACTTGTAGGTGGAGGAATACTTACTGATGGAGTGGGAATAGTCACAAGTGTGGTAGTGGATTCAAGTGAAAAGAGGTGTAGAAGGAGGAGGCATATCTATGATCGTCTTTGTTCCAAAGAGAGAGAGGTGAGAGTCCGAGAAAATGTTGGCCATGGCTGATAAAGAAGAAGGAAAAAGAGGAGGTGGAAGTGGTTGTGAAGGAGGGGGTGCAACTGGTTGTGAAGGAGGAGGTGCAGCTCCTAAAGCCAAAGCATGGGAAGCGAGGGATAAACTTACTTCTGTTGGGCAATCGGAAAATGGTGAAATTAGAGGTTGACTCACCTCTACCTCTAAAGAGATTTCCCCAATTTTTGGTGGTGTTGGTGATTCTGGTACATTCACTATTTCAACTGGAGTGGAAATTGAAGGGGCTTCTTGTTCTCCTCCCTTCTTGACAAATTTGACCTTTATAGGCCTCTTAGAAGAGCTCTTGTCTTTTTCCTTTTTGGAAGGCCCTGCTCCAAATCAACCAACTTTGAAAAACTATCTTCTTTGTAACTCATTCCCAAAGAGGTAAGCCATGCCTTAGTGTGTGAAAGATTTAGAGTTCATCTATCTGCAATATAATATTTTGCACCGATAGACCAATCAATAGTTGGGAAAACATATTGACCCTCATTTAGTCCATCATATGAAGAATCTAAAACACTTTCATTGTCACCGGTACCTTCTAGGATGTCAATGAGATTGAGTTTCCAAATTTCTTCAAGTGTTGATCTCGCTATGATCCTTTTTGTGGACAGTGACTTCATCACGAAGATCAACCTAGATATCTTCTATGCTAGGCACGTGCAAGTACAGGGTTCCATATGACTTAAGAACTCCTCGAAATTTAAACCCATCTCTGGGCTTCATGTGCTTCTTTAACTTGTCCTGAAGCTCATGAACTACGTTCTTGGATTTTACCACCGTTGAGCAGGTATACCTTCCAATAGAAATTGGGAAGGATACGACGTCCTTGTGCTTACTCTGTTGGAACTTGTGAAAATCCAACAATTGCCTGACCAACTCCATCAGGACCAGCTTGTCTCCTAGATATCTAGGCAATCGGAAGGGATCACCTAGGTACATGACCACTCGAAGATACGTGAACTTCTTGAATTGTAAGAAGACACAACCCCATTTTGAAACTTTAGCCCATGCCTCATCAGAGACTCTTGTTTTCCTCAGTTCGGGGTTCATCCTGCAGATGTTCTCGTAAAAGAAAGCATCATTTACTCTTTTGAATTGGTCCTCGACCCCTTCCTTGTTAACTGAGGAAAATACTGATAAATGTGTTCAACTGCCTTGTTCCCCTTTGTGTCCAATCCAGGATAATTCCTCATACCAGCTACTGCATAGGTGACATATGAGGACATATAAAAATTCCCTGTAGACAAGACTGTTTTCATCTGGGAGTCTATCTCATCACTAATAAGACTACCCCAATCAATCCCCTGTTGATTCTTCTTAATGATGATCATGAATTGGTACATCCATCCTTGGAAAATATTTGACTTGGGGAATCCAAAAACCCGGCTCAACAAAGTAATGATATCATTGATCTCTTGAATGAAATCACTTATAGGAACAAATCTTGGAAACTTGGAAACAACCGGATTAGATTTGATCGAAATTCTTATTCACATGTTTAATACAGCCTTCCCGATATTTGTCCCAAGCTTTCTCGGGGATGATTTGAGATCCACGTCCCCATACTCCTCAAATTTAGGTAGTCTGAGAAGGTCATCAAAGTAACCTTCATCTAACTTGACTATGATTTCTCCCGCATGATTTCTTACTGAACGATAAGCAGATTCATAATTCAAAGCACATGCTAAAATGAACTTAGGGCACTTTGGCGAGCGGACATGGGGAATCCAACTGCAAGAGGAAGGCCACTACCAACTATTGATTTCATCCAGGAGGTTTGGGTAGAACTCTTGACTCTATTCCAAAAATCTTCCATGTCTATATTCCCGAGTTATGTATCACAATTTGTTTACCTTATTAGAACAATAGAGGGTTAGGAGGAGTACCTGAAAGGGCTGGTCTTGGTTTAGAATCAAGGTGACCGATGAATACAAGACCACCGTCATTAGACAATATAACCCGTGAAATATAAAACTTCCTTTCGAAGGTTGGCTCTAACCGAATAACACAAATCGGTATTGAATTAAATGTTTTTAGGGAAAGGGTTTTGGTGAAGGCTGGTTGTAAGGTAGTTGTGTTGTTTTTTATAAAGGCTGATAAATGAGTGGGGTTAGGTAATGGGGTGACGAGAAGGACTCGAGAGAATACGGGGGTGTTCTTGGGGTAATGTAAGGGTGGAGGAATGACAGTTAGATGTAGTGTGTTCTTTGGGTAGTAGATCTAGGAATAGACTTATGATGGCGATGGGTTCGAAAATTCAAGAAATGTTATTAAAAGAACGTATAAGACTTACTTACTAGTTATTGATGGAAAATGCAGGTTCTGGGACTGTGATGACGAAGACAGGGCTCAAGTAGGATGATCTGACAATCCAAGATGAGCTATCTCCTCTTCTGATGCTCGGATGAGTGTCACTGGGCTCTAGTTATTCAGTTGCAGTCTTGGGCTTGATGTCCTTCTCTGCAAACTCTTCTTGTTTCTTCACTTGTCTCTGCTCGGCCAAGCAAATCCAGATCCTTCCAATGATTTCTCCTCTTCTCGATCAAATGAAAATCCGATCCTTTGTTTTTGGTTGGAAGTGGTCATTTACAGGGAACCGATGGCGGTTACGCAACCGACGGCGATCGAGTAGAACCGTATCGGTCAGGTCAAAGTGGGCTATTTTTGGTAAAATAGCCAGCTTTCCCTCCTTTTCTCCCGAGGGATTAGTGGCGGGCTTGGTCAAGTCATTATGAGGTTGGTTTTAGGTGCGGGTGAGGAGTAATTAGTCATGGGTGTGGATTTGGACCAAGTTATAGGTCTTAATTAGGTTAGTTTAGGGTTAAGACTAGGTCATGATGAGGTGGCGAAATGAGGTGGCAGGTATGGCGATGTGGATTTATTAATTATAAGGTAATTAATAAATAATTGTGTAAGGTTTAGGTGATGAGGTTAGGTTGCGAAATGAGATGCGGGGCACAGGGTGTCGTAAGACACAAATTTGGTGTCTACATTTAGCCCCTTGTTGTCGTGTAGCTTGTCTTGTTAAAGCTGTACGGACAATAATAAGAAGTGGTTACCCCTGTTAAGGGTATAGGTAATCCCCCTCAAATCTATCACAGATTGAGGTAGCGTGAAATCAGGGATAGGGTTGATAAAGGGTAAATGGTGTTTAGATAATGGTAAGATGGTGGGGTAGGTCCAAGGAAGCAGACGCACGTTGACATGCAGTAGTGCGACCAGGGTACATGATTTGAAGAGCAAACAAGCAATTCATAGGCAAAGGTCGATAGTTTATCCAAACAAGGGTGATATAATCCTGGTATCCAAGGCATAGGAAGTAGCTCCAGGGGATATAACGGGTAAGGTACAGGAACGTTGAGGCATGTTCGGCAGTACCAAATGGTTGGTTTGGTTGAGATAAACGTCACGGTCTTGGTCTAGGCAAAGTTGGTCGACTGATCAAGTCAAGGACCCTAATCATGCTAAAACACAAACAGGTGAGCTCGATTGAACAAAAAGCTACATGATGGGTGGATAAAATTGTATTGTGTTGATGTTGGGCGAGGTATTTAATTGGTGCGGCCTTAGGTCGGGCCAAATGGTTGGGTGCGGCCTTGGGTCGGGCCAATGGTTGGTGCGGCCTTGGGTCGGGCCAATGGGTGGTTGCGGCCTTGGGTCGGGCCAGATGGTTGGTTGCGGCCTTGGTCGGGCCAAATGGTTGGTTATGGCCTTGGGTCGGGCCAAATGGTTGGTTACGGCCTTGGGTCGGGCCAAATGGTTGGTTACTGACCTTGGTCGGGCCTTGGGTGGTTGGTTGGTTGCGGCCTTAGGTCGGGCCAAATGGTTGGTTGGGTCGGCCATGGGTTGGTCGGCCAAATGGTTGGTTGTTGGCGGCAAATTGGTCAGCCAATTGGTTGGTTGCAGCCTTGGGTCGGGCCAATGAAGTTAACAAAGGGTTTTCAGCCAAGGTGGATATAGGCGATGTTGTGAGAAAGGGCGATTAGTAAATAAGGTTAGAAATTGGGGAAGAGGTGGGATAAAACCGATATCGATTGTCTATGACCGATATCGGTTAGGTGACCGATACCGGTTCCTTAGGGCACAATATAACCGATATCGGTTATAGGTCGAAAACCTATAAAAAGAAAAAAACGGCCTGTCATTGTCATATTGTCAATTTGAAAACCAATTTTAGTTGTCTGAGGTCTTGTGGCGAGATTGTTGAGTTTTTCGGCTGAGGTGGCGCTATTTGAGTGGAGAAGTGAGTGATTGGTAGGCCCTAGCGAGGAGGAGGCAGCATTTGATTGGTGGAGGACCCAGCAGAGGAGAGTTAGAGCCATGGCACAGCCAGGAGGAGCTGGAGGTGCTGGACCAGCTGGACCACCACCACCCATCCCACCACGACGACGTGTCGTCATCATACCGGTAGGTTCGAAACCTCTCATTGTGTGAATTTGATGTTGTTAAGCTATTTTTGGGTGTTTGGGTAGGAATCCATGTTTTGGTAAAATAATGAATAAATTGAAGTTATTTGAAAAATGAAGAGGATAGATGGGTGAAAGAGGGCAAGGCGGCAGGGTGGGTAGATTTTTAGGGTGTTTGGGTGGGTAAATAGGGATAAATAGGCAAAAAAAAGATTTGGGGGGCCGCGTCGGTTCGGCCCCACGATTTTTCAGTGACCGATGCCGGTCACTAAGCGACCGGCATCGGTCAAGAAATTTCGGGGCAGGGTGGGTTTGTGGGTGACCGGCGTCGGTCGTACGTCGACCGGCGTCGGTGGAGAGTGGACCGGTGGCGGTCATGGGTGACCGGTACCGGTCCCTAGTTAGGAATATTTATTTTGTTGGTTGGTTTTGTTGTGGTTTGGGGTGTTTGGTGGTTGTTGGGGCTGTTGTTTGGGTGTTTGGTTAGTGGTTTGGGTTTTGTGTTTGTGGGGGTGAAGAGGGAAGGGGTAGAGGTTAATAGGAAGGTTGATTGGTGAGTGGGGTTGTTGTGGGGCTGTGTGTGGTTGGTGTTCGGATAGATTAGGTGTTGGGCATGAATGGGGAGGTGTTAAATTGGTAGGGGCATAGGTAAATGGCGAGAGTAGAGCTGAGTGATTGGTAGGGTGCGAGATAAGGCAAGGGGATATCGTAAAGTTTTTAGGGTAAAATAGGTGGGTGTAGGTGTGTGTTATAGAGTCGGGTTGTGGTCGGGTGGGTAAAAGGGGGTATAGAAGGTTAAAGTAGTTGTTGTTTGAAAGGGTAGGTCTAATGAAGTGGGTGATTTGTGCAGGCACGTCAGCAGCTGACTATGCGGGATAGGATGCCTCCGCTGTTGAGACGGATGTGGCCACACGTGTCCGCGGTGGACTGGGCCATCATGCGCGAGGTGGGACTCGGCGGAGTCCAGCGTTATAGGGCGATAGAGAGGGATCACAGTCTTATGGTCGCCCTCATCGAGAGATGGGATCCGCGACCAATGTGTTCCATCTCCCGACTGGAGAGATGACCATTACCTTGGAGGATGTGTATCGCATCCTTAGATTACCGATCGATGGAGAGGCAGTCTTCCAGGTGGATGCAGAGACAGCCATGGACAGCATCTTACAGGTATTCGGGGATGCAGCCGCGCTATTGACTTATCACAGCGCGAGCATCGCCTATGGGGATATGTATCGTGCCCACCGACATGAGACATGGCTTGCCGTGTTGATGATGATCGGCATTACATGCTTCGCCCTCCCGAACTCAGAGGGAGGCCGCTTTCACATGGCACTGATGGGGGTATTACACGAGATGGTTGAGGAGCATACATGTTATGCTTGGGCACCAGTATACCTGGTGCAGTTATACCGAGAGCTGTGGGGCTACCGCCGGATGAGGTGATTCGGGATTTGCTCTACGTTTTTGTTACACTATTGGGCATATGAGCATATCATATGCATTCGACTAGTAGGGCTGCCCCAGCAGCCAGGGCCACAGGTGATTTATAGATATGGCTTTCAGAGGTGGATGGGGGTCGTGGGCCAGCCACGGGCAGTTCTCACGGATGGGATGTAGCATATTACCGGCACGTATTAGAGGGCGTGACTGCCCTGGATATTGTATGGAGGCCTTACAGAGGTCATCAGCCCCGCGGAGGAGCCCGATCATAGTTGCGGTGGATCCAGTATACATTCTGGATAGCGGGACGGAGGCCGGGAGAGTATGAGCGGATACCCCAGAGAGGGTACGACGACAGTGGGGCTACGACAGGATGAGCCACCTCCCTTCCCTCAGTACCGAGGGATGATGTAGAGGCTCCACTGCCTGCACCACAGCCTATGGACCCAGATTGGTAGCGCGCGGCAGTAGAGGCAAACGATCTGATGGATGACGCCGGGTGTACAGGATCATTTTTGGTATGGTGGGTAGGGGAGAGAGCCGCGAGGAGAGCACAGCCCGCACAACCAGACTTAGCGGCTGTTAGAGCAGAGAGGGACCAGCTCAGAGGATAGGTACAGTTATTACAGGGGTAGCTTGCTGCTGCACAGGCACAGATAGGTGTCCTACAGGGGCAGTTAGCCCAGGCACAAGTACAGCCCAGCCACGACCACCACCACGAGTGCAGTACCGCCACGAGCACCACCACCACAGTGCACCACGAGCACAGCAGCACGAGTACGAGCACTACCACCACACCACCACAGCACCTTGCAGCCAGCAGCTGCACGAGGGTGTGTGGGTAGTAGGCCAGACAGGCCATTGGTATTAGGAGTCGGGGGACCAGCCCCAGCAGCTTTGGTGGCACGGGCCCGGTATATGGAGGCGAGAGCGGAGGCCCGGTACTATCAGGACATCCTTGATGGTACCGGGCTGACTATCAGCCGTATGCGGCGCATAGAGCGGAGACCTCGCGGAGTCAGAGATCCCAGGGTGGTGCAGCTACAGCCGGTGGGTCGGTGACAGGGAGGAGGCGGGAGCCAGGGCCAGGACCCGCAGGGAGAGGTGCTGAGGGCGGTGGGGAGAGTTGAGACATCCCTGGGTCAGAGTTAGATGGTTTTGTGTGTATATTGGATATTAGATAGAGGCACCGGTCTGCGAACCGGTTATGTATAGAGAGGCCTGCGTGCCCACATATGATTCTTTCATTTATTTATTCATTTATTGTATATACCGGCCTGCGAGCCGAGTACGGGTTGTACAGTTGATACCGGCCTGCGAGCCGAGTATATTTTTGATATGAGAGACCGGCCTGCGAGCCGAGTCGATATTTTGACAGTTATTGTTGCGGCCTGCGTGCCGGCTTTGTATTATCATGAGATCACAGAGGCCCCTATGCAGGGCAAGTTGTATATTTGAAACCTTTGGTATATATATATATATATATGATGATTTTGACCCACATGGTGTATATGAAATGGTGTATGTGTTTTGTCGATGGTTTGTCTTATTGAATGTATGATGAGTTTGATCCACATGGTTTATATATTATGGTGTTGATGTCTTTTGTTGATGGCTTTTTGAAATGGAATGTATGTATATATAGATGATGAGTTTAATTGACATGTTGTGTTTATGAAATGTTGTATGTGTTGTGTCGCTGGTTTGTGAAATTGAACGTATGTAGCTGCTGAGTTGGATCCAAATGGTGTATAGATTGATGGTTTTTGATATCGTTTGTTGATGGCTTGTTTGTGTTCGTAATATGGATAGATGATGTTGATGAAATTGTGATGAGATATGGATTTAATGAAAAATTATAGATAATGGTGTTGGTTATGCAGGTAAAAGGGACGGGCGCCACAAATATTTGCAAAAATGAAGAAACGGCTTAGGTTTAAGCAAAAAGGGGACACATGACCGATATCGGTTATGTAACCGATGTCGGTAGCTATATGACCGATAGCGGTTATGTAACCGATATCGGTTATGCCAGAATTATTTTCCTAAAAATAGAATTGCTTGGTTGGCAACTTAAGTTCTTATTTTAGCATTCTTATTTTTAGATGCATGCAACAAGTTAAATATGTGAATGCGACGCTGTTTGACAACTGATACAGGTAATTGCATGAAAGAATTTGAGTGATAAGGAGGAAAGAGATAGGTGAAGTGAGTGTGGGCTGAGATTCAGAAGGTAGAAAGACAAGTTATATTTGAAGAGGGTGGTGAACATGGCTGAATGAGGAGAAGCATCCAGCAGGCAGGGACGAGGGGGAAGACATGTTCCGCCCCAAGCTGCTGCATCCCGAGAGGTAAACTGTTTGGTTGTAATTTGATTCTTGCATGTTTTGTGAATAGGATGAGAGAAGTGTAAGTGGGTAAAGATGAGAAAGAAAAGGTGATAGGCAAGGGTTGGGGATGGGGTGAGTGCTATGGGGTAGGTAGACAGGGTGGTCACGTATGTTTTTAGGTATAAATAGGAGTAAACGGGCAAAATAATTATCGTAGGTGTATGTTTTAAGCAGGGTAAGTATATTTGTGACAGTGACCGGTATCGTTTAGAAATAACCGGTATCGGTTAGCAAACCGGTGTCGGTTATCCATAACCGATATCGGTCACTGTAGGAGTTTCCAGAATTTGAGAAAAAACCCGTGGAGATTTGTTCTATTGAATAATTATGTGTCGTTTTGATGTATGCAGGCGGAAGCAGGGTTAAGGATGAATGATACTGTGCCAGCGTTGTTGTCACGAATCCGAGCGGATGTAACACCAGCTGAATGGGCATTGATAAATCATTTGGGGTTAAGTGGAATCCGCTATTATTCACGAATCGCGCGTAACCATGCTATGTTGCAGGCGTTGATTGAGAGATGGAATCCAGAAAAGAATACCTTCTATCTACCAACAGGGGAGATGACAGTGACTTTGGAAGATGTGTTCCATATTTTGAGACTCCCAATGATAGGAAAAATAGTGTATCGGTGTTTCCTAGCGGGGCGGGCAGCGATAACAACAGTATTCGGTTCAGCTGCGCGAGATTTGACACAGCTGAGGTTTATCATTTACGTATGGTACAATGTATGCAACACACCCTGAGGAAACAAGGTTGGCCGTGCTATTAATGATAGCGGTGGGGTATTATGCATTACCGAGGGTGGAGGGTGGAAGATTTCCCAAAGCATTGATGAGTGTTATTTGGGAAATGATAGAAATGAGCGTGACTTTCGCATGGGCACCCGCATATCTGGCAGAGTTATATAGGGGTTTATGGGCCTGCAAGTGAAAACACAGGACGACACTGGATTGTTCGTACTTATTACATTGTTGGGCCTATGAGCATATTGTTTGTGTGCGTCCAATAGGCCGACCCATCGAGTCGGGAGGCGGAGTGCAAAGGTTGGGATTCAGACGATGGGTCCAGACAGAACAAGAAGCGAGATCCTAGGCCGTGATAGATGACATCGAGTATTATAGACAGGTATGGGAGATGGTGACGATTGCGGATATTTGTTGGAGGCCTTACGGGAACTATATGGTGACAGAGCACATAGCTGAGGAGTTGAGGGGTGTAGAGCGATTGAGGTGGATCGCAGGGCACAGGCCGGGTGAGTACGAGAGGATTCCTCTAGATCACGTGCGGCGACAATTTGGGTTCGTTCAGGATATACCTATGACATATAGACCATACATGAGGATCGACGCCGAGGCAGCATTCTCACCTCCCCGGCCTACACCTCCAGAAGGGCCAGAAGAGATAGCAGCCGATCGTAGGGTAATGGATGCGGGAATGACAGAGGCCTATAGAGTATGGTGGGTAGCAGAGCTGCGAGGTGCACGTGAGCGCCCTGACATAGCTGTGATTACAGCGGAGAGAGATCGTCTGCAGGATTTGGCTCACCAGCTTCAAACACAGGTGAATGAGACAATGGGATTGTTAGAGGTTTCACAGTTACGAGTGGAGAGACTGGAGGCAAGATTCCTCCACGAGAGGACGTATTCGTATGTTACAGGAGATGTTGGCGGATCAGTGGGAGGAACCAATGGCAGTGGCACCTTTGAGGATGGAGAGGCCAATGGAGGGGCATCGACGATCATGATCACCACCTGATTCGGGAGGAGGTGCAAGGGTCTAAGTGAATTTCATAGGAATATAAGAATAAATAAGGATGCCGACCTGTGAGTCGATGATAGAGAAGATGTATTTGTTTAACATCTAAAATAAAACTAAAGATGTATGTTGTTTTGAGTGATGATAATAATAAGAATGGTTGTGTTTTGAATGTTGTTTTTGTTTTGTTTGAAAAGGATAAAGATGAATGTTGGCAAATAGAAATACACAAAAAAATATTTATATTTAGAACACATGATAGGGTATGGTAGGGGATGGTCGAGCTAACCTTGGGAGACCCCATGTCTCCTAAGTGCTGCCTACATAGCCCATTGCACAAAGCAAGGAAGGGCCTCAGACCGATGTAGTTCTCCCTTAGGACCAGGGAGAGGTGAATTCAGGCAATTTGGTTATGGTTAGGCAATTTGTTGGTTGGTAAAAATTTGATGTTGGTAGGGTAATGTTGTTGGTGTTGGTAGGGTAATGTTGTTGGTGTAGGTATAGGTGAAGCGAAAGTTAGCATACCCAAGCAGTAGGGAATCGTGTCCTGATTAAGGTCAACACACAATCCTAGAGTCGAGAAAAAGAGGCCAGAGTGTCCCGTAGTTGAGAAGAGCTAAACAAACCACATATTAATGTAGGATGAGCTTGAGTCCCTAGGTACCTTGCATAGGCGAGAAGTCGATAGGTGAAAAGAGTGGTATAATCACAATATATCGGATATACGTCACGTCCCTTGAGTTTTGTTGTTTTGACAAATGGTGAGGTGAGGTGATTGATGTGGGCGAGGGTGCAGAGAACTTATTATAAGATGATTATTCTGACAAAAGAGAACCAAACCTAAATAGACAAGTCCATGACTCAAAAGTGTTTTGAAATACTGCTTTTATTTTTATTTTATTTTTCTGGATATAGACTGATCGATGCGGGAAGTCTACATGGGATATGTATTTTGTTGTTCTTGAGGTCTTCACGAAGCTGATCAATGCGAGAAGCTTCTGATAAAGGCTGTTGTGTATAGCTGTCCTTCAAGGGAGCGATCTATTTATAATGTAGCCGGTGTTTATGTATAGCCGTCCTTCGGGAGCAATCTATATATAAGAGCAGCAATAGTTTGTATATAGTTCCTTCAAGGAGGTAATTTAGAGGTCTAGATGTTTAGAGGTCTAGATGTCCGTTGGGCATAAAGCATCTAGTTTTGTAGGAAGTTTGACTCAAGAAAATCCCATAAGTGTTTTAATTAAGAATGTGTCATTTTGATACTTTGAAGTCATGGACTAGACTAAAAAGGGAAGGCATCTTTTAAGGGGAGGTGATAATCAAACCATGTGAGCTTGATTTGATTTTGAGATGCAAGAAACAAAGTGTATGCGGTGGTAAATGAGCTCAAGGGACGAGCGTAAGGTAGATAAGAAGTGACACAACACTGAATTCAACAGTAGAATGGTCGAAGATGCAAGGCATTAAGGGGCTCAGGCTCAGGTTTACCATTAAGTGAAGCTAAACGATAAGTGCCTGATCCATAAGTGTGAGTGATAATGTAAGGCCCAATCCAATTAGGAGCAAATTTTCCACGTTTGCTCTTTTCTAGTTTGGTTACATGTTGATTCTCTTTGAGGACAAGATCACCAACCTTAAAGGTACGCTCATGAATTCGCTTATCATAAGCACGCTTGATGCGTTTTTGATAGATTTGAAGGTGGTCAAGAGCCGTAAGACGACGCTCGTCAAGAAGCTCTAATTGGGCTAACCGCTCTTGGCGAAATCATCGTTGGTGAGAATATTCTGAAGAGATATTCTGAGGGAGGGTATTTGTATTTCGAGAGGCAAGACAGCCTCGGTACCATATACCAAAGAAAATGGTGTGGCATTAGTGGAGGTACGAATGCTAGTACGATAAGCCCAAAGGGCAAAGGGAATGTGATCATGCCAATTTCTTCCAGAATCATTAACAACTTTCATGAGGATTTTGGTTAGGGTTTTATTAGAAGATTCAGCTTGACCATTGGCCTGTGGATAGTAAGGTGATGAGAAACTAAGTTTGATACCAAAGTTGTCACAAAGGTCTTGTAACAACTTATTTTTGAAAGATTTACCATTATCTGTTATTAGGCGATGAGGAATACCAAAACGACAGATAATGTGATGGTTAACGAATTCGACAATTTTTTCTTTTTTGGTTGAAATGAGTGGAATGGCCTCCACCCATTTTGTGTAATATTCGGTTGCCGTGATTATCCAACGGTGACGTTGCGAAGAGGGCGGGTGAATCTCACCAATAAGGTCTAAACCCCATTGTGAGAAAGGCCAAAGATCTCGTGCGACTTGTAGCGGATGGCTAGGAGTATGTTGAAGGTTGGCATGTTGTTGACACATAACACAACGCTTAACATATTCGTAGCAGTCGTTATTAAGAGTAGGCCAATAATAACCTAGGCGAAGGATTCATTTAGCCACGGCAAGGCCACTAAAATGTCCACCACAAATACCGTCATGGACCTGTTGGATGGTATAGGTGACCTCCGCACCGGTTAGACATCGAAGGAGGATGCCATCAAAGCCACGTTTATAAAGGAGTCCCCCCATGATGACATAACGAGAAACACGTTTAAGAAAAGCACGTTTTCCAGTACTAGTAAGGTCAGGTGGGAGAACGGAGGTTGTAAGGTAGTCGTGAAATTGGTGGTACCAGGTATCCTGTGAATTAGCAGACACATTATTTATCATACAAACAACCGGGGCTGAGTAGGATGGGGCAAAGAGTTGTTGGACCAAGATGAATATGTCAGAGTCAGTTGGTGAGGCAGGAATTTGCGAGGCTAAGCAAGCCATAGTATCCGTAAATTTGTTAGTGGAGCGGGGAATGGTCTGGATAGAATAACGAGTAAATGAGGTCAAAAGTGAATCCACGTAATGTTTGTACTTTTGAAGTTCCTCATTTTTACATTGGTAGATGCCCATAACTTGATTGACTACCAATTGAGAGTCGCCAAAAATATTAATAGATTTGACACCTAAGTGTAACGTAACCTGGAGACCCAAAACAAGGGCCTCGTATTCCGCTGTATTATTAGTGCAGGGGAAATCGAGCCGGAATGAAAGAGGCATAGGTTCAATCAAGAGGAATGAGAACAATGCCGGCCCCTCCCCGCTACTGGCATTTGGATCCATCGAAGAAGAGGGTCATTGGATACGACTCTTCCCTGAGTGAAAGAGTGGCGATGAGTTCGTCGGGAAATTAAAATTGGTAAATTGTTCCCTAGGTAAAGGGGCCTCCGCAAGTTGGTCCGCAATAGTTTGTCCTTTGATTGACTTCTGTTGTACAAACTCAAGGTCGAGGTCAGCGAGGAGCATAAGCCATCGGGTGATGCGTTGGTTTAGATGTGGTTTGGCATACATATAATGAATGGGGTCCGCGTTGGTGATGACAAAAGTTTTGTGATTCAGGAGGTAGTGTCGGAGTTTGGTGGCTACGAATGATAGGGCTAGGCACAATTTTTCTACATGTGTATACCTAGTCTCGTAATCCATGAGAGTACGACTTATATAATAAACGGCTTGTTCTCGACGTGCCGAGTCCCGATGTGCGAGCATGGCTCCTATAGCATGGTCAGTGGCAGAAAGGTAAAGGTAGAAAGGGCGATCATCCTGAGGTGGGATAAGCACGGGTGGCTGCAAGAGATAGGCTTTGAGAGCTTCAAAGGCTTGGTGACACTCTTCGCTCCATTGAAAGGCAATGTCCTTTTTAAGAAGGTGATGGAAAGGTTGACATCGATCCGAGAGTTGGGAGATGAAACGCCGGATGGATTGAAGTTTACCCTGCAAACTACGTAATTGTTTGAGGTTTTTGGGTGGGGGCATTTCTAGGATAGCTTTGACTTTAGATGGATCGACCTCAATGCCACGCAAAGAGACGATAAAGCCAAGAAGTTTTCCCGAAAGAACACCAAAGACACATTTCTTTGGTTGAAGCCGGACCGAATATTGTAACAGGCGATCGAAAATAATGGTTAAAACATCGAGATGTTCACTGCGATGTTTAGATTTTCCAAGAAGATCATCGACATAATCCTCAAGGATAGTGTGCATAATGTCATGAAAAATGTAAGTCATAGCCCGCTGATAGGTCGCACCAGCATTCTTAAGGCCAAACGGCATGACACGATAACAGAAGGTTCCCCAAGGAGTTATGAAGGTAGTTTTATGTTGATCGGCCGGGGCTACCAAAATTTGATTGTATCCCGAAAAGCCATCCATGAGAGAAAGCATTTCATGGCCCGCAGTGAGATCAACAAGTTGATCAATACTTGGGAGGGGGAAGTCATCCTTGGGGCAAGCGAGGTTAAGGTCTCGGAAATCCATGCATATCCGAAGTCCCCCCGTCGCTTTAGTGACAGGTACGATGTTAGAAATCCATTGAGGATAGTCAATAGGCAAGATGAAGGAAACAGAAAGGAGTCGTTGAAGCTCTTCTTTGACCAAGAGGGCAATGCGTGGATGCATTTTTCTCAGTTTCTGTTTGACTGGTTTGGAATCGGGTTTTAGGGTAATGTTATGGACAGCAATGTCAGGATCAATTCCTGGCATGTCAGCGTAGGACCAAGCGAAAGCTTGGTTGCGGGTACGGAGAAAGGTAGTAAAGGCGGCTTGTTCTGATGTGTTAAGGGATTGTCCGATCTTCACAACGTGAGGATCCTCCTCTGTGTGGATGTTGATTTCTATAGTCGACTCATTCAACATGGTTTGAGTTTCAGATGGTAAGGCACGTTGAATATAGGAGTCATCCGCACCAAGGTAAGTGAGGATGGAGTCGTCATCCTGGCACTCAACAACATTAATCGAAGGCGAATCCTCTTCGATCATGTCTGGATACAGAAGGGGAAGAGAAGATGGGTCCTCATTATCGCGTTGATAAGTGAGAGGACCTAGGAAGATAGCATTTATGAAAAAAAAAAGTTAGGAGGGATAGATTCAGGGTCTATCGACTCTGTGGGTGATGATGGAAAATGGGTGATGATGGTTTGGTAGGGGTGACGTCGTCATCTTCCAGGATACAACTGACACGAGGTTTCTCCGGTGTAAGTGTTTCAGGAAAACCGAGACCACTACGATCATTGTGTTTGCGTGTAGTCACGGGAATGAGTGTATGTCGGCCTTGTTCATAAAGACCAAAACCAAAGCCTTTCCAAGCACAACGAGTCAAGAAGGTGAGGGCGAAACGACGATTTGTCAAGTATTGAAAATCAGATTGGAAGGGAACCACACCAAGAGGAGGTTCAGGGGTAACGGAGGATGCGTCAACACCCCCATATGTTAGGTTGGTGCGGCAATGGGGTGGTCCGTAAGAGATTACCTCCCCCACGCGACGGTCGTAGGTAGGATGCGCATGTAACTGTCCGTACTCCTGCGGGGTATGGAAAGAGCTAACGTTATATAGGTGGTATTCCCCCAGAGTAAGGCGTTGAAAAACATCTACTAAGGGGTCGGAGGTTGGGATGTTATCTGCGGGAAAGGAAGTGGTATTTGTGACGGTGGTTTCATTGGTTGAAGGTGTAGGTGTGGTTGAAGTGGATGGTTGGGTTGGATGAATGGGTGTCTTGACTGGTACAAGCACATCATTAGGGCGATACAACATATTGCAGGTTTTGAAGGGGGGAGGATCAGCTTTTACGGTGTAGGACTTTCCCTCGTACTCAAATTTTATGCATCTATGTAAGGTGGAAGGAACGCATCCCATAGCCCGGATCCAAGGGCGGCCTAACAACATATTGTATTGGAACTCTCCTTCAAGGACATAGAAGAGTTCGGGTAAAGTACGTGGTCCTACACGAATATTAAGGATCATGGTGCCTAAGGTAGAAGTAATAGCATCATTGAATGACCGCAACATGATGGGGTTGGCACACATGCAGCTAGAAGGGATATTCATTTGTTGGAAGGCTTTTGAAGAGATGATGTTTAGGCTAGCGCCCCCATCAATCATAACACGACGTACCCGAATGTCCCGGACATAAGCTGAGATGAAAAGAGCAGGGTCAGGATCTTCAGCACCAAAGTCGATAATTTCGTCTTCGAGAAACCGACGAAGAATGGCGGCTTGCTTGCGAGAGAGGCAAGTGGTTGGGGAGATAGATTGTTTGGTGAGTGAAGCAACGTGATTGGGTGTTAGAATAGAGGTAACAGCAAGGTTTCATTAGGTAAGACCTCTATCCCTTGAAGGATTTCAACGAGAGCTTGTCGATGAGATTCAGAAGTCTGAATGAGATCATACAGTGTCATTTTTACAGGTGATTGGTGAAGTTGTTTGATCATGGTTCGGTGGGCAATTCCATTAGAGATGGGGTAGGCGGGTCCACGAATAACCACTTTAGGTGGTGGTGCGATCGGGATGGTGGACGGAGAAAGAGATGCCGCAGGTGTGTTTTCTTTCGTTTTCCCATTGTTTTTCTGCCCTCGAGTAGCAACACTAATCATATTGATCTCGTGAATACGAGAGGAGGAAGACGGTAGGGATAGGTCATGGTCTTCGAGAGGTGGGGCTGTAATAATGATAGATCTTGGTGAGGCGGGGACAGGTGGTATAGGAGAGGGAATTGAAGCTAAAGGTCTCTCTCTTCGTAAGTTGTCTTTCTTAACTTTTCTATCTGAGAGAGGTGACTGACGAAGTATGGCTTTCAACGCTTTGCATCCCTCTACGTCATGTCCTGGTGTGCGGTGGTAAGCATAGATTTTAGACTCATCGTAACCTATAGGTCGAGGTTTAGATGGATCATAAGGTCTAAGTGGGGGTAGGGAAATGGTCGCATTCTCTACCAACATAGCAAGGATTTTGGCGTAAGACCCTTTGAGTGGGTCAAAGTCAGAGGAAGAGGAGGCTATTGACTGGGTCGATTCTGGTGATGACGTGGTATGGTTGGTTTGTATGGGTGGTGGTTTAGCCAAGGAGTTTTGATAATGGGTTTTAACTAAACGTGGCTTCTTTGGCGCAGAAGCTATGTTTAGCTGGTTGGATGATGAGGCCACAGATGATGTGGTATTAGAAAACAACCACGGAGAAATAGGAGTGACAGAAAACAAATCTTTTGATGATGGAATTTGTTTAGGGTTGATAGGTGGACAGGATACGTGGGGTGACGGTGTTGCTATACCCTTGGATTTCTGTATGGGTGCAGAAGGCGTAGGTCGCTTTAAAGAAAACGCAGGAGGTATGATATATTGATGCAAGGTAGAGGGATGGGGTCCCAATATGGAAGGTAGGTGTGACGACGAGGGTTTTAGTTGTGATAGCGGCATAGATTGAGGAGATTGAGTCTGTCTCCTAATGGGATGGATGGCTTTATTTTTAGATAAATCAAGCCGCTTAGGTGGGTGTGTTAGACTGGGTATTGGTGAGGTCCCAAGCGTAGGGGAAGATTTGGTTAGGTTAATAGAAGTGGATGAGGTATTTGGTAGAGATGAGGGGGGTGAAGATGAGGACATAGGCATTTTAAGCTTCTGTAAACACTTCGGGTATATGGTAGAGGCATCTGGATCGGTCATCTGCATTTGAGTAGAATATGGCGTACTCAAACGTTCCCATAGGACTCATCTATCTTCTGGGGAATGACAGTCCTCACGTGTGAATAGGAACTTTTGTATGGAAGAAAGGTGGGTTGTGATTCCGGTCCACTGTGGGTGTGATACAGGGGGTAGATGAGGCACTGTATCAATGGGCGTTAAGAGGTCAACCGGTTGCTGAAAAGATTTAGGCGATGAAGAACTAATAGGTAGGAGGGCGTGTTTGAGAGAATCCGTCATGTTTAAAGAATGTGGTGATGTCGGTTCAAGAGGTTTCTCATCTAAGGATGACAAAAGAAGTGGCGAGCCTTCCTCTTGTACAGCAAGAATGGTAGGAGGAGACGTTTGGGAAATAGATAAATTAGATAACATCCGCTCACAGTCTTGCAAGGATGTGGTGTAAGAAGGCTCATTTGTGAGAAGGGAACTCTGGTGGTTAATTCCTTGATGGGTAAAGGAACGGTGAGGATTTCAGTTTGTCTTGATGGTGAGGAAGGGGGTTCGGGTTCCTGCGTTAGTGAAGAGGCTTGGTTCAGAATTTGTTCGATAGAGGTTTTTGGCTGGGCGTCGAAGACTGCATGGATCTCATGAACACTCTCCTCGGCTAAGATATCTTGATTTATGTTACTGTTAGAGGAATGATTTGGGAATGGTTTGTTGAATATTTTCAAATTTCGGTTAGCAGGGGCGTTAGGATTATCGAGGGCTATATCCCCCGCATCAACCATTTCCTGCACTATGTTTTTCAACATCTTGCAGTTTTCATGACTGTGTCCCTTCACGCGGTGGAAGTTACAGAAGTCATTTTCTTTGTACCAAGAAGGTATGGCGCGAGTGGAATCAAACCCGGAGTGAGGTTTAACAGGAGGTAAGGTAATGGCTCCTGCTTTAAGCAATTTTTCCAATATCACACCATATGTTTCTCCCAAGGGAGTGTAGTTGATGGGCTCTGCTTTATACTTATAGGTGGTTTTTGGCGGGGTATTAGACGGTGGTTGGGATTTGACCATCACCGCGTGCACGGCTCCTTTTGATTTCGAAGCAGTCGATGGGTGAGGATTGGTGGTGTTAGGTTTGTTGGTGGAATCTTGGGTTCGGAAATTGGGGTTTTTGTTGCGCAACCGCAATTTCTCTTCCTCTAAGGCTCGAATCTCTAGTTTTCGAGCCATAGTAAAGGCCTCGTCAAATGTACGGAAAGTTTGAATTTGGAGGGTAGGAGAGATGTGCTTAGCGCAGGCCCGCGTAAAGAGTTCAATAAGTTCAGCCTGAGGCAAGGCATACGTAAGTTGGTTGATAAGGCCCCGCCATCGTCCAATGAAATCTGCGATAGATTCGTCTTCAAATTGTCGGATGGCATAGAGGTCGGTGATAGATACTTTCTTGGCAATGTTAATGGAGAAATGATCCAAGAAAGATTGGGCTAGCTGGTTAAAAGAGAAGATTGAGTGCTGGGTTAAAGCACTGTACCACTCCAAGGCGGGTCCTGATAAGGACATGGGAAAGGTGCGGAGTAGTAAAGCGTCGTCGTGAGCAATCAGATAGCAGGCATGTCTAAATGATCGCAAGTGTTGTTGAGGGTCCTCCTTACTATTAAAACGGGTAAATTTTGGTAATTCCCATTGAGGAGGATATGAATGAAGGGGGACTGAAGGGTGGATAGGCTCCCGAACAAACTTGCTCGTATGTCAAGGTGCTACGACTTCCTGAAACAGAAGCCTCCAGATTTTGCATTTTGTCCATCATTTGTTTAATTAAATCAGTAGTTGGATGAGATGATGGTGTGGTTGTGGTAAACGGAGGAAAATTGGGCCAAGGGCCACCGCTAGACAATGGTGGGGTTAAATGTTGATAAGGTATGGAGGATGAATGTGTTGAGGCGACCGAATAGGGATGTCCTATATAAGACGTTGAGGTTACCGGATATGTGTGTGGAAATGAAAAGGTGGGCGGAGCTTGAGAAGGAAAGCTCGTGTGGATAGGTGGCAGAGAGCAAGTCATGAACGGAACAGTCTGCAAGAGAGACGAGGTAGGAGCAGTCGGCGGTAATGACATGTTGGGCCCAAGATTAACCAAAGGAAAGCCAATATGTGCCGTATGAACCCCTGAAGCTGCTGAGGTAGGAGACGGGACTAAGGATGCGGAAGGCAAAGCGGAGTTATCAGGCGGAGAAGGAGCTAAATGAGTAGCTATACTGATAGGCATGCCAACAAGGAGTTGACCATCGGGTGTACGGTCAGGGGCATGAGACAAATAGTATTGTACAGCGCTAGGATTAGCATCCAGAAATTTGGCAAATTCTTTATCTCCTACAGGAATTTTAGGAACCTCGTTGGTGTCCGTAGGATTCCCCACAGAATGTGAAGGGGGTGATTCAGGCAAAGGCACAGAGCAAGCATGTGAAACCATGGTGGCGGCTTGCTTTTGAGTGATAACAACCATGGACAGGAGTACACAGTAGGGTTTCTTTCTATCAGGAACAGAAACAGACAAGAAGATGTTTGAAATTGGTAGGTTGCTGGTTTGTCAGGAACTGTAAAAGACAGTAACCGATATCGGCCAGATAACCGATGTCGGTCAGGCTATAGCCGGCGTCGGTAAGCTAACCGATGTCGGTATAATAGAACTGGTGTAAGAAGCAGTAAGAAGTTGTTGATTTGGTGTTAATAGTAATTAATATGCCTACCAAACTGTTCTGTAGTGATCACAGAAAATAGTGTATGACAGAGAAACAGAACGGAAAACAAGCAAGAATGCACAAACAAATTAACAGACTAACCCTAGGGTTAATTTTAATCAATTTGGGCTTATGCCTTTAGACGCAGAATGATGTCAATCCTAAACAAAAGACTTAGGGGAAATGTCAAGTTTGTTTTGGCTTATAAGGTTACCTCAATCGGGCGGAGGAATACCGTGGAAAAGGGGGGATGTTTTGAGCTATTGTGTTAATTATGAAGTGATTCGGTATGTGTTGTGCAGTGAAAGTAAGATTAATTTCCTGTCAATACCATGGAAATCACCCCCACGTGTACGACCTATTACTTAGTCTATGTTCACTAGAATTGAAAACAACAAGCAAGAATGTAATGCACGTGTTTTAAACCCAAATCGAAAATGATATTCGATGAAGCAAAGAAGATGACTTTCACTAATGCAAAAATGGGAAAGCAAGACAAATTCTTTTACTAAATATAACAAAAACAACAAACAGCAAGTATGCTCCCCAAATGAAAGCAAGCAAGAGAAACAGAAACCCGAAATGGGTCCCACCGGGCGTGCCAAAATGTTTCGCACGGAATGTTTCAGCTCTGTGGAATAGACTTGCTTCTATCCTATCATTCCTTTAAGAAATAGATAAGGTTAGGGTTAGGAGGAATACCTGTTGAATGTCGAGAGGGTGTGCGCGTACCGTAGAGAAAGATCAGATCGACTGCGAAGAACTCCTTTTTGTCTGGGAAGGACTACTGCAAAATAAGAATACAAGACCACCAGATTTTGATTAGACAATAAATGAGGGAACTGCCTTGGGCCCAGGAAATATAAAACTTCCTTTCGAAGGTGGTCAGTTCCCCTGCTAATATGAATTAACACAAATTCTAACAAATAAGCTATTGTCCAATTACAATTTGTTTACCTTATTAGAACAATAGAGAAAGGGCTGGTCTTGGTTTAGAATCAAGGTGACCGATGCCGGTCACTATAACCGGTACCGGTTGGCTCTAACCGATATCGGTAGGGGCAATGTTTTAGGGGCTTTTGGTGAAGGCTGGTTGTAAGGTAGTTGTGTTGTTTTATAAGGCTGATAAATGAGTGGGGTTAGGTAATGGGGTGATGAGAAGGACTCAGAGAATACGGGGGGTGTTCTTGGGGGTAATGTAAGGGTGGAGGAATGACAGTTAGATGTAGTGTGTTGCTGGGTAGTAGATCTAGGAATAGACTTATGATGGCAGTGGTTCAGAAATTCAAGAAATGTTATTAAAAGAACGTATAAGACTTACTTACTAGTTATTGATGGAAAATGCAGTTTGGGACTGTGATGACGAAGACAGGGCTCAAGTAGGATGATCTGACAATCCAAGATGAGCTATCTCCTCTTCTGATGCTCGGATGAGTGTCACTGGGCTCTGGTTATTCAGTTGCAGTCTTGGGCTTGATGTCCTTCTCTGCAAACTCTTCTTGTTTCTTCACTTGTCTCTGCTCGGCCAAGCAAAATCCGAGATCCTTCCAATGATTTCTCCTCTTCTCGATCAAATGAAAATCCGATCCTTTGTTTTTGGTTGGAAGTGGTCATTTACAGGGAACCGATGGCGGTTACGCAACCGACGGCGATCGAGTAGGAACCGGTATCGGTCAGGTCAAAGCGGGCTATTTTTGGTAAAATAGCCAGCTTTCCCTCCTTTTCTCCCGAGGGATTAGTGGCGGGCTTGGTCAAGTCATTATGAGGTTGGTTTTAGGTGCGGGTGAGGAGTAATTAGTCATGGGTGTGGATTTGGACCAAGTTATAGGTCTTAATTAGGTTAGTTTAGGGTTAAGACTAGGTCATGATGAGGTGGCGAAATGAGGTGGCAGGTATGGCGATGTGGATTTTGGATTTTTGTCTTCTTCTTCTCTTCTTTAAAATACAAAAGGCATATTCCAAGGAATAAAAATAGGCAAAGCACCCTAAGGGTGAACTTTTAATCAATGATTTCTATTTGGAATACAACTCAAAAGAAGAAGAAAAACCTAAAACCCTAAACCTAAAAAGAAAACAGGAAAGAAAGGAAAAGATGCAAAGGACATCACAAAAACATTTTCAACAAAACTTCACAAGCAAAAGGTAGAGTAAATACCTTCAGCAAATTTGAAAAATAATTGAAAATGGATCACGTGAGCGAGCATGAGATCAAATCAGGTTCGGAGGTTGAGAGAGCATGTAGGAGAAAATCCACGCAACCAAAAGCACAAAAGATAAAAATGACATGTAAATCCATCTATTTATAAAGACCCACATTTATTACATTTCACTTGACACGTGTGCCAACTACCCTACAACTTGGCATGAATGCCATGTCATCGTGTTTGGATTGTCTGAAACTCGACACACTGCGTGATATGTCGAGATGTTTGAAGGTTCTGCAAACCCAACATAAGGGAGATGATATGTCGAGATGTTTGAAGTTTCTCCAAACCCGACACAAGGGATTTGGATTGGGTTTCGGGTTTTGGAAGTCATGTGACATGAAACATGTTTTTGATCACGCATGTTCCGATGCTTAGAGTTCTGAAAACCCGACATAAAGGAGTTGAATCGGGTTTTGGGTTTTGGGAAACAATGAGCATCTTGCATGTAAATAACCTGTTTGCATGTTGTTGAAACCCGAAAACTTGAAATACTCTTCAAACAGGTATTTTAGTCAATTTTTTCAAAAATTCTATGGTTATCCTGATTTTAGTTGGAATCACTAAAATGGGATAATAGCTGGCTCTAGTTGGGGACTTTCTTTGTAATGACAAAGGAAGAGAACTCAAAATTTCTGGCTTTATCCATTGGGCTACAAAGTCTAGAAGAAAGAAGAGAACCAAAACAAACAAAGAAAGAAAGAAAACAAAAGCAAACACACGACAGAAATAAATTATGTACAATACAAGAGAGCATCTTGCATTACTGATGGAACAACTTCAGATGTTGACCACTGAAAGGTAAAGGGAGCAACTCTCCATCAAGATATGATAGACAGAAGCTATTTTCACCATTTAGCTGATGAATCTTGAAAGGTCCTTTCCACAAAGAATCAAAATTTCCATGCATTCCTTTCTGTCTCCTTCTCTTATCCCAAAGAAGCATCAGATCTCCAATTTGAAAGTCACATTGCTTTGATTTTTTATCAAATATCTTCTTTACTTTTCTCTCGATGATCTGCGCAATGCGATCAATCACCTTGCTTCATTCCTCTTCTAGCCGAAACTAGGTACATCACCCTTTTCTCAATATATTTTTGAAAAGTCTCATCTTCGACCGCCTTGCCAACTACAAGGTGGGGTTCCCACGAAATGGGAATTTCAACATCAATTCCATACAACACTTGGAAAGGGGACATTCCAATAGCTCGCTTTAGGGTAATACGATCTACCCATAACACATCATACAATGCTTTGTGCCATGTCCTCTGGTTTTCATCCACTAGCTTTCTAATTATGGTGACCAGGTTCTTGTTGCTAGATTCAACTTGACCATTGCCTTGAGGATAATAGTCAGATGAGTGAGCCAGGGTGATCCCAAATCCATAAAAAAATTTTGTCAGCTTGTGTGACGATAAATTGGAGGCGTTATCAGCCACAATCTTGTGAGGCACACCAAATCTGACAATTATATTTTCTTTAAGGAATTTGCACACGGCTTCTAAGGTTACCTGCTTGATTGGCGTAGCTTCCACCCACTTGGTGAAATAGTCTCAGAAAGTAGCAGTGATGAGCATGTAATTGTGTCCACACTAGAGGCGTGGATTCAACATTCCAATGAAATCAATTCCCCACTGGCGAAAAGGTTCTTCGATCACTACGGGCTTCAAGGGAAGAGTTATAGTTAGCTTAGGGCGACCAACAAAATGTTGACAAGCTTCACACTTGGATACCCATTCTCTTGAATCTCAAAAGAGAGTAGACCAATAGTACCTGGCCCGTAAGATATTATAAGCTATCACAAAAGATGAGAAATTTCGTCCACATGCTAGACTATGGAAGGACTTTAGTAACCTCACCTACTGTGACTTATCAACACAGCGCATGGATACACCATCAATTCCTGTCTTATATATTCCATTATCCCACAGGATGTATCTTGTAGATCTTAACTTAACTCTCCTCTTCTCCTTTTGGCTTAAATGTAGGGGGCATTCACCATAAGTTAGAAAGAAAGCAATATTTGTGTACCATTCGTCAGTTGTGTTCACGAAAAACACCATGGGAAAATTTGAAGAGGTATCTTCAATTTTTTCACATTCTCGTCTCCAAAGATTATTGTCTATAATCAATTGGCACAGGCCCCTTCCTTGTACCAACTTGGTAGGTATGATGTCCAAGTCATACTCTTGAACTTTAGCTATCCAGATTACCCCCGTTGACTACCCAGCCTTGTTGAGTCAAAATGGATTTAATCGCAGTATCGGGAACGAGAACGAGGGTGTGAGAACTCATCACATAGTATCTGAAATGTTTCACTACTCGTACCACTGCATAAGCATGATTTTCAATTTGTGTCATTTTCAGTTCATGTTCCTTGAATGGGCAGCTCATGAAAGTGATAGGAGCTTCAATGCCTTCTTCGTTCTCCCGCATTAGGATTGCGACAGTGTGTGTGTGGAAGCGTAGTTGTACATGATAAAATATTTTTTGAAATCTGGACATACGAATGAGCATGAGAAATTACCTTTTGACTTCATCAAATGCAAGCTTCCCTTTAGTACTCCATTGAAATGGAGTTTTACCTTTCATCATCCCAAGGATATCCTTGGTTTTATCAAAAGTTAGGTACGAACCTCCTTAGGAAATTAACCTTTCCAAAAAGGAATGAACTCCGCTTTGCTTGTAGGTAGGGTAAGGCTTTAAATGGCCTTTACCATCTCTAGGTCGATCTTGGTTCCTTCTCTAGTGACAATATGACCCAAAAAATTTCCCTCTTTTACTCCAAACATATACTTCTTAGGATTTAATGAAATCCTGTGACACCTGCATCTCAAGAGTACCTGCTCTAGATGATCATAATGATCACTCCGTTTTTAGAGAAAATGGTCAAGTCATACAAATATACAACTATAACTTTGCCCATCAAATATCTGAAAGCCAAGTCCATAGCTCTCTTAAATGTGGCCTCAGTTTTAATCAAACTGAAAGGCATCCTCCTATAAGCAAAGGTCCCAGGTTGTGAAGGCCGTTTTATGCTGATCCTCGGAGGCTACCTCAACTTGGTTATATCCTAAAAATCCATCGAGAATGGATAGCATTTCGATCTAGTAATAGTCATGAACACCCGATCTATGATAGGCAAGGGATAGTTGTCCTTTAATAAAGACTAATTTAGGTTTCGAAAATCAACACAAATCTAAATTTCGCCATTCTTCTTCCTAACAGGGATGATGTTAGCAACCCAGGTAGAATGGTGGATTGGAAAGATAATTCTTGCGTCTAACATCTTCTAAATTTCTATAAGAATAGTCCTTGAGATCTTAGGGTTGTAATGTCTTTGCTTCGCTTGTGTGGTTGTCAACACCAATCCGGCACAATAATAATTCTTCACCGGGAAATCCTCATGCTATGATTATTAACTAATGCACAACTCTTAGTTTGGTGGATGTAATCTGGAAACACAACAACAAACATAACACAAGAATACCATAGACTATGATAAGAAGGAATAATGATAAATCTAAAATATCAGTGTAAATTATAATATCAACATGAAATTGTTACAATCTCACCCATGAGGTTCTTCAAGTGTTATTAACTTCACTTGCCTTCAAACAATAACTATGGGAGAAACTTCACAATTACACCTCTTAATGGCTTCTTTAACACACCTTCAAAAATGATGGCTTCCTTTACACACTTACTCATACAATATTTCTCACTACTTCTCTCTATGCTAAATGAGGGGGGGTGGCCTCTTTATTTATAGGAATTCAGGCTTATCCACCTTATCTCTAAGATAGGATAGGAAATCTCTTCCATCCAATCATATTCCATGCCTAAACTCTTGCCTTTACATGTAGGCTTATCTTCTAAGATAAGATAAACCTTATCATCTCACATGGGTTCCACCTTTTTAGAATTTTCCACAAATAAAATATACAAAATATTTATGACATCACTCTTTGTCCTTATTACAAATATAATATTTCTAATTCCTAATCATGTAGACCCTACTTCTCTACTTATCCCAACTTTGACATTTTAACATTACCGAACCACTTACGACAAATATTTACTTTTTACAACATTCCTATTGTACTTTGACTGTTACCATACTCTACATTATTGGCGGCACCGTACTGACGGTGCCGTTATCTTCTATTGGATGCCACTACTAATTATACTTAACAACATCCTATTCCTAATACATACATTAATAAAATAGAAATTACGGAGGAAAATTTTAATGTCGATGTGGTTTAACTTCATGCTTCAAGGGAATGCTATGTTGCACATTTTGGGCTTGAAGGATTTTAAATATGCATAGGACCAGGCCAAGACATCCATATATCTCTTTAGGAGTGAAGTGAATTTTCCTTCTCCTCGGGAAATAGCATTTCTGATATTTACCATCCTTGGTTGATCGGAGAGACCAAATTAACTTGGTCTACTTCGGATGAGGAAATGCCTTCCGTCTGCCTTTTATTTTGGATAAAATGGTCATGTTTATCAAACAGACCTTCTAGAGAAACCAATCCCTTGGGAATCTTATTTCCTTTTAGCTGAATGAACTCACCATCAACCTCTTGATATGAATTCAAAACAGATTCACGGAAAGCTGATTCTGACCCTTCAAAATACAGTTCACTAAAATTATCAGCTTTCTCGAAAAGACAAAATCTGTTGATCATCATTAAATACTTGCCAATGTGCTGAGTTGTCCGGAACACTGGGAAAATATACAATTTCAATGGTGTACGTGTCCTATTTGAACTTTGGATGAGGAAGGAGAAGAGATGCAGACAAGGATAAATAATCGGCTTTGTCATTATGATCTCTCAAAACTACCTTGATGGAAAAAGCATCAAAGCATTCTATGTTATCCCATACCTTATTCTTGTAATGCTTTAGGTGATCATTTTTCACTTGATAGATCCCCTTCACTTGGTTAACAATCAGCTCCGCATCTCCTTGAACCTTGACATTATGAATTCCCTTTTGTCTGGCCATTTCCAGTCCCAATAACAAAGCTTCATACTCAGCTGTATTATTAGTGTTTTCAAATTGCATCTTGAAGGCGAAGGGGAAGATTGTAGAATCCAGAGATATAAGAACTACACCAGCTCCCGATCCGGTAGTTGAACAACTCCCATTGAATTCGAGGGTCCAAATAGCATTAGAATCCTCTTATCTTATGCCAACCTGGTACCTCTGATGTCATGAAGTAATTTCCCAAGCCAGCATCTTCAAAAAGAATTTGAGCCTTGGGGTCATCTGATTTAGTGACCAAATAATTCGCTTGAGGTTCGGGATGGAGAATGCGAGAAACTCCATTAATTGGGATTTTTGCCTTAGTCCAGTCCATGCTGATCTCTCCCCCAACGTCTTTACAAAAACCTCTTCCTAAAAGAATACCATAAGCAACCTAAATATCAACAACCAGAATGGTCATTTTCACTCTCTTCTCTGGGAAGGCGACAAATGCAAATTGTGCATCTTTGATTTGACCAATCAAGGGGACTTGCTTGGTTTCCATGGAGTAACACCGTCCATATGATTTGGTCAAAGTAAGTCCAAGGGCATGGGCTAATTTGGCGGGCATCACATTATCGAGGCTCCTAAGTCAATGATGCAATTGCTCGGTTGGAACCCGTTTATGAGTAAGGACAAATAAAATGGTTTGATCTGTCCGGGAAGAAGAAGCAGAGGCCATATTGGTAGAAGAATGCCTTTAGAAGGTGAAGGAATAGTAGCCTTCTAATGAATTTGGAAAGTTTCTCAAATTGTTCTAGGTTTGATTGAAGGTATTCGACTTCTGACATTTGGATCTTGGTTCTTTTTGCATGGTCAATGATGTCAAAAGTAGTGTATGAAGAAGTGATGGTAGGTTTATTTCGATCACATGGGCTTGAGTTATGGTACGGCCTTAGGAGAAGGATAATAGGAGGAAGTCGTTAATTTTTAGTCATCTCCTTTTCAGTTTGTCTGAGATAGGAGAGCCTCTCTTAGCTATGACCGTGGGAGCATCTTTACTCTTCTCCTTGGAGCTTTCCACCGGTTTTTGGGATTCTGGGATTGAGATCGAGTGAAGACCGTGAATGACTGACCATCAAGTTCACATCCATCTTCTTCATATTCCAAATACCCAATGCTGGATTCACCAGCTGAATCATCATAGGACTCATCAGCATATCCCGAAGCTTCAAAAGATTTGTGAGAATCGGTTCTTTTGCTTCTTCATCTTCTTCAACTATCTCCACTGTAGCATTAACAGGAGGAGCTTCAATAGCTAGTCTCGGTTGAGTAACAGTCAATCACAGTCTATCTCTTGTGGGAGCACCATTAGTATTATTGAAATTCCGTCTAGGAATATCCCGATATGGAACGTTGCTCACTTGTTGAGACATTTGCTTTTTTAAAGCAATCAAGTCATTAGCCATCTTCTAAATCATGGGATCAATAGTACTCTGAGAAGAACTCTGATTTTTAGGCTTGGATGATTCTTTTATGATCTTTTCGCCAAAATAAGGTCATCTTCTATTTCGGTGGTTGTAGCTTGAGTGGTGGCCAAATTAGGAATAAAAGATCTTCTTAACAGGAAGCTCACATCCGGAGGTTGAGTGTTGATAAAGAAACATTTCTGATTTTCAAGAGTAGGAACAACAAGGTCTAGAATCTTGCGGATCAGCTTGTTGAATTTAGCTATGAAGTCCCGCATGGGTTCATAAGGCTCTTTCTTCATGTGGGTAAGCTGTGCCAACAAGGCATGAGAATATTCAGCTGGTTTGAACCTTGCTTCAAATACAGATCTCATGGTAGCCCAGTTGGTAATGCATGCATTTGGGAGATGGTAAAACCATTCCACTGCTATGCCATGCAATGTTTCGATGAAGAGTCAAATAGAGACATCTTCGTGAGCAACCCCAAGAACACCACATGCAACAAAGAATGAGGCAATGTGTTCGTCAGGATGTTGTTTTCCATCGCCATTGAACTTAGGAATATTCTTCCGTGATCCATGAGGTAGGTCATGCAACGGTGGAGTAAGGGAAAGAGGACCAATAGCTGCGCCCCAAGGCACAGGTTGTGCTGCCATTCTTCTAAATGAAGTGTGAATAGGAATCTAAATATCCGGCAAGAATAATGCACGACAAGTTGCAGAGACTTCTGGTTCTTGAGGAATTTGATTCCTTCGGATGGGTGAAGAACTTCTTGCCCATCTAGATGCAACACCTTGTTGGGTGAAAGTATGAAATTATGTTGTTGAAGCAAAGCAAAGAATAGATCAGCTTCACCCCGGGCTCAAGGTTGATCGAGTGAAGATCTTTCTAGCCACTTGAACTAGAAAATAGATCTTGTTGAAAATAAGGCAAATACGGAGTCACTAGACACCAAATGGATAAGCTTTATACTATCGATCCGTATTCCCAAATGGAGTCGCCAAAAACTATTGCTTGGATATTTTCCAAGACAAAATATGAGGTTAATCCATAGTACATGGGATTGAATCCCTCAAAGATAGGCGAGGCTGTTTATTAAAAATGTAAAACACAACAGAAATGATACATAAAGTATTTACACTAATCTAACCATTGAGGTTGGGATAGAATCCCAGAATCCATATCCACAGTAGATAGAAATATTGCTTCTTTCAAGTAAAATGGATTGGAAAGAATACACAATGGAAAGGAAATGACAGAAACGTATTTTCTTTCGAGCAAACACGAGATCATGAAATAATCATACATGTTCTAGATAACAAATGTAATGTAGTGTTTGAATTGCTTAAAATGATTGAGAATACTAAACAGCAGAGAATAGCTTAAGATCCTGAACATAAGAACAATATCTTAAGATGGATGAATCTCACAACACAAAGTTTACAAAAATAACATCGATTTCTATTCCTTGAATGATTGAAAGGAAACACAAAGTTCTTCTTCTTCACAATAGCTCTCAATATTCCAAAAATCTCAACCCTTTGGAATGCATAAGCATCCCTTATTTATAATAAAAGAGTAGAGAGAAAATAGGACAAACCGTAGGAAATCGTCTTTAACAAGAGTTCTATTTTGCTTGACTCTCACGCAGGAGACCAAGTCAAATTTTTCTTCCTACATGATGAAATAGAAATGAAAAAGATATGTCAATTTCAAGATTGAAATGACATGTCGCATTGTGCCTAGTCCGAATCATCATCATCTTCTTCTTCTAACAAAGTCACAGCTTTTCTCGAAATTCTTGGAAATTTCAGATTATACCTTGCATTTAATTTTCATCTGGTGTAATGGAATGATCACTCAGAACTTCACATGTTTCCTAAGTATCACAAAGGTGTTGCCGAGAAGCTTTTTCAATCTTTTGTTGAGTTTCCTCGGGTCTCCAAAGAATGTTCGATTTTCACAAACATGTCAATGATTTCCATCTTTGAATCCATGGGTTGATTCATGCTGAATTGATTCTTAGATTTGTTTGAAAAGATCATCAACCGGTAAGATGCCCGAATCTCCACTCAACACTTTCACACATATATTGACCAGCTCTTCTTCTAATTCACTCTTGCCATCGATCAATTGGTCTCTTGATTCTCTTAACTTGCTGCAAGCTTCGTTGACAATATTTATTCGAATCGATGGCTTTGGTCAGCTAGAAATGTTTATCTATATGTGGGATGATGCCCTCTTCGACTAAGATGCGGGATGGAATTTGTTTTAGCATTTGGAGAGCTTCAAAGTCAACTCTAGGTTTCTAATTTATGAAGAAAACTCATCATCCATTTTTCTCCATCTTTTCTTATATCCTCCAAAGATTGGTAGACTTCCCGATTCTTGGATTACTTCTTTTCCTCGCTAGAGCAACCTTTGGATCCATTAATCAACCACTCTCCCCTTTTTGTTAATCCTTTCAATCATGGGTACGGATTTGAAATCTAACCCGATAGGAGTAGAGGATGATGGTATTGACTCGGGAGGCTTTGAGAGCTTAAGTAATACTTGATCCAATCGCTCCACTTTATCTTTAAGCTCATCCTCACTTTCCTTTGTTTCCTTTAACTTCCGACATAGCACGTTCATAGCACCTTGTGCGTCTTGTTGTGCTCCTTCTACCGTCACGTTCCCTAGATCAACCTTGGTTATTTTATAATCGAGGCCACTATGTCCTCTTTGGTCTTGTCGATTCAAGGGAGTGGTGATCTCTGCAAACTTGTGTCTCGAAGCATCTACTAAAACCCTAGAAACCGTTTTGGGTTTCTTGGATAATTTAGGAGTAGAAGCCTTGAGTGAGTTGAAATCGAAGGCTGGTATGGGAACTACCACCTTCCTTTTAGTTAGAGTTTACTCAAGCAACCATTGAGGCATGCCAGAGGAAGTTGCTACCATTGTAGGGGTTTGGGTTGCACTTGTAGGTGGAGGAAGAATTATTGATGGAGTGGGAATAGTCACAAGTGTGGTAGTGGATTCAGTGAAAAGAGGTGTAGAAGGAGGAGGCATATCTATGATCATCTTGGTTCCGACAGAGAGAGGTGAGAGTCCGGAGAAAATACTAACCATGGTTGATAAAGAAGAAGGAGAAAGAGGAGGTGGAAGTGGTTGTGAAGGAGGGGGTGCAACTGGTTGTGAAGGAGGAGGTGTAGCTCTTGAAGCCAAAGCTTGGGAAGTAAGGGATAAACTTACTTCCGTTGAGGAATCGGCAAATGGTGAAATTAGAGGTTGACTCATCTCTACCTCCAAAGAGATTTCCCAATTTGATGGTGTTAGTGATTCTGTACATTCACCATTTCAACAGAGTGGAAATTGAAGGGGCTTCTTGTTCTCCTCCCTTCTTGACAAATTTTACCTTTATAGGCCTCTTAGAAGAGCTCTTGTCTTTTTCCTTTTTGGTGGGTGCTGCTTCCATATCAACCAAATTTGAAAAACTATCTTCTTTGTAACTCATTCCCCAAGAGGTAAGCCATACCTTAGTGCGTGTGAGAATCGGATCTGATCTATCTGCAATAGAAGCTTTTTCATTGATAGACCAATCAATAGCCGAAAACATATTGATCCTCATTCACCCATCATATGAAGGATTTATAACACTTTCATTGTCACCGTACCTTCTCGGGATGTCAACGAGCTCGAGTGTCCTATTTTCTTCAAGTTTTAATCTGCTATGATCCTTTCTATGGATAGTGACTTCATCACGAAGATCAACCTAGATATCTTCTATGCTAGGCACGTGCAAGTACAAGGTTCCATATAACTTAAGAACTCCTCAAAATTTGAACCCATCTATGGGCTTCACATGCTTCTTTAACTTGTCCTGAAGCTCATGAACTACATTATTGGCTTTTACCACCATTGAGAAGGTATACCTTCCAATATAAATTTGGAAGGATATCATGCGGCCTTGTGCTTACTTTGTTGGAACTTGTGAAAATCCAACAATTGCCTGACCAACTCCATCGGACCAGCTTGTCTCCTGGATATCTAGGCAATCGGAAGGGATCACCTAGGTACATGACCACTCGAAGATACCGAACTTCTTGAATTGTAAGAAGACACAACCCCACTTTGAAACTTTAGCCCCTACCTCATCGAGACTCTAGTTTTCGTCGGTTCGGGGTTCATCCTGCAGATGTTCTCGTAAAAGAAAGCATCATTTACTCTTCTGAATTGGTCCTCAGACCCCTTCCTTGTTAACTGAGGAAAATACTCGATAAATGTGTTCAACTGTCTTGTTCCCCTTTGTATCCAATCCAGGATAATTCCTCATCCTAGCTGCTGCATAGGTGACATATGAGGACATATAAAACTTCCCCATAGACAAGACTATTTTCATCTGGGAGTCTATCTCGTCACTAATAAGACTACCCCAATCAATCCCCTATTGATTCTTCTTAATGATGACCATGAATTGGTACATCCATCCTTGGAAAACATTTGACTCGGGAATCCAAAACCCACCAAGAAAGTAATGATATCATTGATCTCTTGAATGAAATCACTTCTAGGAACAAATCTTGAAACTTCAAACAACCAAACTTGACTTGACTCGATCATGAACTTCTTATTCACATGTTTAATATAGTCTTCCTGATCTTTGTCCTAAGCTTTCTGGGCTGATTTGATATCCACGTCCCCATACTCCTCAAAGTTAGGCAGTCTGAGAAGGTCATCGAAGTAACCTCCATCTAATTTGACTATGATTTCTCCCACCTGATTTCTTACTGAACAAGAAGCAGAGTCATAATTCAAAGCACATGCTAAAATGAACTCAGGACACTGAGAAGACATGGGGAATCTAGCTGCAAGAGGAAGGCCACTGCTAGCTATTGATTTCATCCAGGAGGTTTGGGTTGAACTCTTGATTTCATTCCAAAAATCTTCCATGTCTATATTCTTGAGTTCTGTATCCCGGATGTCATAATTACAATCAATGTAGGAAGGAGATTCCACCTTCCTGAATTTGTACTTCATATTTTCTAATTTATTTGACTTATCATGTGATGAACCAGGATCTAACATGAGGATTCTTGGAGAAAAAAATGTCTTGACCACCTTTGGTTCAAACACTTTAGGTTTGAAAACTTGTTGAACAACCACACATACCCGCCACACTACCCGGGTTTGAGGACTTGCAAAGCAGCTAGTGGGACCCAACACACTGGAGAGAATTCGTCAGAAATTAGGTCTTTTTGGACACTCTATAAACCTTGACAGTCAGCCGTGTATGTCGAAAAACTGAGGATGTCAGACACTTGATGAAACCTGAAACATTGTAGAAAACTAAAGATGTCGGACACACCTCTAGACCCGACACACTGAAAGTCAGATGCCGGAAGATGTTAGATGTTTGGCACTCTAGAAGACCCAACACACTGCGGAAAGTGGGAGATGTAAAACACCCTGTAAAACCCGAAAATAAGGGATCGGGTTTTTGAGATGTCCAGACATGAATTTTTCCCGCCATTTCAACAGTTTGGATTTTTGTCTTCTTCTTCTCTTCTTTAAAATAAAAAGGCATATTCCAAGGAATAAAAATAGGAAAAGTCCCCTAAGGGTGAATTTTTAATCAATGATTTCTATTTGGAATACAACTTCAAAAGAAGAAGAAAAACCTAAAACCCTAAACCTAAAAAGAAAACAGAAAAGAAAGGAAAAGATGCAAAGGACATCACAAAAATATTTTCAACAAAACTTCACAAGCAAAAGACAGAGTAAATACCTTCAGAAAATTCAAAAATAATTGAAAATGGATCACGTGAGTGAGCACGAGATCAAATTGGGTTCGGAGGCTGAGAGAGCATGTAGGAGAAAATCCATGCAACCAAAAGCACAAAAGATAAAAATGACGTGTAAATCCAACTATTTATAAAGACCTACATTTATTACATCTCACTTGACATGTGTGCCAACTACCCTACAACTCGGCATGAATACCATGTCATCATGTTTGGAAACCTAACACACTATGTGATATGTCGAGATGTTTGAAGGTTCCGCAAACCCGACACAAGGGAGTTGGATCGGGTTTCGGGTTTCGGAAGTCATGTGACATGAAACATGTTTTTGATCACGCATGTTCCGATGCTCAGGAGTTCTGAAAACCCAACACAAGGGAGTTGAATCGGGTTTCGGGTTTCGGGAAACAATGAGCATCTTGCATGTAAATAACATGTTTGCATGTTGTTGAAACCCGAAAACCCGAAATACTCTTCAAACGGGTATTTTAGTCAATTTTTTCAAAAATTTCTATGGTTATCCTCATTTTAGCTGGAATCACTAAAATGGGATAACACACTGATTAGGAGCTGATATTTCTTGAGAATGCTCCCTCACCTTGTCTGCATACCTTCTAGTTATTGGTGGGATCAGGAATGACCCCCAATTCATTCCTTAAGTGCTCAAAAGTAGCTTTTGGTAGTGGTGTGGTCATAATGTATGCAATTTATTCTTTTGTGGTCACATATCCAAAACTAATTTTCTTGTCATTCACTTGTTCCCTCAAGAAATTATATCTAATTGGAATATGCTTGGTCTTTGAGTGGAACACAAGGTTCTTAGAGACACTTATTGCACTTGTGCTATTATAAAACAAGTGAATTGAACTTTTAGATTTTACCTTATAATCATCCATGGTCTGATTCATCCATAGAACCCGAGTGTAACACATTGTGGCAGCTATATATTCTTCTTCAATTGATGATTACTTCTTACTCAACTAGGATACTAGGAAATTTCCAACAAAGAATTCTCTGCCGCTTGTACTCTTTCTGTCATCAACACTTCCTTCCCAATCTGCATATGTGTATGTTTTTATAGTGAAATCATTGATTTTGGATATCTCATAGGAACAATTGATTGTGGATTTTGGGGTACCAAAATCCACAATCAATTGTTCTATGAGATATCTCAAAGATATCATTTTAACAGACTTTGAAGTGTGTTTCCTTAGGATCTTCTTGAAATCTTCCAACTAGACCTACCACCGGCATAATATTAGGTCTTGATGCTGTGGAGTAAAGTAGACTAACTATCATGGATATGTATAATGTTTTGTCTACTTTTGGTGAGTTATCCTCTTTGCTCAGCTTGCATCCTACTTCCATTGGTGTTCCTATAGGTTTGCAATCTTCCATCCTAAACCTTTTCAACATTTCTTTGATATACTTGGTTTAGGATATGAATATACCTTGATCTAATTGACTGATTTGTAATCCCAAAAAGAATGCGAGATCTCCCAGCATGAAAATTTCAAATTCATATTTCATTATATCAGAAAACTCATGTCATAATATCCTCCAAAAATGATATCATCCACGTACAAGATGACTATAACCGATGGCATCCTTCTTCCTTGATGTATAGATTACTATCAGCAACACCTTTTCTAAAACCTTGCTCAATGATGTATGAATCCAATATGTTGTACCAATCTCTTGGAGCTTGTTTTAGTCCATACAACACCTTTTTCAACCCGCATACATAATCTTTATCTTTAGTTAGTGAAAATCCATCAGGTTGTTCAATGCATACCTCTTCATTGAAAAAACCATTGAGGAAAGTTGATTTAGCATCCATCCGGAACACTCGATCTTCTTGTAAGCTGCATAAGTAAGAAAAATACTATTACTTCCATCCTTGCCATTGGTGCAAATGTTTCATCAAATTTAATTCCTTCCATTTGCGTGTATCCTTTGCATACAAGTCTGGCCTTGTTTCTCATTACTTCTCCTTTCTCATTCAACTTATTTCTGAAAACCCATTTAGTTCCAATCACATTTTTTTTTCCCATGGTCTAAGTACCAACTCCTAGATTTCATTATTTTTGATTTAATCAAGTTCCTCATTCATCACATCTACCCAATGCTGATCTTTGTAGCTTCTGTAACATTCTTGGGTTCTATCATTGATATGAGTGCTATGTCTTCATGGTTCTGCTACTCTCTTAACCTTCTTCTTGTGAGAATGCCACCTTCTTTGTTTCCAATAATATGATTAGCAGGATGGTCCTTTTTGACTTGCCTTGAGGGTGTCTTAGTGTCTTTCCTTTCTTCCTCTTCATCTGCTTCTTCATGCAAATTGTCTATTTCATCATCATCTTCTTGTTCTTCATGACCACTATTGTATTGAGTTTTGGACTTGGGATTTTCATCCACCTTTATATTTGTGCTATCAACAATCTTTTGTAACCTTTTATTATAACATATGTAATCCGCATTGACTACTGAGTAGCCAAGAAATATTCCTGCATCACATCTTGAGTTGAATTTTCCCAATTTTTCTTCATCTCTTTTGATATAGCACTTTCTTCCAAACAATCTTATGTGTTTCACATTTGCAGGCTTGTTCTTCCATAATTCATAAGGTTTCTTGTCACTATTTACTCTCAATTGAGCTCTATTTAAAATGTACATCGCAGTGTATATCACTTCATTCCAATATCTATCGTAGTTTGGATTCATTCAACATTATTCTCTCCATTTCTTGCACATTCATGTTATTCCTTTCAACAATTCCATTCTCTGAGGTGTTCTGGCGGATGAGAATTGTATTCTAATTCCATGTTATTCACAAAATTCATCAAACTCATTAGAACAAAATTCTCTTCCTTGTCGATAGTAGGAATTTGATCTTTTTTCTACTCATCCTCCACCAAAGGCCTCGAATTTCTTGAATATGTCTAAGGCTTCTAAATTTTTCTTTAAACATGCTACCCATGTCATTCTAGTGTAATCATCTATTAACAACATGAAATACACTTCACCTTGTATACTCTCGGTTTTGATGGGACCAAAAGATTTGTATGAATCAATTCCAGAGGTTTAGTTGTAGAGTATTCCTTTGACTTAAATGGTCTTCTTGTTTGTTTACCATGCAGGCATGCTTTCAGAAAAGAGTATTTGCTAGTTTTAAAATTTTTGGCATATGTTTCACACACCCTTTAGTAGTTAGTTTTACCAAATTCTCAAAGCTTACATGTCCAAGCCTTCTGTATAAACAGCGATTGTGATCAACCTTACTTGTGGATTTTTTTCATTGTTTATTTCCTTTAGCACGTATACATGCTGTTTCTTTGTAGTTTTGGCTTTTGTAACTTTATTTCTTGTTTTTTCATTGATGATATCACAACATTTTATATGGAAGATCACATTATATCCTTTCTAGCACATTTAACTCACACTCAACAAGTTATGTTTAAGGCCTTCACAATATAAAACATTTTCTATAATTGTTTTTATATTATCTAGACTCAAGGTTCCTTTTCCAACTATGTTTTCTGAATTGTTATCACCAAATATCACATCACCTGATGCATTGTTTGATAGTGAGATGGATTTAATTTTTTCATATGTCATATGGTTGGAGCATCCACTATCTAGATACCATATTTTATGTTCATTTTGCTCATGGAATGCAATTTGCACTATTGAGCAAGACTCATTTTTGTTGTTGTCATCTTTATTTACAACATACACCCATTTATTTTGTTTAGTCATTTTTTTTGTTTTTTGAAGCTACATGAATCTTCGTATGATAATTGTGATGAACATCATTATTGTTCAATCTGGTGTAACATGGGCCAAAGTTTCTTCTATAACCTTTAGAGAATTTTCTACACTTAGCAGCCTTATGTCCAAACTAATTACATAAATAAAAATAACCATAGAAGGAATGTGTGTACCTCATAGCATAGATGATTCTGGGAGTAGTAGTCCTTATCTTGGTGGATTTTATGAATTATTTACTTACAATAGAAGAGGTGCTTGCTATTGATGCAATATTGTTTTATTCATTATTTTCAAACTCCTTTTCCTTACCTTCCTCTTTGAAACCAATTACAGAATTATCATTTGTATCACGTTGGCCACTTAGTATACCAATTAAGACATTTGAACTCTTCTCTAACTTTTCATACATTACCAGCTTGCTACTCATTTGTTCCATCTCAACTTCTAGTCTCTCCAATTCTGATTTTAGTTTTTGCACTCATCCTCCTTTGACTTGTAAGAGTTTGAGTTCTTCTCCAACTATTTTTCAAGTTCCTTGAGTTCATTGGCCTCTTCTTCTTCTTTTAGAGTCATGTCTTTTCTCAAAGACACGGATTTTCTCTTCATAATATTTTAAGGTGTTTCTCAGTTTTTTTTCTTTTCCTACATAGTCTTAGTTCTTCAAGAGCACATACTAATTCAACTTCAAGATTTACTTCAGCTTCTTCTTCATCAGAGTCTTCATAGTTGACTGTGTTCTTCCCTCTTGAACTACATTCTTCGAGATACATCCATGGCCATAAACATTTTTTTTTGAATGATCTTCATTCCTTTCATTTTTCATACTTGTCGAGTTGCTTGAAGTAGATTCACTTGACTCTTCTTTGGAATAGAAGTTCCTTTTATTCTTGAAGAACTCATGCGACACTAAAATTTTCCTCCGTAATTTCTATGTATGTATTAGGAATATGATGTTGTTAAGTATAATTAGTAGTAGCGTCGATGATAGAAGATAACGGTGCCGTCCAAGATGGTGCATTAGTAAATAATCATAAGACGAGGAGTTCCCGGTGAGATTGTAACAATTTCATGTTAATATTATAATTTACTTTGATATTTCAGATTTGTCATCATTCCGTCTTATCATAGTCGATGGTATTTTTGTGTTATGTTGTTGTTTTGTTTCTAGATTACATCCACCAAATTAAAGGCTGTGCATTAGTAAATAATCATAACGCACGAGGAGTTCCCGGTGAAGAATTATCATAGTGCCGGATTGGTGATGACATTTTGGTTCCATTGCCGGGACCATTCCTCGTTGGTGGATTTTCTAGAGAGATATTCCCACTTAGTCAAAAATCAATTGGAGGGTAACCTTGTTTTTACTGTGCATAGTAGTTACCATGGTAAAGTCATTTTTACCGTGAATAGTAGTTACCATGATAAAGTCATTTTTTTGTGAATAGTATTTATCACAATAAAGTCACTTTTTACCGTGAATAGTATTTACCACAGTAACTTCACTTTTTACCGTGAATAGTGTTTACCACAGTAAAGTTAGTTTTTACCGCAGTAAGTCAAGTTTTACCATAGTTTACCGTGGTCATTTCTATTTTACTGTAGAAATGTGTAAAGTCACTTTCTAGTATAGTGATTCCAATTATTTGTGCACATAAGTCTTGTTAATTGTACTTGTGGGTTGGTATTTCACGATGGTTACTTTTGAAAATGGGAAAGATTTTTGTTTTTTCAGCTCAATCTAATGAAGATGCTTCTTCTTTCATTCAAGAGTTTAAACGATCTTGTATTTGTAATGGCCTTATAAGAAGGGAACAATGGACTGAATTTTTTCCTACCTTTTTGGATGGTTCAGCACTTAGGTGGTTTGAAACACTAGGTGATAATGTGAAAAATTCATGGGATTTATTAACTGAAAGTTTTCTTGAAGAATTTGGTGAACAACAGAAATATGCAAATCTCATGATCGAGATCACAAAGCTAACCCAAGGAGAGAAGGAGAAGATAAGGGATTATCATGCTCGTGTTCTAGAGCTAAGGAGGAAGCTCGATGCCCAGATCCGGAAGGAAGGACTAGCGGATGGGTTGATGAATGGCGTGGATAATCTCCTCTGTAAGCACTTCATTCTTGGGATGAAGCCGAGATCAGACAACGAGTGAAGTATGACCGCCCAACTACCATTGAACAAGCAAAGGAGATTGCAAGAAGGCAAGAAGAAAGCATGGAAGAGGAGCCTAAAGAAATTGTTGCTAAAGTAGAGCCTACACCAAACCTTTGGTCCAGAATCCATAACCACTCTCGGTGAGCACAAATATTTCTCCTAGTACATCTACCGAGTATGAAGATCTACTCAAAAGATGGGTCGATTAACTATTAATCTTCTTCAAGGAAATGAATTTAGTTCTCAGGGAGGAGATAGAGGTCCAAAAAGAAATATTTCTGAAGTTGTTTGTTATGGTTGTTATAAAAAGGGTCATTATAAGTATAATTGTCCAGATAGAGCTTCTACATCTGGTAAAGGAGATAATGATAAAGGAAAAGCACCTGTGAATTCTTTTGATGTAGTAGATAAGAGCAGAAAATAATGAAGTAGATGTGTTTGTAACAAAAAAGAAAGAAAGAAAAAAAGATAATCAAGATGGAAATGATCCTAAGAAGATGAAAGAAGAAACTAGTAAGAAACATAGGAGAAGAAAGTTGGGTGTGCAGGATTTTCTGATTTCACAGGGGCAAGGACCATACTCCATCTTGGAAGATCTATCCAAAATGCCTGCAAATATTACATATGGTCAACTCTTGGCTATGTCTTCGAGAAGAGGCGGGGAGTTGTGAGGTGGACTCAATACTTGAAGGAAGGAGGTTGAGGTCCCTGTTTTGGAGGTAGAGGCAGATCCCTATGCTCCACAAGCTGAGGTATTATGTAATGGTATTTCAATTCATGATGTCTTAGTTGATGGAGGTGCTGCAGTTAATGTAATGATCGAGTCTGTAATGAATATGTTGGGTTTAAAATTGATCGCCCTTCAACACTTATGGTAAGGTCATTAAATAAAGGAAAAACTAAACCAGAAGGTGTAGTTTCAAATGTGGCAATATCTGTTATGGGTGTGGTATGTGTGGTAGACTTTCAGGTGATGAAAAATGGTAATGTTGTGTACCCAATGCTGACTGGGAAGACCATGGCTAAGGAGAGTTCATGCAAGAAACTACTAGAATGAAGGTTTCATGAAACTTGGACATGGTAGAGAGAGGGTGAAGATAAATGTGATCCCTCGACATCATAAGGCAGAACCTGTGGATTCAAGTGATGAAACGGTGATTGGACATCCTCTGATTACTCTAGTACCAGTGAAGTGGACACTGAAGATGAAAAAGCGAGGTGGATATTTCGGTCATGGATATCCTTCCACCACACCAACTCATGACCCCATAAAATTATCTCGAAGAAGAAGTTGATGATCGTCTCCAAAAATAAAGATTGGTGATCTTTGTGATGGAGAGTGAGAAGGAATCCTACTTCCACTCTTTCAAGGTACATACACCTATTCACTTTTGATTACAAGGAACTCCGTCAAGTAAGTTGGGTAGAACATTGTATTGAGCTGGTAGATGGTGCTAAACCCATAAAGCAAATGCCATATAGAATGAATCCTAATTTTTCCAAGACCGTAAAAGAAGAAATAGATAAGTTGCTTGATGCGCAGATTCATATTTGCTATGGAGAATTCGAGAATGGGTTTCTCCCATTGTGATCTCAATAAAAAGAATGGGAAGCTACGCATTTGTGTTGATTACAGGAATCTCAATAAGGCAACAAAGAAGGATCATTACCCTCTTCCATTTTCGATCAAATCTTGGGCGAAGTAGGCCGGCCAGAGTGCTATAGTTTCTTGATGGATATAATGGCTACAACCAAGTTTGTATAGCGAGATAAAGATCAATCAAGACCACGTTCACCACTCCTTGGGGAACGTTTGCTTATAGAGTTATGCCTTTTGGGTTGTGTAATGCTCCAGCAACATTCCAGTGTTTGATGAATAGGGTGTTCGAACCCTACATTGGGACCTTCATCAGAGTATTTCTAGATGATTTTTGCATCTATGGGAGCAAGTTGGACCACCTGCACCAAATGGAGACAACATTTCAAAGGTTAGATGAAGCACAAGCCTCACTAAACCCTACAAAGTGTGTCTTTGGATGTTCTAAAGGCGTTTTGTTAGGGCATGTTGTATCCAGAGATGGTATTGGTACTGATCCTGATAAAGTTTCAAAAATCAAAGATTTACCATTTCCTCTTAATAGAAGTAAGTTGAGATCATTTTTAGGCCATGTGGGTTACTATAGAAGGTTCATCAAGAATTTCTCAAAGATTGCATAGCCACTAACCCAGTTCTTGAAGAAGGATGTTACTTATGAACCAGGAAATAAGGCGCATGAAGCTTTTGGACAATTGAAGGAAGCCCTGGTGTCTTCACCTATTTTAAAGAATCCAGATTGGAGCAATCCATTCATTGTGTACACTGATGCCTCAGATGCAGCACTAGGAAGTACTTTGAGCCAAAAGGATGAAAATGGGAATGAACATCCAATTTACTTTGGGAGCAGATAAATGAGCAATGCTGAGGTAAATTATACTGTAATTGAAAAGAGGCTCTGGCTATCATTTTTTCTGTAAAGAAGTTTAGAAATTACTTGCTAGGGCAAAAATTTCTAGTTGTAACAGATCATCACGCTCTAAAATATATTCTAAATAAGCCTAACCCATCAGGGAGGATAGCAAGATGGATAATTTTGCTACAAGAGTTTGAATTTGATATTATAGATAGGCCAGAAAAGAAGCATGTCAATGCAGATGCACTCTCTCGAGCCTATGATGGTTTAGGATCATCTTGTGATGATGATGATTTCCCCGATGCAACATTGTGGGCATATAGGGCAACATCAAAATCAGCAACAGGATACTCCCCTTTTCAGTTGGCTTATGGCATTGATCCAATTCTTCCTATTGAGTTTGATATTCCCACGGTCAGAGTAATGAAAAATGAAAGAATGGATGAAAGTGATTCAATAAAAGAAAGGTTGGTACATCTTCATTTGCTAGAGGAAATGAGGGAAATAGCTAAGGATACAAGCTATAAGAAGAAAATGAAGCAGAAGGAATACTTTGATCAAAAGATCCGGTGGTCTCCATTTCATGTGAATGACTTGGTTTTAGTATATGATTCTAGATACAAAAAAAGAAGAAAGAGAAAATTTCTTCCAAAATGTATGGGGCCCTACAAAATAAAGCAGTGTGCATGAAAATGGTACGTCTTGACCGGAGGAATTGGATGGCACTCCCATTACGAAATGGGTCAACCATGACAAGTTGAAGATTTTCCAAGCACCAGAAGAGTTTACTTCGAGGACAGAGTAGAAGCTAGGAAGGGGGAAGATGTCGACACTAAAATTTTCCTCCGTAATTTCTATTTCATTAATGTATGTATTAGGAATAGGATGTTGTTAAGTATAATTAGTAGTAGCGTCTGATAGAAGATAACGGCACCGTCAGTATGGTGCTGCCAATAATGTGGAGTACGGTAACAATCAAAGTACAATAGGAATGTTGTAAAAAGTAAATATTTGTCGTAAGTGGTCCGGTAATGTTAAAATGTCAAAGTTTGGGTAATTAGAGAAGTAGGGTCTACATGATTAGGAATTAGAAATATTATATTGGTAATAAGGACAAGGAGTGAGGTCATAAATATTTTGTGTATTTTATTTGTAAAAAGTCTAAAAATGTGGAACCCATGTAAAATGATAAGGTTTATCTTATCTTAAAAGATAAGCTTACATGTACGAGATAAGAGTTAAGGTATGGAATATGATTCGTCGAGTGGATTTCTTATCCTATCTTAGAGATAAGATGGATAAGCTGGAAGTTCTATAAATAGAGAGGCCACCCCCTCATTTAGCATAGAAGGAAGTAGTTAGAAATATTGTAGGAAGTGTGCAAAGGAAGCCATCGGTTTAAAGGTGTGTTGAAGAAGCCATTAAGAGGTGTAATTGTAAAGTTTCTCCCGAGTCTTGGTGAAAGGCAAGTAAGTCAATAACACTTCAAGTACCTCATGGGTGAGATTGTAACAATTTCATGTTAATATTATCATTTACTTTGATATTTCAGATTTGTCATCATTCCGTCTTATCATAGTCGATGGTATTCTTGTGTTATGTTGTTATTTTGTTTCTAGATTACATCCACCAAACTAAAGGTCAGCATTAGTAAATAATCATAGCACGAGGAGTTCCTAGTGAAGAATTATCATAGTACCGATTGGTTATGACATGTCATGGGTTCTCTAAACCCGTAAAACCAATGTGAGCATCAATTAAACTTGGGTAGATTTTTGGCTTAATAAATATGTGAAACAAAGGATGCCAATGTTCCAAAAAGTGTGTCGATGATGTTTTGTGGACTTTCCAAGTCCACAAAACAAAGGAGTTTGAGATCAGTATTACATGATAGAGGAAAGGAATAAGGGAATAAGAATAATTCTAAAAGCCTTGGAACACTAACTTAATGTTCCACAGATTCTCAAAGGTTAGTGTTCCATATAAAATTATGCCACAAAGAAAAGAATTAGGTTTTCATGGATTGAGGAGGAACATACAAGTTTTTAGGTGTGCATGAGTTAATGTCTCATGGATTTATCAATCCATAGAGGAATTTTGATCAAAAACCATGGGTCATTTAGTAAAAGCCGCTAAACATTGGAATTCCTGCAAAAATATTCAAAATTGGTTCCAACCAAAATATATTCAAAAGTTTTATGAAGATATCAAGCGAATCATAGGAAGACCACAAGAAAAAGTGGTAATAGTTTTTAGGCCATATATTTTGTGGAAGAGATAAAAATTTAATAAAATTGGTGGTGTTGGAAATATATCCTCAAAAACTTCATTTTAGTATAAATAAATTTAGATTTTAATAGAGTTTGGAGGACCAAAATGTAAACACATGAAAGGATGGGGAGGAGAGTAGTTCTAGTCGGTAAAGCATCCAACCACCTCACCTACTTGAATTAAAATCTCAAACGGTGTCCATGTTCCTCCTAAAATTTTGATGGCATGTTGTAAAGAAAAATGGTCACTTGTCTCATGAAGTTAATGGTGATAAGATCAATGGGTAGAGAATCCAATTCTACTCATTACAACTTTGAAATTTTAAACTAAATTATTCCCTCCTATATTCTCCCTTCACCTTTTACCATATTCTATAAATGTAAGTGCCTTTACATAAAATGGGTTCTCTTCTATGGAATTGGGAGATATACCTTATATTTTTCACATTTTCCATGCCTCTAGACCTATGTAATTACATTTTGCAAGTTATTCTCAAACATATGTTTCTGTAAATGAAAGTGAGGATGTTTAATGATATACAAATGTGGTATTTTCCTTCATACACTTCATAAGGAATGTAAATCTCAGGGACCTTTTGTCTCTCTTTCAACTTATGTACTTGTTTCTTGTAAAAATATGCATTTTTATTATGTTTTTGCATGGTAGTTTCAATCGTGTCTCTATAAGTCAAATTTGAACCCTATTTTAGTTTTGGTGCATCACCTTCTTTCATTTTACTGCTTTTTGTTCTACTTCCTCTCAATCCTATATCTTGTGAACTCATAGTTTAGATTTAGTTTAGTTGTATTTTGAAGTTTTAGGTTAGTTGTAGCGGTGCTAGGACAGAAGGAACCAACCTTCTCTAGAGGTTGATCTCAGTTTGCAAGTCCCACATTATTGAGATCATCCCATGTTACACAAAAAGTGTCTATGTTCATCTATGAACATTCAGAGGGTGCCACCTTTACAGGTTAATAAGAACTTAGATAAGATTAAGCAAACTCCATCACCTTGAAAATCAATCAAGCATCCAATAATGAAGTGCTGCTAGTTTTTACAACCATCAATAAGAAATCATCAAGAAACTTTGGGTACATCCATTCCAAAAAGGGAAAAATTGGTGTTTAAGGTAAAGTGAGGTAATCTATCATCCAAAATTGATTATATTGATCATATTGTTCTATTTTCCTAATCCAATGTGCTAAGACTAGTTCTAGGTTGAAAGTCTTATTTTATTTTTATGGTTATTGTTATATGTTTTGAAACTAGCCTTAGTTCACATTTTCTCACGCATGATGGGAATCCTTAATTTTTTTAGTCATCCTTATATCGTTTTTGCAACTCATTAACAATGTGTGAATAAATCAAAACAAGTAGGGCGTAAAATTTGATGAAATTCAAAAATTTCTAGTCATTTTTCTATACTCGACTACAAAATGACATTTTCCCGACTAATAGTGTTGTTTTTGGATATACCCTCTTCATTTTCATCATATGTGTGTAGGTGATAGGTGAAAAACATTTTCACAACTAACTACGTCATAATCACTACATACCACATCGTTATGACCTACCATGTCATTTTCACCTCTAGCAACATTATCACGCCAATATGTATATAAATTTAGGTTTCTCATATTATTATCACTATTTTGAATTTTAATCATCTTGTATATGGTTTACAACATATTTGATATATAGTTATATCCTTTAAACATTATTATTTTTTGAATTTATTTATTTTTATCTAAAAACCAATAGTTCATCATTATTGTACTAATAAAATCATTTTAACAAGTAATTGTGCCATTTTTGCTAATATCATTTTTGTAGGTGACTATATGATTATTGTGATAGAACATGTAAGTTTTTATAAAACAAATAATTTTCACCCTTGCAAACGTCATTTTCATGTTTTGATAGGTTTCTCCTTGTCAAAGATTAGAACACACACACACACACACACACACACACACACACACACACACACACACACACACACACACACACACACACACACACACACACACACACACACACACACACACACACACACACACACACACACACACACACACACACACACACACACACACACACACACACACACACACACACACACACACACACACACACACACACACACACACACACACACACACTCCATGTGTGTGTACCCAAAATTAGGTTGTGTATGCTCTCCTCTCATGCCACTTAGTGATATTAGGGATTAAAAATAGCATAAAATCCATCCTTTTTATATTTTTAGGGGTAATATGAAGTGGATTTCATACTCACACCATAATATTTAGGCATCTTGTGACACATATTTCATCATCGAGCACAAATACACACCTTTTTTTCTAGAAAAGTATATTAAATAAGGTGTAGTCCTTTTTATTTCACCTAACTATTATGCACATTATCACTTCATTAAGATAGATCTGAACGCTCGCCTAAAGCACATGAAACTACCAGGTCCCTCCTTTGTGTTGCTTGTCAAGATATTAGCATGTAGATACATGATAATATGTGACCAAGTTTTCATTCAACCATAATTAACCATTGCATAAATTCAATTGGAAACACATGCAATACGGAAACATACAGATTGGATAAAAATTAATATCAATTGCACCATGTAATCACCATATTAAGACACATCAATTACTAGAATACATCCACAATGATCCATTAATAACCAAAAGATTACATAGCAGAAGTTGAATTTATAACCATACTATCACAAAGTCATGCTCGCTAATATATCGAACCACATAACCCTACCACATCAACCATGTCTAATACAATGGATTATATTAGATATTTATAGGGGTGAGGACTTTCCCTTCACCGCATATGCATCCTAAAAATAGTTTGCATGCTCAAAATAGTCATGCATATATACAAAAGCAACTATAAAGCATGCATGTTTTCCTAACAAGACTAATAATAGATTAAATCTATAAATAAACCCTTCTTTAATCCTATTATTAGCCCGATCCATGCATGACCATTCATCTTCACTTTATCCCAAAAATAGATCTTTTCTTGGCCTTCAAGTATCCTTGCTTTTCTCATTTGTGTGTTCCGAACTCCAACTCACTTTTTCCTATTTTTAGCCCATATGTGAAAAATCGGCTAAGTCCTGGGATTAGACATTCAGGCACACACCACTTCAACTAGATCTTGCATACACGTTCATGCACCCCACTTTCATGCACCAATATTCCGTGTGCCTTCTTGATACTTAGTCAATTTTTCCAACCCAATATTACCCCACACTAATTACATTGCTAGCCTTGGCAATGGGGTTACACAACTTATCTCTCTAAAGAATAAAAGAATAAATAATGTCCATACAAGAATGAAAGAATGAATAGTATGGAATAATGACCATTGTACCTTACTCCTTAGATGGATATAGGAGTTTAGGGTACTCCTTATTTATGTCTGCCTCTAATTCATTCCACTCTCCTAGACCCTTCTTCTCTTTATTAGGGACGTCATCATGTATCTTTTCCATTTCCTCTAGAGTTATATAATGACCCTTGTGCTTCAGCTCCTTTAGCACTCCAAAGAAGGCCTAGAATCATTCCTTTCATAAAATCTATCCTCCATGCTACCAATGCTCGTAGCTCCTTTATTAGTACCTCGTGATGATCCCCGATTGCCTTAAATGCATTATGCTTATTTGCAACTATGCCCAACTTCTTTTCTCTACCCAAGGACTTGTCCTTCTTAGCTGTTTGGACCTCATTCTCCTCTTTGGTTGTGTACCATTTAAGGATATTTTATAGATATTTGTAGTTATCTAACACCCATCCTAACTTCTTCTGTTCATATTTCAATGTTTGGAGTATGTCATCATACTCTGCAATCCGACGCACAATCACTCTTTTATTCTTCTCTTTCTCTACCACAACATCTATTTGTGTCTCTTATTTCATAATTGGCCTCTCCTTGAGTAGTAGGTATAAAAAATCTTGCAAAAAATGCAAAGATGATGTGTAGGTCTTCTGTGTTTTTTCATTCAATTCTGGAGGTGCCTATAAAATTTCACCTCCAATACTTTGGATGCAAAATTTAGAATCTCTTTTTGCGCTTCTCATCCCTAATGTGTGCCAAAATTAGTTTTGTAATCTTCTTTTTATTATTCTTATTATCTTCCAAAAACATCCCGAATGTGGCTTCCTTATCTAAGTTCCTCCTAGCCACCTCTTCCACCATTTATGTCAAGGAATTTCTCACCCGCTCATCTTTAAACTTGATTGGCTTAATTTTCATATGGGTTGTTTGTGACATCTTCTTTATCATGCACTTGATGCAAGCTTCCTCTTTTCTATCAACCCGGTTATTCCATGTGCATTTGAATACTCCATGAAAACTAATTTCTAGTGCACATATTCGTACCATAGGGATCTATCAACTCCCAACGGTATAAGTATTCATGAGCAAGGGCGATTTGGAACCTTTCATGGATGATCTTTGAAGGGTCATCTACATACCCTTGGTTTTGAATCTTTAAAATTTATTCCCTCTTCTTTCTCTCAAACCGCTTACCCTTAAGAATATGTGTCTCTACACCTAGGATTGAACCTTCACCTCACGTTCCCCATTTTCACCGATGGCTCACCAACACTCTTCTCTTTTCTTCATCACCTTCTCCGGTGGGGCCTTCCTCCTCATTTTCACTATGTGCCTATGTGTTGTGCTACTATTCCTATTCTATAGGATCCTTTGCTCCTCCAATCTCCATAATTGGCATTTCCCCTAAGCTATGTGTAGGTTCTTCCGATGTCTCTTCCTCACTTTACCCCTAGGTACATACTTACGCCATCTCTTTTTTTTTTCTTCTACGGGCTTGGATTAATAGGAGATGTCCTTGGTGACCTTCTCAATGTCACATAGGGTCCCATGCTAGCGCTCTTTGTTTTAGGTTTTCTCCTTAGATGTCTCCTAAACCCCTAATTAAGCATGATGCCTTCCTCTTTCTCTATATCCTCGGCCTCGCTTTTAACTCTTACTTCTTCTTCTTCTTGCAGGGAGGGATTTCCTCACACAACCTCTTTGTACTGTAGTCGGCTACCTTCTTATGCCATGATCTAGCATGCCAACATCCTCCATATCCTCCTCCTCCTCCTTAAGCTCTTCTTCTTTTGTTATGGGAGGGTGGACTTGCTCTCCCGTATGGTGCTAATTGTATTCTTTCCCTTTGGTGGTTATGAGAGTTTGGATTCATTTTCAATGTTATTTCCATTAACTAATTTAGGCTTAAGGTTGATGTACACCTTAGTTGCACCCACCTTTCCAATATCCAAATTCATATAATTAATGATAATATCATCTAATATCAGAGACTCAATGTAGACCGACTCACCCAGATAGACATAATTCGTGGCTTTGAGCATATGATAATCATAATCAAATTTATCCACATAAAATCTAAGCCTCCACGCATATGATAATATGTTCATTGAAGACTTAAAATAGCGTGATGTGAATGCATATGGGAGCTTGTAACAAGGGATCCATTTACTAATATTCATTTGAAATATGTCAATGCAATAGTGTTGTTACATCGCGAACTCTACTTGCCCATCAACCATTGCAGAATAGAAAATTCTTTTGGTATGTGCCCTTCATGTTCAAAGGCTTCACACATTCTCTTGTACCACATCTCTAGCCTAATTTTATAGGCGCCGCCCGTGGCTCCATCACATGTATATTTTTCAAACCTTTCAGCCTAGAGACTTCTTTTATGGTGGGTACTACCACATCTTGTCCTTGGGGCCATCTGGTACCCCAATCTCTACAAATATAATCAATAGAACGATCATGCCCCAATTAATTTTATCTCCTTTGTGAACTTCCTCAATAATACCTTCTTCCATGAACACAAGGGGTTATAAATAGTGCCTTCCACCATATTATTCGTGATGTGGAGCCATTTATTATTCAATTGGCCCCATCTCTCCTAGCCATTGAACTTTGTCAAGAGGTGAGTTGAAATCCTAACAATAGGGTCACTTACCTTGGATATATGAATCACACACCTTTCTTTACGATAAGCCATCTCCACAACAATGGCTTCCACACCTATTTCGTTGTCTAAGTCACTTGAAACTTTAGTTCCTAAGCTTCTCAACTCGTAAGTCTCTCGATCAAAGGTGTGGTGATGCACACTTTCTATCCTACAAAGTTAAAAAGTCCTAATGGATTCTTGACATCAACAACTGGTAAAGCCTTTCTAGTTTTCCAAAGTATGGAAACTCCTAAATCTACAAGAGTCCAAATTTCTCCAAAGTCCTCTTTCCTTTGTTATCATATATGGGTTTATCATCTTCAATACACAAGTTGGTCTTTTCACTATTTCCTTTTCTATCTAATATTTATTCACACTTTGGTGCTGCAAAGATCGTAGCCACTTACCTTACTCTTAAAAATGTGAGATTCCCATACATGCCCCATGATGACACCCTTATGATACTTCATTTTAGAAAATATCTCCTTTGGCACGTCTTTGACCTTCACCTCTGGTTCATTTCTCTTCTTGCACCTTGTGGTCACTCCAAGTGCTCATTTCGGTGCCATTTCTTACTTACAACTTATCCTTACAATTTTTCTACCTTTTTCTTCCTCCGTAACCTTGAGCTCGCATGCCCTAGCTGTAGTTTCTTCTTCTCAAACCCTAACTCTTTGAATCCAATACTTTGCACACCTTCCACTTGCTCAAACACCTTCTCAATGGATCTCCACTATGGTCGTGACCAAATTCAACTGGTTTTATGTTATTCCCGTATACAATAAAACTTTGCACTCCTTTACTCTTTCAAGGCTCAAAAACTCAAACAAGCAAGATAAGAATGAAATTGCATGCACCACTTATATATATTTTTCCTATTTTTCCACATTAATTGCTCATGACCTAGTACTGTACTTAGCTTTAATTATAATTTTTAACCTTTTTACACTCACTATTTTCTTTCATGCCCTTCTCATAACCTTCTAGCATGCCCACTACTTCTTGACCACAAACCTCATTACATGTGCTTCCATGCACTGAAGTACATAATCCTTTACACCTCATACCAAGTAGTTTAACATTCTGCCGCCTACCTTGCTTTACTATGTGCTTCCCTTTCCTTACGAGTGGTCTTTATCTCGAGAAAATTTCCTATAAAAACCTTCATCTAGAGCACCTATAACACCTTGCTCCCGTGTGCACTAACCCTTCATATGACATTCCTATTCAAGCCCATATATATATAGTTGCATGCAAAAATGTAATTATATCTCAACACCAATAATTCCCTTTGTCTTTTACCTACTCCACCCCACACTAAAAGTATGCATGGTCCTTTGTGCATGAACTCAATAGATAGTAATCAACTTCCTGTGTGTAAACGTGCTTATTACAATAAAACAAAGAACTAAAATTAATAAAGCATACCAATGATTGAAATGAAATACATAAAAGGGAAATCTAATCTAAGTGAAAAAATGACTTATTACAAACAATAAGAAGACTTATTTATAGCAGGGCTTCAGCCTACTCCCATTGAAGTAATTGGGAAACACAAGTGCCATCCAATGCATGTAATCGACAAGTGCCCGATTTGAGTATCTTGGTTACTACAAATGGTCCCAACCAATGCACTTTCAATTTCCCTGGGTGGTGCGTAAAATTGGAGTCATAGAGAAGGACCATATTTCCAACTTCAAATATCTTGTTCTTAATGTGCCTATCATGCCATGCCTTTTGCCTCACCTTCTCGGTCTTACGCATCCAACACGCAATGACGTGCCTCTCATCTAACTACATGATTTTTTCAATACATTCTTCAAAAAATTATTCATCATCAAGTCCTCCTACACATGCAATATGTAGGGATGGTAACATGTATTCAATAGGAAATACAACCTCCACACCAAATACCAACTCAAATAATGTGGCCTTATTCAACTACTTATAAGTGGTCATGTAAGCCCAAAGTACAACTGAAACTTTATCATTCTAGTATTTTCTTCCAACATCACATATTTTTGTGAATGGATATCCCAAAATATTTTTAAAGCCTTTACTACGAGTACCATTAGCTTGAGGGTGATAAGGAGTAGTTTTATGGTGTCCCACCATAAACTCGTTAGTAAAAATATGATAGTCTCATTTAGGAAATGCATTCCTCTATCACTTTTCAAGCTTAAAGGACAACCATACCTACTAATAATGTTCTCCCATAAAAACCTTGTTGTTGTAGCCACTATACAATCCTTTGTTAGTCTTGCTTCCACCCATTGTGTTAGATAATCTATGCAAGTAATGTTGTAGCATTAGCTAATCCTACATGTGGGTGGTGAAATAGGACCTACAAAGTCAATAGCCTAGTTTTCAAAAGGCTCCATGCTTGTAATAGGTCACGATGAAATTTCATCTTTGCTTTTACCAAGGTGTTTACAATGATCACATGCCTTGACATATTCCTTAGTATCTTTGTAAAAGGTCTCCCATTAAATTCCACCCATAAGAATATTTTGCATGGTGGAATCACTCACATAATGACCTCCTGTTATCTTACCATGAGCTTCTTCCATAATATCCTCACGCTCATGATCCATAATAGAATGGTGCAATATTTCATCATGAACCAATTTTTACAAATCTCCACTAGTCAACTGATAAGGCATCGTGCGTATCGCAAGCTACTTCTTCTCCAATGTCTTCATTCCTTCAAGTGCCTTCCCATTGCACAAAAAGAATTTAATATCCTCTAGTTTCGTGGGCATGTGGTTTAATCTAAACAAGCTGTGCATCTAGCATAATGTCTTCAATTCTCTATGTGTCCTCACCAGAATAATTCTTGATAAGTGGTTTGGCTGAATTTATTTTTCCTAGTTTGATAAAAACTATGAAGTCAAATTCTTGAAATAGAAGTATCCACTTGCAAATGCGCCCTTGCAAAACATGTTTTTTGACCAAGTACTTGAGCGCCATATGATTTGTACAGAAAATAAATGGTGTCACCAATAATTATTTTTGATTTTGTACAATGCGTAGATCATAGACAAAGCCTCATGTTCATTGGTTGTATAATTCTGCTCCACTAGTGTGAACTTCCCGCTTATAAAGAATGATCCACAACTCCTTCTCCTTGTTGTGCCAAAACTACACAAATTTCCATGCCAGAGGAATCAATGTGGACATGAAATGGCTTGTCCCATGAAGAAAAATGCAGACTAGGTGTAGTAGTCAACGTTTCCTTCAATGTCTCAAATGCCTGCTTTGTTGTCTGTCACCCCAATAGAATTTCCCTTTAGCCTTCAAATTTTTTTCCATGGGCACAAGAATCTTTGCATATCCTTTGATGAAATTTCTATACTAACCTCGTATGTCCTACAAATCCACACACCTCACTTTGGTTTGTAGGTTCTTCTAAACCCAAGATTATAGATATCTTGGCTGGGTCTACCAACAATCCTTCCTTATAAATGATGCGCTTAAGTAAAGTGCAAAAAAGTGTAGCAAAGATGCACTTCTTGATGTTAAGAGATGCTCAAATACCCGAACCCCTCAAACATGAATCTCAAATCATCACAATGGTATTTGACTAAGCCATATATTATCCAATCATCCAAATACACCTGTAAAAATTTATGAATAAATTATTGAAAAAGCTTGCACAAAAATACGTGAGAACACCGCTTGTCACATTCTTCAATCCAAAGGGCATAACTATATGTGTAAATCTTCCCCATTCAGGGAGAAAGTTTTCTTCTCCTAGTCTTTCTTCGCGATGCGCACTTGGTGATAACTCAAAACCCATCTCAGTAAAAGAATATATTTCATGCCCAACGACTCCTTAAGTATTTCTTCTACAAATGGAGTGGGAAAAGGATCTATTACACTTGAAGCATTGAGTTCCTGTAATTCACACAAATCCTTATCATCCCATATTTATTAAATCTTATGAGTATGGGGATGAAACATTTGGATTCCTAAATAGGCACAATAATTCCAAACTTGAGCATCTTGTCAATTTATTCTCTTACCTTCACGCAGAGATTATGATTCATCCTATAAGGCCTCTTCCTAACCAGGCGCGCACCTTCTTTCAGCTTGATCTTCATTTTTCCGAAGAAGGATGCACACCTTTTAATTCAACATAAACACATGGAAATAAGTCTAGGAAGTCACACAAGAGTTCAATAATCATAGCCACTTCTTTCTCTGACCAATAATCACCACTAATGGCCTCCTTAGGTTCTGCCTTTGTACCAATGTTAGCCTTATTTGTCTTCATAGGATCATGAATCACTGTTATCCTACAAAATTGACAAGGGCAATTTACGTAACTTTACCAAAAATTCTATTTTGACCCCTAGGAAGTTTGATAACGTTCGAAATAGCCCAAAACTCCCTTTCAAAAAATCAGGTTGTTTTGGGACTTAGCCATTTTTAGCTAATCCTTGGCGAAAATTTGCATGTCAACATAAAAAAAAACTGCGCCCTTTTACACTCGTGCAACTTTACCCATGTCGACATACAAAACGTTGTGCCCCCTTAAAACATCCTTTGGCACTAAAAATGTTGTGTCGACACCAAGAAACTTGTGCTAAGCATTTTTCTAAGCACAACTTTTCTCATGTCGACGCTACCAAAATTACACCAAAAGTAGTTGGTGAGGTCATAAATGCCAATTTTTCTATAAATAGAAACCTGCCACATGTCATTTTCACGAATTGAAAATTGTGAAAGGTATTTTCTCTGCATGTGTCAGCCATCCCTGTCATCCCTTGCATGCCATTTTCGAGCTTGTGGACCCCGCGTCTTTCTTCATCTTTTATAAATCCGGTGAGTGGCTCCTCTCCCATTTGTGGTTTTCATTTTGTTGTGTTAAATGTTAGGGCTTGTATCAAATAATTAAAATCTAAAGAACACATTCAAAATCCCCAACCTAGCTGAAACCCTCTTTCCCTCTCCTTCTAGATCTATAAATCTGGAAGGCCCCTGCCACTGAAGTAAACCAAAGGTAAACCATCTCTCCCTACTTGCTGCCTTGCCACTTCTCTTCCTTGCCATCTAACGAATCCAAAAAAAAAAGAAGTGGTGAAAATCAAGAAAATTGCCAAAATCGTCAAACTGTTAAAATCTTTGGTGCACTATTTTTCCATGTTACACCTTCCAAAGTTGCACTTTGGCACACTTTGTACTCATGTAACATGACCTTTTTCACACCTAGCCAAAAAAGAACACTTAGCATATTTTTGTGAGGCATAGGCGTAACTTCCACAACATCGACATGACATGTTGTATGTTGCAGATCCGTGTCCTGCGCTTTACCCTTTGGCACTGAAATTTTCATGTAACACCTCTCAAAATTGCACCCTTTCTAAATTGGTGTAACTTTTCCCATGTTGACACTTTCCCAAATGCGCCAAAGCATAAAAAGCCCCTGTAGCCTACTGTGAACTTGTGCCTTACACCCTAAGGCTTAAATTTGTTCGTTCATCCTTCTGCAAGCTAAACCTAACTGTTTTCTCACACATTCTAAGGTGTTCTGTTATTCTTCCAACTTTCATTATGAATAACATGATGGTTGACATGGCCCTTCTATGTTGGACCTTCTTGATTCTTCTTGCAGAACAACAACATCCGTCCTCAAGCTCACATATGTCTTCATCAAGCAAGAGACCAGCTAAAGCTAAAGCTAAATAGTCAGAGCAAGAAATGAAGTACAAGTACTAGAGAGTCAGAATGCCTGACTCATATGTAGAGTGTGACCTTGACATCAGAGACTCTGAGCTGGGTCATATTGACATGGATGACTTCTGGGTAAGGACCACCAAGGAAAACAATGGCCCGTGGATGAATAAGTTAATAGGCAGTGGATTGCACTTTACAGCTGGGCTTCCGGTGAGTGTCGTAAATAATGAGTTTATCATGTTGGTTGCCCGATGTTATAACAAAGACACTAGATGTGTCAAAAATAAAGAACACGAGACAATCATAAACCTCACAGCTTGTCACTTTGAGATGATCTTGGGCATTCCTCATCATAGGCAATATGTGGAAATAAGTATTGAAGACTGCAAGAAGGCATGGGATGATAATGAAGATCAGTGCATGTAGATGATGAATGAACTCTATCTGAAGAACAAGAAGCCGGTGACCAGATGGCCACAAACCATCCACCGTAGTGATTTTAATGAATAATTGAGTGATACAATCACGTTCTTGAACAAAGTATTTGGGCTCCCTGATGCCCATTATTTCCACAAGTGGATGCTGAGATACCTGGAGAATATGAGCAAGAACACACCTGATCAACACTTCATCTGGGGTGAAATCATAAGTGACACCATCTCATAGTAGCTTCAACAAGTTCTAATAACTGGGAAGTTCTACATGAATTCCTACGTTGTATACGTTGTTGCATTAGAAAGAGATTTCGCAGGGTTAACTCGAAATGGGGTATGGCCCCAAGTCAAGATATACAAGTTCTACCCAGAGCTAAGGCTCAAATCCAGCATCTCCCAGTTCTCCAAAATAAATGATGCCTTCTTCTATGAGGTATTCTGTTTGTTGAGACCAAACATGAGACACAGTCAAACCAATCCGAGTGTGATTGCTTCTTTCTACAAAGAAATGGGGAGCATTTTCACACAATTCCCCACATTCACATACCTCAGAGCTGTGAATTTTGAGGGAGAACTAACGAAGCTGCCAAGGTTTGCAGGGCCAAAGATAGTCCTCTTGGAATTGTCAAGGTAGTTAATCACTTATCATGAAAAGTGTATGAAGAGAAAGAAAGGAGGAACTCCTTTCCCCCTTACAATTGGCCAATACACCTCCCTTCTACACTTGCTAAATCACGGGAGATTTATGTTGAACTAGAGCTATTGAATTTAAAGCACAACTTCCCAGTAAGGCCGACCTTTGACTGTTGGAGTTGTCTCCCGAAGGCAAAAATTGATCCCATCCATGTTCCCGAGATCAAGGACATTTGGATAGACCTAACCCATGAGATAGACATTATGTGGAAGGATCACTCCTAGCTGGCTCTGGAGGAGATCATCCACTATGGCGTTGCCATTGTCCTGAAGAAATTCAAAGAAAATGATCAAGAAATTGATCAGGTTTACATTGACACAGATGGGGACAACTGGCCATTCGCAGAGATCGATAGAGCTAAAGCACCAAAGACCATTCAAGAAAGGGTTAAACCCACATTACAATGCACCAAACATTGGTGCAATCAGAATGGCCTTACATACCTCAGAGTTTACTTCACTACTTCTCATTCCGATAGTGCACCTCCAAGGCCGGACCCGTGTCGAAAGGAAAAGGAAAAGACAAGGTGGGAGAACCAAGCAGATAAGAGGAAACTCCTAAAAACCTTCCTCCTACTTCTGAGAAGCAAGTAGTCGACCTGGTGTCTCTAGGTAATGAAGAAACAACAAATGTTTCAATAGATACATCCACTCGGGATGTTATCACAACTGTAACTACTGAGGTACCCAACATCCCTTCTTCCGCTCCTCCTTCTCCTCATGTCATTCAAGCATCTATTCCTATGGATGTGTCTTCTCCTCTCCCTTCCTCCCTTCCATCTCCCACCTCTTCCATCTTCTCCTCTCTTGTGGATCTGTCACCCAATATTTCCTCAATCCTAATGAAGATCCCTTCCATTTCCACATCCTTCTCCTCTCCATTAGTAACTCCAGGCCCCATAAGCATCGGTGCATTGGACTCCTTGTCAATGCCACCACTAAGTGTTTCAACACACTTCCTGAGGCCTCTACAGATTGCTCCCCCTCTCACTCCCATTTCTTCTTCTTCCTCCGCTCCCACTCCTATAAGTCCTGGTTGGATTTATGATCATCTGAGTCAGAATAAGAGGAAAGTTCCCATTGCAGCCATGGATTTCTTTGTTATTCCGAAGAAGGGAACCAAGAAGTAGAAAGTGATAACTCACTTTTCTAAAGGCACTTTGGGAGAAAGAGTCATGGAGATAGCTTTCCCGATCCCACCAAGAGAAAAGAAGATCTGTCTCCCACAGACTTCATAGTGACTCAAGTCAAAATGGGGACCTCGTCTGAAAGCCTGCAAGGGGAAGCCTTGTCTACTATAGATGCTCTTTGTAAGAAGCTCTAAGAGGCAAAAGAGGAGAAAAGAATACTCAAAGAACAAAACAAACATCTCCTACAAGCATTGCAAAAAATGGGCAACGCTCCTCCTATGACTGCCGTCAAACTCATTCAAGTTCTCAGTCAGGAGAAAATAAATGAATATGTTAAGATTGGTGAACAAGGCACAACAGTATCTTCCTGGATTGAGCGGATCCTCAAAGATGGTGAGGAAGTGCTTGGGAAGTTTACATTGCTCTATTAGGATATAACTCAAGCAAATAAGGAGCTATAAGCGTAGTGAGTTCCCTATCCGAAGAGTTGGATAACGCCAGTTTCAATAAGAAATGTTCCAAGCAATGAATAACTACTCGGTGACGATCTATTGAATGTAGGCGTTATCAATCACTTGTGTGTGCATAATAAGGTTCTCACTACATTAGATTACCGGTTGATTAGATGGAATATATCCTGGAGAGAATCAATAAAGTCAAGATGAAGCCCGGAAGCACGATACAATATGGAGTAGAGCAGATTACAAAAAATGGCTCCAGGGATGCTCAGTGAATCGTATAACTTGAGGGAAGAAGATGATACATTCCAGTGTTTCAAGGCTATCATCACTCAAGGTTTGGCACTAGAGGTCACTTTCGACCGAGAGTCAATCAATAACCTCTTGGCCTACCGTGATTTCATTGGATTTTTAATCGATGCATGCAAAAATTTCACCGAGTTACCTGACAAGCTCAAGAATGAGAAAGAAACCTGCGAAGTCATTCGCGACCATTTTAATGGTCCCGACCATGATCAACTTCAAGCAATGATCAGCAAGTTTACAAAATATCGAGTGCACAGTGTCACATCGACTCTCCTGATCAAAAGCAAGACACCAAGTTTGAGTAGAGGGATGATGAGGAGTAGTTTCTCCTTTCTAGAATGTGTTGATCATTTTTGTAAAATATTTAAAAAATCATGTTGGCATACATGATGACCTCATCCATGTTGCACCATGGGATGTTGCCATCCAAAAACTTGCCCAAGTCAACTGTTGACTTTTAGATATTTTCTAGATCTTTTGTAAATATCTTGTAAGATATTTTGTAAGTAGTGGGTTTGCTTTTGTCTTCTTTCCTCCTCTCCTTCTATAAATACTAGAATACTTGTTGTGTTCTAGGGTGAACATTTTTTGTATGAAAAGAGAAGTGAGGAGAGAAATACTTTGTGTTTTCTTGCAATAGAAAAAATACTAATACACATATTCAAATTCAAACTTTGTGCTTAATGTGTGTTTATTTGCATCGAGATCTTTCTTAAGTTAGATCTATGTTTTTATTCTGATTAGATTCATTCCTACTATTGTCATCTGTTCATCAGTATTGCTTTAATTTTTATGCAAGTAAGTTTGGATCTGTTTACTACCGGCTCAAAGCATAAACCTTCTAACCTTTCTCGTCTTGGAATTCATTTCTTTTCTTCCTTCAAATCTACCCTCCTCCATTCCTTCCCTCCTACCTTTCTGTTCGTTGTTGGAACTACCTCTACTAGGATGAGATCCCAAACCCCCTGAAGTTAGAATAGTGTAGATTTGCACAGATTCCTGCTTGATAGATTAGCAATAAACCAGTTTCACTTTGTTGTCTCAAAGAGGGGCTATGCCCTGCACACTATTGGCTTGTTTCCCCACGACCTGCCTAACCGATAAATTTTCGGACCAACAAATACACATATGCCTTCTCATCTGTAGTGTCCATTACCTCAAGTGTACCTTTAGTGTGGTCAACATCCAGGTTATCAACTTCCTCATCATCTATCATATATGCCAGTTTACCCTTGTATTTTTCCTTCCAGGGGCGAACCATTTCTTATTCATCTGTTTCCTCAAGATCAAGGCGCACTTCAAGATCAGGTTCCCCAAATAACTACAACATAAGTTATTCATCCTTTGCACTATCTCCCAAAGTAAGGTGCTTCATAATCTCTGACAAGATTCATGGACTGGAGGCTTAGTAGAAAAGTAATCAAAAGTGTGGATAATACATGCAGTCATCTCTTTCCAATTCGTAGTCTCCCTTTTTATCTCGGTATGGACATACTAGGCACACACGCATATGTACAATGTGGAGTAGAAATTATGTACCCATGGTGATTGTAGTAAGGCCTCCTTCCCCTACGCCCATGATATCTCATGCTCATAGATGTGATGAGAAGAAAATAATTACCATGAAATTCACGTATGCGCGTAGGTACATGCTTTGAGTAAACTTCGTGGAAAAGGTGATTCTAACTTCTGATAACTTTAAGAGGTTATCTCTATGTGTTTCCCACTAGCGTGTTGTTGTCTTGAACGGAGTATAGACCAAAATATTTCTCCTATCCTCTTCATTCGGCCACTAAGTCTCCATAGCATGGAAGAATGTATTGGGCTTCCCTTCACTAGTATATCTTGGTACCTGAGTTGAGCCTAAGTGCCTCACCATACGTGACCTAATCATCCTTATAACTCATCCTTTAACTTCTCACCGACCATTTCATACGTGTCATGCACCCAATTATCACAAGTAACACTAGTAATGTCACTCACGAGTTGTGCATCCTCGCACCGAAGAATGATTTATTTTGATGGTTTAATATTCTCTAGATCATATATCATCGCTGCATAAACACAATTAAACTCCTCCCCACTCAAAGGCTCAATATAAGGATTCTCCTTATTCTCAAACATGGGTATGATCACACGCTACTCATTCTCAAAACTAATGTATCTCTTGTTAAATCGCATATCAACATTGTTTGCATAGCCCTAGGGCCATCCAAGTAAAGCTGGAAAATTATTTTCATTGGAAAATTATTTTCCTCTGCAATCTCCAATACTTCAAAGTTCCCATAAACTTAGCTCCTAAATAATAATATATACATCCTTGAGTACTCCAATAGGCATTACCTTAGTTTTATTTACCATACACAAAAATTTGAAGATGGTTGCAATGTGGAACTTCCCATTTGATTCCACACCTTAAGAGTGAGTACAATTACCTCAACACCCATATCTATCAAAAATTTACTCACCATCGAGGCATCAATTATTGTATCTAACATGATTTCTTTATCAAATACATGGTCTTGAGGTGGTATATTTGCATGAAGCATCTATCTCTCATTCTCAATGCCCGTATACTATACCTTCTCTCATAGCCATTCTCCTAGTAATGGGATGATGTTCTCCCGACACAACATCTTACAAAATTCTTTCAATTCATCCACATCCTTTTGCAGGAGCTCAACACTCTTTTCCTACTCTCTTTTGCACGCTGTTCTTTTAAGCACTTTATTTCACCCTGTAGATATCTAATGACTCCCATCATCTCTTGATATACTTCCTTTTGATGCACCATGTCTGGATACTTAGCATGTATCACTTCCTCTGTGTAATGAGAGGCTTAGCCTTCATAGGTTATCACATGTGTGCTACCTCGGTGCACATTGTAACCAACATGGGTTGTAACTCTGGATCAGTCTTCTTAGGCATCCATTGATCAACATTCGTGCATTGCACCTTGATCATCCCGACGCCCTTGTCTTTCTTATTGTTTTTACTCATGTGTTCATATAAATATGGGAAATCCTCCAACTTATGTGGCTTCCCACACCATGAACATGCTACATTCTGAGGGCAATCCCATTGGTAATGATCAAGTGATCCACAAGTATAACAAGTTCCTCTAGAAAACCTACCTCTACCACCACCGTGACCTCGACCATGATATCCTCCTCATAAGACTCCATTCCTATTGTCTCCATGGTTGTGCCCTTCATTATTATGGCCTTCTTGTTCATTAGATCAGCTAGCTACGTTAGTCTAGCACACTCCTATCTCAATGGATTCATGAATGTGATAAATAAATTTGTAGTTAGTGGTGTCATGAGTGCGGGACTTACAAATATCACAATACATGGACACCTTTTTGGTAAGAACACACCACGTAGCAATGGGAAATATCAAACATCATGATTCAGGTGACAAACTTCACAATCTAGTAATAATGTGCGCACTAACTTACATGGGAAATTGTCTTTAGTATGTCCCTCCACTTCACAATCTATGAAAAAATTCCACTACGTGTCTCATGTGCTAAGATGGCGAAAGTTTCTCCAACTATTTCACCATATCTGAAATATGTGCCTATAAGAAAGGGCTTACAATAGTTTCAACACTTCTAACATTCTTAGCATGCAAATATGTTTCCAAAGGCTCACATGGATCCACATATATCCTATGAGAGAGGGATATTCATAATCGAGTCGAAATCCTCCAACAAACCATTATGCATTCTTACTAGGATGAATATAATAAGATAACTTAGACAAAAAAGTTTTAATGTGCATGTCATACTCCCTCATGCTTTCAGCTAACCATTGATTGATATCCTTGAGCATGCTTTGATGCTTTGCCGCTCAAATTATAGAATGTGAAACTCTTCCAAAACACAAAAACAAAGCATCATAATCCACCACAACGATGTGGGTCATACTTCCTGTACCAACTATGTGCGCACCCTTGTAGCATAGTTGTAAACTAACTAGCCTTCCCTGTCGAGGATAAAATCCCCTTGGTGCACCATAGTAGTTCACATGATTATGCACATGCTTTGTTGTAGCTTCAATACACCTATATTATGGTAAATAAAGAGACATATCATAGTCAACTTGAGGTGTCAACTGAAATGGTGGTTGATTTGGGGGTAATTGGGGATGTGGACCATGTCTACCAAATTCATATCTATAACCTCCACTAATATTTCCTCCTCTTGATCCACATCAACCTCCCGTATCCCCTATGGCAAGTTCTCGAGCACTTGACGTACTCCCTTGTGTTCTAGTTGTGGTACTTGATAATGAAAAAATATGCCTTGTCAATGTGCAATAAATGATCTCATGTTACTCTCCTTTTAATCAAGTTTGACTGCATTTTGTGACTTTTGTTTGATCTAGTATAAGTTAGGATGTAATTGTCCATCTTTTGTTTGATTTAGTTATAATGTCTAAAAACTCCATAATTCCTAACAAAATGTGTGGAAATTTAGTTTTTGGAATAAAATAGGTCATATTTGGTCAGATAAGCAAAGTGTGAAGCAACCAACACCTTTTTGAGGAAATGGGCTAGAATGCGGCTTAGTTCTAGCAATACAATACATAGCTCGGAAATCTATTACTTAGCTCCGTAGAACCTTGGACTTAGTTCGAACTCTAGCACTTAGTTCTCGAACTTCGCACATAGCTCAAGAACTTTTACGCTTAGTTCTAAAATGTTTCCCTTTGGTTCTAGAACTTATCCAAAGTTCCAAAATCAATAGGAATATTTTTACCTTGTCAAAATCCGATGATAGAGAAATTAATGGGCCCTCTAATTAGGAACATATCAACGAATTTCCATTTTCCACACTCCATAAATACTTAAGTAAGACCAACAACAGTTGTATGTCCAACTAGGTTTGTAAATTTCATATCTAATTTGAGCACTATTTTGTTTCACTAGAACCTATAGATGGATAGAAAACTATTGAACACTCATGATTGTAAATGCATCTTCGAGAGGATGAAATATTTATAAAGACTTGAAGATACATAAAATGGATGATATATATATATATTAAAGTTTTGTAAGACAAAACAATTCAATAATAAGAAAGTCATTTCGTTTTGAGAGTATAATACTTTGCCAACTCCTGATTCAAGGTGGAGTAAGGGCCCACTCCTCTAAGAAACATGATCCTTTATTTTATTGGTATTTATATCTTCAAGCAATTTGTGTAAATCTATTAATTAGTAGTTCTGTAAGTACTTTTGATTCTTAAATTAAAATTTGTTATATAAGTTATTTATCATTCCTGCAGGTGTTTTAATGTACGTTTCTATTTCCTCAAAAGCATTTTAAGAAATCTTTCTAAAGTGTGTTTATTTCCAACAATTTGTTTCATTTTGCAAAGTATATTTATTTACAACAATTTGTTTGATTCTAAATGTGTGTTTATTTCCAATTAGTGTGTTCGGTTTTGCAAAGATTCATTTATTTCAGCAAGTTTCTTATAGTTTAGTTTTAATAAGGATCTGGCTAGGAAATCATAAAGACACTTTAAAATCCCTTAAAATAAAAATAATAAATATCTATAATCAATTACTAGTTCACTAAGATTCTTCTTGTTTCATATAGCTTCAGACACACCCCTAATTTGAATATGACATCAACCATGAGTTTATTAAATGAAGGGAATAACGACACTCATCATTTTTAGCATTTTCAGAGACCCACTAGTTAGAATTGTCTAATTAGGTTTCAACAAGGAAAAAAAAATCATACATCTAGTAATTGAAAAATCTTCCCTACATTATCATAAAATTTATGAGTAGAGAAAGAGACTCAAAGGTTAGATTTCTCCCAAAATATCTCAACAAGAATTATCCGCATCCTCTAGTTCAAATAAGGAAGTTGAGTAGGAATTAGAAGCACCATTTTCTCTTGTTAGACAAGAAGTAAAACTTCTGCCTTTGGAATTTTGGATCAATCACCGTAAGAAAGTGGAACATTCGGAGAAGGATTATATCCCAATACACTCTTAGAGAAAGTCTTGATTCTAAATTGAGTATTCAATATCCTACTCTGACTTATCACCTTTGCTAACGTGTATCACATACCACATTGATTAGGAAAAAGATATAGAAGATACTGCAGATATGGCACAAGAAGCTAAAAGAGAACCTGATAGGAACTTTACTTATCCAATTCAGTTAGAGGATGACGATACACCTATGAAGAATATTTCACTTGCACACTTTCCCACATTTAGAGGGATGTCATCTGAGGACCCTGACCAATTTTTGTTTGAATTTAAAGTATTGTGTCAGACCTATGACTACAAAACAGAAAATCAAAAACTCAAGTTGTTCCCATCTACTCTGAAAGATGTAACAATGAGGTGGTTTATGGGATTAACATCCAATTCTATTACCACTTGGGGGAAAATGGAAATTTCCTTCCTAGAAAAATATCAGGACTACTGTAGGGGGAGAAATAAGAAGTAATAATTTTTTAGGATCAAACAGGAAGATGATGGAAATATGAAAGATTATTTAGATAAATTCCTCTTTGTAAGTAAAAGGTGTGGATTTTTACTTCAAGAAGAGATAAACAAAACCACTTTTCTTAAAGGTCTGCATGATGAATCTCGAGAAGCCCTTAATTTAATGGGAGGTGGAAACATAAATCAATTGAGAGTGAATGATATTACAAAGCTTTGTAGAAGTTATTCAAGAACAAGGGGTGGACCTAGGAAAGGAAAACTATGAAAGGTGCAAACCTAGACATGAAAAAACTTATGTATGAACTAGAAAACTTTGAAATAGATATCTTAGTTCAATTAACTTCCACCATAAATGGATTGCAAGCCAAAGCAAATGCTAATACTGAACCATTAGCTATGTACTGTCCTAGATGTAGAAAGAAGCATGTAATAAGAGATTGTCCTCTGGATAAAACAGTAATATGTCTTATTTGTGAACCTAGGGAGCATGAAGTTAATGTTTTTCTCTTCTTTCATTTAAAAAAATCATCTTAAATAAACCAACACTTCCTCCACTACGAAGAAATAAAATTTGTCTAGAGACAACCTAGTCGGGGAAAGTTCATACCAAGATCTATTCCTAATCCTTGGATGATGCCATGGGCAGCTCAGATAGTACCACAAAATTGGGGACAACCACCTTGAACCCCTGAACCAACATGGAATCCCAAGGATTGGGCATGAAAATATTTGTATACCCAAGGACACCAACAACCATGGTTTGATCAAGGTAATCCTTATACTTGGTCACAACCTAGGTGGAACCCTAATAACTATGCTTAAGGAAAACATATCCCAACAGACATCAAAAGGCCATAATGGGATCTCTAGCACAAGGTTCACAAACTGAAAATGTGGTTCACACACAAATACCAACATAACCAGTGGCTAATCCCCCCAAAAAACAACCCCTATCTACGGAACAAAGCAAGAAAAACCAGCTGATCATAATGCCATGGAATGTAAGGTGTTCAAAATAGATCTAGAAAAATAATTAATAGTCCACCTATTAGAATTACCGAGATGATAGAAGAAATTGAAACCCCTAGTTAAGTTATTCCTAAGGAGGATGAAAAAGAAAAAGAGAAGCAATGAGATAAAAAATCTACATAAACTCCATTTCCAGAAAGAATTAAGGAAGTTATTGAGACCAAGGAATCAATCAGTGCGGAATTAAGGAAATTAAATATTGAAATACCATTGTCGCAATAAATCAAGGAAATTCTTGAATTAAACAAATTAATCAAAATGCTATGCTTGAGAATACCTAGAAGGAAGAATCGGTACCCTAGGACTATTAAGGTAGATGGGAAACTTGTTGATTTATTGGTAGGAAAACTCTTACTTCCCAAATATGGGGATCCTAGAAGCCCTGTTGTTTCTATCTCTATAGGAAATCAACATATACATAATGTTTTGGTTGATTTGGGAGCAGCTATAATGTGATGATAGTAGAAACTTTGAAAACATTTCCATTGAAAGGTATAAAACCTAATAGCACCATATTATAGATGACAAATCACTCGGTAGCAAAAACCAAGAAGGGATTATTGAAGATGTGGCAATTATGGTGGAGTCATGTGAGTATCCAGTGGACTTCCTTATATTACAGCCAAACGGTAAAACACTTGGTTATCCCATTATTTTGGGTAGACCATGGTTAGCTATAGTTGCTGCCTTAATTGATTGTAGATCAAGTGATATGACTATCTCAAATGGTAAGAATTCTAAGCAAATTTCCTTATATCCTTCTGCATGACCTTTTATTGATAATTAAGAACAATTATGGGTTGATGATCTTGATACTAATAAACAAAAAAATTTCTTCTTTGGCTATGATAACATTGCAGGATCATGTATGGGAGGTAGAGAATATGATTAATCATCCATTGAATGATCACCAATTGTCTTTGGAATAATCGGGATAGTTCTGGAACCTTCAGACTTAGTTCTAGAACCTTCAGACTTAGTTCGGAACATTCATACTTATCTCTCGGAACCACAACAATTCCATGTAGATGTAAATAATTTCTCTCTAGAGGAACGTGATTTCTCTTCGAGAGGGGCATAAATAGCTATGGAATCAATAGCTTTAGTCTCAAAGATATTAGGGAATAGTAAGGAATGTTTGGAAAACAACAGTGATGAGGAGTTTGACCAATGACAAGATAAGTATCATAACTCTACCTATTGTCCTTTATCTAGTATTATTTCTCAAGGGAACTTTAGAGACATTACTGCATATCATATGTTGTTACCACATTCATGTCCACTAAACACCCTAATGGAACCTTTTCAACAAATCAGTTCATCACACACTGGAACAAAACAAATTGAGATTCAACAAGGAAAATTTTTGAACATTAACAACTGGTTGGAAAATGATCAAGAAGCTAAATTGTTTGATGTCTTGAAAGGTCATACTAGAGATTTTTCTTGGGACTATAAAGACATGAAAGGAATCCATCCAAGTATTTGTACCCATCACATTTATACTAAAAATGTTAAACTAGTTAGGAAACCTCAGAGAAGGATCAACCCAACCTTGAGGGACATAGTCAAGCAGAAATTGAAAAGTTGTTCTAAAGTAGACTTTATCTACCCCATCTCAAATAGTCGGTGAGTGTATCCTCTTGTGATTGTGCCTAAAAATAATGAAAAATGGAGAATTCGTGTTGATTATAGGGGATTGAAAAAGATACACTTATAGATTATTTTCCCTTATCATTCATAGATCAAGTTTGAGACAACCTTTCGGTAAACAATATTTTTCCCGCTGAATGGATTTGGTGGATATAATAAAATTAGGGTGGTTAATGAGGATCAGAAAAAACTACCTTTACTTGTCCATGGGGTACCTTTCCTTACAGGTATTGCCATTTAGACTATGTAATGCTTAAACAACCTTCCAAAGGGATGTACTAGTAATTTTTGTAGATCTAACCAATGATTGTGTGGAGGTATACATGGATGATTTTACTATGCATGGAGAAATGTTTGATGGTGCATTGAAAAATTTGGACGAGAATATTAATAAGATGTGAACAACACCATTTATCTCTTAGTCTTGAGAAATGTTTGATGATGGTTGATGAGGGAATTATACTGGGACACCACATTTCAAAAAGAGGAATTCAAGTTGACCAAGACAAAATTAGGATTATTTTATACTTACCTATTCCTCAAACTCCCACAGATATCAAGTCATTCTTAGGACATGCTGGGTAATATAGGCATTTTATCAAATATTTTAGTAAAATTGTTGCCCCATGTTTGGTTTTCTTACCAAGGATTGTGAATTTCATTGGGATGAAAAATGTCAACATGATTTTGAAATGATTAAAGAAAAATTAATCATTACCCCAATATTAAGATGACCTAATTGGGAGAAACCTTTTCACATCCAAAAAAATGCCTCAAATAACTCAATTGGTGTAGTTTTGGGACAAAAATATGAAGAAAGGAAAATGTATGCTATTTAATACATTAGTAAAAATATTACTCCCACTCGAAAGATATTACACCACCACCGAAAAAAATTCTTGCATGTGATTTATAAAAATAATAAGTTCATACATTATATTACATGGTACATAATATTTGTACATACACATCACTCGGTAATTAGATACTTGATGAACAAACCAATGGTTGGAGGTAGGATAATTAGATAATTATTACTTTTACAAGAATTTGATATTACCATTGTGGATAATCCAAGAAAATCTAATGTGGTAGCTGATTTCTTGTCAAGATTAACCACTATAGGGGAGAAAGATCCAGTTAAGGACAACTTTCCAGATGAACAATTATTTGCTATTTCAGCTGATACACCATGGTTTGTTGATATGGAAAATTATCTTGCAACAGGGAAGTTTCCTCCTTCTTTTACTAAGAAACAAATGAAAATATTAATCAAAACTAGTGCACAATTTAAATGGTTAAATGGAATGTTATTTAAATGTGGTCCTAATTTGGTTTTACATAGGTGTGTGAGAGAAGATGAAATCTTTGACATACTTAGGGCATGTCATGATGAACCAAGTGGAGGACACTTTTCAGTAAAAAGAACAGCCCACAAAATACTTGCACACGGCTATTATTGGCCATATCTCGTATAATGATGTGAAGAAATACATCAAGCAAAGTGTGATCCTTGTCAAATGATGGGAAAACCAACTTTCACTAGTGAAATGCCTCTATATCCTTAAGTAGTGATTGATCCATTTGAAAGGTGGGGGCTGGATTTTGTTATCCCTTTTAGTCCTCCTTCACAAGGAAAAGAGCACATTCTTGTATGTACTGATTATGTAACAAAGTGGGCAGAGGTGTAGGCTTTAACAAATGCTAATGAAGATGTAGTTGTTGATTTCCTTTGGCACAAAATTATGATGAAGTTTGGTGCACCAAGAAGTATAGTTTCGACCTTCACAATGTACTATCGAGATCAATCATAAGAAGTCATCTCCTTATCAGCCATAATCAAATGGACAAGCGAAGTGACAAACATGTAATTGGAAAACATTCTCACCAAAACAATTGAAGCAAGTAGAAGAGATTGGGTGAAAAGGCTACCTGAGGCTATCTAGGCTTATAACACAACTTGGAAGACTACAACAGGGTTCTCACCATATGAGTTAGTCTATGGGAAGAAGCCCTTATTACCCATTGAATTTGAAATACAAACATTGAGGGCAACAACTAAATTGGGTATTGAATTGGATACAACACAAAAGAAAAGAATTCTACAACTCAATGAATTGGATGAGATGAGATTGGAAGCACTTCAACAGAAAGAGATAATCCAAGACAAAAGGAAGTAGTGGCATGATACACATATCAAGGAAAGACAATTCAAGATAGGATATTGGGCATTACTGTTTGATTCCAAGTACTAGCAATTCAAAGGCAAGTTGAGAACCAGTGGTTAGGACCTTATCAGATTGAGCATATATATGACAATGGATCTATTCAGCTACTTCCCATTGATGGCAGCGAAGGACACTTTTGGTCGATGGAAACATGCTAAAACTCTATAGGAAGCCTCCTACCAAGGATGAATTCTTGAAGAAAATTGAAGCAGATATGAATTTGATCATATGCAAGAACCTAGTTCTTCCAAAATGATCAAGTAATCAGATGCAAGGATCTAAAATAAAGGGAAGGGAATGAAAACTAGCAAATGGATTTCTCTTCTAAACTAATAATAATAATAAATAAATAAAAAATAAAAAAAAGGGAAGGGAATGAAAACCAAGAAATGGTGTTCTCCTCCCAAAAACAAATTCTCTCAAAAGGCCAATTGAAACTAGAAATGGCAGTTGGTCTCATCAATAAGTGGTTAATTCAAATAAAAGGTACTTGTTTGGAATTCCAGGTTGTCTTTTCTAACCATTTTTATTTTTCACTTTTTTTTTTTTAGGAATGATGACTCATCAAGGAGGATGGATTACATCAGCAAGGACGGTAATTATGTCTTGATCTTATTAATGGTTAAATTAAAATTTTGCATGTGTGATTAGACTTTCCTTAAGTAGGTGGTATAGTGAGTCGTTTATTGCACATTATGATTAAAAGGAAGTAATCATGAAGGTGATGCCGACTAAATAATTAAAAGTGGCGGCGTATTAGTAAAGAACTATCATTTAGGTGGAATAAATGAAATTTTGCGAGTAGTTGCAAATAAATTCAAGGAAGAAATAGTATAATCATATTTGAAATTCTCAGCTAAATCCAAATAGCCCCACAACCAAATATAATAGTTCTACAACCAAATTAAGTAGTTCTGCAACTATCTCCTGATAGAGTAAGGATTTGAAATAATAAGGAAATTGAATCATCCTCTTTATCATGGGTATCAAAAAGAAGTCGATTCAGAAGATGATACACAACTTCTTGTAGATGGAGAAGTAGAAGTCATTTTTGAACAAGTAGGTTGGTTGGAATTTTTGAAGAAATTCTCAAAATATAATGACAAAATGGTAAGATATTTTTTTGTAAATTTAGAGAAGTCCAGAATTAAGGTTAAAAGAATTGTAATTCCCTTTACTGTTAATACAATGAGCAATGTATCTGGGGTACCAATTGTACATGTTCCAAATTCTGTAAAGGGAACCCTAAAATTACTAGTGGAAACCTTAAGGCAAGAGGGTGAATTGGAACCTCAATATATTTATAATACAAAGAATATCATCAAGGGGGTCGGAAGAGCTAGCCTACCCAAACCCTTTGTGAGGTAGCATTTTGGGTAGTGAAGTACCTAACATGCGATGGCCATATGGGACTATTAGAAGGAGGTCCTTAAAATTATGATATATCTTAAGTATGGGGCAACAAAACATGAGTATATAGTAAACCTTCTTGGGTTCCTCTTTGAATCCACCTAGACAATGGCTTAGAGATATTATTAGGGTGTAGGGAGATTAGGCACCATGGATTAGTCCATCTGTCTCACAAGATCATTTTCACTCAAATAAAAATGGATAAGAAAGATGGGAAAAATTCCTCAATATGTTTAGACAAAGCCCTAATATTATCATAAGGGGAATACCAAACCCTTTCTCTCCTAAAATTAACTTGGAAATTGATCCCCCTAATGAGAAAAAGAAGGAAATAAGTGGGGTTAAATTACCAAAGAGGAGGAGATCTGAAAGGATGATCAAAGATGCAAAATTTAATATTTATTTAAAAGAAAATCCTTCCTCTATAACAATACCAGAAGAACTAATATTTGTCTCACGAAAGTGATAATTCACCCAAGCTAGACTATGAAGTAAAAATCAGAATAAGTTCAAGGAGAAAGTCCACTTGAAAATATTGAATCTCCTAAAAGGAAAAAAATCACAAGAAGTCTAGGGAAACTCCAGTGGATATTGAAGTACATGAGGGTTCAGAGAAATAAGCTATTAATATTCTGGGCAGCATGGCAATGTCTCCTCCTCTACCAAGTCAAACTGAGGAGTTGGAGAAAGAAGGTGAAATATTAGAAGAGTAGGCTTTTCAGAGATGGGTGACTCAACAATACTATCACATGAGGAAGAAGAATTAACATATTGGAAATAAAAGGAAATACCCTTTGATGGAAGAACAATCCTTGTTCCCTAAGGAAATTCCAAAAAAATAAAAAAAACAACAAGATAGGCAGGCCCTTTTCTTGTCTAGAGAAGAAATTATCATTAGGGAGAAATATGAGGAATTAAACTTCCTCAAAAACAAATTGGAGCATAGAGAAATTCTCATTGAACAACTGAAAAATATTCTCACAGATAAGAATGAAGAATTGACATTAGTAAAGTAGAAAATGGTGGAAAAAGAAAAAGAATGTCAATTGGCTAGTGAACAGAGTGCTATGAAAAACATATCTTAAGTGGATCCAATTGTACAAACAAAGCTAACTAACTTATCGCCACTCAAGCGGCTTATGTGATGATACCCTGTAGAAAGATTAATGAGTTCAAAATATCAAATAAGGAACTAAGCAAAGCAAGATGGAAGAGGCTAAGAAAGAAATGAAATAGTGGGAAGAAAAATTCTATAAAATGGAGGAAGAAAAATTTAAATGTCTGGAAAAGATACATATGGTCTGTATAATGAGAAAAATATTACTCACATGTAGAAGACCTTCTCCTACATACAGTGTCTTTCTAGAAGAGAAATTTATCCATTGGCAACTATCAAGGATTTCATGTGTCCTTTCACATGAAGTAAAGGATGAAGCGAGAATTCATGACAGCATATTCCTCAACCAATACAGAAAGCGAAGAACCTTCTTTACAAATTTTATCTCTGCAACTTTATGTTAGAGAATAATATAGGATTCATGATTAATCTATATGTGGGGGAAAGCCAACTGAATGTATTTGTTTCTGTACTCAAAAATTAGATAGCTTGTAAAGAGAGGGATACTAAACACTTATTAAAAGCTAGTTCATCTAGCCTCTGCATGAGAGCTCATTATGGAAAACCATCTACCTTTGCTATACATTTCAGATCCCATGCCTTTGAAAACTGATGTAAGGAACATTATATTACCAACCCACATAAAAGTATTGATGCTCCCACCTCTTATGAAGAGAAAAATTTGAGGAAATTTATGATGGATGCCTGAAGAGATGGGAATTCCTCATTGTAGCATTAAGAAGAAGAGAAGTGATATCCCCCACAAATTTAATATGGAGTGTGGAAAGGGCCAGAGCTTTGTGTATACTTATCCCTCAAATTTTTGAAAGATGCAGGAGCATGTGGATGGGTATGAGAACAAGGCCTCCTCTCCTTCTCACACCCATGTCTCCATGGCAGAATAACAAACCTCAGGATCCCACTCACTTTGAGGATTAGTAGACAAAGATAGAAGAAGAATCATGATACAACACTTTTGAATAGAAGCACTAGGACATTCAGTTTCAGCCATTTGACCTTAGCACTTAATTGGAATGCAGAATTCACAATCCCAGTTTTGAAGAATAGAGTTTGTAAGAGGACTTACAAACAAGTAAGTTTGGGGGAGATGATAAGGCCAAAATATGCCTCATCAATGTGCAATGAATGATCTCATTTTACTCTCCTTTTAATCAAGTTTGACTACATTTTGTGACTTTTTTGATCTAGTATAAGTTAGGATGTAATTTTCCATATTTTTTTGATTTAGTTTTAACGTCTAAAAACTTCATAATTCCTAAAAAAATGTGTGGAAATTCAGTTTTGGAATAAAACAGTCATATTTGGTTAGATAAGCAAAGTGTGAAGCAACCAACACCTTTTTGAGGAAATGGGCTAGAATGCGGCTTAGTTCCGAACTCCAACACTTAGCTCGGAACTCTATCACTTAGCTCCTGAACCTTAAAAATTAGTTCTAGAACTCTAGCACTTAGTTCCAAAACTCCCGAACATAGTTCCACAACTTTCACAATTAGTTCCGAATTTTTCCCTTTGTTCCGAACTTCTCCAAAGTTCCGAATCAATGGGAATCTTTTTATTCTGTCAAAATTTGGTGATAGAGAAATTAATGGGCCCTCTAATCAGGAACAAATCAATGAATTTCCAATTCTTCACACTCTAGAAATACTTATGTAAGACCAACAACTGTATGTCCAACTAGGTTTCTAAATTTCATATCTACTTTGAGCACTATTTTGTTTCACTAGAACCTATAGGTGGATAGAAAACTATTGAACACTCATGATTGTAAATGCATCTTCGGATGATGAAATATATATAAAGACCTGAAGATAGATAAAAAGGATGATATAGATATACATATATATATACAATTAAGTTTTGTAAGATAGAACAATTCAATAATAAGATAGCCATTTCATTTTGAGAGCATCATACTTTTTCAACTCCTGATTCAAGGTGGAGTAAGGGCCCACTCCTCCAAGAAACAAGATCCTTTATTTTATTGGTATTTATATCTTCAAGCAATTTGTGTAAATCTATTAATTAGTAGTTCTGTAAGTACTTTTGATTCTTAAATTAAAATATGTTATATAAGTTATTTATCATTCCTGCAGGTGTTTTAATGTACGTTTCTATTTCCTCAAAAGAATTTTAAGCAATCTTTCTAAAGTGTGTTTATTTCCAACAATTTGTTTAATTCTGCAAAGTATATTTATTTCAAAAATTTGTTTAATTCTGCAACGTGTGTTTAATTCTACAACGTATATTTATTTCTAGCAGTGTGTTCAGTTTTGCAAAGATTTATTTATTTCAGAAATGTGTGTTTATTTCAGAAAGTTTCTTATAGTTTAGCTTTAATAAGGCTTTGGCCAGAAATCTTAAAGACACTTTAAAACCCCCCAGAAAATAAAAATAATAAATATCTACAATCAATTACTAGTTCACTAAGATTCTTCTTGTTGCATATAGCTTTAGACACACCCCTAGTTTGAATATGAAATCAACCATGAGTTGATTAAATGAAGGGAATAATGACACCCATTAGTACTTGACTAGACACCAATGGTCTGCGTGGTTACAAATGCTACTCTTGTACTACCTCCAACAGTTTGTGCACCAAAATTCTATCCTAATGATGTGCTTGGGAAAAATCCTACCATAACACTTCCAAACAATGGCGCTGACTATGATGCCATGGGTGTGTTACTAACTTTATCTCCTAAATTCAACACAAAGTTATATGTACTGCGTCTCTTCTTACTTATCTCGCACTAGCCTACTTTTGAATGACTACATGTGGACTTGGAATAACATGCGCAAGGGCTAGGTGGTTAGGTGGGATTAGATGCATGCCTACGGTCCTCATACTCTCCTCTGACACGCTCTCATTTGAATTTGAAGGGGATTCTCTCTGTGCTTTCCTAAAGTTGGGAGAGCCTGATTATACGACTCCTCATATTCCACGAGATATTTAAAAAATTTGCAATCCATCATCCTCCTCAACTCTAGCATCTCTTGAATCTTTTGTACATGTGTCATGTCCCTCTATTGTGCTTCATTAAAATTGAGCCATCTTTCTTCTCTTTCCCTTTACGCCACCAAGTCCATGATCTTTCTCCACAGTACTCCTTCCTTGTGCACGATGGAAGTTTAGCTAGCCATGGGTAAGTGCTCTAAATCTATTTCTATAGTAAAAATATTGATCGATAATGGTATAGTACACAAATACAATCCTATAAGATCACACAAGAACACTGAACTCGCTTCCTCTAGATACAAATAAGTAGAAATAACATACTCTAATGTATAACTAGCACAATACTCCAACCCACCAATGATCTACAACTCTTTTCCACTCTAAATCAACATTAACAAGATTCTGATAATCCTTCGCATCCAAAGTCTTGGTCTATAACTCCAACACTTTCCTAATGCATATGTTGATAGCCACTCATACAATTCTCTTTGAAAAATCTAGCGAAAAGTCTCGTAGAGACATCATATATGTTGTTTTCCACCACTTATGTGCATTGAAATCGAGTCCAAAGATTACTATATCTATGTGTAAAATGATCTTGACCGTCCTCTATCCAACTTTCAATGCTCTCTAGAGTCAACTGATATGCCATCTGAAAGCAACATGCTGGAAAATAACTTTAAAAGAGGTATTGGTAATGAAACCAAAATGTAGTCCTTTTTATTTCACCTAATCTGCTAAGCATCTTTGGAACATCTTTCTCGACAAATATGAATGCTCACCCAAATCATGTAAAGCTACCGTGTACCTCCTTTATGTTGTTTGTCAAGATGTTAACATGCAAATACATAATAATATGTGACCAAGTGTTCATTCAACCATACTTAACCACTGCATACATTCAATTGGAAACACATGTAATAATGAAAATTACAAATCAGATTAGAATTAAGATCAATTGCACCATGTAATAACATTATTCGGACACATCAATTACTAGAATCCATTCACAATTATCCATTAATAACCAAAACATTACATAACGAAAGATCAATACATAACCATATTATCACGAGTCATGCATGCAAATATATAAAAAAAATAACCCTATCACATCAACCGTGTCTAATGCAATGGAGTATATCAAATATTAATAGGGGTGGGGAATTTCCCTTCACCACCTATGCATCCTCAAAATTTCTTGCACGCTCAAACTAGCCATGCATACATACAAAAGAAACTAGAAAACATGCATGCTTTCCTAATAAGCCTAGTAATAGATTAAATCTATAAATAAACCCTTCTTTAATTCTATTATTAGCCTAATCCATGAATGATCGCTCATCTTCACTTTATCCAAAAATATCACTTTTCTTTGCCTTGAAGTCTCCTTGCTTTTCTCCTTTGCGTGTTCTCGCACTCCAACTCGATTTTTCCTATTTTTAGCCCATATGTGCAAAATCGGATAAGTGTTGGGATTAGAGTTTCACGGTGGGCACCACTTTGCAAATGGATCTTGTGCTGTGTTTATGCACCCCACTTACGTGCCCCAATATTACGTGCACCTTCTTAATACTTATTCAATTTTTCCAACCCAACATGAGGAGAGTTTTCGTTATTGGCTAAGTGTAAAGTCATTTTAAAGGTAACATGAAGTCGGGTAATTTAACATCCAATTACCTAAGTCCTAGAAAATATCCTTTCCACATGGGCTTGGGCCCCAGATACCATAAGGTATATAAGGGATGCACCTAGTGAGCCTTGTTTAGTATAACTTTAAGAAATTTTAGACATAACCAATTAGTAGTGTAAGAAGAAAAACACTCAAAAAATACCCACTCCATACCACTTAAAGTGAGGGTTGGGAGACAAATATGTCATTACTTTATGTGAGGTATTTTTGGGCTAGTAGTTGCATTGTAAACCCATTACTACTAGAATTGGATTGTGAATTATGGGTTGTGTGAGATTAGTGTGTTTTAAAACCCAACACCTATATCCAAATAAAAAAATCCCATTAATTAGCCCTACTTACTCTTCATATACAATACAATCCAAAATATCATACCTTTGATTTTACACCCTTATTAATAATAATTAGAATTAGTGATTTAAATACAATAAAAGGATGTAAATGGATTTATATGAGGTTATTATGATTAATTGAATACAATAATTAATTATTGTTATCCATCTTTGCCCTTCGGAAAAAAATAGACAATTGGGGTAGATGTGACCTTTGCACTGAAAGGACCCTCACAGTGAATCTAGGGGTTACAGTGAAAATCATGTTTTCATGAGAATTTGGAAATATTTTAGGAGCTTGAAATCATATTGGGGATTTTTTTCGTCTTTTGGGTTTTGGAAGACTCGGTTTGTCTTAAGGAAAAAATGGGCATTGGGAGGCCCACATCCGATAAAAAATAGGCAAAAAGGACAAAATTACAAAATATAGTTTTAGGCATTTTAATAGACCTTCACAACTCCTGAAACTCAAAAAAATAAAAAAATCCCCGAACAAATGCAAAAATGCCCAGGGGGCCAACATTGGCAAAAAGGAAAAAATAGCTCACCGAGCAACTTGGCGAGCTAATGTAAATGCTTGGGGTTTGAGCTCTAAAGTAGCTTGGGTGAGCTACTCAACCGACATGTTGGTGGGTGCATGTTTTTGTGTCATAGTATGGAAGTGCAAAGTATCTCGCCGAGCTCCTCGGTGAGCCGAAGGTTACGACGTGGGATTTGCAATGTGACCAACTCGGCGATTCCAACATCGAAATAATGGAGATAGGGTCGTATTGCGGGTTGGAGCAAGCCACATCAGCTCGAGGATTACATGATGGGATAAGCCATTAAATCATGGTGCCGGGAGGTAGCTCGACAAATGATATTTTAAGGATGAATTATGGACACAGGAGGAACAAACTCACGGCATGGGTGGTGAGGTATTCATGAAGGGATCATCCCAAGCTCATCGGTGGACAAGGTGAGCTCCCGGGTCAGCTTAGGGTGATCCAGAGAAAGGTTTGGGGGCATGGAAAAATAGTGAAGGTGGGTGTACACGAGGATGGAGTTCGGCGGGATATGGGGATGTGGTGTGGAAGAAGAGCTCATTGAGCTAAATGCCAAGGCAAGAGGATGAGTGAAGGATTTCGGAGGGGAGATCATCGAAGTTTCAAAGGAGTTAGTTTTGGACTCAATGAGGTAATTGGCACAAATGAGTGGGTGAGTTATCCAAAGCTATACATCTCGAATTCCAATGCATGTTTTCAGGGGTCAAATAACTCGCCTACAACCCCATCGCTTCATATTTTAAAAATAATTTGCATTGGAGTTTTTTTGGGTTAATGAGTTAAAAACTCGAAGATGGGAAAACCCAAAATCCAAAGTGGATTTTTCGGAGATTGGGTTTAGAGGTTGGTTTCATAGTTTGGAGTGCCATATGTCCAATGAAAGGGGTTAAAAACTCCAAAACCTGAAATTTGACCCATGCGAGAGCTATTTGGGGAGATGAGTCGTGTAGGTAATTTTGCATTAGACACCGATCCATGCACTTTGAGTCGGTGGCCTTTGAATGGTGAGTTTCATTTAATGGGAGAACTCAATAGGTGGGGTTAAGCCCAAAGAAGTGACTCAAATCAAATCTTACATAACGTTTGCCTCCCTTGGCCAAATTTAGAAAAATTATACTTCTTGGAGAGAAGATTCGAGAGAACTATCTAATGGAGGGATTAAATTTTGGAGATTAGGGGTATAGGTGGGAGAAAAATCATGATGAAGTTGTAGGAGCTAGAGGCCATACCCAGGTGCAGAGATGGAACAAGTGCAATCATGAAGTCCATTTCTTCTTGCACAAGGCAGGGTATAATCAAACATGGATTTTACAAATCTTCCCATACCCATTACAGGAAAAATAATGATTTTTGTGGGTGATTGAGACAATTTCAGACTTCACCTCTCTCTCTCTCCTCTCTTCAAGTTTTTTCCTATAAATTGAAAGGAGGGGCATAATTTTAAAGGTTTGACAATTTGCATATGCCCCTCACTTTTCTATTGTAAGATTTTTTTGAGTTTCAAACCTCCCTATTAGAATACAATAATGAAAAATTTGTGCCTATGGCCCCTTAATGTAATGAATTGTATAAAATTTTTGGAGCAATAAAATAAAATGTGGATGTTTTCAACCCTCTTTTGTGTTCTATTACAACTCTATAGTCTTTTCATTGCATGTAAAGGTTATTGTGCATTATCATACTTTCATTATAGGGTTTCAAGTGGAGATGTGTTTACTAGTTTTTTTGACAAATGTCTCTATGATTTGTGGTGCTAGATCACCCTCCTCTCATTCATTTTCAATCACTTTCAAGTAGTGTAAGTTGTTCAACATTCCTTCTTGGTGCATCACCTCCCCTTAGAGTAGGTTTACTTTTCATGCAATATTTTTATCCTTGTCTCCTTGGAAAGCATTAGGGTAGGGTAAAATTAGTTGTTTTCTACACTTTGGAGTAGTTTAGCACTAGGTCAGGAAAGGAATCCAAACTTCTAGAGAGATATCCCATTTGCAAAGTCCCACACTTTGGGATAGCTCCATGTTACACAATCACACCAAATGCCCCAGTTCCACAAGCTAACCATTTAGGGTTTCGTGATTTTTTTATAACAGCTTTTGGCATGCCCGGTGGAACGCGAGAAGTCATCTTCACAACTTTGGAGGCATTTGCAAGGAATTCAGATTTCAGAGTTTTGTAGATTTTAGATTTTGAGTTTGCACTACAGGTCGAGTTTTAAAATCAAATTTCAAGGATTTTTCAAGAGCAAAACACGCCTAAGTTTCTAGAAAGATAGATCGGGGTTGAAGTTTTGAAAACAGGCCTTAAATTCAAATTTCTGAATTTTCTATATTTTTGGGTTTTTTTGCAATTTCAAAATTTAAGACATTTTGGAGTTTTAGATTTCAGAATTTTAGACATTTTGAAATTTTGGACATTTCATAATTTAGAGGTTATTCTATCTTTGATTTTGGAGGTTGCTTGGTACTTTAGATTTAAGATTTTTCTCATTTTGGAAATTGTGGGGATCTCTCTACATTTCAGAATTTCAGAGATTGCTAGTTGCAAGACAAGGTCTAACCTCCAAACATCAGCAACCAGGCCTTTCAACGTTTACATTTCCAGTTTTTTTGAGTTTAGATGTGTAACTTGGCAAAATTTTAGCCTTTAGAGGTTTATTCCCAACACATATGGAGAATCCTAGGAGCGGGACTCGGTGGTGTAACAACCCAAATCCCTCAAGTTCATGAGAAGAATCCAAACTCGGTCAAGGACAAGAGAATAAGGTGTTTTCAAATATTTAGAGTCATCTGCAAGAAGAGGAAGGAGAGGAAGAATAATACAGAGGTTTCCATCTCCACCAAATAGGACCTTGTCAACACCTCTACTTGGTAAACCTTTCCTTCAATCAACTAGGGTTCTTAGGCCGATCAGGATGACACATCAATAACCACCACAAGCACCAAAAAATCCCTTTTTAAACTTAATAGGAAGAAGTCTAGTTGCCCTTAATGCACAAAATTCAATCCCATTTGCAACTTTAAAAACATCCCTTATTTCACTTTGGAGAAAACCATATTGCTTCCATTGATCATATTCAAGAAATCACAAATGTCTGTGCTATATACGAGATCAATGAAATGGATGTTGCAGTTAAACTGTTAGCTTCCTCTTTCAAGGTCAAGGATTTGTAATAGTTTTGGAGCTTAACATCGTAGTCGATTACAAATTAGGATTAGTTGTGCAAAAACCTCTATGATCATTACGGAGAAAGGACAAATAATATGTCTTTATTGGAAAAGTTGAAAACAATTAAGAGGGCTCCAAACAAGCAGATGAAAAATTTAAATTTATGATTCCAAAATACATGGGACAGAATCCAAATGGTCATGAGTCCAACTACCCAAGGTGTGTTTTGTCATCACCAATCCGGCACTATGATAATTCTTCACCGGGAACTCCTTGTGCTATGATTATTTACTAATGCACAACCTTTAGTTTGGTGGATGTAATATGGAAACAAAACAACAAACATAACACAAGAATACCATCGACTATGATAAGACGGAATGATGACAAATTTGAAATATCAAAGTAAATTATAATATTAACATGAAATTGTTATAATCTCACCCATGAAGTACTTCAAGTGTTATTGACTTCACTTGCCTTCCACCAATACTATGGAAGAAAATTTACAATTACACCTCTTAATGGCTTCTTCAACACACCTTTAAACTAATGGCTTCCGTTACACACTTCATACAATATTTCTCACTACTTCCTTCTATGCTAAATGAGGGGGGTGGCCTCTTTATTTATAGAACTTCCAGGCTTATCCATCTTATCTCTAAGATAGGATAAGAAATCCACTCTGACAAATCATATTCCATACCTTAACTCTTATCTGTACATGTAAGCTTATCTCTTAAGATAAGATAAACCTTATCATTTCACATGGGTTCCACATTTTTAGACTTTTTACAAATAAAATACACAAAATATTTATGACCTCACTCCTTGTCCTTATTACCAATATAATATTTCTAATTCCTAATCATGTAGACCCTACTTCTCTACTTATCCCAACTTTGACATTTTAACATTACCGGACCACTTACGACAAATATTTACTTTTTACAACATTCCTATTGTACTTTGATCACTACCGTACTCTACATTATTAGCGGCACCATACCGACAAAGGCCGTTATCTTCTATCGATGCTACTATATTAATTACACTTAATAAACATCCTATTCCTAATACATACATTAATGAAATAGAAATTACGGAGGAAAATTTTAGTGTCGACATCTTCCCCCTTCCTAGCTTCTACTCCGTCCTCAGAGTAGACTATTCTTGTGGTTGGAAAATCTTTAACTTGTCGTGGTTGACCCATTTCGTAATGGGAGTGCCATCCAATTCCTCCAGTCAGTACGTACCATTTTCATGCACAACTACTATTTTGTAGGGCCCCATCCATTTTGGAAGAAATTTTCTTTGTCTTCTTTTTTTGTATCTGGAATCATATACTAGAACCAAGTCATTCACATGAAATGGAGACCAACGGATCTTTTGATCAAAGTATTCCTTCTGCTTCATTTTCTTCTTATGGCTTGTATCCTTTGCTATTTCCCTCATTTCCTCTAGCAAATGAAGATGTACCAACCTTTCTTTTACTGAATCACTTTCATCCATCCTTTCATTTTTCATAACTCTCACAGTGGGAATATCAAACTCAATAGGAAGAACTGGATCAATGCCATAGGCCAACTGAAATGGGAGTATCCTGTTGCTGACTTTGATGTTGCCCTATATGCCCACAATGCTGCATGAATCCTTTTATCCCACTTATGTACCTGCAAGGCTGCATCTTTTGCTAGAATTTGACACAACACAAAAAAATTTCATTCCACCTATCCATTTGTGCTTGGCTTGTATGTTGTTGCCTTCCTGTGCTTAATAGAAAATTTATTGACTAGGATTCTACTACCTCATTAATGAAGTGGCTTCCTTGATCTGTTACAATTTATAATGGACAACCAAATCTGGTGATAATGCGTTCATATATGAACCTTGTCACCTCATCCATGGAAGTTGTTTTCAATGGCCTAGCTTCAACCCACTTGGTTAAATAATGCATGGCAACTACAATATATTTATTTTGGCATGAGGTAGTTGGAAGTGGACCTACAATGTCTATTCCCCACTTTTCAAAGGGACCAAGTGGAAGAATAGGACATAATGGAGCTGATGAAGTCTTACGGTTACCATGTGTTTGAAAAATATCACGTCTTACAATAATTATAACAATCTTTAAAAAGAGTGGGCTAGTGATAACCTGCATCCAAGATCCTTCTTACTTGTAAGTTGTCCAGAGAAGTGCCCTCCACATGTACCATTGTGGAATTCTTCTAGTAGTTCCTTCCCTTGATCATGTCCAACTGCCCTCTTGTACTGTCCATCAGGTCCTATTTGAAATAATACTCCATGTAGAATAGAATATGGATGACTGGCTTGAGTAATCTTTCTCTTAGTCTTTGCATTGGCACCATCAGGAAACTTGAATTCATTTAGATAATTCCAAATATCTATGTATTCACTAGGGATTGTGTCAAGGGATAACAAGGCTGCATCAGGGAAATCATCATCATCACAAGATGATCCTAAACCATCATAGGCTCAAGAGAGTGCATCTGCATTGACATGCTTCTTTCCTGGCCTATCTATAATATCAAATTCAAATTCTTGTAGAAAAATTATCCATCTTGCTATCCTCCCTGATGGGTTAGGCTTATTGACAATATATTTTAGATCCTGATGATCTGTTACAACTATAAATTTTTACCCTAGCAAGTAATTTCTAAACTTCTTTACAACAAAAATGATAGCTAGAGCCTCTTTTTTAGTTACAGTATAATTTACCTTAGCACTACTCATTTGTCTGCTCCCAAAGTAAATTGGATGTTCATTCCCATTTTCATCCTTTTGGCTCAAAGTACTTCCTAGTGCTACACCCGAGGCATCGTGTACATAATGAATAGATTGCTTCAATCTGGATTCTTTAAAACAGGGGAGACACCGGGGCTTCCTTCAGTTTTCCAAAAGCTTCATATGCCTTATTTCCCGGTTCATAAGTAACATCCTTCTTCAAGAAGCTGGGTTAGTGGTATGTGCAATCTTTAAGAAATTCTTGATGAACCTTCTATAGTAACCCACATGGCCTAAAAATGATCTAAACTTATTTCTATTCATACGAAATGGTAAATCTTTGATTTTTGAAAATTTATCGGGATCGTACCAATACCAACTCTGGATACAACATGCCCTAACAAAACACCTTTAGAACATCCAAAGATACACTTTGTAGGGTTTAGTGAGGCTTGTGCTTCATCTAACCTTTGAAATGCTATCTCCATCTGGTGCAGGTGGTCTAACTTGCTCCCATAGATGCAAAAATCATCCAGAAATACTCTGATGAAGGTCCCAATGTAGGGTTCGAACACCCTATTCATCAAACGCTGGATTGTTGCTGGAGCATTACACAACCCAAAAGGCATAAATCTATAAGCAAATGTTCCCAAGGAGTGGTGAACGTGGTCTTCAACCGATCTTTCTCTCTATATACGGACTTGATTGTATCCGCTATATCCATCAGCAAAACTATAGCACTCCTGGCCAGCTACTTCGTCCAAGATCTGATCTAAGAATGGAAGAGGGTAATGATCCTTCTTTGTTGCCTTATTGAGCTTCCTATAATCAACACAAATGCGTAGCTTCCCATTCTTTTTTATTGAGATCACAATGGGAGAAACCCATTCTGAATTCTCCACAACAAATATGAATCCTGCATCAAGCAACTTATCTATTTCTTCTTTTACAGTCTTGGAAAAATTAGGATTCATTCTATATGGCATTTTCTTTATAGGCTTAGCACCATCTACCAGCTCAATAGAATGTTCTATCCAACTTACTTGACGGAGTTCCTTGTAATCAAAAGTGAATATGTGTATGTACCTTCGAAAGAGTGAAGGTAGGATTCCTTCTCACTCTCCATCACAAAGATCACCAATCTTTATTTTTTGGAGACGATCATCAACTTCTTCTTCGATAATTTTATGGGGTCATGAGTCGGTGTGATCGGAAGGATATCCATGACTTAAACATCAACCTCACTTTCTTCATCTTCGATGTCCACTTCACTGGTACTAGAGTAATCAGAGGATGTCCAATCATCAGTTTCATCACTTGAATCCACAGGTTCTGCCTTATGATGTCGAGGATCATGTTTATCTTCACCCTCTCTCTACCACGTCCAAGTGTCATGAAGCCTTCATTCCAATAGTTTCTTGCATGAACTCTCCTTAGCCATGGTCTTCCCAACAACATTGGGTATGCAACAGTACCATTTTTCATCACCTGAAAGTCTACCACACATACAACACCCATAACAAATATTACCACATTTGAAACTACACCTTCTGGTTTAGTTTTTCCCTTATTTAATGACCTTAACATAAGTGTTGAAGGGCGATCAATTTTTAAACCCAACATATTCATTACAGACTCGGTCATTACATTAACTACAGCACCTCCATCAACTAAGACATCATGAATTGAAATACCATTACATAATACCTCAGCTTGTGGAGCATAGGGATCCGCCTCTGCCTCCAAAACAGGGACCTCAACCTCCTTCCTTCGTCGAGCATTGAGTCCACTTCGCAGCTCCCGCCTCTTCTCAGAAGACATAGCCAAGAGTTGACCATATGTAATATTTACAGGCCTTTTGGACAGATCTTCCAAGATGGAGTATGGTCCTTGTCCCCGTGAAATCAAAAAATCCTACACACCCAACTTTCTTCTCCTATGTTTCTTACTAGTTTATCCTTTCATCTTCTTATGAACATTTCCATCTTGATTATCTTTTTCTTTCTTTCTTTTTGTTACAAACACATCTACTTCATTATTTCTACTCTTATCTACTACATCAAAAGAATTCACAGTGCTTTTCCTTTATCATTATCTCCTTTGCTGGATGTAGAAGCTCTATCCGGACAATTATACTTATAATGACCCTTTTTATAACAACCATAACATATAACTTAAGAAATATTTCTTTTTGGACCTCTATCTCCTCCCTGAGAACTAAATTCTTTTCCTTGAAGAAGATTAATAGTTAAGCGACCCATCTTTTTAGCAGATCTTCATACTCGGTAGATGTACTAGGATAAAGATTTGTGCTCACCGAGAGTGGTTGTGGATTCTGGAGTAAAGGTGCTGGTGTAGGCTCTACTTTAGCAACAATTTCTTTGGGCTCCTTTTCCATGCTTTCTTCTTGCCTTCTTGCAATCTCCTTTGCTTGTTCAATGGTAGTGGGCAGTCATACTTCACTCATTGTCTATTCTCTGGCTTCATCCCAAGAATGAAGTGCTTACATATGAGATTATCCACGCCATTCATCAACCCATCCGCTAATCCTTCCTTCCGGATTTGGGCATCGAGCTTTCTCCTTAGCTCTAGAACATGAGCATGATAATCCCTTATCTTCTCCTTCTCTCCTTGGGTTAGCTTTGTGATATCGATCATGAGATCTGCATATCTCTGTTGTTCACCAAATTCTTCAAGAAAACTTTCAGTTAATAAATCCCATGAGTTTTTCACATTATCACCTAGTATTTCAAACCACCTAAGGGCTGAACCATCCAAAAAGGTAGGAAAAAATTCAGTCCATTGTTCCCTTCTTATAAGGCCATTACAAATACAAGATCGTTTAAACTCTTGAATGAAAGAGGAAGCATCTTCATTAGATTGGACTGAAAAAATAGGAATCTTCCCCATTTTCAAAAGTAACCACAATGAAATACCAACCCAAAAGTACAATCAACAAGACTTATGTGCACCAATAATTAAAATCACTATAATAGAAAATAGAAATGACCACATAAACTATGGTAAAACTTGACTTATCATGCGTAAAACGACTTTCTTGTGGTAAACACTATTCATAGTAAAAGTGAAGTTCTCATGCGTAAATACTATTCATGGTAAAAAGTGAATTTACTGTGGTAAATACTATTCAAAGCAAAAATGATTTTACCATGGTAACTACTATTCATGGCAAAAATGAATTTACCATGGTAACTACTATGCCTGCAAATAAAAACAAGGTTACCCTCCAATTGATTTTTGACTAAGTGGGAATATCTCTCCGCATAATCCACCAACGAGGAATGGTCCCAAGAATGGAACCAAAATGTCATCACCAATCCAAAGACTATGATAATTCTTCACCGGGAACTCCTCGTGCTATGATTATTTACTAATGCACAACCTTTAGTTTGGTGGATGTAATCTGAAACAAAACAACAAACATAACACAAGAATACCATCGACTATGATAAGACGGAATGATGAAAAATTTGAAATATCAAAGTAAATTATAATATTAACATGAAATTGTTACACTCTCACCCATGAGGTACTTCAAGTGTTATTGACTTCACTTGCCTTCCACCAATACTATGGAAGAAACTTTACAATTACACCTCTTAATGGCTTCTTCAACACACCTTTAAACTGATGGCTTCCTTTACACACTTCATACAATATTTCTCACTACTTCCTTCCTGTGCTAAATGAGGGGGTGACCTCTTTATTTATAGAACTTCCAGGATTATCCATCTTATCTCTAAGATAGGATAAGAAATCCACTCTGACAAATCATATTCCATACCTTAACTATTATCTATACATGTAAGCTTATCTCTTAGGATAAGATAAACCTTATCATTTCACATGGGTTCCACATTTTTAGACTTTTTACAAATAAAATACACAAAATATTTATGACCTCACTCCTTGTCCTTATTACCAATATAATATTTCTAATTCCTAATCATGTAGACCCTACTTCTCTACTTATCCCAACTTTGACATTTTAACATTACCGGACCACTTACGACAAATATTTACTTTTTACAACATTCCTATTGTACTTTGACTGTTACCATACTCTACATTATTGGCGGCACCGTACTGACGGCACCGTTATCTTCTATCAGACGCTACTACTAATTACACTTAACAACATCCTATTCCTAATACATACATTAATGAAATAGAAATTACGGAGGAAAATTTTAGTGTCGATAGTTCCTCTACTTATCAAGGCTCTAAATTGGACATAGCTATGATGATATAGTCTATGGGAGGGACGACATTGTTAGGATCCTACAACATAGCCATCGTATGCAGAGAACTATTTGATTCAAGCTAACAAGCTTGCACCTAGGCCACCTATTCCTCTATATCTAGAAATGGGGAATCCTACAACTAGTCAAACACCTGAGTTGAATCCCATTCAAACCCCTAGAAATCAAAGCAATAGTGAGGTCTCCACTTCTTCTGGTACTTCCAAGGAACTCCAAGAGGTCATGAAGTAAATACAAAATTTAGGGAATGAGTTGGTGACTATTAAGAGGCAGAAATCTCAGATATTTAGGCAATATTAGCCTCAAGATCAAGTGAATAGGCCTATGTATCGATAAAGCGAGATCTTAAAATCAAGTTACAAATCAAAACCCAAACCAAGGACCACCTCAAGCTACCAGCCATTTCAACTATATAATACGGATGTAGTTTCAACAACCGGGCCTTAGTTCCAACCCAAAACAACCTTGCATAGGAGTATGAATCACACTTCCCATGTAATCAACCTCACAATCAAGGAACATGTTTTAATGGTGCACCGAATCATACTCTAATGGTACAAACTTTCGGTGTGACCCAAGAAAGAAAGGAGGATGAAAATTAGCAGCAAACAAGTCCACAAGAAACACTCCAAACTAAAACTACATTGGTCAATTGAAAACAAAAGATATTTGTGGGATTAATCAACCTCTTATCCAAGGTGTAGTTACTAACATGAGGTCAAAAAGAGGAACATAGAGGAAGGGCAGCCATCTAGCTCAATTGTTTCTCAACCCACTCTCACCTCACAAGGAGTTAGGAATGCAAAAGTAGTCCCAAACCTACCAAACTAGCCTAACGTCTTGGTTATAACAACCCATGTAGTAAATCATGTGCGGGAAATGATTATGCCAAGCAAGGGGCAGAAAAAGTAAAACCCATCCCCTTTCAACATTATTGATCAAATGAAGAATACGAATGTCAACATTTCCTTATGGGAATCACATGCAATTCTAGGACAACAAGATTTGTTACAAACAACCATGGAAAATTGGTCTGCCTCTAATGAATCATCCACAAATTAGGGAATGGTTCTTACCAATGCATCGTAGCAAGAGGGAGGTCAACCTAGAAAACATTTGAAGCATCCACCATGTTATGTATCCTTGATTATTAGGAACAACTTGGTGCATAATTTCATGATCAATTTAGGGGCAAGCAACTCCATAATTCGAAGCAAATAACATATCAATAAGGCCTAAAGTATGAACTAGTCTCAAAGGGAGTGGTGTAATTAAATGGGATAGAAGTAGGAGTAGTCAGAGTGATCAAAGGATTAAGCCTAACACTGCATGCTTGTCCTAATGTCACTGTCTTACAAGATGTATCAGTAATTGACTTACCACCACTCTTCACCTTGTGCTTATCAGGGGACTTCACTGCTAAGATCGGAGGCTACCTTCTACAAACCGGTAACATATGTTCTTCATAACGAGATATGGAGCCAAAGCTACAATAAGGTCAGAGATAATTACAAATTTCCATATTAAGCCTCATGTGCTAAGTCTGATCAACCAATTGTTCCTCTTTTGATCAAGAAGATTTCCAAAGAACTCCAGAAATGGGTACTAAAGTTGGAGGCATTCTAAAATTAACATTAGATGAATGGGAAAAAAGGCATGCTTTTGATCCCTACAGAGATATGGAGGAAGATGATTTAGGAATTTATTTCTTGCATGAAGAAATCCACCTCTCCTAAAGCATCACTAAGCCAAGATATTAAGGATGACAACGAAGTATGGCAACTGTTTTTGATGGTTCAAGGAGTAGGAAAGGTGCTAGAGGAGGTGTAATGCTTATGTTGCCTCAAGGGACGAAGTACTACTCAACTTTCCACTTTCATTTTAGTTGTTCAAACAACACAACTGAATATGAAGCTCTAATCCATGGACTTCATTAGGCAAGGAAAAGAGGTATAATTTTTTTCAAGTGTTTGGAGATAGTGAGATAATTGTCAATCAAGTCAAAGGGTAGAATGCTACTAAAAATTATCTCCTAAAAGGCTAGAAGAACTAGGTGTGGGACCTCATTGAGGAATTCAAGGCCTTTGATATCAGTTCCATACTAAGGAAGAAAAACGAGGCTGATAGATAGACTTGCAGCAATTAGGGAAACATTTGATGTGGTTGATAGTATCAAAGAGATAAAACACAACCCCATATCAAGGTAGTTGTGAGGCTAGAAGTTTTGGATAATAAGACAAGATGGTACGTGTTTGAGAATGATCAATTTCCAATAGGAATAAGTTGAATTCTATGCCAAGAACAAAGATAAATTAGAGCAACAATATGGAGATCAAGTGAAACAATTAAGGACAAACAAGATCCTTAGAGGATTAGTGACATTGGAGTCAATATTCAATCCCAATGATCAATTTCGGAAGGAGAAGGAAAATATTCAGGTCAAAGGGGAAGATTCAAAGCCTATTTCGGTTGGAGGGTAAGTTACTCCAAATTAGAAAGGTGGGCACTCAACAAGAAAAATTTGACTTCATATAAAATTTTCAAGAGTTCTCGAGATGTATTTTCTTGGGACTACGAATAATTGAAATGATTTAATCTGAATTTGGCACAACATACTATTGAATTGGACCCGAAGCTAAGCCTATTAGACAAAAACAAAGACCAGTCAACCCTCATATTGAGCCTATCATGAAAAAAAATGAAATGAAAAATCTCATAGAGGTAAGTATTATTTTTCCAATCAAGCACTCTTCATGGGAAACTAATTTGGTCCCATTCAGAAGAGAAACAATGAAATCAGGTTGTGTGTAGGCTTTTGAGACTTGAATAAGGATTCTCTCAAAGACCATTATCTGCTTCCTTCTATGGAGCAAATATTTTAGGTGGTAGTCAATTTGGAAATGTTCACTCTCCTAGATGGGTATTTAGGCTACAATCAAATTATGGTAAAAGAGGAGGATCAATTAAAAATGGCCTTCACCACCAAATGGGGTACTTATGCCTATAGAAAAATGTCATTTGGGGTGTCAAATGCCGAGCTACATTCCAGAGGGCTATGGACATGAAGTTAAAGGGGATGATAAAAATATAGTTCTTGTGTACTTAAATGACATCACTATATTCTCCAAGGACACAACAAGTAACCTTTTTCACCTCAGGAAAGTGTTCCAAAGATGCAAGAGGTTTGGAGTTTCTCTAAATCAAGAAGTGTATATTCCTAGCCCATGAAGGTAAGTTATGAGGCCACATTGTGTCTAAAGTGGGATTGAAAATTGATCCAGAAAGAATTGAATCCATTCAAGCATTGCCACAACCAAGCCACAAGAAGGATCTCCAAATTTTCTTAGGGAGAATCAACTTTATCCAAATATTTGTACCTGATTTTTCCACTCTTATGAAACCATTGACCATGATGTTGAAGAAAATCATGGCATTTAAGTGGATAGTGGAGGGAAAAGAGTGTTTTGAAGCTATCAAACATGCCATATCTCAAGCTCCAACCCTCATCAACCCATAATTTTTGAAAGAATTCATTCTCTATGCCTTCAATGGTTCAAACTATTTATGCTATCCTGGTGTATCTCGAACAAGAAAGGATTTGAATATCCCATTGCCTTCTTCAGTCAAAGCTTAGAGGACTATGAAGTGAGGTATTATTTTATCAAGAAACATGTCCTCACTATTATTAGAAGTTTGAAGAAGTTCAGAACTTAGTTTCAAACAATAAAATTCAGCTACTAGTGTCTCATGTGGGGGTCAAGGATTTCCTCTTGAACAAATAATTGAACGATAAATGGGTAGGTTGGATCACCTGTTTCATGGAGTATGACAATAGATATGAAGGTCACCAAATTGGTCCATGACAATGGATTATGTGAACACCTATTTTCAAGTCAACATGTCGAGACAAGTGGTGAAGGAGAAGTTGTTCTAGTATTACAAGATAATCGAGGCACAAACAGAGGATAATCTACCTACTCCTTTTTGGACTCAAGATATGATGCACTTTCTAAAACATGTTTATGCACTTGAGAGATGAGAAAATAAAAGAGAAGATACTTTAGACTCCAAGATATCTTATATGTCCTCATTGATGGTGTTATATTAAAAAGGGATGTAAATGGGGTTCTATTGAGGTGAATTGAAACCAATCGATTGAAAAGGTGCTACATGAATTCCATGATGGAGAGGCTAGAGGTCATTTTTTCTCACGAGTAAAAACTCTCAAAATCATGAAGTATGGTTACTATTGGCCCACAGACAAGGAAAAGCTAGCATGATTACCACTCCATCTAATTTCGGTTGATCAACCATTCATCCAAAGAAGGATTGGAATCCATCGGGGCCATCAATTTGAACTCGAGGTTAGGCCATAAGTGGATCCTAACGGCAATCGAATATTTCACAAAGTGGACCAAAGTAGTGGAACTCAAGGAGAAAAATGAGTATAGTATACTAGAATTTTATGAGGGAATAGTAATAAAATTCCGAGTCCTCGACACCATTATATCGAGAAAATTCTCTAGCATTCCTAGGCAAAAAGATCACATAATGGGCTGCTAGGAATGGAATTTATCTGAGCAACTCCTCTAGTTATCACCCCGGGGTAACAGAAAATAGAGTCGACTAACAAGAACTTGTTAAGAATCATCAGAAGGACTCGGATGAAAATCGAGATGACGTTGGATACCAAGCTCAAATAAGCCTTGGGGGCTGATAGGATAACGCTAAAGAGGTCAACAGGAAAATCTCCTTATAAGTTATTATATGGGAAAGAAGCAAGGTTGTCCATATCACTTGAGTTACCTGCATTGGATCTCCTAAAGTAGCTATAGTTATACGAGTTTGATACCATGGAAGCGAGGTAGGCGAGTTGATGAAATTGGAAGAAATAAGAGAGCATGGTAAACCATGGAGAAGGATCAAACCTTGATCAAGAGGAGCTTTGACAAGAGAGATAAAGTAAGGACCTTTTAGGAGGGGGAATTGGTTCTAAAATGGGATACATACCGGGCTAAGCCATGCAAGAATTCCAAGTTTTATGCCATATGGAGTGGCCCCTACATGGTCATAGGATGTAAGAGTAGCAATGCCTTTCAACTATCCACTTTGGATGGAGAAGAACTTTTGATTCTAGTCAATGGAATTTATCTCAAACACTTCCATCAAAGGAAGATTCTCATCCTTGTAAATATTAGTTTAGGATTTTAATTCCTCTAAGTGATTCTACACATTGTCTTGTTGTAGATTAGGTTTTAGTTTTTGTAAGTGTTGAATGCACAGTTTAATTACTCCTGGTTTTATCATTGCACAAATTTACTATGCCTATTGGGAAGAAATGTTGTAATAGGAAGCTCAAGTTGCGGGAAAAAGGTGTAAATCTCAATAAATTTCAAATTTAGAGCAACTAAAATTAGATTAAGGCACAAATTTCAAGGTTTTTATTCTCTCTTCCCTTAAGATCAGTCATGATTTGAGCTTCTAGTGCTACTAAAAAGTTAAAAAGTGAGTCTCGGGAGTAGCCTTCCTAAATTAATTGAAGCTCCGGCCTTTGACGTGTTTTAAACAACATTCGAAGAAGAGTAAAATCAGATTTTAATAGAGTTCCATGATTTCCAAATCCGACGGTGTTTTACTCCTAACTCTGTGGTGTGCTATACTTGGCCAAGGAATCATAAGTCAATTGTGATTTATACTTGACACACATTCCGGTCTTGGGGAAAACTTCAAATCTCTAGTTTCTCCAAAGTAGATCAAACTTTCCTAAGTGAGAGAAAAAGAAAATTTCAAATCAAAACAATTTTCCACTCATGTAAATCTTAAGATTTTCTTATAAAGATTGGAAAATGCAAGTGACGATAAACACAGTCAGTAGTATTCAAGTGAATTCCATTGTCAAATTCAAAGGTTCGGATTAGTTTTATGCAATCAATAGTGACTTCGTGCCCAATGGAGGCTTCGGGCTATTGGTCTATGAACATATAGTAGAAAAGATGTCCTTGTGAATAACCAAAATTGTTATACATTGTCTCCCCACAGGGAAAATATTGACAATAGGGGTAGACAAGACTTTAGTGCTAGATGAGACCTTAGTGCTAGAAGGACCCTCATAGGTAAATTTGGGGTTATAGGTAAAAATCATGTTTTCGGGAGAATTTTGAAATATTTTAGCAACTTGAAATCACATTAAGGATTTTTTTTTCTCTTCTAGGTTTTGGAAGACTCGGTTTGGTCTTAAAGAGAAAATGGGCCTCAATAGGCACACATTTGACAAAAACTAGGAAAAATGGAAAAAAATACAAAATCCAATTTTTAGGTATTTTAATAGACCTCCACGACTCTCGGCATTGAGAAAATTTACAAAGTCTTTGAACAAAATGCAAAAATGAATTACAATGTCCAAGGGGGCCTAAATTGGCAAAAGGGTAAAAAATAGTTTGCCAAGCGGCTTGATGAGCTAATGTAAGTGTTTGGTGGTCGAGCGCAAGAAGTAGCTTGGGTGAGTTACTCAATTGGTAGGTCAGCACATGAATGTTTGGGTTCCATAACATGGAAGTGTAAAGCAATTCAATGAGCCCTCGGCGAGCTAAAAGGTTGTGGTGGGGGATTCGTAGTGAGGTCAACTCAGTGAGCCCAACATCGAGCTAATGGAGATAGGATTGCATCATTGGTTGGACCGAGCCATGTTGGCTTGATGCTTACATGATGGGATAGGTCAAAGAATCATGGTATCGAGGAGATAGCTCCACCAACAAGCTCACAAGGATGAACACCGGACATAGGAGGAACATACTCATAGCATGGGAGGTGAGGTATTCATGAACGGATCAAATTGAGCTCATCGACAAAAAGGTGAACTCTCAAGTGATATTGGGGTGAGCTAGAGAAAGGTTTGGGGGCATGGAAAAATAATGAAGGTAGGAGTACACAAGGATGGAGTTCGGTGGGGTTTGGGGCTGTGGTGTGGAAGTAGAGCTTATCGAGCTAAATGCTAAGGCAAGAGGATGAGCGACGAATTTCATAGGGGAGCTCATTGGAATTTTAGAGGAGTTAGTTTTGGACTTAGTGAGGCAATTGGATTGAACGAGTGGGTAAGTTATCTCGAATCCATACATCTCTCGAAGTCCAACGCATGTTTTATGGGGTCAACAGCAACTTATCGGTCACATGGCTTTGGATTTTCGAAGAATTTGCATCAGAGTTTTTTGGGTTGGCGAGTTAAAAAACTCCAAAGATGGGAAAGCCCAAAATCCTAAGTGGATTTTCAAATATTGGGTTTGGAGGTTGGTTTCAGAGTTTGGAGCACCATATGTATGATGCAAAGGGGTTTAAAACTTTGAAGTCCACTTGAGTTAACAAATCCAAAAACCCAAAATTTGACCCCACCGAGCTGTTTTTGGGGATGCACCACGTAGGTAATTTTGTATTGACACCGATGCATGCACCGAGCCTCGTGGTGTGTTAAATGGTGAGCTATATTCAATGGGAGAGATCAATAGGTGGGGTTAAGCCCAAATAAGTAACCCAAACAAAATATTGCATAACGTTTTCCTCCCTTAGTGAAATTTAGCAAAACTATACTCGTTGGAGAGAATATTCGAGAGAACTAAATAATGAAGAGATTAAATTTTGGATATCGGGGGTTAGGTGGGAGAAAAATCATGATGAATTTATAGGAGCTAGAGGCCATACCCAGGTGTAGAGATGGAGCAAGTGCAATCATGGAGTCCATTTCTTCTTGCACAAGGCGGGTACATCAAGCATGGATTTTGTATATCTTCCCATACCCATTGTAGGAAAAATAATGATTTTTATGGGTGATTGATACAATTTCAGACTTCTCCTCTCTCTCTTCTCTTCAAGTTTCTTCCTATAAATTGTAAGGAGGGGCATAATTTTAAAGGTTGGATAATTTGAATATGTCCCTCCCTTCTCTCTTGTAAGAAAGGTGTGGAGTTTCAAACATCCCTATTTGAATACTCTTGTAATGAAACATTTGTGCCTTTGGCCCCTTAATGTAATGAATTGTATAAACGTTATGGAGCAATAAAATCAAATATGTGGATGTTTGCAACCCTCTTTTGTTTTTTATTGCAACTCTATGGTATTTTCATTGCATGCAAAGGTTATTGTGCACTATCATACTTTCATTATATGGTTTCAAGTGGAGTTGTATTTATTGAAATTATTTTACAACCTGTCTCTCGTGATTTGTGGTGCTAGATCACCATCCTCTCATTCATTTTCATTAACTTTCAAGTAGTGTAAGTTCAACATCCCTTCTTGGTGCATCACCTCCCCTTAGAGTAGGTTTACTTTTCATGTAATCTTTCTATCCTTATCTCCTTGGAAAGCATCAAGGTAGGGTAAACTTAGTTGTTCTCTACACTTTGGAGTACTTTAGCACTAGGTCGGAAAGGAAGCTGACCTTCTCTAGATATCTATCCCATTTGAAAATCCCACATTTTGGGATAACTCCAAGTTACATTATCACACCAAATGCCCCAGTTCCACAAGCTATCCATTCAGGGGTCTTTGTGATTTTGTGATAACAATTATGAAATGTCATAATAACACATCTAATTCTAATAACTAGTGTATACAATATGTTATGAGTTTAAAAATACAAAAGAAAGAATGAATTTAGTTGATTATAAATGGATAAGAAAATTTATGGGTGTACTAATTGGATTGCATCATAACTGTACATCTGTCTATAAAATAGAATGATTCAATAACAATGAATATGACTTGAGGATATTCATAATACAATATTTGTATTGCCAAGATAAGTAGTAAATTGTCCTATGTGAAATTGACAAATGTAATATTATATATTTTAATGAGAAAGATGTATATTGATGAGATAGATATTATATCACATTAAAGGTCTAATATATGTCATGATGTGATAAAGCATTCATGAGCTAGAGTGCTATGTGTAATGAAGTTTACTTCATTAGTATGGTTACTGATTAACTGTTGGTAGTACTATAGTTTAATGATCAAAGGAAAAATATTTCCAATACAATTATGAGGATGTCAATCTTGTATACGTTTATCCTTCTCAAAGTCCTCTAGTAAGGACACTATTATGTACCAAAAATCTTAAGTATCATATTTCTTTGTAAGCCTCCATTTTATTGGGCATCTGAATTTTGAATCATCATGCATGGATAACTTGGGAATGCAAGGTTACCTAATCAAGAGTGAATACTAATCAAGGATTAAATGAAATCAGGTTCTTCTTAAGGAAAAAGATTAAAAGGAACCATTATGATCTTTTTGATAAAAGTTACATGATCTAAATTAAAATAAAGGGAAGTACCCCTTAAGGATGGGTAAGTCTTTAGGTGTTGAAACCTAAGGAAATAATTACATACTATGAGCTTATGGTAAGTATCAATAAATGACCTATTATAAGTATGCTCAATTGAATGTTCACAATTAAGCATAAAATAAGAAAAAGGGTATACTTAAGAGGAAAGGTTAGATATCATCATGAGAATGAGAAATATGATAAAAGAATGATACGAGAATTATGAGATTGCATCACCATTATTTATAATGAATATAGATATATGGTACCAATGTTGCCCTATGGTGATATAGTTATATCAGTGGCATATAATGAAAATACTTTGGTAAGAAACATAGGCTTATTGGTTAAGCTAAGATAGTAATAAATCTGTAATACTGAACTTAAAATGAATATTTCTTTGATTTCCAAATATGGTTATCACCAACTTACAATCAAATGAGGTAATTAAGTTCAATTGGAGAAATTAAATATTCTTAAATCTAATAGAGACAAGACCTCAGAGGTGACTAATTTGAGGAGGAATTGTCACGAGGCTTAGGCTATCTTGTCATGATTTAAAATTACCTTATAAACTAAAGAAAGATACCCCACTCCAATACAGAACCCTTAGTGAGCTAACTCATTACACCCACTATCGTATCCCTATTAAGATGGTTGTCTTCATTCAGATACTATTGCATAGTAGCTATGTGCAGAGTTTCCCCATTAAGAGTCTAGATTGTGGAAAGGTATCACAATAAGTACTAACCATGTTAGAGTTACAAAGTCAGATTGGACCTCATGAATATGCTCTCCGATATCAATTTATGATGGATACGGGGTGGGAAGTGATTCAGTACAAAGATACTTACCTCCCCATAGACATCATAGGATGACATGAGGGTACGTCTTCCTGCAGGTTAATCTGGTAGTGTACCTTGTACAAGGCTGGTAAATGTTTGCATTTAAGATTGTGAATCCATGTAATTGAATAAGTGATTAAGATGAAACGAAAATTTCCTAATGATGAGTGTGCCATCATGGGATTGAGCATGGCATACATGACTTAGAAACTACAAAGTGGTGTAAGTTGCTGATTACACTGTCGAGGTTTCACCATTATCTAAGATGTGAGATACCTGTGGATTTCATAGGTGGAACCCAGGTACACACTTAGGGGTTTTCACTTATATATATCATGTCCTGTTAAAGGAGAACCAAAGGATACATTTTATGTATGGGCTCGTATAGAGCATCGAGGGAGAACGAGTAAGTTTAGTATTCTCTCATATAACTAGCACATGGTTCATGATAGTTATCGAAAATGGATTGCACTAAGGTTTATGTAGATTTAAATATATGGGTATTTAAATCAGTTGCATAAAGTTATATATATATATATATATATATATATATATATATATGGATGATAAGTAACAAAGTGGATGTTAGTGCTTCATTTCTAGGATTCTACTTAGAAAATGACTTGGTTTAGGACCACATAGATCTTGTAGGACTGTCTATATGGTTTTACATACATTATAAAATTTTGTTAATACATTTAATATTGGTCCATAAATTTTGAGATTGTTGCATTCTTAGAAATGTCTATCGTCTTCAAACCCTAGATTTCGTTGATCTAAAGAAGGATGTAAAGATACCTTATTTTATGGATTCTCCTTATTGAGACTTATAAAAGATACACTCATCATGTTCATTATTCTAGTAAAATGGTTAAGTCATGCTTTGATAGTGATCTAGAAAATTTTGAGTGACAAAAGAGACCATTTCTTGTTTTGTTCTATGTATTAACTATGCGATGGTGCATCACTTCACAAAGTAGAGGCTATGTAACCATTATACGGTTCTAACCTAACAATGCCAAATGAGGAATCCAAACAGCTAAAAATGTCCTGGGATTATCAAAACTGTTCATTTCTCTTTCCTTCGATCATTGGGTACAACAAATATAAATATAAGTATATTTACTCATTCTAAGAAAGTGATTTGAGTGAATTCAAGTGTGAGAAAAGGAGGAAGTTGGAATTGTTCTTGTTTTTTCATAAAGAGTTGAGTTCTTTCTTGTTGAGGATTATAAGAAAGTAATGCAAGTAGAAGGAGATTGAATCCTTCTTGAAGGTCATATTTTGACGATAAAATTATATTGTATTGAGATTTACATAGTGAAGGGAAACAATTGCTTACCTAGTTGGAGTTTTTCCCACATTGGGTTTCTCTAGGATAAATTTTTGTCTCCTTATCTTGCATCTTTCATTTTTAGTATTGTGTGAATAATTATTACATAATAAACTGGATATTAAGATATTTATCAAATTGTTCATTCATTATCAAATATAGGATTTGTTTATTTATTAAAAGAGGTATTTTATGGATCAAATTGGTTAAGATCAATTGTTTTGTGTGGTTTAACTTGTGTTGACATTTTTAGTTAGATGCTCCTTACCTTAAAGGGAAGTGAAAATGGTGAAGGTATCATCATTCCTTTTAAAGAAGATATTTTCACCAATAAGTGTAAGAAAGTAATCTGAAACATGGCTCGTGGTGAATATGGAGAACATTTATACAAGTTGGAGGTGGATGTGTCTATTCATTCTAAAGATGTGGGAAATATTTATTTGTCTATGTGTAAGTTGTAGTCCATCATGGGATTTATCATGGAGAATCTTGGTGTCCCAAAATAATTACTAGGAGGTCATAAAGAATACACTCATGAGTATGAGGAAGAGTAACCATGTTCTAACCTTACTCCTCCTCTGTTCAAAGTAGAGGTGAAGATAGAAATCTAGCCTTATGATGGAGATGTGAATGCAAAAAAGCTAGACCATTGGCTAGCTCAACTTGAGGTATATTTAAATTCACATCAAATCAATGAGAGTCAACGGATTTCTTTTGCAAGGTTAAAATTAACCAATCATGCTTTAACTCGGTTTGCAAGCTATTTTCATACTTTGGTTGTTAATAATCTTCCCCCTATTTATAAGTGAGATGAATTTCATATTCTAATAAAGAATAAATTCTATCCTATTTGTTATGAGGAAGAGAGGTCTATGTATTGGCAACATCTCAGTGAAAGCAAGCCCAAAATGTGCAAGAGTAGACTAGAGATTTCTGGAAAAATATGTCCAAATGAAAATATATATAGTGGACTGAGACATCTTAATGAAGTACATTGATGGAATCCATAGCCACTTGAGGAGACTAGTTCTCTTGGCCAAGATGGAAAATGTAAATGAGGCTTATTCTCAATCCCACTATCTAGAGATGGACAAGAAGATTTCATCTACCTCTTATCATGCTTCAAACAAACAATGTTACACTAAGAAAAAGGAGAAATGAAAAGGGAAAGGGAAAGGTAAGAAGAATGATACTTCCATTTCTAAGAGGCATACTAAAGTTAATTATGGTCCTTGTAATGTTGACACTCATCCCGAGGAAAAATTCTAGACGCTCCACCAAAAATTAGATCCCTTCAAGAATAAGAAGAATAAACAAAAGGCCATGGATTCCATCCAATGGGAGGATATGTTTTGTATTGAAGAGGTGGATGAGATAATGTTGTTCAAGAAAATGAACTTACTCAATTTTTCACATAAAAATTTAAGTGAAGAAAACTAAAGTGGATGCTCATTTTGATACTTGTTCTCATCCTAATTTGATAAGTAAGGAGTTATATGATAAGAGGAACTTAAATACTTACAATCATTTCCATCCATATTCATTGGGTTGGGTGAAGAAATGCGCAGACATCAAGGTTACCAAGTAATGCAAAACTACATTTGGTATTGATAAGAAGTTTATTAATAAAACTACTTTGGATATTGTTCCACTTGATATGTGTGGTGTAGTGTTTGGCAGCCCATACTTGTATATAAGGGATGTCATCTTCATGAGAAGATCCAATTGATACCACTTGGGGAAGGATGGTAAGAGTTAACTCCTTTTGGCCTTTGCATGAGACTCAAAGACTTGTTTAGTAAGTTCCTCTAAAGCTAAAATAATTATTAATGCTAGTGGGAAATTCACATTAATTCTTTTAAGAGATATAAGAGAAGAGGAATTTTTGCATCTAAGACCAGTTGTAACATGATTACTAACTAAGAGAAGAAGTAGATTCAATAGTTCAGGGAATTTTACCAAGATCCTAAGGGGTTTCCCTTGATGAGGAAAATTGAGCATGAGATATAGTTGTTACCTGATAGTCCACTTCCAAATTTGGGATTGTACATGCATTCCTTAAAGGATGGCAAAAAAGTAAAACAATAGTTACAATTTTTGATTAAGTTAGGTATGAATAATAAATTATCCGATATGTTCTATAGGCATCCTTTACTTTCATATATGATAACTTTGAATCTTCTTGAGCATTTTGTTTGTGAATCATATCATGAAGTGTTTTCATGCAAATCATTTGCATAAAAATTTCAAACTTTCAAGCATGAAAACCTTAAGCCACATTTGAAAATCTCTTTCCTAGTCAATGTGAACCCACCCTTCACCAACCCAGTCATTATGTTTCCCTCATAATGGACATGATGGATGTGATAATATGAATAAGTGTGTTTAATGTGTAATAGATGTGATTCAAGCTTATTTATGAATATAATTGGATCCATGAGAAGACAAGTACTCATGGAGGCCAAAAGTCCTATTTTAAGGATTTTTACACTTGGTAAGTACTCCCTAGGAATGTATAAGGAAATGATAAAGAATACAAGAAGTTCGTAGAAGATATAGGTACTCATTTATGGCATTTTAGGAAAGTTATGAAAGAAAAATCAGGTTTAGGAACAAGTTATGCAGCACCATGCTATTTATAACATGGTGGAAGGAAATGAAAATAGTGAAAAACCTAGTTAGCTTCTCCAAGATATTTCAAGAGCCTCGAGATGAATTGGAAAGAAAACAAATACTCATAGGAAATTTAAAGATGCCTAATTCACATTGCAAAAAGTTTTAGGATATTCTATGGTGCATATTTTGAGATATGGGATTCAAAGTGTAGATGAAGATCCTTGATCTTGGTTGAGATTCATTGGAAGGTTTTGGGAGCTATAGAAAGAGTTGGGACCTGATTCAAAATAAAAAGTGACATATGTAAGGTCTTATTCACACTAAAGTTTTTGGTTTTCCTTGTGGTCATCATAAACTTTAGTGACAATATATTTCATCGACACATGGGCTTGAGAAGAGTTGAAAAGGGGTAAATTTAAATTTTCAAGCCTAATTTTCTCTTAAAAATTGTGGGAAGATTCTCGAAGCCATTTTGAGTCAATTTTTTTTACCTATGGAACTCTAAGGGAATATCTCCGGGCAAGAAAACCTTCTAAAGTGGCTTTTTCTAGTAGTGTTTGGTGAATGCAAGGCTTCCAAAAGTAGCAAGGAACATTTGGAGACCCTTAATGTCCCTTTTTCCCTTTGAACATAGTCAATGGGGATATGGGGGATATCATAATGCACCACCATGGTGAGAGGATTGGTTTATAAGACCATGCCAATTAAAAGGTAACTATATGGGTTAGATAAGTGTTATAAACTCACATTGAGTTTTGGCCCCTTTCTCATGATAGTTGTATCCATGGTGCATTTTAAAGAGGATAATGTATATTTTTCACCTTACTCAAAGGGACATATGGGAAATAAAATTTCACCACCACATGGAGAATGATATTGCGTGACTTAAGTTACCACTTCAAGTGTTAGAAGAATGTTTTCAACTCACTCTCACCTTTGGCCCCTTTTTCATGGAGATTTGACCCATGGAAAATTTTCAATAGGCTTATTTATATTTTTACCATTTCCCTAAGAAACACGGGGACATAAAAGTGTGCCACCACATGGAGGAGGATATTTTATGACTTAAAACCTTCAAACTTGTCCACTAGGTTGTCATGTTCAACTTCTCAGCTAATGTGTTTTGCCCCCTCCTCATGAATCCTTCACCCTTGGTGAATTTTTCACATCATGATGTCATTTTATCCCTTAATAAATGTGGTAAGGGACATGGGGACATCTCAGACCCATTTAGAAATTTTTAACCCACCCTCACTTGCCGCTAACTTGGGTTAAGCCATGATGGTCAAGGGTGAGTTAGAAGGCGAGTTAACTTGGTTAGTCTTATAAGGTGAGTACAAATGTCACACTTAACCATTTTAAATAATTTTAAATGTCATATTTCATATTTTACCTCTCTCTATTACTACCGTGTTGCTGTTATGCTTGCCTAAATTTTCCGTAACCACCATTGCCAAAACACCCTTTTTGCTCATATATCCTTCATTTTAGCTTCGTTTTCCTTGAAATTTTTCCTAAAGATCCTAATCCCGAACGCTTTGAAGATGATGTAAAACTCATTTAAATTGATAACATAGTTTTTCATAGCATCCACATGAATATTTCATAGAAAAAACTTGCCTTTTCGAGATCTTTAAAAATTTGGAGATAAAAAAGACTTGAAAATTGGAGCATATAATGAAACAATTTTCACCTCAATTAGACACAAGGAAAACATACTTCTATTTTTAGTAAGTTGGCATCTGATCCTTACTAAAAATATTAATTTTTAAGATAAATAAGAAACAAGTCTCAGTAACCTTTGTGTAATTCTCCAGGTTCTGTCATCACCAATCCGGCACTATGATAATTCTTCACCGGAACTCCTCGTGCTATGATTATTTACTAATGCACACCCTTTAGTTTGGTGGATGTAACTGAAACAAAACAACAACCGAACACAAGAATACCATTGACTATGATAAGACGAATGACGACAAATCTAAAATATCAAAATAAATTATAATATTAACATGAAATCATTATAATCTCACCCATGAGATACTTCAATAAGACTATGGGAGAAACTTTACAATTACACCTCTTGATGGCTTCTTCAACACACCTTTAACTGATGGCTTCCTTCGCACACTTCCTACAATATTTCTCACTACTTCTTTCTATGCTAAATGAGGGGGGTGGCCTCTCTATTTATAGAACTTCCAGCTTATCCATCCTATCTCTAAGATAGGATAAGAAATCCACTCGACGAATCATATTCCATACCTTAACTCTTATCTCGTACATGTAGGCTTATCTGTTAAGATAAGATAAACCTTATCATTTTATATGGGTTCCACATTTTTAGACTTTTTACAAATAAAATACACAAAATATTTATGACCTCACTCCTTGTCTTTATTACCAATATAATATTTCTAATTCCTAATCATGTAGACCCTACTTCTCTAATTACCCAAACTTTGACATTTTAACATTACCGGACCACTTACGAAAAATATTTACTTTTTACAACATTCCTATTGTACTTTGACATTACCGTACTCTACATTATTGGCGACACCGCATCTTGTGGTGCCGTTATCTTCTATCAGACGCTACTACTAATTATACTTAACAACATCCTATTCCTAATACATACATTAATGAAATAGAAATTATGGAGGAAAATTTTAATGTCGACAGCCTCGAACTCGAAATCATCAGAAATGTGAAAATTGGGAAATTTAGCTAAAAATAGAAACTAAGGGTGAGGTGTGACTTACTAAAAATAGTAGGTATCTAGAACAAGTTAAAATTTCACACAAACCTTCACATCCTCAATTAGATCCTATTAGGAAATAAGGGATAAAATATGCGAATAATCCCTCACGAATCGCAACAATAAAAACTAATATGTAGAAAACATTACAGATCTCAAATAAGAGTGTAGAATAAAAGAACACAACACAAAGAGATAGTATTTAACGTGGTTCACCCAATTTGGGCTAGGTTCACTAATAATCACTTGCTCAAATTTTATTACAACCCACCACTCTCTCAATACAATACCTAGATCTGTTTGCATGCTATGCTAAACAAACTCTCTGAGAATTCACACCCGAATTCAAAACACATCTACAATTTTACATTAAACCCTACCATATGCACAAAAACACATAAGTAGAAAACTGCTTAAGCACTTTACACAACCATGGGTATCGAACCATGGACTAAAACTGTCCCATAAACATATGGGTCAAAAATCCCACCCATATCGTAAAAGCACGTTTCCCGATATATTGGGCACATTTTAAGGCCAATTTTTTCTCGTGGTCTCGTGCCATTTAACCCCCGCTATCGGGGCTACCACTCTGAATCCACTCGGGGCCCACCCCGCCTTGAACCCAAGAGACAACTATGGAAAGTGTACAATACTCTTAGTGTACATTCTTCAACACTTTCTCACATGAAAACAGTGCTCCAAAACCTAGCATATCCTATGTTTTATACGATGTAATCATCTCCTCTTTCCCTAATTTCATGGAATGATCAAGAAACAAATGATTATTAAGAAGTAACAATGGATGTTAAGGGAGAGAAAGAAGGCAGATGCTAATAATGTTGAATTATCTCCTTCTATGAAGGTATATAAGAGGTATAAGGTTGGATAACATCCTCTTGAATAAATTGAACCATGTGAAATTGATCCTCTTTAGTCTCCTAATCATCTAGTGGATCCAAGTGTTCCTGCTGAGGCAATTGAATCATCTTATCTCACTCATTCCTTGGTCTCCCACTAAGCACCTGAGATGCCTAGTTTCATTTCCACACCGTTGATCCTTTCTCATGGGTAAAGGACTTACTTGGAGAATAATCCAAGATAGTACAACAAGTAGTGACACCTAACTTCAAGGCCATCTCAAAGTACATAAAGAATAAGAAGGGAAAGAGAGCACATGCAACTTCCCATTTCTACATTGAGGCTACAGGAGATCAATATGTGGAGGTGGCATATTTGAAGGTAAATAAACCCATGGGATAAATGAAACTTTGTGATTATGCAATGATGAAGGTATCTTTGGGTCAAGCTACATATGAAGGTGATGTTGACATTTTTTCACTCCCCATGTGAAAAAGGTCAAATTGAAACTTTTAAGTTTCTCACATTGGTCGGGTTACAAGTTTGACTATGTTTAAGAAAATTATCTCGGAAGAAAATATAAGTTTTAATTTTTGGTTTTGGACAGTCTTGGAAGTCACGTTTGGATCAAAACTATAAAATTGGGTATAGATCTAGAATGCCATGTCTTATACATGCAGCCATTCCATTTGTTACCTTAAAAAATATGCAAACTGCCATAAATGACCATTGCAAGGCCTTGAAAAAGGTAGGAAGGGAAACATGTATCAAACATAATGTCCTTGATTTGCAAACAAGTTGTAGGTTTGAAGCATAGAAAAGGTAGTTTTACAAATAGTTTGTATTTTCAATGATCATAAAAAGGTACATTTGATTTTAATTTATTTCCATGATTAAGTGAATTATTTAAGTGTTTTGAGTTGTATAAGTTCATTTATTATCCATACAAATGAAGAAAATTACATAAAGGAAAGACATACATCTCATTACATGAAAATAATTTCATTTATTCATGAGGAGTAATTGTGCATATTTATCTCACACAAGACGTGAGAAATAACTGAGAAAGGAATGCATGTTCTTATGAAATTGAAAATAGAATGAGGTAAAAGAAACCCGTCATTGCCTTGTGAGGTATTCCTCCTAGGTTGTTTATCCAGCTTGTCCTTTGCAAACGCACCCTTTACTGAAAATAGAAGATATAGTGTTATCAATATTGAGCTCAGGGTTTGTTTCAACTCACTATATTTCCATTTTTAGAAAAACATGCATTCAAAAGTGCAACTATGGTATTCATAGAAAAGTTGCAGTAAGTACATCTCAAACAATTTTTAAAAAAATTTGCAATAGATAAGTACAAGTATCAAAATATTTTAAGATGAGAAGAGAATAGAATTAAAATTTGCAACATCATTTGTTAAGTTCAAAAGAATTCATTTTCAACTTTAAAAAAATACAGTACAATGTTCATAAATGAACAGTATAGAAGGTCCAATAGAATCCCATGAACAACCCGTATCTATATCGGTGATCAAACATAATCTAAAATTATGAAATATTTAAAAAGAGAAGGTAAAAACCATGTGGGAATTATGAATGAATCCAATAAGTACACTCTTTAGCTCCACACCAAGTGTAGAAAGGACTACACCATTCAATTCTTCATTGCAAAGGAAGAAACATACTAAAGCAAAGAGTCATAGCAATAGCTCATTCAATCAAAGTGAGATTCAAAATGTAGAGTTACAATATCAATAAAATAGTAGTTTCAGCATTACAAAATGGAGTTCAAGTTACTTTGAATACTACATTTTAGGACTTGTTTCAAATGAAGGTTCTACTATAGTAGTTTCCATACATGCCAAGAGTTTCCAATTCAAACATGAATAGTCTTCCAGGAGCTATAAGAAAATGTCATCTTCGATATCAAGGAGTCAATTTACGAGGACCAACTTTCAAAGGAGGCACTACCCATCAAGACAATTTTGTAAACATACAATTATCTAAATAGAGATATAATGAAATTGAGCTAGGAATCATTTATCAAAGCACATATTTAAAAAAGAAATTCTTGGATCACAAGCATAGTGTAGTGGAAACTATGATAAATTTTAAGCCCCAATACAAGTTACAACTTAAGAGTAGATGCTTTTACAACTTCATGAGACAATCAAAATAAAGAATGATTACACCTTTGCATTCATGAAACAACGAATTCGTAATGTAGAGTGTATAAAATACCTGAGCTCGAGCGAAGTGCCAAACAAGCAAAAATAAATATTAATAGCTTGTAAGATTTCAACTACAATACATGTTCATGTTTTCAGTAGTTTAAGGAGACATATTGCCACAAATGAATCATAATTTCAAGAATATTACTTACAAAGCTTGAAAAACAAGAAGATACAAGTGACATGACCAACATTTTGTGATTTTCAAAATCATAAAGAGAAGTAATCATTATACAATCAGGGTATTAATTACAAATTTCATCACTTGAAGGTGACCATTAGACCTTAAATTATAGCTCATGATATATCAAAGGGGTACAAAAGTTGATATAAATTACAATTCAAGGCATCATTCTTAGACCAAGCCAAAAGCTATAGTAACCATAAACTTAAATAGAACTACAAGATTTAGAGTTACATCTTAAAGACAGAAGCAACAATACAACATACAATGGATTTTTAGAAAACTCAAAGTAGATGAAGATCCCGATATAATGTTGGGCCTCAAAATATTGGCTAAGTACAAGAAGGCACATGGGCACACAAGACCTATATGAAGAAGGGCGCGTAGGACAGGGTTTTAGCAGGGTTTAACAGAACACACAGTGCATGTGCAAGGAAAAATAGGGTTTTATGACTTAACCATATTCAGCGTTCAGCTCCAGCAAAGACACGAGAAAAGCATGACCCATCTAGCATGCAGAGTGGATAAGGTGCCAACCTGAGCAGTTGTATGGTCAAGAAAGGAATATTCCATGCATGTGATGGAAGGATCCAAAAAGAAATCATTGCAAAGAGTGGAGAGCTCGGATCAAAGGAAGCATGCTCCATTGGAGGACCACATGGACACTTGGCAACCGATCTATTATCTCAGGAAGGCATGATAGTGGAGACTAAAGCTATATATAGAGATGCTCGGGTAGAAGAAAAGGGACACCAAGAGCAGCATCATATAGTGTTGGATAGGTGAAGCTCTGCAGAATAATGAAGGATCCTTTGGGTTGGGATTAGGATAACCATAGGAGTGATGGCATATTTAGAGGGATGGGTCTGTAACTAGTTTTGTAATGTGCATAGTTTAGGCTCCTAATGCATGACTCTGATCTACATTGTTATATTGGCATGTTATGGCCTTAATGAATGTAATGTGGTTATTGAACTTGTTAACATGAATATAAGGTTCTATTCTAAAGTATATATGTTGTTCATGGGCACAAACCCTAGTGCATTTCCTTTCTACATGAATCGAGATCTGTAATCTTTTTTATGTTTCTCTTTTCTTATTTGAATGAATGCATTGGTATAGCAACTCATCTTAAGTTCTCAGAATGAATGCATGGTTATTTTCTTTCTTGCATCTAAATATATCTATTATACAGAAACTTCATTCTCGAGCGGGGTGAAGGCCGATCTGGGAGTCACCAAAGAACTTCGAATGATGGAGGGATTAGGACCTCGAGATGCGAGATGTGGATCTACAGTGCAAAGAAGATAGATATATGATATAAAGAAGTTGGATCTGTAAAACTGAAACAGATACGATTAGATCACAATATGCGGGGTTTCCCAGACAGTGTCGGTTCCAAGAGGATTTTAACTCCCTTGGAGGATGTCAACCCGTGTCAGACAAGATAATAACAGATTATGAACAGTAGTAATGGAATATAAAACGACAAGTAACTAAAATGACAAGGGAACTTAGCTTGTGCTCTACTATGGAGATGAACCGGGCATCAAGATGGCAAGATAATGAACCATGGCAAAGGCTTCTTCCTTAAACTGGCAAAACTTAATTAATATATTTCTTCTCTAGGCCTAGGTCTTCTTGGAAAATATCGGTCAGGGTCCTCGAAAAATCTATCTCCATCCAGGGTCCTTGAAATATGGGGAAAACCCATATTTATAGCTTGATGTGAGGTTAAACTGTAGGTTAAATGATACCCAGGGTTGAGTAAAGTAACCTGAGTTAAGAAATATGATGTGATCATGTGGGGACCACGAATTGAATTATTATATGGAGTGGGGAGCATGATTGACATGGTGGGTGAGATAAAAGATTCCATTTAAAAAGAGGTTTCAGATAGGTGTATTAATACCCACGGATTTAATAATTTGTGAGAGATGGGTGATAATGTCAAAAGTTGAATTATCAAATGGTTTTGCATGGAGCCCATTTGATAATTAATTAAATAAGGTGAGAAAATAGATGGGATTTCATTTAATTTAAGAAAAAGAGAAGCGAGAATGGAAATTATGTGAATGTGAGATAACAAAGGGGCGCTATACCAAAAATAGGTGTCTACATTTGCCCCTTTTTGTTGAGTGGTTCTTGATAGCAAGCCACAAGACAAAAAAAAAAATGGGTTAGATGAAATATGTGTCTAAAGATGGATGAAGACATGACCAAAGGAAAGATGCCTCAGGCAAAAAAAAGATCGCAATAACAATGAAAAACAAAATGTATGGTGGTGACTTCAATATCACATCAGTAGAGGAAAATCATGCCTCAATGGAGACAAACGGAAACGTTCTATAGACCGGTGAGAGGGTGAAGACCATTGCATAAGGATGTAAACCAATATGACCAATGGGTCATAGGAAAACTTCAAAATATGTGCAACCAAATGCAAAAGATGTGCGCAATCCTTTGTCTGCGAGGAATCGTATGAAAAATTGTGCGTCCCACAAAAGGGACATGGATGAAGAAAATGATGCCCCATCACATGGCATGAGAAGGACACAAAGTGATTTATATACATTGACAAGTATAAGGATGAAAAGGTGCCCCAACATAAGACATAGATGGATGTTGAAATAAGATATCCCAGGGGGAATATTCATAAATGTGGACATGATGAGTAGATAGGATAGAAAGGTGAGATAAAATTCCCTAAAAGGGTGATAAATATGATGGAAATCATGTTTCATAGGAAATATGTATAAGTGTTAGCAAATTAGAAGGTGAAGAAGACAAAGAAGTCTCGTTTCTTCCATAAGTAGGATAAGAATTCAAGATACTTTTGCAACAAAACAAAAGCATAGCAAATATGCATGGAAGAGAACAAGATCAGATAGGTGATGGCCATTATGGTATCTTCTAAGACAAAAATGTCAAAGGAAGATGGGAAGATATTTCTAGAAATGGATATGTTGATGTCCCTGCAAGAGGACAGGTGAATATAAAAGATGTGATAGGGTTCTCAAAAAGAGAAGAGGTCAACGTTGTAAAGAGAAGAACAAGAGAGGTAATGAAAGGGATAGATGGCGATACATAAATGGAGAAACATTGGCATTGACCGTGAATTCCAAATGTGAGAGATGGTGAGAAAGAGAAAAGGGAATAGACAGGGAGGATTGGTTGATTATGATAAGAGAAAGAAAGATTGAATATGAAGGCAACAAGGATATGGAATAGAGAGACAGATACGGAGGAGGAGAAAATAAGGAATGAAAGGGGAGGAAGAAGATAACAAATAAGGACTATAGAAAAAGGGGAAATGAATAAGGAAAAACAAAGAAAAGATAAGAAAAGACCGAGAGCATAGGATGAAATTATGGAAGAGAGAGAGAGTTATTTAAAACAAAAGGTATAAAGGAGGATGAAGTAGAGGAAGGTAGAGAAGTAATGGAAAATGAAAGAGATAATAGAGAAAAGAAAATTGAAGGAAGCGAGATCATAGTGAGGAAAGAAAAGGTAACGAATATGGAACTGACCACATGGAAATGCATGTGGATGGTGAGATGATAAAGGAGATGGGACAATGTTGAAGAGTCAGGTTATCGATGAGGAAGTAAGGAGGAAGTGTGAGGTAAAATGAGGAGAAAGATGATAAAGAGGAAGTGAAATAGGATGAGGATGAGAAAGGAGGAAAAGAGAAGAGAAAATTATGCAGAAGGAAGGGAACCAAGAATAGAGATATTTGATAAAGAGTGAGAAGCACAAGGAATGTAAAGAGAAGCTTGAGGGGAGGAATGACATCGATTGGAAAAGAAGTGGAGATGCATGAGATGAGGATATGCTGATGATGAGAAAATAGAGAGAGGGTGCATGATGAAGATGGTGAAGAAATTGGCAAGGAAGAATGGAAGATGGAGAGGTGGCGAGGAAAAAGAAAGGAAGGGATAGGAGAGGCAATGCCATTGAATGGTTGTTAGGAGAAATACACCGATAATGATCAGTAGGAAAGGATGGGACAAAATATGAGATGAGGCAGAAAGTAAATGAAGAATAGGAGGGGGAACGTCAATGAAGGGACATTAGGAGAATTCCCCCAATAATGATCAAAGGACATAGAGGAAGGAAGGAATGAAGATAGAATGGAGGAGGTCAAAGTAAAGGATTCAGGATGTGTAGAATGGGGATGAGTGATTCTTAGGAGAAGTCCACTAATAATTACTAGTGCGAAAAACAAAAGAGGATGATGAAATATTGTTAGGTGAACATCAATGAAAATGATGGGTAAATATGGAGGTAGATATGTGGGAGAACTCTAGAAGACAAAGTGGAAAGAGTAAAGAAAGGAGGGATAACGGTGTGTAGGAAGATGAAGGTGAGGAGAGGATGCAATGGATGAGAATGAATGAGAGAAAAATGAAGAAACAAGACACGAAATGAATGGAGAAGCAACGGTTAAGTAAGATTAACTTGCGATGGATGATGGAGATGAAAAAGGGACCAATATGAAGTGGTGTTTGCGAGAATGGAAGAGGAGGTGAGAGTATGTGATGATGGGGAATGACAAGAAAATGTATATGGAGAGACTGTGGGGTAGTGGGCAAGTGCGGGATGACCGATCATGCTCAAGAGGACTCTTAAGTAAGATCGCCATGCTGTAGGAGGATTTAAGTAAGATCAAAGAACCGGGCGGTGATGATATGGAAGGAGAAAGACAACATTGTATTGGATTTAGGTGTGGAAGGGTTGGTTGGAGTGGACGATTACGATGAAAGGTGGGAGATAGAAGATGAGGAAGATATGATGGGAGATAGAAGAATGAAACGAAAAACCATTCTTAAGAGGAACTCTTAAGTAAGATTTCCCTATGACGGGGATGGTTAAGTAGGATCGCTAAACCAAAGAAGAAGAAAAATGATGAAAAGATTGAGCGGAACAAGGAAATAAAGGAGTGTAACATGAGTGGATGGAGGAACATATGCAATGTAGATGGAAAGTGTAAGGGAAATCCTTAATTAGGATGCCCACATGGTGGGATTGATGATTCAAGAGTGTTGAACAAAAAGAAGGAGCGGAAAGGCGTTTGTGGTGGTGATTGTCATCTATTGAAAGAGGAAATGGTGGAGAAGCTTCTACAACAAGAGGATCCAAAGAAGAAGATATAACTTAACTTATATTCTCGGCTATATGGATGGTTAAGTAATATTGTCAAATTGAAAGTGGAAGAGTGAAAGGGAAACTCAAGAGGAAAGACAAGTAAGATATCTGACATCGTGCAAGGGGACAGAAAGGTGAGAAGGATGATGTGGAGGAAAATGGTGATGAGTGGAAATGGAGAGCGAGGAGCAATGGATCAAAGATGTTGTTGAACATGTTGAGAGATAAGGAGTTACAGGATAACAAACTTGCCTTGAGAAGGATCCTCAAGTAGGATTTGCAAACTGCAACAACGATCAAGTAGAATTCACAAACCGAAAAGTATATTTGCAAATGCATTCATGAAGATAATGGATATATATAAAATTCATAGTGTGAAGTTTGATGTGATTTTTATAAAAGATGATCTAGATGAGATGAATGGAACATAGCTGTAGCAAGGGCATACAGGGAAACTATGTTTCGAACTGGATTAGAGATAAACAAGAAAGGGTTACCATGCAAGGCATTTCATTTGTAGCCAATAGTAGGTGTTAATACATAACCAACAATAGTTAGTTATACCAAAAGATCATGAGGGAAATATGGATGAAATATGCTCGAAATCCTAATGTTGACATGAAAAAGGGATTGAGATGTAACTTGTATGCGGGAAGAGGGATCTCCAAAGGTGGTGTTCCTTAAGTCTATGCCCTAGCTCTAGGAAAGGGAAAGAACAATAGCATAAAGCTTTCTAAAAATGCTGATAAAGGAAGGTTGATCAATGTAGAAAACCTTCCAGATGCCATAATAATAGAGTAGCCATCCTTTGAGGGTATGGTCTAATTTATACATAATATGGATGAAAATAATAATAATAATATCCATCCTTCAAGGTATCGGTCTATTTCCTTTTGATTTTGCTTTGATTTTGATTTGTATGCTTTTTTTTTTTGCATGAATAGTTGTCCTTCGAGGGATTAGTCTATTTTTTATAACTTTGATTTTGTCTTTTGCATACGTGAATGTTAGATTCGCATGCGAGAGATTTGGAAATAGATAAGTAAACCACTTAAGAGGGGATAAATAATGTACAAGACACACCCTGGACCCTCTGCATGGCTGCAATAGGAGAATGAGAAGGTGACAGATGTAATGGTTACGGGGTCACATCAAAGTAGTGAAGCTGGACCACATAATTTCTAACATTACAATGACAAATGGAAGGGGCTAAAGATGGAGGAATAATCTAAAGATGTAACTAAGTGCTTATTGGTAGATATGCTAACAGTAGACTAGTCGCAAGTGCAATGCATTAAGAGGTTTTGTCTTTGGTTTACCACCATGAGAGGGAAGATAGTGAAGTTGTAATAAGATGAGATGATAGCCAAGCAAGAAATAAAACTATGTCCTAAAGGAAATGAACATATGACCACAATGGTGGAATCAGATGAAACTAAATGATGCCCCAAGAGAGACATAAACATAGAAGGACAATCATGGCCTCAAAGGAGGACTTGATGAAATAAACAGTGTCCCAAAAGAGACACAAATAGAGCCACAAAAGTGGACTTGGAGAAAAAGGTCCCTCAATGGAGAGATAAACATGGCCTCAAAAGAGGACTCCAATGAAAAAGATGATGCCCCAAAAGAGGCATAAATATGGCCACAATGGTGGACTTTAGAATGAGATGAGGATTTGGACATAAATAGTTTAGATTGGATGAATGTGAAGGAGGTAGACAAAACAATGTCAAAAAGTGAAGTCCCCTAGTAACAAGGGAGTTGTACGGATGAGATGCTCAAGGGTGAGGGAAGGTTATTCCCCCAATAAGTTAAATGTGAAGGAGTTAAAGGATGTCAAAAGATTTTAGATGAGATTGTTTTAGATTTGGATGAGATAAATGATTGGAGACCACAAGTGTGCTTAGTAAGATAAGTGGTATTTATGAACAATGGAGGGCATTCCTTAGGAGGAATGACATGACATGGCTGGATAAATAATAGGGGATGATGTGGATGGAGGGATCATGGGAAATCGGACAGATGGGATGTGGATTGGATTCAAGGTAGATGGAGAAGGAACTTTCCCTGGATGAGGAAATCATCTTTCTCAATAAGGTTGTTGACGATTGACCAAAATTCCTTACAATGTTCAATTTCATGACCCGGGTGCGATGATAAGTACAACTACAATTAGGAATGAACCATGATGACCTGGGACCATAGGGATTAAAGGATTTATTAGGAGGAATTGTGATGGTAGATATTCGAGTTAAATGTCTAAGGATATCTGCATAAGACCTCATTGAAGTGTCATGGGGAAGGAAACTCTTATGGGTTTCGATAGGATATCTCATCTTGGAGTTGGGAGAAAAAGTGGATGTAGATTGGATGGGTGAATTTCATGTTTTGGAGGACAAATCAAATTTGGTTGGAGAATTGTATTGTTTAGATGTGGATTGATCGTTGTAAGATTTCGTAGATGGAGAGACCGATCCTAACATAGATGTTATGGCATTGGATTGTTGAGAAGAGGGAAAACTCCGAATGTTTCGAGGATGCACAGAGGAATGTCGAGATGTTTTCCCCCAGAGCCTTAGACTTCAACTAAGAAGATTTAACTCTAGCAGAATGATTATAATTTCAATCGGAGGATCTCGATAGTGGTGGTGTGGTTATTAATGGAGAAAATGTCCTAAAACAAGACGAGGATGTTAATGGAGAGATAGGTGTTTTTATGATGCGATTAATGATATTTACGTGAGATGTGGATTGTTTTGGTTTTGACATGGAAAGAGAGGATTTTTAGAGGGAGAAGGTAAATCATCTTTATTTTATTTAGGTGGATGTGTTGGTTAAGTAGACGATCCAAAGGGTATCTTTGATAAAGTTACATTCTGATCAGACGTGATTGGGTTGGTGTGATAGAAGGATTGGGTAAAGAGTATTGGGGTAGACCGGGTGATGCGATCATGGGCAAAGATATAGGTAAAGATGTCGAGTAGGAATAGGTATATTTGTTGGTGTGCTAGATATAGGGGTATCCGGGATAGATAGGGACGTAGGTATATTTGAAATATATGGAAATGTGGATGGTGTGATAACCGATGGGGTAGTTATTATGGGTATGGGTAATGCAGAATATTTTTGGATAGAGAAGTAGAAGGACTGGTTGTTTCATAAATGTTTGAGGGGTAAAAATGATATTTTTACTAAAGGGATTGATGTCAAAGGTGAGGTTGCAAGGGTGCATGTAGTAGAACAGAGTTTAATTGGGATGATTGTGGAGATAAGTGATGTAGGTGAAGGAATAGATGTGAGAGTTTTAGGGATCCGTGGATATGAGTGGGGCTGAAATGGGTGCTAAGGAGGAATCTAATGTGGTGGATTGGGGTTTATTTTAAGTGGAAAAAATGGATGGTATAGTTGAATTCAATGTGAATGTGATAAGGATAGGAGAAGGTGTAGGTTCAAGACAGGTAGTGCAAGTTGATGTAGGTGTGATAGGTTCTAAATAAGAGGTGGGAATAATGTCCACTTGTGGGAACATGCGGAGTTGGTGATAAGATAAGATCTTGACTGACAATGTCAATCATACAAGCATTTGATAGTTGAGATGTAAAGGGGGTGGCTTGAGTTGTTGGTGGTTGATTAGTTTGTGTAGTTGAGGTATCGATTTGGATATCCCCTTGATTTACAAGTTGTTGGAAATGATATTTGAAGGAATGACATTTTTCAATGTCGTGGCTTTTAACTTGATGATATTTACAAAAGTGGGCCTCGTGATACCAAATAGGCTTGACTTGTGATTTGTCCACGGGTCATATGGGAGGTAGTTGGATGTAGTTTACACTCATCAACTTATCAAATACAAAATTGTATGATTCTCCTAAGGAGTGTAATTGGATCTTGATTGAGGAGATCGTTGTTAAGACCATGTGCTTGATGTAAATGGGGATGAGGGTTCAATGACCACATTGTTGGACGTACCCTTAAAATTTTCATTATGTGTGAATGGTTTAGTAGATTCAACTTTAGATTTAGCATATCTAAGTTGGAAATGATCATGCTCAATGGCACGAGTTTTGAGTTTACAAGCCATTGTGAAAGCTTCATCAAAGGTTCAAAATGATTGGATCTACAAAGTGGATGATATATGTTTTGCACATGAACATGAGAATAATTTGATGAGTTCAATTTGCGGGATAGTAAAGGATAGCTGGTTTATAACATCATGTCATCATGTGATGAAGTCAGCGATGGGCTCGTCTTCAAACTGTTGAATGGTATAAATATTAGCGATAGTGGTTTTGCATGTGATATTGATAGAAAAGTGCTCTAAGAACAGCTATGCAAGTTGAGTGAAAGAGAATAAGGAATGTCGTGGGATACTATTGTACCAATCCAACCCAGGAATGGACAAAGACATGGGGAAAGTGTGAAGAAGTAGATCATGATCATGTGCAGTAAGACAAAATGTGTGTTTAAATGTGAGGAGATGTTGTTGGGGATCTTCCTTGTTGTTGAACTAATTAAATGTGGTAAATTTCTAATGAGGAGGGTAGGGCTTAACTCGAACCAACGGATGAATCACCATTACTGATTTGTTCATAGGATAAGGTGTTTTTGGGTGCTACAGAAGGGTTTCTAAAATGGCTAACCGATTCATTAAGGCGTGAATCGAATCACTTGAGGTGTTGTAAGTTTGAGATTTGATCAGTTGTGTGATTTGAAAAGTAGTTTTATAAGGTGAATGATGTGTTTGTGAGTGTGTGGGTAGTTGGGGAAGCGCCTAATAAGGTGGCTAATAAGTTTTGGATAAGACCGTTGATTATGTAAATGTCTAAGGAGCTTCTTGGTAAGGACTAACATGTGTCATAGGTTGAGATTGTTGCATAGGCTGGTATTGAGCAATAGGGGCATGACGATAAGCGGGGATATGTATGTTAAGATTTTGAGACAACTAGACAGTCTTATTAATGGAATTGTCAAAATGGGTTGTGAGTGGAATGTGATCCACCAATTTAGGAGATTGGGAGGATTGAGATATTGTAGGATATTTTTGGAGTAAGAACTCATATATGGGGTTAGGAGGAGGCCCTAGTGTCTTGAGAGGTGCGGAAAATGGTGGTGCGATCGGTCTAGGAAGACTGGCTTGACGAGGGATATGAGGTTTGGTGTCAAGGTGGGGAGAATTTTGGATGACATGGTTCTCATGAGGTGAGACCATAGAGACTGGAGATTGGGCGACTGACAACTTGGTTTTGATTTTTGTATCTTGTTGGGTGATATTGTTAGGAGAATTAACGTTATTGAGTGGAGCAGATTGTTTGTTTGTTTCGATTTGAGAAAGAACGACAATAGGTGTGAAATAGAGAAACATCTGTTTACGTATGTTATTGACAAAAAAATCAAGCAGAATATTTTTTATCATCATGATTAATTTAGAGGATGTGAACAGAAAAAGAAAAGTAGGTAATGAAGGTGCCTAAAGGAGTCTAAGGCTAGTGTCAGGTAGTTATGGATTGGGAGATGTCTAAGATGGTTTCCTGTTGGGTGTTTAGGTCCTAATCAGTTAACCAAGTGAGAGGAATGTATTGATGTGTTAATTATGTTTGTGTAGTCTCAGGTAGTGTGTGATAATTGAAATGCATAGAGTTAAATCATTTACTTAAGCTATGTGATTAGGAAGGATGTAGAATTTTCATTTTAGATCAAAATGAAATATGATATTCGATGCAGACAGAGACTTAGGAAAGGGAAAATTCAATGCAGAAAAGAGAAAATAAAGAAAAATGAGGAATATCTGGAGGATGCTTAATGGTGGCCAGGAACGCCCGAGTAACCTAAAATGGCACCGTTTATGTTTGCAGATAAGGTCGGTAAAATTATTTTGTGTGGTGTGTTTGATTTAAACATTGGTCTTTGACCGTAATGTTGTTGTTGTCGTGTCGTGAGCTTATAGATGTTATCCCGCAAGAAGATAATAAATGCTATTAGTTAAGGTAGTTAAAAATGACTTTATAAATTTTACAAATGGTGTTGTCATAAATAAAATAAAATATTTAATTAATCTAATTAAGTAGTAAAATTGTAGTTTATAGTCAATTAGAGTAATTTCGATGTGAAAATGAGTCGATAAAATATAATTTTAATATATGAAATAAACGTATGAGATAAATTAATAAATGTTCAACCCGTATCGAAATGAGAGACGATTGATAAACTATACAATGTGTCAATAAATTCGAAATAATAAGCTATGAAATGAACTATAGAATAAAAAAATCTATAAGAATAATGTATGAAGTAAATTATTAACTAAAGAGGAAAGGTAAATTGAAATTAGAAATTATTAAATAAATATGTAGTGTGTGTGTGGTCGAGCCATGTGGAGTTCACATGGAGGGGTCACCTTAGTCGGGAAAGTATGCATGGAGAGAGTGGGTCGGTGTATGTCTATTGGGGTGTAGGATAGGGTTGAGCCATAGGTGGGGTGAGTGGAGAAGAGTTGGGAGGAAGGGATAAGGGAGGCAGAAGGGAGAGTGGAGTGGATGGGTGTTGGTCGGAAGAGATCGTGAAGGAGGGAAGTCGATGGGTGAAGCATGGATTGGTGTGGAGATCGCACCGGTAGAAGTTAAGAGGAGACATGATCTATGTGAGGATGGGGTGAGAATGGAGTGGATCAAGGGAGGAGAGTTAGGCTGGGAGATCACACAAGGGAAGATGGAGATCGGGGTTGGTCGAGTGGGTAGAAGTATTGTTGAGGGGAGCTATGTGGAATAGTTGGGAGATGCAGAGGACGGATTGGGTTGGATGGAGGGTGGAGTAGAGAAGGGGGATGAAGCTGGATGTGGGTGTGGAGAGCTTAGTGTGGGATGAAACCAGACAGACCTCGAGATAGGGCATAGTGGAGAACTTCGGTGTGGATTGATGATCTCATGACAGGAGAAATGATGAACTAAGTAAGTGATGGGAGTCGGTAAGAATGGATTGGATTAAAGGGTTTGCAGGGAGTCGGAGGTGGAGTTTATGGGTGACTTGATGGGAAGGAAGGGAGAATGGAGTGGAGAAGGGAGAGATGACCCAAGCGAAGGGAGAAGGAGGATGCATGTGTGTGTGGAGTGACGTTAGAGTATCTGTGTGGGAGGAAGCTAGATGGGAGCTTGGGTAGAAAGAAGGATCTGCGTGGGAGACGGGTGGACGGGATATAGCGCAGAAGAGGAGAGTGTGGCTTGTGGGATAGAGGAAATGGTCGAGTGATTGAAGAAAGGAGGATCCAGTGGAGATGGGGATAAGAGAGTCGTGGAGAGGAATCATATGGGAGCTCGGGAAGAGGAGAAGTGGGATAAAAGGGAGAGGGGGAATAGTGCAGGAGAGAGCTCAGGTGGATGGGGGAAATGAGAGATGGGTGAAGCATGGATTGGTGTGAGATTGGCACTAGTAGAAGTTAAGATGAGACAAGATGTGTGTGAGGATGGGGTGAGACTAGAGTGGATCGAAGGGAGGAGAGTCAGATGGGAGATCGCACAAGGGAAGATGGAGATCGTGGTTGGTCAAGTGGGTAAAAGTATTGTTGAGGGGAGTTATTTGGAACAGTTGGGAGATGCAGAGGAAGGCTCGGGTTTGATGGAGGCGGAGTGGAGAAGGGGATGAAGCTAGATGTGGGATGAAGCTAGAGGAGAGCTCTGACAGGGGCATAGTGGAGAACTCAAAGTGTAGGACCTGATGGGTTGTGACAGGAGAAATGATGAAGTAAGCAAGTGATGGGAGTCAGTAAGGATGGAGTGGATTGAAGGGTTTGCGAGAGTTAGAGGTGGAGCTTGTGGGTGGCTCGATGGGAAGGAAAGGAGAATGGAGTGGAGAAGGGAGAGATGACTCGAGCGAATGGTGTGGTAGCTCAGTGTGGGATTAAGCCGGATGGAGGTGGAGTGAGGTGGATGTGGGGAGTAGTGAGTTCAAGGTGGGTAGAGAGTGGGATGGGATGTGAGGTGGCTGAGTGGGAGATGGGGAGAATTGAGTGAGGAAGTGGTTGAGTTGGCTAGAGAGGGAAGTTGGGAGTTGGGTAGCATGGAGAATCGAATAGAGTTCCGTAGTGGCTTGGTGTTGAGGGTTGGGTGGAGAGGGGAGCGAGTGGTTCGGTGGGTAGAGAGCGGGGTGGGATGTGAGGTGGATAAGTGGGAGATGGGAACTAAGTGTGGAAGTGGTGAGCTAGGCTGGAGAGGGAAGTTGGGAGTTGGGTAGCACGGAGAAGTGAACAGAGTTGTGTAGTGGCTTGGCGTTGAGAGTTGGATGGGGAGGGGAGTGAGTGGTTCGGTGGGTAGATAGGTAGGGTTAGGAGATGGGTTGGAGGTAAGATAGAATGCTAAGGGAATAGGTAGTTAGGATTATATTTTTTTAATTTAATTTTTTTAATATATTTATTTTATTATTATATATTTTAAGTATAAATTAAATTTATTTATTTATTTATATATTATTATTAATTAATTAATTTAATGCAACAAATATAAAACTATTTACCGATTATAAACCACCAAATAAAAATACATTCTAAATAACAAAAACCACATATTTCGTGATGAGAGCACGATGATAAAGTGTAAGTAACATGTAAAACAAACAACGATAATACTCAATCCCGTGAACAGTGAGTTAGAAAAACAAAAGATAAAAATATAAGATGCAACAACAACTAGAAGAATAAAGTTAATTTCCGAATTTACTTCCCATGCGGGTAAATGTCAACAAAAAGCAAGATAGGCATGTACCTCCGGTAATTTCCACGAGTGACCGTATCGACCTTAAATCGACAAATACCAAGATGTTGCAAAACAAGCAAGTTAGAAAAAATGAATAAAATAACAAACAAAACGACCAGATCTAGGATATGGTCCCACCGGTGTGCCAAAAGGTTGTAGACAAGAAACTTCATTCTCGAGCGGGTGGTGAAGGCTGATACTAAGAGTCACCAAACTTTGAATGATTGAGGGATTAAGACCTTAGATGTAGATGTGGATCTACGAGTGCAAAGAAGAGATATATATATATGTGTGTGTGTGTGTGTGTGTGTGTGTGTGTGTGTGTGTGTGTGTGTGTGTGTGTGTGTGTGATATAAAGAAGTTGGATCTCAGAAACTAAAATAGATAAGATTAGATCACAATATGTGGGGTTGCTCAGACAAAGGCCGATTCCAAGAGGATTTTAACTCCCTTGGAGGATGTCAACCATTGTGTTAGACAAGATAATAACAGATCATGGACAATAGTAATGGAATATAAAACAAGTAACTAAAATGACGAGGGAACTTAGCTTGTACTCAAATATAGAGATGAATCGGGCATCAAGATGGCAAGATAATGAACTATGGTAAAGGTTTCTTTCTTAAACTGGTAGAATTTAATTAAGCTCTTTCTTCTCTAGGCCTAGGTCTTCTTGGAAAATATTAGTCACGATCCTCAAAAATCTTTGTCCCGAGGTCCTTGAAATATGGGGGAAACCCATATTTATAGCTTGGATGTGAGGTTAAATTGCAGGTTAAATGATATCCATGGTTGAGTAAAGTAACCTAGAGTTAATAAATATGATGTGATCATGTGGGGACCATGGCTTGAATTATTAGATGGAGTGGGGAGCATGATTGACATGGTGGGTGAGATAAAAGATTCCATTTCGAAAGAGGTGTCAGATGGGTGTATTAATACCCATGGATTTAATAATTTGTGAGAGATGGAGGATAATGCCAAAAGTTGAATTATCAAATGGGTCTATATGGAGCCCATTTGATAATTAATTAAATAAGGTGAGCAAATAGATGGGATTTCATTTAATTTAAGAAAAATAGAAGTGAGAATGGAAATTGCATGAATGTGAGATGACAGAGGGGCGTTATACCAAAAATAGGTGTATACACCATCATAAATGATGTATTCTCACACAAATAAAACAAATGAGGGGCTCAGGCCCCTCGTATGCCTCGAGAGAGCTCCAAATTCCCACTAGGTGATGGGACGACACACATGGGATTAGACTGTTGTTCTAAGGGTATAAAAATGACTACATATTGGTTCCGTTTTGGACCTCTTTTCAAAGTTGTTGTGAGAAATGATATACATTTTGGTTCCTATGATGTGTGATGACAGAATGCTTGACCTTGGAAAGTGTTGAAGCATGGTTTAAAAGCACAAAGGATGAGTTTTCTCAAAGGTTTAGTACCAGACCTGATTTTGATGCACGCAGATGAGTAGAAGAGAATTTGTACCATGAGTTGACAAGACATTCTTCCGCTACTTTCCAAAGAGAACTATATGAATGGCTTTCAACATATGCATATAGAATGAGCTAGTATTATAGATCACGTGTATGGTCCCAAGATGATTGACAGAGGTTGCAGCATGCAGATTTGACTTGGACGTGTGTTTTTTATCACCATTGGAAAGGAGTCCTAACCAGCTATACTTTGGAATACACTATTTCTATGTATTCTTACCTAGAGGTTGCTGAGTTCAAGTTTCTAAGGGAACCCAAAGGATTATTTTTCATGCTATCCCTTTGCCTATGAAGATCTCGGTCAATACTCTAAGTTTAGAAGCATTCCTTATGGTCGGTTAAGCTTCTTTGAGTTCTCGAGAGAGGAAGCTAGGGTGGTCGAAGATGGTGGAGATTGTGGCTGAAAAATAAAGAGAAGAGATACGATTCAAATATAGTGAAGCTTATGAAAGGGAGATGCGTATACAACGTGAGGTTGTAGGTGTGATGGATCTATGGAGGTATACGTTGCGGGAAGGAGTTGAGGTTCTCGACGACACTAAAATTTTCCTCCGTAATTTCTATTTCATTAATGTATGTATTAGGAATAGGATGTTGTTAAGTGTAATTAGTAGTAGCGTCTGATAGAAGATAACGGCACCGTCAGTATGGTGCCACCAATAATGTAGAGTACGGTAACAGTCAAAGTATAATAGGAATGTTGTAAAAAGTAAATATTTGTCGTAAGTGGTCCGGTAATGTTAAAATGTCAAAGTTGGGATAAGTAAAGAAGTAGGGTCTACATGATTAGGAATTAGAAATATTATATTGGTAATAAGGACAAGGAGTGAGGTCATAAATATTTTGTGTATTTTATTTGTAAAAAGTCTAAAAATGTGGAATCCATGTGAAATGATAAGGTTTATCTTATCTTAAGAGATAAGCTTACATGTACAGATAAGAGTTAAGGTATGGAATATGATTTTTCAGAGTGGATTTCTTATCCTATCTTAGAGATAAGATGGATAAGCTTGGAAGTTCTATAAATAAAGAGGCCACCCCCCCCTCATTTAGCACAGAAGGAAGTAGTGAGAAATATTGTATGAAGTGTGTAAAGGAAGCCATCAGTTTAAAGGTGTGTTGAAGAAGCCATTAAGAGGTGTAATTGTAAAGTTTCTTCCATAGTATTGGTGGAAAGCAAGTGAAGTCAATAACACTTGAAGTACCTCATGGGTGAGATTGTAACAATTTCATGTTAATATTATAATTTACTTTGATATTTCAGATTTGTCATCATTCGTCTTATCATAGTCGATGGTATTCTTGTGTTATGTTTGTTGTTTTGTTTCCGATTACATCCACCAAACTAAAGGCTATGCATTAGTAAATAATCATAAAGACGAGGAGTTCCCGTGAAGAATTATCATAGTGCCGAATTGGTGATGAAATTTTGGTTCCGCTTGCGGACCATTCCTCGTTGGTGGATTGTCTAGAGAGATATTCCCACTTAGTCAAAAATCAATCGAGGGTAACCTTGTTTTTACCGTGCATAGTAGTTACCATCGTAAAGTCATTTTTTCGTGAATAGTAATTACCATGGTAAAATCATTTTTTTGTGAATAGTATTTACCACAAAAAAGTCACTTTTACCGTGATTAGTATTTACAGCAAAGAACTTCACTTTTTTCATGAATAGTGTTTACCACAAAGAAAGTCATTTTTACCACGATAAGTCAAGTTTTACCATAGTTTACCGTGGTCATTTCTATTTTCTATTATAGTTATTTTAAGTATTGGTGCACATAAGTCTTGTTGATTGTACTTTTGGGTTGGTATTTCACCGTGGTTACTTTTAAAAATGGGGAAGATTCCTGTTTTTTAGCCCAATCTAATGAAGATACTTCCTCTTTCATTCAAGAGTTTAAACGATCTTATATTTGTAATGGACTTATAAGAAGGAACAATGGACTGAATTTTTCCTACCTTTTTGGATGGTTCACCCTTAGGTGGTTTGAAACACTAGGTGATAATGTGAAAAACTCACGGGATTTATTAACTCGAAAGTTTTCTTGAAGAATTTGGTGAACAACAGAGATATGCGATCTCATGATCGCTATCACAAAGCTAACCCAAGGAGAGAAGGAGAAGATAAGGGATTATCATGCTCGTGTTCTAGAGCTAAGGAGAAAGCTCGACGCCTAGATCCGGAAGGAAGGATTAGCGGATGGGTTGATGAATGGCATGGATAATCTCCTATGTAAGCACTTCATTCTTGGGATGAAGCCAGAGATCAGACAACGAGTGAAGTATGACCGCCCAGCTACCATTGAATAAGAAAAAGAGATTGCAAGAAGGCAAGAAGAAAGCATGGAATATGAGCCCAAAGAAATTGTTGCTAAAGTAGAGCCTACACCAAAGACCTTTTCTCCGTAATCCACAACCACTCTCGGTGAGCACAAATCTTTCTCCTAGTACATCCACTGAGTATGAAGATCTGCTCAAAAAGATGGGTCAGTTAACTATTAATCTTCTTCAAGGAAAAGAATTTAGTTCTCAGGGAGGAGATAGAGGTCCAAAAATAAATATTTCTGAAGTTGTATGTTATGGTTGTTATAAAAAGGGTCATTATAAGTATAATTGTCCAGATAGAGCTTCTACATCTCATAAAAGAGATAATGATAAAGGAAAAGTACCTGTGAATTCTTTTGATGTAGTAGATAAGAGTAGAAATAATGAAGTAGATGTGTTTGTAACAAAAAGAAAGAAAGAAAAAGATAATCAAGATGGAAATGATCCTAAGAAGATGAAAGGAGAAACTAGTAAGAAACATAGGAGAAGAAAGTTGGGTGTGCAGGATTTTCTGATTTTACAGGGACAACGACCATACTCCATCTTGGAAGATTTGTCCAAAAGGCCTGCAAATATTACATATGGTCAACTCTTGGCTATGTCTTCGAGAAGAGGCGGAGTGTGAAGTGGACTCAATGCTCGACAAAGGAAGGACGTTGAGGTCCCCTGCTTTGAGGCATAGGCGGATCCCTATGCTCCACAAGCCGAGGTATTATGTAATGGTATTTCAATTCATGATGTCTTAGTTGATGGAGGTGCTTTGCAGCTTAATGTAATGACCGAGTCTCAGAATGAATATGTTGGGTTTAAAAATTGATCGCCTTCAACACTTATGTTAAGGTTATTAAATAAGGGAAAAACTAAACCGAGAAGGTGTAGTTTCAAATGTGGCAATATCTGTATGGGTGTTGTATGTGTGGTAGACTTTCCGGTGATGAAAAATGGTATCACAGCATACCCAATGTTGTTGGGAAGACCATGGCTAAGGAGAGTTCATGCAAGAAACTACCGGAATGAAGGCTTCATGACACTTGGACGTGGTAGAGAGAGGTGAAGATAAACATGATCCCTCGACATCATAAGGCGTAACTCGTGGATTTAAGTGATGAAACCGATGATTGGACATCCTCCGATTACTCTAGTACTAGTTAAGTGGACACTCAAGATGAAGAAAGTGAGGTTGATGTTTCAGCTTATGGATATCCTTCCAGTCACACCGAATCATGACCCCATAAAATTATCCGAAGAATAAGTTGATGATCATCTCCAACAAATAAAGATTGGTGATGCTTTGTGATGGAGAGTGAGAAGGAATCCTACCTCCACTCTTTCAAGGTACATACACCTATTCACTTTTGATTACAAGGAACTCCGTCAAGTAAGTTGGGTAGAACATTCTATTGAGTGGTAGATGGTGCTAAGCCTATAAAGCAAATGCCATATAGAATGAATCCTAATTTTTCCAAGACTCGTAAAAGAAGAAATAGATAAGTTGCTTGATGCAGATTCATATTTGTTTGTGGAGAATTTAGAATGGGTTTCTCCCATTGTGATCTCAATAAAAAGAATGGGAAGCTACACATTTGTGTTGATTACAGAAGCTCAATAAAGCAACAAAGAAGGATCATTACCCTCTTCCATTTTCGATCGATCTTGGATGAAGTAGTGGCCAGAGTGTTATAGTTTTGCTTGATGGATATAACAGTATACAACCAAGTCCGTATAGCGGAGAAAGATCAGTCAAGACCACGTTCACCACTCCTTGGGAACGCTTTGCTTATAGAGTTATGTATTTTGGGTTGTGTAATGCTCCAACAACATTCCAAATAGCGTTTGATGAATAGGGTGTTTGAACCCTACATTGGGACCTTCATCGAGTATTTCTCGGATGATTTTTTCATCTATGGGAGCAAGTTGGACCACCCGCACTGATGGAGATAGCATTTCAAACGTTAGATGAAGCACAAGCCTCACTAAACCCTAGAAAGTGTGTCTTTGGATGTTCTAAAGGAATTTTGTTAGGGCATGTTGTATCTAGAGATGGTATTGGTACTGATCCTGATAAAGTTTCGAAATCAAATATTTACCATTTCCTATGAATAGAAGTAAGTTGAGATCATTTTTAGGCCATGTGGGTTACTATAGAAGGTTCATCAAGAATTTCTCAAAGATTGCATAGCCACTAACCCAGTTTCTTGAAGAAGGATGTTACTTATGAACCAGAAATAAGGCACATGAAGCTTTTAGACAACTGAAGGAAGCCCTGGTGTCTTCACTTGTTTTAAAGAATCCAGATTGGAGCAAGCCATTCATTGTGTACACTGATGCCTCAGATGCAACACTAGGAAGTACTTTGAGCCAAAAGGATGAAAATGGGAATGAACATCCAATTTACTTTGGGAGTAGACAAATGAGCAGTGCTGAGGTAAATTATACTGTAACTGAAAAAGAGGCTCTAGCTATCATTTTTGCTGTAAAGAAGTTTAGAAATTACTTGCTAGGGTAGAAATTTATAGTTGTAATAGATCATCAGGCTCTAAAATATATTTTCAATAAGCCTAACCCATCAGGGAGGATAGCAAGATGGATAATTTTGCTACAAGAATTTGAATTTGATATTATAGATAGGCCAGGAAAGAAGCATGTTAATGCAGATGCACTCTCTCAAGCCTATGATGGTTTAGGATCATCTTGTGATGATGATGATTTCCCTGATGTAGCCTTGTTATCCCTTGACACAATCCCTAGTGAATACATAGATATTTAGAATTATCCGAATGAATTCAATTTTCCGATGGTGCCAATGTAAAGTCTAAGAAAAAGATTACTCAAGCCACTCATCCATATTCTATTCTACATGGAGTATTATTTCGAATAGGACCTAATGGACAAGACAAGAAGGCAAATTGAACATGATCAAGGGAAGGAGATGATATAAGAATTCCACAATGGTACATGTGGAGGACACTTCTCTAGATAACTTATAGTAAGAAGGATCCTAGATGCGGTTATCACCGCCCACTCTTTTTAGATATTGTTATAATTATTGTAAGACGTGATATTTTTCAAACACATGGTAACCGTAAGACTTCATCAACTCCATTATGCCCTATTCTTCCACTTGGTCCCTTTGAAAAGTGGGGAATAGATATTGTAGGTCCACTTCCAACTACCCCATGCCAAAATAAGTATATTGTAGTTGCTGCATTATTTAACCAAGTGGGTTGAAGCTACGCCATTGAAAGCAACTTCCATGGATGAAGTGGCAAGGTTCATATATGAATGCACTATCACGAGATTTGGTTTCCCATTAGAAATTGTAATAGATCAAGGAGCCACTTCATTAATGAGGTGGTAGAAGCCCTAGTCAACAAGTTTTCTATTAAGCACGGAAGGTAAAAACATACAAGCCAAGCAAAAATGGATAGGTGGAACGAACAAATTTTGTGTTGTGTCAAATTCTAGCAAAAGATGCAAATTTGCAGGTACATAAGTGGGATAAAAGGATTTATGCAGCATTGTGGGCATATAGGCAACATCAAAGTCGATGTGAATGAATACTCCCCATTTCGGTTGGCCTATGACATTGATCTAGTTCTTCCTATTGAGTTTGATATTCCCACTTGTGAGAGTTATGAAAAATGAAAAGATGGATGAAAGTGATTCAAGAAAAGAAAGGTACATCTTCATTTTCTAGAGGAAATGAGGGAAATAGCAAAGGATACAAGCCATAAGAAGAAAATGAAGCAGAAGGAATACTTTGATCAAAAGATCTGGTGGTCTCCATTTCATGTGAATGACTTGGTTCTAGTATATGATTCCAGATACAAAAAAAGAAGACAGAGAAAATTTCTTCCAAAATGGATGGGGCCCTACAAAATAGCAGCTGTGCATGAAAATGGTATGTACCGACTGGAGGAATTGGATGGCACTCCCATTACGAAATGGGTCAACCACGACAAGTTGAAGATTTTCCAAGCACCAAAATAGTCTACTCTGAGGACGGAGTAGAAGCTAGGAAGGGGGAAGATGTTGACACTAAAATTTTCCTCCGTAATTTCTATTTCATTAATGTATGTATTAGGAATAGGATGTTGTTAAGTGTAATTAGTAGTAGTGTCTAATAGAAGATAACGGCGCCGTCAGTACGGTGCCGCCAATAATGTAGAGTACGGTAACAGTCAAAGTACAATAGGAATGTTGTAAAAAGTAAATATTTGTCGTAAGTGGTCCGGTAATGTTAAAATGTCAAAGTTGGGATAAGTAGAGAAGTAGGGTCTACATGATTAGGAATTAGAAATATCATATTGGTAATAAGGACAAGGAGTGAGGTCATAAATATTTTGTGTATTTTATTTGTAAAAATTCTAAAAATGTGGAACCCATGTGAAATGATAAGGTTTATCTTATCTTAAGAGATAAGCTTACATGTACATATAAGAGTTAAGGTATGGAATATGATTTGTCAGAGTGGATTTCTTATCCTATCTTAGAGATAAGATGGATAAGCTTGGAAGTTCTATAAATAAAGAGGCCACCCCCTCATTTAGCACGAGAAGAAAGTAGTGAGAAATATTGTATGATGTGTGTAAAGGAAGACATCACTTTAAAGGTGTGTTGAAGAAGCCATTAAGAGGTGTAATTGTAAAATTTCTTCCATAGTATTGGTGGAAGGCAAGTGAAGTCAATAACACTTGAAGTACCTCATGGGTGAGATTGTAACAATTTCATGTTAATATTATAATTTACTTTGATATTTCAAATTTGTCATCATTCGTCTTATCATAGTCGATGGTATTCTTGTGTTATGTTTGTTGTTTTGTTTCCGATTACATCCACCAAACTAAAGGCTATGCATTAGTAAATAATCATAGCACGAGGAGTTCCCGGTGAAGAATTATCATAGTGCCGGATTGGTGATGACAGTTCACACAGAGGACATGGAACGTGAGTAGTCTCTGCTACCCCATCTTGGAAAGTGCAGGAGAGAAGCCCTTCAGCTTCTGATGAGAGTTCATCACATGGAGAGAGGAGATATGTCAACACGTATCTAAACCCACCTAGTGACCAACCCTCAGCGCTTAGTTTCCTAGATCAAGAAAGAAGTATTACTAATTGGGTTAATATCGGTATAAGTAATTGATCTACACCTAGGAGATATAATTTCTTGTTTGGGACATCCATGGCTACACAAACCATTCTCATATTTGGAGGAATTTTTGGACAAGGTGTAAATACACAAGGCTTGGGTATCGTGTCTAGAAATGGTGCAGGACACACAACTAGTAGTGGGACAATATCAAAAACCATTGGTGTGTAGTTAGGTGGGATGTTGGGAATACTAGGTACGAACACTTCAGGCCATTTTTTGGCTAGAAGAGGTGGATCTCGCAGGCGGTATAAATGGCTGGAGTACTTGGTGGATCTCGGAGGATCCGGTGGGTTAAGAGGAACATGACTTGGTGGATGTGTCATCGCCAATTCGGCACTATGATAATTATTCACGTAACTCCTCATTCTATGATTATTTACTAATGCACAACCTTTAGTTTGGTGGATGTAATCTGAAACACAACAACAAACATAACACAAGAATACCATAGACTATGATATGAAGGAATGATGATAAATATGAAATATCAAAGTGTAAATTATAATATCAACATGAAATTTTTACAATCTCACCTATGGGGTACTTCAAGCATTACTGACTTCACTTGCCTTCCAATAATAACTATGAGAGAAACTTCACAATTACACCTCTTAATGGCTTCTTTAACACACCTTCAAAATGATGGCTTCCTTTACACACTTACTCATACAATATTTCTCACTACTTCCTTCTATATGCTAAATGAGGGGGGTGGCCTCTTTATTTATAGGAATTCAAGCTTATCCACCCTATCTCTAAGATAGGATAGGAAATATCTTCCGGCCAATCATATTCCATGCGTAAACTCTTGCCTTTACACATGTAGGCTTATCTTCTAAGATAAGATAAACCTTATTATCTCACATGGGTTCCACCTTTTTAGTCTTTTCCACAAATAAAATACACAAAATATTTATGACATCACTCTTTGTCCTTATTACAAATATAATATTTCTAATTCCTAATCATGTAGACCCTACTTCTCTACTTACCCCAACTTTGACATTTTAACATTACTAGGACCACTTACGACAAATATTTACTTTTTACCACAACATTCCTATTGTACTTTGAATGTTACCGTACTCTACTTTATTGGCAGCACCGTACTGATGGCGCCATTATTTTCTATTGTACGCCACTACTAATTATACTTAACAACATCCTATTCCTAATACATACGTTAATAAAATAGAAATTACGGAGGAAAATTTTAATGTCGACATTTTTCCCCTTCCTAACTTCTACTCCGTCCTCGAAGTAGACTCTTATGGACATTCTCGATGCTTTGGTGCTTAGAAAATATTTAACTTGTCATGGTTGACCCATTTTGTAATGGGAGTACCATCCAATTCCTCTAGTCGATGTACCATTTTCATGTATAACTGCTATTTTGTAGGGCCCCATCCATTTGGGAAGAAATTTTCTCTGCCTTCTTTTTTTGTATCTAAAATCATATACTAAAACCAAGTCATTCACATGAAATGGAGACCAATGGATCTTTTGACCAAAGTATTCCTTCTCGCTTCGCTTTTCTTCTTATAGCTTGTATCCTTCGCTATTTCTCTCATTTCCTCTAGCAAATGAAGATGCACCAACCTTTCTTTTACTGAATCACTTTCATCCATCCTTTCATTTTTCATAACTCTCACAGTGGGAATATCAAACTCAATAGGAAGAACTCGGATCAATGCCATAAGCCAATTGAAATGGGGAGTATCATGTTGCTGAATTTGATGTTGCCCTATATGCCCCACAATGTTGCATGAATCCTTTTATCCCACTTATGTACCTACAAGGCTACATATTTTGCTAGAATTTGACATAACAAAAAATTTGTTCGCCCACCCGTCCATTTGTGCTTGGCTTGTATGTTTTTACCTTCCCGTGCTTAATAGAAAACTTGTTGACTAGGGTTTCTACCACCTCATTAATGAAGTGGCTCCTTGATCTCATTACAATTTCTAATGGGAAACCAAATCTAGTGAAAATGCATTCATATATGAACCTTACCACTTCATCCATGGAAGTTGTTTTCAATGGCCTAGCTTCAACCCACTTGGTTAAATAATTTGTGGCAACTACAATATACTTATTTTGGCATGGGGTAGTTGAAGTGGACCTACAATATCTATTCCCACTTTTCAAAGGGACCAAGTGGAATAATAAGGCATAATAGAGTTGATGAAGTCTTACGCTTACCATGTGTTTGAAAAATATCACATGTCTTACAATAATTATAACAATCTCTCTAAAGAGTGGGCCGTGATAACCCGCATCCAAGATCCTTCTTACTATAAGTTATCTAGAGAAGTGTCCTCCACATGTACCATTGTGGAATTCTTCTATCATTTCCTTCCTTGATCACGTCCAACCGCCTTCTTGATTGTCCATCGTGTCCTATTTTAAATAATACTCCATGCAGAATAGAATATGGACGACTAGCTTGAGTAATCTTCCTCTTAGTATTTGCATTGACACCATCAGAAAATTGAAATCATTCGATAATTCCAAATATCTATGTATTCACTAAGGATTGTGTCAAGGGATAACAATGCTACATCTGGGAAATCATCATCATCACAAGATGATCCTAAACCATCATAGGCTCAAGAGAGTGCATTTGCATTGACATGATTCTTTCCTTGCCTATCTATAATATCAAATTCAAATTCTTGTAGCAAAATTATCCATCTTGCTATCCTCCCTGTTGGGTTAGGATTATTTACAATATATTTTAGAGCCTGATGATCTGTTACAACTATAAATTTCTACCCTAGCAAGTAATTTCTAAACTTCTTTACAACAAAAATGATAGCTAGAGCCTCTTTTTCAGTTACAATATAATTTACCTCAGCACTGCTCATTTGTCTACTCCCAAAGTAAACTGGATGATCATTCTCATTTTCATCCTTTTAGCTCAGAGTACTTCCTAGTGCTGCATCTGAGGCATCAATATACACAATGAATGGCTTGCTCTAATCTAGATTCTTTAAAATAGGTGAAGACACCAGGGCTTCCTTCAGTTGTTCAAAAGCTTCATGCGCCTTATTTCCTGGTTCATAAGTAACATCCTTCTTCAAGAACTCTGGTTAGTGGCTCATGCAATCTTTGAGAAATTCTTGATGAACCTTTATAGTAACCCACATGGCCTAAAAATGATGTCAACTTACTTCTATTAATAGAAATGGTAACTCTTTATTTTTGAAACTTTATCAGATCAGCACTTCAATACCATCTCTCGATACAACATGCCCTAACAAAAACCTTTAGAACATCCAAAGAAACACTTTTTAGGGTTTAGTGAGGCTTGTGCTTTATCTAACCTTTGAAATGTTGTCTCCATCTAGTGCAGGTGGTCCATCTTGCTCCCATAGATGTAAAAATCATCTAGAAATACTCTGATGAAGTTCCCAATGTAGGGTTCAAACACCCTATTCATCAAGCACTAGAATGTTGCCGGAGCATTACACAACCCAAAAGGCATAACTCTATAAGCAAACATTCCCCAAGGAGTGGTGAACATGGTCTTCAGTTAATCTTTCTCTGCTATACAAACTTGGTTGTATCCACTATATCCATCAGCAAAACTATAGCACTCCTGGCTAGCTACTTCGTCCAAGATCTGATATGAGAATGGAAGAGAGTAATGATCCTTCTTCGTTGCCTTGTTGAGCTTCCTATAATCAACACAAATGCATAGTTTTGCATTCTTTTTTATTGAGATCACAATGGGAGAAACCCATTCTGAATTCCCCACAACAAATATGAATCCTTCATCAAGCAACTTATCTATTTCTTTTTTACAGCTTGGAAAAACTAGGATTCATTCTATATGGCATTTGTTTTATGGGCTTAGCACCATCTACCACTCAATAGGATGTTCTACCCAACTTACTTGATGGAGTTCCTTGTAATCAAAAGTGAATAGGTGTATGTACCTTTGAAGGAGCCGGAGGTAGGATTCCTTTTCACTCTCCATCACAAAGATCACCAATCTTTATTTGTTGGAGACGATCAACAAATTCTTCTTCAAATAATCTTATGGGTTCATGAGTCGGTGTGATTGGAAGGATATTCATGACCGAAACATCAACCTCACTTTCTTCATCTGTTGTGTCCACTTCACTGGTATTAGAGTAATCAGAGGATGTCCAATCATCGCCATCACTTGAATCCATAGGTTCTACCTTATGATGCCGAGGGATCACGTTTATCTTCACCCTCTCTTTGTCACGTCCAAGTGTCATGAAGCCTTCATTCTAGTAGTTTCTTGCATGAACTCTCCTTAGCCATGGCCTTCCCAACAACATTGGGTACACAATAATACCATTTTTCATCACCTGAAAGTCTACCACACATACAACACCCATAATAGATATTGCCACATTTGAAACAACACCTTATGGTTTAGTTTTTCCCTTATTTAATGACCTTAACATAAGTGTTGAGGGGCGATCAATTTTTAAACCCAACATATTCATTACAGACTTGGTCATTACATTAACTGCAGCACCTCCATCAACTAAGACATCATGAATTGAAATACCATTACATAATACCTCAGCTTGTGGAGCGTAGGGATCCGCCTCTGCCTCCAAAATAGGGACCTCAACCTCCTTCCTTTGTTGAGCATTGAGTCCACTTCGCAGCTCCCGCCTCTTCTTAGAAGACATAGCCAAGAGTTGACCATATGTAATATTTGTAGGCCTTTTGGACAGATCGTCTAAGATGGAGTATGGTCCTTGTCCCTGTGAAATTAGAAAATCTTGCACACCCAACTTTCTTCTCCTATGTTTCTTACTAGTTTCTCCTTTCATCTTCTTAGGATCATTTCCATCTTGGTTATCTTTTTCTTTCTTTCTTTTTGTTACAAACACATCTACTTCATTATTTATGCTCTTATCTACTACATCAAAAGAATTCACAGGTGCTTTCCCTTTATCATTATCTCTTGTACCAGATGTAGAAGCTCTATCTAGACAATTATACTTATAATGACCCTTTTTATAACAACCATAACATACAACTTCAGAAATATTTATTTTTGGACCTCTATCTCCTCCTTGAGAACTAAATTATTTTCCTTAAAGAAGATTAATAGTTAACTGACCCATCTTCTTGAGAAAATCTTCATACTCAGTAGATGTACTAGGAAAAGATTTGTGCTCACCGAGAGTGGTTGTGGATTTTGGACCAAAGGTGTTGGTGTAGGCTCTACCTTAGCAACAATTTCTTTGACTCCTCTTCAATGCTTTCTTCTTGCCTTCTTGCAATCTTATTTGCTTGTTCAATGGTAGATGGGCGGTTATACTTTACTCATTGTCTCGATCTCTCGGCTTCATCCCAAGAATGAAGTGCTTACATAGGAGATTATCCATGCCATTCATTAACCCATCCACTAATCCTTCCTTCTCGGATCCGGGCATCGAGCTTCCTCCTTAGCTCTAGAACACAAGCATGATAATCCCTTATTTTCTCCTTCTCTCTTTGGGATAGTTTTGTGATATCGATCATGAAATCTGCATCCTTCTTTTGTTCACCAAATTCTTTAAGAAAACTTTCAGTTAATAAATCCCATGAATTTTTCACATTATCACCTAGTGTTTCAAACCACCTAAGAGCTGAACCATCCAAAAAGGTAGGAAAAAATTCATTCCATTGTTCCCTTCTTATGAGGCCATTACAAATGCAAGATCGTTTAAACTCTTGAATGAAAGAGGAAGCATCTTCATTAGATTGAGCTGAAAAAATAGGAATCTTCCCCATTTTAAAAAGTAACCACAGTGAAATACCAATTCACAAGTACAATTAGTAAGACTTGTGTGCACAAATAATTGGACTCACTATAATAGAAAGTGACTTTACATCTTTCTACAGTAAAATAGGAATGACCACGGTAAAACTTGACTTACTACGGTAAAAACTGACTTTACTGTGGTAAACACTATTCACGGTAAAAAGTGAAATTACTGTGGTAAATATTATTCATGATAAAAAGTAAAGTTATTGTGGTAGATACTATTGATGGTAAAAAGTGACTTTACCATAGTAACTACTATGCATAGTAAAAACAAGGTTACCCTCCAAATGATTTCTAACTAAGGGGGAATATTTCTCCAGAAAATCCACCAATGAGGAATGGTCCCGGCAACGGAACCAAAATGTCATCGCCAATCTGGCACTATGATAATTCTTCACCGAACTCCTCGTTCTATGATTATTTAATAATGCACAACCTTTAGTTTGGTGGATGTAATCTGGAAACACAACAACAAACATAACACAAGAATACCATAGACTATGATATGAAGGAATGCTTTGATAAATATGAAATATCAAAGTGTAAATTATAATATCAACATGAAATTGTTATAATCTCACCCATGAGGTACTTCAAGCGTTATCGACTTCACTTGCCTTCCAATAATAACTATGGGAGAAACTTCACAATTAAACCTCTTAATGGTTTCTTTAACACACCTTCAAAATGATGGCTTCCTTTACACACTTACTCATACAATATTTCTCACTACTTCCTTCTATATGCTAAATGAGGTGGGTGGCCTCTTTATTTATAGGAATTTAGGCTCATCCACCCTATCTCTAAGATAGGATAGGAAATCTCTTCCGGTCAATCATATTCCATGCCTAAACTCTTGCCTTTACATATAGGCTTATCTTCTAAGATAAGATAAACCTTATCATCTCACATGGGTTCCACATTTTTAGTCTTTTCCACAAATAAAATACACAAAATATTTATGACATCACTCTTTTTCCTTATTACAAATATAATATTTCTAATTCCTAATCATGTAGACCCTACTTCTCTACTTACCCCAACTTTGACATTTTAACATTAATTTGGAGCACTTACGACAAATATTTACTTTTTACTACAACATTCCTATTGTACTTTGACTTTTGCCACCGTACTCTACTTTATTGGTGGCACCGTATTGACGGCGCCGTTAGTTTCCATTAGATGCCACTACTAATTATACTTAACAACATCATATTCCTAATACATACATTAATAAAATAGAAATTACAGAGGAAAATTTTTATTTCGACAGATCCGTGGATCTTGTGGAGGAGGAAACACTCGAAGGGAACCAAGGCATTGGATCGGAGGACAAGGGCCACAACCATCTCCATAAATACTTTTTGAGATGTATTTGCACTTACCGGACTACAAGGGTATTGAGAATGCTGCAGAGGATGTCCACAAGTGTGAATTACTATGGCACGTGAAATGGTTCACTACCCTAGAGTGGAAGGCAACTCATTTTGCAAAGACGTTGCAAGGGTGCATGTATAGTTGGTATTCAAGTATGACCCCATCAAACGGTGGTAGACTACAATCAGATTTTTGGCTATGTGGTACAAGTTCTTGCATATCAAGTATTCCCGGATTACCAAAATACCCACAAGTCATAAGAGGCTAGAAGTTAGTGTTTTACTGGGTAGGGAGCGAGTTGCATGGGCCTAAGGGGTTTGGGTAGAATAAGTTCCTTGGTGTCATAAATTCTTTGCATGGAGCCAAAGTGTCAACAATACAAAGGAAATCAACCAACCAAGATATTACAGGGAATGTAGAAGATTAAGGCCCAAGTGACCAAGTACCTTTTATACCCCAAGTACCTAATAAATCCGATCCACCCGTAAAAATAAAATAATAAATGGTAACAAAGGAAAAGAGTAGTTTAATGTGGACTATGAGAGCTCATGGGAACCCTTGACCCTAGAACTTCAAACGACCATAACTTTCAACCCCGAGAACTCGATTTTCACAAAATTAGACTCGATATGTGAAAAAGTGGAAAATGTACCCAAAATTTAAAACAAAGAGATTCAGGTAGTTGAACAACCAAATTAATGAAGTATGGTTCCCATTTCTTCTTCTTGAAGCAATGTATAGTGGGGGAATGGGTTTTTAAGGCTACCCATACTATTTTTTAGTTAACTACTTGCATGTTATTGATGGGTAAAGAAATAATTTTTGTTTTCCCTCCTCTTCTTCGCTCATTTTTATCTATATATTATAAAAGAATTCTCAATTGTAATTTTGGATACTTTGGGAATATAAGGGAATCATTGTAACTATTGCACAAGTGTTCTAGAGTTGCATGCCTTGGAATATGATTCTTGTAAATGAGTTCACAACTCCTTCCTCTATTGTAATGATTTGTGCATTATCTTGGAGCAATAAAATTACTAGTTTTATGGTTTTGTTCTACCTTAGCTAGTGATATATTGCATCTCTTTTCCTCTTCATTTATTTATAGGTATGTTGTGTGTGTTTCTTCATCTCACAAGATTTATTTCTATTGTGCATTATCTGAAAATGGGAATTTAGATGTTGTTTTAGATTGTGGTTATCATATCTACCCTCTCCATCACTATTCTTTCCCCATTTTCTCTCTTTCAGAAGTATCTTTCCCCTTATTTTTGGTGTTATCACCTCCTATAGTGTAGGATTTCAATTTATGTAGTTCCTTCTAACCTTGGTCCCTTGGAAAGTTAGTTTAGGATTAGATAGTTTCATTTCCAACATTGGGAGAAATTTAACAATAGAAATAAGCTAAGGAACCAGCCTTCTCTAGAGGTTTGTCTCAGTTCAAGTCCCATAACTTGGAGACAGTCCCATGTTTCCTCAAAGCCCTAGATTCTTGTGATTTAGGACGGGTGCAAATTTGAGCTCCAATAGGCACCATGTGTCCCGCATTACTTCAATGGGATTAGAATGAAACCTAATATAAATAAACTTCCTTTATGTTTATAATAAGGCAATATTTCCACTTAGATTAGATTTCCCTTTCATGTTTTATTTTTACTTTTCTTGTTTTGTTGTAATAAGTCTTTTTGGGTTTATGAGCTTATTACATGCTAATTAAGTTGATGTGTAGAGGACCACACATACTTTTAGTGTGGGGAGGAAATAGGTGTAATTACACATAAAATAGAATGAGATGATGGTACTTGTCTTTTATTTTTCTTTAAGAGGTGCACACGATAGAAAAAGTGAGGTGTTATAGGTCTTGCAGGTGCTTAGGAGTAATGGTATGGGACATGTATTGCTTAGATCATGAATCCATGTGAGTAAGAGGCCACACAAAGTGTAACTTGAGGGAAAAACAAAAGGATGGACTACTTCATATGTGGCATAGAGGAAAATGGTTTTTGGTTCAAATAAATATGCATAAGGATGACTGTAGTCTTGGAAGTAGTGGCACACTAGAAGGTCATGACTACGGCATGCGAAGGAAACTCATGGAGACAATAAAAAGGTATAGTTAAGTTACAAAAAGTGTTTTAAAAATTAGAAAGTTCTTTAAAGTGGGAAAAAGGGGGTTTAAAGGGCAAAAATAAGTCAATGGATTAATTAAGTGTGAAAAATCTTTAAAAGGGAGAAAATTACGTCATTTCATACCTTGCATCTGCGATATTTGAGTGACTAAGAATCCAAGCAACCAAGTGCGACAAAGAGAATCAAACAAGGAGAAAACTAGGGTATTGTGCAAAGACTTTCAAGTGAGGAGATTCTTTGGTAGGGATAGAAGAAGTTTGAGAGAAAGGAAAGGGCACAAGTAAAGTAGGGTTTGTATAGTTGGTGACTAAATGAATAGTTTTGAAAGAGCTCGGGTAATACAAAGAGAAGGGACAAGGCAAGGGAACACAAGGAAGGCTAAGGATTTGATGCATGGAATAGGGTTTCGGTAGTAATAGTACCTAGCAAAGAGGTTATAGTGTAATAGTGAATAATCAATGACACTCAAGAAGGCTACAACATCACCTAAGGGAAAAGGTAATGGAAAGGGAAAGGATAGGAAGATTGAGGAAGAGGAGCAACCTGAAGAGATATTCTCATAAATGCAATACCTTCAAGAGGTGATTTTAGTACAAAAGTGTACCTCACGGCTCAAAAATGCAAAATAAGCAAGTATAATGATAGAACATCAGGGAATGAGGCTACTTTAAGAAAGGATATGTTGTGTGAACTTCCTACGAGGACCGTGGAAGGTCAAAACTAAAGGATTACTCGGTGAGAAAGATTCTCAAGAAGGTAGGGGTTCTACAATTATTTGAGTTGTCATTCTTTGGGAGGCCTTCAAACCTCTTCTAGTGGTTGATGTCGATAGTACATGAGGACTAATTCTAGTTCGTGGGCCAAGAATGATAATTACAAAACTTTGTATGATTAGGAAATTTATAGTGTTACGAGAGACTAGAAAAGACTTAGATTTGGATTTGCGTGTGACGAAACAAAGATTGATGATTTGGAAACCAATGTACAATATGAAAAAGGGGTATGGGCCACTAACATGGAGAAGATTACAAACCTTACAACCATGGTAGCATCATGTTTACTTAGTTACAAGCTTGGAAATTTAGAGATATAGGGGAAGTAAACAAGAAATTCCTCTTCATTGTAAATAAGATGGTGCATAAAACACGATACAATATTATACAGCCTTCATAGTCGAGGGATTATTGAGGAAGATAAGGAGTAGATTGAGAGAGTGGAAAAGATTACACAGGGGGTTGATTTTTCTATTGATTATCTTCTTGGAAATTAGTGTCCCCTGATAGACTAGATAATGATATAATAATTTACATATGGCATAACAAGTGAATCGTGGTTCAATTTTCAGACTTTACATGCGAGGTGTATTTAAAAATCAATATAAGGTGTGACTGGAAAATGGTACAATAGGATGTGCACAACCTTTGAGAACGAATGGCATGTGCCAAGGAGATACCAAAAGAAGTAGGCCAACTCCGCAAAGTTTGTAGTTATGTAACACTTTAGGCTTGTGCGGTTCATGATGAACAAGGGTGATATGGGGTCATGGTGCAAACCTCCATTTTTATTTAAAGTTAAATAATTTAAATGCATAGTAAAAGGAACAAGGATGCACAAAATTTTACATTTGATGTAGAGAAGGTGGACTTAGGCTAGAACGCTCCGCACAAAATTTTTGGATACACTTCCGTGCTAGCATATTTGGAGACATTGGAGCCAAACACCCTTTATCTAAACACCATTATGAATCTAGTAGTTGACAATATGATTTGTAGGGTATTTTTACCCTATTGATAGAGATGAAAGATGGTAAATAAGTAGAGGTATGGGACTCTCTTATACCTCAAATAAAGAAGAATACAATAGATATGCCAAAGAGAAGTTAGGAAGAGACCCCATTTGAGGAAGAAGACAAAGAGGAGGCTACACTGGACCATATTTGCAAGAAGGAGATGAAATACAAGATGAGGAATGGAAGCAAGGGTGCATGCTCTTCTCACTGCTAAGGTAATTCCACTATGGAGAAGAAGGGATTCTAAGAAATATCGGCTATATCTCGAGGATGAAGAAGGATTGGAGGAGAAGGTGGTGGAAGATTTTACGTGTGATAATTCTATGTATGAAGCAAAAAAGAGAAGTAGATAGATGTAGATTCAAGCCCGAGAAGGTTGAAGAGGGTGCGCAGAATAAAATTATGCACAAAGAAAAAACACCAAAGTGTGTGAAGATGAGATACACAACACACGGGAGGAAGAGCCCAAAAGTGATAAGGAAGAAGGTGATTATTCCTATGTCATCGTGGAGGATAAGGCCACTAGTGGTGAAGTAAGCGAGAATCCTTTCACTCCTAGGAAGCAAAGTGCACCAAGGCTAAGGTATTTAGGAGGTGACACCCACCACGGTCACCATTCATGTCATTCATTAACGATCCTATAAAGGTGTTACATGCCAGGTTTCAAATCATGGTGCCTAAGGAAATATTATTTGGCTGATACCTTCTAGATGAGAGAGGAGGGATCTCATTCATGAAGATTATGTTATCGTGTAACATGCAGAGGAGCCTAAATTCAAGATAAGTAATAGATCCTACTCCACTCTAGCATTGAAAAAGGAGCTAGGAAAATAATACAATATTGTTGACCCCACAAGGCTGACTCATGAGTAGGTGTGAAACACCTTGAATAAGATGACAACTGAGATCATGCACAGGATCTTGGACAAGGGGGATACTATAAGGCTCATGGTAGAGGATAAAAAGGTGGAGTGTGAGATGTAGAGTTTGAATAAATATATTAAATGGGAAAAGAAGTGCATGAAGGAGACATATGACAAGGCGCAGAGCATTGATAAAGCAGATCACAGGTGCATGTCCCACCTTAGTAATCCAATATTGAATAGATTAAAACGAAGGGATGGAGTACCTCAAAGAATTGGTTAGGATGATACTTCTAAACATCAAGAGTGGCAGAAGGCCATCAATGTAAGAATTGTCCAAGGCCAATAAAAAGATAAAGTGGTTGTAGAAGCCATGATAGCTAAGTTTGAGGCCTTAATTACTAAGGTCGGGAGGCCAATAGTAAGGCTAAGTTCACTTTTGATAGGTGATAGAAATGGTACCCTATTATGAATGTGTGTGTCACTAAGGAAAAAACATACATTAAGGTGATTCAAGAAAAGAAACCAAGCAATAAGCTTTAGTGGGTCAAGGTCATAGTAAAGACATTAGTGGAAAAAGATTTGATAAAGGCCATGAAGGAAACACCGAGTTTTAGATCAAGAAAATCCAACTCTTGGAAAGGAAACAAATGGATGTTATGGAGGGAGTAAATACAGAGGTAGATGTGGCTGCCAAAGAGATTAAGGAGAAAGTGGATGAGATGGTACCTAATGGTTATTGTAGAGGCGACACCAGGAAATTTACAGATGAACACACAAAGTGGTAGAATTTAAAGAACACAATGAAACAAGATTTGCTAGAGCTCTTTTAGTCACACGAAGCTTGAGATCATCTGCATGAAGTGGTGGCTTTTATTATGGTGATGTAACTGTTGGAGCTCAAAATTACACCCATCCCAAATCATGATCAATCCCAGGGGCTTTGAGGTAGTGTGGAACTGTCTCCAAGTTGTGGGACTTGTGCTTGAGACAGACCTTTGGAAAAGGCCATCTTCCTCTACCTATTTCTACTACTAAAACTACTCCCGGAAGGGGAATGCTGCTACTTATCACTACTATACGATTCAAAGAGACCATGGTGAGAAGAAGATGCATAAAATTAAAATCCTAGGCTAAGGGGAGGTGATAACACCAAAATAAGGGAGATGAACACTCTTAGTTGAGTGAAAATGAATAGAAACACATATAGGGGGAAGATATGTGCCACATTCTCAAACACATTCACACACCCATTTTCATAAAACACAATAGATAAAATGCTTGTAAGGGACTTAAAATTCACAACAAACCAACAATGTAAGGGGAAAGTAAAGAGTATGCAAGAAAATTGAGTTAATGCAAAGAATAGCCACAAAAATATTTTATTGCTTCTAAAGATGCACAGTCAATTACAATGGTGGAAGTGGAAAGAATCCACATGTAGAAAATTATATCTGAGACCTAGAACTTAAAATACAAAGGTAGTACTCTAAAAAATATTCTTGCAAACCAAGAGTATCCAACATTTTACAATGAACAATGCTCAACAATTTATAACGAGAATGAGAGAGAAGGAAGGGGAGAAAGAAGATAAAATTTGATTCAAACTTCCAACCACCAACAAAAAACAATAAATGCCTATAAATATGCATGCAAAACTTCTAGATCTACCTCCACATGTCTATTTATATTATAGGATAAGGAATGAGGAAAATATGGGTCAATTTTGGGTGGTTGGGTCAACTAGATGTATGAATTAATGTCCTAATATGTGTTTCCCTATATTCTACCTATCAAATCCTGCCAAAATCTAATTTTGAATAGCATGGGGTGTAGCCCTCATTAGCATATTTCAATCAATCCCAGGAATGTGGGAATCTGAGATCTACAGGAGAAGTTATGAAAGTTTGAATTTTTGCAAAGTGCAAACTATACACACAAAACACGTGGCACAGTCGATCATCTAAAGGATTTATATGATTGTCTATCTTTTTTTTTTACTATGTGTCATAGATTCATTTGATATGAGGATTCGAACATAATTAGTATGTTCGATAGGTTACATGTTGCACACTCCAACCGACAAGTTGACACATGACACTCAATGCCTCATGTAAAATATTACGCTTAGCGCATGCACAAGAGAAAAGAAGCGTGAGAGGGAAGAATACGAGGTCTACGAGCACACATGAGGGTAATTTTGAGGAGTGGGAAGAAAAGGTACATGTCTATAAAATTATGCAAGTATGCGGGGAAGGGCATGTGTATTCAATCAAAGGAGGTCACAACAGTGAGAAGGTAGAAGCACTTAGAAGAAATAAGAGTGCGAAAGGTGATCTTAAAGGTATGATGCACAAGGAAAAGAGTGCACACAATGAAATGCATGGACTCGGAAGAAGGATCCTGTGTGAAAGATCATTTGAAGGATTTAGCCAAAATAGAAGGCAAGTCAACAGGTGAGCACGAAGGGTGCACAAAACTATTAGAATGAAAGTGAATGCATAGAAGGATTTAAGCTTGAAGGTGAAGGAAAGGAAATAATAAAATACATAGGGAAGTGGTGTTAGGAATTAATTAGTGCTCATGGTTATTGTTTAGTTAGTAGGCATATTATTGTTACGAATAACAATAATATTGTCGATGTGATTTGAAGGTTATTTGTTGAGATATTATAGGGAATAAGTTATAACCTATTTAAAATGGAGAAATTCCTATATATGTATTACGGTCGGATGGAATTAGTATGTTAAATATAACAACTTAATAATTTCTTGTGTCAATCTACTACTACACTTTCATTTGGTATATCGAGTGATGGAATCCTTAGTTAATGTAGGGGGCAGAGTCATTGTAATTTTTGATAGCCCCAACTGATGAGAGTTTATTTTTAAAGAGAACTAGACTGTAGCATATTGTGTGTTTTGTTGCTGGTTCTGGCGGCGCCTATTTTTTTCTAACCTGCATGTATTACATCCCCCCTTTATTGTTGGTGCATTCATACATTTTTCCACAGATTAGCAAAAAGTAGGAGACTCAGCTAAACGTCTTGAAAGTGAAGAAATATCTGTGTATGCAGTCCTTGCAATTATGACGTGTGGAGGATTTTGTTCATGCGAGCATGTTCTAGGAGAATATTTGTAAAATTTGTGATTTTTATATATCCATGCTCTTAGTGGCCCTCTCTGCATTCTCATGGAATTCTCACAACCCCTTCTATTTTGACATATATTTTTATGCAAGTGAATCCATGCCTGCAGCCAATTGATTTGTGAATTGTGTTTGGAGTCTAAGGTGTAAAACCAAATCCATGCAAGACTACAAACTATTTAGATCTCTTCTTTGTCATTCTGAGAAAAAATAACATGATCCAAGAATAATATAGTTTCCTCTAAGTGGTTTTTAGTGATCAAATCGACCATCTTATACCTTATATACAATGATTTCCATTCAAGGATACGGAGGTAATACACATAATTGAGGAGTTGGCATTCATTTCACCATTGTGCATGACCATGCCATCATATTTTTTTGCATTTTGTATTCCACGTGGATATTTTCAAAAGTTTTCATGGTTTGAATACAAGAATAGTTTCTTAAAATAGCCATGATATGCTATTTTTTTAAGTCTTTAGGGTCTTTAAATATATCCAAAGATACATTTTATATAGTATTTGTTTTTAGTAGTCCCACTTTTAAATATATTCAATTTTTTCTTGTAAGTATTATTTAAGAGTATATAAATTTTGTTTAATGGTTCCAATAATCACTAAAGTGTCATTTTATGTTATGTCTTTCACGTGAAAATCATAATCTATTGCATATAGATTATTAATTTATTGTAGTTTTTGTTGAGTCACAAGTGTATAGTTATGAATAAGTTTTTCTTAGCCATTATAGTGTAAGTTTTATAGTTTTATGTCATCAAATTGGTGGTTAATAAGAGTAATGGTCTATAGTTTCAGGTGACATAATTTCATTGTTTGTCATGTAGTCCTTGTTGTTTCGTCAAAAGTGTCAATGTCAAATGTTAAAAAGCTCAGAAAAAAAAAAAAAGAAAAATTTCCTCATAGAGCATTTTTGGTGTTACTCGATGTCTTGGAAACCATTGAGACTCAAAATCTAAATTTTTTGGGTAAGAAGCTTCATCTTGAAGGTCGAGGAAACAAAGGAAGGAGGACAATCAATGCCTCTCGTCACCACCAACGACGGGTTGCATACAAAATTGGTGACACTGTTTTATATTATTTCAATAGTTTTCTTTGAGTGGCATGTGCATAAATAAAACATGTATTCATTCATTGATAAAGTTTGAATTGAGGAGGATGTGAATTTTAGAATTTTGAATCAGTATAGGATGACAAATTTAACTAGAGTGATCCTCTTATTACTAAGATTCTTCAATTTTTCATACTTATAACATCGATCGGTCGGTGAAATAATGTTCACCTTTGGAAGTGAAAGTGAGATTTATTCTCGTATGTAGGTAAATCAGTAGAAGTGTGATCATCCGGAATGTGATTCACCGTGGTGACAAATTGCTCATGTGCAACAAGATCCAAACAACAAGATGTATGCGAGACATAAAAGTATGTAGATTCATACGATTTTGTTTCTGTTCTTGATATGTGCTTTCACCCCATGTTCGCATTAAGGGGGAATGTTAGGAATTAATTATTTCTCATGGTTATTGTTTAGTTAGTAGGCATATTATTGTTACGAAAAATAATAATATTGTCGGATGTGATTTAAAGGTTATTTTTTGAGATATTTTAGAGAATAATTTGCAACCTATTTAAAAGGGAAACATTCCTATATATGTATTACGGACATATGGAATTAGTATGTTGAATAGATGAACTTAATAAATTCTTGTGTCAATCTATTGCCACACTTTCAAGCAAGAAGCATGCGAAAGGAAAAGAGGGAAGAGGAAGCACAAGGAAGAATAAAGAAGGGCACGCAAGGAGAAATTTAGCCATGTAAAAGTGCCAAAGTATAAAACCAAGAGTGCACGCAACCTGAAAACTTAAAGCTAGAGCCAAAATGGAACTCTAGGTTGTCTAAATAACTAGGGTGGTTATTTTGGAAAACAATTCCTAATTTGGAGGATATGATTTGTATGGTACAGATGGACGAATGGGTTTGTTTCATATTTGTTCATAGGACAAAATTTTCTTTGGACCCATAGAAGTGACTTCAAAGATAGATATTCTTTTCATTAATGCTTCTAAAGGGTCAGTTTGTGATGGTTGTTTAATGTTGGATGACAAAATACCAGGTTGATTGTAAGAGAATTGATTTAGTTACTAATATGATTGATATGGTAGATGGATGTTATATTGGATAGGGGTACTCACAAGAATTTTATTAGTAGGTATTGAAACTAAAGGTTATGAAGGTTGGATATATTGATATTGAATGGGCATAGACATGTTCATAAAAGGCTATGATTCTTGTGGTATGTATTGGAAAGGGGTGAAATTTTTATGGTACATGTTAGAAAGGATTAGAGGATTGGATAAGTGGCTGAAACTATTGAGGTATGTTGTGGATGAGAGGTTGGAAAGGCTGAGGTATGTGCTAGAAAAGAATAGAGCTATGAATGAGAGGTTGAGATTATTGAGGTATGGATTGAGAGGAAGTAGGGATGGTGGATAAGTTTTGTGAGGAGGGGTGAACAGTGGAAATAGAACTTGTGTTAATGGGGGTGTTAATGTTGTTAGTGTAGGTTATTATTTATCCTTTTATTTATTTATTAGGATAATTCTTACACTTGTGTTAGCCCTACACTTGTTGGGTTAGCTTGCTTAGGTGTACTAGTTGTGTGGAGTTAGCTTACTAGTTATGTTGAGTTAGCTTCTCAGTTATGTGGAATTAGCTTACTAGTCTTATGGAGTTAACTTAACTACTAGTATCAGTTAGTGGGAGTTCTTCACCATTGATTTAGGTGGTGGTTGCACTTCCCTCTTTCTTATTGAATAATTCAAGTCATTGTATTGTAATGTATTGAGCATTATGGATTATGATGGATTTCCATATATGGTATTTTAGCTCTTCTGCTTTACAAATCTAATGTGGTGTGCTATTATCACCCGAGATCGTTACTTGTAATAATCTTCTTATCGTTCCTTTCGATGTTGGTATAGAAATAACTACGTTTTGGAAAATTGATGTAGGTTGTTGGGAGGGAGTAAGTTGAGGTATGCTTAAAATAATGGACATTGAGCTTATAGGAGGATTTTGATTGGTAGAATAGACTAAATGGATTGACATGGAAGAGGATACATTGGTATTGTTTTTGGATGAGGTGGAGCTAGATGAGAGATCTGCTTTGAATATGTAGGTTGTTGGTTATTAATATCCCGTGAGGAGACTACATTGAGGTCTAAAGCAATGATAGGAGGTGAGTACGTGATATTAGATGTTTCTACATTGTTGGCAAAGTGGAGTATGGATGTACTTGTTAGATGACTGCCTTATGGTTAGGATCCAAAGCTCGAGAGAAGTCATATGAGGTGTTGGACATAGGTGGCTATGGTCTAGGTGTGAATAGTTGAATATGAACACCCCAAGAAGTAAGATATACATTAAGGGCAATGGGGTTTCAATCGAAGATCTCGGAAAATCTGGATCCCCACAATCAAATAAATAGGGACCGAGTGGATCATGTATTTCAAATAAGGTAGACTGACATTGTTAAGGGAGTGTGGAGGTTCTTGATCATTTGGTCGAGGTGATAGGGATGTTTGATATTGACCGATTAAAAGTGTAGCATCCTCAATGTGGATTTAAATATTTTTCATAGTTCGTTGGAATTTTTCAGTCCTATTTTGAGAGTGTTATGGCAACAGGGTTGTTTTCTAGTAAGAACCATGAAAGTAAACAATCACCTAAAATAGAAAAATGAATCTAGAAAGTGGATTAAAACAATAGACAAGTCACACAAAATAATTTTAATTATCTTGATTAATTAAAAGAAAGGTGAAATGTGAAAAATAAATTACAAGGTCCTAGGAAATGACAATCTATGGATGGTTTTAGGTGATGTTAAAGGTAGGAGTCCTCGATATACCTTAAGTTATGTGAGGCCTAAATATATGTTGGCGTTGGTATGAGGCTTAGTGATGAAATACAAGTATTCATGGTCCCAACATGATAAGGGAGTCAGGTTCTTAGCCAATGTTTCACCCACCAATTATTTATAATTGAAATGAACACCTTGTTAGCTTATCCCCTTGGTGATGAAATACAAGTAGGTACACTTGGGTAGGAATGTTTCTATGCAAGTTATGTTTAAGTGATTTTTAATTGTGTGGGGGAAGTTGAGTGAATGAAAATTTTCAACTTCCTAACTAAGGTTATGTGACCAAGTAGAAATGAGAGGTTCATTATAAACCCAAAACAAATGTTGATTTCAATGAGGACATTAAAAAATGTAATTATTTTAAATGAAAAGAAAGGAAGATGACGTATATATAAAATGCTTCCTTTTAAAAAATTTAGCATAGTTACAACACCACGAGAAAAATATCCCAAGGAAGAAACCTTCAAGGTTTATAAGAAGATAGAAAATCGAAAGAAAAATAGATGTTAAAAGTTGTCTTCTTAAGAAATAAAAAACAATCACATAGATCGTCGGTGATTTAAAAAATCAAAGGCGATTCACTAAAATTGTGGCGATTTAATTTGATCACTAGTGATTACAGAACAAAAGGCCTAAAGGTGAAAATTAATATATCTAATATGCAAGAAAGGGGACAAGGTCCTATCGGGTGTGCTAGAATGTACCATAGAGTTTTTTTCTTCCAACTTTAACATAATAAAAGGAAATAACAAAAACCAAATGACATCAGAAGATGATGAGGTTTACCGATACCTATGATGATGAATGCAGATGTTTTTAGGTAAAGATCCTTATTTTGTTGATGAAGAAACTTGCAAATCAAAGAAAACTAAATAAAAAATATTAGATAGATGGATAGATGAGTTGCTTAGAAAAGGCCGATTTAAGGAATCCAAAGGGAATTCTTGGAGGATGTCATCCGTTTTGATATAATTAAGCGATTGAAAATATTCATAAATATATATAACTCGACAAAGATAGATGAATAATGGATAAGAAGCTTTAGAACTCAAGATTAAAGGGTAAGTCCTATGCAACTTCAAATGTGGCCCAAGTGAGAGTGGATGTAATCTAGACAGATTCGAAGTAGTCATACTTGAAATTCATCTGTCTCTTATTGGATCTCGTGAAGGAATTCAAATTGATCTTTAATTTCTTTGATGTTAGTGGAAAAATGAATTGCACACAGTGTAAGTTCATGAAGGATGTTGTATTGTTCCCAAAAGAAAGGTTGTTGAACTATGGGGAGGTCGTAGATACTTGTAATAGGATGGGACCGGTTAGGTAATGCCATCTAAAGTAGAGCCATGCTTGAAGAAAATAAATTAAGTCCAAAATATTGATGAAAAGTGACAAAAGACTAATGAACTAATTGGCAAATGCTGATAAATAGAGATTGTAGGCAATTGAGAGGAATCATAGGTGATCCGATAGAATCACGGATGATTCAGGAATTGTAGTTGATTTATGTAATCCCGACGACTCACCGTGAAAAGGATCAATTTTATTTAAAATGACAAGTTGCTAAGATAGAGCATCTAAATACTTGTTTTTTATTTTTTTCATGCTTTTATGAAAGAAAAATGATGAAACGAAACAAAAGAGTACATTGTGATGTTGATATAGGCTGCAAAGTGTCTCCAAATGATGGATGAAACTAATTGATGTTGATGACCAATTGTTGAGCTTCCTAGGAAGATGATTGATGAAAAGATTACCAAAATGATGTGTTGTAAGAGCTTGAGGTTAATATAAGACCTTGGTCATCTCTGGAGTGATGTAGATTTGTTCCTAGGTCAAAAATAAAGTGTAAAAGCATGTAAAATAATTTTGAATATCCCTGAGAGAGGAGATAAAATTGGCTTTTATAATCGTTGGTGATTGGTTAAAATCACCGACGATCCAAAAATTTCAGGAAAATGTTTAGGAAATGGTTGAAACCACTTCCTAAATAGGATTTTCAGGTAAATTAGGAGGAAAAATGGTTGGGAGGAGGTTAAGGTCGAGTTTGGGAGGTTAGGGTGTTAGGATAAAATAGGTTTGAGGTGGTTTTGAGATGGTTAAGTAGTTTTAAAGGGGTTAAGGTAATTTAGGATGGGTAGATAGTAATTTATGAGGGCGTAAAAATTGATTTTACAAAATGGGGGGAAGGTGACTTAATATAATGGTATAATGATAGGTTTTAATTAAATAATGTGTGTATAGAATGAACTAGGTGAGTGACGAAAACTTGATGTCTACATAAATAGTGAAGAAAACACCATTCTCGAGCTATAGAGAAACCCTACCTAGGGTTTATAGAAAATAGAATATTTGAAACCCTTAAATATATTTTCATGAACTGAGTTTATTATGGAATCATCTATAAATTTTCCTAAACAATATTTTCCAAGAATTATGCATGAAAAAATTCTCAAGTTTGAGAAAACTCTTACATTTATAATATAGTATTGTAGCTCTACATTAAATACATAATTACAACTTGAACTTGTGGATTTAAAGCACTTTTTACAAAGGAGGGATACCAAAACTTTGTACATAAACAATTTTCCTAAATGAGTAGTCAAAAAGGTCAAGATCATGTTTTTGAGTCATTATTTCAGAAACTTCACCTAGGACATGGCTAGTAGAAGAGGTATAAGCCTAGAGGAGAGATAAAGAAGGAAAAGGAATTTGTATTGATAAATGAGAAAAATAATTTACTTCACACTTGGAGATTAAAAAGGGTACTCAAATTTTTTTACACATTCTTCTGGGTCCATGTGGATTATTCTATCCACCAACTCACTAGGGACCTTGCTCTTGAGAAGCTCAAGGGGAAATTTAGCAAAAAGTAGTCAAAATGACTATTTATTGAGATTTTAATCAATTTGATGATGGTGTTAGCATGGTTAGAGGTTAGAGAACATGTTATAATCTTTGCATAGTTCATTTTGGGAAAAAAATACATGTTTGAAGGCTTTCCTAGTGTTGAGAAAGGTGTCATTTTTGCAAGTTAAGATCTGAATTGAAGTTGTCGATCAAACTAACTTGTCTCGGTGAGTTTTTGGTTATATTCTCTACATCATTTAGTATCGGAGTTGAGGATAATGAGGTAAATTGACAAAGAAGAAAATAGAGAATAGAAACAAGTAGAGAGAAGAGAAGAGAAGAGAAGTGAAGATTGTCAAAATGCCACCTAGAAGAGTGATTAGAGGAGGACATAAGGAGAAGCCTAGGGAAAATGAGTTGGTTTCCATGTTGAGAAACATACAAGATAGATTAGGAGCATTGGAAGTTTCTCAGAGAAGAGGGAAATCATTGGATGAAGATAGTGACAAGGAAGAAGAGAAAGAAAGAGAGTCGAGGAAGGACTAGAAGTAATGATACTAAAAGCATTTATCATAGTAGGTACTAATCCAAGGATGAAGGTACTATAGTATGGTGGAAGTATGCATCTAGAGCATTTGATGGAATAGATTACAAAAATGGATAATAATTTTTATTTTGAGGGTATAACAGAGGATAAGAAAGTGAAGTTTTCTTGTACAAAAATTACAAGGCATGTTGTTATTTGGTGGGATTATGTGCAAGAGGAAAGAGTGAATAGAGGAAAGGAAAAGATCAGGTTATGGGACATGATGGTTTCTAAACTAAAAGGTAAGTTTATCCCTTTAGATTATCAAACTATCTTGTTTAAGAAATTACAAAATTTGAGACAAAGGGAAATGAATGTAGCTGATTATACTGATGAATTTTATAAATTGGAAATGAGATCTGGTCATATAGAGGATGATGCTGAAGAGGTAGCTAGATATGTGAATGCTTTGAGACTAAACATATAAGATGAGTGTAGACACCTAAATTCATTATATATACCTTTAATCACGCACATGTGAATATTTATTTAATTCAACCCCTTATTTTATTAAATGCCCATTTATCCTATCATTATCCAATCCTCATCAATTAACATTAATTAATTGTCCCAATTAATTAATTAATCATTTAATCTTTATTAATTCACATTAATTAATTAATTCCCTTTAATTAATTAATTAATTAGTATCCACATCCACATGCCCTAATCAAACCTTCTATTTAGGATGCTTTCATTCTAAATATATATCCCCATGTTTTTCTATGCTTTTCCTAACCTATATTTATTCCCCAACTCATCCTTATCACATCCCTTCCTGCCATTTTTTTCAAAAGAAAATTTTCTACTCATCAAAAGCCCAAATCTAGATCAAAAGCACAAAAAACCCTCCCTTTGGGAAAATTTCCCGCATTCGGCGGCAATCCAACTTTGGTTGTCATTGCGACCCTATAAAACCAAGTTCATTCCTTTCCAAAAACATGGCCAAGAAGAACACACAACATAGAGATGTGACTTCTTTATGATCTTCTTCCACTCGCAAATCCTTCTTCGAACCAAAGCATCTCAACAATCCTTCTTGTAGCCTTTGGAAGCTTGTCTTGATCATCTACATAACATCGTGGAAGTTTACATTCATTTTTTTATTATCTTATCTTATCTTATTTTATTATCTTGTTAAATCTAACATTATAGGTCCAAAATCACTTAGGAATCCATTATTAGGTTGTTCTATCAGTGTTTCTATTTGCAGATTGCCTTTTCAGTCAATCTACCTTCGCCTTTTCCTTATTCTTCTACGATTTTCATCACCTAGCTTGAGTCACCGTTGAATCAACTCTTTCTAACCGTGTTTTCCATCTCTAAAGGTTTCCTCAACATCTACATGTGTTCTTTCTCTATTCCAATTTACTAGAGCCATCATCCTGCTCCTCTGTTATCTTAAACTAGCCTATCTACACCCTAGTCTTTGTTGCTTCACCCTGGTCACCATCGATCGGGGCCTTAATTCTCAATCTTTCCTTATCAAATCCTTGTCTTCGCTAGTTTCTGGTTTCTTCTCCCTCAAACCCCTTTCGAGGTTGACTCCAACATATTCAAGCCTCTACTACCTTCCGTTTGCACTTAGACCTTTCCAGTCTACATATTCAAGATATAAATCTTGATTCTCCTACCTAGGTCACCGTTGACTCCTCTCTACACAATCTGGGTCGCCATCGAATCAAACTAGGTAAATTCTAATTTTAATTTCTTTCGATCGAATCAGATTTTAAATCTAATCTTATTTATTTCCAAATTTGGTTACGCTATTGTTTCTACATGCAATTTTATCATCTAACATTTATTTCACTTTTTTTGTAAAAATGACGGTTGACATCTACCAAGCAAGTTAACACTTCTTGGATCCACTTTTTTAGGAAACCCCTGCATATCTTATCTAATCATATTTCTTTAGTGTCTTGTAGTTGTAGTACATCAACTTTTATTAACAAGGATCGGTTACTTCAGCGCTTGTATCCATCACATCACATACAGGTAACATAAACCCTCCAACATTTTTAGTTATGTAATTTCTTTAGTAGCTAACTCATTAACTTGAAATGAATGAGAAAATAATACAACATTTTTGGCATGCCCACTGGGACCACCCTTCAAGTTATCTATTGCATTTATTACTTTTGTCTTTGCTTTTTTATCTTTTGGTAACTCTACAACGTGAGGCTCGACTTTATTACTTGATTGTGTTGGGTTCATGGCTTGGATCACTCATCACTCAAGAGTGAAGAAAAATAGAAAAATTGTTATCCGTATTCCTCTCTTTTCCCTATTTTCTCCTTTTTGCATCGTAATTTTCTATTCTTGTTTGTGTCCTCATCGAATATCACACTTTGCTTTGGATTTAAAACAAAAAACTTTTTGCATCCTGCTTGCTCACATAGCTTAAATAGGGGTTTAAGCTTCAACATCTCACACATTATCACACACAACCTAAACCTCACAAATCAAATTAACACATCAAGACATCCCCTACCCGATTTACTGATTGGGATTTCATCACCCAACAGAAGTCACCCGAGACTCTCCCAAGCCAAAACAACCACTGAAACCAAATATAGACTACCTTCTCCTAGGTACCCCATTATCCATTCCCTTTTTATTTTTTCACACTTTTTAAAATCCAAATAATGAAAAAAATTCTTGACTTGTTTTTAACACATTTCATAAAAAAATATTTCCTTATTTCACACTTGGTACTATTTTCTTTCTTCAAAATCAAACCATGCAACAATGTGATATATCTAAGCAATGCTACCACTTCATCCAGTAATCTTGAGATTCCACATTAGATCTCTCAACCCTGTAAAGACCATATTATCTATATCCCCTTGACTAGTCACAACACCACCTCCTACTCCTTTAGATGCTTCCCTTTAGATCCTCCCTTTAGCCCCATCTATGACTTTCTACTTTGTATACCCCTAAAATCTCTCAATCATATCAATAGGAGGATTCTATTCCACCTACATCTTCTCATATGAACATTATCCCTACTTCAATCGGTATTACATGATATGAAACGCCCATCCAATCACCCAAATCCACCTATTTTCATACTTTCCATGTACATCAACAATCAAATATTTCAATCCAACCCCAAATATCCTATCCAACATCCCCTTCAGATTTAACACACCAAGCCTCCTTACATCCTTATCCATCTACCCCTTATATTGAACAACCAAACCTATCTGACACTTATCCTACACCCACACCCATACCAGTCACATCCATTGCTACTACTCCACAAACATCTACCATGATTGATATCTCATGCTTGTCTCCTTCTAGCCCCATCTATGACTACTTTCACCATAGAGTCATCTCTCGATTGTGTCAACCAATGAATCTTACTTCACCCCCATCATCTTATATCAATGTCATCCCCACTCCATCTACCCGACCTATCCAATTATTTCCATCTTTTGACATTTCTACACTATATATGGTTCTACTGATTCAATCATCCTACTATGTCCAACATCATATAATCACCCACCAATTCAATCTCCACCTCTCGGTACCTTCCAAAAACCCTTCCCAAATCCACCATCGACCAATCCATATCTACCTTTCACATCTTATACATTCAATCCTTATTCAATCGATATGATACATCAAACACCTTCATCCTTACCTATCTCATCTACCTATCATCTGCCCCTATCACAGACATTATGCATATGGCTCCATTAATACATGCCCCTACATCTATATCAACCATGTCTATGATCATCACACCTATCCCATTAACTTCTACCACTTGTTCCACATCTACATCTATCCCTACCTTTACCACAACCACACCGAATTTGACTATACCCACATCTACATAAAACACATCCATCATTACCTCACTTACATCCCTTTTTATCCCAACTACATCCACATCTACTACATCGAAAATCCCACTTACATATACCATGGCATTTTCGTCACATGTACCTACGTCTTTGCCTATGGTCATGCGACCTATCTCATCCTAATCTCTTATAATCATCCTTCAATATCAACCGTATCTACATCTATTACCACTACCACACCAATCACATCTCCTCCATTTACAAACACGTCAATGACACCTCTTGAGACATTCGTGGACCAACCCCTCCACCTAAGACAAACATAAGGGGAATTTGTTCTCCCTCTACAAAATTGACTATTTCTACATTAACCAAACCAAAACCTACACCTACATCTTTAGATCCACCAGCCGAGATTGTTATTATCCCCGCCAAGGGTAAATCCTCTCAATAAAAATCTAAGACTCGTGGTAAACATTCCCAAAAGTCTCTTGCGCATTCTCATAAGAAGTCGGTCTTCCTCTTTTCAGCAATCCAATGTTACAACATCTATTTTAGAGCCAATCCCTCCATCTAAGACATCTCCCAACGATAAATCTAAATCCAAACCATCCTATCTTCCTCTCAAATTTGATTCGTATTTCAAGACATCTAATTTACCCATCCAATATACATCCACTCCTACTTCTAAATCCAAATCCAAATATCCTACCAAAACTCACAAGATCCACCTTCCTCCAAACACTTCTATCGAATCTTACACAAAGATCCTTAGATATCTTATCCAAACATATACAATCACACTTCCTCCCATCAAAGCATTTAATCCACAAAGTAATAATTTATCATTGCACAACACCAATTACATTTGCACTTATCATCGTACTGAGTCATGACACTTTGAGCATTGTAAGGCCCTCCAAACTATCATCCATTATCTTCTTGAGAATTATGAATGTCTCTCACAAGAATATCTCTTGCACATGAAATTCCTTTTTACATTTTTATCCATTGAATCCCTTGCTTCATCCACACCATCCCTTACCATATCTCTTGCACATGAAATTCCTTCTAAGGTATTCCCTTATTCATCGGTGTTATTTGCCTTGACGATCCTCCCTATGGTCCCTAGCCATCTATCCCATCCAATCCCCTTTGGCACACATGCACTCATCCATATCCAAATCACCCAAATGTGACATAGTCTCTTCCACTGGGGGAGTACCCTCCCTTCATTTTTAATCCTCCCATCCATACATCCTATCCACATCAATGCATCTTCTTATCCATCCATACAAATCCCTTGATGCTGGGGGAATTCCATTTTGGAATTTCTTTATTTGATCTCATCCAATCTTAAATCTGAATTGATTTTGTCCAAATCTTCATCTCATTTTAAGTCCACTTTTGTGGCCATATTTTTCCTTCCTTTGAGGGACCATCCACACTCTTTTTTTCAAAGTCCACTATTATGTCCATACTTGTGCTCCATTATGGGCACCATTTTTTCATCATTTTCATCAAAGTCCACCATTTTGGGCATATTTGTTCCTCCTTTGAGGGAACATCCATATTTTCATCAAAGTCTAACTTTGTGGCCATATTCGTGCCTCTCTTGGGGCACCATCTTCATCAAAATCTACCTTTGTGGCCATACTCATGCTTCCTTTTGGGCACCATATTTTCATCTTTTTCATTCAAAGCCCACCCTTGTGGACATACTCATGCTCCATTTAGGCACCATGTTTCCATCCTCTTCATCAAAGTCCACCGTTGTGGATATATTTGTTCCTCTTTTGAGGGACCATCCATATTTTCATCAAATTTTACCTTTGTGGCCATATTTATGCCTCTCTTAGGGCACCATCTTTGTCAAAGTCCACCTTTGTGGCCATACTCATACTTCCTTTGGGGCACCATATTTCCATCCTTTTCATTCAAAGTCCACCTTTGTGGCCAAGTTTGTGCCTCTTTTGGGAGCACCATATTTTCATCCTATGACCACTCTTGTGGCCATTTTTGTCTCACTTGGACGCATAGTTTTCTCTCATATCCTCACTTTTGAAAGGTAACACATAGTTTCCATCTTATCTATCACATGACATCTTATAAAAACTTTGACCCATCCAAAATCCATCATTTTGGTCATGCTTTTCCCACTTTTGGGGGACCATTCATTTTTCATCACAAGACCACTCTTGAGGCCATCTACTCATCTCGTTAGGAATGCATATTTTCACTTCCTTAAGGGTAGTGCATAATTTTATCTTCATTCATATATCTCATCATATCCCATCCTATCAAGTTATTATCCTATCTAGAATGTGACTTTAATTAGGACATTGCGTGGAAATTTTTCCTTCCCTTGAGGGTAAATCGAAAGTGGAACCTCTTAACGCATTGCACTTGCGACTATTATATTGTCAACATGTCTACCAAAGGTGCTCTTAGTCATATCTTTAGATAATTCCTCCATCTTAGCCATGTCCTTATCTCATTATGATGATTTGGAATTATGTGGTCTATTGTCACTTCCTAGATGTGACCTTAAGTATGGGAGCTATAGTTCTGCTGTATCATATTTCTTATGGATAGGTTCTCCCCTTTGGCGAGAACTCCATAATCATTACATCCATCACCCTCTTATTCACCTATTGGAACCATGCAAAGGGTCCATGGGTGTTTCTTGTACGTTCATTATTCCTCTTAAGTGGTCTACTTAGGTAGTCCCATCTCTCTCCCATGTTAAAATTAGAATTCATGGAAGCTTAAATAAATAAATAAAGTTATCAAAAATTTATTATTCCCTCAAAGGACAAACTGTTCATGCAAAAAGAGAAGAAAATAAAATAAAATAAAAAGCATGCAAATAAAAATCAAAATAAATAGACCAATCCCTCAAAGGATGGTTATCATATATTACTCTTGTCATATATATTATATACTAAGTAGACTATACCCTCGAAGGATGGTAACTCATTATGGAATTTGAAGGCATCCTGTATTGATCAGCCTTCTATTTTATTAGCATCCTAAGAAAGCTTCCCGCATTAATCAAATTTCTCTTTCCCCTTCCCAAATCTAGGGCATAGTTTTAGAGAACACCACTTTTGGAGAACCCTCTTCCCACGTACAAGTTTCATCTCAAACCCCTTTTTCATGTCAAAACTAGGTTTATGAGTTCATTTCATCCATGCCCCTTATGATCTTTGGTATGACCAACTGTCATTGGTTGCATACTAACATTTGTTTTGGTCACATGTGCCTTGTGTTACCTAGATCCCCTTCTTATTTACCTCCAATGTAGTTGGAGGCACATTTTTCTCATATGATCCTTGATATGATGTAGCATCAATCATACCCTTAGGTATCCATTATTAAAGTCGCATCTAACTCATATCTCATCCAAATCTAATCTAACATTTCATCTAATATTATTGATCCATCTAATCTTATCCATATATTTCATCAAATCTTATCCAATTTATCTCATCTTAAGTCCACTTTTGTGGCCATATTTTTGTTCCCTCTCGGGGCACCATATCTCACATTTTTTTATCTCACCTTTTGGGCCATATTTGTGTCCTTTTTTGGGGCACCATTACTTTCATCTATCTATCCTCGTTTTCTCTCAAATTCCACCTTTGTGGCCATATCCATTCCCCATTAGGGAATTTTAATTCGAAGTCCACCCTTGTGGCCATCTATATTCTCCCTCAAGGAATTTTGTCTCACTATTTCGCATCATCCCCTTATCATCTCGAAGTCCACATTTGTGGCCATATTCATCTTCCCTCCGGAATTTTAATTCTACATTTAAATCATTAATTTATACATTGAAAGCCCTACCAGGCCATACTTATTCCATCCTCAGGAACTTTGTATTACAACCCTATCTGATTTACACACGAATTCCACCTTGTGGCCATACTTCTCTCCCCCTTGGGGCATGTTATTTCATCACCTGCTTTTTTATTTGCTTTCTCAAAAAAAATTTATGTCCTATACTTGGGCAGCATCAAATTTTCATCCTCGTCCCTTGAGGATGCATACCTATTCGATCGATTCCTCATGTACAAAGGATTTCGCATAACTTTCACATTTAGTTGTGTATAATTTTATGTTTACCTATGACCTATTGGTCATCGCGGTTTACATCCAAACTAAAGTGGTCTTCACCCATTCACTGGCCCATAGAATGTTGTAGCCCATCTCCGTTGACACCACAATTGTCCTCTACCGATGTGATACTGGAGTCACCGCCATAATTTTTATTGTTATTACGATTCCTTTTTGCTTGGGGCATCTTGCCTTGGTAATCATTTTACCTATTTTTCTTTACCCACCCTCCCTTTATAATCTATTTTTTTGAAATGTGTCATCAATTTCCCTTTAACTATTCCATCCCCTATTTGAGGAGGAGCTCATCATATACCTTTTATCAATCCTCATCCAATATTATCATTTTTGTCTCATGTCTTTCTAGTCCAAACCACTCAACAAAAAGGGGAAAAATGTAGACACCTAAATTCGTATTTATACCCTTAAGCTCCCGTGTGCGCATATTTATTTAATTCATCCCCCTTATTTAATTAAATGCCCATTTATCCTATCATTATCCAATCCTCATCAATCAATATTAATTAATTAATCCTATTAATTAATTAATTAATTAATCATTTAATCTTTAATAATTCACATTATTTAATTATTTTCCTTTAATTAATTAATTAATTAATATCCACATCAACATGCCCTAATCGAACCTTCTATTTAGGATGCTCTCATTATAAATATATATCCCCATGATTTTCCTAAACTATCTTTATTCCCCAACTCATCCTTATCACATCCCTTCATGTCTATTTTCTTTAAAGAAAATTTTATACCGAACAAAATCTCAAATCCAGATCAAAAGCAAAAAAATCCCCTCCCATTGGGAAACTTCCCTATAGTCGGTGGTGACCCATCTTGGTCACCATCGACCCTATAAAACTAATTTCATTCCTTTCCCAAAACCCAGTCAAGAAGAACACACAACACAAAAATACGAGATGCAACTTCTTTCGATCTTCTTCCACTCTAGAAATCCTTCTTGAACCAAAACATCTCAAAGATACCTTCTTTTACAGCCATTAGAAGCTTGTCTTTATCATCTGCATAACATCAGAAGGTTTACATTGTTTTTCTACTATCTTGTCTTATTTCATCTATAATCATTTTAAATCTAACATTTTCGGTCCAACAAAGACTCAAGACTCCATTATTAGGTTATTCTATCAGTGTTTCTATTTATAGGTTTCCTTTTTAGTCAATCTACCTTTGTCTTTTCCTTATTCTTCAACAGTTGTCATCACCTAGCTTGAGTCGTAATCGACTCACTCTCTCTGTAACTATGTTTTCCATCCCCGAGCTTTCCTGACCTCTTGGTGTTTTGTATTTATTCTAGTTTACTAGATCCATCATCCTACTCTTCTGTTATCTTAAACCATCCTATCTCGCACCTGATTTTCCATCACTTCACCCTAGTCGCCATCGATCGGGGTCTTGATTCTCAATCGTTCCTTATCTAATCCTTTTGTTCTATTAGTTTCTGGTTTCTTCTCCCTTTGATCCCTTCCGAGGTTGACTCTATTATATTCAAGCCTCTGCTACCTTCTGGTTTTCACTTAGACCTTTACAGTCCGCATATTCAAATTACCAATCTAGATTCTCTTACCTAGGTTGCCGTTGACTCCGCCTCTACATAGTCTGGGTCATCATCGACTAACACCAGGTAACTTTTAATTTGCAGTTATTTTTATCCAATCAACTTTTAAATATAATCTTAGTTACTTTCATATTCAGTTACACTATTTTTTCTACATGGAATTTTATTATCCGTTATTTATATCATGTTTTCTTTAAAAATGAGGGTCAAAATTTGCTAAGGAAGTTAACACTTCTTGGATCCACTTTTCGGAAACCCCTGCATATCTTATCTAATCATATTTATTTAATGTCTTTGAGTTGCATGCCATCAACTTGTAGAACAAGGATCAATTACTTCGGTGATCATATCCATCACATTGCATCTGAGGGAACATAAATCCTCCAACATTTCTGAGTTGTGTACTTTCTTTAGTAGCTAACTCATTAAATTGAAAAGAATGAGAAAATAATACAATAAGAGGTCAACTTGTTTAAAATGAGAATAGTGGAGGAAGTGTATGAAAAAATTAAACGTAGAAGAAAAGTTGTCTAGAAAAAAAGATAATACTTTAGAGGTAGAGGAAGAGGAATGAGAGGTAGCGGTCACCATTCAAAAAGAGGACAATGACAACAAAAAAATCATGAGGAAGAGGTAAGTAGTTCACGAACACAGAGTACATCTAGAGGTGGTTACTCATGTTGGTACCCAATTTAGTCCTCGCTTTGTAAGCCAAGAAACATCAACGGACTACGAATGATGCTTAGAGGAAGACATACTAGGATTTGAGTCATTTTGTAGCCGGGGATGGATCTAGTAGCCTATTTTTCACTCTGACTTGGGGAATATTGGATATCACCTCCACTAAGGGTATGACCTACTTGTTACTTTAGGTTTTTCCTACAACTAGGGTGAGAGGACCCATTTTGTAACTTGTATTTGTGAAAGAAATAGATAGAACAACACTATTTGGACTCTCTTTCTCAAGGAAGTGAAAAGGCATCCTCAAGAAGACATGGTCATTATAGACATCATCTAACTCTCATGATTTGTCACACTAGAAAATGTAGATATCTTCTATAAAGGCTCAAGTTACTAAAGATAGTTGTAAATTCCAACTTTCTCTTACATACTTTGGACAAAGGATGGACAAATTTAACAAATATCCATAGTATTTATGCATAAATAGTGCAAACATGGGTAGTTCTGGTGGATTTGATGGTTATTGGTTGTAATTTTGATGTATTGTTGGGAAGTTAAACAAGATAAAGTTGATTATACAAAGAACTCAAATGAACCTTGCAAATACTTGTAGACAATTGCTCTTGATGTAAAATATGGATCACACAGTCTAATGCATTCCTTCAACCAGAAGGTTTGTGTTCATGGAAGCCCAAGAACATAAGATTTCACACAAACTTTGAGAATTCAAACATAAAAGCTCATGAAAAATTCTCAACAAAATACTAACAATCTCTAATCAAATATGCTCCAGATACACTCAAGAACTGAAAAATATCTTAGAACAAACAACTAAAATTGATTTTAAAACCGTTTACCACATCATGAAGGAAATATCCATCAATCATGTAATTACAGTTACTAAATCGTCACTATTTTAAACTAAGGATTTGTGTAATTTAGAGACAAAAATGTGGACAATTGATTCAAAACAATTCATCTTGAAAAAAGTAGCAGATAATCGTGAAAATACACACAAATTAATTCAAATAAATCCAATTATTCAATAAGGGGACACAATAACTATGACCTCAATATTTTCCAATGGCTATATAGTGCAACCATCTTGGTGAGAAGGTTTGGGAACAAATGAATAACTTGGGTTTCTCATATTGGTTCAGTTTTAGCAAGTACAAATAGGTTCTCTCCTTTTTCTCTAAATATTAGAAAATTTTAACTGCCCTTATGCGAGATTATTTTCTTTGCATTTATACAATTTCACTCGCTCACTCATTCTCTATTTCCCCCCCAAAAGAATGAATCTCTAAGAGAATATTCTTCTCTAATTTTCCAGTGGAAAAGTTATGAGCTATTCATGTTTTTCACTTCCTTAGATATGATTGGGACACCATGTCATCATTTCTTCCTTTTAGTGAGAAATAAGTTTTTTTGGTAGTTCCCAGGTGCCTCCAGATGGATTGATGTGATGTGTAATCCCTTTCATCTTTTGAGAATCAACTTCGAGAAATACATACTCATGTTTATGTCTTTTAGAGCTGAATATCCTCACATGGATCATATCACATCAATCAAACATATTTTGTTTCATAATTCCAATCTCCTTAAAATTTATTTCCTCATGTGTGATGAGTGAAATATATTTATTCATTTGATGGCAGTGATTATGCTCAACTCAGCTTGTCTGCACCATCCTCATTATAAATTCAACTCTATTTTTTTAATATGCATCCTTTTTCTACTCTTGAACGTGAGGGATTACTACAAAAATAATTGTTGGTGCAATGACAAGGGTACCTATGATGAGAAAATTGAATGAAATATCCTCAAAAGACTTAAATAATATCTTTGATTTAACTAGCTCACATGAGGCCTTTGTCAAGGCACTATTTGAAATTACAGATCCAGGAGATAGAAAAGATCCCCTGAAATATCAAGAAGTCTAGATCTCCATTATTTTGAGATTGATCAAGATTAATCATGTTTTTGAGCCTTCCAGTCCATGTACTATCTTATCTTTTGGTGGTAACATCAAAAATCTCCATAAGAATTTAAGAAATTTTGGATTGAAAGGAGGCCTATTGTGGCAGGGGCAACTGAGTATGAGTGTCCCTTCCTGTGTGATGAAATATTTGTGTTGAAGGAAATTCTGTTAGTGTAGGTTATTATTTATCCTTTTATTTATTTATTAGGATAATTCTTACACTTGTGTTAGCCCTACACTTGTTGGGTTAGCTTGCTTAGGTGTACTAGTTGTGTGGAGTTAGCTTACTAGTCTTTTGGAGTTAACTTAACTACCAGTATTAGTTAGTGGGAGTTCTTCACCACTGATTTAGGTAGTAGTTACACTTCCCTCCTCCTATATGTACATATTTCTTATTGTATAATTCAAGTCATTCTATTGTAATGTATTGAGCATTATAGATTATGATGGATTTCCATATATGGTATTTTAGCTCTTCTGCTTTACAAATCTAATGTGTTGTGTTATTATCATCTGAGAGTGGCTTGGAACAATATTCTTATATTTCCTTTAAATTCCCAAGGAGTCCTACATACCTTATGGCAAGAGATTGATTGATGCAGTACCAACCATTTCACACAAAATAGATTAACTAGAGCATCGATTCATTCTTTTGGAAAAAGGTGAAGCAAGAATTATGCCACCTAAATCATCCACAATACCAACACCATCATCAAGAAGAAAGAGGGGGGAATCAATCTCTCAACCCCCAATTATTATTTTAGATGAGGAATAAGTAGAGCCTTCATCCCCACAACATTTTAAAGCATCACTTTCCACCACCAAGGAGGCGGAGGAAAATATATTCTCCAACCTTCCATTCATCCAAAGGTCTGTGGGATCTTTTGATGGAGTAGAAAGTATCAAGACCTTTTCATGTTCCTCTACCAAGAGAGCATCCACATTTCACGAGGAGGCACAAGGGTGAGTCTAGTTCTAAATATCTTTCTCCATCAGGTCCAAGGGCCATAGTGCTTACTCTCCTAGCCAATCCAAATGCTCCTTGTTAGTCTGCTTCCATAAAGTCCGCTTATTACAAGGCAAAGGGAAAAACATTGTTTCCTACATGTGGTTTAGACATTTTAGACTGGGTATCTTATTATAAGAAGAATATTGAGCTGAGGAATATTATAGACGGTCCCAGAATGACTATTGAATCTTTGATGGATAAGGGGATGTCTTGGAATTTGGTAGGGTCAATCATATTTATTCAGATAGCTCAAGGTTCAAATGAATTTATACCAAGGAAAAACAAGATGTTGAACAAAATTCCCCATTTGGAGGATATTTCAAGGTAGAAGTGGGGATGACTGAATATTTCTCTTTTCTTGTTTCCTTTTGATGTAGTTTCCAAATATGTATGCAAATTTCTTCATCATGGGTTGGGGCCCCTATAGAACCCCAATTTTGCATCTGAATCTTTATTTCTATCATCTTCTGAACATATATGAATTTACATGCTTGACTCACTACTCCACTTTTGACTTTAACTATGAAATAGAATCATGTCCTATGTAGGGCCTCGGGGAACACTATACTTGTTTAAAAAATAAACCCACCACAACGCATCCAATGGTGTTGTGCCACGTGTTTTCTCCATCCCTTAGTGTATCGCATCTTTTCAAAAAATTATGTGGCTCACCCAGATGTTGTGATTTTCTTCGTTGTGATCTGTGGCTCGCCTGCACTATTAACCTAGTCCTCAACACTACTTAGAATAATGTAGCTTTGAATATCCATCTACAGGGCCTTTTATTTGTTCCGTAAAACTTTCCTCCCTCTCCTGGGACTTGTTCTTGTTTGAATTCGCACTGGGCAACATGTGGAGGCATGTGTGTTCCTTTCCTTTGTTTTGAATTTTCAGCCCACTTGGACTACCCTACCACACTTACACCACGTGATTAAATTTCTCTACTTGAAGGCTCTTGATTCTCGTATGCTTTCTCCAAAAATTTTCGGAGGGATAACCTTCCTTCCATGGTGTAGTCGTGCAAATGTGTAACAGGAAATTGATAATTTCGAGCATGATAACTATACCCCTATGCCAAAATTTTCATGTCCTATCATTCCTAAGCACACCAATTCCACCTACTCAAGATAATTACCTCTTGATTTATGTTAGCTCATCCCCCTAGGTGATTTAGGAAAGCTTTTTCATTCCACCCTAAGTGATTTTAGGAGTTCATTAATAGTTGCAAGCTTCAGCGATTGTGGGAAGGGATATCACTAGCCTTCCTAGGATGGAGAAACCCCATAAAGTGGAACTAAAAATAAAAATTAGACATGGAGGTGAGTCAAAGTCCTTGGGAAATCATGGAAGTGATTCAGAAAATATTAGGAGAGTTTGGGGCGCTTTTACAAAAATTAGGGTTCACGAGTAAAAACAATCATTAAACTTTCAAAGGTTTTTCCTGGAGCTCCAGGATGGAGTTAGGAGAAAAAATAAACATTTTCGAAAAGGGAATTCTAATACCTAAAATATGGTGAAATTATGGTTTTCACAACACTTTGGTGCACTAGATCTGCAAGTAGTTTTTCTCATGCATAGGTGGAGTACCAAATAAAAATATGATTTTTTCAGGATCAAATAGAGGAATAAAGACCTAAGACCCCACCATTGGATTCAAAAGGTCATTTCCAGTCAGGATCATATAAAATTTCATTAAAAATTTCCATCGGGAGCTCAAGTTATTATCATTTCAAGTTGTCCTCTTGGAGCGAGTTTGGGAGTTAGTCAAATTTTGGGAGGAAACGTGTCAGCTCCAAGAGCTTGGTGGTAATTTGTGTCCCTCACATCCATCAAGATCAGGGAAATAAACCATGGAAAAATTATTTTATCCCACACATGACCTCTAGATCCTTAGGCGACCTCCAGGATCACCAATTCAGCCCCCAGGTGCTTGTGGGAGGTCAAAGCCTCAACCGTCCGATTGCTACCACATGTCATCACTAGGAGTGCCATGGAATTTGATGTCCCTCATGTCCCTCACAAGTCATGGACATCAAACATGGATAAATGTACCCATCCCCTAAGGGATAATTTTGGTCACCAATATGACCAGCTTCCATCCCCTTAGTACTTTAAAACTAATTTTTAACCTTCATTCAAGATTGGACAAGGGGGTCCTGTCACGTTCAAAATGAAATAATAGTCCCAGGAACCCACCTTCGGTTATTATCAAGATGTAATAATTAAAAATAATTCCTAAATTGCATATGAAGAGATCACCTAGCATCGAAAGGCACCCAGTTGATCTCAACTCAGTGGAGAGTTCAGGGTCGAGTTGATAAAGAACCCGGTGTCAAATTGATAATCATCTCAAAAATCATCTCAGTGGAGACTCTCAGTTGTAAGAGCTCAACAAGGTCTTGTTAATGCAAAATATAGCTCGTTGAAAATTGATGAATGAAGGGAACTCTATAAGGATCTCGGTAGAGATCGATGCATGCGGAAGTGAAGGCCAAGTCAGGGAGAGTCAAAGTTTGAGCTATCAATAAAGTCTCAATGAATTGGAAAGGTTCAAGCCACAGGCGGAAGCGAAGGCAGAGATAAGGAGTTCGACTCATCTTCGTGACTCGTTCATTTTGGAGATCATGTGGTGAGCTTCTTTTAGGACACATTCTGCAGAGCTAGGGTGATTCAAATGCAAGCCAAGGCATCAAGAGTGCCATAAAATGAATGGAGATCATTGCGTAAACAGAGATACGTGATGGAGCCCTATCAATGGGACTCATCGAGCATGATGGATAATTCAAGGCAACTCGTTTCGTGTGGATGCATTAAAGATGGTTTCTAGGATACAATTCCAGGGCTCATTGATTAATGCAAAACTGGGAGGCCTACTCAAAATAATTTTACAATGGTAAGCTTGCAGAGATAGCAAGAATGTCGGGCCAGGGTATTAGTGAATACAGTATATATATTTTTTCTGGCGTTGTTCAGACCTTCCTCGGCCGAGCATTTGGTGCACAGGCAGTTGACATGTTATAGCGAAAGCCTTTTTTTTGAGCACTTCCAACAAGCAAGTCATCCAACTATGTGTTTATCTGATCATCATCGAATGCATCCTCAAATTCGGATTTTCCTTCAAGATATTTTTATGAAAATCGATTAAGTGATAGTGAGAGTGTTACCAGGAGACCTGATGAAATTTATTACAAAGATTCTCTATCGAGACCTTACTTGTTTTACGATGTAATTCATGGAAGCGGATCTCATAGAGGTGGAACTGTTTCATATCAGAATATTCATGGAGCATAATTTGCTTTGCAATTATATAAGCATCTTCAACAAGTCACTAAGTTAGCAAGCGTAAAGGTTTCTGTTGAAATTATCACACCTTACAAGCTACAGCTGAAATGTTTGCGCTAAGAGTTTGATGTTATCCTCAAATCTGTTGAAGGAAAATCATGGGCTAGGCACTGGAATAACTTCCAGCCATTACTAGAAATAGTAGTGAACACAATCTCAGCCTCATTCGCAAAACTTGCCTCAAGATTTGATCGAGCTTCTTCCATGGAAGTGACTTTCCAAAGTGAAAAGGCGAGACAACTCAACTAAAACTTTATCTCGTTCTTCGACTACAGCGGCAAGATTTTACAACAACTGATCACGGCTGTGGTCGCATGCAACATCAGGATCAACACCAACGGTTCCTTGGGATCGCCCTGTGGCAGCTGTCGCAATTAACTCTCTCTGGAGGTGATTGTTTTTCTGAGATAAAGTTTACTTCTCTACCCTGTAGCTGCTGCGTATAGCCAATTCGAATTGCCAAGTGAAGGCACGATCATGGCAAGAGAATGAAAATTCCACGCGCTAGTGGAAATAGTGGAGAAATCGGGTCAAATTGCCAAATCTGCGTGGCGAAGTTGAGTCCGGGGCCCGTGGATTAATTTGTCCAAGCTGCGCGGGGATTTGGAGCTATTATGCCAGGCGTGGAGATATTCGTTTGGCAAACCATGACCGAAATTCCACGCGGGGGAGATTTGGAGCAGCACCGCCAAGTGGAAATTTTAAGATGGAAAGCCATGTTGTTCACTCCACGCGGGGGAGATTCGGAGCAGCACCGCCAAGTGGAAGCTTTGCAATGACAAGCCGTCGTGAGGTTTCCGCGTAGAGAAGAATTCAAGTTTATTTCCGGAATACCAGGCGAGTCATCAAGTGGGTCAAAACACGTTGGAGTGGTAAACGAGAACGTGCTCACGAAGATAGATGGATTATCGGTTAAGCCATTTGGTGCATGTGTAAGGACTCAACAAGTAAAGCTCAGTCAAGGACCGAGTAAATAGGAAAATTGGTTGGGGAAGATCAATGTAACGAAGACCCGTTCAATGTGGAGGTGAATAATGAGCAGTCGAAAGGTTCAGAACTCAGTCATATTACCACTTCTGAGGATGCTTACAGTGGTTCATTGTTATAGTGGTACAACTAAATTGACATTTCCCACGCTGCAATGCAATGCCAGTGCCAATGCCATCCACTTTCAATCTCAATCTCACAGCGTTATGTACAAAAGGTTGTTTGAAGGAGGCTCTACACATTCTACGTACCACACACAACACCCCTGTAAATCCATATAGATATCTTAAACTATTGCAGACCTGCATTTCCAGGAATACGCTTTCACAAGGTAAACAAATCCACTGTCTCGTCAATCATAGAGAATTTGCATTTTCCACACGCACAACTATTCAAAATAATCTCATCAATACGAAGCATGGCAGAAGAATAGGAGGTGGACCGAGTTGCTCATTGACAAGAATCTCAAGGCGTCATAGCGGTAACAATGATCAAACTGTCGAATGGAGCGAAACAACCCATCGTTGGAGAAGTGTTGCAGAGGAGTTTAAGTGAGCGAACCATCTGATGTATGGAAGGTGAAACTCGTAGAAAAAAGATTTTCTCAGTTTCGAGCTTAAATACATGTGCCGACAGTGATGAGTTGTTGAAACCACGGTGAGATCTCATCCGGTTGACAGTATTTAACCAGGCAGGAGGCATGTTACAGCACAGTAGAAGTCTTTTGAACGCTTCCAGCAAGCACTACAGGAAACAAACATTCACTGCCATGTATGATAGATTGGAGTCACGCCATTCAAGGCTTCATAAAATTTGCCCGAACCAGGAGATGAAGGTTTGAAACGGTGCAGAATGAAACGATTCATATTGCTCAGCATGTTTTCTCCTAGAAGCGAATTGAATGTGAAGGTCAACTCTGAAATACCTGGTCGGCCGTTTTGCATGCTACATCCTTGTTACTCGTAAATGGTCTCTTTGAGAAACTCGAGGGGAGAAGCAATATTTATACCCTTCCATTATGTACGTCCAATCAGACAATAAAAGTATTCTTTTACCAGATTCAGAGAAACTGTGTTTTTCAATGGACGATTATACTGCAGTTTCAAGCTAATCTTATCGAGCTTTATTTCTATTAGCTTTGATCCACGACTAAGGGAGAATTCATATGGTTGTTACTTGTACATTTTTTTCAAGGTCCTCTTGCTGCCCCAAATTGTTCAATGTATTTCTTGAAGGGCTTATTTTATGTGTTGCAGATTGTAACATAAAGGATCTTTTTAGTTTCTGAAAAATGGGTATATTGTGTAGCTCACAGCTACCTATGCCATACTAAGATCCCAATAGTGGCATAATTGTTGATTGGAGCCGAGATTGCCGAGTGCACTGCCAAAATACCGAAGGGCTCTTTGGCCAAAAATCAGTCTCAAGGGTGTCTATCGACATGTTATGGGCATAAGCCTAGGTCATCATCATGGCAGCATTAGGTCTTTATTGTTAATGGCATTTTCTCATCGTTTGGAGGGTACAATTGTGCTTATTATGGCAAAGCTAAAACATTCTTACTACAAGTGTTATATGATGAGGAAGAATCCTGAGCATTGTGGTAAAACCATTCTTTTTAGAGATTTCGGGTTAAGCTCGGTATTCAAGTGAGTTTGAGCCCAGGAAAGGTAAGATCGTTTGCTGGATGAAGAGCTCGGTGACTTCGCAGGGAGCTCGTGGTGATGTTTCATGAAGTTTGAACGTGGAATGCATAAATGGCTTCGAGTTAATAGAGCAAAACGATAAGAATCAAGTTTGATAGCCCACCATTCGGAGGACTCAATGCAAAAGAGCCCGATTGCCAAGACGAGGAAAGAGTTGGTGTGGGGTTCAAAATCAATTGCAACACCGAGTTAGAGGATTCGAAGCTCACCGAGTTGAGATTTGTGCAGACTCTATCCACATGGACCCCCCTCCTCTTCAAGTCAAACGGGTCAACGGGGGGGTCCCAACATTATGTTAATTAAATTAATATTTTTATTTAAATATTTTAATAATAATATTTATTATTATTATTTAAATATTTTATTTAAATATTCTTTTAATTAATTGAGAAGACTTGGTCATCAAGCAATTAATGACCCATGATGGAACCTTCTCAGGTAGTTCAACTAACTGCAATAAATACATCATGGGCCTTCATTTTAGGAATGTAATTATGACCATTTCCTCTTCTTTCTCACATTTTTTCTATAAATGTAAGTTGGAAGCTCATTTCAAAGGGTTCCAATAGTTCAGACAAGTTGGACAGTTAGATATCTCAGGCAAGTGTATACTTTTCAAGGGTCCTCTCTCTTCTGCAAGTTGTTCTTGTGTGTTGAGAGAACTTTCAAGCCTCCTCTTCAAGACTGTAATGGCAACTATTGCCTCTTCTGAATGTATGATGCATTGTGCATGTTATTGAAGCAATAAAAGTGTGTGTTTTGTGACTAATCTCGGTCCTTTCATCCTTCTATGCTTCTTTGTGCCTTTCTCATACTTGCAGGTACACTGTGCAAGTTTAAGTTTCTATTGCAGGTTCTTGGAGTTCTGTGCTTATCGAGTGGTGAAGTATTGCATGCAGTTGAGTTGTGGTGTCTGTTCACCCTTCTTGAGTTCATCCTTCTTCACTGGGAAACTGGTATATTTCTTGGTCTGATAAAGTTTAACAAAGGGAACGCGTGTCTCTTAGTTTGTGGTATCCTGTACCCTCTCTAAGTTGCAGTAGGTGAAGTTGACCTGTGGTGCACACACCCTCTTCAAATTAACCCTTCCTAAATCTGAAGACACCCTTTATTCGGTGCATCACCATCCCTAGTATAGTTTCATTTCTGTAAAACTCTTTCCCTAAAACCCCATGAAAATGTTAGCATAGGACTAGATAATCATTTTTGTTACACTAGGAGTAGTACAGCACTTAGTTTAGGAAGAGGAAGCCGGCCTTCTCCGGAGGTTCACCTCGAGCCCAAGTCCCACAGCTTGAGAGGTGATCCCATGTGTCCCAATCACACCGAACGTCCTATTCACATCATCGAAGGTGCAGTGATTTGGCCACGCCGGTGGGACATCACAGAGATCACAAAAGTGAGTTCCATCTTTGAGAGGTGTCTCATTATCAAACAAGAAATCTTAAGCCACCGTGCGACACACAATTTTTGCACGCCTTGAGTGGGGACGAGTTGGTACTTCTCTTCTCACTTACACAAGTCAAAGTACCTGGCGACTCTATATCTCTGGATTCCAAATCTCAGTGCAGTAACTTATGCGAAGAATTTAGACAAGAGCTTCTTCAAAGAAAGGAAAGTATCAGCATATCAAACTTTCCTTGTCTCCTCCAAAGAGAAGCAGAAGAGGCATTTCCACATCCCCAGTTGCAGATTTACCTAGTAGGGGTCATTCAACTCCTCCTTACGGAAGATTTCCTCCACCCAGGAACAATCAACCTTTCGTTGCTATGGCGAGGAACCAAGTTTTTCCCCCTTTCAATGCAAGCAGTCCTCTCATGTTGGCTCAACGTGACCCGATACCTGTTGCGGCACTCAAAAGTTTACCCTTCTACACGGGAAACTCACGTTACTCTAGTGGAGCATATCTTTGATGTAGCCAGCATCTGCTGCGTACATAATATCACCGAAGACAACGTTGCAGTTAGACTTCTTGCTACCTCTTTCAAGGGAAAAGCACTTCAATGGTTTCACGGGTTAGGTGTTGGCACTATAACCACTTGGGACGAGTTGGGAGAAAAGCTATGTAAACAATTTGAAGACAAAAGTGATCACCTATCACTTTTGGAACAACTTACTACCATAAAGAGAGCTTCCCAAGAATACATGAGTGATTTCAACTTCCGATTCCACAGAACTTGGAATAGGATTCCGGTGCTCGTAAAGCCTTCTGCACATAATGCATTCTTGTACTATTTGCGAGCCTTGAATAGCGATGTAGCAGTTATGATCCAGTCCATGGGAGGGACTACACTTCCTGATGCTTACGAAGTTGCCATAAGTGCAGAGAATTCTTTGATTCAGGCTGGAAAGATAGCTCCACGACCACCAATGCCCTTTTCTCCAGATCTTACGAATCATCAGCCTATCATTGCTCCTATTCTAGTAGACTCCAGCAAACCATCTCAATCTTCCTCTGCCTCTTCAAATGACCTATTTGAAGTCAAGTCACTACTGCAAAATTTTGGAAATGAGCTCGTTGCACTCAAAAGGCAACAATTTCAATACAATCGTCCGTATCAGCCACAAAATCAGCAGTATCAGGCTAACCGTCCTCCTTTTCAAGGAAACAATCAGCCTCAAAATCAAACTACAAGTCAAGTTGCAAATGTAAGGCCCTTGAACTTTCAGAACCCTCTTGCAGCTAGCTCATCTAGAGCTATAGTACCTGTTCAAAATAATCTAGTTCAAGACTACGAATGGTGTTATCCTTGCTCTCAACCTCACAATCAAAATCTTTGTCCCAATGGAGTTCTTAGCCAGGCCCTTATGGTTCAAAGTGTATCTGCCCCTTCAGAGTTAACAAACAATTCATCTACGCAAGAAGCAGCAGATCAACCGCAGGCACCTGAAGAATCCACGTTGCTAAACTGGCAAGAAGAAGATTTTTGTGGATTGAATATAGATTCTTCATCAGTGGCAGCAAACACTCGTTCCAAAAAGAGAGCAATGGAGCCTCAACCTCTCGAAGCTGATCTAGCGTCCACTTCTCAACCTGGGTTTCAAATGGCAGTTGACAAAAATGTGGGAAAGAAATCACCAGAAACACCGGCTAGCCACACACAGGGAAAGATGGTTCTCCAGGCATCACGGTACCCAACAAACATTTTCCAAAGGAGGACCCCAATGCCCAAAAAAGTGTCATCAAAGTTGGAGCAATTCCCTTCAGCATAGTAGAACAAATGAAGAAAACCAATCTGAGCGTTACCATGTGGGACGCACTCTCGATCCCTTCCCAAAGAAACCTGTTGCGAGAAGCTCTGAATAGTTTTAGTACAACCAGCGGATCACCAAGCCATGGAGTGACAAATGCTACAAATTTGTGTCAACCGGAAGGGAAAATCATTCCTACGGCAAACAAACCACCGCCATTCTACATTTCCCTAATCATTGGAGACCACTTGGTACATAATTGCATGATCGATTCTGGTGCCAGTAGCTCTGTCATGCCTAAACAAATTACAGATGTACTAGGCATACAATATGCGCCAGTTGCAAGAGGGGTTGTTCAACTGGATGGCACAGTTGTTAAGACTGTTGGGGTTATCAAAGGACTTCAACTTACCATTCATGCATGCCCAAGTTTGTCATTCACCCAAGACATATCGGTCATCGATCTCCCTCCTCTCTTTGCCATCTACCTATCACGGGATTTCACTGCCAAGATGGGCGGTTACCTATCAGCCGATTGGTCGCATATGATTCTCAGGACTCGATACGGAACCAAAGTAACTATAAGGGTAGAACCAATCTGCCATAATCATGTAGAACCCTACACTGCTAGTCCCATAAATGGAAATTACACCATCGGCGATCCCGAAGAGGAAGATGCCGATCATGAACCAACCACCCTTGTTGAAGAAGTCCCTGATACTTTGCTAGATGAAGTAAGTAGAGATCATCAATACGATCCCTACACTGATGTATTGGCAGAAGAAGAAGCTGGTTTGCTGGTCTTGGAAGAAACAGGATTAGGTACTTACTGTATCCATGAAGAAGATACGATCATACCACAACTTGTCAAAACACCAAGTGATTCTAAAGGATTGTGGCAATTGTTCTTCGATGGCTCAAGAAGTAAGAATGGATCCGGTGCTGGTGTTATGTTAATTTCTCCAGAGGGAGATAAGTACTTCTCATCTTTCCGGTTGCAGTTCAGTTGCACTAACAATGTTGCTGAATACGAGGCTCTTGTGCAAGGAATTCAGCTAGCCCAAAGGAAGGGAATCAAGGCCCTAACTATTTTTGGAGACAGTGAGTTAGTTGTTCATCAAGTTTCGGCACGTAGTGCATCCAAAAATGATCTTTTACGATCATATAAGAATCGAGTCTGGGACCTGATTGAAGATTTTGAAGCTTTTGGGATCCATGCAATTCCTAGAGGTCAAAATCAAGATGCGGATAGGCTTGCTACAATTGGTTCACAATACAACATACCAGTTGATATCATGAAAGAAGGGCAGCAATTTGTTAAAATGGTGGTTCGACCAGCAGTCCCTGATAATGTGAATAGTTGGCAAGTGTTCGATAGTGACAACCAAATTGTCCTCTTCCTACAAGAAGAGGCGGAGTTTGCTGCAAAAAATCAAGATAAGTTGCAGGAGTCATATGGTGAGCAAATTATCCAATTGAAAAGCAATAAGTTACCAAAAGGTTTAGTCACTTTGGAATCCATTTTCAATTCAGATGACCAAGCCACAAGACAAAGCCCTAACATGGTGGTCAGAGAAGAATATTTTGAGGAAGTTGAAGTATCAAATGAAAAATTTCTCAAGATCGGAAAAGTGTGTACTTCTGAGGAGAAAGAAACTTTCATCAAACTTTGTCAAGAGTATCATGACATCTTTGCATGGAGCTATAAAGATCTACGTGGTTTTGATCCAGGTCTAGCACAACATACCATCGAACTGGATCCTAATGCTAAGCCATTTCATCAGAAACAGAGACCAATTAATCCCAAAATTGAGCCACTAATGAGAAAGGAGCTAACCAAGCTCATCGAGGCCTGTATAATTTTTCCCATCAAGCATTCCTCATGGGTAGCCAATTTGGTGCCCGTGAGAAAGAAGAACGGAGAGATCCGGTTATGCGTAGATTTCAGGGATTTGAATCGTGCATCATTAAAAGACCATTATCCTCTTCCATCGATGGAGCAGATCCTTCAAACGGTGGCAGGAGCTCAAAGATTTTCTTTGCTCGATGGATATTCAGGTTACAATCAAATCCTAGTCCAAGAATCTGACCAATTCAAAACGGCTTTCACTACCAAGTGGGGCACGTATGCCTACAATAAAATGCCATTTGGATTGTCCAATGCCGGGCTACTTTCCAAAGAGCCATGGACATGGCATTTAAGGGACTAATCAACGATATTATTTTAGTTTACCTTGATGATATAACTGTATACTCTAAGCATGCAGAAGATCACATCACGCATCTAAGGAAAGTTTTCCAAAGGTGTAGGGAATTTGGGGTTTCACTTAACCCCAAGAAATGTATTTTCGCAGTACACGAGGGAAAATTGTTGGGGCATGTGGTTTCAGCAGAAGGATTATCAATCGATCCAGCCAGGATTCATTCAATTATGTCCTTATCTCTCCCAAGTCACAAGAAGGGCCTCCAGAGTTTTCTGGGAACCATAAATTTCGTGCGGAGATTCATCCCTCAATTCGTGACATTGGCTAAACCACTGACAACCATGCTAAAGAAAAACATGCCATTCTCATGGACAAAGGAAGGACGAGAAAGCTTTGAAGCCATCAAAACAGCCATTTCTCAAGCTCCCACGCTTGTGAACCCCAGGTTTGACAAAGATTTTATCCTTTATGCTTTTGCAGGTCAAGAGAGCATTTCAGGGATCCTCACCCAACAAAACAACAACCTGATGGAGCAACCAATCGCTTTCTTCAGTCAATCCCTCAAAGACTACGAGTTCAAATACTCATTCATTGAAAAGCAAGTCTTTGCGGTTATTCGAGCTTTGAAGAAATTCAGGCACATGTTGTCCAACAACAAGATTCATCTGATGGTGTCTCATCCAGGTGTCAAGGAGTTTTTGCTGAACAAAGAAATGAACGAAAAGCGTGCTGGATGGATCACAAAGGTAATGGAGTATGACGTGCACATCAAAGTCACTAAACTTGTCAGAGGTAAGGGTTTATGTCAGCAACTTGCAACAGACATGGAATCAAAAAGTAATGAGGACGTGACACTCCTAAATACTGATGAGGATGTTGATCAAGCTGATTGGTTATCCAAAATGAAGAATTTCATCTTCTCAGGAGCATACCCGACAAACATGGATAAAAACCAAAGACAAACTTTCCGTCTTCAATCTATCCCATATGTTTTGGTAGATAGCATTCTCTTTCGAAAAGATTTGAACGGCGTTCTCCTTCGGTGCATAGGACCAGAACAGGTCAGTAAGATACTAGAAGAATTTCATAATGGCCTATCTGGAGGACATTATTCCACACGAACAACAGCTACCAAGATCATGCGAGCTGGCTACTATTGGCCAGATTTATTCAAGGATGCCCATCTTTGGGTAAGGAAATGCAAAGAATGTGCCTTTTTCACAGGTAAGCAGAAGCTGGCAGCTCTTCCATTGCATCCAATTCAAGTGGATCAACCCTTTGTTCAATGGGGGTTGGACTTCATCGGAATGATTAATCCTCCATCTAGTGACGGACATAAGTGGGTCCTTACTGCAACAGACTATTTTACTCGATGGACAGAGGCGGTAGCATTAAAAGAGAGCAATGAAAAGGTAGTTCTAGATTTTTTAGAAGGTATAATGACGAGATTCGGTGTTCCGTTTACAGTCATTTCAGACAATGCGCTGGCTTTTCTTGGTATGAAATTGAGTGAATGGGCTGTTAAAAATGGGGTATACCTCAAAACTTCGTCCAATTACTATCCTCAAGGAAACGGATTGGCTGAGTCTAGCAACAAAAACCTCATAAGGATTATTAAGCGCACAATGGAGACTAACAAGAGGACTTGGCATACACAGCTTAAGACTACCTTATGGGCAGATCGGATCACACCTAAAAGGGCCATCGGAAATTCTCCTTTCGTTCTTGTATATGGAAGAGAGGCAAAACTCCCACTCTCATTGGAGTTACCTTCTTTGGAGTTAGCTCATCAACTTGAAGTTATAGAGAGTGATCCTCTGACAGTAAGGTTTTTTGAACTCATGGAGTTAGAGGAAGTACGAGACAAGGCTATGAAAACTTTGGAGCAGCATCAGGCTCAAGTTAAGAAATCTTTTGACAAGAAGGCGTCCGATAGGCATTTTCAAGAGGGAGATTTAGTTCTCAAATGGGATGAAGACAGGGCCAAACCAGGCAAGCATGCCAAGTTTGACGCTCTTTGGAGTGGGCCATACATCATCACAAGTTGCAAAGAGGCAAATTCATTTCGTCTATCTAGGCTCAATGGAGAAGAACTTCCCATTCATGTGAATGGGATACATCTCAAAGCTTGTTTTTGAGAAGCGTTCCACCCCCTGTATAGTTAAATTAGGTGTTTTCCTCCAAGTGCTTATGCACATTGTTGCGTGTTGTTGTTTTGCTTTCCTTGTTGTTGTGTTTTGTGTTTTCTGCACATTGTTTCATCATTGGAAGGTGTCAAGGAGAAGAAAGGTTCAAGGTTTCCATAACAGTTCAAAATCTACTTCATTCAATTTTTTGCAATGTTCCATGGATGTCAAGCATTCAACAGATTCAGTATACTTCATGCTTAGCATTCCAAGGAGGTCCAGGATATCGGAAATGCTCAAGGAGATTCCGGGATGTGTCAAAGAAAATCATACTACTTTCAGGATTCCAACATAGACTCCATGCCCAATGGATGACTTAAGGCTACTGGAATCATGCTTAGCAGGCAATCATCCCCGAGAGGTCGCCAAAAATGTTATCCAATTTTGCACACCTGGCAAGATTGGACAAGGGGGTCCTGTCATGTTCAAAATGAAATAATAGTCCCAGGAACCCACCTTCGGTTATTATCAAGATGCAATAATTAAAAATAATTCCTAAATTGCATATGAAGAGATCACCTAGCATCGAAAGGCACCCAGTTGATCTCAACTCAGTGGAGAGTTCAGGGTCGAGTTGATAAAGAACCCGGTGTCAAATTGATAATCATCTCAAAAATCATCTCAGTGGAGACTCTCAGTTGTAAGAGCTCAACAAGGTCTTGTTAATGCAAAATATAGCTCGTTGAAAATTGACGAATGAAGGGAACTCTATAAGGATCTCGGTAGAGATCGATGCATGCGAAGTGAAGGCCAAGTCAGGGAGAGTCAAAGTTTGAGCTATCAATAAAGTCTCAATGAATTGGAAAGGTTCAAGCCACAGGCGGAAGCGAAGGCAGAGATAAGGAGTTCGACTCATCTTCGTGACTCGTTCATTTTGGAGATCATGTGGTGAGCTTCTTTTAGGACACATTCTGCAGAGCTAGGGTGATTCAAATGCAAGCCAAGGCATCAAGAGTGCCATAAAATGAATGGAGATCGTTGCGTAAATAGAGATACGTGATGGAGCCCTATCAATGGGACTCATCGAGCATGATGGATAATTCAAGGCAACTCGTTTCGTGTGGATGCATTAAAGATGGTTTCTAGGATACAATTCCAGGGCTCATTGATTAATGCAGAACTGGGAGGACTACTCGAGATAATTTTTCAATGGTAAGCCCGCAGAGATAGCAAGAATGTCGGGCCAGGGTATTAGTGAATACAGTATATATATTTTTGCTGGCGTTGTTCAGACCTTCCTCGGCCGAGCATTTGGTGCACAGGCAGTTGACATGTTATAGCAGAAGCCTTTTTGAGCACTTCCAACAAGCAGGTCATCCAACTATGTGTTTATCTGATCATCATCGAATGCATCCTCAAATTCGGATTTTCCTTCAAGATATTTTTATGAAAATCGATTAAGTGATAGTGAGAGTGTTACCAGGAGACCTGATGAAATTTATTACAAAGATTCTCTATCGAGACCTTACTTGTTTTACGATGTAATTCATGGAAGCGGATCTCATAGAGGTGGAACTGTTTCATATCAGAATATTCATGGAGCATAATTTGCTTTGCAATTATATAAGCATCTTCAACAAGTCACTAAGTTAGCAAGCGTAAAGGTTTCTGTTGAAATTATCACACCTTACAAGCTACAATGAAATGTTTGCAAGTAAGAGTTTGATGTTATCCTCAAATCTGTTGAAGGAAAATCATGGGCTAGGCACTGGAATAACTTCCAGCCATTACTAGAAATAGTAGTGAACACAATCTCAGCCTCATTCGCAAAACTTGCCTCAAGATTTGATCGAGCTTCTTCCATGGAAGCGACTTTCCAAAGTGAAAAGGCGAGACAACTCAACTAAAACTTTATCTCGTTCTTCGACTACAACGGCAAGATTTTACAACAACTGATCACGGCTGTGGTCGCATGCAACCAGAACATCAGGATCAACACCAATGGTTCCTTGGGATCACCCTGTGGCAGCTGTCACAATTAACTCTCTCTGGAGGTGATTGTTTTTCGAGATAAAGTTTACTTCTCTACCCTGTAGCTGCTGCGTATAGCCAATTCGAATTGCCAAGTGAAGGCACGATCATGGCAAGAGAATGAAAATTCCACGCTAGTGGAAATAGTGGAGAAATCGGGTCAAATTGCCAAATCTGCGTGGCGAAGTTGAGTCCGGGGCCCATGGATTAATTTGTCCAAGCTGCGCGGGGATTTGGAGCTATTATGCCAGGCGTGGAGATATTCGTTTGGCAAACCATGACCGAAATTCCACGCGGGGGAGATTTGGAGCAGCACCGCCAAGTGGAAATTTTAAGATGGAAAGCCATGTTGTTCACTCCGCGCGGGGGAGATTCGGAGCAGCACCGCCAAGTGGAAACTTTGCAATGACAAGCCGTCGTGAGGTTTCCGTAGAGAAGAATTCAAGTTTATTTCCGGAATACCAGGCGAGTCATCAAGTGGGTCAAAACACGTTGGAGTGGTAAACGAGAACGTGCTCATGAAGATAGATGGATTATCGGTTAAGCCATCTGGTGCATGTGTAAGGACTCAACAAGTAAAGCTCAGTCAAGGACCGAGTAAATAGGCAAATTGGTTGGGGAAGATCAATGTAACGAAGACCCGTTCAATGTGGAGGTGAATAATGAGCAGTCGAAAGGTTCAGAACTCAGTCATATTACCACTTCTGAGGATGCTTACAGTGGTTCATTGTTATAGTGGTACAACTAAATTGACATTTCCCACGCTGCAATGCAATGCCAGTGCCAATGCCATCCACTTTCAATCTCAATCTCACAGCGTTATGTACAGAAGGTTGTTTGAAGGAGGCTCTACACATTCTGCGTACCACACACAACACCCCTAAATCCATATAGATATCTTAAACTATTGCAGACCTGCATTTCCAGGAATATGCTTTCACAAGGTAAACAAATCCACTGTCTCGTCAATCATAGAGAATTTGCATTTTCCACACGCACAACTATTCAAAATAATCTCATCAATACGAAGCATGGCAGAAGAATAGGAGGTGGACCGAGTTGCTCATTGACAAGAATCTCAAGGCGTCATAGCGGTAACAATGATCAAACTGTCGAATGGAGCGAAACAACCCATCGTTGGAGAAGTGTTGCAGAGGAGTTTAAGTGAGTGAACCATCTGATGTATGGAAGGTGAAACTCGTAGCAAAAAGATTTGCTCAGTTTCGAGCTTAAATACATGTGCCGACAGTGATGAGTTGTTGAAACCACGGTGAGATCTCATCCGGTTGACAGTATTTAACCAGGCAGGAGGCATGTTACAGCACAGTAGAAGTCTTTTGAACGCTTCCAGCAAGCACTACAGGAAACAAACATTCACTGCCGTGTATGATAGATTGGAGTCACGCCATTCAAGGCTTCATAAAATTTGCCCGAACCAGGAGATGAAGGTTTGAAACGGTGCAGAATGAAACGATTCATATTGCTCAGCATGTTTTCTCCTAGAAACGAATTGAATGTGAAGGTCAACTCTGAAATACCTGGTCGGCCGTTTTGCATGCTGCATCCTTGTTACTCGTAAATGGTCTCTTTGAGAAACTCCGAGGGAGTAAGCAATATTTATACCCTTCCATTATGTACGTCCAATCAGACAATAAAAGTATTCTTTTACCAGATTCAGAGAAACTGTGTTTTTTCAATGGACGATTATACTGCAGTTTCAAGCTAATCTTATCGAGCTTTATTTCTATTAGCTTTGATCCACGACTAAGGGAGAATTCATATGGTTGTTACCTGTACATTTTTTCAAGGTCCTCTTGGCTGCCCCAGTTGTTCAATGTATTTCTTGAAGGGCTTATTTTATGTGTTGCAGATTGTAACATAAAGGATCTTTTTAGTTTCTGAAAAATGGGTATATTGTGTAGCTCACAGCTACCTATGCCATACTAAGATCCCAATAGTGGCATAATTGTTGATTGGAGCCGAGATTGCCGAGTGCACTGCCAAAATACCGAAGGGCTCTTTGGCCAAAAAATCAGTCTCAAGGGTGTCTATCGACATGTTATGGGCATAAGCCTAGGTCATCATCATGGCAGCATTAGGTCTTTATTGTTAATGGCATTTTCTCATCGTTTGGAGGGTACAATTGTGCTTATTATGGAAAAGCTAAAACATTCTTACTACAAGTGTTATATGATGAGGAAGAATCCTGAGCATTGTGGTAAAACCATTCTTTTTAGAGATTTCGGGTTAAGCTCGGTATTCAAGTGAGTTTGAGCCCAGGAAAGGTAAGATCGTTTGCTGGATGAAGAGCTCGGTGACTTCGCAGGGAGCTCGTGGTGATGTTTCATGAAGTTTGAACGTGGAATGCATAAATGGCTTCGAGTTAACAGAGCAAAACGATAAGAATCAAGTTTGATAGCCCACCATTCGGAGGACTCAATGCAAAAGAGCCCGATTGCCAAGACGAGGAAAGAGTTGGTGTGGGGTTCAAAATCAATTGCAACACCGAGTTAGAGGATTTGAAGCTCACCGAGTTGAGATTTGTGCAGACTCTATCCACATGGACCCCCCTCCTCTTCAAGTCAAACGGGTCAACGGGGGGGTCCCAACATTATGTTAATTAAATTAATATTTTTATTTAAATATTTTAATAATAATATTTATTATTATTATTTAAATATTTTATTTAAATATTCTTTTAATTAATTGAGAAGACTTGGTCATCAGGCAATTAATGACCCATGATGGAACCTTCTCAGGTAGTTCAACTAACTGCAATAAATACATCATGGGCCTTCATTTTAGGAATGTAATTATGACCATTTCCTCTTCTTTCTCACATATTTTTCTATAAATGTAAGTTGGAAGCTCATTTCAAAGGGTTCCAACAGTTCAGACAAGTTGGACAGTTAGATATCTCAGGCAAGAGTGTATACTTTTCAAGGGTCCTCTCTCTTCTGCAAGTTGTTCTTGTGTGTTGAGAGAACTTTCAAGCCTCCTCTTCAAGACTGTAATGGCAACTATTGCCTCTTCTGAATGTATGATGCATTGTGCATGTTATTGAAGCAATAAAAGTGTGTGTTTTGTGACTAATCTCGGTCCTTTCATCCTTCTATGCTTCTTTGTGCCTTTCTCATACTTGCAGGTACACTGTGCAAGTTTAAGTTTCTATTGCAGGTTCTTGGAGTTCTGTGCTTATCGAGTGGTGAAGTATTGCATGCAGTTGAGTTGTGGTGTCTGTTCACCCTTCTTGAGTTCATCCTTCTTCACTGGGAAACTGGTATATTTCTCGGTCTGATAAAGTTTAACAAAAGGAATGCGTGTCTCTTAGGCCTGTGGTATCCTGTACCTCTCTAAGTTGCGGTAGGTGAAGTTGACTGTGGTGCACACACCCTCTTCAAATTAACCCTTCCTAAATCTGAAGACACCCTTTATTCGGTGCATCACCATCCCTAGTATAGTTTCATTTCTTTAAAACTCTTTCCTAAAACCCCATGAAAATGTTAGCATAGGACTAGATAATCATTTTTGTTACACTAGGAGTCGAGCCCAAGTCCCACAACTTGAGGTGATCCCATGTGTCCCAATCACACCGAACGTCCTATTCACATCCCACGGCCATTCGGAGAGGTGCGGTGATTTGGCGACAACAATCGATTACATGAAAATGTGCCTCACCCTTCTTAGCTTTAATTTTTAAATTTTTAAAATCCCTCCTGCTTCTAACTTCTAACTTCTAACTTCTAACTTATAACATTTTTGTGCACAACTTGCTCTGTAACTCCCTACAACTTCTCACCACAACTCGCCATTGCCAAAAATTAACCGATTCACCATATAAAAGGAATCCTTCACTCCATGATATTATGCAAGTCCCAAAGGAAATATTTATCAAATGAAGAATAAAGGAGAATTTTTTTGAAAATCTTCATTGCCGTGAAACCGAAAATCAAAGAGATCTTGCAAACCGGTGCATGGATTGACAAACCATCTATTGCTAAGTTCTTCTCTCTTGAAGGCCATTAAAAAATAATATTCAAACCTCCCATTTGCAGTAAGGAATTCTCACAACAATTAAATTTTTCTTCCGGCTCCATGAAGAACAAAGCTCAATTTCCCGTCAAACCGCAACCGGATCGAAGAGAAATTTCACCAAAGACAACAAAAAAAACTATCGCAATGGAGTTTGATTTCATCGTGAATGGAGACAAAAAAAAAAAACCTATAAATTTCAAGCTCCATTAATGGCTGCCATGACATAGTAGTGGAAAAAATCAGTGAGCTACCTCTCCACTTCTCAGGGTTCCAGTGGGCAAAATCGTGCAAAAATTGGAGGGAATGATCATTGAAAAATCTAGTTTCGCATGAACTAGTTTTTGCACCATGAAGTCCCTATTTTTTAGGGATATGAAGGAATGAGTTTTCATCATATTTCTTCCCTATCACATGAAGAACATATGGGGACATCTCATGGTTCAAGTGGGAAAAATCACATGAAAATTAAAGGGAATGATCATTGAAAAATCTAGTTTCATGTAAACTAATTTTTGTGCCATGAAGTCCCTATTTTTTAGGGATATGGAGGGCTGTGTTTTTTTAGTATTATATCCCCACCGATGAAAATATCATTTTACCACTTGTTCAAATGAAGGAATTACTCAAAATGCAGAGTGTGGAACCCCAAAATAAAACCAGGATTTTCAAAATCTATTTTGTCACAATCTGACATCTATGGTGCACTTACTAAAAATAAAGTGCCTTCCTACATAGGGTTTTGTTGCTTTTGGAAAGTCACCAATTGAAGAGGCTATGAATAAGGTAGTGAACATAGAGGGAGTATCGCATGCAAAGTCATCAAAAAGGTCATCTTGGCTTGTAATTGACACTTACTAAAAATAGTAAGTGGTTCCACAAGCCCCTACTATAAATAGCCAGTTGGTCCAAAAGGCGAGAGGAACACAATAAGAAGAAATAATTCAAGATACCATAGTTGGTCAAGGTTGGGAAAAGATAAACTATGAAACTGACTAAAGATAGTAAGTTGCCCCATCTGTACTTACTAAAAATAGCAGGTTGTTCTCAAAGGGAAAGTTTGGCACAATGGGACATTGAGGGATGATAATTCAGGTCGACACCATCATTTTGGATCATCCATTGGCATTGATCATAAGGAATTTGAGATCCATCTCAAGGAATTGGACAATGTTTGTTAACACTCACTACATAGTTCACAGGTATATCATACGAGGTTGGGAGTTTCGGTCACCAACGGAACAACTCATTCAACTTGGCAAACATTCATGAGCTAATTTGAATGAGTTTCTTAGGGTGTAAGGAGTTTGAAGATTCAGAGTCTCACTGCACTTTATTTTTCAATCAACAAGGATCTACAAACTTCATCAGGGGTGACATCCTTTCTTTTCCTCATCCTTCCTCCCCCAACATTCTCTCTCCTCTATGTTCTAATTTTATGTTGAGGGTTTGCACTTTTTGATATGTCTTAAAGTGAATTTAGAGACATGATGTAAAATTTAATTTGCCTTATTTTTATAAAAGGGACTTAATATTTGAATAGGAATATGAATAGTCTAAAGTCAAAATGAGGAATATGAAAGAGCATCAGGAAGATGAGGAGTCAAGTTTAGCACTATAAATTGTAATGAGATCTTCATTCCAAGGGGTTCTAATTATGAAATTCTTCTAGTGGTTGTATTCTTGTAAGTTCATGAGAGATATTTTGCTCACTTGTGAGTGAAAAGAGTTAGCCACTTTTCCCCTATTCTCAGTGTCTTCCATTGTCATACTATGTGTAATTTTCTACTTGAGCATCAATACAAGAAGAAGGAGTTTCGAGCCTTTTTTGACTAAGGGGTTTACTGATACTTTGTGTTCAATAAATTCTAATTGGTCTTGTCATTTTTTGTAGAGTTTTTTCTTCTCATAAATGCATGTGTTGAATTTTCTAACTAGTGTGTGTAGTTAAATGATTTTCTACCTATAACATTAGTTCTCCTATCTCCTTTCTCACTCCCCTTTCCCACCTTATAGAAAAATTCCTCTCTAGCAAGAAATTGCTATCTTTGCAATAGGTTCAATGGAGTGCCCTGTTGGATCCCCGATCGAAAGGCCACCACATAAATCCACTTTTACTCACGCATGCACATACGACAGCTTGCACCGGGTTATGTGGAGGGACTTAGACTCCCGGAGCGTTGGCAAGAAATCCACAAGTTATTCTACCCAAAAATTTCTTGGTAACACATGGTTCATTTTAAGAAGCCTCTAGTAAATTGGAGGTGGAAAATCCCCACGAATATACACCGGAACCACTTTTTCTAGAAAGGAAAATTTGCTAGGATTTGAGTAAAATTTTCATCTCACAATTTCTTAAGGGGGAGCATTTTTTGGTGTCATGCAATAACAAACCTTTTTGTTACACCAACAAACCATGTTGTCACGTGGAAACAAACCTTGTTTTCATGTGACAACAAGGCTTGTTGTCATGTGACAACAAGGTTTGATGTTACACGAAACTAAAAATTTCTCCCCCTTCTCAACCGTTGTAACCCCTTGTCACACATCAACACCCTCCCTTTTCACTCTTCAACACCCTCCCTAGTCACACGTATGCAACCCCCTTGTCGAGTGTCAACACCCTCCCTTGTCATGTGTCAACAACCTCCCTTGTCGCGTGTATGCACCCCTGATGTCATGCGTCAACATCCTCCCTTGTCGAGCGTCAACACCCTCCCTTGTCACACATATGCAACCCCCTTGTCACACATCAAAATCCTCCATTTTTGCACAATAGTAAACCTATTTTCAAGCATCAACCTCTTCTCTTGTCATGGCTCAACAAGTAATTTAGACAATACGTTAGTAATTTAGTAGTAAGTTACTAGTATATTACTGGGTGAATTACCTAGGTTTATATAGGAGTAGTTTTCAATGGTAGGTGATGTCGACCCCTACAAAAATTTATAATGGAAATTTTACGTGAATAATACACTGACGTGCTCCAAAAAATTCTCCTTTTCAAAATTTTCTAGCATGGAATATTCACCACTAAAAAATCCCCTTCTTCCTTGTCTCTATGGTGATGTTCCTTGCTTCCACGGTTTCTCAATTTTTGTGTTCGAATATCCGCCAAGTCCAACACTCATGCAAGTTGCTCAAATTTTTCAAGGGGTGCAAAATTGGGCAACACCACATATCATTGAAATTTAGATAAATTTCTTACAGTTTGCAATTTACACTAGGAACAATAAGGACAACATTCAAGAGGGATAAATCACTGGTTTTACATAGTTTTCTCGACCTATTTCATAGGGATTCTTTAGTAATGACACATTTTCACAATCCTCGACTAAAAAAGAGGATCAACGCCCTAAACACAAGGTTTTCATTTGCATTCGACATGACTATATCTTTCAAGCATACATTTTTCACATGAGAAAACTAGTCGAGAATTTTTTTTTTGAAGGCATACACTGGATAAAAGGGTGAGATCAAATTGAGCACTAACACCAGCTCGACTCGAGGATGGGCACCCCTGTGGGTGCCACAAGAACCAAAAAAATTGAACATACAATAGAACAAGTTCCTAAATCCATTGGGTTACGAAGTCATTCAAAACACACACTAGGTCAAACAAAACCAACGTACTTCATAAAAACATACCAAGATACCAAGGCAATTGGTCACTGTAGACCAAGAAAACAAAAACAAAAATAAAAACCAGAAAAAAACAAAAGGACTATACACTATACAAGAATGCACACCTTGTTCGTAATCAATCCAAGAAGTGCTTCAGATGCTGCAATTAATAGGCAATTCAAGCAAATCTCCATCCAGGTCTTTTAGGAAAAAGGTGTGCTCACCAATTCTTATGTCAATAGAGTAAGGACCCATCCACAAGGCATAAAATTTACCATGTTTTCCTTTATCCTCATGCCTGCTATCCCACAACAAAACAAGATCTCCAACATTGAAATTTCTAGGAGTCACCTTTTTATCAAATAATTTCTTGAGTTTCTCTCTAAACTTTAGGTTTATTTTTGAGATTCCTTTTTTCTTTATTAGACTCCACTATCTAATTAATCTTGGCTTCATAGGGTTCACTTCTTCATCCTCAAGCTACTGCATGAATTGATAAGAAGACAATTGCATATGTAGGGGTAAAAGATCTATACTCCATAAACTAATTCAAAGGGACTTTCCCAGTAGCTCTTTTAGCAGTAATTCTATCTACCCACAAAGTAAATTTCAATTTCTCACCCAATTTTTAATTGATCTTCAATACCCTCCTAATTATCTTGAAAAAAATATTATTACTTGATTCATCTTGACCATTCCCTTGTGGATTGTAATTAGATGCATATGTTAGATTAATTCCATATTCTTGGCACATAGTCACCAATGGCTTAGCCCTAAAAATCATGGCATTATCAACAACTATTTTACAGGCACTCAAAACCTAAAGATTATATGATTCAAGATGAAATCCATGACTATTTGATAAGTTACCTTTTTGGTGGGGATGGCTTTAACCCACTTCGTGAAATAATATATGGCTACCAGTATCCATTTGTGTCTTGCACTTAAGGGATCTGAGATTTAACCAAAAAAAGCCATGCCCCATTGTTTAAAAGGAGATTCTATTGACATTGGTTGCAAAGGAAGGGCACCTGAAGATTTCATTCTTCCTAAAAATCTTTGATAACTTTCACATTTCCTTACCAACAAGGTTACGTCTTAAAAAGTGTGGGTGACCAATAACCTACCCTTAAGATCTTATGGGCCATCACTCTTCTATCAAAGTGGCCTCCACATACTCCCCCATAAAATTATGCAATCAATTTGGGATATTCTTCCTCTATAATACATCTTAGAAGAACTCCTCAGATTCTTCCAAGCCAACCCATAATCAGTTATGATATATTTTTGGGAGGCTAATTTGAGTTTCTTTCTCGTATTCTTATCTAGATGTCTTGAACACTCTAAATTTCAAAGGTAGAATATGATGTTTTTATACCAGGTGGATTTGATTAATTTTTCATGGACATCCATTGTTCCTTCCTCAATTTCATTGACCTCCATTACGTGCGGTTTGCTTTACCCATTAACTTTGTAAGACTTAGGCCTCTAACTAGCTTGGTGGTTTGTATATCCATGTAATATTAATGTATCTTGTTCACCCAATGACATCTATTACTAGAAACTTCCATCTATGATAAAATGTAGTTGACCATAGTGTGGGGAACATAAGCTACAATTTTAGAACTCAAAATATAGGGCCTGAAAATTTTAGTTGCTCTTACCAAAGAAAACTCCTACTTCTCCATGATGGTATACTTCAATTCAACACCTTGGAAGGCTTTACTAAATAATTCAATAGGCCTTTCATTTCCTTCTTCATACTTTTGTAATAATACGATCCGATAGTTTTTTTAGATGCAAAATAAAATATCTAAAAATCCTTCTTATAATCAGGGGCTGCAAATATTGGAGAATTTTTCAATAATTCTTTCATGTTGGTGAAGGCTTAGAGAGCTCCTTCTTCCCACTATATAATATGGTCTTTCTTTAGCATGCTTGTAATGGGGATAGTTATTTCAGAAAAAATAGAAATGAACCTTCTACTGAAACTTATCTCACCAAAGAAGGACTAAATCCCTTTCTTGTTTTTGGGATAGTAACTTTATCAATTTCTTCCACCGTTTCATGATCAATCATAATCCCCTCTTTTAACACAATATGCCCCAAAAACTTTGCCTTTTGAACCCCAAAATGTAACTTCGTAGGATTCAATGAAATTCCATACTCTGTACATCTTCTCCACATGTTTCAAATGGTCACTTCTCTTTCTAGAAAATACTGTCACATCATCCTAATAAACTACAATTAATTCATTAATGTAACCGGATAATGCAATATTCATTTCTCTTTGGAATGTGGCTCTAACATTCATTAAGACAAAATGCATTCTCACATATACATAGGTACCTAATGGAGTTTCAAATTAATTTTAATTCACTCGATTGCTCTATAACCACTTGATTATACCATGAGAATCCATCCAATGTAGACAACAACTCAAACCTAGTGACCACTTGTAGCATGTTATCCATGTTAGGAAATGGATAATTATCTTTAATTCGATTTGTTCAAGTTCCTGAAATCCATACACAACCTTATGTCTCCATTCTTCTTACTTACTGGCACTAAATTTTCCACCCATGAAGAATATCTTGTTGGTCAGTATTATCCCTCTCGTCCCTTAAATTTTCAGTTCTTCCTACATCTTGAGGGAGATAAGTGGATTAATTGGCCTCTTCTTTTTCCTAAATGGTTTGGCATTAGGTTCTAAAGGTATCTCATGTTGAAATAGATCCTCCCTATATGCTTTTAATTTTGAGTAAGACCATGCCAAGCAGTCTTGGTACTTTTTCAACAACTCAACATAGGACTACTTTTCCTCCTTACTCAAATTACTTCCTAGCCAAAATTTTCTAGGTTTCTCTTTAGTTCCTAAATTATGTTCTTCCACATCCCTTGAAGTTGAGATGTGTCTATGAACCACCCTATATGCATTATCAAAGTTGGACTCTAAAGCCACTAACCCTTTGAGGATTGTATTTTTTTCAATTATATTATGTCCTTACCAAACAGAGTTTCTTTCCCATCATGAGATCGTAACCATTGGTTCCCAATCATTACATTAATCATAAAATTATCCTTCATTTTGTAATAATTGTAGATGTGTTTGTGAACCACCTTATCTCGCACTATAAAATTTGGACTCTAAATTCACCAACCCTCTGGGATTGTGTTTTTTTAAATTAGATTATGTCCTTACCAAACAGGGTCTCTTTCCCATCACATACTGCAACCATTGGTTCCCAATCAATGCATTAATCAGAAAATTCTCCTTAATTCAGTAAGAAGATTAGATGTGTCTGTGAACCACCCTATCTGCATTATCAAATTTGGACTCTAAAGCCACCAACCCTCTGGGGATTGTGTTTGTTTTCAATTGGATTATGTCCTTACCAAACAGGGTCTCTTTCCCATCACATACTACGACCATTGGTTCCTAATCAATGCATTAATCGGTAAATTATCCTTCATTCTACAAGAACCTATGAACTTGGGCATCATCATCAAATACTTTCCAATGTTTCACATTATCAGGGATAGAAGGTCTTGATAATATTTCAATATCATAATCACAATAGGGAGAAACAATGTGCAGTTTTCAAACCTAGATCCAAGCACTACCAACCTATCTGTTGTAGCATTCTGAGTTCTATCATGATACAATATGTTAAAGGAGTCAAATATTTCAATAAAATCCCATATTGTATGTTTATATTGTTTCATTATTTTTTTTTATCATCATATAGTTTTCTCACTTGTTTAACTACTAATTTTGAGTCTCCTTTAACAACTATATCCCTGATACCATATCTTCATGCAATCCTTAAAACCAAAAGTAGTGTTTCATACTCAAAAATATTATTTTTGCACCTAGACTTAAGTTTGAAGGAGAAATTAAAGATCTCTTGGTTTGGAGATACAAGGAAAACCCCATCCCCATTACCCACATTGAAGCAAGCTCCATCAAAAATTAAGGTCCAAGGAAAACTAGTTTGTTCAAGGCATTTACTTTTATTAATACCATGCTCCTCAAAATCTACATAGCCAAAAAAATTGTTTACATCAACATCAGAAAATAAAACTTCATAAGATGCATTATTAGGATCTTCAATTATATGTAACATATTCTTCTCTCCATTCGGTTTGACCAAATTCCATTCTACTGGTATGGTGGCATAAGACATATCCATCTGCACACTTCCACCAACACTAGTGGCCCACATTTTTGATAACAATATGCCCCATTTGTCGAGAGAAGTCTACAATAACCACATTCATAGTCAAATAATTACCGGGATAGGTTGCTAACTCGCACAACTAAACCCTTCACATACCCTATCACTGGTACTTCTCTTGAATCTATAGCAGTTGATCACTTTCCAAAGATGTTTTTATTTTAATATTAATATCATTCATGACTTCAAGGGGCATCACATTACATGAAGCTCTTGAATCAAACATGTAGTTGTGAGTAAGTATGTTCTTAATTATTCAAGTAGTGTTTAAGGAATCAATGTCAAACTAGGACTCAACACGGAAGTGCCTAAATATACCTCAGGGGATTCTCCCAAACTTTCCAATGCTTGTGGCACTTCCAATTCTACAATTACAGGAGGAAGATCAATACTATTAACATATTTACTTGGAGCCTTTTCTTCCTCCTTGAATCCCAGGTACTCAAATTCCCTACTTCTATGCTCTGAGGGATCCTAAGCATCTCAACAATAGGTACAGATAATTTTGATTTGACTCAAAATTTGAGCCATATCACATGGGGTGTACTTGGGTAATGTTGTATTGAGAGGAAGGGTAACTTCTTTCTCTTGTGGAATAAGGTTCTTCATGGCTTGAACTTGGGTAAGGATATTATTTTTACTTGGATTGACTGGACCCTTATCGACACATCTTTCTTGGAAGGATCTTTTGGGATATTAGTGAGGAGAGGGTCTTTAGTTTAGGTTGCGGTCCTCCCCTTTAACATTCCTATTTCTCAAATTGTATCCTTCTCTGAGTAACCATTGCATTCATCAATAATTGTTTATCCTCCTCAGAAGGAATTCCACCATCATGTTTCTTAATCATTGAGTCTGTAAATACTCAAAATCATGATTAGGCAATTCAAAATCATGACGTATATCAACTTCAAGATTACTAGTAGAAGGAAGAGGATATACTCAATCTATAAAATCCCAAAAACAATCCACAATTATGTCACTCAGCAATTTAGTGGAAGTGGCTCCTTATTGTGGATTGTTAAGGCATTCCATCATGCACACATTACCAAAAGTAGCATCATCATCAGCCTCTTCACTTTATTCATTAGGATCACATGGGAATGTGGCAAGAAACACTTATCACACCAATCAATAACATGATTCTCTTCTATCATAGAAACTCTAGTAGTTACAAGATCAGGGACCAATTTGTTTTCCCTTAGTCGTAGTTGTTTATTTCGTAATCCCATGGGCCCTTTTCCTCTCTCATCTGACTGTGATCACCTCTAGGATGATTACCAAATCTGTTCTGGTTTTGAGGTTGGTGCTTTGCCCTGAGAACTCTGTCATATTCCCTTCTTTTCTCTAGCAATCTTGTAGGAAATTTCTTTCTTGCCCTTGCTAAATTATTAACTACTTCTTCCAGATCAACTCCCTTGCTTTCTGAGGCTTTTCAGGGTTTATTAGCTTGACACCCTCCCTTTTAGGAGGTTTTTCTGCTTCCTTGATATTATTTTCAATTTTCACTACCATAGAGAAATCTTACCTCAAGGTTTTAGGGTTCTTGTCCCTCAAATAATATGCAGCTTTCTTATCAAAGGCATCAAAATATTTTATCAAACATGATTCATCACTTGGCCTTAAAATTATAGGAAATCTAGTCAAGGTTTTGTTGAATTTGGTATTAAAATCTTGGACAGGTTCATTGGGATTCTTCTTTATATTCTCAAATTTAGACAAAATAAATATGTGGTTTGTCTTATCCCGTATTGTGATCTAAATCCAATCTTCATTTCAGTCCATGAGTCAATTCAATTGTTTGGTAAGGATTTATACCAATCCCGAGCATCCTCTTCTAAGGTGTGAATAAATATTTTTACATAGACATCCTCATGTTTAATCTCAAAATCCTCCATAATATTCACAAAAATTATTAGGTGTTGGTCACCAGTAATAACATTATTTCCTTGAAACTTAGGCATTTTGTTCCTTACTTCTTATGGAACTGCATTTGGATAACCTACCATACCATGAAAATCTATGATCCTAAAAACATTTACAACAAATAGAGGTATAGGTGGAGGATTTTCCATATTATTTTGAAGAGGTGTACCAACAGGGAGGATTAAAAAAGTGTGGGGTAGGAGGTCTTTGAGGAAATG